>CM060190.1:50388641-55388641 GCA_030549335.1 Pontederia crassipes | reverse complement strand
GCTTTCAGTAGTCCACCTGCCAATAACATATAAGGGCTGATGATAAGGTGTTTGGACTCGCTTGATATAGTGATTCTTGCACACATTAGTTAGTGATTTCATGAGTGTCTTAGTTACCGTCTTTAGTCTCTCCATGGGATAGCCATTGTTCTAACAACTGTATCACTCTAGATTTTTTATCAGAATGTCATAATTATTTTCTTTTGGTTGCATTATTTGGCTTGGCTACATGTTTCCAGACGTATCATTACAGGAGATATGAAAGTTGCTACTTTTTTTCCAGATAGAATGGGACCCCAAGATGTTGGATTAAGCATGGATCTACTCTTCTTTAAGGCTAAAACTGCTGGCAAAGGAACACCAAGGATCACATATACAACAATTTATAGCTGTGAAAACTTTTCGGTAAGAAAAATGAACCTTTTTATATTTTCCTTTTCTGAAAAACACTGCAGTATTATTTAATAATGCCTAGCTATACATTGCTTGAAAAGAGTTGAAAAGTGGTAGTTTTAGTGCCCAAATAAGGAATAAGTGATTATTGTTGGTATTAATGCAACAACAACAACAAAGCCTTATCCCACTAGGTGGGGTCGGCTACATGAATCATACGACGCCATTCCGCTCTATATATTCGTTGATCTATGTTCATGAGATTCGACAGGGTTTTACGCTGGCTGTCGGAGCCTAACACAACCCTCCTCCTATATTGTTGGTATTAATGCATGTCAAGAAAATAGGAATAACTGTTTTATCAGTTTTAATGCCCAACGAGGAATAAGTGATTATAATTGATACTGATGCTTGTCAAGAAAATAAGAATAACTGTTCTATCGAAATTCTTATTAAGCTGGGAGATGTGGTGCATTACAGATATTTATAAGAACACAGTGATCAGATGTTTTAATGTATGTTTGTGTTTCTGGGTTAATGCAGATGTGTATATTCTTCTTACCTCCAACTGCAGTTATTCCTTTGCATAACCACCCAGGAATGACAGTGTTCAGCAAGTTGCTCTTAGGATCGATGCATATAAAGTCTTACGATTGGGTGGATCCATCTACATCTAACGAACTTTCTACTCCTTCAGATGAATGTAAGGGCTGTTTTTTTCTATTGCACATGAACCATTGGAGTCATTTTACTGTTTAATCCTCTTATCTTATTGGAGAATAATTTTCTCGTTTTCAGTGAGCTTGGCCCGGTTAGTTGTAGATTCGGACTTCACTGCTCCCTGCAACACTTGCATTTTGTATCCAACAAGCGGAGGAAACATGCATACCTTCAGGGCGCGTACAGCTTGTGCAGTGTTAGATGTCCTCGGACCCCCTTACTCGAAAGTAGATGACCGTGACTGCACATACTATCATGATTATCCTTACTCTCACCATTATGGTATGTAGTGATCTTTTTTCCCCTAAAGAGTTGCGTACTTTCTTGTTTGACTCATATAATACAGCATGCTACTTACAACTGCGCTGAACATGAATGTTCTGCACTGTTTGCCTGTTCCTGACCATAAGATAACTGTAATATCAATGAGATATTTCTTAAATGTGTATATTTTTCATGCATTATGGGATCACCAAGTGAGTTAGGTACAGACTTATCTTCCTAAGGTGATATAATATTTGAAAATTAGGCACTTTGTCATTTTCAATCATTATCTCTATCTTAAAATTTTTGGCAGTCTTATCACTGAAATCGTAGGTTTCAGCAAGTAGCTAAACATATGACTTCCAACTGTGCGACCATGACAGCCGTATGATTTTGGTACAGGATCATAGTATAAACTACTGCTACGTGACATGAGATTTCTCGCTTATATATATATATATATATATATATATATATTATATATATATCATCACCACCTCAGTCTGTCGTTGGAACAACTAGTCTGCCTTCATGCACGAATGCTTGAAAACTGTGTGCTCAAATATTGGATAACATCATTTCTGCCTACCTAAAAAGGAGAAACAGACCATATCTGCATACTGTTTTGTAAACTGTGTGCTTCCTGGATCTGCATGGCTTGAAACACATGCTAACCTCTGCTCAAAGTGGGGTGGCTCTGCATCCGAACAAGTTCTTTACGAAATCCATTTTCATTTATTAATGCTGCCAGCAGGGCAGATACAATGTTTCATTTCTGAAAATGTTTTGAGTGAAGAGGTTTTTTGACCGATAAAAATAAAGGAAGCACGATAAATCCTACAATCAGCATATGATGTGCCGTTTATGTTTATTATTATTGTCATGATTATCTTACTGTCTGATCTTAAAGATTATTATTTGGAAGCTGATCACCTCAAATTCCATCCAGTATTTGAGTTACTTATACCAAGTGTTCATGGAAAATTCTGCAGATGCTGCGTCACAAGAAAATGGAGGTCATCAGAACGTAGACAGGCTTAGGTGGTTGCAGGTGGTCGATATGCCGGAGGATTTGAAGATGGACGGCGTGGAGTATCTTGGCCCACAGATTTTGACGGTTGACAGCACCTCCAATCTGTAGATCATCCATAAAACTGTGGATCGATCAGCATTGCCATTTTACATCTTTTTTTTTTCTCATTTTTTCCCTTCTCCCTTTTGGTGTGTTTATTATTCTTATCACAGAGTAGAATACAATTTTCAGGAAATATGATCATAACAGTCTTTCTACTTTTTGTTGATTCCTTGGAACACATGAACTTTTGGCGCCAGATTTGGTGGAATTTAATCACTTTTAACATATATATATGCCATGCATGCAAGATTGCAAGTTTAATTTTCTTCTTCCACCAAAAAAATAACATAAATAATTATAGGCATTATGAACACATGAACAAAGCATGAAAAAGAGATATTAAAGATGGAGACGGATTCAAGTTCAATTCGAATGTACTTCTGGTACACCTTTATGTACGATTTTTCAATGAAAAGAGTTTAATTCCGCAACCTTTAAAAAACTCCCAAATTTCAACTTCGAAAATATGATTGGAAGAGGTTTCTGAATTGAATAATGAAAGGTTAAAAAAAGATTTCCGGTAAAGTAATACTTGGAAAATTTCGTGTCTTTTTGTTTTTATATTGACTGCATGTGCCATTGTGCCAAGTAGAAAAAAATGACAAGGTTAATTATTTAATCGTTTCCAGAAAAAAGTATGTTTTGTGTAAAGTTCGGTGATACGAAAAGGGATATTTTAATATGCGAAATATCCCAAATTAAGAAAAAAGAAAAATAAGGAAAATAACGGAAAACTTATCCGCAGGTTATCGTCTCAGGCTGTGACTGCCGTCTTTCGTCCTCAATTGCATGGCTTCCCTCTCGTTTCCCGCCCCCGCAATCTCGCGCCTCCACTTCCGCGTCCCTCTTCGCAGCCTCGCCGCGTCCCTTAGCCACCGACGCGTTCCGACTCCCCGTGACGCCGTTGTCCTCGGCGCCCTCCCGTCTGCCCCTCGCCGGCATAAGCAATGCTGCCGGAATCGGATTCTGCGAGGAGTTCGGGCGGAGAATTCCAATAGGATGGAGAGAGAGCCGATGATTCCCCCTTATAATGTTCTCATCACGGGTTCGACCAAAGGTGCTCCCTTTTCCCTTCTAATTCCCCCATTTCTTCTCTATTTTATTTGATCTTTCTTTTTTAACTGCTTTGGTTATCGATCTGGAAAAAAAAACATTGTTTTGTTTTTTATCTTGTTAGTGGAAGTTGTAGTTATGTTATAGTTCCTTTCTTACTGCATAACTAGTTATCGTCTCATGATCAGATTAAAGTTTAACACACAGTAGCTTTTTTTTTCGGTACCTGTGGTGGAAAAAATGCTCTGGTTTAATTTGTTGGAAATTGCATTTTGTCGACCTGGATAGATTTCTTTAGGACGTGGTTTTTATAATGATTCATAAGTTTTAGGACGGGTAGTAATCGCCGTTTACATGATTACATTTGTGAATAAAACTGTCGTGATAAGCATGCTATTTTATTCTTTCTGAATCGTGAAAATTAATCACCTTCATGAAATGGCTGTTTGCGCTGTTACCAGGAGCATCATTTATCAGGAAATTCATCTATTTTCTCACTAGATGGGATTCTAATGGAGAAGTTAATTTGAATCCATAACATTCTCCCAAGAAGAAACATTAAGCCACAACGCGCTAGCAATGCATATAGATTAAGAAATTATGTGGATTATCTTGAAAGTTTCAAAGTTCCTTTTTATTGTGTTGATTGATCTTATTTTGATTTTGATAATTACTCTGCAGGAATTGGGTATGCACTTGCCACAGATTTCTTAAAGGCAGGTGACAATGTCATAATATGCTCCAGATCAGGTAGTCAATAATGTGGAGCTACCCTTTTATAAAAATATTGCAATTGCTTCAGATTTTTGTTCAGAACACATGTTCTAAATTTACTCAAAATCCATTGCTTCTTTCTGAATCATCTTGGAAACTACAGAATATTAGCATAAGATACATTTGTGTGCATTGTTTACTTTCCAGTTGGACGTGTAGATTCAGCAGTCCAGAGTTTGAGAAAGGAATTCGGGGAGCAGCATGTGTGGGTATCTACTGCAGAGCTACTTTTTTTCAATTCTGTTTTTTGTGCTGTTTCTTTTCTTACTTGGGGTGCAACATATTTCTCATTTGAACTTCAGGGAACTGTATGTGATGTTAGAGAAGGAAAGGATGTCAAACAACTAGTCACTTTTGCACAGGAGAAGCTAAAACACATTGATATATGGGTATAACAACTGAAGTTCTACTGCTGTTTTCAATTATTCTTTTGACGAAGGCTTCTTCCAATTTTATGACAGAAAGTTGTCCCACAATTCAATTATGCTAGAGATCAGGGGCAGGCCTAGAACTCGAAGTATTATGGGTGTGAATTGTATTTTTAATAATTTATAATAATAATATAATTAATTTAAGATAACAAAATAAACTATTACAAGTTACTTAAATTAAAAGAAAACTAAGATAATTATTATCTTTGTGTTCACTAGCTAGTTACCTCATCTAAAATTAAATACATTGCCATAAGTTTCACTTCATATACGATAAATTATGATTTAAATAAAAATAGCTAATTAAATAAGTAAGTTAATCTTGAAATTGATTAGAATGATTTATTGAGAAGTGAATTAAAGGACATAAAGAATAAGTTTTTTAATACTTAATTATGTTGTGACATGTTAAAAATAATTGCGAAAAGTTATTTTATTAAGAAGGAATCTAAGTGAATTCAAATTCTTGAATTATAATTAACTAATATTAATATATTATAGAATTGTTATATACCTAGTAATATATTAACATAAAAAATGGGATCAATTGACCCCATATTGGCCAATGTACGTCCGCCTATGCTAGAGATCCATGCTTGCATATAACGTTGTGAATGTTGCTCAGACAGTGTCTTTTGCAATGCACGTCTGAGCTGGCTTTCACACTCTTGCTTCTTTGCCCTTGTCAGAACAATCATTTTCCATTCCATTATATAAGTCCATCTGTAAAATCTTAAGCCATCAATACCATGATTTAATCATCTAAGATCTTTTTCGTTGTCTTAAAGATGTACAATGATTGTCGAAGTTTCGCAATTCAATTTGCTCCCATATGGGGAAAATTTCTGTTATCTTTGCTGTTTATAATTTTTCAATCTCTCATTTATTCACAATCTTTACAGTTTTCATTCTATTCCTGAGTGTTAATTTCCTTGTCTATATTAACATTTAGGGGACTTTCCCTAAGGTTTCCTTGAAAAGCTATGCTAACATTCAAAGAATTTCCAGATTAACAATGCTGGATCAAATGCATACAGTTTCAAACCGCTGGCTGAAACTTCTGATGAAGATCTCATGTAATATGTCTTTTCCATTAATCGTGCGCCAAGAATATATTTTGGATATTTTATCTGTTGGGTTATTAAATATTTTCATGAATTTTCTTTATTTCAAGGGAAGTTGTCACCACAAACACTCTTGGTCTGATGATCTGTTGTCGTGAGGTAACGATTCTGGGATAATCATTTATCTGAATCATCTCGTTGTTGTATCTCCTTCACAGTTCTGATAACCTCATGACAATTGTAGGCAATAAATTTGATGTTGAACCAACCTCGAGGTGGCCATATCTTCAACATTGATGGAGCTGGATCAGATGGAAGGCCAACACCACGGTATTTTGTTCAGATATCAAACAATAGACCTAGGAAATCCATGTGGCATTTCTCATCAAATTTGTACTAAAATTGGATATGATTAGTCTTATTGTTATCTTGTATGTTGATGGTTGTTTTACATGAAATAAGATGAAAGCTACCCCAAGTACTTTAAATTAATAAGTGAAAAGGAGAAAATGCTTCTTTCAATTTCATCAGTGATTTCTTCAAGACTTGGTCCTGATGGCAGCAGAAATGTAATGGTTAGAAGAAAAAAGAAAGAAAAAAAATGTAGTGGTTAACTATTTCATTGAGAACAGTGGTTAGCAATTTTGACCGAACCATTTAAACTTTCTGGTTATGAACAGTGGTTATGAATATTTTGTCCAAATCTTTTAGTCTTATTAGTTGCATTGAGTATATGAATATTTCCATTCTTTGTCTTAAATGTTTCCTCAAATTTCTTGTAAGTTGATTAGATGACATTACGCACATCTTTTATTCATCTCTGTGTTTTTTTTTCATTTGGAACCTTTACTATTATGTGGAACTTCTGAAAGTCGTATGTTAAAGATTTGTTCATGAACTTTATCAGATTTGCTGCATACGGTGCAACCAAACGTAGTGTGGTGCATCTTACTAAATCCTTGCAGGTAATTATCAATATTAACAATGTAGTACACAGTCATTCACACTCTTAATATATATATATATATATATATGTTCTCCTCAAAAAATATATATAATATATATAATGTTCCTAAAAACTAATCTGGTTGATTGAGATTATACAATTTATTCCTAGATCCTCTTTGTAAAAAATATTTATGTTTTGTGTAAAAGAGAATAACTTTTTAAGGGGAAAAAGAGAGTAATCTTAAGTGAAGTATTTGAGGTCTTCAGATCATTAGAATGCTTCTTAAAAAACATATAATGAACTTTGATCTGGAAGTTTTCTTTAGCAATCTTCTCTCCCAAAAAATTAAAAAAAAAACAATTTTTTCTTTAGTCTTTAGCAACCTTCTCTCCCAAAAAATAAAAAACAATTTTTTTCTTTAGCAACCTGCATGAACCATGATGCCACAATTATACCAATTTCAGATTATCTAATGACGCCTATAAACACATTATCATTTATTATGACTTCTAGGATAGGTAATTATTCTAGTTGAAAGTATTCTGATTGCACTCCATTGTGATCTTCATTTGGTTTAAGAAATTAAAATCATCAACCTATAAATTCCTGTTAATTTGGAGTCTCTGATTATTTTTTGAAGACAAAAGGATGAGTAGGAAGGGCTTGGCATCCATGCATATGTTATATATATGAAAATGTCAAGTGTAATAAAAAATAGAAGTGTAGAAGTCTATGGCAAAAGAAATTACAAACTCTTCTGCACCCGCAACTGGGAACTGCTCAAGTTGCTTCCATGTTCTGTAATCTGCATATGATCAATCACTGTTCATGAAATATCTAAGTATATGATTGAACATGGTCACTGTGAAGTGGACACTCTTGCCGCCATTCAATAAGTTTTCGGCTTATAACGTTGCCTTGGATTGAGCATGAATTGTTTAGCTCCTCTACAAAATTGCATTGATTGAATGTGATTAAAGCAGCTCGTCCTATAGCATGCTTTTTGTGCCATTCACAAAGCTAAGACAACTTACTGTTGTAAACTGTATTCCAGGCAGAGTTGCAGATGAATGAAGTGAAAAATGTTGTGGTGCATAATCTATCGGTATGGCAGGACTATTTGAGAACATTCTGTTTACTGAGATAATTTTAGGTTGTTCACCATGCAATTTCAATAGGTCTTATATCAGTGTAGTGTATTATTTAGGTATCAATAACTTCTAATGGCTCATTTTGGGTTAATTGATTTCTACCTCATCTTTTAATTCCTTCTTCAGCCTGGTATGGTGACAACTGATCTTCTTATGTCTGGGGCTAACACGAAACAAGTATGGTCTCGATCCCTAGCCTGCTGCTGTTATTGTACTCACACTGCTATCTTTTATAAAAGCAAACATATCTTACTGCAGGCCAAATTTTTCATCAACATTTTAGCTGAGCCGCCTGAAGTGGTAAGCAGAGAGTTAATGTTCTTACAAATAATTTGATATTGGCTTAACTGAAATATTTGTAATAGATGATAATAGATGCTTCACGAATTCAAGCTGATTTTGCTTCAGCTGTCCTGCTATAAAAAAGTATGAATGTGTCATAAAGTAGCTAACTCCGCCTATATTTTATAACCGGTCCCAAGCCCGGATAAAGGAGGAGGGTTGTGTTAGGCCCCGACAGCCAGCGTAAAATCCTGTCGAATTTTATGAACATGGATCAACGAATGGCGTCGTATGATCCATGTAGCCGACCCCACCTAGTGGGATAAGGCTTTGTTGTTGTTGTTGTTGTTGTGTCATAAAGTAGCTGTTAATTTGGTGTCAAACCAGGATAAGTTGCTATAAAGATTGATCTTGGCTAACATACAACAACAACAAAGTCTTATCCCACTAGGTGAGGTCGGCTACATGGATTATGCCATTCCGCTCTATTAGTAATCAAACCTTTCGGCTAAATGATCTTGGCTAACATAATCATTTATAAACCAGGTATATGGTGCATGACTGATCGTTTTGAAATTAATCAACTACTTTTTATTAACCAATATGGTCATTGCAAGCCTCTTTAGGTTGTTCTTTCTTTCATCTTATTGACTTGGTGTTGTTGTTCTTGGCGGTTCTCCTTGTTGTGCCACAGGACATTGCATCATTTTATATACTTGATATTTAAATCTTAAGGACAACTAAATATTTGATTCTATCAACTCATTCTGCAGGTTGCCGCATACCTGGTTCCAGCAATCAGATCAGTCATCGGGAGTCAATCCATGAGACCCACATACATACGGTTTCTTACTGGCTTGAAAGCTTACTCCCAAATCTTTTCAGTTAAGGATGAGCGACTTTTTTCTTATTTATTTACTGCTAGCATTCCTCGTTTTGATCCATACTGTAGCATGTTGCCTCCTTAGATACTTCACCTAGTTGAGCCAAAGAGACTAATCCCTTTTTTTCTTCACAATCAGAGATTGGCTTTCGGTGCCCGGCGAAATAAATACTTGATTGAAGATTGATGTAATGGGTCTATAGTACGACCTTGGAACAAGTGATTCGCTGTGGTGGAAGTTTCATCCTGTCATTTTGGCCTCAACATTCTTTGGGTCCATTAATTAATATTGTTGGCCAGGGCTTTCAAGTTATGTAATTGTATGAACTGAAGGGGGACTTATTTTTTGTGGTATCTATGATTGATAATGGTAGGGTAGTTAATCAGTGAATCATAGGAGTTTATCCCCTTGCATGTTCTATAATGCTAAGATCTGGAGTCTGGCTTTCTGAACAGGTTTCCTTAATTGTCCCAGTAAATCATACAAACAGGGATCTTCATCTGCGCACCAGTTGCATTCTAGTACTATAGTATGCATTGCCGGCACAGGAACATCCCAATTGTGTATGCTGGATCCAGTTTTCAGCAGAATCTTCCGTCCCCATGCCAGCTAACCATCTGGAGTTTTAATTCTGAAATATATTTGTAATTTTGTGTTCAAAAGTTATGTTTCCCTGGATTTAGTGTAGCAGTTTTGAGGAAAAGGTATGCCAACATCAACCTGCAATTCTTATACCGTGGAAGCCCTCACTTGCAGATTTATGAGAACCTTCACAGAAAGAAGTTCAGGTTTAACATCATCCTAACTTTGTTGATCACTTCACGGTGTTGATTCAAATTGTCCTTGCATACAGGCCAAGCGTGCCTTGTGAAAAGAACAGTAGTTCTTAATCAACTGAGTTTTTCAGAGTTTACTCAATGGAATGTGGCAGGAGGTTCTTGTGGACAAATTCCTTTTAATCATGGCTTCATTTGAATGGTTTTCAGTATCATACCAATGCACGCTCTCCTTGGATAAATTTCTTAACATTTTATTTGATATGCGGATGACGAAAAGATAATAATTTCTGAATACAAATAAAAGAAGCTAGTTTCATAGCAAATTGACTTCTTGATACATTGGATCCACTTTTCCATTAAAAGACTATTAAAAGAAAGAGATGCTATGATTGGTTTTGGCTAATTTATCCTGTTTATGTACTCCCAAACAGTCATGTCGCAGCCTTGATCCTTGAGATAGTTCATGTACCAGCTGACATCATCCTGCTTAATTAAGAGGAGAAAATGAAAGACCATTCAGCAGCTTGTGACTAAATATGCATGCATGCAATGTAAGTTACCCAGTTCTTGGTGAAGTACCTAAGAAAACTTTACTGTATGAATTTTCAAATTGAATACTTCGCATTAACTGTAGTAAAGATTGATATATTGTGTGCAAATTAATGTGAAGAAGCTGGTACCTCTAGTGATTCATGGGCATTTATGTTGGTGCTGTTCATCATTATAGAATTTTGAACTCCATGGTCTCTGTAGGGAAAAAAAGAGTCATATACCATATTTGAGATGAATGCATTTTTTTAAAGGGATAAATCTACGAAAGTTTGTTGCTAAATATTATGAAGAAATCAACCCCCAAACATGTCAATCTTACCCATGGTCTACTGGAGGAGCAAAAGGCGGAGGAGGGGGTATGATTTCAAGTTCTTCCTTACTCCTTGATTTGTTTCTTTTCCATGCAAAATAAGGATCGCTTGATTAAAGTTTATTCCGAGAAAACTCTTAATTTGTATTTATGTTACAAGATGCAGTGAAACTTTTTTATAAGCATACCATCTTGTGCTGCTCTCACGGGTTGCTCTATAATTGTCTTCAGCCAATTTCTATATTTCTGACATATATAAAGAAAAAAAAGCATTAATCTTATACAGATAAAAGGAAAATTGCTATATATATATATATATATATATATATATATATATATAGGGGTTAATAAGTACGTAGAGCACTACACCTTCATGTAGAACGCTTATTTCTTATCATTTAATTAATTTGATGATTTTAATTCATCATCAAATCGATTATATACTTTTTAGATGAAATAATATATATTTATTTGGATAATTTGATAATAAAAATATATTATCTAAGGATAAATAAATTACAACCGTTAAATTAGTCATATTTGTTACCATGACTTGATCACGATGATTGGATAATCTGATTATCTTGATTTTAATTATCTTTACTATTTAACATATATTTTAAATTAATATATAATTATATTATTATTTTAATAAGTCAAACTAATGCTCTACATACGTTCTATATCAAATGCTCTACATATATATTTTTCTCATATATATATATATATATATATATATGAGGTTAATGAGTACGTAGAGCATCTCGCTCTACGTATTGGTGTAAAATGCTTATTTCTTATTATTTAATTAATTTAATAATTATAATTCATGATCAAATTAATCATATACTTCTTAGATGAAGTAATATATATGTATTGACATAATTTGATAATAAAAAGTATCATCTAAGGTTAAATAAATTTCAGCCGTTGAATTAATCATATTTGTTAAAATAGCTTGATCATCATCATCAAATAATTTGATAACCTTGATCTTAATCATATTTATTATTTAACATATTTTATATTATTATATATTTATTTTATTAATGTAATAAGCAATATGAGTGTTCTACACTCGTTTTACGTCAAATGTTCTACATATGCATTTCTCTCTCTCTCTCTCTCTCTCTCTCTCTCTCTATATATATATATATATATATATATATATATATATTATATATATATATATGCTGCATTTAAATTTGTTTTTTTTTCATATGCTAACCAAGTTATATTAACCAAATTATATGGCCACATACATTACAGATATTTTATATTATTATATATTTCTCACTTGATGCATGTTGAGTCCATAGGCTCCCATTCTCTCCATTGATTGTATGATGGCAGTTGGCTTCGCTTCTACAATTTATTTTTTTTTTAAAAATCACAATTCAAGAAAACAAGCATGAGTGCAGGAAATTGCTAGTTAATTTAGAAACTCGATTTTTTTTTGTGAATAAATTGTCATATCATAATATAATATAATATATGACTCGTCAATGAATAATCTAATATGATTATTTCACCCCATATGAACTCTCGTCGTATGTTAATGAAATAGCTATCAAAATTCATAATCTATATATATGTAATTTGACAAAAGGAGTTGGCGAAAGAAAACAAACCGTTTGGGCCACCTCGCAAGTGGACAGCAATAACAAATTTCTCATGTAGCTCAGAAGTCCAACGAAGGCGTGCTTTTTGCCACGGAAAGCGCCGCGTCGGACCATAAATAGTGCCCTCAGGGGCTGCCAACTGGTCATTTGAAGCTCGGATGCCATGCACTGTTTCTTCATAATTTGCATTGAACTCGTTGCTCACAAATTGATCACTAGGATTAACGTCCATGTTTTTTCTTATCTCCTCACTATGCATGATCGATCCGTTGCTTAATTTGAATACGATGGAGAGACATGTTCATCGATCCTAGAAAGGAGTAGGTAAAACATGGATTAGGAGATAAACTATTAAGAATCAATATGACAAAAGAAAATGAAAGCTACATGCCTTGGAAGTGCATATCTGATTGCTATCTAGTCGAAAGGTCAGCATGACAAACAAAACTAAGGGGTATCCATTGGGTACTTCAAAGTCCATATTAGCAACAAATTTGATTCAATCCGTCCTTTTTAAAAAAAATTTCTTACTTTTCTTTATTATTTAATATTTACTTTTAAATATAAAATAAGTTTTTTCAATATTGAAATATCATTTACATACTTAAAATAATTTGTTTTAACTTTTTAAAAATTTTAAGATAATAAAATATAGGATTAAACAAAACTATAAATAAATAAAATACTTGATCGTCCACTCAGAGTCTGGTCGGTTCCCACCAAAAACATCCATCCAACTTCAGGTCAGGTCGAATCATCGAAGTAAGGGAGTTGACGTGAACCATGAGTTACCAATATAAAACTAATTGCCATTATCACAATTAGATCATGAGGTGCGCAGCTACTACGTAGTGCATAGAAATCAAGCAATTAGCACATGCAATTTTGTTACCATTGGCTTATTATAATGACATGCAATCAAATTCGTCCCTGTATAATATAAAGAGAAACTTCATGATTAATTCCTAGTTGAAGTTTTGTTTCGATATCAATGGAAGTATTCAATCATTTTTTTAAAGAGGGAAGGGATGGTTAAAAAAATTAAATGGCCATTTACTACATATTAAAAACAAAAGTCCATGCAATTTATAAGTGTGTATAAAAAGGAAATTTTGTTTCGATATCAATGGAAGTATTCAATCATTTTTTTAAAGAGGGAAGGGATGGTTAAAAAAATTAAATAGCCATTTACTATATATTAAAAACAAAAGTCCTTGCAATTTATAAGTGTGTATAAAAAGGGTGTTCCCCAAAATGACGCTATCCCATCCACACTCGCGGCTCGAAAAAGAGAAGTGTTGCATAACATTCTCCATGAACATTTATATATCTCTTCCTCAAAAATAATTTGCTTGCATTGTAAGATTTTACTTTTACCCTTATGCAAAAAATAATAATAATAAAATAAAATCCAACTGCCATGCATGCTCGTGACAAGTTTTACATATATAGTTACTATACAAAGAAGGTTATAATGGACCTGTACACATACATCAAAGACTTGTATATTAGACGTGCTTAATCACACAAAAATTTCCTTTTCTTGAGAAAGAGGAATATATGAAAGTATACAATCAGGTATATGCATGGATCTCTAAGTTGATGCCTCAGGGTAAATAATTTCAATCCTAATTTCCTTTTGACTTAAATGCATTGATATTGGAGTTTAAATAGTACACAAGTATACCTGATGGGCAACGTGATTGAATCATTATCATAAGAAAAAAAATCACAAAGAACGAGCTTGAATACTAAGACATGAAGCCTATATACTACTATAAGAGAAACATTCCAAGGAAACTTACTTGATTTTGGTAATTAAGATATGACCTCTATGAAGGTACCTAAAACTCAAACAAGCACAAGAATTTGCAGTTAACTATGGACTTCAAATCCAAGAGACAGAGAGCAGTTTAAATAGCCTATTACTAAGGGTAGTGTAGTAATTTACATATTGCACTGGAAAATAATAATATGCATGTATCTCTCAGTTAACTATAATGTACATACATACATACATACATACATATATATATATATATATATATATATGAATCTTAATATTATCCATGTCATACATGCAAACTATATATTAACAAATATATGTATAACTCAAACATGCATGCATATGTTAACATGAAAATTGAAAATATCACATGTTAAATTTGATCATAAGAAAGTGAATTGCTCATGAAAATATAGTAACATTATTATTTGGTATACAGTTATTAGGAACTAAGACATGATGTAATTTATTGCTTGTTTTATCTTTTGTTATCATCATCTGCCCTGTGTGCCATTTGTCATTCGCAAAAATCTATCGGACCATCGTCGTGGTCCCCACCATCATTATAATAAAAAAATCTTATACATACATACATACATAGATATATGAGGTAAATGCACGATAACATGACAATTTACTATGACACTTGTTCATGTATTTTTTAATTTTAGGATTTGTTTAGAAAAGATTAATGATAAAAGCATATATATGTGTGTGTGTCCGTGCTTAAATTAAATAATATATGTGTATAACTAGAAGTTAAATGAGATTTAATATAAGAAATTAACTTGAGTAGAAGTAGAGTTTCGGACCTTCGGTAGGGTTAAATTAAAAAAATTAATTTTTTGGATCTGTATATAATAATAATAATAAGAAGAAGAAGAAGAAGAAGAAGAAGAAGAAGAAGAAGAAGAAGAAGAAGAAGAAGAAGAAGAAGAAGAAGAAGAAGAAGAAGAAGAAGAAGAAGAAAAAGAAGAAGGTAATTGAATAAGGTTAGATATGAAAAAAGTAATTTAAGTAGAACTAGGAGTTTTGGCAAGTGAAATAATTCCACATTTGGCACATGCAAAATTTTAAATTCATTTAATTTTTATATTTTTTTAATTTTCGGATTTGATTAAAAAATATTAACAATAAAAGTTTCTCTTGCTCTCTCTATATAAAAGATAATAATACATGTATAACTAAAAGTTAAATAAAAATATAAAAGATTAATTTGAGTGGAAATAGGAGTTTTGATAGGATTAAATTAATATTTTTTAAAAAATGCATAGATGATGATGATGATAAAGTTTCTATATATAATATACATAGGATAATACTATATGTATAACTAAAATTTAAATGATATTAAATATAAAATAAATTAATTTGTGTAAAGTTAAGACCTTTGGTAGAATTAAAATAACTTTTTTAAAATTTTCTTTGTATTTGTTTATATAATAACAATAATGAAAGTTTCTATATATACAAGATACTAACAAATGCTATAAAAAAATAAATGCTACTATATGTTCTTTGATGAAGTTTCCAATAAAACTTTGTTCTATTTGACTGCGTTTGACAGCACGGAACATTTGATTTGTTTCGATTGTTCTGCCAAATGCAGCATGTGACGGGAACGACATTTAACGAGAACTTTTTACGAAAAGTTCTCGTCAAATATTCTTGCCTTGAAAGTTCTTGCCGAAGGCAAGAACATTTCTTTTTTTTAACTTGCGCCGCATTTTTTGACTTTTTTATTTCGTTTATTTTTAAATTGTTTTATAATGTATGCATATATAATGTAGAATAAATTAATACATTATTATAACATAATTTAGGAATATTATAAAATAATTTATTAAATGTTATTAATTAAAAACTATAAAATAATTAGTTCTAATAATTAATAAATATTTTATTAGTTAAACTATTCAATTATTTTTAAAAAAATTGTATTATATTTAGATCTTAAAATATACATAGATTATAATATTAATAATATTTAAAAGATTTAATCAAAATGAATAAAAATAATATTAATAATATAATGATTTACGTAAATTATAATATTAATAATATATTCTTTTTTACTATAATTTTATACCTCATAAAATAATAAATTATATTTTTAGTTCTTACTTTTTATCCAAACATCCACTAAAACTTATCTATCACATCAACTTTTTAAATCACCATCATTATATTTTTTCATTCAAATATCAACCCAAACTTTTTCATCACATCAATTAGTTCTCGAGAACAAAAGTTCTCTCAATATTTCCGTACCAAACGCAGTCTTTATGAACTTTCAAATTGAATACTTGGCATTAACTCTAAGACAAATTTGTCGATGGTGTACAGATTAATGTCCAAGAAGGAGTTCTTGTGATTCATGGGCCATGGTATTAGTCTACTGAAGCAAGCAGTGGATCCTGGGGCTATTATTCCAGGGTTCTTCCCTAACTCCTGCACAACATACACACAATCGTTGTGTTCAAAACGATCAAATCATCCGAAAATTATTCCCGACCAGCCTGGTTATAAATTGGACCGGTCCGAGTTAAAAAATAAAAAATTCAATAGACTGATCGACCTAGTTCAACATATAAAAGTTTAATTTAGAATTCAATCCAGTTATGATAATAACAGATATTAATAATATTAATATAGTTCTAATTTTTTTATAATTTGATAATTATTTGTTCATTTTAAAGTGTTAACATGTTTTTGTCTTATTATATGATACATTAACATAATAAATATTATAAGTTGATTTTTTTTGTTAAATTATTATTTAATTTTGCTTATTATCTTATTTTTATATATCTTATTTGTTTTTTAATAATTTTTTTACCTGATTGTATTTTCGGTTTCATTCCCAATTTATTCAGACCGACTCAAATTCGGTACTTAATTGGGTTCAAGTCCCACTAACTTTAAATGACGAAAAATTATGAAGAAAAAAATTGTCACAAAATATGACAGAGTAATCACAGAAATGTGAAGGATCGATTTTCTTTTCTAAAATTTTAATATGGACTTTGTGATGAAAATGTAATCACATAAATGTTCGATCTGTCACAAAAAGAAATTTTGTCTTAATCAATTGTGACCAACAATTTTATCTCAAATATGTCACATATTATTATTAGTGACAACTTTTGAATCTTTTGTGATGAAAATTTCCTTCATAATAGTTATATTTTCTTGTAGTGTCTGAGTCCAAATCTTTTGAACTCGGCAAAAATTGGGTCAAGAAAAAGTTAAGGTGGATCCAAATCGGAATTTTGCTCTCCCCCCGTTTGCCATTAACAACGATTTAATAAGTGAATAATGATTTGATAGCGAACAGTGAATGGTGATTATTCTTTATAAGTTCATTTATGATATTAATAAAAAAGTATTTGATAAACTAGTAGTAGAATTAGTTGACGAATATAAAATAAAATTATTAAACATATAATAAATTATTTAATCCAATCATTATACAAATTTTATTATAATTTAATAGGTAAATCATTAATATCTCAATGAAATAAAAAATTCATAAGTAATATTTTTATTAATATACATAACATTTTATAATTACAATAAATTTTATATAAAGTGTGCATGATTAAAAATATTAATTATTTTTTCATTAATAAAATAAATAAATTTTAATCAATTAAAAATATGAATATAAAAGAAATATAGTTGAATGATGATAAATTAATTTTTGTATCCATTGTTAAAATAATCTGGAGTCCGATTAAAAGAGGGAGAGGGAGGCCAAGGCGGATACTTGGCGAATTAATAGAGCAAGATCTATTGGTGAATAATATATCGAAAGGTTTGGTTACTAATAGAGCGGAATGGCGTCGTATGATTCATGTAGCCGACCCCACCTAGTGGGATAAGACTTTATTGTTGTTGTTGTTGTAGTATCCATTGTTAAAATCCTCTCACTCTCTAATGATGTCTATGACTGCTAATCCAATATTTCCTTGAATCAAATAAATAAAATAGGCGCCCCTAATAATTGTTAGTGACGTTAACTAAATGCTGCTAATATTCCTATATATTGTCATTTCCAATTATTGCACACGTCAGAGCATCGTCGTCAAAGCGCGCGCTCTCACTCTCTCTATATCACTACAAAAAATTTATCATTTTTTTACGGACAATTTTTTACGTATAGAAATCCGTCGCAATTTGCGACGAAAATATTTGCAACGAATTTTCCGACGGTCACAATCGTCGGAAATAAAAATAATAAATTATGTAGATTATTATATTATTATTTTATTTTTTGACGATTACGAACATCGATATTTTCGACGGATATCCATCCGTCGTAATTTTCAACGGATTTTCCGTCGGTTACGACCGTTGAAAATGAAAATAATAAATTATATAATTTATTATATTATTATTTTATTTTTCGACGATTAGAAATGTCGGTATTTTTGACGGATATCCATCCGTCACAATTTCCAACGGATTTTTTGACGGTCACGACCGTCAGATATAAAAATAATAAATTGTATAATTTATTATTTTTTTTATTTTTAACGATTAGGAACGTCGATATTTCCGACGGATATCCATCCGTCGCAATTTTTGATAGTTGTAACCGTCGGTAAATATATAATAATATAATATAAGGAGTATTTTATTAATATAATTAGCGATAGTCCAAACCGTCGCAATTTTCGACGGTTCCAATCGTCGATAATAATTAGCGACTATTCAAACCATCGATAAAATAAAAAATAAATATTATATATAACTAAATATAGTATTTTATTTTTGTAACTAAATATTTTTTTACGATCACAATCGTCAGTAATTTTAAAAATAATTAATATTTGCTTTTTCGACTGCCAGAGCCGTCGGTAATTAAAATTTCGTTATCCCGCTTTCTCATCTTTCCACCTATATATATATATATATATATATAATCCCTTATTTCTTTCCTCCTCTCCTCTCACCCTCTCCCTCTCCTGATCGGCGAGCCTCTGACCGGACGCCACGCGTCGATCGCCGGCGTCTCTCTCTCTTTCTCTCCGGCCCGGATCGTCAGGCAGCCGGATCTCACCGCTGGCGACCGGATCCTGCCGCCCCGCGGGCGTTCGGATCTGCCACCTGGCGGCCAGATTCGGCCGTAGGATCGATCGCTTGGCGACTGGATCCGGCGCCCAACGGCGGGATCTGAACGCCCACGGGGCGACAGGATCCATCCCCCAGCGGCCAGATTCGATCGCTGGCAGTCGGATCCAACCGGTGGCCACGGGCGGCTGGCCAGCCGCTCGGTCGATCGCTGGCGGCCGGATCTTGGCCACTGGTCGTCGGCCGGCTAATTTTTTATATTATAAAAATTCTTTACGGCGATTTTGACCGTCGAAACTTCGGCGGTCGCGCGTCGATCACCAAAAATTTTGGCGCTAGCGACTGTCGATATTTGCGGCGGTCGACGAAATCATCGAAAACTTCGGCAGTGCCGCCGAAGTTTTCGACGATTTCGTCGACCGCCGCAAATATCGGCGATCGTGATCGTCGAAAATCCGTCAAAATTTTCGGTATTTTTTCTCAACCGTCGGAAATTGATTTACGACGATCATTTTTTGGACGAATCGAATTCGTCGAAAAAACCATCGAAAATGACGTTTCCAACAGTTTTTAATAAAATTACAGACGGTCGAAATCGCCCATAATTCTCGTATTTCTTGTAGTGTATATATAAACATTAAGAAAATAGGTGTAGGTACGCATGCATCCACTCGAAGCTTAATATCAAGAAAACACGTGCACCAACCGTCGTGAAGTGGATAGCGGACTGCGTCCCAAGTGATTCAACGGGTGCTAATAACTTCGAGTTCGAATCCTGGAGTCGCCGCGTTGATCAGGGATTTATCTTTTATCGCTCGTATTCCGGACCAGATTAGTTAGGTGTTAATAATCTTGAACACCGGTTAGTTTAAATCGGAAAAAACGAAAGAAAACACGTGCACCGCGCGCTTGCACGAAGACTTTCATATCTTATTTAATTTTTATTCGTAATATGGATTATGATTACGACTAGGATTAGGATACGTCGGGTCGGACATATAGATGATGTATAGATATTACATAATGAATGGCACTGGTGTATTTTTAATATCATTTTGACCATACATAACAAATCGAAATATTTATTGTGATAATTAAGCTCTTACATGATCGTTCTCGTTTCTCAAACCAAACTTTGAGAGAAGATCGAATTATGTTTTTATATTATTATTGTAACTCTCCCAAATCGACCAACGCCACGTGGCGAGGATCTCTCCGAAGGCGCTACGAAAATACCATAACGTTTGACTAAAACATGACCAAATATCAATAAAAATGATGACATGTCAATAATAGGAATAACGAAGGAAATATAGAAATATCATAAAAGCGGAAGTCTCAAAGTGTTACAAAGTCTATGATAGTCATAATATCTGAATTACATCAAAGCTTATAATGCGAAAAATAACGATAAAAATAACCAGGCCCTCTGTCAGTTCATGTGCTTTAGCATCGCTCGAGCTAGTCATTGCACACGATCTCAACACCACCTGGCCCTGAGGAAATCAAACACAGGGGAGGAGGTCCTCCCGTAAGCTATACAACCTAGTGGAGATTCATAAAGCACTCATTGCATAACAACAAATAGCAATAGTCAGAATCAGTAATTATGGATAACAAGATCAAGTAGTGAGCATATGATCATTCGATTAGAGATATCGATGGATAAAAGAGATAGTGATCACAAGTCAATCTTATAATCATGAAAGATTTTAAAGATCATGCTGGATCAATAATTATACTTCATTCATCATGTTCATGTTACTTGTCCATACTCTTTGTGCTCTTACTTTCTCTTAGCATTAGGTGCCTTTAACTGTGGGGGATTTACGTCGAGCGATCGATACAGCATTGTGCAGTCAATGGGGGATCAAGCCATAGCTAAGGGAGCGACCCTACACGATGAGCACTTGGCTTAAGCTGGCCACCACTCCCACTAACATATTCATCTTTCATGCTTATTCACTTTATTACTTTATCATTCTTGCATGCTATAAGGGGATTGGATCATTGGACAAATCAATACAAAATCAAGAATTCAGTCACATAATATTTCAATCAGTAGGGAGTAGCACAACATAATCATAAGAAGAATCTAAATCAAATCAGCAGTCAATATGCATTCTGATTATGGTTCGGTCGACCGGTCCTCACTGGTCGGTCGATCGATTTTCAAGCGCCGATCGACTGATATCTCTGGATCGATCGACCGATTGATCTTAATGCAATACAATGGGCAAGTCCTAAGCATCGGTCGATCGATATCTCTATATCGATTGACCGATAACACAGTCTGAAAGGGAGCTTCGATCGGCCGATCGGTCGACCGATACAAGACTCGAAAGGAATGATCGGTCGACCGGTCTCTACTAATCGGTCGATCGATTTGCACATCATCGGTCGACCGATATTCAGGATCGGTCGACCGGTCCTGATGAAAACAGAATCGGGCAGAATCATATAAACAACGGTTTTCAATTCAGAAATGCAATCAATGGATACAATCAATCATCTAAGCATGGAAGACTAATACAAAACATATCTATAGTCATAATAATCACAAAACATGAATCAAACACAAGAAACACAATCAATCATTCCCTTTCCATTTTCTCTCATCAATCAAGAACACATTTCATAATAAGAACCCTAATTCTATCCTATTGCTAATCATGTTATGCAGGGGGATTTCAGATTCACCCACCTTCTTCCGTGATTGATCCTAGCTTGAACCTTTCCGATCACCGATAATCACTTCTCCTTATTGTTCTCCGCCTAAGAAGCATTCCAATGGAGATAAGAAGTGAGAGATGGACATAGAGATCAAACGATGCAAAAATGAAGATGAACCTTGATGAAAATCTTGCTGGAACATCCTTTCTCTTTGCTGGATGGATTGTCTTAAGGAGGAAGAGAGAGAAGTGAGGAAGAGAAATGAGTGGGTAAGAGCAAGGTTTAGGATGTAATTACTTTTATAGTCTAGGTCATGGGCGAAGCATACTAATGGGCTCCTTAATTGGGCTAAGGTGGTTGGTCTTTACTATTTGATTTCATTTCCTATTTTCTTTTATTTTTTTTATACCGGGTATTACAATTATATTAACAATAATGATCATAGTATCCCACTACGTACGCAATAACATAAATCTTACTTGATAACATATATAAAGCCCACTATGCAATAACATAAATCTTACTTCATATATATGTTGTTTTTTCTTTTCCTGAACCCATAGCAATGCAGTATATAGTTTGTTTTACAAACTAGTCTTAAATTAAGATCTGGCCCAACAGAAGTGGAATTAGAGTTTAGGTAGGTTTCCTACGCGTTCTATGCTACGTTCTGTGTTCAAAGTGCGAGTAGGCTTTGGATCTTTGCAGAGCATCGGACGATGGATGTCTAGCTATATATATGTACGTACGCAAGCTACGTATTCACATCGCAGAATCTAAGAGAGAGCTCATCGAAGAAGAAGAAGAAGAAGAAGAAGAGAGCTAGAAACATCCACCACGCACATCATGCATCGACGTCGTCCAAGTGCTGATGACATGTTAGCAGGGTTGCCTGCAACTGAAAAGTTCTTCTTCCTCTTGTTCGCATGTGCATGGGCATGCACGCTTTCCGTGCTCAAGTTCTTGTACCGCTGCAGCGTTGCCGCCGGCGCCTCCTGCATTCATTATTGCACCACTCGGCCGGCGTCGACGTCGTCGCTCGGATGGGACGACGTAGGATTGCATGCCCCCGACTTCGGCATTAACGAGGAGACGAAGCAGCTGCGAGCCGTGCGGCGCCATTTGCCCGGCGGAGTTCGACGACGGCGACAACGCGCGGCTCCTTCGACCTTGCGACCATCGTTTTCACGTTGGCCGACGGGCCGAGAGGATCTTTCTTCTTGATCTTGCGAGGATACCATTAGCAGACGGCTGCTTAACTAGATATCGAGCTCCTGATCAAGTCTACTTTCTGTTCTTTTTTCTTTTTAACTATGGAACATAATCGCGATTGAATATATTCTTTAAAACTTAATTTTCAAATTTTTGTAATAATTATTTGAAACTATATTTATTAGGATGATCTATATATTTTTCTCATTATAATATCTAACTCATTCAATAATTTATCCCAATATCTCTCTCTATTTAATTGAGATTGGATCAAGACGTTCCGATTCAAATCTATTGAATCAAAATCAAAATGTATTAATTTATTATATTTTTAATATATATATAACTAAAGGAAAAAATAAAATTACGTGAATTCACTATAAAATAATATAGATAATTAAATAACAATTAAGACAATTAGACTAATTTAATAGATATTGTATATATTATATTATATAAATTATATGGAACTCTCATCTTTCATACTCATCTTTGATTTAAAAAATGAATATGAAAATTTGTCTTGGTACGTTTAAAATAGAGTTGCTTTTTTTAAAGTGGAATAATTGAATCGTATTAGAAAATATGCAAAGAAGGAAAAAATATAATAACGTAAAAGAGGACTGGATAACTTTAGCAGGTAGAAATTATTTGTGATTTGTAACTATAAAGGTGATGCTTTAATAATTGTGATAATGGATTATGTTTAATATAAAGAGTTGTACATGCAAATAATGGTGTTAATTTCATCAATATCAATGGTATTGGATTAAAAGTAGGACATTAATTAGAAAAGTTATGAATTTAATTATTAGGAAATGTAATAAATTGAAAAATAACAAAAATATATAAATGAGGATGATGACAGCTTTCCAAGTATATATTAATTCTCATGCATTAAAGTTTCTTGAATGTTACACACTAATTTTTTTTCCTGATTTCATATCTTCAAAATATATATTAAAAATCATTGAAATTTGTGTTTAGAAATGGAATTCAATATATATATATATATATATATATATATATATATATATATATTACAAGTTTTCGTGATGTTAATGCAATAATGAAAGATATTTTCTTCGAAATATATATTATAAACAATTTTATAACATGTTTGGTGGTAAGACTAAAATAATGTTTCATAAAGGAAAATAAATTGTTTTACATATTCATAATAATTATTTTAAATTTTTTTTATAATATATTAAGCACACCCAATACTTATTTATTTTAATAATTAAATTATATTGATACGATAATATGAAATTCTTATTTTTTAGATGGAATAACTCAATTGTATCGCAAAATACGCAAAGAAGAAAATATAATAACACAAAAAAAGTTATGATTCTATCAAGTAAAACAAAGGATATGATAAAGTATTTGTGCTTTGTAACAGTAAAGGCGGTGCTTTAATTATGTTTAATACTAAGGAGTTATACATACAAATAGTGGTGGTAATTTGATTAATAATAGACATATTGGATTAAAATTTGGCCATTAATTAGAAAATTTTATGAATTTAATAATTAGGATATGTAATAAGAAATGAAAAATAACATAAACACTTAAATCATAACATATGCCAATTAATATAATAACATTTTCTAATTTAATTATTTCAATATATCATAACATATGGCTTATAAAGTAAATGATTATATATTGACAAATAGAAAATTATAAATATATTCTATTTAAGTCATATTATAAGATTTAGAAATTATATATATATATATATATATATATATAAATTATATTATAAATTCAAGTTTATATTTTTAATATTAAGTGATATATTTAATATTAAGTTGCTAATAGTTTTTGTATAAAAAGCATAAATTCTAAAAAATAGAAAAGATGAATATAAAAGAAGAGAGTTCCTCACTACAATTATAAAATTGTGAAACATGGCTTAATATTCTATATAGATTAGATTTTTCAATGAGGAAAATAATAAAGTAAAAAAATACAATACTAATATGTCATTTAATTTTGTGGAATATGAATAATCAAATATTATGCTAACTTACAACTTTAATGTTGTTTAATAAATGATTTCATTAAATAATTACTATATTAATATTAATTATCTAATATTTTTCTTACAAAAAATTCAAAAATCATAAAGTTTAAAAATATGATACTAATATTACATCTAATTTTTAAAAAGTAACATATGTTTATTGGCGGTTTATTTTTTATTAAATAAATTTTACCTTTTGTGATATATAAAATTTTATGAAATATGAAAAGTGAAATGTTACGATAAGCTACAATTTTAGTGTTGATCAATAAACTATTGCATTAACTAATTGGTATCTTTATTATTAATTTGTTAGTATTTTTTTGTAAAAAATTTAAAAATTCAACAAAAAGAATGGATAAATGGTGAAATGAGAGAGCTCATCACTATAATTACAAAATTGTCATGAAGCATGACTTTATCTTATATATATATATATATATATATATATATATATATATATATATATATATATATATTGTCATTTTTACTTGATTATGGAAGGTTAAATTGCAAGGAGATGAATCGTACGACAAATGTGAATATATTTTTTTACTCATATTGTGTACCGATTCATTAAGGTATTCAAGGATTGAATACTTTAATTGACATATATAACATAAATCAACATTAACATATGATTTCATGCTCATCGAATCCAAACTTCTTTTTCTTTTTTTTTATTGAGTATTAAATCCAAATTTTATTGCCAAACTATGTATGGGAGAGTTCCAATCGGTATCCATAAAATGGTAAGAGTAATTTTCTTCTTCAAAATTATTATTCTTACTAAATTGAGATATATATTAAAAATTAATTCATATTTTACAAATAGGCAAAAAGGGAATACATTAACTTCAAGCACTTCATAAACACATTCGTTCATCGCTTAGATTAGAAGAAGAAAAACACGATGAGAGTGGCAACATCGTCCTCTAATAAATAACATCAGTGTCATATGATTGGTATCATACTTCTTATACAAGAATAAAAATCACAATTTGCGACCTTTTTTTATCACAAATACCAAGAAATGGATCGTAAACAACTATTTGCGATGGAATTTATGATTAATTATGTCATTCCAAAAAACACTCAATGTAAATAAATTTGCGATGATTTAGAAAAAATCATCAAAATTTGTGACAAACTAAACCATGTTAACTTTGTAATTTTCGACGATTTTTTCAGCGCGATGGGGAGTTCTGCTCTTTGGTATTTTTGACAATTCTCACCCTTTGCAAGTTGGGAGCAGCAGGTCGACCTTCGTAATTTTTTATGAAAAAATGTCAAAAATTAGGATGGACAAACTATTCATCTGTCACAAATTAAGAAATATTGTAATTTTTTTTCAAATTTATTTCAAATTTTAATTTAGTTTGTTTCCCAATTTACCAAAAAAATTGACATATTAAAATATAGAGTGGTTGTATAACATAAGGGTTACAAAAAAATTTACGACTGTGTTACATCTTCAAAATATAAATATTTTTAGTGTCATTCTATTATCAACAAGGATGAAGTGATATTAATATGCTTGTCCTTTCATTATGTAGTTGCTCTTCGGCTAAAAAATATTGCAAAGAGGCTATGACAATGCACTGTATATATCTTGATGCTGCACAACCATGCATTTACTTCATATTTCTCCTTTGACTTCAGGGGGCAAGCAACTAGTCATTCTTTGTATATAAAAGTTAAAACTAATGTTATTAAAATCGGACCGGACCGACTAGTTCAATCGGGAACCAGCCGCTTATCTGGTCCAGTTTCATGTCAAAATCGATTTTGACATTGAATCCATTGGTTGAACCGACTGGTTGAATTGGTTCAATCAGGTTCAATTAAAATTTTGAAAAAAATAAAAGAAAATGAAAAAAATAGGAAAGTTAAAAAAGGAAAAAAAAAGAAAGAAATATAAAGAAGGTTAAAGAGAGGGAAAATGATATGTATAAAATTAAATAGGAATTGAAATAAAAAATAAGTATTTAAAATTGGATAACATTAAAATGCAGAATATCAAAGAGAATAAATAAATGAAATAATAGGAAAGTGTTAAAGAAAAAAGAAATAAGAATAGTCCAAGATAAAATTTATTAATATAGCATCTATCATCATTAAATAATAAATATTAGATCAATAATAATCTATTTATATTTATAAGTTAACAATTATTATTTATCATTTCTAAAACTTTTAATAAATAAAAATTATATTATAATATAATATCAATTTTGTGATGAAAATGAAATCACACAAGTGTTCGATTTGTTGGAAAAAAAATTGGGCTTAATCAATTATGACCAATAGTTTTTATCACATATAATGATTATGAGTGACAATTTTTTTACTCTTTTACGACAAAAACTTCAGTCACAGTAGCTCACTTTTCTTGTAACGTTCGGTATCGGGTTCAAATTTTTTGGACCCGTGGATCGGGACTAGGTCAAGGCGGAACCAAACCCAATTCTACTCTTCTCTATCTGTTTGGCATTATCATCAATTTAATACTGAATAGTAGTTTGATAGCAGAGAATGGAAAGTGATTAATATTTAGCAGTTCATTTAAAATATTAACAAATAGGTGTTTGATAATTTTATTATCATGATCGTTTTTATAGTATTAAGAAATTATAAAGACGTGCACGCGCGCTTGCATGAAGACGTTCATATCTTATTTAATTTTTATTCGTAATATGGATTATGATTACGACTTGGATTAGGATACGTCGGGTCGGACATATAGGTGATATATAGATGTTACATAATGAATGGCACTGGTGTATTTTTAATATTGTTTTGATCATACATAATAAATCGAAATATTTATTGTGATAATTAAACTCTTACATTATCGCTCTCGTTTCTCAAACCGAACTTTGAGAGAAGATCGAATTATGTTTTTATATGATTATGTTAATAATATGAATAGTATTCCACTACGCGCAATAACATAAATCTTACTCGATAACATATATAAATCCCACTATGCAATAACATATATAAATCTTACTTGATATATGTTGTTTCTTGTTTTCCTTGCTGAACACGCAGTAGTTTGTTTTACAAATTAGTCTTAAAAAATTAAGACCTGGTCCAACAGAAGTAGACTTAGAGTTTAAGTAGGTTTCCTATGTGCTCTATGTTACGTTCTGTGTTCGAAGTGCGAGTAGGCTTTGGATCTTGGCAGAGCATCGATCGATGGATGTCTCTAGCTATATATATGTACGTACGCAAGCTAACACATCGCAGAATCTAAGAGAGAGCTCATAGAAGAAGAAGAAGAAGATAATCGATCTAAGAGAGAGACATCCACCACGCACATCATGCATCGACGTCGTCCAAGTGCTGGCGACGTGCTCGCATCTGCATGGGCATGCACGCTTTCCGTGCTCAAGTTTTTGTACCGCTGCTGCGTTGCCGCCGGCGCCTTCTGCATTCATCGTTGCACCACTCGGCCGGCGTCGACGTCGCTCCGATGGGACGACGTCGTAGGATTGCATGCCCCGGACTTCGGCATTAACGAGGAGACGAAGCACCTGCGAGCGCCCGTGCGCCCTTTGCCCGGCAGAGTTCGACGATGGCAACAGCGCGTGGATCCTTCGACCTTGCAACCGTCGTTTTCATCTTGACCGGCGGGCCGAGAGAGGTTCTTTCTTCTTGATCTTGCGAGGATACCATTATCAGACGGCTACTTAGATAACGAGCTCCTGATCAAGTCTACTTTTTATGTTTTTTTTTTTAAATGTTGTCAGATTTACTCGACTATGGAAGGTTAAATTGCAAGGAGATGAACCGCACGACGAATGAAAATATAAATTTTTTACTCATATTGTTTGTCGATTCATTAAGGTATTCAAGTGTTGAATAATTTAATCGACATCTATAACATAAAGTCAACATTAACATATGATTTCACGTTCATCAAATCCAAATTTCTTTTTTTTTAATGAGAATCAAATCCAAATTTTATTTGCAAAACTATGTAAAGAAGAGTTCCAATCGGCATCAATAAAATAGTAAGAGTAATTTTCTTCTTCGGAATTGATATTATTATTATTATTATTACTACTAAATTGATATATATATATATATATATATATATATATTAAAAAATTAACTCATATTTTACAAATAGACAAAAAGGGAATATACTAACTTAATGCACTTCATAAACGCCATTCGTTCATCGCTGAGATTAGAAAAGGAAAAACACGATGAGAGCATCAACATCGTCCTCTAATAAATAACATTGGTGTTATATGATTGGGCATCACACTTCTTAGCTGGCTAGAACAAAAATCACAATTTGCGACTTATTTTACAAATATAAAGAAATGAATCGCAAACAACTATTTGCTACCGAGTTTACGATGAATTATGCCGATAAACGCTCAATGTAAATAAATTTTGCGACGATTTAGAAAAATCATTGAAATTTGTGACAAACTATGAACCATGTTAACTTTGTAATTTTGGACGATTTTTTCAGCCATATTTTGCGATGGGAGATTTGCCTTTGATATCTTTGACAATTCTCACCCTTTGCAAGTTGGGAGCAGCAGGTCGTCCTTCATAAACTTTTATGAAAAAATGTCAAAAATTAGGAAGGACAAACTATTCATCTGTCGCGATTAATAAATATTGTAAAAAATCAATTTTATTTCAAATTTAATTTTGTTTTCTTCCAATTTTTCTAAAAAAAATCTGACTATTCAAATATTGAGTGCTTGTATAACAAAAGGGTCACAAAAGAAGTTACAACTGTGTTACGTATTCAAAATATAAATATTAATAATGTCATGCTGCCCTAATCCTGCCATTGAGCTATTATCAAGTACCTTGATTCTATTATCAACAAGGATGAAGTGATATTAATAGGATTTATTGGGTCCTCCCCCCCTCCCCCTCATATGTGCCCATCCGACTGGCACTTTTTTCCCTGATTTAGGCAGGATGAAAAAAGGGGTGGTTTGGCGTGGAAAAAAATTGGCATCCCTCGTCATCCCTGTCGCACTATGTTCGTCACCGCGAGATCACCTGCTAGTAGCCGCAAGATCGATGGTGCCCTAGTATTGCTCGTGACGCGTAGCCGCCGCAAGTTTCCCCATCGCCGCGAGGTTGGATGCCTCGAGTTCTTCCTTCTTCGATGCAGGTGGGGACGACAACGTGGTCGACAGTTTCTCGATGGGGACAAAGTAGGGAATGGGCTTTCGTGGCGAGGATGACAAATGCGATGGGGCCGAGTGTCCTTGTCCCCGCTCCATGTGTCTAGTGTCGCCTCGTCCCCTTCGTGCCCAATGTGAGGTCTCTTCACCGTCACTACGAGATCACTGTGTTAAATACATTACAGTGATTGGTTTTTCTGTTGTAACAGTGTTACATTTGTACATAGTATAACGTAACAGTAAACTTGTATCAATATCTGTATGGACGGTTATTACAGTTTTTACTGTAGCTCTATTTTGATAGAACTCAATATAAATACAGAAGCAACTTCTCAGTCGTTTTGAACTGAGTAGTTTTTTGCCCAATACTTCTCTTCTCCAAAATTGACATGGTATCAGAGCAGGTCGAGGTGGTGTCCTGATCAGAACTGGTCGTCATCGATCGCTCATTTTTTGTTCCTGGATCTCTCCTCTGTTGTTTCAGATCAAACTTCTGTGCGTATTCTTGGTGGATTTCGTTTCACAAATTTGTGTTATCACAGATCTGATTGCCGGGTTCTATGTTCTAGATCAATTTTCTATGTTTAGATCTTCTTTCTTGTAATCATGGCGGAATCTTCAAATTCTGGAAATTCTTCTCTTGTTCTTGCTTTGGATCATACGCATCCACTATATTTGCATCCATTAGACATTCTGGGGCTTGTTTTAATACCGGTTCGATTGATTGGAGCAGAGAATTATTCGATGTGGAGTCGTGCTTTCTTGAATGCATTGTTGGCTAAGAATAAACGAGGTTTTCTTGATGGATCATGTCGAGTTGATCAGTTTGATCAATCTTTGTGTTTTCAGTGGGAAAGATGTAACGCACTTGTGATTTCTTGGATTCTCTTGACTGTTTCAGATGGACTTTTAGGTAGCAATGCTTATGTTTCTGAGGCTTGGGTTGTATGGAAGGATTTGAGGGAAAGGTTTGATGGAATTAGGGCTTCGAAAATGTATCAACTGCACAAAGAGATTACATTGTTCTCACAGGGTTCTTTGGGCATCACGGAATATCATACTAAGTTGAGGTTATATTGGGAGGATCTTTACAATATTATTCCCTCTTTAGGAATTCCAGACCCTGCGAGTGTGTTATATTTTCAACAATTGAAAGTTTTTCAGTTGCTTATGGGGTTGGATGACACTTATTCTGCAATACGATCTCAAATCATTTTAATGAAGCCATTACCTTCTGAAAACTTAGTATATGCCATGCTTTTAGAAGAGGAGCAACAAAGAAAAAACACATTATATTCAGTAAATCAATCAAGATCGGTTCTCACAGAAACATCAAGTTCTTTTACAGAGGCAAATGCTACTTATCAGAATGCTGTTTATCAGAATACAGGATATCAGAATACAACACAAAGAAACAGGAAAAATAAAAATATGATATGTGATCATTGTCATAAGGTTGGACATGTTAAAGCACAATGTTACAGACTCATTGGTTTTCCACCAGGATTCAAGTTCAGCAGAAATAAAACTCCAACAAATATTAGTGCAGCACAGGTTTCTGCTCAAATTCCTTCTGATCTTTTGACAGCTAATTCAATTCCTGAAGCAGTACAATCTACCTGTACTCCTGCAACTTTACCTGCTAATCCTGATATTACTTCTGAGCAATATCAACAAATCTTAAAAATTTTGAACAAAGGGAATTCTGCTGATGTCATTGCCAACATGGCAGGTAATGGATTCTTTAGTCTTAGTGTTTCTTCTGCAGAATGGGTTATTGATTCAGGGGCTTCAGATCACATGGTGTCAGACATTAGATGCTTGTATAATATTCAAACTTTGCAGCCAGCTAAACAGGTCAAATTGCCTAATGGCAACATAGCTCACATAACTCATACTGGGAATTGTAGGGTTAACTCTACTGACAGTTTGCAGAATGTTTTATATGTTCCAAAATTTCATTACAATTTGCTCTCAATCTCAAAGCTCACCAAAGATTTGTTATGCACAGTTAAGTTTTATCCTGATTTCTGCTTATTTTAGGACCTTTGCAATGGACTGGTGAAGGGGATTGGTAAAAGGGTGAATGGCTTGTATTTTCTAGTGCGAGGAGCTGAGGACAGGTCTAATACAACCTCCTTGATATCTTCTAATACTGCAGATGGTGGTGCTACTGAATTGAATAACATTATGCTCTGGCATAATCGATTGGGTCATGTACCTTTCTCCAAGTTAAAAATTCTCAAAACTTTTTCTTGTGATAATTTGAATATTGATTGTAAAGTTTGTCATATGTCAAGACAAACTAGGCTACCATTTGAACAGAACATTACTGTTTCTAAGGCCTCTTTTGATTTGATACATGTAGATGTGTGGGGTCCATATTCCCAACAGACACATGATGGTTTCAGATTTTTTCTTACAATTGTAGATGATTTTTCTCGTATGACTTGGGTCTATCTCTTGAAATTCAAAAATGAGGCTACCATATATCTCAAGCACTTTGTTGCTCTTGTTGTCACTCAATTTAATAAGAACATAAAGGTGATTAGATCAGATAATGGTTCTGAGTTTGTCAATTCAGATTGTCAACTTTTCTTTGCTTCCAAGGGTATTGTCCATTAGAACACTTGTGTATATACTCCTCAGCAGAATGGGGTAGTTGAACGTAAGCATCGACACATCTTGGAAATTGCTAGAGCTTTAAAGTTTCAGAGCAATGTGCCTATCAGATTTTGGGGGGATTGTATACTCACAGCAGTTCATCTAATTAACAGATTGTCGTTGTCAGTACTTGGTAATAGAAGTCCTTATCAGTTGTTCTTTGACTTTGTTCCTAATCTTGCTCATTTGAAAACTTTTGGTTGTCTCTGCTATTATCGTGTTCTAGATACCACGGATAAGTTTTTGCCTCGCTCTTTACCTTCAGTGTTTCTTGGCTATTCAGATCACAAGAAAGGTTACAAGCTGTTTGATCTCACTTCCCATAATATCTTGTTCAGCAGAGATGTCCAATTTCAGGAGAATGTTTTTCCTTTTGATCAATCTTCTGGCTCCTTGTCTCAACCTGTGGTCTCTTCATAGCCTATATTTGATGATCCTTTTGTTCCCTTGACTCTTTCTTCTGGATCTTCTAGTTCTTCCACTACTATTCAGAGTTCTTCTATGCCTTATGATTCTGTTCCTGTTGTTCCTACTCCTTCTGATATTGAAGTCGATACCTCTCCTCCTGCAATTTCAGAATCTCTTCCTCTTTTCAGGCCGCGTAGAAATATTAAGCCTCCAAATTGGATAAATGATTATGTGACTTATAATTCTTCTTTAGTCACTCCTCGTTATCCTATTTCCAGTGTTATCTCTTATGCTCACCTTCCTTCTCATTATCAAGCTTTTGTGGCTTGTTTAAATGCTGCTCATGAACCTTCTTCCTTTTACGAGGCTGCCAAGGATCCTGAATGGATAAATGCCATGCGATTAGAATTGGAAGCACTTGAGTCGACTCACACCTGGGATATTGTTGACCTGCCTCCTGGAAAAAAGGCAATCGGATGTAAATGGGTCTACAAGATTAAATTGAATTCTTCTGGTCATATTGAATGTTACAAAGCCCGGCTTGTGGCTAAAGGGTTTACTTAACAAGAAGGCATCGACTACACTGAGACTTTCTCGCCTGTTGCAAAAATGTCGACTATTCGTTGTCTTTTAGCTGTTGCTACTCTTTCCTCTTGGTCTCTTTATCATTTGGACGTCAACAATGCTTTCCTTAATGGCGATCTTTTTGAGGAGGTTTATATGCATATACCTCCTGGTTTTCGTCGACAGGGGGAGACTAAGGTGTGTCGACTTCAACGGTCGTTATATGGATTGAAGCAGGCATCGAGACAGTGGAACATTAAACTTACACAGGTATTGATTCAGGCTGGTTTTGTGCAGAGTCATCTCGATTATTCTATGTTCGTAAAGCATTCTGGCAACAGTATTGTCGTTTTTCTTGTATATGTCGACGATATTATTCTTACTGGAAATTCAGAGGCATTAATTCAGCAGGCTAAAGATGTACTTAGTTCTAACTTTGGGATTAAAGACCTAGGTGAATTGAAGTTCTTTCTTGGATTAGAAGTCATGCGGTCTAACAAGGGGATTGTTTTGAATCAAAGAAAGTATGCCTTAAATCTTATTGCCGAGACAGGTCTTTCTGCAGCCAAGGCAGTGGATGCACCCCTTGAGCAGAATATGAAGTTGACAACACTTGAATATGATAAATTGTTTATTTCTGATTCTACTGACATGCCATTATCAGATGCAACTTCGTATCAAAGACTTCTGGGAAAGCTAATATACTTAACTATTACACGTCCTGATATATCTTTTTTAGTTCAACACCTTAGTCAATATATGCAACAGCCTAAACAATCTCATATGGAAGCAGCGTTGAAAGTTGTTAAGTATTTGAAGAATAATCCAAGTGCAGGTTTGTTTTTTCCTGCTAAAAACTCTAGTATATTGCAAGGTTTATGTGACGCGGATTGGGCAGCATGTCCTATGACAAGACGATCAGTGACGGGATTCTGTGTGAAATTAGGAGATGCTTTAATTTTCTGGAAATCAAAGAAACAAGAGACGATTTCTAGATCATCTGCAGAATCTGAATATAGAAGTATGGCGAGTCTTGTTGCAGACATTATTTGGATACGAAGAGTATTTTCAGAATTGGATGTTTGAATTCCTACGCCAATTTCGATTGCCTGTGACAATAAAGCTGCCATACATATCGCTAAAAATCCAATCTTTCACGAAAGGACAAAGCACATAGATGTCGACTGTCATTTTGTCAGGGATCAGGTTCTTGCTCAAGTTATCAGTCCATATTATGTTGCTTCCGGCGAACAGGTTGCTGATATTTTCACGAAGTCTTTGAGTGCTAGGCATCACACTTATCTGAGCTCCAAACTAGGCATGCTTAATGTGCATAGAGCCTAGTTTGAGGGGGAGTGTTAAATACATTACAGTGATTGATTTTTCTGTTGTAACAATGTTACATTTGTACATAGTATAACGTAACAGTAAACTTGTATCAGCATCTGTATGGACGGTTATTACAGTTTTTACTGTAGCTCTGTTTTGATAGAACTCAATATAAATACAGAAGCAACTTCTCAGTCGTTTTGAACTGAGTAGTTTTTTGCCCAATACTTCTCTTCTCCAAAATTGGCACGCTGCCGCCACGAGGTCGTTGCCGTCGCATTGAGATCTTCGTCGCCCTGAGATCACCGTCATCGTGAGATCACTGCCGTCGCGAGAACACCGCCGCCACGCCGAGTCTCTTTGACTCCCTGAGGTCATCGTCGCACGATCTTCATGCCCTAGTTCATTTCACGCCCCGAGGTCACCATAGTCGCCGCCCGCAAGATTGCCATAGTCGTCGCGATTTGCCCCATCCGTTGTCGCGATCGTCGTCTCCCCCTTTCTCTTCGATTTTTTCAAGACTGAATCGCGCATCAATTTCACTCCGAACTAGTTCAAAACACCTAAAACACACACCTTCAGAGTGAACCACGTGCATCGTTCGCAGCCATCGAATGCAGATCCGACAACCATGGATGAGAGAAGAACCATCCTCCCCCCTATGAGGGAGGAGGATATACATTAAATGCTTATCCCTTTAATAATTCATTATGTATATTACGAGAAAATCACCTATTTGTAACGGACAATTTTCGATGGACAACAAGGATGCAAGTGACAGGATCTGGTGCCCATGGCGGCTCCAGCCTGTAGGCGATCGGATTCAATCTCCACGGCTGACTTCGGCTTGCAGGCGGTCGGATCTAACCTTTACGGCCGACTTTAGCTTGCAGGCGGACGGTTCTGACCTCATCTGCTAGATCCGACATCCGTTGTCTGATCTCTCTTTCCTGCCTTTTTCTTGCTCGCCTCTCGACAAAGATCATTCTGCTGTCGAATCCAGTCGTAGTGTTTGATTTTTTTATATATTTTTAAAATAGGAACCCATCTGAACGTTTGACGGGCTTCCTCGTCGAAACCTTCGATGGAGCGACAATTTAGTGAGAATAAAGAAATGCATATATTTCTCCTTTAGAAAATAAACACAATTTAGCGAGAATAAGGAACTTTTGTTGAGTTCAATCTTAATCGTGAAACTTATGTTGTCGTGACTAGGGGTGTTCGGGTCAAGTTTGACCCTATCCGACCCATCCTTTCCGATTTTGATCAGGTCGGGTCAACACTCTAAAGATAGTTGAATCGGATCATATGGTTGGATTACCTGACCAATATTTTTTTTAAAAAAATTATTTCTTTTATATTATTTAATATAAAAACATTATATAATATTTATTAAAAATATAAAACAATGTGTTAAACATTTAAATATTATTTTACATATTTAAAATATCGAGTTGGATTAAAATATATGCTAAAAATAAAAAAAATTAAAATTATCGAGTTGGATTGGATCAACTTGGGTCGAAATTTACCCAAGGTTGGGTCGAGGTCGGTCTCATCTGACTATTGACCCGACCGGATCATCGGGACCGACCTCGACCACTGATCCGATCGAGTCATCGGATTCGTCAGTCGAGACTCGATCCGCTGATCATTAACCCAATATTTTATAATATGGAAGAAAAAGGTTGCCCAAAATAAGAAAGCGTTAAAGTGTGAGAGAGCTAAGTCAGGCAGTCAACGTTGTAATTAAAGTTGCAATAGGGCGAAGAGAAGTAAAAGAAAAACAAGGTTGCAATGTTATAAACATAAGATTTACCAGTTTTCCACGCTAGAAGGAATAGAGCGAACTCGAGCGCCACCGCAAGATGCGACCAAACATTGTCACGGAGGTAAGAATTGGAAGAACAATTGGTTTTATCAGATTGTGCTTCGGTTAGGGTTTTAGTTCCTTCTAATTGGTGTCATGGAGAACGCATCTTTTTAGCATTGGGCGTAGGGTTTGAAGGTCTGGTAGTGTGTTCTTCCGGTGTGCGAGTGCGTCAGAGGTGATTTGCGTAATTTAGTTTAGATCTCGTGCTTTGTTTCCTTTTCGCTGTATCTTAATGATGTTAGATTTCCTTAGTGAATGCTCTGATCCATAGGGCTCTGGATTTACCTTAGAGTGATTTAACAAAATATTGCTGCATCCAAGCTAAAATTCCAAGGCATGTAACTAGGAATAACTGAACTTGCCGAATCAATCGAGGACCTGAAGTAGCATTATGGTTGAAATTTCTTAATGTTTAACTTTTTTAATGTTTGTAGAAATTCAGGGTGATGCTATTTGATTTATGGCCAATTCACTAAACCATAGTTGTCAATATTCTTTATGTAGCTTTCCGATATTCCCTTTATCCCCTATTTCGTGAGTTAATTCTCTAATCCATTTCTCTTCTGAGGTATGAGTTAATGTGGTAGAGCTTTTAGGCATTTGCAGTGGAGGGTAAACATGACTATCTTTTCCCCTGCACCTTGACATGGTAATGTACATATTGGGTTAGTCCTCTCTTGCGAGTGCTGCTTATTTGAATGTGTATGCGTTAGGTTAAAGGGGGGGAGGGGAGGGCATGAGGTGTGAGTGCTTCACTTTTACCATCGTGTCAAAATAAGATGGAAGCCTTGCAGTGTTCTTACTTGTATCATCACAAATATGTTGACGGACAGTATGAATGTTTTGTCTGTCTGTGCATATATGCCTACGCTCAAGTAACATTTGTGGGCTGAGGATGATTAATTGGATCAGATACTTGTGGTTATGGAAAATGCTTGTGGTTCATTTTTTTAATTAATTATGTTCTTCATGTAGAGTGGAAGCATGATAAAATGATCATATTCAATGAGTTTGTTTCCAAAACGATTTACTTCAAATATACAGTAAACCTCATCAGTTGGCCTCTCAACATTGTTATAATTCAATTTATAACTTTGTCATTTTCTTCCTTAAAAATGTTGCCGTTTACTTATAATATTTCCTCCTCTTACTTCTATAGGCAGGTTTGCCTACTAGGATGAATCAGTTGTGGGCTAGTGTCCCATTCATCACTTCTGGTGTGGTTATCATATGTGGAATCATTTACTTGGTATGCTTATTAGTTGGATATGATTCCTTCTATGAAGTTTGTTTCTTGCCCTCTGAAGTGATTTCCCGGTTTCAAGGTATGTTTCTTTTCATGAGCATCAGCCATTTAACAATGTGTTTTGAACTTATAAACAGTATGAATGTAAAGGATAACTGTATAAATTCCTCCATGGTAATTAGGTTGCACAATGAATCACCTAGAAACTTATATTTTTTTCCCTTATAATGGAAACTTGGATATTCCAAGCCAATATAATTGTTATCATTTGAGAAGTTACCAAGAAAAGAAAGAATCCAGTTTTTATTTAGCTAAGATGTTGATTAACATTGGACAAACTTATCCAGTCAAGTAATCATGTTGATTTCCTGTATTTATAAGGTATTGAAACATGAAAATGATGTTGAAAAAATAAACTCGCTTTTTCATGTTTCTCTTATTTTTAGCTAAGATCTTATTCTGTTTCTATGAACTTTTCTAGTGTACAGGATTTATACCTCAGTTCTTTTTCATGGGTCCCTGTTGCATATTGTTTTCAACATGCTGGCAATGGTGCCTTTGGGTGCTGAACTGGAGAGGATTATGGGATCTATACGTCTCTTGTTTGTAATAGTCTTGCTTGCAACAAGCAATGCTATTTTCCATATCATTATTGCATTGCTGATTTCCCACAATCCATTTCATCCTCTACCTTATCTTATGGATGAATGTGCCATTGGCTTTTCTGGAATCATATTCTCGATGATCGTCATCGAAACGAGACTGAGTGGAGTACAGTCTAGAAGGTGCAAATGTTTGGTTCTTTCACATCTTGTCATTTATGTCTCATTTTGTCTGTTGCCTGCATGTATGTTTTTAGTTGTATTAACAATGTTTTGGTCGGAAACAAGTTTCAAAAAGTAGGAATAAGAGGAGAACGGGTTCAGCTAGTCAAAGTAAGCATACCTTGTGGGTGGTTATGTAGTTGTCAGTGACAGGTCAAAGATACTTTTATATAACAAAAGTAAAAAAGATTCTATGTAACCACCCCTAGATACTGCTCAAGTTATTTGTAGACATCAAAGTTATATTCAATTTAAAAGTTACTACTTGATTAAGTTTTTATCAGTTTAATTAATCATAAATAATAATATATGACAAATTTAATGTAGATGGCATGATTTATGAGGACTGCAGACAAATTGTATGGATTGCCTGTGAGGCCATCATCTATGGTTGTCATAGTAACCATTTGATGATCGACCTTGCTGCCTGTATGTAGACTGTTTACATGGAAAAAAAACTTGTATGAAACTTTATGTTGTATCACATCCCCTTATGCAATGTATATATCCATATTTGAAACATTGAACAAAACTGCAAACACCAGGATCCAGAACCAGCATTAGAAGATCTTCTGGGTTTAGATTGAAGGGAGAAATGACAAATAACTTGCCTTTTGTTGTCTTGATTTGATTATTCAAATAAATTCGCATTGATGCAGAGTTTTCCATTTGCAGTGTTTTTGGTCTCTTCAATGTGCCTGCCCAGTGGTATGTCTAAGATCTGAAAAATGAAATGATTGACTTTTGCTTTTTCCAGTATATTAACTTACTTTTTTGGTTTGCACAACAATGCCAACTTCAGGTATGCATGGATTTTATTGATCTTGTTCCAATTTCTAGCAAGCAATGTTTCCTTACTCGGACACTTGTGCGGCATCTTATCTGGGTTTGCCTGTCTGTGCTTTGCATTCACTATGTTGTACTGTGTTTATATCTGCTGATTAGGCTTTGGGAGGATTTCAAACTAATGCTTTATCGTATGTTGGTTCTTTAATCAGATACAAATGGCTTATTCAATTACGTACTTCCTGGACCAGCCTTCTTTGCGGCCATAGAAAGTTCTTCTTCCATAGTAAGTTCTTGAACTGACAACCTGACTTTTAGCTCAATTAGTGTACCAGAGATGGAATAAGATATGCTTAGGGGTTTTATATGAATCACGTAATTTTTTAAGGTATTTGCATGTCTAAAATATAGCTTTTGGTTTCTTCTCACACTGACTATTGCCATATTGAATCTGGATGTAATTCTTTGATTCTTCAGTCAGCTTGCGTAAGACGTCCTGGATTTATCTTGTCTATTGGAGGGAATACATATGGTCATATACCAATGTTTTCACACCCAACCACGACATCCAGGTGATGTATATGCCAAATGTTTATTGATTGTTTTATAACAGGCGTTGGCCTCTTTGGTAATACAAAAAGTATTTGCATGATTTTGTTCAACTTGTTCAACTTAAACTGTCATTCTTCCTCTAGTTGTCTTAACTCAGGAAATTTATGGAGGAGCTTATCTTCATGGATACCAAGAAGGGAGACTCCCAATAGTGAGGTAATAAACTAATAAGTGATATATATATACCTGGATGACAACAGTAAATGCCTTCGCAAAAAAAAAACTAATATGTATGCTGCAAAATATATCTTTTTTACTGATTTGAGCATTTACATTTTAATATACTTCATATACCTATGTCAATGTCAAATCATTGTTGTCTGACATGTTTAACTTCTGATTCATAATATGTGTGCCTAGAATCATGAAGAAACTCATCACAATCACTTTGGCATGAGTTGTGCTTATTTGAAATTTTAGTTGCATGTAAATTTAGATCTAATAATAGGTAACGATCAAACAAAAAGTCTACCAAGAGTTGTATTTTCACATTAGATAAAAAAATTCATTTGATTTAAAAAGGAACAGAGCATGAACAGAATCTGGAAAGTGAAAATATCTAAAAACAAGTACTACAAATAACAGGTCTACCAAGAGTTGTATCTTCAGATTACTAAATTCTTCTATTGTACACGCTGTAGGCAGCACAAGACTCCAGATTTCCTGGGAGGGGAAGGGTCCTTGGAGGTACACCAAATACTGCAACTCATGCTGAATCTGACTTAAGTCTGCAGGCTAGACTCTTAGATGATTCCCTGACTCATCCGCTTGAAACATCAGGACCTGTTAGAGAACCCCACGTATCAGAAACCAGGTAATACAGTTTCACATATATCAACTTCTATTGTACTTATTTCCTCTCATGCTATATGAGATGCTTTTGCTAAGATCATTTATGCTAATACATGTGATGTTATTTTTGCCACTCCAATTTTAGGAATGTCGCAAGGAACAATGAGGGAACTGGAGGAGTAGTCTTGCCCAATCAGGTTACTATGCTTATAATGCAATCTAAATCTTTTTGGGTGAACAAAGAAAAAAAAAAACTTGAACTCACTCAATTTTACCTCTGTGACCAAACTTAGGTAAATCATTGATGGTACAAGCTTCTGTCGCATTTGATGACATGATTTATAATAAAATGATTGTCACACATGGTACTTCTAGTGTACTAAATGGCAAAAAATGACATGATTTGCAAGGAGGAAATGGTTTGTGATGATCATTATTGAAAAATGTAAATGTAAGAAATTTTGCTCTCAGAATAACAAAAATTGTTTCTACTCTCTAAACAAAAAGGAACAAGAAAGGGAGATCTAAAAATAGGGCTTGTCGGTAATTGCAAAAGTCATAGGTGGTGTAAATATTGTGTTAAATAGCAGCACGGGTAGTATTATCAGACAGAAACAGGATGAAGCTTAATCTGAAATGAGATGATGATGAATTTAATGGTGAGTGGACAAGTGCATCACCAATAAAAAAAAGATTTATGCCAGCTAAAGTCCATCCATCAAGTTTGTAATTGAAAGCTTCCAAAAGAGAAATTGAAAAGAGTTTGTGCCTTTGTGGATTGCAAAGGCTGTAAGTTTCTTAATGAATTTTGGAATATGGTTAAAGTGGTAAGATCACACTAAGTTCCAGAAGTTTTCCATCATTTAAACAATTCTTAGATGACTTTACTTTCCGCTATCTTTTAGTCATTAAAGTTTCATGTCTCTCTCGATAGGATCATGGCAACTTTGATGAAGAGCTTGGGAAACTGGTACAAATGGGCTTTGAAAAGGTATTTTCTAAGTAGTTTCTTCTTGTTTCCAATCGTAGAATGGTAGTCTCTGCTTATCTGATAAACTGTTATTAGCTTCTGTTGTTTTTATCCACATTCTTTTCCTTGTGAATTGTGATGGCATCAAATACTATATCCTCACAGATTATTTCCGAAATTGATCTACTTCTGAAAAAAAACGAATGATCTTTGTCATTCAGTTCTAGGATATGTTAGCCTTGGTTTTCTCATTCATTTCTTTATCAGGATTATCTTACATAAGGCTGAAATGAATATAAAGATATTTTATTGTATGAAATGTAGAAAGGTGTAAGGAAATTTCAAATGTCAAGCATGTCTCTGTTGGGTATTTGGGCAAGTTATTACAGCATAATGAACAGTTCATACTAGAGAAACTGAGCTGTCTCTGAAATGAGCTGGAATTAGAGGAAAGTTTCCCTGCAAGCTTGTCTTGCCTCACTGAATAATTCCCTAGGAATTTGGTTTGTTGTTTAACTGCTTGGCAGACTGCACTAGGCATTAAGCTGGAAATGAAGTTTGATTATGGAAGTTATTTCTATTGAAGTGGAATTCATATGTTTTCGGTTGCACCATTGTGCTTTCTTAACTTGCATTTATATAAACTATACATTTGATAGCTATCTTCGATCTTATTGCAGACCAGGGCTGAAGTTGCCTTAGCTGCAGCTGACGGAGATCCTAATGTGGCTATTGAAATTCTAATGTCCCAACAAGTATGCAGCGCACCTTTACATTATTGACTAATGAAATAAAAATTTAGTGGGAAGCCTTATATTTGTTCCTTTCTTTATTTATGATCCATGCAGGGATAAAAATGAGACAAATTCCTCTAAAAAAATGAGACAAATTCATTACCAAAATTACCTGGAGCCGCAAAGCTCCAACTGATGGGAGATCCTCCAATGTGTTTCTATGATCACTCAACTTCATCACCTTTGAAGCCTACCACTGATTTCTTCATTCTTAAGGTGAAATTGCTTCATTCGTAGTAAAGCTAGCAGGAAATAAAGCCGTTGATAAATAAGAAGCCATGTGACATGAGTTGGGTAGGTTCCATCAAAACTTCATATCTTGGTAGAAATGGTGGGACAAGCAATTGCATGTTCATTTTCTTTGGTCTTCGTGTTGTCTCTAACATCCTCGTTACTTAGCCCCTTTCTGTATGCTTTTCTCGGTTCTCAGTGGAGAATATTTCAGTGTCTTTAGTTGCCAAGTGTTTTTGGGTTTGAAATGTGAACGTAGTCCATGTAAAAGAACTAATCGATTGTTGTACTTCTTATAAATCTCATAAAAGAACTCCAAACTCTGATTCAGTGTACCCTTACAGTTAGATGATACGTGCTCACATTTTGTGAAGATAACTGTGCAGGCAATCAGGTCTATAGAGATCACTTCTCCATGAATTAAGCTCGAGACCCTAATGTCATCAAGTAGCTCGTGTCCATAAAAGGAAGAAGTTGACCAAAGATGAAGCTTCAGATGTTGTAATGTCTTTAGATCTTTGCTCTGAAATTGAATTGATCGATTGGTAACTTCTTGAAATTTTAAAAAGAGGAATATGTGTAGAACACTAATTTTACTTAATAGGTTAATAAAATAATTATATATTAATTTATTGTACTTTTTAAATAGTGAATTTGATTATGACTGAGATTATTTGATTATTTGAGCTGTGGTCAAATTATTTTAATACATATGATTAATTCAACTATCACAATTTATTTAATCTTAGATAAATTTTTTATTATCAGATTAATTCAATAAATATATATTATTCTATTTGAGGAGTATATGATTAATGTTATAATAAATTATAATAATTAGATTAGTTAAATAATAAAAAAATGAACGCTTTATATTAAGACGTAGAGTGGGATGTGAATTGTATTAAGGTTTGCAACTCAATTTGTTCTGTTTCTTTTTTCCATTACAAAGAGATCTATGGACAATGATGCAAGGAAAATTAAAAATAAAAGAATACGTATGTTTAAATTTAAATTTATGGCCTCTGTGTGACTTTGTGGAGAAAATATAAAAGTTCATAATTCAGACTTTAAATCTAAATAAAAAGTAAATCATGATCCATCTTGACGAGTTTCATGATTTCAAGCTAAGTTCACAAATAATTCATACAATTGAATCCAAAATAAATAATGTCACTTTTTAAAAATCTTGATGAATACTTAGGTATAAAGAGTTAATGAGCGAATGCATCCGTCCTCTAATTTGATGCATTTTAGTGAATCTTAGTGCTTAAATTGAATAATTTGTCTTTGATTATGTCATTTTATATTTATCGACTAATTCTATCGTTAAGTATCAAACACTTATTTGTTATAATCTCTAACTGCTAATCATCATTCACTACTCGCTTCCGTTAATTAATTCGTTATTCGTTAGTTAAACTGTTATTCACTTGTCAAACTGCTAATAATGACAAATAGAGCGAGTAAATTACATGAATGATCTTTCAACTTTGAGTCAATTTTCAATTGGTCCCCAAACTTCAATTTGTAACCAGAACATCACTCATCTTTTATTTTCTTGCACAATTAATCCTCTTGACTGGGTTTCCCGGTTGCCTTGTATACATGATCGACACGTGAGCCGTTTCTCTCTCATTCACGTCATTTAAGTCATCCACGTCATTTAATGCTACAAATCAGGTAAATTACACGGATCGTCCTCCAACTTTAAGTCGATTTCTAAACAGTCTTCCAACTTTGATATTATTGCACGATTCATCCACTTGACTGGTAAAAAACAGTCTCCCGATTATCTTGCGACGTGGCATAATACAATATAATAAAAAAATTTAACTAGCTAACATCACATAATAAAAAATATTATAAAAATTTAAGGATGCGGATGAGCTGACAGAGGGGGGTGTCGGCCCCCCTTTCCAAGCTCACCCTTTGGCGAGTTGGCATAGGGGGAGCCGACCCCCCTCTCCAAGCTCGCCCACTGACGAGCTTCGCACAAGGGAAGTTAACGCTCTCTCGTGAGCTTGTTGACGACTCTAAATGATTCAAAGTTGAGAGATTATAAAAAAATAAAATAATAGGAGCGCCGACGAACTCGCGAGGGGGCGTTAGCACCCCTTGTGCGAAGCTCGCTAGTGGACGATGTTGGAGATGGGGGCCGGCGCCCCCTATGCCAGCTCATCAAAGGGCGAGCTTGGAGGGGGAGCCGACACTCCTCCTCTATCAACTCGTCCACGCCCTGAAATATTTATAATATTTTTTATTGTGTGATGTCAGATAATTAAATTTTTTTATTATATTTTATTATATCACGTCACAAGATAATTGAAAGACTATTTCTTACCGATCAAGTGGATGAATCATGTAATAATATCAAAGTTGAGGGACTGTTTAGAAATTGACTCAAAGTTGGAGGACGATCCGTGTAATTTACCTGGTTTGGAGCATTAAATGACGTGGATGACTTAAATGACATGGATGAGAGAGAAACGGCTTACGTGTTGGCCATGCAAGGCAATCGGGAAATCCGTTATCACCGGTCAATAGGACTAATCGTGCAAGAAAATAAAAGATGAAGGACGTTCTAATTACAAATTGAAGTGGGAGACCAGTTGAAAATCGACTCAAAGTCGATGGACCATTCATGTAATTTACCTCAAATAGAACCTAGGAGGAGGGTGTCCATCTAGATTGCCACCCAAATGACAATCTATTTTTATTTTCTTTCCATTCATGTCATTTCCAATCTTAGACAAATAAAATATACAAATAATATAAAAATTCATATAACAACGACAAATAATATTAATTTCATCATAATTAATAATATTAATTTATTTAAATTTTATTTTATTATTGATATTGACATTAATTGCATATTATTATTTTAAATATTATATACTTTATCATTATTTTCATTTGAAAATTATATGAAATATTTATAATTATAAGTATTTAATTTATTATTTTTATTTGATTTTTAGTTGGATTATATAATATTTAACTTAATATTAGTGATAAAGGATATTTTAGTAAAACTTGTGTAATGTCATTTAAGTTGCTAGAAAGATTATTTGTACATAGTAAACAAGTTAACACACATTATTGATAATTTAATTGGTGATAATCTTTCTAATAGACAATGCAGATTGCTAGGTAATGTGATACGGTAATACAATAAACGCACCCTAAGCAATCCCCTAAATTATAAATTTTTGGACATCTGCTTGAATTGGATGCAAATAATAACCCGTATATATGGGTTGAATCGTGATTTGACGATTCATAAATAAGTACCATTAAGATGTATTCAAATAAATGCCTATTTATGAACTGTCAAATCACGATCCAACAGTGACCCATATATATGGATAATTTTTTTCCTACACAATTCTTATTCTTTTTTTCAAAAGAGGATAAGGACTATATGGAAGCAAAAAGTGATCCATATATACGGGCCACCGTTGATTTGTAATGTGACGATTCACAAATAACTGCCATCAAAATATATTTAAATAAATGTTGTAAGACCCGACTCGACCATCGATCTGGATTGTCTAACGGATCAGGTTGGACCGGATCGAACCGAATGATCGGATCGGGGCATATAAATTAATAAAAAAATAATATAAGTTCAAGTGACTATTATAATATTATTAATATGTAACATATTATTTAGCAAAAATATAATGTAATATAATAAAATGATTCATATCAAATAATGTAATAAAGTATGAATAAATTAAATTATCAATTGAATATTTTCTAAATAAAAAATCTTATGAGTAATTATAAAAAATAAAGATATCAATAAAATTTTATATATGTGATAAAGAAGAATATTGAAACATAAATTTAAGTATATATGTATATATATGATATTTTAAAAAAATTAATAATTTTTGTACATTTTATTTTTTTACATTTTACAACTTGACTCGGCCGAGTCGGGCAAACCCGTCGGGTCGGCCGGTTGAACCGAGGTTTTGACCGGGTCAAAGCAGGTCAACTCCATGATCGAGTTTTAGACGATCCGTGAGCCGTTTTAGTGTCCGAACATCGATTCGACTGGCCGGGCCGAGCTGGGTCTTACAACATTAATTTAAACAAGTGCCTATTTGTGAACTATTAAATCACGATCCAACTATGATTTATATATACCTATCACTTTTTTCTCCACGCAATTTTTATTCTCTTTTCAAAATTCTCAATTTAAAATTTTTTAAAGCTAGTTTTGTAGCACTTCCGAATTTATCAAGAATTCAAGATATCATTTCTTTTGGGTTCTTGACGGGCACAAATTTATAACTCTTAGATCTCTTATCAAATTTAACCATTCTAAAAGCTAACCGAGCCAAAAATTCTAAGGTTGAAAATCGTAGGAAAGTCAGCTTAATTATAACAAGAACATTTTCATATTTTGGATTATTTCTTTTACGTAAAGTATTTTATTCCGTAACTTGGTATTGTTATTTATATCATAAATTATATATATGTATCACAAATATAGAAAAAAATGATAATATTTAAGTAAGAGGTTAACGAGTATACAAAACATTTCGTTCTACACCTCAATGTAAAATATTTATTTCTTAAGATTTAATTAATTAATTATTACAATGCATAATTATATAATTTTTAAATGAAATAATATATATATATTGGAATAATTTGATAACAAAAAATATAATTTAAAGTTAAATAAAACAATCGTTAATTAAGCATGTTTACTAATGTTACAACTATCAAATAATCCAATAATCTTAATATATACTTTAAATTAATATGTAATTATTTTATTAATTTAATAAGTAAAAAATGTGTTTTACATTTAAAATGCTCTACACGTATATTTTTCTCTTTAAATAATTTTAATTATGTAGATCTTCATCTTAAATGTGTTCTTTTTTATATTTAAACATCCCGCTTTCTTCCTAATTTAAAAACTTAGGACTTTATGTTGGGGTCGGGTCATTTTTTTTCTCGAGTTACGCCCAACAAAATGCATTACCCGTGTAATTTAATTGTCAAATAAAACATTAACACTTCATTTCACTCCTCATTAATGTACGAGCTGATTATTATCATATTAACATAAGCTCCTCTATCGTCGAGATGATTTTGAAATGTTTTTATTCGTAGAAAAAAATATTCGTATGATGAATCTACTTAATTGGTAGTATAATCGTATATTTCAAAATTGATAACTGAAATTATATTCCACGCAAGCTCAATAAAAATAATACAGGACACATTTAATCTTTTTGCTTATTTTATACATTTACATTCATGCCAAAGCTCTTAATTAAGTTTTCAACAATTGCTAATAACTTTGTGTTTTTTTTTCAGAAAATATAATTGTTTCCAATTTTAATTTTCATAATAATATTAAGGTTTTGGTAAGAAGTTGAGATTTCATGTGTCCCCATTCTTCATAACAGAATTTTGCGGGGTCAATTTCATTGAATTTTTTTTCCATTATTAGGTGCACAAAATAGTCATTGTAGTGCAGGGTGGTTACTTATATTTATTTTTTTTGTGCGCCCAACTACATTTTTACTATTTATCATCATTTTTCTGAAAAAAATATGAAAACTTAAAAGGAGTCAAATAAAAATTAATTACAGTGTCTTTATTTATTTCCACATAACTATACTAGTTTATTTTCCAATCAAAATAAAATAATAACTGCAAAAAAATAATTAATGTTGAAGTTGAAGTTGGGTTAAGATGATTTTTTTTTTCATTGTTAATGAAACAATTCAAAAGTTGTTGAATGTTCTAATGTCTTCAATGCATTAAAATTAGTGAACCTACACATGGTCTATTAAACATAAGAAAAAAAAGAGTTAAAAGCAATACATTACATTCTACTAATCTCAGATGAATGAATCGATTTTGGACCATTGCACCATGAAATGACATCTCATTGCGAACGATATAAAATTAAAATCACAATAATGCAATTTTATTCATTTGTAAATGAGATGGAGTGCAACGGTCCAAAATACCTTGGTTTCATTAAATTATATAATTATTCTTTTCAGGTGAATGAATGGGCAGCGAAATGTGAACCGGACCATGTAAACAACACGACCGCCGGCCCATCCTTTTTTAATTCCAAATATACCCTTCGTTTTGTACCAGAATTAACTCTCTGCCCCTTTCCCTTGGCTTACTTCTTTCTCGTCGCCGTCGTCGTGCTCGTCGCTTTCGTCCACCGCGCTTCTCTATCCCGTCGCGTCGCCGGCGATCCGCCGCCCCGGATCTGCTCTTCCGACGCCGGCGCCAGCCCTCATGACCATGATGACGCCTCCCCCGCTCGACGTGCGCCTCCGTTCCCGATCTCCTCCTGCTTTAATTTTTCCATTTTTTTTTCAGTTTTTTCCTCGACTTTTAGCATCCGGAGCCTCCCGTCTCATGCTTCGATCTATTTGTATTTCGGTATTTTTGGAGCGTTCCTTTCGTTGATTTGAGTTGGTTTTAGGGTTTGGAGCTTGCTTTCTTTTTCTTTCCCGCGTTGGGGATTGAATTGAGGGAAAATTGGCCGGGTGATTGCAGTTTGTTGGATGTGATTATATGTTTTATCTGATTTCTGTGCACTTGTTTTATCTTTTTTTGCAGCAGGAAGACGAGGAGATGCTTGTCCCGCATCAGGAGTTGGTGGAGGGGCCGCAGCCGATGGAAGGTGAATGCCGACCAGCTCTTCTTCTCTCATTTGTTTGAATTCTTCGGAGTGGTTGGTGGAATGTGGGTTTTGGTGGCCAATAGCTGGACTCTTGCGATTATCGTTGATCCAAATTCTAGATTACGTTTCATTTTTGCTTAGTCAGTAATGAGGAGCGATGGTTTAGGGTTTTGGTTGTTTATTATTCCCTTTTTGGTTCTTAATTTTTTTTGTTGTCGTGACAGTTATACAAACTGAGACAACGCCAACGACAGAGTCCCAGCAAGTGGAGGATCCTCCTACGTCCAGATTTACTTGGACCATTGATAATTTCTCCAGGTTGAACAACAAGAAACTCTATTCAGAAACATTCGTCGTAGGAGGGTACAAGTGGTAAGCATAGGACTCAGTGTATTATGACTAGTTTCAATCGTTTCATCCACTAGAACTAGGAATACTAAATTGTGGGAGACAATTACATGTTAATACTGGCACCATAATAACAGGCGAGTGCTGATCTTCCCCAAGGGGAATAATGTGGATCACTTGTCTATGTATTTGGATGTTGCTGATTCATCCACCCTGCCATACGGTTGGAACAGATATGCACAGTTTAGCCTCGGAGTGGTTAATCAAATTCACCCCAAGTATTCTATAAGGAAAGGTACGTTGAAATCTGTCATCACGATCCCTAATTGACTGTCTATAAATAATTTGAAACCATTAAACTCTCCTAATTGGTTCTTTTGTTTATAAAATTATCATTTTAACACCTCAAAATTTTCTCCTGGATTGAAACATCAGTCACTCCTCATTTATATTTACATTTCTCTTGATGTTACACAAAGTTACTCTTTCATTTGAATATCTGAATTACTAGCTGAGATGTCAGAAAATAATGATTACACTGGATACGGGTCTCTTATGGCATAGCAAGGACTTTAGTCATCGATTCTCTGTGTTCTCGGAAATTTTGCATTCTCCTCGTTGTACTCACTACTGTCCTGCTTAGGATTTTCTCCCCAATAGTGATTATTTACTAAGTTTTCATGTCATCTGCTTATTATTGACTCATGCTTCACTTTTATGTGATACTAATGAAGTGCCTTCAGGGAATCATGACTTTTGTATGCAATCATTTTAATGTATTATTTAATTCTATTGTGATGCACTTACGATTAAAGGAAATATTTATCTCTCCTCTCTTTCAATGCATATTCACTTCTTTCCTCAATCTTGTGCAGATACACAACATCAGTTTAATGCACGAGAAAGTGATTGGGGTTTTACATCATTTATGCCTTTAAGTGAACTTTATGACCCAAGTAGAGGATACCTTGTTAATGATAGGTGTATAGTCGAAGCAGAAGTTGCAGTTCGTAAACTGGTAGAATACTGGAATCATGATTCAAAAAAGGAAACAGGTTTTGTTGGGCTCAAGAACCAAGGAGCTACTTGTTACATGAATTCTCTTCTCCAAACACTGTACCATATTCCTTATTTCAGAAAGGTAATAAGTTATTAGTCATGCTATTTTGATAGTAATGTTGTCAAGCATTATTAACAATTTTTTTTGTGATTCAGGCTGTTTATCATATGCCAACAACTGAGAACGATATTCCTTCAGGAAGCATTCCATTGGCTCTTCAAAGCTTATTTTATAAGCTCCAGTACAGTGACAACAGTGTTGCTACAAAAGAGTTAACAAAATCTTTTGGATGGGATACATATGACTCTTTCATGCAGCATGATGTTCAAGAACTTAATAGGGTCCTTTGTGAGAAGTTGGAAGATAAAATGAAGGTTTGTAGTTCTAAAAGTTCTTTTTTCAGGTTGGTCTACTGTTCTAACTAAATTATATTAATATCACATGTTGCCTCAGGGAACAGTGGTTGAGGGAACAATACAACAATTATTCGAAGGACATCATATGAATTATATAGAATGCATTAATGTAGATTATAAGTCTACCAGAAAGGAGTCATTTTATGGTAAGTAATTATTTCAAGGAACAAATTGTGAAGTTGACAATTTTTTTTCATTCTTTCTCTTGTCTGCATTGTTTAGATCTTCAGCTGGACGTCAAAGGTTGTCGTGATGTATATGCTTCATTTGACAAGTATGTTGAAGTTGAGCGCCTTGAGGGTGATAATAAGTACCAGGCAGAACATCATGGCCTGCAGGTTAGTTAAACTTTCTTTAACTGCCTACAGTCCTAAGGTTCTGTAATTTGGGATCATGATTGTGGCACTTTCTTTAGCTTCTTGTCAAGACGAGTGCTTTAAAAGTATATACGATGTCATCTTATCTCCTGACATTTTTCCTTTATGGGAAAAGGGGAACGTGTTTAGTTTGTCTTATGGAAATCTGTTGATATTCTCTTTTCTATCTTCAAATATAATATGTTATGTGCTTATATTTTCTGTTTCTTTGTTTTACTTTGACATAGATTACTTGATAACAAATTCATATCTATCTTGTGGACAGAATTAACTTAACAATGTTTGTAGTAGTCTGGTATTTTAAGAAGTTATTCATTTCATCTGTCAACATTTATTATTTAAGTATTCATTGTATATATTGCTTCTTGGTTTTTTCTTCAACTTTCGATTTCAACTTTCTATGGGCATATCATGATTGTTGTTTAAATGTGTATTTTTATTCTTTTTATTAGGAGTAGTAGTATTTTAAATGATGAACCCTTTAAGGAAATAAATGATATTTTAAATGAGGACCTACAAGCAGTTGGTTAAAAGCTAACAAACAAAAGTATCTGACTGTTCAACATAGAGATACTTGTGCCTGCCTGTATTTTTCCTTCACTAATTATGCTGACCTCAATGTTTTGTTGGGTCATTATTTGCATCGAGCTACTGGTGTGTGTTCCTATAACACATACTTTATATTTCATATGCTTTCCATTGTCTAAAGTCTATGATTGGTTTGAGGAACGTCCTCTAGTAGTAGCTTCAGAATACGGTTAACCAACATGTTAACTAATCGATTACAATAAAATGAACGCGCAAATACCCATCAAAAGTAAGTAATGCTTTGATGATTAAGAAAAGTGAGGAATGAACAATGTCATTGTAAATAAACTGTAACACATAAATTTTCTCCATTTAAGTTTTTTATTTGTTGTCTCAAAGAGGATTCATTTTAGTTGTCCTCATTGTTTCAGGATGCCAAGAAAGGTGTTCTATTCATTGATTTTCCCCCAGTTTTACAACTCCAGCTTAAACGTTTTGAGTACGATTTTATGCGAGATATGATGGTAAAGGTTAGTTGCTCAGCGGGAAAAAAACTGTGTTATGTCTTCATTTCAGCCACTTTTATGCAGCATTATACATTGTTTCTTGATTTCTAGATGTTATTCTTGTTGATACATGGTTTATCATTTCTTAATTAAGAACATGCAATGATTTTTCTTCTTAATTACTGTTCTTACATCTTTTATCCTGGTCTTTAACTTGATTATTGGTCCATACAATACATAGTCTTGTTGCTTTACATAGTTCAATGATCACTAGAATTTTTATTTGAGTATTTTCAGCTTGCTTCATCCTAATTTATTTTGAAGAAGGAAAGATTGACTACCAAGCACTTAATATCACTGTTGACATATATAAATATCTAGGGGTCTTTCCTCAAAATCAAATGAATTCTAAGAATTCAGAAAAGGGGTTAGCATTTGTTGCATTTATAAGAGACGAGTCAGTTATTAAGGTTAAGAACAAAATTTGATGCATAGCAAAATCAATCAAGATGTCAATTGAATATTCTTTTCCAAACACAGATTAATGATCGTTATGAGTTCCCATTACAACTGGACCTTGATAGAGATGATGGGAAGTATCTTTCTCCAGAGGCTGATAAGAATATTCGCAATCTCTATACTCTTCATAGGTAATACTTTTCAAGTCCTGTTCATTGAGCATATCATTTTATGCCTTTGGGTTCTCTATGCTTTTCCTTTCCCTTTCGCATGTTGTTTTCTTCAAAAGAATATGCTTTTTTTTTCGTTTTTGCATTTTGAAGACTTATTTGTGAAGCATTTGATATGCTCCTTTGCAAGTTACACAGGGATACTTGAATCACTTATCATATCTAATTTGAATATTTGATAATCTCCTGTCTCAACATGCTTTCTTAGTTTCTTCTATGATCCATGAATATCCTCTGATTATTGATTTAAAATTTGTTTCTCCGGGGCCAGCTGTCTTTTCTTTTGACGAGAATTGTATCTCTTTGTATCCTTTCTAAATGTTTTAATTGAAGTGGGCTGTATGGTTGACAGTTGGTTAATCATCCTTTTTCCTTCTCAAAATTTAAGAATTTTCTTCAAGAAGAAAAAGAAATTTGAGAGTACAATAGAAGAAAAACTTTGCAGTTACGGAGTCAATATAAATATTTTTTGTTTTAGGACCATGTATAGATTGGCTAGGGAGGTCTAGTTGCCTCCCTTGCTTGCAGACACCAGAAATTTTTTAAAATCTTTTTATTCTTGAGGAGAGCACTTTTTATGTTCTAAATTTAATTGTTAGGTATTTTTGTGTTGTTTTAGAAACAATGCAATCATTATTTTTTTCTTGCTATTTTTTTGAAAGGGATAACTTTTTTATTAATTTCTTTTTTCGAGAATATTTTATTAATTTATTTCAAATTTAAAGTTAATATTTTCTTTCATTTTACTAAATTGCATTTTTAAAAGAAAATAGTTCCTTTCAACTTTGTGGTAACAGACCAAGAATTTTTCTTACTATTGTGGGAATTTGAATCGGTGTATCCTTTTTGAGAGGGGACTCCCTGTGTATCCTTTCAACTTTAAGGCACAAGATCGTTTCAATACTGTCATTATAGGTATTGTTGCTATGAATTACACTAAATGCGAGTCATTTGACATTACATCTTGTATTTAGTTGAAATGTAAGTGCATGTCAACACTAACATTGTATATATATATATTTTACAAATTAATATATACATGTACATTGAAATAAATTCTGGTACAATCTTCCATGTTACATCTCCATGGTTACATGTTTTTGCAACCCTTCTGCATTGTGTCCATTTTACGAGTTTGACAGCATTGGATCAGATCACTAGCACTATTCTGGCCATGATCTTCCCTAGGATTGCAGCTCCCGTTTCCGTGGGATGTTTGTGTGGTGATGGTGAGGGACATGATGGCGTCCTGCTGGTCCAATGTCGAGGATAGTTTGCAGATTTTGTTGGTCTCAAGTGCTCCATTGTGTGATCACAAATGAGTGGACAGCTGAGCTCCTTAACCTTTTGGACAATACTTTCACTTTCATCATACAAGATCTAGTTGTGCTTGGCCATGGCTTATTGGTCGATCTCCATACATGTGTTCTATGACCAGCTATTTCCCACCAGGAGGTGCATCGAGCCTTTTCGATTGTCTGCTAATTTTTGTAGAGGACCCACATACCTTGTAAATACTGCATCTTCCCCTGGCTCATCAAACATTGCAGAGTCCTTACCCATGTATTCTCTGAATGGTGGACCCTAAGATCTGGCACATGTGTGCTGTGGCGCTTGGTGAGGACACTACCAACTTGACCTGATACCTGGTGGACATGGAAGATTCAGGCCTAAGACATGTAAGATTCAGGTCCACATTCGTCAGTTATTTTGGCCTTCATATTGAGCCGCTGGGATACACAATCCCATTCATAGTACCCATCGAGCACACCATTGTCAGCGTTTTGGGCCATATGTCTTAAATGCAATAGAATCATCTTCAGAGGAGAGATGTACTATGTAGAGAATATTGTACATTATATTCATTTTTTTACTAGTGACTTGAGAGAGCTTTTGTGACCTCTTGTTTCCCACCTCTATACTTTTGCCCCTTCTCCACACATGTACATCTTTTGGTCGGCTATATGTACCCATATGGATGCCTAGCTTTTTACCATTAAAAAAAGATATATAAGTATTTGGCATTTTTTGTGTTCTTGAAGTTGATGCATGTTCAACCATATTATTATTGAGTTCAGTACTTGGATGAGATTTGGTGGTTGTCAACTAGTCAAAGTTCTCAAGTATTTACTCTTAGACTACTATGCACTCCGACAATTGAGGAATGATGGCTTTAGGATACTGCTCTCAACTATGTGGATGTAAAGGCCACCCTCCTCAGTTGGGCGGCACACCACCTCAGAGGACACCAAATGTGAACTGCTTGTTCATTAGAACTGGTCTGCCAGAGGAAACACATCCTCAGCGAGTCGAGCACTCAACCTGCCATGGAATTCTCAGAGATATCATGAAGTAAATTGGCAGTGCCGAGAGGACATGACGAAGCAGTATGAGACGGCCGCCATGGAATAACAGCCTAGAACTCCATCCTATTAATTGCTGCTCCACCCTTTTGACCACCGGCGTTCAATCACGTGAAGCTATGTATCTTTCAGTCAGCGGCAGAACCAAATAGCATAGCGGGAGGGTGCCAATAGGTGAGAGATCGAGCACAGTCCTGACTGGTGGCCATGGGCATATTGAAACCAATAAAATTGCACTTAGCGTAATTGATGCTGAGACCCAAGAAATCTCCAAACATTCCAACAAGAATTGCCAGCTTCTCTGCCACCTGCTGGGAGCCCTCAATAAGAAAACAGAGTATCATCAGCGTATTGGAGGATAGGAATGGAGGTTTCGGATGTGTTTGGAACACGGAAGCTAGTGATAATGCCGGAGCTGCAGGCAGTGAGAGTGGTCCATGCAAGAGCATCCGCTGTAATAACAAAGAGCATCGGTGCGAGAGGGCAGCCTTGCCTGACCCCCTCTGTGGTTTCACAGCCCTCCGAAGCAAGGTTGTAAGACCTGGACCGGACATCGACCCGGATAAGTCTCTGGGTCAGGTTGGACCGGTCGAACCGGTTAACCCGGACGGTCGAACCAAATATTAATAAAATAATATAAAAAGATAAACTATAATACTTATATATTCTTATCAATAATTAATATATTTCTACATCAAAGTACATATGATTAAATCATTTTAATTAAAGTTAAGAAATCAAATGTGACATATTTAACTATTGATATGAGTTTTATGTGATTTTAATATATTCAATTATAATTTACAAATTCATATTTCTCAAATTCAACTATTAATATTTACTTAAACTAGAAAGATTATTGTAGTTTCTATTTTTTAATTTAATTAGGTAACTAATCTTTTCATATTTAATATTTGACATTTAAAAATATTATAAATTTTCTTATTAAAAAGAATAATTTGATAAATGAGTGATGATAACCATTGTATAATATAAAGTAGCTTAGCATTCAAATGAATAAACATAGCATAGTGGAATGTACACGTTAGGTTGTTTAAGAGGTCATGGGTTGAAAACCCAGTGCTCATTATTCCAATCTTTTACAAATTTTGAATCGGCCGGTTGCCCTAAAACCGCCGGTTCAACGGTTTTATCTGGTTTAGTCGGGTTTTGACCGGTCTTGACCGGTTCGAAACGGTCCAAATGCCAGTCCGGTTTTGGGGTCGAACCAAACCCGTTCCAAGTGATGGTCGACGGTTGGTCTGGTCCGGTCCAAACAACCTTGCTCCGAAGGCCACCTGTTGATGAGAACCAAATGGATGCCGTTGTTATACATCTTCGCATCTAGGAAATCCACCTCTCCAGAAAGCCATGGCGTCGGAGAGAGAATGACAGGAATGGCCAGGAGAGTTAGTCTTACGTGAAATTGACCTATCCAGAAAGCCATGGCGTCGGAGAGAGAACGGCAGGAATGGCCAGGAGATTTAGTCTTACGTGAAATTGACCTTCCAAACAAGAAATCCATCGTACGGGATCGATTCCAAGATGAGAGCCCTCAGATATGCGCCCGTAATGGACTTGCCAACCACAAAAGCTGATTGGACATTATGAATAATGCTAGGAAGAACAAGATGGAGCCTATTGGCCAAGACCTGGACAATGATCAGATAGGTGTGTTTTGATAGAGCGATGGGCCTGAAATCATCAATGTTCGTTGCGCCAGCCTTCTTAAGAATGAGGAACAAATAGAATCTGTTAAGGCGCTCAGCCAGGATTCCAGACAGCGAATTCCTGAATGACCACAATTAGATCCGCCTTCACGACCTGCCAGACGGCATGATAGAAGAGTATAGGAAAGCCATCCGGACCCGGTGCGCCTTCAATCCAATCATATAATTAAGCTGGTGTTGTTGTCTTACAACAAGTTGGTGGGTACAAGCATGGTTGAACCTTGGACGAAAAACGGTCCTCAAAGGGTGTTGGTGGGCTGCTATCACTTTATTGACTGATATTATGAGTTGTTTAGCACATGATATAATGTTCTCACAGGTTATTAACTCTTTATGCTTGGTTATTGTTGTTCTATGCTAGATAACTTGCAGATATTGGTTCTGAATTGTGTTTTCTTTCAACTTTTAGTCATTTCTGAATTTTTTTCTCTTTTGCATAATTAGTATTGCATAATGTCATCTAACTTTAGAGATTTATAACTAACTAATTTATATTTTTTTCCTAGTGTTTTGGTTCACAGTGGTGGAGTGCATGGTGGACATTATTATGCTTTCATTCGACCAACTCTTTCAGATCAATGGTATGTAACTTCTGCTTGCTATTCACATTTCTTTTTTATGCGTAATGTATCTAGATGAGTTTTTCATGGAGCAACAACATTTTATGGGTTATATTTCTTGAATGGTTTCTTGAAGTCCTTGGTTTATTGATTATGCTGTGAGAGACCATGATTAAAGTATTATATGATTCTTGTCCCGAATGTTTGTTCCATGGAGCAACAACATTTCATAGGTAATATATTATTGAATGGTTTCTTGAAGTCCTTGATTTGTTGTTTATGTTAAGAGAGACCAAGGTTAAAGTATTGCATGATTCTTGTCCCTCACCATTTTGTTGGGGGCGTTCTGGCAGGTGCCAATATAACCCACTAGTGAAAAGAATAAACAAATCAAGGAAATTCATAAAAAAATGAAGGAAAAAAAATCTCCCAAGTGGTCGTTTCCATTGTCAAATAGGAGTGTGGATGCTGCCATAAATAGAACAAAACGGAATGACATCCAAGCGAAATATCTCATTCAAGGAAAAAAATGCAATGTCAATTTATTAACAAATACAATAATCTGTTCAGTAGTTGCAATAAGCATGGATGTGGGTGGGCACTATGAAAAATGTTTAGTGTTGATCCCCTCCTTGCCCACACGTCCAAACCTTGATGACGGCTTCCAAAGAAAGGTGTATGGTGTTCTCGTTTTATGTCCCAGAAAGGGCACAAGTGAGGCGTATGTTGAGATGTCCAGGATGACGAGTAGAAATGTTTTAGTAGGGGCGTTCACCTGACTACCTTACACATTTTGGTTCTGGTCGTGTTGATGCCAGGTAGGATCCGACCTGTCTACAATATGTTGAGATATGTCCATGATGATGAGTAGAAATTTTTAATGTAGGGTGTTCACCTTATTTTTTTTTGAAACGGGAAAGGACGACTAGCAAGATGGTAGTCATCCAGAATTTCATTAATGTTTAAGTGAGGTTACAGGATTAAAGCAAAAGTTAAACATGACAGTCCCATCATCAAAAAATAAAAGACTACATCATAAATGAATATTTTCATCATAAGAAAAAATAGTTGGCCAATTGTACGTGAAAGTTTTATGCAGCTCATAACAGTTCTTTCTCTCGCCTTCATGTCTTTTAGTAGTGAACTAGCTGTTTTCCTAGACGTGGCTCGACAGGCTACTTTACTTTTCACCTTTGAGTACCCCGCTAAAGTAACAAGCACTAATTTTTTTCCTTAAGACATAGTCAAGAGTCTAAGGGCATATGCAGATGAATCATCTGCCAGAGATTCACACCATGATGACCATTGAACCAATCAATTCATCATATCTCTCCAGGTCGACTTTGGATACTTGTACTAAACACAAGTATTGCAGTGGAGACTCCCATTGAGGGGGCTTATGTCTAGCCCTGTTTAATTATACACCGTACGGACTTAAGTCCAGTCGCTACATTTTAGCGTCTGACTCGAGTTTTCAAATCGCTCGCTATCCTCTAGTGCCATATTTGAATCTCGTATCTGGCCTCTCTCTCTTAATTAGGCGATATTTCTGCTAAAAAAGAATCAGGCGATATTGAGTTACTAAAACTCATGTTTTAACAATCACACCATAACTCACATATTTTATTCCACTCGCTATCTTCGTGAGCGCCAAAAATATGTCATCTAGAAAAATAGTTTCCGCATGATGATGAATATTTTCAGCATAGGCGCAACCCCATTGAAAAAGTGTCTCGTTTCTTTGCAACCATAATGCCCAGATATATGTTAGAGGAAGGGCCCGTTGTCTCCTAGACCTGTAGACAATGTGAAGGTTCCTCCTGCAACCATTACAGCAAGACCACCAGAAACCAGCCTCCGATGTCGTATCTAACCGGCCAATGTTTGTCCTTCTCCAGACCTGACCAGCCATGATACAGCCAAAGAATAGGTGATTCGTATCCTCAGCGGCCACACCACATAGGACACACAGCGTATCTGCGATATTTGACCATATGGCTCTGTAAGACTTTGTTAGGATTCGTTGTCGCCGCAGCAACCAGGAAAAGAATTTAATTTTAAGAGGGGCCTTGATCTTCCAGACAAGCCTGCAGGCCAAGAGCATTTCAGCATCAAGGCCAACACCAGAGTCGCCTAATAAGGTGTACACCTCCCTGACAGAGAAAGTGCCATCTTTCCGGCTCCAGGCATCAGCAGTGTCATTACGGGGAGAAATATGAGTTTTTTTTTTTGAGAGGAGAAAGGATGATCACCAGTAGCTGCGGAGAAAGTTTTTCTGGGGGGCACTCCACGACTTAGTGACAGAGCTGGAGGGTTTTGTTAGCATCTTTTTGGCCGGTACACAGCCCATTTGGTTTCAGTGCAGCCGGACCATATCTTATGTGGAGCGATTTCAGGTGGAGAATATTGTTCATCATGCTTTTTTTCTTCTTCGGGAGTGGAGTTTTGAATAGCTGATGTACACCTCTTTTTTTTTTTGCCGCTCTCTTCTTGAGAGCTCACACTTGTACATTTTGACCATTTCATAGTTATATATGTATGGCAACCACAACTTTGGCGACCATCCTTTTTCCCCTAAAAAAAAGAGCTTGAAGCTGGATTCGTCTCTCAAAAAAATAGAACACCCAGTGACTCTTTGTTTATCTAGATAAATCTTGCTTACTATTGCCTAACCATAGGTTGAGATAGTGCACAAATGTTAGAGTTATGGTCACACGTCGTATGAGCAATATGTCCTAAAATGGGATTTGACCAGAAGTTGGTTGTATTGCTTTCTCTGGAAAGTACTTTTGAGTCATGAGAATCTGTAGAAGCATCCTCCTCTTAGCATTTGCATTGTCACCCAAATCTTCTAAGCGTCTGCAATGTGATAGCTCTATGTATTCATGCTGATCATATTGGAAGCCTCGGAGGCCTTTGGAGGCCTTTTGGATGTCACTACGAGATCTCGCTAGACAGTTTGAGGCCGTTGTTGGCGACCTTTTTGGTGGGTACCTGGGCCATCTGGCTCCGGCGTATCCAGGTGATTTTTGGTGGGGAGAGATGTGGTTGAGCAGATTGTACACCACATTTCCTTTTGTCTTCGAGAGTGGGGTTTTGTCTAGCTGTTCTAAATCTTCTCCTTTTTTTACGCTCTCTTTTCGAGAGATCCTTTTTCTCCTAAAAAAAAAACTTAGAGCGAATCTAACCATCCTCGTGCATGTTTAACTGATCATACTTAAGATAATCCCTTCTAGACAATTACTTCCTCTGCATTTTAACCACATGGCGTGCTCTGTAACAATGGAAGTACCATTAATAAAGAACATCATTCTTGACCTAGCAACTTGACTTTGAAGTCAATATGTTATGTTGACCATCTTTTTATAGAGGGTTTTATGTTGAACATTTAGGTCTTTGGTCAGCCTTTGATTTTTTCCATTATGCATATTAAATGCCTTATAAACAACTCTTCGTATTTGGATTACCAAATGTGTGTCTCGATTGATGCATTCAGTAGTTTATGCATTAAACTTATTTGGCTAATCATACATGATGCATGCCATGTAGTTTTTGCAATATTAAAACAATTTTGCATCTTTGTTGATTTTTATATACAACGTAGTAGCTTGACCAAACACATGAGAAACTCTGTTCTGTCTCTTTTGGATAGTTGTTGTTTATTGTGTGGCATCTTTGTAAACAAAAATTTTTCACTATAGGTATAAGTTTGATGATGAACGGGTAACGAAGGAAGACACCAAAAGAGCATTGGAGGAGCAATATGGAGGAGAAGAAGAGGTCAGGCACTATATGCATTCTTTTGTTCTATGTTTTAACTATTATCTTGAAGATATACTGAGTTCTTTGATTGGTTGAACATCTCAGTTACCTCAGGCAAATCCCGGCTTCAATAATACACCTTTCAAATTTACGAAGTATTCCAATGCATATATGCTTGTATATATTCGTGAAAGTGACAAGGAGAAAATAATGTGTAATGTGGACGAGAAAGACATAGCTGAACATCTCAGAGTAAGACAAGAAGTGGACTATTCTTAGGTATCTTTCAATTGCTTATTTTCATCTTTGACTGTTGATCTTTTTTGACAGATACGCCTAAAAAAGGAACAAGAGGAGAAGGAGCACAAAAAAAAGGAAAAAGCTGAGGCGCACCTTTATACCATCATCAAGGTGTTAAAGCTGTTTCTTTCTCTGGAGTCATAAGGCGGTTGTAGATTGTACCATTGTCTGTTGCTTAAAATGAATTATGTGTTAATGTTTCCAGGTAGCAAGGTGTGAAGATTTAGAGGAACAGATTGGAAAAGATATCTTTTTTGATTTAGTGGATCATGATAAAGTTCGTAGCTTTCGCATCCAAAAGCAGCTGCCTTTTAATCATTTTAAGGTATCACCTAACACGATAAATGCCTGTGTTGATTGTTAAGATTAGAATCCAAGTTATGCTAAACCTGCCAATTTGTTTTTATGCTACATGTCACTGCTATGTATCAGTTCTGGGAAACATTTTTAGAAGGTGAAGTGAGTTATTTTCCTAAATAAAGTTTTGCACTAAAAGGAACATTATTCATCTTTTTCACGTTTTTATCCCTTATATTTTGTCTGAACACGTCTGATGGGTTGGAACAATTCTTTTTCTGAAGTAAAGCATTGCAAATGATGTATTTAGTTCTTTTTCTTTTTTCTGGTTTCAGTATTTCCTTTTTCCTATTTTGGTCAATTTTATATACATCCTCAACTAAACATCTTCATTGCCTTTGCACTGAAACTGAAGTGCCTGTGTGGGATAACCAAATCTGGGATGCATCATGCATTGCCCACTTGGCTCATGATCTTGAAACTTGATGAAAATGCATGTCCAAATATCATAGTCTACTGGGTGAGTGACAACTGGAGTCTGTAAAGTTCTGTATCTGCTTCTTAATAGACTCGATTACCTGAATAAATGGTTTTTACATTTGGACTATGTGACAAATGTTTATACATATCTTATGTTCATATATTTACGTATTATAATCTCTAAATCCAAGTTTCACTGCATCTGGTAGTGTGTCTTATACCTGCGTTCTGTAGTGCTCGACTTATCACTACTGTAGTGTTGCTGCTGGTTAAATCAGTAACATAATTTTCAGGAGGAGGTGGCGAAGGAATTTGGTATTCCAGTGCAGTTTCAAAGGTTTTGGTTGTGGGCTAAGCGGCAAAACCATACCTATCGTCCTAATCGCCCTTTGACACCGCTGGAGGAGACACAGTCTGTGAGTAAATATTTATTCATAAAATGCGGTGGCTATTCTAACATCTTTTGTGGGGTTATTTCCAATGTGTGAGAATTTTCATTAGTTATTTTGGCCTTTATTTTTCCATAGTTATTCCAAGTATTTTACATTAATTTGCTGTGAAGCTTTAAAGAATTATGATGTGCTCTCGTCCAGGACCTGCATTAATTTCTGAAAGTGATGGGGAGAATGGGCTGTGCTGAGCGTGAGTAAAGAACATTATTTCATGACAAGTCTCACCGAGGAACAAGAGTCTGAATTCTGTAACGTGCAAACAAAAAAATTACATTAATCATTCATACGAATCTTTCGATTCTTCTCGAGAGGAAAGATTAATGGTTGAGATGCGCAGTCATCATGTGTTACTAATTTAGAAGGCTTATTTGCATATCCTCTAAAAAAGGCTTATTTGCATAATCGCCATGTGGCAGAATACAAAATTTCTAAAAGAAATCAACAAAACATCCCCACTCTCAAAGTATTGATTTTTCACATTACTAATAATATTGCCATAAGTGTTGTAGCCAGATGGCCATAGAAACCAAACAGTTCAGTCTACCAAATATGGATTCCTAGAGTCATGTTCCTGAGCATCTAGCTGTCAATTCTCAAATCTGAAATATCTCTAGAATCTACTGCAAATTTTAAGCCCAACTCCTGCAGCGTGCTATAACTGAAGCCTGTCTATGAACCATGCATCCAAAAAGGGATGTTGAATATCCTCCTTATCCATCCTACATTTTTGAGAAAGATACCAGGTATCCACCCTACATGAGATACAAGATATTCATATTCGTTGCTCACCTGGATTTGTACATCCCAGTGGGAAGTCATTGTCACCTTAAAAGCAAGCAGAAACTTTGGATGCCAAGGAAGCCAAACCTGTCAAATCTGTCTTCAGAACATCATCAAAAGCAACAGTATTTCTCCTCAACTAGATTAGTAAGGGTGCGATCATACCTGCACTAATGCACCGGATCCCATCAGAACTCCGAAGTTAAGCGTGCTTGGGCGAGAGTAGTACTAAGATGGGTGACCTCTTGGGAAGTCCTCGTGTTGCACCCCTCCCTCTCAAAAAAAAAAAGTAAGGGTTCAATGGACATCTGGATACGATTGTTAAGAGTAAAAAGTCAATCATCCTTCTCAAAAAAAAGTCAATCATACCTATTATGAGATGTTTCAATAGACATTTTATGTCCCATGCACTGCATTCTGATTAATAAGTTAGGAAAAAGATTAAAGGTTTTTCTGATATTGTCCGAACGTGTCTGAATTCGGCTATGCTGATCTCAATTGGTCTTGTATGGAATAGAATTGATTTTTTCTGTCTTGTCATATGAAATATGTACTCACAGTTTATGTTTCATTTATGGTGTTATGTTCTCCAGACCATCTGTTATCTGTTTCTGTAATGTTTCATTTGTCCTGTTAGAAAAGATTACGAAATATCAACAGCCTCCTGTTTATTGGTTAGGCCTTATGTTTTAATGCATGGTTTGAAGTTAATGTCATTTGGTATTCCTTATATAGCATCATTTTGGACGATTATAGGTTGGACAACTAAGAGACGTATCCAACAAGGCACACAATGCTGAACTCAAGCTATTCCTGGAAATAGATCTTGGATTGGTAATGTTTACAAATTTTCACATTATTGTTAGTTATAAGTTAGGTAATGTGAGTGCGATCAATCAGTAATACCTTAGCTGTGATCTGGCAGGATCGTCTACCTGTCTTACCACCAGAGAAGACCAAGGAAGACATTTTGCTTTTTTTCAAACTTTATGACCCTGTGAAAGAAGAACTTCGGTAACTGTGAATTTCTTGATTTGGCTTTTCCTTCATGATGCCAGACATTGATTTTATCCTTCTGCATGTAAACCACAGTTTTATGACCTTCAATTTTGATTTAGATTTGTGGGAAAGCTATTTGTGAAGGCTTTAGGGAGACCCGTTGAAATTATATCCAAATTAAATGAAATGGCCGGTTTCCCTCCAAATGAAGAAATTATACTTTTTGAGGTTAGCACTCATCAAGTTTTCACAAATATCTTCTAATTGTGCCTCGAGGAACTAGTATCAGATTGATCTATGTAAGTGCGCTACTTTTCTTCTCCCTCAATTTGTAGGAAATAAAGTTTGAGCCAAACATAATGTGTGAGCATGTTGATAAACGGGCCACATTCCGAGCTAGCCAGGTTTATAAGAGTTCTCTTTAACTGTTTTCTTTGCTAATCCATACTTGACTTTGACTCTTTTAACATTCTGTGCAGCTCGAAGATGGAGATATCATTTGCTATCAGAAAGCTCTGGCATCTGATAATGAAGACAAATTCCGTTATCCAGATGTTCCTTCTTTTTTGGATTATGTTCATAACCGTCAGGTTCGCTCTTCTGTCTGCATTCAATATAGTTTACTATTATTTGTGCTATTTAACTTTTCTCCAGAGTCGCTTTAAAAAAAAATCTTTTTTCTAGAGTCTTCATTTATAAATCTTGTATGATTTGATTTCTTAGGTTGTTCACTTTCGATCGCTGGAGAAGCCGAAGGAAGATGACTTTTGCTTGGAATTGTATGCTTTATTATTGAGTTGTTGCTGTCACAAAATTCAATTGGTTTGCCTTTTTATAGTCTAACACATTATTCTACTTCAATTGAAAAGGTCAAAGCTTTTCACTTATGATGATGTGGTGGAAAGAGTTGCTCGTCAACTTGGTGTAGATGATCCATCGAAAATCCGTCTCACGTCCCACAACTGCTATTCTCAGCAGCCAAAACCCCAGCCTATCAAATATCGGGGCGTAGATCATCTTCTGGACATGCTGGTTCATTACAACCAGGTTATTTAACTCCATAGCAACCTGTTTTAGGAAAAAATGTTTCAAAAACCTAACAAACTTTGGTGCCTTGTTGAAGCAGACTTCTGATATATTGTATTATGAGGTCCTGGACATTCCTCTGCCAGAGTTGCAAGGTTTAAAAACCCTAAAGGTTGCATTCCATCATGCCACAAAGGATGAGGTGATTTGATGATGAAGATGTCTGTGATTATTACTTCATGCTACAGTTTGATAGTAAACATCTATTTTTTTCTCAAATCAGGTAGTGGTCCATAGCATCAGGCTTCCAAAAAATAGCACTGTGGGTGACGTAATCAATGATCTGAAGTCAAAGGTATTGCTTTTGTTATAAGTTAAATATTGTTATGAAGTTTCTTTGCCGCAAAAGTACATTGAATTTGATGGATTTTATTTTATGCATCTGAACTCATATCAGCTAACATAACTTTTCTGTCACTTGCTTCTGACTAGGTTGACTTGTCTCATCCTGATGCTGAACTCAGGTTGCTTGAGGTCTTTTATCATAAGATCTATAAGGTAAACACGTTGCTTTGAAATCTTCAATAGAAGATTGCATCTAGTGCAGTAGCTCTGCTACTAAAATCCGAAGTGAGAAAAGTAGTTGGCATAAGAAATGACCTGGATTTCACACTTCTGACACTCTTCGTGGGTTTAATCCCTCCCTTTGTCACCTTCTTAAACTACTGGGCCTACCATAGGAGAAAGGTGAATTAAAATGTGTGTTGAAACCAAACTAGTTCCGCTCCTTTCTCAGTCCAGTTCAACTAGCTTCTGGAACATTACTTTACATTCTAGGTAGAGATGCTAGTGCATCTTTAAGTAAAATTCATTATTGATGCTTTATTTCTAATTTTCATAGACAGAAAAAGCTAAATATCTGTTCACTTGTGTAACATGCTTTTTATATTTCTTGTAGATCTTCCCACACAGTGAAAAGATAGAAAACATCAATGATCAGTACTGGACTTTACGTGCAGAAGAGGTATGAACCAAATGCACCATTTGCTGTATCATGCACATTTCTTTTTTGAGAAAAGCATTGTGCATATTTCTCATCAATGATTAATATCAGATCCCTGAAGAAGAGAAGGATCTTGGTCCTTTTGATCGATTGATTCATGTGTATCACTTTACTAGAGATCCCAATCAAAATCCAGGGGTAAATATGAACTATTTTTTTCATTTCAATTTGCTGATCTTTCCTTTTGAAACATAGGTCCTGATTTAACCATTTCTGTTAGGTATGTGAATATTTTTTCTTGTATGCTTGAGAATTTTCTTTTATTTCCTAAAATCCAAAAGGTTATGCTATTCTTGTTCTTTAAATGATGATGTTGTACTGTTGATGGTTGGCATTTTTGTCTCGGTTTACCAGCATTATAGTTTTTACATCAGCAGCATTATTTTTTTCTATTCACAGTTTAAGTATTTTATCCTAGGATTAAATTTCCACCGGCACTGGTAGTCCCACTTCACAGTAGGTGTTACCACTGAGCTTTGAACCACTCTAGCAAAATAGAAAATTTTAAAACTGGGAGAAAAAAATCATAGGTGTGCTATCCATACAGCCTAACTGCCGCACTGAGGTGGGTAATCCAGAAGCCTTCCTATGCTTGCTAATTGAACCATCTTGAGGCCTCTGAACAGCTCTACCACTAGAAAAAGCACCGGCAGGTCAGTAGGCCTTTTAGAAGGCGAACACTAGAAAGTTCTCAGCGGGTGAACCCCCCGAAAGGAGAATAGGAAGCTTCAAGCGATCTGGGATCCCACGAGATGAATGCCACAGGGAAGACTTGGGTCTTCAATGCGATGATCTTACCTATCCAATAACTACTAGAAAGATTCATTACTCTCTTTTTTGAACTGGCATCCATTTTCCTTGAACGCGCAGCAGGGGTTTCAAAAGATGGATCATGTGATGGAAAGGCAGTGTGGCATTCTTTTCCGCCATTAATAAAATCTTATCATCGCTTACCTAAAAAAAGAATTGGATAGAACTACAAAATCACCTTTTCCCGCCCTTCCCTTGAGTAGACAACACAAACAAGTTAGCCATTCCCTCATGATGGAATGTCCTCGAGAAGTTTCTGGTAACGAGTGTATCAGTGTGACTGCCTGGTAGGACCAGGTGAAACTCTCCTGTTAAGGTGAAGCTTTAAGTAACTTTTCCATTAGCTCACTCTGGCACTTAAATTCATGGTTGTATTAATAATGTGCTATTTTGACAATAATATTGTTTGAATTATAGAATGTTGGTATGACTTCTTATTCATAGTTCTTTGAGATCTCTTCTTTTCAGTGTCTGCTTTTCATTAGTTCCAGTGTTAGCTCCAACATGATTATCTAGTTGAAAGTCGTCCCATCCTAACAATTCATTGTTGACATTGCAGCAAGTTCAAAATTTTGGTGAACCTTTCTTCATGGTGATCCGTGATAATGAGACGTTGGCTGAGATCAAAGAACGTATCCAGAAAAAGCTGCAGGTTCCTGATGATGAATTCTCAAAGGTGCTTTCTGTAATGCTTTCTCTCTACTGTTTGATCCTTTTTCACAAGAAAATAGCCGAAAGATCAGAGTATTATATTATTGTATTTACTACATTTGTTTCTCTTGCAAAAAAGATCTAGTATCCTGAACGATTTTTTTTTTTTTTGAGAAGATATCCTGAACGATTTTCTGTTGCTATTTTGAGTGAATGGCGTCTAGCTTTTTAGCTTGGCCATGCTCATCTGGGTGCCATTAACCGAATGAATGACCTTTAAGGATTTAAATTTGATTCAAATTGGATGGTTAGTCTCAGTACCAAATCAGGAGATACCCTGGAACCAAATATGTGTTGATCTGGGTGATCACCCTATAGTCAGACATTTTTTTTTTGCTGTCTTTGCATTTCTATCTTTTCTCTGAAAGATAATGCTAAGGTGAAAAAACGGCTATCACTGCTGTAGCTTTTAAGGGGAAGAAGATAAATAGAAGAAGCTACTTATCTATAGATGTGTATAGACATAGGTACGGAAGTCAGAGAGGTATACAAGCATGGGAAACTATAGCCTCAGACATTGTAGACAAAACATCTCAAATCTTCACCCCATTCTAGACAAAAATCCTATATGGCATACAATACTTTCTGAATTGTCTCTTTCTGCTTAAAAGATGGTACTGTTCCGATGAATTTTAACTGCACAAAACATTGCCAACGGCATATTCGAGGGCCATTGCAATGGGTGTGGAAGGTGTATGAGTGCATTGAAGTCAGCTGCCTTTGTCCTTTATTAGAACCCCTTGCGTATCGTACACTAAAAAATGTGTTTGATGTCATTTCCTATCCCACAAAGAGCATATGGGGTGACTGACTTGCGAGAAAGCCTAGTGACTGCCCAGTTGCATCTAATAAGCTAGGTGAAGATCTTGACTTTCAATAATGTCCAGTTCGCCTTTACAGTCTACAATCTGTAGGGAACAAGGATCAGTGTCTGAACTCATGGGGAGTTGGGCATAAATCTAGGAAGCTAAGACTTGACCGACAAAACCCCCAATAGTCCCTTTGTTAGGGTATGTTGAGATATGATTTGCATATTTTTTATATCTTTGGATATCTTTGTAATATTATTTAAGATTAGTATCCCAAATATTTTGGAGTAATATTCTAGCATATTCTCCTTTCTTGTGTTGCCTACCTTTATTATAAATAAGGAGGCATTATTGTTTGGTGATGAAGTGAAAACATATTTTTCAACATGGTATCATAGCGGGTTGATTAGAGATCCGTGTGAGCTCCTCTCGCCGAGTGATTCGTCGGCTTCCATGGCTCCTATAAGTCCAAGAAGTGCGAAGTTCTTTATCTTCGTATTTATGGCTCGATGATCCACATTTCTGGTTTCCCCTTTTCTCTCTCTGTTTCTGGTTCACGTTCTTCTTTTTACGTCTTTGTGTGTCTCTGTGTTTTCTTCTATATTTCTCTCTTCCGCTATTTCCACATCTCCTTTTGCTGCAAGATCAATCTTAGCAGTGCACAAGAGCTCAGAAACTATTGCAGAACGGAACTTCATTTTTTTCCTCTTTCATGTTTCCTTCGCTTTCATTTGTTTTCTTGGCGATTATCAGCTAGGTTGCCGGTTGAGCTTGACTTTTCTTCGGAGATCATCTCCATTTTCATGGTGAATATCACCGTTTCCTTCTTCGACGTCTTGTCGGTTTTCATAGGCGCCTTTGCTGGAAGTGTTGCCGTTATCGACAGTTTGCCGGTGTTATCGCCGGACTTGCCTTCGGGCCTCTATTGATCAGAGCAGCGATCCTAGATCGATGTTCTGTACCTTTGTGGTTTCTCTCCTTTTGTTCCTCTTCTCTACCTTTTTCTTTTCAGCGACTCTCTACCCCATAGGGGCATTTCTGCAGCTTGCTGTCACGTTTATATGATACCCTAAGTCCTTGAGGGCTTCCTACGCCTTTGAGGCATCCTGCACTTTGTGTCCTACTGAACCTCTATTGATCAGAGCTTAACCTCCAAAATTATACCAACGTCGTTGTGGACGACCGGACTTGGCCAACGTTGTTATCGACGATCGGAACCTTACTTCCTTTCGGGCGATGGATCGCGGTTGGCGTTCCTCAAGTCGTCACTTTGGAGTTTCCTCTCCATTTGCCATTATCGGTGTTCTACCAGCGTTGTTGCCGGATTTGGGAGTTGTGTTTCCAGCTCCTTTGGTTCTCTACTTTCATCGAAGAATCTCTACTTGCCTCATTGGATGTTTTGGTCCTGCCGCTCAAGCTCTCTTCAAGTTGGGGCATGTCGGCAAAATCGTTGTTGGTGTTTTCCTCTTCGATGTTCTTTTAGCAGCAGTTGTCCTCTAGCTTGGTCTTGGTCATCGTCTTCAGCACAGGTCGCCCAACAGGTGTTTGACGAGTGGTTATACTGTCGTTGTTGTGTGATTTCGCCGTAGTGTGACCTTCAAGTCACCGCCGTTCAGTCTGACTTGTGGGAGCGTGTTGGAATATAGAATCGTCGGCGTCATCAACTTTCTAGCTATCAAGTTAGGCATGATTGATATGTGACAAGCTAGGCATGATTGATATCTATGCTCTAGCTTGAGAGCGAGTGTTGAAATATGATTTGCATATTTTTTAGTATCTTTGCATATCTTTGTAATATATCGTATGCCAATAAATATATCGTCTCTTTTGTAAAGGAATTCTGACATTTATTTGTCATTTGTTTAGATTTGCATAATGCACAAAGTATCTGTGTGACTGGATTGATTGTTCTTTCTGTTATAATGTACATATGCAATGAGTTGTAATATTTACTTTTTAAGCGAAGACACACTTCTTCCGTTTGACGTAGAGCTCGTTCTGCCGCAACACATCGAACACTTATTGAATGTGCTCGATGTGCTCCTCCAAAGTGCGGCTGTAGATCATGATATCGTCGAGGTAGACAACCACGAACCTGCCAAGGAATGATTGCAATACCTTATTCATGAGGGTGCTGAAGGTCGTCAGGACATTGGTGAGGCCGAAAGGCATCACGAGAAATCATCACCAACATATAGGTTCCTGCAAAAAGTAGTCCAGCTGCACCAGCAGTGACAAATGTGTAGCTCAAGGTATATAGAGCCTTGTTCATCCTTAGCCCTATGAAAGTAAAATATATGAGACCATGAGATCTTAGTAGTCATGCAAGAATAAGAAATTGCAGGTCACTTCCTACCAAAGAAGTCCATCGAAAAAGCCATAGCCAAAAGACAGAAGGAAGGAATCATCCACTGAACTACTCGGTCTTTGTGGTTCTGAAAGTTTAATTGTCAAATAACATTATGGATTGAGCATAATAATGCTCATCGAATCTATGTAGTACATAACTTGGTTTGGTCATGTTCAGAGAAGACCATTAGATGCGCCAGTAAGAAGAGTAGATCAAATAATCTGGAGTCCGATTAAAAGAGGGAGAGGGAGGCCAAGGCGGACACTTGGCGAACTAATAGAGCAAGATCTATTGGTGAATAATATACCGAAAGGTTTGGTTACTAATAGAGCGGAATGGCGTCGTATGATCCATGTAGCCGACCCCACCTAGTGGGATAAGGCTTTGTTGTTGTTGTTGTTGAATCTATGTAGTAAAAGTCGTCTTTTTCAGTACCTTAAAATGTACTATTACATGCCCAAATTGCAAGCCTATTAAGCAAGTGACGATGGACATCATGGAGCTGCAGTGTCAACACCTTTGTCACTTCATCAGGCATTAAATTTCAGTTGCGATAATACAAACAACTAAAATTATAGCGCACCTAAGAAGTCCCTCTGGATCAAAAGGAGCTTGACACCATGAAGGAGCATTAGGTGGAAGTGGACCGCCAGCAGGTGAATTTATGCTACATTCCTGGACGGGAGCAGACAAGGAGTTTGTGACCTAGAGGAACAGAAAATTTTTGGAGGTTGTACCATTATATATTTGACATGTGAAAACCTTTGTCCTCCCATAAATTGGACGCTTGTACAAATGCTTAATGCCGAAAATTTTACGGTCAATCATGCCCACAGCATTGCAAGCAGGCCCTGTGTCACCCCTAACTCCACATTTAACCTGGCAGTGAGCAATTAGCATTGATTACAACAAAGCAAAAAGCACTTATAGTTTCTTATCAAAGAACATGGGCTTCTCTCTCTCAATAAGAAAAACAGAGGATGATCTTTCTTATCAAAAGTTATGTAAGTCAGACTTACCGACAAGGTCTTACTCTTGGATCCAGCCCCTACTGTCTCAAACTCCCAGTCAGGAACATACAATCCATATAGAAGTGCCATGTAAATGGCTGTAAGGATCACACCGATCAACCTAATAATATAGAAAGAAACCAGTTGGTTTTGGTTCTCCGCATCAGAAAAGGGAATAAATTTTATAGGCTCTGGCTCATGTATTTTTATAAAAATAAGATTAGAAGAATGAATCATAATTTAAGGATTATCTAAGTCAAACTGCAGGGCTTGGCTTGTCAAAAGTTATGGCTGCAAAGTTTAGAAAAGAACGCTTACAACTGGAATCGATATCGCCTCAATAAAGAATATCCAGAATCTACATCTTCATTGTCATCAGACTTGAGCCATATTTCACATAAAGCAATCAGCAAGTAGGCTATTGCTATTCTCTGCAGAAACAGGGTATCATGTATCATCCTAATGCCATAAGCATCAAAATTAAAAGTTCCTTTCATCCCTCTTCTAAGTTAATAGTATCTGCCATTTCCACAGTTTTTGCTAAATATTCAAGTAAAGGATTTAAATATGCATTCTAATAATGAACCTATTGATTTATCTGATTGTAGCATATACTTATTTCGCTTTTCCTCACGGACACCTGTTTACATTTAATTATAAAATATTGACAAATTTCCAAAGAATGACCAAAACCTTGAAAAAACTACTAGTCTGCAAAATACCCATGTTTCAACGAAAACAGAGGTTGAAAGAAATCCCAAGTGGAACCACTGACAAAAAAATAAGGGTGAACATGAAGAAATAGCATAGTGGTTGTTTTCCAAACAGTAGGGTGTTTGAATCTTTTATAACATCATTTGTATAGTTGATATTACTATATGTCATATTTTTTCCATGTCATATTATTATAGCCGGTCCCAAGTCCGGATAAAAGGAGGAGGATTGTGTTAGGCCCCGATTCGACAGCCGGCGTAAAATCCTGTCGAATCTCATGAACATGGATCAACGAATTGGCGTCGTATGATCCATGTAGCCGACCCCACCTAGTGGGATAAGGCTTTGTTGTTGTTGCATATCTTTGTAATATTATTCAGGATTAGTATACTAGATTTTCTGAGATAATATCCCAGATATTTTGAAGTAATATTCTATCATATTCTCCTTTCTTGTATTGCCTACCTTTATTATAAATAAGGAGGCATTAGTGTTTGGTAATGAAGTGAAAACATATTTTCAACAGGGTAGAAATTGGAAATCCGTTCTATTAGGCCTGAAAACTCTTATACTGAAACATCAAACAAACCATCATGAAACAATGGGGTCCAACAACCTCTAAACTTGTCCTTGGGTTTGACCAAAGGAAGGTGCTACACTAGCATCTGATATGCTGAAAATGTTGCAAATTCAGGGAAGGAATCTAATAGGATAGTGCTAGGGATCCAAAATGAAAACTTTGTGCTAGAACCTATTAAGAAGTCTGACCTGAAGCAATACTATTCCCACTCCGTGCCAAAAGAAGGATGCATCACATATGGCATGTGGTCCAGTTTTCCAAGAGACATCTCAACAATAACCCACAAAGAATATCAACCTCCAATGTTCGTGGACGGACCCACGACACGACTGACCCACTGTTGGACCCCAACCTGCCTACTGTGGTAGGGTGGCTCACCTCACTCCATGCAATAAGATGTGTTACCTTGGCATGAAAGATGATAGTTTCGATCTAAATAGAACAAGGCGGCCATCAACAGTTCAAATCTCAGGCACTAGCCTGGAAGTTTGGCATCCTGATGCTTGATGATTGTCGTCCAGACTCTAGAACCAACATGATGATAAAAAGCAAGCGCCCCAGATGGGGGTGGTCTGGAAAAACATGATTGGACACCCTTGGTGCATGCCACCTTGTGGTTGGACCCTTTCACTAGCTAGTTTCCGATATATCAACACCGAGAAATATTTGTGGAGATAAATGATTGGTGGGGAGCTGCGATCTTCCAAAGATTCATAAGTTTGCATGGGCCTTCCACAGTATCACTTGCTTCTAGATCATCTCCATGTAGTGAGGATCTTAGACACAATAGTCACATTGTCTTCTAGTGAGATTACTCAAAACTCCTTGTAGAAAAGAATAAAAAACAGTTTGGAGCCAGTGCACCATCCTTGTTAAGATCCTACAAGGCTTGTAGAACCTCCTTTGTGAGGACTTTTGTCAACTCAGTGGCTTTCTCATATAAATGAGGGGTATCTTTGCCCCCTTCGTCAACTCGTGTTCGATCTTTGTAAAGGATCTATGATTTTTGGTGATTGCATAACTGATGTGAGAATTTTCAATTATATTTTGAAGAAAGGATGCTTACACTATTTTGGTGACCATCTGCTTTGTAGAGAACAATAAAATCTACAAGTGCAACCTCAAAAAAGGAAAAATGAACGAAATCCCTTGCAATATGATCATATGCTGAACTCCCACAATCTAACCAAGGATAGTGCATGATGTACAATGTAGGAGGATCATTAATTTTTTCTACGTGCTTTTGTACATTTATGTGCAACAGTCGTATCTTCAGGGGTAGAAAGTGGTACGTGGAGGACATGATTGCTTTTTCCACATAATATACAATAACCTTAGCTCCTTGGATCCTGATGTGATCTATTAGTCAGCTAACGGCATCTGTCATATAAGAATCAACTGTTTGCATAGCTATTGAGAATGTTGCCTTCAATGTACTTTGGTATTTCCATCCTCATCTAGAATGATTTTTTATTTTTTTTTGAGAAGGCAGAGGATGACAACCATAGTCAACATGTACAAGTAAGGCACTCTCCAGAGGAGAGCGAAAAAAGTGGAGAAAATGCTATCCAAAACCCCACTCCCGAATAAGAAACAAAGTGTGGTGTACAATACTATCCACCTCACATCTTCTCCCCCAACAACAACAACAACAACAACAACAACAAAGCCTTATCCCACTAGGTGGGACATCTTCTCCCCCACACCCAAAACAAAAAAAAAAAACTGATCCGATTGCGCTGGCCCAGGAACCGGCCAAGAAAACTGCCAAAGAAAGTCTCCAACGCCGCCTGTCTCCCGGGACTCTGAAAAGGCTGGCAAAATGCCTATGATGGGAAGCTGCCCAAGAAGCTCGTCCGCGACCACGATTGCCGAGATACAGGGCATAAAAAAAATAGGTGAGCATCATCCTCCTCCGCTAGAGTATGCAAAATGTGTTAGAACGGGGCGCCCATCTCGCCCGGTGGGCTCTCGTGAGGATCCGTCCACCGCATTAGCCAAGCAAAGATCTTGACCTTTGAGTCCACAATTGGCCCTAAAGTCATCTGCATCCAAGGGAGTCAAAAGAAAATGGAGGTAGAGGCTACGGGCCGAGAAGGAAGTTGAGATTCACACCCATCCATCCGCCCTGGAAGGGTCCAGCCTAAAGGGGGCAATCCTCTAATGCAGAGACAATAACTCAGAAATCCTCTGATCAAACAATGAAGAGCTGAAAACAGCGGTCCACGAACCCATGCGCGGGCCACCAACCTCTGAACATGACCTAGAAACAGTCGCATCATGGTGAGCCGCCAAGTTCCATAGGCAGGGAAGGACATTGCAAGAGGGGTGGGAAGCCATTCTTGACACGAGAATGAGTCCTCCCCCGATCCGAGTATGGGGGTCATGAACGCGCGCACCATAGGGAATAGTGTTGCAACGCCAGGCCAAAAGGAGGCGCCCTACGAGAGAATGGGCCTAGACTCCCAAGATAGGTCGCGACCGTAACAGGAGAAGAAAACCTCCTACCAAAGATTGCCATGATTCGTCCCGTCCACTAGGCAAGCCCAATTGCCAAGGCGAATGTCCTGAATGACCAATCCATCATGTGATGTGGGCCTGCACAAGATGAACTCGCTGATCTGATTATCAATCAATCTGTCTCATAATTTGATTAGGCATCTTGAAAACTGACATGTAATATATCGGGAGTGCAGAAAGAACAAAGCGAAGCAAGATGACATGTCTGTCATGTGATAATAGCCTTGAACTCCAACTCTGAAGTATGTGCTTCGTCCGCTTGATGATCAGGGTCCATGCCCGAGATGTGTTGTGCCGGTCAAATAGGGGGAGGCCCAGATAGGTGTTCGGCAAAGTGTCCATGGTGTTATGAAGCTCAGCTGCACATCTATCCTCTGTCACCATGCCAAAAGGGATGAAAGAAGACTTAGCATGGTTGATTTGGAGACCAAAGGCCTCCCCTGAAAATGCTCTATCAAAATGGCCACCCGTCATCTAGACTAATAATGTGATGTTGTCTCTCCTTCGGTCTTTAGAATTTAGGATTCCTAGCACTTATGATCTCAGTAAGAGCTTGATTCCAACTGCCTCCTCTCTCACTCTTCCCATATCACATAGAAGGAAATCACGACGATGACACTGTTTGAGCTGTCAATGTGGACAATGGAAAGCTTTGCCATTGCTTATAACGTGTTGAATACCCTTCCAAGAACCATGAATATTTGAGCTTGAAACAAAAGTTGGTGTGGACCCCCTCATTTGCGTGTGGTGATGTGATTTGAGAATGACCTCTCTAAAGCTTGGAACTCTACCAAATGGTGAGCCTCCGCCAGATATACTGTTCCAGTGTGAATCAATCCAGGTGAGAGCAGGCTGTGGGTGTGGTACCCTCTATGCCTAATGATAATTGGTTACAAGGAAGTTTTTTATGAAGTCCTAGTCCATGGAAAGCTGATTAGTGAGCAAGATGCCTCCTATTCATCACCAAACTGATGGCTTGCAACTCTCAATCTGTCTCCTGCATATGTGGCAATATGCACCCGATGTAGGACATCCCCAATGTTGTCAAACTCGTAAATCGAAGTCGACACGGAAAGGCTAGGTAAACACGTAAAACGTGAGATCGTAATACAGATCGGCCGATTCTACCAAAATCATATTTTATATTCAATTAATAGTAATTCTGCTTAGAACCTAATTTACTTATAAACTAATAATCCAATATGATTCAGAAAATGTAATAATAATTAATTATTTAATAATCTATGATTTATTAAGTTATTATAATTAACAAATTAGCAATACATTCCGAGAAACAAGAGAACCAAAAAAATAAAAACTGTACCGAGTCACAAACAAAAAAAAATAGGAGAGAGGACGAGGAAACCAAAAGACTGTACCGAGTCACAAACCAAAAAAAAAGAAAACAGGAAACCAAAAAAAAAACTGTAGGAGTAAAGAGGACGATTGTCCTCCTTGCTCGAGCAAAGCCTTAGCTCGAACACGGTGGCTTGAGAAGAATAGGAGAGAGAAGGAAGATGGAGAGAGGAGGGAGAAGGAGCGAGAGAGGGGCGAACAAAAGCTGGCGCCGGCGAGCAGTGGCATGCCCCGAACAGCGGCGTGCGGCGGCGAACAGCGGCGTGTGGCGAACAGCAGTGGCGGCGGCGAACACCAGCGGCGGCGAACAGCATCAATGTTGAACAGTTTGGATTTGGGGCCTGAGTAACTTAGGGCATAGCGTGACACGAACTCAGGTAACAAAAAAAAATGGTTTGGGCGGACTCGGCTGGACGCCGTGTCCACCGATTTTACGAGCCAGCACACGGTTTTATCGCGTGCTGGTTGAGAACGATTTTCCTTCGAGTTGACTCATTTTCCTTGGATGATATCGTAAACTCGTCCGATTCCACGAGTTAACTCATGATTTTGACAACATTAGATATCCCACGGATCTTGGCACAATTCTGATTGTTATTGATTAGCAGGAAATCATATCGAGATCTTGACACAACCTTGATTGTTACTGATTAACAGGAATCATATCATACTAAATGCTGATTAGTAGGAAATCATATCATAATAACACTAATTAGCTGAATTAATTAGGTGACTGATTTGTTGGCTCATTAATTATTTCAATATTTTCTGTTTCCTTAATTCTTGTTTCCTTTTTTAATTTCCTAAAGTAAAGGCTACTATAATAGTCTATAAAAGGAGACAGTGAATAGAGAAAATGCTATCTCATTTTGCTTCAGAAATTAACATTTTTTTATAGCGTGGATTCGCTAGTTTCAAGCATCATAATTCTATTCTGTGCCTTTCTTGAATAGTACTTCAGACTATCCTCGTATCTTTTTTCTTCTTTATTCTCGTTAGATCTGGTGCTGCGCCAGCACCCCAAATGTCCAAAGATAGCTTTTGAAGGTCCTCCATTTCCTCTTTTCATGGAAGCCTCTAAGGTTCTTTGTCAGAATCTTCATCATGAAGAGAGTTGGGAACCCTGAGACATTGAACATACGCATACGTAGACTCTAGAACGTTTAATGTAAATATCACAACTTAGCATTATTGTTATCTTCTCCATTTTGTTGGTGCAAGTGCAGCCTCCCCATTGAGTGGTGGTTGTAGTGCAACATGCTCAATGTCGGCGAGGGTGTTCAGGCTTGTTGAGTGGTGGACAAGGATATGGTTTGGTTGCCATTTGGTTTTGGAACCAGATGGTCCAGGTTTAGCTAGGGCCATTTCATGGTCGGTTGGATTGTTCAGATGTGAGTTTGTTGGTTGGGGTGGGTGGAGTCAAGATCGGTTCCTTCTGATTTATCTGGATAGGAAAGAGCTGGGACTGAACTGACTCCGGTTTTATCCCACAAGTTCAGAATTTGGGCATGGTTCAGATTTAAAGGAGTTCAGGTCGGTTCTGTTGGGTAAGAGGTAGACATTGTGTTTATTTCAGGTCTTCCAATTTGGCATGAAGGTTCGATTCAGTTTCGGTAGGGTCATCTATGGCGGCTCAAAGGAATTTGGGTTGTGGATGTGAACTGTCTGGTTCCAGTTCGGGATTTGAACAGTTCAAGGGTATTGGGATTAGGATTTATCCCAACATATTGTCAAACTGAGAAAATTTGAATGTCAATTTATTGCATGAATCTAAAAAGACTCGGTTGTAATTATTGTATTAGTTCTTGATTCTTACACTATTCTCTTAGGCAATATATTAGTAAAGCATTACATGGTGGTGTGATACAAAAATATACTTACACATGTAGATTCATAAGTTAATCAGAATTCATTGAATTTTGATTTTTATATGTTGATTCTATCAACATAACATAATGGAATAAAGTTAACTTATTTTTTAAATCATAATTTCAGTATTGGATTAAGATTTAATGGTTGATTTGCATTCGTAAATAGAGACTAAACTTATAAATGAAACCAAGATAGATGTTATTAAATAAAAGTGCAAATGCTCTCAAAAAATAAAAAATAAAAAAAATAAAAGTGCAATATCGTAAACACAATCACAACTTAACTATTTGTTCGAGAGGACAAAATTTCATAATAAAATATTCCGTATGGGGTGGGCCAAACTATAAATTAGATAAATAGACTTTTTAGAGGCTAAAAAATAAAATTAGAACCCGTCAATGTATTTATAGCATGAAGGATTAGTTACTATAATATATAACATAACAAAAAATGAAGAACATGAACATGTAAGTTGTAACTAACTATTATTCTTTTAATCAGTCCATTGTCTTTTTAATTAATACAAAGTGGTTTGTTATTAGCATATCCCTCTACAATTTTGCCTTCTCAAGTATGGAGAAAAGAAAATTGTTTGGTATTTTTTGCAAGTACGTTGTTGATGTTTCTAGTCTTTAGAAACTTCATTTTGGTGGGAAGATGTTGGAGAGAATGTTTGGACCACCATAAACTTTAAGCTGATTTCTCAGGGATGAACATTGTTTCTTTGTGCTTTCAACACTGGTACATTTAAGGAATTAATAATTTGTGTTGTGGTTGGTAATGCTGAAAGTGCTAGAAAAATTGGATGACATGGTGGATTAGTTGGATCACATTAGATCTTTATGACTTTGATACCAAGAATAGCGATTAAAACTTATTATGAAAATCTGACTAAGATATATGTTATTAATTATTAGAGGCAAGTATCTTGAACACAATTACAACCAATAACTTGTTCTTTGAAACAGCAAATCTCTGTAGTAAAATGGTCCACATGGAGTGGGCCAAACTCAAATTACAAGGTCGATGGACAAACATTTTGCAGGCTTAAAATGAAGTTAGAATCGATCAGTATATTTATATGAATTATTTACTACAACTATATAATATAACTAATAATAGAGAACATAAACAGATAAGTTGTAAGTACCCATTATTCTCTATCAATCCATCAATATTAAAACTAATACAAAGTCATATTTTATCACTCCCTTATAAGTTTTTTTTTTGAGCAGAAAAATGATGACTACCAGAGTTGTGGTTGTCATTCAGCAATGTATATATATGAAAGTATGAGAAGATGTGCAGGTGAGAGCTCTCGGAGAGAGCAGCAAAAGGTGACCAAGGTCACAATAGGAAAGCTAGCCAAAACTCCACTCTCTGATAAGAAATGAGATGTGTACAACACGCTCAGGCTGATATCGCTCCCCACAACAGATAATCCGGTTGCGCTGAAGCCAAATGGCCCAGGCACCGGCCAAGAAGGTCATCAATGGCGCTCGCCAACTCTGTCTCTGATGCAACATGCTCCGGAAGGTCTGTCATATGGACTCTGGATCTGACAGAGAAAATGTCGTAATGGAAGTTTGCTGCCATATGCCCCGAGATGTGGGCACTCCCTTATAAGTTTATACATCAATTTTATCATAGACCACCACTGTTAACTTCTCCCACAAAAGAAAGTCCAACAACAACTTTTATTTGAGAGGTAGAAGAATGACTTACAAGATCGATGGACAAACATTTTGAAGGCTTAAAATGAAGCTAGAATCGATCAGTATATTTATATGAATTTTTTACTACAACTATATAATATAACTAATAATAGAGAACATAAACAGATAAGTTGTAAGTACCCGCTATTCTCTATCAATCCATCAATATTAAAACTAATATAAAGTCATATTTTATCACTCCCTTATAAGTTTATACATCAATTTTATCATAGATCACCACTGTTAACTTCTCCCACAAAAGAAAGTCTAACAACAACTTTTATTTGAGAGGTAGAAGAATGACTAGAAAGTGTCAAGTCATCCATGCATTGTGTTTATATTTACATGTACACACACGCCACAACAACAACAACAACAACAACAAAGCCTTATCCCACTAGGTGGGGTCGGCTACATGGATCATACGACGCCATTCCGCTCTATTAGTAACATTCGTTGATCCATGTTCATAAGATTCGACATGATTTTATGTTGGCTGTCGGGGCCTAACACAACCCTCCTCCTTTATCCGGGCTTGGGACCGGCTATAAAATACCACAACAACAACGTGAAAGAAAAAAATTACAGGTGAGGAACAAATTCATAACTTCCACTCTAGTCAAAATGTGAATGTTATGTACATTATTCTCAATATGTTACATTAGATAATGAAGTCCCAGTTTTCTCCTTAAATGATATTGGCCACTATGAGCAAGTCAACTATTTTCATGACTGGGTTTTTGAGTTGAAATAAAATCTAAGATTGTTCCATCACTTGCAGTGGAAATTTGCTTTTATGGCACTTGGGCGTCCTGATTATCTTCAAGATTCAGATGTAGTATCTACTCGATTTCAGGTATTCTTTTTTGTACTTATTAACTACCTTAAAACAAGATCTTATTACATTATAATCACTGTTTCCTTTTCCCTGTATGTAGAGGCGAGATGTTTACGGAGCTTGGGAGCAGTATCTCGGATTGGAGCACTCAGACACCGCTCCAAAAAGAGCTTACACAGCAAATCAGGTAACATGGCCAGTTTGTTTGCTCCATTAATGCACCTTAATGGAGTCTTGAGTTTAAATTTATTGGGTGATAATTTTCGGAATTGGTCTGTCTAAATTTTTGCATCTTCTAATTGCATGGGATTCTGAGTGGACTATGTTCTCTTACTCGCTAAACTTCTGACCTATATTACAGAACCGTCACACATTTGAGAAGCCTGTGAAAATCTACAACTAGGAGTCAACCTCTTCTCGCCTGAAACAGAACGCCATAACATTCCCCATTACATGAATAAGGAGAGCGTGGCATGCATATTTTGTGCGAAAAACATAACCTTTGAGGCGAGTTCAAGTGGAATTCACTATTTAACGGCGGTTTTGTGAATGCATGATTTGAATCACCGGCCTGCTTAGCTGTTTACATATTTTTCATCTTCTCTGATGGCCTTTTCCTGGGTTGAGGATTGCCATCTTCCAATGTATTTTAGGACAGAAGATTTTGGATTATTCATGTATACAGGGTATAGTTGTCCTTTTGATCCTCTCCTGTCAATTCCTGCCTTGTTTTTTCCCCTATTTTTCTCCATTTTATTTTTGTTGAGGGATGAATTTGTATATGGGATTGGTGGAACTGTGTTTCGAGTGTACAAGATGCTCTTCAAAATATTACTTGTCCCGGAATCTTGGCCTCGCCATGATAATGTTAATATGCTTTCCATTTTTTTCCAAATATAACTTGTGTTTTAGACAAGGTTGTCGGACCGAACGTTTGAGGTTGATTCGATCGGTTGGATCGGATGGTAATAAAATATTATATTTAATATGATATATTAAATTAAATTATGATATTTTTATTATATACTTGCATGAATGATGTCAAAATGTATTTATACAAAAGATAAAATAACAATCATAAATCAATATTCTTAAATTCATCAAAATAAATTTTAAGATTTGATATTAAAACTATTACTCAATAAATTCAAATGTTATTGAATTTGATTATTATATATAAATTTTTTTGTTAAATTTTATATATTTCATATCTTTATTTTTTATGTAAGAAACAACAAATAAATATTTTTTAAAAAATATTACTATAAGATTATATATTTTGTAAAGAAATATATAGTATAATTAGTGGTTAATTATTTAATTTGAAATTATTACATGATAAATTTAAAAAATGATGTGTAATATATATAATATTATGCTGTACTAATTATATTATACTATTGTTGTATATATTATAAATATAACAATCATATTGGCCCATAAGATATAAACAAATTTTATTATACTATTACTAATTATATTATACATATTATTGTTGTATCTTACGGATAAAACAAATGAGATAAATTTTATCAAATAATATCTTAATATAAAAAATTGACTGGTCCAAAAAAATACGGTTCAATCCATTTTTTTTTAATTTTAACTGATTCTTTTTATCAATTTTCATCGATATTTTACTAGTCTCAGTCGCTTCTTTAGTTTGGAGGCTTTTGACAGATTGTCGGTGGTCGGTTGACCCGTCTGATTTCCTTTCATGGAAAGGATGCCTAACTTTGCCAGCCAGATGAGATAGTATGGCCTAATCTGATGCTTGTCCCTTTTTTTAAGCAAAAGAAAAGATCATTAAATTAATTGTGTTGCTAATTAAAATAATTAACCAATTAATCTCGTCAGTAATCATATGATCTTATCTGTCATATGGGTGGCTAAGCGACGCATACTTCCAAAAGAAACAAAATTAATAAATAAATGTAATTAAAATGCACGGAGACGGTTGGATTGAACTTCGAAAATAATATTTTTTTTCTCATTATAAATTTTCACGTTTTATTGGAGAGACAAACTCTTAGACGACATTTTCTTCACCTTTCAAAATTATTAGTTATATTTTTTTGAGTGTATCCGTCGATATCAATCTGATTAAATCTAATTCAATAAGACTTATCCTCTCAAGTATGTATTTATAATGTTCGAAATTCAAATCTATCTACATCTTAAAAAAAGATTATCAAAAGTGCCACTGAATTGGTTGCGGAGAGTACTTAAAATCCAATTTAGTTAATAAGACTGCAATTAATCAATAACTTAATTTGTATTAAGAAAAGTATGATTTGATCGTGACAGTTACGACTTGTGACCGAGGACACGACGACGTGTTCAATTGCCAGGCACGAACGTCATTGATGCTTCTTCTATCAATCTCTCCCCGTCCTGCTTTCTATTGGTTCTGTTTTGCTTGCCCACACGCGAAACGCACTACGTCCACCGCTCGTTGAACCATCTTGGAGATCGATCCCTGCGGCAGCATCTAACACCAGTACCTAGCAATTAAAGTGCACGATCTGTACGCGCACGGGACGCAGTGCCGCCATGGACGCCGTATTAAGCTTCCTGTCGAGCTTTCACTACCATCCGCCTTCGTCTGTCTTGGTGACGACCATGTCCGTCGCCGCCTTGCTGGCGTTGGGCAAGCAAGGCCTCGCCGAGGTCAGCGGCAAGCAGTTGCGCTACTCCAAGTTCTGGGACGTCGACTCGCGTAAGGGCCTCCCCGCGAAGGAGGTCCGAATGTCCAGCCGCACCGGTATGCTGCTCCTGTACACGCCGGCGCTCGCGGCCGCCTTGGCGTCCCTGGCCGTTCCGGCCGCCGGCGCGGGAGTCAGGAACCACCTCGTCCGCTTGGCATTGTGCCTGCATTTCTTCAAGAGGGACTTAGAGGTAATTAAAATATGTACCAACAACGCAGCTCCGACGTATTAAAATCATGATGATTACCATTAATTAATTGTACGCTCAGTTAAACTTAAATACATGTCTCTAAATTAAACCTGCTGCGTGCGTGCGTGCGTGATTGCAGGTCATGTTCGTCCACCGGTACAGCGGGCAAATCGTGCTGGACGCCGTCATCCCAATAATGCTCAGCTATCTATGCAGCACCGTGACCATGATCTACGCCCAGTACCTCTCCAGCGGCTTGCCGGAGCCGGCGATCGATCTGAAGTACGCAGGGGCGGCGCTTTTCCTGGTGGGGATCTCCGGCAACCTCTATCACCACCGGCTCCTCGCCGGGCTCCGGAAGGAGGGAGAGAAGGGGTACAAGATGCCGGCGGGAGGCCTCTTCTCGCTGGTGGTGTGCCCGCACTACCTGTTCGAAATCGTCGTGTTCCTGGGGATCGCTTGCATGGCGCAGACGCCGTACGCCTTCGCCTTCGCGCTGGGCACCGCGTTCTACTTGATGGGCAGGAGTTACGCCACGAGGAGGTGGTACGCTGCCAAGTTCCAAGGCTTCCCTGAGGACGTCAAGGCGTTGATACCTTACGTTTTCTAGCTGGTTTAGACGTTCAGCAGGGGAAGTACTGGCCTTATGTACAAGCTAAGGACTTGGCACATTTAGCTCTACAATGCTGTGAGATGAGCAGGAAGAATCGTCCTGATCTTGTGGAGGTCTGGAAGCTTGTTGAGCGTATGGTATGATGAAGTCTGTTTCATTATCTGCATCCCGGCTGTCATTCCGTATTATCTCTGACAACGGAACCCACATTCCTTCTTATTTCATCTGTCCAATCTCCCAGGTTTGATAACTCATGAAAAGTTTTTTGAGTAATTTTATTTTGGAGGATTGTGCTTCATGTCTGCAACCATTAGCACATAATTGCTTCCAACAAATACGTATCCTCTTGAGTTGCATTGAAACCCCATAATAATTGGTTGCAATTCTCCTTGAATTCACTTGTCTTTCAAACTTACACATTTATTTATTTATTTTGGAAATAAAATTCAGGAGATCATGAAAGATCCACAGATGACCGCAGATGGCTTCACATATGAAGCTGAAGCCATAAAGAGTTGGATCGATAGTGGGCACGACGCATCACCTATGACAAACTTAAAACTTCCCAACTGCGATCTCATCCCAAATCGTGCCCTTCATTGTGCCATTCAAGAATGGCATAAGCAGCAACAATCACATTGATCATATATCTTTTGTCTATCAGCAACAATTCAAGAATGGCTTCAGTGATATTGTTATATTCAAAATATCATCTTAACTATTTCTATGAACAAAAGACAGCATTCGCTACACTACCGAAAAAGAAGACAGCATTCGTTCCCATGCAGTTCCCTCTTGGGTGTGGTTAAGAGGGCTGTAGTCATCGATGTTTGGCATCTTAAATTTGATATCATATAACTATAAAATCAATGAAACACGAATTTGTTTTTTGTTTTCCTGAATGGAAAGTTTAGTGCAGTTCTCTCCCTGGTGCACAATTTGTTCCCCTTCTGAAAGTACATGCTATTTTTACAAACAAAGCATGAACGGTGTCTGATTTATGCGTATCACAGAAATTTCACTTGAGGTAATTCTTCAAATTTCAGAGTCAAGCTCTAGATAACAAAATAAAACAATGTTTTCCTCATATATAAAATGTATATAGCCAGCACTGGAAGAAGAAGAGCGAAGGGTAGATGAAAAAAGAATCCCACATGTCGATTCGACTGAATCCGACCCAAGGATCCTCCACCACTCATTCCGGCTCTTATCACCACTGTTCCCAGCTCACTTATCCTTCCTTTGTTTCCTCCGATAAAAATTCGATTATTTCCTTTAACAAAATTATAACTTTTTTGTGCATTTAACCTTAAAATATAAATTTACAAAATTTAGTCTCCCAACTTATCTAAATTTGACACTTAAGTTATTCAGTTAAATGTAATTTAAAGTTTGTTAAATTTCTTTTTCTAATAATTGTGAAATGTGATTTACCCCTTATTTTTAACCTGAAGAAATATTAAAAAAATTAAAAACATCGACATAAATATAATTGTATAAAAAATATTATTATCAATTAATACTTTTACTTATATTATTTTTTTATTTTAAAATATTTTTATTATAATATGAACGTAAAGATAAAAAAATATTTCACAATTAAATTTAATAAAATGTAGTTAATTTAACGGAAGGACCTAAGGGGGCATTTTTCTATGGGGCCGTTTGGTACGAGGTAATCTAAATAGATTACCGGTTATTTTATTTAAAATTGTCAGGATCCACTATATTATTTCGTTTGGCTGCGATTGATTATCAATAATTTTAATTGCTCTGGTGACCTTGATTACCACCTTATTGGTAATTTAGATAGCAGGCAAGGTATGTGTCTTTCTAGATTACCAGTCGGTGGGAATACATTTTGACGAAAATATCCCTTCAATTAAATTATTTATTTCAAATATTTTATTAATAAATAAATATCATTTAACTTCATCTTTTTTATTATTTGAAATATTTTGCAAATAACTCTTAATTTTGTCTCATCTTTTATATATATTTACTTTTCTATTTTTTTCTTTGTTTACTTATAATAATACGTTATTAAAATATGAAATAATTTTTAAGGGTATTTTGGTAATTTTGTCACTATCCGTTTTGATTATTATTTATATTACCAGTACTTATCAAATACTGTAATATAATATTATCGGTAATTTAAATAATGATAATCTATCTAAGTGATGATCTAAATTATCGGTTACTTAAATCGATAATGCGCCAAACAGTCCCTCTGAGTAATCTTGATTTCTGGTAATATGAAGTTAAATTACCTGGGTCATCACATTATCTTATTTATTTTATTTTAATTTACAGATAATCTGAATTGCCTAACAACATAGATTTCCTATGAAATTACAATCCATCAAGATTGTCACCCAAGTGACAATATATTTTTATTTTCCTTTCATCCTTGCCCTTTTCAATCTTATACAAATAAAACATAAAAAATCATATAACAACAAAAAATAAGATTATTACCATCATTATTATCATAATTAATAATATCAATTTATTTATAAATGATTTTTATTATTGTTATTCACATGAATTGCATATTATTATTTTAAATATTATATATATTCATTACCATTATTTTTATTTAAAAAAGATTTGAAATAGTTATAGTTATAGTTATATTTATTTAAGTTATTAGTTTTATAGTTTTTATTTGAGTTTTTAGCTGGATTATATAATATTTAATATTAGTGATAAATGATATTTTATTAAAAGTTTTATAGTGTCATTTAAATGGCTAAAAGGATTATTCGTACATAGTAAACAAGATAATGCACATTATTGATAATTTAATAGGTGTCAATTTTTATGTTAAGTAATGCAGATTGTTAGATAATGTGAAAAAGTAATGTAGTAAATGTGTGTCAAATTTGGGTCAGTTGTGAGATTAAAATTTGTAAGTTTATAGCTTAGCGATAAATGTGAAAAAAAAATTGTGGGGAGTGTTAAAGGAAATAACCCAAAATTCAATCACCACCGTTGATAGGATGTTAGTTCAATTAGAATTCTAATTAAATCACTTCAATAGAATCAAACTTTTAATAGATTATTTGGAGAGAGTCAAGCCTTCAATTTTTCATATGCATGCTTAAAAAGATTTCAATGGTCCTATTTATAGAATAAAATCCATATAAGTCTTAGTCGATGTAGAAAGCAAATCTGATATGGGCAAATGATGCCTCTAAAACTTTGCCAGCCAGGTAAGATTGTATGGACAAATCTGATGCACGTCCTTTTTAGTTTTTTTTTTCGATCAAAAGAAAAGATCATTAAATTAATTGTGTTGCTAGATGTCAAAATAATTAACCAATTAATCTCATAAGTAATCTTATGATCTCATATGCCATATGGGTGGCTAGGCGACGCATACTTCCAAAAGAAACATAAACAAATAATAATAATGTAATTAAAAAGGCATGGAGACGGTTGGAACTTCGAAAATAAGATTTTTTTTTCTCCATATAAATTTTTACGTTTTATTGGAGAGAAAACTCTTAGACGACATTTTCTTCACCTTTCAAAATTACTGGTCATATTTTTTTTAGTGTATCTGTGGATATCAATCTGATTAAACCTAATTCGATAAGATTTATTCTCTCAACTATGTATTTATTATATTTTAAATTCAAAATTGCTATCTATATCTTAAAGAAAGATTATCAAATGTGCCAATGAATTGGTTGAGGAGAGTAATTAAAACCCAATTTAGTTAATAAGCTAGGCTGCAATTAATCAATAACTTAATTTGTATTAAGAAAAGTATGATTTGGTCGTGATAGTTATGACTTGTGACCGAGGACACGACGACGTGTTCAATTCCCGTTGGCCAGGCATGGACGTCATTCGTGCATCTTCTCTCAATCTCTCCCGTCCTGCTTTGTACTTTCTATGACTATTAGTTCTGTTTTTGCCCGCACGCAAAACGCACCACGTCCACCGCTCGTTGGACCATCTTCGAGATCGATCCCTGCGGCAGAATCTAACACCAGTACCTAGCAATTAAAGTGCATGATCTGTACGCATACGGGACTCAGCGGCCTCCATGGACGCCGTATTAAACTTTCTGTCGAGCTTTCTCTACCCTCCGCCTCCGTCGGTCTTGGTGACGACCATGTCCGTCGCCACCTTGTTGTGGATGTGCAAGTATGGCCACGCCGAGACCAGCGGCAAGCAGTTGCGCTACTCCAAGTTCTGGGACGTCGACTCGCGTAAGGGCCGCCCCGCGAAGGAGGTCCGAATGTCCAGCCGCACCGGTATGCTGCTCCTGTACACGCCGGCGCTCGCGGCCGCCTTGGCGTCCTTGGCCGTTCCGGCCGCCGGCGGGGGCGTCAGGAGCCACCTCGTCCGCTTGGCGTTGTGCCTGCATTTCTTCAAGAGGGACTTAGAGGTAAATAAAATATGCACCAACTACGCAGCTCCGACGTACTAAAATCATGATGATTACCATTAATTAATTGTACGCTCAGTTAAACTTAAATACATGTCTCTAAATTAAACCTGCTGCATGCGTGCGTGCGTGCGTGGTTGCAGGTCATGTTCGTCCACCGGTACAGCGGGCAAATCCTGCTGGACGTCGTCATCCCAGTAATGCTCAGCTATCTATGCGGCACCGTGACCATGATCTACGCCCAGTACCTCTCCAGCGGCTTGCCGGAGCCGGCGATCGATCTGAAGTACGCAGGGGCGGCGCTTTTCCTGGTGGGGACCGCCGGCACTTTCTACCACCATCGGCTCCTCGCCGGGCTTCGGAAGGCATAAGAATATTTAACTTACTAATCACAATCGTATATAACAAATAAGAGACTTTATAATGAACTAAACATTGATATCGATAAATGTCCTAATTCTAAATATGATTAGCAATAGAATAATAATATTAATAAAACATGAAGCATCATAAGACAAACATAAACATTCCCTAATCTTCCATTTCAAGAACAAATAGCTTGTTCTTCCATGCCTTAATTCACACCTTCAATCATCATTAGGAGGAGGAGATTAGGTGAGTTTGGATCCCCTCAAATATATCTTATTTGGATTTAATGTATATCATACGTCTTCCATGGGTATCATCATCATACACACGTTTTTGGTTTGTCCGATCTAATCGGACGGATGACGTTGGAGTGCGGGTGAACCAAACGAGCTCCTCCATCCTTGCTGGTGACGGGATAAAGACGTGAGGCCATCACCGCCGCCGCCGACTAATCTGAAGATGGGGATGGTGCAAATCACGAACGACGGCACAACGGGTGACGAATCGAGGATAGGGGTAGAGAAGGGGGAAAAAGAGGGGAGAGAGAACGTAGGGGTCACAGATCGGTGATGCGTTGAATTTTGTAACAATAAATTTGTTAGCAAGTGCACTAGTCGTATCAAGTAATAAAGTAGAAAGTAGAGTATCGAACCCACGAGAAACTAGTTAAATCTAATCTATCATAATAATCTACTAAAAGAAGAAAATGGTGTTGTGATATGAAAGTAGAAAATGAATGTGTAGAAAATTAAATAATAGAAAATAAAATAAACTGGTGTTGGGCCTAAGGATTATGGATGATTAACGATGATGATTAACTAGCATGAATCACGATGATGATTGAATTATAACGATGATGAATAGATTCAGTTTTTGAGACGGATTAGGATTACTTAAATTAATGACCTCTACGCTGAGTAAGTCAAATTATCTTAATTCTCGCAAACGATGAGTTAATCTTTAGTTAAGAAGGATATTAAGATGCATTAAGTTATAATTTCTAAATTAACAGTTATCCTCGCTGGGTACAAATTGATAGACCACATAAAATCTAGCACAAACGATGAGTTACTAGTTTCGTGTTACGATTGCTTCAACCTCAAGTTAAGAATCGATTCGCTGAAATTATTAAATCCTAAAACTAACCACCCCAAATCTGCTTTGTAGTTTTATCTCAGAATATAATAATCTCAGTAAAAAGCATTAAGCATAACAATCATAATCAAAAGAAATTGAAATACTAAATTAATTCAAATATAACAATCGAGTTCATGCAATTTTCTCGTAAACAATAAATATCTCTATTACAGAACTAATTAGGCATAAAAGTATGGGTAAAGAGCATCCAAACAATAGGTAGAAGACATAATTCTTCGCCTTCGATGATCTCTGGATCGCTGCAGAGTACACGTGCTGAGTTGCTCTGCAGTTTCTCCCGAACAAACACCAAAAATTCTGAAATTCTTCTTCTGCAATGTAGCACGGCTCTTAGGTCTCAAGCACCTCCTTTTTTTTTGTCTTCTAGGGCATCTATTTATAGCCTCTAGGGGTTCCAAGAATTTTGGTAAAACTTCGGTTTGATTCGAAGTCTTTTCATGTTAAAAAGATTAAATTCGGAAATGACTTTGATAGGTCTTTAAAACTATCCAAAACTCCTTCAAATCTGAGTAAATATGTTTCCTAATCATCCCTGAAGCTTAGGATAAAGTTTGAGTTCGATCTGGACTTGAAATCCCCAAGAAAAGTCGAAGAAATCTTGAAAATAGCCATCGTTACGGTCCACAACAGCTCTGTAATGACCCTTGCAGTGTCCAAATCGAATTCTGACTCAAATTGGGCTTTTTAATGGGCCGTAACGGTCATATAACAGCCCGTTATATTCATTCAGCTCTGGCAGCCTCCACTAATTTGCACTTTTTTACTTCGTTTTAACTCCGATTTGAGTGTCGTTTGTTTCTGTGAATTTCTGACTCGATTCTCTTTAATTTTCTGCAATAAAACATAAAATTTGGGTAGATTTCCATTTTTATAAAATTAAAGCAAATAAGGTCATAAACTGATGCATGCTATATGAAAATGAATCGAAATGTGACTAAATGCATGGCTACTTATATGCTATATTTTGCATGCATCAATCGGGCGTGTCGGAGGTGCTCGAATAGGAGGACAAGGTGATCGATGATGAATCGTACGTCAAGGACATAGAGTACGAGAGGATGAGGGACGATGGCGCAGTTGATCGACGGATTGGAGATGCAACGCGAAGGAAGGAAGAGAAAGAGGATGCAAGGGATCACAAATCAGGTGTGCCGATAGAGCTTAGAGAAGAGGACGATGCGATCGGTGACGGTAACATGCGAAAAAAGCAGGAATGGCATCGGCGAAGCTCGTAGATCTACGGCGACGGTGATGGAAGAAAGCAAGGATGGCAGCAGCGCAGATCGAAGATGGGCAGCAGTCGACGCTGAGCTCGCGATCTGTGATGGTGGTCGAAGGAGAGAAGAGAGAGCGAAGGAGGAGAGAGAGAAGAGAGAGTGGAGGGGGCAGAGAAGAGAGAGAGTGAGCGATCCACACACGTACAAATGTCATTCGTCTGATCTAGATCGGACACACAAAAACTATACATATAATGATGATACACATGAGAGGCGTCCCATATCTTCTTCCTCTCGTTCTTCCTTCTTTCTCTCTCAGGCGCAATAGCCCATTCACCCTCCTTGATATTGTCCACGAACTCTAGTGAAGTTGCTATAGTGAGTGAGAGAACAGATGAGTTGTCATATTGAGAAAATGAGTGAAGGAGGTGGGTCATCGTAGCTACAGTGACGCGGGTCACTGTAGCTGAAGGGTTTTAATATTCGGCAAATAGAGGGATGGAGAGTTGCCACCGTGGCCGTGGGGTTGGATGATGCTGCCGACATGTTTGGTAGAAGGCCTTTAGGTTACTTGCTCTCCTTTTTATCTTATGGACTGTTGGGCTTTGGCCGGAGGCGGCTGGGCTTCTTTTCTTTTTTTTTTAACCTTGCAGAAAGGTACATTATGACACTGGGGGGGGGGCAATCCTTCAACTCCTTTGGCATACTTAGGCCCTGGATTCCTAACCACAGGAGAGATGACGCCACACTCTAATGTTTACTCTTTTGGAATTGTAATCCTTCAACTCCAAATGGGAAGATCTCCACTGGTCATTGCTAGAGAAGTGGAGAAGGCCTTGTCTAATGGAAACTTGCATGTGTTCATGGATCCTTCAGCAGGGGACTGGCCTTATGTACAAGCTAAGGACTTGGCACATTTAGGTCTACAATGCTGTGAGGTGAGCAGGAACAATCATCCCGATCTTGTGGAGGTCTAGAAGCTTGTTGAGCGTATAGTATGTTTCATTATCTGATGAGGCATCAGGCTCCTACGATCCGCATAGGCGGGTCCGGCGGGAGCCCCCACTTTAGCATTGGATCATTCTATGTTCTAATAGTTTCTTTTCTATTGAGATCGGGGGTATCGAATATTTAGCACTCACGACAAATTTTCATTTTTGCAAGCTCATCCAACACACGGATGGACTCGGTTCTAGAAATTGAAACACATGCTATGCTCGTTGTGAGAATCATTAACCGTACTCAATGCTTGGACTCGATGGTCCTTGTGAGAATCATTAACCGTACTCAATGCTTTCCTCGGTGACTTAGAGTCGTAGTTGCTAACATCTGGAGGCTCCTTACTGGTCTTAATTCCACTATTATTTTTCATCGCTTTCGTTATGAGAATCACACGGTCGATTACCTGACAAATTTGGGTTGACAATATCATAACAATAATTTTTTAGTGGACAGACCTTCCCACCTTGCTCAATTTTTATACTCGAACTCCGTTGAAGTAGTTAATTAATATGAATACAATCAACTTTTTTTAAAAAAAAAGTTTCATTATCTGCATCCCCGCTGTCATTCTGTATTATCTCTGGCAACAGTAACCACATTCCTTCTTACTTCATCTGTCCAATCTCCCAGGTTAGTGTTGGAATTTGAAGGTTTCAAATTTCAAATATATTACTTTGTGAACATTGGAAATGAGTTCATATTAATTAGTTAAGTATGGAATGTAACCTCACATCTTTTCGTCAATAGAAATGTTACAATATTGAATGAAAAGACATGTTCACATGTGTTATAAGTGAAATGATGTCATGAATGAGTTATCTCATTAATGAAAGAATATTCTTAGATGAAGAGTCGCATCACTTCATAAGTGAAGAGATATGTTCATAATTGAATAGGTGTGTTCATATTTCAAGAGTTATATTCACACTTGAATAGATACATCATTTCATTTTAAGATGTGTCCCTTGATATGTGTTCACATATCAATAGATGTGTCCTTTCATCATAAGGTGTGTCCTTAACTAATAGGTGTGTCTTTTCGATGAAAAGACACTAGACGCATCCTTTCAAGCCTATAATAGGCTTCCCCTTCTTGCATTTTCAATCACTCATATGATTCGAAAGCAATTGAAAGTGATGAGAAGCAATGAACTTGTGATGAGTACTATGTGTACAACACAAGAAAATGTATTCAAGTCATTGCAAATTAATAAAATAAGAGACTGAGTTCTTCAACAGTTGCTAGTTGGCGAGCTCTGTGACTTCGTTGTATCCTGAGAGTATTATTGTCGCAAGCCCAATAACAAACTTCGTGTGGGGACAAATAATTCTCTAAAGATAGTGATTCGTCATGCCTCGAAGTCTTGATCTTCGTTTACTCTCTTTCCATCTACCCACTATTTTCATCAATTTTAGAGAATTATTCTGTTGAGATGGTTAAAAAGATCAATGCTACCTGCAAGAGTGGATCAAGAGTACGTGAAAATTCATTCAATTTGATTATGTGGATTTCATCAATTGATGTACGCTTTCATGTTCATTTGTACTATTAAAATATGATTTGACATTCTTTCTTTTCTAGCATAATGAACATTATTATGATAAATGTTCTGGATTTCGTTTCTTATTCAAAATCACAAATTGATGTATTTTGAACTTATTTGAGTTACTGTGATGAGAAAATAAATGCTATGTCATATATTTGTTTAGACTATATAAATCACATTTTGTATGTGATGATGATTTCTATTCGATTGTATCTTTTTATGAATCTTTCGAATGTGTTTTTAGTTTTTCGAAATTTGTTTACTTCAGATTTTATGTGGCTAGTTAATTGATTATATCAATTAACATGTACTTAATGATACATATCTTTGAAAGCAAACTGATGGTGTTACTGGTAAACATCACGTGGGATTAGAACATGATGATAACATGTTCAAGAAAAGTACATGACCCTATAATTGATGGTGTTGCCCGTGAACACCTTGTGAAGATAATAAAGTAAGTGTAATCTTACCTAGTGATGTTATTGGTAAACATCACAAGAAAAAGAATATGTGCCATATATGCTCAATAATTGTTCGAAAAGCTAGTAATGTTACTGGTAAACATCACAAGAAAAATTAGAACATGCGCTCCTACATGTTCATCAATTGTCGAAAAAGATAGTGATGTTACTGGTAAATATCACAAGAAATAAAACATGCGCCCAACATGTTCGACAAATTATCGAAAAAATATTTGTCATAAATAATATCTTGATAGACGCTATAAAGAATGGAAGCATAAGATGAATGCTTAGATGAACGTCTGGACATAACGTTCACTACAAGATGCTATTGCCAAGTATTTGGTATTCGAATGAAAAACAAATATAAATGGACCCATAGGTGAGGGATGGAGGCAATGCGATATTGTAGGATTTATTTAAGCCTTAGAAGCTTTTGAGAAAAAGATGTTACCGCTAAACATCTAAAGAGGCACATCATATAAATGCATGTTTGCACGAATGATCAAAGAAAGCCTACTCAAAATTAGGCATGTGGGGGTGAACGAATAAGAAGATGACGTTCAGCTATAGGATGTTATGGGAAAAACATCCGACTCAAGATATTGTGCGATCAAAGTCAATGACATTCAACAATATTATAATATATTATTGGTGTAATTAAATTATGATAGATGAAATATCTAAAATTTCACTATTATAATTTATTGTTGGATTTCAAATTTATTCATGGTGTAATTAAATTATAATGGATGAAATATATGTGATATTTCAAAGTTATAATTTATCACTGGTTTCTCGGATATGAAAAATTATATTTGCACTTTAAACTCTATTTGAGTTAGCAAATATAAGAAAAGTTTGGCATTATCTCATTGGATATTAAAATATATTTGCATTATATAATCTATAAGAGTAAGCAAATATAAATGTTGCCAAAATTGTGAGTATCGAATTTTTAAAATATATTTGCATTGTATACTCTACAAGAGTAAGCAAATATAGATGTTGGCAAGGTGTATGAATCACTCATTTGCTTTGTTGCAAATGTGAGCATCCGAGGGAATTGACCAATAAATTATCAAGAATTGAATATCGAAATAAGAAATTGTTCATATCATATGAATACTTAAAAATACCATATCCCTAAGGATCTTGAGTTTGATCCTATTGGTTGAAAAGTTAGTAATGCGGACTGACCATTCGCATATAAACTAATCTCGAACTTGTAAAGTACTCAACATGACATAAAGATATGAGTTATCTAAGGGAATCGACCACCTGTATAGTCATAGAATAAAAGATGATTATATCTCTGAAGTAATCGACTCTGTGGGAGATTTGATTGATGATTCAATCTCGAAGTGATTATATATGCAATCATAGAAACGAATTGATCACTCGTGATATGACGATTGGAATATGTATAGACTGAAATAAAGTCTACAAAGAATGACAAGTTGAATGGTTACTTTCTTGATCAGCGTGAAGAACTGATCATGATAATAGATGAAAAGAGCAAACTAGAAGACTACGTGGAAGTTTATTTTTAAATCTTTTATATCTATTTGAATATCAAGTGAAACTATACTTGTGCCTATGTGGCAAAAGAATGTTTGAAAGAAACATTCGGATTAGTTTTTGGAAGTGAACTAATTTTGATAAACCTTAGCGCAAAGTCTATCATAGATTGAAACTATATAGACAAAAAAAAATTTAAGATACAATATGAAATTGCATCATTGGAGTTCATATGATGACTAGAACTCCTAGAGACTAAATGGTGCAAGAGATTTTGGTAATCTCTTTAAAACCATAAGTGTCCATCAAATATCGATAAAAGAGTTTTTAGTTATATCATTAAAACCATAAATATAGATAAATTTCTCTTTTGAGTAAAGAGAAATAAAATCACGATTATCTTAAAATGTGGGGGTGCACCAACTCAAAAGTTAATGAAAGCATACATGTGATGTATGTAAAATTGCTTTGTGGTAAAGTAGTAAAGTCATGTGTTGAACTTCAATGAAATATATTTCCTTGTTGAATTTGTGTAATATCAACAAATGGAAAGAAGCGAAATAGTTAAAATATTTTGAATTATAATTGTTGTGGCCACGACTAGTGAACCATTTCTATCCTCTAGTATTTTACATTGGCAAAAGTGTGCGATGTTGAGTACTGAAATACCAATTAAACCTATGGTTATTAGTAATGGAAACCCTTCCTTATTCTAGTAAAAATTTGATCAAGGTTCAAAGGGTAAAAACAAGTTACTTAATAATCAATGTACTAAGAAGAGGATTTAGTACAAATACTAATTGAGAATGAGTTGAAAGCTCTTAATGGATGGATATGTGTTATCCTAAATCGATATGTGTTATCGATGTATTCCACCTATATGAATATAGAAGTGGTGCTGCTTCAATCAAGAGGTTTAGAAGTTTACTCTGGTAAATATTCATGAAACCGAGATGAGCACATGGCCATAATAGTGCTAGTTATTATAGTCTTTTATTCAAAATATTGAGCACAATTGTGTGTGTGTGTGATATTTCCGGTTCAGACGTTAAGAGTGATGGTTCAAATCTAATAGATACCAATTACTTATTTGAACTTTGAAACGTTTACACTAATGGAAGGTTCAAATCTAACGATACCTTTCGCTATGCATGATTGTACAACTTAATATTTTAAATTTGCAACCTTGTGGGGGATTGTTGGAATTTGAAAGTTTCAAATTTTAAATATATTACTTTGTGAACATTAGAAATGAGTTCATACTAATTAGTTAAGTATGGAATGTAACCTCACATCTTTTCGTCAATAGAAATATTATAATATTGAAAGAAAAGACATGTTCACATGTGTTATAAGTGAAATGATGTCATGAATGAGTTATCTCATTAATGAAAGAATATTCTTAGATGAAGAGTCGCATCACTTCATAAGTGAAGAGATATGTTCATAATTGAATAGGTGTGTTCATATTTCAAGAGTTATATTCTTGAATAGATGCATTATTTCATTTTAAGATGTGTTTCTTGATATGTATTCACATATCAATAGATGTGTCCTTTCATCATAAGGTGTGTCTTTTCGATGAAAAGACACTAGACGTATCATTTCATGAAGCATCCTTTCAAACCTATAATAGACTTCCCCTTCTTGCATTTTCAATCACTCATATGATTCGAAAGCAATTGAAAGTGATGAGAAGCAATGAACTTATGATGAGTACTATGTGTACAACACAAGAAAATGTATTCAAGTCATTGCAAATTAATAAAATAAGAGACTGAGTTCTTCAACAGTTGCTAGTTGGCGAACTCCGACTTCGTTGTATCCTGAGAGTATTATTATCGCAAGCTCAATAGAAAACTTCGTATGAGGACAAATAATTCTCTAAAGATATCGATTCATCGTGCCTCGAAGTCTTGATCTTCGTTTACTCTCTTTCCATCTGCCCACTATTTTTATCGGTTAGCATATTAGATTTATGAGTTCAAGCGCACGTGCTTGACAACTTATGAAAACTTTTGAGTAATTTTATTTTGGAGGATTGTGCTTCATGTCTGCAATCATTAGCACATAATTGCTTCCAACAAATACGTATCCTCTTGAGTTGCATTGAAACCCCATAATAATTGGTTGCAATTCTCCTTGAATTCACTTGTCTTTCGAACTTCTGCCACTTTATTTATTTATTTTTGCAAATAAAATTCAGGAGATTATGAGAGATCCAACCGCTTATGGGTTCACATATGAAGCTGAAGTCATAAAGAGTTGGATCGATAGCGGGCACGACACATCACCTATGACCAACTTAAAACTTCCCAACTTAATTTTTTACGTTTTATTGGAGAGACAACTCTTAGACGACATTTTCTTCACCTTTCAAAATTATTGGCTTTTTTTAGTGTATCCCTGGATATCAATCTTGTTAAGTCTAATTCTATAAGATTTATTCTCTCAACTATGTATTTATTATATTTTAAATTCAAAATTACTATCTATATCTTAAAAAAGATTATCAAAAGCGATAATGATGAAAGTATGATTAAGAAAAGTATGATTTGAACGTCATTCATGCATCTTTTTTTTATATAGATAAGGAGGTTCAGAGACCAAATGCAAGAAAATAAAAAAATTGAAAATAAGAAAAATATATACGTGAGATTCAAACTCACAAATTCTTTATCTCTGAGTGATGGATGATGTGCGCCATTCATGCATCTTCTCTAAATCTGTCCCCGTCCTGCTTTCTATTAGTTCTGTTTCAGTGTTTTGCCCACACGCAAAACGCATGCACAGACCGTAATTGGAGATCGATCCATGCGGCAGCATCTAACACCAGTACCTGTGTTGGCAGTCACTCTGCCTCCTCACACAGTTCCAGTTCACCAGAAACAGAGAGTTACAGACGAACCACTTTATTTTTCTTATAACACATATTTACCTTCATGCAGCATTTCCATTTTACTATAAATAGACGTCTAGTGCAGTTACTTTACTGATTGGAATAGAAAAATCATTTCCACTATTTTCTTTCTTCTTCCTTTCCTCTTGAATCCGTCTTCTTTGCCTCTTCCTCCTGGTTCTGCTCTCTTCCGGCCGGCGAGAATGATCGGAGCTCTCTGATTTTGACAACCTAGCAATTAAAGATTTAAAGTGCACGATCTGTACGCGCAAGGGACGCTGTGCCGCCATGGACGCCGTATTAAACTTCCTGTCGAGCTTTCTCTACCCTCCGCCTCCGTCTGTCTTGGTGACGACCATGTCCGTCGCCGCCTTGTTGTCGATGGGCAAGCAAGGCCTCGCCGAGGTCAGGGGCAAGCAGTTGCGCTACTCCAAGTTCTGGGACGTCGACTCGCGCAAGGGCCGCCCCGCGAAGGAGGTCCGCATGTCCAGCCGCGCCGGGATGCTGCTTCTGTACACGCCGGCTCTCGCGGCCGCCTTGGCGTCCCTGGCCGTTCCGGCCGCCGGCGGGGGCGTCAGGAGCTACCTCGTCCGCTTGGCCTTGTGCCTGCATTTCTTCAAGAGGGACTTAGAGGTGATTACATATGTACCAACAACGCAGCTCCGACGTATTAACATCATGATGATTGCCATTAATTAATTGTACGCTCAGTTACATGCATTTCTCTAAATTAATCCATTCCTGCTGCATGCATGCATGCGCGCGTGCGTGATTGCAGGTCATGTTCGTCCACCGGTCCAGCGGGCAAATCGTGCTGGACGTCGTCATCCCAATAATGCTCAGCTATCTATGCAGCACCGTGACCATGATCTACGCCCAGTACCTCTCCAGCGGCTTGCCGGAGCCGGCGATCGATCTGAAGTACGCAGGGGCGGCGCTTTTCCTGGTGGGGACCTCCGGCAACCTCTACCACCATCGGCTCCTCGCCGGGCTCCGGAAGGAGGGAGAGAAGGGGTACAAGATGCCGGCGGGAGGTCTCTTCAGCCTGGTGGCGTGCCCGCACTACCTGTTCGAAATCGTCGCGTTCCTGGGGATCGCTTGCATGGCGCAGACGCCGTACGCGTTCGCTTTCGCGCTGGGCAGCGCGTTCTACTTGATGGGCAGGAGTTACGCCACGAGGAGGTGGTACGCTTCCAAATTCCAGGGCTTCCCTGAGGACGTCAAGGCGTTGATACCTTACATTTTCTAGCTGGTTTGAACGTTCATATAATATATATAAACTGGTTCCGGTGCTATTAATTAATTGTTCTCTCACTTCTAACATCATCTTCTATCTATATTAGTTCTTTGGTTCCCGTCTTCATCAACTTAACCAAACGTTGAAAGTAATATAACACCACTTTTTTCATCTTAATTAACATTATTAACTCCTTCACAAAATTATGATTTGATCAATATCGAGTAGTCAATGAAGTCCCATTTTTTAGTGGTAGAAAAGTTCGCTTAAAAGATTATAATCCGTTTGGTCGTCTCATGAAGTAAGAGTTTCAAATCGAGCAACCGCTACAATGCTTGAAGCATTTTGAGTGAGACATTAGAACATAATTGTGGAATTAACTCATAAAAAGAGAATGATCTCTCTCTATATAAAAGGAGAGATAAATGCATGAGGTGTTGACAAGTCAAATAATAAGGTTTAACTAATTTAAACCAGGTAACAATGTATAGGATTCTATATTAAAATTAATAATATCAAATATTTATACCGTATTACATGGAAAAAAAAATCAAAGAACTGATTTAAAATATTCCTAATATACTTATTCTAATATATATCTAATTTCTGATACTATTTAATCCCAATCATAGTTGATATAATATTTAATATATGACAAATATTATATAACAAAAGTTCGTTGTCTAAGGCAATAACATTTAATGTTCCTAATCGTAATATGTAAGTAATTACATTTTAAATATCAAATATATGAGACTGTTCGTCCTATTAAAATTAGAATTTAATGAGGTGCTCCCAACTTACCCTGCATCCAATTATATCTCACTCTCGCGTGTTGACGGTCCGGAGGACGGTGCTGATGGCGACGACAATGAAGACGACATCGATGTCATCGGCGATCCAGCAAACGAGGAGACCGGCAGCCGCGGAAGGCGCGGACGTAGGAGTGGAAGTGACGATGGAGGGGTTGAGGCTGGTGGAAGAGGAGAGGAAGGCCACAAAGGAGGGTGTCGAGAGCAGGGGCGGAGGCAGGCGGAGTGGGAGGGGAGGTGGGGGGGCCTCCAACGGTGGAGGTAGTGCCGTCGGGGGAGCGTTGGAGAATGGGGGGAGAGCAACTGGGCGAAGCCGCTGGGAGGTGTAGCGCGCACAACCTGGTCAGTGCGAGGGGGACACCGGGGGAGTTGCAGGAGGCGACGGTGTAGATGCTCTCATCAGAGATGGAGGGGGAGTCCAAGTCAGAGATGGTGAAGTCGAATCGTGATTCCTCGCCGTCGCCACCGTCACAAGTCATCACCCCCTTCGTGATTCCTCGCCATCGCCACCGTCACGAGCCCCTTGTTGCCTTCCCTATCGCCTCCCAAGCGAGACCTCGTCGTCGCCGTCCGAGTGAGCCATCGACCACTTCATGAGTCGCCACCTCCTTCGCACGTTGAAGGACCTCATCAGCGGACTGCGTCCTCTTCGTGGCCTTCTCGACGAAATCGTTCCTGACATCCTCCCTTGAACCCTCGCCTAACGACCTCTGGCCTCACCAGCGCTCGCAATTGCCCGATCGTGCATTCCCACCATCATGCCTCGGGGAGATTTGGGAGCAAGGTGCTCCCAACTTAACACTCATTAAATCCTTAAAACTATTATAGTATTCAGTTAAAATTTTGGTTGCTGTATTTTATATCGAAAGTAATAATATTTGAAAGTTTAATATTTGTTATGTTAATGTTTAAGTAATATACCCTATTTCAAATTATAACGTATTTAAGTTAATAATCCTAATCTGTTTCAAATTCCAATCCTATGTATTATACTATAAGTTCGTATCCTAATATATAATATCAATATACTATGATGATTAATACAGATATAAAATCATCTAAGCTCCCACATTAGTTTTAGGTTACATTGAATGAAGAAAATAATATTAAGATTAATCATTCCTTTTTAAAAGATAATTTGTTATTTTCTGTCAAATTTTTACATTAGATAATATACAAATCTAATTTAAATTTTTCAAAAAATAAAATTTATCTTATAATAGGTTGTTATATAAGGTAATAAATTCCTTTTTAAAAGATAAGTTATTATTTTCGAAATTAAAAAATTAATTTGAAATAAAAAATATAAATTGAGTGAAAGTAAGATTAATATTTTCTTTCTGTCAATTTTACTATGATGGAAATAAATGATATTTTCTTTCCAAAAGATAACATGCAAGTAAATAAAAATTCCATTTTAAAAGATAATTTGTTATTTTTTGGAATTAAAAATATTTAAAAATATATATTTTTTAATTTGGGTTCAGTTAAGATCTCTTAACTTTTTTTAATCAATTTGAGTATGATTAAAATAAATATTTTTTTCTTAGAGATAATGTGCAAGTCCTTTTTAAAAGATAATTTGTTATTTCCAGAAATAAAAGCAATTTAAAATAAATAATTCAATTTGGGTCATCTTAAGAATAATCTTTTCTTTTCCTACAAATTTGAGTATGATTAAAATAAATAATATTTTCTTTCTTAAGCATAATGTGAAAGTCCTTTTGAAAAGATAATTTATTGTTTCTAGAAATAACATTAATTTAAAATAAATAATTATTTTTTAGTCAAATTGAGATTAATCGTTTCTTTTTTGAAGATTATTATTTTTAAAAAATATTCTAAAATAAATAATATATTTTGAGTCAAATGAAGATTATCTTTCCTCTTTATCAATTTGATTATGATTAAAATAAATAATATTTTAATTCTAAAATATAGTATGCAAGTGAATAATAATTCCTTTTTGAAATATAATTTTTTTATTTTCGAGATTAAAATTAATTTAAAATAAAGAATTAGTTTGAGTCAAATTAAGATTAATCTTTTTTTATCAACTTGAGTAAGATTAAAAATAAATAATATTTTATTTCTTGAAATTAATGTGCAAATCATTTTTAAAAGATAATTTTTTACGGAACTAAATAAATAATTCAATTTGAGTCAAATTAATATTAATCCTTACTTTTAATCAATTTGAGTATTAGCAAAACAAATAATATTTTCTTTTTAAAAAATAATATGCAACTAAATAGTAATTATTTTAAAACTACAATTTATTATTTTCGGAATTATTAAGTAATTTAAAATAAATATTATAATAGTATTAAATTTAAGATTAATCTTTCATTTTTATCAATTTGAGAATCAATTAAATAAACAATATTTTTGTTTCTTAAAGATAATGTACAAATATTTTTGAAAAAATAATTTATGATTTTTAAATAAAAATAAATAAAATAAATAATTCAATTCAAGACAAAATTAATATTAATCTTTTCTTTTTATCCATTTGGGCATGATTAAAATAAATAATTTTCCTTTCTAAAATATAATGTAAGAGTAAATAAGATTTCCTATCTAATTTTTTTTAATTACAAACAAGTTAATTAAAGAATTAAATTTGAGTTAAATTAAGATAAAATATTTCACCTAAAAATAATGAACAACTATAATAAAATAAAAAAGATTTCCTTTTCAAAATAATGTTGTATATAAAGAATTTAAAAAATAAATGATTCAATTTTATTATGATTAAAATAAATATTTTTACTTTATCAAATGTACCGTAGAAGTATAACAAATTAAGTAATATTTTCTAAAAAGATAATGAGTTATTTGGGCACAAAAAATAATTTTAATTTAAGAATTTGAGATCAAATTGAGATAATTATTTCCTTATAATGGACACGTATAATAAAATAATATTTCCTTATTAAATGATAATATATTATTTTAAAAATAAAAAATATTTAATTTAATAGGTTATGTTAAAGTATAATAAAATGTTACATTATTTTATTTTATTTTTGAAGATATTGTCTTATTTCCATAATTAATGCAATGAAAATTATTATTTCCTTATAAAAAGAAAAAGTATAGATCAGAAAATAATTATGATTTTGGAAATAATTAATTATTTAGGAAGAAAATAACTTAAGTAGAAGTTAGGGTCATGGTAGATTTAGATTAGTTTTAAACTTTTCAAAATATACTAACATATTTATCAAAATTAAATGCTACTAAATTAGTTTTAATAGTTATTATAAATTATAATATTCCAATTATATATTACATTTTTTTTCAATATTTATGATACATGCGTCACGCCGAATTTAACACTAGTTTGATTAAAAAGTGAAGAATAAGATCGGGATATATAGCTGCTTCACTCGTAAAAGGAGAATTGTACCAAAGTAATACCGGGATAACTGCTTCTTCAGTTTTTTTATAGTTTATCTTAAGTTATTAAGCATGTATCACTCTTCTAGTAAAATTTATCTTTTCTTGTACTAGATTGGTCCCTCTTGGTAACTCAAATGAAGAAAAAGAAACTTGATTAAATGTTACTTGATCAAAAGAAAAAATATCTTATTTTCTGTTGATTTGTTATTATCATAAGGCACCTTCTTAAAATTATTATCTTGATGGCATGAAAAAGTTTGATCAAATTAAAATATTCTTAATGCATTCAAGGACTAAGAATAATGATAGCATTTTGGGATACTTGAAATATTAACATTTTCGAAATCGAATATATTATTCATCACTTGTCATATATAATCACAAATAGGTAATCGAAAAAAATAAATATTAACATTTGCATATAACGACTTGCACGTAAAAAAATTATTTGCCAATACATCATAAGAATCTTTCATTACTAATTATTACATTATATACTTTATCGTTTATTACTATTTCGTCAATTTATAATTGTCTGAAACTACTATGATATTAATACAATAAATTAAATATATATTATATACTATCGTTATAGAAACAGTTGATTCACACTTCTCCGTCGCCCATTTCTTTTGAAATTTGAAAACACTTAGGCACCGTTTGATTGTAGAATAAGTAGGGATGGACTCGGGTAATACGTGAGCACACCCCCCCCCCCCCCCCTTCCCTCTCAAATTTTATTAATATTATATATTAATATATGGTGCAATATTAAAACATGTTATTCTTTAAGTAGATTTTGCTCTTAAATTTATACATTCTTTAGTTTAGTATAGTGGTTGTCTTGTTTAAGAAGGCTTGAAGAGGTTGAGAGTTTGATTATGCCCCCTCATGTTTTTATTTTTTTAGAGCTTAATTTGCCCCCATCCCCCCACCCACCCACCCACCCTTTCTTAGTCTTCCCCTGCGAATAATAGGGAATATCACCTAAAGCATGTTTAATCTTGTCGAGTACATGTTTTGTGGGTTATGATATTCATCTAAAATGATGGAATACAACTTATTCTATGATGAAGTCGAGGATAGAAATGTAATTTCATTGTTCATGACTCAACTTTTTGAAAATAGAAAATGGTTCGATTGTCATTTTGTAGGATGTTATTCATATGTTTGATGTTGTTTTTCTATAGAGTAGAAAAATCTGGCAAGTATACCGATCGCACAAGTAGTAAAAAGATCTTTTATCTCTAACTCTTACTAGATGAAAAATTTATAAGAGAAACGAATTATGAAGATAAGTAGAGGAAACAAGAAATATATCCAAAGAAAAGGAAATACCAATTAGAAGAAATTTTAGTTTTACTAAGCACCCCTCCACTGTTAATCGAGTAAGAAAATCACATCTGATAGAATTAATATAAATTAGGACTCTAACCAGATGTCTTGTTTGTTTTATCAATTAAATATTTGAAGAAAGTTTAACCAAATCATTCTTCAAATATTTAAGGATTAAAACATAAGTGATTTGATTCATCTCAAAGACTCCTCAACCAAGTAAGTCTAAGTCCACACCCCTTTAAATCTCACAGAATAGATATGGGAGAGATATGAGATGTTAAGAATAAATTCGATTCAAATAGAACATTCATATTCAGAAAATAATCTTTCATCAAAATGACAGTGGAGTTCAACAACGTAAAACCAACAAAGAAAGATTACTTCATTGCTGAAGAATTAAACATTATAATGCAAAAAATTAGAGTACAAAAGATGGGCAAAAAAAAGAAACTCTAAAATATGACTCTAGACAAAGTAGCCACAAGACTCTCTAAAATGGATGATTTCCTTCTCAGCTCTGATGATCCTTCGGTGTGGAAGAAGAGATCTTTTTATAATCGCCTATGACAAAAAATCTGGGTGTCAGCACGGATCGTGTCATTAATGACACGGGTCGTGTTGATTAATGTCATAATTACGTGAATCACAGCTCAGTGCGAAAAATCCTCAAATATGAATAACACGGACCATGTCACTAATGACACGGGCCGTGTTGTCTTCTGGAATCACCGAGAAATCTTCTTGTCATTATCTAACGCGGTCTGTGTCACGTCAAAATGAATCATTTTAATCAGCACGTGATTGAAATTCCCCCGGCCGTGTTGATGGTAACACGACATGATGAAAAACGGCCGTGTCATCATAACACGGGCCGTTTTCCTCTCCTACATAGCAGACGTCGTGAAAATCACAGAATAAAAAGGAAAATAATATTCCTATAAGAAAAATAAGATAATTGATGCATGATCATTCAATTTTCAACTTATTAAAGTGCTATAATATACAACATTGAGCATGTATCACAATCCCCAAGTTTGAATATTTACTTGTCCTCAAGTAAGATTCAAGATAAGATATGATCTTCATCAAAATATTAATACTTTTCCCTTCTCATGGTTTATTTTTCATTTATCGTCAAAGTACCTCTTCTCTTTCCAAATGATTTCTGCTTCAAAGAATATATGATGCTAAGACATTTTTAAATCAATAAACAATTACTCTCAACTATATAGATAAAAGAAGTCTTAATTTTGAAATTATAAATATTAAATGAGCTCTTTTTTTTGTTTCCTCCATCTTGCTCAAAGAGGTTCATGTAGCAGGTTTTCGATCGACGGATCTCAGACCAGTTGATCTTAGGTCGTCAGGCAAGAATCCCCAACGGATCTAATGACCCAAACACACTAAGGTGCCAGAGATAAACATTTTATTTTATTTAACTTCTTTTTAGAAGTTTTTTTCGCTCAATATATATTTATTCAATAAAAAGACTGCTTTTGAAAAACTTAGAAGAGACTAACAGATAAAGATCGTCAAAGCTAAATAATTCGAATCAGCTCCAACTTCTTTTCCAAAAACCCTATACTAAGGCAATAAATGAAAAAAAACTTTTGATAAAGAATTTCATAAGCAAAGAGATGTTCTTGAAACCTTTTATTAAGAACAAGGAAATATAGAAAACTCTATGAATAGTGATGAGCGATATATCTTTCTCTTCATAGTTTGGAAAATAGATAATTATCTTGATGCAAGAAACATGAAATGCATGCGCAACCCCCGAACTTGAAAGAAACACTATCTCAGCGTTCAACCAGTCGGACGAGTTTGCGTACATCAAAATACCAAAAGGACGTAACAAAAGATTAAGAGTGAAAGACACAACCCTGCTAATCAAACTCTGGTGGAGGTGGTGGAGGTGAAGGTCCAAAGGTGCTATCAATTTGATATGTAGGAATCTAGTGGTGTCGGACTATCTGACGAACATCTCGATCTATCCTGACGACATCCTCTACAAGGTGATGAAGTAGTGCTCAATCCTCCTAGGCTACAACAATCCATCACTAATAAATTATACAGTGTCTCATCAGTTCGTATAGCATCTATCTGTGTCTGCCATGGAGAAAAGACAAAAGTAGCAGGAGGAGCTAATGTAGGAGGCGATGGGTAAACCATCTGAGTCGTCTGTGGAGGTTGTGAAGATCCAGCACCATCCTGTGATGGCTGGGGTACTGACTCGTCCTCAAGTGGCTCCTCGGCGTCAAGTGGAATGGCTAAAGGTGGGAAGTATAACTAATTAGCTCTATCAAAAGGTGTAATTCTAGTTCGATTTGCACATGGGATCTTATCAGTTCTGCTTCTAAAGGTAAAGAAGAATATGTTATTCCCCACTGTGATCAGTCTCATATGAACTGTCTTGCTTCGATCAAGGAATGAAGTATTTTTAATCACATTGCATTCGAAGTATAAATTAAAGTGACATGCAATGGGTGTGACCAAACCTCCGATGATAATGCGCCATTTCTTCTTCCTGGAATATTTTTCAAAGTTGTGAGCCAAATATGCTCCTACATTGATTTGCACATTTTCAATCATAGCCCATCAAAAAGAGAAGTTCTGTTTCATTAAGAGCTCCTTCGCTGTCTCCTCTTTCACAACTAGTGTTAGACAAAATTTGATGCACATAATGAAATAGTGGATTCTGAATCTGACTGGCTTTAGTACGGGCTAAGTTAAGATTATTCTCACCAGTGATAGCAAACCAAAAAGATGTAGCATCAAAAGCTAAGGTGTCAGGAGTGTTCTCAATCACTGGCAAACTGTAAAATTCACAAAACTCAAACATACCAATGGTGTAGTCATCGTTGTACATCCTGAAAAATATTTGCTCTCGTGCTTCTCCTACAAAACTTGTGTGCATCATCTGAAATGAACTCAGAAATTCCAAAGCCACTCGATCATATGTTGGCCATTTTTTTAGTATAAACTCTGCCATCCCCATGCGTCGAAAAAGAATCAAAATATCATCAGTAATATTAGTGTGATGCATAAAGCAAGGGCAAGTAAATTTGGTGGCCGTTGATTCCATTCGACGAAGCCTCATCAAGGCACGGGCATGATCCCCATCTCTGTAATCAACATATGGAGGCCTCGAAATCATGGTAGGCTCGGGAGCATCTAATCCAACCTCCTCAAAATCCATGCTTACTGTGCGGGGCGCTGCCATGGTGAGAAAAAGAACGGTATAAGAGTAAAATGGACTATTTTGTGACTGTAAGACAACACGGACCGAGTTTCTAAGAAATGGTCCGTGTTAGGTTGAAGAAAACAATCTGCATTTAGAGAACGCGGTCCGTTTTTTTGCAAGTTTGCCACTGAATTTTTGGAAGAAAGTCGATGTCGTTCATCGACGAATAGGGGTCGACGAAGAGCTGGGAGAAGAAGGCGGTGGGCGCGGACGGCGGCGAAGAAGAGGAAGAAGAAGCCCGAAGAATACGCGATGGTGATTGTGTCGGCGACGGCTGGCTTGGTCGGCGACTGCGGCGGCGACCTTGTTGGCGACTAGGGTTTATGCCGACGGCAAGAAGAAGAAGAAGACGGTGGAGCTAGAGACAGTCAGTGATGGTTGGGATCAGCCGTAGGTCGTCGTGCGCCGTTGAAGATGGTGGTTCGATCGGTGGTTTCGCCGGAGAAGTGGAAGATGACCGGAGTGCGGGTATGGGGACGATCCGACACGGGGCGTCTTATAGCAACTCGGGCCGGGTTGTAAATGCAGGTAGGTGGTGGTTTCACGAATTCTAGTGCAGCACGGACCGCTTTATAGTCACGAAGTCTGTGTTTGACTTCTTCATTGGTATGGTTTCGAGGAACAACACGGCTCATGTTTTAAGAACGCAGGCCGTGTTGTTAAATGCTTAGCAGTTGTCCCGCACTTACGTATTTGCACTACATGACTCATTTTGTGTAAACACGATCCGTGTTTCTAGAAATTTAAAATTCTACGAAGACGGCTCGCTGGCCGTGTGAATTGAAAACTTTTTTTTATAAATTGAAAATAAAGTTTAGACAGAATAGTTCTGATTTATAGTCTTCAGCTTGACTTAGTCATACTCATGGATCAATAAGGATAATAAAATCGACTTCCTCATGATGAACACCACCTAAATAGTGTTTAAGACATTGTCCATTGACTTTGAATTGATGTTTTTTGCCCATGGTGCAAATTTCAACGACTCCAAAAGGTGATGAGGAGATTATGAGGAAAGGGCCCACCCATCTGAACTTAAGTTTACCTGGAAAAAGTCTAAGTCTACTATCATATAGAAGAACTTGTTGACTAGGTTGAAAATTCCTAGTTTGTATGCGTTGATCATGCCAATATTTTGTGCGCTCCTTATATATTTTGCTATTTTCATAAGCATTACTTCGGAATTCTTCCAATTCGTTCAGCTTGAGTAACCTTTCCTTTCCTATTTTTGTAGGCTCAAAATTCAAAAATTTAGTAGCCCAATAAGCTTTATGCTCTAGTTCAACAGATAAATGACATGCCTTACCAAATACCAATCTATATGGAGACATTCCAATAGGAGTTTTAAAAGTAGTACGATAGGCCCACAATGCATCATCTAATTTTAAACACCAGTCCTTTCTAGAGTTATCCTTTCTAGAGTTTTCTCCAAAATGCATTTTATTTTCCTATTAGATATCTCCAGTTGACCACATGTTTGCGCATGATATGGAGTTCTGAGTTTATGTGTAACTCCAAATTTTGTCAAAAGCGCCCTGCAAATAATTTGTTACAGAAATGAATGCCATTATCACTGATTATGGTTCTAGGTGTGCCAAATCTAGTAAAAATATTCATTTTTAAAAACTTGACTACTACCTTTGCATCATTAGTAGGAGAGGCAATGACTCCTACTCACTTAGATACATAATCTACAGCAACCAAAATGTACTCGTTATGAAATTACTTAGGGAAGGGTCCCATGAAGTCAATTCCCCAAACATAAAAAATATCACAATATAACATACTATTTTAGGGCATTTCATGAAGTTTGGAAATGTTACCAGTCCTCTGGCATTGGTCACATGACTTACAAAAACCTTGTGCATCTTTAAAAATGGTGGGCCAATAAAATCCACTTTCCAAGATTTTTACAGCTGTCCGATTGGGGTTGAAGTGGCCTCCAGCTTCCCTTGTGTGGCAATGTGTAAGGATGCTTTTGAATTCAGACTCAGGGGCACATCGTCTGATTACTTGATCTGCACAAACTTTAAAAAGATATGGATCTTCCCACAAGTAATGTTTCACATTTGAAAAGAATTTCTTCTTTTTTCGTGATGTCCATACTGTAGGAAGCCAATTTCCTGCAAGAAAATTTGCAAAATCAGTCAACCAAGGTGAACTCTCAATCAATTTTACCTTATCACAAGAGTTGATGAAAAAGATATTCTCATCCGAAAATTCTTCATGTATATTGGTTTTCTCAATTGGAGAATCTTCCAAACGAGACAGATGATCGGCGACGACATTCTCGATCCCCTTCTTATCTCTAACCTCCACGTCAAATTCTTGTAAAAGAAGGATCCACCTGAGTAGTCGAGGTTTGGCTTCCTTTTTTGACATGAGATGTCTTATAGCTGCATGATCAGTGTAAATCACAACTATATGACAGCTAAAAATTCTTTTTTCGTTGTGGTATAATTCATCTGTGTTGGAGTTAGAGCTCAGCTAGCATAATAGATGACTCGAAAAATTTTGTCCCGCCTCTGTCCTAATACAGCACCGATGGTTCCATCACTGGCGTCGCACATGAGTTCGAACGGAAGACTCCAATTTAGGGTTACAACAATGAGAGGAGATGTAAGTTTCTCTTTTAATGTAGTAAAAGCAAATATACAATCAGAATTAAAAAAAAAACTTAGTATCCTTGACGAGAAGGTTGGTGAGTGGGTTGGCTATCTTGGAAAAATCCTTGATAAACCATCTATATAATTCAGCATGGACCAAAAAGCTCCGGACAGCTTTTACGGATGTGGGAGGGAGTAGATTTGAGATTACATCAACCTTGGCCTTGTCTACCTCGATTCCCTTTTCGGAGATCTTATGCCCCAAGACAATGCCTTCTTTTATCATGAAGTGGCATTTCTCCTAGTTTAGTACTAGATTTGTTTCTTCACAACGCTGCAAAACCGAGGTTAAATTTTCAAGACAATTATCAAATGAGTTGCCAAATAAAGTAAAATCGTTCATAAAAATTTCAAGAATTTTTTCATTCATATCGGCAAATATTGTCATCATGCATCTTTGAAATGTTGTCGGTGCGTTGCAAAGTCCAAAGGGCATCCTTCGATAGGCGAAAGTTCCGTACGAGCAAGTAAAAGTTATTTTCTCCTGATCTTCAAGTGCCACGACAATCTGATTGTATCCTAAATAACCATCCAGAAAATAATAAAAACTATGTCCTACTACGCGTTCCAACATTTGGTCCATGAACGGTAGAGGGAAGTGATCCTTGCACATTGCTTTGTTGAGTTTGCGATAGTCGATACACACACGCTAACCTGTAACTGTCCTGTTAGGTACCAACTCATTTTTTTTGTTAGTAATCACAGTGATGCCCCTTTTTTTGTACTACTTGTACGGGGCTAATCCACGGACTATCAGAGATATGATATATGATACCTGCATCGAGAAGTTTGATAACTTTTTTCTTAACTACCTCTTTCAGAGTGAAATTTAATCTACGCTGAAATTGAGCGCTTGGTTTGCTTTCCTCTTCCGTCAAAATCTTATGCATACATATTGATGATATATATGATACCTGCAATATTTTTATGTTTTCTGAGAACCTGCAAAAGTTTGCTTTCCATTATGTTAGTTAATTCAGAGGAAATGATAGGAAATGTCTCTTTTTCGAGAAAAGCATATTTGAGATGAGTAGGCAAGCTCTTGAGTTCTGGGTTTGGTGGTGGTGGAGATATATTTGTCTTCTCCAAGATGAATTCCTTAAGAGAGATTGACTCCCTTTGGTCTAAGTCAATTCCTTGAGAGAGATTGACTCTTCAATAATTGTGTAAGGATCCATTATCACCTTTGGTACTACCAGTTCAAATTCGTCGGAAACATCATCTTCAAAGATATCAATAGAGTAACAGATGATAATTCTAAAGGTTATTTGAGAGAGTCAGAAATATTAAAACACAGTTCTTCGTTCTCCACTTTCAGAGTGAAATGTTCCTTTTTGACATTTATCAACGTGTTGCCAGTAGCGAGAAATGGTCTGCTTAGAATGATACGTGCTTCGGTTTCTGATTCCATATCTTCCATGATGATGAAATCTACTGACATTGCAAATTTATCAACTTTTACTATGACATCTTCTAAGAGGCCCTTAGGTTTCTTAATGGATTGATCCGCAAATTGAAGCATCACTGACGTATCCTTAAGTTCTCCATAACCTAATTTTAGAAAAATGGAATAGGACATCAGTTTAATACTAGCACCTAAATCACAAAGTGCTTTCGAACAGAAAAAAAGTTTCCAATAGTGCAGGGGATAGTAAAACTCCCTGGATCCTTTTCTTTTGTCGGCAGATCTCTCTTGCAAATTGAACAACATTGATTGGTCAATTTTATTAAGCTCGTCTCCTCAATTCGTCATTTATTTGAGAGTACATCCTTCATGAATTTGACATATACAGGCATCTATTTAAGTGCTTCATGAAATGGGATGCTAATATGAATTTGTTTAAAAATTTTCAAAAAATGAGAGAATTGTTTATCTAATTGTTCCTGCACATATTTTTGAGGATATAGTAGGTTTCTAGATTTTGCAGGAATCTAGTGTTTTGTAACATCCTTTTTGGTTGATGAAGTAGGAGGTTGATCTGAAGATGACTGATCTAGGGTCTGAGTGGGTATTGGTTCTGGTAGCTCCTTACTACTCAATTTGACTGCCTTGGCTTCTTCCCTTGAGTTCTTCTCTGTATTGCTAGGAAGAGAATCTGGTTGTCTACCTGCAATCATGTTAGCTAATTATCACACTTGATTTTCTATGTTTCAAATTGAGGCTTCTTGATTTGCAAATTTTGTACCCACCATTTTGATAAACTTGGCCAACACATCTTCCTGACTGAATTTTGGTTCAGCCTCAGGTTTGTCATCATTGCGTGGTTGAAAACTTAGTGGTGGAACACCTTGATGGTGTACTTAAGAGTAGTTGGTTTGATTTCTCAACCCAAATCCATAGGTGCCATAATTGCCCAGTTGGTTGTTCCTGAAATTATTATTCGATACATAATTAGCATTTTCAAAAGAGGTGGAAGAGGAAGGGTTAGAGTTTGAGACCATTGGGCATTCGTAAGTAGAGTGCCCTTCACTACAAAAATCATAAGTTTGTTGTACAGCCTTAATAGGGGCCTTTTCCTTGTTGAGTGTTGTCGTCTACCTGATAGACACTTATCTTTCATGGTGGTTCTTTGTCTATGTTATTTTGCCAATTATTCATAGCAAGATTTTCAATAATATTATAAATCTCTTCAGGAGATTTATCATTCATGGAACTTCCTATAGGAGTGTCAATCTTATCTCGTACTGTGAAAGTAGTATAATTAGAAAAGAATTGAATTTATTCATGGAGGGGTACATTATAAGGAACACGAGATACAAGTTCCTCAAACCTTTCCCATGCTTCATGCATGGTTTCTGAGTCTTTTGATAGAATGCTTTGACATCAGAGATTAATCGAGCTATTTTCTAGGGCGGACAATATTTGTTGACGAATTTTTGCCGCATATCTCTCCAGTCCGTGATGGTTCCTTCGGGCAAAGAATGGAGTCAAGTGGTTGTTTTCCTTCTCAAGGAGAAAGAGAAGAGTCTCAACCTAACTGCATCAAACATTATGAAGTTTAAAAGTAGAACATAATTGAAGAAATTTCCTATCATGCCCAAAAGGATTTTCATCTTGATTGCCACTAAATTGGTCATTTTGCACCATTTGAAAGGTGACATGTTGTATTTGAAAATTGGTGTTGATGTCTGGAAGTGTTATGCTCCATGGGTCATGATTTATCTGACCAATAGTGTAATCCCTCATCGTTCGATAATTCAGATTTGATTTTGATTTTTTGGTTGTTGTTGTTTATTTTCTTTGCCGTTTAGCAATTTTTTTTATTTCAAGATTGAAGAGAAGTGGTTCATTCGAGCTTCTGGTGCTATGTCTCTTTATCGTTTTACTCAAAGATTCCAGAGTGCAATTAAATCAACAACAATTTGAAATATTTATTGAGAAAATCAAATGGCTCAAAAAGATTTTTTTTTTTTAGAGGTCGACACTCGTCGTTCTAAAAAAATAAAAGAAAAATATTTCAGACAAAATGAAATGCGGGTCGTGTACAGAGAAACACGGATCGTGTTTGTAAGCGTAGCTATAAAATACGGGTCGTGTATTGTGAACATGGACCATGTTTAAGTTGCCTTATGTGGTTAAAATGGAAGAAAGGAAAATGCGGACCGTTTTCAAACAACGCGGACCGTTTCAGAAGTGACGACATGGGTCATTTCCTGAATAGCAAACTGTTTTGATTGCGCATAATACGTCCCAAAAAAAAGAAGAAAAAGAAAAAAATGGTAATGTATAGTAAGAAAAAGATAGAAAAAGTTTCCGGCAACAACGCCAAAAACTTGATGGTACTTTTCTATAGAGTAGAAAAATTCGGCAAGTATACCTATCGCACAAGTAGTAAAAAGATATCAATCCCATGAGGACTTTTATCTCTAACTCTTACTAGATGAAAAATTTATAAGAGAAATGAATTGTGAAGATAATCAGAGGAAACAAGAAATAGATCCAAAAAAGGAAATACTAATTAGAAGAAATGTTGGTTTTACTAAGCATTCTTCCACTGTTAATCGAGTAAGAAAATCACATATGATGGAAATAATATAAATTAGGACTCTAACTAGATGTCCTATATATTTTATCAATTAAATATTTGAAGAAAGTTTAACCAAATATTTAATGATTAAAACATAAGTGATTGGATTTATCTCAAAGACTTCTCAACCGAGTAAGTCTAAGTCGACATCCCTGTAAATCTCACAGATTAAATAGGGGAGAGATATGAGATGTGAAAAATAATTTCCATTCAAACAGAACATTCATATTCATAAAATAATCTTTCATCAAAATAACAGTGGAGTTCAACAACGTAAAACCAACAAAGAAAGATTACTCCATTGCTGAAGAATTAAACATTATAATGCCAAAAATTAAAGTACAAAAGATGAGCAAGAAAATAAAACTATAAAATATGACTCTAGACAATGTAGCCACAAGACTCTCTAAAATGAATGATTTCCTTCTCAACTCTGATGATCCTTCGATGTGGAAGCAGAGGTCTTTTTATAATCGCCCGTGACAAAAAATCTAGGTGTCAACACGGACCGTGCCATTAATGACACGAGCCGTGTTGATTAATGTCATGATTACGCGAATCACAGCTCAGCGCGAAAAATCCTCATATATGAATAACATGAATGACACGGGTCGTGTTGTCTTTTGGAATCACCGGAAAATCTTCTCATCATTATCTAACGCGGTCCGTGTCACGTCAAAACGAATCGTTTTAATCAGCACGTGACAGAAATTCCCCCGATCATGTTGATGGTGACGAAACATGATGAAATATGGCCCGTGTCATCATAACACGGGCCGTTTTCCTCTCCTTCACAACAGACGTTGTGAAAATCACAGAATAAAAAGGAAAATAATATTCCTATAAGAAAAATAAGACAATTGATGCATGATCATTCAATTTTCAACTTATTAAAGTGCTATAATATACAAAATTGAGCATGCATCAATGTTCTCAAACGCTATATGAAATAGAACATTGTCTTACACGAATAATTTCTATTCATTCGAATATTTCCACTCAAACGGCACATTAAATTGACACAAGGTAAAAAGAACACAACTTTCTAAAAAATCGTGGCCTTTAAAAACTTACGAAATGAGACAATAATTTTGACAACTTTCTGAGCCACATTTTATTTTGGTCGTCGTTTTCGTCTAGACTTCAGCCTAATGCCCCTCTGATTTGATGTATTTAATCTAGTTGTAGAAAAAGAAAATGATACTGGGGGTGAAAAGAAATTCTAACAATTATAATTCATCCATCTTTAAGTTAGTGAAAATGTAATTGTAATTTCGCCAACTTAAATAATACAAAAATACATCTTTCCTCCTTTTCAAGTCTAGATATAGAAAATATATAGATATTATGAAAGATGAGCACAAGTGGGATAAGTTTGATGAAAATTAATGGTTAAAAGAAATCACCTACATAATTATTTAAGTGATGTAGAATGGTTGCTCAAGATGTGCATAGGTGGGAAGAAGATGGCTACGAGGCAGCACAAATGGCGAACAAAGAATCCCAAGATTTGTCGAGAACTTCATAGTTCATCAAGGACAATTTGCAGCTAAAATGCTTCAATTGAATTAAAACAAATTGCTCTGAAATTAATCAAAGTGTTTTAAAATGCATCAGAGTGGATTAATGTTGATAATGCAGGATTGAAAGCACCAAGAGAGGGGAGGGTGAATTGGTGTTTAAAAATCTTTTTCAAAAATCACTTTCGGAAAATCACTAAAACGGTCACAAGCAAATAATAAAAAGGGGAGCAAGAAAGCAAACACAGGGAGTCACGATATGTTGACGAAGTTCGGCCCCAACTCTTTGGCTTACGTCCCCGCTCCGACTTCTCGACCTCGAGACTGCCGGAGATCCACTATATTTCTCGGGAGAGAACAACCCTTTTTACACCACACGCATTCTTCTCCGCTCAAGAGGTAAGGCACTCCTCTTTTGCAACGAGCTTTCAAATCTTTTCTAGATCAGAGAACAAGAATTCCCTCTGCCTCTCTTCTTTTACAAAATTTTTGCACTCAAAGTTTGGAAGAGAAAAGGGAAGAATTTGCAAATTTGGACTCAAGAACTTGAAATGCTCTTTTGAATGATCTTGCATTTTTGGATGAGTTTTCTTCAAGCTTTGGCACTCCTTTTATAGTGTTGTACAGGTGAGAATCTCGTCCAGATAATTTTTCATGATTTTCTCATCGAAAAATAACCATTACTGTTCATCTGGCACAGTGACCAATCGACCGCATTAATGGGCCGGTCGACCGGTCAATATGACCGTTGCAGAATATTTGTTGCCTTTCTGAGTTGTCGGTCGACCGGTCCTTCGGCCGAAATGTCGACCGGTATAGTCTCAACTTTTTTTTGAATTCATCCTTTACTGTTCGGTCGACCGGTGCAATGACCGGAACATCAACCGGTACAGTCTCGACATTTCTTGAATTCGTCCATGAGCTGTTCGGTCGACCGGTGTAACGACCGAATCATCGATAGTACAGTCTCGACATTTCTTCTACTTGATATCGATCGACCAGCCTTCACAGTCGGTCGACCGATCAGTCGACCGGTCGTGTCCTGAAATTGCATTTCCATCGTTTCAATGGGCGATTTTTCTTGCAACTGAGATCATATGAATTCTACACTTGTATATCATCACTTGAGCATAGATTAGTGCTTTTTATGTCCAATTTGATTTGTTATCATCAAAACATGGGATTCAACAATCTCCCCATTTTTGATGATGAAAAACTAACTGGACGATAAAGAGAGAAAAGAAATGAAATGTAGATTAAATAAGTAATAAGTATGCTCCCCCTACATTCATGTCTATTTCATATTTTCTCCCGATAAATAATTGGCCTTTTATATCAATATGATACTATGGAGCAATATGAACATTATAACGTCAAATAAAGAACAACATAGACATGGAATTCAAATAAGGCATAAATAAGCAAGTTATCACATTACATCCATCGTCGATAGTACATCGTATGTTCATGCACTAATAGATGTGACTGCAATCACGACAAAATGATGCATGACACTAATACATACATGACAATAATACAAACATCAAACATCATCCCATCCTACCATCCTAACCACTTCTCCCCCTTTTGACATCATCAAAGGGGGAGGCAAGACACTTGCATCTCATCGGGACTAGCATCATCTCGAGCCACTGGCGGAACGAATCCCTACGCTGCATAGTAAGCATATAGCGACCCAACAAGATAATGAGTATCACGCTCCACCCGTCGAAGACGATGATCCATCTGGGTCACGGGATGATCTATGGCCGCCACCTGCTGTGATAAAGCTATGAAATCATATGTGTCATAAGAGCCCGAGGGTGCGTGCTGGGAAGAGCCAATATGCTCAGAGGGCGCCGAAGGAGGAGGGAAGCTAGGATTGGCCTCCGGTGCATCCCGAGTGTCCATCGGTGCTGGCTCTTCATCTGTAGCATCATCTCTATCGTCAGAACCTAGCGCTGCCGGCTCATTAAACCGAAGACCTTTCCGATGTAAAGTCCCGGAACCAATGACATCAGTGGGACAAGGTCGAATGTACTCCTCGTCGACAGGGATCGCGACACCAAAGTGAAGTAAAATCTTCGTGATCCAAGCACCAAAATTGCCAACCACGAGCAGCAGAGGAGATCTTCTAGAAGGTGTAGTCCATGTGATAGAAGATTTTACTTCAGTAGGAGTAGGAGGAGATCTTCAGTAGGAGGAGATCTTCTGACGATAGGGATGGTCGAGAGTAGGAGTAGGGCCGCAGTGGTCGTCGAGGCGGTTGAATGTCGAAGGAGAGAAGGGTGGCCGGTCGCTGGAGTGGCCGATGGTTGTAGGGTTCGCCGGAAGATGGTCGGGCGGTTGCCAGATGTGCGTGTGGTGGAAGGGTTAGGGTGGCAGTCGAGGAAGAAAAGGAAATGAATCGACCGTCGGGCGGTCGATTTGATATAAGTTTACGATTTTGACATATACCGGTCAACTGATCTAGCTCAGCGGTCGACCGGACAGTTGTTTAAGAATTTGAATAGTCAATCGGTCGACGGACCCAGTTACATACCGGTCGACCGATCATTCTATTTTGACCAATTTCTCTGCCTTTATCAAAGTTTTCACTATTAAAATCATGTTCCAGAGATATCATGTAAGTGTTGTGCAACACTTTTGATGTTCAATCCATGTCAAAAGTGATTTTGCATAACCAAGTCACTTTTACTTAGAATTGATATGCAATCAAGAAGTAATCATTCCTAATTCCCTTCTAAGCATGCAGAATCATTCTTCACTCAAGGGTTTTGTAAATATGTCTGCAAGTTAAACTTCAGTGGACACATGTTCAATAGTAATGTCTTTAAGAGTCACATGTTCTCTAATGAAATGATATTGCAAATCAATGTGTTTAGTTCTAGAGTGTTGAATTAGATTTTTGGTCATTTCTATAGCACTTGTGTTATCGCACTTCATGGGTATATTGAAAAAAATTACACCATAATCGAGCAATTATTGTTTTACCCATAGTATTTGTGCACAATAACTACCGGCGGCTATATATTCGGCATCGACGGTAGAGAGTGCGATGGAGTTTTGTTTCTTACTAGCCCACGAAATAAGTGAGCTATCAAGAAAATAACACATCTCACTAGTGCTTTTTTCTATCAACTTTACACCCTGCAAAATCCGCATCGGTGTAGGCATGCAATTCAAATGGGAAATTTTTATCGTACCAAATGCCTAATTCACATGTATGCTTTAAATAGCGCATTATTCTTTTGACCGCAATTAAATGCGATTCTTTGTGGGCAGATTGAAATCTAGCACACAAACAGACACTGAACATTATATTTGGCCTAGATGCTGTTAAGTAGAGCAAACTACCAATCATACCTCTGTACCTTTTTTTATCAATAGACTTGCATTTTTCATCTTTATCCAATTTTGTGGTGTTGCTCATAGGTGTTGTGCTCGGCTTGCATTAGTTCATCCCGAATCTTTTAAGCAACTCCCTTGTATATTTTTCTTGATTGAGAAAAAATTCTTCATTGGATTGTTTTACTTGTAGACCTAAAAAGAAGGTAAGCTCTCCTACAAAACTCATCTCAAATTCTTTTTGCATAAGAGTTTCAAACTCTTTGCATAGACATTCATTAGTAGCACCATAAACAATGTCATCAACATAAATGTGAACTATTAAAGTATCATTTTTAAAATGTTTTAGGAACAATGTGGTGTCTACTTTCCCCTTTTTGAAACCATTTTCAATTAAAAATGAACTCAATCTTTCATACCAAGCTCGAGGAGCTTGTTTCAATTCATAAAGAACTTTTGAAAGTTTAAAAACATGATGGAGAAAATCTGAATTTTCAAAACCTTGAGGTTGTTCAACATAAACTTTCTCATTTATAAAACCATTCAAGAAGGCCGATTTAACATCCATTTGAAAAAGTTTAAAACATTTATAACATGCAAAAACTAAAAGCATTCGAATTGTCGCAAGTCTAGCAACGGGAGCAAAAGTCTCATCAAAATCAACACTTTCAATTTGTGAGTAACCCTTGGCCACTAATCTAGCATTGTTTCTCACAATGACACTATTTTCATCTAACTTCTTTCGAAAGACCTATTTGGTTTCAATAATGGGATGATTCTTGGGTCATTCTCCAAGTTTCCATACTTGATTTCTTTCAAAATTATTTAATTCCTAATGCATTGCATTTATCCAACTTGGATCTTTAAGTGCTTCATCTATATTGCTAGGTTCAAAGTTAGCAAGAAAAGACGAAAAATCACATAGATTTTTCAAGGGTTTTTTTAGTTTTTATACCTTCATTTATATCACCTATAATTTGTTCAACTGGATGTGATGAGGCATATCCAATTTCTTGAAATAATTTGGCTTTCCTCAATTCGAAGTTCTTCCATTTCTCCCACATTTGAAGTATCAACTTTAACTTTAACTTCTACTGAGTCCTCATGTTGCACATCATCAAATTGTCTTTGCACTTCATTCTCATCATCGTGTGCTTGCTTGTTCGTCAAAAATTCATTGGTCTCATTGAATTTAACATTAATAGACTGTTCAACAACTAATGTTCTTTTGTTATACACTTTATGTGTTTTACTTATAGTTGAATAACCAAGAAAAATACCATCATCACATTTTGCATCAAATTTTCCAAGTTTGTCTTTGATATTTAAAATATAGCATTTGCAATAAAAAACTTTGAAGTAAGAAATATTTGGTTTCTTTCCATACAACGCTTCAAAAGAAGTTTTCTTCTCAAGAGACCTACTTAAAATTCTATTAAGAAATAGCATGATGTATTTACTGCCTCGGCCCAAAAATACTTTGGCAATTTACTTTCATTTAAAATTGTTCTAGCCATTTCTTGTATAGTTCTATTTTTTCTTTTTACTACTCCATTTTGTTGAGGTGTCCTAGGAGTGGAAAAGTTATGAGTAATTCCATTTTCTTCACAAAACAATTCAAATTTATGATTTTCAAATTCTCCTCCATGATAACTTCTTATTTTTGAAATCTTTTGTTCAAATTCATTTTGAATTCTTTTTGCAAATTTTGAAAAGATGCTAATTGTTTCATCTTTTCTAGTAAGAAAAATAATTCAAGTGAAACGAGAAAAATCATCAACAATCACAAAAACTTATTTTTTTCCTCCTAAACTTACTACATCAATTGGTCCAAATAAGTCAAGATGCAAAAGTTCCAACGGTCTATATGTACTAATGACTCCCTTTAATTTAAATGAGTTTTTGGTTTGTTTTCCTTTAAGGCAAGAATCACAAATATTATTTTTCTCAAATTTACCCTTAAGTAAACCTCTAATCAATTCATGATTTGAAAGTTTATTTAGTAATTTATAGTTTGCATGTCTTAATCTTCTATGCCATAAGTTTATATCATCATGTATATCACTAAGACATTTTTCATTTTTCAAGTTATCAAAATCAATTTTGTACACATTATTGTATCTAAAGCCCATATGTAAAACTTCATTATTTTCATCTAATATCAAACAATTGTCTTTTTCAAATTTAACTAAATAGTTTTTCTCACATAGTTGACTTATGCTAATTAGATTATGTTTTAGATTTTCAACTAACCATACATTTTTCAAGTATACTTTGTCATTCTTACCAATATTACCCATGCCTATTACTCTTCCTTTGCTATTATCTCCAAAAGTTACTTTATCTCCATTTTTTCTTTTTCAAGGTGATGAAGTTTGATGCATCGCCAGTCATGTGTCTTGAGCACCCACTATCCAAATATCATTTACCATCATTAAGCTTTGGGGCTCCCTACAAGAAAGAAGTTGAGAATCTCATCTTTTTGGTACCCAACTTTGCTTGGGTCCATCTTGGTTAGAAATGATCCTTTTCGGGATCCAAATTTTCTTCATTCTTTTATTTATTCCTTTTCTAACTTTGCAATCATATGAATAATGTCCTTCATATCCACAGTGAAAACAAGTAATATATGATTTTGCATTACTACGTGATGCTTTAACAAATAAAATTCTTTTGTCATTTTTCTTTTCAAAAGAGTTAAAATCAAGTCCCTTTTTATTTGAAAGGCATTCTAAATACGCTAAGCATGACATCTAACATCTTGCTTTCATTAGAAATTTTTTTAATTTCATCTTTTAGATTCTTGATTTTGTTGTTCAAGCATGCACATTTTTCACATGATGATTTAAGTGTACTATTTTCCATTTTCAATTCTTCAATTAAGAATTCTAAACTAGTGTTTTCCTTACTTAATATGTCACATTTTTCACATGCTCTAACATCTTTATCTTTCCTTTTGCTTATTTTCAAATTCTATTTTTAGATTATTATATTTTTTTTAGGCATCCATATTTATTGATAAGATTTCTAAACTCTTTATGCACATTAAAAGATTCACTATCACTAGAGCTAGATGAGTTAGATGATACCTCGTGGCTATTAGACATTAGATATATGTAAGCTTCTTCATTATCAATTGAAGAGATGTTGGAATCATTTTCTTCATCTTCGCTTTTATCCCAAGTTATTTGAAGAGCTTTTTTCTTCCTTTTTGAATTTTCTCTATCTTTTTCCTTTTTGCTCAAATTTGGACATTCATTTTTATAATGTCCAACCTTTTTGCATTTAAAGCAAGTTATTTGATTCTTGCTTAATGATGATCTTTTCTTGATGAAGTCATTTCTCTTATTTTGCTTGACAAAGTTGAAATATTTGTCAAGCTTCTTTGCATATAGGGCAAGCTTCTTGTCATCAAGATCTTCATCTTTCTCACTTATGCCTTCATTATCTTTACTTGCTTTTAATACCAAAGTTTTTCTCTTTGAAGCATTTGCTTCTTCATCCTCCTTGATTCTGATCTCATATGTCAAGAGTGAACCTATAAGATCGTCGAAATCTAACTTGTTCAAATCCTTCTCTTCGATTACGGTCCTCTTTGTATGCCATTTGGAGGAGAGGGACCTGAAAAACTTTTTTACCTTCTGAGAGTTGATTCTTGGCTCGCCCAAAGAGGCTAAGCCATTCACAATATCATTAAAATGGACAACCATTTCATTTATAGATTCATTTTCAATCATTTTGAAAGAATCGTATTGATGATTTAGAATGTTCAATCTAGATTCCTTAACTTTGTCGGTTGTTTCATGTGTGATAATAAGTTTCTTCCAAATTTCATTAGCATTTGAACAACTAGAAATCCGATTAAATTCCGTAGAACCCAAAGCACAATAAAAAATGTTTTTAGCCTTCCAATCAAGTTTTATCAACAACCTTTCTCCTTCGGTATATTCCAAAGGAGTTTTTTCACGTAGATCAAGACCACTTTGAACGATATCCCACATATCAATTTCAATGGAGCATACATATGCTTGCATCCTAATTTTCCAATATGCAAAATTAGATGCATTAAAAAGCGAAGGACGATTAATCGATTGACCTTCAGCAAAATTAAATCCACTTGATGCCATAGCTCTAAAAGAATTTTTAAATCTCAATAACAAGAGCAACCTGCTCTGATACCAATTGTAGGATCGAAAGCACTAAGGGGAGGTGAATTGGTGTTTAAAAATCTTTTTCAAAAATCACTTTCGAAAAATCACTAAAACGGTCACAAGCAAATAATAAAAATGGGAGCAAGAAAGCAAACAAAGTGAGTTACGATATGTTGACGAGGTTCGGCCCCAACTCTTTGGCCTACGTCCCCGCTCCGACTTCTCGACCTCGAGACCGTCGGAGATCCACTATCTTTCTCTTTTCTTGTAGGGAGAAAACAATCCTTTTTACACCACACGCCTTCTTCTCCGCACAAGAGGTAAGGCACTCCTCTTTTACAACGAACTTTCAATCTTTTCTAGATCAGAGAACAAGAATTCCCTCTGCCTCTCTTCTTTTACAAAATTTTCACACTCAAAGTTTGGAAGAGAAAAGGGAAGAATTTGCAAATTTGGGCTCAAGAATTTGAAATGCTCTTTTGAATGATCTTGCTTGCTTGGATGAGTTATCTTCAAGCTTTGGCACTCCTTTTATAGTGTTGTATTGGTGAGAATCTCGTCCAGATAATTTTTCATGATTTTCTTCTCGAAAAATATCTGTTACTGTTCATCTGACACTATGGCCAGTTGATCGCATTAATGGGCTGGTCGACCGGTTAATATGACCGTTGCAAAATATTTATTGCCTTTTTGAGTTGTCGGTCGAAACATCGATCAGTATAGTCTCGGCTTTTTTTGAAATTCATCCTTTACTGTTTGGTCGACCGGAGCAACGATCGGAACATGAACTGGTACAGTCTCGACATTTTTTGAATTCATCCATGAGCTGTTCGGTCGACCGATGTAATGACCGGATTATCGACCGGTACAGTCTCGACATTTCTTCTGCCTGATATCGATCGATCGACCTTCACAGTCGATCGATTGATCAGTCGACCGATCTTGTCATGAAATTGCATTTCCATCGTTTCAATGGGCGATTTTTCTTGCAACTGAGATCATATCAATTCTACACATGTATATCATCATTTGAGCATAGATTAGTGCATTTTATGTCCAATTTAATTTATTATCATCAAAACATGAGATTCAACAGATAATACCTTCAATCTAAATTCAATTGTAATTTTAGATGAGCCTCATGCGCTTTAGCAATGGGGGCGGCGAAGTCACCCATCCCATGTGGGATGTTGTTGCCCGGACAACAAACCTGAGAGAAGATCTAGGAGGATTCCCTCCTGCAGTAGCTCGGGGGCGGAGCTCCTGAAACCTAGACGATTTTAAAATTTATGTTTCTTATTTTGTATTGGAGTTCTCTATATAGACTTCACGACGGTTGAGTTATTTGCATCCTTGTAATAATGAATATTCAATAACAAAAAAATCCATCGTCGCTCTAGGACATAGCCTAATTTAGGATGAACATGGTAAATCCCATGTGTTATTCTGTGTTTATGCGATCTATTTGTCATTTCGTAATAATTACAAAAGAATACGAATTTCGATTCAAGAGAAAATAATCAAATTATATAGAGATTTACAAGAATTTGGCTCAAACTAAAAGGCCTTGAATTTTAAACTAAAAGGGCTCCTAAATCATTAAGGACAGTCAACAGTATTCCTAATTTATTTATGAGAAGGCAACATTTTGCTCTAAGAAATAAAATGAATATTAAATTTGATAAAGATAAGTTACGTTTTATCAAAATACAATCACTTATTTCAAAAAGGCCAAAGACACTTTGAAAAGAACCACAAAAGTTGAAAAACAAAAGTCTTTCCTCAAATCACAAATGTTACATAGTTAATGCGTAAAAATAATAAGATGCTTACAAGATTGTTAATGTTCATCTAGACACCTCAAAAAGGAAACTTAAAATGTCCATCTAGCACCTGATGGCCGTTTGGATATTGAAATCTTAATTTTTTTTAGTTCTCCAACACTGAAGTACGTGCTTATGCTGATGCTGATTGGGGATCTTGTTTGTTCACTTGAAAATTTATTTCTGCTTTTTGTATCCAAATTGGACATTCTCTTGTCTCTTGGAAGTCTAAGAAGCAGCAGGTCGTTCTTAGATCTTCTGCAGAGGCCGAGTACAGAAGCATTGCTTTACTTGTCGCTGAACTCATGTGGCTGGAATGATTGTGTGCAGAGTTGTGTCTGCCTCTTCAATTGCCACTTCAAGTCCTTACTGATAGTAAATCTGCTATTAAAATGGCAGAAAATCCAGTTTTCCACGAACGAACTAAGCACATTGACATTATGTGCGGGATAAGAAGTTGCAGGAATTACTTCGTCTTACATTTGTGCTTACTAAAGATCAGCTTACAAATTTATTAACCAAGGCTTTGTCGAGACAGTAGCATGACTATTTGTGTTCCAAGTTGGGTCTTTTCAACCTATTTCAATCCCCGACTTGACGAGGAGTGTTAGAGCTCTGTGTTTCTTGTTATCATGTTGCAGTTAGTTATTGTCCTGGTAGCAGTCGTTGGAGTTATGTTATACTAGTATATTGAGTTGAGTTGTAACATTTCGTGTATTTCATATTTTGTTCGTTATTTTTTCCCGCCTCTAGTTTTTCTTCTTCGAGTATAAAACCAACACAAGGGGAAGATGGAGGTTATGTTAGATCATTTTTTTCTAGATCTATTTTGAATAAAAGTTTTCATCGTCTTCCTCCCACTTCTCTATTTCGTTCATGGTTACCAAGCATTCCATAGGAGATTGTTTCCTTCAATAGCAAGAAGATGTCTCATTTTGTGACATGTTGTACCTTGAAATGACGATGCTTGAGAATCCATCGATCTTTATTTCATAATTAATGGTTTTTTTGTACAATTAGATAATTAATAGCTACTTAGATGTTTCGGTTATTTGTTGTCTCTTTCCTATGGAGAGAATGTGAATGGTTGATTTTGTGATTGGAAAAAATATGAAGAATACCTAACGGAAAATACTGATTGGATATTAATTAAGTGGTGAAACAAAATATCAAGAACATACGGGGTAAGTTGGATATTTAATAATATGTCAGTTTCGTGCAAAACGTATGAAAATTTTACATTACAATGATTCTAATGTCTTAGCTATATATATATATATATATATATATATATATATATATATATCTCCAGGCCATTTAGTTTGAGCCGAATTCTTGCTGGTAAATCTCTATATAAGAATCCTTTTAGTTTTTAGAAAGATCTCTATATAAGAATCTCTATATAAAAAAATGTCGTTGTGAGGAATGTGAATATGTAGTAGAGAGGAAAAATTTTTTGAATTGAAACAAGTGAAATTAAGGTCTAGTTTTCGTTCCGCCAAATAAACTCTAATGGAATCAGGGCTGATCTTTTTTTTATTTTTTATTTGACAACACTTTATTTTTTTGTGTGTTTTCTTTTTCTTATTTTCTCATAAAATAAAATATTTATTAAACATAAAATATTTGTTATAAAAGGATTAATATATTATTATTTCATTAAAGAATCTAATATTTTATTAAATAAAATGTATTAAAAATGTTTTTATATTTAAATAATATATCTTTAATTAAAAAATAATTTCATACTTTTTTTTATTTTTTAATAAAATTATATTTTATATTTATAATACCTATTTTTAATTCAAACACCCACTAAAATTAATTCACCACGTCTGTTTTTTCCTATCACATTAATTATTTCATTTCTCATCATTAAATCTCACTTCATCCAAACACACTCTGAATTTATATGTCTATTCAACTATTTAGAACTCGAAAAAAATTAAGATTTCAATATCCAAATGGCCATCAAGTGCTAGATGGACATTTTAAGTTTCCTTTTTGAGGTGTCTAGTTGAACATTAACCATCTTGTAAGCATCTTATTATTTTTACGCATTAACTATGTAATGCCTGCATACATGTCTATCTTTTTTTTCTCAAATTTTCATACATTTTGCACGAAACTGACGTATTAATAAATATCCAACTTACCCCGTATGTTCTTGATATTTTGTTTCACCACTTAATTAATATCCAATCAGTATTTTCCGTTAGGTATTCTTCATATTTTTTTTCCAATCACAAAATCAACCATTCACATTCTCTCCATAGGAAAGAGACAACAAATAACCGAAACATCTAAGTAGCTATTAATTATCTAATTGTACAAAAAAACCATTAATTATGAAATAAAGATCGATGGATTCTCAAGCATCGTCATTTCAAGGTACAACATGTCACAAAATGAGACCTCTTCTTGCTATTGAAGGAAACAATCTCCTATGGAATGCTTGGTAACCATGAACGAAATAGAGAAGTGGGAGGAAGACGATGAAAACTTTTATTCAAAATAGATCTGGAAAAAAATGATCTAACATAACCTCCATCTTCCCCTTGTGTTGGCTTTTATACTCGAAGAAGAAAAACTAGAGGCGGGAAAAAATAACGAACAAAACACGAAATGTTACAACTCAACTCAATATACTGGTATAACATAACTCCAACGACTGCTACTAGGACAATAACTAACTGCAACATGATAACAAGAAACGCAAAGCTCTAACACCCCTCGTCAAGTCGGGGATTGAAATAGGTTGAAAAGACCCAACTTGGAACACAAATAGTCATGCTACTGTCTCGACAAAGCCTTGGTTAATAAATCTATAAGCTGATCTTTAGTAGGCACAAATGTAAGACGAACTAATTCCTGCAACTTCTTATCCCGCACACAATGTCAATGTGCTTAGTTCGTTCGTGGAAAACTGGATTTTCTGCCATTTTAATAGCAGATTTACTGTTAGTAAGGACTTGAAGTGGCAATTGAAGAGGCAGACACAACTCTGCACACAATCATTCCAGCCACATGAGTTCAGCGACAAGTAAAGCAATGCTTCTGTACTCGGTCTCTGCAGAAGATCTAGAAACGACCTGCTGCTTAGACTTCCAAGAGACAAGAGAATGTCCGATTTGGATACAGAAAGCAGAAATAAATTTTCGAGTGAACAAACAAGATCCCCAATCAGCATCAGCATAAGCACGTACTTCAATGTTGGAGACTGCAGAGAAAAAAATGCCTTGCCCAAGAGCATTTTTTATATACCTGACTACTCGCAGTGCTGCATATAGTGTGACTTTTTTTGGGTGTGCATAAACTGACTGAGATGGCGAACAGCAAAGGTGATATCAGGTCTCATGTGAGTCAAATAAAGTAGTCGACCAATCAATCAACCGTTGGTACTACTCAACAGAAGTGAATAGAGGATCAGTGAAGAATTACTAGAAAAAAAACTGATCATATTCATAAGTTGTAAGTTTTTGATTCTGTTCAAGAGGAGTTCCAATTGGTTCAGATGCCAAGAGACCAATGTCAGAAAGCAATTCAAGTGCATACTTTTTTTAGTTAAGAAAATTCCTGTTGAAGACCTCAAAATTTCCATTCCTAAAAAGAATTTGAGCTCCCCAAAGTCTTTCATTTTAATCTTGGAATTCAACAGCTCTTTGGTAGAGGAAATAAGTTTCAAACTATTTCCAGCTACAATAATGTCATCAACATAAACTAGGAGAGTAATAAAATCATTGCCTTGGAAATTTAGTGAACAATGTATAATCATTATTGCTTTGAGTAAAACCAGCGTCAACTAATATTTCAGTGAATTTAATGTTCCATTGTCTGGAGGCCTGTTTTAGACCATATAAGGACCTCAAAAGTCTACATACTTTTGCACCTCCTGAAGTTTGAGAGTCATGAGAAAGCACTTGAGGTACAACCATATAAACTTCCTCAAATAAGTCTCCATTAAGAAATGCATTATTCACATTCCAATGAAATAAGAGCCACTTATTTTGAGCAGCTAAAGTTAACAGAGCTCTAATAGTCACTGATTTTGCTACTGAAGAAAAAGTGTCTTTGAAATCAATCACAGCCTTTTGATTGTATCCTTAGCTACCAGCCTTGCTTTGAACCTTTCAACCTGTCCATCTGCCTTAAACTTGACTTTGTATATCCATTTACATCCTATGGCCTTTTTCCCAAGAGGAAGAGTAGTCAATTCCCATGTGTTGTTATTCTGCAATGCAGCTAGTTCCTCATCCATTGCTTTGACCCAATTAGAATCCTGAACAACCTCTTTAAAAGTATGGAATTCCTTAACAGCTGATAAGCAAGTAAGAAAAGACCTGTATTGTGCAGAACAAGCATGATAAGAGACAACATTTTCCAGAGGATATGTAACTTTATTAAGAGTGGCTGATGTCACAACATAGTCCTGCAACCATCTTGGAGGCTTTGAAACTCGTTTGGATCTCAATTCTGCAGGCAACTCTATAGGTACAGATTCTGATTCTGCAGGCATAGATTCAACTAAACACTGATCTAATAAGTCTTCAGTGTTATCTTGAATTTATGTTTGTGGAGATATATTAGAATCATCAGAGGTAGTAACTGTATTTTCTGACATTTCAGTAGATTGGATAGACAAAATATCAGTATCGATATTAATTTCATTAAAAATAGTAGGAAGAGTGGGAAAGATATCAATATCCTCATTGATATTTTTTTGCAATATCCTTCTTAGCAAAAGGAAATATATCTTCAACAAATTTAACATCCATGGAAATAAGAACTTTTCGTGTGTCCAAATCATAAGCTTTGTATCCTTTAGAAGTCATGGAATAACCAAGAAACACACATGGTTTGGACCTAGGATCAAACTTGCTAGTGATTGTCTTATTTGTCACATAGCAAAGACACCCTATTACTTTCATATGTGTAATATCTGGTGGCTTCTTAAAAAATAGCTCATAAGCAGATTTGTTGTTTAAGACTTTCAATGGTATTCGATTGATTATATGAACAATAGCTTGTATTAGTTCTCCCCAAAACTTAATGGGTAGATTTGTTTGAAACTTTAAAACCCTTGCCACTTCCAAGATATGCCTATGTTTTCTTTCAACAGTTTCATTTTGTTGAGGAGTGTAAACACAACTGGTTTGGTGAATAATACCCTTGCTTGAAAACAAATCCCTGCATTTCATATTCTGATATTCAGAACCATTGTATGTCCTTACTATTTTAACTTTAGTTTTAAATTGAGTTTCCACCATGTTTAGAAAAGCAGCCAGAACAGGAAAGCATTGTGATTTCTGATCATGTAAATTCAAACCAATCTGAAAAAATCATCAACAATAGTAACAAAATAATTACAACCATCAAGTGTGGGAACACTGAAGGGACCCCAAGTATTCACATGTATTAATTCCAACACTGAATACACTATTTTGCTTTGAGCAGAATTAAAAGGCAATGTAGTTTGTCGAGCCAAAGGATAAATTTTACAATGTGCAAAATCTACAGGTTTACATCCTCTTAGCATAGGTATCAAATTTATTCTATCTAAAGGCATATGTCCAAGCCTTTGATGTCATATATCCCAATTCTCTCTGCTAGCTGTTGCTGCCAAGACATCAGCTTGAGTCCTTTCATCAAAAAACTGATATAGACCTCCTTTTCTTTCACCGATCAGGTTCCCCTTGCCAAATATCTACCCCTAAACAAAAACAAAATTTGAAGTGAAAACCACTGTTGAATCCAAATCAGTAGCCAAATGACCCACTGAAATTAGATTAAACTTGAATTTAGGAACATAAAGAACATCATTCAATCTAAGGCCATTATGGAGCATAATTGTGCCTGAATGTGTGGCTAAAGAAACACTTCCATCAGGTAAAGAAACTAGACTTTTTCTTGTAAACATTTCACCTTTGACAGCCAATTAAAGATTAATGCCATGTGATTAGAGGCACCAGAATCAATAATTCAGCTCCTGTGTAGAGAAGAAAAGGATTCATTAATCATACTACCTGCCATATGAATCGCCAAATTGACTTGCTCCTTATTAAGTAAATGCATCAAATATTTGTGATGCTCCTCAGTAAAAGGGGTCAATTCTTTTTGTATCTACAGAACTATTTCCCTCAGTCTTATCTATAGATTCAGAATTAGGCAAGACTACTTGTGCAGAATTAGCTGAAGGCTGATTCCTTGGCTTAAACTTGAAGTGGGCTGGAGATCCAACCAACAATTCTCTCCCAGCATTGCTAGTTGATTTGTCTTAGTGTATAGTGTTCTCTTCTGTCTCCGTTCTTCCTCTATTAGTAAGGAATAAGCCTGATTATCGAGGGCAAAGGACTCATGAGTAATATTTGAGTTCTAGCAGAATGATACTCCTCATTCAAACCCATCAAGAATCTATACATTTTCTGTCGATTTAAGTAATCCACATATTCTTTCAAGACATCTAAGGCTGGTAAGACTGGAGACATTAAACTCAATTCTTCCCAAAGATCTTTCAACTTACTGAAATAATCAGATGTGGAATGATTTCCTTGCCTAAAATTATAAACCTCACTTTCAATAGAATATACTTGCATTGCATTAACTTTTTGAAATCTCTCCCTCAAATCTGCCCATACAACATGTGCACTCTGAGAGAAAGAAACTTTACTGATCAACCCCTTTGTAGTTGTACTATGGATTCAAGATAAAACAAGTGCATTACATCGTTTCCACAGAAAATGTAAGCTCGGATTTACTTTATCTATTGTGAAACTGCCATCTACAAACACATGTTTGTTTTTTTCTAACATGGCATTGAACATACCTTGCGCCCAATCTGCATAATTCTCTGCACCAGTTAGTTGATCTCGTATCAACACAACACCAGGCGAATCGGAGGGGCTCAAGAACAAAGGACTCATAGGATCAACAGGAAGAGATCCGGAAGAATTACCATCAATCGAAGAACCAGAACCTCCACCAGTAGACATTTACAGAAAACCAACTCAAACAAGAAGAGATCACAACTCAAGAGATAGATCTGATGAAATCCAAGCAACAAGAACAACCACAGAATCAAAACACACAAACAATTGATGAGATAAAACCTGTTTAGATCAGAATCTCCCGAGTTGGCTCTGATACCATGTCACAAAATGAGACCTCTTCTTGCTATTGAAGGAAACAATCTCCTGTGGAATGCTTGGTAACCATGAATGAAATAGAGAAGTGGGAGGAAAATGATGAAAACTTTTATTCAAAATAGATTCGGAAAAAATGATCTAACATAACCTCCATCTTCCCCTTGTGTTGGCTTTTATACTCGAAGAAGAAAAATCGGAGGCAGGAAAAAATAACGAACAAAACACGAAATACACGAAATGTTACAACTCAACTCAATATACCGGTATAACATAACTCCAACGATAGCTACCAGGACAATAACAAACTGCAGCATCATAACAAGAAACGCAGAACTCTAACACAACATTACACCCTTGAGGATCGTTGCCTTACCCCTCCATTAGATTCTTGGGTCTGGCCATCAATCTCCATGGGTAAGAAAGCAATTCATATATTTATGTTCATGTGCTAAAGGTGCTATTTATATTCTGCATTTCCGTTTGGATGTTATCTTAAATTTGATTATTTATGTGTTCATTTGTTGCAAGGGATGAAATGACTCGAGTTATTTGGAAATCGGTTAAAGACAAGGTGATTATTCACCATTCTATTTTTTGTCACCATTTTACCTTCAGTTTAAAGCTAGATAATATTTTCTTACCATAGTTTATTGCTTTTTGACTTTTTGCAGCTTATATTTCCTTTTCTGGACTTGGATATAAAATATTATGATCTGGGCCTCACAAATCGAGATGCAACAGATGACAAATTACAGTAGAAGCTAAGCTACTTTCAAGTATCTTAGTTTTGATTACATTATTCTGAACTCATCTTTAAGTTAATGATAAAAAAGGGATAATAAAATGTTAATGATTTGCACATATTAACCAATGGGATTTCTGAATAGATGGATGCCCTAATTTAATTTGCCTCGATTTCATTGGATTGTGTTTTTTTTTGCTGCTTGTGTGAAGAACTGGATAAATCTCCTCATCTGTTACTTTGTCGCTCATGCAAGAGTATTTGTTTCACTTAGGTTTTTCTTTATTGTTGCAAACATAATGTGGTAATGAAATGTGCGACAACAAACCCAGGTATATTTGGAAGAAATAGGGAGGAGATTATAATATTCACCTCTTAAAAAGTTTCCTTTTTCATTTCTTTAAAATCGTTACAAGTTATTGTTAAGAATGATCTATAATTAGTTATTTTTCATGTTGTGGTTACTAAAACTTGATATACCCGTGCAGATGAAGCTCATGTCAAGGAGACTTAAAAAGCAATGTGGAGAAATCCCAACGGAAGAATCAAAAGTACATGATGTTCGAGTTTGGAAAAAAGAAATTATAGAAATGAGATATACATTTTAATCTAGCAGGCTTCACAATAATGTTACATTTGCCTTATATATTCCTAAACCGTGAAGGTATTTTTTTTTGACAAAATACATTTTATTCTCATTCTAGCAAATTTACCGATTTCAAACGAAGTTATTTGAACCTTTTTTTTACTATTTATATGTGTAGATAAGCACTTCATTTTTCATATTTTTTTATTATCTTTTACTTGTATAAACTTATATAGGGAAATGGGCAACAGGTTGAGGTAGAAGTGTTCAAGTTCATGGTGGTGGTAGCATTATCTATGTATAACAAAAAAAAATTACGCCAAACGTCCTTCAATTTTAAATTTTACTGAGCGATGTCTTCTAACTTAACTTTGCAACAGCGATGCTCTCCATATTTTAACTCGTTTCATTCGATGTCCTCTTTACTTGATATAGACGATCTCCCAGTTTTTCATATACGTGACATCCACGTGGCTATCTCATCTTTCCTCCACGTAATTAGCCGTCTGACATGGTAATATTAAAAAATTTTAAAAAATAAAAATGGCACGACGATGCGTGAGACGAGCCCACCCCAAGCAATGTGGAGAAATTCCAACGGAAGAATCAAAAGTACATGATGTTCGAGTTTGGAAAAAAGAAATTATAGAAATGAGATATACATTTTAATCTAGCAGGCTTCACAATAATGTTACATTTGCCTTATATATTCCTAAACCGTGAAGGTATTTTTTTTTTTTTTTGACAAAATACATTTTATTCTCATTCTAGCAAATTTACCGATTTCAAACGAAGTTATTTGAACTTTTTTTTACTATTTATATGTGTAGATAAGCACTTCATTTTTCATATTTTTTTATTATCTTTTACTTGTATAAACTTATATAGGGAAATGGGCAACAGGTTGAGGTAGAAGTGTTCAAGTTCATGGTGGTGGTAGCATTATCTATGTATAACAAAAAAAAATTACGCCAAATATCCTCTAATTTTAAATTTTACTGAGCGATGTCTTCTAACTTAATTTTGCAACAGCGATGCTCTCCATATTTTAACTCGTTTCATTCGATGTCCTCTTTACTTGATATAGACGATCTCCCAGTTTTTCATATACGTGACATCCACGTGACTATCTCCTCTTTCCTCCACGTAATTAGCCGTCCAACGTGGTAATATTAAAAAATTTAAAAAAATAAAAATGGCATGACGACGCGTGAGACGAGCCCACCCCCCCCCCCCCCTCCCCCCCTCTGTGAGGAGAGGGGCCCCTCCCACGCGTCGTCGTGGTATTTTTTATTTTTAAAATTAGTTTTTAAATTTGTTAGTATTGTCACATCGGACAGCTAGTTACGTGGAGGAGAGGGTAGATGACCACATGACGCCACGTAAATAGGAAATTAGGAGACCGTCTATTCTAGGTAAAGAAGACATCGGGTGAAACGAATTAAAAGATGGAGCACATCATTGTTATAAAATAAAGTTGGAGGACATCGCTAAATAAATCTTAAAGTTGGAAGGCATTTTGTATAATTTTTCCATGCATAACAATGATGAGGTCATTTTGCAGGTTGTTATCTATGTACTAGAAAATATATTAACTGATTCTTGATTCTAAGTTAATTCTCATGTTCGACCACTATAAAGTCAATTCCCGCTTTTGCTTAGAGGCTTCAATGAACACAACCTACTTGAATAGATGACCTCTGATCTTAGTACCAAAAATACAATTCTTAAAATATATGATCGGTATAAACTATTTGCTCATGTAAAGTTTTTATGTTTACCAAATATGCTAATATATTTTATTCTCACTTTTTTTATGGCGCTCCTGAAATTTTAATGCTGCTTTCTTTTAATTTGATAACCTTTAAGAAAATTATTTTGAAAAAAAGTATTTAACTATTTGCTCAAGGCTTCTTCTTCTTCTTCTTCTTCTTCTTCTTCTTCTTCTTCTTCTTCTTCTTCTTCTTCTTCTTCTTCTTTTTCTTCTTCTTCTTCTTCTTCTTCTTCTTCTTCTTCTTCTTCTTCTTCTTCTTCTTCTTCTTATTATTATTATTATTATTATTATTATTATTATTATTATTATTATTATTATTATTATTATTATTATTATTATTAATTCTATAATTATTAATTAATTACTATTCAATAATATTAAAAAACGGCATGCTCCTTATATATTATTTTTTGTTTATTGATATTTAAACTAATATTTTTACATTTACTACTAAAATAGTTATTATTTCTTTTAACTATAAAGATTATTTACCAGCTCTATAAGTTTTTACTAATATTTTTATATTTGAACTATATTTTTATATTATTTAATGTTGTGCCAAGAACAAGGTCATTCCCTAGTTTTAAACTTAAAGGACTCCTACATCATTAAGGACAGTCAATACTATTCCTAACTTATTTATGAAAATGCAAAAAAATTTCTCTAAGAAATATAATCAATGTTAAATTTGATAAAGATAAGTTATGTTTTTCAAAATATAATGTTCTAACAAAAAATTGTGTTTTTTCAGAAAGTTTCTAACATAAATATGAAAAAAATTGTCATAAAATGCCAAAGACACTTTGAAAAGAATCATAAAAATTGGAAAACAAAAGTCTTTCCTCGAATCACAAATGTTTTCCTTCGCAGTTGGTGATGCAAAAAAAGGAACACCCACATCTCACTGACTGTGAGAAAAAAAAGAGGAGGTGTCGTCCTCCTTGCACGGGATTGGTGCCCCCATTTTTTCTCAGTGAATTAAAAAAAAAAGAGAGAGCGTCGCCCCCATGCAAACTCGTCGATGAGCTCACATGGGTCGGTGCCTCCTCTTCTCTCACATCTATGTCAACAACTTTATCAAGAAATTGACTATTACTAGTCAGGACGACGTGAGCAAGAAGATAAAATGTTCAAAACATTTCATGAAATTGAAAGATCAAGTAATTACTGCACCCATAAATGGTGTAATTTTTCTCGTTATTTAGAAAGCAAACGACATAAAGGTTGTGTTTGGTTAGAAACAAAATGCGAGAACAACGTGTTTTGTTCTCAAACGCAGTGTGACGGGAGCTTTAAAAGTTTTCGTCACGTGATCTTCGACTTCGACCGAAACATTTGAATCGAAAATTCTTGCGGCAAGAACGTTTGTTTTTTTAACTTCATGTCTTTTCAGTCGCAATTTTTGACTTTTTTTAAAAAAATCTATTTATTAATTTTTTTATCATGTATGTATATATAATTTAGAATATATTAATACATTATTAGGGATATTATAAAATAATTTATTAAATGTTATTAATTAAAAATTATAAAATAATTAGTTCTAATAATTAATAAATATTTTATTAATTAAACTATTCAATTATTTTAAAAAAATGATATTATATTTGAATCTTAAAATGTACGTAAATTATAATATTAATAATATTTAAAAATTTTAATCAAAATAAATAAAAATAATATTAATAATATAATAATTTATGTAAATTATAATATTAATAACATATTCTTATTTACTATAATTTTATACATCATAAAATAATAAATTATATTCTTAATTCTCATTTTTTTATCCAAACACCCACTAAAATTTATCCATCACATCAACTTTTCAAATATTCATCATTACACTTTTTTATCCAAACACTAACTGAAACTTTTCTACCAAATCAATTATTCTCGAGAACTAACGTTCTCTCTAAATTCTCTCAAAAGAAAGATTGATGTGCATTACGTCACCATAACAAGTACTCACTATTTCCCACACCATCATGTATACTGAAACACTTTTATCCTAAGGCAATCCGTAGAAGATAAACCAATGGATATAAATATTCAGTATTAAATAAAAGTAAGGATCATTATTGTCATTTTAAAATATATTATTTAAAATATATTATTGACACTTTATTATATTTCATATAAATAAAAAATTCAATAATTTCAACATTCACACGATAAACTAACAACAATATTTTTTGCAATAAAAATAATGGTATCCTTAAAAAAATTAATCAACTCCTCGTCTCGTATATATACATATAAAATGAGATTTGGATTCATATAAAATGAAATTGGAATGTAGCTCAGTGGATAGAGCGTCTGTTTCCTAAGCAGAAAGTCGTAGGTTCGACCCCCACCTGACGCGTTTTTTTTCTATATATTATATTTATATAATTTCCATCGTCTTATATTACCTATTTTTCATCGTCAAATTTGAAAATGAAACATAGACTTAATGATTTTCCCTCTCCCGTACAGGAATCAAATTATCTTTTTCTGAAAAAGAATATTGCAGAAATTAATCTGTTTTTTTCCCAATGTACATATTTGACATGTGAGCTCGAAAACTTTGACTTTTCAATAGATTTTATGACCAAGATCTTTGTTTTTTTCAATCACATGTTTGTTCAATTCAAATAAAAAAACCAGTTGACGAGATTGACCAATCGCATATCTATTCATCACGCTTGACGAGAAATATTCCCACTATTCTTCTGTCACCTGGGATTCAACAAAGTAGTTGGAGAAAAATAGAGAGCACAAAAGCCAACGATGGTTGGTTGGTGGAGTTGCTAAGCGGATGTTAGTAGCTTCAAATTCGAATCTTTGAATCATCATCTTAGTCAGGAATTTAACTTTTTCGCTCTTCTCGATATCAAATTAGTCAGGTGCTAATAGCCCTCGATATCGATAGGTTGATATCGAAAAAAGTAAATATTCTTTATTGTTGACGAAATAATATTTTTAGCGTGCAAATTCAATCTTCTCCCAATTTAAAATTTAAGTCTACCATGGAGTAGGGAATCTGATAATCTCATAATAACGTATCATGTATTTAAAGGTTAATTTGAACTTAACATAAAACTCTCCTAAATTATGTTTAGACTTCCTTTTTAGTTCATCTGGTTAACTATCTCGTTATTTTTTATTTTTTAATTTATGAAACGACTAAATTGTCTATTTATAACTTGAAATAAATATAAACTTTATTTTTCATCGAGAGCATTTTAGTTATTTAAAAATTAAAAAATAATGAAAAAATTAATAGAATATGATAAATAAATTAAAGTAAAAATCGCAATATAATTTATAGGGACACTACAATAAATTCATATATTAAAAACAGACGTGAAAAATCACTAAATAAATTTAAGGAATTAACCCAATATTTAATCCACTCCCAATAACACATCTCAAGGCCTGATTGCTCAAACCATTTTTGCATTAGGGTTCACGAGTTGGATTTGATCCGACCATAAACCCGACCCGATCTCGGACTCGACCCGACTCGTCGCCGAGCCATTCTCTTTTAGAAAACATAAGGGGTCAAGCCAAACGAATAAAAAATAAATTTATTCAACAAACAAAAGGAGATAGAGGGATTCGAACCTCGATATGATGAATTATTCGATTCGAACTGAAATTTTCAATTCATCTAGAACTTCTTCGGTAAAACAAGAGTTGATTTTGATCAAACCAAATTATTTTGAATTTGGTTGCTGTGGAACATGTCTTGTTTAAAGCGGGTCGGGTTAGGTCAGGTCACCCTACTTTTGAGGGCTGATCCGATTCAACCCAACTTACTTTGGGTCGGGTGGTCGAATAATCATTTTTTTTCTTTTTTTTAATTTTTTTCCTTACTTTATCTATTATATAATATAAAAATATTATATAATAATTATTTTAAAAATTATAAAATAACTTATTCAATATATATAAACATTATTTTACACATTTAAAATATTTTATTTATTTTTTATACATAATATAAACTGAAAACTAAAAAAATAAAAAAAATTGGGTCTTCGGGTCGAGGTCGGGTCGGGCCGTTGGGTTTACGGGTCGACCCAACCCGTTGAACATCCCTAGCGCATATTGAAATATGTTATTGTTATGTATACATTATTTTTCTATGTTTTAGATAGGGAAAAAAGCTAAAGTTTTTATTATCTTTGGTTCACTTTAAAATTATAAGGAGAGTCGTCGGAATTGTCTGATAATGTAATAAATTTCTATCAAACAAATTATTACAAGTTGGAGCGCTAAAGATAAATTGTCTCAACGAGGCCACTTCTTTATTTCAAATTATTTAATTTGAATAAAATGTAATTTAAGAGAGAAAAAAATAACAATTCTGTTAAATGAGAAAATAACTTTAAAAATATAATCAATAGTAGTTTTCCAAGAATGGTTTATAATCTAACTACATAGTAATTAAACGGATCACAAATAAATAAACTTCGAATTCAAATTGATATCGAAACAAATTTTTTATTGCGAAATTGTAATTATGTTTAGAATATAAAAATATAAAAAATTCCAAGTTAAATTCCTATTCCGATTCGCTTATTTCTCCACGGACCGTTTGATGCATTACTGATTTAATTAACTAGTAATTTACATCACCATTTAAATAGATTATCACTATTTAAATTATCGAAATACCGTTAAAAATTATTTTATACATTCATCTTATAGTATCCTAAATACAACAACAACAAAGCCTTATCCCACTAGGTGGGATCGGCTACATGGATCATACGATTGATCCATGTTCATAAGTATCCTAAATAAATAAAGCAAAAAAATAGGTAAGTGAATATAGATAAAATAAGATGTGTGATAAATAATAGTTATTTACAAAAAAATCAAATAATAAAAGAGATGTAGTTAAATAATATTTATTTAATAATAAAATATTGAAATTAATTTTTTTATGAAATACATATTTTCGTCAAAATACATGTAATTTAAAAAGTCAATTTCCCTTTGTGTTATCTGAATTAGCAATAAAGTGATAATTAAGATTATCAGAATAATTAAAATTATCGATAATTAAAAATTAAATGAGGTAATATGGTGGATGTAAAAATTTTATAACCGATAATTTATCAAGATTACTTAGTACCAAACGGCCTTATGTATATAATGGGTCTTGATGGCCATCTGACACTGAGATTCGGCTTTTTTCGTTTGATTTCCGATCTGCGAAGAAAGATCCTTTCCCAATCGGGCGGCGAGGCGATCTAGCGAGCGAAGCCGGCAATGTACAACGCCATGTTAGATCCGGAGCTCTTGCGGCTCGCTCAGGAGCAGATGAGCCGGATGCCCCCGGAAGAGATGGCCAGGATTCAGCAACAGGTTTATATGGATCCCCCCTTTCTACCTTTTTTGAATTCGATGCGGAGATCAACGAAGAAACTTGTGATAGCCTTCGGTGCTCAGTTTCAGTGGAGGTGTCATCTTCTCGGACCTCAATTAGGAATTCAAGCGTAATCTTGACCGAATTAGGTTGAAATTGTTCTTTAATCTCATGCCGTGCGTGTCCGGCATAATTTTTAATTCCAGGTGCCACAAGTTGGATTTTTTATGTAATACCGTGCAGAACACTCAAATTTCAACCTTTTTTTTTCCCTTAGTGATTGGTTTGAGAGACAAACTAACTGTTATTTAGTCGGAAAACGCGTTTAATTGTGTTAAAGCTACTTTTCTCTTCCATGTTGTTCCTTTCTCTAGTTTAGGACTAGTAGTAATGATCTGATGTGGATCTTGGTTCCACAATCCTTATACAGTAGGTTCTATCTTGGGCAGTGCTCTTTATATTTGAAGTCTTTTAATATAGGCATGGACATTTGATTGGTGCTTAAGTGATTTATTCGCATGAGAGAATGCTGTTGTCGATTTCTTAATTACCACTGTCCAGTACCTCGTTCGTTATGGTTTGCTTGCATTATTTTGTGAGAACATACACTTACTGCATTCTACCTCAATCTTCTATGGGCAGTGGAGTAAGTTTTTTATATGTCCACAAGTTTGGTCTCCATAAAATTGCATAGTACTTCTAAGTTCTAGCTGCGTAAACTGACAAGTCACATTCATACTGAATAATTTAAATTAAAGAACAAGTATGACGTATCAACATCACACATTTCCTCTTAGGCATTTGTCGGACCAGAAATGAGGAAGACATGGGGTATAATGATGCATACTCCACATGGTTTCATGATTTGTTTTTAACATTGAATCTCTTCAAAAAGACAGTTGAAAAGTTAGAAGTCCAATTGAGAGAATCAAGCAATTTTGAACTGCTGAAATGACCAAGCAATATGAACTTTATTTTGACAACTTCTCATGTTCAGGACGTTGGAATCTAGAGTGTAATTGGCAATTATCAATTTTCATATTGTCAACTTAGTCAGTCTGCCTCTACTGTGTCAAAACTTAAATCATAAAGAGGAACTGGTACCCCATCCAGACAGATTGTTGATTTTTGCAATCTTTTTTAAAGAAAGAGGATGATTGTCATTGTGATAGGCATCCATATTTATTCCTGAGAAACAGGGAAACCAATGTTGTACAAAGTAATATCAGATTACTCACCGAAAGAAACACATCAGATCATAAAAAAAACAATTATCCTGTACATCATCATATGTACAATATTATCCCTGTGACACCTTTCTCCTTGTACTCATAAGCTCCAGTGACACTATTGCCCACCAGTCTGGAGGATCTGTCTTAGGGAAAGGGGACAATACGGGGATGAGTTTTGTTCTCTTCCACCAGTTCTGACTTGGGCGTTCCGTTTCTCTTAACTGTTCCTAGCACTTAATTTTTCATGTAATATTTCTAATTCTCAATATTCTGCAGATGATGGCCAATCCAGAGCTTGTAAAAATGGCAACTGAAAGTATGAAGAGCCTGAGGCCTGAAGATGTGAGACGAGCTGCAGAACAGCTCAAACATACCAGGCCTGAAGACATGGTTGGAGTTAGTGAAAAGATATCCAAAGCCACACCTGAAGAACTTGCATCCATGAAGGCCCATGCTGATGCTCAAATATCTTATGAAATGAATGCAGCAAAGATGCTCAAGCAACAGGTTTGCTGTTCTGCCCTTTGTTTCATCTTGTAAAATTTCCTTCCAGAGACACATTTTTGGGTGATATATTAGAAAGGAGAACTGCAATTAGAGAGAGTATGCACACAAGAGAATGATAATTAATTGCTTGGACAAACTCAAATGTTAAGACTTAAGAATATTTTAATTTATATTCTACTTGGTTTCTCCACTTTGTTATGTTGTTTTCATGCAATGATAAACATGTTAAGAGAAATACCATTCCAAAAGCACACTTTTGGGTCATATGTTAAAGAACAGGCAACTGTGCACACGGGGGTCATGATGGATTGCTTGGATAAACTCAGATGCTAAGAATATTTATTTATATTCTACCTGTTGTTTTCATGAAATGACAAATGGGTTAAGAGTAATGGCATCACAACTTGTGCAGCATGCATCATTATTTTCAAGTAATCGATGAGAATTAGGTGAAAGCAAAGTAGGAAAGTATTACATACTATTACTCAGTCAAAATGAAATTTGACAGCATCACAATTACATTTATCTAATGAGTGGCATCAATTACATTTGTTGTGGTTGTTAAAAAATATTACAGCCCTACAAAAATGAGTGGCATCAGTGTTGCTTTTGATGTCATATTGGTGGTTTCTCATGATGCATCCCAATATGACAGCCATCTGTTCCAGCTGAACGTTGGGAATTAAACAGAAGGAATATGAAAAAGGAAGCTATTTGCCAGCTTATGCGAGCCCACATGGAAATCCTTGATTTAGAACATAATTTAACTACGTTTCAAATTGGTCAAGCATCACAAGTTCACTTGTTCTTTGACTCTTGCCATTACTATGAAGCGGCAAGCAATGATATTCATGCCAATAAATGTAGAACCAATGAAAAAATTGTTATTCCTCTAAAATCCCATACTCATATTTCTTCTTCTGGCGATTTGACTTGTATCCGTGTTTAACTTGCTTGTCTACTTTGTTGTCATCTTTATAGATCAGTTTTGTTATAATCTGTTCTGCTGTAAGGTTATTAAGGTCCCTAAAACAGATTATTAAGGTGGCATTAGCTGTTTTATGCTGTCATGCCCTCTGATTATGTGATAATTGTCACATCCCAGTTGTTGCATTCTTTTTTTTTCTTGATCACTCATTTTATGCTTTCTTTCATTTATATCAGGGGAATGAGCTTCACAGATGCGGGCAATATGGTGAGGCAGCAAAGAAGTATTCACTTGTATGTTTGTGCTTTTAATCCACTGTTTGTTATGTCCACTTTTTTGTAATGTTCTAGTTCTCAGACTTCTAGTTGTTAACACTTCAAGGCCAATGAATGAACAGGCCCAGAGCAACTTAAAAAACATTCCCTCCTCCATGGCTGGAACCCTCCAGTTACAATGTTCTCTTAACCTAATGTCATGTTACCTGAAGACCAAGCAGTTCGAGGATTGTATTAAGGAGGGTTCAGAGGTATGGTGAAAAACTTCTCTACTATTTTCTTCAGATTCCAATGAGTTTCAAGTTTTTCTTTTGTTTCTTCAAGAATCATCATCTTTTCATCTCTTGTGCCACCCTCTATCCAAATGTCAGGCCTGTTAGTAGACTGAATATTTTACACACGTGCTTTGTATTGTCCAGTGTTGAATGTCTGTTAATGTTAACAATTTTAACTGTGATTCTGTGATGCACAGTTTGATGGTCAATGCTTTTACTTGCTAATTTTTTGAGCTTGGAACTGATGATTAATATTGCCATATAAAATATGGCAAAGTCATGTTTGGTACTTCATTTATACTTCTAATTTCTTATTGATATTTCTTCAACTTCAGGTAATAGCACACGACCCTAGGAATGTAAAGGCTTTTTATCGCAGGGGTCAAGCATATAAAGAGCTAGGGAATCTTGAAGTGAGTCAATTACTATTTTTCCCTTTAGATTCTTGTTGTGTGCCGGATGCTGTTTGTCAAACTGCCATAAGCATATGTATTTTCTTTGATATGCTCTATAACAAGGTGAGCATCCTTACAGGCTGCTGTCTCTGATTTGAGCAATGCACATGAAATTTCCCCTGATGATGAAACTATTGCAGCTGTCCTGAGGTATATGAACTTTCAAATGAAGTCGATGTTTTTGCATAATTGGAGCGTTAGTATTATGAAGTCAATATTAATTATGGACATCTCTAACTGGTGCAGAGATGCCGAGAAAAGGCTAACAGATGAAGGTGGAAATATATATAATACATCGCGTGGTATGTTTCTATAAATAGATGCTATGGACTATTTCAGCATTTATTCTAGATGTATTAGCTTGAGGAAAATGTGGATGTAGTTCATCCCTACACCAGTGCCATCTATCATTTTATATCATCAAATTTGATTCCATGGTTTTGCATCACAATCAAATCTGCTATTTTATATCTTCAAGAGGTAAATTTGTTAGATTAATCTGATGATCTAAAATGGTGTACAGCGAAAGAAAAAACATGGTCATCAGAATAATGAATTTAATAATGGCCATGACCAAAATTAGAATTATGATTTACCTCATAAGATGAGTTCTTGCTAGATCAGCAGATCAAATACAACAAATGCTGAACTATGTAAATTTAGAGTGAGATGAGATTACACCTTCATTTGATTCATTGTGCTTTATTTATACCTTCTAGTTCAGATGTATCATCAAAGTCTTCTTGATTTATGTGGGTTCTTTTCATCTACAGGTGTGGTGATTGAAGAAATAATAGAACAGAATGATGAGGTTCCGTCAGAAACCTCTAAGAATTCAAATTCTGTTGTTCTACCAGTTGAAATTGGTGAGATACCTCAAAATGTGAATCGCTCTAATCCTAATGAAGAAGAGTCAAGAGATGGCTCTGAAACCAATAGGTATTTGTCAAAATTCATTAATATTGTATATTTAGATATAGGACTCCATCCATCCCTATACAGTCACAGTATCTTATCATGGTTTTGATGTTATGAATTTAATATAAAGTTATGCAAAGATTGATGTGTAAACATTTTGGTCTGTATCGGATGATATAGGCCTGAATTCAAATTCCTCATGTGCCTTCTGCAGCTTAGGAGACAAGGATATTCCTCATCTCTTTTTTTAGTGTGCCTATCATGTGGGAAGTTTGAAGATGACTTTGCGTTGAGAACTTAGATCCATACTTTTCAGACTCTTTTTGGACACCTACTGTGTGCTTGGGGGGCGAGACCTTTCACATTGTAACTTCACCCATACCCTTGGCTGTTTCTTGGAGAGTATGGCTGCAGCCTATAGTGCAATAGCAATTTTCAAGAAAGAGAGATGCTGTATTTAGAGCATTGTACATCATATACACTTTTTGGCTAGAGAGTAGGCTCAGTAGGGAGTTTTTTTGTGATCCCTTAGTCTCATTTGTTTATTCAGTTTGATTTAAATATTTACCCATGGATGGCAAAACTTTTTCTAGTCATCCTTTAGTCTTTCAGTAAAATTGGTCTGTATGTTTTCCTCAAGCAATGTAGAATGGCTTGGTTAATTTCTTTCAGTTTGATTATCTGTCTTGAAATTTTTATGTTCCAGGCCATTAAAAAATAGTGCTGCAAACTCAAATCCTAGCACTTCAGAAAACTTGGGCTTGCCAGGAATTTCACCTGACATGCTTAAAACAGCAACAGATATGATTGGCAAGATGAAGCCTGAAGAGCTTCAGAAAATGTACCAGATGGCTTCATCCGTCAATGGAGATGATCCTTATGGCTCAAAGTTGGGATCCAAGTTTCCAGAGATGACGTCTGAAATGGTCAAAATGGCATCTGATAGGCTTAGCAGCATGAAGCCGGATGAGCTTCAGGAAATGTTGCAAATGGCCTCATCCTTGAATGGAAAAGGCCTAGGTGATTCAATGTCTGGATCTAAGCTCCCAGAGATGACTCCTGAAATGATTAAAATGGCATCAGATACCTTTAATAAGATGTCTCCTGAAGATATGGAGAGGATGATCAAAGTAGCTTCTTCACTGAATGGAAATGGAGTCTCTCATAAAAGCTCAAAAATTAGTAGGGCTCAAAACTCGGAAAATGAATCTCAATCATCTGTTGCTGCTGGGAATCCATCTATGCAACGCCCTAGTTCAGGAGAAACTAATTTTACTGAATCATTTCTCAGTTCCAGTATAGGTCAGTCTTCTTCAGGCACACCTGCCTCAGCAGTTGATTTGCAGGAGAGAATGCGAAACTCAATGAGAGATCCAGCAATGCGACAGGTATAAAACTTCTATAATATTGAGATCCTATTATTGAGTTTGATTTGTTAGATAATATTTCTGCGCTTCTTAAATATTTTGCAATACATGTAAACATTTTCAACTGGCAGATGTTTACATCAGTGATGAGGAATATGAGCCCCGATATGATGGCAAGCATGAGTGAGCAATTCGGAATGAAGCTTTCCAAGGAGGATGCAGAAAAAGCTCAGCAAGCCATGTCGCAGTTGTCACCAGAGGACTTGGATAGAATGGTATGCCTCCACAATTGCTTATGTGATGTTCTTAATGCTTTATCTCAATTAACAGTACACATACATATGCCCTATGCAACTAAACATTATGTTTCCGTCTTTTCACCCTAGCATGCCAAATCTGTATATTTATGCATCCTTCAACTCAAAGTATGCATCCTCATTTAATTTTAGCATTAAGTATGCATCCATCAACTCATGAAGGTGTAATATGTGGTTATGTCCTCGTTCAATCTCAGCATCAAGTATTTTTACCTACATATGGATTCTCATGTTTGAGAATATGGATGTATCTTCTGTGAAATATAGAATGCATTGCCGTGCTTAACGAATATGATGCTATGGCACACCTCCAACTCGTAGATTAAGAGGTCTTTGGTTCGATTCTTATGCTCTTTATCTTTTTTCGATTTAACGGCCCTTACTTTGATTTCCTTCGTAACTGGGAAAAGAAGGAAATAATGCACGTCTGTGTAATTCAAAGTAATTCTCTCTATGCAACAAAGTTTCTTATATTTTCTGTCATGCATTTCATTGCACCTTGCTTTCCTCATGCCTTCACTTGCTCTCATAGACTTTTGTAAACTCAGATGCGTTGGGCGGAAAGGGCACAGAGAGCAGTTGAAACTGCTAAAAAGACCAAGAACTGGTTCCTGGGGAGGCCTGGCATGATCCTTGCAATTGTTATGCTGATTCTGGCTTTCATCCTTCATCAGCTTGGTTTCATTGGTGGATAATCAGAAAATTTATCATTGAGAGCCACCACATATGCTGACAAATATATTTTTCTCATAGCACATGCGGATGTTGATATATTGTGAAGCAAATAGTTCTTCCTAACAATTACTGGCCCTGCCATTGCCTAATTTGCCTTCAACTTTTTGTGTTGCTAAATATTCGTGGCCACAGTTTTATTTTTCTTTTGTGTACTGAGAATTATAAACCATCGCAAGTCGTGTTCCCTTGCGAGTGTCCTCACAAAGTACCTCGTGCGTGTAACGAAACTTTTGTAAAATTTCTGTGTTAATGTTGTTACCATTATTAGATAAACATTTTGCTGCGATTGGATTAAATGTTTTTCTTGTCTTCACTTTTTGACTTATATGCGTCAACATAAACATTATATGATTTTATTTTTAAAATTTTAAAAAATATATTTAGTTGCCTTAAAAGTTGACACATCCATTAAATTCACACGCACACAAAAGAAAAAGTTCTCTCAAAATGCAATCACGCTTGTTTTAAAAGAATTGTTAATTTGATTTGGATTTAATTGTAAGTAAAACTACAAATGTAATATGCTTATGGGTGTTCACGGGTCGAGTTGGATCGATCCGTGAACAAATTCGACTCGAATTTGATCGGGTCTAGGGGCTGGGGGGCTGGATCCGATTCAACTCGACCCGGTTCGGTTTGGGTCGAATGGTCGGGTTACCCCATCACCCAATTTTTTTTTAATTTTTTTCTTATTGTTTTATATTTTATTTAATATAAAAATATTATTTAATATTATTTTAAAAGCATAAAATATGTTTTCTAACTATTTAATATTATTTCTACATTTAAAATATTTTATTTAAATTTTTAAATTTTTTTTAATCAAATATAAGCTTTAAGTTTAAATAAAAGAAAAAAAATAAAAAAAATAAAAAACCGGGCCAATCGGGTCGAGTCAAGTCGGGTTGAATTTTTTCAACCCGTACTCAACCCGCCCAATGGTCGGGTCGGGTCAGGTCCGACCTGACCACAGATCCGACCCGACCTGAACCAGTTCGGATTGAGTCAGGTCATCGAATTCATGAGTTGACCCGATCCGGTGAACAGGAGAGAGAGAGTCTTCTGGCTTCTGCAACATCGTTGGACCTTCGTGAGTTTCAAGATACGAGTTAATGTATGGCAAATGCAGGACAAGACTGCTTGATTTTATTTAAATGGTAGTTTTGAGAGTTACTACTAACAAAAAAAGGATAAAATCAAAAGGAAATAAAATTTAAAAAAGTAAACTAAAATAATATTAGATAAACATTTTGCTGCGATTGGATTAAATGTTTTCTTGTCTTCACTTTTTGACTTATATGCGTCAACATAAACATTATATGATTTTATTTTTAAAATAAAAAAATATATATTATATATTTAGTTGCCTTAAAAGTTGACACATCCATTAAATTAACACGCGCACACACACAAAAGAAAAAGTTCTCTCAAAATGCAATCACGCTTGTTTTAAAAGAATTGTTAATTTGATTTGGATTTAATTGTAAGTAAAACTACAAATGTAATCTGCTCAAAGTTTGAGAGAGAGAGAGAGAGAGTTCTGGCTTCTGCAACATCGTTGGATCTTCGTGGGTTTCAAGACACGAGTTAATGTATGGCAAATGCAGGACAAGACTGCTTGATTTTATTTAAATGGTAGTTTTGAGAGTTAAAAGGAGAAAATCAAAAGGAAATAAAATTTAAAAAGTAAACTAAAATAATATTAGATAAACATTTTGCTGCGATTGGATTAAATGTTTTTCTTGTCTTCACTTTTTGACTTATATGCGTCAACATAAACATTATATGATTTTATTTTTAAAATTTAAAAAAATATATTTAGTTGCCTTAAAAGTTGACACATTCATTAAATTCACACGCGCACGCACACAAAAGAAAAAGTTCTCTCAAAATGCAATCACGCTTGTTTTAAAAGAATTGTTAATTTGATTTAGATTTAATTGTAAGTAAAACTACAAATGTAATCTGCTTAGGGGTGTTCACGGGTCGGGTCCAACCCGACTCGTGAACAAATTCGACCCGAATTTGGTCGGATCGGGTCTAGGGGGCTGGAGCCCGGATCCGATCCAACTCGACTCGGTTCGGTTCGGGTCGGATGATCGGGTTACCCCACCACCTAATTTTCTTTTTTTTTTAATTTTTTCTTACTATTTTATATTTTATTTAATATAAAAAATATTATTTAATATTATTTTAAAAGTATAAATATGTTTTCTAACTATTTAATATTATTTCTGCATTTAAAATATTTTATTTAGATTTTTTAAAACTTTTTTAATCAAATATAAGCCTTAAGTTTAAATAAAAGAAGAAAAAAATAAAAAAATAAAAAACCGGGTCAATCGGGTCGGGTCGAGTCAAGTCGGGTTGAATTTTTCCAACTCGTACCCAACTCGACCAATGGTCGGGTCGAGTTCGGGTCATCGGATTCACGGGTTGACCCGATCCGATGAACACCCCTAAATCTGCTCAAAGTTTGAGAGAGAGAGAGTGTGTGTTCTGGCTTCTGCAACATCGTTGGGCCTTCGTGGGTTTCAAGATACGAGTTAATGTATGGCAAATGCAGGACAAGACTGCTTGATTTTATTTAAATGGTAGTTTTGAGAGTTACTACTAACAAAAAAAAGGAGAAAATCAAAAGGAAATAAAATTTAAAAAGTAAAGTAAAATAATATTAGATAAACATTTTGCTGCGATTGGATTAAATGTTTTCTTGTCTTCACTTTTTGACTTATATGCGTCAACATAAACATTATATGATTTTATTTTTAAAATAAAAAAAAATATATTATATATTTAGTTGCCTTAAAAGTTGACACATCCATTAAAATCACACGCGCGCACACAAAAAAAAAAAGTTCTCTCAAAAAGCAATCACGCTTGTTTTAAAAGAATTATTAATTTGATTTGGATTTAATTGTAAGTAAAACTACAAATGTAATCTGCTCAAAGTTTGAGAGAGAGAGAGAGAGAGAGTTCTGGCTTCTGCAACATCGTTGGATCTTCGTGGGTTTCAAGACACGAGTTAATATATGGCAAATGCAGGACAAGACTGCTTGATTTTATTTAAATGGTAGTTTTGAGAGTTACTACTGACAAAAAAAGAAAAAAAAGGAGAAAATCAAAAGGAAATAAAATTTTAAAAGTAAACTAAAATTTAAGGGCCCAACCGGTGACCTATTGATCTGCAGTCAATTGCTCTACCACTGAGCTATGGACCCATGTTGAATGCACCGTCATTTTATAGGATACATGGTCAAAGTAGCATTTACGAATTCCATCTTCTTTTTCTAATTAATCCCGAGTCAACCTATGTCATTCTCCCTCTCTCCCTCCTCTTCTTTTCTTTCTCCTCTCTTCTTCCCCTCCTATAAATGCAAAGTTCAATGCCCGGAATATAGTTCTCTATATACAACACAACAGAGATAGAGAGAGATGGAAAACGCAGGCTATGCAGGGTTGATGGCGATCTTCGCCGTCTCCAGCAGCGTCGCGCTCGTAGCTGTTCATGTTCAGAAGCGCCTCTCTTCCGATTTCTTTAAGAAGATCCAGTTGGAGATTAATGGTATATAAATGTAATCATTTTTTTAATTTGTTTATGTTTACATGTAGGTATAATAAGTTTCCTGTTTCTTTTGTAGTTTTTGGTTTCCTTCATCAGTTTGTGTTCTCTCTCTCCAATCCCCCAACCGTTTCTTTTTTTTCTGGAGGACAAATAAGTTCTATCATATTTATAAAACCGAATCGAAAAAATGAGGGATTCTAGTTGTAAGATATCTAATGAAACCGTAGTTGAAATTGAGATCTCATTCAAAAAAAAAGATAGCAAATATCTGAAGACCACCTCCGCTACACTCGTTCTCTGATATCCACTTATTATAATAAATAATATTGTGCATTTAAATATATACATTTGGTTACATGCAATAATGCAGTTTTATCAAGTGGATTGTTTATATATATATATATATATATATATATATATATATATATCAAATATTCAAATGTGCAATTAATTGGCCCTTATATTTCACATCGAAACTCTTTTAAGTTCCACTTGTTAGAACTGAACTTATATATTTTCTTTACTCAAGTTACATTATTTTAGATTTTTAGTGCATGCATGAATTTCCTAAGAACATGCGATCAACTAATGAAAATTTCTTTTTTTTTTAAGCGCAAGTAGAGTACATGCATGCATGATCGATCGCACTTTTCAAGCTTCGTATTTGGAAACTTGGAATGGAACAACTTTTTTTATACATGGATGATTGATGGATCTTTATAGGCGATATTAATGGAAAGAAGACGGCCAAGAAGAAGGTAAGGTTCGCCACTGACGTAGTCGAGCCGTCGTCGGACAACAAAGAATACCGGAGGCGTCGACTACGACCGGGGTTCTGAACGTTGACTTCTCTTGGATACACGCCAAATTCACCTCCGTTTGAGATCGGTGATCCGGAATAGTATATTTTTTTAACACTGCTGCAAATTAGATATATTGCAGCTTTAATAATTTTCTTTCCGGTTTATAAGTTTTTTGTTTTCTTCTTTTTTTTTTCTCTTTTCCTATATTGCAGCCTTAATTGGATTTTGAACACTGCTGCAAATTAGATATATTGCATGGTCTTGTATGGATGTGTTAGGTCTTCTTGCATCACGAGATTCATGCCTAATGCTTAAGTAAAAAAGTTTTGTACCAATATAATTATATATGTTGCCTATCAATAAAATGTGCTTCCTTTGTGTAAGTTTATTTTTAATATATCATATCAAAAGTAGTTGGAGACATGCGTACGCATCTAAGTTAATTATTAATTGATTCGAAAATAACGTAGGAGACGCATCTAAGTTTTTTATTTTAGCAAACTTTACTTTGTATAATTAAAGCTTTTTTATGGCGTGAGGAGATATTTACATTTGAATATTATTTTTTATATTTATGACTAATAAAACGTCCAGTGTGATAGAGTAAATTTTACTCTACGTTTCATGTGCGAACTTATCTAGAGGTTTTAAGAAAACGGGAGGCGGCTTAGTTATATTTAATTAAACTCATTGATTCGTGTTATTGGATACTTTATCTTTAAAACAAGAGAAAAGGGATGGTGCATGCATGGAACACTGCAGATGGTGTGTTATATAACTAGTCTTCGATCAATCTAAATCAGAGTCTAAGTCACGAGTGAGTTGATTTGATATTTTATTTTAAAAAATATATTTATTTTAAACCAATTACCTCCCTTTATACTCAAACAAAATTTACAGTCCAAATAATTCCTAACATATATATATATATATATATATATATATATATATATGTATGTATATATATAAACACATTGCAATTTAGATCCACATGAAACTACTAGTGTTAAGTCCCTGTACTGCGTGGCCTATGTTCTCTTTTTTTTCCCTTGAATAAGAATGGAGGGCGAATTTGACTCTATATAATCAATATTCAAAAGTTAATTAATAACCCGTTAATTTGATGTCACGCTTGCACGCACTCTTCAAACATAATTGTGGATTTGTTTCAAGCGGAAGGGGAAAACGTATGAAATAATACATAATTAAAATTCAACATATATATGGAGTAAATTAAATTCATATATTTAGCAACAAAACTTTGGAGGGAAAATATGCATTCCTCTAGGCAGTGATTGGCTCTTGGGCAAGAACTTGCTCAAGTTCTGAGAATTTTTGCCAAACGATGTTCTTCATCTTGGAGAACAAAAAGTTCTCGCCATTCGTGAGAACTTTTATTTTTTTCTTTTATTTTTTACATTTTTTTTACTTTTTAATTCTTTATTGTATTTAAATTAGTAAAATATTATAAATACTATTTATTGTTAATATTATTAATTAAACTATTTTTATAATAATTTATTTATTAATATATTTTTATTTAGTTTTATAAAATAAATTCTTTAACTTAATATAAATATTTTTTGTGGATTATAATATTAATGACGTATGAAAATAATATATTACAATATTATTATTTTCATAAATTATAAAAATTATAATATTATCATAAATATTTTTTCATTTTTTTGTAAAAAATAATATTAAAATAAATATGTTTCATAAGTAATTATTTTAAATTGCATAAATAAGTAATATTTAAATTTACCATGATTTTATACATCGTAAATTAATAAATTATATCATTATTTCTTACTTTTTATCCAAACACCTACTAAAATTTATCTATCAAATCAATCTTCCAAATTCTCATCATTACACATTATCATCCAAACACCACATCTAAACTTATCTATCAAATCAATTAGTTCTCGAGAACTAACGAGAACTCAAAATTTTCATACCAAACACAGCCCTGGGTTTACAGTAAATGTATAGATATAAGAGAGTAAGAACTATCAAATACGTCCAACAAATTTTTTTTCTTCGTCCACGGATATAAAACATAATTGATGAGTAAATTACGTCATATATCCTTCATCTTTAATCGTTTTCCTAGCGTTATCCTCCAACTTCACTTTGTAACGATATATCTTTTAACTTATTTCACCAAATAATCTTTTTACCTTTGATAGACGATTTTTCGATGGCGCCACACGATGATTTCTCTCCTCCACGCAAGCAAAGAAATTCAACATGATATTACTAAACAAATTAAAAAACTTGGCGTACCCCACCCAACTCGTTGGATGGGGCGACCCCTTCCCTACCGGCACAAGCGCTAGGAGAAAGGGGGAAGAGTCCCCCCCATCTCCCTTCTCCCTGCGATCGTCGATGCAAGCGCAAGGAAATGGGCGACCTTGCCTACGGCGGCGAGATCGCAGAGAGGGGTTGGGAGCGACCCCTTTCCCTGTGTCGGCGAGCGGCAACAAGTGGTCCGACGAGCGGCGACAAGTGGTCCGGTGAGTCGCTCCTTTCCCAACGCTATGAGGAGCCTGCGCCAGTGAGCCCGGTCATGTACTTCCTCATCAGAGACCCCGTCCCGCCCCCGTTGAAATGGCTATCGAAGCCGATGGTAGGACAGAAGCCCACGGGGAAGCCATCATCCTGGTCATGGTGTCGATGTTGTAGTATAGCTTGCCGATCGTCGCACCTGACTCGACCCACACAGTCTTATCGGTCATGTTGACCATGACGACGCATAGCTCGACGAAGTCCAGGAGGACGAAGGGGTCACTGGAGGAGACATAGGGCATGCCCTCGAAATCGTGGTTGTTGCTCCAGACGTGAACTCGCAGGTCATGGCCGTGATAGCAAGAGACGGCGGCCTGAACGTGTGAGGGGCTCGTGGGTGTGACGATGAACGTCGATTTGGTGGTGGCATCCGACACGAGGAACCTCGCGTCGCGGGCGGAGGAGCGAAGTAGAGCGCCATAAGAAGAGTCTCCGGGACGATGCTAGAACACGCCCAGTGGGGGAGGCGGCCCTCCCCTTCTGTGCGCGGGGGAAGGGGCGCCCCCTCTCTTCACCGGCAAGGCTCCCCCTCTCTTCTCTGATGAGAATATAGGGGGGAGACCGTCCTTCCCCTCTGCAGGATCGCACACGCAGGGGGGGAGGCGACCATCCCCCTCTACGCGATTTGCACGCGTAGAGGGGAAAGGTCGCCTCCCCCTCTGCGTGAGCGATCGCGCATGGGGATCGCCCCCTAGACCCTCTTAGGCTCGTTGACCGGGCAACGAGACTCCATAGGAGAAATCTGTTGAAGCGCCTGATCCTAAAGGGAGATCACATAGGGTTACAATTTGGTTCGGATACAAGCCATTATCAACACAACTTATAACTCATTTTTTAAAAAAAAAGTCTTAGCGTTTGGTATTTTATAATATGACTGATAGGATATAAATCTACTTATAAGTTGAAAAAAAGGAGGAAGGGTGTTTATTTTTTCTAAAAAAATAAGTTAGTTAGTTATATCATAACTAAGTTTTATTCAAATATGTAATTACTTATTTTTAAAAATAAATTTTAGTCAATAGTCAAACGGCATCAAGTTGAAACCTCGGCTTATTTTGCATGAGAAAAAAAATTGATCAGTTTGATAATAAATATATTATTTTATTCTTAGAATATACATAATTTTTCTTCACATATTTTTTATTATAATTTTAAGGACTTTTCTGTCATTTGATTAAAATAATGATTTTATAAGTAATCAACACATATTTACTTATTTTTAAAATCAGCTTCAATCATTCAACTGCTTATAGCACTTTAATTTATTAATTGTTTTATATCAAAACAGTTAAGGCTTTTCTCAACCGTCCGAAATTTCTTTAGCAAATTGGTAAGGTATTTTAGCCCTAGCAAATTACTCATTTTGTTATAGTGAAATCTATTTCCAATATAGTTTTTTTTATTAATACCTCATATATAGATAGGTAATAAGCCGAAGCAAATAACTAAATGGGTTGCCATGTTGATCGATATTTGCACATCGTGCATGCATTGTTCTAATTAAATGCCGCGTGGAATTAATTAAATATACAATCGTTCATATTTTTTTATTTTTATTTAAATAAGAAATTAAGATACAATGCATCTTATGTAACATCAGCCATGACGATTCAAAGTCATGTAAGATCGGCTGCAGGGTTATTAATTGAATTGTTGAAGCTTGCACGAGTAGTTAATTAATTGGCTGGCCAAGAAGTAAGAACGAATTGAATGCATTAACTAACACCCGATGCCGCTTAACTGTAACCATCCCTGCTTAATTAATTAAAGTAGGGATCAAATTGTGTGTCCATGACTACTTCGAAACGTGATCATGAAGATATATATAATCACAATATGCAACTACACCGTGCAATTTCATAAACTATCGTATTGGTATTATTTTAATTTAATGGTTTAAATTATTTATGTTTTGAATCATTGAATCAAAAACATCATCTGTCCAGGCGTTTAATAAGCTTCAACTTCACATAGACGTTATTTGGTTGCGATATAAGATATACGGTCACCGATATTTTTTTGCATGTGTGTATTTTTTGCGTTTGTCTTCAATGTCAAATTGTATCTTTGTTTTTTATTTTTCCTTCCATAAGCATGACTCCAATCAATATTTTTTAGTACGGGAGCCAAACTCAAGCATTATAATTGTTAATTATTCTTTTTTTTTCGGTGATATAATTGTTAATTATTCTAATATGCACGGAACAATGTGTGTCTTGGATCGTACATATAGAGACACATTTTTGTCCATCGGCTAATTATTTTCTGTTCTTGTGATGGATAAATCTTTTCGACCACACAGAAAGCAAAGGGACGACCAGCCTGCAAGGCTGCAGAATTCAGTCCAATCCCTGTCGGGCCGGGCCCATTCACCCTGCATTAACTGCAATTGATGGCATATCATCTTTCTCTCTCTCTCTCCTATTCATCACCTATCAACCAATCATTCACCCACAACCAAGACATAGGACCAACCATTTATTTACTATTTATTTATTTTTATTACTATTTCTCTTGAACACTCGCGTAGCAACACATGACACCACACACATGGTCGAAACAACAAAACCCCCTGACACGTGCGACGTCGATTCTTGGCTCCGTCCCTTATCCTTTCTTCCTCAATTCGCCTACACCGCGTGAGGACCAATGACTCCTTGCCACGCCGTCGATACCGCATATCTATTCGAGATCCGCGGTGTAGAGAAATCTTAGCGAGTGGAGTGGATTAATTTTTTTCTTCTTGTCCCCCATTTAAAATCGCACTTCGTGGCACACTCTTCTTCCTTCCTTCTCTCTCGTCGCCGTCTCTTCGTTCGCCGTCGTGGTCTCCCCCAGCGAGCAACCTCGTAACCATTGTCGACTAGCCGCGGGAATCCGTCGAAACTTCCCTTTCCCCTTTCGCCCTGCCGCCGCCGGAGAATATTTTACTAGCGTGGTACGTGTATAACGCTTTGAATCCCGGCTCGTCAAGTTAATTAATTGATCAATGGCGCGGAGATTAAAGACGGAGCTCTATCGGGATCCTCATCCTCGTGCCGCCTCCCCAGGTACCCGGGCGACAGCCACGAGGAGAAGGCATCCGGGGATCCTGAAGGAGCCGGTGCCGGTGAAGGCGAGGTGCGCGGAGGTGGCGGGTGGCACTGCGGCTAACTGCGTGGCCGTGGTGTGCTGCTGCCCGATCGGGCTAGTGAACCTGATATTTCTTGCGACCGTCCGGCTGCCGGCGGGCCTCTGCCGCAGAGCACTCCGGACGAGGGCCAAGAGGCGAAAGGAAATCAAGAGGCGCAAGGCCGCTGGAGCTTTCCTCGGTCCCAAAGCGGCGGCCGTTGGGGCTTCCGCCGGTGGACTGGTGGAAGCGACGGACGGCGACGACGAGGTCGAGAAGGAGTTGAAAGTGCGGAGGACGACGGTGGCCCTGGCGCTGGGCGGTCGGCGCTCGGATTTCTGGACGGCGAGAGCGTGGGCGGCGGATGTGGAAGAGATGATGGAGAAGGAGATATGGGCCAAGTTCTACGGAACGGGATTCTGGCGGAGCCCGTCGCAACGGGAGGACGAACGGTGAGCCGCACGGCCCCTTCCGTTGCCGGGACACGGTGACATCGAGGTAGACGTTGCCGTAACCATAACAGTAACAGGGACCGAGACGTTAATGCAATGCCTCTACGGCTCTACTAATTGTGACGGTGCAGTGGCCGTCCGGTTCTGGTCAACGTTTTCGTTTTGACCGTAGCCTTCAAGTTAAATTATATATATATATATATAATATTATGACATTTTTATTTCTAACGTGTAATCTTTTTATTGCTATTGTTATATATATATATATATATATTTCTGGTGGAGTTTAGGAACTTAAAGCTAACTATAAAGAGTTGTCTATAACAGATAAGAATTTTGTAATATCATGTACACTCACAGCCTCCTAGTTGAGAAAAAAAATCTAAAACTTTTTTAATCTACTAACAAGGAAAGGGGAAGGAAACAAGTGACCTGAAAAAAAAAAACGAAAGCTGTCTACCGTTTCCACTTAACTTGATATATTCCATGAAGAATTCCTTATATTGTTTGCATAGCCAATTCCTTATATTTTTTAGTATAAATTGGAATAAGTTCGTGATCGAATAAGATGTAATAATTTCCTACTTTTGAATACAACATTTATTTCACGGCCACAAAATCATCAGAGCTCTCCAAATTTTAACACTAATTAATTAACATTTTGGGTTAAACTTTATTAGACTTAACCAAATTGAATCCGGATTTAATTCAGCGATGGGTCATGCCGGATCGCCTAAAGCGTATACCGTGCCAAGAAATGAGAAAAAAATATTGTGATATTATTATATAACAGTAAAGAATAAATATTTAATTACAACAATGACATTTATAATATGACTATTAAAAAGAATTCAAAATATAAACCATATTGCAAATAATAAGGAACATGTAGTATATCACATTAGACATGTAGTATATCACTTATTTTTCATGTTTTCAAATTTTTATAGATTACCATCTAGAGCATATTACTTAAACAAATAAGTCAAACATTAGTCAAAGTAGTCGCAAAATAAATAAATGAAAGGGCAAAAAGTAGTGAACATTTTTTATATTTATCTAATAAAATAAAGTGACAATAGAATACAATAATGTGTTTAAAGTGACAACAGTGTAACCTAACTAAATGAAATTATTAATAGATATTCTAATATTTTAGATTCTGTTTTTAAAGATGGATAGATTAAATTAATGCGCTCGATCATTGTTCTAACTCTTTATCATTTGAGTAGTGACTTTATTTTTCTTTCGTGGACATTGACAGACAAGTTGTGTCTATTTATGGTACTTTTTGTCACATCTTACATTTTTTCTCCCTTTAATAATAATAATAATAATAATAATAATAATAATAATAATAATAATAATAATAATAATAATACATTCAATGGTTAAGATCAAATTCAATATTAGCAGTGATTTTAATTTTTAAAATAGATATTTTTAGTTATATATATTAGTTATTTACTTTACATCTGATTTACATCTTCATTAAATTCATACATATATTATTACGTTGACTAGTTTTCATCCATTCAGGGGAATTTCATGACAGCTCTTGCAGCCAATATACGAATCACGACTAATGTTATTAAGATCTAAATCTTATATAGCATCGGAGGATGATTATAAAATCGATCGAATTGAGATCATATTCTAATTAACAAAAAAATATTTTTAAATTAACAATTTTTTAAAATAAATTTGTCGCACTTAAATTTTAAATTACAGCTCATTAAGTCATTTTTATTAAGTCTTAAGTGAAATTACATTAAAACATATTAAAAATAAAGAAAATATAAAGATAAAATTGAATAAAGAGTAATAGAATCGTAAAATGTAAATGTACGGCCACGCCTTCCCAGTTTAAAACATAACATTGAGTTGTCGCATGCATCTTGAACGCATTAAGCAAAATGGGTTGGCCTTATTAGATCATAGCACTAAGCACAGTGTTGGTGGATCGATGTTTGGGCTTTCTAATGGCCCATTCGTAACTTCCCAAAAGCCAACCCATTACAGCCGAAACCCTCAAGCGAGCAGAACGGACGGCTGACAACGGAATGCCCTCGAATCCAACGATCGAAGTCAATCTACAATAATGGCGTCTTTTTCGTGCACCACTCTCTTGATATAAAGCCACAAAACCCTAAACGAATCCCGTAAGGCGGCGAGCGCGGAGATCGTCATCGGCGACAGCGGCAATGGGTGAGCTCGTCTCTCTCCCTCTCCCCCATCTCTCATCTCTTTTGTTTCTTGTTATCTTCGTCTCTTCATCCTATTCCCATGGAGTTGTTGCCTTACTCTTGTGTTCGAGTCTGCCCGCCATTTTCACGCGCCATTCTGGCGTTCTGATTGACATTTGTTCAAATCGTCTTATAAATGATGTATCCTTTGGAATTTCGAAGGGGCTTACAAGTACGTCTCGGAGCTATGGAGGAAGAAGCAGTCGGATGTGATGCGGTTTCTGCTACGCGTGCGCTGCTGGGAGTACCGCCAGCATCCTTCCATCGTACGCGTCACGCATCCGACTCGCCCTGACAAAGCTCGCCGTCTCGGCTACAAGGCCAAGCAGGTTTTATTTTTAAACCATTCCGTTGTCTTTTGGTATATTTTTTAGAAATATCACTTAAAATACCTTTTGTGCATGTGAAAGTTGTATACTTTATATTTGTATGCGCGGTCTACTTCTTGTTGTTGTCCATTTTCATGATTCCGTCATCTATTAATTATGCTATATTTGCACTCGTATTTAGTTCTTTGGTGCATCATTATACATCTGATGAAAAAAAACTTTTTTAGTTACACTAAACTTCATTCCCATTCCATTTTGTGTTTTAATGTAACCGCATGGATTTCCTCTGCAATTGAGGATATCTTTCTTTAATTTCTTGCATTCTAATTTATGTGTGGAAACAGTGAGACTCGTTGGCGTGATAATTGATTTTGCTGCTGGATAAAACTAGTCAATGTCATTGTATGCTTATTAATATAGTTCATTTATTTGAATATATGTGATGCTCGTTGTAAGTTTTTGGTTGTCATCATTCTGTGGTTGTTATTTAAATCAATCCTCCACAGTTGATATAAATATATCTATACAGTATGCCATGAATTTATGTTCTGCGTGATAGGAATAATTTTTTATGTTCGTAAATAATGTAATTACTCATGTGCTATTAAATACTGAGAGTAGTATGGATTTGAAAGAAATCTCCTTTTAAGTTTCTTAGGTTGCAAGTTCAGTGTAATTAGAGTAGTATGGACTTGAAAGGAATCTTCTTTCAAGTTTCTTAGGTTGCAAGTTCAGTGTAATTTGGAACTCTCTTACTCAGTGACTTTCAAATGATTTTCTAGTATTTTAAGACATGTAACATTTTCAGATTGCTCTAGATAAAAAATGCAGCTCTGGTTGACCGTTTTTATTGAAACATATTTATATTTACAGTTTGTATGCTTGCATCAGCCGACCCCACCTAGTGGGATAAGGCTTTGTTGTTGTTGTTTGTATGCTTGCATCATATTTCTTGATAACTACACTGTTATGTTATGTTATTGTTAGCATTTTATATCGTCTGTCAATATATCGTGTTTGTTTGAATTGGGAACGAACAGGTTGTTCATGTCACCTATATGAGGTTAATATTGATGACAAATAGTTCTAGCCTTTTCATCATTGCTGACCATGCTTTTTCACCTCATTCTTTTGATACAGGGATATGTCATTTATCGTGTTCGTGTAAGGCGTGGTGGCAGGAAGAGGCCAGTGCCTAAGGGTATCGTCTATGGAAAGCCTAAGCATCAAGGTATCACTCAGTTGAAGTTCCAAAGGAACAAGAGATCCGTTGCTGAGGAAAGAGCTGGGCGCAGGTTGGGAGGTCTGAAGGTCCTGAACTCCTACTGGGTCAATGAGGTTTGTTAGCTTTGATTCCAAGAAGCCGTTGACCTTTTGGTTTGTAAATAATGATTTGTTTTTCCATATTTGTTAAATGTTGACTTGTGTTCATGTCCCTTGTAATTATCAGGATTCAACTTACAAATACTTCGAAATCATACTTGTTGATCCTGCACATAATGCAATTCGCAATGACCCAAGGATCAATTGGATCTGTAAGGGTGTTCACAAGCATCGTGAGCTTCGTGGTCTCACTTCAGCTGGTAAGAAGTACAGAGGCCTTCGCAGCAAAGGACACCTGAGTCACAAGGCTAGGCCATCTCGCAGGGCCACATGGAAAAGAAACCAGACAGTGTCTCTCCGCCGATATCGTTGAGCTTGTCTTGTGCATCTTTGGCTTGGTTCACCTGCAACTTCATAGTAAACCTATCAGCAATTTTGCATTGTGGTTTGAAATCTGTATTGTGAACTGTGTTCAGGTTTTGTTTTCCAGACTCGTGTAATTCAGTGGATCATGACTATGTTCCATGTGTTAGTTTCCAATTGGTCTAGTTCTATGGATTTTCACTGCATTCAAAAGAAATTCTTCTATTGGATTTGCTGTTTCATTTTTTTGGATTGTGCCCATGGGCATCTTTTATAGTCGGTCCTAAGTCCGGATAAAGGAGGAGGGTTATGTTAGGTCTCGACAGTCAGCGTAAAATCTTGTTGAATCTCATGAACATGGATGAACGAATGAGCAGAATGACGTCGTATGATTCATTTAGCCGACCCCACTTATGTTGTTGTTGTGCCCATGGGCATCTTTGCTTGGCCTTTGAAATCTACCCTTTTTATCTATATTTTATTTGATACCTGTTCGCCATTGCTAAATTGAATCGATTATTTGTTTTTATAGCTGCCCTTTAGAAACATTAATATCTATTTTAGGTGTTCTCCAAGTTCCCCTGAGTTTTATAGCACAATGTTTATTATTACACATTTTGTCAAATCAACTAGTAGTAACTGATAAAAAACTTGAAGCGAAGTAGGAATGCATCTGAGATCTATTTGGTGGTAGAGTTTTTAATGGCGTCTGCAGCAAGGAAATGTGCATGCACGGAGCCAGCAGTTGTCGATTTCTATTAAAAAAAATAGATGCGCATGTTTATCTTGTCTACACTAATAGTTTTAGGTGAGGAAATTGCAACGCAGGCGGTTGCTGATCTTAGTGCAATCTCAAGATCTTTTGGATACAGAAATCTGAACATCAAAAGTATAAATGTATTACAACATCATACTACAAGGAAAGAATTGCTGGTAGCTAACACGTCCGGCCAACGCTAATGAAAATAAGTGGGGCAATAAAGTCTCACCCAATTTAAAAAGTGTATTGACTATAATTTTTTTATTAAGAAATAAGTATTTATTTATTTCATTTGTACTAAATATATAACTAACTCAGCTATCTTTTGAGCAATCACAATAATTTTATTGATTTATTAATGAACAATATATAAATGTAAAAGTTTAATTATAAGTAATTCATAACCAGTCATAAAATTAACCGAGTAGATTAAGGTTAACAATAATAAGATATTCCATGTTAATTATTAAATAGTAGATTTTGGGGAAAAAAGTGAAGTTAATCTTATTCTAATAAATGTTTGGCTATGTCCTTAATTATTACACTTATTTATCTGACCCCCATTTGGGCTTGTTCGGTTGAGAGTAAAAAAAAAATGAAAAAGAACGAAGCAAAAGAAAGATAGTCAACTTATTTTATTTGGTAATTTAAAATAAAATAATAAGAAGGATAAAATCTTCACCTTATCCTAATTTAGAGTAGTAAAAATTATAATGAACATATATTTTTTTTATTTTAAGCGTTTTAATTAAATATATAATTATACATATGAAAAATAAATCATCTACATTATAATTAACCACTTCTTTTCTTTTCTTTTTTTTTTCATCATATTTCCTTTTCGTCTTTTTCCTTATACTTATTCATCTTCTCCTTTTCTAATGAACACTTCAGCCAACCGAAAGCTTTGCATTACTAAAGAATCTTACAACCACAGAGTTGCACGTGTCACGGGGCATTTCCCGTGACACGAAGCGTGAAGCCTCGCGGCACTAGTGCCGCTCAACTTATAGCCCTCGGCCGCATAGCGCCGAAAACATGGAACACATGCAGCCGCCCCGCACTGCGTAATATTGCGGAATACCAAGTTATCCGCCCTTAGGGCATTTATCTTGTAAGGCCGTCCTTATGAATGATCAAGTAGGTGACGTTCCCGTAGGGTACGTCTTTTGCATCTTCAATATGTAACAAGACTCCTATACCTACGGTACACTGAGAGGAGTTCACTAGTGTCTTCCGAGGCCCAATTGTATGTTATGTTTCATAATATTTAATACAAGTAAGCATTCCTTTAATTCTATTGTCATGACCTTGAGCGTGGGGTGGCAACCCACATCGGTGTCCCTTCGTGGCGTCCCGTGGTCCCTTCGTCGCCCCTTCGAACTTTAAGCGCCCAAGCGCCTACATTAGTGCCGCAACGTGCTAATGCCACGGTTTCGTGACGAGTAGTCCAACACTCTAGTCATGTCCGTGATTGAATGCCTATAAGAGCGACTCTCGGCATAGTCGTCTCGACCATAAAACTTCCGCCGCAAACTCAAAACAGGCTTGGCTAGGTGCCTATCCGCCTAGTCGTCGCACGCAGTCTAGTGTCCGAGAATGACCCCGTGACAAGTGGTAGCAGAGCAGTTCTTCCTGGTCGGATTACCCAGCGACGATGACTCGCTTGTGTCGTCGCAACGTACCCTGGCGTAGGAAATGTGCTTCCGCTCAAATACTCCATCACGCCCAGGCGCACTGGTACCATGGTCTTTGATCGTGTACGCCAACGAGGAATGCGTGGCAAACCTCCTCGCCGCACGCCCAGTCATGCCCCGCAGCATGTTCCTCATACACCCGTGTCGTGTCAAGGAACGTCCGTCATGCATCATGATGACAGATTGATCGCCCCGCCTAACCGGGACGGTCATGCGTCGCTCACTCGAGCAGATCAATCATCCCAGGTATACAGTCGGGAATCCTGAAGTGTCGCGCTGCGTCAAAGAGTGGCCATATGCTCCACATGATGGTCTTGCGCTACTCATATCATGAGATCGCTTACACGAGCGTCGTGTAACTCGGAGGACCCGTGTCATATTCAGGGACTGTCGGTCATGCACTATCATGACGACCTGGCGCTGCTCGGTATTTCGTGACGTCGCATCGCATGTCCAGTCATGCAACGTGAAGTGCACAACCGTTTCACGGGAGAAGTTGGCTTAAAGACAAATATCAAGGTTCACGGTCCCTTTTTGGCCAAAGAATATCATTCTTTTGGCCAAGGAGCATCAATCACAAGCATCTTATCGTGTCGCAGCGTCGCCTGCCACGCCACGATGACTTTCAGGAATGGAGCAAAGCGTTGATTACTTGCAAACACTCGCGGACGAGCTGTCAGCCTTGCCTACCTCGTCAAGTGTTGCCCCGCAAGCGGCGCGATGTCATCCATCGAGGAGTGGGACGAACCTGATACACGCCAACGCAAATCGACGCCTCAACTCAGCGACCAATTTGGCAAATGGTCTGAGCGTCGAGCATCGACGAACCTTAGCATGCTGCTGTCAAGCGTTCTGCCGCCAACCGAAGGAAGGAGTACCCTTTCCTTTTGGACATCGTCTCGAGTAATCGAAGCGGCCTCCAAGGATCGCAATGCGAAGGTTTTGAAGGACACATTGGCGATGTCGTCCCTTAAATGGAGATGGAGGTAATGTTGGGAGCTCATGCCATGAGTTCACCAACCGCAGTCCGCTTATCTAAGCGGAGCATCTTCACGTGCATCCCCACGGATCAGTGAAGGCCCGGAATGGCTACTCTTTCGTAAGGGTCAAGCCGCCCGGTGGACGAGTATGTCAAAGGTGTATGATCTAGAATGACAGGCACAGTGGCATTACTTTGTCCAAGGTGCGGACGGACGAGCATCTAAGGTGCATTCTCTTCGTGAACGGGCACAACGATCTCGCCCCGTCCATACCCCAAAGGGATTGTCAAAGCTTCAAAGGAGGTCCCAGGATCGGAAGAAGGCATATCCCAAGAATCCTGCAAGATGTGACAAATTCAGGATGGCGTTGCCATCGCGACAATGTAGAATGTGGCAAGCATGCATCCCAAACATGGGACAGAAGAAGTGACAGTTCATCAATTATGCAAGCCCTGACAAGTTGGGACTGGAGGTCAAGATCGCATTGTTCAACATCGGCCAGATGGACAAGTTGAAGGAGGAAGTGAAAGGAATCACCGAGCTCCACCTACAGTGTTCCCAGAAGGATGAAGACCCAGTGTTGGTGTTCTTCAAGTAGAGGGGTTAGAAGCTTTGGACTAGGAAGGAAATGGAACGACTAGATCGTCCAACCTCCGCTCACTAGTCGACGTTGCCAAGTCAATCGGGACAAGTGCCATACCACCAAAGCCCTTGGACAAGGGCAATGGTGGGGGAGAGAAGCTCAAGTCGCAAGGAGGAAGCTACTTATGCCAAAGACAAAGATCGCCCATCGAAGCAGGAGAAGCGAGTCGAACCACAGGCACATGTGGGGAGACCCTCATCGTCGCTCACTGTAGCGACTGGGAGTGGACAAGGTGCGGAATGTTATATCAAAGAACCTTGCTCCACCTCAAACCGTCGAGATATCTCTTGTCCACCAAGGGTAAGTGGAGTTGAGAACGGCGGACGAAGGACTCAACGTTGCAGCCATCTGCAACTTGAAGATAGCGAGTTGAACTACAAGGGAACGTGGGGAGACTCTCGTCACCCACTATGACGACTTGGATGGACAAGGCATGGATTGTCATATCAAAGAACCTTGTCCCGCCTCAAGACTGCCGAAACATCAGGTGATCACCAAGGAGGAGGTGGTCCTGCGCTTTTTGTTCGGCAGAGGTATGAAAGACTCTACGTTGCAATTATTTGCAACATAGAGACGTTGAGTCAAACCCACAAAGAGACCTGAAGCGTCCCAAAGTATCCGTGGGAAGACTCTCGTCGCTCATCATAGCGACCCCAGTCACTCGAAGCAGACAAGCTACAAGCATCGACATCGGAGAGCTTGTGCTGTTTCAAGCCGTCGAAATTCAAGAATGATCATCGAGGGTGAGATGGTCCCGTACTTCGCATTCGACGGAAGGGAGATCTTATGCTGCGGCCTTCCGCAACATGAAGGCATCGAGTCAAGTCATGCAGGTCGAATGGCGAGACTCTTCATCGTGTTCTACACGACCCTGAGACAACTCTTCTTCGCGTTATTCCTGAAGGCATACAAGAGTTGTTTCACCCCCAAAGAAGCCAAACCACACAAGTTGACGCTGTGCAAGTCGAAGAGAAGTGAAGCCAACAGAGACTTGATGGATGGATAGTTGCTTGATGAAGTCAGACCGCACATGGCGGACTCCACTGGCGCTGCACAAGTGATGACCTCGGATTGGACGAAGGATCAGCGAGTGAAGCAGGCCTGAGGGAGGAGTCCTCAGCGAGACCCCAAGGAGCGGGCATTTCTGGCGCTGCGTGATGCTGATGAAGTTGAAGTCAAGGCAAAGAAGACGGAATTGAACGAGACAAGCGAAGTCAAGACGCAAGACGAAGGCCCCGAGGAAGCCCGGACAGCGGCGTCGGGGGCGTCACCGACTTTGGTGGGGGAGAATGTCATGGGACGTTTCCCGTGACACGAAGCGTGAAGCCTCGCGGCACCAGTGCCGCTCAACTTATAGCCCTCGGCCGCTTAGCGCCGAAAACATGGAACACATGCAGCCGCCCCGCACTGCGTAATATTGCGAAGTACCAAGTTATCCGCCCTTAGGGCATTTATCTTGTAAGACCGTCCTTATGAATGGCCAAGTAGGTGACGTTCCCGTAGGGTACGTCTTTTGCATCTTCAATATGTAACAAGACTCCTATACCTACGGTACACTGGGAGGAGTTCACTAGTGCCTTTCGAGGCCCAATTGTATGTTATGTTTCATCATATTTAATACAAGTAAGCTTTCCTTTAATTCTAGTGTCATGACCTTGAGCATGGGGTGGCAACACACATCGGTGTCCCTTCGTGGCGTCCCGTGGTCCCTTCGTCGCCCCTTCGGACTTTAAGCGCCCAAGCGCCTATATTAGTGCCGCAACGCGCTAATGCCACGGTCTCGTGACGAGTAGTCCAACACTTTAGTCATGTCCGTGATTGAATGCCTATAAGAGCGACTCTCGGCATAGTCGTCTCGACCATAAAACTTCCGCTGCAAACTCAAAATAGGCTTGGCTAGATGTCTATCCGCCTAGTCGTCGCATGCGGTCTAGTGTCCGAGAATGACCCCGTGACACGCACTTCGACGCATCTTTACCCCTAAAAAGAAGTGAGAGAAATTGGAAGCTCTGCCATATTATTGATTGGTATGCATGCAGGAGTGGCAATCTAAGAATCACCACGTAAATTTGAATTCAGGCTTTGTACAACTGTGGAGCAGATTTCAAAGACGAGGTATCCTCATCTTAGTTACTTATATCAGACACCAGAATTCAATGTATAAAGTCTGGAACATGGTATCTCGTCTGATCGATCATGATAAAACATGAGCTTGCAGATACTCTCAAATTATTACCTAAAGCCAAAGAGAAAGTTCTTCAACAGATTTCTTGTCAATAAAGCATAGGAGCAAATTATAAGGAGAGAGAGAGAGCAATGTTGTTAAAATCAGACTGTATCGGCCGGTGATCCGATTTGATTTAACATCAAAACTGGAAATGATGTTGGATCGGATAAAAATCGGTTGAATCGTTAAAAACTGGTTGAACCAGCAAACCGGAGAAAATCCGGTTCAAAAATTATTTGGTTAATTTTAAAAATAGTTTGTCATCGAAGGGCATTTTAAGAAAAAAAGTAAAAGAAAACTCATTACTGCCGACACTTTCTCATTTGTTCCCTTCTTAGGGTTCTTTATGTTGCTGTCGACGGCGGCTTTTTACTAAAAGATGAAGGAGAAATCGACGAGTTGAGTTGGTTTTCTTTCGATTAAGTGAAACTTATCCTCTAATATAAGCTAAAAGATCAAAAGACGGGTATTTAATCCTACTAACTCAACCAATAAAATATTTTATTATTGTTTAATAGTATTTTTGGATGTTGGCTCTCTTGCGAATATTTGTTTTGTTCTGTTGCAAGCGGTTAGAATTTTTTACCATTTTCTTATGTCCAGAAGTGTCCAACTATCCACCATGTTGATGTTGTAGGCTTACAACAACATTTCATTTTTTTTTTACTTTTTTCTTATGTCCAGAAGTGTCCACAACTCCAGACTCCACGTCTTGATGTTATATCACAACAACATTACAATATTAAATTCTCTCTGTTGCTCTTGTTTTTATTTGTTTATTGTTAAGATTATTTTATAAATTGTATCTATAAAAGTATAAATGCTATGAAGATCTACATTTATATTATATAAATATTAAATAAGTGTTTTGTTTACTTTATTTTTTACTTTATTTTTTAATAGAAAAGCTTCTATTTTTAAAAATTTATCATATGTTTTTTATAATTGTTATTTTTTTGTCCCACAAAGCTATGTTAGTATTTTTTTCTTGTTCACGTATTTTTTATTGTTTGTTTAACTAAGGTTCCATGAAATTGGATTTCATCACAATATAAGCAATTTTACAAAGTGAATAATTCAATATTTTTCTTAACTGCTTTTTGTTAAAAAAATGCAGCTAATCAACTATGACTTCTGAGGAACAATCTGGGGCACAACCCTCCTTAATATCTCCTATATCAAGAACTTCAATTAGACAAAAGAAGGGTACAGCATGGAAATACACAAGTGAGGGAACAAATGCATAAGATAGAAAGATATTATTGTGTGGATTTTTGTCAAAAAATAGATTGCAAGAGGGGGCATTAACATGATGAAGCAACACCTTGCTAGGAATAAAGAAAATATTGACTCATGCAAAAAAGTACCTGCAGAAGTTCGTTCTGAAATTAAAAGCTCATTGGACATTATCTTACAAAAGAACAAGGAGAAAGATAATTTGATCGAAAATATCACATTGGCTGAAGGTGAAAATTCTCAAACTCTTATTTTTGAAAAAGGAAGTTGTAAAGGAAAAAGAAAAAAATTCTGAAATAGAATCATATATGCGAACTAGTGCAAGTGTTTCATCCCAACCTACTATTAAAGCATGCATACAAAGTAAGGACAAGTGGAAAGATACTGACTTAGCAATTGCAATGTGGTTTATGATGCTTGCATTCCGTTTAATGCTTGCAATTCACCTTATTTTCAAAGTGCTATTGATAGAATTGCTACTATGGGTCATGGATATAAACATCCTTTTTATCATTCTTTGCGTGTGAATTTATTACACGATGCTAAGATGCATGTGAAACTACACTATAATGGGTGATGGATGGACGTATAAAAGGCAAAGACAATTGATTAATTTCTTAATTTATTGTCCAAAGGGAATTTCATTTATCAATTCTATTGATGCTTCTAGTATTTATACAAATGTAGAAAATTTGTGTAATCTTTTTAATGAAATCATCCAATGGGTTGATCCCCATAATATAGTGCATATGGTAACAGATTGTTGAGAAAAAAAGGCTGAACTGATAGATGCGAAATTATCTTCTTTTTTTCCTTTTAATGCGCACAATAATAATGGGATGATGACAATAATATAACAGAATTAAACCAGACCAAAGGCACAAAGAATTGACGTGGAAAATCCATCAACATGAGAGAAAAAAACTACGGGAGCAAGGAAATCTTCCACTATGAAATAATAGTAGGTTACAAAGTATCTTCTCTGAACTACGTAGAAGATTATAATAATAATCTCAAGAATTAATTTTGGATGCCATAGAATAAATGTCTCTCAAAAGTGAGGATAGAAGTCAAAATGATCTCACCGGAATATGAGGAATAGATGAAAAGACTGATGAGAAGTAATGCCTGAAGTTTCGTTGAGAACGGATAAGAACTCGTTCCCGAATCGAACCCTGAATATTCTCTCTGCTCTCTCTTTCTCTCTCTCGGTGGAAACGACGTTCTGCGTGCTATTTCGCGCTGTGTTGTGTTGGATGTCCTTTTATAGCTTTGATATGATGAGCTCTCCTTCAATTCGATGTCGTCTTTGTGTCAAATTAGTTTCACGTCAATAAGCTTTCTTTGTTTCCAACTTCACACCGGTTTTCCTTTTCTACTCCAATTCGTTGTCGAATCATATTGCTTGTCGCATAAGCAATAAAGAACCAACAAACTCCCCCTTCTTGTTTATGCGAAGGAATCCACCAAGCCTGCATGCTCCCTGCAGAACTCGGTCTTCTCTCTTGGTAGAGGTTTCGTCATCATATCTGATGTATTCTTGTCAGTATGGATCTTTCGAAGATAGAATTTCTTCTTCTTCGTTTCGTCGCGAATCCAATGATATCAGACATCAATATGCTTGGACTTAGAGTGAAAACTAGAATGATTACTCAGATGTATAGCACTCTGATTGTCGCAGTGGATAATGTACTTCTCCTGCGTCAAACCTAAGTCCCTCAGAAACTGTCTCATCCACAGAATTTTCTTGCTTGCTTCAGTAGCTGCGATATATTCTGCTTCAGTCGTTGATGGTGCAACACACTTCTGTAACTTGGATTGCCATGAGACTGCTGCTCCTGCGAATGTCATCAAGTAATCATAAGTTGACTTTCGACTATCAATGTCTCCTGCCATGTCGGAGTCAGTAAATCCTTCTAACACTGGCTCAACGTTTTCAAAACATAAGCATATCTTAGATGTGCCTCGAAGATATTTGAGAATTCACTTGACTGCATCCCAATGCTTTCTACTAGGATTTGATAGGAATCGACTCACCACACCAACTGCATATACTATGTCTGGCCTTGTGCAAACCATTGCATACATCAGACTGCCAACTGCAGATGTGTATGGGACATTCTTCATATTCCGCTTCTCGATTGTGCTCCTCGGACACTGTCTAGAACTCAACTTGAAGTGTCCTGCAAGTGGCGATGTAACTGTCTTTGCGTTCTTCATGTTGAACCTCTCCAAGACTTTATCGATGTATGTTTCTTGGGATAACCATAGTTTGCACTGCTCTCGGTTACGGGTGATCCTCATGCCGAGGATATTATTTGATGCGCTTAGGTCTTTCATGGAAAAGCATTGACTCAGCTCCTGCTTTAATCTGTCAATCTTGCTTTTATCCTGACATATAATAAGCATGTCATCAATATATAACAACAGGATAATAAAATCATCATGTGAAAAATATTTCACGAAGACACAATGATCTGATCTAGTCTTATTGTATCCTTGCTGCATCATGAATGACTCAAACTTCTTGTACCATTGACGAGGTGCCTGTTTGAGTCCATATAAGCTTTTCTGTAATTTACACACCATGTTTTCTTTTCCTTTTTCTTGAAAACCCTCTGCCTGTTCCATGTAAATCTCTTCTTCCAAGTCACCATGGAGAAAAGCTGTCTTGACATTTAACTATTGAATTTTCAAATCCTTGGTAGCAGCTAATCTAAGAACCACTCGAATTGATGACATTTTAATCACTGGTGAGAATATCTCGTCAAAATCAATTTCTTTCTTCTGACTGAACCCCTTGACAATTAACCTTGCCTTGTATCTTGGGTGTGGATTATTCTCTTCACTCTTCAGTCGAAACACCCACTTGTTCTTGAGTGCCCTCTTCCCTTTAGCAAGCTTCATCAGTTTGTAAGTGTTGTTCTCATGCAGAGATTGCATCTCATCCTACATGGCTTTCATCCATTCATCCTTCTGCTCATGTGACAAGACTTCTTGATAACATACTGGTTCTCCCCCTTCAGTTAATAACACGTATTTAGTCGGGGAGTACCACTTTGACTCTTGTCTTTGTCAGTTCGATCTTCTCAATTGAGGCTTTTGCACTGGTGCATCATGCTCGACATGTGGCTCATCATCACTATCTTGACCATCCGAAGGTATATCTGAATTATATGAGCTGCTCTCACTGCTACTATCATCTTGATCAGCTTCTGGAACAATGTCATCTTTTGTCGGTGCATTAATTGAACTCGATTCAGCTAGATAATCAGTGAAGCTAGTTGGCTCTTTGTCCTTCGACAGATCTTCAATTGTTTGGTGTTCCATGAACACAATATCTCTGCTTCTGATAATCTTTCTGTTAATAGGATCCCAAAGTTTATAGCCAAATTCTTCACCTCCATATCCGAGGAAGATACATTCTTTCGATTTGCTATCAAGTTTTGACCGCTCATCACTGGAGACGTGAACAAAAGCTCTGCAGCCGAACATTCTGAGATGCTTATACGAAACATCCTTTTCTTACCAGACTTTCAGAGGTATGTCACCATCCAAAGGTACTGATGGTGAGTGGTTGATCAGTTCAACTGCAGTCATCATTGCTTCACCCCAAAATCCCTTCGATAGTTTGGCATGTAGAAGCATACATCTGACGCGTTCCTCGATTGTTCTGTTCATCCTCTTAACAACACCATTTTGCTGAGGAGTCTTGAAAACTGTCTTCTCAAGTTTAATGCCATAGGTGTTGCAATGTTCTTCAAAAAGTCCTCTGTATTCACCACCATTATCTGCTCGAATACACTTGAGCTTCTTGCCAGTTTCTCTTTCGACTTTGGCATGAAACTTCTTGAACTTTGTCAACACCTAATTTTTGTGTGCTATAGTAAAAGTCCAAACTCTTCTAGAATGTGTAGGATCCCAAAGGGCACCAAGAGGGGGGGGGGGGGAATTGGTGTTCAATTGAAAATATCAATTTCACAAAAAAAACCGTCGCGAAAGCACAAAATCGATTCTTAAATCCTTTATAATTCAGGTCATAAATTCAATATGAATGGGGGGAGAGAGAGAGAGAGAGAGAAAATCAAATGCAAACACACGATGGTTGTTGATGAGGTTCGGCCACACCTTGGCTTACGTCCCCGCTCCGACTTTTCGACCTCGAGACCGTAGGAGATTCCACTAATCCCTTCAAATGGGGCAAGGAAGAAAGCCCTTTACACCAACCACTTTTTCTCCGCTTTAAGAGGCAAGACAACCTCTCCTCCTAGGAAGCTAATCTATTTCTCTCGTTCAAGAGATAAGATTTTGAACCTCTTTTACACAGGAGCTCTCTCTAATTTTTCTGAACAAAAGTGTTTCTCTCTTTGACAGAATTAAACTCAAAAAGAAGAAGAGAGAAAGAATGTGAAAGCTATAAAATAAAAACTTTAAGAAATGATCTCTTTTTGACAACTTGAATCTTTTTTTCAATGAGTGATTGGGGTGCTTTTGCCTCTGCCTTCAATGTGTGAAAAATTCATCCAGAAATCATTCCACAAATTTCTCCTTCAAATTTGACTGTTACTGTTCATTTGACTCGGAGGCCGGTCGACCGAAATTCTGGACCGGTCGACCGGTCTATGTGAACGTTGCGCCATTTCTCCAGTTACCGCAGCTGGTCGATCGACCGGACTATCGACCGGTACAGTCTCGTAGTTTTGATTTATAGCCGTTGAGCTGATCGGTTGACTGGTGCTTCGACCGGACTGTCGACCGATATAGTTTTGACATCAACCGGTTCTGGATCGGTCGACCGGCATCTTCATTTGGTCGACCGGACTGTCGACCGGCCTTCTTTGCGTCGACCGGCAGGTTGACCGACCTGCACTCTTTTGATCATAACTTTCTGCACAGTTATCCAAATTAAATGATCTTGGAGTTCATGGAAAGCTAACAAAATTCTCTACAAATTCACTTGTGAATATTCATCCAAAATCTAATTATTTCATAGTCAATTATGTAATCAAAGTTATTCATAAAGTTATCTCTTTTTCTTAGACTTTTTCAGCATTTTAATCTTTCGAGGTTTGTTTCATCAAAATATAATTTCATATGTCATAGAAATTTTGACCCAACAGAATGGTCATCAATAAATATAACAAAATAAAGTGCACCACCTAGAGTTTTATCCTTCATATAGCAGACATCAGTATGCACCAAATCAAGTACGTGTGAACTTCTAGACGAAGAAGTTCTATTAAATGTAACTCTAGTCTGCTTACCAGCTAAACAATGGACACATACATCAAGTGAAGTGTCTTTCATACTTGGTAGCAGATTCCATTGAATTAATATCTGAAGTCCTTTCTCACCTATGTGACCAAGCCGCTTGTGCCATAACTCAGAGGTTGACATCTCTTGAATCACGTTTATCTTCTCGGTGCAGTGTTGTGCTTCAGTCTTGTAGAGTGTACCATCTTTGTTTCCTTTTGCTAGTAGGAGTGAACCTCGCTTGAGTTTCCACACTCCTCCTTTGAAGTTGTTTTCATAGTCGTCATCGTCTAATTTTCCAACTGAAATTAGGTTGAGACGGATCTCTGGTACATGCCTCACATCTTTGAGCACAATCTTGGATCCGGTATTGGTCTTCAACTGAATGTCTCCGACGCCAGCAATTTGGGACTCCGACTTGTTCCCCATCTTTACTGACCCGAATGCTCCCTCTCTGTATGTTGAGAATACATCTCTGCGAGGGATAACATGGAATGAAGCTGCAGTGTCTAAAATTCAAACTGAATCTTGACTCACAACATTGACACTATCTTCTTCCTCTTCTTGAGTAAGAAAGTATACATCATCTGATGTAGCCACTGCAACGTTGTTTCCACCACTGCTCTTCTTTTCCTTTTCAGTATATACAAACCCTTCATGTGACTGATCACGCTTTAATTTTCTGCACTCCTTCTTGAAGTGTACTGGCTTGTCACAATGATAACATGTGACTTCTTTCCTGGACTTTGACTTGCCTCTTGACCTTGATCTATCGTGGTTGTGAGAGTTTCTTTGTTTATTTTTCCCACGATCTTTCACAATGAATGCCTCTGATTTATTATTGAGATTCTGCTCTTGTCTTATCGTTTCTTCATTGAACAAACTATCCTTGATAGTTTCTAAAGATAGTTGTCCACCTGGAGCAGAGTTATTCAGAGAGATAACGAGCGTTTCCCAACTATCAGGTAAAGAACTCAGCAGTAGTAGTGCTTGGATCTCATCTTAAAAAATAATCTTCACTGAGGACAACTTGTTAATTAATTCTTGAAAACTGCCAAGATGTTCTGCAACAGAATGACCATCCTTGTACTTCAGGTTAACAAGTTTCTTCATCAGTAGCACCTTATTCTACGGCGATTTGCGCTCATACATTTCTTGCAATTTTTTCCACACTTCATCGGGTTCATCAATATTTGCGATATGATGAAACATCTTGTCGTCGATCCATTGTCGAATTTGTGCGACTGTCTTGGTCTTGATCCTCCCCCACTTTTTAACATCCATGTCCTCGGGCTTTGCATCATCACCTTCGATTGGATCACAAAGGTCTTTACAATTTAAGTAATCCTTCATCCGAGGCTTCCAAATAGAATAATTTGTTCCTGTGAACACATGCATCCGACTGGGGGCATTATTGTCCTCCATTATAATGTGCACTTTCTGACCAGGCTCTGATACCACTATTGGGAAAAAAGGCTGAACTGAGTATCTTCTTTTTTCCTTTTAATGTGCACAATAATAATGAGATGATGACAATAATATAGCATAATTAAATCAGACCAAAGACGCAGAGAATTGACATGAAAAACCCCTCAACGTGAGAGAAAAAAATCACAGAAGCAAGGAAATCTTCCACTATGAAATAATAGTAGGTTACAAAGTATCTTCTCTGAACTACGCAGAGGATTACAATAATAATCTCAAGAATTAATCTTGGATGTCACAGAATAAATGTCTCTCGAAACTGAGGATAGAAGTCAAAATGATCTCACCGGAATATGAAGAATAGATGAAAAGGCTGCTGAGAAGTAATGCCTGAAGTTTCGTTGAGAACGGATAAGAACTCGTTCCCGAATCGAACCCTGAATATTCTCTCTCCTCTCTCTTTCTCTCTCTCTCGGTGGAAATGATGTTCTGCGCGTTGTTTCACACTGTGTTGGGTTGGACGTCCTTTTATAGCTTCGATATGATGAGCTCTCCTTCAATTCGACGTCTTCTTCGTGTCAAATTGGTTTCACGTCAATAAGCTTTCTTTGTATCCAACTTCACGTCGGTTTTCCTTTTCTACTCCAATTCATTGTCGAATCATATTGCTTGTCACATAAGCAATAATGAACCAACACAGATAATGGAGCCAACTATAAGGCTCATGGAAAAAATATCCTAAAATTTTTTGGTCTCCATGTGATGCTCATTGTGTTAATTTAATATTTAAAAATATTGGAGACATGCCTACAGTGGAAATTGTAACCATTCTTGCTTCTAAGGTGACTGTATTTGTCTATAATCACAAGGTAACTCTCAATTGGCTAAGAAGGAGAGATGGATGGCGAGAAATTATTCGCCCAGGTGCAACTCGATTTGCAACTACCTTCATTGCATTACACAACTTATATGAACATAAGAATGATTTGCAAGCTTTGGTTATTAGTGCTGATTATAAAAAAAATTTGAAAGAACAAAAAGGCAAAGAAGTCAAACAAATTATTCTAAATGAAGATTTTTGGAATAATTGCTTAATGATTGTGAAGGTTATGACATCATTGATACGGTTATTACGGCTTTGTAATACTGATGCAAAATCCTCTTTGGGATATATTTATGTTTGGGAATTATGAGCATATCTAAGAACAAGAAAAAATTATACAAGCCTTATATTGATATTATAGATAGCAGACGGGATCGCATGCTACGACAAGATCTTCATGCTGCGGCATAATATCTAAATCCTACTTTTCAATATGACAAATCTAATTTTTTGTCAGGATTTAGATATTATGCGTGGTGTGCTTAATTTTATCGACAAGTTAGATAACAATGTGTCAATGATAGAGGAGCTAAGAATTTTTCGTGAGCGTGAATTAGACTTTTCTCGTCCAAAGGCACTTGTTTGTAGTAAAATTATTCAGCTAGGTAAGATTTGATTTCATTTAGTAAATTCTACATTATTATTTTTTTCGACTATATGTGTGATTCTAATATGGATTCTACAATATTGTGTTTCTTTTATTTGTTAATAGATGAATGGTGGAGGTTATTTGGTTATGATGCTCCAAATTTACAAAAGTTTGCCATAAGAATTCTTAGTCAAACCGCCTCTTCCTCCAGATGCGAATGTAATTGGAATGTATTTGAGAGGATTCATACTAAGAAAAGAAATAGGTTGGAGCATGAAAGATTGAATGACCTTGTTTATGTTCATTACAATATGCGATTAAAACAAAGGTAAGACATTCCTAAATCCATGTTAAAATTATATTGACATAGTTTCTTAATTGATATAATATTGTCTTTATCTTATTGGTTAGGTTGCCAATGTTCAAACGGCCTTATGATCCAATTGATTATGAATCAATTGATAAAACTGAAGTTTGGGTTGTGGAAAAAGAAGAAGAGGGGGAACTTAATTATGATGATCTTGACTGTATGATTCAAGAAGAATTTCCTAAGGATATTGGAGAGTCAAGCACACAAGGTTTATTACTAACTTGTTAAATTTATGATAGTAGAACTGAGTTTTGAAATATGTTTCTCAATAATCTAAGATTTTTTTAATATATATTCTTTCAGGTTTTGAGGAGCATGAGATGAATGCAATAGAACTTATAGATGGTAATGAGGATGAAGATGCTGAAGAAGATGATGAATGCTGATATTATACTAAATGTAGTTATAGTTGACATGTCTTTTGTATTTTTTGTGCCATTTAATATAGTTACAGATGATGAATGCTGATATTATACCAAATGTTTAGTACACTTTTTGGGGTGATGAATGCTGATATTTTACTCACAATAAGATTACAAATGGCATACTTTTGTGGTATTTGAAGTATAAGTGTAAGGTCACTAGTTCGATAATTTTTTTTTGTGATAAGTGGTAATATTGGTTGAAGTTTATGTTTTGATGATGAATGGTGAAGAACGTTGATTTGTATTTTTCTTGAATTGTCATGTGATATTCAGACTTCTTGATGCTTTTGTATTCAAAATTATAAGGAGTTGAGAGCTATGAGTTGTCTAATTACATCTTGATAAGTTTCATTCACTTTTAAAATTTGTAGCACCCTCAGAATTAGTTCTATTTTTCTCTAAGGAAATTATCAAGACAATTGTGTGTTATTCTTTCTTATATTCCTACTTCTGTTGATAAGTTTTATGGCATTTTAAGTGATCATACATCTCATTTATCAATAGTCATTTTTGTGGCATTGTTGGGTTTTCCTTTGAATTCTTTATCCGATGATAAAAGAAGACATCTCACTCAAAATATAATCACTTCATTTTATGCTTTTATAGATCACAACATTCATAAAGTTACATCTCAGCAATTCATGGCTCAGTTGGGTTACTTGTGCATGCACTGTCATCTGCTTTGCATCATAGGTGAGAAATTTATTGTTACGAAGAAGGCATTCCTCATATAAAATGACTTCTTATGATCAAGTGTATTACTTTTTCTTAAAATGGTCAAATGTATTACTGACCTTTTCTTTTATATGCAGATTAGTGATTGTGATACTAGTAAAGACAATGATCTCTCAAAGGTTGTCAAATTTGCATGTTCACTCATTCGTGCATATAGAATATCAATGATGACATGAAAAGTAAGTATGTCGAACTTCTTGGTGCAACATTACTTATTATCTCAAATTTTAGGATTCTTTATGGATCAATTGAAATGGAAATTTTAATAAATAATATTATTTTAATGAAAATTCAGTTCCGGTTGAACCTGATTCAATCATAACCAATCGGCACGCCGATTTAATTTCGAAATATTGATGACATTCATATCCACATTATGAATTATTCACGCCCTTTGTCAGAATTTAGTTTCTCGCTCCGCTCAAGCTGTACTGCGTGCCAGACTGCCAGGACGTTCCTGAACGGTTCATGGGACATGTGCCACTATCAGGTGGCTACTACTTCATATGAATCATATCTCACGCAAGCATGCCTTGTCGGATATCCAATCGTTCAAACCATAGGTAGAAATGATCGCTCGAAGGCAACTTGTTTGAGAACATGAACGGGCCATCTAATAATGATAATGCATGGGGTCGGGGAGGGATTCTTCGGAGATGTTTGGGTCGAGGAGCAAAAGACTATTTAAGTCCCATGCACGTGTCATGGGGTCGTTCTCGGACACTAGACCACGTGCGGTGACTAGACGGATAGGCACCTAGCCAAGCCTGTTTTGAGTTTGCAGCGGAAATTTTATGTTCGAGATGACTATGCCGAGAGTCGCTCTTATAGGCATTCAATCACGGACATGACTAGAGTATTGGACTACTCTTCATGGGACCGTGGCATTAGCGCGTTGCGGCGCCAATGCAGGTGCTTGGGCGCTTAAAGTTCGAAGGGGCAGTCGAGGTACCACGGGACGCCACGAAGGGACACCGACCCCACGCTCAAGGCCATGACACTAGAATTAAAGGAAAGCTTACTTGTATTAAATATGATAAAACATAACATACAATTGGGCATCGGAAGGCACTAGTGAACTCCTCCCAGTGTACAGTAGGTATATGAGTCTTGTTACATATTGAAGATGCAAAAGACGTACCATACGGGAACGTCACCTACTTGGCCATTCATAAGGACGGCCTTACAAGATAAATGCCATAAGGGTGGATAACTTGGTACTCCACAATATTACGCAGTGTGGGGCGACTGCATGTGTTTCATGGTTTCGGCGCTAAGTGGCTGAGAGCTATAATTTGAGCGGCACTAATGCTGCGAGGCTTCACGCTTCGTGTCACGAGAAAACGCCCCATGACATTCTCCCCCACCAAAGTCGGCGACGCCCCCGACTTCATTGTCCGAACTTCCTCGGGGCCTTCGTCATCAGTCTTGACTTCGCTTGTCTCGTTCAATTCTGCCTTCTTTTGCCTTGACTTCTACTTCACCAGCATCGCGCAACGCTAGGAATGCCCGCTCCTTGGGGTCTCGCTGAGGACTCCTCCCTCAGGCCTACTTCGCTTGCTGATCCTTCGTCCAATCCGGGGTCATCACTTGTGCAGCGCCAGTGGAGTCCGTCATGTGCGGTCTGACTTCATCAAGCAACTATCCATCCATAAAATTTCTATTGGCTTCACTTCTCTTCGACTTGCGCAACGTCAACTTGTGTGGTTTGGCTTCTTTGGGGGTGAAACAACTCTTGTATGCCTTCAGGAGTAGCTCGGAAAAGAGTTGCTTCAGGGTCATGCAGAACACGATGAAGAGTCTCGTCATTCGACCTGCATGACTTGACTCGATGCTTTCATGTTGCGGATGGCGGTAACATAAAGTCTCCCTTCCGTCGAATACGAAGTATGAGACCATCTCACCCTCGATGATCGCTCTTAAATTTCGATAGCTTGAAACAGCACAAGCTCTTCGATGTCGACACGTGCAGCTTGTCTGCTTCGGGTGCCTTGCGTCGCTATGATGAGCGACAATAGTCTTCCCACGGATGCTTCGGAATGCTTCAGATCTCTTTATGGGCTTGACTCAATGTCTCTATGTTGCAAGTGGTTGCTAGAGTCTTCCATTCCGCCGAGTGAAGAGCGCAGGACCACCTCCTCCTTGGTGATCACCTGATGTTTCGACGGTCTTGAGGCGGGACAAAGTTCTTTGATGTAATAATCCATGCCTTATCCATTTCAAGTCACCATAGTGGGCGATGAGAGTCTCCCCATGTTCCCTTGTGGTTCAACTCACTGTCTCCAAGTTGCAGATGGCTACAACGTGGAGTCCTTCATCCGTCGAGTGTCGAGTGCGGGACCACCTTACCCTTGGCGGTCATCTAATGTCTCGACGATTTGAAGTAGAGCAAGGTTCTCGAATATGACATTCTCTACCTTGTCCACTTCAAGTCGCTATAGTGAGCGACGGGAGTCTCCCCACATTCCTATGGTTCAACTCGATCCTCCTACTTTGATGGACTGTCCTTGTCTCTGGCATGATAGCTTCCTCTGTGCGACTTGCACTTCTCTCCCCCACCATTGTCCTTGCCCAAGGGCTTTGGTGGTATGGCAGTTGTCTTGGCATGAACGTCTTGGCAGCGGCGACTAGCGAGCGGAGGTTGGGCGATCTTGTCGTTCCAACTCCGTCCTAGTTCAAAGCTTCAACTCCTCTGCTTGAAGAACACCAACGCTGGGACTTCATTCTCCTGGAAACACTGTAGGCAGAGCTCGGTGATATCTTTCACGTCCTCCTTCAACATGCCCATCTGGCCGATGTTAAACAAAGCGACCTTGACCTCTAGTCCCAACTTGTCAGGGCTTACATAATTGATGAGATGCCGCTTCCTCTATCTCACGTCTCAATGGGATCCATGTTTGCCACATTCCACATCGTCGCGATGGCAACGCCATCCTGAGTTTGCCACATCTTGCAGGGTTCTTGGGATATGTCTTCTTCCGATCCTGAGACCTCCTTTGAAGCTTAAGCAACACTTTGGGGTATGATGGGACGAGATCGTTGTGCTCGTTCATGAAGAGGATGCACCTTAGATACTCGTCCGTCCGTAAATTGAAAGAAGTAATGCCATTGCGCTTGTCGGCAGGGATCATGCGCCTTTGACATATTTGTCCACCGGGCGGCTGACCCTTGTGAAAGAATAGCCGTTCCGGGTCTTCAACGAACCATGAGGTGTTTGTGAAGATGCTCCGCTTGGGCAAGCGGATTACGGTTGGTGAACTTATGGCATGATCTCCCAACATCATCTCCATCTCCATTCGAAGGGACGACGTCGCTAGTGTGTCCTTTGAAACATTTGGATTGCGATCTTTGGAGGCCGCTTCGATTGCTCGAGGCATTGTCTGAGAGGAAAGGGCACTCCTTCCTTCTGTTGGCGGCGGAACGCTTGACAGCAGCATGCCAAGATTCTCCGATGCTCGACGCTCGGACCATTTGCCAAATTGGTCATTGAATTGAGACGTCGATTTGTATTGGCATGTAGCCGGTTCGTTCCAACTCTTGATGGATGACATCACGCCGCTTGTGGGGTGACACTTGATGAGGCAGACAAGGCTGACAGCTCGTTTCCAAGTGTTTGCAAGTAATCAACGCTTTGCTCCATTCATGAAAGTCATCGCGGCATGGCAGGCGATGCTGCGGCACGACAAGATGCTTGTGATTGATGCTCCTTAGCCGATAGGATGATACTCCTTCGCCGAAAGGGACCATGAACCTTGATGCTTAAACTTGAGACAACTTCTCTCGTGAAGCGGTTGTGCACTTCACGTTGCATGACTGAGAATGCGATGCGACGTCACAAAATATCGAGCAGCACTAAATCGTCATGATAATGCATGACCGACAGTCCCTGAATGTGACACGGGTCCACCGAATTACACGATGCTCGTGTAAGCGACCCCTTGGTATGGGTAGTGCAAGACCATCATGCGGGGTATATGGCCACTCTTGACGCAGCGCGACACTTAAAGATTCTCGACTGTATACCTGGGGTGATTGATCTACTCAAGTGAGCGACGCGTGACCGTCCCGATTAGGCGGGGCGAACAGTTCACCATCATGATGCATGACGGACGTTCCTTGACACGACACGGGTGTATGAGTAACATGCTGTAGGGCACGACTGGGCGTGCGGCGAGGAAGCTTGCCATGCATTTCTCGTTGACGTTCACGATCAAAGACCATGATACCAGTGCACCTGAGCGTGATGAAATATTTGAGCGGAAGCACTTTTCCTACGCCAGGGCACGATGCGACGACACAAGGAAGTCATCGTCGCTGGGTAATCCGAGCAGGAAGAACTGCTTTGATACCACTTGTCACGGGATCATTCTTGGACATTAGACCACGTGTGACGACTAGGCGGATAGGCACCTAGCCAAGCCTATTTTTAGTTTGCAGTGAAAGTTTTATATTCAAGACGATTATGCCGAGAGTCGCTCTTAAGGCATTCAATCACGAACATGACTAGAGTATTGGACTACTCATCATGGGACCGTGACATTAGCGCATTGTGACACCAATGCAGGCGCTTGGACGCTTAAAGTTCGAAGGGGCAGCCAAGGTACCATGAGACGTCACGAAAGGACACCGATGTGGGTTGCCACCCCACGCTCAAGGCCCTTACACTAAAATTAAAGGAAAGCTTACTTGTATTAAATATGATGAAACATAACATATAATTAGGCCTCGGAAGGCACTAGTGAACTCCTCCCAGTGTACCGTAGGTATAGGAGTCTTGTTATACATTGAAGATGCAAAAGACGTACCCTACGAGAACGTCATCTGCTTGGCCATTCATAAGGACGGCCTTACAAGATATATGCCCTAAGGGCGGATAACTTGATACTCTACAATATTACGCAGTGCGGGGCAGCTGCATGTGTTCCATGGTTTCGACGCTGAGCGGCCGAGAACTATAAGTTGAGCGGCACTGATGCCACGAGGCTTCACGCTTTGTGTAACGGGAAAATGCCCCGTAACACACGCATCAATTCAGAACTAGGCATCTTCATTCGGTCATCCATTCATGTAACGCCCCGAGACCCAAGTGACTATCACGTGCTCATAATCATTTCAAAGGCGCTACGTAATTTTATGTAAATAAATTTTGCAAAAAATAAACTCTTTTAATGCGGAAATAAGACCGTCTAACAATATAATATCAAGGAGCTGGAAATGTCCATGACTCCACCATCCTAAATATGCGGAATATAAAAACTAATATAATAATCTAGTATGACTAAATCCTACACCATGTGCAACATCTCGGTCACTAAGCCTGACCACCTGTATCATCATCCTCTATCATCTCACCTGCATGAATCTAGATGCAGGGGAAAACTCATGAGCATAAAAATACTCAGTATGTAGGGTCTAACCATAATGATAAGTAGATCAACAGTGCTCAATAATAAAACAATAATGAATTAGGAATAATAATCAATAGAGCACAAGATATGACAATACGAAAGAGCTCAATAATCAATAAAACCATAAATCAATGATGAGGATCAGGTAAGGGATCAAGGGATCAATCCATATCAATTAGCAATTATGCTTGAACACCATGACATCTATTAAATTAAATTCAATTCAGTTCTATTCAATTTAATTCAGTTAGGGAGCACTCAACCAATTATGGGAAACTTCATGTCTATTTCATATAGGCTAGTGGGGGATCAATGTCACGGAAAGCCACCCTCCAATAATAGCGCTAACAATATATTCGTGATGGCGGGTCACAGGACAGTCATAGCTTCCCTAAAGGATGACGTCTCAAACCTCTAGGTACACTATCTGCCCCATACAATACTATAACAATAATGGCCCAGGGGGCTTAGAGACAATCGAAGAACATGGAGACCCATCAATTTCATCTTTTATCTTGTTTAACCTAAAGACCTATCTTTAACAATTTACTTTAGGTTAGACAAGGATCCAATCAGGAGAAAACTGCTGGATCAATAACATAATGGATAACAGAATCTGATATGGTAACAATGAAGAAAACTCAAATCAAATCTAGCAAGAATTTGATGAGGTCAGATCTGCTAACAATACAATTTAGAAACAATTATAGAAACTATTCAATTATCTATATTAAAATATCACAATTTACATTTTCTGTTCCCAGAACTCAGTCGCGTCGGGTGAAACCTGGGCCGTGTTCAGAAATGACCGATATCACCTCGGCCAGGGCAAACCCGGGCCGGGTGTACAGTGAACTCGGGCCAGATCGGCCGGTTCACAATCAATCCAATTCGCACCATAACCCGATTTGAGCCGAAGCCAAAACCCGGGTCGGGTCAACAGGAACCCGGGCCGGGTTGGACAACCTAATCCGATTTCAATTTTAACTCGGTCCGGATTCAACCAAATCCGGGCCGAGCACAACAGAACCTGGGCCGGGTTCTACCGTCAACGGAAGAGTGCGTTCCGACACGACTTTCCGACCATCATAACTTTGCCCTACGATATTCAAACTATGCATGCAATACATCAATAAAATCCTAGTACAAAGAAGAAGGGATTAGGGTTCCATGTCGTGGAAAATCGATGACATAGGGATTCCCCCTACGTACCTAAACTTGGCTGTAAAACCAACTATAATTTCCATCAATTTCGGAAATATTTAATTCCAGAATATTAAATAATGATTTTCCAAAAATTATAAATGATTTATTTATTTAACGAAAATCTGAGTTGTTACATCAGAACCCCCTTAAAATAAATTCATCCTCAAATTTGCTTAAGGAAAATTATATCAATCTATTTAAACAATTCTGGAAAATCCTTTCTCATTTCTCTTTCAATCTCATGTAGCATCTTCATCTCTATGATGTGTCCATACTACTTTCACCATAGGAACCATCTTATTCTTCAAATGCTTAGTTTGGTACTCCAATATCTCTATAGGCTGTTCTGCGTAGGTCAGGTCCACATTCAAGTTTGGTTCTTCCATATTCACTATATTAGCATTACCATAGGAACCTTCTCTTGAAATCTGCACGTACGCCGAACTTTGACCGACGATTGCTCTCTGTCCTCGCTCCGAAACTCACGGTCACCACCTGAAACTTCTTCTCCTATGTGCAAGCTTCGAAATCAACTGCCACACATTTTCGGGGGTGCCTCGGTTCACGTGCAAATGAGAGAAAAAAGAGAGCTCATGGACATAATTCTGTTTGGCAGAAAAAGGGGTTTCCAGCCATCATTTTATGTCTATTTATAGGTGCAGACTTGAGTCATCAATTTTATTAGGCCTTGGACTCTTTTAAATCAATCTTGGCCATCCATCAATGACTAATTACCTCTTAATTATTCAGATTTATTTAAATCCGAATTTACTTTTTAAATCCATGCATATCTCCATAACAATTCTATCCCTATTCAAATTCCTTCTTATCTTTTCAACTTATCCCATAATTTCCATCAATTTCGGAATTATTTAATTCCAGAATATTAAATAATGATTTTCCAGAAATTATAAATGATTTATTTATTTAACAAAAATCTGAGTTGTTACATCAGAACCCCCTTAAAATAAATTCGTCCTTAAATTTGCTTAAGGAAAATTATATCAATCTATTTAAACAATTCTGGAAAATCCTTTCTCATTTCTCTTTCAATCTCATGTAGCATCTTCATCTCTATGATGTGTCCATACTACTTTCACCATAGGAACCATCTTATTCTTCAAATGCTTAGTTTGGTACTCCAATATCTCTATAGGCTGTTCTACGTAGGTCAGGTCCACATTCAAGTTTGGTTCTTCCATATTCACTATATTAGCATTATCATACTGATACTTGCGCAACATCGACACGTGGAAGACATTATGCACGTGTCCATATGATGATGGTAGCGCCAACCTGCAGGCCGCATCTCTAATCAATGCAAGTATCTCAAATGGACCAACATACCTAGGGCTCAGCTTGCCCTTCTTGCTGAATCTCATTACTCCCTTCATCGGTGAGACTTTCAGCATCACATGATCTCCAACCTTGAAGATCTGTTCTCTTCGTTTCTTATCAGCATAAGTCTTCTGTCTGGTGAATGCTACTTTCAATCTTTCTCTAATGAGACGAACCTTTTCAGCATCCTCCATAATTTGCTTCAACATTTCCTCTGACAAGAACTGTCGTCCTCCTACCTCACTCCAACAGATAGGGGAGCGGTATGGTCTTCCATACATGACTGCAAAGGGTGCCATGCCAATACTAGAGTGGTGGCTATTATTATATACGAACTCAATCAGTGGGAGGTGAGTGTCCCAACTGCCACTCTAGTCCAATGCACATGCTCTAAGCATATCTTTCAATGTCTATATGGTGCGCTCAGACTGTCCGTCTGTATGAGGATGGAACGTTGTGCTGAAGTTCAATTTCGTTCCAAAGGCACTCTGAATGCTCCACCAAAATTTCGCTGTAAATCGCGGATCTCTATCCGACACAATGGAGACTGGCACTCCATGTAGTCGGATAACCTCCTTAATGTAAACGTCCATCAGGCTTTCGACGGACTGCTTCCATTTGATGGAAATGAAGTGGGCCGCTTTGCTAAATCGATCCACCACTACCCATATCGCATCGTGGCCTTGTTATGTTCTTGGAAGCCCTGTAACAAAATTCATCGTTATCTTTTCCCATTTCCATTATGGGATTCCAAATTCTTGCAGTACTCCATATGGCCTTTGATGCTCAACCTTCACTTGCTGGCATACTATACACTTTACAATGTACTCCGTTATGTCCTTCATATTGTTCCATCAAAAGGTCCGTCGCAAATCTTTATACATTTTCGTGCTTCGGGGATGAATGGTGAATTTCGGTTTGTGGCATTCATCAAGCACTTGCCTTCTTAGTCCATCTTGGGCAGGAACCCACAAACGTCCCATGTATCTGACGACTCCATCTGAGAGTGTAAAGTCGACAGGAATCTTTTCGCACAACTTGAGTAGGTGGTCGTAGTCATTGTCATTCCGTTGTGCCCTTCCAATCTTCAACATTAATTCAGGTTGCATTCCGAGGTGTGCCATAATCTGTACACCATCACTGCTGATCACTGTACTGACCTGTATAATGCAGTCTATCATATTCCAGCGACTCACCCTCAGGCACGCTAGTGATCCTACCCACTTTCTGCTGAGTGCGTCAGCGACCGAGTTTGCCTTTCCCGGGTGATAGCTGATGACAAACTCGTAGTTCTTTAGGAATTCTATCCATCTCCTCTAACGCATGTTCAGATCACGTTGAGAAAAGATATACTTCAGACTCTTGTGATCTATGAAAATCTCGAACTCTTCGCCATAGAGGTAGTGCCTCCAAATCTTGAGGGCGAAGACTACCACTACTAGTTCGAGATCGTGCGTCGGGTAGTTCTTCTCGTGTTTCTTCAATTGCCTTGATGCGTAAGCAATGACCTTCCCATGCTGCATCAAGACGCACCACAAGCCAGTGCCACATGCGTCGATATATATCACATAACCTCCTTAGCCTGAAGGTATGATCAGAATAAGCGCCGTCGTCAATCTTTTCTTTAACTCTTGGAAGCTGTCTTCACACTTTCGTGACCACTCATATTTGACGCCTTTCTTTGTGAGATTCGTCAATGGCGACGCGATCTTGGAGAAATCTTGTATAAATCTCCGGTAGTATTCTGTCAATCCGAGGAAGCTCCTAATCTCCGATACGTTCTTTGGTTGCTCGCAGTTGACAACTGCTTCCACTTTGGCAGGATCCACTGATATCCCATCCTTGCTGATGATATGCCCAAGGAACATTATCTCTTCTAGCCAAAATTCGCACTTCGAAAATTTAGCGTACAACTTGTGCTCTCGGAGAGTCTGTAGCACGACTCGTAGATGCTCCTCATGTTCCTCTGGACTCGACGAATAAATTAAGATATCGTTGACGAAAATAATCATGAACTTGTCCAGATATGACCTGAACAACCGATTCATTAAATCCATAAAGGCTGCCGGGCATTGGTCAGCCCAAATGGCATCACCAAGAACTCGTAGTGGCCATATCTTGTTCTGAATGCTATCTTCGACACATCATCATCAGCTATCCTCAGCTGATGGTAACCACTTCGCAAGTTGATCTTCGAGATCACCTTCGCCGAAGATAATTGGTCGAACAGGTCATCAATTCTCGGTAGTGGGTACTTATTCTTTATTGTGACCTTGTTCAACATTCGATAGTCTATGCATAGTCGCGTAGATCCGTCCTTCTTCACAAATAATACCGGAGCGCCCCATGGGGAGACACTCGGTCGGATGAATCCCTTATCCAACAACTCTTGGATTTGTGTCTTCAATTCCAACATTTCTGCTGGAGCCATTCTATATGGTGCCTTCGATATGGGTGCAGTACCCGGCACCAAATCGATGTGGAAGTCGATCTCCCATCGTCGTGGTAGTCCCGAAACGTCATTCGGAAAAACGTCCGGAAATTCCTTCACCACTTCAATGCTATCTCGGTCTATCTCAGCCCGGTCCGTCTTGACTACGCTTGCCAAGAATTCTCGGCATCCTTTCTTCAGTAGCTTCTGGGCTTTGATAGCTGATACCAGAACCTTACCCAGCTTTAGTGGCATGCCTCTGACAACAGTCTGATGTCCTCCTGATGCTCCGATCATGATCTTCTTTGACAGTGTAGATAAGCGTCGTGGTAGGACAACTAGTCCATGCCCAACACCACGTCGTAATCCCTGATCGGAATGACGATTAGATCCGTCGAGACGTTCTTGCCGTCCACTTTGACTGACACCTGAGGTATGTACTTCTGGGTGACAATGAACCCCAAAGGTGTGCCGATGTCGAGTAGGAATCATGTTGCTTGTGGCTTCATACTCAATAGTGGAGCAAATTGCTCCAAAATAAAGGAGTGTGTAGCTCCTGAATCAAATAATATGTTAGCATGAACGCCATCAATTTTAAGCGTACCTTGGATGGTGTCGTTTGCTATCCGCTCGTTAGTAGGCCACGCATTGTAGACTCAACCTTGCACCATCTTCAGTGGCCCATCATTGCGCTGAGGAGGTGGTGCAGCGCGCCTTGGTTCCTTACACTCTCGGGCGAAATGGCCCATCTTGCCACAGATAAGACATGCGCCCCTCTTTCGGTAGCACTCACCGGGTGGCAGAAGTCATAGGCCTTCTGCTGATCCCTCCTCTCGGGATAAGGTCTGCCCATATTTTGGTCATTGCGATGACGGTTATTACGTCTACCGCCATGCCTACGATCTCTACTATGATTCTGGTGCTGCAGCTGACTTGTAGGTGCCTGGTGCTGCTGTTGGGCTCCTGCTTGGTCGCCATCCTCCAGATATATGGCGAACTCTTCAGCAAATTGGAGGGTCTGACAGTTCCCTCCCTTAACTCTTTTCCTGAGGCTAGGCTTCAAGCCATCCACCCAGCGCTTCACACGATCCGATTCAGTCTATTGCAGGGTAGAGTATCTTTCCAAGTTCAGAAAAGTTCAGGAACTTGGTCAGGTACTGCTTAATTGTCAGGTTGCCCTGCTGCAACGTGAGATATTCCTTTTGCCTTCTGCCCCTCTCATAGGCAGAGATGAATCTATTTCGGAAGGCCTTCTTGAAGTCCTCCCAGGTGATATGATCTTGGCCTATGAACGTCGCTTAGCGACCTTCCACCATTCTCTGGCTTCACCCTTCAGCTTACGATTGACGTAGAGCAGTTTGCGGTCCTCATTGCAGTCCATTTCGAGGAAGATCTGCTTAATCTCCTCAATCCAGCTCTCCGCGTCCTCGAAGTCGTCCTTCCCGTCAATCTGAGGGGGCTACAACTTCAGAAACCTTTCAACAGTATCCTTCCGATCTTGAGCAGGCTGCCATGCGTAACTCCCGGGGTGAGAGTACGCAGTGTGAGCAGAGTGAGGTCCATGAGGCACAGACTCCTGCCTCAATTGTTCCTCCTGCTGTCCATTGATATGAAGGCATTGGATCTGCCGCTCACTAGCTTGTGAGGCTTGGGCCTGTTGGAGGGCCCGTTGTGATCCACTCCTAGGGGCCCGTGGGACATGATTCGGAAAGGCCATAGCAGCTGTTCCAACATAACAATAGCAATAACAATTCTATTAGTATGAGCTCCAATGGCTACAGTGGTTGTTTGTGACAGTTGCACATGGACTCAACTCTATCTATTAGAGACAGCTAAGAAGTACTTCTCCTTAGGCTCTGATATTTTTTGTAATGCCCCGAGACCCACGTGATTATCATGCTCAGAGTCGTCCCAAAGGCATTACGCAATTATATGTAAATAAATTTTACAAAAAATAAACTCCATTAACGTGGAAATAAGATCGTCTAACAATATAATATCAAGGAGCTGGAAATGTCCATGACTCCACCATCCTAAATATGCGGAATATAAAAACTAATACAATAATCTAATCGGACTAAATCCTACACCATGTGCAACATCTCTGTCACTGAGCCTGATCACTTGCATCACCATCCTCTATCATCTTACCTGCATGAATCCAGATGCAGGGGAAACCCATGAGTATAAAAATACTCGGTACGTAGGGTCTAACCATAATGATAAGTAGATCAACAGTGCTCAATAGTAAAATAATAATGAATTAGGAACAATAATCAATAGAGCACAAGATATGACAATACGAAAGAGCTCAATAATCAATAAGACCATAAATCAATGATGAGGATCAGGTAAGGGATCAAGAGATCAATCTATATCACTTAACAATTATGCCTGAACACCATGGCATCTATTAAATTTCAATTCAATTCAATTCAATTCAGTTAGGGAGTGCTCAACCAATTATGGAAAACTCCATGTCTCTTTCATGTAGGCCAGTGTGGGATCAATGACACGGCAAGCCGCCCTCCAATAATAGCGCTAACAATATATTCGTGATGGCGGATGACCATGGCCATCACAGGACAGTCATAGTTTCCCTAAAGGATGACGTCTCAAACCTCTAGGTACACTATCTGCCCCATACAATACTATAACAATAATGGCCCAGGGGGCTTAGAGACAATCGGAGAACATGGAGACCCATCAATTTTCATCTTTTATCTTGTTTAACCTAAAGACCTATCCTTAACAATTTACTTTAGGTTAGACAAGGACCCAATCAGGAGAAAACTACTGGATCAATAACATAATGGATAACAGAATCTGATATGGTAACAACGAAGAAAACTCAAATCAAATCTAGCAAGAATTTGATGAGGTCAGATCTGCTAACAATACAATTTAGAAACAATTATAGAAACTATTCAATTATCTATATTAAAATATCATAATTTACGTTTTCTGTTCCCAGAATCCGGTCCGCGTCGGGTGAAACCTAAGCCGTGTTCGGAAACGACCGATATCACCTCGGCCAGGGCAAACCTGGGATGGGTGTACAATGAACTCGGGTCGGGTCGGCCGGTTCACAGTCAATCCAATTCGTACCGCAACCCGATTCGAGCTGAAGCCAAAACCTGGGTCGGGTCAACAAGAACCCGGACCGGGTTGGATAACCCGATCCGGTTCCGATTCCAACTCGGTCCGGATTCAACCAAATTCGGGCCGGGTTCTACCGCCGACTTAAAAGTGCGTTCCGACGCGACTTTCCGACCATCATAACTTTGCCCTACGATATTCAAATTATGCATGCAAGACATGAATATAATCCTGGTACAAAGGAGAAAGGATTAGGGTTCCATATCGCGGAAAACTGACGACATAGAAATTCTCTCTACGACGGAGTCAAAATCTGCAAGTATGCCAAACTTTGGCCGGCGATTGCTCTATGTCCTCGCTCCGAAACTCACGGCCACCACCTGGAACTTCTTCTCCTATGTGCAGACTTCGAAACCAGCCATCACACGTTCTCGAGGTGCCTCGGTTCGCGTGCAAATGAGAGAAAAAAGATGGCTCGTGGGCAGAATTCTGTTTGACAGAAAAAGATGTTTTCAGCCATCCTTTTATACATATTTATAAGTGCAGACTTGAGTCATCAATTCTATTAGGTCTTGAACTCTTTTGAAATCAATCTTGGTCATTCATCGACTAATTATCTCTTAATTATTCAGATTTATTTAAATCCGAATTTACTTTTTAAATCCATGCATATCTCCATAACAATTCTATTCCTATTCAAATTCCTTCTTATCTTTTCAACTTATCCCATAATTTCCATTAATTTTAGAATTATTTAATTCCAGAATATTAAATAATATTTTTTAAAAAATTATAAATAAATAAAATATTTATTTATTTAACGAATATCTGAGTTGTTACATTTTATGTCTCTCCCCCGCGCATGTATGTATATCCATCTTAATTCACCACCTGCGCTTGTTGGTGAAGAAGAAGCAAGCACATGCATCGTGAAACAAGAATGTAGCGACCAAATAATGATGGAGGATCCCTTTAGGAGTTGAGGATGCCAGTGACATACTCCCCGGCCCAACACTATCGAACTATGTAAATAACGAACAAACATGTTTGGTGCGGAAGAAGCCGACGCATGGGAGTATTACGTATGTAAGATGCTTATTTGTTATAATTAATTTAATAATTATAATTTCTGATAAAATTGATTATATATGTTTAGATGAAATTATATATATTTGTTGGGATAATTGGATAATAAAAATATCATATAAAGCTAAATAGATTATAATAATTGAATTAATTGAATTAATCATATTTATTAAAATGACTTGATCGCGATAGTCGAATAATTTGAGATCTTGATCTTAATGATATTTACTATTTTAACATATACTTTAAGCTAATATATAATTATTTTAGTACTTTAATAAATAAAATTAATGTTCTAAGCCTGTTTTACGTCAAATGCACTCTCTATATATTTTCCTCAATATTAACAAACAAGGATAAGAATGAAATAAAAGTAATGTTGTTATGAATTGTACGCATTAAATATTAATAGTAGTTATAAATGATAATAATTTTAATGTCATTTTAAGAAAAAACCAGAAAGTAAAAGTAATTGTCGATTATTCTAAAAACCAGGAAAAATGATATGTGACAATCATAATTTATGCTAAGTTTAGATATTTCTGAATTTGGATCTCGGTTACATGTTCGAATAATGTTAATTTATGATCCATTTGGCAATTGGAAGCAATGGAACGAATGGTAGTTTCACCTGATTCCATCAAACACGATTATCATAGAACGAATCGGATTCTGACTTGTTCTCATTTTTTGTTGAACCAAGCCATTTCATCTTTTTCTTTCAATTACTTTTTTCATTTTTCATTTTTTTCTTTCCTTATTCTCTCTCTCACATTTTCTCACAAAATAAATATTTGTTAACTATAATATATTTATTATAAAAAGATTAATATAATATTATTTATTATTGATCATTTCATAAAAAATAATATTTGTTAATTATAATTTATTTATTTAAATAATATATTTTAAACAAAATTTTTAATAAATAATTTAATTTATACTATAAAATTTTATTAATTAATAAAATTATATTATATATTATACTACTTATTTTTGTTCAAACACTCGTTAAAATTAATCTAACATATTTATTTTTTCATACTAAATCAAATTTTTAGTTTCTCATATTAAATCAACGTTTTAGTTTCTCATTTTACTCCATCCAAATACACTCTTAATTTAATTACTTGCATTCGAAAAAAAGTATGATTCCACCGTCCAAACATAACTTTAATATTACTTTTAAATAAGCTGTATTTAACACTTTAACTTTTGCAATTCAATATTATTTTCTTATTGAGGCACAAGAAAATCCTATCAACCCAAAAAATTTTACCCGGCACGAAAGAATTGAACGGGAGAATGTTCAAAATTAGGAGTTCAATAATAAGATGTAATATGATTTTTTAATAAATTAAAACCAGCCTAAAACTAGGACCCGTATATAGAACCCGTGTTTTGTTTATATAACTAATTTATAAGACAATAAATTTTAATTATAATACAATCATTTCATCAAATTTAATTTGAAATTAGGAAGAACTACATTTCTATTTGCCAAATGATCAATAATAATAGTTGTGGATATCTTTTCTACATATTTGGGCGATGAAACTTAACGTAATAATGAGGAACTAGAGAATTAAAGTGATAGAAAAAAATTAATATGATGAATAAATTTTTTATGAATTTTAAATTAAAAATAATTATTATAATTATAAAGTATATTTTATTATTAATTAAAATTAAATTGTAAAATAAAAATGTTTATGGAAAAGATTTTATTAAAAATATATTATTTAAATATAAAAATCATTTTTAAAATTAATTATATTTAATGAAATATTTAATTAATGAAGTAATAAGTAATAAATAATATTATATTAATATTTTGTTAAAATTATATTTATTAAATAAGTTATTTTATAAAAGAAAGATAAATCAAGAAAATAGTAAAAGAAAAAAATTACAAAATAAAAAAAGTCACGTGAATATGAAAAAAAGAAAAAAAAAACTACTACTTGGAAGGACGGGTGGAACCAGGTTCCACGTTAATAAATGCAGTCTTATTTTATCTCGAGAACCAAGTCGCAACACCCTGGTTCATTTTCAAACGGATCCAAAATGTATTCGGATTGCACTGAGATCAGGGACCCGAAAATGAATGAAATTTAAAATTATATTTTTGACAATAAGTAATGTTAAATACATAGAGAACAACTTTTTTCCATTAAATACTTTTGTTTACTGATTAGCTAGTAATATAATATAATATATTTATTTACATTACTCAGTCGATATATAAATACAAAAGTTTAATTACAAGTAATTAATAATCCATTCTAAAATTAATTAATATAAAATATATTAACTTGTGGTTAGAAAGAAGAAGCTTATTCCATGCTAATGATTACAAAGTTTAATTGTAGATTTTTAGGCGGTCTTGGGAAAAAGGTGAAGTTAATGTCATTCTAACAATGTTTCGCAAAATCCTTAATAATTTTACTTATTCCTCTGTATATTTATCTTCCAAACACCCACTTTTTGGCCTATTTGGTTGAGAGTAAAAAAAAAATATAAACGAAGAGAGCAAAAAAAGATAATAAATTTATTTTATTTGGTAATTTATAATAAAATAATAAGAAGGATAAAATCTTCTCCTTATCCTAATTTCGAGTAGTAAAAAAGGGGGAAAATATAATTAACATATATTTTTATTTTCAACGTTGTAAACTAAATATATAAATATATATATATGAAAAAGAAATTATCTAAATTATAATTAAACACTTATTTTTTTCTCTTCTTTTATTTAATCATATTTCCTTTTCATCTTTTTCGTTCCCTTTGCTCATCTTCTCCTTTCCTAATGACTGCAACCAACCAAACGGAAGCTATGCATTACTAAGAAAATCTTACAACCTCGTAAAAGCTGTACGCACTTCGGCACATCTTTTCCTTTAGAAAGAAGTGACAGAAACTGGAAGCTCCGCCACATTATTGATTGGTATATGCATGGCAGGAGTGGAAAGCTAACAATCACTCAGATATGAATTCAGGCTTTGCACGACTGCGGAGCAGATTTCAAGGATGAGTGATCCTCATCTTAGTTTGTTCATAGAAGGCAGGTTAGTAGTTTAACATCTGCGTATCAGTCACCTGAATTCAGTGTGTCAAATCTGGAACATGCCATCTCTTCTGATTGATCAGTGTTTATCACGATACAACATGAGCTTGTATATCCCAGACTTGCAGGTTTGAGAGTTCACTATCCCTTCTTATTCAAGAACGACTTACAAGCAGAGAGAGAGAGAGAGAGAGAGAGAGAGAGAGAGAGAGAGGTTTAAGAAATATTCTGAGACATGACGCGGCCATCTGATGGTGATAATGATGGGAGGAGGGATTCCTCCGAGACGTTTGGGTCGAGTCGAAAAGATTAAGTCCAATGCATGCAGCTATAAATCCAGAATCAGGCATCCTCATTTGATCCTCCATTCATGTCTCCCCCCGCATGTACGTATTTTACGTCTATCTTCACCACCTGCGCTTGTTCGGTGAGAAGAAGCGAAAACACATACGTACGTACGTGCATCAAAGACAAGAATGTAGGGACCAAATAATGATGAAAGATCCTTTTAAGGAGTTAACGTGTACATTAATTTCAACATTTTCTAACTACGTAAACAGCTTCGATCATGCGTGTTGTGGGAGTCACAGACGCATGGGAGTATTTATAGGCAGTTTTGCGGCATGACATCTTCGTGCATGCATGGAGGCAGTCCATTTCTAGAGGAACCGTCAGTCGGTTGGGTAACCGTTCGTCTTGCATATCTCCTCTCTCTCTCTCTCTCTCTCTCTCTGGGGGTCTAGCAAATCTTTTATTTTATGTAAGAAGTGTGAATTAATACGGATTTATTTTTTTATATCTTCTATATTAAATAGATAATAGCAAACAAGGACAGAATGATGCACTTCACAGGTCACATATTAGTAAATATGCTATGTGAGAATGAAATAAAAAGTGATGTCGTTGTTATGAATTGTTAGCATTGAATATTAATAGCAGTTATAAATGATAATAATTTTAATGGAATTTTAAAAATTCGAGTAATTTTTTGTGGTTTTACTTGAAAACTTCGAATCAACAGTAGAGGGCCATTTAACACAATGCATGGATGGGTGGAATGAGGGCCACTTAAAACTTCGAGTAATTTTGATGAAGTAAGAGGTGGAGGATGATAGTGTCATATGACTTTATTAAGCTCATATTTGAATAAAAATAGTGGGGAAGGATATGTTATGATAATACATTATTAATGAAAAGTCCATAATGATAATTTTTAATGAAAAAGTCAAAGAACAATTGAAACAAACTTTTAAAACATTCATTTTATCATCTTGGATATCACTCCAATATGAATGAAAATTTCATCATAAAAGTATTATATATACATTTGAGTACTACGGGAAGCATACTTGAAAATGTAATAGAATAAAAATTACATCAATTGCACCATAGTTCACCATAATAATATTTTAAGTATTACAAAATAATAAACGTATCATTAATATTAATTATGCATCTCTAATTGAATAAGAAAATAATTAGCTTACTAAGTTATCGTGAAAGTATGATATATTTTAAAGAATTTTTGAACCAAATGTTGCATGCATCATCAAAGATTTGTGCATCTCCCTCAAACAATCTGAGTATGGCCTTTAATTTTTTTTATTCTCCACAAAAAAGCACATCCATTAAATGAGCTTCATCAATCTACAAGTCTTCGAAGATTTTGTAAAATTCATGAATATGAGGTGATGGAGGTAGCAGAAAAGCATGAATAAATGCATCATTTTCTCTTTCTAAAGCCCATACGATTTCTTCAGTCGCAACTTGAATAGATGTAAGAGAATCATCATTCAAAATATTTACCTTTTTAGCTCTATAACTATTTTCAGATGGTGTTCAAAAAGTCTCCTCTATATTTCCATTGTCCATAGTACCGATATTGAAAACGGTGTCAAAATTCTCAAGACTAATATCATTTTGATGACAAGATTATTCATACCATCAATGATATCAATAAGATCTTCTTGAATTTCAATTAATTGACATTTTCTCATCTCCCTAGGGTTTCTGCATGTTGTCATGTAGCTCTATCATTCTCATATAAGAGCATCAACTTGTCATAATTCTCAATTCGTTTTTGTTTTAATTTTTTTGTTGTAGGATGAGCATATAAAGAAGTATAACAAATAAGTACACATTATAATAAAATCATAAAGACTACATATACATGAATGTAAATATGTGTATAAAAATTATACTTGATCAAATTTTTTCCAAACTTCAGGTTGAGCTATCAACATTTTGGTGACTTGATCCCATCTGAGTCCACTCTCAATCCAGTTTTGATTATATCATGGTATTTTGAAAAAAAACTATTCGTCAAAGTCTTCCATCGATTTCGGATATTGCCTTTGGTCAAATTCTTTTGCAGTTTTTTATCAACCTCGGTCAATATATTTTTATAAGCTTGTGATGCGAATGTTTCATTAGCCTTATTTCTAATTTGATACTCATGAACGAATGCATCAAGCAATATTTTTGCCATTATGGATTCCATTCCAAACGGCAACTCTTCATTAAATTTCAACTTCATTACCATCTTTGTTTGACATTGATCAATCTAATAAAATAGTAAAAGTATATAACATGTAACAAAAAGTTTAATATAATTTCCATAAAAAATGACAAAAGATGTTCAACTTGATAAAGAACAAGTATGTGACAAAAGATATGGTATTATCTTAAAATGTTTATCAATCAAAAGAACACAATTTTTAAAACAAACTACATATTATAATCATTCCTCATCAATGCAGCTACATCATCTCTTATAGTCGTCCTTTGATTCTCATCCTCTTCATTGTTATTTTCATCAACTTCATTTGGATTTTGATGTGCAAGTTCATGATCCACTTTAACAATTAAATCCTCATTTTGATTGACACAATGAAAAAAATTATGCACAATGCGACAAGCAATCACTATGCATTTTTTAATTTGAGCATTATAGATTGCTATGATTGGAAATCATTTCTTAAGAACACCAAATGCTCATCAATAATGTTCCCTAAAGATGAATGACAATGATTGAATAATTCTCTGGCATTTAGTGGTGAATTTCTACTTGAATATTCTTTCAAGTGATATCGTTTCCCTCGATATGGTGTAGTAAGCTTAGAAGCTAATAAGAACCCAACATTAACGAGATAATATTTACCTATTCAACATTAACATCGCATAAGCTTTTTTCTAAGATGACAAAGTAAGAAAGTATTTTTTTACCTTGAGGGATCTTAAGATTGTCTTCCCTTCTTAATGCATCTTTTACAATTCTTGAATCTGAAGCAGTACCTTCCCATCTAGAAGAGACATAAGTGAATCTCATATTAAAATCGCATGCAGCTAAAACATTTAATGTAAGTAGGAACGTCTTTTCTACCACAATATAAGTATTAATATTAGATACTATAACATGCACATGTGGGCCTACACAATCCTAAAATTTATGTTTGATGATTAATATAATTATAAAAAAATGAACATAAATAATTTCTTAAATTGGAATATTAAAATATTTACCTTAAAATATGGGTAGAATCAATTGCTTCCAAGGATATGAGAGGAAACTTCTAATCCATTGGGTTGAATTATGAATTGATCTTCTAGTTCAAGAATCGACCTAAAAATGTCGACTTATAGTCTCCTCAGATCTACATAACCAAAATTGAACTTTATGATTTTTAACATTTTGTGTTAATATATAAAAAATGATTCCAAGAATATGAGAGGAAACTTATAATTCATCATGTTGAATTATGAATTAATCTTCTAGTTCAAGAATCGACCTGAAAATGTCAACTTATAGTCCCTCCCCCGATCTATGTAACCAAAATTGAACTTTATGTTTTTTTAGCATTTTGTGTTAATATATAGAGAATCTTTAGCACTTAATTCCTCTATACAAGCCCTTCATGTTGATTTTAGTTCGCCATCCCTCTAAAGCAAATTGTACAATCTCATGAAAGTTTGAGATTGCATTCAGATTATTTTGAATGTCTCATTGTCATTATCAATCCTATGTAAGATCTCTTCACGAATATTTTCTCGTTTGAAATGCATATTATTATTGGTTAGACATTTCCAATGTGATTGTATTCTTAGACGAACATATAAAGAAATCAATGCTATAACACTTGCGATATTCCTTCTACGTAATTCTCTCCATCTTATTATGGCAATTAGTTTATTCCTTTAATCCATTTAACCTAAAATGATTTATAAAATTCTAACATGAATAAAGTACCAACATCAAAATTAAGGCATGCATATATCTCTAATAAAATAATACTATTAAAAAATGTAATGAGAATGCCTTTCATTATTTCTTTCCTAAAAAAAAGTCGATTGGAAATGAGCTCATTCAATTTGAGTATTAAAATAATTTGACAAAAAACTAATGGACATAGTAAAATTTATTTAACATATTAAAATTGATATATTGGTATGCATCAAGAATAAGAGGGTTCCAAAAATATGAAAACAGTCACGTTTATTGATAGATAATTAGTTTGTTTAAATAATGTATAAAAAATTCAACAACAAATCTAAGAATAAAAAGGAATAAGACACATACCAACTCCTTTTTCTTTCTTCCCCACAGAACAATCTTTTTTTCTTTCTTTTGGATGGAAGAATCCAAATTTAAGTTGAAAAAGCCAACTATCACACATGCGACCTCACTTGCAAGCCTATCACTAAGCTGAAAGCTCATGGACTCTGGCATTGTTATGATGATATGGGAATATAACTTAAAATAAATTATGTGCTAGGTAATAGGAAGACTATTCAGGTTTGATGGAGGATTTCTTCTTGGAATGTTGGGATTTTAAATTAGTCCTTAGGAGAGCGATCAGAAATAAAGAGTCAGGATCATATGTGGGTGATCCATCATGCAGAGAATTAGTGGATGTTTCCTTAATGTTTTAAGTTTTAACAATGCATGAGTTCCTGAAATTTCACAATTAAGTAGTGAACTAGAAAATGTGATACAATGGGGATCCATAATGATATCACCTATATGTAATTTGATTAGTCCTATTTTTGGTTGCATATTAGTCTTATATGTAATGCCTCGTCCTCCTGACATTGGTTGACAAAATGTGATTGTACAAGAGGGGACTGAGGGGACATTTAAAGTGCCTCTTTCAACATATTTCAATGTGGAATCAGATGCATCTAACCCGAAAGCAATGAATTCTAGGCAAGAACTTCTGGCCTTTAATGATGCAGAAGTTCAATGTATATCCTAAAAAATGTCTCAATTTGTTTTGGAGGTCATTGTTTTTCTTGTGCATTTATTGACTCTTGAATGCTAATGCATTTTATTTTCTTTCTATGACCATTTTTTCAGAAAACTATTGTCTTCTTTATTTCATTACACTTATGTCCTTAATCATTTATTAGAGTGAACACTCCATGTCAGAGTTACAATGTCAATGATGAACATACGAGTGGTTTATACTATAATCACATATCGAAGTAAAGCTTTAAAGACACACAATGTCCTAACAAGTTGCTATTATCATGATACAAAAATTAAATTTCTTGGTTTCTTAAAATTTCTTGGTTTCTTTAATAAGGTAAACTAGAATGAATCAATTCTTAGGTTGGAGTCTTCATGATCTTCCATTTTTTTCATACATTTGTCATTAGTTAAAGATATTAGGTACAACTGCAAGTAATGACACATTAATATACTATATTTTTTCCTTCTTGAAGAGGGACATGATAATATGTTGTCCTCATTTCATGATTTCTTACATGTCTGGTTCATCCACATACACCTTGTTTTCACAAGTTTATATACTAATTAGTAGTTTGAAGTATCTCTTAAGTGTTTTTCCTTCTGCATGCAATATTTTTTCTTAACATGAGAATATGATGGTTTACACATGGTTTGCATCTAAAGAGAGTGAATCTTGATGCAATGGTTAAGTTATTCCTTTGTTGATAATGGGAATAAGAAAGTTGTGTACCCATTTGTCTACTCTTATAAGCTAAGGATTCTTTAGAGCATGACATTTTCCCTTAATAATCATGGTGGTTTGAACATTACTAAAATGTTAAATAGGTGTCTAGTCAGATAACTCCGCCTATATTTTATAGCCGGTCCCAAGCCCGGATAAAGGAGGAGGGTTGTGTTAGGCCCCGACAGCCAGCATAAAATCATGTCGAATCTTATGAACATGGATCAACGAATATAAGAGCGGAATGGCGTCGTATGATCCATGTAGCCGACCCCACCTAGTGGGATAAGGCTTTGTTGTTGTTGTTGTATGTGTCTAGTCAGATGTTTCATGGACTACCATAGAGTATGTTTCTCACCTTATTTTTATTGAGAGCATAACAACTTCATTCTTTATTGATGAAGTTTCTAAGTCGGTAGAACGGCAATTTGATGGAGGGACGAGGGAGTGTTTTGATGCTTTTCTGCTGCTCAAGGCAAGGACAAGCAAGTATGTCTCTCTAGTCATTTATCTTTGTTTCTTAAAGTGCTTAATATCATTTCCTTTCTTAATACCCAAAAGAATATTGGTACTATTTAGGAGTATTTAGCGGGTCGGGTTGACCCGCAAACTCAATGACCCGACCCGTTGGGGGTCAGTGGTCTGGTCGGGTACGTGTCAAAAAATTTCGACCAGACTCGAAGACTCAATTTTTTGAGTTTCAGTTTATCAGCTTATATTTTGTATATAAAATAAAAAATCTTAAAATAAAATATTTTAAATGTGTAAAATAATATCTAAATGTTTAACAAATTATTTTATGCTTTTAAAATAAATATTATATAGCATTTTTATGTTAAATAATAAAAAATAAGAAAAAATTTAAAAATATGGAACCTGACCACCTGATCCGAACCGAGTCGAGTTGGATCATATTCAACTCTTTAAAGAGGGGTGACCCTACCCGATCAAAATCAGATGGATTGGGTCCGGTCCGGAGTCATGTCGGGTCAAACAGAAAATTTAGAGTAGATATAGCCATAAAATAATTTTTGGAAGTGGAATCACTTGTCTCAAACAACATTTTGGGAAAAAAGGAAATATTACATCATATGACAAAGTTCTAGATGATGTCAAAGTACAAATGCAACAACATTTGGGATTCAAGAGCATAGAAAGGCTCAAGAGGCACAAGGACTCATACATTGAAAATTTAATGGTGATGTTCCTTACACAGTTTCTTCAGTAGAGGATTCCCGTAAAAGAAGAAAGAATATTGATGAAGGAAATTCCAACAAACATAGGAAATCCGAGATGTCATGCAATTCAAATGTCTCACGAAATGCATCATTTAATATAATTTTTTGCTTCACAGAATTCCATAGACCAAGGTGTTATCTTCATAGCGAAATTCATCTATGAGATTGGTATATCATTCAATGCTGCAAATTCATTATATTTTTAGAGAGTGGCTGATGCAATTGCTATAGTAGTAGTAGGGCCTAGCTATAAAGTACCATCCTATCATTACCTTAAAAATAAATTATTGGATAGGTTGACCAATTAAGTAAGAGAATTTAGTAAAGAGCTTTGAAAGTAATGGGAAGTGATAGGTTGCAATATCATGGTTGATAGATTGATCGATAAAGTTGGATGTACTATGCTAAATTTCTTTATTTATTGTACAAAAGGCACAATGTTTCTCAGATCTGTAGATGCAACAAATATTGAAGCTTCTATAGATGCTCTTGTTAATTTATTTGATAGCATTGTTCAAGATGTTGGTCCTAAGAACATTGTACAAATCTTGGCTGATAGTCACCATGGTATAAAGAAGCAGGCAAGCAACTTACAGACAAGTACAAAGCATTTTTCTGGAGTGTATGTGTGAACCAGTGCATTGAGCTAATCCTTGAAGGTTTTAGTGAAATTGACGAAATAAATGAGGTAATGACAAAGGCAAAGAAAATTTGTCAATTCATATATAATGACGCATGGGTTTTAGATTTGCTGGAGCATGCAACGAAAGGAAGAGATATAATTCAACTCGCCACAACAAAGTATGTTATGGAATTTTTAACATTAGTATTCGAGCTAAAAGAGATTGTTTAAACAAGAACCTGTTATTTGCGTAAAGGAAACTGCTTTAGATATGGAGTTCTGGTTATTGTGTGAGAGGTCACAGAGATCTCTAAGCCTCTTATATTGATGTTAAATGTAGCAGACAACGCAGAACGACCTTCAATGGGATTCATATATGATGCAATTGGAAATGCAAAGAAAGATGTAATCACGAGATTTAATGATAATGACTCAAAGTGCATGCCATTTATTGATGATGAAAATTAGGCACAAGCATAACTTCATTGTCCCCTGCACGTTGCAGCTTATTGTCTCAATCCTTCTATGTTTTATAGCCAAGATTTGCTCATAGTAAAGTTATTCAAATAGGTTTACTCGATTGCATTGAAACTTTGGAGCCTGATCTAATGGCCCAAGATAATATAACAAAGCACAAATCATTTTATGAAGATGTTATAGGGAATTTTTGTCGTCTAATGGCTATAAGAGGAAGAGAATCACCGACTCTAGGTGAGTTGGTTATGCTTTCTAATATATGAGTTGGCTCGACAACAGTTTGATTTGATTTTGATTTGCTATGCTGCTCATATTGTTTTTCATCTAATGGTGTCTCTTCATGGTAAAATTTCATGGTGGTCATTGTATGGGTCAGATTATTCGGATCTTCAACTATTTGCCTTCAGGATTCTTAACTAGACATGTAGCATGACTGCTTTTGTGAGAACTTGCAATGCCATTGAACACATCCATTCAGCTGAGAACAAATTTGAGTCTTCTGAAAGGCTGCAACTGCAGGATTATGCTTTTCTCCCTTACAACTTGCGTCTCCATTCCAACAAAGGTGGTTCTTTTAACCTTAAATTTCATCCTCTCGAGCTAGATTTTTGTTTGAACCAGAATGATTATCAATTATGATAGCCATTTCTCCCTGTGACAATCTTTGGTACGCTAAAATCACATGTTTCTTCTGAATGTATAGGCAACCAATGGCAATTGGAAACAAGGTTATCACAAGAACAGAATATGGCAGAACAAGTCGACAATGTTGGTGCTGTTATGGATAATGAGAATGGTGATGCAAACTATTGATGGCATACATTTATGTTTTATTTTTTTTGCACCGAAATGATGCAGAAATAAGAAAAGTAACAAAAGGAAATTGATCTTCTGATGTCCTGCGGCAAAGATACAGGTTCATGGATGGATGCTATGCAACTTCATTTAGAAAATAAATTTCTAGAAATTAGATATATGAATTTTTTTTGTAGGGACTGCATCAATTCAGATTTCTTGCGATTGGATGCCAATGTGTTGATTGTAATGATCTCGCGTGCTCACTTAAGCCATGTGAAAAATAGGAGCCACGAGCCAATATGGGCCATGGGCCACACGGACTCCGTTCAACGAGGACGTTGAGTCTTTATGGGGAAAGATTGTAATGACCTGAGGTTTAAGGATCAAGATGATCTTAATGAATAGTCTCACATGGACAAAATATGGAGGTGGTCATGTAACTACCCCTTCACCTATCAAGATGCGTTTTAAATTCATGCGGGCCGAAAGCCTAAAGCGAATAATATCCTAATTGGAGTAGGGGGTGTTACATTGATCATTTAATTGGAACAAAAAGTGGCGAGCAGCGATGATGTCATCTAAGAAGGTTTTGTCACAACATTTGATTAACTTCCTACTTTACTTGTTAAAAAAGTTAATTGAGCGAAATAATGGAAGCAACAAAATGCTTCAGTTTCATCCCTCTGCCTTTGTTTTTTTTTATAAAATAAAATGCTTATGTTATATATATTGATCAGCACAATCCTGGTACAAAAAGTGTTAGGCCCGGAGGATTGTCCTTCCAAAAAATATCATCAGAAATAGTTCTGCTGAGTTTAGCTAAATAATCTGCGGCTTGGTTGATTTGCCTAGGACAATGGATACATTTAATGTTTACAAAAAAGGTCAAAAGATTTTGTATCTCCTGCATCAAGTTCCACAATTTCCAAGGCACTTCATGCTTTCGGTTGATGCTGTCGACTAAGATGGAGGAATCTGCACAAATAAAAGTAGCATTAGTGTTGCATATAATAAACTCCGCACCGTTGACCAAGATCCGACGATAAAAGAAGCCATCGGAAATGATCTTGATCCAAGAAGCAGGTGGAACCTCCCAGTGGATAGAAAGCCTATCCTGGGGAAGATCCCTCTGCCTTTGTAAGTTGGTTCAATATCACTGTTATATGAATCAAACGACCCATTTTCTTCCAACAAAAAAGTTTAGAAGTAATATGTGATACGAATGTTCAAGGTGGGACCTTTTTTTACATGAGAGAAACACAATTTACTTGAGTATATTGATCTGTGTCATATATGTACTTGATGCTGCTTATGAATGTCTTACTCCACTGAAATCTCAAACAGAAGCACAAACACAATTTGTATGTAAATACCAATAAGTCTGCATGGAAATATAATTTCTCTCCATCTTTCACTCCATTTTAATCATGGTGAATTTTGTTGAAAGATGGAAGCTTCAAGTATTTGATCACTTCTTTCACACTTCATTGGTTCAAAGCACATCATACTTGATATAATTAATCAAATTTTCTTTCCATTGTCCATTATTATAACTGTGGAATCACATTCAAATAGAAAAACAATCCAAAGATCAAAGTACACATTCCAGATCTGGCATTGCAGAATCATGGATACTATTCTATCCTGTGGATCAAATTGGTGGTGGTCTCCTTGTAGAATTGTTATATATGTTATATGGTAACATGAGGGAATCTTATAACTCATAGTTTCGCAAAAGTGCAACTGCAAAATGTTTTTGTCCACCAGTTAAAGCAGATCACGTTGCGTTACAGATCGGCTCACGTCCCTCGTCGCCATTATTGTAGTATTAAAAAGTAGCTTTAATGGTGGCGGTGGTGGTGGTGGTCAACTATTACTCGGCCATCGGCACTAAGATGAGATCATGACCTCTTCTCCTCTGGATCTTGGCGCCGAGACCCAGAGCTCGGCGACGTCCAGATGGCGGGAACGGGCTCGTCGGCCGCGGCCACTGCCGGCGGGGCCAACCTCGACAAGTTCTTCGAGGACGTGGAGGCCGTCAAGGTCGAGCTCGGGGAGGTGGAACGCTTGCAGGGCTCCCTCCGCGCGTCCAACGAGGCCGGCAAGACCCTGCACGAGGCCTCGGCCGTGCGCGCCCTCCGCGCCCGCATGGACGCCGACGTCGCGGCCGCCCTGAAGAAGGCGAAGCTCATCAAGCTCCGCCTCGAGGCCCTGGACCGCGCCAACGCCGCCAGCCGCTCCGTGCCCGGGTGCGGCCCGGGATCGTCCACGGACCGCACCCGCACGTCCGTCGTGGCGGGGCTGCGCCGGAAGCTCAAGGGCTCCATGGAGGCCTTCGCAGAGCTGCGGCGCCGCGTGGGCGCGGAGTACCGGGAGACGGTGGAGCGGCGGTACTACACGGTGATGGGGGAGAGGCCGGACGAGGCGACGGTGGAGGCGCTGGTGGCCACGGGCGAAGGGGAGCGGTTCCTGCAGCGGGCGATCGAGGAGCAGGGGAGGGGAAGGGTGGTGGACGTGGTGGCGGAGATCAACGAGCGGCACGGCGCTGCGGCGGAGCTGGAGAGGAGCCTGCTGGAGCTGCAGCAGGTGTTCATGGACATGGCGGTGCTTGTGGACGCGCAGGGGCAGCAGCTCGACGACATCGAGGGCCAGGTCGGGCGCGCGCACTCCTTCGTCCAGCACGGGACCGAGGAGCTGGTCGAGGCCCGGAGGCACCAGAGGAGCACCAGGAAGTGGACGTGCGTCGCCATCGTCGTCCTCCTCGTCATAGTCGTCGTCGTCGTCCTGCCCATCGTCATCAGCTTGACCAAAAAATAAATTTTCCTTTTTTTTTACTTCTCTTGTTTTGTTCCCTTCCTTTCCTTTACTTATTATTATTTTTTTTTTCAGAATTTATTGAGAAATCAAGGGCTAAATGCTTAAGAATTCGACTTTATGATTCAAGCATTATTGTTTCTTTGTGGTTACTCTTTGATAATTTTTTTTCTTCACAATGACGGTAATCATAATATTCAAAACCTACTAAAAAATGAGTTTGAGTTTTAAGAAATATAAAACTTCGATCTCTTTTAACGATAATGCTTTCGTACAAGACAGTGAAGTTCATTCATTATTCGATTGATTATATCTCAGTGTTCGGAAATATACTTCTTGTCATAAAATTGTTTCCTTTTTTTTTTCTGATAGAGTCTTGTTATGTTATAATTCTGAAAGAATAAAAAAGGGAAGAAAAAAGGTGTCCTAGAAACACTAGAGAGAGCGGAGAAGCCAAAGCAAGACAGGTTGAATGTACATATGATTTGAGAGCCAAATTGTCCTGAAGAAAAGGTTGAATGCCGTATAGTTTGAGAGGGTGGCATTGGTGGATCAATCAATCATGTGCAGATCGAAGCAGGTATCAATTGATCTCGTGGATATATATGTTTGTGTGCATGTGTGCTATGGTTCGCAATTTAACATCTAGCATCACTTTTTTTTAATACAGATTTCTGTTTCGAACCACATCCGAGAGCAGAATCAAAATGCCAGTATTCGGCATTCATCGATATGAAATGAAACTTTGTTTGTTGTGAAGGATCGGAGATCGATCGAAGGGGGAAGAAACTGGAACTTGGAAGCGTAACATTAATGTTATACACAAATTCCTTTTTTATTGTTATACAAAAATCTATGCAGAGTTAAGACAATAACATCAATATTCAAGATAAGTGAAAAGATAATTAAACTTCGGAATAAGAATGAGTTTTTTGTCTCAAATTAATCCGTGAAAAAAAAACAGAAAAAGTAGCAAGTTTTGAATAACACAAAAATGTGTAAATAATGGAAAAAAGGACACAATAGTATCCACTGCAAAATTTAAGTTGCAAAGATGATGCAACAGACAACGTAAAAAAAGAAAGCAGAACAATATCTAGGATAAGGTGCATGTTTAAGTTGAGGCATAAAGGCTGACTAATGATGGTGCCTAAATAAAGTGCACTCGACACAATCTGTTACATCATTCTCAATCCCTAAACACAGCATGGCATACCAAAGGATACAAGGCGTTACAACAATGAGTTGCTGAGTATACAGACAGTTACCAACATACTGAGCATAACAAAAATATGGGGAAAAAACTCAAACCAATCCAATGTTTAAGAAAAAAAGAACTCATACGTGTAGTGTAGACAATTGGAAGTACTGCGCCATGGCTGTAGAAACAAATAATACAGTAGTAGAATTGATTTACCTGAAGAATCATGTATACACATAAAGAACTGTAACCTAGATGAACAAAGGACCATATATACATATAAATCTTTTGAGACAGTAGCAAAACATCTTACAAGTTACAACAACTACTATCAAGTGGCATGGAAATACCTGCATGGTCACTCACACAAGGAGATTCAACTCCCGGTAGCATTTATCTAGGATCACGATGCATGTTTGATCTAAGTTTCAGCTGGATCTTTTATGGACATATGTACATTTGTTGACTTGTTAGGTGTACCTCCATTTTCAGGGTGCTTTCGTGCTCCAATGCCTGATTATCAGAATCAAAAGGATCAGTCAGAGTCCAACATCAGAGAGCAGCCAATGCAGACTTTTGCATTATAGAGCACAAGTAGGAAGATGATTTAAATTAGAGAAGATGAAAAGATGACAAAGAAAGCGAATAGCCTTCTCATAAATTTCAGAACATGCTGGCCCGAGGTTAAGCAACAACATTTTAAAATGTGAGACAAATAATCGATTCCCAGAGGCAATAAGTTTAGTTATTCCAAAATCCAAAGAATGTCTAGAATTTTTTTATTGCACAAGTTAACATTTTTTTTTGAAGAATACATGATATATAAAATACAGATGGAAATATTTCCCTTCTCATAAATTAGTGACGCTCTCTGGATCAAAGAGAAACAGTAACTGATCAATACACAACCAAAACAATTTGAGTATCCAGACAATCTGGAAGAATAGCCAAAGAAAAGCAGACATACTGTTTGGTAAGGATAATCTCTTGCCCTGTGAATCTAGTGGAATCCGTCTCTCTTTTGAATTGCTATAGGACCGACTACCGAGTTCAGGATGTCGGGATGTAACATCTCCATGGAATTCCTCAGATGATCTTAGTTTTGACTTACCTGAGGAGAAACCAGAAGGGGCCAATGTATTGGCTCGCCTGACTGATGAAGAGATACTTCCTTCAGAAAGTGATGCAGTCACCTTCGGGTTTAGGATGTTTGAATGAGAAGTTGAGACAGGCTTCATGACAGAGGACTTGTACAGAGCTTTGGATCCACTTCTAGTGTCAGCTGTTCCATTCACATTAGCATCCATGCCATCTACAAGATTGACGTCAAGGAACCTGTTCTCCCAAGGCCGAACTGCCATCCATCTCTCCAACCAGTTCCAACCCCAGTTGTTTTTATCGGGTTCAAATCCTGCATGGGTAGCTGGTTGTTTAGGACCTGCTTGCCACTGACAGAGAACACAAATCAACACCAACATTAACATAAAAGCAAAGAATTTAAAGGTCAAGCAATAAAAACAAAAACATGTTAAAATTGCAATAAAGGCATTAAGTTGTGAAGCATGGGAATTTCAAATCCCTTCGCGCACCCATACCGAGTACGTGCTCTGTGATCTAGCAGAGTTGTGGAAGATAAGTATAGGCTGGGTGACAATGACAATGAGACGAGGTGAATGGCAAACAAACAATTCTAAGACCCCGAAGAGCTTAAAAATTCACCAATGATGTCAAATTGTAAGCCACCAACTTCAATTTTATAAAAAAAACATTGCTTCCATATGTACCAAAATGTGTTGGAATCCTTTGAAAGCATTGCAAATTCATTTGATAAATGAATGAAGTTCAAGGAGGAAAATATTCATCTATAATTTTAATCATAAAAAAGGATCTCTTGTCCAGAAATTTATAAAGAGTTTGATGCCAGCTAAACAATCCAAAATAAAAAATAAATTGTCTTAAGACAAAAATAAAACGAAATAACTAATAGTCATCACTAAAAAAGGACCTTTAAACTGACAAGACTCCATCCTGAGAAGAACTTAATATCGAATTTGGATTATTTGAAGTTGTGCTAATCGGCTGAGATGCGGCGCTTGCCAATTTGACAAATTCGATGCAGAAAGAGGCTGGACTTATTCTTTTCGACAACTAACATCAAAGTAACCATAGGTTCAATCAAATTACTTTGATGCACTTAGACAACCGATTTAAGGAAGATGGACGTAAGCAGGGTGACAAGAACAATGAGGGGAGATGAACAACAAATAAACAATCCCAGAATCCATCGAGAACTCTGGAATTCAACTAAATCAATGTGCACATCTTTAGTTATTTGATAATAAAAATAATTGCTCTAGAAGACATTAAAATTCAATTAAAGACGTGAATCCACACAACAGAAGAACACCAAGTTTTATTGGGTGAAAATATGCATCTCTTTTTATTCATACTAATGAAATTCTTATATAGGATTTCACAAAAAGAATTTGACTTCATCTAAAAGATCTAAAAAAACAAATAAATTATCCTATGATGCAAAAGGAATACAAGGTAACTATTAAGAATTGTAAACTAATAGGACTCTGTGCTGCATCATGTTGAGAATTTGGAAACACCTTAAACACATACTGAATTCTTCATGTTAAAGGAATCAACTGAGATTAAATAAAATAAGCACGAATTACATAAATAATATTTGCATAATTAATTTAGAGTCATATTTAGGATTATCTATTGAAAAAATTAAGAAATATGATCAGTCATACTACCATTATGAGTACTTTCTATGTAATGATAATATGTTGTTATTTATTTGTTTTCAATGATTTATGGGTGTGAAACTTTTCATCTTTTTTTTGCATATAAAGTGCTTTTGTGTCTCGGACTTTAAAAGAACAAAATACCTAAAATTGTATCGATGCAACATAGTCATTACGTATTTCACACAAGTTCCTATTACATTATAAGAAAAATAATAGACCAAAAATATAAGAAATGTATTTGAGTAATTTGTGCCCATGATATTCCAACTTCCAAAATGTTTATTTTATTTTATTTTTTTAGGAGAACTTCCAAAATGTTTATAGGATGCATTAAGAGCTAACATGTCTAAACAAAAAAAAAAAGAGCATAAAGAAGAGTGAAGAATTACTTATTCAGTAAATCAAATCATTCTAATTGACTTAGTGATCACATCTGTTTCTCCACCATTTTTAATATGGATGATAACTTTGAAATTCTGATGCCTAAATTTGTTGCTGCAAATACCTTGATTGAAACATAGTAGTTTTTCATTAGGTAATGATGTAGACAAACAACCCCATAGAAAGCATCTTTCAATAATCTCCACAGTACAGTGCCCAATCTTTCTTCCAAGTAATAAACAATGTGATAAAAGACAGATTCCAAGCTAACCAAAGGAATACCTGACGAGTGAGAGCATACGCCATGGCTCGCTCACGTTTTGCAGCAGCTTCTTTTCTCTTCAGCAATTTTGCTTGAATTTCTTCAACAGAACCAACACTGTCACACCAGCCTTCCTGCATTCAATATCATCAACCCAAGTCTATTACAGGATGTCATCTATTAAATGAAAGTTCAAAGACAATAAAAAGTGTACAAACAACAACAACAACAACAACAAAGCCTTATCCCACTAGGTGGGGTCGGCTACATGGATCATACGACACCATATTCGTTGATCCATGTTCATGAGATTCGACAGGATTTTACGCTGGCTGTCGGGGCCTAACACAACCCTCCTCCTTTGTCCGGGCTTGGGACCGGCTATAAAACATAGGCGGAGTTACAATTAAAAAGTGTACAATTAACACAATAAAAAGTGTACAATTAACAAAATTACCGATGATCACAAACTCAAGTAATGCACAATCCTAGTGCAAGTTAAAACATCAGTAATATATTTCCACAAACCTTTAATTTCCATCAAGCAAGAGATGCAATAATTTACAACTTAGAACACAATTTTCATGTAGCCCATATTCTATAAAAATTAGAGAACTTAGAGCACTAACTACAAGATGGTAATCATATGCAATATTTTAAATCTTAAATCTTATGAAATAAAAGAAAGGTTGTTTTAAGGCATACTGTGCCAATGTGCCATTTGGACATCAGGCACACAATTGCTTAAAGTATACGACATTAGAGCTGAAGACCATTTAATTGCTCTATAACCCAGACACTATGGAAATGGAAAAAAATGATTCAAGTTGTCTGAAGAGCCCAAAACTTCAACAACTGAAGTTCATATTACCAAACTCACTTGTGACAAACATTTGTCTCGTACATCTTACAACCCTATAGAATATTTTCTGCTTACTCAATAGAATAAATGGTATCTAGAACTCCATCGAACCTCCAGCTAAAATGCTAAGCACTAAGCTTTTTTTTTCTTTTTTACACGAGGAATGGCATTTAAGAAGTTTTGACATGAGAACGTGATGTTAACATTGTCATGACAACTTGATGTTGACACGATAACTTGGGTTTCCCAAGTTTCCGCGTCTCCCATTGTCATGTTACGTTAAAATTTTCTACTAACTATCAACTGATTTACATGATCAGAAAGTTAATAACTTACCTCAATTTCCCTGACACGAGCTTCATGCAACTGTTGTTCCTGAACCTTTTGCTGGCCCAATTGGCTTTCTAGTGCTAACCGAACTCGCCTAGCTCTTACACGGGCCTGAACTCTTACCAAGGCTTGCATACAACGAAGAGTGATTGCCGCTTGCTTTCTCACAGCATGACCCCTAACAAGAGCCTGCAGTCTAACAAGCCCTTTGAGGGCTCGTAAAGCTCTTCTAGCCTAGAAAGAAAAAATGCAAATAATGGAAATCAGACCACAGCTTGTTTCTCAAAAAAGGACACCATCTTTCAGACAGTCAAACAAAGGACACGAAGAAAGAGAAAATTTAAAGAAAATTAACGTACCAGGAAACCACGAAATGCAGTTTGAATAACTGTGGCAGCCCAATCTTCCTTCTCATTCTCCTCAGTTTGAACAGTCACTTGAATTTGATATGCTGTGGTAGAAGAAGAAGCAGAATTTAATGTGTGATTATTGTCCTTATCTGTCGATGGAGCAGTTGCAACAGCATCTTCTTTAACGATAACATCCTCAACATCAACAGCGTTTTTCTTCTGATTCTGCAATGTACTTGCAGGGGATCCTTTCTGTGACGTTCCAAACCAGAGGTGATAAGAAAAGAGAACAAAGTGGAGAAAGGGTTAATGTTATCAACTCTCATGACAAAGCTAAATGGCTTTAAGCCACATCAGCGATAGATCAATGACCTAACATTTTTCAATTTCACATGGCATTATCTGGTTTTAGAATGATGGATCATGATGCAGTGTCAAAACCTAAGAGCATTACACCTCGAAACCCAGGACAGCCTTCATTGAAAAGTGTTTTCCTGAAACTAGGGACTGAAGGAATATATTGTTGCCACTTGCATTCCTGTGGGCCATAGAATCAGTGGAATCAATGCAATTTTGGAGGCGAGCGGTGCTATGTTACTAGTATTACATTGCATACTTGTTCTCTCGTGATAACTTGGATTTAGCTTTGAGATCATCATATGTACATGTACTTCGACCATTAATAAATTCGGATAATTGTCACAAGGACAACCATCCTTTTCTTGCTCTCCCTCAAAAAAATAAAAGGAATAATCCTAAGGCTGATAAATGTGCCATGACTTAAAATGGTTTCCATATATGACATCATGACAGGACCCTCAATCAATGTCTTCAATCAGGATAATCTACAGATATCATCAAGACTCTTTATTGGCATACTAACTTTCTGTAAATCATTCAGTCAAACAATAAGATTTTCAAAGAGATTGGACACTATCTTCCATAACAAAATGACTTGGCATATCATACTTCGATAAATTACCAATTCCAAGGCAACTCGTCACCTATTATGATGACCATAAATAGGTTAACAGCTTCACAATTTAAAGACATTAATTAAAAAAGAGAAACTAAAATGGTACCCACATTTTGGCCTTCTTCTGCAGAACAAGATTTTTCTTTCTTTCTTTGCCCAACCAGTGATCTCAGCCACTTTGATGCAATCCCCATGATGCCTACCGAACTTGGGAAAAAAACTGCAACTTCAGAGATTATAATCAAAACCTCAAGTGAAATCATACAACAATCAGACTACTACTCAGTGGATGTTAAAACCAGAATTTACTTGCTGTATAAGTAAATTGTGATAGAAGTTCAGATATGGGCAATAGACAAGAGACAAGAGAGAGAAGCATGCATAAATGAAAAGTTTACTTCCATAAGACCATAACTAATAGAGGCAAACTTGAAGCAACTGACTTCAGTTCAAGTTATTACCAAAACATATACCCTTGTAAAAAGTTTTTATGACAACAACATAAGAAGATAAAGGATAGGGAATATGTGAGAAACCTGAAGATAATTGAGTCAATGAACACCTGCTCCAAATTGGTCATTAGGAATTTGTGATAATTGTTATGGGATAGTTTTACTTGAGTTTATTGCTACAGAGATTTTTATGAACCTTCAGAGCTTAGCATTACCCGTATTACATTTTGCTTGATTATGACAAAGAAGCTTCTAGGAAGCTCAGAGAGGAAAAACGATCTGACAGCAAAAACTGTCTTTTATGTAAAAAGAAAGAACTCCTTTTTCAGTCATCTGCGAAAGTACCTCAAAACTTTGTTAGCCTCTCCTTTTTCTTTTTATCATATATGCAAACCTGCTGCTTCCCAATAAGCATCATAATTTCCCCTTTGTTCAAATATCTAACATCTTAAAGTGACCATCTTCTTGTTCTACCGCCAATTCAGGGTTCTATATCATAGTGCAGAATAGGAAAAAGATTCAACATGAAAATCACACATAATGTAGCGGCCATGCCACTTTTGGTAGTTGATTATAAGGAAGAAGAACAAGTAGCCAAACAATCTGCCACACATCTCATCGTAAGGAGAATAGATTGCCAAACAAAATCGAGCTTGATACTAAGGACAAGCGATCAACTACAGCGAATACACTATAATGTCACCTTTAAGATCAGTCAAGCCTATAAACACGGACAAGTGAGCACAATCTACCCATCCTACATGCCAACTTTCCACTTCGGTCAAGCCTATAGAATACAGAAACGATCAAATTTCCGACATTCGTTCAAACGATCATTTTGCATTGTATTATCATCACCCATTACTTAAAAATGCCACCTTTAAGCTCTAAAAAATAAGCATACGCAAAGTCTGTAACCGATCGAAAGTCTAATGCAAGACATTTTCAGTCCTTTGTTCTAACTCGTTGTCACGGAAGCATTCCGGTGTATTCTTAGAGAGCATTTCCATCCAAGACCAACAGGATCCAATTCTAACATGAAAAATCAGTAAGAAACTGACTGGAAACTGCTTTCAAACGCCAATTAGACGAAATTCCCCTAAAAGAGGCATCAAAAAGTCGAAAAAAATAACCAAACTGTTGAAGACACAAGAAGCCCACAGATCTGAGAGCGAAGAACTGGAACGGATACATTCTTCGTGACCAAAATGCGGCTAGATGACCGAAAGAGGCATCCTTTTTTTCTTGTTCATACAAAAAAATTCAGTTTTACCTCAAATTCAGGAAGGATCACTCCGTTTCCCTCAAATTTTGCTTCTTCGTGGCATTTGTTTCTATTTCTTCTCCTTTTTCCTGCCGCGTCTTCTGTGACTCTGGAAAAGACTCCCGCTATCGGAGTCCAAGAGGAAAAAGAACACTCGCTCCTTTTTTACGCTTTGGCTGTCGCCTGTTGGGTGGTTGCAGGTGATCCCAAAAATTCATTTCTATTTCCTCTCATGCCCCTATTATCAATTCTTTTTTTAAATTCTGAATATTTTAGTATTAATTAAAATACATATATGTATATCAGTAATAAGAAAATAAGTATTATTTTTATTATCACTCTAGTGTCTTAGAATATTGTGTCCAACTAATATAGTTCACTTATGAGGTTCACAATAATTTCTTTGAACTACAAAAAAAGGACAAATACATTAAGTTTCAAGATTAATTTAATGGAACCTATCTATTTATTTAGTTTTCTTATACTCTTTCCTTTTATAATCTAAAAAAATGTGTTTCATTATTTACTCTTTACACCATGTGTCACCATGCATTATGTACATGCATTTTTGTCATAACTTCATTTTGTTAGAATAAAATAAAAATATTCAAAATACAATATAAACGATAATAGTGATTTTTGAAATAACAATAAAACACATGGAGAGAATATATACTAGATAACTCTTTTCTTCATTATTAGTTTGTTTTTTTTCTTGTTGTTTTTAGCAGAAAAAAAAATATTGGAAGGGTGGGAAGTAAGGAATGCAAAGCAGTTTAATAATTTGGTAGGGGCTTCCTTTAATCACAAGAGAAAAAGATATGGTGCAGCGAAAGTTTGGCAGATGACATGAAAGATGTTTTCTGTAGCATTGCAGCTTTTGATCATTATTATGCCAACAGTGGACCATATTACTAAGCCACCATTAATTAATAACATGCTAAAATTGACAGGTATGCAAGGCCCCTCCAACTTTCTTATATTTTCCAAATTTTATTTTTTAAAAAAGAAAAAAGGCTGCACCAGTTTAAGTTTTTTTTTTTTTTTTTGGGGTGGGGGGTGGGGGTAAATACTAAGGGTTGATTTTAATGGTAAAATATTTAGACACTCTCATGGATGGAGGTTTTATTGGAGGATAGAAGGTTAATTAGTAGATAGATTTAACTAATAGTGGATGGGATTATGGGTTCAAGTGTTTAGTAAAAGTAACCGTTAAATTAGTGGATAGTTGTGAAATGACGTAAATGAACTTTAAGAGTGACATAATTTGGATAATGCACATTTAAAGTTAATTCAAATTATGACATAACAATTAAAGTTTAGCTAAATATTTGTTATTTCCAAAAGGTGACATTTATATAAAATCAAATGTTTAATGCCATCGCATAATATGTATTTTATCTTAAGAAACCTTGCACCACCACTAAATATTTTACATTACTCAATAACTAATTATCGATAAAATAATAAATTGATCATGTCAATTTATATTTCGTAATAATTAATAAAATTGTCAATGTTATTATTGAATTCCATTCATCAACAAAAATATCATCATGCACAAAAAAAACTTAAGTAATAGGATGGATGCTTTGAAACTTGAACCTTTTATGCGAAAAAGTATAAAATTAGGATTCCTGCCCTGAATGATATATTGTCTTTAACCATTTTTATCGCTGCATTTGCAACACACACACACACACATATATATATATATATATATATATATATATATATATATATATATATACTATAAAAAGTTGATTACTAAACTTGTAAAATTATTTTTAAAAAATGGTGGCATTAAGCATTTGGGAATGACAATAATGAAGCTTCAAAAGCAAGCTGACGACTAAGCTTGGCGCAAACATAGTAAAGAGTACCAAAAGTCGAAGAGTGCATTTCTTCTTTATTTTAATATAATTGGACAAAAAGTATATCAATTTTTATTGTAAAGAAATAAAAAACCCAATGTGACACTATTTGATTAAGAGCCAATTCTGACTTTAAAACAATGTGTAGTGTACTATTATCCATCACATTTTAAATATGACACATGTATTTAAGCTATATATTATTTATATTTACTTACTTTTCTATATCGTGAAATAATTATACTGTATATAAAATGAATAAATTTAAATTGATATATATATATATATATTACACAGTTTTTTTATGTTAATGTATAACAATAAGAACAACTCTCGTGTGTTCTTTAATTCATTTCATTGGAAAATAATTTCTTCCAACACACGAGTAAAATATGTCGACCAATTTCCTTTTTTCTTCAATTATAAAATCGCAACTCATTTTTCATCCATTTATTTCATTCCTCGGAGGTCAAACGCGACGTGCTCTTTAATACCTGAGAAAAAGACGAAGGTTCCCATTTCCGTCCCTTCTCCTACGTAGTAAGCCATCGAGGGCGCGCAAACACGTCACGAACTCTTACCGAAAAAAAAAACGTCACGAACTAGCGATGTTGGCCGTTCGATCATAATCCGCTGACGCCACCCAAAAGTTGTAAGCCTTCTGGAGTCTTCCACGAGCCTATAAAAGGTCCCGAGAACTTTGCTTCGTTTCAACTTTCAAGTCCCTCGAGTCGCCGGCATACTTTTCATCGTCTTCTTTGCCGAGCATTGGAAATTTTGGGGCTCCGATCGGCGAATCTCCGGCGGAATCTTCGATCTGCTTGCTGTGTCCTGAGGGGCGTGTTCGGTTCGATTTGATCGCTGCAGAAGGGAGAAATGTTCGGGAGAGCGGCGACCAAGAAGAGCGACAACAAGAGGTACTATGAGATCCTCGGCGTTCCGAGCAGCGCCACGCCGGAGGAGATCAGGAGGGCCTACCGCAAGGCCGCCATGAAGAACCACCCCGACAAGAACGGCGATCCGGAGAAGGTGAGCAAAAAAGTTCCATCCTCTGCGTTCGTTTCTTCGTTCCCTTTAGCGTTGGTTGTGAGTTGCATCCGGTTTATAGAGTCGCGATCGAGTTTATCGAGGTGGAATTGAGGTTCTTTATTATTGAACAAAGGATTTGGGCATTTTGGATAGCATCGATAGTGTAGCTACCGGTGAATATGCGGATGCACTGGTGGCTTGGTTTTTTTCCCGGTGATTAATGCCCCCAAAAAACTTGATTTCTGACGTACTTACAAAACTTGTTTGGATCATCTATAAAAACTTGGGAGAAGTCCAGAAATCAGATTGATAATGATATTATTGTCATAAGCTAAAACGTCTACAATTACAGACATGAGAACTCCTTGGTTGAAGTCGTGACTTGAATCGATGTCAATGGTGCTGTGCATAGCCAAATGTTGATTTCTTCTTTGGCTTCAGACAGACATAAACTTACACATCATTATGTGGATTGAACTATCTTAAGTTGTTAATACATAGTTGTGTGGGTTGGGATTAATGAGTGTACCATGTGGATTCTATGTTAACCCCTTGGAACACATTGTCTTTCGACTTGGAGGTGATCATTCTTGTTTCAGTCAAAGTGTTTGATTGCTCAGGTGGCTGGTTTATATTGTGATATTTGTGAACCCAAATTAATCAAGGTTAATGATTCTTAGTTACAATTTAATCAATTTTTCCAGTAAAAGAAAATACACAGTCAAAGCGCTGTGCTCTTGAACTCCAGACTTAATGTAGTATTGACAGGGTAACTAGGCTTCTTTGAGGCTATCATCTTCTTACATGCAAGCTCATGCACCTTCTTTGCTACCGAATTAGGCATTTTTTTATTTTTTTTTCTTCATAAACTCTCTCTCTCTCTGTTATTAGCATGCAAGCTGTTGCCTTTGTTATCATGTATACAATATTAGCATCCAGGTTTAGTCCTCATGTTTTCGAGAAGCTGATATGATGAAATACATACTATTCATGCACATTGGTGATCTTAACGACAGGATTTTGGCTTTTCAGTTCAAGGAGATAGGCCAGGCCTATGAAGTTCTTAGCGATCATGAGAAACGTTAGATTTATGATCAGTTTGGTGAAGATGGCCTCAAGGATGGAATGAATGGTGGTGATGGCCATGACCCATTTGATATCTTTCAGTCCTTTTTTGGTGGAAATCCCTTCGGAGGTAAGCATGGAACTTTGCCTGTCCTTTTTCATGCAATGACTTTCTTTCATCTTTCAAGGGAATCATCCTCTCAAGTTGTACTGCTATGTTGACCCTCAGGGGGTGGTAGCAGACATGGAAGAAGGCAGAGGAGGGGTGAGGATGTTATCCATCCTCTTAAGGTGTCTTTAGAAGACCTCTATAATGGAATATCTAAAAAACTCTCCTTCTCGCGAAATGTGAACTGCAAGAAATGCAAGGGGTGAGCTATCTCTCTCTGATTGTCATATTGGTTATATATACAACAACAAAGCCTTATCCCACTAGGTGAGCTCGGCTACATGGATCATACGACGTCATATTCGTTGATCTATGTTCATAAGATTCGACAAGATTTTATGCTGGCTGTCGGGGCCTAACACAACCCTCCTCCTTTATCCGGGCTTGGGATCGGCTATAAAATATAGGCGGAGTTATATATGGTTGACATAAAATGCTGGGCTACTGTTTCTAATTTTTTCTGGTATTTTTGCAGCAAGGGCTCAAAATCAGGTGCCTCGATGAAATGTACTGTTTGTCAGGGCACAGGTTTGAAAGTTACAATTCGCCACTTGGGACCTTCCATGATCCAGCAGATGCAGCATCCTTGCAGTGACTGTAAGGGGACTGGAGAAACTATCAAGGAGAAGGACCGTTGCCACCAGTGCAAAGGTGATAAGGTGTGGTGCCAGAGAAGAAAGTGCTGGAAGTTGTAGTTGAGAAGGGAATGCAGAATGACCAGAAGATTACCTTCCCTGGGGAGGCTGATGAGGCAGTACGTTTCCTTTTTCAGATCACCACTTATTTCTTGAGCACCAACTTCATTTATGTGTTTCCAGAAGCACTCCCGATTGCTGACCCCTATCTTGTTTGACTGTTTGCAGCCTGATACTGTCACCGGAGATGTTATATTTGTCCTTCAACAGAAGGATCATCCTAGGTTCAGGAGAAATGGTGATGATCTATTTGTGGAGCACACATTGTCATTAACCGAGGCTCTTTGTGGATTTAAATTTGTTTTAACTCATTTGGACAACCGGCAATTACTTGTCGAATCAAAACCTGGAGAAGTTACTAAGCCTGGTATGACCCTGGCCAGTTTAGATCTTTGATTATGTTGAGCTCTATGTTTTTCAGTCATTTTACAAAGCTAAACATGACTTTTCTCATTTACAGATCAATACAAAGCAATAAATGATGAAGGCATGCCAATCTACCAGAGGCCATTTATGAGGGGAAAGCTCTACATTCATTTTACCATAGATTTCCCAAACACAATTACTTCTGATCAGTGCAAAGCTCTCATGACCATTCTTCCTCCTAAGCCGGGGCACTAGTTGACTGACATGGAACTGGATGAGTGCGAGGAGACAACACTTCATGATGTTAATATTGATGAGGAAATGAGAAGAAAGCAAGCTCAAGAAGTTTATGACGAGGATGATGATTTGGATGGTGGTGGTGCACCGAGGGTGCAATGTGCTCAGCAATAAGTGTAAAGTTCTCTGAATTAGATTCATAGTAATATGATTGGTTGATTTAGTGTGCCCAACAATCACTGCACAGTTCTCCAGATTAAATTTGGCATAATAGAGGTTTATGTTGGTAATTATATTTTGGGTGAGGTTTTATGTTAGACTATTCACTTCTTTTGCAACTCTCTTTATCATAAAACTTAATTTCCGCATGAGTTGTCTTTTTCTTCATCCCAATAGCAGTGTTGTAAGACCCGGCCCGACCGGTCAGACTGTTGTCGTGGCACTAAAACGGCCCATGGGTCGTCCAAAACTGGCCACCACTTTGTCCCGGTCAAACTCGGTGGGTTCAACCGGTTGACCCAACGGGTTTGACCGACCCAACCAGGTCAAGTTGTAAAATATAAAAGAAAATAAAATGTGCAAAAATTATTAAAAATTTTTAGAATATAGAATATATATACTTGAAATTTATGTTTCAAGATTCTTCTTTACACATATATAAAGCTTCATTGATATCTTTATTTTTTATAATTACTCATATGATTTTTATAATTATAAAATATTCAATTGATGATATGCATACTTTATTATATTATATTTGATCTGAATTATTTTATTATATTACATTATATTTCTGCTAAATAATATATTACATATTACTAATATTACAATAGTTATTTTAACTTATTTTATTATTTTATTAATTTATATTACCCGATTTGAACATTTGATCTAATTGGTCAGACCTAACCCGTTAGACAATCAGGGTGAATGACTTGATCGGGTCTTACAACATTGCTCGTACAACATGCTGACATTTGGAAGTAAACTTTCTTGTTATGTTGCTTATGAATTCCAATTGGCAATAGTCACGTTATGCTCCTAGATATACATTATAAAGTACCACTACTTTGTTGTTGTTATATCCCTGCTGCTCTATAATGCATTATTGCTCTATAATGCATTAGGAGTGCACATTACCTTGTAATTTAATAAAATCTTAGTGTAAAAAATGGCCAAACGTAAATGTAGAAAACCACCACCATGCCTGCATTTTGACATCAAGAGAAGTCATTATACAAATCAACAAAGAAAATATACATGACAAGATGAACAAACTCTTACTCATTCCTGCAGTTATTTGTGGCATGAATGTCAGTTATTTGTGGCATGAAATGCCATTTTAAGGGACTAACTTGACCCTGCCATTTCCAACCCTGCAGAGTCAGTACTTCTTCGCTTGTACCCAGTTATTTATTCAGCTTCTCTCTTGAGAGTGATTCATTTATCGGTGGAATTCAAGGTTACACAAGATCGTGCTTTGATTTGTTCTCGAGGCACTTGACAGCTTCCATCAGATAGACATAAACTTTACTGGTCGAGGCATTATCATAATCAGCAAGAAGTTGTATCATTACGTAAATCCCATATGCTCAGTATAGAAGTGTCTCTGATAAGCAATTGATTAAGAAGGTAGGCAATTTCATCGCCGATTTCAACATAATAGTGGATCTTCTGATTTTCAGAAAAATGAAACTCAAACAACTATAAATATTCAATGATGTAAACCAACCCTGAACCATCTATGCACAAGAACAATTAATCATAAAAAGGGAAAATGCCAAAATCACTAAAGTCATGGAACCTTATTCAAATTCCTGCTCAACTCCTAAATATTATTGATTTACAACATTTTAGGAGTGAAGGAAAATTCAAGTTATAAAGTGGACGATTCTATCTTTCCCTGAAGATACCGTAGTATCTGGGGAATAGAAATTAATGTATCGCGCCGAGCACTTATGCATAATCTTGCTACTGCAAGAAGACTTTTAAGCTCACTTAAATCATAATTGTCCTCCAGATCAGCATCCACCATATTGTGCATTAAATAAGCAACACCTGATTCCTGGACACACTGAATTATTTCAGCTTCTTCAGTTAATGACTGACCAGTTACGAGCTCGAGGAGCAGAACACCAAACTGAAAAATCAAATCTCTGTTTTGTTGATGTGTGTTGTCTGTGGCATGAGAAAATGACTCATAAAGCTTATTTTCATTTTAACAAGTATCAGGTGTGGAAAAGGAAATATACCTTCCGAAGGCGAATATGCATTAGACTCATCAGGATGATTCAAGTTTTCGTCAGCGAAAGCTGCATCTGATAGCTGAAGAATGCAAAGGGAAAAACATAATAATTTCTTCCAGACACACTATATAACAAGTAACAGTAATTGTCTTGCATCATTACAAAAACACAACAAAAAGTAATCTTGTGGAGAACATTTTATGCAAAAACAATCTTGCTTCATCTTGCACAACAGTTTTACCTTGGCAACAAAGTTCTTATCCAGCAAAATATTGCTCGAGTTGATAGTTATATTATGTACAGGCGGTTCACAAAAATAAAGAAGATAATCCTGCAACATCAAAACAGTAATACATCAATCTTTAATGATCTAAACTGGTAAGGAGAATTGTCATCTCTCACATATTCCACCTTTTGTCCTCTTATTTACAATGCATCGATAAGATTAGTAGGTTCCATTCTGTGGAGATTACTTACCAGAGCAGCGGCTACATCAATGGCTATATGTATCCTGGTCCTCCAATTCAGTGGTGTCCTTAATGGATCTGCCAATAACAGCTAATCTTTTACTTTTTTTTACATAAAAACTCCTTCCACTATTAGTGAAAGATCGAAGATGAAATTTACCATGAAGACAATCCTTGAGGCTTCCGTTATGCATATAATCAAAGATGAGAAACCTGCAAACAATTTTTCAAATATGAGTCAGGTATGTAAAACTATTTTGCAGGGATACATCCTTACCAGATTCTTCAAAATAAACCACCGAATGGCCTTGAAGTAACGATACATTACCTATCTTTTCCTTCAGAAAATCCTTTAAGTCCAACAAGATGTCGATGGTGCAAACGCCCCAAGAGTTCCAAGTTCTTATAATGGACATCTTTTTCTAACTGCAGACATCTTACTCTTTTGACTGCACCAGTAAGACCATCTGGAAATCGAGCTTTATATATCGTTCCATGAGAATTACTTCTGAGAATTATACTGAATCCTTTAGTTGCTTTTTTTATCTCCTTGAATGTGAAGTTCTTTACAAACGGCAATGAACCTACATTGTAAGTAAAAGTCGCCTATCAAATCCTCAGCAGAGGTCTAGAAGCAGATTAAGCGTACCCGTCACTTCAGATGCTCCATTGTAGAAACTAGAAACAATCTATATGTATGTTTTAACAACTAAGAAATATCTAATTCGGCGTCTACCCTGCCCATAGTTCGTAAAACTCTATTTTTTGCCTTTATTGGCACCATTTAGCATTTAGGCCCTCATTTACTGAAATCCTAATTCGAATCAAACTATTCCAATTACTCCGAAGCAACACATTACATTTCCATCTGTATGGAGAAGCCAGAAGTTAATTAACAGCATCAAAACTGCATGACAAAAATTTACTCGTACGGGGTCATTTCGACCTGAATATTAGCTCATGGAAAATCTTACTCTGAAGTCTGAACTTAATGTCCGGTGAAATTGAACTCTACTTTTGTCACATCTGAAGGCACCAATCTTAATCAAGATAGACACAACAATTCTTTTCCTGGGTTAGAAATTTCTTCAGTTAAATAAGCATTCTTTTTTCTCAACCGGAGACAGCAAATAAACGAAAGAATCAAGAACAAATTTGCCAACTGACTACTCCAAAGTCCAAGCACTTGAAGACCACATCAAAATTTCCAGTCTAATTTGATGAATTATTATGCACTGGTATCCCTGAAATAGACCAATGAGATTTAACGGATAATTCACATTAAATCTCAGGTTGAACCCTCATTTTCTTGACCCACCACCCTGTAAGACCCAGAGGTGCAGCTGCAACTCAGATCCTTAATACACTAATCAAGAGCAGAAGCAATTCACAGCCCTCAATAGTCCAAATGTAACCATCAAATTTATAATTTTTTGCCAAGGAACTACCTACTGTAACACAGGACGGGAAGAAGAGCAAAAGCAACATCGGTAAAAATCGAATCTTTATACCATTTCGCGATCGCCGGCGCCATGAACGAAGCAAAGCTCTGAGCCTCTGCAGCAACTTCGCCTCCTTCATCCCCCCAAAACCAATCTCCCTCTTGCCACGAAGAGGAGGAGAAATCTATGGCAACTTTGATGAGAGGCTGGGAGAATGGAAGCTTCTTGGTCACCCTGTTACAGCTATGAATTCCCATTTTGTGCTTTCTCTCACCTCTCTACCTTCACATGCATGAATCCTTCTCTCTCTCTCTCTCTCTCTCTCACTCACGGTGTATAAAGTTTTCACCACCACGAGTTAAAAATATGTACCTGTGACGTGAACAATAATAATAATTATAATAATAACGACGAGGAATATAATTGCAAAGATGGGAAGACAAGGAGCTGCTTTCACAAAGTTACAGGAATATTGTTTCTTTATTCTTTCCATGTCTTTTTTAGATGCTTTCCTTGTTTGATTTTATTTTCAAATGTTATCTTTTTCCGTCTTCCTAAACTTTCATATTTAAAGGTTTATTATTAAATTCTGATTAGTGCAGTGCAAATTCTCTCCAATCCGGATCTAATAAGCAGAATTTTTTTAGATTGATTAATTTATTTGAATCAATTATATAAATAAATATATATACATAGCGAGAAAGAGAGATTAATTTAGTACCCACCTTAATTTGAAATTAGGAACGTTAAAAATTAAACCACTTTTATATCTTCGTTTTTATTGTTCAAACGTAAGTTAAATCAATTATTTAAAAAAGGTTATGGTAATCACTGACCAATGACGTTTTTTAAATGTTAATCTTGATTTTAGAGAAGTTATTACCCTCCATCAATTTAGTTCGATATGACAAAAGAAGATACTCGAATCTCATGTTATTATTATGCAATAACTATATTTTTCTTCCTGAGTTTAATTAGTTTATAACTAATAATTTTTTTGAATTGTCAATCTCGATGTAGATGATTTAATTTTAATGATTATTCATATTGTCCATAAATTAAAAGTCGATTCATTTTCTATTCCACTTAATTTGATATGATCTTTTGACGTCGCATATAGTGAAAACTTTCGATAAAAAAATTTTAACCGTAAGAATCACTTATCAGTCCATTTTAAAAACTAGTAAGTGTTAAAGAACCAATAATTTAGTCGTGGTCCATGGCTTTATAGTAATAGCCCCACCCTCTCGCCGGTCACCAATCCTCGTGTCATCATCATTTGGGTGCGCACAACTTGATCATAATGTAACACCCATGTTTTATAAACTCATTATTATTATTCATGCACAAAAATATCTATATGTGTAAAACCAATTAACAGGAAATCTTAGTAAGTTGATAACTCAAAATAAAAGAATATTTTTCAATAAATTTATTAGGGTTTAAGAAGAAGTTTGTAGTGTTAAATTGAATGCGCTATTAATAATATTGATTATTTAAGTAATAAAAAATAATATTATAATATTACTAATGTTTAACTTATGGCTTAATATTTCTATATTTGTATTGTTAACCTATTGTGTGTAATGTGCCGTATGGATTTGAATTTGTGCACATATTGTGCACATAATACATGGATACCCACACACGAACTTAGGTATGTGCCACTAGGGATGGCACCCACCTTGTTCCGGACGGGGAACACCACCTCTGCCCCGACCCCAATCCCGCCCCGAATTTTTAGTCCGGGGAAAATTTTATCCCCCGCCCCGATCCCCACGGAGATCCCGAATCCCGCGGCCCGATCCTAATTTGGATCAGACTAAACCGAATTGAACCGATAAAAAATTGGTCAAAATCAGAAAAAATCGGGTTGAACTGTATTTTTTGGTTCAGTAAAAAAAATTTATTTACTAAGAGATAATTTGATAAAAAATATTATTATAAATTTGGAAAATATCCAATATAGACTTTCTCCATAAACATTCAATATTGACACATTAGTCTCCTCATTCATTTATACTTGTCTATTCGCCCTCACTTTTCTACTACTATCAATGCGGGACTATTGTTGTACACTTACTTTTTCTTTGGGATGTGGGAATTCGGAACCCCGCGGGGCGAGGACAACTCCCCCCGTCCCGATCCTCGAATGAGGGTTTGGGGATAATTTTTCCCCATCCCCGACCCCGCGGGGAAAAAATTCTTCGAGTTTGGAGCTCCGATCGGGGATTCCTCGCGGGGCCCCGCAGGGGGCGAGAAATATTGCCAGTGTCACATTTGCCTTTTCTAAATTATCACGATTTTTCGCATCTACCTCCAAACTCTAAATTTATTTTTTTTATTCCTAAACTATCACGATTGTTTTACTTTAGTCATTCCATTTATGTTTTTTGTTACTTTTACTTTTTTTATTTATGAAAAGACTAAATTACCCTTTCCTTTAGAAAAATATGATATAACAAATAAAAAATCACTTGTCATTTATGAAAAGTCTAAACTAACCTCCCCTAATTTTTTCTTTTTATTTTTTATATTTATTATTTGACGTATTATGGAGAAAGGTAATTATTTAGTTTTTTTATAAATAGAAAAAAATAAAAGTAACGAAAAATATAACAGAAGTAGATGGAAGACTAAAGTAAAAAAATCGTAATAGTTTAGGGATAAAAAAAATAAGTTCATAGTTTGAAGTTAGATGCGAAAAATTGTGATAGTTTAGAAGTGATTTATGGAAATAATAATAATAATAATAATAATAATTTTCATTTATTGTTGGCTTAACCTTTATGCACTATTTACATGTAAAATACATAATATTTAAAATCTATTGGGTTAAGCTTATAAGTCAGCTAAAATGATTTATAAGTAATTTTAATTTTTTTCCTATTTGATAACTAAAATAATTTATTTTACCTACTTATAAATCATAAAAAATAAGTTGGATGACTCAACTTATTTTGTGTAAAAACAAATAACATATACATATTTTTTTTCATATTTATTACTTATTATAATATTTAAAAATTTTGATAATTTGACGAAAATAATAACTTATAAAATAAATTTTATTATCAAACACGTAACTACTTATTTTTTAAATTAACTTCAACCATTAACTCACTTATCAGTACTTCAATTTATCAATTATTTTATATCAGTTACGTCATAACAAATAATATTTTGTTCAAATTAAAATACTATTATAAATATTTGATAAATATTTTTTAATAGTGTTTAAAGATTGGAACATAAAATATTCAAAGCTCTTACGCATGCTATTTATACATCAGGTGTTATTTAGAATGAAATGAACATGACATGCTGATTGGCTAAATAAATAAATAAAATAAAGGAGATGGAGAGCGCCACGTCTCTGAGAATTGTTGCATGTTCGTCTAATTAATAGCACCACCAAGCAGGCTACCTGTTAGGCAAAACAACACTGTTACTATTAAATTCGAGTTTTATTTTGACCCCGAAAAAAAAAAATAGAGCCAGATCCTCGACTGATAAATTTAAAATGTTTTGAATTTAAGTTGACGAAATATATAAGTATTTTCTTAAAATTTAACTTTTTTATTTGTATGACACTCCTGAAGCTTTTTTGAATACTTTGCGGTGTACTTCATGGTGTAATAACTTGAGCTTATGTTCATGCATTTGGTCAATTATCCAGGAGAGCAGATTACATCAAATCAAGGGGTTAATTGGACGCGGATCCATATGATCCAAAATGAATTATTTATGTCTGATGTAAATCTATTGATTCTTTTAATTTTGATTCCTTTATCTTTAACATTTTTTTTATTTTCATAACTAATACAGTCACTACAAAAAGATCTGTGTAAGGGCGACGCAGATCAATGTTTCAAAAGAGACGACGCTAATGTGACGTCCTTAGTGATGCAACAACATTGCCTTTGCCTTATTGTAAGAAAATATGCGACCCAAATAGCCTCACTTTTGCCTCGGTTTAACTTTGCTTTAGCGTTTAAAAAATGTGATGCCATGTTGGCTCCTTCTCGATGCTATAAATTCGCGTGAGAATAAGCAAACACACGGTAAATATCAGCGCTTCATTAGCGTTGCAAATTCATTACGCTGCGTTGTATACTTTAGGGCCTCAAAGGGAACGACGCTAAGACAACGCTAAATTGAGAGCTTATATTAGCGTTGCCATAACGTCGGTAATTTGTGGTGCTAAACATATTGCGCTTCAAGTAGTTGTGAAGCTAACGGGGTGCTACGATTTGTCAAAGTTAGCGTCGCGCTTGAGTTGACACCATTGTGGCGCTAATGCAACGCTCGTTGCATCGCTAATGTGACATGAATGCGACGCCATTGTCACATACACTTTCTTCGCTATACTTTAATTCATAAATTAAATATAATATACATATACACATATTCACATAAATACATACATATACATATACATATACATATACATATGCATACATATACACATATACATATTTATATATACATATACATATACATACATAAATGATCCAACTATTTTAAAATTAATTATCTATAAGTATCTATTAATTAACTATTTTAAAATTAATTAATTGACTTAAGGGATACAATTTTCTCGATAGTTTAACTAAAAAAATAAAAAAACAAAAAAAGTTAGCAACATGACTTATTAGCCTCGAAATAGCGTCACGACATTTTGGCGGTACTTTACCATCGCATTAGTGTCGCAAATATTGCGTCGCTAAACTCGATCCATGTCATCAAGGAATGAATCCTAACCCTCCACTTTCCTTCAATCCAACATTCCATGCGCATTCACCAAATCCCACGAATGTTAAAACCACCGTCCTTTTGTCCCGCCGTCGTCATCCTCGAATCCCCTCCAACTCTCCCGCATCCCCACCGATCTCGGCCTCCCCTTCTCTCCATCGTCACCGCTCCTCCTGTCTCCCTGCTCTCTGTCGTTCCGCCGTCTATGACGACATCCTTTCGGTTCTCTCCTCGTTCACGTGTTGAACCCTAGGTCGATCCCGCAGTCTTCGCCACCACCGCTTATGAGTTGAGCAACGAGGATCCCGTGCCTCTACTATAGTGACGACCATGTGGAAGCCCTGTTCATTTGTTGATGGAAGAGAATATTGTGTTAGTTGTAATAACAAAATTGTGCATAACAAAAATTGGAGTCGTTAAGAAGATTGTAATCCAATGTAATGTGTATAAGTATCAAATGTAATAAGAAGATTATATCAATAACAAGATTCTTCGTTGTATCAATGTGTGCCGATTGTGTAATGTTTAATAATGTAATTGTTCAACTAGTGAGAATATTTCACGCATGAACATATCGCATTTTGCGTTGCGACAACGTCATCGTAGTGTCACAAAGCTTAGTGCCACTTTAGCAACTAGATAGTGTTTCAATTCTTAGCGACGCATTGGCATCGCCACAAATGACGACAAGAAAATGGAGTTAGCAGTTATTTTAGCATCATATTAGCATCGGAATATCATATATTTAATGTCATCTTAGTGTCAGCATCTTTAGCGCTGCATTAGCGTCTCCGTCTGTCGCTTCGCCATGCGACTTATAGCGTCAATATAACGTCGGACTAGCATCGACATGTGATGCTAGTAGCGACGTTGTATGCTTTAGCGCCATGGCGACGTTAATGGTTACTGATTTTCAACGTCTCTTGTTGATGGCGCCACACCGTGTTAATGCTAATGCGTGGCTCATATTTTTAACCATGAGTTAGCGCCTCTTAAGCGACGCATTGTGGAGTCGCTATTTCGCTGATTTCTTGTGGTGACTATTAATTCTCTAATGTTATTTTTCGTCTTGTATTTGATAAAATATTAAATTCTTTTACCATAAATCACTCATATTCCCTTTATTTTTTAAACTTCTTTTCCTATTTCCATTCATTTCTCTTTCTTCGTAAATTTTTCCATATCTAGTTACTTCTTTACTATCTTTTAAATTTTAATTTCTATGGCTTTTCATTCAAATTTGTTTTTATTCTTGTACTTTCTCTTTTTTCATTTTTTTTATTTTCTTTTAATGGCTTTATTTTAATATTATTTTTTATTTCTTAATTTTAAAAGTTAAACTAATTTTTTGACCGATTCATCAACTTTTTTCGATTCAACTGATATTTGGTCGATTCAAAGTGAATTTCAATTTTGATATTGAATCGAACCGGACCATTAATCATCAGTTCGCGATTGAACTGGTCGTCCAATCCGATTTTAATAATCTTACTTTAGGGCCATTTAGTTGGAGAGTAAAATTTTTAGAAAATCTTATTATTGTACTAATTAAAATATAGGCAAGGTTAGAATAAAATTTTAAAACAAACCTCTCTTCTATATAGAATAAAAAGTTCTATTTAATAAAAAATTTTATCCATCCTTAGGATACTGATTCTAATGAGATTTCCGAGATTTAGTGTTAATACTCAATCCTTCATTAGTTCCAACTTCAAAATTGGGTAACTTTGATCTCCATTCTTATTTTCAATACTCCCTAGATAGCTTTGTGACATCGGATGATGTTTTAAGTATGAAAATGAAGAATAATCACTTGGATATTTTATACACCAACCAAACGCAGAGAATTAATCTTACAATGAGGATGAAGAAAAGTCATACGAAAAATAGTTAACTATCTTATTTTTAAATACATCATGTGATCTTATTTTTAAGGTGGGTGATGTGGCATATATCATGATCTTCACATGGTATTATTAAGTTTATCAATAGACTAAATATTGACATCACAAATTTAGTGAATTTTACATTGAAAACTAAAGACGAATAATTTGATTAATAATCTTGCAGAAGTTGAACGATTGAGAAGATAATTTTAAAAAATTTCAATTACTTGAATTTTAAAAATTTAAAATGAATCATCCAAACAATTATTTTACGGAGCTTCTGTGACCAATGATACTTTAAATCCCAAAAAATTAAAATAAAAATAAAACTTCCAATAAGATTTGTGCCCATGGGCCCCTTAAAGGTCAGGTTTGATTCCGCCGGTCCGGCCCATATATATAACTCCACTCCAACGTGGAACTGCACGTTCGTTGGCGCTCGCGTTAGATTTTTTATTGCATCGGTTCTTCCAACCAAACGGCAAACGACAGGAATCCTCGTCTTCGCGTGCGTTGCTCTCTCTCTGTCTGTCTCTCTCTCTCTGACGAATAACCAACAAGGCATCATCTTCCCGTTCCCTCCGCCTGAAGCACTAATTTGCCTCACGCGTTCTTCCTCTCCATTCGGTCATGGCTTCGTGTTGCTGTGGAATTCTACTCTCCACCGCCGCTTCAGCTCTCATCTTTGCCCTCCTCGTCGCGTCGCCCGCCGCCGTCGCCACCAACGTAGAATACTGCAGTGAGTTCTGTTGGGATGCAATGGCGCCCTTGTTTTATTTTTCACTCTCAGAACATTTAATTTGCAAAATATGCTGTCCTTTCATGGCTCTAATTAGAAAAGGGATTATAATCACTCTGATATTTACAGAAAAGGGAGTCGACTATCCAGTTAAAGTCCGTGGCGTCGACATATCTCCTTCTCCAGTCGCCCGAGGCTTGCCAGCTAAATTTAGTATCTCAGCAACTTCTAGTTCTGGTAAAATGTAGCTGATTTGAATTGTAGTTCATCAGCACTTCTATATTAGTTACTTTCTCATATATACAGTGTATCATGTGGTCAGATTGTTTTAGTTACAGCAAAGTTGCCTCTCAAACTCATAAACATATCATAGTTATAAGATTCTTTATGTTTTTATCTAAATATCAGCTGTTCATCTTCATTTGCTTGAATCTAGACATATTTGATATTTCACTGTTTTGAGGTTATGTTGCAGACAGCGAAATAACGAAAGGAAAAATGGTGATTGATGTCAGTTACTTTGGATTTCATGTCCACCAGGAGACTCACGATCTCTGTGAGGAAACATCATGTCCAGTCTCTGGTGACTTTGTGTTAGCTCATGAACAGACCCTACCAGTGTTCACGCCTCCTGTGAGTTTATACTCTCTACTTTGCATTCCCATAGTATTAACTTTTATGACAATAAATTTTTAAATTATGCTACATCACATTGGATATCCTTTTCCAGTATATGTTTTAACTGTTTGCAGGTGCTTTAGTATGATTTTTTTCGTTATTTTCTGGTTTCTTAATAGAAAGAGCAATTACTTTTCATCAGTAATCTTGTTTATTTTTTCATTCATGGTGCTTCACTCAAACTGATCGAAATTAAAAAGTTTTTTTTAAGAATGCATGATTTAATTATTTTATTTTTTTTTTTGCGGGGGGGGGGGGGGGGGGGGGGGGGGGTAGCGCGGTGGGTGGGAGTTGGTTGGTGGTTAGATGTTTTTTTTATCGAGCATTGTGCATTCTGCACAATCATGGGCTGATTCAATTTGAATCTCAACCTCTCATGTTCTGGGATCTTATTTTGTCCATGCAGGGTTCCTACACTCTTACGATGAATATGGCAGGAGAAGATGGGAAGCAATTGACATGCATCACCTTCGGTTTCAGCGTTGGATTCATTGCCCACGACTAATTGGAGACATCTGTTACAACACGTGTATTCTCCTCATGTTTGTTCTCCTGTTGTTTGGTATGGGGTTAAGGCTGTTTGGTGTGGGTTAAAGGTACCCTTGAATAGGGTCAATTACTTTTCTTCTGTGTAATTTTCTATTATTTTAAAATAAAAAAATATTCCTATGAGTGGCAAGAACATTGTGTTCTTACTTTTTCAATTTGTAATGCAAAAACATCTTCCCTGAAAAAACATTATTTGTCTCCTTACATTACATATACATACATACATACATACACATATATATATATATATATGTATATATGGTAAAATGAATACGTAAACCATCATTTGGTTCAAACCGTGCGAAACATGATCCCAACCATTGAGAGGGCGCATGGGTTCAGCGAGAAACATCTTGTGAGAAAATAGAGCAGCCTTTCCTCAACTCCTCTCTCTGGTTTTGCCCAAGCGACGCCAATGACAATGCCAAACGTGATGCCGATGACCATGCCGAATCATCCTCTATCTCTCTTTGCTTGCTTGAGGCTGAGGTTGGGGAGGCAGCTGCTTGATGGCTTTGGTGCGGTCGAACTAATCACGTTCTAAGTTTGCAGTCACTGACAATGGGTCAGAGGGTCTTAGTGCTGATGGGGGATGGGGTAGAGGGAGGGGGGAGGGTGAGGTCAGGGCGCGGCAGCTCGATGGGTCTTGAGAGGCAATGGCGAGTCCAAGTCCGTGATTGCCGACAAAGGGGTCAGCAGTCAAAGGAGGCAGCACCGATGGAGGATGGGGTCGAGGGAGCGCGTAAGGACAACGGGAGTAGGGCTGAGCATGGGCCGGGTCGACCCGATTATCCGAAAAATATTTTCGGGCCCGATTATAAACTAGGTCAGGACCGGGTAAAAGAAATAAAAAACCTAGTGGATTCTAGGTCGGGACTAGGTCCAATGTATGGAAACTCGACCTGTGACCCGACCCGATTATAATAATAAAAAAATCATAGTTAATGCTATTAATTATAATTATTTATTAATTTGATGGTCATTTCTTCATTTTGAAATGTTTAAAAATAAATTTGTTGACTAGTTATATAATAGATTAATGTAATCTTAAGCTAATTTGATGTTTATTTAATCAAATTGTGATTTGATTTATAATTGTATAAACTTTTTTATATTTTTGGGACGACTTTGAGTACGTGAAAGTCACGTGGGTCTCGGGGCGTTACATATTGCATCTTCTTTCTTGCAACAAATATTTCCCTTTTTTTTGGAGTTCGCGATTGCGTTGCCATCGCCCGAACCGTCGATTGTCACGAAGGTTGCGTCGAGGAGTTGTTCAGGGCCGTAGCCAAGATTGTCGGGAGCGAACGAATCGGCACCAAGGTCACAGGTAGGAAAACCTAAGGTTTGTTGTATTTTTCTTCGAATGCATTTTTCGAGGCAGCATTATTTTTTATAAAGTAAAAAATTGATGATAATCTAATTAAAAATTATATAAATATGGAGTCAAAGTTGAACAACATTAATGCCCCATTTGGTTGGGAACCAAGTTGGAACTAAGGGCCGGTTCTAATTCCCCAAACATCAGGTTGCGTTCCCGAGGTGGAACCAAACTATTGAAAATAGAGCTACGTGATCCTGATTCCAAGTGCTTTGAGTACGGTACCTACGATTCTTTTTTCTAACGTGACAATCGTTTTTTTTCTATTTCTTCATTTCATTTCATTTTTATTCTCTTTCTTCCACATTTCTCTTATAAAATAAATTATTTAATAAATATAAAATATTTATAATAAAGGTTTAATATACTATTATTTACTACTTAATATTTCAATAAAAATTAATATTTTATTAAATATATTTTAGTAGAGTTAACTTATTATTGCACATATACCTATTTTTTAGCTTATAATAACATGAGTGCATGACCTGCATTTGGTGTCCCTTTTCAAAGGAAGCTAAAGCGTCCAATCGATAAGACATTACCTGGGTGCGAGTTCTGGCAGGTAGCTATCCGCACCATGTTTGCTTTTCTGCTGGCAACAGCAAAAAGGAAAGTGGAGATATCATAAAACACAAGAAAGAAAGAGACACTTATGAGATATATAGGAAACCGAAAAAGGGCCAATTTTTTTTTTAAACGAAGAGTTAACTTGTTAACTACAGAAATTGTAATAAATCCTAACTTAACACTGCTGTTTTTTTACTTTAATCTCTGTATTAAAGAACTCTTCATGAGATCAAATATTTCTACTTTACCCACAAAAAGAATAAATGTATGTAAAGTTACTTTTGAGATAGAAATGAGCGATTTTACTTTTTCCATCAGGTTATTTCTTTTAAAATGATAATAAAACATGAAAAATTGGATTATAAAAAAGAAAAAAATGTTTAAAAAATATGACTGCGATAAAGTGAACAAAGATTGCTAGATCGAGTAACTTTTTATTTATGCTGTACAAAAATGAAAATAAGATCTAATTTATTGGATATGGAAACAAACTTTTTAGATTTAAAGCATATTAGAGAAAAAGTTTTTTTACTTTTTAAAATGCGTTTAGGAAACAACAGTTACATTTTTTTTATTGAAACATTATTAAGGAGAAGGAAAGATAATAGAAAGAAATGGAAATTAGGAGATAGAAAAAGGATTAAATGAGAATGAAAACACTGAACTTGCTTGGATGACATAATTAAAGAATAATAATAATTAAGTAATAAATTGATTTGAATAAATATGTCATTCATATATGTATTTATATTTTTTTATTAATGATAATAATAAATAATATACTATGGCTAATTATTACTTTTTTCTTCCACCTTTATTTTGAAAATTCGATGAAATTAAATGGAATGTTAGATGAGAGTGAAAAAAGGAGAAACTTTATCTTCGTTTTCTTTCAATTAAAATTCAATAACATGAGAACTAAGATTTACATGTTTCTCAAACACAATAAATGTTTTTGAAATAGCTTTTCCTTTCATGATCTCAAAGTTGGCATACTTCTAGGAATCGGTTCGGAACTTTGGTAGTGTTTAATCCATTGCATGTATCACCAATTATATCAATGAAACTTTGTATATATGGACTATATACCACACCAACCTCTTTTCCCCTTCTTTACTTATCAATTAAAAGACATCAACTGCATGCAAAGTGCAAACTTAAATTGCCTCTAGAAACTTTTCACTTGTACAATAAAATTAACTATATATATATATATATATATATATATATATATATATATATATATATATATAGTTATACATATGGAATTTGACCAAACAATTTTACCATAGAGAACTTACATTCAGGGTTCTCCGGAATTTGCATAAAGAATACACCATTAATTGAGATAAACGTTCTTTGTTGAAATTTTTTACTTGATCCATTCCTTACACGAGGGATGCATGATTTCCTTTATTTCCGAAAGTTCACTGCTAGTCATATTTAATCGTAGTATTTCTAGATCGAATTAGTCATGGATTATTTTGGTTCGGGCAGGAAATATATGCACCACAGAAATGTAATTATATTGGCTACATGTTGAATGTTAGTTGGTAAGTTCTCTGGAATTCAGTATATATATATACACAAATTAGACAAGCGTAGATTTTTAATGATTAAAAAATAGGATATCTCCATTTTATCCATATATATATGTTTTATACTAAGATCAAGCCTCAACTTAGCATCCAAAAAAGGAATTTCATTGGTACGCGGTATCTAATTATGAGGCTTTCGATCCGGTCGTAACTTAGCAACGACGTATTTATAAAAAGAATATTATATATGTGTACACATGGCATACGTATATTTTTTTTGTGGTAACTGTATAGTCGATGCGTGATGTACGAATGTGTAGCCGACAAACTGCCTTCCTGCATCATGTACTGTAGGAAGGGCTGTTTGGAGTTGGCGACTTGTCCATTTGCTGCATATATATGTTATGTCTAGTCAATAATATGTATGAACACTAACTCAACCTATATGTAGTTTTATCTCACTTTTCTTATCATCATGTTTTTGAAACTTTTGCTTTTGTGCATATATATATTCATGTAATGAAATTAATTTCGTTTGTTAGAGTTATCAGTTCTGCCTTAAAACACTACCTGGAAAACGAACTCCAAATGTTGCACGTACTTATATAGCATTAACTTTCCAATGAATAAATAAAAGTCAAGGATATGTGTATATATACTCCTGGCTGCTACTATACTGATTATAATAGTGGGTCAATTATGGTTGGGTGCTGTGGTATCTTACGGCATCTATTATTAAAACGGTGGCTAAACAAATTATGAACACAAGTGGGGAATGCATGCCACTGAGCTGACTTGGGATCAATTATTGATGTGCCTTGAATTATGTACTCTGTATTCAAAATTATACCACTAATTTTTATGGGGGTGCGGGGGGCGAAGCCCTTCGCGGTATGGACCTTTATATATGAGGGTTAGGGTTTTATATGATGTACATTCTCTTTTGCCTCATAGTGAAAATTTCTGACGGCGGCCTCCTTTGCCCGTGAATATTTCTCTCTTATTCATATTGATCAAGAGAGTTTTACCAGTTAAATCTCTGTGTTCATCTTGTCTTTCTTTCGTTGTTTTGATTATTCATCGATCATCGGTGTTCTATTCGCAACAAATTGGTATCAGAGTCGAGTTTCTTTCCGCGAAGATGACTACAACGAAGTTTGACGGGAACACAAATTTCAGTTTGTGGCAGGTTCGGATGCATGCCATCCTGGTTCAGAATGGGTTGAAGAAGACGCTGTCGGGTCAAAAGCCTGACGCCATGGAGGGATCTGCCTGGGATGATCTCGACGAGGAGGCCATGTCTGCGATTCAATTGTGCCTGACGAACGATGTTCTTCAGGAAATTCTCATAGAGAAGACGACGGCCGGTTGAAATTCTTCAGGAAATTCAGGAAATTCTTCAGGAAACTCTGTATCTGACGAAAACCCTAGCGAATCGACTTGTGTTGAAGCAGCGACTGTACACCTTTCGTATGGCCGAATGTACGTCGATCAAATAACATATCAGTGAGTTCATTGCCCTAATCAATGATTTGAAGAACGTAGATGCAAAGGTTGATGATGAAGATCAGTCCCTATTACTTTTTTGTTCTCTGCCATCTTCATATAAAACTTTTAAGGAGACGATGATCTACGGTAGGGACAAACTCACGTTTGAAGATGTTAAGGGCAGACTGCTGAGCAAAGAAAAGTTGGATAATGAATTGGGATCAAACAGCAAATCTGATGATCAAGCCTCAGGTTTGATCGCAAGAGGCAGACATCAGACGAGAAATCAAAATCAAGATAGATCTAGATCCAAATCGAAGAACAGAGATAAAGTCTGCAATTATTGTAAGAAGAAGGGTCATATCAAAGATGTTCTGTTGGTAATGGCATCAAACAAATCCAGATTATCAAGTGAATGGATTCTCGATTCTGGATGCTCATACCATATGTGTCCCAAACGAGATTGGTTCTCCACGTACAAATTTGTTGAAGGTGGAGTCGTTCTTATGGGCAACAATGCTGCCTGTAAGATTGTTGGTATTGGATCCATCCAGATTAAGATGCATGATGGGATTATTTTTGGGTCTATTTTTGAAAGCATAAAGATGATGTATTCGAAACATTCAAGTCATGAAAAACTTTGCTAGAGAAGCAATCTGGAAAAGTTGTGAAGAGGCTGAGGACTGATAATTGACTAGAATTCTGTATTTCTAAGTTCAATGAATTCTGTGACAAAGAAGGTATTGCAAGGCATCACAATTGTGAGAACTTCATAGTAGAATGGAGTCGCAGAAAGAATGAACAGAACTCTACTAGAAAGAGCACGATGTATGCTGTCAAATGCAGGACTTGGCAAGGAGTTTTGGACAGAGGCTATTAACCTGGCATGTCACTTAGTGAATCGGTCTCCTCACCGATCCTTAGACTTAAAAATTCTTGAAGAAGTGTGGTCAGGTAATTCTCCTAATTACTCACATTTAAGAGTTTTCGGTTGTACTGCATATGCACATGTTAATGATGGAAAGTTTGAACCTAGAGCTAGGAAGTGCATATTTCTTGGTTATAAATTTGGTGTTAAATGTTATAGATTATGGTGTCCTGAAATCAAGAAATTTATTATCAGTAGAGATGTTACTTTTGATGAATATGTGATGCTTCACTCGAGAAAAATTTGTCTATTATTGGTGATACAGAAAAGCAGAAAACTTTGGAGAATGTGGAGTTAGAACTGTCAAATTCTTCTGATGAAAAGAATGATACTCCTGATGCTCCTGAAGTTCATACATCACCTCAAGTTCAGCAGCAATACATGTTAGCTCGTGATAGACCGAGGAGAGAAATAAAAGCACCTCAAAGGCTCGGATTTGAAAAACTGGTCGCTTATGCATTAAGTGTTGCTGAAGATATTGAGTTACCTGATCCTTCCTTCTATTTTGAAGCTATTCGAAGTTCTGATTGTAATAAGTGATTAATAACAATACAGGAGGAGATAAAATCTCTACAGAAGAATGGCACTTGTGATCTTGTAAAATAATTCGTGAATAAGAAGATTGTTGACTGCAAATGGGTGTTCAAGAAGAAAGAAGGAATTAATAATGAAGAGACAAAGTACAAAGCAAGATTGGTGGCAAAAGGGTACATTCAAGTAGAGGGTGTTGATTTTCATGATGTGTTCTCTCCAGTTGTGAAACATACTTCTATTCGTACTTTGCTTGTTTTTGTTGCTTTGCAGAATCTTGAACTTGAGCAACTAGATGTTAAGCCTGCATTCTTACATGGCGATCTAGAAGAAGATATATATATGGAGCAGCCAGAGGGTTTTAGAGAAGATCAAGTTTGCCATCTGAAGAAGTCCTTGTATGGACTTAAACAATTCCCTCGGCAGTGGTAAAAATGTTTGATTCATTCATGTTGAGTATTGGTTTTGTTAGAAGCAAATATGATAGTTGTGTTTATTTGAATCAACTTGTCGATGGTTCATTCATCTATTTGTTGCTCTATGTTGATGATATGTTAATTGTAGCGAAAGATATATCTGAAATTAATATTTTGAAAAATAAGTTAAGTTCTGAATTTGAGATGAAGGACTTGGAGCAGCAAAGAAGATTTTGGAAATGAAAATTTCTAGAAATAGAAGTTCAGGAAGACTATTTCTGTCTCAGCAGAAATATATTGAAAATTTCTAGAAATAGAAGTTCAGGAAGACTATTTCTGTCTCAGCAGAATGTTCAGGAAGACACATTCTTGAATGCAGAATGCTAAGGTTGTCAGTACACCGATTGCATCACACTTTAAATTCTCAGCTTCATGTTCACCTCAATCTGATGAAGACAAAAGGTATATGTCAAAAGTTCCTTACTGTAGTGCAGTTGGTAGCATTATGTATGCAATGGTTTGCACTCGTCCAGATATATCTCATGCTGTCAGTGTTGTTAGTAGATATATGTCTAATTCAGGAAAGAAGCTGTTAAGTGGATACTGAGATATTTAAGAAGTACTTCTGAAGTATGCTTGGAATTTGGTAGAAATTCAGCTGGACTGGTTGGATATATTGATTCAGATTTTGCAAGAGATCTTGATAGAAGAAGGTCCCTAACTGGTTATGTCTTTACTATTACTGATTGTGTTGTGAGTTGGAAAGCTATTTTGTAGGATACAGTAGCATTATTCACTACTGAAGCTGAATACATGGTCATCACTGAAGCTGTGAAAGAAGCTATCTGGTTGAGAGGATTAGTTGGAGAGCTCACTATGAAAGAGGAAGCTACTGTCATATATTGTGATAGTCAGAGTGCAATACATTTTACAAAAGATCAAATGTATCATGGAAGAACAAAACATATAGATGTGAGATATTATTTTGTTCGAGATATTGTGAAAAAGTAAGATTTTCAAGTTCAGAAGATTAGCACACATGACAATTCAGCAGATATGATGACAAAGAACTTACCTGTTGCCAAGTTTGACTATTGTTCAGACTTGACGGGTGTTACGCAAAGATCAAGCTAGACCCTCGTGGGCCATTCGGCAAAGGAGAGCATGTTGAGCATTTTATTTTTTGAAAGTTTTGTGAAATTAAAGTCAATGTGAAGATTTGTTGATGTGCTTTGAATTATGTACTATGTACCTAAAATTATGAAAAAAATAAAAAATGAGGGAAAATGAGAATCTGTGACGGAAGCGGAGGGCTTGGGGTTTATATGATGTACATTCTCTTTTGACTCATAGTGAAAATTTTTTGTGACGGTCTCCTTTGTCCGTGGATGTTTCTCTCTTGTTCACATTGATCAAGAGAGTTTTACCACGTTAAATCTTTTTGTTTATCTTCTTTTTCTTTCGTTATTTTGATTATTTATCGATCTTCGGTGTTCTATTCGCAACATCAATGAATACTGCAGAAAAGTTGGCTCTTGTGATTCTTCAGTAGCAGCAGTTCCCTGTGCATCAGATATCAAGCTGAAGACTTTTAGTTTAACTGGTCATGCTGCTAAAATTTTGCGAGCTGGTGCACGCGCGAATAGTACCTGCACAGAAACAACATCACCAAAGCTATTCTGTATGTTTGAAATGTCCCAAAAACAAGATTTGGATTATCGTGAACCCATAAAATTCTGTTCAGCAGAGTAGTACAGCATGTTAATTAGTGACCAAAGGCTTTCATCAGTCAGCAGAGTTATTGGTTTTGGAACTTCAATAAGCAAATTAGTGCATTCATTGAATATTGATTTCTTCAAGAATTAAACTGCTAGCAGTAGTATTCGAAAAAAAAATGATAACGAACAGTGATCAGGAACATATGTTGAATGTGCGTGCTTATTGTGATTAAGCACATACTTTGTACCATCCATTGGATGAGTCAATAGTACATTACTAAGTATGCATGCTTGTCAAGTAACAAAAAAATTTTATACATCCTTTTTCTCGCAATGATATAAAAATCGATTGCAAGTGATCTTAATTTGTAGTGATAAATATTTTCTTTTTTGGTGTCATTTGCTTATCATATCTATGCTAAACATACTCATTCAATATGTATGCACACTACTTGTGACCCAGCCATTTTACAAGTAAGATCAAGTAAGAAAAGGCAGAAGAAAATGGTTTACACTAGATCCTAAAGTTACATGTCAAGGTATAAAATTGATGCTCCATGAAAATAAAATTATTAATGCTGCACGAGGTTAAAAATTAATATGTGGAGAATTGCAATAAAATATTGAGTTTTTGACAGCACAGAAGCAAAAGAAAAATCATATAAAGCAAAATAAATTTTTTTTCTATTGATTTTGTTGCATTGAATGGGCAGTTAGGTAACTTTATGTTGAACGGAATCAAAAGGGTTTCACCTCTTCATTAATGCACCCTCCTCCCCCACTCCCACATGTTGTTGAGCTACAGAAGTAGACTCCCACCCACTCATTCATTCAATCATCACATTTTCCACCACCACTACCACCATCACCACCTCTTCCTCCTTTCTCTCTTCCGTCTCCTTCCTCTTCATCCTCTCCCTCTCCTCTCCTCTCCTCTCTTTCGATCAACCCTTCCATGAAATCAACACCGAGAACCATTTACAACCTGTTGCCCCCACGGCCCCACCCACACCAGTCTCTCTCCTGTTCCTAAGCAAATTAGAACAAAAATAAAGAAGAAAACAAAAAAAGAGAGAAAAATAAAAGTAAAGTTGCCTCCCCTTCCCTCCTCTCTGCACATATATTTCATTTGCATATAAATAAGCTGAATTCCCATTCATTTCTTCCTCAATTGCTTCTCATTTCTTCATCATTTTCTTGCTTGTGCATATGCACTCAAGCCCTTGGTTCGCAGGGAAATGTCATCGCAATTCGTGCCCGAGCATGTTTGCTACGTCCACTGCAACTTCTGCAACACTATCCTAGCGGTATCAATGACTCATCATACTCTCTCTCTCTCCCCCCTCCCCCCCCCCCCGCCCCCCCCCCCCCCCCCCCCCTCCCTCCCTCCCTCCTCCCTCCCTCCCTTTTTTTATTGTTAAGGCTACATGTTAAGATCAATATAGTTATCTAGGTTATCGCCAAAAGGTAGCTCTAGGAGTTTACCAATTTATAGAAGACTAATTTAACAGAAAAAGAAAATTCAGTTCGTTTTTTGTCTCTCAAATCAGCTGACTTTTAGTTCTTTGGAAAATTTGATGAAGATTCTGAATAGATTCAATTAATTTTCTTGAGCAGATTATATTTGGTCCCCAAATTTATTTCTATAGCTTAATTAGTTAGGTGCACAGAAAAGACACTTTCGTAAGTGCCGTATCTTGATTCTAAAGAAATATTTCATGAAGATCAGCAAGATTATGTGCATACATGGCTACCATGCAACTGATTTGCAGTATATTTTGTGCTTCTTCTTTGCAACAATTGATCTGAGATTCATGAAAAAAATGATATTCTGTTGCAAGCCCTGCGGATAATGTACTTTAAAGAACCCTTTTGACCAGTGAATTAATTTTTGTCTATGTCTTAGTCTCCTCCTCTCAGCATATGAGAAGTATAAAAGAATTGAACACTGTCCGGACATGCAGTTATTTATATTTCCTCACCGATCTTAACTTGCTTGTTAGAGCCCTTACCTTTTGTTGAAGTCATATATGCATATATGCGTTGTCTCAAATGAGTTTTTTTTTCGCGATTCAAGCTTGCTGTTTCACAAGATGGAATCGTATTTGTTGTTCTTAGTTAATGACTACTATCATGCAGAAATCTCATTGAAGAATAAAAGAAAGGTATGAGACCATGCATTGGTTAATTGATATATATATACTTTCATTTGGAATAAACAGAAGGTATATTCTTCTTTTTTTCTGACAATAAAGTAGCTACAGAATGTGTGTTCTTCTTCTTTTTTTCTGACGATGAACTAGATATATATCCTTAATTCCGTCATAGTTCTCTTCTATTTTAACCAGTTCGGGAAAGATTCATAGAAAGCAACTTATTCTCCCTAATATATATGCCACTTTTGTTGAATCCTTCCCGTTGCCCTCTCCAAAAGTCCAGTTTTGACAAAAGAAACACACTTATTAATTCCTAATCACAGTACTGACAAAAGCAAGCTGGTCTGCATATATATATTGGGGCTCCATATATATATAATCCATTACATTTGATGCAAGATATATATGTCCATCATCATCCTCTCCAGCCATTCTTGGGAGGCGTGGAAGTGGGTCTATTGTCTTGTCACTCTCCTCCTCACTGACTTGTTTTTGTCTTTTTACACGCTTTCATTAATCCGTGGCATGCAGTAGAAAGAGAAGGCTCAGGAGGCAGAGGCCTTCAAACTCAAGAATGATAGTCTCTCTCTCACTCACTCACACACACGTTTTTTCCTGATTCTTTTCCCTTCTTTTGAGTTAGAGAAACCCTTTCTCTTTCATCAGATGCCATGATTCACTCTGATTTCTTGAAGTGAGCAGGTTGTGCACACTCGTTTCCGTTCTGATGGCCCTCCAGGTATTGATCAATAAAAGCACAAATTCGAAAAGGAATCCATAACAATATAAAGGGAAATGAAGGCCAGATCGTCGAAAGCGAGCTTGAAACTAATCTTAAAATAGAAACATAAGACGACCTTTTATGCTACCAACTGTGCATTAACACACACACACAATCCTTGTTCTTTGAGAGGAGTACTCATTTAGTTTTCTTACCATCTTTTTCTCGCTTCCTTCTAATTTTCCAGTATCTGTTTTTTTCCCGATGAAAATTCTTTCAATGCTTTGTGTTCATCTTTTTACTTATTGTAACTTATAAAATGGAATATGAATGTCGCTCATGTATTATTCTTCAAGGGTATGCTTATATCATTCCTTCTTGTAAAGTTAATATATAGCTAGCCTCCCATGCTAGGCCATTGTTGTAGTGTTCCCAGATTGCCAATGAGAGCTTTCCCTATCTGTTCGTTTTGTTTTCGCTCTTTTTATATACCTTTTACTAATTGGGAAGAAATATTGCTGGCTACATATTAACAATATATAAACAGCTTGCTATATATCATGATTCAGGTTAGTGTACCAGGCAACAGTTTGTTTAGCATTGTAACTGTGCGATGTGGGCATTGTGCTAATCTGCTGTCTGTAAACATGGGAGCCTTGCTTCAAACGCTTACCCTTCAGGATCTTCAGGTTTCTTCCTCTACAATTTCCAAATGAATATTATGTCCATATCTTTCATTTTTGACGCAAGTGCAATGAAACGAAAATAGTAGACTGAGTCATTAATGCAATGACGGTATATTAAAAGTCTGCATGCAGCATGACTTCTGTGAAGAAAGTAATACTGTATTTGTGAAAACCGATTGTTTTTCCATTCGAGCTCAGAGAAAATACTTCTAAGAAGATCTTTCAAAAGAGTTGATGCCATTTCTTCCTCTAGAGAATTAAGAAACATTACTGTAAAACGAGTGTGATCTGATTCTTTTGTATGATATTAGGTCGGTTAATTAAAGAATCGGTGTTCATTCCTTTAATTTCTTTATGAGTTGAAGTAAAAATCTAGCTAGCGAGCTCAGTTAAAACTTGACAAGCCAACTAACTCAATATTTGGATATGAATGGTAGCTTCGCAATATAGGATCTCAACAACTTCGAATGGAATATGGATCATCTTCCAAGTCTAGCAGAAATTCAACCTTGTATTCAGTGCAGAATGAACAACAAGAAATGCTGTCCGTTCGTCGTAAGTCTCTCCGAATCCATATGATGTTCATATATATACATGCACGTCAAAATATGTATGATTTTCCCATGATCATAGAGTAGTTATCATTTCAAGTGAAAAAGTGATGTTTTTTTCAGTAAATTTATCTTCGTTATTTATGAAGTCCATGATTATAGAGTAATTATCCCATGTGAAAACTTTGGCTTACGTTAATTAAACAAATTACGAATACTATAATATCACACACAAAAAGGTGCATGTTATACGTACCCTATAACTCGGCTCGCGCATATATAGTTCTCGATCAAACACCTCTAATCAGAGGAATATATATCAATTGTAATTATTTTGAGCACATCATTATCTCCTAATTCTTTCTCACAGCTCCAGAGAAAAGACAACGCGTTCCCTCTGCTTATAACAGATTCATCAAGTGAGTTTCCAATATTTAAAAAACTTATTTTACGCATTCTCTTGTGTCTTGTAATGCTCATCGATTGCAAACGAGTTATACATTTTCCAGAGAGGAGATACAAAGGATAAAGGCTAACAACCCAGACATTAGCCACAGGGAAGCATTCAGTGCGGCAGCAAAAATGTAAGTGATCATTGTTATTCTCAAAGGAAAGAACAAAATAATTTTGATGTGGTTGAATCCCATTTAATTTCAGAAGCACTAAGAGTAACACTATAAGCATGCTATTAGTCTGGCACATTACTTAGGGTGCAATTGTGATTTGATATTATAGCTATTACGTATAACCACATATAAAGCACAACCAAACTCTAAAGTTTGACATCGACCCAAATGCAGCGAAAGGATATATATGTATAGTAATTGTTTGAGGATGGAGTTGCAAGAGTTACGAGGCTGTTGTACATAAATTTATAGGTTTAATCAGTAATGCCATAGGAAAAGGCGATGCGTAGTAGCACAAACGGTAAAGAAAATAATAATTTCAGAAATATTATATATAAATAAAGGTCAAAGGAAGGATATATATATTCCTGTTCATTAAGGCATGCTTGGTTTCTAATGGTAGAAACAGATGGATGCATGCAAGTACATACGTATTAAGATTTAAGGGAGTTGAAATTTCCGTTTGGCAGATGCATGAGACGTGGAAACATAAAGTCAGACAAATTTAAATACATCACGAATGTCTATTAAAAAAAAGAAAAAGGTTTGATGTCAGATATTAATGTAAAGATGCATGCCCTAAAAGATATTGGTTGAGGAATGGTAATTACGTTCAGATTTTATGTTTTATTATCTTTCAGCAATTTTTGCACAAGAAAATGTGGATCTTAAGAACAATTTCCCCATATATAATTGTAACAATTTTTCTCTAAGCTAAAATGACAACTGCTTAAAATGACCCATTCATAAATCACGCGAAATGTACAAAGAAGAGTTATTTTTACATTTCACTGTGATGTTTACACTATAGGTCTTTCTCCAAGGGAAGAAGAAAACCCTTAAAGCACAAACATTATCTTATGCATATCTAATCTATGGCGCATATGATTAGCTTTCAGGTATCTGTTCAGCCATCTAGGAAAAACGGATTAAGAAACATATTAAATAAAAGTATATATATTGCCACATTCTCTACAATGATCACTTCTCAGAGTTTACACTTACACGTGCCACAAAAAGATCAAACTCTTGCATTGGATGGCCTTCTGGGAAGAAATTGGAACTTCCCACATACCAAAGCTGAACTCGTAACAACAACATTACTTCTTTAGGAAAAGAAGGATGATTAAAAAAAAGTAAAAAATCAGCCTAAAAAAACCTCTAACAGGTCACAATGTCATGAACTGTGAATTCATCAACTTTTTTGTATTATAAGTATGTGAGCGTTAGGAAGATTTTTAGGAGGATTCATAATTTTTGTTAAAAGAAATAATATTCAGGTCCGACCTTTCCTATCTAATATGATCCACAATAAATATTCCAATTTGTATCCTTATGACATAATTTATCATGTTCCATCAGCATAATTAATTATGGCATGAAAATTTACCTTGATCACTTTGCATGATGATTTGGACTCCAATGACTATATATCTCAAAAGTGTTCAATTCTACGACAACTTATAGAATGCAAACGTGTCATCAACTTATATACTCAATTGAATGTGCAGCTATTTTGGTCATTTTTCATGTCTAATAACTTAACCTTACTCAGACTTGACTTTTTTTTTCTTTAAGAAAACTGAATTATATCATATTAAAGAGGCAAAGTCTTGATACAAAAGTTGAAGAAGCCCGGAAGGAGAGCGTTCTTTCCAAAAGTGATCGCTTTGCGATCGCCGGGCATAACCGGCCAAATAATGAGCAGTGACATTAGCGCTCCTGCTGCGTACAAGAAAAGAAAGCAAAAACAAAAGTTGTGCTCAAAATATCTTCAATGATAGATCTAATCTTCCAATGAGGTGAACATCTACAATTGATTATTTGTACTAGCACTTCATAATCTAGCTCAACTTGGATATTAAGGAGATTCCCTCTAGCAGATCGTAAGCTTTAGCTTCCAAGGCAGAGGAGAAAGATCGAGATATAGAACCAAGAAAAATAAAGGTATTAATACACCTAAGGATATAGCCTGCACCTCCCAAGCAGCTCTGACTCACAAAGGAGCTATCAGAATTCAGCTTGTGATTCTAACCACTTGGAGGCTCCCATCGACACCGCATTTGGGTCGACAAGGAAGTTCTCTCATAATTGTGGTTAGAATGTAACTCATAGAAGTTAGGTAACACCCTTTCTCACAAAAGCAGTCGCGGTTGTCTGGTTAGAGCGAAGGTGGGCATCATTATGAACTTTCCAAATATACCAAAAGCAAAGGACAATAAGGATTAAAAGTTTAGAGAGGGAGGAAGGATCGAGCCTATCCCCCACCTGGATCCAGGTTTCCTCAGGCCAGGAAGGAAGATGAGCAAAAGAAAAACGAGTTCTTAGTTGAAAAAGGTTCCAAATTTGAGAGGCAAAATAACATTCAAAAAATAAGTGATGGATAGATTCCAATCTAGAGTTAAAAAAGGTGCAAGATGGATTGACAGAGTGATTAAATCTTGTCAACATAGCACAAATGGGAAGTCTATGGAACCTTTGGAGGAACTTTGATACGCCACAAAGTATTCCAACAGATCATCCTACAAACTGCTCATGCAAGGGGGGCTCACTAATGAAGTTATAAATAGATTTAGCCGTAGGTATCCCAAAAAAATATAGAGTCCAAATCCACATGTAATCATAGGAAAACACAAGCAAGATAATCTCATAAATCTTCGCAATCAAATTAGAATTAAAGTAAAGTAAAAGCTTAGAGATGTCCCATTTGGCATCAACAATAAAATATGAGACGTGCATATATAAGTTTACATTTGCCATATTGACATATGTTGGCATGAAAATCAGTGGAGTATTAAATAATCAGGGGTCCAAAAATATCAATATGTTAGTCCCGTTCTCAATTTGCTTCCTTAAACCTAATTTGATGTCCTCTAATTTCTATAAAACTAATTTCTAGCTCCAAGACACTTTACGTTGAGTAAGAGATTTATTAGTCCAAGAATGAAGGATCCGTATTTGTTACTAACTAAATCCATATAAGGAAGAGCCGACTTGACTTCACTGTATTCAGTTAACCCGTAAACTTCCACTCATGGACATCACGAACATATATCATTACTTTTTGTCAAATATTTTATTGACATTACTATCTACATATCAGCAATCTAAAAGTATTCTTCTCTTTGTCATCTATAATATATATTCTATTGGCTGTGGATGATTGGTGAAAATTGTATAAAGAGCATTGATTTTAATCTAATATATATGTAGAAAATTATAATGCAATATTCTCCAATCTAAATTTACATGTAGCTAACTCATTTTTTTCCTAACAACGATAGAATCCAATGCAATAAAATTCTTTTGACTTCATGGAAATATTAACGTTAAAATTTCTATTGATAGTGTATGTACAGGTATAAAATTTGCAATTTTAAAGAAAAAATATTTGAGTTTTCTAGTAAACCATTTTTTATTTCTCTTAACTATGTTGGACCAATAGTATAGCTACATCTACAGTTATTTTTTTTATAATTCTGATTCGTTTGAATTTCTGATTTGCAGTGGGCACACTTTCCTCATATTCGTTTTGGAGTAACCGACATGGAAAGTGGTAACCAAGTAAATGATGTTATTGCTGCACCATGAGGCCAAAAAAAAGCTCATGGTGTCTAGTGAGAATTTGCAAACAATGTGAGTGACCACACTACTGCATCTAATTTGTGAATCTGAATCTTGCAAGACCTAGCTTGTAGTCAATGATAAGTGCCTTTGTCCTGGACGCCGAACACAAAGTGGCTCATCTCCTAGTGACCTGTGATTTGATGTTCATTTTTTTTCTAGCTTCCTGCAAAAACCATTAATATATATTCCATCTTTATATTTTTTTTATTTGCCTCATTCTAGCGAGGAACCTAGAGTTTTAATCATCTAGTTAATGTGCACACATTAACTGAGACAGACGACATATACTAATAATTGGGGTATTCAGAATACTTCAGTAGAAGGATGAATCAGATGCATTGTCAAAACTTTGACCACATGTAAAAATCACAATTGAAGGCATCACATTTATTCGACGATAATTGTAAAAAAAATATTTCTTGAAATTTAGGCTGCCTAACTTTTTATTATGATTAATTAGGTTTATATATATATATATATATATATATAAATTTGTAGACGTGAACTGATACTGAATGGTGCAGTCAAAGCTAGCTAATGCAATCAAATAACCACCGAACATGTGTTAAAAGATTAATTGACATTTGTTGATCAGAAACTAGTACTCAAATATGTGGAAAGCCAGTTGGTAGACTTGCATGAACCCATAACTACGGTGGCATAATCTGCGCTGTTTCTTTTTGTACGCCTTTCCTGTCTTTTATGACAATGCTACGGAGCAATATTAACCTATGGATAAAACTTCAGTATTATAAATTAACCTTTACTTTTACTCTTTCATCTTCTTCTGGACAACACTTGAGTAAGCAGTGAAAATGGGCATCGATTTCTTCGAGCGTGGACATAACTATACAGACATTACCTTTGAGAGAGAGAGAGAGAGAGAGAGAGAGAGAGAGAGAGAGAGACTGTCGACACCGGGGGAGGAAGGAGAGGGAGAGAGAGAGAGATGAAGTGAATGGAAGGCTGCCTAAAAAATGGAATAGAATCCTGCCCCACATGCATGCAGCAGCGTACGTAATTATTTTCCTTTTCTTCTGTTATGATCGATTCATTGACTATACTTTTTCATAGAATCAGTATTCCACACACAATCGGACGAAAGTTACTGAATCAATAATTCAATAATGTCGAAGCGCCAGTTATGAGCGATACATTCTTCTTCTTTTTTTTCTGCCAGGAACAGTGTAATACATTCTAAAATTCACAATAAATGAGAGAGAAAGAGAAATAATAAGAGAGAGAGAGAGAGAGAGAGAGAGAGAGAGAGAGACTGTGTGAGACTGGCGAGTAGATCGGCCATGGAAGTGTCACTGTCTACAGTGATTCAGAATGTTGGAGGAGCTGGCATTCACAAGAAGCCAAACTCTGCGTAATTCCAAGTTATATATTATGACTGCAATTTTCAGATCCAAAACTAGAAATTATATTGTGATTCTCTCTAGATTTGTACTACATGGCCACTGCCACAAGGCCCACAACTTTGTACAGAGAGAGAGAGAGAGATTGCAAGCTGCCAAAGTTGGCAGTAAACTCTTCCTGCTAGATATGGCATCGCAGTCTGCATACGCAGTTGAATAGACATTATTGACGTAGACGGCCTGATGCCGTGTATCGCGCCATAAGATTCGCGCTCACTCTGATTGACCAGACATTCGTCGGCCCGCCGGGGGAGAGGGAGGGGGACCAGTTTGGCAGTGCTCGTCTTTTATATAGATTGGAACGGCACGCATGAAGGATGAATAAATTAAATCTAAACAGCGTCCTTGTAATATCCGGCCAAACCGACCAAAAGCCCCCGACGTACACGCACTGTGCTGTCTGGCCACGGGCCCCACATCTTCTATCGGACAGCCTCCTAGCCACGTGTGGAAATGGTTCAAACGATTCTTATTGTTATTTACTACATTATTTACTACATTCTCATAATTTGATAAATTTATCAAACTTTTGTGACATCTCGAAGGAGTGACCAAGCGTTGGATGTGATTTCTGAAAGAAATTTAAGACGACATTAAAATTTTCTATTATTTTTTTTATTCATTTTTTCACTTGACAAAGTGTGGAGCATTCAGTTTTAATTGTTAATATACAAGTCATTCAAATTTTATTAAACCAAGTTAATTTAGAAATTAGATCATTGAATTCTAATTTAGATTAAGACTCGAACCAATCATATGCTATATATATAGTAATATCATATAGGATTTTTAAATAAATTATGATTGCCCCCCCCCCCCCCCCCCCCCCCCCCCCCCCCAATTTTTTGAAGCATACTATATATAATAATATACCATATATTTTTTTCTTAAAAAGATATTTTAATAGGTCCTAATCCTATGAGATCTACATAAAGATACTATGTTATTGTATTTGTGAGATATATAAAAAAGTTTACAGTGTAATATATGCATTTATGAATATATGATGCATATAGAAATAAGTTTGATTTCTTTCAATAACAAATCAAACTATTTAGTTAAGTATTCCTTTTTTAAGTTAATTATTTCATATATATATATATTGTGTTAAATATAATTATACTATTTTATCATAAAATTTAACTTGCAAGATGAATGAACATGACAAATAAAAAATGCATGGTTGAATACTATAATGATATATTTTAAATAAAAAATAAAATATATAATTATAAGTTAGTTTTTAATGTCTTTTTTTAGAGTAAATTTATTTTTTTTAATTTTATTATTTATGGTATAATTATATGTTTATACATGTATATGTATACGTGTCATTTTTTTCCGCATTCTTCGGCCCCTCTTAACTTTTCGTCCTAGCTCTGTTCCTGGTCCCGACCATCCAAACATTATTTATTTTATACTTTTTTATTTAATTTCAAGCGTATATTCTATTGGAATTTTTTATAAGTAATAATATATTTGAAGTATGGAAATAAAATTTAATAATATGTTTCATCCATTAAATTAATATTAATATTTTATGTTAAATAGCAAAAAATTATGGTAGGATAATTCAAATGAGTGCCAATATGACTTAATTTCATCCGATTAGAATTGGCTGGATTGGATCATATTTGTAACCAAAATTCCAATTTGTTCAATTCAGAGATCTATTTTTTATCATTAAATGAAAATTTTCATTGGATCTACTTTATTTTTTATATGTTAGATCTAACAGCTATAATTTTTCATATCCAATGGAAATGGTTTGATTATATTTAATATTTAATATGTGTGCAATGATCGAAGACCCCACCTGATTTTAGGTTGATTGGGCTCACTTCAAGAAAATGATGAATTTTTTATGAACAAATATACTTTACTTTTTCCGATGACATTTGCGACAAAAAGAAAAATTCTTCTGAAATACCAAAGATAATTTATCGAAAGTCATAGCTTTTGAAATTACCGATAAAATTTTCATCCATCGATAATTTCGATGTACGTTACGGTCAGTAATTAAATTAATAATAAAATTATATATAATATAATAGAAGCATATGTTTAATATTTTATTATTAATATTCCCTCTCCCCTCTCACTCTCTTTCCATCTCTATCTCTCCCCTCTTTGTCTCCCCCTCCCCCACTCTCTCTTTCTTTTTGACTCTCACGGCTCTGGCGATGATGCATGCAAAATATAACATATTTTAGTTAATTATTTTAATTAAATTTTCTGTAATTTGATCATGACATGCATCATTTTTAGTCACTTTTAATCGTAATTCTGAATTTATCAATTTTTATTATTAAATTTTCTGAATATTTTAATTGTGGATGGATTAACTATATTTTGATAATTATTTTGCAGGAAAAATTGAGATTAAAATGGATTGTTCTGTATCGGCCAAAATTTCAAAGAATTCATCATTACGACCGAGATTAGGATGAAGAATTCATCATTACGGCCGAGATTTGGCTTTACACCCAAGTCATTTTGGGCGAGATTCAAAAAGAGTAACAATTAAATGATTTTATCTTTTGGGCGTAACAATATTAATTTCTTTCCTTACGGCCGAAATTCGAAGGGAGTAAAAGGGTTTATCTCTTTGGGAGTAAAGATAAAATAGTTTCTTACGGCCGAGATTTGGAGGGGGTAATGGCAATGAAATCATCCGTTTGGCCGATATATGAAGGTGTAAAGATAAAATTGTTGGGCGTAACAAGATTTGATTCTCTGTTTTGGCCGAGTTTATCTTTGGGCGTAACAAGATATATGAAAGTGTAAAGATAAGAAAAATTTATCTTTGGGCGTAATGATAAAAGGATTTATCTTTGGCCGAGTTTATCTTATAATTTTAAAATCAATCGTACGATGTTACGGCCGAGATCAAATTGAAGCCGTCCGCACCCTATAAATACGTGAAGAATCCATCGTTTCAATTCGTGCTCTGAAGTTCAGGTTTCTTCCACGGAGAGTCGTGAGCTCTGCAAGCTACGACCAAGAGGAGAGAGGTGCGACGGCTGGAGGTTGATCGCGACCCTGATCAAGTCCGAGAGGCTGCCCGACTGTTTGCCCAAATCTGAGGATCCTATTTTATTCTTGGTGTAATTCTTTCAATTATTATTTTGTTATTATCTCTCCAAAATTTCTAGGATGAACTCCATGTTTTTTTTAGGATTATTATTTTAGGAGATTATTAATTGAAGGGAAATGTTTGGACCCTATTTTATTTGCTTTAATCTTTTTTGATCAATTATTAATTGTGCTTAATGCTTTTATATTAGTTAATTAAATTTCTGAATTAGACTATACCAGTTTGTGGAGTGTTTAATTTCAGAATTTATTATACTAATTATAATTGATTTTATTTGGAATTAATAATTGACATAAATTTGATAACTAGTGTGTGGAGAATCAAGTTTGTGTGGTCTATTAATCTATACCAGTTTGTGGAGTGATTAATAGTCTAGAGTATTCAATTTAATGCATCTTAATTTTAATATGATTTTGGGGGTACCAGTCGTGGAGACTTCAATTCTTATTAAATTAAGGTAGTTCTATATGATTAGATTGAGGGATGTCAGTCGTGGAGACCACAAGTTAATCATGTTAGATTACTTTAGGGAGACTCTAATCCATCTTTAAAAATTAAATTTATCTTTCATGGTTCAAATATTTATCCTGATCTATTTTCATCCTAAGGCCTAATTTCAACACCACTATCCTATCTTTATTTTATTTTCTTTATTTTATTTTATAAAACTCATTTTTAAAATCCATGTTTTTCCTCTCTTATTAATTTAAAGATTCAGATATTGAATTAATAATATTCCTCGTGGGTTCGACACTCTTACTCCTTTTTACTATATTACTTGAGCGACTAGTGCGCTTGCTAGCAAAATTTATTGTTACAAATTTAACGCATCAAGTTTTTGGCGCCATTGCCGGGGAATATTTTATTAATTAATTTCTAATTTTTATGAATTATTAGGAGATGTAAATAAAGTATAAATAATTCTTTATAAATATGTATTAATTGTTTTAATTATTTTTGTGAATAAACTGACATTTTTTTCTTTTGCAGATAAAGGTCACGATAATTTTTTTTTAAATTTGTCTACTTTCAGTTTAAAATCCGACGCCGATTGAATTTTCCGAACTACACTGTCGACTTTTGATTTTACGATCGAGATTTAATGTGTCGGCTTTATTAATTTTACGGCCTCGCAATGAATGATTTCTGAGTTCTAAACTTTCAATTTTTACGGCCGTAATGTTTTTATCCGAACATTGTTTTACGTCATGGATTTGATTTCGTTGTTTTACGGCCGTAAAGAATCTTCTTAATTCACTTTCGGCCGTAATGATTCAATTGTCGACGTAAGAGTTGGGGTAATATTCTCAAGTTTCATTCAACTTTATTTCGGCCGAAACCCTATTTTGCATTACGGTCAATCATGTTGACTTCATCTCGGCCGATGTGATCTCATTTCGGCTTAATTGACAATTTTTATCTTTACGGTCGAAATTCACTTCATCCGGATCTTTATGTTTACGACCGAGAATGATCTCATGGTTTTGCGGCCGTAAAATTTCTGAACATTTATTTTTGCGCCATCTTACGACCTTTTAGGCCAATTTATTTGTGATTCTCGGCCGTAACATTATAATAGTTTGAACTTTTGATTTGACTTTGTTTTGGCCAAAGCGATTTAGTCTGTCTCGGCCGTAATGGATCATCCGACATGGATTTTACTAGGCCGTAATATATTTCTGAACGAATAAGTTTGATTTAATCTCATTTCAGCCGATTTATATGTGTTGATGTTTTACCTCACGTTCGACTTAATTTTCATCGATTTACGACCGATATGAATCTTACTCGTCTTCAGCCGTAAAAATCGTCGACGTTGTGTTCTCATTTTTTATTTCGGTCAAACACCCTGTTTAGTTTTCTGTCTTACGGCCGAAATTCCACGATAACTAGTTTGTTACGGCTGTAATTTAATTGGTTTACGCCTTCGACACTGTTTCAATATTTTTACGGCCGAACGAGCTTCGAATTACTAATCTAATTTCGACCGTAAATCTATTTCTGTATTACGGCCGATCAATCTTATTTCCTCTCTGAAAATAATTTTTGATTATGTCTGATTATTAACTTTACGGCCGCAAATTAATTTCGACTTATTTTGTGCCGTTTGTTACATCATCATAAATTCTTTCGGTCGATATTAATATTTGGTATTTGTATTAGTTTGAAGAACCTCCGTTTGCGGCCGTAATTAGGTTTCTGAAAAGTTCCTCTCGAAAATTAATTTTAATTCTATCAGGCCGAAAGACTTTATTTGTTAAAAACTCATTTTTCGTGACCTATTATCTGATTTTCTTCCTTCTTGTATATATTTTTATTTTATTTTATTCTTTTATCTTACTGAAAATTGGGTGTTGCATGTACTAATTGAAAATTAAATCACAACCAATCCTGGAATCTTCTGATAAGCGCACTAGAAGTTCAAATCCACTGTTGGAATTTGATCCTGAAATTGAAAGAACCTATCGTCGATTACGAAGAAATATAAGAAAAATGGCGGAACAAGCACGCGACAATCAGAGACTGGAGCAACAAAATGAACTGGTTCCACCACATAATAATCGGCGAGAAGATGAAGCAGAGTTTTCTATGAGAGAATATGTCTCGGCCAGATACAGTGACCGAGAATCATGCATCGTGCTGCCTGATATTAACGCAAATAATTTTGAGATAAATCCCGCAATCCTGAGGATGATACAAGCATCCCAATTTGGAGGAGGATTTCATGAAGACCCTCACGATCACCTTGACAAATTTCTTGTCACTCTGAGCACCTTTAGAAATAATAATGTTTCTTCTGAAGTTATTCGTTTATTATTATTTCATCAATCTTTACGTGACAAAGCTTCCACTTGGTTTAAAACTTTGCCTGCAGGATCGATTCATTCTTGGTTGGAGCTGGTAGAAAAGTTTGTTGGAAAATATTGTCCACCACAAAAGGCAGGCAAATATCGAAGAGAATTGAGGGCATTTGTTCAAGACGATAACGAGACATTATATGAGGCATGGGAACAATATAAGGAACTATTAGCCAGAGTTCCTGACAACAGAATTCCAAAATGGCAAGTGATGGAAGATTTCTATCATGGATTACGACCTGCAGATCAAGACAAACTCGATAAATCAGCAGGAGGGACAGTACTGGGATCTAAACGTCCTAGTGAGATACAGGATATTATTGAAGCTGTAGCCCTCAAGTCGAGCCAAGAAAGGAGACCATCTCGCCGAACTCATGATGTGCATGCTACAGAAAGTAAAAATTCTTCTGAAGTAGTGACTCAGCTGGAGTCACTTAATCAAAAATTTGAGCAGATGATGTCATTAATGGTGTGCAACAACTGTGGAGGAGGACATGCGAGCAATTATTGTCCTCAAGGTAACATTTCTAATCCTGATCATATTGAAAATGCTAACTTTGTCTCCAATCCATTTTTCAGGAATAATGACTATGGTTGGAGGAACAATCAGAAGTTTCCTTACAGGTCAAATCAAGGGCAAGTTTTTGAGAAATTTCAGAATCAAGCTCATCCACAAAATTATACACTTTTGAGAAAGCAACAAGAAGCTCCTGTCCAACAATCGACTAATCCTATGGAAGAGATGATGGCAAGAGTTATTGACACTATGCAAACCATGCAGAAGACAATGGAAACAAGGGCAAACAATCAAGATGCTACAATAAGGAATTTAGAAATGCAATTAGGGCAGATGGCCAATATGATGGCAGGACGTGCACCAGTAGCTCTTCCAAGTAATACAGAGAAAAATCCTAAAGAAGAGACCAAAGCTGTGACTCTTAGAAGTGGAAAACAATTGAGAAATGTGATATCAGATCCCCCGCCAAGAGCAATCAATCATAAAGAAGAAACTGAAGCATTAAAGACACAAGATCAGACTACTGAAGATATCAATCTGAAGAAAAAAAGAAACTGACAATTCAAAAAATACCAACATAAAGGATCTGCCCTATCCACAGAAATTTCGCAAAGAACAGTTAGATAAGCAATTTTCTCGCTTTCTTGATATTCTGAAGCAATTATCTATTAACATTCCCTTTCATGAAGCTTTACAGATGATGCCGAGCTATGCTAAATTCATGAAGGATATATTATCTTCAAAAAGAAAGTTTGAAAACACTGGGAGAGTAATGTTGACATCGGAGTGTAGTGCCATTTATGATCGAGATATACCTAAAAAAATGAAGGATCCGGAAACCTTCACCATACCTTGCACTATAGGAAAATTCTTTTGTGCACAAGCTTTATGTGATCTTGGTGCTAGTATAAGTTTAATGCCTTACTCTATATTTGTGTAGCTAGGTTATGGAGAACTAGAAGAAACAAGCATTACTCTTCAATTTGCAGATTCTTCATGCAAGAGACCCCGATGAATATTAAGAGATGTTTTGGTAAAAGTTGATAAATTTTTTTTCCTGCAGATTTTATTGTTCTAGATATGAAGGCAGATGAAAAAAACCCCATCATCCTTGGAAGACCATTCCTAGCAACAGGAAACGCACTCATAGATGTTCAACAAGGGATGCTCAAACTTCGCGTCAACAACGAAGACATCACTTTCAATATAAAAAATTCTCTCAAACAATCTTTTGATCACTCATCCTGTTATGCTATTGATTCTCTAGAAGATGACACGACTGATGCTTTTGATGATATTGTTGCAGACTTTGTTTCAGATCCATATGCTAAGGAAGCTTTGGAAATGATGGAGGATTCTAGAGAAATTTTGGGAGAGGATAATGCGCCAATAACAACAGAAACACTCGAGAAATTGGATTGTCCTCCAAAATTCAAACTTAAAGAACTTCCATCTCATTTAAGATATGCTTTTCTTGAAAATAACACTTACCCGGTTATCATATCTGCTGACAGATGACATGGAGAATAAACTTTTGGAAGTATTAAGGCAACACAAGAAAGCAATCGCTTGGTCTATTTCAAATATCAGGGGCATCTCTCCTACCATCTGCATGCACAAGATTTTGATGGAGGACAATGCCAAGCCAATTGCTCAATATCAAAGGAGGCTCAACCCAACTTTAAAGGATGTTGTAAGAAAGGAGGTCATCAAACTCCTTGATGCAGGTATTATATATGTCATTTCTGATAGTTCATGGATAAGTCCTGTGCAGGTAGTTTCTAAGAAAGGAGGAATTACTGTGGTAAGTAACAAAAATAATGAATTGGTGCCTCAAAGAACAGTTACAGGTTGGAGAGTCTGTATAGACTATAGGAAGCTTAATGATGCTACCCGCAAAGATCATTTTCCATTACGTTTTATTGACCAAATGTTGGAGCGTGTTGCAGGTCATAGCTTTTATTATTTTCTAGATGGCTATTCTGGATACAATCAAATAGTAGTAGCACCTGAGGATCAAGAAAAGATAACGTTCACATGTCCATATGGAACGTTTGCCTATAGAAGGATGCTTTGGTTTATGCAACGCTCCAGCAACATTTCAAAGATGCATGATGTCAATCTTTGCAGATATGAATGAGAAGATACTCGAAGTTTTCATGGATGATTTTACACTTTTTGGGAGCTCTTTTAATAACTATTTGGATAACTTATCTCTAGTTTTGCAGAGATGTGAAGAAACGAATTTGGTCCTCAACTGGGAGAAATGTCACTTCATGATTAAGGAGGGTATAGTTCTTGGCCACAAAATCTCATAAAAAGGAATTGAAGTGGATAAGGCCAAGATAGATGTTATTGCAAATCTGCCTCCTCCAACCAATGTGAAGGGCATTCGAAGCTTCCTTGGGCACGCAGAATTTTATCGCCGTTTTATCAAAGATTTTTCAAAAATGGCTAAACCATTAACTAATCTTCTTGCTAAGGACACAAAATTTGATTTTGATTCATGATGTCTTGCTGTCTTTAATTTGTTAAAAGAAATGCTAATTTCTGCCCCTGTTGTTGTAGCACCAGACTGGTCTTTACCATTCGAGTTGATGTGCGATGCGAGTGATGGTGCCGTATGAGCTGTTTTAGGGCAAAGAAAAGATAAAACATTTCATGTTATATATTATGCAAGCCGAACATTGAATGCTGCCCAACTAAATTATATAACAACAGAGAAGGAGTTTCTTGCTGTTATTTTTGCTTTTGACAAGTTTAGATCATATCTAATTTGTTCAAAAATCATTGTCTACACAGATCTTGTAGCTATCAAGCACTTGATGAGCAAACAAGATGCCAAACCTAGACTAATCCGATGGATACTACTTTTGCAAGAGTTCGATGTGGAAGTAAAAGACAAAAAAGGGACTGACAACTTATTAGCTGATCACCTATCTCGTTTGGAGCCATCTCCAAGAGAAGTCACATACATACTTGAAGAATTCCCAGACGAGAAACTTTTTTTTATCTCTACAATTTTTCAAATTTATGACACTACACCATGGTTCGCTGATTTTGCTAATTACCTTGCAGGACATTACATTCCAAAGGGCATGACCACTCATCAAAAAAGAAAATTCTTATATGATGTCAAGAATTATCACTGGGAAGATCCTTACCTTTTTCGATTATGTGCTGATCAAGTAATTCGAAGATGTGTTCACGAAGATGAGATTGATAATATCCTAAGACATTGCCACGATGGACAAGCTGGAGGTCACTTTGGACCCAATCGAACAGCGGCTAAGGTACTTGAATGTGGGTTTATTGGCCAACCATTTATAGAGATGCAAGAAACTACTGTAAGTATTGTGACAAATGTCAAAGGACAGGTAATATTTCTCGTCGAGATGAAATGCCTCTCACAAATATTTTACTGTGTGATATTTTTGATGTTTGGGACATTGACTTTATGAGACCATTCCCTAAATCCTTTAACAACCAATTAGTGACGGTTGATTATGTTTCCAAATGGGTAGAAGCTGTAGCCACACCAACAAATGAGGCCAAGGTAGTTACCAACTTTCTAAGAAAAAATATTTTTACTCGATTTGGAACACCTAGGACTATCATAAGTGACAATGGAACACATTTCTGTAATAAAATAATGTCAACTCTTCTTAATAGATTTGGAGTCAAATATTTTTTGAGTACACCATATTATGCCCAATCTTGTGGACAAGTGGAAATTTCAAATAGAAAGATAAAAAGGATTCTAGAGAAAACTGTAAATTCATCTAGGAAGGACTGGTCTTTGAAATTAGATGATGCACTCTGGGCATATAGGACCGCTTTTAAAACACCCATAGGTACCTCTCCTTATAAATTGGTTTTTGGAAAAGCATGTCACCTTCCTGTAGAATTAGAACACATGGCTTATTGGGCAACAAAATTTTTAAATATGAATCTAAAATCATCACAATCTGAAAGGTTATTACAATTAAATGAGCTTGATGAATTTAGACACTATGCATACGAAAACAGCAAGCTATATAAAGAACGCACAAAAAATCTACATGACATGCACATTAAACATAAAAAAATTTTACCTGGTCAACAAGTACTTCTTTATAATAGCAAACTCAGACTATTTCCTGGAAAACTTAAATCAAGATGGACCGGACCTTATGTTATAATTAATTGTTCACCCTATGGAACTTTTGAGATTGAATCATTAGACAAAAAACAAAGACTCAAAGTGAATGGACATAGATTGAAACTTTATCATGGTGGCACTTATTATCATAACCTTTCTATGATCACTCTTTATGATGTGTGAAATTTTCATCAGAATTAAGTCAAGCTGACGACTATAAATCAGAACTATTTCTATCCTTTTTATTTTTTATTTATTTTTTATTTTTATTTTTAGATTAGTCTAATTAGTTGTTAATTAATATCTTAGTTTCGGTGATAGTTTTATTTTTAATTAGACATTTATTTTATTATGGAGTCATTTAATTTAATTAATATTTAATGTGTGTAAGGAGAGGACTTCGGAGGCAAACTCAGGGGCGCCAACTCCAAGCATGGGCGTAAACTCCAAGAATTGATTGCCTCCACGCGACAAGACGACACATATCACGGGCCCAAAAGAAAAAAAATTTTTTTTCGATTACGCTCTGCCACCTGTTCTCATTATGGCCGAAGCTCAACATGACCGGACAAGGGCAGCTATTACGCCCTGCCACCCTCGTATATGCCACATGTTCTCATTACGGCCGAAGCTCAACATGACCGGACAAGGGCAACTATTACGCCCTGCCACCCTCGTATATGCCACATGTTCTCATTACGGCCGAAGCTCAACATGATTGGACAAGGGCAGCTATTACGCCCTGCCACCCTCGTATACGCCACCTGTTCTCTTTACGGCCAAAGCTTGGACATGACAAGACAACCTGCCACACATTACATGTGCATTACGACCGAGTTGTCACACTGACATGCATCAAGCTCGAACATGACAGGGCGAAACAGATGACTCACGTGGAAATTGGCCGATCACATCGCCCCAGCTGACCACGGACGTGCCTTGAAAATCGGGCATGCTTTTGCTTTTATGCCCGGACATGACCTTTCACTGCGCCATCACGTGGGAACAGGTCAGATTACGCCCGAAGTTTTATCTATAAAATCCTACATCTCGCGTTTTGCAGATCAAGCACCGCCTCCATTTCATCATCAACTCCTTACGGCCGAAGTTCCAACCCTACTGTGCATTACAGCCGAAGTTCCGGAGCCTCAACACCGCGCGCCGCCGTCTGTGCGTTACGGCCGAGCAAAAACACCACCGCTCTCTTACGGCCAAACTCCGGCCGAGTTTTCTCCTTACGGTCGAGACGTCAGCTGCCATCACCACGGTCGTCACCTTACGGGCACAATCTACTCAATCATTGACTCCGGCCGAGATTCCTCATCGACTTTCCTCTTTACGGCCGACACTCATTACGGCCGAGTTTTCACCGGAGCTGATTCCTTACGGCCGAGCCTCTGCGGCCGAACATCAGCGCCACACCGCCATTCGTTACGGCCGAAATCTACATGTTCATCTACTCTTACGGCCGAAGTTCTGAGTCACGCCTCCAACTTCTTACGGCCAAACTCCAATCTCCGGCCGAGCTTCATCAATTACGGCCGAAGTTCTTCATCAACCAATTCCTTACGGCCGAAGTTCTTCGTCAATCGGTCCCTTACGGTCGAGTCACCTCCGACCTTCATCTCGGCACCTTTTCTTTGTTTATTTTTGTCCAGATCAAGATGAGGCGATTTGCTAATATATGGAGGGGACGTCACGAACGACGACATTCGAATGCTCAGCCGGCCCCACAGCCCTCACAATTAATCTCCTACCCCGGAGATTATTATTGGACTAAGCCGGAATATCAAGCTCGATATGAACGGATGTGTGATATTCGAATTCATGCCACCAGATTTTCAGATACTGAATTACTGAGGGAGTATAATTTACTTGCAGATATTCATCTACTATTTTCTCAAATTGGACTATCTGACTTTGTGCATTCTTGATGGCCAACTTATGATCAGCCCTGGAAGTCTTTAATTTAGATGGCAGGAACTATGATCAGCCCCGCATTTCATTTCAACTTTATGGGCGGCCATTTACTCTCACTCTAGGAGAGATTAATAATATCTATGGATTTCCCAACCATGGATCTCTTTCTGTACCTATTGACTTTGATGCTGAAACTTTTTGGAAACAGATAACAGAAGAAGACCGATTGGTTTGGAACACTGCTAAAGATAGCTCAATTCAGAATCCTGTTCTGCGCTACGTCCATCGCATGCTAAGCAACACCATAAGTGGACGCAGTGATAATGATGGTGCCGTCTCAAAGGGAGAATTATATCTCATCCACAGCATGCTTCACAGAACTCCTGTTAATGTGGGTGCCTTCCTCATTCGTAGATTCCAGCGTCGCACTACTCATCGTGGCAGTAGCATTAATATGGGTGCCCTTCTCACATCTATCGCTCAACACCTACAACTAGACTTGGATGATCTTGAAGCTGTGCCAGGAAATACTCACCTCACTCGTAGGACCATTCAGGCTATGGGTCTCGTGAAGACCAACAACTCAGGGATCAAAGTTTTTATTTTTAAAGGCCACCATCAAGAGGTGCCCTGCTCAGATCGAGATGCTTTTACGCCGATTAATCCAAATAATTGACTCCTTTTTAGGCAGGTCATAGCTCCAGTAATCCCACCTGCAGGATCATCTACCTCTGTCGGACAGCTACACCAGGATGAACCTTTCTCCTGGTTTGATTCTACTGATTATGCGGCAGCCCAACCCTACCTTCAACAGCAACAAGGATTCCAGGCTGCATCACCGGCAGCTTCCCAATATGCCACATCCGTCCATTCACCTTATATGCCGGTGCCTTCTCCAATTCCATCTCCAGCACAAGAGAGCTCTTCTGATTCCTCATTCATACCTTCTACTCCTTATGAGGAACGCGATTCGATGGAAGTATCTGCCCCTTTACAAGAACCTGTGCAGAATCGCTATATAGCACCGGAGCCCACTTTTACTTCAGCCCCAGAGCAGACTTACTATCCATCTCCGCCACCTCAGCCTGACTATGCTTCCATGCAAAACTTATGGGAATCAATGTATGATGAACAACTTCGTCAATCAGGGGAGTTTCACACTTTTCAAGAAGAACAACTTCGTCAGTCAGGGCAGTTACACGCTATTCAGGAAGAGCAACTTCGACAAGCACAAGAGTTGACCAACATTCGAGCTGATTTTAGAAATATGGATGATCGTCAAGGTCGCTTCGAATCCCTTCAGAATCAGCATGCGCGCATGACGAGGCGCATTCATGAGTATCATATGCGTCAAGGAAATCTCGGCTACCATCCACCATCGCCACCCCGTAGACAATAAATCCGATTGTGTCTTTTCCTTTTTCTTTATTTTAGTTTCTTTAATTTTCCTTTTTATTGAGTATGTATCACTTTCCCTTGCTGGCTTAACACTGAGGACAGTGTCTAGTTCAAGCTTGGGGGAGTTTGCATTGCATGTTTCTTTCTTTTTATTTGCTTATGTTTGCATCTATTTATAAAAAATCCAAAAAAGTTTGCATTTCATGCATTGCATGTTTCTTTCTTTTTATTTGCTTATGTTTGCATCTATTTATAAAAAAATCCAAAAAAATTGAAAAAATTTGAAAATTTTCGAAAAAATACCATTGCATGCATTTATTTTTGCTATCATCTTACTAACTCTTGTCTTATTGTTTTAATTATCTTTTAGTAGAAGTTCAAAAACATATTGTTAATTGATGAAATTTGAATGCTTTTCTTTCTTATCACTTGCTATTTTAGTATCAAACTTATGGACTATGTGCCCATGCTAAGTAGAATTATGAATGACTAGACGACAAAATCATATTCATGCCTTTTTTTATTTATTTCTTTTTAAGTCTTGATAGTAGTAGCCTTCTTATTGACCATATCAAGTACTTTTTGAGCTTATAAAAAAAGAAGGGTTAGTTAAACCCCAACAAAAAAATGAATAAAGTTATGTGTAGGTACAAAAGTGTTATCCGGAACCAATGTGTGTTCGGATAATTAGATCCGTAGGGGTTCATGCCTGGCGACCTAAGGGCAACTGCTCTGGAATCCGTCGATCGAAAACCTGCTACATGGACCATCTTGTGAAATATGAAGAAGCACAGGAGTACTGAACCATGGCTAAGTTCGAACTCTTCATTCAGAACCTTGGTTGTTCGGGCAAGTAAAATCGAGGGGTGCTTTATCACCTGGTGCCCTAAGGTCATCTGGTCTGGGAGTCATCAGTCTAAAGCTCACTACATGGACTTCCTTGTGCAATCCTGCTTGAAGATTATAACTTTTAAATGATTGAAAATAAAGTTGAAACATGAAAAGAAAAAGAAAAAGTTTTAAGCTCAATTAATACTTATGTGTTCAATATCAATGCTATTATTTGACAGATAATTTATTTTTCTGGAAGGCTGAACTTGAGATTGTTTAAATTTGTGTAGCATTCAGAACCTCTATGAAGCTAAGTGCATGGAAAATGGTGAGATACTAAGTAGTAGGTGTGCAAAAGAACTGTGTGAGAAAATTAGTCAGTTGACAATGTGGAGGCTACGATGGAACTTTCTTGAGCCTTGCTTTGAATTTTTGCTTGAGGACAAGCAAGACTTTAAGCTTGGGGGAGTTTGATGCATGCAAAATACAACATATTTTAGTTAATTATTTTAATTAAATTTTCTGTAATTTGATCATGGCATGCATCATTTTTAGTCACTTTTAATCGTAATTCCGAATTTATCAATTTTTATTATTAAATTTTCTGAATATTTTAATTGTGGATGGATTAACTATATTTCGATAATTATTTTGCAGGAAAAATCGAGATTAAAATGGATTGTGCTGTATCGGCCAAAATTTCAAAGAATTCATTATTACAGCCGATATTAGGATGAAGAATTCATCATTACAGCCGAGATTTGGCTTTACACCCAAGTCGTTTTGGGCGAGATTCAAAAGGAGTAACAATTAAATGATTTTATCTTTTGGGCGTAACAAGATTAATTTCTTTCCTTACGGCCGAAATTCGAAGGGAGTAAAAGGGTTTATCTCTTTGGGAGTAAAGATAAAATAGTTTCTTACGGCCGAGATTTGGAGGGGGTAATGGCAATGAAATCATCCGTTTGGCCGATATATGAAGGTGTAAAGATAAAATTGTTGGGCGTAACAAGATTTGATTCTCTGTTTTGGCCGAGTTTATCTTTGGGCGTAACAAGATATATGAAAGTGTAAAGATAAGAAAGATTTATCTTTGGGCGTAATGATAAAAGGATTTATCTTTGGCTGAGTTTATCTTATAATTTTAAAGTCAACCGTACAATGTTACGACCGAGATCAAATTGAAGGCCGTCCGCACCCTATAAATACGTGAAGAATCCATCGTTTCAATTCGTGCTCTGAAGTTCAGGTTTCTTCCACGGAGAGTCGTGAGCTCTGCAGGCTACGACCAAGAGGAGAGAGGTGCGACGGCTGGAGGTTGATCGCGACCCTGATCAAGTCCGAGAGGCTGCCCGACTGTTTGCCCAAATCTGAGGATCTTATTTTATTCTTGGTGTAATTCTTTCAATTATTATTTTGTTATTATCTCTCCAAAATTTCTAGGATGAACTCCATGTTTTTTTTAGGATTATTATTTTAGGAGATTATTAATTGAAGGGAAATGTTTGGACCCTATTTTATTTGCTTTAATCTTTTTTGATCAATTATTAATTGTGCTTAATGCTTTTATATTAGTTAATTAAATTTCTGAATTAGACTATACCAGTTTGTGGAGTGTTTAATTTCAGAATTTATTATACTAATTATAATTGATTTTATTTGGAATTAATAATTGACATAAATTTGATAACTAGTGTGTGGAGAATCAAGTTTGTGTGGTCTATTAATCTATACCAGTTTGTGGAGTGATTAATAGTCTAGAGTATTCAATTTAATGCATCTTAATTTTAATATGATTTTGGGGTACCAGTCGTGGAGACTTCAATTCTTATTAAATTAAGGTAGTTCTATATGATTAGATTGAGGGATGTCAGTCGTGGAGACCACAAGTTAATCATGTTAGATTACTTTAGGGAGACTCTAATCAATCTTTAAAGATTAAATTTATCTTTCATGGTTCAAATATTTATCTTGATCTATTTTCATCCTAAGGCCTAATTTTAACACTACTATCATATCTTTATTTTATTTTATAAAACTCATTTTCAAAATCCATGTTTTTCCTCTCTTATTAATTTAAAGATTCAGATATTGAATTAATAATATTCCTCGTGGGTTCGACACTCTTACTCCTTTTTACTATATTACTTGGGCGACTAGTGCACTTGCTAGCAAAATTTATTGTTACAAATTTAACGCATCAGGCGACGACCCTCCTCTCCCTCTCTCGACTCCGACGATTTTTCACGACTGCAACGACTATAGCTCCGGCCGCCCTCTTCCTCTCCCTCTCTCACGACTCTGATCGCAGGTGGCCAGATCTAGCCGTCGGCAGCCAATCTTGCCACACGCAGCCAGGATTCGGCCGTAGACGATCAAATCTGACAGCTTATGGTCAATCGGTCCGAATTCAGGTCGAAGGCAGCCAGATCTGACCGGCCAGCCTAATTTTTTATATTTTAAAGAAATTTTATCGACGGACAAATCCGTCGGAGAAGTAGATAATTGTCAAAAGTTTCGACGGAATGTAATATGTTGGAGGTTCTAACGGGAGATAACCATCGAATCAAAGTTTTCCATCAGAAAGTTTTTGCGACGAGGTGTTTTGGAACAGTTTCTTTTTGTCAAAAAATGATATTTTCGATGAATTTTTTAGAATTTGTTACGGAAATGATAGTCGTAAATTCAATTTATTGTAGTGGGAGATATTCTTCTTTTCCTATTTTAAATCGAAATGAGGAGGGACCATGCCCCCCATTCTTGAGAAAAAGAACTTTTCGAAGTTGGGCCCCTGATCGAAATTCCAATGGAAATTCTTGAATTTTAAAAAATATTGACATCCCTAATTTCATCCCAAATGGATAAAAAGCATAATTATTTTAAATATAAAAATTTTCCATTTTACCACTGTTCAGTTTTATCTATTTCATTTTAAATAAATTAATTAAACAACACAGAAAATCAATGGGAACATGAATAAGATGAGGGTTTGGCGGATTCCATTTGTTTTTTTATTTCTTGTTTCATAAAGTTAAATATATAAGACTTAATAAGAACAAAAATGTAAATGTGTAATTAAAAATAAATATATTTTAGTCTTTTGGAGTTAAAGAGAATATGTACGAAAAAATCCAGACATGAGGTAAGTTGATAATATTAAAGTTTTAAGGGATAAAATAAAAATATGATATGTAGTTTAAGAATAGAAAATAAAAATAACCCTATAGACAGCTAAATTGAGCAAATTAATAAGTCCTAATCCTATCATATCTCAGGAGACAATTACGTGATCAAAGCGGGAGGGGGATATCATTAGATCATCGCATAATCTTGTCGGAGGGGTAGGGGAAACGTGCATGCGTTGTCAATGACCTAGGAACATTATTTGGTTCTTGCGGCCCAACTCTAAGGCATCATGTTTTGTATAAAGGCATTTCAGGATTCTTATCTTAATAGATAATTTGTTTTTCCCTTCAGAAAAAAAAAATTTTGGTTCATGCACCAGATGACGATCATGGCGCAGGAATTGGACACAAAACATTTATGACCACAAGGGCCATGTGCGAAAGTGCCTACAAATATGAGAAATTAGTCCTTTTTTAGAAAAAAAATTCTCTCTTCCAACAAATGTGAATCGATAAATGAAACAAAAATACATAAATTGCCAAAGGCAAGGACATGCAGTAGAATCCTTTGCTTGCTTTGTGCAACCCAGATATGTTAGCAGGGCCAGGGAGCATAAATAAAATCCACATTGTATACTGATAACAAGCATCCTATTTCTATTTTTCTAAGCAATTTATAGAGTCAAAGTAAATAACATGTTCTTTACAGAAAAGAGGTACATAACATGTTCTAAATGGACAGTGTCAATTACAATTTACGACTGAAGGTGCCTAGGCAAGATTCGTTACTTCGCTGCTGAGTCTACATCTCATTGACAAGTGAAATTCACATTGATCCTTGACAAGTGAGGTTGCTGGAACAGATTCTCATGCTTGAAAGTGTCAATCCTGATGATTTCTTTGCAGAAATCTACACTTGTAATTAAGGCGAAGATGATTGAAAGATGTTATTGTAGAAGATTTGGTTACACCAGAATCAACTATTAAATGGAACTTATATCAATATAATTTAAAGTACAACACTTTGATTGGTGGACACACACATTAATTAAGGAGACTACTCTCTCACCTACACTACACCCTATTCTACTTCACAGCTCACACCTCACGTACGCACTCAAGCAAAGGAATACTCTCAATGCTACACCTCACTACACTCACTTATAACACCTTGCACTATACCTCACAACTAGCCACTTCACTTCTTGATGGATAAAATAACATATATCTCATGGTTATTTATAGGCATTAAGGTACATGGTTTATAAGCTAAACCATCAGTCATTGGCCAATGGATTTGGAGTGCAACCACTAGATTTGGGCCACCTGGAAAGTTCATAAAGATAAAAATGGTGGACAGAATTTTACACCTAGAGACTTCTAGAGATAATTAAGTTGGTGTTGCCTATCTCTTTAACACTCTCCTTCATCACTAACTTAATTCTCTTTTATAGATACTCTTGATATCATGCCGAATAGTTGTCGAAACTCTTCAAACTTGATGCTATTTAGACCTTTAGTAAGTGCATCTCCAACTTGCTCTTGTGTATGTATGTATGTTAATTTGATATCTCCTTGTAGCACCTTTTCTCGAAGAAAATGATAGTGAACTTCGATATGCTTTGTGCGTGCGTGGAACACCGGATTTTCAGCTAAGCGAATTGCTGACTGACTATCATAATATAATTCAACTGAATCAATTGACTGATGTAAATCCTTCAGTAGTTGTACTAGCCATGTGCACTCTTGGGCTGCCATTCACCATGATATAGCCCTAGGCTAAATATATAGCCGGTAGTAGAACGTCGTGTATCAAGATCTCCAGCATAATCAGCATCACAAAAATCACTTAAGGTACATGCTATATTTTTATTGTAAAATATTTCATAATCGATTGTGCCCTTGATATATCTTAATATTCGTCAAGCTGCTTCAAGATGAGACTTCCTTGGCTCCTGCATGAATCTGCTAACAACTCCAACAGCATGTGTGATATCCGGACATGTGAGTGAGAGATATATTAGGCTTCCCACCAATTGTCTATACATGGTTGCATCACTTAATTCTTTTCCTTTAGTAGAGCATAACTTTGCATTTACCTCCGACGGTGTTGAGATAGGCTTGCAATCAAGCATTCCAAATTTTTCAAGTAGATCTTGAGCATATTTATGTTGACATAAGAACAATCCTTCTTTTGTTAAATCGACTTCAAGACCAAGAAAGTGTTTTAGCTCACCAATATCCTTCATTTGGAAGCGCATAGAGAGATTCTCTCGAATTTGATAGTTCTCTTTGTCATCGTCTCCTGTAATAATTAAGTCATCAACATAGACTAGCACGATTGATAACTTGTCTTCTTGAGTCTTCACGAATAGGCTGGAATCGGCTGGCGCCATCGAATAGCCACATTGCTTCAAGAATTCCGCGATCTTTCCAAACCATGCCCTTGGTGCTTGCTTGAGCCCATATAATGCCTTCTTCAATTTACATACATAACTTGGATGATTAATGGATTCAAATCCTTGAGGTTGCTCCATATAGATATCATGATCTAACTCTCCATGCAAAAATGCATTCTTCACATCCATTTGCCATAACTTCCATAATTTGCTTGCTGCTAAAGCTAATAAGACACGTACCGTGGTGATCTTTGCTATTGGACTGAGTGTCTCTTCATAGTCGAAGCCATATTTTTGAGAGAATCCTCGAGCTACTAGACGAGCCTTGTATCTTTCGACGGATCCATCGGGCCTTCTCTTTATCTTATAAACCCATTTGCAGGATATAAGTTGCACGTCGCTTGGCTTTGGAACTAGATCACATGTCTCGTTCTGATGTAGAGCTTGGATCTCTTCTTTCATTGCTGACATCCATTTTTGACACTTTGATGCTTCTTCAAATGTGTTAGGCTCCTTTTCTCCGACGTCTTCGATCAATGCTGCATTTGCATATTTTGGATTAGGCCTTCGTTGTCTGCTTGATCTTCTTGGCACTGGAGAGTCTTCTTCGATCACCGGATCTTCTATCTGACTTGGCCTTTCTTCTTCAGGAGATCTTTGGTATTCTCTAGTTTGCCACGGACTCTTCTTCTTCTTCTTCTTCTTCGAGGCTTCATTTTCTTATTGTTCCTCAGCAAAACGAAGTGTTTCTCTTGTTAACTTGTCGACTTGAACTTGAACATTTTCTTCAATATCACTTGTGTTGGGTAATGTTGCATCCTTTGAAGGCCACCAAGATGATGCTTCATCGAACACCACATTTCGAGACACGTGAATTCGTCTAGTTATTGGATCACAACATCTTCATCCTTTTCATTGGTTATCATATCCAACGAATATGCAGCGCATTGCCTTCTTATCGAACTTAGTACGAAGATTATCTGTAATGAAAACATAGCAAACACATCCAAAGATACGGAAATGACTCACCATGGGCTTGGTCTTCCACAACTTCTCATATGGTGAGACAAATCCAAGCTTTGCTTAAGGAAGCTTATTAATGACATGCACAACTGTCTTCATACACTCCACTCAAAATCGTGGAGGTACATTCTTTGCATGCAGCATGCTCCTGCATATCTCTGTTAGATGACGATTCTTCCTCTCAACCACACCATTTTGTTGTGGTGTGTTAGGACAGGTGAGCTGACGGCGTATATGATATGCTCGTAGATATTCAGAGAATTCCTCTGATGTATACTCTCCTCTATTGTCTGTGCGCAAGCATTGAATCCTCCGATCGAGCTCCTTCTCGACCTTCTCTTTAAATTTTTTAAACGTCGACAGTGCTTCAGATTTCTCCTTCATGAAGTCCACTCAGACGTATCTTGAGAAGTCGTCAATGAAGGTAATCATGTAGCAAAATTCTCGGACAGATGATTGCTTTACGCAATCAAATACATCAGAATGCACTAGCTCCAATGATGCCTTGTCTCTGAACTTCGACTTCTCATAAGGTAGTTGATGAGCTTTACCGAATTGACAACTTGCATAGACAATATCTTCTTGAACATCAAGGCAAGGAAGTCCCTTCACCATGGACTTATTCATCATTGCCTTCAGCCTTTTATAGCTAACATGTCCGAGCTTTGCATGCCAAAGATCAGTTGTCTCATTTTTTCTTGTCTTGTCTATGTATGTTTCTTGAGCAGACATTACATAGACAGACTCTAATATTTTTCCTTCCATTATTGGTGGAGTAGTGAGTTTTAAACTCTTATAAACTTTGACGTCCTTTGGCCCAAATACTACATGATTGTCGAAAGAAGTAAGCTGAGAAACTAATAATAAGTTCTTCGACATGCCGGGCACATGGTAGACATGATCTAGCTCCACCTCATGTGATCCAAATCGAGGAATTACTGTTGCGTTGCCGATATGAGTGATTGGCAATCGAGGGTTGTTTGTCGTCACTACCATACGATCACCTTTATACTCCGATATGCTACAGAGCTTCTCTTCATCTCCTGTCATATGATTCGAACAACCAGAATCAACTATCCAATCATTATGATAGTTAATACCTATATTATTCGATGCGATGAGAGTTGCTTCTTCTTTGAAAGGCTCCTTGATACTGGTCATCGCAAGCTCCATTGCTTCCTCAGGTTCTCCTTTATAGCTGGAGGTGATCTCTTCTATTGCAAGTGCAGCTTCGAGATCCCATTCCTCTTCACTTTCATTATCATGAGAAGTGGCTGCATTTCCTTCCTCACGTTTGTGCCAACAGTCGCGTGCATAGTGACATTTCTTTCCGCAATTATAACAACGAATATCGTGTAATCCTCTTGATCTTCTTTGTATGCTCCTCGATAAGCTTCCCCTCGTTGTAGACCTCTTCCTCGTTCACGTCTTGGCCAACCTTGTTGTTGAGCCTTATGATTTTCTCTATTGACGTAATTCTTTACAACTTTCTCAGGATTTGAAGGCTTTTTCTTGATGAATAAAGTCTTATCATCGTCATTTATCGAGATCTTGGATATTTGAACATCCAGATCTTCTTGGTTGGACAAGATGCTCTCCATTTCTGTAAAAGTTGGTTCTTGTGCCCAACCTCTAATAGCAGTGATGAGACTATTACATTTAGGATGCAAACCATAAATAATAATTTTACGCATTCTTGTTTCAGTAATAGCATTTTGTGGATCTAGCTTAGCAATCTCATCACATATAAATTTCACCTTGGAGAAGTATTGACTCACCGGGATGTCACCTTACTTCATGGAGATCAGATCATTCTCCAAGCGCTGCAATTTTGCATCATTTTTCTTCATGAAGAGTGTAGCCAAGGTGTCCCAAGCATCTTTAGGTGTCTCTTTGTCTCTAATCTTCTGAAGGAAATCATCCTCCACTAAAGTCGCCAGCACGTACATGGCTTTTCCGACTTTGCACTCCCATTTCTTTAGCTCTTCTGGATTTGTTGGTGGCGTAGTCTCATTTCCACCAATAATGCTCCATAGATTTTGCCCTTTCAAATAATACTGCATATGAATACTTCAATTATTATAATTGTTATGATTGAATTTCTCTAGGGAGCTTACCGAGGATCCAAAATACGCCATAATGACTTGGTGAACACTTCTATATCATTCAAGTAAGCATAGTCCCGGACTAGCAATCTTCACAATCCTAAATTGTGCACCGGCAGAATTTCTCCTTGATTATCCTCTTTACCAACTTGCTCCGACAGAACTTCCTCATGGCTTCTCTTACACCGTCTCGAACCGGCAGAGTCTTCACGTAACTTGCTTTGGCAAAACCTCGAACTGACGGAATCATCTCACGGGCCAACCTGCTCTGATACCACTTGTAGAAGATTTGGTTAAACCAAAATGAACTATCAAATGGAACTTATATTAATATAATTTGAAGTACAACACTTTGATTGGTGGTCACACACACTAATTAAGGAGACTACTCTCTCATCTACACTACACACTATTCTACTTCACAGCTCACACCTCACGTACACACTCAAGCAAAGGAATACTCTCAATGCTACACCTCACTACACTCACTTATAACACATTGCACTCTACCTCACAGCTAGCTACTTCACTTCTTGATGGATAAAACATCATATATCTCATGGTTATTTATAGGCATTAAGGTACATGGTTTTTAAGCTAAACCATCAGCCATTGGCCAATGGATTTGAAGTGCAGCCACTAGATTTGGGCCACCTGAAAAGTTCATAAAGATAAAAATGATGGGCAGAATTTTACACCTAGAGACTTCTAGAGATAATTAAGTTGGTGTTGCCTATCTCTTTAACAGTTATTGCTTGGAAATTAGTCGCTTTAGCGCCAAAACCATACATTGAGATCATTCTGATTCTTCTACTGAATCTGCACTTCAAATTATAACTTGAATGCATCCCATGCACCATTATGTTTAATTATCTGATATCGCCTCTTCTGCATGATGCCATGACATTCCTTTGAGATAAACAAAACAAAGAATTGGAAGCCAGCAACAGCTCCAAAAACTACTTCTTTATAGAAATTTACATGAAAGTACTGAAGAGATATGGTAAGATTTATATATAAATAAAGTTATAGAGAAGACAAAAAAAATTGATACAGTAAATTGTGCATACATTATTATCTTTGGGAATCCTTTGTTTAATTTTGCAGGATCCATAAAAAAGAGGCAATGAAAAAAAAAAGAGGTCACTAATCATTTTGCTTGATGATTCAATTGTATCCTAGGTAAATAATTTAGTCATTTTTTTTCTAAAACAGAGAGGTAGAGTCAGGCTTGCGTAGTATTGGCTATTGAAGGGAGACTTGTTATGATATGCTGCAAGAAGTTGATGGTGGATGTAAGCACAATCAGAGTTTGCTGCAAATGACAATAAGTCTGACCAGAAAGAGGTTTTGTCATTACTTCTTCCGAATGATCCTGTGCTGAGACGAACAAAAAAAGAGGCATTTTGTTGACACTTCTTCAGGAATGAGGTGGAAGTCGACATCAACGTGCTTTGTTCTTGCATAGAAGATATGATTTGCATATATGTAGGCTGCACCAATGTTGTCACATAATATGGGAGGCTGAAGCTGTGCAAAACCAAAGTTCACATAAGATCAGAAGAAATTCAGGAAACGAGATTCAGCTGTAGTAGACGCATTGAATTCAGATTCAGTTTAGTAGCGCGAGATAATACGTCGTTAATTTGTAAGTTGATCAGGAAACGAGATTTACGCGACTAAATGGCCAAACCACCAACTGATTTATGATCAGTCGGGCAGCCGGCAAAATCAACATTTAAAAAGGCATGGAGCTGCAGTGAATAGGAACCTTTTGTCTTCAAGACCAGATCGAGTGTATGGAGATAACAATGAATTTGCTTGACTATGCGTACCAATGATGATATCTGCGGATAGGTGCATGAATTAACATGACTAATAGTAAATGCAAGGTCAGGAAAAAATGAGTTGTAGGTATTGGAGAATGCCCACATTAGCTGGCACTAGTTATAAAAAAAATGCTGAATTAATATTTATGAAATTATTTTTTAATGCACAAATTTAAATGAGATGATACAATAATATAAGAAATTAAATTAGACCAGTGAAAAAATTTATGTGAAAAATTTCTTAATACAAGAGAAAATATCATAGGAGCGAACAAAACATTTTTTTACTACAAAATAATAATGGGTCTGAACTACTATGCAGAGCAATATAATAATAATACTCTCAAGAACAAAATCTTAGATGTCATAAAATATATCTTCCGAAAATAAAGACAGAATTAGAATGATTTCATTAGAATATATGTAATAGATGAGAAGACTGTTAATAATTATTAAGTTAATTAAGAATGGATAAGAACTCACCTTCAAATTGAGCTTTGAAATATACTTTATCTCTCCTCTATACCATGGATTTGAACGATTGGAGAAAGAAAATTTTCTTCTCTTGCAACCAAGTAGTCAAAATTGATACTTTTATGTATGGTCGGATCAAGAATTGTAAGATCTTATTTATATATTAAAAATAATTTAATATGTAAAATTATGTAAGACATTAATATTTTAAATAAACTTGTAATGATTTTGTATTATAAATAATGTTAACTTGAGTAGTATCCTATTTAGACTTCCTACAAACACTTATATATTGCATGTATAATAGTATTTCATGTGAAGTGATAAAAATGACAATAATATTATTAATATAGAGTACCATTGTATAAATAATTTTTAATTTACCTTGATATTAAAGTTTTTTTTAAAAATTATCTTTTAAAATTTTAATTATAACCAATCATCTTTTTCTTAATTTTATTTCTCAAAAAATTATGTTGCACTAGGTGCAACTTTAAAAAATATTAAAATATATATGAAAAATTGAAATGATAGAATCAATAGGATTTTATGATCTTACCGATCTTACGATTTTGCTATTAAGATACTATGGATCCTAACAAAATTATCCCAAATTTGAAATTGAGATCATAGACCCTCACATGATCGTATAATCGAGATTGTGATCATGATATCCTTGCGTGCAACCACTTCATTCGCCTCATCATGTTTGAAGACATGTCCTTTTATAGCTTTGAGGTGGCTTTGTTCATCATGTTTCAATACAACTCGATTTCTTTTTTTTGTTCCTATTCATTGTCGACTCGCCGCATGATAATAATCAACCCAACAAACTTTTCTTCTTGTTTATGCGGAGGACTCCATCAAGCCTGCATGTTTCCTACATAACTCTAACTTCTCTTATGGTAGAGGATTCGTCCATCAAATTTGGCATATTTTTAAAAGTATTGATCTTGAAGTTAAAACTTTTTCCTCTTGATTTCATAAAAAAATTAGTGACATTGTTTAGACTTAGAATAGAATTTAGAATGCTTACTCAGATATATATAGCGATATAACTATTGCAGTAGATAATATACTTCTCCTACGTCAAATCAAAGTTCCCAAGAACTATCTCATCCATAGAATTCTTTTGCTTGCTTTAGTAGTTATGATATCTTACTTCAATTGTTAATATTGCAATATACTTTTGTAATTTGGATTGCCATGAGGATGCTGCTCTTATGAATGTCATAAAAATAATCAGAAGTAGACTTTCGACTATCAATATTTTCTGTTATGTTAATATTGATAAATCCTTCCAAACCTAGCTCAACGTTATCAAAACATAAGCATATATTAGATATGGCTAGAAGATAATTGAGAATCCACTTGATGGCTTTTCAATGCTCTCTATCATGATTTGATAGGAATCGACTCATCACACCAACTACATATGTTATATCTAACTTTGAGAAAATAATTGCATACATCAAACTGCTAATTGTAAATGTATATGGGATGTTTTTTCATTTTATATTTCTTAGACATTGTATAGAACTCAACTTGAAGTGACGATGAAATTGATTTTGCATTCTTCATGTTGAATTTCTTCAAGACTTAATTTGTCAATGTACTTTTCTTAGGATAACCACAATTTGTGTTGCTCTCGATCATGGATAATCCTCATGCTCAGGATATTCTTTACTACACCTAGGTTTTTTTTATTAAAAAACATTGATTCAGCTCATATTTCAAGTTGTTAATCTTGTTTTTATCACAATTTATAAAAAGCAGGTAATCAAATTTAATAACAGGATAATCAAATTAATTTTTAAAAAATATTTCATGAAGGCACAATGGTATGATCTTATTATATACTTGTTGTGTCATGAATGATTCAAACTTCTCATACCATTGATGTGGTACTTTCTGAGCTCATATAAGTTTTTCTTAATTTACACACCATATCTTTGTTTTCTTTCTCTCAGAAACTCTTTAGTTGCTCCATATAAATTTCTTCTTCTATCAAGTTTTTTAACTTCAAGGTTCTTAATAGCATCTAATCCAAGAAGCATTCATATTGATGATATCTTAACAACTGATAAGAATATCTCGTCAAAAGTGAATTGTTTCTTTTGACTTAATTTCTTGACATTAACATCGATGTATCTGAGGGTGGATTATTTTTTTTACTCTTTAGTCAAAACACTCACATGTTCATGAGTTCCCTTTTTCTTTAGGAATCTTTACTAGTTCGTAAGTATGATTCTAGATTGCATGTTGTCATGCATGACTTTCATTCACTTATCTTTCTACTCAATTGACAACACTTCTTCGTAGAACTCTAATTTTCCCCCTTCAGTTAATAACACATAATCACTTTATTCTTGTCTATGTTCAATCTTCTCAACCTAGGCTCTTACTCTAGTGCATTATTAGTATTTTTACAAATATCAATATGCACCAAATCAAGTACGTTAGGTGATGAAGTTCTATTGAATGTAACTCTAATCTTTCATACCTAATAGCATATTTTGTCAAGTTAATATTTAAAGTCCTTAATTTCTCACCAATATGACCAAGTCATTTATGCCACAATTATGAGAATGACAAAAATCTTGAATCATGTTTATTTTTCTGGTGCAGTCTTATGTTCTAATTTTGTAGTGTACAATCTCTTGAAATGTTCTCATGGCTTTCATCATCTAAATTATCAATTGAAATTAGATTTAGATGAATTTTTGGTATATGCCTCACATTTTTCAATACACTTTTTTTTCATCATATAGCGGTCTTCAACGGAATGTATCTAACACCAACAATTGGAATTTTGACTTATTTCGATCCAACGCTCCCTTTGTATATGTCGAGGAGACATCTTTGTGATGTATAACATGAAATGAAACTGAATATTAATTCACAATATTGACATCATCTTCTTCCTCTTCTTGAGTAGGAAACTATACATCATCGAAATAGTAACTATAATGTTATTTTCACCATTGCCTTTGTTCTCTTTTATAGTATCTACAGACACTTCATGTGATTGGTCATGCTTAAATTTTCTACATTCCATTTCGAAGTATTCTGGCTTGTTCAATGATAAAAAATGACTTCCTTTTTGGACTTCGATTTGCCTATATCTCAATCTATTGTGGCTATGAGAATTTTTCTATTTACTTCTCTTATGATTTTTCGTGGTGATTATGTTTGATTTGTTGTTGAGATTCTGCTCTTATCTTCTCGTTTCTTCATTGAGCATGCTATCTTTGATAGCTTGGGTGTAAATTTCACTAAATACCCTCTTGCCTTCTCAATTCTATTCTCCAATTTTACTTTATAACTAAACTATCCTCCAATTATGAGCTTATTTCACTAACTACCCTTTTCGATCGGGAAAGTCATTTTAGATCATTTTGCTTATGTGGCATGTTATTTAAATATAAAATATTAAAAAAATATCAAAAAATGAGGGGCGCCCCTCTCCCTCTGCCCGACGAAAGGGGAAGGTCGCCCCTCCCCGGCTCTAGAGAGGAGAGGAGAAGGGGGGCACACCCCTTCCTCCTTTGTGTGCAGCGCGAACACACCTCCTCTCTTCTTCGATGTCATCAATGCAATAGGAAAAGATGTCATCCTTAAAATTGAGGATCTAGTTAAGCTATGACTAGTAATCATCGGATTGTCTTCAAGTATTGATTGAGGTCCTCGATGATGCCCGTCATATAGACTTAACTGTAGGAAGCTATACAACGCCTTGAGCACCAAGTCCTCCAATGTCGAGTCGAAGTAGAGCTCCATGGCATAACCTTCTAGCCCTTACCCGCGACCTCCGAGCGTTGCCATTCAGGCAAGGATGGTGTCGTCGCAGGCCCTGCTCCCATGACTAGTGTCGGCGACAATTGTGCTTCCCCTGCGCCTTAAGCTATGACAGTTGTTGGGCCCACCGCCATATCAACACCCACCGATGGCCACCCGCCTCATTGTCAAAAGCTCCCTCGACCCCATCCGGTTTTAGGCATCGCTCTGTGCTCTTGCTGCTCGTTAGCATTGATGCCTGCATCGATGATGTAGCAAGAGGGAGAAGGTGGACGGTGCGACACCCTCCTTTTTTATTTTTTAAAATTTTTATATTATTATTTTTATATTTTTATTCATTTAATTTTTAAATAAAAAATGCTACATTATCAAAATGATAAAAAAATTGGTTATTCTCGATCGGAAGGGTAGTTTCTGAAACAAATCAATAATTGGAGGGCAATCTGGTTATGAAGTAAAGTTTGAGGTTAGAATTAGGAAAGAGGTTAACATTGGAAGGTATTTAATAAAATTTACCTTTACTAGTTTCTAAAGATAATTGTTCTCATGAAAGAGAGTTGTTTACAAAAAAATAATGAACATTTCTCAACTATCAAGTAGTGAAATCAATCGTAGCATTACTTTAATTTCAACATCATACATGATTTTCACTAAGGACAACTTGCTAATTAATTCTTGAAAGCTATTAAGATGTTCAACAATATAACTATCATGCTTGTATTTCAAGTTAACAGGTCTCTTCATTAATATCACTTTATGATTTGCATTCATACATTTCTTACAATTTTTTTCACACTTCATCTAGTTTATCAGGCAATACGATGAAACACCTTGTCGTCGACCCATTGCCAAATTTATGCAATTGTCTTGGCATTTATTGTAATATCTCTAAGTTAATCATGCATGATTAGTTGTATGAATGTGATGTTATATTATCTTATTGGTAATATCTATGAATGTGATGTTAAGACTTGCATTTCAATATCAACTAAAGTGCGAAAGCGATGGAAATTTACTTAAGGCATGAAAATGTGATTTTCGGAAAAGTGAAAATTTGGAAAATTAAAGTCCCGGTAATTGTTCCTATATATGAAAGAATTCTAAATGTGATTTTTAAGAATTTTTAGGAGGTGTATAAGTTAGGTAAAACGTAGACACAAAATCGAAAAATATGTGAAATCACGATCTTTTTCTTCGGACAAAAATTTAGATTTCGATTCCTTAGTTATTTATTTTTTAAAATATTTTATTTGAATCCAAATGAGGGATAGTTCTTATTTATGTGTAATGTCTTAAGTAAATGAATAAATAAATAAATAAATGAAAAATACAAAACCATTTTTCTAAATAAGGCAAAAAGTAAGGGCAATTTCGTCCCATCTTTGGCCGACTTGGTAAGTCAGTTTTCCTTTGAATTCTTATCTTTCAACTACTACCTTTTACCACCATTTTCTACCCCTTTCGCCAGCCTTGGCCGAATTGCAAAGGTAGAAGAAAAGATGCTACATGGTTGAAGGAAATTAAAAAAAAGGAGGGACAACTAGGGTTTTAGATTTTGGTAAGTTTCTACTTAATTACTTTTGGATTTTAACCACATGGTTCCTAATTAGGGTTTCTCTGAACCTGTCTCACCTATTCATTTTCGGATTTTACTTGAACATGGGGCAAAACTCATGTTGTTCATGGGTAAGATTAACCCTAGCTATGTTTAATTGATTCACGAATATTTAGCTACATAATTCAATACCTTCTAGTGATCCAAAAATTATGAAATTTATTCGGATTGATCCCCTATGAGTCTACTTTCATTTAGCTTTGGAATCAAGTTAATATGATTTCTGTAGATAAAGTTATGCTCATATCTTTAAGGTACTATCACTCTGTCCGCCAAAATTGCTATCCAAATTTGTAAATTATGTATTAAATTCAATATGTCGTGGAATTATTTGATAATTTAGGGTGTCATATACAAAATTGGAATCACTAGAAAATGATATGTGTAGCGAGAGTTATAAACAATATACCGAGCCTTACTCAGTCTGTCAGGAGGGAACTTAGGACAGATTAGGTTAGTATTGGTTAATTTTATTGTGCTCAGTACAAATACAGAGAAATCCAAGTAATTTTATGACTTTCATCCTAGGATGTCTACAATTTGGAAAAATTAAAATTACTAAAATATTGAATGTTTATTATTTTATATAAATTATAAAAGTAAGGTTACTCAATCTGTCAGGACATAGAAACAACATAAAAGTTAGGCTGAATGTTGATTTTCATGAGAGCAAATCATAATGAAATAGGAAATGAGACTTTTACAGATGAATGTATATGTAATATGAAACTAAAAAAAATTTGAATGATGTCATTTGATTATGTATATAAGAATATATGGATTTTTCTTTACTATGTGTGCAATCTGTCATATTATTAGGTCAATCCTTATGCTAAATAGTTACTTAATTTATAAGAGTAAATACTTAAGATTCATATACCCTTTGCAATTAATGATGTTTCATGTGTTATAGACTTGTGCTCATATCATAGTAGTAATGTGTTCCTTGCTATTATTGTTATAGGAATAAAAGAGTAAAGTAGTGAAAGGGAAAGGAAAACATTTTGTTAGCCCTTATAGGTAAGTTGGTTTCTCCTATTCTATGTTTTCACCTCTTTTGAATTTGGTGTGACATCGATTGTTATATGTATTAAATATATTTTGGATAGGTTATGAATTGATTTCAAGAAATACAACTATGAAAAGTATATATGAATGATTGTATGATTGCACATTTGAAAAACATATGTGATATGATATGAATAGATTACGAGAAGTGCAATATTGTTCCACTTGAAATGATTGATTAAGTGATGGTACAATTGAAAAGCATATGTGGTATGTTAAGGATTGATTTAATAAAATGCAATCTTATTCTATTTGAATCGATGTTCGACATAATTCATCTTCTGATATTTGAGTTACAAGATATGGTTAATCCTTTAATATTTGATATCAAATTGTTATATGATGAATCATGCATCTGCATCTGCTTACATCTACATATGGTTGGAGCTAAGTGCTACATCGCTGATCACGATGGGAGTCACCTCTAGAGTCCAATCCATCATTCTGTTCTCCAATAATGGGATGAGATAGTCTGGAGCTAAGTGCCATGCAGAGCTAAGTGCCACATCGTGAGTAGTCCACCTATCGCTATATGATTTGTTCCCCGAAAGGGATGAGGTAGAATGGAGCTAAGTGCTACATCACTGATCACGATGGGAGCCACCTCTAGAGTCCACCTACCGACCACTGGTCAGTTGGTGATCCGTGCATACATATGAGAGTGTTTCATTGCATACACATGTTTGATATGTTTAAGTGACAATGAATGTAAATTGAGTGCAATGCTTTTGATTGGGATGTTATATATATTTAGTAAATGTATGAAGATATTGACTTTGATATTATGAATAATGCAGGTATGTTTATGTCTCCTTGAATTTATTAGATGGTAACACATAACTTATGAGTTATCAGCTTACTGAGCTATGTGTTGTTGTACACTTTTTCAAATTAGTAGAACTTTTGTGAGCGCAAGAGACAGCCTTAGCAGAGTGTGGATCATTTTTGCTGCTAAGGTATTGAGAAGTCATGTGTCCCACTGCGCGTGTTAGATAGAAGACTTGCAGCTCTCATACTCCTCTGTTGGGATATGGAGAGAGTTTGATATGTGCTATGTATGAAAAGTAATTTTGTATATTGTAAAATGTGAATCTTTTATGACTATGTGGTGGTGTAAATCCTAAGGTTGTTACATGCTCTGAATGATCAATATAAACTGCGTGGTTTGCTTATATGTGTTATCATTTTCTTATATTGTATAGAGGAGTTATGCATAATTTTTTTAAAAAAATTATTATTATTATTTGATCGTCTGTAATCAGTCGCGAGTTCTGATTTAAACCACCGTTTAAATCGGGGTCGTGACAATTATGGTATCAGAGCAATAGGTCCTACCCTTTTGTTAAAAGTTGCATGACCTTGTCTATGATGACATGGTTATGCTTTAAGTTTGTTTAAGGTTTAGGATATTGTCTTACGTTTGATTAGGTCTGAGGAATGACCTTTCATATTATTAATTTAAAGTATACATGTGCTTGATTTAATTAGGATTATGACGACATGAGGGGAGAGCTCATCCTAAAATCAAAATGCAAAACAAGATCCTCGATTGGAGGGTGTCTTGCAAGCTTTGCAAGAAATGAGTAATATCCTGAGGATGCAAAACGAACATAATACAAGAAACAATGAACCTAGGGCTGAACAAGTTGAAGGTGGTCGTAAATGTACAATGGAGCAGTTTAAGAAACTTGGTCCTCATGCTTTCAAAGGTATTGGTGACCCGGCAGAGGCCGAGAGTTGGATAAACAAACTAGAAAAGATATTTGCTGCCTTAGGTTGTGAGGATCCAGAAAAGATAGTATTTGCCGAGTTTATGCTTGAAGACAATGCCAAGCATTGGTGGAAGGCAACTAAGCCTAGAGTTTTGGCTGATAACCCGAACTTAACGTGGAAGAAATTTGTTGAAGTTTTTCTTACAAAGTACTTTTCAGATTGTAATCGGGACAAGAAAATGATTGAATTTCTCCAACTGGAGCAGGGAAATATGACAGTGAATCAATATGAGGCAAAGTTTGCTGAACTATCAAGATTTGCTTCACACCTAGTGGCTGACCAAACAAAAAAAGCAAAGAAGTTCGAGAGAGGACTCAAGCCAGCTATCAAGAGTAACCTTGACGCACTTAAGTTGCGAGTATATGAAGATGTGTATGAAAGGGCCCAATTGGTAGAAAAGGATTTACAAACATCTCAAGCGAATCAAGAGAAAAATAAGAAAGAGAGAGGTCCTAATTTTCAACACTTCAGGCCAAGAAATTTTGACTTTAAGAAGAGAACAAACAATGTGCCTTTCCGCAGACCTCAACAACCACAAACACAACCACAACCACAACGTTCCCAATAATGCAGATTGTGTGGAAATTCTCATGGCAATGCCCCATGTTATAGGATGAATGGGCCACTATATCAAAGATTGTCCACTAATGCAGCAGCAACAACAACAAAAGTACCCACTACAACAATAGCCACAACCACCAAACAGAGCAATAGGAAAAGGGAAACAACCAATGGCACAAGGACAAGTTTATGCCTTGACTCAAAGAGATACGGATGCTTCAAATGCTGTGATCACAGGTAATCTTCCTATCTGTGACACCATGGCACATACTTTGATAGATTCAGGCTCTACACATTTCTTTGTGAGTCCAAAGTTTGCATGCCATTTGAAGACAAAAAGGGAACCATTGGGATACTGTTTGACAATCAGAACTCCTGATGGCAATACTCTATCTTCGGATTTAGTATACAAATCATGTGATGTTAGAGTTCAAGATAAGTCTTTGACTGCTGATCTGATTATTTTGTATATGCATGACTTTGATGTGATTTTGGGTATGGACTGGTTGTCCTCCTATCATGCTTGCCTTGATTGTCGAAGGAAAATAGTTACATTTTCGCCTCCTAATGAACAACCATTCAACTTTGTTGAAGAGAGGGCATCGAGTGGATGTCCTCTAATATCCTATATATGTGCCAATAAGTTACTTAAGAAGGGTTATGAGGGATTCTTAACCTTCTTAATCGAGAACAAAAAAGAAGGAACAAGTTTGAAAGATGAGCCTATTGCTAAGGAGTTTTCAGATGTGTTTCCAGAGGAGTTGCCAGGCTCGCCTCCTGATAGAGAGATAGAGTTCTCTATCGATCTTCTCTCTGGAACAACTCCCATTTCTAAAGCTCCCTATCGTATGGCCCCTGCAGAACTAAAAGAATTGAAAGAACAGCTTCAAGAACTTTTAGATAAGGGATTTATTCGGCCAAGTGTATCATGTTGGGGAGCTCCGATGTTATTTGTTAAGAAGAAAGATGGATCTCTCAGATTGTGTATTAATTATAGATAGTTGAATCAGGTGACAGTGAAAAATAAATATCCTTTACCAAGAATAGATTATTTGTTTGATCAACTACAAAATGCCTCGGTATTTTCCAAGATCGATCTCAGATCTGAATATCATCAACTTAAAATTAAGGAAGCTGATATTTCAAAAACTGCATTCAGAACACGATATGATCATTATGAGTTCTTGGTCATGCCATTTGGGTTGACCTATGCACCGGCTGCCTTCATGGATATGATGAATCGAGTATTCAAGCCATTTTTGGATCAATTTGTGATCATTTTCATTGATGATATTCTGATATATTCCAAGAGTCAAGAAGAACATGAAGAACACTTGAAGACCGCTCAGAGAACAAAAGTTATATGCCAAGTTTAGCAAGTGTGAGTTTTGGCTTGATAGGGTGGTGTTATTAGGCCATGTTGTATCCAAAGAAGGTATATCAGTTGACCCATTGAAAATTGAAGCTGTAATTAATTGGGAGAGGCCAACTACTGTTACTGAAGTCAGAAGTTTCTTGGGGTTAGCGAGATATTATAGAAGATTTGTTGAAGGATTTTCTTCTATTGCCACTCATCTCACAAAGTTGACACGTATGAGTACCAAATTTATATGGCCCGGTGAATGTGAGAGAAGTTTTCAGGAACTCAAGAAGAGACTTACAAGCGCTCCTGTCTTAACAATTCCATCTGGCACTGATGGGTTTGTTATATATAGTGATGCCTCTCGAAAGGGTTTGGGTTGTGTTCTAATGCAAAATGGTCGGGTGGTCGCGTATGCATCAAGACAACTAAAAGATTATGAGCAAAACTATCCTACACATGATTTGGAGCTTGCTGCCATAATCTTTGCACTGAAAATTTGAAGGCATTATTTGTATGGAGCAACGTTTGAAATATTTACCGATCACAAAAGTTTGAAATACTTATTTTCACAGAAGGAATTGAATATGAGACAAAGAAGATGGATGGATTTGTTAAAAGATTATGACTGCTCTATTCAATATCATCCGGGCAAGGCGAATACAGTAGCAGATGCATTGTGTAGAAAGTCAGCCTTTTTAGCTAACATGATGGTTAGCGAGTGGAAACTTTTGGAACAATTAAGGGATTCAGGTTTCAAATTTATAGAGAAGACTCCTAATGAAATTTTAGCTACGTGAAGGTGGAACCCACATTGATACAAAGGATCAAAGAAGCTCAGCAAAAGGATCCTAAGTTGTTAGCATTGCAAACTACAAGAAAAGGGGAACAAAATCCAAACTTTCAGATGCATGAAGATGGGATACTAAGGTGTGGGAACATGAATTGCGTTCCTAACGATACTGAGTTACGAAGAGTGATTTTAAAAGAGGCACATCGAACACCTTATAGTGTGCATCCAGGAAATACTAAAATGTACCAGAACCTGAAGAAGCATTATTGGTGGAGTGACATGAAGAAGGATATTGCTGAATTTGTATCGAAATGTTTGACATGTCAACAAATTAAAGCAGAGCATAAGAAGCCTGGAGGTACATTACAACCACTTCCTACTCCTCAGTGGAAATGGGAAGACGTAAACATGGATTTTATTCAAGGACTACCAAGGACTAGTAAAGGGCACAATGTAATATGGGTGATAGTTGATCGATTAACAAAATCGGCTCACTTTATACCTATTCGGATAGACTATTCCTTGAACAAATTAGCACAAATTTATATTCAGGAGATTGTTTGACTACATGGAGTTCCAACTAGTATTATCTCTGATCGAGATCCTCGCTTCACATCGTATTTTTGGACGGCATTACAAGTAGCTTTGGGCACAAAGTTACAGTTTAGTTCTGCCTTTCATCCTCAGACGGATGGACAATCGGAAAGGACTATCCAGACCCTGGAAGATATGCTTCGTGCATGTGTTTTGGACTTTGGGGTGAATTGGGATGATCATATAGCTCTTGCAGAATTCGCTTATAACAATAGTTATCATAGTAATATCGAAATGGCACCGTATGAGGCATTATATGGAAGAAGTTGTAAGTCTCCTATTTGTTGGGAAGAAATTGGCGAGAAACAATTAATAGGTCTAGTATTAGTTCAAACCACTACCGAGAAGATCAAAGTTGTTCAAGAAAAGCTTAAAGTGGCACAGAATAGACAGAAGAGTTATGCTGATAATCGTTAAAGACCTCTTAAATTTCAGCAAGGAGATCATATTTTCTTAAAGGTATCGCCATCAAAAGGTGTCACAAGGTTCGGAAAGAAAGGAAAGCTAAGTCCGCGATACATAGAATCATTTGAAATACACGAGCGAGTTGGATCGGTTGCTTATCGTTTGGCCCTACCTCCTCATATGGAAAACGTGCATGATGTATTTCATGTATCTATGTTACAAAAGTATGAGCCAGATCCATCACATGTAATCGAATATGAGCCCATTGATTGGGAGGAAGACATGTCCTACAACGAACAACCGATACGTATTTTGGATCGAAAGGAACAAGTGCTCCGGTCTAAAAGGATCCCTTTGGTGAATGTATTGTGGCAACATCATAATGTTGAGGAAGTCACATGGGAGACTGAGCAAGATATGTGTGAGCGATATCCATATTTGTTTGGTCATTAAGGTACGTTAAATTTCGAGGACAAAATTCTTTTTAAGGGGGGTAGAATGTAATATCTCTAAGTTAATCATGCATGATTAGTTGTATGAATGTGATGTTATATTATCTTATTGGTAATATCTATGAATGTGATGTTAAGACTTGCACTTCAATATCAACTAAAGTGCGAAAGCGATGGAAATTTACTTAAGGCATGAAAATGTGATTTTCGAAAAAGTGAAAATTCGGAAAATTAAAGTCCTGGTAATTGTTCCTATATATGAAAGAATTCTAAATGTGATTTTTAAGATTTTTTAGGAGGTGTATGAGTTAGGTAAAACGTAGACACAAAATCGAAAAATCTGTGAAATCACGATTTTTGTTCCTCGGACAAAAATTTAGATTTTGATCCCTTAGTTATTTATTTTTCTAAATATTTTATTTGAATCCAAATGGGGGTAGTTTCTTATTTAATGTAATGTCTTAAGTGGCCTTAGTTTCTTATTTACTTAAATGGCCTTAGATGTATATAAGGCAAAAAGTAAGGGCAATTTCGTCCCATCTTTGGCCGACTTGGTAAGTTGGTTTTCCTTTGAATTCTTATCCTTAAACTACTACCTTTTACCACCATTTTCTGCCCCTTTCACCAGCCTTGGCCGAATTGCAAAGGTAGAAGAAAAGATGCTACATGGTTGAAGGAAATTAAAAAAAAAGGAGGGGCAACTAGGGTTTTAGATTTTGGTAAGTTTCTACTTAATTTCTTTTGGATTTTAACCACATGGTTCCTAATTAGGGTTTCTCTGAACCTGTCTCACCTATTCATTTTCGAATTTTACTCGAACATGGGGCAAAACTCATGTTGTTCATGGGTAAGATTAACCCTAGCTATGTTCAGTTGATTCACGAATATTTAGCTACATAATTCAATACCTTCGAGTGATCCAAAAATTATGAAATTTATTCGGATTGATCCCCTATGAGTCTACTTTCCTTGAGCTTTGGCATCAAGTTAATATGATTTCTGTAGATAAAGTTATGCGCATATCTTTAAGGTACTATCACTCTGTCCGCCTAAATTGCTACCCAAATTTGTAAATTATGTATTAAATTCAATATGTTGTGGAATTATTTGATAATTTAGGGTGTCATATACATTGATGTTAGGGTTCATTGAAAATTGGAATCACTAGAAAATGATATGTGTAGCGAAAGTTATAAACAATATACCGAGCCTTACTCAGTCTGTCAGGAGGGAACTTAGGACAGATTAGACTAGTATTGGTTAATTTTATTGTGCTCCGTACAAATACAGAAAAATCCAAGTAATTACCCGGGGATTTAGTCAGTTAGGTTTCACCCGATGTCTACAATTTGGGAAAATTAAAATTACTAAAACATTGAATGTTTATTATTTTATATAAATTATAAAAGTAAGGTTACTCAATCTGTCAGGACATAGAAATAACATAAAAGTTAGGCTGAATGTTGATTTTCATGAGAGCAAACCATAATGAAATAGGAAATGAAACTTTTACAGATGAATGTATATGTAATATGAAACTAAAGAAAATTTGAATGATGTCATTTGGTTATGTATATAAGAAGATATGGATTTTTCTTTACTATTTGTGCAATCTATCATATTATTAGGTCAATCCTTATGCTAAATAGTTACTTAAGTTATAAGAGTAAATACTTAAGATTCATATACCCTTTGCAATTGATGATGTTTCATGTGTTATAGACTTGTGCTCATATCATAGTAGTAATGTGTTCCTTACTATTATTGTTATAGGAGTAGAAGAGTAAAGTAGTGAAAAGGAAAGGAAAACATTTTGTTAGTCCTTATAGGTAAGTTGGTTTTTCCTATTCTATATTTTCATCTCTTTTGAATTTGGTGTGACATCGATTGTTATATGTATTAAATATATTTTGGATAGGTTATGAATTGATTTCAAGAAATGCAACTATGAAAAGTATATATGAATGATTGTATGATTGCACATTTAAAAAGCATATGTGATATGATATGAATGGATTACGAGAAGTGCAATCTTGTTCCATTTGAAATGATTGATTGAGTGATGGTACAATTGAAAAGCATATGTGGTATGTTAAGGATTGATTTAACAAAATGCAATCCTATTCCGTTTGAATCGATGTTCGACATAATTCATCTTCTGATATTTGAGTTACAAGATATGGTTAATCCTTTGATATTTGATATCAAATTGTTATATGATGAATCATGCATCTGCATCTGCATATGTGATGGTTGGAGCTAAGTGCTACATCGCTGATCACGATGGGAGCCACTTCTAGAGTCCAATTCATCATTCTGTTCTCCAATAATGGGATGAGATAGTCTGGAGCTAAGTGCCATGCGGAGCTAAGTGCCACATCGTGAGTAGTCGCGATGGGGGCCACATCTAGAATCCGTAGGGGCCACCTCTAGAGTCCACCTATCGCTATATGATTTGTTCCCCGAAAGAGATGATGTATAATGGAGCTAAGTGCTACATCGCTCATCACGATGGGAGCCACCTCTAGAGTCCACCTATCGACCACTGGCCAGTTGGTGATTCGTGCATACATATAAGAGTGTTGAATTGCATATACATGTTTGATATGTTTAAGTGACAATTAATATAAATTGAGTGCAATGCTTTTGATTATGATGTTATATATATATTTAGTAAATGTATAAAGATATTGACTTTGATATTATGAGTAATGCATGTATGTTTATGTTTCCTCGAATTTATTAGATGCTAATACATAGCTTATGAGTTATCAGCTTACTGAGCTATTATTTGCTCACAGTATTGTTGTACACTTTTTCAGATCAATAGAAATTTTGGGAGCGCGAGAGACAGCCTTAGCAGAGTGTGGATCATTTTTGCTGCTAAGGTATTGAGAAGTCATGTGTCCCACTGCGCGTGTTAGATAGAAGACTTGTAGCTCTCATACTCCTCCGTTGGGATATGGAGAGAGTTTGATATGTACTATGTATGAAAAGTAATTTTGTATCTTGTAAAATGTGAATCTTTTATGACTATGTGGTGGTGTAAATCCTAAGGTTGTTACATGCTCTGAATGATCAATATAAACTGCGTGGTTTACTTATATGTGTTATCATTTTCTTATATTATATAGAGGAGTTATGCACAATTTTTTTGAAAAAATTATTATTATTATTTGATCGTCTGTAATCAGTCGCGAGCTCTGATTTAAACCACCGTTTAAATCGGGGTCGTGACATTTATGCTCTCTGACTTTCTATCACCTACATTCTTAGGCTTTGCAGCATCTCCTTCTATTGGATTATAAATGTTTCTTCATCCGAAATTTCCAAATAGAATAGTTTGTACTTATGACTTGAATTGACATTTATGGAAGGATTTATTGGGGGTCATCCCCATGTCCCCCCATCCGCGATCGTCGGATGGAAATCCGATGGGCGCATTTTTTTCGCCGGTTCATGGGGTAAAAAACCACCCATCATCGATGGCCGCCCCGAAGTCGAACCGCCTCCCCTCTCCCCATCGTCGAGATCTTCGTCTGATCCCCTCTGATTCCCATTATGGATCCGGCAGTGCTCTCTCCCTCCTACGACATTCCCTCCCTTCGGCGCGATGCTCTCTTCCTACGACACTGGCTCCCTCTCCCTCTCTATCAGCTCCCTCTCCCTCTCTCGTGATATGGTCGTCCGATAGCCGATCCGACTGTCTGGCTGCCCGACGGTGATCTACCTATGGGCGGCCTGATCTAGATGGCCTCTCGACGGCCGCCATGTCGAGGTCTTCGTTGCCATGCTGATCACCGCGAGATCGCTGCCGCCACGAGTTCATAGCTGCCCCTCGAGATCGGCCGCCCCGAATCCTGTGTGAATCACCCATCCAACTCTCCATCATGTGAATCGTCCATTGCGTCGAGGTTTCGCAGTCGTGAGGTCACCGTAGTTCTTCCGTCTTCATTGTCGTTGCCCCGAGGTAGCCATCGGATGGAGATCTGACGGGCGCATTTTCTTTTGCCGGTTCATGGGGTAAAGAACTACCCATAGTCAACGACCGCCCCGAAGTCGAACCACCTCCCCTCCCCCCATCATCGGGATCTTCGTCCGATCCCATTTGATTCCCGCTGTGGATCCGGTGGCGCTCTCTCCCTCCTACGATGTTCCCTCTCTCCGGTGACGCTCTTTTACTACAACACCGGCTCCCTCTCCTCTCTGCCAGCTCCCTCTCCCTCTCTTGTGATATGCCACCCGACGGTGATCTGCCTGCGGGCGGCCTGATCTATATGGCCGCCTGATGGCCGATCAACCTACAGGCGGCTTGATCTATATGGCCGATCGATGGTCGATTTGGCTGCGGGTGGCCTGATGTGTCCTCCCACGGCCAGATCTGGCCGCCCGGTGCGAGCGGCCAGATCTGGCTTCCCCCATCTGGATCTGGCCACCGGATCCATTGCCGTCGCGTCGATATCTTCATTGCCATGCTCAGATCATCGCCGCGAGATCTTTGCCGCCACGAGTTCATTGCTGCCCCTCGAGATCGGCCGCCCCGAATCCTGTGTGAATTAGCCATCTAGGTCTCCGTCGTGTGAATCGTCCATCGCGCCGAGGTTTCACAGTCATGAGGTCGCTGTAGTTCTTCCGTCTTCATTGTCGTCGCCCCGAGGTAGCCGTCGATGCACGGTCTTTGCCGCTGCCCCGTGGTCATCACCCTGTTGTTGTCGCCACCACCCATGGTTGTCACCGTCATGGTCGTCCTTTTTGCTTCGATTTTTTGCATTTTTTCCCTCGATGAATCGAACCGCCCATTTTTTTCACCTTGAAATGCGCACGAAATCTGCGCCTGCCGGATTTCCATCTAACAGACGTGGATGGAGGGAGGGTGGTCCTCCCCCCGGGACCCCCATTAAATCCTTTATGGAATTATCTTCATTTCCTTTTTAATGCACAAATTCAAATGAGATTGTGACAATAATGTAAAGAATTAAATCATATTAGAGAGGTAAAAAGTTTACATAAAAAATCTCTTAACGTAAGAGAAAAAATCAGAGAAGCGAGCAACAAATCTTCTATTATGAAGTAATAATGGTTTACAAAGTTTCTTCTTTGAATTGTGCAATGAAGTATAATATATTCTCAAGAATAAATCTAATAATGTTTCTTCGGAATATAAAGAATAGATGAGAAGATTGCCTAAAAACACTATTGGAAATTTTATTGAGAATGAGTAAGAATTCATCTTTCAATCTATTTTTGGAGTATACTTTCTCTCCTCTCTCTCTTGGTAGAACCAAGATAGAAAAAAAAAATTCTTCTCTCATGCAACCACTTCGTTCGCCTCTTGATGACTGAAGGCACATCCTTTTGTAGCTCAATGGAGCGACACATTCATTGAGTTACAATACAACTCAGTTCATTCTCTTTTTTCTTTCAGTTTCCTATTTGTCGTGGGCCGACCACATGACAATAGTCAGCCCGACAATAGTTAGGTTGGAGAACAACTGGTTGCAGATCATGGTGTTACTTCCAAGTGCAGAGGATGCAATGAATTCATGAGTGTTTTGTACCTTGGAAACCTGGGGTTGAGCCATGTTAATGAATTCTTAAAGTTCTTCATGGAGGATGCAATGTCAATAGCATTTGGAGTATTTGCCATTTTGATGGAAATGGAGATGGACAGCAGTACTGTGCAATGTATTAGAGGACTGAAAATTCAACCATACTTGACTCTTGGTGTTTGATGAAAACCCTCTAATTAGCCTTGATTTATAATGATCAAATGAACCATCAGCGAGTAAACTGATTACAACATAATTGAAAAGCATATCCAAGCTCGCTTTAGCCCCTCCCACTCATAAATGGCTGCAAAATGAACTATGTTCTTCTATAGCATTGCTCCCCTTTATAGCTTATCAAAAGGACTATAAAGGGAAAAGCCACCAAGATCAAGGATGGTTTTGATACAGAATAAAAACAGAGGTATAAATTGGTCGAGGGTGAAATACACCTTAAAAAGCATATGGATAAAGTTTATCGTATTTATTTCAGTGAATTTTTTACTCAATGCTCTAGGTTAAACTTTGATTATTAATCATTAATCATTAGCTCGTCAAACGACGAAAGGATCACAAATGTTGGTGTTTCTTTTTTACTCAAGAGAGCATTCTTGTCACAAATGTAATTACATGCATTTCTTCCTTGATAATGAATCAAATTGATGCCGAGTCACATAATTATGTGAAAAATCTCAAGAGTTGAACCTATTTTTCGAAACAAAACACAAGGCATGCATCAGGATATTCTCCTAGTCCCAGACATGAGACATGAAGCTTCCTTTGAAATAAATATCTATTTTCAAGGTTAAGATATGGGAGAATGGAGATGGATGAGAATGTGTCAACAACAATGTGTTGTTGTATGACTTGGTATCATCTTGGTTGGCAAATGCCATGTCTCCTTCCCTTAATAAACATATCAACTCCAAGCCGGCATCGTTGGACATGATCAATTCTCCACTACTCTTCCATTACCACCCTTATTTTGCCCCCAACAATTAAATTTATTACGTCTCTTTTGCACGAAGAGGGGACCTGGTCTCATTATTATATAATTATCTATTTATATACAGATATATCTATATATTGGAAGTAATTAGTTTTAAAAAAGTAAGTACGTTGTTAAAAGTTGCAACTACGCGTTTACACGTGTAGTGGGTGGGGGTTTAAATTGCCCTTTTTTAAACATATGTTAAGCTTTTGTATTCTATTTTTTTATAATCTTATGTAAAGCGATTAATTAGCAAACCGAACAAAGCTCTTTTAGGATTTGCTTTTCTTTTGAAGAAAAATAAAATACGATGCATTTTTTTCCTAAATATATGATACCGTGTATTGGATCATTTTTCTAAATATATGATGCATTGCACTTTTTACCAATTTTCTCGTAAATATAAACACTACTAATAAAACTAATAATTTTTTGAATAAAATCTGCATATATATAATTCTTAGCTCTTTAGTTATAATTGAAAATCTTGGAAATGATAGATTTCAAGAAAATAAAAAAATACAACTTTTTTCCTCTAAGCATCAAATTTATTTATTTATTAATTATTATTATTATTAGAACGTTATATTGTTGAGACCATATTATATTGGATGATTCTAATATTTTAAATTAGGATTTTATTAAGATTTGATAGAAAGAATCGAATTAAAAAATATTATTCAAATCACTCTTTTCATGAGACCATATGAGATTATGATTCTAATATTTCAAAATAGGATATTTGTGTGCATGTATAGAATCATAAAGAAAATGAGATTAACAAAAGCAGGATATTGTGATCTTAATGGTAAGATTTTTTAACCGCTCAAAAATGACTCATGATTAATAGATTCAACCATCTTGCGTGCTAGACCGGTGCATACTTGGACCCATAGATTAAAAAAAAATTCAACTTTCATCAATAAAATGGAAAAAAAAAACAATTGTGATATCAATTAAAATGATACCAGTAGTAATCACTTATGATGGACGGTAATACGAACATCACACCTAATAAGAAATTATTTTTATCTTTGTAAGTAAATTTATTTTCTCGGCCTTAAACTGAAAAAAAGGAAAATCATTCTAAGTGGTAGGTAAATAGAAAGATTTTTTGTAATCTTGATTAAAGATACAGGAAATAAAAGGATCCGGAAATCGAACGCGTTGTGTATAGTTGACTCCATCCAAACCAACGCTGACAGCAGCCGGTTGACGACCGTTAAACGACGTCTTTTTGTATTCTTGTTATTCTTCTCCTCTCTCTTTCTCTCACATCCTGCTGCGGCTCCCACGGGTGGAGGAACAGCAGCTCAGCTGATGCCTTCTGCTCTCCTTTGCGAGTGCCGAAGATCCTGTCGCCGAAGTCGCTCCAATTCGGTTTGCTCCAGCATTCCTCCTTCTTTCGGGTACTTCACCTCGTCTCGAGCACATTCTTGTCTGGGAATTTGTCGACGACTTCATTCAGATTTCGCCCGTCTGATCTTTTTTTTTTTTTAATTTCCCTCAGATATCCTTTCATTTTCTTCGGTGAAAGTTTCGATTTTGTCATGGATTTCTTATTCTTCTGCCGGGCATTTGTGGAAAAGATCCTTTTTTTTCTTCAACTACAGTTTTGTCCTCCACGGATCGACTGAGCTCCATTTATTCTTCTTCTGTTGGATTGCTTACCTATGAGAAAGATCCGGCTTTGCCTGTTAGTTCATGATTTGTTGCCCATTTTGTATCCATATATGCGAACTGCGAAGATGATCTTGCTTCGACTATCCCTTCTTGCCTCCAATGCTTCCTCCATCCTCTCCATCTAATCTTTGTCTGTGAGGAAGGTTTGACTTTGCACGGTCTTATGCACACTTTGTGATCTATGCATGAAAACGATTTAAGTTAAGCGTGTTCCTAGCGTCTGCTGATCTTCCAATTTAGTTTTGTAAGTTTGGCCTTTGACTTAGACTAATTGCATTTATCTCCTAATAGCCAAATCCAGCTGTTGCAGATCCATCGTAGTCTCTGGTGCATGCTCGTGGAATGTTCTACTGAATGCCTAGATCGGAAGCTAAACAAATTTCAGTGACAAACTAGATGGGCAACACATGCGTTGGGCCAAGCATCACGAAGAACAGCTTCTTCGAATCAGTTTCTGCTACCTTATGGCGGCATCAACCAGAAAAGGATGCTCTCCCTCCTGCCAAGAGCGAACCAACGGAGAATGCATCTTCTGTGACAGGTAAATCCACGGCAACAGATGCTCCTGAACCGATTAAAATCCATGGAGGGGAGACGAAGTCGTCTACTCCAGATGTACATGCCAAAGATACATCTGATAAGAGTTCAAACAACCAACCAAAAAAGCCTACACATGTTAAGAGGGTATCCAATATTGCTGGTCTTCAGACGGACTCTGTATTGAAACGCAAAACAGGGAATTTAAAAGATGTTTACAGCTTAGGAAGAAAGCTAGGACAAGGGCAGTTTGGAACTACCTACCTTTGTGTGGAGAAGGCAACTGGAAAGGAATATGCTTGCAAATCCATTTTGAAAAGGAAATTAACCACTGAGGAGGATGTGGAAGATGTTAGACGAGAGATCCAAATAATGCACCATTTGTCTGGTCACCCTAATGTTATTTCGATCAAAGGAGCATATGAAGATGCAACTTCTGTTCATGTTATCATGGAGTTATGTGCTGGGGGTGAGTTATTTGATAGGATAGTTCAGAAGGGGCATTACACAGAAAAAAAGGCTGCAGAGCTTGCAAGGGTGATTGTGGGAGTGGTGGAAGTTTGTCATTCTATGGGGGTCATGCATCGTGATCTCAAGCCTGAAAACTTTCTTTTTGCTAATAAGATGGAGGATGCACCACTGAAGACCATTGATTTTGGGTTGTCAATATTCTTTCGGCCTGGTAAAGTCTTTCTTTCTTGCCCATATTACCTTGAGCACAGTTGTTAGGAATGATGCTCGAGTTCCTTGTTCAAAGATTTTGTACTCCATTTGAGAAAAAAATATTGTGGTCACATGTCATCTTTTTAAACGACTGTAGGCATTCAAGGCTCTCATTTTTTCTTGTTTTCATGCTAAATTGGAATTTTGTTCATCTGATGACTAATCGGTAAATTTTCTTCTCCAGGGGAAATATTCACTGATGTGGTTGGCAGTCCTTATTATGTTGCACCAGAGGTCCTGAAAAAGAGATATGGTCCAGAGGCTGATGTCTGGAGTGCTGGAGTAATCATTTACATACTTCTTAGTGGTGTTCCTCCATTTTGGGCTGGTTAGGAAATTTAACCTTATTGTGCACACATATTTACTATTTTTTCGTATACATAGGAGACGTAAAATTGATTGTGTTTTTTAATTAATTTGAGCCTTTTGATTCTTGCCATATGTAGAAACTGAGCAAGGTATTTTTGAAGAGGTCTTACATGGAAGGCTCGACTTCCACTCAGACCCATGGCCTAACATCTCAGCTGATGCTAAGGATCTTGTAAAAAAGATGCTTGTTAGAGATCCCAAGAAGCGGTTGACTGCTCATGAAGTTTTATGTAAGTTACTATCTCATATTTGCTTTTGATATCTAATATTGACCATATCTTGCAACCCATTTTCTAAGTCTTTTTGTTTTGAGTAAATTAATACCCGTGTCTGACACCATAGTATCAAAAGTTGACCGGCATGAAATATGTCCTGGACTACTGATTTACTTTTGACACTATCAATATCATGCCATTGCAAACAATAGTCGGTGACTTTTTTTGCAGTTGGAAAGAAAACTCAGATTCTTAGATTGGCCATTTTGGTAGTTGTGAACTATTTATCTTTTGCAATCATGATGAAAATTTAGGTTTATTCCCATGTTGTTTCAAATTATTTGTTTGTTGTTTCCTTTTCAGGCCATCCTTGGGTCCAGATTGATGGGGTGGCTCCCGATAAACCTCTGGATTCTGCAGTTCTATCTCGCATGAAACAGTTCTCTGCAATGAACAAGCTTAAAAAGATGGCATTGAGAGTAAGTCTAACTAATTCTTAAGTTTTGAATCCTGTTTGTATCTGTTATTATCAGATAAATGACAAAATCATGATCTTTTCAATTATAAAAGAGATTTTATAAGTCAATTTACTTTATTCAGATTAGGGTTGAGCAAACCCGGGTTCGAGACCAGGTCCCGACCGTCCTGGTCCCAACCCGGTTTGCCCCAAGTTGTTTAAAAGTCATCCAGGTCCTGGCCGGGACCGGGATATCCCAATCGAATTGGGACAAAAATTGGGACATTCCCGGTTGTCCCGGTTCAATCATGTGGAAAATAAGGATACTATTTCTCTCATTCATAAAAGAAACCTTATGAGCTCTTATATAGTGGAGATCAAAGGAGGAATTACATAAAAGGAAAGTAGGAAAAATCATATGCTATAAATCAGCTCTCAACGCTCCGAGCATAAATATCTATCATGCTCAGCTTGGAAACACATTTATCAAACTTTCCCTTAGGAAGTGGCTTAGTGAGTACATCACTTGTTTGATCACCCAAGGATACATATGATGTGACAATAATTTTTTTTCTTAATCATGTCTTTGGTGTAGTGGTAATCAATTTCAACATGTATTGTCTTTTTAAGAAAAATAGGATCATTGGCTATGAACAAAGCTGCCTGATTATCACATTTTAATTGCATTGGGAGAGACACCTCCACTAGAACACCAGTCATGATCAATTTCACCCACATTATTTCAGTAGTGGCTTGAGCCATAGCCCTGTACTCAGACTCTGCACTGGATCTAGCAACCACATCTTGTTTCTTACTTCTCCAAGTAACTAGATTAATTCCCATAAAGACGAAAAACCTGTGGTAGACTTTCTATCATTTGGACATCCAGCATAAACAGTGATGTCTAAGCTCTTCCCACTAAGAAAAAAAAAGTCCCTTTCCATGCGCTGCTTTTAAATATTGAAAGATCATCACTGCTGCATCCCAATGTACCTTCTTAGGCTTGTCCATAAATTGACTAATCTTGATTACCCCAAGAGAAATATTTGGACGTGTAAGGGTGGCATGTAAGAGTTTTCCAACAACATACATTTATTTCTTAGCATCAACATCTGTTGAAAAATATGTTTTCACTTGTTATTCACCAAACACTAGTGGCTCCTTATTTATAATAAAGGTAGGCAATATAAGAAAGGAGAATATTGTAGAATTTTACTCCAGAATATCAGGGATATTATCCCAAAATATCTGGAATATTATTTCAAAAAAATCTGGGATACTAATCTTGAATAATATTACAAAGATATGCAAATCATATCTCAACACTCCCCCTCAAGCTGGAGCATAGATATCAATCATGTCTAGCTTGTCGCATATCAATCATGTCTAACTTGATAGCCATAAATTTGATGACGCTGACAATTCTATATTTTAACATGCCCCCGCAAGTCGACGTTGGGAAGAGACTGGACGACGGTGACTTGAAGCACACACCGCGGCGAAATCACACAACAGCAGCAGTGTAACCACTCGTCGAACACCTGCTGGATGACCTGTGCTGAAGATGATGACCAAGACCAAGCTGCAAACAGTAGAGACAATTTGACAAACACCTAAAGGACATCTGCTGCTGAAAGAACATCGGAGAGGAAGACACCAACAACGATTTTACCAACATGCCCCAACTTGAAGAGAGCTTGAGTAGCAGTAGTAGAACATCCAATGAGGCAAGTAGAGATTCTTCGATGGAAGGAGAGAACCGGCAACAAAGCCGGTAGAACGCCGATAATGACAAATGGAGAGGAAACTCCAAAGCGACGACTTGAGGAACGCCAATCGTGATCCATCGCCAGAAAGGAAGTAGGTTCTGATTGTCGATAACGTCGGCCAAGTCCGATCGTCCACAATGACGCCGGTATAATTTTGGAAGTTAAGCACCAATCAATAGAGGTTCAGTACGACACTCCTTATGGAGTACAGGACGCCTCAAAGGCGTAGGAAGCCCTCAAGGACTTAAGGGCCGTTTGGCGCATTACCGATTTAATTAACCGGTAATTTAGATCACCACTTAGATAGATTACCACTATTTATATTACTGGTAATATTACATTACAGTGTTTGGTAAGTACTGATAATATAAATAGTAGTCAAAATGGGTAGTGACAAAATTACCAAAAATACCCCTAAAATTATTTTAGATTTTAATAACATGTTATTATGAATAAACAAAGAAAAAAATAGAAAAGTGAATATATATATAAAAAGATGAGACAAAATTGAGAGTTATTTGTAAAAGATTTCAAAATAATAAAAAGATGAAGTTAAATGATATTTATTTATTAATAAAATATTTAAAATAAAAATTTAAATTGAATGAATATTTTCGTCAAAATGCATTTCCACCAACTGGTAAATTGGAAAGACACCTCCCATGCCTGCTATCTAGATTACCAATAAGGTGGTAATCAAGATTACCAGAGCAATTAAAATTACCGGTAATCAATCATAGTCAAACGAGGCAATGTGGTGGGCTCTGGGAATTTTAAATAAAATAATCGATAATCTATTTAGATTACCTCATACCAAATGACCCCTTAAGGTATCATAGAAACGTGACAGCAAAGCTGCAGAGATGCTCGCATAGAGTTGCTAGAAAGCAAAAGGTGGAGAAGAGGATCAAAGGAGAGAAACCACAAAGGTACAAAACCCCAATCTAGGATCGCTGCTCTGATGAATAGAGGCCCGAAGGCATGTCCGACGATAACACCGGCAACTGTCGATAACGACATTTCCAGCAAAGACGCCGGTGACAACCGACAAGACATCAGAGAAGGAAACGGTGATCTTCACCACGAAAATGAGACTAGCTCCAAATGGCGAGTCAAGCTCGACCGACAACCTGGCCGATAATCGCCAAGAAAACAAATGAAAATGAAGGAAACATGGAAGAGGAAAAAATGAAGTTTCGTTCTGCAATAGTTTTCGAGCTCCTGTGCATTGCTAAGATTGATCTTGCAGCAGGAGATGTGGAAATAGCGGAAGAGAGAAATATAGAAGAAAACACAGAGACACACAAAGACGTAGAAAGAATAACGTGAATCAGAAAGAGAGAGAGAAAAGGGGAAATTAGAAATGTGGATCATTGAGCCATAAATATGAAGATAAAGAACTTCGTACTTCTTGGACTTACAGGAGCCATGGAAGTCGACGAATCACTCGGTGAGAGGCGCTCACATGGATCTCTAATCAACCCATTCTGATACCATGTTGAAAAATATGTTTTCACTTGTTATTCACCAAACACTAGTGCCTCCTTATTTATAATAAAGGTAGGCAATATAAGAAAGGAGAATATGCTAGAATATTACTCCTGAATATCAGGGATATTATCCCAAAATATCTGGAATATTATTTCAGAAAATCTGAAATACTAATCCTGAATAATATTACAAAGATATACAAATCATATCTCAACACTCCCCCTCAAGCTGGAGATAGATATCAATCATGCCTAACTTGGTAGCCAAAAAGTTGATGACGTCGACGACTCTATATTCCAACAACATCTTCTGTATCATCATCATAAAGCCGAATGTTAGGATCCATTGGCACAACGGCAGGGCATGATCCCAACATTCCTTTGGCACATACCCAGGCCTCCACGATTTCTAGCAAACTCTATTCCAAGGAAATAGCGAAGATCACCAAGATCCTTGCTAACAAAGTGTTTTCCAAGCAATGCTTTGGTATAAGAGATACTTTGCAAGTCATCACCAATGACAATGATATCATCAACATAGACGAGGAGCACGACTCTACCATGGGAGGTTTTTTTTACAAAAAGTGAATGATCAGCGGTGGAATGGATGAACCCTCCTTGTTCTACTTTCTCTGATAATTTTTTCAACCAAGCTCTCGGGTTTTGCTTCATGCCATAAATGGCCTTGTGCAATTTGCAAACCATGTAAAACTCCCCCTCAGTCGTGAAACCAGGAGGTTGTTGCATGTAAACCTCCTCCTGTAAATCGCCATAAAGAAATGCATTTTTCACATCCAACTAAAAAAGTTGCCAGTCCTTGCTTATTGGGATAGAAAGAAGAATACGAATTGTGACCAACCTAGCCACTAGAGAGAAGGTGTCAAAGTAGTTAACACCATAAGTTTGTGTACATCCTTGAGCCACTAAACGAGCCTTGTAGCGCTCCATGGTTTCATCGGAATGATGTTTGATTGTAAACACCCACCTGCAACCCACCTCTGCTGCAACACTAGGAGGTGTTACAAAAGTCCAAGTGCCTCTGGACTGAAGAGCTGACATCTTTTCTTGCATAGTTGCCTTCCACATATCATCATGAAGAGCTTCTTGGTGAGTTCGAGGTACATCCACAGCAAAGAGCCCCAAAATGAATTGTTGATAGGAAGGAGTGAGTCTCTCCATGGAGAGATGACTAGAGATATATTATGCGGACTTGCAAAAGTGCTTGCCCTTTTTCACAGCTATGGGAACATCTAAATTGTTGACAATTTCTTCAGGAGCAGTACCAATGAGGGCAAGAGTAGAGTCATCACTTTGACTATGTAAATTTGTCTCTTTTAGTTCATCACTTGTAGACACATCAAATGTACTATCAATAAGAATGTATATTACTAATGAAATTAAATTGATTTCTATCTCCACAAACGTGTCGGGAAGCGCCTGAATCAACAATCCACCATGTGTATGCATCAAATGATCTGATGGTATAAGCAAATGGTGTACCTGAGGGACCAGGAGCAGTTGTGTCAATTTCAACACTGGGATCTAAGGATGAAGAACTAGTTGATACAAGATGCTTCAACTGTGAAAGGTCCTTGTATTTGATGTCTTGGGATGATGAGGCAGTGGGTCGAATGGAATCTTCAGCCACATTGTTGGCAGAGGATGGGCGCCCATGCATCCGCCAACAAGTTTCCTCTGTGTCTCCCAACCTATTGCAATAGTTGCATTGCGGTCGGCTTGCATGCCCACCTCCACGACCTCTACTAGTTCCACGAGCCCGACCAACATTAGATTGACCACGAGTGGTAGCAAGAACTGAGGGAGTCTAATAATTTTGAGTTGCAAGAACAACTGTCCGGCTGAGACAACTGAAACACTCCTCACTAGGTGGGATTTCTCGCAGACTCATAGACTAGATCAAGTCCAGCTAGAAAGACCCCTACCATTAACATGTTCCTCTATGCCTTTTTATCTTCACACTTACAGATTGGAAAATAATTATGAAGCTTCTCAAACATTGCATATAGAGATGTATAATAAATGTGGAGAGGACGCCCATTTTGCCTAGACTGATGGATATCATAATGTAGTTGAAGAATTTTCGTCTCATTCTTTGCTTGAGAGTATGTGGCAGCAAGAAAATCCCACATAGTCTTGGTTGTGGGTTTGTGTAGGACATCATTTGCTATCTCCAAAGCATATTTCCCAATTTTGACTGTCAGCTCGAACTCTATCAGAATATGCTCCTTGTCATGAGACTCCATGGCATTCATGAACTGCATGAACCACAACTCAAAATTGGATCCATTCATCTTGATAATCGGGCCCAGGTGTTTGATCTCCCTGTGAATAAACATCACGTTGTCCTTGTTATCAATTTGATATGCCATCTTAGATGGAGGACGCGAGCCTTTGATAGCATAGCAGGCCCAAAAGAAGATGCGACAACCTCCTCTTCAGATCTAAAGCACCTGTTGTAGCGTGAAGGACACGATGGTTAGGTTTTTTTTTGTGGAAGCATTAGGGTTTCTCAATTTAGGTACAGAAATCGTTGCTCTGATACCATGTGGAAAATAAGGATACAACAGAAATCGTTGCTCTGATACCATGTGGAAAATAAGGATACTATCTCTCTCATTCATAAAAGAAACCCTATGGTATCTTATATAGTGGAGACCAAAGGAGGAATTATATAAAAGGAAAGTACATATTAGGAAAGTAGGAAAAATCATATACTATAAATCAACTCTTAATAGACCATAATAAATAAAAAAGATTAACTATATTAGTAAAAAAATATTTAATGCTACTATATAAATATAATATTTTATCAATTAAATTACATATATAATAATATACATAATTTATATTTAATATGTATAATAAAATATAATTTTTTTAATTAAAATAATGTCATATATTTAATATAATATATAATACCAGGTTGAGACACGGTCTAAGTTTTTATAACCCGGACCGATCCCGACCTGATATTGTCCGGGTCTCAAAGAATGATACCCGGTCCTGGCCTCATTACCTACCAGGTCGGAAAAAATCCAAGAATTCTGGACCAGTGCAGGCCGGGACAACCGGGTCGTCCTGGCTCGTGTTCACCCCTAATTCAGATGTATAATTTACACATCCTTGTATAATTGTAGCTTCATATGTAAAAGTTTGTATATATATTGCTAGGTATATTGTTTTTTCTTAAAACTATTGCTAGGTATATTGTTGTAACTTGCATTGTGAAAGAAGGAAAACATGGTGGGGAAACTAATAGAAAATAGGAAACTAATAGAAAATAATTGTGTTAATAAACTATCTTAATGCTCCTAGCTTATTGCAAATGGCTCATTTTGATGAATTTCTTCTATCATTAATCTGCGTAAAATTTACACCATTTGTATGAAATGAAAATTTTGAACTGTTGCACTAGCGCAAGATAAGAAAACCATTTTGCTTCTAACATTCAACAATATCATTAAGTTCTTCATACAACTTATTTTCACTTTCATTAATGGGAGGAAAGCATCCATTATTGAATGATTCCCAACAATTTGACATCAATAAGCTAGATGACATACTTTAAAGAGCAACAACAACAACAAAGCCTTATCCCACTAGGTGGGGTCGGCGACATACTTTAAAGAGCATATTTCAATATTCTGGAAGTAATGTGAGGCCATGATATATGTTACCACTCTAATGAAAGTCTAGAAAAACAGACAAGAATACAGCAAAAGAGGTAGAGATACACAAAACTGCTAAATACATGCAAAATATTTCCTTTTTAAGCAATCCATTGTGGTCTAATATTACCTTACCTAGTTCTGATGATATTTTGAACTCTAGATCGACAATTGATATGCACACATCTAGATTTTTCCCTTCATTCGCTTGATTCTTCTAATTATAGGAGTTAGACTATTTAAGTTTAACATATTCTTTATGTTGTTTTTGTGTTTAAAACATTGTCTCTTCTTTAGGTCATTGCACAAAACCTCTCTGAAGATGAGATTGCTGGCCTAAAGGAGATGTTTAAAATGATAGATACAGATAATAGTGGGCAAATTACTTATGAAGAACTCAAAGCTGGATTGGAGAGGGTGGGCGCCAATCTTAAGGAGTCAGAAATATATGCTCTCATGCAGGCAGTAAGTTTATGTTTGCTACTCTCTCTCTCTCTCTCTCTCTCTCTCTCTCTCTCTCTAAAGAAAAAAAAGAGGGAGATGTTTCTGTTTGCTGTACACTCTAGGCTGTTGCAGTTTTGAAGCAGAGATATATTTGCCCAGAGTTTTAAGTTAAATAATTTCATTGTTTTATCTTGTTTGCTACATGGTTTCATTAGGAGCAATAATCTGTCTGAAGTATATGTCTACTTCGTCCATTTTTATGTTTTAGAAGTTCTTGTACTGTTATACATGAAAGAAGATACAGTAGCTTCTTTGTGTAGACCTATTATGTCACTTCTTAACATAGAAAGATTGTTGTTACTATGTAAAGAAGGAAATACGAGTGAATATTCAGTATCTACTTTGTTACATGGTAGTCCTAGAAAATTGAAGTGTATAGTCACCATGGATAGTTCCTAGATCTAAATGAGTATAAAACAAAGGAGAAATGCCCTTCTTGATTAACTTCTCTATGGTCCCATCTTAATGATGTTTTTAGTGATTATATATTGAGGATAGCAATTGCATTTTAGTTTCTATTATTCATTTCTCGGTTTTCTTCTCTAGTTTGTGAAAAGTAATTGATATAGCTTTAAAAATGAAGTAAAGCCCCAGGAAACCTGTGCCATTAAAGCAATTGATGTGTAGAAGTCAATAGACACTGCTCTTTAAGGTTCATCTTATTTCCATCTAGGTTTTCTGTTTTTCTAGGCTGGTGCTGCTAACAGTAGTGCCCAATGGCTATGGAGTAAGAGCCAATACGCACTCAATTTAACTTTTGACATTTCTATTTATGTTTTGTGTTTTTCTAGGCTGATGTTGATAATAGTGGTACCATTGATTATGGAGAATTCATTGCTGCAACTCTACATTTAAACAAGATAGAGAAGGAGGATCACCTTTTTGCTGCTTTCTCATATTTTGACAAAGATGGCAGTGGTTATATAACTCCAGATGAGCTACAACAGGCCTGTCAAGAGTTTGGCATAGAAGATGCAACAATGGAAGAAATGATCAGAGATGTGGATCAAAACAATGTAACTTTTAGTTATTGGGTCTTCGATATTTATTTAATTTTCACACAAGACAGAAGGCAATCTAATTTTTGTTTTTTCTTCAGGATGGGCTCATAGATTATAATGAATTCGTAGCCATGATGCAAAAGGGAAATCCTGGATTTGGCGGGAAGAAAGGTTTGCAGAGTAGTTTCAGTATTGACTTCAGGGAGGCTTTGAAGCTGTGATTTTGAAGTTTGTTTGCTCTGTAGCCGTCACGTATAGAGCTGAAATTGCTGACCTCAAGCATCCCGGACCTCGGGGTTTCTTGATGTATTGATAGAGTTGTCGTGCTAGCAGCATCTTGATAGTTGTAAAGTAACACGTACGATATTCATTTGATTCGAATACCACAAAATTTAGATCCAGATTACATTTTTTTGGGGGAGATATTTGTACGTAAATATTGAATTTCATTAGCCTTTTCATATACTTGATTCCAATTTATCCATTTGTGTCCGGTAGGCTTTCACATATGAAGTCATGCCATCTTTTTTTACTCTACGGAACAACTATCCGTCAAGAACAAGAACAAGAATGTTTCAGTAAATGCTTTCTGAATTACATCTGCCCCAATTTGGAAGGTGGTCCACTAGATTAATTTCAACAATGTCAAAAAATTGTAAAGATTCTTTCACAACGTTCCAACATAACGCTCTTAATCATGAAAGGACATGCAAGATATTTCCGTTTCCCAAAATTTGCATTGGGGTCTGGTTATATATGACAGATCCACTAGAAGAAAACACGTCGTATTATTTTCTAACTTGAAGATTTTGATGCTGCACCTGCAATTACGAGCTTAATTTAAACTGGTTGCATGACAAAACAAGTGGGAAAGCCAAGTGGTCAGTTCCATATACTGCAATTGCAAGCAGCAACAAGCCCTCAAGTCACAATCATGCAAGATCAAGGAATAGACTAAGCTTTCAATTTTTGTTGCAATTACCCTTCCATCTTGCACTAAAAGATCTAGGACTGTTCTCAATGCTTAGCTCATAGATTTTGCCGTTGGCCGGAGATGGAAGGTAGCTCCTTTCTCAGCTTAATTCCATGCAAGACATCTTGAGATTGGAACAAGAATTTCCCACAGTTTTTCTGGGTTAATGGTTGTCCCTTGGTGGAGTTCTGGAATCTGGATACCTGCTAGAAAGTAGAATAACTGCAGCTGGCCATGCTCAACATGAGTGGAGTACTGCAGTCACATTTTTGCATACCTAACTCTTGTTTAAAGAAATTTATACTTGATTTGTCTTGATAGCATTCGTTGATTTTAGCTACACATCAGATCGTGAGTTTTGGATCACAATGAGGCTTTAGATCATTGCTAGGACGAGGCAAAAGAAGTAGACAATAAGTTTTTTATTTATGAGATTTGTAACATACTAGAGTATTTTTTATCAGTAATTGCAATTTTTAAATATGATCGTGTTAATAATTAAGAAAACGATCAATAATAAATAATAATATGTTCTTTGTTTACTTTTCGTATTCTTTTTTTTTTTAAATGTTTAGTTCATCATGCATTATATATGACAAATATATTGTTGGCACTCCGAACTCTAGTTAGAGAGTGATTTGAACTATGTAATTTGATTTAAGTTTCACTTTTGTAGTGAACTTTTTAGATACTTTAATATTTTTTAAAAAAAAACTTTTTAGAAGACTTATTAAACTATTTTTCAGATATTGTTACAATTTGTATGAGATTTATCGTCCCACAGTAATTTTCAACGAGTTAGTTTTGGATGACCTGCCGTCACAAAATCGATCGCAAATTTTAATTTTATTTTTCACGAAGTTACAAAAATTTGGATGCACATCTGAATTCCTTTTTTTTAAAAGCATATCGTTAAATGACTAACTCCGCATATGTTTTATAGCCGGTCCCAAGCTCGGATAAAGGAGGAGGGTTGTGTTAGGCCCCGACAACCAACGTAAAATCATGTCGAATCTTATGAACATGAATCAACGAATATATAGAGCGGAATGACATCGTATGATCCATGTAACCGACCCCACCTAGTGGAATAAGGCTTTGTTGTTGTTGTTGTTATATCGTTAAATGACTATTATGGTCTCAATTGGTCGAGTCGATATATAAACTTTGCCTTTTAATTTTAAGATGGATCATATGATGCGTTATAATTAAATTGATGTAGGAGTATATATGAGTCGTATGGCCAATGTGAGTTCACAAATAAATGTATCTGCATAGACTTATTTATTCCTTAATTAATGTCACTACACTACTATAATATATAATCTTGTGATAGAAAAATATTATGGCATTAATCAAAATAAACAGAGATTTTCATATCTCTTTTTTCCGTCGGTGAAAAAAACACCAACCATCGTAATGCGGTGGTTGGAACAAGAATCAGCGAAAGAAAGAAAATAAAAATAGGTAGAAAACAAGTATATGATTCAATGTTTATAACACAAATCCAAAAAGAAAGGAAATATAAAAATCTTTGCACACTTTCATCCTTCATTTATTCAAACAAAAATAGTACGTCCACATATACACAAATACGCCTGTGTTCACGAGTATCACCATTACAAATACTCCCTTTTTCATTTCTTTACTATTCTATTACAAAACTACTAAGGGATGGTTGATTCCATTTTTCTATTCTTGCAGTTTTCCCTTATAATAATAATAATAATTATTATTATTATTATTATTATTATTATTATTATTATTATTATTATTATTATTATTATTATTATTATTATTATTATTATTATTATTATTATTATTATTATTATTATTATTATTATTATTATTATAGAGAGAGAGAGATTGATAGTCGTTCTCTTTAGTCTTTTACTGGCAGGTGATGAATCGATGGCGCTGTCCCAGAACTTCCATCAAGTTGCATCCAACCTCCATCAATTTCCCTACATCAACATGCATGTACAACATCAAGAAATCCTAAACTTAAGCTAATTAGCGTAGCAATCCATTTAATTAGTCTTATGCATGTAATTATGGTATATACTTTTCGCCACAACAAAGCCATGGACATTGCTTATTATAGATCGACAAATGAATTATCAGGAGTTATTGTTCAGCCTTACGCAACTTAATTTGCATGCAACCAATCAGAGGTCGATTCTGATAATGGGGTTGAGAAAGAAGAATTATCATCAATGCTGAGTAATCAGAATTAATAATTTTCCAGGGTTGACACAGGAGTTTTTGCATGGAATATCACTTAGTTGGGTTCACTCTGGAAATGTTCTTTCCTAAAAGACACCTATTTTTAATTTATTACTTGCTGAATTGCACTAGAAAAGAAATATGAAAAGTATAAGAGAAAATGATAGTAAAAGCAAAAAAAAGTAAGACGATCAAATGATAGGAGAAATTATTGTGTAAAGTTTGAAGTTTGAACCATCACCATAAATTTTTAACTGAGATTCGGTCATAAAATGAGTTGTTATGGATATGTTGTGACGAAATTAATGGAAGGATCAACTCCGTCCCCTAAAAAAAAATGTTGAGCATTGTATGCTCAAGGACTTAATTTTTTTTTTTCAGCTTCCGGATATATCGATCCAACGTAAATAAAAATATTAATAATAAAATAAAAGATTTCATTTTTTCAATGAGAAAACCTAATATAATTTTAAAAAATATTCAAATAATCAATAAGATGATTTGGCGATCACAATTAAAATAGTAATCAAATATTCAAATCTCAGATAAAGACACATGGAAGATCTATTTTTCAGAGATTGTCCTCTCCGGTTTTTCAATCTATATCTTGTATTAGAATGACCTTCTTATCAAACAAAAAGAAATTATTTACACAGAAGTTATAAGCCAAGTAATCTAAATAAATTATCGATTATTTTATTTAAAATTTTTAGGATCCACTTGTTTGGTATGTCTGGTTGTTGATAATTTTAATTGTTCTAATAATTTTAATTACTACTTCGTTGATAATTCAAATTGTAGATGTAGAAAGTGACTTTTCAAATTACCCTTCATACAATTTCATAAAAAAATCCAATTAAAATTATTAATTTTAAATATTTTATTAAAAAAATAAATATCATTCATCTAATTTTTTTTACAAAAAACTTTTAGTTTTGCCTAGTTTTATTTTTATTAACTTTTCTACTTTTGTTTAAAATAATTTTTAGGAGTATTATGATAATTTGTTCTCTTACTGTTTTAACCATTATTTATATTATCAATGCTTTCCACACACAATCTAATATTACCATTAATTTAATTAGTAATAATTTATTTAAATGGTGATGTAATTATTGATTAATTAAAACGTGCACTAAGAATGGACGTGCAGCTTCCCCATTGACTTTTTTTAGTATTTACACACTGTCCATCAATCTCTAACCCTTCTAGTTAATTTGATATATCATCAAAATTAAAAAGAACAATCTATCGCCGGAATATTCCACAAAAGTACAAAATTAAGAGTCATCAAATCGATCACTTTTTAAGATGATACTGCTATTATAGTTTGAACTATGACTAACCTCTTCTTTGCTTCGCCTTGGCCTTGACCTGCGCGAGCTCGGCCTTCCTCTCTGCCGGCGACGTCGTCGCCACCGGCGGCGCGCCCTCAGTCTTCGGAAACAGCACAGCGTCGATCCCCTGCACGGAGATCCTCCCGTCAGTGTAGATGTCTGGGTCGAACAGGTACGCGGAGCCCTCGCCGGCGCCGAACCTAACTGAGCCGTCCGCCTCGCGCGCCACCACCTTGTGTGGCACCCGCAGGGTGTCATACCGCACCTTGCCGAATCGGCGGACAGCGTTGTACATGCTCTCCTCCGTCTGGTACTCCGGTATGAGATGGTAGTACATGATGGCCTCCGGCGCACCGGGCTCGCTCAGTTGGTCCGTGGTCAGCTTCGCCATGGCGTCATCGTTGGGCGCAAGCACCGTGAGCACGTACCCCTCAGAGACCAGCCGGCCCATTTCCGTCGCCAGAGACGTCAAGTTCACCAGGATGTCGGCCATTTCGTTGTACCCACCGTAGAGGAGCAGCGTTTGGATGAAGTCCTTGACCTGGCTGTGGCCGTCGAACCAGTGCTTACCGTGGCCCGGGCCAGGGGCGGGGGCGGGGGCCAGGGAGGGTCCGGGTGCCATGGCGTCGAAGATGGGCAGCGCCGGGGGAGACCCGGCCGGGGCGGGCGGCGCGGGCTTCTTGAGGCGGTGGGTCAGAGGGTCCACCTCCGGGGCGCCGGTGGGGAGCACGGCCGAGATGGCCGCGAGGCTGCGTCGGCGGTTGAAGTCTTCCTGGACGGAACGTGGGACGAGGAGACGCTCGATTCCGTGGATGACGCCGTCGGGGCGAACGACGGCGTCCGGGTGGATGATGACCGCAGGACCGACGCGCTTTGCGGAGGAGGAGGAAGAGGTGGCGTTCTCCGCTTCGGAGCAGGAGAGGTCGAGGTGGTCGCCGGCGAGTGTGGGGTGGCGTCGGCCGGAACGCGGCCACGCAGAGGAGGCGATGCGGGCTGGGACTACGTGGTGGAGTATCAATGCCTGCAGCGACTTGAGGTTGCCGGGCTCCAAGAGGAAGCTCTTGAACTCGGGGTCGAGATTGCAGTCGAAGGCGTCGTTGCGGGGGGCGAAGATGGTGACCTCGTGGGCGCCGACGGCGTCCTCCAGGGCGTGCAGGAGGATCGCCTTCTCGACCATCTCGGCGAGCTCCGTGTAGTGCGAGTCCAGAAGCGCCACAAGGACGGAGTTCGAGTTGATCTGCCCCGATCCGCCGCCGCCGGGCAATGCGGACTGAGACACTGCGGGATCGGGCAATGCGATGGCAGAGCTGAGGAGGAGGAAGAGGAAGAGGAGACGGGTTACGACGGCGGCTCCTCCACGTGTCGTGGATTCCATGTCGCCGTCAGGTGGCGCGGGAGTGGACTCCGGCGGGCGGGCACTTTGTTTCCCTCTCTCGGAGATTAGTTCTCGTGTAATTATTAGAGTGGGGTTGGGGTGGGGGGCACCGACACGTGGCGGTCGGAAGATTCTGTCGAAGCCAAGCTCGCACACGAGTCGGTGAGGTAGATCCTCCGTATCTAGTAACTACCAACACGTGAACAAATAAAACGCAGTAAACCCGTAGTTCATTCGGTTAGTACGTATTTAAAGATTGACCTTATTATTATCATATAATAATGTAAAAAGCATCTGACCAACGGATGCAAAATTTTTCGCTGGAGCCGCGCAAGTGGCATTATTTTCAATAATTATGGATGGTGCAACTTATTACATAAATAATAATAATTCTATTAACAAGATCACAATTATATACTTTAAGATTTGGCAGCTATGTTCGCACGACTTTTAACAAATAATTAGTTTACGCAGATTTAAAAGCACGGGTGTAAGTAATTAGCGGAAGATAAGGGATAAGATGCATATGCATACTGTTAGAACGTCGATTTGGTCTTTCTCGAGATAAAAATTATATATGTATGTGGTTATTATAGTTTTATAACTAAGAAAATCACCAAGGTGTAATTAATTAATTAGCTAACCAATGGGTTAAACCCTAAGCGAGATGACCTTATAATAAAATTCTAGAATTTTCTTTCATAATTAATTCTCCTCCTCCATCATGATTAAGAAAGACCTTATGAATTAAGAAAACTGAAGAATGGAAGAGACGGAACAAGGAAGGAGACGTATTGCCTGCCAGGAAATCGACGGCGATTAATGGTCGTCATTCGTGGGACGGACGAGGACGGAGGTGCATGCAAAGTGCAATTAAAGGTCAAGAAATTAAGGGGGTGGATTCGAACATCGAAGAGGGTTGGTGATTTCATTAGGTCTCAAGCCAATTCTTTCCTTTTTTTATATATATAACATAATATAATATATGATAATAATATATATAATACGTGGAGTATGTTATGGCGTCGGTGGGTTTCAATTGCATTTAATAATAAAAATGAGAGAACAAAGGGTACGTGCGATCTATTCGATTGTTACCCCCTTCCCATGCATGGTCTTAATTCTTAAACCTTCTCTCCCTCTCTCTCTCTCCCTCTTAATCTAATTGTCTTAATGTTTAGTGGTCGTAGCGTGTTGCTGTTCGACAATTGGGTGGCCGATCCATGTCCCTTGGTTGGTTGGATGATATAAACTTGGTGTGATAGAAAACTTAATGTTTTCTACTCTAGACAGCAACATTTTACCTAGGGGAGAGAATGTGGAAGGGAACTGTGAAAAGACATCCATTAAATTAGCAGCAGCTTTGTTTGGGGTTTAATTGATATTTGCACCTATAAAACTGTTCAAACTAATTTTTCAGACGTGTCAGATTGAGGAAAGGAAGAAAAAAACTCATGGATATGCAAAAATATTTATCTTTATATTATATAAATCCTTATTTATTCTGATACGATATTTAATCTGATGACTTAATCGTCATCTGGATTGTAACCATACGGTTCTTCCAAAATGAAATCCAATGAAGAAACGAGAACAATTTGCATTTATCTTCAAGCAGAGGCTAAAACCTTTATTTTGTTTAAGTAGAATAATGATTCATTAAGTTCGTGACAGGTTCAAAATGCCATCTATTAATAATGGTGCCTCCTGTTTAAAAGAGAGACACTGCGTCCCTAATTTTCTTATTTATAATATTAAAAATATATGAATCAGATAAAAAAAATTAAGCAAATATAAATTAAACATCATCCATAAAATTTAATTCAACGACTAAAAAAATAATAAACAAAAAACATGATATCCATTCTTTAAGAAAGGGCACCTTCATTTTATCCATATATAATATTTTTCAATCAGGATACATTGGCAAGCTTAGGTCGTCGCAGACATCAAATAGATTTGGCAGGGTTTCCCACCTTATACAGGCATGAAGAACCAGAGAAATATTTTTTTTTACTCTATATATATTACACGGGTTTCTTAGGGTTCTTACAAGCTTATACAACATACACGGGAACTATAAATTTGGAGAGCACAAGACACAACATGAACACTGAGCGTTCTCCAAACAAAAAACGTCCACTAATCAGATAACCACAAACATAATTCCCAGGAGTAGCTAGGATACAACAGCTTTGGACGGGATCTTCCGAGATGTGGCATCTTCGACGTGGGACCCGGTCGATTTGTTCGAAAGCCTGCGCTTGTATCTCTTCAATACCGATGCTAAGTTCTCTTTGCCCTTAGGGAAAGCAATGTCACCTGCTGCAGTGCCTGTCCGACCCTTGCGCCCCGAGATTGCAATTTCAACATCTTTAATGATCTCAAGGATCATGGTTGCAGTTGTAAAGGATCCCTTGATTGGGTTCTCAAATTTACATAAAGATGCAGTTTGTAATGGCTGATTAAAATTTCCCATGACTTTATCAGGCACTTCAAGACATGAACAGATGTTAATGGGATGTCGGGGCTTCAGAAATGCAAGATCAAGAATTCCCTGCATCAAAACAAAATAGGTCATGAATCAAGAACAAACCAAATGTAAAACTCAATAAAAAATTCTGTAAAAATGAATCAGCATCTTTCTAACGCTCGATAAAGTGAAATATTCTCTAAATAGTAATAATACGTTGAATAAATACTTTAAAAGGAGGTCGTGCACAAAGATCCCGAACACAAAAGGTAGAAAAATTTGTTTGATATCAAGTCCAGAAGAAATGAATAATTGTGATCACAGTTATGCAGTTGCTGAATCGATGCCACTGTGTCAATAAATACTTGGAATATTCATGTCCATATGAATATTCATTTAACCAAGTAGGGATCACTGAAATAATATGTCATCACAGTTTTGTGTGTATCCATGAATTCCAGTCATGTCACTATGACCAATTTGCACATATCAATGTGTCCCTGATACATGCCCACACACATCCTTGAGCCACTGGCATGATGCAGCACTGTACTCATTTTTTTCTTACCAAGAACCAGCACCGTGCATGTTTGTAACAATTTAAAGCTCTGATTGTGCTTTTTAGGCTATCAAATGGATTATTCTACCTTCTTTCATTCCCAGCTAATCAGTTAACTTTTGAACCGGATAACATAGGTTTAAGAAAATAAATGATGCCTGGACAATTAGCTAACACAATAAATCAACTATGGTTCCAAAATTGAACATACCTTCTTTTTCCTTGTATTTATAACTAAAAAAATTATCTTGTAAATTTCATTAAAACCATTGAGTTTGAGAAGTTACCTGAAGGCGATTAAGGACATATGTGTATTTTCCCCACAGCTCTGGTCGACTCTCCACAAGAGACAGCTCCAAAATCCGACGAACACACCAGACTCCAAAACTTGCAACTAATGACGATCTCCAGATACAACTATCTCCACAGTTAGGCAAGGATAAATTGCAAGGAAGGTCTGCATCTTCTTTTTTGCTAATTAGTTCAAGCTTTTGGTCAGAAGATTGATATTGAACATGGGAGTACAAACGATTCATCTCGTTATCATCTCCCTGAGATAGAAGCTTTTCAGTAGCAGCGACACGATCAATTAACTCCTCATCGTATCCACCATTCTGTCTAAAGAGCCATTCTGATCCCTCCAATTTCAGGAGCCTCAAAACGCAAAATCGAAGGGCTTGAAGTAGCCTGGCCTCTGATTGTGAGTAAGAGAAAACATCTGGTGGAGCATTCCTGGATCTGTCACTAACTGTTGGAGGTCCCATAGTCCGATCTCTGCTTGATACACCAAATAATTGTTCAAACGGCTGTTTAGACCATAGCGATCTTGTGTCTGAGCTTAAGTTTGGATGAAGTGAAAATGCATCCCTATGAGCTTTCCGTTGAGAAAGCTCGTTGAATGCCAGCGAGACTCCAGTTTTGGGGATATGACTAATATACTGTGATTGTTCGGATGCCATGCTAACCAGAGGCGGTCTAGAGACAATTGGACTTCCCCATTTTGTCTCATTAAGAAGGGAGTTCCTGGTAGCGGCAATGATTGCAGAAATATCTGGAGAACTATGGTATTTCTTTGTGCAGGAAGAAAAACCAACGTTTTCACCAGGTTCAAAAGAGGAGGCATCATAATAAGTTCCTCCTACTTGCACCTTGTTAAGTTGTGATACTCTTGGGCTTTGTAAACCAGATTGTTCAAGTACACTAAAACCATTTTCTCTCCCCTTTTTGGAAAGAATTGAATCACCGAAATTCTGAGTAGATGCTGAACTAGGATTAGGAGACATCCAAAGATCTTGTGACAGATTTGGCAAATGAGCTCTACCTGAACCTATAGTTTTGAGATAAGATGCTATCTGGTATCCATGAATAGTAGCTGGTTGATAATCATTATAATCCAAATACTGTTGCTGATGTACGTTCGAATGTAGTTCATCTCTAGATGCAAAAAGGCCGCTGGAGGAGTCACACAGATTACTATTTGAACGAGGAGTGCCTTGAGGCCAAAATATTGAACCCAATTGTGCATCATAAGCCACGTCTCCACTGTGCAGATTCTTTTGCCTTAGGGCGCCATATTCGGTAGGTATTGCTATTGTTTCCTTAGCTGAATCCTTAAGTAAATGTTTGGAGGATTGCATTTCTGCACCCACTTTCACAGAAGAACCAGATACTTTTAGATCTGTCCCCAAGAGAACACCAAATCTTTTACTATTGGCTTCTTGCGTCAGTTTCCCATGGAAATCAAAAAGTTTCCCCCAGAATTCATCCAAGATGGCTGCAAACTGTCGTCGAGCTGCGCGGCCTAATCCAGAGAACTTTGATAAACTTCCGCTATCATTACCAGTGTCCAAACGTTTTTCCTTAGCAATATTGGCAAATCCAGAATCCTCAGATATGACACTTGGTACAACTCCCTTGAGAGATTCCTGAGGTTCCACAATTTCATGACCATCTTTTATTGTGCAAACATTAGCCTCTTCTGCTGAACCTTTATCTATTACATCCGTGGCATCATTCTTTTCAACAACATCCGTATCTGACAAACTAGCGGCAGACACCTCATCAACTTGCAACTCCTTTATGATAGATTTTGGTTCTTCAGGATGGTCCATGAGTGGTTTAACAACATCGAGGCAATCGTTAAATTGATAGAGATCCTGATCTGAATCAACTGCTAGTTCAGATTGGTCAACTTTGAATTCTAAGATTGATTTATCCTGATGGATCTCCAGTGGGCTGTCACAAGAAGATTCCATCAAAGACATATTATGTTCATTAGTGGATACTTTATGTAGTTCATCATCTTCTGCCTGCTCGGATGCTCCATGCCAATCCTTTTGTGAGGACAAGATCCACAACTCGGTCTCTGGTCTTGCACTCACAGATTTCAAGGGTGTTACTGCTAAATACAATGTGAAAAAAATTGATGCACAAGCAACAACAAGAAGAGAAACATATAAGGCAATTCTAGCATTCTCAGTTGTTCCTCCAACGCTATGTATCCAGCTGCTATTTCCAAATAACATCTCGGTGACAAAGATTATGTTTGAACCCAGCATCCCTAAGAATGCCAGCAAAGATAGGATTTCAAGATACCATGTCATTCTGAAGGTTCCCATAATTAATCTTGATGATGCCACTCTAAACAATGGAATTACAGAAGATGGAAGGAACATTGCTTGAACCACTTGGCACAAGATGAGCAACTCATATATCCCTTCAGTATCAAAACTTTTTGCACAATAAAAAGCTGAAATAACAGAGAATGACTTAACTGAGAGATAATGGACATGAAAAGAGAGATTTGCACCAAACAAATGTTGCACGATCAGTTTTCCACCAATGCTCCACGTTAAAGCTGTAACCTGACTAGAGAACAGAAGGACCAGAAGAAATCCTAGAGGTGCAATACGATTCCCAAAGATCTGCAACATCAAAAGAAAGTTCCTTTAGGTTGACAAGCAGTATGAACAAGTTTTCGTTTCTAGTTCCACTAGAACATAAAAAATTTCCAACACAAATTTACAAAGCGAAAGGATAAAAGTTCTTGAGATAAATGGAAAAGCGGTATTAACTAAAGAACCTGCAAAAAGTTGATGAGGAAAAAGTGAGTAGTCATATTTTTCTGCATCAATATATATATATATATATATATATATATATATAATATATGTATACATATAAAGCATATAAAGTGTTCAACACTTCTTTCTACAACCAATGTAGAATGTTATTTTATATCGTTCCATTAATTCGAACTCCATGTATCAATCTGTCATGTTAGTTAAATAGTGAGGTTGATCGTGATTATAGCCACTCGAGCCTGATGATCATAATCGACTCCCATCATTTAACAATTTAGCTGATAGTCATGATTTTCTCTACCCTCATTTTTCTCAAGGTGAATTAGTACTTTTTTTAGAGATGTTAGATACCATATGCATATTTTGTGGAGGAATCAACAAAGCAAATGTACTCTACAATTGAATCGGCATTTAAGCTCTAGGGTTACTTCTTTCTTTGAGAGAAGGAAGGATGGCTGAAAAGTTTGGATAGTCGTCCACTTTTTATTACTATAAAAGTTCTGGATTATTAATGTACAAGTATGAAAAGGAAGAGTAAATCCACCTCTCTGAAAATGGGCTCCACAAAAGCTACCCCCCCCCCCCCCCCAATCACTCTAGAGTTACTTCTTTTGACCTTTCCCATGTGCAGAATAGTTTTCTCTCCTACATTCTACTACCTCAGTAATATAAAAGGATGGCTACTAAAACTACGTAGTCATTGTTGCATTTTACAGCAAAAGAAAATAGTTTTTCCCAGAGCCCGAAGACAATAATGAACATGTCATTGTCTTTTTTTCTCAATGAGTTTGAACTTCTAATCATATGATCTTGCTCAAGCTACCATTTATTTAGTTATCCTTATGAAAGTCGTGAAATACCAGAATCTGATTATTGGTTTATCTTCTTCTATCTCCCTCATTTCTGAGTAACACTGAGATTTTATAGCCATTTTAGATTTATCGAATTAGCTGAGATAACAAGCAGTCAGGTTTAGGATCTGTTCTTCAACTACTAAGAAAAGCCCAAAAGTTGGCGACTGTGCATCATCAACAAGAAATACTTAGAAGTCTTCTTTCAAGCTGAATGCACTTGAAGTGGATATATGGAAGAATAAGACAAATATGTATTTGATAAGAACACATACAGCCAAATACAATGGCATGAATGTAAAATATAGGCAAGATTTATTGACAACAGTGACAAAAGGATTTAAATGCTCACACCACCTATATAAAGAACCTGATACATCAAACATGAACTAAGTGAACTCAATCACATGATTTTAAAATTTGCATTGCAACTGCTAAGACATTTCAGTTAGCCAATACTCCTTAAAGGCAAACATTAAGAACATCAAATGTCAATTACCTGATCCATTAGTAGAGAAAGATCTTGAAAATTGAGTGCAACATCTGTACCACTGAAAACAACTGCTGCGGAGTTCATCAGAACATAGTTCATCAAAGAAATGCCAGTAAAGATGAACAAGATAGCAAAAAAATGGTCATGGAATAAGGCACCAATATGTACATTCAGAGTTTGCTCCTGCTGCTGCATACAGAAAAATCATAATCAGATGTCTACAAATCCTCAGAAGAGTTTTTTTTTCCTTTTGCAGACCAAAAAATGCCAGGATTAACAATTGTTCTATTAGCACAAGACATCCTTTCCTTTATTCTTCTACAACAGATAATGTCAGTCAATAAGTACCTAGAGCAAAGTTTCCATTATGTTGACTTTCAATGTTTAAAATTAAGACAAGAAATATTCAAGATGTGTTGAGACATTTATTCCTCAACATATTTCAACTTGTATACCTTTCATTCTACCAGCAGGAAAGCAGTTACCCTGTTTTCCGCAGCAACCATTTGAAGATTTTTTTGCGTTCAGTTACTTCAAGCATTTTCAAATGTCTGACAATATAATAGAAAGTAAGTGGCTCAAGCATTGCAATCAGAGTATTTTGGCAGACATGGATAGCAACCTGTGTAGGTGTTGTGGATCCATAGGAAGTCACAAGGATGAATTAAAGTTCAGGGTCCAAGAAAGTAAGGATATAAAATCATTTATGTTTATCTTAAAAAAAAACAAAATGGACGATTGTTAAGTTCGGGTAATCATCCATTCTCCCTTCAGAAAAAAGAGAGGATGTATGATCCTTCTTTCTCTAAAAGACCTATAACAGTGTTCAGGTACATGATACAATGCAATAGACATATTCAGTTAATGTATCACATATAGTTATACAACATGGAAGCACATGACGAATGTTTTGTTACCTCAATACTTTTTGGGTGAGAAGATTGTAAACAAGCACTGAAATAAAATCTAACTGATATAACATTTGTAAATTAGCTAATGTAGCTTACGATGATAAGCCATGCTCCCTTGAGGTAGAAAGTAGATAATCTAGTTAACTACAATGGCCACAACAATCGCTACAACTTACAATAATTGATCTCAAATATGTATCAACATCCAAAGAAGACTGGATGAAAATACCCTAGTTGGATATTCTATTGTTTTATTATTTTTTGAGGAAGAGAAGGACATCACTCAGAGTCTGACATCCATTTATTAATGAATACTGCACTGTACAATATGTACAAGTATGGATATTTTACTGTTATCAGAAGAAATAAATAACTATACAAGTTTGATAAGTTCCACAGGAAAATAAGAAAAAAAACTATGAACTAAGGAAACCAAGAAAGAGAAATTCAACTTACATGGACAATGGACGAGTGCGCATAAAAGTTATGTGCCATTATATTCGACCCAAGAAGAGACATAAGCAAATAAGCACTGTCACCACTCAACTTAGGGGAAAATATATTCATTGTGAGAGGCATTTCTGGCTGACTAGTTAAAACACCAACTACATAAAACACCAAGGCAAATCCCGCTATGGTTACATGGAATGCTTCAGTCGCCTGATTCTTCTGCATTCAATGATATACCATCATCGGTAACTAAAGTTATACCTTAGGTAGCATGTGTTGAAGTACTTCTAGAATGCACGTGATCAAAACTTACCACAAGGGTGATGAAAAATGGAAGCAGAATAGCACCCACTATGGCAAAAGAGACAGAGAGAGATAAGTCAATCCCCAGGAGTGAGTTTAAACCATGTGCTATCCCAATGATCTGTATTGTTAAGATAATGTCAGGCATTCCATAATGTCAGCAGAAAAAGAACAAAGCAATAAATTGTTCAGGTCGGAGATTTGCTTTGACTACAAGAGGAAAAACATAGAAAAAACATAAGATTAAAAAAGGAAAGGAATAAGTGCATAACTTGTTCAAATTAGAAATATACCATAGTGAAATCTGAAGCCATCATAGATACTTCTGCTTGAATACCCAGTATCATGCATGTTGGCCTGGAGTATTCCTCGGCGCATAACTGTATTGCAAGTAACATTAAGGGTGTGCAACGTTTCAGCATTTTTTAGTATTAAACAAGAAATCATATGTAAAATACAACATGAAGAAAAATCAAAAAGCTCATGAAAAAATTAACAACGTTTTAGAACTACTATCAAGCCTTTATGCAAAAAATGAGCAAAACAAAATTTTGAAGCGATAAGTTACTGATATGTGCTTGCAGACTAAATAAGCAAAAGTGGCATCCACGGATCATTAGAAAAGAACTAATATTCTCATGAGATGAGGTGAAGTGTCACCTAGAATTTTAGACAACAGACAAAATAGGAACTAAAAGCAAAGGACATAATTGGATCTAAAAAGAAAAAGAGGCAATGAGAGAATTGCAAATCAAATATATCCCAAAATTTTCTTCTTCCTTTTTTGCAAACTTATGCGTAGTTGGTATAAGTTGCCTGCACTTAAATATTCTATTCATTTCTTCGTCTTCTTTTTTTGAGAGGATTCTATTCCTTTCATTCTAAGATTTAGATCTTCATTTTGGAAATCTATTGCCAATAGAGGTCTTTGTCTCCGTTTTGATTTTGCACATTATCATAAAAAATGAAGAAATATGGGAAGAAGAATTTGAGCAAAAGAATGTTAAACTTAGCCGCAAACCTGGACCAAAAAAATACCTGTGCTAAATCCTTCCTAGTGACCGTCCCAATGCAAGTTGCAAGATACTGGCATAGAATGGCAGTTAAATTGAAAAATAGGGCCAATAACACAAGATCATATCCAAACTGAGCCCCAGCCTCCACTGTTGCTAACCATTTTCCAAGGTCGATATAACCCATCGATATAATCAGTGCAGGCCCAATGGATGGAAAAAACAGGTTAACCATTCCAGATTTTGCAGCTTCCATGGCCAGGAAATAAACTGCGTGCCAGGATGGTCAACACACTATTCCATGGATCAGAGGGAAAAAAATATGGTGTCGTGGTAAGCTTGATTGATCAAGTTACATGCATGGGTCAAATTAAAAAAAAAACCCAAAAGTGACTTATCCTCGTACACATCACGGATGAAAGAAACTTTTGGGAATTCAGTAGTAGCAATCCATCATCTTCAGAGAACTGAAGTAAGCAAAACAAGATATTCCGCTGGCCACACTCAACTGACTATTATTCACAGAACTTCTTCAGACGCAGCTGTAAATGCATAATCTGCCAGCTTGTACAGGCCATGATGGATTTAACTAAGATCTGCTTTCTCTCCGTTGATTTTTTTGAAAATTTGACAAGAAAGAATTTAGAATATCCTCGCATAAAACAGAAACCTCGAAGAAAAACCAAAATTTAGTGATGCTTTTTCGGACAAGGAAGATTGCATTCCACTTGTAAACCTCATGTGATTACCGCGATAGGAAATTCCTACCAACTGTGCCAACAGAACATGAAATAATTCCTAGAGAAAGCTTCAGAGTGCATACAATGACCATAGCAAGGTGTCATTCACATAAAACTTATCTCAAATCCTTCCCGCCTGCAATGAGATGGCAACGCACAGCAAGATAATAAGACTGTTAAATGTGCAAAAGAAAATGATGAACTGCAAAAGTTATATCCATTTAAGTGACAATAACCAAACACTTTTCTCTAAAGAAAAAAAAGGAAAAGAAAAGAAAAGGTGAGAACTCCAACAAGCCATTAAACTTGCTCTTTATTGTAAATTGAAAACCACAAAAAAATATCAAAGAACATTTGCAAAAAAGTAATATCAAGAGTTAATTAAATATAAAAAAAATATTGCTGAAACAAGCTCATCAATTTGCACTGCCACCACTTATCCTTCAAGTTCTTCAAATATGCACCCTTTGGTTACTTCAAAATTGAATTTTTCAGATTCTTAAAAAGAAGAATTAACAACTACGAAAGAACCAGAAGAATATTAAAATTGTGCGTTAGAAAGTACATAACCTAGTAAAGTATTGATATTTGTCCACAAAAAGCCACACAGGGATCAAATCATAGCAACGGAACATCGACGAATCCTCTTGCAAAGTTATTGTGAACTGAAATCGCGGTCATCACAAGAACTAAAGAAACAAAAGGGAAAAGGAAGGAAAAGGAAGCCAGAAAAGATTTTAAGATCTCGTGGGAAAAGTTTCCTGCTTGGTCACTGCCTTTGGAAACCGATCTCCCAGTTCCTTATCCATTCTAATAGCTCTGAGGGAAATCTCAAAACAGAAAAAAAAAACGAATACAACAAAATCAAATTAGGAAAAAGTAGAAATTTAAAAAAAAACTGAAATTTGCATCAAAAGGAACGGCTCAAAGGTCAAACCTTTTTACACACTTCGACGACTTAGATTGAAAGCAAGGGAAGCACGGAAAGTGCTAGGCGATCAACCTTCACCTCCAAAGGAGAATTCTCCGCCAGAACCCTAAAAGATTGTTCAGAGTGGAGCATGCCCGAAAGGCACGAGTGGAAGCTTCAGGGGAGGAGAAAGAAGACAATAAAGAAAGAGAGAAAAACTATCTTTGCAATTTAGTACTGAAAAAAATGACAACCTTTACATAATAAAACCAACCAGACACATTTTGATATTGGGAATAAGGAAGCCGTGGAGCACCGTCGATCTCGTGATCGACGGCGGCCTTTCTCAACTCTCAAATCACGCGATGTAACGGTGAAAATCGACGGTTTGGTTCACTTTTTTTTGTTCAGCCAAGACGCATGAGGTTTTTTTTTTCTGATCCCCTCACCTCTGCTCCTTTTCTCGATCTCTCTCGTCTCCATTCGCTTTGCTGCCCCTTGAAAGCCATCCCGCCGTCATCTTCTATGAAGACAGCCCCCGAACGTCAGATCTGAAGACGACATCCCGAACGCTGAATTTGAAAAAGATGCTCTTGCATGCCGGATCTGAAGACGCTGCCTCCTAAATATCCGATCTGAAGATGCTGCCCCCGAATGTCGAATCTGAGGATGCTGCCACCTCAAACACCTCTTGCCCTTGCCTAATTTAAGAACAACTCACACAGAGGGGTGGTGTCAATCTTCCAGCGAAGTTCCTTGCACTTGTACCCCTTGCACTTGTACAACACTCATGAATCATCACTCCTGATATGAGCAAAAGCTCCAGCTCACTGATATTTCTTTGTAGCAAAACTAAAAGATCAACATAACTCTCTCTTCAAAGATGTGAAAGGGGAAAAGACGGAACCAATTTTATTTGTGTTTTCACTAATAATCATATGAAAAAATTCATTAATATCGTTTCTTTTCACAGTATGAAACACAAATCTTGGTGTGCAACCTGAACATTGAGAACTACGTACTGAACTGCAGACATGCACCACTCATGTTGCCCCTTCATGATGCAACACGATGTGGCGGTATTGGGCTGTGAAGAGACCTCATCTATCTCGTAAAAGAAATTTTTGCAGGATATCTGTTTGATCGATCACGAGGAAGATGACGATCGCTCAAGAGGAAGATGCAGCAGAGTCAAGGGGGAGGCGAGGGGTATCGAGAAAAACATTCGTGAGTCTTCATTGAACCGATAAACTGTGAATCAAACCGCGCGATTTGAAAGAGAAAAAAGCTACCGTCGATCTCGTGATGAACGAGAGTCCATAGCTATGGACCAATTTTGGCTCCACACAGCATCCTTATTCCCTTTGATATTACATGTAGGCCCTTGTCATCTTTTTAAGAAAAATCTTAATTACTTAATAAATTATATATTTCTTTTAAAAAATATATACGTCGTCCACAGTTTTGATTTGTAATATTAAACATAATTTTTCAAATATTTTTAAGAAGTTTGATGTAGGCACACATGATAAAACTAAATATTGATAGAATAATAAAACTTTATTCATCGAAATTTAAACTTCGCTCAAAATATGATTCTATTTTCAACGAATATTTTAAAGGCAACTATTGAACTAAAGTGATCGATGGTGATTTACATTTTTAACGTGTTTTTTCTAAGCATTCGTAACTTTTCCAACTTTTAAATCTAATGAAGGTTAATTTAGTATCACTTTTTTTTTGTCTGTCCAATGGATCATTTGGCGGATCTAATCAAAAAAATGTAATTATTAGTATTAACTAATGAAATATCTTAAGTGTGAAAGTCGATTCTAAAAGAATAATAAAATTATGCATTTGGATAAAGGTTATAATAATAAAGATCAAGAAAATGTATGAGATCATGGCACAATTTAGGGATCAATAAATGCATGTTGTTTTGTGGAAATAAGTGCAAAAGAGTCAACAATTAGAGTTGAACTCCTCCATTTGAAGGCATGTGGCCAAAAGTTGTAGATGTGTCTCCTACATCTTCAGATATTTGGGGGGGATGTAGCTGCTTGTGATTGAAACCTTTATAAATTTTCTCACGGAAATATATAAAATGACTTGCTTTTTTTTCAGCTTGTAAGTATCGAAAAGATAAAAAGGGGGAAAACGTGCAAATTATTTTTTTTTCGGGCCTTAATAATATTTAATCCTATTGAATTATTGCTTAAAGGACTATTTATTTGAAATTCCTTATTTTCATCCTAAATATTAAGATTATAAATGTATGTAGATTAGTTTAAGAGTTTTTGTCTTTTAGTAATTCTTAGAAAGGTTATCAACATCTACAGTTTACATCCTACATTCTTGTAATTTTGAAATTGTGATTTTTTTTTTTCCAAAGGGTGTCTGATCTATTTGAATTTTAATGCACCATGCTTCAGAAATTGCAATTCAATTTTTGTTCATAAACTCCGACTTGTATTTTGTTCTTGATCTGTCTTTTAAACGTCGATTAATGGTAATATATTTTTGTCTTTACTTAGAATTTATGAAGTTTGTTGATCTTGTGCAAACCATTTGATGAGATTTCAAAGTGGGCCCCGGAAACAATTTAACAATAGTAGTTGTAATTGTCGCAGTTAGCTAATTAGTTAACTCTAAATCACTTATTTTATTATTAAATTTTAATTGTAACTTAATTATTAGGTCTATTTATTGTAATCATTATTATTCAAATCCTTATTTAAAAAATATAACTTTACTCATAAAAATCTATATAAAAGTTTTCAAGCTCAATAATAAAAGTTCGAGTGACCCGATCGATCTAAATTAGAATAGGGTTTTAATTTTGGGGAGGTAATGGCTTATTTTCTTGTTCTTTCTTTGGTCACAAATTTTTTATTTTAATTTATAAAAATTGGGCGCAGAAGTGAACTTAAATTTGTGTGGTTCGAAACAATTAGTTAATTGTCGGCTTTTTTAAGTTTCTCTAAGATCTTTTTATGACTCTTGAAATGACATTTTTAACCTTCTAGAGAGACGGGCAAAGTTGACTTTTACTATCATCATCAAATTGAGTTTTTCTTTTATTCTTTAGATTTTATGTAACTTAAATAAATTTTGAAATAAAAAAGTTTAGAAATGTGATAATATAATAATTGTAATACTCACGTTCTCAAAAAGTCATTGTAGAGGCATTATTTAATTTTATGATTTTTCACTTTGATCAATCATCATAACAATTTACATAAATGAAAATTTTAAATATATAAACATAATTTTAGTGAAAAGAAATTATCTAGTAACAAATTATCTATATGTTATGGAGCTACATTTATGCACTATTAGATCTCTATCAATATTCATGTTCATTTAAAATTTATTTGTCCAAGAAGTTATTGTATTTACTATTTTGTTGGAATATTCTGCAACAACTTCTGCTCTCATTGGATGCAATAGCTCTTCGCATCCATATGTAACACGTTAATATGTTAATGATAAATTAATCTCTATCCAATGTCATACTTTGCTATATATATTTATGTTCATATGTATAATGAAACAATAAAAAATTCACATATTCTTCCATATTATATTAGAGCTCCAATTATTTATGGCCTCCTCTAATCAAACTTTTGATGCCCCTTACAATGCATCCTCATTGGCTCAAAATTTTGGAAGCTCTCGTTCAATATTTCTATCTTTTCGTCAAATTCATCATTTTATTTTCTTAAAATTGACCTCCACCAATTACCTCATCTATAAGACTCAATTTCTTCTAATTGTACACAATCTTGATTTAAAGGGATTTATTAATGTCTCTAATATGTGTCCTCTATGCTACTTCCCTCTCGGTCTTATCCTGGACATATGATATGGGTGCAAAAGGATCAACCCCTTTTAAGTTGGATAATTTCCTCTCTTTATGAAGACATTCTTCCTCTAGTTGGTCATTCAACATTTGTTATAGCATGGAAAGCTCTTCATCAAGCACTAGGCGCACTTTCATCAGGCACTAGGTGCACCTATGGCATATTAGGATCCTACAGTTGACCATATAGTTACAGAACATGAAGAAAGGAGACTCTTCTATTTCGTCCTTTCTCTGATAAGTCAAGTTCTAATGAACTTGCTACAATAGGTCATTCCATATCTACACCTAACTTTAATGCTATAATCTTTAATAATCTTAACAGTGATTTTCAAGACATTATTTCCCCCACCCCCCCACGAACAAAGCCTATTCAATATGTCGAACTTCATAGTAAATTACTCAGCCATGAAATCCGTCTTTACAACAGCATCAAACCCATGTTGCAGAGTCTTTCCCTCCCGGTGCTCACCTCACTCATGTTACTCCGGCAAATAGAACTCCTCTGATTGGTGGATCTCATGGGGCTTCTAATCTTCATAGTAGATCCTTGTTCCATCTGCGAAGTCTTTGGACACAACCCTTACAAGTGCAAGTTTCATCACATGACAATTGTGACTCCTCAAGTTTATTCTGTGATGGCTTCTGCCTATGCTCCTCCCATTGCTTCTCCTAGTCCTAAAGATTCACCATCTATTCCTTCTTTTGTGGCTCCTCCTCTTGCACCATCTTTTGTAGGGTCCCTTCAATATGTTGTCCTAACAAGGTCATATCTTACCTTTCCAATAAATACAGTATGCCAATACATGCATCGACCCAAGAATTCTCACTGGTAGACCATCAAAAGAATACTATGCTACCTGAAGGACATTGTCTTACTTAGTCTTCAAGTTACTCGCTCTGTAAATCTCACATTATATGCATTTTCAAACGTTGACTGGGTCGATAATTTTAATGATATAAAGTTTGTTGGTGGTTATACAATTTTTCTAAGTGGAAATTTGGTGTCATGGTATGTGCAGCAAGTAATACACTATCAGTCATTCTTCTACTGAGTCTAAATGTCACGCCATTACTAATGCCACAACCAAACTTGTTTGGCTTCAGTCTCTCCTCAATGAACTCGGTCTTTCGATCTCACCTTCAATTCTTTGGTACGACAACCTCAATGTGACTTATCTTACAACAAATCAGATATTTCATGCACATATAAAATATATTGAGGTGGATTTTTCATTTTGTGTGTGACCTCATCATTTAAACGACTATTACAAGTGCATTTTATCTCTTCTTGGGATTAGTTAGATGACATTACGCTCGCTTTCATTCTTTTTATGCCAAGATCCATCTTCGATCGCCCATCATAATGCCAGGCTTGTAACGGTAGGCTTGCAGGGGCATGTTGGAACAAAAATTGTTGTATCGAGTATTTCGCAACAATTTCTACTCTCATTGGTTGCAACAGCTCTTTGCATCCACATGTAACAGATTAATGTGATATTGTATAACAAATTAATCTCTATCTAATGTCATGCTCTTTTATGCACACTTATGTTCATATATAACAATCAAATATTCATATATTTTTCCATATATTTTCATGTACGCATTTAGGTACAAGAAAATTCCAATGAACACAACACTCAGTACACATGATCATCCAACAATAACGTATAAATCATGCAAATGCCTTTACCATACACACATTAATTAATTTCATATCAATACTATGAAGTATTAACGAACAATTATCTAAATAATGAATAATAATAATCATAATGAAAATCAATTAACAATAAAATAATTGATGATATATAATAATAATTATTCATATAATCAATTTAATGATTGTCATTATCAACAATAAATTAGCAATTGCTCACAAATCAATTTTGGTCCCACTTAAAATTATTAATTTAACCATTATCTATAAGTCAACAATCGGTTGCAATTAGTAATTGATTAATCATTTTAATTATTCCTCAGTCATAATTATCAATGTGTTATAATTATTAATATTTAATCATCCATCAAATACAAAAGACTATAATTAATTATTAATAAACTATAAAGATAGTAATAACTCATTCTTAATAGTTAGGAATTATCCATCAAGCAAGTAATGAATGTAATTACAGATATATAGTTTATTAAGGGAACTTATGAGACATCAATTATTCATTAATTAAATGTATGTCTTTGTCATTTATTTATCGTATGTTTTTTAAAATGTATGTCTTTGTCATTTAGACGGTCTTGACAGTCGATAAAATCTCCGTCCATAATTTTCACGGATAATTTCATCCGTCAAAATTTTCTTCTGTACTCTAGAAGGGATTTCGTCCTTCAAAAATTATCCGTTGGAAAACGTAATTTTTCTTGTAGTGAGATCATACGGAACACCATGGCATATAAGTCAGGTTTCAATATATTAATTAAATAAATAGATCCAGTTTCTCATCAATTGACATATTTTAATTATCAATTATTAGTAATTAATAATATATAGATAATTTGTGATGGATCATTTTCCATAATAGTTAATGATAATCAAATTAATGATCAACCATAATAATAAGTCAAACATCAATTAACTAATCAACAACAATAATATGACTATGAACAATCAATATCATAATAATAATCACAATTATATATAAATTAGTTCATAAAATTATATTTTATATCATCAAACTTGGGTCATATCTTATATATAAAAATATAATCCTTGGCCAATGAAATTCGGGCACGCCTAGCATCAAGGTTGGATCGACTCTAATTCTCTTCTCTCAATCCATGTCATTGGAACTCTAGCCGAGTTAACTAGAAATTAGTCCGAATTCTCTTCATTCAACATCGTCAACCACAAGTTCTCGAAACTTGGGTTGTGCAACCGTGTCACCCAGGTTAAGTTCTATGAACTCGATTAGGATTCAATAATAACCAAAGCAGAATTTCTCAAAACCTAGGCTATGTATTGTTGAATTTAGATCGAGTTCCACAATCCATCCAAAATTATGCCTTTCGATCCTATTTTTCAAATGATTAACTATGCAATTCTATCCATAATTTATTCATACATACCATCCACACAAATTATAAACTTTGTATGAATATTGCTGTGCAAATTGGAATATTCTTTCATGCATGACTTCTAACAATTTCAACCATTTTCTCCTCTCATGCCTTGTTTTTTCTCCTCTCATGCCTTATTTTACATGCACATGAGAGAGAACATGAGACCTTTGTGTAGGAAAATAAGCTTTTGGTTGTGTGAAAACCATACCATTAATATGGGTTTATTTATAAGGGTGGATGTGCATTCAATCTTTTTCTAACTGAATTTAGATTTTGACTAGGACTCATCCTTTTTCATAATCTTCTTCTATTTATTCCTTTTATTTGCAATCAAACTATATTCTATTTTATCATCTTTCTTCAAATTTGAAATTAAATAATATCATAATATTTTATCTCCTAGTTTTTGGATTAAACTAATGAAACCTTATATTTTATTTGTTAAAATATTTTATAAGTTTAGAACTCTTAATTTCATCATAATTGAGGGTTTATAAGATAAATATATATTTAAATCCAAATAAAATTAAAATATGTAATTTTAATCTAATTACAATTCCTATTTCAACTAATGTTTTATCTTTTCTTCATTTCCTATTTTTTATCTAACTATACTTTTATTCCATTTCAAACTATCAAGTATCTCCTTGATTTATTTTCTAATTAAATGTAATAATTGTTTTATTTCCCAAGTTATGGGGCATCACAATAACAATTAAAGCGAAATTTATGCTAAAAGAATAAGCAATATTCAATAAAGTTTAAGATTAATTAGTTACTTTTATTTTATATTATCAAGATTTAAGCCAATTATTAAGTCAAATTAATAAGAAGGTCCGATGAGATGATGTTTAGATTAAAAACATCTTCACATATAATTAATATAACGTCCTTGATCCTTAACTCCATGACATTTGTCTCAACCCATCTCAATCATCAAAGCATATATCAACACTTATATGTACACTAATGTCACACCTCGAAATGATTATACATCCTAAAATGAGTAAAGACAAATATGTTCATTGTTAAGAAGACGTAATATCTTTTGATTATCTATCTTCATGGTCTAGCTTTTGTTATTTAACTACTAATTTTAGAGTTCTATAGATCTTGACCGAGTTATTGAATCCAATTGATGGAACTATGTCCGTGAAAATACTGAAGAGATTTGTATTCCAAAATCCTAATTCATTATGTTTCTTCTCTGACTCTTTATTTATCATTCATATTATCTTGCTGCAATTTACTTTGTAATCATCTAATATTTCTCTATGATGGCAAATAGTGGGCACTATTGAGATGAAGGGCTCATAGAACTTTTTTAGGGCCAAAAGTATACATGGAATTCCAAATGACGCAAATGAATTGTTGTTCTAATTAAACTGTTAATTTGATATGTTATTGCAATTTCACATACCTTTCATAATAGCTTGCGTGAATTGTGAATATGGTGATAAAGGTTAGAAGAGGTGTTTCAATTTGTGCCCTTATCTTTGGAGAATATTATTTTAATCTTTCCACATTTTTTTCCACTTCTAACTAGCACAATTAAAATGTCGGAAAGTCTAGTTCGAGCAGGAAAAAAATGTATATTTCTTAAACTTGCCTTTGTGCACCTTTTAAATATCAAGAATTTATAAGAAATTTTAAACAAGGAACTATTTCCTCATGTTTCTTGATTTAGTAGGGATGGATTAAATTTAATTGAGGTGTGACGGTTTAAAATGACTACACATTGTTTGGATACTATTTTTTTTTTAACTAAGATTATCTTGGTATTCATAAGTGTAGAATTAAAAAGCACCAAGAGGGGGTAAAGTGGTATATTAAAATCACAATTATTTTTTCAAATCGTTGTAGAAAAATGAGCCCAAACAAGTGTGTTATAGTCGACATCGAGATCGATGAAGATTCACTATATTTCTCCTTTCTTGTAGGAGAGAACAGTCTTTTTTCTACTACATTGTCTTCTTCTTTGCTCAAAAGTTAATGCAAACCTCTTCGTACCAATTCACTAAATGAGAACATAAGAATTTCCTCCAACTCTATCTTCTTATAGTAGATGTTCACACTTAAAAACTAAGAGAGGGAAAATATGATTTGTAGAGCTCTTGGATGTGCTTTTAGACTTGGATGAAGCTGTAGAATAATTTTTCTTGCTTTGATTATCTTCCTTCATGTTTTGGCATTACTTTTTATAGGATTCTTTTGAAAATATGATTGTTGCTACTTTTTTGAAAAAAAAATTTAATTTTGTTCGGCCAACTCTGAATCGGGCATCCGCTAGGATTATTGTGTGTTTGTTCTATATAGTAAATAAATGTTATATTGTCTATCTTTTCTGAAGCGAGCATCGGTTCCACAAATCGATCATCTGCTCTGACAATATAGCCATTACTCAATCACAGCATGTCATCGTCCTTCAGCCATCGGTCGTCCATTTCATTTGGTTTTTAATTTTGATGCCCAGAACGAGCATCCATTTCATGAATCAGTTATCTGTTATAAAAGGTTTCAACTCTCGTATTTTTGTGGACAATCCGTCAACTTCTCGATCGTCAATTTTATTTTTCAATGGACGTCCATTCTATAGATTGGTCATCCGTTCTAGAAGCTTCCAACTCTCGCAATTTCACAAACATTCTTGATCGTCCATTTTATATTTCAACGGTATTCGTTCTATAAATCGGTTGTCCATTTTAGAAGCTTTCAACTCTATCATTTGGCGGACGTTGTAGTGCTCATCTGTTGCTTCAAATAGTCGTATGTTTTGATAGTTGTAAGTCTATTCATTATCCTAACAAGTGCCCAATAATCAGATTGATTGCCCGCTATATTTATCGATAGTTTCTTTGAAATTATCATAGAGGCCATCCATCAGCTTTACCAAACGTTTGTTTCTTCTACAATTTGAAAGTGATATTTTCTTTTGAAAGCTAATTATCCTATTTGGTTCAACACTTCAATCAATATTATTATATCATTTTTTTGTTTGCTATCATCAAAATATTTGAGATATAATCTTCGGACCAATAATAAATGCCTCACATGATTTAAAATTAGACCAACCAAATTGATAATTTTGAAAGAGAGATCATTATTCTCGTTCTACCCTTATTTCTCGTTATACTCTTATTTCTTCTCAATCAAATAAAAAAAATATTTTTTCCTTAAGAATAATTAAGACATTTACCGCATTCTATCCTATTAATTTATATCCAAACAAAATTTCTTTAAACTCTTATCACACTCTATAGCACCAACTCTTTACTTCACCACCTTAACCCATCCCTTTTATCATTGCAATATCAAACAAAACCATAGATTGTGATGCCATCATCTGGTAAGTTTGATCTGTCATCTGATGAAGTTCCATCAAGAGTCTCAAAGTGATTTGACGCCTGTTGGCATGCTAAGAGTTAGCTGCAAGTAGGTAGTTCATGAGAAAAATGGAACTTATCCAGGTTTTCTTCCATTTATGAGGAAATATCTTACGGTCTTTTCGATAACTAATGTACTAGATGAAAGAATGCAAGATTAATTTCAGATCAAAACTGGAAGGAGACGCATTCATTAATTTCACTTTGTTCAAGTCGTCGTGATAATATTAGTTAGAAATGGCCTTTTTTTCAAGGAGATATGCAGAGCCTCACAAGGCAGTATATTATAACTACAACTCAGCTTGGGGGCAGAAAAAGAAAAAAAAATCATTATTATGATTTGAGAGAACAAGGAAAACAGTATTTATGTTTCATCCTTTGGATGTACAATGATACTTTACTCGGATCCTTTATTCACCTGATATTGGTCAATTTGTATCAGTCTTCCTCAAAATCCGGTTCAGTAGGCTTCTGTAGCCTCACGAGCTCTCTAGTACTCTTGTTCCTCAGCCTGTGCACCCCTCTGAGAGCATTGGCCGCAAAACGGGATGCATATATCGTCGCCCCGAAGTTGGATGATCCATCCAAATTGTCACCCAGTTCCGCCGTTTCGTCCCTGCGGCGGAGCTCGGCCATCTTCCGCTTCATGTACCGCCGCCACGCGGTTTGGATGAAGCAGGCCGCCCACGTCCTCCACTGCTGCGAATAGAACCGGAAGGTCTGCTGCACCTGCCTGCTGTGGAGCCTCCTGAACTGACTGGCCACGAACTTGAGTTCGTCGGCGGTCAGCGCGAAGGCTTCGACTTCCGTCAAGGCCTTCACGGTCCTGGTGGAGGACGGGAGGTTCGTCCCTGACTTCGGATCCAGCGCCCACGTCAGCAGCTCCTCGCCGCAGAAGTCCCCCTCCTTGAGCAGACTCCTGTTGAAGAAGCCGCTCCTTCCGCCGTCGGTGGTCACGCTCTCCAAGCGACCGCGTATTATGAATATCATCTCGTCCACCGGGTCTCCTTCTCGCACGATGTACGTGTTCTCCGTGCACAAGCTTGGCTTCAACCTCTCGCATATGGCATCAAGCAGTCGCTCATCCATGTTCTCAAACAGAGGTACCTAGCAATCAGTTCCAAACGAAGGTATCATAGCCAGATCCCACTGACTTGGGTACCTAAAACTTTGACTGTGCCTACTTATTGATATAGTAAGACGTCAAGAACATGGAGTGTCTCTTTTAAAGTAATGATCTTGAGCAAGTCCTGCACTTACCCTTCTAACAAGACCCAAACAGAGATGGCGCTTGATGTCCCTCCTAAGGTCCTTAGGGAGGGACTGAACCAAGGTTTCTTCGTCCACTCCTCTTGTCTCAAGCCATTTGTACTGGTCGTAACGCCGCACTCGTTCTCTGAGATCTTGCGGCAGCAAGCGGTGGTGCATCCACTGCTCCGAATCACGCCTTTTGATTCGCATCTCTTCCAGCCGTATTGTTAATGACTGAAGATAACTCTGTAAGAATTTACATGTAAAATCACATCAGCAGGATCACCTTAACGAGCATAAGATTTGTTAGAGAAAGATCGCACTGTTTCAGAACTCGCAAAGAAAACAGAGGACGTGTGATAAATATAGAACGCATAATATAAGGCAGGACGTTAAGAATTTTTACCTGCATATTGCCGATAAGGAGGGCAAAGAGGATCAACCCAAAAATAGCAAGAGTAATGGAAAATATCACCTCTCCAGGATAAGTGCTTGTCTCGAGACCTTGGCCAAGGGTACTACATTGAGCAGGTGAGAGAGGGTCACGAGAAATGACAGATAACATTCCAAGAACATTCTCCTGAAGTATAAAACATTCAAAAGTTCATATCTTTTTCGGAATATAGATTTCAGATGATTCATGTGCCTGCTACAGTATACTTGGTTACAACTTGCAACCAAGGATGGATCACCAAGACACCTTTGAGCTCAGCTACCCAAAATTTGATTTCAGTTCCTATTTTGGTCACTGTTCCTAAAGAGTTGGATATTACTTTCATCAAATTACGGAAGAAAGTAATAATCATATTTTTGCCAAAATTTCATATCAAGCTCATTAACTGCATATATACAAGCATGGTTTACTTTCTGACCTCATTCTCTCTATTGAATTGATTAACTATGCTGAAGAAAAAAGAATGTTCATGGATTTCATAACTATTATTAGACTATAATAGCCAGGTTCACACAATCTTTTCTCTAACCTGCATAGTTTATAATCTAAGTTCTTACTTAAATTGTTCTACATTTTCACCATATGTTTTCCAGTTTCCACCACAATTCTCTTGGCCAATTTCTTTATACCTACATCCAATACTAAGTGATAGATCAAAAGAGAGATTTTTTATAAAAGATCATTCCCTATGGTAGGATGTTTGGCAACTTGAACTGCAAGAACACTGATGACGAGTTCAGATAGAGGAAAGGAAAAAACCGCTATGTTAACGAGACTTTCAACTGAAAAGAAGTCTGACCTTAGATTCTGCAAGCCCCACCATAAACAATAACAAAACTTGGATACGAACTTCTTTGAGGCAACAACTCCTGATGTCAAGGATTGTGTATAAATTCCAAAGTTGAACTGTGAACTTTCACCATCCACGGAACAATACTGGTCAAGAACTTCTTGGCTGACATTGTGCCATGCATCGAAACCATCCATATATGTGTTTCCACAGTACAAGTAATTAACATTACATCCATCAAATTTCTTGCAAGCTGCTTGCCAGCAGTCATCTTCACGCTCTACAGCAAACAAGTACCAGAATGCACCAACTATCTGCAAATATAAATATCAGAGACATAAATCATAGGATTCCACATTCACCTAGACTCCGTGCCTCAACCTAATCCAAGCAACCGGCAAAAACACAAGCGACTGGATGGTGCTGGCTCGCTAGTTTCGGGATTTTGGTTTATTATTAGGAATTTTAGGTTTTTATTGGATAACAGAATAGGGGCAGTTGATAATTGAATCCAATTTTTCCCATTATTTTACTATCAATAATAGTGCAAAAAGAAAGCTCGGCTCCAAGTTGTTCAATAATAGTTGAGACATATACCGATTATTTTACTATCCATTATCGACAGGGCTGGGAATTGAACCATATATCGATGGGCAATTTCCAGTAGAAGGTTCCATTGGAACAATTATTTATTTCAAGGTACACGAGCTCCTTCTAAAGGAAAACTAAAATTTGATGAGTATTTGGTTCATTCCACACGCACCCATCATGGGCATCCTGTTTTTAGAAAGAGCCGCTAAATCAAGTTTTGGTTTAGGTAAAAGAAGTATGACTGTTTTAACCATAGTTGAGACTCAATCTGGAGACATTTCAGCTTATATTCCTACTAATGTAAGTAGATCGATGGGAGATAGGAAAAAAAGATCTAATTATAAAGAAAATATCTATCTTTCGTAGGTTCACTAAAAACTCGACTGTTGGAGCAGAAACTCTATGACAATCACCTCGTAATATGAATACCTTGATTCTCTGATAACCATGTATATGTGTTATATTGTGTTCCAATTAGAGCGAGTAATTTTAATTTTTCTTTTTCTCCAGCTAAATTCATTATAGGAAAACAAAAACGGTTTCTTTGATTTCATAAGGTTGAAGCTTATCTTCCTAAACACTAAGCAAAAGGTATGCTAACTATCAGAAGTTCAAGCAAAAAGTTTACTTACATGACTTGCTAGCATATACCATAGCAAATAGTATGCTGCACCAGCCCATGCAGTTTCAGCAAAGACTCCAGCGGTCCTTTTCAATTCTGTTGTCAAAGGTAAGGCTCTAAGAAATCTAGGAATATATTGAAGCAGAACTATGATGAACAGCGAGTCTTTCGTATCCTTTACATCTGAACCATTTAAACTGTGAAGGTAACTCCAAATAACAATCTGAAACAAAAGATAGCTCTCATATTAAGAATTGAAGCTGTTGTACCACAATTTTATGCTATTGGTTCAGAATGTCAAGTGCTGCATGACTTTTATGCTTACAGAAGATGTCATGGATTAACGTAGTAAATGCCTAAGCATGCTTCTAGAGGAGGCATGAAAAACTTTGGAAGCCACAAAACAAAGAAAAGTTATAGTTGTAATGGATGATTAATTGAACAATGAAAATTTGGCCAATCAATAAGGATATGAAGTTGAAGTAATGACATAATTGACATTTATGATTTGGTAACTTCTAGCATATATAGAAAACATTAAAACAAAATTTCTAGAGCATCTACTTTTTGACAAGACTGGAGAAAACAAAAGAAGCAAGACGCCACTTTATGGTACCCAATGCTATTTGCCCACCTATCTGAGGTATCATTTACTTCATATTGTTCTTGCATATCCTTTGTTTGACAACCCAATCAAATGCATGTTCACAAGTAATTATATATGGCTTTTTAGAAAATGGTAACGCTATAGGAGTTGTTTTCATTAGACAAACTCAGCCGCTAAGAAACATAATATGTGCTTTGCGAACCACATTGAGTAAGTGAATTCTGTTGCATGGAGTTTTAGTTCAGAAAAATAGAGAGTTCAGAATCTAAAATCACACTTCTTCAAACCTGAGGAATGGGCAACACAGCTAGAAGATCAATGATGAAATAGCGTGTTAAGTATCGCCGAGCTATCTGTGCAGGATCGATCACTAGTTCACCTCTACCAAAAACCCGGGACGACGGTGCAATGTATGCAGTACGAAATTGGAGAGCCATGCGGAAAAGATAGAAGGCGTCAATGAGCGTTCGCACGGTAGTTGATGTGACGGCCAAGCTTCCGTCTATCCCCAGACAACGTAACTCTTCATCGTATACTGGAAGATAGAAGAACAATGGATCCACTGCTATGGAGAGAATACATGATATTATGAAAAGCCTGTTTATTCTTAACAGCAATTTGTCTTGAGGATCAAATATCTTCTTCTCGGAGACCCTAAGATCTTCTGGAAAGACTGCATTCGTAACACCAAACCTCAAAGAACGGCCAATTGACATGAGACCCTCGGATCCCCTTTTCATTCCTTGTGTAATGGTTTTCGAGGGATTATTCGACCGGCGACCGAAAGCCTCAATACTGAGTCCACACAAGTTCATTTTTCTTGTATCAGAAGCAAAGGATAGCCTGGGACTCGATTCCTCTAGCCTGCAGCACAAGGACAGAGAAAGACTGAGCTTAGTCCAGGAGAAGAAGTTCCGGTATTCTGCAATATTCAGAATGTTGGTTGTCCTATGAATGAATACAGATAAATAGATACGGAGTAAAAGATATCAAATATCAGACTCCTACTTGCCAAGTGTATTTTCGTTATGTTTTTGCACCATAGATGTAAAGGTGACTGGAATCACATTCCATATTTCATGATTCAGGGGAAGGTGGTTATGAATTGGATTAACTTGAGCTCATAGAAAATAGGTTTGATTCTACCGGATTCAGCCCATGCTACACACATTACAAACGATTGAAAGCAAGACAATTTACAAAATATTATAGAGACAACACACTTTTGTAACTGATTTACTTAAAGCATCAGTTTGGTTTATAACAAGCATGAACGAATGTGTATCACACAGGCTGCAATTTAGGAGGACCTCTCTGTACAAGAAATAGCTGGTACAACGATACCTTATCATGCTTCAGAAAATGAGGGAAGGGTTAAACAATGCTGCTAAACATTTTTATTGTGATCGTGCAGTGGTCTCAATGCATACATAATGCAACTTCAACATCAGATGAGAGTGCTTCCAAATTTTCTTGTACGGTGATGATTCAATTTTGGCACAAGACAAACGGGGCAGACAAAGCTTTGTGGCGAAGTTTCTGCACATACCTTACAAATTTCTCCTTCTGCCCGTCTATGTACTGTGCCTTGTAGCCACAATCAAACATCTTGTCGCGGATCAACGGTGCCTAAATCCATAAACAGCTGCCCCCGACAAATGCACAGGAAATCCAGCCGATCTAAAGATCAAATGTGCATCACGTTTTCCTCTTCTTGGAGATCCTATGGATCGTAGTAGCTACAAACATGGCGTGCCATTCATTTCACATGCATTGAGCAAAAACAAATTGGTCCTTTTTTTTTGTCTTTTCAGAGACAGAAATCGATGTAAAAGGTTAGGTCAGAGGGAGCTTTCTCCCTAAGTTAATTCGAATTGCTGTTACAAAACAAAAAAGGGGAAAAAATTCTAATTGCCTATTCATAGATCATTCAATGTTAGCGTGTAATTCCAAATGGCCTTGGCATATGATGAAATTAATGCTCTAAAGCTTATTCTGATAGAAAAATAATAAAAGAATTAATGTAAAAAAAAGATTTGTCGTGGATCGAGTAAAAGAAAGAAATTTTAATTAATCAAGAAACTAAAGAAGAAAAGAAAAGGGAAGAACAAGAAGATGAAATGCGGAAGGGTTTTAATTAAACAGGAAACTAAAAAAAAAGAAAAAGAAAAGGAAAGAACGAGAAGATAAAAAAGCAAAAGGCTTACAACTTTTCCTTGAGCTCCCCAACTAAAAGACAAGTTTTGGGGCAAATAGAAATTGGCTTTTGCCATTGAGATTTTTTTTTTTGTTGGGGGTGGAGGGGAGGAAATTTCTCCACGTTTTTTTTCCTATTTTTATTTTATTTTCTCTCGTGGTATGTATTGTGCCAAATATGTTTTTTTTCTAAAAAACCAATTGAATCAATAAATATTAAGTCAATAAAACGAGAAGCAAACAAAATTGAAGTGTCAATATTTTTAAACCGCAGGTGTATTTTTTGTTTTAATATGTACGAAATTTAGGTTTTAAAAATAGTTTTTTTAGAAGCAATTAGCATTTTTTTAATTTCATCTTCTTCTGATGTTAATGACATGGACGTTACACTTTTGCAATTTCTACGGACGGCACGAATCCAAATGGTCTGGAACTGAAATCGATCGAGAATCGTGTGACCTTGTTTCTACCATGTTGTGGAATTAGGTCGGCAACTCGGCATCGTTATTTTTTCCGAAACTTTTTTTATGTGACAGCTTCTTTTTTCAAATATATTTTTTTTTCTTTTTTTCCTGATTTCTCTCTTACATTTTTACTCGTAAAATAAGTTATTTATTAAATATAATATATTTATTATAAAGGTATTAATTTAAGATTATTTATTACTTATCATTTAATTTTTTAATATTTTGTGAAGTATACTTTATTAAAAAAATATAATTTATGATGTATAGATAATATATTTTTTAACAAATTTTTAATAAAAAATTAATTTAACATGTTATTTATATTCATTAAAATTTTATATTTATACTTATAATATTTACCTTTCATTCAAACATTCATTAAACTAATCTATCACATTAATTTTTCAATCTCGCCTTTAAATTACTTCATTCGAATACTGGTAACTAATATTTTAATTCAATTATTCACAATTATTTTACTTTTTAAATGCTACTTTAAAGTTTGAAAATGGTGAGTCATGATTTGCATTGGTTGGGTGCACAACTGTTCATAAGCGTGCATGATAATTTATAGAATTATAATTAACATAAAATACTAATAAATTATTTCGAACATTAACCTAAATTTTCAATTATAACATTCAATAGTTTTAGTGCATTCTAACTCGAGGCTTTTCAATTTGACTTCCATTTTAAATATAAAAAATAAAATTTTGATTTTCAACATATGAAAATAATATTAAAAAATTCCTGAACGAGGACATTAAATATGTACGCCATTTTAGATTTTAGAACCGTGAGTAATCAAAAATCAATATTACACACGATTTCAGGACCATGTGTTATATGCCGTACGGAATATTTGTGTATTTCACTGCATACTCTTTTCCCCCTTAAGTAGAACACTAATATATAATTTTTTAACCAAAAAATGCTAAGGATAATATAATTTAATACTCGTAAAGGGGGAAAATTTTATAAATAATGCAATTATGCTTTTGTATTGGATATTATCTATTCTTCTTATATACTTCTTTAACCCCAATATTAGTATAATAGCATATTTTACGATTGAGAAGTATTTGGAACAATGAAATAGAATACTAAATACAAATATATAACAGCAGATAGACAAAAGTTACTTTTACGAAATAATTACAATGTAAAATTTGAGTAAGGCTCATTTTTTTCCATATATATATACATATATATATATATATATATATATATATATATCATTATTGTCAATTGAAAATATACTATTATCACTAATGGAAGTGTCACACATTTTTATCTTATAAAATGAAATAGAATGAATATACATGAAATTTGTGATAGAACATTTGTGACCATAAAAACTCACAAAGGGTGTCTTTGGATGATAACATTTAAGTTCTTATTAGTTTTTTAAAACTAATTATTTAGATATAAAAATCTAATTTTGGTGTTTGGATAAAAAATGTAATATGAGGATCTAAAATTTTAATTTAATAGATAAATTTTAATCGATGTTTGCATAAAAAGTAATAATTAAGAATATAATTTACTATTTATGAGATATAAAATTATAGTAAAAAAATAGTATGTATTTAGTTATTTAAAGTAATAATTACTAGCATATAAAAATTATTATATGTAATTATTAATTTCAAATTCATTAAAAAAATAAGTTGTGTAATATATTAATAATAATTATAAAGTTTAAATTAATTTTTTTAATTAATAATGAAACTTTTAATTTTACCGTAATATAATACTAAGTGAATTACAATAATACTAATTTATTATTATATCAAAATAATTTATTTTATAAATTTTTATGGCAACTTTTATTAATAAATGAACTATTTTACTTTACTGTAACATAATACTAGTTAAATTATAATAAATACTTATTTATTATTATATCAAACTTAATTTATTTTATAATTTTTTATGATAAAGTTATGAATAAATAAGTAATTATATATGCATATATAATCATTTATACTATTAAATTAATTAGTATACATCATATATATGTGTGTGTGTTCAAATACAAAAAAAAAAACAACACGTGAGGTTTTTGCTAGAATTACATGAAATTTTTTTATTAATGTTTGATAAATTTTGGACAAGTTTTATCATCTAAATACACCTAAAAACTTTAATGACATACCAACATTCGGAACTATCGAAAGATACCATACAAATACTTTTATATATTTGATATTTACAATTTCGACCGCTCGAGAATCCGTCGAAAATTTTGAGAATAATCATAATTCAAAATATAATCTAATATAATTGTGAATTGGATTTCTCTTCGTAATGTGGTCATGTAATTTATTTATAAGACGCTTATGATGAAAATTAGTTAGTGTGGTTATGAAGAATCAAGTTTCTTAATTAGGAATATTTATAACAAAAGTAATTAAAGTACAATAGAAATTATTTTAATGTATATAATATTATGAACAAAATAGTATATTATATGATGCCATTTTTATGTCATCTTATACTTATCAATTCATTCAACCATTAAATGTACCAAACATTTGTTTATCAATTTCACAATTGGACACTAATTAATCGTTATTTATTGTTTTAGCTGCCATTCGCCTATTAAACCGTAAGTAAAGAAAAGAAAATTTGAGACGAGATCTCAGCGCTTTAATATTTGTTTTCATTCCCTAACTTTTTTCTTCATAAATAAATAAATTCATCAAACAATAAAAACAAGTATTTTTTTATTTCTTCGAGTCTCCAATGTCTAAAACCTCATTAATCTAAAATCAACTTCAGAATAAAACGATATTCTCATATCTAAATGACAATTTTAAGAAATGAACTTCATCTGCTCTGCGCCAAACTTTTTTTTTTTTGGGATTACATGAGCAGGTTCAAGGTCTAGTAAAAAAAATCTTTAAAATAAATTGTGCACGTAAGTCTCGTTAGGGGATTTGAACTCAAAAGCACTTTATTTACATGTCAAAGTATGTGTCACTTCAACACCATTATTCCCTCCGCACAAAGTATGTGTCACTTCTGGCATGTTAATCAACTCAAAATTAAATTCATAGAAGTCTGAATTATATCTTTCTTTTAAAATGCAATTTGATAAGGCGAATCTTATTGAATGATTACTTGGCATTCAGATTGAAAAGTTTCTTTTGTTTACCTAGATGTTCTTATAATATGATCCCTATTGGTAAACAAACAAATATTACAAAGAGGATTTTAGCTAAAATGACTAGTTGAAAAAGGTGTACTCTCAATCAAACAAGTATATTAATTTTAATTAATTCAGTCATGAGCTCCATACCTATCTACTCATTAAGGGTGACCCATGTCCCTGTTGGTATTTTGAAATCTCTCAAGAAGCTCTCTAGGAGCTTTCTTTGAGATGCTAATGGTGGGAGGAGAGGATTGCACCTTATTAATTGAAATGCTATGCAGCTATCTAAAGGGGTTGATGGGCTAGGAATTAAGAAACTCTTTAACATCATTATTGTCTTACTTGCTAAAAGAATTTATGCTATTCTAAGAGGTGATTCCAACCCGTGGATTAATTTGGTACAAGAAAAATATGGTAACTTTCATATTTGGGTTAATACAATCTGTCATTCTCCCTGTTCCGGGCCCTCTAGTTCTCGTAAGACTCATGCTTGGTCTTGGAAAATTATTCTTGATACAACAAGTGCAATTAGGAATGGATTTACTAAACGTATTGGTAATGGGCATCAAACTCATATTATGAATGATTCTTGGATTTCTGATATTTCCCTTGCTTTTAAGCCTACGTTTATTAATGTTGACATGCTATTCATGCTTCATAATGTTTCTGATCTCATTAACAATAATACTTGGGACATCAATATGATTTGCTCTTGCTTTGGTCCTCCTCTGGTCTCTAAAATTATTTCAATATATTTGCCTACTTCTAGTGTCAATGATGATTCACGAGTGTGGGCTTCGGATGTGCATGGTTATGCAAATGCTAAAAGTGTTTATAAATTCCTTTGTAGTGATAATGGCTCGACCACAACATCTGGAAGGCTTTCTTAGAACTCTATTTTGCAGATCAAAATCCTCCATAAAATTTCAATTTTTCTATGGAAGCTTATGCATAATCGTTTACCAATCAAAGATTATTTTCGGCGTTTTGATCGCTTGATTAATACTGATTGCTCCTTTTGCGGCTTAAATGTTGAGTCGAATGTCCATTTGTTCTTTCGATGTCCAGTGTCGCTTCAACTATGGTCGATTTTTTAGCAAAAAATAAACTTTGCTTTTGATTACATAGACTTATAGCATATTGGTGATTGGATCAAGGAGGGTCGACTGCTCGACCGGAGATCGAAACGACTTCTTCTATATCTTTTTGTTTATGGGGACTTTGGATAGCCCATAATGATCGTCATTTTAGTTCCAAGCAAGCAATCATGTTGTGTATATGAGAGCGAGCTGTCGCCGCGCATTGTGAATATGCGACTATCCATGTTCCCGAGACAAATAGCCCCCAAGATTCTAATCGGGTCTAGTGGGAGCCCCATGCAACGATGGATCCTTTGGGGGAGCAGATACATTATTCGCGCCCCTAACAATATCTATGTCACTGCAAGTTGTTGCAGACTAGTGGCCAGTGACATCATTGAGTTGGAGGCTGCGGGGCTACTGCTCGGGCTTCACTAGTGCAAGCGCAGGGAACTTTCAAAGGTCATCGTGGAAATTGATTCGAAAATGCTGATGCATATTACCAATCGAATGTCTCAATGTCCTTGGAGAATTATCAATATTATGCAATCTATCTGGGATATTATTGAAACTTTTAGTGCTTGTTCTCTAATACACTGCAAAAGGACAATGTAATAGGGTTGCCGATCTCCTTGCGTGCATCGATAGAGCGCAGGACGACACGATTTTTTATGAGGAAACTCTTCCTTGTGAGCTCCTCAGTATCTTGTACCAAGATGCATTTTGACATACAATTTAATGCATAATCTTCATTTTAACAATTTTTGTGTTTAAAAGAATACATTAAAAATAAAAATTATGGTCCCCTCTCCAATCATCGACGCACACCCTTGATTGCGGAGGGGGGGGGGGGGGGGGGTTCACCGCATAGATCGGCCCGCCGCTATCGAACGATAGGTCACGTAGGCTGATCGATCGCTACCATTGCCGCCCACGATCATCGTGGGAGATCGATCGCTACTGCACGACGAACGCATGTATAGGCGCATGCTTCCGCCATCGGCCACCACACGCGTGTCCGGCCTTGTCGCCGCCTCCTGTCGGTGCCACGAGCTGCCAATCACCATTGCCGAAGAAGATCGACTGTCGCCACTGTGCGATGGTCGTACTTAGAGGCGATGGCTGCTGCTAGGCACCACTGCTCATCCATCACAGAGCTTGCGAAGGTGCTCTCGCTAGTCAGTACAGTGCTCTTGCCAGGGCGAGAATGTCAACAATAGTGGTGCGCCCCTGTGCGAGCTCGCGGGGGGGTGGGGCTAACGCCTCCTATGGGAGCTCCTTGGTGTGCAAGCTTAGATAGGGGACCGACATGCGAGCTCAGGATCATGGTCGGCATTCGCATGGGAGCGACCGACCGAAGCGAGAAGGTCGCTCGACGGAAATGGTCGGCATTCGCAGGGGGCGACCGAGAGCAAGAACAGGCGACCCCCATTGCCAATCACCATTACCGAAGAAGATCAGCAGCCACCACTATGTGACGGTCGTATGTATAGGTGGCTACTGCAAGGCGCCATTGCTCATCCATCACAGAGCTTTCAAAGGTGCTCTCGTCGGCCAGTGCAGCTCCGATGACTTGTCCATCGTCCGATTGCGCCAGGGCGAGATCGTCAATGGGGCGACCCGTGAGCTCGCGTGGGGGCCGCGCCCAACTATGCGAGCTCGCCAACGTGTGAGATCGTAGGGGACTTGAAGAAAAGGGGGGCCAAAGTGCGAGCTCAGGACCATGGCCGGCATTCGTAGGGGGCGACTGACGGACAACAAGAAGGTCGCTCAATGGAAATGGCCGATGTTCGTGAGGGGCAACTGACGGACGGTAATGCGCCGATGACAAGAGAGGTGACCAAATTTATTTTATTTTTCATGTATTATTTTAAAATTTTAAATGTTAGGATATATAAGATGAGGATAATCTGGTCATTAAATAAATTAAAAAATTTAAAAAATAATAGAAAAGTTAATAGATGTTGACAGATGGACCTAAGTAGAAAAATTGACATAGTTCATGGGAGGTTTGAGAAAATTTGAAAGTCGTTGGTAGACATAGAAAAATTCATAATTCAAGGAGGTAAGAGGAAAAAGCCCTTATGTTATTTGTGAACAATGTTTTTTTATATATAACTGACCCGCCACCGGACCGGTGATTCAATTGGGTTGTGGTTGGACCGAGTCAATAATATTGAACTATAAAGAATCAAATTTTATTATTACTTTTCTATTATTACTATAATACCGGTGATGTTATATTACTTTATTTAAGTTTAATTCGCTTTTAAATTTTTTCTTAGTTCATTTAATTTTTTATTTTCATCTCTTTTATTTTTATTTTCTTTTACTTTTCTAATTGTATATCCTTCCATATTCTTTTATTTCTTCTTTCCCTTCTTTTCATATTTATAGTTGAATTAGGCTTCTTTTTCAAATTATTTATTATATTAAAAAATTTAATGCTTATGAAATTATTTTATAATTATTAACTATTTTCTTATAGTTATTTTTTTTACTTCCAAACTTGTTTTCTTCTACCTATTAATTATCTTTCTATATTCATTTTTGCATCATGTCATAGTTCATGTCTTCTTTATTTTTTCCGCATTTTATTCAACCTACTTTCAATTTTAACTTGATTTTTTACAAAATAGATGTTGATCGATTTGTCAATTTTTTTATTCAATTGGATTTTTTTTCCTGTTCAACAATCATGCTAATTTTGAAGCCAATCCGAATTGAATCAAATGAAGAATAATGGTCGAACAAGTTGAACTGTCTCATTCGATTCGATTTTAATGACATTAATAAAAAATGGATGGTCCATGAGATGGAGTGAAGTTTGACATTGCACATTTTAAATATGTGAAGATGTTGATTTAATGGCATGAGGTTTAAGAATCATTTTATTTACCTAAGAAAATACATCATTAGCGTTTGGTTGTTAGTTGGAGGCGACCTAACCTATCCATCATATTAGCGGTAAGTGGTTAATTATAATTTACTATTTTGACTTTTATCAAATAATTTAATGGGGTGCTCCCAAATCTCCCCACCGCACGATCAAGGCATGATTATGAGCATGCAACATCGTCTGGATCACAGCTTTTCGCACGAATGGCGAATGGCATCAGGCAATTGTGAGGGCAGGTGAGTCCGGAGGTCATCATCAGGCGAGGGTTCAGGGGAGGATGTCGGGAATGTGGTGCTGATAGGTCGAAAATGATTTCGTCGAGGAGGCCGCGTCGAGGCCGTAATTCGCGGAGGTTGCAGGTCCTTAGACATGTGAAACGTAGTGGCAACTCGCGGCAATGGTTGCTCAGGTGGTGGCGACGAGGTCTCGCTTGGGCATCGAAGAACCGAGAAGGCGAGGGCTCACGACGGTGACAGGTCTCACGAGAAGCTCGATCGAAGCGTCGATGTGGAGGTCGGTCAAAGCGGTGATGTGAAGGTGGTAGCGAGTTGCAAAAGAAAGTGGAGATCAATCGTTGCGATGAGTTCGCACGTTTTAGAGCAGACGAAATTTGAGAGAAAAGGAGGTTTGCATCCTCACCGTCGCGGTGAAGAGATATGAGAACATCCCATTAATTCCTTTATCAAAACACTTTTTAACATAATCATCACACTTTCTTAAGGAATGAAAATGTATATATATCATCACATATGTTACACATATAATATTATACGTATATGAGAGAATAAATTGACGTACCATCTTGAGATGATCCTGGAATTTTGAATTAAAAAGATGTTGAATCCAGAGTTCAACTTGAGTCATGAGTGTGGTCGGACTAATGGAGAGAGAGAGAGAGAATACTGTGATTGGGTTCGGCTGGTCCGATAATGTTGAGCTGATGTCAAGTGCGCACATTTATTGCTCCCACCCTGAATACAAAAAGATAAGGCAAAAGGCTGCGTAAACTAAAGTTGTCCTCGGAAGCAATTATTAAACCTATGCATCTTCTTCGTGCCTTCCTTGTTCATACCTCATGAACGTGGTTTTTTTTTTCAGTGTTAGTGTCTGGTGCTATGTGGCCTTTAGTATACGTATACTTTGAGCAACTCGTGCTTTTATGGGAATTTTTTCTTTCATCGATTTATAGTGACACGTTCGAAATTTACTTTGTTGGGATTTTTTTTGCCACTTATGTTTATATCATGATCATCTAACATTATTCATCCCCCAACGACCGACACTTGGTTGGGTGGGAGCCCCTTACTCATGGGTGGACGAAATTAAATGTAAATGGTTCATTTTTTAGGCCACCAGAGGCAGGCTATATCCTCAAATTAACTACTGGAATTTTTATTTTTACAGAAATAAACTAAAGACATTATGAAGTTAGGCAGGCTATATCTTCAAATCAACTACTGGAATTTTTTTTTACAGAAACAAACTAAAGACATTATGAAGTTACGAAGTATTCTAATAAAAATATTACCACTTATTAACTTATCAGTAATATATATTATCTTGTTTACTATATATATAAATAATATTTTTAATAATTTAAATGACACTATACGACTTTTACTAAAATATTCTTTATCACTAATATTAAGTTAAATATTATATAATTCAACTAAAAACTCAAATAGAATTAATAAATTAGATAAATATAATTATAAATATTTCATATATTTTTTAAATAAAAATAATCGTAATGTATATAATATTTAAAATAATAACTAAATAAAATATGCAATTCATAATAATAATAATAATAATAATAATAATAATAAAATAATTTAAAAATAAATTAATATCATTAATTATGATGGTAATATTATTTGTTGTTGTCATATGATTTTTTATATTATTTGCATGCTTCATTTGTTTAAGATTGAAAAGGCAGGAATGAAAAAAAAAAATAAAAATAGATTATTATTTGAATGACAATTTAGATGGACACCCCCTTCTAATTAATATGGATTATTATTTTATAAATAATCTATATTGCTAGGTAATTCATATTATCTATAAATTAAAATAAAGTAGACAATACGGTGGATTCAAATAATTTAACTTCATATTACGAATAATCTAAAAATATTACCTTTTAAGGAAAAAGTTCCCTTGGAGACATGGAACTGCTCATGAAAGTAAAACATTACATTAGAAGATGACACAAGAGAATTGAATTGGAGTGGGACTTGTACTCGTCGAACTCATTTTGTTGGGTTGCTAGACTTTGGAGGATCAAAACTTGTATTATTTAACTTTGACATTTTTTCAGTGTTATCTTCAAATTTCATTTTCTACCAAAATTATTCTTCATTTTTGCGTCCCTTTTGCATTGCACACGTCAAAATTAAAGAATATTTGATGTAATTTATTTACTTTCACCGATCATTTTTTTATTACTGAAATTTCGACATGTATACTGTGAACCCAACCATGTCACCGATCATCTAGCTAATCATGGTCGTTCTCTTCGGAACGATATTTTTTTTAGAGTTTCACCCTCTCTCCCGAGTCTACTCCAAACACTTGTACGAGGATTGCCATGTTTTAAGTGCTTAATGCATATTTTTCTTAAAAAAATATCCATCCTACTAAAAAAATTAAAAATGTCGCAGATAAATAGCTTCTAATATTTTCTTCTCTAAAAATTTTCTAGACTAAAATAAATAATGCGTAGGTCAAAATCAAATACTTGAGGCGGGTGAATATGTCACAATGTAGCTGCCACCTCAGGTGGCTAGTCAATTAGCTTCATGTCACATTCTCGTTCGAATCATGTTGGACATACACATGATGGTTTCTCTTGATATTTGGTTTCCATCTCTTTCTTCTTTTTTCTTCTTTCTTTCACTCTATGATTTCATGCTACCACGTGTTGTTTAATTATACATGCACAATATTATACATAATATTTTTTTATGCCGTTGTAGTGACCCATCTTTATCCAGAGGGCTGCAAAATGAATCTGAGTGACTTGGAGTTACTCCTGTAGTTGGTGTACATCCTCCTGTGTTGATACATGTCATAGTTGGCTGATTGTAGACCTCTGGCTCTTGAACACGTTGAAGCCACCACTGATAGTGGACTTGCTAATGACGGCCAGCAAACTGAGTGACAGATTTCATTGACCAACGCATGCATTGCATCTTTAAGCTGCTCAGTTGTCGGTCCTTCTTTCCAGTTGCTAAAGTCGTTTATCTTATTTTCCCTTTCCGTGTCGGCAAAACCATTGGATTGTTCGATGTTTGAGTGGAAAACATGTCAATATGTCATGATAAAAGAATCCAAAATTTGATTATATATTTCACTATTTCCACGCGTGTTGGGATGAAATTTTAGATAAAAAAAATGTATTTTTCTTTATTAAAGAGATGAAGGTGTCAAATTGAAAATAATGTAGCTGTTGAATTGATGTTTAAGAATATATGTAGAACAATGCAATGAACTAATTTTTAAAAGTAAATAATAAATAACATCAATTACTTTTCGTTACAAAAAGATTTTACATAAGATTTTTACGCTTAATTTAGTGTTACATTAGTGTATAATAAATAAAATACTTCGGTTCTATATCGTATAAAATTAAACAAATGACTGTTATGTGTAATAATTATCTGAGAAATATTATATAGTCAAGTTTACATAAAATTAATGTTATGGTTCATTTTAATTACTAATTAATTGTACTTAAAATATAATTTGTTTTAATTTGGGGCAATATTAGATGAATTGATACCTTCTCACTATAATTAAATAATTATATATATTGGTTAGATTTTAGATTTTTGTCGAAACTAATAAGTACTCTTGTAAACAAGAAAATAATATAACGATTTAGTGCCAAATTTTCCTTCTCTATAAAATTTTCACTACGATAATAATACATATTATAGTAATATTAAAAAAATTAACATGCAACAAATACAAATAAAGATGATACAATTTTATTGAATTATCATTAATCATCTTAACAATATAAGCTTTCTATTATATATATATTACTTTTAATGTATTATTAAGGTAATAAAGAACTTTTAAAAAATCATGATGTTAGATCTACCAGTTTTCAGTTCTAGTAATAATTAGATTTCTTTTTCAGTGTTTGGGCAACTAATATAGAGATAGCCGTAATATTTTAATCTTTTGACTTATCTTGAACAGGGACTCGGATGCAATCCAGAACTAACATTTACTCCCTACAGGGCAGTGCTTAAATTCGACATTTAAACGTGAATGTCATGATAAAATACAAGGAGAACCGGTAATGATAAGAACCATAATAATTATATTACTAGATGGGAATAAGATTCGACCACTTAACTCCCTTCAGGTGTCATATTCCTTCATGTTGATTGTAGCATTCTGAAATTTGACCACTGTCATACGACAAAATCTCTTTTCAATCGCTATTTTTTTATTTTTCTTTGGCTCTTTCGTTGACCCAAATAATAAAGAAAAGTGACACATAAGCAGAATACTTAATAATCAAATTAATACACAATAAAAGAGAATGTGAAAGCAAATGGATAAAAATACGTCAAACTGTCTCAATATGAAGTAAAGTGCGAAAGAAAAAGATACATCCAAGTAGAATAGAAATGTGAGAGGGGCCATCCACATAGAAACATACATACTCCTTTACAAAAACTACCTATATATTACAAGGAACTTAATTTTTTTTTTTTTGGGGGTGGGGGGGGGGGGGGGGTTGGGGGGGTTGGGTGGGTGGGGAGGGAAAGGCCCCCACCAAACATAGCTGATTCCGTCCCTGCATCCAAGTGTCTCAATGCGAGGTAACCAAAGGTAAGGTACTAGTAGTAATGCTCTGACATTACTAGCGATTTAATAAGTGGATAACGGTTTAATTAATGGGTAACGGATGATAATTAGCGGCTAGAAGTTATAACAAATAAGTGTTTGATAAATTTAACAGTAGAATTAGCTGATGAATATAAAATGACATAATTAGATATATGACAAAATTATTTAATTTAATCACTATATAAATTCTATTATAATACAATAAATTAAATATTTATATCTTAATTAAATAAAATAAAATTTTACAACTAATTTTATTGTTAAAATATAGAAATTTTTATTGACAATAAATTTTATATAATGCATCGATGATACACAAATATTAATTGTGAAATTATTTTTGTATTCATTGTTATCATATAAATAATTTGCAAGTAATTAAACATGAATATGAAAAAAATATAGTTAAATGATTATAAAATAAAAATGAGAAAATAATAAGATTAGTTAGAAAGAAATAATATATTTGAATAAGGGTAAAATTAGAAAAAATTATAAAATACTAATATCTAAATGCTAAACACTAGTAGAAGTAGCTTTTCAATATTTTCGTACGAAACGCCAAATGCTATTTATTTTTATCATTTATCAAATAAAAAATTAGCATTTGAACCGCTAAACGCTACTTGAAACGTTAATTTTTGTGTTGCCAAACAGAGCCTAAATATAGAAAAGCCTATAGTCAGCCATGACATGATAGGTCCTATCCAGATAGATGTACCGTCTAATATAAAGTAAAAACATACGACTCATATTGGACTCAACCATAACCATGTGCACATGCCACCCGAACCGTAGTCACCGCGCACACTAATACGTCGCGTCTCATCATCATCATATACATGTGAGTATGACACAGAGAAGCAAACTTAATCATTAGCATAAATCTAAATGTGGATTTCAGTTCTATCAGAATAAGCATAAAGTGATCATATATTCATATGTAAGAGTGGATCATAAATAGTGGAGTCGATAAAAGAGAAGCATGATTCATGCCTTCTCATTTCCTTTCTTTTTCATATTTGTTTTCATGTTCATCATTCATATTCTTAATTCTTATTCATATTCATGATTCATATTCATATTCATAAGGACAAAGTCTTTCTTTTTATTTTTGGGTCATTGATTCTTTTATACTTTCATACTTTCGAAGAGCTCTTACTTTCTTTTAGAGAATATCATTGTAGGCACAACAAGGTGCAGATATCTAGACCATCGTGGGCTAGTGGACGATCAGTGTCACAGCTAGTCCCGTGGCGCTGGATGATCTCGCGCAAGACGAAAACATTCGTAAAGGAGATACTCACATCTAGATAGGACAAACGATAACCCATAGGGAAGCGCCTCACACAAGACTATCATAATTTCCCTCCATTATCAGTGGACTTCTCTTTCAATTCGTAGATTAATCAATGTTGTATGGAGCATAACACTGAATTATCATTGACCTATCTTTTAATCACTAGGATCAATTCAGGCCATAGGGAGCAACAACTCTAATTCTTCTTTAGATTCATTTCATTTGGTATAAATTGGCAGAGGCTTAATGGATCATAAGGGTTCGATTAAGGTCGTATTTCTTTAGTCTACATGTCAGATGCCCGAAAGTTTAACGGTCATTCGTCTTGGGTTCATTCAGCGATCGTCCGAAAAGAGAGTGGACCGTTATCAATGTTCAACAGTCGATCGAAAAGGGGAGCGGTCGATCGTTCCATGTTCGTTTTGATGGAGTGACATAATCATAATCAGTACAGTCATGAAGGGTAAATAATAAACTAATTAGCATAATTAACATTACAAAATAGATTAGATAACAAGTACTTAAATTAGGTTTTAATTCATAAAAATCATCATTCTATTGGTCAAAACTCGAGCCAAGTACAAACAAATCAGTCTCGAAAAAATCTGAGCAGAAACTCGGGCCGGATTTGGGTCATACCCGAGCTGAGTCGGGACGCGATCAGGTCGAGATGATCGTCTCGTCCGATTGTCTTCTTCGCGACAAACCAGGACCGAGTTGGGAGTAACCCGGGTCGAATTGCCGGTGCGCGCAGAGCTCGAGTTCTGCGTTAATGGCGCACTTCGGGGGAGTGCCTAATTAGTATGCATTTGTCTTAGTTCAATTCTTTCTTTCTTACTTACTCATCGTAGGAGAGGATTAGCCGCACTAACCCTCTTCGTGGCTGCCAAAGTAGCTTTTGCCGACCAATAACAGTCGTGGTATATATATATATATATATATATATATATATATATATATATATATATATATATTTAGAGGCACATTCCTTCTTCATTTCAGAGGCTGCAGTTGACTTTGAAGTCATAGAAGATGTTACTAAGTTGTTATTCTTATCTAATGGCTGCGGATTAATTAACATTATCCTTGTGAAGTGTTGTTTGCATTGGCAATTGACCTTGGATGCACAAGGCATCGGTTATCTTATTATTATTTGTCAATCATTCTTAATTGTAGCCCACTTTTGCATTAGGGACCGAGACAGACCTTTTCGAAGGGGGGCTTGCCACCCACCCAAACTTTATATATATATATATATATATATATATATATATATATATATATATATATATATATATATATATATAACATGCATATACTATCCCCCAACTTGAAGTTGAGTTGAGGCGAAACACAATAAATAGGTTTCATGTTTGGCGACAAAACGTTCTAATATCTGACCTTGTAATAGTGTAATTTATAGGCTTTTTATCAGCCTCAACGTGTCCACATTGGGATCACGTGTTCTTCATGGCCGAGATTTTTTTTTCCTTTTTCTTTTCCTTCGGCAATTACTAACTAACATGTAGAGTTGATTAAGTTGTCATTCCATCAAGTTCAAGGACTCATATCCTATCATATCCTATTGTGGAGAGTTTGTTAGCTAGTACTGTAATAGTGCTTTTGAGTTACGTTCCATAAGACAAGAAACATATATATTTAATCACATGATTTTTTTTTACAGTGAATAAATGTAAAAAAGAGAGAAAGAGCACTTGCTTCAAAAATATTTTTTATTCTTTTCGAATATTAAATTAGTCAATTGATATATGTTTGTAATGAAAAAAATCAAGTGACCTCACACGTGCATTGTGTTTAAGATATAGTGAAAGAAGTGTGGCGAGACATGATGGCTATATTTGGTACGAGAATTTTGAAAAAAAATTAGTTTTTGAGAATTAATCGATTAAATAAAAAAGTTTAGGTTGATATTTGAATGAAAAAATATAATGATGAGAATTTAAAAAGTTGATTTGATAGATAAATTTTAGTATGTGTTTGGATAAAAAGTAAAAAGTAAATATATATTTTATTATTTCATAAGATTATTTTTATATTATTAATTACACACAATTTTTATAATTAGCAAATTAGATAGAAGAAAGAAAATTAAGATAAACTAATTAATAACTAAAAAATGAAATATAAAAGAAAATTTAACAACATATTTATATAAAATAATTATATAATTATAACTTATTTAGAATACCATAATTAATAATTTAATTATATTATAATAATATCATACTAGTTAATTTTTATTATGATATATGATAAGTAAAATAAATAAAAATATTTATGTCAACATTTAAACAAGAAAACATATTTTTCATAATAAATAATAATGGAATTTTTATTTTATTATAACACTAATTAAATTGTAATAAATAATAAATGCACTTCTTTTGTTATTATACCTAAATAAATTATAAATTTATGATAATAAATAAATATAATATATATGTATATAATATAATATATACATATAACAATATTATTAAAAAAAACAAAACAAAGGGTTGTTCTTGCTATTAGTAAGAACTTGGAAAGTTCTTGCTAATTAGCAAGAACTTTATGGTTGAAACTTTTTCAACCGAACATCACCTGACGGAAATTTGACAAATTCCTATTATATAAGTTGTTTGGCAAAAAATTTAAAAGTTGGATCAAGTTCTGACCCAAGTTCCAGAGCCAAACACAACTTGAATGTGCAATTCTAATTAAACTATTGAAGCGACTATTGGTAAGTTATTACTAAGTGTTTATATTAATTGTAAGTGGTAACTATTAGATGTGGCCCTCAAAAAGTAGTTTCATAATAATCCATAATTCTTACAAATTATTCTGAAAAAAATTTGTGTGTTTAGTCGATTTTTTCTTCGGGACATTCTTGGAAACTCATATACATTACTTAGTTTGACAAAGAAATCTATTTAGGAATCATAAATTGTCCTTGAAATGAAATTCATATTGTTTGAAATCCTATTCATTTTAACTAATATGCTGATCTTTTACTTATCATGTATCATAATTTCTTACTTATTTCTCGCATAAAATTTTATTATGTATAATATGTCTGATAATATTCTCTCTCTCATAAAATCTTTTATTTATCCTCTTTCTTCAAGTTTTCTCTTAATATCATTTTTCCTCTCATATAATTTTATGGTTTTCTTTTTCTGTTTCCTTCTACTCTCTTTCTCTCTCTCACACACACATATTTTGTATTTCTCCCTTCTCAAGATATAATCATTTCATCCCTCCTCCCTTACTTCCATTCTCAATTCTTGGAAGTTTTTAGAACTTTTTGATGTGATGCTTTTGTTATGGCAACACGTCCATTTGGATGACAACCGCCCTCTAATTGAAACTTCCTACCTGATTAGACGCATATGTTCTTCCTAATTCTTCAAGGTGTTTGGATGGAAAGATCCGACTAGCTCTCGCCATGACGGCGCCATTGACATGAGGGGGAAGTCAAAAGATAATGCCGCCAGAGAAAAGGGGGGAGAGTGTGGTACCTTGACGCCCGATGACCAAGGTTGTCATCACCGAAATAGATCGTGCGAGTCGTCATCGGTTGTGGGTGACCTCGCCTTCATCAACAGATGGAGGACACTTGACCGAGAGAGCTAGAGTGTGAAAGTGTGAGAGGGAGAGGGAACGAGGGAAATTCGGCAGGATCTGACAACCGAATGTGGGATCTAGTCGCAAGCAGTCTGAGCATGAGGCAAGATCTTGCTGTGACGATGCAGCCACCTTTAGGAAGAACTAAAAAACAACATGGCCGGAGAAGCGAGCTTGTTGTCGCCAAAAGAGAACGAGGGAGCAATCATCGGTTGCGGGCGACCTCGCCTGCCTTCACCGACAGATGTCATCCTAGAGTGCAGAGTGCGAAAGTGAGAGAGAAAGAGGGTGCGAGGGAGAGAGAACAAGAGAGAGAAAGTGTGAGACAGGGAGTTTGAAACATCGCGTGGGCATCGAGGAAGTTCGCCTTCGCGTAGAACTTGCAAGTTCTTACGTCTCACAAGAACTTTTTCGCAAGAACAAATTTGAAGTTTTGTCGTTGACCGGAACGAAAGTTCCCGTAGGTCCCACGGAAACTTTCGAACCTATTTGCCTGAACAAAGCCGAGTTCTGGTGCAAATCCTCCATCCAAACACAGGCGATGAATAAAAAATCTGATCCATTTTTGTACTCGAACATGAGAATTAGATTGCTCAATTTTGAATACAATTGGCACAATAAATAGGTCAGAAACACCTTTTTTTTGTGGCCGCCTCAATGTTCTGATACATAAAGATTGGCCTAATTAGATGGATGGAATAATTAAGCACAAGAACTTGCATATACTGGGGATCAAATGCATGCCGCCTCGCCTCAATGTAGATGACTCTGTAATGGACGTACTTCAGTAACTGTTTTCCAAGTAGTACATCAGGAATGAAATGCATTTCAAGAGGACTTCAGATATTTTTTTTATGCAGATGATTTAATTCACGTGACACTAAAAATTATGTAAGTTGGCTATAAGTTAAAACCTCGGTATGACACCGAGAGATTCCTTACAGAAAAAAATTACACTAACTCAAGATCAGAAGAATAATTATTATTCACTCCATATTTTTCTTTTTTTACCCACCGATTGAATTATGGACTCAGTGTCTAGAAATGCACGCCCTTTCTTTTACCTGCTAAGTATCGAAGACGAATGGTTGAAATATTCACAGGAGAGCCTTCTTTACTTGTTCGTAGAGGAGGTTCAAAATTTTGATGTAAGATTTGATAATGTTTTGAATATGAACTTAATTATAATTTTATATGGTCTTCTTTGTTAGTCATGCATTTCAGTAAATTTTTTTATGAGGATCTTATTATTCGATCAGCAAACCTATGGGTCAAGGGATTCCTTGAGGGAGGTGCGGTGGCAGAGCCCTTGGATGATTTTTTTTTAATTTTTTATAAGTGATTCAGAATTAATTTATTTTTTTATCACGAGATATGTATTTTATTTTTTAAAAAATAATTTAGAGTCGGATCAAAACAAAAAGATATCTGATATTATAATGCTCTTCTATTTTTTTCATCTAATAAAATTCTACGTCACTTTTAAAATTTTCAAATTTTTTCGTAATGCATCATTTTTCTCGTGCATAAATCTTTTAACATAAGTACAAATAAAAAAATAAAAAGTATACAAAAGGTTAGAAATGAAAATGTGCTGTGCACTGTGCCCTTGAGAAATTTTAGAAGTGATAGATATCTTCAAATTTATCTACTGTCCCTAGACACCTAGACAGAAACTAGATTAACTATCTATTGGAGGTTTTGATAGGTGATAATTTATATCTGGGTGTTCTTTTATTTATTTATTTTCATATGTTTCTGAAAAGTTGTGATGTTGGCTTCAGTTGGTTCTACACTTCTGCTAGGATGTGATTGGAACCTCTTCTCTCTCTTTTTTTTTTTATTTGACATTTTCCCTTCTCTCTCTCTCTCATCACTGTTTGATTTTCCACTGCTCTCTCTCTCTCTCTCATTTTTTACTTTTATTATCTTAATAATTTATTTAAAGTTTGCAAGTTTATTTTATTTCTCTCTTCTCTCTCACGAAATTTTTTTGTCTCATTTGTTTAAGTTTGAAACTTTTTGTTCATTAGTTAACTAAAAATAATTATAAAAGATAAATTAACACCTTATTTATTAAACATTTATTAGTCCATCGCGCACCCTCACACATTACTTTTTTATTTTTTAATTAACTCAAGCATAATATTAAATTATTATTTAACTCCTAATTTATTGTTAAAATTCTAACATATTAAGTTTGAGTTAGTAATCTTATAAATAATACATATTCAATATTTATTTATTATATGTTATACATTTTATAAAGTAGATTAATTTGATCAAATTGTACACCTAAATCTTGTATTAGTGAAAAATATACACAGTCCATACATTGATTGATATTAAAGAATATTTATTAAGCAATCGATACACTAATTGTGCAATGCACATAATTTTATAAATAATAAATATTCGTTTTTTATTTATTATAAAATATTAATTTAATACTATTTACTATAGTATATTTCGTATAAAAAATTCATTATATTTTAAATTTTATCTAATTATAAAATACATTTATCATAGTTTTTAAAACGTTTATATATCTTTTAAATAGTTATATTTTGTTTTAAATATATTATATTTTAGTCACAGATCCATATCAAATCAACTTTCAATTGTCTAACGTTATTGACCATAGATTTGGTTTAATCTAAACCCACTCAGAATTAATATAACAATTTAACTCATCTATAACGCAAAGAAACGACCGTTTTATTTTTTTAAAAAAAACTTAGTAAACGTTCCTTGGATTCCCTTACTTTTGAGAATGAGTTATCTACCTATATTATTTTCATGAACCACTTATAAACTATCACAATTTTTCACATTTAATTTAAAAAAAAATATTTTTTGAATTTCTAAACTATACTTTTCTATTTTAATATTTTCATCCACTTCTATTACATTTTATGTTAATTTTTTTCTAATTTATGAAAAGACAAAATTATATATCCCTCCATAATATATTGAATAATAAATATAAAAAAACTATCGCGACGCAAGCAAAGCTTTCCCTCCTCTCTTAGTAGCGACACAGATCGACCTTTGCTAAATTTTTTTTTATTTTTATATTTGTTATTTGATATATTGTATGACGATGAGTAATTTAGTCTTTTCATAATAAAAAATAAAATTAATAAAAAATGTAACAGAAGTAGATAGAAGTATTAAAGTGAAAAAGTCATTGTAGTTTAAGAATTCAACAAAAAAATTTGAAATACGAAAAGATATGATAATTTAGAAAAGGTTGATGATAATAATTTTTTTTCTTTATCTTTGTCAACAAAGGAACATAAACCCTCTCACTGTTATTTAGTTTTTTTTTCCCTGGCATTAGCCGGCCGCCCCATTGTCTTTGCGTCAGTTCAACCACCATTACTTTTTGTGCAGTGACTAGTGACTCTTTGACTCTTTCTCTCCACTGCTGAATTATGGATTATGGTCATCATTCCTTTTTATTAATCTCATTCTTTCGAGTCCATCATTTTCACTCCATTGATGGCGTCGGAATGTTCTGGTATGAACTTAGAATGTTAGGGAGTCCACCTACATGTATAGCATAATACCATACGTAATTATGTAGTATATTTTTTTCCTTTTCTTTTTGATCGGGTTTGTTCAGTAGCACATCTCTTAATTTATATAAAAAAGTTATATATATACATATGTTCTTTTATTTATAAAATTTATATTCTTTTATTAGGTTTTCAGTTTTCTTTTGTGATTAAAAAAAATGACGATTTCAAGAACGTATCGCAGTCCTGAGGTGTGACCCCTGCAGGCAAGTACAATTATACACAACGAGGGTGAGCCCGGCGAAGGGTGGAGGACCCCTTCTCTCCTCACCACCATTGCGCATATGAACAGGGTAACTTCTATGCAAAATGACTAATCATAATCAGAGTATCACTATATTATTATCTGCAGCCTGAAATATAGGAAAAGAATCACAGAAACCAGCGGAGCTCGCTCCTAACTGGTTCCAAAAAAATGTCGAAGTCACTCGTTACAATGAATGAATGAACTAAACGATAAATATACGGGGAAGACTCCGGGAACCTCTCTGCAGACAGGCTTCCCCGGGGATTGGAGAAAACGAGAGGAATTGATTGAGGGGCATGTATCAAGGTGGTGGCCACCTCGCACCTTCTACGTCTGCGCCTCCAAGTCCTTGGCGCTCACGAACGTGCCGTGGAAGCCGTAGGGCACCCGGGACGGCAAGCTCACTGTCGCCTCCACCCTCATGTCCCCGGCGTTCACTATCACCAGCTTCGACTCCGACGTCTCTTCGTCGTGCATGAACGTTAGCACGTAGCCGTCGTCCTCCTTCGGCGAGTTGGCGTCCCTGGGCACGAAGTACGGCTCCCCGCCGTACTTGCCGTCCCCGAAGACGAACTTGGTAACCTCACCAGTCAAGAGGTCGACCTTCGCGAACCCGGAAACTTTGGGCCACGGCTCCGCAATGGCAAGGTACGCGTACCGCGTCCGCCGTCCGAGCTTGTTCTTGTTCACCATTCCGGCCTCCAGGTTCATCTGGTCCGCCGGGGACAGGATGGGGCGCCGCGTCGACTTGCCGGTTTTCAGGTTGAGCCGAATCTCCGTGAGCACGCTCTGGAGGCCCTCGTCGTACTCGTTGAACACGGAGTCCGGCGGCGTCATGCAGGACCCAATGACCACCACCTCGTCGCTCACCGGCTCCTCCCACGCATTCCAAAGATGGAAGCAGAAGCAGTCGGGCACGTCCACCCACACCATCTCTGACGCGTCGGCGGCGTACTTGGGGAGAACGCCGAAACGAGCCGTCTTCTCCCGGTCGTAGATGACCGGTGAGTTGCCCCGGATCATTTCCTGAAGCTTAAACACGACCTGCTGGTCGGGGATCACGACGTAGTTCTCGGTGATGGCAAAGTCGTGCATCATGGTTGGCTGATCGAGTTGGATATCGACGTCGGGGGATTTGGTGCCGTCCGGAGAGAAATAGAAGTACTTGAGGTAAGGCTTCTGGACGACGTCGTAGCTAAGCGCGAAAAGCTCCCCTGAGTGCGGGTCGAGCTTCGGGTGAGCGATCATCGAGGTGCGGAGCTGACCGTCGAAGTCGTACCGGCCCACCGTCTCAAGGTCGCCGGAGGCAGCGAGGCGGACGTGGTAAGGCATGTCGTCCTCAGACATAGCGAGGAGGCGACCATTGAAGTAGACGAGGCCGGCGTTGGCGACGCCGATGCCGTGTGAGGGGTCGACAAGGCCGAAGAGGCCGCGGGCGTAGAAGAGGAGGAGGCGAGCGATTCCCGAGTGCCCGTGGAGCTCGCCGATCGCCTTAGGGAAGACAGGCTTCCCAATGGCGCGCTCCTGACGAAGCCTCGCAGTCTCAGTGTAGCGGCAGGTGTAGGCGGCGCCGCCGTTACGGAGGTGGACGGCGTGAACCATCCCATCGCCGTCAAAGAAGTGGTGACCGGCGGCCGGCTCGAACAAAGGATTGGCGCCGTTCCGGACGTAGACGCCGTCGATGACGGGGGGAATCCTGCCCTCCACGGGAAGGTTCCAGCAGGGGCCCCGCTCGTCAACGGGCCCGAAGTTTCCGGCGATCTGAACGGCCGGGTCAGCGGTCTTGGGCAGCGTGTGCGGCCGCTCGAGCACGTTCGATATGAAGGCTTCCTCGACGGCGTCCAAGGCGGCAGCGGCCAGCCGCTGGAAGACGTTCCAATAGGGCCTCGCAATTTGGCGATTGCCTTCGACAACCGGCGTGAGCAGAGCGTCCTGCTCCTTGCGGTAAGGTGGCGGTGTCGCACGGAAGGGTGTGGAGGTGAGGGACTGGAGCGAAGCGGAATAGCGAATCGAGTGTGTCCTTGCCACCTTTGTGCTTGTTCCGGCCCGACCGATGGGGGCGAGCAGGGGGTTAAATTGGTAGAAACCTTTAATATTCCAGCTGCTTGTGGTTTGAGCTGCTGCACCACTAGAACAAATGGCCGCACTGGAGGCAGATGCCATGGCTCTCTTCAACCCCTCTTTCCTTGGTGATTCCTCAAGAGCGCCGAGCTGTTGGACGACGACTGGGAATGAGAGGGTGGGGGGTTGCTTTAGTCGGGAGTGTTGATTTGATTCGAGTTTGGGGAGGGATGGGAGGCGCGATGGCCGTATTTATAGGACGCATCCAGAATAAAGGGAACGGCGGGTCTAATGTTTGGAGTACTCGGTCAGCTTGATCGGGAGAAGCCCACGTGGTGGATCTCCGGAGGGGTTGTAGGCAAGTGGGGGGCTTCATAATAATAATAATAATAATAATAATAATAATAATAATAATAATAATAATAATAATAATAATAATAATAATAATAATAATAATAATTTCTTTTTCTTTCTTCTTTAATTACATAGAATTATTATTTATTATTCTAACAAATAAATAATGTATTCTTTTATATACTGACGCTCTGTTTGACTTAGATAATAAAAAGAATGTTGACAAATTTACTATTGATAAGTATTTTCAAGTTCTAGATTAATATTTAGAAACAAATGATTACATATATGTTTGAATAGATGTGTTGATAATACTAATAATTATTATTTACTATTTGTTAATTAATTATCATAAGTTACTTTTATAATTAGCAAACTCGTGTCTTTTAAGTCGGGATGTCTTTTCCTCTTCTTATTATTTTTTATTATATATATAATTTAATTTACCTGGAGAAATTTTGAGCACATATGAATATGAACGATCGAGATAATAGATGATTAATTATTTATTTAAATTGTTAATGTAACATCTTAAAACAGAAGATGCTCCAAGGTGTTGTATTTTCTAGAAGTTACTAATTATAAATAAGTTTGACCGACACGGACAAGCACCCTTTGAAAATTCTATTTTTACATGAGTAACGAAGGTCCGTATCATTCTGCTTCTGCGACTGCGAGTTAGCTGGGTTTTCATTTCTTCCATGATTAGCATTACTTTGAGATCATGCATATAATACTTAAGAAAAACAAATTAGTTAGAACACAAATCTGTGAATGGGTTTGCTTAAACCTGCAGTTCCAGTTAAAAGAATTTTTTATTAATAGGAGCAGTTAATAGTTAATCTAAAAAATGAATGCATTAAATTTATGGATGAGAACATTACTACAGGAATTTTAAAAAAAAATCAAATTGAGTTACTTGAAAGAAACATTAGCCAAGGCAACATAATCTGATTCCGTGTTGTATGCACACAAACTCCGTGTTGACCCCCGAACCCAGAATGCCGTCGGAGATGACATCACCACATGTCTCTCTCGGTGTACGTAGTGCTTTTTTTTATGTGGAGTAAATTGCATCGATGTGTTGCCTCCCACATTGTACGATGTTAATCCCCTTCTTCATAGGTTAACACACCGACCAGCGTAGCGTAGTGTTCCTACGCGGTGCGTGCGTGGAATTCCTCCTCTCAACCAACCCCATCGCATGAATTCACAGCCCCTCTCTCTCTCTCTCTCGTGTGCGTGGGGTGGGGTGGTAAAACAAGATTGAGTGCCATGCATGCCAAGTAAAGTGAAATTTTTAATCACAAAGAACGAGAGCGTCGAATTAATAGAGATGCATAAAATTTTGTCTCTTTGATCTCAGTCAGAAAATAGTGCACGTTGAAGCGTTACCCAAATTAGAAATCTCTTATATGAATATTTGTATATTGTGCACATGTGTTGTTATATATGGAGGGGACTCCTTAATCCTCCATTTAATTGACAGGTTAATTAATGACGAGGCTCCCTCGCGACCTTTCGGTTTGGTGTCCAACGCTACCCGGCCCGTCCCTATGGATCCATCTCATCTGTTCCCCCCGAATTAGTACATATTAATTAGCCCGAGATCGTTAATTAAGCACTCGTGTACCGTTTTGACATGGTCTTCCCATTTGTCATCCTATGACTCTTTTAATGAGCTTTCTTTTTCCTTTTGCGCTTCGAGTTGACCAATTAATGTTGATTTGTATGACGACGGTGCCTGCGTGCTGGATTCTGATGTAATGGCTGACCCCCAACGCTACAACTCATGTATCTTATATATATATATATATATATATATATATATATATATAATGAGTATACAACTCAAAAAGATAAGTTGCAATACTTGAAGTATGTCGAATTAATTGCAGTTTGGAAACCGATTTAAAAGCAACAACTTGCAATTAATATCTTTGGAGAGTACAGTTAATTTGAAGGGGCAGAACTTGCACAGTTGCACTGTATACAAGTGATTGCAACTGGGAGGGTATCTGCATGCGAAATTTGTCAGGAGGATATAAAATAGAATTCAATTGATCCTGTCACATTTTCTGAAACTAATTAAATTCCTAAATCCAACTTGTCCAATTTGGTTGAACAAATTTGCAATTTATTTGAAATATTTGTATAAAAAATTACTGTGGTAAATGTTCTAAGAAATATTAAAGATAATAATAAATTAGAAGCAAAGATAGTTTCAGTTATTATATCTAAGATTCGCTCAGATTTGAATTTTGTAAACCTGTACTTGACCCTCATTAATTCTATTTTACTTGTCTCCTCAACTATTCTGATTCGTTTCTGTGGGGGAAAAAAAATAAAAATTTCCAATATGAGGCAGTACGATAAGAGCAACATGCAATTAATGACTCATAAAATTTCCATTTAAAGGTAAACTGACATGACATTGTGGTCTTTTATTTATTTTATAATATATGCATCACATGAACGCAATTGGCTACGTTTTTTGTTTCTGAAAATATACTTCTACGTGCCAACGTTCCATGTGCATGATTGTCGCAGCTTTTCGTAACAACAATGTCGTTGTTATGCCATCACCTTCATTGTCTGATTGCCATGATAAATGTTGAGTCATGCGGTTGGATTTCACCAATGGTTGGTTAATATGCCTTAAATTTTAACACATTTGATGAATTTATCTGATGTCTCCTTGTCTTATTATTGAGTTGAGGCTGTCCATCATTTATTGGGAAAATAATTGAGATTTTTTCCCCTTCAGAATTAGGATTGTGAAAAATCATAACTTGGGGGAGATGATTGTTTGAATGCTATATAACTCTCTAGAATGTAAAATTAATTATTATCCATTTGTAACAACTTTTTTCGTTAATATAATAGAGAAAAATTGTTGGTACCCTCATCCAAACTTTAGTTGTTTGTGTCTTATCCACCAACTAAAGCAAAATTAAAACCTTTAATCTCATATCAAAATTCAAAAAATATATTGAGAAATTGATCAGTTTTAAAAGATTTATTCGTTAAAGTCTAGCCGATTTTATCTAACAAGCTATACACGGCAGAAACAATCCAAAAACACGGGGCTATGAGTCTATGATAAGGCTGAGCTGAGACACCACATATGCTCCGCAAAACATGGCGGGCTTCCTATGGCCCCTCGGTCCCTGGCATATTATAAAACCATGTCCGGCCTCGTGCATGGTTTAAGCCCTTGGCGGTGGCCGGCCATCGGCGCCGACCAGTTCGTCCGGCACACACGGCGGATGGGGTCGCCGTGTGCCACTGTGGTCTGATGGCGGCCGAGCACACGGGTCCCTACGACTGCGCGACAGAGCCGAACCAGCAGCAGGCCACACAGCATGCATGGGCGAGAGCGACCCACGTCAAATACCTGCTAAAAGTGAAGACGTATGAGCAGCAGCAGCAGCAACGTCCAGCAGATGATCCCAAGATTGCAGTGGGTCTCTACTGGGGAAGGCGACGAATCCAAGTCTACTGTCTGACTGATTCAAACCCTGAAAGTTTAACTTAGAACTGCCAGAAATCAGGGTATAATTAGTCAGCCACCTTTGATGTAATTATAGAACCCAAAATAATTATAATGCCATATGACATCGAGTAGATGGATGAAACCCGGCCAGGACAAAAATAAGTCATCCAAATGGTGGATTCTTGTCTTGGATGCGAATGTCAGAAGGGCTGCATGCAAACTAAGCCTCTGATCAGGGTGAGCTTGATCATCCACACATGGAGGAGCATATGCATGCATGACACGTTTTAATTTGCAGCAAATAATCGTCGAACGACTGATCGTATATATGTATCTTCAGAGATTAGTTGCTTAATTAACCGATCATGCACGGTGCATGCGCTCTGCCGGGAGTGGGGTGGGTGGGTGGGGGTATGTGCTGCAATGTGCATGCCCTTTTGTTACTGTTCTGCGTGCGAGCTATCAGATGCCCTCATCAACCTACTAGGAAAAAAACTAGTTACTGCTTACTGCATGGCCAGAACCACTCGGCTATATTGTATACCATGCAAGTGTTTTATATAATTTGTTTTTCTCAGTACGTAGAAATTTAAATACGATACACATATATACATATTCTGAGCCCACAATCTCATGCACATACCTAGCTAAAATTTAAAAGTATGGGCACAAGAGACGGCGCGATGCTTGGAACTTTTGCAAGTTGAAATAGACATCGGGAAGATAGCATCCAAAGGAGGCACAGAGTTTGCAAAGACTCTCCAAAATCTAGTGAGCTAAAGATGCACAATTCCAAACATTAGGATTGGTTTGAAGTGGGCAGCGCTCGGAGTCTCAAAATTGAACTGCTCATTTCCTTTTTTTCTCTTTCACGTCACATGCATGGAACGGAACTGAAGTTGGGGAGTGTTGTGGCTGCTCCGTTTTGGTGGGGGCACATCACATTGTCCCACGTTTTTCTTGCTGCTGCTCAGATTAAGCAACATGGCCGGCGTGAAACAGTGATTATAACCTCAAACCATGGGCTCTCCTTTGTGGTTTAGCCAAGGGACAACTCCCGTGTACGTTATATTATATGAGTAAATGCTTTGTCTGATATATTTTTAATCCAATATATCAGAGCTTAAAATTATTAGCACAAATATTATTAAGAGCTACTATAATCAATTAAGCCAATTAGTATTATGGCGAAAGTGACAAGAGAGAGTTAGTAACATGGAGGCCAATTTAGTAGAACATTAAAACCCGGGAACTAGCAAACTCTTAAAATTCAAAGACACTATTAAGAGAGGTGCATTCAAATATTTATTTTATTTTTATTTACATTTCAAGTTTTGTATAAATTGGTGAGACGCCTTCGCGCCGAAAGAACATACAAAAGGATAAAAAAAACCTAAGATGCATCTTTAATTGAACTATATACGTTACCATGATATATAAACGTTACTAAACGAGACAATTCGTAATAAAATTAGAATCTTTCGAGCTTCATACCCCAGCTCATAATCCTCATCTTAGAAAATTAAATAATATAAATTTCACTCAGATTATAATATATAGAACTTTATAGTAATCTCAAACATTTCCCCCTGTCGTAAGGTACAACATTAAATTAATTGGCATCGTCTCAAAAATTTTCTTATAAGGGACTCCACCCCCATGCCTTCCTATAAGAGATAAGGGACTCCACCCCATACCTCCTATAATAGAGGGATTCGTCATTTGAACAATGAGACTCACGTAGTGAAACAATATTTTTAACTGTGAAGTATATTAATTATAATTAGGAAATTTAGGATTTTTTAATTAGGACCCATATATTGTCAGTAATGGCACCCGATCTTTCCGGAATGACATTATAAAAAGTGTTTGTTTGACCTAATGGATGAGAACTTCCTTCTTTTGAATATCTTTGACCGAGTCATTTATTTAAAACTTAAAAATTAAGAACCTTGATCGAATGCAACCCTGACACTACACCAAAAAAACTTTTTAGAAATCAAACATATTAATTCTTAAAATTTTAATTTTAGTCTTTAATATTTTTTTAGATCAAAATATCTTGATCTCTCATGATCTCTACAAGCTGGTCGTTAAAAATTTTTTATGACCAAAATTTTTTCATTAGTTTTTAAAGAATAATTTATTAGTGACCACAAATTAAATTTTAATTTTAAATGAATAAAAATTTAAGACTAGTATCACATTAATCTTTAATATTTATACTTTTAAGAATTAAATATAATTAGTTCCTAAAAATTGATCAATAAATCATAATTTTTTTTAGTGTGAGCACAGTCAACCTTAGATAGTCACCTTGGACTTGGCTTTAACTACATATAAAATTCCATGATTGACCTTTTGGAGTTTGGACTAAAAGATAAATCAACTTTTTTTTTCCGCAGGGGGTGATGTATGCATGCATGTAATGGAGGGTCTGCGGTGATCACTGACGACATTGCAGTAGCCGCCTCCGCTTTGGGGCGGGCTTTGGACACTTCAATTCTTCATTTGAATCGTTAAACGTTACGAACCAAACTTTCCTTCTATTCTGTTTATGTCTGACGTGCTGCTTTCCAGTTACAATTCGATTTGACTGAGCAAGCGATATGATGCAATTAATTTATAGATTACAAATACAATTCCATGTGTGCATATGCATTCAATGACGCACTGTAATTTATTAATTTCACGTTTCACGTACTAAGTGTGGATCTTAATTTTGATTTCATTTGGATTATATTATATATGGCTGGGATTAATGTTTAACACTAGATGAAGTTTGACAAGTCTCTTTGATGAAAAGGTCACGAAATCGGTATACAATTAGAAAGAAGGAAAAACAGAAAATAATACGAACGGATGCCACATGTTTATGATATAAAACATTCAAAGAAGTTTGATTAATAAATATGAAAAAATGCGAGTGAAATATTATAAGTTAAATCTAATGCATACGGTACAAATTTAATGGTCCACGGTGCCCTATAACACAACGAGAATTATTTGTAGATCTTCGAATCCCTTCTCTAAGTCCTCCAATTCTAGCTCTTTTACTTCTTTCATAATTTTCAGTTTTACTGTACAATCTGACCCAAGACAAATCGACAGAATTAAACACTGAATTATATGTATTTTTTTCACTTCGTAATTATAAGAACAAGAAAAAAAAAGAAACTGAGAAGAGTCGAAGGGGAATGGGAAAGCAAAAAGAATAAGGAGCAGTGGAGCACTTGAAAAGATGCCAGCAACGTCCATGTTTGACAGATTCAACAAGTAGTCCCATGATTTGGCTGCATCCCTCGAGGGTGATGGCATCACCACAAACATCACAAAGTCGTGACAGTTCAACCCAGTTGTTGAACTGACAAGAGAGAGGCAGGAAGGGGGAGTATACATTTTGACTCGAACGATGGATGCTAATCCCAGTCAATTTAATGACTAGAAAAGTAATGAAACGTAGTCATCCACGTCGGTGCTTTATTTGGCCAATAAATTGTGCATATATACGCGATCAAACGAAGTAAATCATTGATTGAATTTATACCGACGCGCACTTGCTTGCATAATCTTCATGCATGTCTTATTTGGTTTTAGTGTTATATTGTTCTCCCAATTAGGCATCCAAAGACTAACTTTATCTTGTCTTATATATGAAGAAGGTTCACGGTTAATTCACCAGAAGAAAAGGGAGGCTACTAGAAAACTTGTACGCCTTGGAGTTGTTGAGTTATTCATCGTATAATTTTCTAATCACCAAAAATTTTGTTATGTCATTGCTGGCTAATGCATTCGTGATCAAACAATATTTCTTTCTTTGGACTATTGACTAGAAACAAGAACCCAACTAACCAGGACAATTATTTCAAAATATCAAAGCTAATATTGATATAAGAAATATTAAAGATTCATTTCTCACTGGTAAAACGTCTGACCAAAATTTTCGACTAGATATACCAAACATTATTTTTCTTTCTTCTAGTATATTTCACGACAAACTGACAACTCATGCACAAATCTGGAATGTAATCTATATCTCTCTCAAAAGATATCAAAGTTCTAGATTCCCAAGTCATCTGGTTCTATAAATCAAGGTTTCCTTCATAGGTCGTAGAAAGTGTGCAAGAATTGTATTTTTCTATGCAGGTTTAACATTTGCTTTATTATATCTGCTTACAATTCTCTAGCTACCTACTTTCGTCGTCATCTTTTATGTTCATTGTTCAATAATAAACTTGTCAACGGTTAAGTTTCCTTATTTGGATAACTTTCTCAATCCATTAATTAAACAATACAAATTATCTTTTTGGCAACCTTTTCATTTAATCACGTACTTGTATATTCATTTAAGTAATTATCTTTTAAGCTTGATTAATAACACAGATGAAACCACATAAAAAGCTACATAGTTGGGGATTAGCTTAATGTTTAAGTATTATTAATTAATACATTTAACTGGAAATTTGTTTGGATCCAAAGAAGTAAAAGGAAACAAGTCTGACATATTCTGTATATTTTTTTATTATGAGATTGTTAAGGAATTGATTTATTTCCTTATTACAAGATAGGTGTCCTATTTTTTGGATTAATATAGAGTCCTAATTGGCCTCTAATTCATATCATCTGTTAAAGGGAGTGTCTATATAAACTCCCTAGGGGGTCAAAGAGAAATCAATCTGATCTTGTAATCCTCTTATATTTCTTTCATCTAATACAATTCTGCATCGCCTTAAATTTTTCGAGTTTTTTTGCGGTGCATAATTTCTCTCGTGCAGAAATTCTAACAAACTGGTATCAGAGCATGTTTCTTCGTCGATCCTCCGTTAGGCGTAGAGATGGCATCACACAATGTCAACATCGAGAAATTTACAGGACGACATAGTTTCAGTCTCTAGCAGATCAAGATGCGGGCACTTCTGAAATAATAGGGAGTATGGGCACTGCTCGCAAATGTGCCGAAGAACAAACCGAAAAAAGAAGACTCGAAGGGCAAAAAAAAAGGAGTCCGATCTCGCAAGTTTGGTGGCACAGGAAGAGAAGACGCACTCTATGTTCCTGTTGTGTCTGGCGTACGAGGTGATTATCGAAGTCTCCGATCAAGAGACGATGGTCGGTTTGTGGTCGAAACTTGAGAGTCTCTATATGACAGTCTCTGACCAATAAGTTGTTGTTGAAGCAATGTCTGTTCACCCTCCGCATGCAAGAATGTACTCCTCTGAAAGATCATCTTGATTAGATGGATACTCTATTGATGAAATTACAAAATATAGATGTAAAGATTGAAGATGAAGATGCTGCCCTACTTTTGTTGGTGTCTCTTCCTCTGTTGTATGAAAATTTCTTTCAGTCTGTTCATCGGAAGAGACACAATTACTCTGAAAGAAGTAAGATCAAGTCTACATACTCGTGAACTTCATCATAGGGCTTCTGGCAAGGCTGTGGAGACTCAAACCTCAGGGTTGGTAATAATCACAGAAAAGACAAATCCTAAAAAGGTTAAGTCGAAGAAGAAGAAGAACATCAATCCAAAGGACATGCAACTATTGGAAAGAATCGGGTCACTGGAAGAATGATTGTCCCAAGAAGAAGAAGAAAGACACGATTGCTGCAGTAGCTCACTAGAATAGATAATCTGATGATGATTTGATTCTTATGGTGTCTGATCAGAGATGTTTGGAGAAGAGTTGTGTTCTCGACTCAGGATGTTCTTATCAGATGACTCCGCACAGAGAGTGGTTCTCAACTTATCAGAATATTGATGGTAGAAATGTCATCATGGGCAAGGATGCAGCCTTTAAAATAGTTGAAATCGACTCAATTCAGATAAGAAGTCATGACAATCGGGTGAGGACATTGACAGAGGTCCGTCATGTTCTGCAACTCAAGAAAAATCTGATATCGTTAGGAGTTCTAGATTCTAAAAGATGTCAGATGAATGCTGCAGGAGATATTCTCATGGTCACCAAGGGTGATGAAGTCATGAGAGGAGTCAAGCAAAAGTCCTTGCACATATTACAAGGCACAATAATTTATGGCGTAGCTGCAATAGGTAGTTCGACCAAATCAAAATAAGAAACATTCAAGTTGTGGCACATGCGACTTGGACATATGAGTCAAAAAGGGATAGACATCCTCAGTAAGCGCAATCTTCTGAATGGTCAGAAGATATCTAAAATCGGATTTTGCAAACACTGCGTCTTTGGCAAGCAAAAACGATATCAATTCAGTAAAGTCGTGCACAAGATGAAGGCAACACTCGATTACATCCACGCTGACTGTTGGGGCTCCTCTCGTGTTCCATCTCTAGGAGGTTGTGATAGATGATTACTCAAGGATGACATAGGTATTCATGATGAAGCAGAAGAGTGAGGCATTTGAAGCTTTCAAGCAATGGAAAACTCTAGTGGAAAATTAGACACTGAGAAAAGTAAAATGTCTTCGTACCAATAACGGCTTGGAGTTTTGTTCGTCTGAATTTGATCTATTCTGCAAGGATGAAGGCATTTCCAGACATCATACCATCAGAGATACACCACAGTAGAATGGTGTAGCAGAATGCATGAACAGAATTCTTCTGGAGAGGGCACGGTGCATGCTCTCTAATTCTGATTTGAACAAGTCATTCTGGGCTGAGGCTGTTAGCACAGTATGCTATCTTGTCAATCTGAGTCCTGCAATCGCGATCGATTTAAAGGCTCTTATTGAGGTATGGTCAGGTAATCCCGCTGATTATACTAATCTAAATTTTTTTTGCTATCCAGTATATTATCATGTCAGTGAAGGAAAGTTGGAACCAATGGTCAAAGAAGGAGTTTTTGTGGGATATGGTGCATGTGTAAAAGGCTTCAGAATCTAGTCTCCTTTAGAGCAAAATGTTATTCACAGTAAAAATATATCCTTTGATGAGATGTCTATGCTCAAGCGAAAATTAGATGTTGTTGACTCAGCAGAGGAGGATGTCAACAAACAGGTGGAGTTTGGATTAACTCCAATTCAGAATGGACCAGAAGAATCTCATCAGGTTGAACAATCAGAGTCTGAGAAGCAAGCAGAAGAAGCAACGTAAGTCTAGCTGCAGGATGTGCTCGCAGGCAAGTAGGTCCTCCTAAGCGTTATGGCTTTGAGGACATGGTTGCATATGCATTCCAAGTAGTGAAAAGGTGGAATCGCCATATCAAGCTATAAGGATGCTATCGCATGTGCAAAATCAAAAAGGAATTGACGACGACAGAGAGTGTTAGATATCTGATCGTAGGATTCAATTCAAGGTGGAGATTTATTAATTAATGCCTTGAATCCTACTTTAATTGGAAATCTGTTTGGATCCAAAGAAGTAAAATGAAACAAGTATGACATATTCTGTATATTTCATTATCATGAGATTGTTAAGGAATTGATTTATTTTCTTATTACAAGGTAGGCGTCTTATTTTTAGAATTAATATAGAATGTCAGTTGGTCTCTAATTCTTATTATCTGTTAAATGGAGTGTCTATATAAACTCTCTAGGGGTCTAAAGAGAAATTAATTTGATCTTGTAATCTTCTTCTGTTTCTTCCATCTAATACAATTCTGCGTCGTCTTAAATTTCTCGAATTTTCTCGCGATGCATAATTTCTCTTGTGTAGAAATCGTGTATGACAATTTCGACCAAGAGATAATTATCCATATTACACTTTATAGTTAGTAATCAAAGAGTTGATGTTTCACGGAGAAAAAAAAAAGATCCCGCATGTTTATTTATCCATGTTGATGTTTCACGGAAAAAAAATTAATAAAATTCCGCACATTTATTTATCCATCCTTTATCCTTTTTTATTTTATTATAGGCATGACATACGTCGACTCGATTATATGATTTGGTTCGAGTTAGGTCAATCAACCTTTTTATATGACGTGGTCGGCTCGAAGACTCAAATTGACCCGTAATGAAGTATCGACCCAAACGATGTGCGCACATTTGAAAATTAAATCTCATTCTCGGTGGTTTATTGTGAATGTACAAAAAAATAATAATCGTGAGGTGTCCAACTTGTATCCACCCTCTACGAAGCCATCAAAAAATGAAAGGGAAAAGAAAGATCAATTGTATCTTTTTTGGAAAAAAATAGACCTAAAAGCCTAAACTTCTACCTTGTAAATATCATCTACACTTTAATTTATTAAACAAAAGGTCGGCAACTTTCTAATTTTCAGTAAATATACACTAAATATTGTTTTTATTGAAGAAAAATGCACCAAATGTGAATATCTTTCTCATATTAACCTCATAATAATATCTTTCTCACAAAAACGTTATATGATAAATTGACGTAAAATATAAGCATTATAGAAACAAAAGTGAATGTTGTATAGCCCATTTTGTTTAACTACAAGCATATAAAAAAATTAGGAAAAATATATATAAATGGTGTATCTTTTATGTGAGTCACTAACATTATTATTTTCAATTTTATTATATATGAAAATTAATTGCTCAATAAAAAATGTAGAATAGACATCTAAATATCAATGGTATATATTTGTCAATGTTAAAATTAATAATGATTTATTTTTAAGGAAAAAATTGCAGACAATTATATGTTTATCTTTTTGTAAAAAATAATATATCAATATGAATTTTCCACATCAAATTCAATATTTTTTAAAGAAAATTGAGGCTAATATGAGGGAAAAAATGAAATTCATGTTTTTTGTCAAATAAAAAATCAGATTCGATACAATAATATTTTTTTATTATTGTCAATAATACCAAGAGCTAAACTTGTCGATAACCTTTTGATGCGTAAAATGATGTAGCAAAATAAAATCGCTAGCAAGTGCACTAGTCGCTCAAGTAATATAGAAAATAGGAGTAGAACCCGTGAAAAATATTATTAATAAAATATCTGAATTTATAAATTAATAAGAGAGAAAAAATATGGATTTTGAAAATGGGTTTTGTAACTATAAAAGAAAATAAAGAAAACAAGATAATAATAAGATAAGATAATGGTGTTGAAGATAGACCTTAGGATGAAAATAGATTAGAATAAATATTTGAAATATAAAGATAAATTTAATCTTTAAAGATGGATTAGAGTTTCCCTAAAGTAATATAACATGATTAACTTACGGTCTCCACAATTGGCATCCCTCAACTTAAACATGTAGAACTATCTTAATTTAATAAGAATTGAAATCTCCACAACTGACATCCCATCAAATCATATTAATATTAAGACATAGTAAATTAAATTCTCTAGACTATTAATCACTCCACAAACTAGTATAGATTAGTAGATCACACAAACTTGATTCTCTACACACTAGTTATCAAATTTATGTCAATTATTAATTTCATATAAAATCAATTAAAATTAGTATCATGAATTTTGAAATTAAACACTCCATAAATTGGTATAGCCTAATTAAAAATTTCGTTAATTAATATAAAAGCATTAAGCATAATTAATAATTGATCAGAAAAGATTAAAACAAACAAAATAGGGTCCAAACATTTCCCTTCAATTAATAATCTTCTAAAATATAAAAACATGGGTTTTATCCTGTGAATATTAGAGAGATAATAAAATACAAATGATAAAAAAAATAGAAGAGTTACACTCAAATAGATAAAAGTCGAAGATTCGAATCACGGACAGACAGTCGGGCAGCCTCTCGGACTTGGTCAGAGTCGCGATCAACTTTCAACCTTCGCACCTTCTCTCCTCTTGGTCGTAGCCTGCAGAACTCGCGACTCTCCATGGAAGAAAACCAAACTTCAAAGTACGAGTTGGGACGACAGCTTCTTCACGTATTTATAGGAGCGAAATGTCTTCATGCAGATCACGATCGATAAAATCATACAGCCAATTTTAAATTTGGCTAGAGATAAAACTTAATTAATGATAAAAAGTTATATGTTTTGCACCCAACGATAGACTTTTCTTAAGGATTCTCGGCCAATAAACTTTGTTAATATTATCTTTTGCGCCCAATGATTGGAGTTATCGATCGATAAACTTGCTTGATGATAAACTTTTGTACCCAATGATCTTGGCCGATAAGGATAAAATTTTGGATTTTGCGATTGATACACTTGATTGATATGGAGTTCTCGGCCGATACACCTTGGTTAAGGATAGATCTTTGGTGTTGGGTTTATCGACCGATAATCTCCATCTCTATGTTGTTTTGCGCCCTTCTTATTTTATCTCGGCCGATAACAACTTATTGTGATATCGTATCTGCTAATGATAACCAAGTATGTTTTGCTCGATTAATGATGTCATATTGCGCCCAATGATCTCGGACGTAAAAGAATAATTCTTGTCATATCGACTTGTCCGACTCGTCTGCAAAATAATTATAAAAATTAAGTCAATTTATTCAAAAATTAAATTATTCAGACAATCAATATTCATATTGCATAAATCCGAAATTATTATTAAAAATGACCTAAAATGATGCATGTCAAGATTAAATTACAAAAAAATTAACTAAAATAATAATTTAAAATATGTTATATTTTACATGCATCACCTTTTTATTATGTAATATTATAGTATATTTTATTATTAATTTAAATATTGATGAGTCTATTATATTATTTATTAAAATATTATGATTTTACTATTAGTGTTATCGACGGATTTACCTTTCAGTATTATCGATAATGAGAATCCATCGAGATCTGTCAGTAACATTAATAATAGGATTTTAATATTTTATTATATAATATTATAACATATTTTATTATTAATTCAAATATCTACGGTCTTAACATTTGGTATTATCGATGAATGAAAATTCACTAACAATATTGAAAGCTAGGTCCGTTGATAACCTTAATTATATTATATTTTATAATATTATAATATATTTTATTATTACTTTAAATACCGATGAGTTCAAACTCATTGGCAATCTTTATTTTGTTATATAATATTATAATATATTTTATTATTAATTCAAATATTGATGATACTGCCATTTGATAATTCGTCGGTAATATCGAATGTATGAACCGTCGGCATGATTTTTATCGTCGATAACTATGATCATTTCGTCCGTCGATATTTCGAAAGAATATTTCATTATTTCTTCCCATGAAGAATTTTTATCATCGAAAATTGGCCGTATTTTTTTTAAAATAGTTGCATGCATGCAATCATCGATGCAAACATAGTCTATATGATTCTTCCCACGAAGTTTGTGTATATCAGCACGATCGATCATACATCTTCTTCCACGAGGATCTATAAGTTACTCCACTTGGATTTAGCTGACATATAGATACAATGCACTGGTCCACCGAGCGTGAGAGACTTGACGCACACAGCACACAGCACACAAGACACAAGTGAGTGGATCCGCTTGTAGATATATCATCAGCACATAAATGGAGCGCGCGACAAGTGGTCCCTCAACTAGTGCACGCATGCATCCATGCATGCAGTGGCACGTCACCGGCACCGGCAGGCCTCGTACGTACGACGACGAGGAGCATGAGAACATGAATGCCATGCTCTTGATGTGGGCTGGCAGGCAAAGATCGAGCACCTGATAATTGAGATGAGGTGCCATTTTGTTGTCCAAGTGCAATGCGATGCCACGTGTAGTCGCGCAAAGGATGGTGCCTTCTTCTTCCCGATCATTGTATTCGTTCGTCGCCCGGCCGTGATTGCAAGTAAACGAGCCAATCATGCAAGCAGACACAAGTTTACATAACTCGTATTAATCACATAAAAAAGAGTTGAGGTTAGGACGTTAAATCTGAGTCTTCTGTAGCATTGAAAACATGTATTCTTTTCGTAACAAACTAATGAAAAAGTTTGGTTGGTTCAAATGTTTGGTGGATCTCAATGGTCTCATAGTCTTATAGTTAAAAATTATTCTTTTCAATTTTTTTTCAATCTTAATCTAGTTAAAAATTTAATTATATATTCCGACAGGCAATTAAAAAACATCCTCACATTATTATGATTAATCGTCCGGACAAGGAGTTTTAGGGGCGCCCATGTATTCTTCGCATGAATAAGCCTACTCTATAATTAAACCCTCGTCAAAAGTAAGGACACGTTGCACCTGCAAACTGAATGCAAGTGGGCACGACGCGGTGCGGGACTCGACGGCGCAGCCCCACATTATATATAACACTCGGCTGCACGGCAAACAATTGTTGCAGAGTCACCAAGGAAGACGATGACCTCCACACATTTGATCGATCTCCACGTACGCTTCTTTTTTAAACTTGTTATATTTTCTTCTTTTTTTTTGCGCCACTTCTACTGTTGCTTATATATTTGGTCAGTAGCAAAATCCTGCTATTCCATCCATGGACTTAGTTTATTTTTTTGCATCTCCCAACAATTAAGTTCCCGATATTTTGGTATCAATGTATTTCGTTCGATCATTCGTGAATGCAACACTACAAGAGGACCGGCAACGTTTAATAAGTGTAACTAAAAGTCACTTAAGGATTACAAATAACTATTTGTAATGTTTTACGAAGGTTACGCTAAAAACGTTACACAACGTGCGTTACAAAAAGTTATGGTAATGTTTATATCGTAAAACAAAAACATTACATAAATTAATCATTTATAACCTTTAAATGTTACCAAATGATAACTATCGGTGACACTTAAACATCACGTATAGATAATTTTTTGTGGATGCATGGATGCTAGCTGTATGCATTACAAACATCACGCAATTACCTGCATGCATGGGTGCTAGCTGCAGGCATTACCCACTTGCATGGACGTATATGATTAAGCTAAGAAAAAAGTAGATAAGTTAATTTCTTTCTTCCACATCATAACAGGAAAAAAAAGGGAATTGCGTGTTTAAATGTGTTGTTTTGCAAATCTGAATAGTTGGAGAAAATAAATTACAATGTTAATTAACTGTATATATGCAGTCATAGTTTAAAGCTAGTGCATGCATTTCATTCACAATCGTTTAAACGCAATGCAGCAATGCTATGATCACATCGTATCTTCTTTATGGTTTAACTACATATTTGGAAAGCTCTTTCTATCGCCGAAAAGAAATAAAACGACATAGAGCTTTCCTTTAAATTATAGATACCTTATTCTCATTATATATATATATATAATTCTTTTATTCAATTGTTTTGTGATGCTACATCAGACGTTTCATTATATGTGTAGCAGACCTTATTCTCATTTTGCAACAACAATAGGAATATAGGCTTAAATAAATATATAGTTGGATGCGATATTTTCTGTGTTCGCATATAACCATCCGTGTAACTAATTAGCTAATATACTTGGAAGCTTTTAGCTACTATTCCATAATGTTCAACAAAAGTATATACACATAATACATGCATGGTACGTAGTACGTACAGAACAATTCACTGCTTTAAAAGAAAACATACACAGATCAACAGAAGCCAAATTTTTTGTGCTAATAGCGTTTGGGGCCTCTAATAGCACTACCAAGGATTCCATATCGAGCCCTGAGGCCCAATATGGGTCACAATTGACGCACATATGGACCGTTAACCGATTCTTACAGCCCGATGTGGAGCCCAAGTACCAGCTTGTATATTTAATACATTGTAACTGTAAAATTATGACTTAATTTTCAAATTTCAGAAAAAAAACGATTTTATTTTTAATGTAAAAAACGGATAATACGTATTTGACCTACCAATTCTAGAATCGTTGAGGACTTTACTACCAAAATTTGAGAATATAAATATAGAGATGAATAAGAATGATTGATCAACTCGTCTAGAAATATTTACCTCTATTTTACCATCAAGGAGTTCGAAATTTCAAATAGGACTTCAAAAGTGAACGTGTACACTCAAAAGTAGGTTATTTGCTCGTAAATGGACATACTACTAAAATCTAGATCTAAAAGTTGAATTAGAAATAAATATTAAATTTCAACACAAAATACACTTACCACTACAAGAAAGTAAAATTTACGAGTAAAAAAATGTTGCAATTTTATGATTTTTGCAATGACTTTCGGAGGGATCTTAGACTTTAGAAAAATATTTGTCGAAAATATATCTGCGTCGAATTAGACAATCCATCGAAAATTGTGATTGAGTCGCCTCAATCTTCAAAAGAATAAAAAATCCATCAAAATTTGTAAAGGACAGTGGATAGTTCTTCAAAGGAAACAATTTTGAGAAGGATAGAAACACTTTTCAATTTGCAAAGAAAAAGTTCCACGGCAAATTAAAAGGTACAAATTGTCCTTAATTTTTAGTAGCTATATTCGTTGCAAATTTTGAATGATAATATATCCGTTGTACAAAAAAATTAAAAAATATATAAAACAATTAAAATAATTATTATTCAAGTATTTAAATCGACATAAAAAATGAAAATGATTATTATTCAACTAATAATTATCAATGTTTTAAATCCAGTCAGGTCTAATAAGTTCACACAAACTACGAATTTTTTTTCCAAATTTATGACGATTAAATCCGTCAGAATTCCTGCAACATCCATCGGGCTCGTTGGAAAAGGGTTATTGATGGCTATTTTTGACGAGTAAAGCTGATGCAAAATTACCCTTTGGAACTTTTGGCAGAAATAACCCGACACAATTTTTGAAGGGTCGATTGCCATTCGAAACTTCCGACGAGTAGCTCCCGTCAGAAGTTCCAAAGGGACACTATATGATATGTGTGTGTGTATATATATGTGTGTGTATGTATACATCACTACAAGTTTTTTGCAAAATTTTGAAGGTTAAATCCATTAGAGTTCCTATAACATCCATCGAAAACTCTATTTTTGATGGATTTTCCTATGGAAACATGTTGTTGGAAAATATCTCATTGCATACGAGTCACTGACGGACGTATCAGGGCATCTCTATTTTCAACTGGTGAAGCTGACGCAAAATTATCCTTTGGAACTTTTGGCTGAAACAACCTGATGACATTTTTGAAGGGTTGATGCCCTTCGAAACTTCTGATGAGTAGTTCCCATCAGAAGTTCCAAAGGGACATTGCTCTTTGGAATTTACTGCCCCTCCGAGCTCCCGATTGGTGCTAGCCATCAGAAAATTTGAAGGGCATTCTCCCTTCAAAAGTTCCGATTATCCCTTCAAAAGTTTTGATTGGTGATGCCTGTTGGAAGTTGTGAATGGTGGTTTCCCTTTGTTATTTTCGACGATTGTCCCATCAAAACTTTTAATATAAAAAATATTTAAATTATTATTCAAAATTTTATCATAATTTTAATAATTAGAAACTTTCGACGAGAGCTACCCATCGAAATTTTCGAAAAGTAAAAGTTTTGACGGGAGATACCCATTGAAAGTTTCAAAGGGTATGTCCCTTTGAAAGTTCCAATGGGTAGCTCGCACATGCTCTTCAAAACTTTCGATGAATGTCTCATTAGAACTTTAAATAGAAAAATATTATAATATTTGTTATTTGGAAGTTGAATTCAAAGTCTCTCCCGTTCGAGCTTCCAACGGGAGTAGGCCCATTATAAATGTTTATTTTTTTAAAAAATTGAAGATAAATAAAAATTTAGGTTTTTTAATATGATCAATCAAATCCTATCAAAATATGAGTTCAACTGATCGATCCTATGAATTTAGATAACTCAGTCGGTTCAAGTTGATATATATATATGTATGTATATACACATACACACAAACTACGAAGTTTTTTTTTCAAATTTACAACGTTAAATCCGTCAGAATTCCTGTGACATCCATCAGGCTCGTTGGGAAAGGGTTATTGATGGACACATCAGTGTGCTATTTTTGACAGGTAAAGCTGATTCAAAATTATCCTTCGAAACTTTTGGTAGGAATAACCCGACATAATTTTTGAAGGTCCAATGCCCTTCGAAACTTCCGACGGGTAGCTCTCGTTAGGAATTTCAAAGGGACACTATATCATATATATAGAGAGAGAGATATATTAGTGTATACACCCTGCAGTCTCACCATTATAGTCGTCTGATTGACATGGATGACTCAGATTAAGTAGAGTTGAGGAGCGCGGTTCAACATTAGTTTGATTTGTTGAGATCCAATTCAGCTCAAAAGAATTTACTCCTTAAGTCGGTTCAGTTAGGGCATCATTCTCCACTCGTCTTCCTCCTTTCTCCTCTCGCCGATGATCTTCTTTGCTCCATTTCAAGCACTGCCACAATCTCCCCTCATTGCTAGAAAACAAGGGCTATTTTTTTCAGCTTAGGCAAAGAATATATGTGGCATTCTAATGTATTTTGTCTATTATTTGTTCTTGCAGCACAACATGGTTGAAGATGGAGACGCAAACCCAAACTACTGCCTTAGATTCATTAGCGACAGAGGTGGATTTGATGCAAACACCGACGTCGGAGATCCAAGAGAAGAGGAAGCGAGAGTTCGCGGATTTTATCATGCCCCATTGCTTTTTTTTCGAATTTGATTCTGATGACTTTTTTCATTGATCGATAATTTTGTTATACTCCAATCGATCTCATTTTTTGTTCTTTGAGAAGGATTGGGATTAGATCTTAGAAATTTTTTTCCTCTCCATTGTCGAACACCTGCCTCTCCTTTGTTTGTTCCAATTTCAAATGGAATATATAATATGATTTTTGGTGTGCCGGTGGATCCGATTACAGATGGAGTGTTCTAATTTCATGAAAATTATATAGGTGAGATTTGGTAATGCTCTCTTTTGCATTGCTTGTGTATATAATATACAACTCCCAATTTCCTGTAATGTTGACGTAGGGTACATTTGCTTGGTTAATCAGTTGTGGGACAAAAAGAAATGGACTCACAAATCTTGCAACCTGAATTAACAATATTTCTATACAAGTGAACATAAAAGAGCGTAGATGTTGAACATCATTGAGCACTATGAAACTATATCCTCACAAAAAAGTATTCATCCTAATTGTCAGCCTGAATATCAACATGGAATATGCATTAGGCATATATGCGTTCCATCATGCAAACAAAAGTCATAGAGGGAGAGGAGGGGTGGGGAGGGAGAGAGAGATTACATGCGAGCATAGAGAGAGGGCCTCTAGCAGATGTTGGAGCACAGTCTGGTGCACCAAGAGAGGGAAGAAAGGGGAACACACCAGATACAGATGCGAAGAAAGTGGAACACGAGAGATAGAGAGAGGGAAGGGGAGAGAGAGGTTCCAAACGAAGAAGGTGAAAGATTTCTTTGCACATTCTCTAGCTCCCCGACAGCAAAGGCCAGGGACACTAAACTGGATTAGGGGAGATGGAGAAGGCAAGAATGCTAAGTCGGATTGGATCCTCTAGAACTCAATGCATGATTAAACCATGCTTTTTAACATCTATTTAATCTCAACCATTCCTTTCAAATGGATGACTCAGATGGTGAGATTGCAAGGTGCATACAAATGTGTGTATGCACCCTAATACACCTTATATATATATATATATATATATATATATCACTACAAGATTTTTATGATTTTTTGAAGGTTAAATTCATCAGAATTCTTATGACATCCATTGAAAAATCCAATTTTTCATGGATTTTCCTATGGGAACACATTGTTGGAAAATATCTCATTGCATACGGGTTACCGACGGACGCATCAGTGCATTTCTATTTTCAATTAGTAAAGTTGATGCAAAATTATCCTTCAGAACTTTTGGCAGGAACAACCCGACGACATTTCTGAAGGGTAGATGCCCTTCGAAACTTCTGACAGGTAGCTCCCGTCAGAAGTTCCAAAGGGACACTGCTCTTTGGAGTTTACTTCCCCTTGGAGCTCCCGATTGGTGTTATCTGTCAGACATTTTGAAGGGCATTCTTCCTTCAAAAGTTTTGATGGGTGATGCCTGTTGGAAGTTCTGAGGGGCGGTTTCCCTTGGATATTTTCGACGATTGTCCCATCGAAACTTTTAATATATAAAATATTTAAATTATTATTCAAATTTTTATCATAATTTTGATACCTCAAAATTTTTTACGAGAACTACCCATCGAAAGTTTTGAAAAGCAATCACTCTTCGAAAGTTTCGATGGGAGATACCCATTGAAAGTTTCAAAGGGTAGGTCCCTTTGAAAGTTCTCACACATGCTCTTCAAAACTTCCAACGAATGTCCCGTCAGAACTTTTAATAGAAAAATATTATAAAATTTATTATTTGGAAGTTGAATTCCCCGTCAGAACTTCCAACGGGAGTGTGCCCATGTAAATGTTTAATTTTTTAAAAAATTAAAGATAAATAAAAATATAAGCTTTTTAATATCAATATTATGAAATTATCAAAACCTAATTCTAAAATATGGAAATCATATTTTAAATAATAATTTTTAAAAATTAAGTAATGAATCAACGTCACTAATCCAGCAGAAAGTGCTTTTAGCAAAAGAAATTCAATAGTTAAAAAGTTAAATCCAACATAAATCTAGCAGAATAGAATAATATATTTGGAAAATCATTCAGCAATAGTGGGGAAACATAATATCAATTTATGTTTGTGTTAGAACATATATCATTCAGTAAAAGTGTTAGAATTCACACTTCAGTAGACAAATGCTTTCATTACACAGAGATATTAGGATGCATACACAAACCTATGTATGTACCTTGTGATCCCACAATCCCATCCATCCAATTGAGCTTGGACAATAATACTACATGGAGTTATGAGTGATGGTTAAGAGACTGGTTCAACAAGGGATAGTAGGTTTAACAACAAATATGGATTAACAGGTTCCTACGATAGAGAAAGAGGAAAATTTTCTTGCTACACTCAATCATGTTCCTCCCTTCGTTGTAGGCATCATTGGGAGGTAAAGGGCTTGGCACACTTTAACCTCTTGTCTGATTGTCTATAGTACCCCTTAATTTGACATGTGATCGAGATAGGGTCCTTCTCCATGGAGGAGAGAGAATGTTCATGATTGTGAATAAGGGAGACAACTAGTCGATGTGGGAGGCAAAAAAGTACAATTGAAAGCTTGAAGATTTAGACTTATTATAAGTAATTATGTTTGTTGTCGAAGTTCTCATGAGCAAGTTTCATACAAGCTTGCTATTAATTTATAAATCTAAGAAAAATAGTAACAAACCCCATATATGTCTCCATGCTTCAAAAAATTCATGTTGATGATTCAATAGTTGACTGGAACCAATGGATTGTCAACCAAGTAAATATATTGATGATGAGGTCAGAGTTGGAAATTAGCTTTGTCAAATTAAAAGAGCAACGACTCACATAAGTGAGAAATAATTTATCTTCGTATATGTTTTGTAGCATCAAACTTTAATCTTTTGGAGTCAATCCCATGTTGGATTGATGGATACTAGGAAGCTAGCTTGTATCGTGGAGCCTATACTGGAGGGAACGTGATCCTACGAAGAGATAAAGGAACTGACGGCGACGAGAACACACACTAACTTTTCTCCTATCCATGGTGTTGAACCAATCTTTAAACCAATGCCTATAAATCCATTTAGTGTCATCCATATAATCTTGTTTAGACGGCCAAGAATGCAAAATTTCAGGGTGCATACACAATCTTGTATGTGCACCTGAATCTCTTTCTTTCTTTCTCTCTTTGTCTCTACATGTGCGCACGCGCGCACACACATATATTGTTTTCCCATTTTCTATCACATATATAAAATCAAACATTAAAATTATACTTACTATATGTGTAAACTCTTACATATATATTTTCTATAATTGAACTATTTATTTGTGAAATTTAGTTCTGCTTTCAGTTTTGGGCATTTTAATTATTCTTTTCTTAACATTCTAGAGATGTTATTCTACTTTTTTTTTTATCTATACATATGTTTTTTAGTTTATGGAAGGAAAGATTTGAATCTTGATGAGAATTAAGTCAACAACAAGATCTACCTCTTCAAATTCTAAGTGGGATATTTATTTGCATACATTTTCGCTACCCAAATTTCTTTAATTAAAAATTGTAATGATTTGCAACCTTTAGTATTACGCACTTTTTCAAACTTTGAGTGAGTCTTTGAAGACAAAACAAATCAATCAACATAGTTATATAAATTCTCTTGCATAGTGAGATGGTTACTTGAGATGTGTAACATCCTCCCCTATTTTCTACTCTTTCACACTCCCCTATAGTTAAAATCGAGAAGGGAAGAGGCAAAAGATGACTATCACCTTTCATAGATGCTACATTGCTGATTATACAATTTGATAAATAAAATATTGTTGCATAACTATTGATAGCCCTTGGTACTAGTTTGAAAACTTTTTATGAGCTGTACAAGGACAACAAAAAGCCCTAAGTTTCAAGGAAAAAAGGGAGCAAAAAAGGAAATAACAAAGTATATTTAATACAGAACTTACAACAAATACATTATTCTATGATCTTTATTAATCTTATTGATTAGAAAGTCATAAAAGATATTTTAATTTTATTTGGTTTGAGATCTTATTATGATAACGAGACCTCAGAATATTGCATTTTGTTCATATCCTATAATCAACTTTGCAAAGAAGACCGGTTAATTTTTTGCTGGCTAAAAATTATTAAATTAATCTAATATGTCCTCTACAAGTCTAATTTCTGATAAATTCAAAATTATGCCAATCAAAGATTGGAAGCAAATCTATGAGTTAAAAGTTAATTACATATCTTACTACCTCGAATAACTGTGATGTTGCGTTGATGATTATATGATAAGTAGTATAGAATATATACAATTATGATATTTACATGATGAATTATAGGCGATGTAAGATGTAGAACTTAATTGGAATCACATTAATTGGTGTTGTGTGCATCAAGGATTTGGAATTGAGGTTCCATGATAGTTATTTCATGATTTATTGAAAAAAATATATGCTAGTATAAATTCAAAATAAATAAATGTTGAAGTTTCATAATCATGTTTCGAATAAAATTAGAATCACTATAATTTGATATGTATATTGAAATTTATCATTTCACAGGTACTAACATCAAGTTTGCCCTTTCGTAGAAATTAAACAAAACCTAGTTTGATTTATTAATTTTCCAAGAATCATAGAATGAGAAAAAAATATGAGACTTATAAACTAAAGTCAAGAGGTTTGTAAAATTATGAATTTTATATTATATGTTACTCAAGTTATTATTAACTATAGAAATCTGACCAACTTTAGAGTGAAAATTTTCGTTGTATTGCAAAGAGAAAGTAAAAGATAGAAATTAATCAGAAATAAAGAAAGAAATATGTGCCTTAATTCAGAGAAGAATTCAATATGCAATGAAGTTAGGGTTCAGACCTTGTATTCCCTGATTTGCTCTTAATTAACAATCAAAACATAATTACATTTTTGTGATGGAAAGATTGCTAACAATATATATTTCGGTTAAGACAACCTAACTATCACATTTATTAATAGGTAAAAGACGTTAAACAAATCAACTTTTAATCTGTGATAATTATGATGTTTTTAGTTGCATATCTATGTTATTAAATATTGAAATTAGTCAGATAATAATCCACAATTTATGACTTCAAACAGATCACCAAAAAATTGACCTCGAATTAGCCCACCCAACCCGAGTTCAGATGACCCGGCTTGGTTTCAGGATGACCCGGCCCAGGTTGGGTCTGGGAATTAGCGGACAGAGAACTCAGCTCGGGTTGCTGGACACGGCCCGAGTTGTGTAGGTACCCATCCCGGGTTTCGTGTAAAATAGATTATGGCAATATTTAGTCGATTATCATGCACAAAATTCACATGCAATTATTACAAACCAGCTAATACTAAATATGTAAATCTATCCAGCTATGATAAAAGCATTAAGCTTAGGCTAAACTTTGGTTCACAGAAGTCTAAAATCTAAAATAATTCAAGAGCAAACTCAAGATTCAACTTCTTCCATACACAATCATTTTAACATCAATACGAGAAATATAAGCATGAAAGTTGTACTAAAAGTTACAAAGGGGACTCCTAGGAGTTTATTGATGCTTTTGCTTCGCTCCTCGATTGAGTGGACGACGCAGAAGATCGTCGAAAAATATGGAGAAAACTTCTGGAATGCACAACACAGTAGCATCGGCAATGAATCTCTTCTCAACTGCTAAGGCATGAAATTTCATGAGCATGGATACAGCTAAAGTCTCCAAATATCTATATTTATAGGGGAGAACATTCCCTTATGATTTACATGTCATTTTAGGATGTTAATTCTGTGTTAAACAAGGCAAAAAATCGAGCCGTCTGATAAAACATCTTCTGATAAGCAAATCCAACCCGAGTTACACAGGTACCCGGCCCGAGCTTGGTTGTCGCGCATAATCTGAGTCGGGTTTGGTCTAACGATCATCCCAACCCGAGTTCTTCTACAGAATAACGTTACATATGTTTTATGCTTCGATTTTTGCGCTCTTTCGGTCCAATTGCTCAGCACCTCCTAACTGACAATCCTGAGATCAAAATAAACTAAATGTGGGTAGCTTTTGACTTTAACAAATTTTAGAAAATTAAATAAGAAAAGAGATGCATGCCATGATAAAATTGTAAAAAATAATTTAAATTATGCATAAAAAATATGTATAAAATTGCATGCATCTATAACGGCGGCACATGGACACAATAGAATCTCTTTACTATCTTGAGTCTATCGAATTGTATAAACTTTATTGTCCTTTTGTGCAATTATGATAGTTAAGAAGAAACATGAGACTCTCTTTTATCTTTATTATCATATATTTGTATTATAAATTATTATTCCTAATTTGTCTAATTTCTTTTGTTTATTAATTTATTTTTTTTTTATTGTATTGACCTAGAAATCAAGAGAGATAATTGATACTGTACAAAACCCACAAACAACTCTCAAACAATATTGTTAAATCTAGTCTAGTCCGGTCGGTAGGACCGATCGAATCGGTGTCCGAGTATTAAAATAATCCGCAAGTCATCCAAAACGCAATCATAGGGTTGACCCATTTTGACTTGGTCAAATCTGTTCAAAACCCAAGTTTAATCGACCAAACTGACTGGGTCAAGTTGTAAAATATGCGAAACATAAAAAATTAAAACTTTTTAGACTCTCTCCCTCCCTCTCTCTCTCTCTCTCTCTCTCTCTCTCTCTATATATATATATATATATATATATATATACACACACATACATCATTGTTTGCAATTTATGTTTTAATGTCTTTCTTATGAAATATATAAAATTTTGTCGATATTTTTATTTATTTATAATTAACTCACAAAATTTTCTTATCTAGAAAGTATTTGATTAGTGATTTAATTTATTATTTTACTTCATTATATTACATTTTTTAATTTTGCTAAATAAAATATTACATATTAATAATATTATAATAATTACTTTAACTTATTTATTTTACCATTAATTTATATTATCCGGTTCGACCGAGTCCAACCTATACCGTTGGACAATCTGGATGACGAGGTCTCATAACATTGCTCTCAAGATAGAAGTTATCTTATAGATGTCGTATTCGTGCATGTTCATAATGTGAAAAGTCAGAGTCATTTTTATCATTATATAATCTACTTATAATTATTCAAAAGTGCATAATGTTACATGGCGTGGTGGGTTTTTTTTTAGGTGTCAACTTTTACTTTATTAGTTTACTTTCAAGACAAACTCAATGGCTTTTATAGTCTTTAAAAAGAATTGTGTTATTTGCAATTTTGTGTAGACTTCAAAAGTGCTCATTCGGAAGGCCTAAAATGCGTATGTATTTTGGGTGTAAAGGTTTTGTTGGCTCTCTGATTTTACTAAACTATATATTTCCGGAGAACTCTAAAGTTCCATAAGTTCGATGGTGTTGATAAAGTTTCAAATTCTTTTCTTGCAGTAATAAATATTAAGTATTAATCTATTAGTATAGTCCTATTAAACTTTCCTTTATAGAGTGCTAAAGTATCTGAATCTTCGATGTAAAAAGCAATTTTAATATTTTCAGCACATCCCAAATGCCACATGATTTGTTATGTACATGGCTTCAATGCAGACAGTTGGCCATGCATCAAGATTTTTTTATTGACCTTCGGGCTCTATGTTATCACATTTATTAACGTCGTTCTTTTTCATAGATATGTGGGGACAACTCTTTCTTCTGATTTTTGTGGCATTACAGCTAATATTATAAGACCCGACCCGACCGTCAACCCGGATTGATCAACGGGTCAAGTCGGACCGGTCGGATCGGATCGGACCGGTCGGGTCGAATCGGATGGTCGGATTGGATAATATAAATTAATAAAAGAATAAAATGTTAAAAAAATATTATAATCTTATTAATATATAATATCTTATTTAACAAAAATATAAAATATAGTATAATAAAGTAAAATAAAATAATTCAGATTAAATAATATAATAAATTAAGTCATCAACATAAATAAAAAATTCTTGTGAGTTAATTATAAATAAAAAATAGTGAAAAAAATTATATATGTGACAAGGGGACATTAAAATATAAATTTCATGATATATATATAATATGTCTAAATATTTTAATAATTTTGTTTATGTTTTATTTTTTTTATTTCAATAATTGACTCGGGCCGGGTCGGCCGGTTGAACACGGGTTTTGACCGAATTTGATCGGATTAAAACGGGTCAAATCCGTCCCCGAGTTTCGATTGACCCGCGGACCGTTTTAGATTCCGGACACCGGTCCGACCGGTTCGATCGGCCGGGCCAAGCCGGGTCTGACAACAATGATTACAGCTACTTATATTGCTTGTAGGATTTTTTTATCTATTGATTGCAGGCTTTTATTTTGCTGCAGCTCCCAACCTGTCATTGTGGGAGAGTGGTGCACAGATTAGTCCTGCATGTTATCATAGGCGTTTCAAGATCATTATATTTCATTTTGATAATTTAAATTGTTCACCAAGGTATTCTAAGTTCAAGTGAAATTAAAACTTCTGACAAGTAGGGCTATGCAGTTTCATTAGTTTTATTGTCCCAATTGAATAATAAGTATTGCAGTCTGTGGTCTGCTAATTCTTGCTAATGCTAGCTCTATATTGCTTCACCATAACATAAGCAAATTAATGTCATGAAATAGTATAGCATTAATTCTCCGCCATTACTTTTCTTTGTCCTCGTATAAAAAATCCCTTAATTTGATTAGCCCATAGGTTGTCTAGATGTTTAAATGTTATTATTTAAATAATCTATTTCACAAGATTTGAGACTAATTTTAGTTGATAACTAAATCTTTCTTTATTTTTTAGGTTCCACAAACATTAAGCTTCTGCTCATCACAGGTTCTTTTATGTGTTTCTTGTCCCTATGTTTTACCTTTCAGAGCTTCAGCAGTGCCATCACATATGGCAGGCCCTCCATTGTAATTGGTGGTTTAGGTTGCACAAATATTAATCTTCTGCTCATCACAGGTTCTTTTATGTGTTTCTTGTCACCTTTCAGAGCTTCAGCAGTGCCACCACATATGGCAGGCCCTCCATTGTCATTGGTGATTTTCGGTCAGTCTGTCTTTTGGCTAATACATTAAATGCAAATCAATGGCTGATACATTATGTGCATGTATATACATTCAGTTTTATATATATGCATGCCGTTTGTAACGTTTTTGTTGGATTTCGAACTTGGATCTATTTTTAGTCTTAGATTTTGTCCATCAAGGGAGCAGTTCCTTTGTCCCATCAATGCCAGAGTAAGCTGAGCTATTGATTTATGGTGCTTTTCTATATTTCCCTTCAAAAAGGTTCATAAGAGTATAGAATTAACATGTTTCTCTTGCAATAGTACTTTCATCAGTCTAGGCAATGGTTCGAGCCATAAAGAGTTGCTCTAGCCAGTCCTTTCACTCTCACTGATATATCCTTGTATGGTCTTATCCATGTTGTGCTTCAATCTCTTGGCAATCTGGTCCATATATCTGTCTCCTTCTGTTTTCCTCGAACTGCTAGTATATCCGATAGAGCCAGTTCACCTTTTATTACCAGAAAAAAAAGGAAGATGCAGTTCACCTTTACAATGAAACTAGCCTCATCATGTAGATCATAACAAAGAGTTGCAGAAGCAATACAAAACTTTTCAGTCATGCAGGACCACTCCATCAAACAGGGGGGACATAAAGGACAGTGACATTAGTGGTCCTCGCTATTTTGGCCCAGACAGCTTTAAAGATGCAATAGACCCAAAAACTGGGTGCCCGTAACATTACAGGCATCCACGATAATTTTGCAGGTGAAGTTATTTTGTCCATCAGCTTTGATCATCGTCTCGCGTTCAGCGTTAATCATTCCAAGTATTATGGGGCAGAACGGCTACCCTAACAGTCCACTTGGTTTCTTTTGTAAACAAGACTTTACCAGTGCAATTGCCAGGGCCAGAATGATCGACCCGAGAACACACGACCTGCAACTTAAGGTGTCCTAGTTGGATTCGGCGTCGACAAAACAGTGCACACATTTGTATGTTCAGAATCTTATAGAATGCTATATATCCATTGCATCATCAGGAGATTCTTGGCACTCCGAGTATTTTGTACTGTCAATTATCTTATAGCATGTGAATCTTATATATGGCAGTGATAAATTTGCACCTGAAAACTGATGAGAAAATTTGAGAATAAGGAGAGAAGACTGCAGAAAGATTGTAGAAAAATAGAGGAGACACATGAATTTACCCAAGTTCACCCTTGAGATGAGGAATACGTTCTGCAAAGAGGTTCCACTATATCGTTTAGGTTTACATCCGTCACACAGATTACATCAGAAATTAGGCTATTAATAGCATCCCAAACCGGGTTTAAAACCCAAACAAATAGAGAAAAAATCTAATCCGAACCACACGGGTCGGCTAAACAAAAGCCCAAAACCCGTCTAGGTAATCCCCGCCCGCTCACCGGCGAGCGGGACAGCCGTCGGGGGGCGGGGCCCCCCGAATTCCCCCTTTCGTCAGCACTGCTAATTGGGTAATACTCAGATTCCCCTAAGCTCACGTGGGCGAAGCCGGTGTGAGAAACAAGGGGCGCTGAAGTATTCATCAACTCCAACATTCTCCCACTTGGTGGATATTTTACACCAATGAGAATCTTGCCAGTAACATTCTTCTTCAATCCGACAGTAGTAGAGCATCACTCAAACTTTGCACCTGTAACTGCTTTAGTCAGAAAATCAGAACTATTCTCTATTGTATCAATCTTTTCAAGATGAACCTTTTTTTTTTCACCTTTTCCCGAATAAAATGGTATTGAATGTCAATATGCTTTGTGCGTGAGTGAAATGCGGGATTCTTAGCTAACTGAATAGCACCTTGATTATCACATCTCACTTCTATAGCACCTTGCTCAAATTCGAGCTCCAAGCACAATCGCCGTAGTCATATGGCCTCTTTTACAGCATGAGTAAGAGCCATATATTCTGCTTCTGTAGAAGAAAGTGCTACCACGCTTTGTCTCTTACCCATCCAACTTAGTGCAGCACCAAATAATGTAAAAATATATCCGCTAGTGGACCGTCTACTATCAATATCTCCACCCCAATCAGCATCTACATGGCTCACTATATCAAGCATCTTTCCTTTCCTTGTACCTTCAAAACACAACGAAAAATCTGAAGTTCCACGAAGATACCTGAAAACTCTCTTGATAGCATTCCAATGTTCTCTGCCTGGGTTAGACATATATCGACTCAAGACTCTCATTGCTTGGACTATATCTGGACGCATGCACACCATGGCATACATCAAGCTGCCCACTGCACTTGCATATGGCACACGGTCCATCTCTTTGGCTTCTTCATCTGTTTTTGGGCATTGCACTGCAGAAAGTTTGATTCCTAAAGACATAGGAGTACCCACTGGCTTGCAGTCTGTCATGTTAAATTTATTCAACACTTCTTTTATGTACTTCTCCTGTCCTAGCCACAACTTTCGCTTCTGACGATCTCTTCTAATCTGCATACCCAAAATAAAATTCGCCGGCCCCAAGTCTTTCATCTCAAACTTCTTGGCCAACAAACCCTTCAATGAATTCATCATCTTCATACTGTTTCCAATCAGTAACATGTCATCCACATACAGTGTAAGAATGACAAATTGATCGCCAACTCTCTTCACGTAAACACAGTGATCTGAATCTGAACGTACAAACTTGAGTTCGAACATGTACGTATTAAACTTCTGGTACCACATCCTTGACGACTGCTTCAATCCATACAAAGACTTCTTCAATTTGCACACCAGTTTCTCTTTACCTTGAACTTCAAATCCTTCTGGTTGTCTTACATATATCTCTTCCTCCAAGTCCCCATCAAGAAATGTCGTCTTCACATCCATCTGCTCTACCTCAAGATTATATGCTGCTGCCAGAGATAGAACAAATCTGATCGAAGTCATTTTCGCTACGGGAGAGAAAATCTCATCATAGTCGACTCCCTCAACCTGAGAATACCCTTTAGCTACCAGCCTCGTCTTGTACTTCTCTACAGACCCATCCGGTTTCAACTTTCGCTTGAACACCCATTTGCAACCAATTGCCTTTCTATCCTTAGGCAATTTACACAAGCTCCATGTTTCATTCTTATCCAGTGACTGCATCTCATCTGCCATAGCAAGCTCCCACTGGTTTGTATCATCTATAGACCTTGCATCTTTTACAGAACTAGGTTCTTCTCCGATGATGCTCAAAGCATGAAACGAACTCAGAGCACTAAGAGAGTATCTCAAAGGTGCTCTTCTTTCTCGTGTCGATCTCCTAAGAACTGGTATGGTAGTACCAATATCTGGGTATTCATCTGAATCTGCATCTTCAACTTCATTAATCGAGTTCTCTTGATCCGGTTCTGTAACAGACTTAACTGAAGTATCTTGTGCATCCACCTCTGAAGTTTCAGAATCAGAATCTTCTTCAAGCACTACCACTTTTTTAGGTTCATCACCTTTTTGAACATCAACTTGGGAACGTGATTCGCGGAAAACAACATTCCTGCTGTAAACAATAGTCCTTGACTTTGGATTCCACAGTTTGTAGCCATTGACCTCTTTCTTGTATCCGACAAATATGCTCTTCTCGGATTTACTGTCAAGCTTACCCCGTTTTTCCTTGGGTATATGAACATATGCGTCAAATACGAACATCCGAACATGAGACAAATTTGGCTTCTTCCCAAACATTGCCTCATAAGGCGTCTGATCCTTCACTGATGAGGTCGGTAAGCGGTTCTTCAGGTAATTTGCTATGGCTACAGCTTCTGTCCAGAATTCTTGCCCCAATTCAGCCCAACTCAGCATACATCTGGCATTCTCTATGAGAGACCGATTTAACCTTTCAGCTACTCCATTCTGCTCAGGTGTATATGGAGTTGTCTTCTGCCTTGCAATACCATTGTCCACGCAGAACTGCTCAAACTTATCTGAACAAAATTCACCTCCATTATCTGTACGAAGGACCTTGATCTTGCAGCTCAATTGGTTTTCCACCAAAACTTTAAATTCTCGAAACTTATCGAATACATCTGATTTATTCTTGATAAAATAAATCCAACTGTATCTCAAAAAATCATCTATAAAAGAAACATAGTACCTGGACCCTCCAATAGATGAAGTCAGAGTTGGTCCAAAGACATCACTATGGATCAGTTCGAGAATCTTCGTTGCTCTTGAACCTGTGTGTTAAAAACTGACTCGGTTCTGTTTTCCATGGAGGCAATGTTCACAGAAGCCGAAGCTCACAGAACAATTCGGAACTCCTTCTACCATTTGACTTGATGCTATGGTAGAAAGTCCTTTCTCACTGATATGGTCTAATATCTGATGCCACAGCATAGATGTGTTGTCTTCATCTTCTTTGGCCTCTTCAGAAATAAATTCGCAGCCCACAGATATAGTCTCTCTGAGCAACTTGTACAATGTGCCATAGTGAAACTCTCGCGCAATTACAATAGACCCTCTGACCATCTTGTACGAATCCTTGTCGCAACTGAATATAACACCCGAATCTGTCATCGTACCAACAGATAATAAACTCCTGCTCATAAGTGGTATATGCATCACATTTGGTAGAGTCTTCATCATGCCATCATTCATCCTCAGCTTCACCCTGCCACGTCCAATAATCTAAACCGCAGTGTCATTTCTGAGCATGACATCCCCACCATTATACTCATCATATTCACAAAACCAGTGTCTATGAGGTGTCATGTGGTACGAAGCACCAGTATCGATGAGTCAGACATTCTTATCTGACTGTACCATACATGCAGAAGCCACGTACATATCTTCTGTCTCAGCCTCCTTTTTGTCCGAGGTTGACTCAGCTTCTTTCTTATGAACCGGCTTGTTTTTGCAATCTCGCTTCAGATGGCCCCACTCTTGATATCTCCAGCATTGCACCTTCTTATCTTTACTCTTCGAACGCCCACGAGATTTGAATCTCCCTCTCTGATTTTGATTCCTTTCTGGTTGCCTTCCTCTGGCCGCCGGCGCCTCTTTACCAGAACTTACCGATCACTTTCTCCGTATTTCCTCTGATACAGCACATACACTTTCATATGAAAGTTCTTTATCCCGTCATCATTCACGACAATCAGATTGTCCCATGAATTCGGTAGCGAACAGAGCAATGTTATCGCCTTATCATCATCTTGAAACTTAACACCGATTGATACAAGTTGACTGATCACTGTGTTAAAGTTATAAAGATGAGTAGAAAATGAGTCATCCTCCTGCATCCGAAGATTGTACAATTTCTTCCTCAGAAATAACTTGTTAACCAACGACTTATTTTGATATAGGGATTCCAACTTTCTCCACAGATCTCTGGCTGTAGATTCGCTCATCACATTCGTAAGAATTGAATCCGCGAGACAAAGCCGAATCAAACCCTTCGCCTTTCTATCAATCCGATCACACTCTTTGATCGTCTTTGGATCTGCCTGACTGGATAAAGCCGTATTTAAAGCCTTCGTCGCATCTGCAGCCGTCGCCGCTTCTTTGTCTGGCCTCTCCTTCTCGATTGCCGTCCAAAGATCTCGATCACAGAGGAGATCATCCATCTTCATCTTCCAGAGATCAAATCGTGTTCCATCAAATTTTTCTATCTCAATCCGCGATCCTCCTGACATCTCGAATAAACCCTAATTCCTCGAACAACCTGTGCTCTAATACCAATTGATGGGAAAATTTGAGAACAAGGAGAGAAGATCACAGAGAGATTACAAAAAAATAGAGGAGACGCACGAATTTACCCAAGTTCACCCTTGAGATGAGGGCTACGTCCTGCAAAGAAATTCCACTATATCGTTTAGGTTTACAGCCGCCACACAGATTACATTAGAAATTAGGCTATTAATAGCCTCTCCAAATCGGATTTAAAACCCAAACAAACAGAGAAAAAATCTAATCCAAATCACACGGGCCGGTTAAACAAAAGCCCAAAATCCGTCTAGATTTCGGGAGCGCTGCCCCCGAACCCCCGCCCGCTCACCGGCGAGCGGGACCACCGTCGGGGGGCGGGGCCCCCGAAACCTCCCTTTCGTTCGTACGCTAGCAATATTGTTAATTGAGTAATACTTAGATTCCCCTAAGTTCACGTGGACAAACTCGATGTAAGAAATAAGGGACTATGAAATATTTACCAACTCCAACAAAAACAAAAATCTACAGTTGCGTAGTTGCACCACACAGGTCAAAGCTTCATGCTCGGACGACCCGTCAGCTCACCGGATTCAGACTGCTTTGTCCGGATCTCTGAGTTGAGCGAAGGTTTAAAAAACTGGGGACACGTTTTAGTTTGTTTTCTTTCAGCCTTCACGTTTTGTCTAGCAGTTTGTAATTAATTTTTTTTCTTCTTCTCTTCTTCTTGTGTTTGCCGACTTGACAAATGAGAAGAGGACATGGGGACCCTGTGATCTGCCACCAAAAGTTGCACCAGTCGCTGGATCCCAAATCCACGCAACAGCGAAGCTCCTGTTCTCAGTAAACACAAAAATTATTACATCATAAGGTGGATTGATGCTCGTGAGCGCCCTCGAGTTGACTGTTTCCAGTCATTGATGATGCTTACAAGTCTTTGGTTAGAGCTCCAGAATTTTGATGCCCTTGCAGTTTTGGCTCCTGTCAGTGACTAAATCCGGTCGTTTGCAGGAAGAAAAATTTATACTGCTGCCGCCCTGCAGCAACAGGGGGACACAGAGCGACACATGGGCAATTCGTTGTGTCAGCACGCGGTGATTGGTCGAAAGCAAAAAAGGGGGAAATGGGTGGGCGCAGTGACCATGATTGGGTAATCAGTATCATGTGCATGTTGCGCCTTGTAGTGATTGCTATTGACTTGGGGGGAGTTGGTGTGAGAGAGCTAATCGATTAGCTCCCTCCTTCCTTTGCAGTCTCCAGCAAGTCCGCTGTCCGCCCTCTCAGAAGGATGATGAGGTCCCCCCTTGAAGTGTCCCCGCCGACGTCGCCTCAGTCTCCGCTGTCCAGCGTTGATCTTTCCCTCACCCTTGGCCCCCTCCCTCACCGTCCTCCGGCGGGAGGTGCCAAGGACGTCAGGCTCTTCCCGTGCCTCTTCTGCAACAAGAAGTTCCTGAAGTCCCAGGCCCTGGGAGGCCACCAGAACCGCCCACAAGAAGGAGAGGAGCATCGGCTGGAGCGCCCACCTCTACCTCCCTTCCATCACTATCCCCGGCACCGCCGTCGCCGCGGCCGGTCCCGAAGATCTGAACCTGACGCCCCCCTCGCTCCCCATCGCTTCCCACTCCTGCAAGTCCGGCAGCCCGCCGAACAACCACTCCTGCCGCGATCAGAGCCCCGAGGCGTTCCACTCATACGGAGCGCCTCGGTTCGACGCCGACCACCACTTGCTGGCCACCGTGAGCGGCAGCAGGGCAATGTGCGCCGAGACGAGATCCTCGGTCGGCTACAACGAGACCATCGACCTCCTCAACTGGCAGAGGGGCTCCCACGCCGTGCAGGGGGAGTGCTGCAGCGCGGCTGCTCATCCTGATGACGAAGCCGAGGCCATGCTCGACCTCTCCCTAAGACTGTAGCCGGGTCTGCCAAGCATATCAGCCCGCTGTTATAAGTTGGAAGAGGGAAGTCCAAGAGGCCCCTCCAGCCTTTGATTTGCCTCGTAGTCTACTTGATATTGCATACATCTCCTTAAATAGTTGGTCGTGTTATATATATTAGGGAGACAGTAAAACGGTGAACGTCATCTTGTCTTCTTCGATTGGGGTCCTAAGCTTCGACTGTTCGCATTCTGGCCAGAGTCTGTGTGTGTGTAGAGTAGAGTGGTTCCGAAGAAAGAAGAAGCGGAAACACATGCATGCCTGTAGCTTTGTGCTTGGTGGTTAATTGTTTGTAAAGAGGTGTTTCGTATAAGAGAGATCTGTTACATCACATGCACTTTATATACTCTTAATTTCCTCAAACAGCAGCTCGCAGGCCACTTTTGCCTCTTAAGCCTGTAACTTTGGTTGTTGGCCTTCTAATGGAGGGAGGGCAGCAAAGGTTACAGGAGGGAGGGAGGGAGGGAGATTGAATTTCTCCGTTCAAGTTTCGGTAGGTGTGGATCTCTCTCTCTCTCTCGGCATCCCACGTGATCTCCAGTACTTGTGAGGAGCCCTTTGCGGGCCACCAAACTTTGCATGCTTCTGAATTCGGATTGTTGTCGTGATACGTGGATAGCTCGTGGTGATTCTAGTAGGGACGTCAGTAACTGGTACGTGCTGCCCTTTCTTTAAAAAAAATTTGTTTTAACGTGTTTTCTCGGCTTACTTAATAAGTTCCTCTCCACTAATAGGACAACTACCTACAGGAGTAGTACGATAATGTTCCTTATCATAGGGGACAACTATATCTGTTCAAACTTATTTAGTCTTTTAAACAATCTCTGATGGGTGGGTCATTAATATTTATTATCTGTGAGACTCTAACAAAGACAAGTTACTAATGTTGGTATGAAGGACCAACCTTGTCAACAATTGATTATTTATGTCATTTTTATTTTTCGGTAGTCAAGTGATGTGTGCTTTTGGATTTTGATAACAAATCTAATAGTAGATACTACTAACTAATAAAGTTGTGGAACCTAAGCGGCGCTTGGATGTTTGAACCAGAATTCTAATCAGTTATCGAGGATCGTTGATTAGATCTTGAGCAGAGTGCACGAAACACATATGACCATCGAATCTCAGTGTCCACGAGAATTTTTCTTTGAGAACTATTGTATTGTATTGATCGAAACTGAGCTCATCAAAATTTCGTTTGTTGTTTGACTGAACCCTGAAGAGTTTGAATTTGAGTTACGACACGTTCAATCCTTATCTCAAATTAGTCGTCACCTGGTAAATTTTTGTTGATAAAAAAAGCGTTTAAAGTGAAGAGAAAAAGGTTAATTGCAAGTCTTTGTAGCAACAAATGTTCTTACCATTTTTTTTAAAAAAGAAGAAGAATCAAGATGGTCTTAGTGCAGAATTTCTAACTCATAATAAAACATTTGCAATCCAACCTTTAATCCATCGGGAGCAAAGAAATTCCTCTGAGACTACGAACAGAAAATTGGAAATATTTTTCAATTTTGCAATAATTACGGTTGAATCCAGAACACTATTGTTGGCTTATTTGGCAAAATGAATAAGAATAAGCTTATTCGTGTCGAACGGGGCCTAAAAGAGTAATGACGGACGGATTTTTGCCAATTAATCTGCAGAGCCCCCACAGGCTTCTACGAGAACTAGAAATGAGTGAGTTGATGAGAGAGAAAGAAAATAATGATCTGAAATTCGCGTTAATGGAGCTGCTAAAACAATGACTAGCTAGGGCGAGATCATGCATGGATCATACGTACGTATGTATATCCAGAGATAATGTTTGGACGAGGGGAAGGGGAGAAGTACTCTACAGTAAAGAATGAATTGCAGATGCTGTTTAGATAATCCTGAGCAATACAGCATAGGAATCCACAAACTAGACAGCTCGGGCTGTTCCCTGCATCCATCCCTTTGTCAATTCTTAGTGGCCCCCCGAAGTTTTTTATTTGTGTCCGAGAGGAGAGAGAGAGAGAGAGAGAGAGAGAGAGAGAGAGAGAGAGAGAGAGAGAGAGAGAGAGAGAGAGAGAGAGAGAGAGAGAGAGAGAGAGAGAGAGAGAGAGAGAGAGAGAGAGAGAGAGAGAGAGAGAGATTGTATACAGCCCTACATGGGACGTGGCTGTGGATAACCATGGGACTAGAGAGGAGATTCCCCTGTCGCACAATATCTCCATTATGAGCAGGAGCAAACTCTGCCGTCCGGCAATATTTTGAATCAGATTGACCACTATTTTTACCCCTTGTTCGAGATCCTCTCTCTCTCCTCTCTCTGCCGTCCAGCTGGATGCATATTTATGCAACTTTGGGTGGTTGCGCAGCACTTTCAGAATGCATCCAGTCGCATCCATTTGTGGAACTATAAGGATTGCGCAAAGAAAGCTTCTTTTACCCTCTTCCACGTTAATGATTATTTTATTATGTTTATATCTTATGATACAACTAATCATAAGCATACATTGAGAAAAGGAATTGGAATATGATAATGATATCTAGGATGAAACTTCTGTTTACATTAGGATAAATTACATGATTGAGTCACTTTTAAATTGATCCCCTAACTTTAATTTGTAATCAGAACGTTCTTCAAATTTTATTTTCTTGCACGATTAGTCCTCCTGACCGATAATCATAGCTTTTTCGGTAGTCTTGTATATGTGATCATCTTTCTTTCTCATCCACGTCAGTTTAAGTCATTCACGTCATTATAAAAAATTTTAAAAATAAAAAAAGATGAGGTCATCCACATCATTATAAAAATTTTAAAAAATAAAAAATGAGGCCGGCCCGAGGGGCCGACGCCCCCTTTGTGAATCTCACCGATGGCGAGACTCACAGTGGGGGGCGGCGCCGCCCCCATCCTCCTCGCGTGACGACAAATGCTGCCGAAGTCGAACTCGATCAGAGGGGGGCGATCGCCACCCTCCTCTCTCTCGCATGACAAGCGCGCGTGGGAGAGAGACCTCTGCGCATGCTCGGACCGATCGCCCCCTCCTTTTCTCTCCCGCTCCGGCGAGCTCGACCAGAGGGAGGCGATCACCCCTCCCTTCTCTCTCCCGCATGGCGAGCACGCACGGGAGAGAGAGGGAGGGGGGCAATCGCCCCCTCCTCTTTCCCGCACGGCGAGCACGAGTGGGAGAGAGGGAAGGGGCGATCGCCCCCCTCTGGTCGAGCTCGCTCTAGTCGAGCTCCGGCGAGCTCAACTAGAGGGGTGTGATCGCCCCCCTCCCTCTGGTCTAAGCGGCGCAGAGGTCTCTCTCCCGCGAGCGCTCATCGTGGTGGAAGGAGGGGGTGATTGCCCCCCGATCGAGCTCATCGGAGCTCGACTCCGACAACATTCGCCGTCGCATGAGGAGGATGAGGGCCTCACTATTTTTTAAAAAATATAATGATGTGGACTACCTCATATTTTTTTAATTATTTTTTAAAATTTTTATAATGACGTGGACGACTTAAACTGACGTGGATAAGAGAGAAAGATGGTCACGTATGTAAAGCAACCGAAAAACCTATGATCACCGGTCAAGAGGATTAATCGTACAAGAAAATGAAAGATAGAAGACGTTATTGCTACAAATTGAAGTTGAGGGACCAGTTTGAAAGTGACTCAAAGTTGAGGGATCAATCGTGTAATTTATCCCAAGTTGTTAAAACTTATATCATACATGTATTGAATTGATTACCGATTTTAGTTAATTACATTTATTCAGTGTAATTAATATGTGTTCATTGACTTCATTTAATACAGTGTACGTGTAGTCGTGTGCATATCACTTGATTGTGGGATTCTCTTGAAATTTTCTTTAAGAATATAAAATAATTGTTGCTCTTCGTAATTACTTAAACTTTTAAGAAGATTGGTTAACACAACAATTTTAACATGATATAAGTCAAGAGCAATATTTTCATAACCACATCGAATATTGGATCAGAAGGCTAACGGAGTCACGATCTGATTGATTCAATTAGGTTTAACCGAATTGAATCAAATTTTATTAAAATAATATTTTTTATAATAATCTTCACTATCATAATTAACACAATATAATATATAAAAAATAATAACAAATCACTAATATAAATTAATATGAAAATATTATTTATTTATGTTTAAAAATTAATGGTTATTCACAATCATAGATAATAATATTATATATATGTTTATTATTTATATAATACTACTGATGAAATATTATATACTTTTAAATTTTTATTAGTATATTTTAATTCTCCTCCCATAATTATTTTTAAATTCAATTTTTTTATGATTTCTCATTCAACATTTTCCCTTTTCGAAAACAAAATTCTTATACTTTACAATATTTTTACCATAATTATTTCTTTTTATTTAGAGTTGACTAATTTTATTTTTTAATATTATGATTTTAAAAATAAATGCTTACTCAAAATCAAGCTTATTATTAGTATTATAAAATGAATTAACTTTCCTATTATTTAATTTTACTTTCTCTTTTTCCTTTATATTAATTATTTGTTTTTTCTCCCTAGTTTTCAAATCTCCTATAATTTGCAATTCTCTCTTGCATTAATTTTTTATTTTCTTTTTTGTATTAAAAGCATTCAAATTCAGTTTTAATATTTTCCTTTTTCTTTTATTTACTTTCTTTTTTATTCAAAAAAATAAAAAATTGGGTTGAACCCAAACGCCTAGTTCAACCCGGTTTTTCTAGTTCTATTTGGTTCATTTCGGTTCTTTTATCAAAATCGAGTTAATACATTAGACCAGACCGGACTGGCAACTGGTTCACGATTGAATCGATTTGATTGACCGATCTGGTCCTATTTTCAAAACATTGGTCAAGAGTTCAAATCTCATTGAACTGTTATTAAAAATGTATTTTCCTTCATTTATTGTCTACGTCTGTGTTGTGCTAGACCAAATTTGTTAACAACTCACACGTAAGAAAGAGTGTTAAGAATATAAAATAATTAATTTTGCTCTTTCTTATTGGGACATCAAATTTAACATAAGTCAAAATGTTATATGCTCACAAATATTATTCTCACAAATTTTAAGGAGTTTCATTTGGTTTCTTCTTAAAATACAACCAAAAAAGTATTTATTTTAGGTTTCCATAAGTAATTGAGGAGGATAAAAAAGAACTTGAATTGAGAAGCTACCAATGACATATAGTGTAACGCCCCCAAAATCACCCATCCTACCACGTAGGCAGTTAGGTTGACCCCGGGAGTGCTACATTGCCGCCTACACTATTGAGCATGACCATTCAACAAATGTATACGTGGCATCAATATTATAAGAAAATATAATCCAAAACTTTATTGCGGAAGTTCAAACGCCAGAATATCAAAGTGCATAGTTCATCCATGCAGGCTATAACAAGATGATAAAAGACCACAATCTCAAGAAGTTCAACAGGCAGAATAAATTCGATAGGCGAAATAACATGATGTCTATGAATAACAAAGATAATCATCACACTAAATGCAATTGAGAAAACTTGATGATGGAAATAGTCATGTGCAACATCCTCCAAGCTCTGAGCACTCCACACCTCATCAAACAGCATTCTCACCTGTAAAATCTCAATGTAGGAGAATCGAATACCCATGAACAAAGATGCCCAATACAATAGTAGCATAGACGATGAAAATAAGGATCAATGAAAATCATATAATGAATGTATCAATGATAAACAAGAATATACTTTCTCTTCTATACATTGACTATAATGGGCCATATGTCATGCTTTATCTATAACGATATATGTACTCTGTTCTTTACTATAACTATTTCTTGTCTTTACAGTACTCTATTTTATTTATACCATGCCATATGTCATGCTTTACTATATCATGTTCTATTCTTTACAATACTTTACTTTACATTGTTTTGCTGTGAGTTGCACTACGTTTTTTACATTACTATAATGTCCTTAGAGTTAGTTATCATATGCGAGCTCGACTTTATTAAATTATGATGCTAGAGGTGCTTCTCTGAATTTGTAAAGTCAGTAAGCTCATATTGGGGATGGGGTGTGACGATGCATCACCTATTTCGGGATGCAAGTGGGAGATGACCTGCACTCCAAAAATAGTGGTCACTTAAGAACCTGTAGGTTCACTGTCTCCTCAGTTAGCTACATATTCCTTTGGCCCAGTACTATGTTCTTTGATGGAAGGAGTGTGACAAAGCATTACCCTTCTTTGAGATACAGGTGGGAGAGGACCTGTGATCTCAGGAACAACGGTCATCGAAGATCTGTAGGTTCACTGTCTCCTCAGCTAACTATCTGCCCCTCTCTATGCCATACTGTGATATTTGTTCCGTACAATGGGGCGACACATAGCAATCTTATGGTTTTATCTTTACTTTACTTATATTTACTTACCATGATATCTATGAATTAGAACCAGATGGTCATTTATGTCTTTACAATAGGACTCGATCAGTTATAAGTGAACTGGTTCGAGTATTCTGTTAGGATTCAAGAGCCTGACTCAGATCGGATCAAACTTCGACTCGGACCATTCTCATACGTCAAAAATAATGCAATGTCTCTCTATGGATCGAAGTTGATTGAACCGATCAGCTCGAACCGATGGTTTGGATTGAAGCGGATGATCTGAATCGGTTGGGTTAATTGGACCGGTCGACCATTCTCTGGACCGATCAATCGTTCCTCTCAGTTCGATTGAGCCGAACCGGTCGAGTTGAATCAGTCGACCGTTCTATAAGATCGATCGATCGTCTTCCTTGTCAAGGGTTTCATCAGACTGGTCGACCATGCGCATCTGGCCGATCGATCGATTTCTCTGTGTATCCATGGATCGGTCGACCATTCTTAGAGACTGGTCCACCGATCTGTGGATCACGAGGACGCGCACTGCGCATCGGATCGGTCGACCGCTCATAAGATCGGTCGACCGCTCATAAGATCGGTCGACTGTCCGTGAGCTCAGATCTATCGGGTAACAGGTGGATCGATCGGCCGCCCCAGTAGAATCGGTCGACCGATCGAAAGATGGGATGATGCGAGACCCTTGCAAGATCGATCGATCGTTCTTAATATCAGTCGAACGGTCCTTGCGATAAAATAGGACCGCCGATCGTCTTCCTCAAATCCGGCCATCAAAATACAATGATTTAAACACGAAAAATGTTGCTAACTATCACAGGATCATAATGAACTAACTTCACGCATCAAACGATCCATAATTCTTCATCTAGGGGATTAAAACTCTTAGGTACCTTCGATTTGGTCGTTGGGGGTTCGTTGGCGGTCTGTTCTTCGTTTGTTGGTCGTCCTTGGGCGATGAGCGGGTGCGCCCGAGAACGTCGGAGGAGGTCGCAGGGTGTCGAAGGAACGTCGGATAGTCGCCGTTCGTCGTCACCACCGTGCTCTGTTTCGTGCGTCCGCTGGAGTCGCAGAAGAAGAAGGAGGAGAAGAGATGAAGGCGGCGGCTAGCAAGGTTTCCAAGAGGGCGCGAGGGTCTCCCTCGCGTCCTTTTATAACCTCGGCCGGCCCTTGGCTGGCCAGCTCTTGAAACACACGATCAGGGGAGGAGATTCCTCCCCCGGTCGGCCGTTTCTCTTCTTTTTCCCTTTTTTTAAATCTGAATTTGATTTCATTATGATTTCCTTCGTTAATTACGATTTTCGTTTGATTTTTTAATCCTTTCCTATTTTGAAAATTGCATGCATTACATATAGCTCAAAGGGGCTCCAACGATGTCACAAGATCGGCTTCGATCACACAAGTCATGAGCGTTCTTCAATAACCGATTAATTAATGTAATATGACGTAAAAATATATTTTCCTTCCTTTATTTTTATATGATGAGTTGGGTTAGACTAAAGTTGTTAATAACTCACATATGAGAAGGAGGATTAAGAATATAAAATAATTAATTTTACTCTTCCTTATTGGCACATGAAATTTAACATAAGTCATAATGTTATATACTCACAAATATTATTCTCACAAGCTTTAGGGAGTTTCATTTGTTTTTTCTTAAAATACATCCAAAAAAGTATATATTTTTTTGTTCCCACAAGTATCCAGGAGGAGAAAAAAGAGCTTGAATTGAGAAGCTACCAATGACATATAGTTCAAAGGGACTCCAACGAGGTCACAAGATCGGATCCGATCACACTAACTCAAGAACATTCTTCAATAACCAATTAATTAATGTAATATGATGTAAATAAAACAACAGTAGATCTATTTTATTAATAATTTATTATATGCCTGCATGTACTGAAAATTGGTGTGGCTAGGTAAATGCAATTCTTGCGACGGATATGCATGCACATGGATTAAATCCCCTATTGCAATTAGAATAGAAATTTATGCTCACGGTATGATTAAATATTAAAATTTTTATTATGGATATTACATTAGAGTTTTAATTTGTAAATTAAACGGTTTGTTAGAAGAACTGAAGAACTAAAAAATAGATAAAAGTTTGGGAGCGATTCGTAGGTCGTTAGGGCACGCATATATCGACTTGACCGTGTATAAGAATTACCTTCGGATCATCAAACAAACATTAAAGAAATAATTTAATATTTCCTTGTAAATAGATAATAATTAATAAAAATCACTCGACTCAATCACTATCTTTGACGGACGGGCTACTGCGACTGTTATGACCTTTGGGGATTGAAGTGATCAAACAATTATTTTGTGTTTAACTAGTACTAGTGAGCCAAGCAGCTTATCTCGATTGTGGCAAATTTTTTTGTTGCAAGAAGAAAAGACAAATAGCTGGGACCTGGGAAGCGAGACACGTAGTTTGCTTTCTAACCATGGGCAACAAGTTGGCTGTGTGTGTGTGAGAGAGAGAGAGAGATCTTTCCTCTTCCAACACATGCAGCTTTGCATGGAGAAGTCCGGCCGACTGGTGGCTCGAGTACACAGGCAGAGAATCACAAGTTGATCATGTGATCGATCATGTTTAGTTTGGCCATATGCATTGCGCCGACGTGAAGGTAATGATGCATAATGCATCATTCTTTTCGCTCTTGCAAGTTGCCAACTATTAGAGAGCCTCGATCGATTGCTCTCTAATCTTGATAGCAAAAGGTAATAATATTTGCACCAATCAAACTTTGCCAATTGTTATTTCACTCCATATATATATATATATATATATATATCACTTCTAAAATTAGATCTGATTTTCGGAATTGAAATCTATGTTATATTTGGCTTCATCTTTGACGTTCAATATAGCATGATAACATATTTACAATAAAAGCTTAATAATTTTAAAACATCAACTTCTAGCCTATGGACCCAATAAGATAATATCATACACTCTTAAATAAGTTTAGGTTATCTAGTCTTATTGGGCTGAGTGGGCTTCCAAAAAGATATGGATCTTTATATATATATATATATATATATATATATATATATATAGTTTGATTTACTTTCATAACATCATATGCCCTGCAGGAATGCTAAGTGCATTTAGATGTTGAATCATTGATCAACGATTCATATAATAAATATTAAACAATGAGATTTAATCATTTGTCATATAAATCAATTAGTGGATCAACGATACAAATATGCTCAGTACTCCTCAAAAGCAAGAGGATACTCTGAAGGTTAATTACAACGACAATAACAACAACAACAAAGCCTTATCCCACTAGGTGGGGTCGGCTACATGGATCATACGACGTCATTCCGCTATATTAGTAACCAAATCTTTCGGTATATTATTCATCAATAGATCTTGCTCTATTAGTTCGTCAAGTGTCCGCCTTGGCCTCCTTCTTCCTCTTTTAATCAGACTCCAGATTATTTGATCTACTCTTCTTACTGGCGCATCTAATGGTCTTCTCTGAACATGACCAAATTATCTCAAACGATTCTCTACCATTTTCTCACTAATAGGAGCCACTCTGACTCGTTCACGTATATGGTCATTCCTAGTCTTATCTAATCTTGTATGACCACACATCCATCTCAACATCCTCATTTCGGCTACCCACACTTTACATTCATGTTGTCCTTTCATAGCCCAACATTCGTTACCATATAACACTGTCGGTCTTATAATAGTACGATAGAATTTTTCTTTAACTTTATTGGATACTTTTCTATCACAAAGAACTCTAATGGCTTTCCTCCACTTACACCAACCAGCTTGAATTCTATGATTAACATCGTCATCAATCTCACCATCTTGTCTTACAATTGATCCTAAATATTTAAACTTTGTCACTTGAGAAATTATATCCTCCCCTAGCCTAACTTCCAAATCGTCTCTAAGTTGTTTATTTGTGAAATTGCTATGCATATATTCTGCTTTATTCCTACTTAAATGAAAACCTTTTGACTCCAACGTATTTATTAATCTCTTCTCTTGAATCCGTTAAAAGTACTATATCATCCGCAAATAGCATGCACTTAGGTACCTCCTCTGTGGTACTCTCGGTTATAGCATCGATAACTAAGTTAAATAGATACGGGCTTAAAGCTGATCCTTGATGTAGGCCAATTCCTATAGAAAATTTATTTGTCTCACCTCCGGGTGTCCTAACCCTAGTCAATGACCCATCGTGCATATCTTGTATTGCCTTAATGTAGGCAACACTGAAGGTTAATTAAATCAATAAAAATAATTACCGACGGCCCTAGCCTTCGATAAATTTAAATTTATTGGTAATTTCGAAGGCTATGCCCGTCATAATTTTAATAATAAGATATTAAAGATATACATATATATTATTATAAAATAATTACCAATGGTCCTATCTTTCGAAATTATTGATGAATTTAAATCTGTCAATAATTATGAAGGTTAAAGCCATCGGTAATTTACCAACGTAAATTTGTCGTCAATAGTAGCGAAGGACTTTTTGATCTTCGGTATTTTGGAAGACTTTTTCTATTCGTCACAAATGCCGTCAAAAACATGCGAAGGATTCTTATTCGTTGAAAATTTCCATTGAAAATATGCGATTTTTCTGTAGTGATTTTAATAAATGTTTGCGCGACAATAGGGTTGCAATAGAACGCTCACAAAATATGACACATTAGACTCGCAATGGTGTCACAAAACTTTTAGCGCCCTAGGTTACCAATGCCACTATATTGCCTGACGCCACTATTGTGTTGTGTGTAATGCGTCGACAGGGCCACTTTATCAACGTCGACATAAGACATGACTCTATTTTAGTCACTTTATCGTCATCACTTGGCGACGTCAATGTACCCCTATAGTTAACCGCAAATTTGCCTTTTTCACACATAATAATAGTGACTCCATAGCATTGAGAAGGTGTCACATTCGGTGTCGAGGCATGGTAATGCAAAGGCGACACTAATGAGAGGCTATGGGAGAAGCAACTAGCTTCGTTTGGTTGTGGACCCAACGACGTCATTATTTTGAACTTTTTAGCACCGACTTAGTATCATCGTCTTTCGTGTTGCTAAGTTGCGTGGCTATTCGACAAATTTATTATAGTGATTAATACTAGTTAAGATATTTGGTTTTGGTGTACTTGTAATTTTTCTTCCTCGGGATTTGATACCTTAAATAATACAATCAATACATCGTGCACTTGTGATTATCTTAGTTAGTGTGAGATTTTAAAATTTGTAGTGTATTATTCTCATTGTGATAGATTGAACAAGTTACAGCCTTACATATGGATTCTCACAATGAGCATGTATAAAAGTAAAAAAAATATATTACTCCATACTCATTTTTCTACAATAAATACTCTCATTTATGGGTGATAATATCCTCCCCCCTATAGGGTGCAACGGGGAATCCCTAATTAGGTCCATGAACTCGAAGAATTTTGCCCCTGTGTGCTCCTGGATGTGTGTCTGGTGGTTGTGGTTGAGGGGGAGGTAAACTGCCCCAGCACCCTTTTTTAGGGATCGGGATGGGGTGGATTGCCCCAGCCCTATCACGTTCCCGAATTTTCATGCCCTAATCTTTTATTAATAATTTATTACAATTAACAACTATCATATCAAATACACTACATCTCAATCGTCCATTTCATCATCATATGTATATATGTATGTATATGAGGAATATTAGTGTGCTACCACACTTTTATGGTAGCACTGTGAGCCCACACATTTAGGGCCATCCCATTTGAGATGGAAGGTTAAGATCTGTGAGCGTCGGTTCAAGAGCACTGTTCAAGCATGCGCGGGCGATTCGAGCAGTGCGACGAAGAGTGAGGTCTGGGTGATTGTCTGTGCTCCTTCGATCGCTTGTGCACGATCGCGCACCTGTTCGCTGATGATGAGGCGTGCAAGGACATTGCCGATGAAGCGCCCTCTAGGAACGGCGACGCAAGCTCCGAGCGCATCGATCCGCTCACAACGGATCCTTCGCCCTCCTTCTCAGATCCATATTACCTATCGCTCATCGTCGCCCTCCACTCATCGCCAACTTGCTTCGCCCATCGCCGAACTATTGCCCTTCAGATCCAGATTGCAAATGTTCCCTCATTCATAGATCAGTCGCCCTCCACCCATCGCGTGCGCTGTCCTTCGCTCGTCGCCACCCTTCGCTCGTCATCCTCCGTTCTCCCCCCTCAGCCCTCCGCCAGCCGCTCACCATCGCCCTCCGCTCTTCCCCCTCAGCCCTCCACCTGCCGCTCGCTTGTCGTCGCTCTTAGCTCGCCGTCGTTAGCCGCAGAACCATTTCCCTCCTTCTTTGATTCATGGTTCCATATCACCCTCGCCTTTTGCCCTCCTTCGCAGATCAGTCGCCCTCCGTCCATCGCGTGCGCTGCCCTTCTCTCTCCGCCTCGGCCCTCCATCCGCGACTTGCCGTCGCCCTCCTCTCGCCACCATCCTGCTTCACCTATTGTCGAACTCTCGCCTTCTTAGGATAAATGAATATGTTGAGCATCTTTTGCTCAGCATTGTGCGATGCGAAACATGAACCATGCGATCACAATATCACGGTTGTATGAAATTCCCATGTTTAAGGATGAAAATCTCACATTTCTTCACACCCCCCCACCTTCTCTCCTTCTCTCATCATTACCTCTCTCCTGCCGAACCTTCTTGTCGTCCCTCTGGCCTCTCTCTCGATCTCCCCCTCTCCCTTTCTTGCTCAATCTCTCTCCTCCTCCTCCTCCTCCATCGACTCCAATAGCATCGTCTCTTGGCTGCTCGCGATTATGCATAGCCCATCTTGAAGGTGGTGAGTAGCGTCCCCAACGACAGGTGCACGAGGTCATCAAACGATAGGGGAGAAGGGATGGAGTACGCAGCCAGGAAGTCTGTGGCCTTGTTATCTGGCAAGGGGAGCTGTGTGAGCTTCCGATCGTTAGTGAGGAGGTAGGTGGTGTTGGGCGGCAGGCGATCTCTCTCTCCTTTTCTCAATGATTAGATCAATCATTCTTTCTCTCCATTTCCTCTTCCCCTTTCTCTCTCGGCCTGTAGGTGACCGATCTCTCTCCCGCCGATGATCGAGGACGATCTGGAGAGATCCTGCCGGCGATCTACTAGGAGGGTGATAGCAAGGCACGTGCGAGAGAGGAAGGAGAGAGAAATGAAAATATCGATATTTTTGTTGGGTCATCTGATGGCATATGAAGGGATCAAATCAATTGTCTCGTTCTCCGCTGTTGGATATATATATATATATATATGAGAAATTCTACTTTTTTCTCTTTCTTCCTCCCTAATATGAAAATCTCCCTCTCCTCCCTAACCCTAACGTCACTCACCATCTCTCAACTCTCATAGTTCGTGCCCCATCAACTTTGAATTGCCGAGCTTATCGTCGGTCGGTTAGTGTCCAACGATCGAAGTTAATAGCTAGAGCACTTAATATGTTTAGTGAACCACTCATAATAGTGCAAGATTGCATTGACCATTTGAGGAAGAGAAGAAAAGGCAATTTTAATAATGAATGCCAAAGTATCATATCTATTTTTCAAAGTAAGGTAAGCATTGATATAGGATTCTTTTATAAGTGGGAAATGAATGGAGATGACACTGTTCTGAATTTCTTTTGGGCTGATGGAAGGTTAAGGGTTGTTTAACATTTGGTAATGTTGTTGTATTTAATACAACATATTGGACAAATAACTTAAGAATGTCATTTGTTCCTTTTATCGGTGTAAATCATCATAGAAGATCATGTTTATTTGGTTGTGCCTTACTTGCAGATGAAACTGAAGAGGCATTTGTATGGTTACTTGAAAAATGGTCTGAATGTACTATGGAAAGCATCCAAAATGTATTTTTACAAATCAAGACAATAGGTAGAGTCTTTCTGCAAACAAAACATATATTTTTTACATGTCATATTGCTAAGAATGGAATGTCTCACCTACAAGATTTGTATGCCCAATCCGAATTTAAAGAAGATTACAATAGGTGACTATATGGTTCATCGAATGTCGATGAATTTGAAGATGGTTGGAGTACTTTGAAACATAAGTTTGATATCCCTGATGGACACTGGTTAGATGTCATGTACAATAAATGTGATCAATGAGTCTCATTATATTTTAAAGATAATTTTACTGCAGATATGCGTACCACTCAAACATTCGAAAGCATTAATGCTTTTTTATGGATACGTCAATGCCAACATGCCACTTTCATATTTTGTACACTAGATTCATGGTGGAAATTGCTTTTTATGACAGGGCTGTCTAGACTCATCGTGGACTTGAAGAGAAAGAAGACTATCGAACTATGAACTCCTCGTGTGCATACATTTCGAAGCACCCATTAGAAGTTCATGGTGGAAATATTTATACACATGCTATTTTTTGTAAGTTCCAAGAAGAATATGCACAAGCTATCAACATGTATACCCAAAAGATATACAAAGATGCTGAGAGAGCCATATATTCAGTTTAGCCTGTGCAATGTATTGACAAAAGCAAGAATATGGTGGAGTTTAGTCACTTTGAAGAAATACGTGTAAGTTGTTCTTGCAAAAAAATTGAATAAGAAGAGTTATTATGTTCTAACATTTTGAATGTTCTTCACAAGAAAGGAGTTGGGTCCATACTCGAGGGATACATACTCCATCGATGGATGATAAATGCAAGATATTCAAATGCACATGCAATTTATGATAAGTCATCTTCTAGTAGTGATTTCATAACTCCACTTCAAAAATTAGGTTGGCAAAGTAACCTATGGAAGATAGAAGAGAGTGATTGAGATTTGCAAGACATTTACAATTCGGTGCTTCAATAGTTAATGATGTTATACAAAAGATGAGGCCATTCGATCTTGGAAATATCATTGCGGATCAAATTGAAGCAAACTCAAGTGGGATTCATGCAAGTAAAAGTGCTACCAATAAATTTTTTGCAAATCGAAGTTCTATCAATTTACATGAATCTCAATTCGTCATATGTGATCCAGTCCATGTGAAATTTAAAGGTAGGCCAAAAAATGTTGGAAGGATTAAATCTGACGTTGAAATTTCTATGTATAAAAAAAGGCTAAGAAGAGAAACTGTGGACATTGTGAAAAAAAAATGGACATGATAAAAGAACATGTCCATTGTTGAAGATAAAAGTCCTTTTTCATAATTAATATTCTTTTATGCTTGTCGATAACTTGGTAATGGCTAAATTTTATTTAAAATAACTCTATAAACAAGATGCACAGAATCAAGATTAGTGCGCCAGCCAGATCAATTTTCCTTTTGCTCATAACGACGTATCATGCTAAGTATGGTACTCAATGCTCCTTTTGCTCATAGAAACTATTTTTTTTTTGTTTTGCTCAATATTTTTTTGTTGTTTACAGGTAAGTGAAGGAGACCAAACCTGAATATCTACACAAATATATGATCTTAGATTTCTAATCTTCATGCTTTAATATTTATGTATGTGGAACTCAGTGTACTAGATAAACATGTTGCCTTTGGATAAGGCTGTGGCAATACTTTTGAACTATATGCTTTAATTGATGCCTTACTATCTCTATTTTTCTTGGTCCCGTTAAGTTGACACCTTACTGTCTCTATTTGGAGCTTTTCTTAGTCCCGTTAAAGTTACTCAGAGAATTGGCCAATGTATTATGTTCCATTTATTATGTGTCGCTGCTAGCGTCAGGGATATGAGTCAGAAGTCATTTGCTTGATGTTTCATTAATTTGGCTTGCTTTAGCTTGTTTTATCTCCTACACAAGTCACATTCTCTTAACCATCAACATCATCTTCACCACACAAGTAACATCCTCTTCACCACCAACATATAATATGTTCTTAGTGTACGTGTGAAATCATTGCCTTATTTAGATTATGCACATTTCACTATGAAGCTTTTGCTATGTGAACTTGGGAATGGCATCCTGATAAAGTTCCAACAAAGATTGCTGCTACAGTGAACATGGAGACTCTTGGCAGATTTTACACTATATGTATATATCCACAATCTTCTATAAACGTGTGAATATATCCACATATTTTACACTGTATGAATATATCCACAGAAAATTATAGTACATCCATTGTCATTGAACAATAACTGGCAGGAGATCCATTACATCTAACTACAACTAAAAGGAGTAACATCCATTACATCTAATGAAAACCGACATGAAGTTATGTTCATCATATTTTTTATTTTTTTTAATAAAAAGAGATCATCTATTGATAAGGAGGCCAAAATGGTCCTGATACAAAATATCGGAGAGATCCCCCGAGGGATCAGACACCCAAAAATGGTCATGAATAGAAGTTCGACCAAAATTTGCCAAAAAGTCAACTGCTCGATTAGCTTCCCGGAAGCAGTGAGTAAGGCGCCATGAAGTAAAACAGTTCAACATAGTCTTAATATCAGTTACAATAGTCTTCACGCGCCAATGAATAGTAGAATGCCCGTTGACAATCTGCACAAGGTTAGCATAATCGGGTTCGATAATAATAGAAGACAACTCCAAATGAAGGCAGCGCTTGACAGCAATGAGCACCCCCAGGCCTCAAGCTCTAGAATCGAATCAACATATATGTCTCTTAACAACACCTGCAAGAAGGCAACGATCAGAGTGAGTATGAATAATAAAACTTGCTCTCCCCACCAAGCTAGCTCCAGTGAAGGAACCGTCCGTGTTAACCTTAACACAGGAGTCTGGGGGGCTCCCACCGGACCCAGATAAGGCCTTGGGGGAAAGTTGCCTCAAGAATGTGGATTCTAGCATCATCATCATACTGCGCTAAAATCTTCTCCTAGACCACAAGCTGGGTTGCCCGGATGGAAAGAAAATGTGCATCTTTTCGACACTGCCAAATGCCCCAAAAAGCAAAAGAAAACAGAGAGAGCAGGCGAGTTCTAGAGTTCGTATCCAGCGAATAGCCTTCATTGAGCCAATCACCCTCAGGCCAAGAGTTAATAAAATCGAACATAATTCACAATTTAGCTTGAAAAAGATCCCAAAATGAGTTGAGAAATAGCAAGAAAAAATAAATGTGTGATTGTTTCAAGGGCGTTACCGCAAAAAACACAATTGGGATTTAACTTTTGATTAAAATGAGTAATATAGTCTAAAGTAGGCAGTTTTGTATGCAAAAGTTTTCACAAAAACGTATGGATTTTTGGCAAGGTCGTAATATTCCACATTTTAGACCTGGCGGGCCATCCAACAGCGGGAGTCGGCAAGGTCAGCTGACAAAGATAACGATATACAGATTTAGCATGAGCAACACCATGAGTTTCAGCCTCTCATATCCACATGTCATCATCGGCGTGAGCAGGAGTATAAATAGTGGTGATAAGTGAAGCAAGATGAGGACCAAAAAATTGATGTAATAGCTGATCATTCCACATATTGTTATGAATAAGCATTTCAACAGTGTTAATGAACGTTGGCTTATGAGTGAACGGGACATTAAAAATCCAACAGTCAGAGAGAATGTAGGTACTAGCTCCACTACTAACAAGCTTTCTCATGCCCGGGCGAGTGGAATGCAAGGAATCACAAAGAAGTTTCCAGCACCATGAATGATTATTAGGATAAGAAGTAGCCCAATGATGAATGGTACCATATTTGTTTCTAATTAGGTCCGACCATATTGAATTTTGGTTATTTAGCAGGTTCATGATCCGCTTGATTAACAAGGAAGGTCTGACAAGCTTATGATTATGAAGCCCAAGTCCCCCAAAGCCCATGTCCCCCAAAGAACGATATTCCAATTGACCAGATGCAAACCTACCACCATTCCAAAGAAACCCACGAGAGAAGCGCTTGATAGTTTCAAGGACATTGTAGGAAGGATTGGTGAAACCGAGGGCATGAATTGGAATAAAGTTGATAACAGAATTAATAAGCGTGGACTTGCCAGCCTGATTCATCAGTTTAGTTTTCCATCTGGAGATCCTAGAAGAGACGCATTCAGTGATTTGATTTTGGTATTTGGAAGGCATGAATTTGTATGAAATGGGGACTCCAAGGTAAGAGAAAGGAAAAAGTTCAGGTTTGAAGTTGAGGATGTTTATGATGATTTGCTTCCTCCGCGCAGAGAAAGCAGGTGGAAAGAAGATTTCCGATTTGTTGGGGTTGATCCATTGATTGGTTAAGCGTCCATAAATTTGAAGGATTTTCTTCAAGTGAGTGCAGTTAGATTTAGTAGCAGAGATGGTGATTAGGAGGTCGTCAACAAAAAGGAGGTGACTAAGGGAAAAAGAGCGAATCGAAAAGGGGATGATCTGATTAATCGCAGCGGCTTGTTTCATGAGGGATGAAAAAGTTTGGGAAACAAGGGTAAAAAGGTAAGGGGAGACAGGGGTGCCCTTGTCGAATCCCCTAGTGACTCTTAAATCCAGGGGAATCGACACCATTAATATAACACGAGAAGATGGAAGATTGAACACAGGTGGACACCCAGTTGATGAATTGAGTAGGGAAGTGCATAATGGTGAGGACTTTGGTGATAGCTTCCCAAGAGACCGTGTTGAAGGTCTTGTTAATATCGGCTTTGATAATGATATACTTTTTACGACCCTTAGTGATAGAGTGTGCAATTTCCTGGGCAATAAGGATATTGTCCTGAATAGAACGATTGGGGATAAAAACCGATTGCTCTTTGTCCACAAGAGAGGCAAGGGTAAGTCTAAGTCTGGTGGAGATGATTTTAGAAATGATCCAGTAAAGAACATTGCAGAGTGCGATAGATCGATAGTCAGAAACATGTCTGGGATGTGACCGTTTGGGTATGAAAATGAGACGTGTTTTAGTAAGCTCAGGCGGGAGATGATTGGTAGCGAAGAAAGATAAAATGTCCTGAGTAATATCGTGTCCAATAATGTCCCAATACTCTTTGTAAAACTCAGTGGTGAAATCATCAGAGCCAGGGGCGCGCCCAGGGGGCATGCTCCAAAGAGTGTCCTTAATTTCTTTAGGCGTAACAGTATTAATAAGATCGTTGGCCAGGGAGGTAGGCAAGGAAGGAAGAGGGGGCTAGTAATCGTTCTCCAGAGGCGGGTGATCAGAGTGTTGCCATAGTGTATGATAATGTGTAATAAAAAGATTTTGAATGTGGTCTTCGTTAGTGATCTTGATGTTATTAGTATCATATAAGCTGGTTATGAGGTTAGAACGGTGCCTAACCATAGTAACGGTATGGAAAAAGGAAGTGTTCTGATCACCGTGTTTTAACTAGTTAATACGTGACTTGTTCCACCACTTAATGGTGATCTGCCAAAGCAGGGCAGCATGCTTATGGTAAGCAGAGCGTAATTTGTCCAGTTCATTATCAGGCAGACCAATGCTAGAATCCTTAGTCTCAAGGTTTGAGATAAGGAGCTCAACCTCGGCCAATCTATGCTCCAAGCAGCCTAAGACATTACGGTTCCAAAGAAGAGTTTTATGCTTGATTATGTTAAGAGCTTGCTGAATAGTTCTACCCGGGTGTTGGGAAATCCACCCACAATTAATAATGTTACGAGACTCTGGGTACTCAAATCAGAAATGTTCATACTTAAACCCCTCTGGGTCGATGCCGCCGGAATTAGTGCTAAGAAGCAGTGGGTTATGATCAACATGACATATATATCTAGAAGAACAACAATTACACAAACAAATTTACAAAAGAAATTCATTCTAGTCCTAGCAATTCTAACTTCGTCCTCATCTAAATTTGCAGCCTCTATCCTATTGATTTTTCATAACAACTGGTTGATAACTTGTGTAGATCTCTAGGTTCAAACGATGGATCTAACCATCTGAAGTATGTGCAATCTCCATGTTGCTGCAAGATAATTCACAAAAGACAATATTAGTTTCAAAAGCAATAGTAAAACATATTAATATAAAAGTTGTCAAACTAACCTTGTAAAATGGGCACCTATAAAACCTACGTCCATGATTATGTTCCATCCAAGATGCTTTTATTATCACACCTTGTTGGCAATGACATTTAGGCCACGTCACTAAACTATCTATACACAATAAATGTGCAATCATTATTTATATCAATCAGCAATGTCATACAAGCTAAATAAGAATCTTATGAAAGGAGTTACATGATTGTAATAATGTCTGCCTCATATACCTAGCCAGAAAAATAAGAATTCTATCAACATGCAAACATATAAAGAGTTTTATGAGCATGATAGCATATAAAGATGATAGCAAATTACTAGTTTTGGAAACAAAAGAACTAAATTTCATACCACAAAGGCCTCAGCTTACACAACCTAGCAATGCTTATATCAGGCAGGCTTTAAAACAACAATCTACTTCGGTTGAAAAAAAAATAAAATGAATACAAGTAGGGCACGAATCCACAATCAACATGAACCCTTAATCCAACATACAAGTAGGGCACGAATCCGCAGTCAACATGAACCCTTAATCCAACACACAGGTAGGGCACGGATTCGCAGTCAGCATGAACATTAATCCAACACACAAGTAGGGCATGAATTAACAAAATGCATTAATCATCATGCAATAAGTAGTCCAACAGAAATATACATGTCGGATGGGGAACAATTCGTCGATCGTGGGAGATATTTGGTCCAACAGATCGTTGCCTTCTTCACACAACGTGCTTCAAGTAAAGATGATGAGGATGCAGCTTCGAGTCAGAAGAGCTCGTCGGCGATCACAAAACTAGAGCACGAATGTAAGAAAAAAATGGGTCAAAAAAGGATCATGCCTGCAAGGGAATGAATTTCTTACGAGGGGTACATGGTCGCCGATCGAATAGTCTCGCAGTGCAGGGGTCGTCGATTGGACAGTCTCACGGTGGGGGGTTGCACGGTGGGGAGGATGTCATAACCTAACTATGTGAAATGATCATCTCACGCAGGGACGACGAGGGACGACATGGCAATCATCTCACAATGGGTGATCGTCTCACAGTAGGTGATCATATCGCAGCGGGGACGACGGGGCAATCATCTCGCAGCGGGCGGTCATATCATGGTGATTAGGGCAAAAAAAATGAAATGGATACTAGGGCATCAATCAGGCGACATAACGAATGTGTCATTTTCTCCCATTATCGCATTTCGTGCGTGGGTGACATCTTAGTTAAAATCGAATTTAATGTTGTGGCCATCGGATCCCCATCCAACGGCTGCGATAGAGGGAAGGGGGTCCTCCACCTCATTAAATCCATATATGTGTGTGTATGAGGTTAATGTTTAAGTTTGGAGCACCCTGCTCCCAAATCTCCCCATCGCACGATCGAGACGCAACGACGGGGATGTAGGCCCGATTCGTAGCTTTTTTTTCTTTTTTCCCAAATCTCATCTACCATAAAACGTGTGAGAGCAGCCACATTAACTCCATGTGTGTGTGTATATAGATATATATATATATATATATGTATATATATACATACATACATACACCCATATATACATACATATATATAAGGTTAATGCTTAAGTTGGAAGCACCCTGCTCCCAAATTTTCCCACTACATGATCGAGACGTGACGTTAGGGGTGCAAACTCGATTCTTAATTTTTTTTTCTTTTCCCCAAATCTCATCTATCGAGACGCAACTACGGGGATGTAGACCCGATTCGTAACTTTTTTTCCTTTTTTCCCAAATATCATCTACCATAAAACGTGTGAGAGCAGCCACATTAACTCCATATGTATATATATATATATATATATATACATATATATATGTGTATATATAGGATTTAATGATTGTGTAACACTCATTTGGTGAAGCATTGTGTAACGCTCCTATCATCACCGTCCATTTTGGATCTGTGGCTCATATCGAAACCACCTTGAAACAAAAAAACCACCTCTCTTCCCTCGAAACCACTCTTGAAACCACCTCACCCCACCATCGACGGCACCCTGGCTGCCGACCCCGGATCGGAGGGGAGGGGAGGCGACGACGACGCTAACCGGAGACGGGGGCGATGATCAGAGGAGAGAAGAGAAAGATCTGAGTGGAAGGGAGGCGGCGGCGGCACAGATCGGGGAGCGGAGAGAACAAAGGAGAGCGGAGCGGCGGCGGCAGCGCAGACTGGGGAGAGATCGGAGGGGAGCGGCGGTGGCAGTGCAGATCCGAGGAGAGATCGAAGGGGAGGGGCGGTGGCGGCGTAGATCGGAGGGGAGGGACAGCGACGGCACAAATCGAGGAGAGATCGGAGGAGAGAGGCGGCAGCGGCGCAGCGACGGTGTAGATCGGGGAGAGATCGGAGGAGAGGGGCGGCAACGGCATGGCGACGGCGCAGATCGGGGAGATCGGAGGAGAGGGGCGGCGGCGGCGCGGTGACGACGCAAATCTTGGAGAGATCGGAGGGGAGGGGCAGCGGCGATGCGGCGATCGGAGGGGAGGTGCGGCGGCGACGCGGATCGGAGGGGAGGGGTGGCGACGACGACGAGGAGCACTGGAGGTAGATCGGGGATGCCGGAGGGGAGAGAGAGGAGAGAGAGAAGAGAGAGAGGAGAGAGAGGACGGAGAAGAAATGAAGGGATGACAGAGGGGAGAGAGAGGAGACAGAGAAGAGAGAGAGGGCGGAGAAGAAATGGGGGAAGGAGGAAGTAGTTTAGTGGTTTCAATCGGAGCCTTAGATCTGAAATGGACGATGATGATTGGGACATTACACAATGTTTCACCAAATGGGTGTTACACAATCATTAAATATATATATATATATATATATATATATATATATATATATATATATATATATACATACATACATATATAAGGTTAATGCTTAAGTTGAAAGCACCCTACTCCCAAATCTCCCCACTACATGATCGAGACGCGATGTTAGGGGTGCAAATCCGATTCTTAACTTTTTTTTCTTTTCCCCAAATCTCATTTGCCATAAAACCTGTGAACTCATCGCAGTGATCAATCTCCTTTTTCTCCTAGGGCTCGCCGCCACCTTCACGTCACCGCTTCAACCGAGCTTCTCGCGAGACCTCTTTGTCATCGCTAGCCCTCGCTGCCTTTCCGATTCTTCATTGCCCGAATGAGTCGTCGCCCCATTTATGAGTCACTGTCACATTCCGCACGTCGTCGTTGCCTTCGTACATTGAAGGACCTGCAACCTCGGCAGATTGTGGCTTGGCACAACCTCCCCGGCGAAATCGTCTTTGACATCCTCGACGCCGCATTCTCGACATCCTCTCCTAAACCCTAGCCTGATGAGCTTGGCCTCACCTGACGCCATCCATCATTCGTGTGAAAAGCTGCCACCTAGATGAGGTTGCATCCTACGTAAAATTCATAGTATATCTAGTGAACTCTATTAATCAATATTTGACATAAATCAAATTCTAATAATTTAGATGGGCAGAAAATTGTAATTTTCCTTTATAAGAATTAGTCTTCGGTACGTGTTCCAACCAAATCACAGCAATATAAATGTGAGTCTCGAAAAGGAGTCTAGCAGCCCGGCTCGCCGCTATTCTCGCATGAGGCTGTCACGACTCTCCTCTCGACTTATTCAAAGAAAGATTCTGCACTTCACCGAAAAAAAAAAAAGATTCTGCACAAACAATGTGCATGTTGCACGTTCTCCTTATATATTCCTCACATGTCCCTCCGTTAGATCCTGCCAAATCTTCTTCTCCCCTTTCCTGACGGCCCCGCCGTTCTCTCTCTCTCTCTCTCTCTCTCTCTCTCTCTCTCTCGTACGTATATATACTAACACATCCCTGGCCGGACCTTCTTACTATCTCTCTCCTTCCCGTTCTTGGCTCAACGGAGAATTTTGTAATTTACTTCAGAAGATGGTTGTTCTAGGAGAGAGTTGGGATCTTGAGCTCCGGCTAAGTCTCGGCCGCACCACAGATGGGAGTCCGGCGGAGTCCTTCACGCCAGTTAGTGGGATGGACGAATCGTTCGGGGGCTCGAGTCACAACCCGCATCAGAATCATCATCATCATCAGCAGCAGCAGCAGAGGCAGAAGACTAGGATTACCATGTTCTACAATGGACAAATCTCCATCGGCGATGTCACAGAGCTGCAGGTAATATATCAATTGCTATGAGTTCCTTCCCATTTGACCTTAAACAACTTAATTATTAGCAGCGATTTCATCCGGATGTAATTAAGACACTTTGAACAACATACAGGCTAAAGCAATCCTATCCATGGCGAGGACAGAAACATTGGATGATGCCATGTCAAAGAACAACGCGCGCCACCAACAACAGCACCGGCAGCGCTTGGTGCAGTCGTCTCCTCCGGCTCCGGCAACGGCGCCACCGCCTCTGCAACCTATGCGGCGGCTCCACCAACCTGCAGGTCTCTCGATGAAGAGATCGCTGCAGCGGTTCCTCGAGAAGAGGAAGAGCAGAATCGGCGCCGTCGACTCTCCTTACGCTCACCGGAAGCAGCAGCTGTTGCTGTTTCCCAATGGAATCTAGAGGCCATCTCCCTGCTTCAATATGAAAAGAATTGGCTTGCGTTGATCTATTGGAAATTGATGACAGGAGATTTCGAGGAGAGTTTTCTTTTTTGGTTAAAATTAAGGTTTCAATTTCCAGATGTAAATATCATTTTTTAGATCGTAAATTATAGATAACCATGTTTTTTAATATCTAAGATTAAGAATATAAACCGTACAAATCTTCTTATCACACAGCTGCCAAATTTGTTTAGATGCCGTCCAAAAAAAAATATTGATGTTTTGAAAAGTATAGCCAATTAACTAATTCCGTTTGGTATACTTATGAAACACCTAATTATGATTGGAGAGATTGCCAATGAGAAAATTTTGTGTACACAAAAAATAAAACTTAAACTTTTACTTAAATGAAAACAAAATTCTTTTTCGTATGAACCGATTCCGTTTACATCATTTTTTTAATTTCCAAATCTGAAGCACCGGTCCTAATTAATTTTGAGGACTTGATAGACTTTTTCAATTATTTAAATACAATTCAAGCAGTCGAGTGCATGGTCGGCATAAGATATTCCCATTTGGCGTGCAGTGTAAGTTTCGTATATCGAAAGGAAATAAAAAAAAAAGAAATAATTACTTTTAGGCTTAATGCATGACAAAAATAATTAAAGACGAGTAGGTTCGGCAAAAGTCACAAACAATGCACATGCGTCAAATCTTCGTCGACGGGAAAAAAGCGCACGCCTCAATGAAAACAACTAACACGAGGGAATTGAAAAAAAAAAAAGAGAAATGGCGACGGGTCCGCAAGTCTTCCTGCAATTTTGGAATATTCGAAGGCACATTAAATTAATTCCAAAATAAAGAAGCACCTTATGGGAGACGTACCGAATATGTTATTGGATCAACAATGTCGATGCGCAGATGTTCAACGTGTTTTTGTAGAACAGAAAATGTTTTGAAAGTATATATACGACTAAAATGAGCGTGTCATAAGTAATTTTATAAAAATTAAATCAGAATCGACGATTTTTAACGCGAGTAACAGCAGGGGCGGACCGAGGATTAAAACTTGAGGGGGGCCAATATTAAACACAAAATATTTCAAAAAAATAAAATATATAGTTAAAAGTCACACAATTAAATTTATTAATAAAAAAATAAATTACATGAGTATATTAAAAATGAGCTCGTCTCTCTTTCAAATCACGAAAATCATTTATAATTAAATTCACAATAATTTTTTTAACAATTTTCCTTTCAATATAAATCAATAAAAAAATTTGAGAAGAATTCATCTTCAAGCTTGTTACGAAGCCTATTTTTTATTATCTTCATTGCTGAAAATGATCGCTCTGAAGTAACTGTAGAAACTGGAAGAGTAAGTATAAGAGTCGCGACTCTATATGCAAGAGGATATATAGAAAATTTTCTTGTCTTCACCAACTATATGTTCAAATCAGAAATAATTGATAATGTTTTGAAATCATCAAGGTGTCTAACATGATCAAAATGTTCAAATTGCATTCTTAATTGCAACTTCTCATGCTCGGCAAAATCTTCAAGATAGAATTTTTGGACTAATTGACAAATATCATTGATTATGAATGATGAGCGCATCTCCTTTGAATCTAAAGCAGAACTGAGAACAAGTAATTCCATAATATGATCATTGAACTTATTATTCAATTATTGTAACTGAGAATCGATTGTAGCATTAAATATGTCAATTTTATAATGATGTGCAATCGAAATATGATCTTCTTGATTGCGAGCTCTTCCTCTTCTTATAACATAAGGTGCTTCCAAGTCTGGAATATATATGTTGACTGAATTGCAAATCTCTTTCACCTCATTAAGTAATTTGTCGTATTCATCTTCTCTTAATTCTTGAATGATTATCTTTGTAGATGAGACATTCTCAATTGCATTCAAAATGTCTTGAGATTGATTTGCAAATTCTGACATAACATGTTAAAAATCTCAATAACTTTCTTCATCACATGTAAAATAAATACAAACTCAAAAGAAGTTAATGCCATATGCCGCATCTGCTTCTGCACGTTGAGCTGAAGTAGTTCCATCTTCAAATTTTCAAAATCTAAGGGGGGCAGGGCCCCCTCACTCAATACGTCGGTCCGCCCCTGAGTAACCGTCTATAAAATTTGCTCGTGACACACTCATTTTATCATATATATATATATATATATATATATATAATTTATTTTGCATCAAATTTATCTCCATCCATAGATAAATTATTTGATGCACATTTTTTATCAAAATAAATCAGGAAAAATTAAGATTATATATTTATAATATTAACACTTTTTAAAAAATTTATGCATACGAGATTAATAAGGGATTGTTTAGTTAAGTAGTTTTAAAGTGTTATCTCTATTTGATAAAAAAGAGTTGATCTGTACTTCTTATGAATTCTAAGTGAATAATTAGAGTTATTGAATAAAAGATAATTTTAATAGGTGTGAATAAAATACAATTTTATTTAATAAAAATAATAGTATAAATTATTTTTTATTTAAAATATATTATTTATATATACAATGTTTTAATAAATTATATTTAACAGAATATTAATTTTTTATGAAATGATGTAATAAATAATATTAAATTAGTACTTTTATAATAAATATATTATGATTAATAAATAAATTCTTTTGTGAGAGAAATATAAGAGAGAGAGAGAGTAAATAAGGAAAAATAAAGAAAAATAAATTTGAAAAAAAGTAATTGTCACATAAAAAATTTGAAAAAAAATAGTTTTACGCTATAGGGTAAAATGTGAAATAAGAGGGTGGAAACCAGCATCATGGTTCCCACTTCAAATTCTCGGTGCGATTTCAGTAAGCATCACGTGGTTTACGAAAACTGATAAGTTTGATTTCGATTATTAAGTAGTTATTTTATTTATTTATAAATTAGAAAAAAAAATAAAAGACCAACTTATTTCATAAAGGCATAAAGTTAATTATTTTAATGAATGAATGCATTATTTCTTCTTAGAATATGCATAATTTTTCTTAACACTTTCCTCTATTATAATATTATTTTTTTATCATTTAACTAAAGTAATACCTTATAATTTTTTATTACCGAATATATAATTATCCAGCGTTATCTGCAACGTGAGTTTGGAAAAGGTGTCTGGTTGTCGGCTCCCCACCGTTCTCGCACGAGGCTTTCTCGACCACAGAAAGATTATGCACACGTGAAGAATGCGCACGTTGCACGTGTTCCTCGTTCCTCGCATGCTCCTTCATTAGGTTCCTACCTACGTCCTAACTAAATCTAACCCCACGGTTCCCACTCCCCTACCCTGTATAAAAGTCCAAGTCTCGGTCTCCCTCCCTCCCTCCCCATTCTCAGCTCGACAGGTAATTTTCCAATTCGCTTCACAAGCACCATTACCAATTCGCTTCACAAGCACCAGCAGCAGCAGAAGAAGAAGATGGTGAGGGTGGCCGACGAGAGTTGGGATCCCGAGCTCCGTCTAAGCCTCGGCCGCAGCGCAGATTTGAGCCCGGCGGAGTCCGCATCGTCCGGCAGAAGTGACGAGATGAATTCTGGATCGTCCGGGGACTCGATTCACTGCTCGCAACAACAGCAGTGGCAGCAACAAATCCAGCAGATGCGGAAGAAGAAGATTACCATGTTCTACAATGGCCAAATTTGCGCCTTCGATGTCACAGAGTTGCAGGTACATACTTTACCTCTTTCCACGTTACACCAGACCAGAGGATCCGATCCTCAAATAAACGCCCATTCTTGCAGTAATAAGATTCTGATTCACGCTGATTTTGAACAGGCGAATGCAATCCTGTCCATGGCAGTGAGGGGAATGGATGATCCGACGTCAAAAAACAGCCATCATCTTGCATACCTGCAGCAGCAGCGGAGTATGGCGCAGTCGTCTCCGGCTCCGGCCATGGAAGCGCCTCCATCTCTGCAAGCTCTGCGGCCGCTCCCTGCCGCGGGTCTCTCCATGAAGAGATCTCTACAGAGGTTCCTGCAGAAGAGGAAGAGCAGAATTGGCGCCGTCTCCCCGTACGCTCACAAGAAGCAGCAGCTGTTGCTGTTCCCAATCAAGTCATAGCGGTCATTTCCATGTCCCTGCATATTTACCAAAAGAATCGTATCCCTTTCATCCTTTTTTGTTTGATTTCCGTCGGAGATTGAAGAGCAGAGATTATGTAAATTACAATTTGAGGCAATCATACACACAAAAAAAAAACAAAATTTGATGCTCAGAATTCTATTGGTTCTGTTTCTACGAATATGCAGCTGTAGAGATTTGAGCACAGTTGTTGAGCACATCCCGTTTTGATCCGCAAACTTAGGAGGAATTTGGGTTGCGAATTCAAGCTCTACCTCAATGATACACTCGGCAAAAATACTAGTCTTCAATAGACAGAAAATATAACTTTTTGGCTCAGTGCCTCTGATTCAGAAAAAGGAAGGGAAAAAAACTTAGAAACTAAAACTTCATTTAGCCCTCCTCCCTTCATGGCTCCCTCTAATAGCAGAGCAGTTCTTGTTATTAAACTTTCCGGATGTTATGCATCTGCCTTGAAATTTCAGTATGTAAAATTACAATTTGCTGTTCTTACATATTATGGATTTTCATTTCAATATTAGCGGATCTATGATTACTGTTCCAATATGATTAAATTTGCACAATACTTGTTTTCCGGTATCATTATTCTTTTTCTTTGTCAGATTATAAACTATTTTAGAACGAGTTGAGATGGAACAAGAATTTGATTTTTTTTTTCAATGCTCCAATTCTCGCCGCTTAAAATTTTCATTTGTGAATATGATCTCAATTATAGATGATGAGCGTTTTTTGCGGGTCTCTTGTTTATAACATTAAGTAATCCAACTTTAAAATTCTTTTAATCAAACAATATTTTGTCATAGATTCTTTTTAGTTGTTCAAAATAAAAAAAACTAACATGAAGAAAATGAAAAAAAAACGATGATATCAAAGTACACTTTTCTTCAATATCATAGTCCGGATCTTTATAAATCAAAGATACTTGAAAAGTGTTAAGCAGCAACAACAACAACAAAGTCTTATCCCACTAGATGGGGTCGACTACATGGATCATACGACGTCATTCCGCTCTATTAGTAACAAGCCCGAATAAAGGAGGAAGGTTATATTAGACCCCGACAGTCAATCTAAAATCATGTCGAATCTTATCAACATGGATCAATGAAAAGTGTTAAGCAAACTTAATAAAATCAAAGAGAAAGGTAAACAGTAACCTTTCACATGCCATGAAGAACTTGGAATGGAAGGCATCCAAAAAGAAAGACGCCAAACGTATCCAAAAGTATATTGTGCTCAGAACTCAGTCCACACCAGGAATGCTGTTATCGGGAACAAAATAAATGCAGCAAAACACCATTTGGCATGCCAGAACGATTTAGTTCCCTGCCTGGAATGCTTTTTCAGGGAACAATGCATCAATATGAGAATGGTGAGGAAAATCATATTTCATGTCTTCAGCTCGGAATCCTGCATCATTCAGCACCCGAACCACTTCACCGTAAACTACTGCATTGCCTGCAGCTGTCAGGTGCAATCCGTCACTGAAAAAGATGACGTCTGTCAATGCAACAAGTGACTTTTTCGACATATCAATGAATATTTGTCAGCTTGAAAGAAACAGTGTCCAGGATGAATTAAACCAGAATGGAAAACCAATGCACAATTGCCATTCTATAACGTCAAAAAGATTCAACCTCTGGCCCCTTCAGCTACAGTATATAAAGTTATAACCTAAATTATTTGCTAATCTTGGCAGGAATCAGGAGTTAAATCTGGATACAAAAACTGTCTGGAAGCAACAATGCACCCCTTACGACATCACTATTTAAGAATTTTGCCTTCTAGCTTGGTTTATAATATCATGCAACCATGTATGGTATAGTTCTTTAAGGACTAGTTTGGTTGGTTTTTTTACTTCACCATGCAGCTCAGCTCAAGTAGATTTTTTTTCAGAAGAGCTCAAGTACACTTTGAAAAAGAAATAACATCCTTAGTAGGTGTATAATGATAGATAATATGACAAATGGATGTGTGTGTTGTCTTACATCCATGTGGCACTGTCACTGCACAGAGTAATCGAAGGTGAGTTTTCGTATGTCAAAAGGTTTTACTACAATATGGAGACCTATTTGGTCGCAGGGTGACTTCTTGGATTGGTGTGGCTAAAACTCAAAAAAGTAGACTTTCAATGAAACAGAAAGGCATCTGATGGTTATCCAGAAACTATATTTTCAAGGGTGGCTATCCAAATATTGTTATTATGACTTATGAGCAGTATCAAAATACCATTATTAGGCGTTCACACAATATGTCCGCAAGGACAAGCCTCCAACAATCCTTAAACCTAGTTCCCTCCCCCGTCAGCATCGAACTTCATGACAGGTAGGACTATTACATGATGGTTTAAGCAATTGAAAACAATAACTGCAGGCAAGACTAATAGTAAGATTAAGAATAAGTGATGAATGGAAGGAAAGGTTGGAGGTAGGAAGCACAAAGAGGAAGATCCTTTGTCATGCACCCTTGGTTCACGCACTAATACAGCTACATAAATATCTCTATGTTGTAATGATGAAGATTTAAGGTAGGTTTTAACTAGTATAATAATATTTATTCTGATAAATCAATATGAAATACATGAAATTTTCTATGTGATATCTGTCCCATGAGTGATAATTTCAAAGTAACCTACCTTCTTTCAGTCCTATTGAGCACCTTGAATCTTTTTGACAGCAATACCTTATCATAAATTCAACCAGAAAGGAATGTAAAGCATCATGTAGTTTGAATCTTTACCTCAGAAACATTTTCTCCCATCCTGTAGTTTCTTGCATCTTGGACCATAAATCAATGTAAGGAAGATTCAGTTCTTTAGCAAGATCAATGCACTGCCTACCATAAACTCCAGCATTCTCGTTTGTCCTTTCGGGAAGTGTCATGGCTTTCTCACCATATAGAGATCTTGAATATGGAAAATAGTGTCCATCAGGATATGACGAGCATAGTAATAAAAAAGCATATTAACCTATTTACGCACTTCTTCATAGGTGCTCATGGGATGTTGAATTCACAGGTTGGAAGTGTATGTAGCTTTATTCCCCTTTTTGTTTGGGAATTGAGTACTGAAGGAATATACAAGTGACACAAAAAAACAAACACTGTGTAACATGCTGGCCAAAATATCAAAGAGTTTTTTTTTTTTGAGAGGGCAAATAGAGTTCATGTGTCACCATACTTCATATTGGAAGATAAAATATGATGTCCAATGTTATTCATATATCATATCCATAAGCCGAAATGGTTATTAATTTGTTGGATCAAAATGGGCCGCAAAACAGGTATGCCTTTACATGATATAACAAAGTTTCTTTGCAGGGGCATGCCATTGTGCTAAAGTTGTGCACTAGGACTTGGTCAAGAGTTTTCGCAGGATGTATGTATGCAATGTGCATCATTTGCTGATGTTCATGAAATAATTTTCTTTTTTTAAGAGAGAATGAAATTTTTTTTTTAGTCAGTGCTGGTACTTTTGAACAGTTTAAAACACTTAACATGGTTTTCAAATTGCTTATCATCACTAAAGCAATCATTCAATGGAGAAGCATGGGATTCTGGACATTAATGTTCCGATTTATTTATCTGAAGGAATATAGATGCAATTTGACCCTTGGACCCTTTCATGAATAGTACAAGAACAATGGTGGCAACCAATTGATATTGATAGATAAGACATGATATAGATATTTTAAAATATTGATGTCTACATAAAATCATGATAAATTCATTTTTATTATCTTTTTTCTTTCACGCAGACCCACACATAGAAGGATCATCACTATGAGATGTGGGCAGTCATCCATTTTGTATTACCACTACCTAATTGAACAGTTATCCAATGTCACACAAAATCAGTTCAGATCTTACAAGCTTTTTTAGATCTGGACTTGCATCTTACCCATCTCACAAACAATCAGTTCAGATCTTCAAACTTTTCGAGATCTGGACTTTGCATCACACCCACCTATGTTCTCTCACATTTAACTTCTCGTATTGCATCTAATAATAGGCTAAGAAAAGAAAACATAACACATATCGTTCTATTCCAAGGCGATAACTAGAAGTTCTAATTTACATAAACAAGAACACCAACAATTCGAATAAGATTTTCTAGGAGAACCTGACAAAAGTAAGGAATAAAATGCCAGCAGTAAGTAGAAAATTTGAAAAGGGTAAGACAATCAACCGTGCATAGTCCATTCGACCACCCTCATCGACTGGAGGTGGAGTAATCAACACCAATAGCATGTTGGGAGAACATTCCTGGAATATTTGCAGTTCTGCAAAAGATTAGAGTGGAAAAAGGGGAATCTAGGTATTATTTGCTTGCATATTCATAATGATAACCTACCTCAAAAAGGAAAATAATAACCCAATAATAGAAATAATCATATCACAAATAAAAAAACATGAAAGCCAGGGAAAAGTTGTGAAAAAGATGAAAACAACAGGCTTAATAAAAAAAATAATATTTTGACAAACTTCAAATGCTGGATTCAACCAAACTGTACATAGTGCAGGACCACAGATGCTACATTACCACACTTAAGGTGGTATTGTTGATAATCGTTTAAAAAAAAAAGGTGGTATTGTTGATAAAATGAGGTGGAGGGAGAACCCAAAGGGATCTCATATATGAGTTTTAAGTTATGTGCAACCAAAAACTTTGATTGCTCATTTAAAAAAAAACTTTGATTGCACTGGGCAACCAAAATAATTCGGCCATCAGGCATCTAATGAAAAATGAGTTTTTCTAAAAAAAATATATTTGATGCTTAATTATGAAGGACCTCATGAGGATGTGTCTGGCAAAATAGTTTTTTTTTTTTTTTTTTGGCACGAGGATATGAAACATGCTTGATGATGAAGGACCACATGAGGATTCTTCTCAAAAAAGGACCACATGAGGATGTGTCTGGCACAATGGTACAACATGGTTTTTTGTCTGCACCTTCATAAATATCTCAAGTACTCAACTACAAGTTTCCCCTTTATTGTTCTAATTCCGATTGATAGTAAAACATACTTCCTTGCTTATACAAATCAGATATGGGATAGCTTTGTATCAATATGCTGCAATCAAGGGCAATGGTGCACGGAACGACAATCATGCTAACAGTCCATAACCAAGTGGAAAGAAAAGGGAAGACTATGTGAAGTTTATGATATGCTCTCTTCCTCAAAAAAACAAACAACAACAACGCATTAATTGGAGCCAAAGGAGGGAGATTACGCAAAACAAACAGGTTTAAGTTATTCAGGCCGCTTTCGTACCTCGTAACAAATGGACAAAAAAATAATATATATAGTAGAATTATATCATAGTTTTTTAATGTAAATCGTAAAGATACTAATCACATCATATTGGACCTTAAAGAAGTGCAATATTATATTAAAATAAAAAAGAATTTCGTTTATGCTCAATAAGAGGTATGAATGGTTAAATCTTAAGATAATATTGGATGATTGGATGGTGTTAAAGTCAACGTTAATGAGAAGGATGCATAAGAGAGAAAAATGAAAACGTGAAAGAATCCGGTCAAGGTCCTTAAGTGTTTTCTTTCATTTTTTATCTTTTTATTCTATGATGCACAACACAAAAGAAAATAAGATTGTGTACAGCTATCACAAGATCAATAGGATTGAATGAAATAATGAACCATAAGGTTGTAAGACATTAGCCAGATATGGATCTTGACAATTTTGCAAAAAGGAAATGCAAAGAATGGAAATTGTATGTAAGGTTGATATTATGTAAGAGAGAGAAAGAACCTACAAAGATAGGAAAGGAGGAAGTACAAAGTCATAAGAGAACAAAGAGGGATCCAATTAAGAGTGACAGGTGAGAGGAGGCAATTTTGCATTTTTATATTATTGTATTCTACCGGTGACTCTTGTTCCACTTTGAAAATCCATCTACAATCTAGATGTTTTCTTGGAGGTCAAGTGACCAAGTTAAGACATGCCTTCACCAGATCTGGAAGAAACTACTGCAATATTGTTAAACAATTTAGAGAACATATTTCATGGCTTAACATGTAGCCAAAATGGAAACAAGTCTAAAAGAAGCTAGTTTGCTGCTGCCATTGAAGCTCCCCTGAAGGTATAGCGACTTTCCACGTCTACCCCTAATATATCAAAAAAACTTACGGTAGCGCCCCCCTAAACTATGTCGTGATTTCCACTTTAATCCATCCGTCTAGTTCTGTTAACTTTCTCATTATTTTCAATTTATTAAAAGACTAAACTACTCTTCTCTCATATCTTCTAAACTTTAAAAGTTTAAAATAATATATAGTAATAAATATGAAAAATAAAAAATAAAGAACGTGCAGTGACATGCGCACGAGGGGGGCGTCTCCCTCCCAGCAACATGGAGTAAAACAAGAGGGGCGTCGCTGCCCCCTCTACGATCTCATCACCAACGAGATCGGATGGCCCCCCCACCCCCACGATCTCGTCGCCGGCGAGATCGCAAGGGGGCAACGCACCCCCCCCCCCCCTCTCTCTTTTTTGCTGCTGATACAAACTGAAAATACAACTACATATATGACTGAAAATAAAAGTAGGATAACTATTATTAGTAGTAAAAGTGCAAGAATCTTAAACACAATTACTACTAATAACTTGTCACTTCGAAATGAGAAATCTCCATGAATCTGTATGGAGTGGACCAAACTCCAATTACCTAATTCGTAAACACATTTCAAAAGGCTCTCCTAAATCTAAAACCCATGCATGTACCATTTATAACACGCAAAGGTAGTTACAATAACTAGAACAAAAATACAAATATAACTAATTACGCACTACTTTACTAACCAATCACTAACTCATACAAAGTGGTATCTTCTAACTATCCACTACTTAATTAACTAGCCACTAACTAATACAAACTGGTATCTTATCAGTCACCCTCCTGCAATCTCGCAGGCAACAAGATCGCATGTGGTGGTGGTGGTGTGTGTGGGGGGGTGGGGGGGGGGGGTGCACGGCACGCATTTTTTTATGTATTATTTTAAACTTTTAAATATTAGGAGATAGAAAATAATGGGAAACTAGAAGGATGGACTAAAGTGGAAATCATGACATACTTTAGGGGGCCTACGGTAAGTTCAGCAGACACGAAAAATCGTTATACTTCAAGGGAGGTTTAATGAAATAACCCTTACTAACACCTAAAACATGGTAACAATATTTGTACTCCAATAGAGGTAAAATTAACTAAAATTTTTATTTCATCAAATTTACTCAGGAAAGACGAAAATGAAATAGCTAAATTTCTACTCTATACATATGTTCAAAAGCTTTAATCAAAACCCAACAATTTCAATTAATATTAATAGCAGTTTTCTTTCTGTAGAACTATCTTTTTAAAGACCATTCATGTGTCGCACACACCCCACCCCCATACACACACACATACCACATATTCACCTCTTGTCTACCAGTTACTAGGAGGTGGTAGACAACTTGGTTTTAAAAAATAAATAAACAACTAATATGAAATTGAGAAGTATGTTGGAATGATAAGTAAAAGTAAAGACATCCAACATGTAGAAAGTGTAAAGTTATGAACATATAATAAGTTGGAAATAAGTAAAAGTAAAGACATCCAACATGAAACTACGGAAAGCAAAAACATGTCGTTAAAAATACTTTATAAAGTATGAGCGTCTTTTACAACAACATGTGATGCCCTAGTTTTTGCTTAAGCATAACAAAATGTCACTCACATGGATAGTTAGCATCCTAAATAGCATCATAAATCTATTATATGGAAATTAATCACCTTTAAATGGTTAACAATTTTTCTCAAGTTCTCCTTGTACTCTTCAATAGGGACATTTTGCCGTTCGTTTGTCCTTCCTAAAAGGGCAGCATCATTTGCACCAAAAAATATTGTTGTCATAGCAGGTGATGCCTGACAGTTACTCTGGAGACACACATGTAAATGCACAGAGTAAAAACTTTGTCCCAATGTGAAGAAACAAATTTGATTATTTGACATAGACATAATAAAGTGGCAGAAAGCTAAATGGAAACATACTTGTAAATTTCTACTTAAAAAACATATTTTTTGGAGCAACGTAAAATAAACAATGCACACAAATACAAGCATAATACAAAGGAAAGAAATGCAAAGTTGTGTGCATTGCCCAAATCAAACTATAGAGGAGCATAAAGATGTAACTTTGGCCTTCACATGTAGCTTACTATTTAAATAACAGATGGAGAACTAGTTCTTGATTCTCTCATGAGATATTATAATTAGACGATCGATTTTTTTTAGTAATAAATGTTAGTATTTTTGTGTAATTTGGTCGCGAGATGTTTATTTGTGTTAAGCTAGTATAACATTTGACAAATTTTTAATTATAACTTAATATAATTACTTTTACGAAAAAAACTCAAAATAATAATAATTGTCAGTATGCTAGAAGCTATTACAAGGTCAAAACAAGAATACGTATAAAGCAGGACAACAGGTAATATCAAGTCAGATCATCTCCCAAAAGAAAATCAAGTCATATCATAAGAATCATCAATCTATTCATTCTCCCACATTAAAAAGGACAACTTGAAACAATAATGATGTTAAAGCAGTCAAACAATTGGAGGTCACAACATTCAGTAAACTTGTCTACTGCAGTTTCCATTAGATGATTTACCAAACATAATGGTATGGAAAATCAGCGCAAATTTAATATAGTTTACATGCTAATCAAAGGGAGGAAACACTGCATCTGCAGAATATAATTTTAAATAAAACAGCATGTTGGAAAACATTCTATTATATCTGAAGGATACATTTCGAAGTCACACAATAAGTGAACTCAAAACCTCTTAGTCTGTGAATGGGCTGCCACTACATTACAATTGTGTTCCATTATATCTGCAGGAAATAATAGAAAGCATTCTTCCTAAAAGAAAAGCTGAAAAATAAGACTTAAACTTGTGAGAAATCTTACCACAGGAAACAGTGCGTTGAGCAAGAATAAAGCCCATCTTGTATTATAACCGCCAAAGCCTCTAACAATGACATCAGCCTGAAATTTTTTTTAGGAGATCAGCCTGGAAATTTATTATATGAAAATAATAACAATGACTCATGTAAAGTATAATAAGCTTAACAAAAAAAATATAAGTAACAAAACAGAATTATCATTATGGCCAGAAAAGGAGTGTACAATCCATCAACCCGAATCATGTTACAGTTTCTTCAGGGGGATCTATTAAACTCATCTGGACATGAAGTGTTGTTTTGTTGGAGTGAAGGAAAAGCTAGAATAAGAATAAAGAATTCATAACTAAAAGGGTGGATAAGCAGTTCCACCATTTTGGTAGAATAGCTTCTCTCTCATTTTTCTATTATTCATTAGGTTGCCATTCTTAAAATATCAAATTTGCCCCTGAAGGATAATACTTTGTTTGGTGGAATAAGGCAGAATATACTCCATGCCTTATTCTGCAACCAAAAAGGATGTACCTTAATAAATATGTCTGTGGTTAAATAAGATTTATGATAGTATGCATAATCCACTGTAAATGAAAAAAAGAACTTCAAGGGCGCATTTACTTTTAGATAATGTTTCTTTTTTTTTCTTTTCATCTACTAAAATTTATTATCAGTTTCAAACTTTCATTTGTTAGAAAACAGAGTTATTTTGTTTGGTTTTTTGTATTTTCTGTTTTTTGTCTTTAAAAATAAAGAAAAAAAAATCATCCCAAACAGCAAGTTGCTGGAACTTGGAAGCACTTTTATAATTGAAAAATACAGTGTTCAACTTTATCCTGATTGCTTCGAGTTGCTAGAAGTAATGTTGACAATTTGAGTATTATACAGATTTAAAGACACTGTAACACTTTTCCTTTAAACAAAAAAAAAAGAATATTATTTTAGGTCACAGTAGCAAGCAACTGAGGTTTCCATTCCTCTTACACAAATAGTTTTAGCATTTTGGTAACATTTTATCTTCAACATTTACAAGCATCATATTCTTATAATAGCTTATTCTTCTTAGAGTTGATATTCATCCCTTTTTACTTTTGAACCATCATCAATACTGCTTATCCACATTTAATCTGTAAGAATTTTCACACTGATCTTTGAATTAAATCAGAAAGTAACAATAACGTGATGCATGCAAGTCAAAGATGGAGATTTTGTAGTAGTTATATGATAAATGACTCCCAGAAGATCCAAGTAACTATTGGTTCGTCGATATGTCATATTCAGACATGGTTATGTTGGACGTGAGCATATTAGAGCTTATGTTCTTTCATTGCGTATTTAATTTGGGTCAGCAAATGCATTACTAAGTATATTGAATGACCATGCTCGATCTAACAAAATTTTACAAGATAGTGCATCATAATACGGATTGATGGTAGTAAGCCATGGAAATCATGCTGCCAGAGATCTGTCAAATTCAGATCTTCTCCATTCCTAGCCATCATCATATAGAAAGAAACAAGTAAAAAAAATATTGCATATTTGAAGATCTATGAACCATTTTACTATTAATTTACGGATTAATAACTCAATGGGGACTAAGTAGTCAGTAGAAAGCTCCACATTTAGGTCTAAATTGCCTCGATGGTAACAAGATTCAATCCTGGAAAGCGCATTTACTTGAAGAGATTATACTTTAGCATTCAATCGCTTGAACTTCGATTACTTGTTTAGATTATTATTATTTAAATTGCAGATTCAATCTGACATTATATTTTTTAAAAAAGAAAAAAATCAGAAGTTTATATACTGTTTGCTGCCATTTTCTTCTCAAAATCATGATGACAGAATCCAACCAATACAAAAAAAAAATTCTACGAGAAAAGATGAGACGACAACTGGTCTGTTCGATCAAGAAAGGCATGAATATTAGGAGGAGGAGCATTGTGTTTAGCGCACCTTGCGGGAATAGGTGTCGGCAAGCGCAGCGCCCCATCCGCCGGTCCTGAAGGATTGCTCCGTGATCGAATCGCCGAACAGCACGAATCGTGGCCTGATCATCGCCATAAAGCGACGAATGACGGACGAAGGCTTGGAAGTTGGAATGGACACCAGCGGCAACGAACTTACCGACGCCGCCTTCGCCGGCGAAATATTACGTTTCGTTGACGTCGCGCGATCCAAATGAACGAACGGGTTCAGTTGAGTACAGCCAGGGTTCACCGATTTGAACCTTATTTATTTAATTTTTAGTGAAAGAGTTGCCTTATTTACTTGTGATGTCATTTTAATCTTATTCAAATAAAGCATTAAATATAGTAACAAATATCTTGTTATTAATCGTGATGATATGAATAATGATATTGTTATGTTATTATTTATTCGGCTTGTTAGACTTGTTTTGGCATGTAACCTTATGAATTTTAAATACGAAATTTATCCGCATTTGCTCTCTATCCAAATATTTATTAACCTTTATTTTTTAACAATTGCAAATTTCATTTGTGGAGTATTCTTCTACAAGTAATCTTTTTAAATTACTAAAAATTAACTTACTTTGATTCATCACATTGCCTTGTATATTTTATTTTAATTTAAATAATACAACAATACAAATTGTTGATTATGAGGAAAGTATTCATTTATATTGTCACTCGAACGAAAAATATGATTTTATCTTCTTTTTATTTTTGTCATTTTGAATTAAAAACAAATAAAATATGAAATAGTATAAAAATTTTATGTAAAAATAGCAACAGAAAATTTATTATTACTATTATTATAATCATAATTCTAATATCAATTTATTTAAATTATTATTTCAATATTGTTATTCACACTAATTACATATTATTCTTAATTATTATTTTGAATACCGCATATATTTATTTTCATTTAAAATATATAAAAATTATATCTATATTTGTCTAATTATTAATTTGCAACTATGTTTTTTATCCATATTAAATAATTTTTTTACTTGACATTAGTAATAAAGAATATTTTAATCAAAATTGTGTATTACCTAGTATTATTTTATTACAAATAAATAATAATATTTGAATTGCTGAAAAAATTATTTGTACATAATAAATTGAATAATGTGCATTGCTAATAATTTAATAAGAGCCAATCGTTATGTCAAGTAATGTTGATTCATAGGTAATACGAAAATTAATGCAGTAAATGTCCTCTTAGTTTTTTAACATAAAAAAATATTTAGAAAAATAACACTTGAGAACATATTTCATTATCTTTAAAAAATACTTTTTACCATATTCATTCTTTTTGTTGTAAATAAATAAGGGAAAAATAATATTCATAGTTATTAAAAAATTAAGAAGGAAACTTGATGGAAGGACTGAAATATCCAAATGGGATAAGTAAGGAGATTAAAAATTATAAGCTTACGAGAGATTAAAAATTATAAGCTTACGATTTATGGATAAATGTAAAAAAATATTATAGTTGAAAAGGTGTTAACCTTATCATTCTTGTCGGTAGAAATATCATTATGATTAGTAATTATAAATTAGTGATCATTATTATTAATATACTATTACTAAGATTAAATATATATTATTATAATAATATCTGTTATAACTACATTTGATAATATTTTTTTTCATTACTCTTCAAGGATATAATCTTAATAATTGTTATAACTACATTATTATTATTATTATTATTATTATTATTATTATTATTATTATTATTATTATTATTATTATTATTATTATTATTATTATTATTATTATTATTATTATTATTATTATTATTATTATTATTATTATTATTATTATTATTATTATTATTATTATTATTATTATTATTATTATTATTATTATTATCATTATTATTATTATTATTATTATTATTATCGTCGCCGCCGTCGTCGTCGTCTTAATAAATTCAATTTGATCATTCTTAATTATTTTTATACACCAAAGATAATATAATTTTTCTTTGTTTTGATTTAAAGTATCAATTTTGTCAAGCTTTTAAATATGGTAATGTGTCTCTTAATTGCTTGAATAAGCTGTTGATCAACAATTCATGAAGAAATGCTTGAATAGCTCACTCAATTTCATTACGAGTCTCAAGTCCCACATCGTCCAAGATTGTCACCCACCCCAAAATCGTGAAATGTATATATAGCCACCAAGGATGCATGCTTCGATTATTGGAATAAAATTGGATTATCACAAAACAATCTTATTATTATGAATTTATACTCAATATCGTTAGTTTTGTCAACACAACAAAAAACGAAAATGTGGTTATTTTATGGTTTTTTATAGGTTTATTAAAATAGTTTAAAGTAAATTTCTATGATTTAATCATCATATAGTCTACTTTTGATATTTGAATATTATATGCTTATGAATTGTTATGCAGTTTATATTCAATACACTTAATCTCTTAGTGAATTAATGTGCACTTAAGTTATAAATATTTTTGCTATAATTAATGTTACAATTTTAAAATGTTATTTTAAATGGATAAATTATTGGCATGTTTCAACTACTTTTATGACATATGAAATAAATAATTTGAATATGACAGTTATACATTTGTATTTCCTTGTCGAGAAGATACATATTCTATATGGACGATACGATATTTTATGGAATAATTATAAATAATACGAGTTTTCTATAGTGATGACTAATATGATGTATGATAATTTATGTGAGATTTTTTATGCAAAGATGATACGTTATATGATGCGGTGCAAACACTTCATCTGACCCATTAAATTAAAACAATTTTAATTATAACGGTTGAGATCTTCTATCATAGTTTTGGTTTTAAAGAAACTCGGTTCACAAAATAAACCTTTGGTTCAACACAAAACTCGTTTAAAAGTTTATTTTGTACTGTCATCGATCGTCGTCAATAATCAGATGACTCCTCTTTCTCCTTCGACTGTCGACCACCGCCGACGTCTCCTCTTTCCCATCGACGTCTCCTCTTACGTCTTCTCTCCTCTCTCTTTCCCCTTGTCGGAGTCTCCTCTTTCCTCTTCGACGTCAGGTTCCCTAGGCTACGCGACGAGGGTGTGACGTCGATTTGGGCGAGATTGCGAGAAGATGAGGATAGCGAGTTGTCGAGGCCGATCGCCAACGATAGATTGCCTCCTTTCCCCTTCGAGGCTGCACATTGAGGGCGCGACGTCAATTTGCGCGAGAAGGTTGCCGCCAAGCCAACGTTGTTAGGACCGAATCAGACGACGATTTGGATAAGTGTCTGTTTCAGGTCGAACCGATTGAATCGATCGGTCGAACCAGATAGTAATAAAATATTATATTTAATATGATATAGTAAATCAAACTATGATATTTTGATTATATAAATATTTATATGATATCAAAAAATATAATTATACAAAAGAAAAATAACAGTCATAAATAATTAATTTTAAGATTTGAGTTTAAAATTATTATAAACATAATAAATTTAAATATTATTGAATTTGATTATTGTATACAATTTTTATTGATTATTATTATGCACTTCATATCTTTATTTTTTTATGTTAGAAGCAACATATACATATTTTTTTTCAAAATATTATGACAAGATTGTATATTCTATAAATAAACATATAGTATAGTTAGCAGTTAACTATTTAATTTGACTTATTATATGCTAAATTAATAAAGTTGTGTATATATAATATTATACTATACTAAGTATATTATAGTATTGTTGTATATTATTATACATATAACAAAGAAGTTTGCACCATTCATTCATAATTAATTTATCTAATATGATAAATATTATATTAATATATAATTAATTTATATTATAATATAGATTTATGATATTAAAAAATTAAATAACATCGTAATCCATAAGTTAAAGCTGAAAGTTTAATAAATTCAAGACCAAATGAAAAGAAAAGTGGGTGTACAAAGGTAGTCTCACATTGATGATAGTAGTAAAGTGAGAGTAAATGGATAACTATTAAAAAAGGGGAGCACTAATGAGTTAATATAAATGTTTATGGAGAAATTTCATCTTTGGATTTTTTTCAAATTTATAATAATAAATGTTATCAAATCATCTCATAACAAAAAAATGATAAAAAAAATTTCGTCTAGTCCATGAATGTGGTTCAACCTAATTTTTTTTGTTTTGGTCAGTTTTGACCGGTTTTTGACATGTTTGATCCGGTTCAATCTAGCTCAAATGGAGGTTGAGTTTTGGAGCTTCGTGTGGGTCGAATTTATGATCGGTCAGTGGTCGGACTGGTCCGACTGGATGGTCTGGCCCTGACAACACTGATTGCCGCTGACGTCTTCTCTTTCATCTCTGATGGCCAACAATGCTCGATCGATCGATTGCCAACTTCTTTCCCCTTCATGGTTGCGCAGCGAGGGCACAACGTCGATTTGGGCGAGAAGGTTGCCGCTAATGCCTTCTCTTTCGTCTCTGATGGCCGACAACACTCGATAGTTAAGCTCAAACAACAATGATGTCTTCTCTTTCGTCTTCGATCACCTCCTTCTTTCCCCTTCATGTGTCTTCTCTTTCGTCCCCTTTTTGTTGCCGTGCCAGTGAGTGCGAAAGGGGGCGCCCCCTCCCCCCCCCCCCCCCCTTTTTTTAGGGGACAACGCGTGTCAGTCGGTTGATTAATGACGTGTGACAAGCTTGGACGAAGTGAACCACACCATTTGACAGTCAGTTCAAGTGCCTCTCATCCAAGATGTTGAATGCAAATCGAATGGACAAAATGCAATGTATACACCTATATGCACCTAAGTATGGATGCACCCTAATATTCCTCTCTCTCTTTCCCCTGAAATATACATATGTGTGTATGTTGGAGTCTTGCCTATGCGAGTCCGACGAGAAGTAGAAAAGAAGAAAAGAAAAACCGTGCACGAGAAGAAAGAAAATTTCTTTTCTTTCTACAGCAGTGCTTGAAGAGCCGGTGAGAGAGGAGAGATAAATAGAGAAGAGAGAGAATAGAAGTTTAGCGCTCGATTCGAGAACGGGTTCTTATTTATTTTCAACGAAACTTCAGGTATTACTTATTAGCAGCCTTCTCATTTATTCCTCATATTCCGATGAGATCGTTCTGACTTTTATCCTCAATTCCGAGATATATTTATTCTATGACATTCAAAATTGATTCTTGAAATTATTATTGTATTCCTCTGCGTAGTTCAAAGAAGAAATTTTGTAATCTACTATTATTTCATAATGGAAGATTTGCTTTTTGCTCTCGTGATTTTTTTCTATCACGTTGAGAGATTTTTCATGTAAATCTTTTATGTCTTTAGTCTGATTTAATTTTTTTATATTATTGCCATCATCCCATTATTATTGTGCGTATTAAAAAAAGAAAATAATTTCATAATTATTAGTTCAGCCTTTTTTCATATATATATATATATATATATATATATATATATATATATATATGAAAGAAGTATTCATTGTTTTTTTTTCAAATCAAATTGGTGATAATACATAATCATGATTTTTTTTACTTATGTTATCAATTCAATGTTTTTTTAGATGAATTATCAGTTAGTGGCTATATATGTTTGACAACCCTCCAGCGGAACTAAAAGTACTTTTGGGCAAACAGTAGAGATAAGACCCAAATCTCTACTATGAGGACATGACTTCTTTTAATATATAGTTTTTTATAAGATATTAAACGTTATATATTAACATAGTATATGCGTTTGAACTATTAATTGTATATATTTAGAAAATAAATATGAGCAGTCATAATATTGTACATACTTTTATTTGATAACGACATTTCTGGAGTAGAGTTCGGACTTAAGCCAAAATTAAAACTTAAATTGTAAAAAAAAACCATTTTTAAGAATTGAGTAAGCAAAATTATAATTCAACTTTTTCATCGATATATCGTTGTTGTTACATCTAAATGACCCGACGTTATCAATCCACGCACCACAAATATGAAGAAAATAGAATTCGCATAATCGTAGTATTCTTTTGGAAGCCCCAATTTCTTCCTTTTTGTTTGTCTATCTCTATCTAGGAACCCCCCCCCCCCCCCCCCCCCCCCCACCCCACTCAATTGTTTAAAGGAATTGTTTAGTGTGTTATCTTGATTAATAATTGCAACGGAAGTTGATTTTTTTAATTAATAATTACAGGGACGTGGTTGACTTTCTTTTGTTCATCCAGAGATGTTTGACTTAATTTTAAATGTGCACGTAATTGATTTTATTTTGCGTTTAAATGAGAATTGCCTTGGATCGATCAGCTAATTTCAACTAAAAGGCACGAACAAATATATATATATATATATATATATATATATATATATATATAATTCGATGATTTTTCACAAATATATATATATATATATATATGAAAAATCATCGAATTTTAGATATTCTAAACTTAACATCAAAGTAATTTCGATCATCATGCAGTAGCTCTCACCGTCAATGAGATTCATCTTTTCATCTCTTATTTCAGCCCAGTGGAATAAAAAAATATAATCAATAAATAAATCCGATAAATTTATAAGTTTCGAGAGATTATGAGGTTGTTTCATGTCGATAGAAGGAGCGAAACAATACATGATAAAAATAATTGTGATTGGGTGCGTGTGGCGCAATTTCTATCGGATCTTATGTTGATGGCGTCATCCTAGACATCATCGTGGCCATTGGACCTTGACAATTAACATCATAACATATTAACATGCATGTACTCTGTCAGACTGTCACCACCTTAATTAACTATATATATATATATATATATAATGCAAATTGCACATCCCAGATCCAGCTAACATAAGAAAAAAGAAACCAAAAACAAGAGAAAAATACCGCCACTCTGCACGTAGAATCGTAAGAGTTCTCCCTAATCATATATGCAATCGAAAATATATGCAATATGCATTACCTCAGAGCTGACGCTCTACTGCAACGACGAAATTAAAAAAAAAAATCCAAGTCCTCTCGAGCATTCACCTATAAATAGATCGACCGAGTATCTGAAACTCCATCGATCGATCAAGTAGTACGAACGCACGCAGCAGCAATTAATCAGTGATCAATGGCTGACGAAGTCGTTCTCCTCTCCTTTTGGGTGAGTCCGTTCGGGCTGAGGGCGCAGATCGCCATGGCGGAGAAGGGCGTGGCCTACGAGTACAAGGAGGAGAGCCCGTTCGACAAGAGCCCGCTCCTGCTCCAGTCCAATCCCGTCCACAAGAAGGTACCCGTGCTGCTCCACGGCGGCAAGATCGTCTGCGAGTCCAACAACATCGTCCAGTACGTCGACGAAGCCTGGAGCCACCGCGGCCCCGCCCTCCTCCCCCAGGACCCTTACCTGCGCGCCAACGCCAGGTTTTGGGCAGACTACATCGACAAGAAGGTAAGTAAAAACATATATATGTGCATACGTCGATCCTTTGTTAATCACTTAATTGGCCAAAGTTCCACTATATATATCAATCATGAACACGTGAGTTGCAGATTTTTGAGTGCGGAGGAAAGGTGTGGAGGAGCAACAGAGAGGCGCAAGCCGAGGCTGCCAGGGAGCTCGTCAGCGTCCTGAAGCAACTGGAAGGAGAGCTGGGGGAGAAGCAGTTCTTCGGGGGCGACGCGTTAGGGTACGTGGACGTGGCCCTCATCGCCTTCGCCGGGTGGCTGCAGGCGTGCGAGAGGCTGGGGGGTTTCACCGTGGCGGCGGAGTGCCCCAAGCTCGAGGAGTGGATGCGGAGGTGCATGGAGAGGGACAGCGTCGCCAAGGTCCTCCCCGAGGCCGACAAGGTCTACGAGTTCATCTGCGCCATGAGGAAGAAGATGGGACTGGAATGAAAGGGGTAGATAGATATAATTAATGGACGAAACGAACGAACCGGATCGAACGATTAGATTCGTTCGAGTTGGCTTGGCACAGTTCATGGATAAAAACCGCAGGTCGTCTTTGTTTTCTGTTGGTTTTCTTTAATTCGCAGTTGGAAATTATTTTGTGTTTGTTGGATGCCTTGATTCTGAATAAAGTACATGAAAAAGAAAAAAAAAACATAAATATTTTTTTATGAAGAGAAAATATTATCTATGTTTTTTTTCTTCATTTAATTGTAACTTTGGCGTTTGGAGGATTATTTGATGATTAAGGTTGATTCGCTTTATCTTGTGATGAGTAAAGTATTAGTTTTTCTTTGTTTGTGCATGGTAGTAATTATGATTTATGGGTAGTAAAGGAAGATGATTTGTGGCCTACATTAAGTCGAGTTATATATTGCTGAACAGTCAGTCTCCTATTATAATAATTTATCGTATTAATTACATGTCATTTTCCCTCTAATTTAGTTCCACTTCATCTCAGTCAAGTTAGGGTTAGAATTCATTCTATTACAGTAATATATAAAAAAATAATGGCATGCATCTATATTATTGTTACACGTAGTCAAAAGTTAAGTCATGATAAATATTTCCAATAATAACCAACACTGTATTAATTTTTATGTATCGCACTAATCTTCCACTATGATATTTAGATATCTTATTCTAAAGCTTCGATCCAGGCTTCATTAAATTCTAGCAATTCAATTACTAATAATATGTAAAGTATGTATCAAAATTAAAATACGAATGAGCTTTTGACATTTTAAATAATTTTAAATATATTACAACATTGAAACCGTGACATCCAACTTCATTTAACATTAACTCCGATCACTAAATTGACGCAATTAGTTATCTTTTGGATTAACTCAAATATTTGGATTGCAATATCATAATATAAACATGCTCGTGCAACAACTGAGTAACACATATTTTTAATATGACATCTAATTTATATTACATTTTTTGTATCATATCACCCACTATTTTACTGGGTTATTCATTTCATGTTATTTTAGTTAACAGATTATCCAGCTTTTTGTTGTTTATCTGTTAGATGAAACAATAAGAGAGAGGAGATCGACTGGCGCTAAAGTTGGACTTAAAATCAAGGCAAAAGAATCAAATAATATAATTCACCGCAGGATTCACTCGATAGACCAATTACTTAATGTAACAACTGATATAACTGATTTGTATAGTGGTCCTTATTGCCCTAATTAAGGTGGACGTTACAGGTCATAAGTTTTCAATTTTTTTTTATAGATTTTGATGCCTGATTTATGGCTGTTATATAAATAGTTTATTCTGAGTTATGACAGACTCGATCTACATCTCTTTTTTTTTTTTTAACTCGACTCCTTTCATGAATTTCAACAGAAAAAGAACTCCAAAAATAATTATCCCAATTAAGGTCATAATTCAGATGCTACAATGATGGGAAAGACGAACCTCAACACCATATATGTAACCAGAAGAAAAATTCAGGGGGCCACCTTTTATGAGAAGACTCGAGCCTTTGACCTCTAGATTCATGTGTGATGACACTTCGGGGCCGACATATATATAATATAACTTAATGCTCGAGAATTATGCATAATTAAAGAAAAGAAAAGATAAAATCGAATAGGAGGAGATAAATAAAAAATAAAGTCTAGTTGGATTTGTTTTCCAATAGAACTCGGATCAAATTTTCTCTCCTATATATATGAGGTCAAAACGAAACAATTAGACCATTTTTCCTGTGCAAGACGGTCCTAATTTTTTTCCATCGTTCGTGAATTTTTCTTTGTTCGGCTTGTTCGTCCCTGACCCATCGCCGTCGACAGGAGACATGCAGGAGGACGTGGACGCTGACGAACGCACCACTGAATCGAGAGGAACCGACAGAGGAAGGAAGAAGAGGAAGAGGAAGAAGAGGAAGAGGAAAAGGAAGAAGAAGACAGCAGTAACAGTTTCTTGGACAGAAACTAAAAGGTATGGAACTATGATAAATTCATGATAGAATCTTGATTTTAAACTTGAAGCATGTTCTAAATAGTTCCTGATTAATGCATGATGTACTACTATATTGAATTGTGCCGATCATCGCCGGAAATGATGAACGAAATGCGAACTGCGCGTCTGCGCAGTTTCTGCGTAAGAAGAACCCGACCCAGATTCACTTGAACCCGGCCCGGGTAGGTCCTTTGCCAGACCGAGTTCGGAGGAATTCGGCCCGAATCCTCCATTACCGACGCTCGTCGAGCTTTGCAAACGGATGAACTCAGCCCGGGTTGAAGACGAACCGATTCTGCGTACCCAGAATAGTCGCGCGCGACAGCCGTCCCAACTCGATGACGATCCTACCCGGCTCGGGTTTAATCCTGATTTTTCTCGAAGATGATGACCATAAACTCGGCCCGAGTTTTTTCCACTCGGCCCGAGTTCCGACATTGATTAAGTCACTTTTATGATGTTTGATCCTTGAATTATGTTCCTATTTCATATCCTAATGATGCATATGATTATGTCAATGATGTCCCTGATTTGTTCTCCATGATATTATAATTTAAAGTTCTTATCAAGATGTGATTTGTTTAATTAAAAAATGCAAGATAAAAAACGTAAAATATTAAATGGAGAGCTCTTTTTATGATGGACTGGTGATGACCAATTATGGTCTGACTTCGGTCAGTTATGGGCTAGCTCTGCCAGTTATGATGATGATGATAGGCGGATTGAGGCAGGCCTCCCCATGAGTTGAAATATATCTCAAATAAGTCAAAATAAAATTAAGATGACGAAGAAGATGAACACATATGAATAAAGAACCCTTTTTATGATGACTATATATGTTGTCTTATTCATATGTCATTTTACATGCTTTCGCTTTCATATTATGATCACGATGCATTTTCATATCAGATGATGATGTTATCTTATGATGTTCTCTTTATGATTCATGTTTAGTATTATGATTTTATGACGAAATTCATCTTACTTTCATATTGAGTTGTAAAACTTATAGGGAGATTTTCCCCTGCATGTTCTTAAATGCAGGCCAAGATCTTAATGATGATGGTGTCCTACGGTGATAGATCGAACTCGTAGGTGGCTGCACATGATTACCGAGTCTTGTAGATGTTGGATAGCTTTTTCTTTTCTTTTTATCATTTGATGAATTAGCTTTTCCTTTGGACTCCTAAGAAGTCATTTATCAGTCTTCCGCATATTATGATGTTACTATCTTTGATTCTTAATAATGATTTAATTATTTTGCATTTATCGTTATTGAGTTGACCAGTCAAAGTCTTTATTTTGGTCAATAAGATGTACATGTAAGGATGACCCGTAGTATTCCTGAAGCGTATTCTGTCACGTGACGGAATGTGATTTGGGGGCGTTACAATATATAGATCAAATTTAGAGACGTGAGAACTGCAAGACTATTTTCGCACGTTGTTCACCCGATTGCAAATCGGTATCAAAGTTATTCTTCATCCAGAGAGTTAGATTTCTGTTTTTATATTCTTATAAGAAGAACTCTTTGATATTTTAATAATATTCCAATTTTTATAGGCTAGTTTTATTGTTTGGATGAATTGAGTGGAACTCTAACATATGTACTTTTTAATTTTGTTATATTTATTTTCATTTCTTTTGACATGAATCAGTACCAGGTCAAATACTTTCATATATAGTGATTGATTGAATTTTCTACTTTGTTGTTATTGTTTTGAGAGGTGAAAAATTATTTATTTAATTTACTCGATGAGATTGACTCTTATTTATATGTTAAACAGCTAAAGCATTGCATATCACAATATTAATTTCTAGTTTGAGGAGTGTTGTCGATTGTATCTTTTATTGATTTTATTTGTTCTAAATGGCGAGTGCATAGGAGGATCATACACTTCGACAAATTTAGATTATGACCAGTGCGCCTTTTGTACAAAAATTTCAACCTATATAACCAACCAGAGAGAATATAGAGAAAACTAAAGCAACCGACTTAATATTCAAGATAGAATTATAATTTAAGCTACTTATTCTAAGCAATCATCTAAATTTAAATATTTTATTGTTTATTTCTTTTGCATTTTGATTCATCGAATTTTTCCAAATCCATATTATACCAAAAATAAACAATTAACTTGTACGTCCAGATAGGTAGATAGATAGTAAAATATAGCCTTCTTACTACAATCTTGTCAATATGATAAATTGATAAACAATATATAATGGTAAGACATTTTACAAAAAAGATGAAATAAAAATGTGGTGAAATTAAGCGGTTCATATACAGATACTCTACGGTACTACTAAAAATGAAGGGATGTTTGGAAGATGCATAAATATATAGTTGAAGATTACAATATCTAGGGATATAGCCTAATTATACTATCGGCGGTTAGTGCCGTCGATATCTATCGGCGGCTTGAACCGTCGATAGTATCGACGGTTCAAACCGTCGACAATCTTGTATCGACGGTTTTACTCGTCGACTCCACAATTAATTTTCGACGACTACGATCGTCGATAATGCTGTACCGACGGTTATAACCGTCGGTAAGTATCGAAAAAATCCGTTGAACATTGCAATATTTCAGCTATTTCCGACGGTCAGGATCGTCGAAAACATAAAAAAAATTAAAAAAAATGCTGAATTTTAAATGTCTGAACAGATAATACAACACATTTCAAACATAATTCACAGATTCACATAACATCAGATTCACATCACAAATAATTCAATTACATCACATCACGGATAATTCAATTACATCACTTAATTCACATAATCCAAACATGAAATAAATTGAACATCACATAATCGAAACATCACTTAAAATTCAGCATAACGTCTTGATCACGATGAAGAGCTGAAGTTCAATTCGCATAACGTCTTGGTCGCAAAACATCACTGCACAATAGAGTAAACTATGAAATAGAGTAACAATAGAGTAAACATCACTGCAGAAAGTTATAACATATGAAAATGCAAAAAAAACATGAATTCGGATTTGAAATCTATTGAAGAGTAAAATCTAAAGTGCAGATATATAGAGTAAAATCTAAAATATAAAAACATAATTTGAATCTAACATCAACATAATTTGATAAATTCAATAGAAGATGTGTAAACTAACAAGCTAACGCCGAATCTTGAGACCGTGAGATGTTTGTATTACCTGAGCAAAATTAAAACAAAATCGAATCTTGCATCCAAAATAATAGATAGAGGCATATGAGTTTTAATCATCATTATCATTTAAATCTAAAATGCCAAAGTTATCATTAAAATAAGGTTGCTAAGTTCTTTTCCTATGATTTCATGCAGTGATCAAGAAGTATGTTGAAGTTCATGGTCAATCAGGAAAAAACAGGAAACATAAACTACAAGTATATTTATTTATACTGAGTATTGACATTTACATGATCCAGTTGTCTGCACTCCATTTCCGGTGAAAATTTTGAAAGTCTACAGATCTAACTGAAAGGGATGAAGAGTAAAATCTAAGTTAGTACCCATGTTGATGTCAAAGTGCATATGAATCTAATGAGTATAATGAATCTACATATTAAAGCAAATTCCAAAAAAAAATTAAGTATAATGAATCTACTTCGGCGACGACGTCGTTCAATTCACCACGCATGAAGGCACGCATCATTTTCTTCATTTCAATCCTATTACAACGTTCACGTTCTTCGAATTCCTTTCTGACCTCATCCCTAATCTTCTTGGTCACCTAATCCATAATTTCTTGCATACCAGAAGGAGATGAACCTGAAGTAGTTCGTCGACCATATCCAATATCTGTTGAACTCACAGAAGATCCGAGGCCATAAATGCGACCTTCTTCATGCCGACGTGGTCCGTCCAAAGTTGTCTTGGGGTCAACGGTGTGGTCCCCTCCTGCGTGACTTGCATAATATGATCAACTTCTTTTGTTTTATAAGACTCCTGAAATATAAAGAAAATATAAAGAACCGGCAAAAATTTGATTAACTATAAACGACGACTAGGTGATCGACTTCAAAGTTTTATTAATTAACTATTAACTTGCAATTTAGAAAAAAATAAAGGCGCAAAAATTTACATACATATGTCTCCCGGGCATAATTCGAAACACATTCTTTGTTCTTCTTCTGATGAGTTCGGAGAAATATTTCGTCCTGAATAGGTGATCTACCCGTCTCTTTCTCCTGCAATGAGATAATATTTTAAAATTTGTAACTTAAAGTATAATATATTCTCGACACTGTATTGAAAGACCTTACCATTTTCTTAGCAATCGTGCTCGTGGATACATATCTGCCCGAATGCAAGCACGCTCTTTGGTCGGACTCTCGACTAGTTTTTGCTTTTTCGCATTTCAATTTGTACTCTGAGGTGGACCACTTTCCTAGCAAATCGATCCAAACGGCCTCGGGGATCCAATTGGATCGTTCTCCGTCAGCTCGAGCTTCAGAAAGCATCGCGGACAATCTCTTCGAGCACTGAGAGTTAAAAGCCTTCCACATTTTTTCCGTATTCTCGGGCTCCCATTACACATTAGCCTGCATGTGTTTAAAAATTAATTAATGTATTATGAAGATAAATTTTAATGATCATGCTGGCTTCTAATGATACTTGAAATTCATTAAATAGCATTTGTCTCGTAGCATAAGGAACTTCCCTCCATGTAAGTCACGCTTCAGTATACCTATGTCGCAACACTTTAGTAACTGCCGCAGCCGTTGGTTTCGACGGTACAAACCTGGAAGGACACAGAATTATAAAATGTTATGACAGAATCACAAAATGAATAAGGATTCGATATACATAAAATAACACTTACTCTAAATTCCCATCTGGCTGCGCGTATGCTTTGTAAACACGATTTGACGAAGCCTGGTTCGAGCCTTCCACGGAACAATGAGCTCTGATGGGTTCTTGTGACAATTGTGTCTCCAAGTCCGCAATATCAGCGTGAGAGGAAGGACCCGGCGGAGGAGAAGAACATTCTATTATGTGAATGTCCGTGACTGATCTAGGAGCCGACGAAGGAGAAGAACGCTCTGTTATGCAAATGCCCGTTACTGATATAGGAGCCAACGGAGTACTGAGAGCTCTAGGGACGACCGACTCCTTTCCTTTGTTTTTACTTTTAACAAATCGATACATCTGCATAGTACAAAATTTATTCCAAGTCAAATTCACAATTGATAAAAAATTCAAATGTCACAACGTCTCGACCTAACTATGTTCGGCTATTTCTTGTGTTGCATCTTGAGGAACGGAATTGTACGTATAACTCGAGAACCAATTCTTAATATCCGGAGGCGCTTATAAAAAATAAACAAATTAATTCGAATAAGCTTTTGCGTAAAATTCTTCTGATCATTATTTCAAACACTCACGAGATGGTAGCGAATATAAGAATGCATCGTCCGCGTCAGGCATCCGTCGATCCGATTGTTTGTCCACATGCATCGCTAACGCCTCAAACAAACTATTGCGAGATGATAATTTCAATAAACCGTTATAATACAACATGAAAATTAGTCGTAAATGAACAATCCATAAGATGACAATAGTCGTAATAAAATATCCTAGTCGTAAGGTAAAAAAAATGATAATTCGTGACAACAAGTAATAATACCATTACTCATCATCTTAGTTTCCACATGACTGGTACCCATCATCATCATCATCATCATCAAAAGTCAACGTAGTTTCAAATCATCTTCGTCCGAGCCATTTTCATCATTTTGTATGTCGACGTTATCGAAATCTTCAAATACGTGTTCCGAATCCTGTAGATCGTCGACTAATTCGGTGTCAACAATAGGGGCCACAGAAGTCTGCGAGTCATCTTGAAAGGCACATTGCAATGCACCATCAACTTCTATCTCGCCTTCGTCTTTCTTACAACCCACCATTGTGCTTTGTCCCTAGTCTTCTCCGGATATGACACATAATATACTTGTCTTGTAAAAGACGGAATAATGAAAGGATCAAAACGATCATAACACCTATTGTGACATATTTTAACTATTTTGAAATCTTTGTGAACTCGCATCCCTCTCCTTTCCTTTGGATCAAACCAATTACACTCAAATAATGTGACTTTATTACCTCCAGTATATTGCAGCTGAATAATGTCTTTGAGAACACCGTAGTAGTCACGCTCATTTTCTCCATCCGTGGATCCCACGACACATACTCCACTGTTCACGATTTTCTTCCCGATCGACCAAGTTTCAGTGTGAAACTTATAACCATTCACAAAATACATCGGCCAACTTTTCACCTCTCGAGCCGGTCCCCATGCCAAATTATGGAGACCAGACGTCGTGCAGGTACTGAGAATCTAATATGAAATTGGATGAGTAGAGTAGACGTTGAAGACATCAAATTGTTTAGAATATTTTGAGAATTACATGTTCCTTAAACCATGGTGCGAAGTCATTCTCGATTCTATTTTGTACATGTTGTTCAGGGACATTGTAGTATTGCAAGAAAGCACTATATACAAAGTGATGGCTAAATCAAAATATTGTTTGGGAAGACGTTAAAGAAAAGAATGCATGGATATTAAACTTACTTAATGTAAACTTGCACCTCCGGCGTGTTTAAAAGGACATAATTCGTGACAGACTTAAATTCTGCATTATTGAGCCATCTACTCCTTGGCTTCCCAAAATGTCGTCCTAACTGATTGAAGAGCGACAAAGATGCCACATCAGACTGTTCTTCTGAAACTTCATCATTTCGATGGACTCTGGTCCTCGCACACTTAACTTGGGACTCGAAGTAGTAAGAACAGAAGTACGAAATCTCCTGAATCATATACGTTTCACATATGGATCCTTCGACACGTGCTTTGTTCTTAATCGTCATTTTTATTCGATTGAGATATCTTTCAAAAGAATACATCCACCTATATTGTACCGGTCCACCTACCCTTGCCTCATATGACAGATGAATAGGTAAGTGCTCCATGGAATCAAAGAATCCCAGTAGAAATATTCGTTCTAACTTACATAATATTATTGGAACATTACGTTCCAATTGGGTCATATTTTCCACCGTTAATGTTGTAGAACACAATTCTTTGAAAAATTGACTCAACTCCATTATCGACTTCCAAATCTTGTCCGGGAGTGAAGAAAAAGCAGTAGGAAGCAAAGTTTTCATGAATATGTGGCAGTCGTGACTCTTCATGCCAAACAAACGCAGGTTATTCATGTCCACACATGGGGTCAGATTTGATGCATAACCATCCGGCATTCTCAGCTCTTGGATCCAGCGACACACTTGAGTCTTCTGCTCCTTAGTGAGAACATAACTTGTCTTTGGTTTAGATAATCTTTCGTTAGGTAAAGTCACTAAGTGCAACTCTGGCCTTCGACAGTACTACTTCAAATCTAATCTCGCCTTTAGATTGTCCTTTGTTTTGCCCTTAATGTCCATTACGGTGTTGAATACATTTTCAAACACATTTCTCTCAATGTGCATGATGTTAAAATTATGACGTATCAAACAATCAGACCAATAAGGTAAATCCCAGAATATACTTCGTTTGGTCCAGTTATGACAAACACCATACTCATTGTATGTGACATTTGGGTCTTCGACAATTCTGCATAAAGCATTGACAATGCGACGTAATTGAGCTCTTGAGCATTTGACCGGAGCCATGTCTTCTACAAGCCTATTCCATCGAAATGCATTTTAGTTATTTCTGTACGGGTGATCAGCTGTAAGAAATCATCTATGACAATCAAACCAACTATTTTTACCCCCATTTCTCAAACTGTACGCATCTGAGTGTTCCATGCAACATGGACAAGCTAATTTTCATGCGGTCATCCAACCAGACAACATCTCGTATGCAGGAAAGTCATTAATGGTCCACAATAAGGCAGCTTTCAATGTGAAATTTTATTTGGTCGACACATCATAAGCGACGTCACCATCCCACAGTTCTTTTAGCTCATCTATTAGAGGCTGTAAATACGCGTCTATCTTATGTTTAGGACTCTGAGGACCAGGAATAATGCGTGTCAAAAACATATAAGGTGCGGACATACAAATCCCAGGTGACAAATTATAAGGTGTTATTATGACCGGCCAACATGAATAAGGAACTGAAGTATGACCATATGGTGTAAAACCATCCGCGCATAATCCGAGCCTTATGTTTCTTTCGTCCCTAGCAAAATCAGGATGCTTACGATCAAAATGTTTTCACGCTTCACCATCCGATGGGTGAAGCATGACACCTTCAAAAGTATTATGTCGTGCATGTCACTTCATTTGCGACGCTGACCCTATAGACGAGTATAGTCTTTTAAACCTTGGAATAAGAGGCAAATAATGCATTCTTTTCACAGTCACTTGAGACTTGTTAGTCACTCTATATCGTTCGGCCCCACAAAATTTGCATTCATTTAGATTGATGTCCTCGCCGTAATATAACATACAACCATCACGACAACAATCTATTTTAGTTGAACCAAAACCAAGTTTACTGATCAATCTTTTTGTCCTATAAAAATTTTCAGGAATACAAGTCCCAGTTGGTGTGACCTCTTTTAAAATATCTAAAAATGCATCAAAATATGCTTGTGAAATATTGTGGTCCACTTTCAGATTCAACAATCTAACAGCAAGTGATAGTTCTGAATTACTTTCACACCCAGGCCATAAGGGTTGACTAGATACGTTGAGTAAGTCATAAAAATCTCTTGCTTCTGGATTTGGTGCCTCTTCATTCTGCTCAAATCTAATATTGTCATACTAAGTTGCATCTGCATTATAAACTAATTGTTCATATTGCGAAGAAATGTTGGTTCAGGATCGACAAAATGAAGACCTGGATTTGGGACGCTTGTCGAAGGCGCTCCTTCGCCTAAATCATCCCATTGCCAATAATTGAGTTTCAAAACCTTTCTATATAAGTGAACTTTGACAGTCTCTATCGTCTGTAACTTTGTGCTAGCACATTTCAAACAAGGACACCTAATTGTTCCCTCCCGCTGATATTGTAAAGATTGACAAGCCACAATAACATAATAGTCAACGCCATTTATGAATTCTTGTGTCAAGCCTCTACGATCAGGATTATTTCTATTGTACATTCATCGACGATCGTTCAAGTATGACATAACAGCTGCATTATTTGCAAATCATCAAAAAAGTAAAAAAATTTCAGTGTGGCCAAAGTTACGTCATGCATGTATAACGGATAAATCATAAATAATTTACGTCATTTAGAGTCACAGCGAAAAACTACAGTCATGCATTTATAAGGAAAGATTAAAGGTTTATGAAACAACAGTCATTCATGTATAGCGAGCTGAAATACTTGATTTTACAATAATGGAAAAAAATGCACAATAAAACATACAGGAACCTAGGAACTATGCTCTGGTTCAGATGTAAATTCAGGAGCATTCTATATAGGCATATGATCCCATGTGCAAGCAAAATCTACGAATGGATTCAACTTTAACAGAAAGTCATAAACTTTCGACTTATGGATATGTACAAGCAAAATGTATTTGAATTGAATTGCAGCCTTTATATATAATCAAAGGCGCAAACCATGTGAAGCAAACTCTAATGGAAAATTATCTTATCATACTACAAAGAAGATTCTTTTTTTTTTAGGAAGTCGAGACAAAATTAAATAAATGAATAGCCAACAATGACAATATATAGAGAGGAATATTATAATAGAAGAACTCACCAGGAAGAAGATCAATATATATAGAGGAATAAGCTAGATCTTGAAGTTCCAAGAGCACTTTTCCCTAGAATTGTGTACGGTCTGCAAATTATGGAGCCCTGCAGAGTGTTGGATTATTAATGGATCAAAGTTGTCTTCACTAGTGATCTCTAATCTCTGACCTTAACATGATCAAATAAAAACATTAGGGAACGACATCTTGTGACTATTTGACGGAAAAGATGGAGGCTTCTTTCATCAATGCATAAATCTGAGGTGATTTATTCAATTTCTAAGTTACGTTATATATATAACTATGAACAAAAGAAGCACAATATGGCTCATGATTAATATAAGGAAACAATTACAACAAGAAGAACAAAGTGCAAAAGAGAAATATGCAAATATGCAAATCGAATTCTGAAAACTTGTTCTTGGCATAAATGATTATACTTATAGCACACAAACTTTTAAACTGAGGTAGTCCAAATTCATTAAACTTTGTGTTCAGAGGAACTCAAATTGAATGACAGAGGAGAATCTCTAGATGGCCAGTTGAGAGAAGAAAAAAATGAAGAAAAGATTGCATAGATTCTCATGCTATTGCAGTACAATACATGTAAACAACACTGTATATTTTTGGAACATTCGAAATGATTAGCAGATATCAAGCTATATTTTAATCTAGATCCTCTGATATTCAGGACTACTAGATATGAAGCTACATAGGTTGATATATGTTTACCTCACATCACAAATCCTCTGATATTCATAAAAAGTTGGCCGTTCATGAGATTGAGCTACGAAATATGAATCCAACTGTTAGGTCCATGAACAGGAGGTAAAGAAGGGCGGTAAGATCTGGCCGCCACGTGCGGTGGGCGGCCGGAGCTAGCCGCCGCGCGAGAACGGCGGCCGGATCTGGTCGCCGTGCACGGAGGGCGGCCGGATCTGGCCGCCGCGCGCGCAGGCCTGTCGGATCTGGCCGCCGCACGGAGGGCGGCCGAATGTGGCCACCGCGCGAAGGGCGGCCGGATCTGGCCGCCACGCGTGCAGGCTGGCCGGATCTGGCCGCCGCACGGAGGGCAGCCGGATCTGGCCACTGGAGAGAGCAAGGAGGGTGGGGATCGGAAGCTACCTGCGCCGGAGATTGCAATCGGCGGTGACCTGGCGGCAGAAGCTTCGGGCGGCGGCGAGAGAAGGCAATGCGGACAAAACGCGGCGGGAGGTGGCCAACGGCCGGACGAAACGCCGGCCGAACGTAATGCGGAGGAGGAAGTAACCGGGTTCGAAAACGGACAAAGTGACAGTGGGGTCAGCTATTTATATAGCCACTTTCCGACGATCGTAACCGTCGCAACATAGGTAAATGTAATATAATATTAATTCGAGTTTCGACGGCTCAAACCCGCTGGAAAAACCGTCGAAACTTTCGACGGTTCTCTAAACCATCGAAACTATCGACGGTTTCAGTCGTCGATATATATATTAATAAATTTCCAACTGAACAGAGTCGCGTAAATTATAACTTTTCATTTTCGACGGTTAAGACAGTCGAAAACAATTAAGGTTGAATATTTTAATTAATGAAAATCTCATAACATTTCGACGGGTATGACCGCCGAAATATCGACGATTGCGACGAACGTCGCAAATGTCGACGGTCAAAATCGTCGAAAATTTAAATAATAGTACGGGACCGACGTTGCAATATTTCGACGGCTAAGACCGTTGGAATTTTCGACGGATATGTAAACTGTCGAAACTTTCGATGGTCTGAATCGTCGAAGTGCCAAAATTTTTTACGGAAGCTTTCGACGAATTCTGGACCGTCGAAAGTTTAGACGGCTAGAACCGTCGAAAAATACCCGACGAAAATTTCAACGATTTACACGATCCGTCAGAAAAACCGTCGGTAATTCAGACGAATGTCAGACCGTCGAAAAAAATCCGTCGGAAATTCGGCTTTTTCTTGTAGTGGTATTCAGCACAAAATATAAGATATTTTTTCTGTATGGAGAGGAAAAGGAAAATTATTTTTCAGTATGGAGGAGGATGGAAGAAAGATTTCCTTCATTCTTTTTCTACTTGTGTAATTTTATTCAACCTCAAATTTAATAAGTAAAGGAGGAAAATAAATTTCTCCTTTTTTTTCCTTTTTTTTCTTTTCTATCATTTTTCTTTCCTTTCTCTTAACTAGGCTTCATTCAAACAAGACCCTATAACTTAGGAGTGTTCATCAAGTTGGGTCAACTTGATAAATCCAAAAATCTGATCTGATCCGACCCTACCCGATGACCCGAGTTTTTTTTAATTTTAAATTATTTTTTGTTAAATTAAGAGTTTTATATCATTTAAAATTGGAAAAATATAAAATAAACTATTTTAAATGTAGAAAATATACATATATTTAAAAAATATTTTTGAATCAAACTATTTTAAAAATACTTTATTTTGTATTAAAAATAAAATAATAAATGCTTTTATGTTAAAAATGAAAACAAAAAATTTTAAAAATAATGGTGGTCAGGTAACCCGACCACCTGACCTAGCTCGGGTCGGATTGGGTTAGGTCATAGTCAAAAAAAAGGAAACTTGACCTGACCAAACTCAAGTTTGTTCATGGGTTGAATTCGTGAAACCCCCTGTAATATTCTCGACTAACGTGTGATATTGTCCACTCTAAACTTTGATCCGCACGATTTTATCAAAACACATCACACTTGAACAATGACATATCATTATATATACCTAGCATCTTTCTCGTGATGAGACTAATACATGCATCCTTCCCCCTTATGAGACTAAAGGTTCTCGTTAAGTGATCACACTCCATCATGCATAGAGATCTACGCGGAGTGACTTTGATATCATATGTAATATTTTCGACCAACGTGTGTGATATTATTCGCTCTAAGACTCGACCCACACAATTTTATCAAAATGCATCATGCTTGAATAAGAATATATCACCATATATATCCGACATCTCTTACATGACTTGTATAAGACATGGTTTAGATTAGTCCCACGTGCATAACTCATAGAAAAAATGTTGAATATATATAGTAGCACGGCCTTAGCTTGATAGGATCATTTTTGGTAGATAATATGGTTCGAGGTTCAAAGCAGATAATATCTTATGACATCAATCAAAGTTTCGGTACATATATAATTCATGAAAGAACTCGCATCAATATCTCATGTTGATTATATCAAAATTAGAATGAACTAATAATTTTAGTTCTGAAGACACTATTGCTGATCAAATAACTTCTATAAGAAATAAACATTTCTAATATTTTATTGTCCATGCAGCGGCGTCGGCATCTTCGGCATCGCTTGGGCCTTCGGCGGCATGATCTTTATCCTCGTCTACTGCACCGCCGGCATCTCCGGTGGGTGATCTTCTGCGTTCGCCTGCAGTCATGCATGGCTCATGGGTATACATGTGTACTGATCTGGATGTACATGTGCGCAGGTGGCCACATCAACCCCGCCGTGACCTTTGGGCTGTTCTTGGCTCGAAAGGTTTCCTTGGTCCGGGCGCTGCTGTACATGATTGCGCAGTGTCTGGGTGCCATCTGCGGCGTCGGCCTCGTGAAGGGCTTCCAGAAGGCCTTCTACGTCCGGTACGGAGGCGGAGCCAACGAGCTTAGCGTCGGCTACTCCAAGGGCACCGGCCTCGGCGCCGAGATCATCGGCAATATTATTTATTAAGAAAAGATAGAAAAATAAATTAAATTAAATAATTTTATTTATATTAAAATTTATTTTGGTTTAGGCCTCCGAATATATTGAGATTATGAGACTGCCCTGCATCCGGGACACCGTAACCATTAAATATTTTGTCAAATACATGCAACTCTACAAACATCACCGCCATTTTTTTCTTATTTCAATTATTTACCACGACACTTTTTTTAATATCTTAATAATTAAGTGCTAAAGTTCTTTTTGTTTCTCGGCAAAATAATTTAATAAATCGTTACCTAGACAAGTTTTGATACGTGGTTGACTACTTTTTCTTTCTTTCCTTTTTCCTGATATATATGTTTGACTTTAACTCTGTCTATGTGCATAAGCGAATCTGTCTGTGGCGTGGTGATTATGAGATCTTGCACTAGATCTCGTTGTCACTGCTTACGTCAGGATGTGCTCCGCGCCATTAGCAGCCTCCCTAGTCGCATGACATTGGCGCTTGCAACAATAGAAATTTCCATGTCGGCTATGCATCTGAGCCTTCCTTCGACGCCTATAAAAGAATCCAGCAAAACATGCATGATCCAACAGCTCCATATACCCTTACGTGCGTCTTTCTAGAAATTAACAAACGATGGCGAACGAAGTCGTCCTCCTCTCCTTTCGGGCGAGTCCGTTCGGGTTCAGGGTGCAGATCGCCATGGCCGAGAAGGGCGTGGCCTACGAGTTCAAGGAGGAGACCCCATTCAACAAGAGCCAGCTCCTGCTCACGTCCAATCCCGTCCACAAGAAGGTGCCCGTGCTGCTCCACGACGGCAAGATCCTCTGCGAGTCCAACATCATCGTCCAGTACATCGACGAAGTCTGGAGCGACCGCGGCCCCGCCCTCCTCCCCCAGGACCCCTACCAGCGCGCCAACGCCCGGTTTTGGGCAGACTACATCGACAAGAAGGTAAGTTAAGTTATTGGCCAAATTAGTGGAACCTCTTTACCAGTTACTTAGCCACTGTGTTTGCAGCTTTTTGAGTGCGGAGCGAAGGTGTGGAGGAGCCATGGAGAGGCGCGAACCGAGGCCACCAGGGAGCTCGTCGGCGTCCTGAAGCAGCTGGAAGGAGAGCTTGGGGAGAAGCAGTTCTTCGGAGGCGACGCCTTCGGGTACGTGGACGTGGCCCTGATCGCCTTCGCCGGGTGGCTGCAGTCCTACGAGAGGTTCGGGGGGTTCACCGTGGCAGCGGAGTGCCCCAAGCTCGAGGAGTGGACGCGGAGGTGCATGGAGAGGGGCAGCGTCGCCAAGGTCCTCTCGGAGCCCGAAAGGGTCTACGACTTCATCTGCGCCTTTAGGAAGAAGTTAGGACTCGAATGACATGTGGAACCATGCATACAAGGGATTTGGAAAATAATAAAATACACATAAATGACTAAGGAAATGAATCATTGAAAAATTACTATTGTTTCAATGTAGATGCATCCTGGTTGTTTGTTTTGATTTTGAAGTGTTTGCTTTGGGCTCTTTAGTTTGCCTTGTTTCTAATAAAGTATAGTGTAAACGAAACAAGAGTACTTTTAAGGTTATAAATATGACTCAAGGGATTAATGGTCGTAAACGGATGTATAATTTTATAGTTTAAGATTGGATGTTAAAAACATTATTCAAGGCTTCCTCTTCGATATTAAGAGGTAAACCAAAACTTAACCACCAGCTCGTAATTTGGACTTTGATTCTTGTAATGTGATGAACAATAATGTGAGATAAGTTGATCTCAAAGTATATAACGAACCAACTTTTCATCTTATAAGAGATGATCGGTGGTGATATCTGACCTTGGTTTATTATCTTACAAATCAAAATATGAGTTTTTAAGCATAGTGTGAACTTAACATTGCATTAAATTTGGGAAAGTACTGCAAAGTGTTTGAGTCAAATACATCTTTTACTTCTGAAAGTAGTTCTTGATGTTAAGTTCACCAACAGTATGAAAAAATATAAGATGGAGAACGTGCAACCTATTAAATTTAACAAATTCTGGAGGAATGGAAAGGAGATAAGATGGATCTGTAAGACCTAATAACATAAGCAGGTACTTCCCCTGCGACACACTTCCACCAACAATGAAAAGGAAGCTCAGAGAAGAGAAGTGAATTTGCAGGGGAACTCAGTCCACAAATTTCAAAGATGAGGAGCCAAGGGAAAGTTCTTATCAAATGGTGCATGGCCGCATTGAGCAATACCTCAACATGAGCGCATCTTCAGCTTCTTCCTCCCATGCTGAACTTTGGCATGGCAGAAGGAACAGACTGCCACAGTGCTTCACCATGCATCATTGAAGACCGTTGACAAAAGCAAGCAGTGACTCGACATCCCTCCTTTCTGATGGACATTTGATGAACTTGGATGAGTTCTTTGGGAAGAAAATGATAGTAGGGAAGCTTTCCAATTGTAGCTTTTCCTGCGCAAATAGCTTCTGATCACCGTCGGACCGAAATTTGCCTACTTGGACACCGTAATTGGAGAGCTTATCTGCCAATTCAATGTATGAGAGTTCCATTGCCTGCTTGATGGATAATACATGAGTAACTCATTGAAATATAAATATATAGTAGGCATAGAAAAAGGAAAAAGAAGGGGTCCAACTCAATTACCTGGCAGAACCGGCACCATGGAGCATAGAGCACAATCAACCATGAATCTTTGCAGTTTTCTAGCTTCCGCAAATTTTCTATCCCAGGCCTACTGAAATTAACAATGTTTCGGCTCTTGAAAATGTCTGTGGTTCCATTAACGACACTAGAATTAACCACATTTTCATCATTCCCCATCCTTTGTGTCTCATGATGTTTTATGTTTCCCTTGTGGAGGCCACACTCCTTAGCCATCGCATCCTCCCACCACCATCGGCCTTCCCGCTCATGTTGCCCAGGCAATACAGGTCTAGTGCAGGGCTCACAACCAATGGATATGTATCCCTGATCAAGAAGGTGGAAAAAATCATTAGAGCTTAGGAGAGCTATTTTGGTTTCGTTATTTTTCCAAAAAAAGAATATCCTAAGTAAAATCACCAGGGAATGCTGTTCATAGGAACATTCAAAGTCCTGAGGAAATTCCAGATATCTTTCCCTTCCACATTAGATACTGGATTCCATTTTATCAAGGTACCAAGACCATTGAGCCCTTCAAAGTAGGATCGATCTGTATAACCAGATTAAGGATTACTGGAACAAATAACACAGAGGACCTACATTTTAAAATACGACAGCATATTTTGGTGACAAGCTACCTGAACAACCGGGATTTCAGCTCTAGTTCCAGGAGATTGATCCTTCCTCTGACCAGTGATCCAAGCCCGAAGACCCTTGAGTGCTCTCCTTAGAGGTCTTACCTTCCTCACTCTGCAGCACTCCTGATGCCCATCCTCATAGAAAGAGAATAATCCCTTGCTTCTAACAAGGGCTTGCACTTCCCCTGCATCTGGGAAAACATACTCTATTCGGATATGATAATGTTTCTCCACAGCATAAAAAAACTTATATGTCTCCGAATTCAACCTTCCCGTGTCAAGGCTGAAGACCCTAAAAGGCCGACCAGTCAGTTTAGCATACTCGATTAAGGCAACATCCTCAGCTCCACTGCCACGAAGAAAAGACACGAGTTAATAATTACATTATCATTGCAAGGTTAAAATCTCTTGTACAAAGGAGTTCGGACATTGTTCTTCTCGCTAGCTGTAAAATATTGTCGGTCTTCAGTTTTCACTATATAAATTCACAGAAATCCTAGAAAAATGGTTCGTTAAGGCAGGTTGAAATATCAAAAAGAGGAACAGAGAGTTCAAATGACCACATAGAAACATGCACTGAATTTAATCGAACTTGAACTATTTAGTCGAGATTAGTTTAGCTACATGAACCATAATTCTATACTGTCTTGACGAAAGTGGCTGGAGTTTTACTTGAACTACTTTTCTCGGCAAAAGTCACTGAAATATTAAGATTTGAGCATGCCAATCCTGCCAATTATTCTATCAATCAATATATTCCACTTGATTGTTCAATGTGAACTACGTCACCAGTTGCCAATTGGAGCATCAAATGCATGTAAGAGCCATATGAATCTGGCCATGGAAACTTGTACGGTTGAAATCTTTCCTCTAATGGTTCAATCTTTAAGCCACAGCACCAATTTTACAATTCTTGCCTAATGGTTGAATCCTATTAACTAAGAATATGTTTCAAGAAACCCAGTGGGATTGAAATGAATCGCATTAACAGAAAAGATAAGGATTTATTGCTGAGAAAATGGAAAAAGAAAAAAGGGGGACAAACATAAGACAGCTGAATACCTGAAGGCAATGGCGATGTCGTCCCCAAACTTCTCCAATGCCACATTCATAATCTCCATCGGCGACGCGTTCTCGAGCTTCGCCGCCAGGTTCTCGTAATCAACCACTTTCTTCTCGGCCGCCACTGTTAGCGGACCGCCCGCCGCGGCAGCTGCCAGCATCGACTCGTTGCGCCTGGAGGGTCCCAGGACGTACAGCGGCCGTGCAACCAGCCGTCTTCTCGACCCATTGCTCGACGCCGAAGGTTCCAAATGTCTGACTGAGCTTCTCATCGCCACTGCACCACCCATTAAATAGTCCAGATATTAACAAGTTTCCAGCGGAAAATCGCCGAAAAAACAACCCATCCTTTTACAGAAAAAGGACTCACTCGCCTTCGTAATCGCGAGAAAAGAAGGAATGCGGCAGTATTGAGGTCGAAACGGCGGCGGGGGCAGCCATTAGACACCAAAAGATTGGCAAAAACCTTTACTTTCCGGCGACAAAGACAAAGAAGATACCTTTTTTCCCCTTGACCCACGCTTGTTCTTGCTCTGGCCGTTCTCCAGCTATAGCTGCTAGACTGATATAGCCGCGAAAGAGGTCCGCGACTCAGATCATTGAACCTGGACGATATAGACGTATATAAAAAAAAAAACGAACAAACTGGCGCACGCGTGTCGACACGACCAGTGGCGCGCGAACTGTCTTGTGCTTGCGCCGCAACTCGTCGAGCTCGCAGATCCAAATAGAACGTAGAAACGCCGTCGCCCACCGGAAATGCTGAGGCGCCCAAATCCCGGTGATAGATGAGCTTCTCAAACTTGCAACTTGTCGTCTACTACTCGGCTCCATGTTATTTTAATATTTTTCTATGGAGAGATGCACAATTGCACATTACGGACGCAGTTTCTAAAATTTATACTATTATATTTTTATTAGGTTTAATAGGCGTCCGCTCTATTTTAATAGGGGAGCCGCTCCCACCCCTTTTTTTTTGTCCGTTGGATGAGCGATCGACGATCAATAATTAATGGACACATACAGATTTTGCCGCCACTCGGATCGACGTCGCACAGATCTGATCGACGGCCCTATCGCTGTCGCCTGTCTGCTCGTTGCTGCTACCGTTGTCATTGCTGCCGTCTTTGCCGCTGCTATGTGTCGATGGTCCTTGCTGCTACTGTTGCTTGCTCCTGCTGCTTGGACACCGCCGGCGAGGATCTTCCTCACCAGAGCTGCCGACCTCGCTTCACTCCGATCTCCCGAACCGCGCTCCGATCGTGTGGACCGAGCTCTGATCGCGTGAACCACGCTCCCATTGCCTAATATAGGTGGGATGGTCCCCTATTTCACTAGGGGGACGCCCATTAATCCCCTTCAGTAATCATTAACATAGTTTAGGTATAATCGTATTCCCCGATCATTGTTAATGAGCAACATAGTTTAGGTATAATTGTATTCACTGATCATTGCAATGAGCAAAATTATGTAAGAGAAAAGAACAAAAATGGGATCAATGTTATATTGATATGGGATTCAATCAATAGGCATGATAATCATATCATATGTGCTCTTAATCCACTTGGTTTGGTTAAATAAAGTGGAATTGCAGTTTGACCCGTCTGAACTAGTTTGAATAGGTAGAAACTGGTGTACTAAAAAGAATTATTCGATAACATGGGAAGGGAAAAAAAATATAGAAAGGGAAGAGGGTGATGATGCCTTGAATAGTCAACCTTTATTCATTTTATTTTTTTTTAAAAAAAAAGTCGAAAGGGAGTGTTTGGAAGCATAATAATAAAAGAATAAATAGATTTTTATTCTCCAAACACATAACAAAATGAGCTGGATTAAGTATTCATTCAAACCTGATAATTATGCTTCGGAATATGAAAAATTAAGAGTAATTATTCTACCAAATATGATGAATAACTATTCCTTTTACCTTTATTAGATTCATCACACTTTTTTATTTTATTCTCCTCTCATACAAACACAATTTTTTTTTCTTTTTGAATAAGACAATGAACAACAAATCCGAAGAGGAGACCAATCCGAATGATCTTTTGACTTCAAAAAATATTCTTCATTTTGGTCATAGTACTACGAAATGAAATTGAAAAATGGCTCTAAAACGTAAAGATATTCGTATTACAATTTTTACTAGAATTGAGCATTTTTTTTATCAAAAGCATGCGGTTGATTTTTTAAGCAGTAAATAAAAAATAAGAAAATTAAGTATGAAATAGAAAAGAATAAAGGAAAAAAAGGGGAAAGGAATGAAGAAAAATAGAAAAAGACAGTAAGAAGGGAGATAACAAAGTAATAAAATGAAAGGTAAAATAAAGAAAAAATGTTTTAAGAATTATTATTATTATTTCTGAAAAAACACATAATATTATTTTATTAAAAAACTGGTCTAATAAAATTAAACTAATTAAATTAATTAAGCACCAACCTTTACCACATAAAAAGTAGAGCGTACCAGTGTTTTTCTTTTCTTTATTTTTCCCCGACGGGCAATTTATTAATTGGTTACATATTCCGATGCTAAGCATGCTAATCAATAGGACTATTACTCAAAAAAACAATAATGGCAAAGGAAAGGGAACACATGATATGAATGTTATAATGATATTTCTTCCAGCAACATAGTTAAATTAGGCCTTTACCTAGGCAACAATATTTTAGGGACATTGAGAGACGATCTCACCAGTCCCTCTAAAATATCACTTCAAAATTGGGATGATATAGGATCCCTAGTATCCATAGACCATTGTTTCGGGTTGGACAAAATCAGTAGCCTATGTTGCAAGTTTTTTTCCTGCAAAAATTGTCAGAACCATTAAAAGTCATTCCAGAGGCTGCAGGGGGGCCCCTGCTGTGGGAGTCCACCAGGTCACGCCCTTGAGATGGTCAAGAGCAAGCCGTAATGATCGCTAGGCAAAACAGGAAGGACCAGCTTCTTTAGCTCACTTCTCACCCTCTTCTCCTTCACGTAGGAAAGACCAGGTATTGCCTCCATCCCTATCATTTCGATGCTGATGATCTTGAAGTCCTGAAGCTTACACACGAAACGATCCAATCTCTTTTGCAACGTTCTGTTCCCTGATAACATTTGGTTGGCCTTGGTGTCATAAGTCCAACCATTTTCTCCTGGTTTTAGTTGTGACCATGCATCTACCCACCCATTGGGCTGAGGAAAATGGCCATCCAGCTTGTCATCCCAGTTCATGTCGCCACAGAATATTGCATTTGGTAGATCATTGAGAAGTTTGATTGCCTCGTTCGCTTGGCTGACCCGCTCTTTGCTGTACATCTGATCCCATTTCGGAGGTGCGGGACAGGGGCTCTCAAGATGGCTGGTGGCAATGACAAGTTTCTTCTCCCCTCCAACGTCAACATCAGCTAAGCACAGTTCTCTTCCCATTATTGAGTTGTGAAACTCCTTAAATCTGAACTGGTTGACGTTGAGCTTGCTCATCTGAAAACATACATCAATATAAACTTTATATAAGGTTTCAATAAATTTGGCTCCAGTCTACAAGAAGAATGAAAGGTTCAAAAGAAATATGATAGTGACTTTGCTATTGAGCAGAATAGATACTGAAAGGTTTTACAGGTTAAAGTTATGAATTGTGATTCTGCCTTTAGACATAAGTATGAAAAGCATACAAAGATCCCCTGATTAGGTCTTTTTTTTCCATAATTAACGAGGAGAAAATGTTTATCAATCCCATGTCTTGAGGTGTTCAGGCTTAGGAATCTACTAAGTATAGAGACTTATCTAGAGTGATTAGCTTGCATAACATAGCTCGATTACTAGTAGTGGTTCATAAGTATATATGCAAATACAAAGGAACTGACATATAAAAGAATAGAGTTTGATGAGGCTGATGTTACAGTTACTAAAGCACTGCTTATGGGTATTTAAGAAGTGATAACCAGCTGCTTCTTAAAAAACCACCATAAAGTGTTTCTTCAGAAAGCAAACTCCAAATATGGCCTAAATATCAAGGTTTTAGACAGACAGGCTGAAAGATCACCCTAAGAATAAAGACAGGTTGCAAGAACATCCGAAAGAAAAATTATCAAACCTGCATGCAAAAGTATGGTCTTGACTGTGCCTTCTGGCGCGACAATGAGCATTTGTAATGCCTCCACCAATTTAACTCTTGGAAGATTTCATAAATGTCGGATGTTACCTCCTGAGTTTATAAGAGGATTACCTCCTGGTGTTACCTTGATATTATTTGCAAGGGATTTAACCACACAACATATACAGTCCATATCATACCTGGAAACATATGAAATCAGGAGAATGTTGCTGAATAAGATCACCTAGAGCTTCCATTCTCTTATGCAGTTCCAGATCCTCCCGGAACCAAACATTATAGCTCAAGATTTTGAAGATGCTCCTGCTTGATATGGTACTAGCATTTCCTGTAGAAAAAAATAGAAGATACATAAATCTGACAGAATCTTTGAATGAATTATAAAATGACAGGATGTCTCCAATCAGCAACCAAGGCTCTACCTGCAGACTATGTGAGGCTTGATCAGGACATATTGTCCCCTCTTGCTGGAAAGAAAGTATTGTATACATATGAGACACTTGACTTTTGGGAACAAATTAAAACTCCAGGGTGAGCAACTGACCCAACAATTTTGTTTCTCTTAGAGTACTAGATGAAACTCCGCCTATGTTCTATAGCCGGTCCCAAGCCCGGATAAAGGAGGAGGGTTGTGTTAGGCCCCGACAGCCAGCGTAAAACCCTGTCGAATCTCATGAACATGGATCAACGAGTCGTATGATCCATGTAGCCGACCCCACCTAGTGGGATAAGGCTTTGTTGTTGTTGTTGTCTCGTTGAATAACAGAAATTCAAAGTTAATAGTTCACAGTAACATTTAAGACATATGCACTCATATCGCTCAAATTCAAAGTTTTCACAAACTCTGTAATGGCCCAGAACAAGTTAAATAGTTCACAGTAACATATGCAAATTATCAAAGAAAGAAATCAATAGACATTTCTGAATCAGCATTAGAAAGGCTTGTGCTACGAAGTTAATCTCACCTTCTTAAGCATACTAAATATCTGTCATCCCAAGTAATGAAATGGCAAATATTAAACAAGCTGGAAGTACATTCATTTAGTTATTAAAACTTAGTGGTGAAAAAAAAAGCCACTTCCTGGTTGCTTGCATATTAAACTTGACCTATTACTAACGGGATTTACAACATTCACTGACAAACCCTAGAATTGCTCTAGGCAGAATCAAGAAGACCAAGAAACACTTATAAAGAAATGTCAAACAATGGCAACCAGTGAAGGATTCAACCTAGTAGAATCAGAACCCACAGAGCCCTAGAATTGTTGTAGGTACTAGGTAGTATCAAGAACAAGAAATACTTGTAAAGAAAGACGAAAGATAATCGCTCAAATATTTAACCTAGTAGAATAAGTCAATAAGCAATGCAACAACAATCAAATCATCAGAGTGCAGACAACATAGGCTAAAACTTTTTTACATAAAGTCACACAACTGTTATTTCATCTTTGACTGTTAGCTTCCAAAGAATGACCCAGGAAGTAAGGACACCTGCTTGCACATCACTGTGATTTCCTCATGTCACCAACATGCAATATGAGGAGAGTGAAAGAAAACACAAAGGGATGCCCTGGATGAGATCCGATTGGATCAAATTGAGAACCAAGGGACCTCGCATTGAAGGAACCTGGGGGGGGGGGGGGGGACTACAGATGGACCTCGCAATGCTCTCATGAGCTCTGACTTTGCAAGGATGATGCTTACACTCAAACATTGACAAGCTCTTACCATCAACATGACAGGATAGGTAACCAACTAATACAAGGGACAGGAGGCCTTCAACTATGAGCACGTCGGAAGAACTGTCGCTGAGCACTCTAGGGAGATCTTTGTGCAATAGCGCTGGGTGACCCAAACCAGTGCTCGCAATGCTTACACACACTCACAAAGGAGGAGTGCTACATGCACTCAGGGACCTCAATGGGGAGGGCTCACCATTCTCAGAAGTCTCCTCAATGGGGGGGGGGGGGGGGGGGGGGGGGGGGGGGGGGGGACTACACATGGATCTCGCAATGGAAGCAATGCTCTCATGAGCTCTGACTTTGCGAGGATGATGCTTACACTCAAACATTGACAAGTTCTTACCATCAACATGACAGGATAGGTAACCAACTAATACAAGGGACAGGAGGCCTTCAACCATGAGCAGTCGGAAGAACTGTCGCTGAGCACTCTAGGGAGATCTTTGTGCAATAGCGCTGGGTGACCCAAACCAGTGCTCGCAATGCTTACACACACTCACAAAGAAGTCATAAAGGAGGAGTGCTACATGCACTCAGGGACCTCAATGGGGAGGGCTCACCATTCTCAGAAGGCCCTCCCATCTTATTTCCAGCCCCCAATGCCCGTTCAGTCCGCCTTCTGCAATTTTACAGGCCATATATAAAGTAACAATAGCATTAAAAGGGACTACGAGTATTGTAAAGAGTGGGGTGCACCCACTTATCTACAGCTTACACTTTATACTTGCATTTTCCATTAAAAAAATATCATTACTCATAGCAGAAGTAAGAATTCGACTTGATCAATTCATCCAGACCAGAGCAAGAAAGAACAGTTAGTTCCAAAGGAGAAACATTTAGCAAGCCAAGAAATACGAACTGTATGAACTCATCAGCAGCGAGAACGAACCGGTCACGACAGGAGACGGAGTCGCAAGGGCCACCACCTCCTCGTCGTCATCGTCATCATCCGGGTCCACCTTAGCGGCCTTCCCTGCGGAGCGGTCAGTTTCTTCGCCGGCGGCGCGCTTGCCGAAGCGGCAGCGCTGGAGGGGCAAGAAGACTGAGCCGATGGCAGGGTGGGCGATCTCCTCGGGCTCCAGGCCCAAACCCATGGAGGGTCTATAGGAGGAAGCGGGAGGGGCATCGGCCCCGCTGGCAGTGCCGCAGACCTGGCAGGAGGCGGCGGCCGGCGGGTTAGAGTAGGTGCAGGCGCGGCACGACCATAGCAGGCCGGCGCCGGAGGTAAGGACTTTCGAAGGAAAACGAGAAAGAGAAGACGGGGAGAGGCAGATTTGGCAGATGGATTTTTGGGAAGGAGGGTTCAAGAAAGTGCACCTGGAACAAGACCAGGAAGACGAGGTGGAGGAGGAAGCAGCACTGGACATGTTCGTTTTCGTCGCTGAGGCGACGATTTCTCAGAGGAGGAGGTTGATGGAAGGACAGGTGAAAGGGAAGAATTTTGAACAGAGGATGGAACGCATTCGGGAATGAAGGGGGCTTTTTAATTTTTTTCTTTCTACTGGGAAGACGGAGGGTTTATACTTTATACATTTGATTTGAGGCGTTGCTGTGAACCCATTTTAAAAAACCTTTTTTTTTCAAGACCATGAAAAAACTTTATTATGAAAAAAATTATAATTTGTGGATGCATGTATTAATATATTCGATTATGAAAAATTACAACATGATCATAATTCTTTTTACGATTTAACGATTTATAAATAAAGTTCTACTATTTTATTTGTAATCATTGGCAAGTTTTTTTATGGATTAAGTCTATGTTTATATATATAATGACTTGAGCTAACAAAATAAACATTTTCCATCCGAATAAAACAAATTCTAGATACACTTTAAAGGAAATGAGTTCTGGTTGATTTATAAATTAATGATGTTCCTTAATAAATACTTTTAAAATAAATTATAATCAATTTGAGACTACTATTTATCCACACAATGCTACATCCCTTTCAATTGTGAAAAAAATATTGGTTATGCATTGTTGTCTTTATGTTTTATTTTTTATATTCTCTCTAACATTTTTTATTTTCCTCTGCTTTTAAAATATAATGTAGGTATACATATCATGTTAAAATCAACGTTATTTTAAAATATTTTCTCAAAAATTATAAAAACGCTATCTTCCATTTTGTAATAATTATTTACTTTACACTGCCATTTCTCTTCACCATTCATTTTAGATCTTATATCAATCGATTTGGTTCGAATTTTTGTGATTTCTAATAATAATCATCGTTCTAGTATTCAATGGTTATATATGAAATTTTCCACAGGCCACAGGATTCGACATGCTCAAAAGTCACGTCGGCTCATCCTGACACAGACACGGCCGCACACAAAAAAATAGGCCTTGTGTGTCATTTCGTCTCGGTCGGCCATCCGCACTATGGGCACGGAAGTGCATTTAACACAGACCCAACATGATATGGCTTATTTTGGCACGGATTATTTTTTTCACACATCAATAGTGGCCGCATGCCACGAGATATTTTTTCGTGACACGAAGCGTGAAGCCTCGCGGCATCTGTGAAGCTCAACTTATAGCTCTCGGTCGTTCAGCGTCGAAATCATGAAACACATGCAGCCGTCCCGCACTGCGTAATATTGCGGAGTATCAAGTTATCCGCTCTTAGGGCATTTATCTTGTAAGGTCGTCCTTATGAATGGCCAAGTAGGTAACGTTACCCGTAGGGTACGTCTTTTACATCTTTAATGTGTAATAAGACTCATATACTTACGATACACTGGAAGGAGTTCACTAGTGCATTTCGAGATCTAATTATATGTTATATTTCATCATATTTAATACAAATAAGATTTTCTTTAATTCTAGTGTCAAGGCTTGAGCGTGGTGTGACAATCCACATCGATGTCCCTTCGTGACGTCTCATGGTACCTCGGCTGCCTCTTCGGACTTTAAGCGTCCAAGTGCCTGCACTAGTACCGCAACACGCTAATGCCACGGTCCCATGATGAATAGTCCAACACTCTAGTCATGTCCGTGATTGAATGCCTATAAGAGCGACTCTCGACATAGTCGTCTTGACCATAAAACTTCCACTGCAAATTCAAAATAGGCTTGGCTAGGTGCCTATCCGCCTAGTCGCCGCAGGAGATCTAGTGTTCGAGAATGACACCGTGACATGCGCATGGCACACCAACAAAGCTCACGCTCAAATCACACGGGCCGCGTTGTTTCGATTTGACGATACACGATGTCACGGACGCGATCATGTTAATAGAGTACAACATTGGTCGTGTTTAAAACGACGTGGGTCGTGTCAAATTTTTTTTATTTCGCTCCATCGCTTATAAAATGTGTCTAAATCCGCTCCCCTTCTTCACACTTGCTCACTCTCATCCTTTTTTCGTTCATCCCTATCCCTCTCTCAATCTCCTCTCATTCTCACGCTCTTTCTCAATCTCCTCTCATCTCATTAACTAATTGAGATAATATTCTCATAGCAGTCTTTGTAGACTCCACTTCAAGTGATGTTGTCTTTTTACTTAAAATGAATTAAACAACGGCTACTGTAAGAATGTTATCACATTTCCTCAATGAAAAGTTTGAAAATTTTAATTTCTACATTCATGGATCTTATAACTTGGTTTGATGTAGGTACTCGAACATAAAATCAGGAATCTATCTTATAATTTTGTACACAAACAATTAATACTTAATTGTCTATACTTAGTTTAGTTATAACTTAGTATATACTATATAGTAACTTAGTTATAATATAGTTAAATACTAATTTTCTTAGTATAACTTAGTATATAGTAAATTAGTATTTAACTGTCTATACTAGACTATTAGTATACTACTAATATCTATTTATTAAATACTTATCAATTAATTTTATGTATAAGGTTATAACTTATAACTTATTAGTTATTACTCAATTATTCATTACAAAATTTTTTATTTAATAATTATGAATTAATGATTTATTGTGTTTGAAATTTAAGGAAGCTTTTTTTGTGCCATGTGGCATAATAATAATAATAGGTACAGAAATTAATCAATTAATAATAAAGACATTTTTGTCTTTTAAGCTAATAATTATAGTTTAGTGTACAATTATAATTATAGAAAAAATTATTTTTAAATTTCCCCTAAAAACTACTTTCGTTTTGATGATGTAATAATAGTATATAATTTATCATTACTTTATTTCTATTTATAAACTTATATAAAGACTAGGTTCCTTCTAATAGTAAAGATGATAAGTTATTTATCATTACATGAAATGTGAACAATTTTATTATATATAATATAATTTTATGTGGCCAAAGTGTCGCAGATTATATTGTTTGTAATAAGGGTAATATGAGTGTCCCCCCAAGTTATTTGGGGGGACTGTCCCCCCATATATTTTTAGTCATCGGATGTCATCCGACGGCTGTCGCGCCTAAGAGGGGATGGGCGTCAAACCGGACCGGTCCGGAGTCGTTTGCGCACGGTTCGATCAGTCTGGTCCGTGTAAAAATGAGGTCAGACGCTCGTTTCGCCCAAAAATTTCTCTCTCCGCTTTCGGCCGCCTCCTCTCTCTCCCTCCCCTCTCCGACGGTGACCTCGACGACCCATCAACCAGATTTGCGCGATGATCCGGCAACACGACGGCGACCTCGAGCACCCACGATGAGCCGACGAGATCTGGTCGCAGCGACAACCATCCGGCCAGATCCGCACGAATCGGCAACCATCCGACGAGATCTGGTCGCAGCGACAACCATCCGGCCAGATCCGCGCGATCGGCAACCATCCGACGAGATTTGGTCGCAGCGACAACCATCCGGCCAGATCCGCACGAATCGGCAACCATCCGACGAGATCTGGTCGCAGCGACAACCATCCGGCCAGATCCGCGCGGATCGGCAACCATCCAACGAGATCTGGTTGCAGCGACAACCATCCGGCCAGATCCACGCGATCGGCAACCATCCCATGAGATCTGGTCACAACAACAACCATCCGGCCAGATCCGTGCGGATCGGCAACCACCCGACGAGATCTGTGCGTAGCGGCCCAGATCGCGGGCTACCGCGGATAGATCTGGGCGCAACGAGGACCCGTCGGCCATCGCTCCTCCGCCCTGCGCTGCCGCTACCGCCCCACCGCCTTGCCTTGCCGCTCCCGCCCCACCGCCCTGCGCTGTCGCTACCGCCCCGCCATCCTGCCTTGCTGCTCCCACCTCGCCACCCTGCGCTGTCGCTCCCACCCCGCTGCCATGCCTTGCCGCTCCCGCCCCGCCGCCCTGCGCTGCCACTACCTCCCCGCCGCCCTGCCTTGCCGCTCCCGTCCCGCCGCCCTGCCTTGCCGCTCCCGTCCCGCCGCCCTACGCTGCCGCCACCGCCCCGCCGCGCTGCCTTGTCGCTACCGCCTTGCCGCTGATCGCAATTAGTGCAATGAACATCAATCATGCATGCATTTTACGTATTCATAACAAAAATTGAATGAACTATCTTCTTGATTCACATGTCAATTCATCGGCATATCATCTTCTGCCACATTCACATCTCGTCCTTCGTGTGCTTTAGATAGTCATTTTTGCGCCTGTGGAGATAAGACAATTTTATAAACTTCATGAACAAATAATAATCCCGGAAGACGATTTTGGAGTTGTCCTCATTATCGGGTAAAAATTTTGTTTATAAACATGAATAATGTATTTTATCCTTCATTTGTGTTATTGATTGTTCATCGTATGAATTTATTTTCAGGGCCAGCGTCCATCTGAAGATTGTGGGTTTTTTTCAATGGTTCGATCCAGCTATGGATGATCGGCATAGAAATATTTTAAGAAACTTGCTCAACGATGATGAAAACGCTCAAAGACGTAGATTAGACAAACATAGGATCATTTTAATAGGATTGCTCGCTAAAATTGTCGCATATGAAGATGCTGCAAGAAGCGATAAAATATTGTATTTACTTGTTGGAATAATAATATCAGTTGTACTAATTAAAATGAACTTTCTTTAGGTTCAAACCTTGTATTTCATGCAATCTGAGGCATTAATTTCTGATATGTATTCCTAATGGAACTCAGAATGGTTATTCAGCTGTATTTTGACTTAGATATATGCTTATGTGTACGTGCTTATGTGTATATGCTTATGTGATCGTGTGAACTTGAAAAGTAGGCAGCATCTTTTGTAATGTTTCCGACGCCATTGGCACACACATCTACTTACATGCATTTCAAATGACATCTATGTATCATTAAACAAGATCTAGGAGGCCAATTAGATTGTGGTCACTTATTTTGCTTAATTTGTTGTCCACAAAACCAAGTTTAAGACATGTGTAGTAGTACATAGAGGCATTGATGGTTAGACATATGTAAGGCAGTTTTGCAATGCAAGTGAACTGGTAAAGCTGCAGACAGGCAATAGGTAAAGAGTTTAGTGAAGGCGTCGAGTGTACCAATTGGAAAGACCTTTAATATGGTGGGCTGGCGATTTGTATGGTCAGCTAACTATGTTGAAATGGAAAATAATGATTTGTGCTTTCTGAAATATTAAGCGAGGTCAAACAGAAAAAGGGAAAAAATGCTCATTTATGTTCATTGAGATGATGAATCACGTGAAGAAGATTTGAAAGCATTCGACAGACCGGTTAAAGATGTTGTACCAAATTTAAAATCCGTTAGGTGATTGCAAATTTGTGCAGAGTTTGTGAGTAGGAAATAAAGTTCAAATAATTCTACCGAATGCATTCATCAATCTCATGATTGTGTTTCAAGAAAAGAAGATTGAAATTTGATGCAACTCAGCATGTCTTGTTCAAATCCACAACGTTAACATATACAACCTGCATGATCTCTGAAACTTTAGCTCAGAATCAACACGACAGCTAGAGGTTTGTGTGCGTGCATGCTTTCGACAACATAGAAAACATGTTTAGACAAACATTATGCATGCACACATGGAAAAAGGGGTGCAGGAGATAGAATATGTCGACAATGCAAAATAAGATAGAATATGTCGACAAGCAAAAGAAGATAGAATATGCCATACGTAAGGTTTTTCCACACGCCATTTTAGAATATCAATGAACAAGTTACATTGAGGATCCAAAGAAACAAAATATCAATGGACAAGTTACATTCAACATTTGCCCTAAAGATGATCCAACAACATTAGGCAACATATAACAAGCCCCACAAAATATAGCTATGAAAGTGGGGCAGCTGCACATCTGCAAAAGGCCTACAAAGTAAAAAAAAAAAATAGTTATACATATGCATCAGTTTCATAGTTCAAAAGGACAACTTATTTACATTACTCTATTGTAAGAAAAAAGTCATGTGAATGTAAATAGCATAAAAATATAAAAACGAATCGAGTCAGACCTTGCGTGATAATTTGAAACTTGCTTGTCGAATACTAGAAAAGAGAGATTAAGTTGACCTACATAAATCAAATAAATTCTCAATGTATACAATTTACATATTTCTTACACATGATAAAACAAAAGATTCTTACCCTTAATTTAGGCTCCTCAAACTCTAACACAATATACGGAACTAGGCGGCGAATCTATGCGGGGCACTCTACGCCGAATCTAGGCGAGTGCACAAGTTCTACCAATACACCGGACAAAATTGATATTAGCATGGTCAAATTGCAAATCTTTGCATGAATAACATATTTAAACACATGTTAACATATAATAAGATGTTTACACATTGATTAAACATGAGTTGACTAGTAATTACATAACTATAGTATCCGTGATCTACATATGTAATCATGAAATAATGAGTGATTAACACTAATTGCAATGTGATTAATCGAGAGATGATTAACGTCTGCGAATTACACACATTGCGTGCCATGGGCGGGCGGTGGCGGGCCAGCAGGATGACAAGGCAACAAGGCCGTGGGCAGGTTGCGACGGACCGACATGACGACAGGGCAACAGGGCAGCAGACTCCAAGAGGTGATGGGGTGGTTAAAGTTATACGGCGGCGCAGCCAGACTCCAATAGGTCAACGGGGCCCGACGGCGGTGGCCAGATTAGCGTGATCGAGGTCGCGGGTTCCTGGAGGCGAGGAGATGTGATTGGATTGAGGGAGAATTTGAGAAATCGAGAAGAAATAGGAAGAAAGAACCTTCGACGTCCACGACGCATAGATCGGTGGCAAGCACGGTGACACACTCGGGTTCGAGGTCGGACGTCCACGGTGGCGTTGATCGGAGGCAGACGCGGCGAGGCCTAGAGTCGGCGCGCAACGGATCATGCAGAGGAGAGGGGAGAGAGTGCGAAGAGGCGCGCTCGAGGTTCGTCGTCGACGTGCCCGGAGATCGGGGAGGGTCCGTCGTCGGCACGCAGCGGCCAGTTCTGTATGCGCGCTCGAGATCCGTCGTCGCCGCGCAGCGGGTCGTGTAGTGGAGAGGGAGAGAGCGCGAGAAGGCGCGCTCGAGGTTCGGCGGCGGCGCGCCCGAAGATCGGGGAGGGTCATGCGCGCATATCTGGAGATCGGCGAGGGTCCGTCGTCGGCGCGCAGCGGCCAGTTCTATATGCGCGCTCGAGATTCGTCGTCGCCGTGCAACGGGTCGTGCAGTGGAGAGGGGAGAGAGCGCGAGGAGGCGCGCTCGAGGTTCGTCGTCGGCGTGCAGCGGCGAGGGTCGCACAGAGGAGAGCGCGAGGAGACGAAATTTTTGGGTGAAAGAGACGATGAAATGAGCGAGCGACATCAGTTTGTACACGGACCGGACTGGTCGAATCGCGCACAGACGACTCCGGACCGGTCCGGTTTGACGCTCGCCCCCTCTTAGGTGCGACAGCCGTCGGATGGCATCCTGGAGGAGAGTCCCCCCAAATAACTTGGGGGACATCCATATTATCCTTGTAATAGCTAATAAACACGAGGTAATGTATTGTGCATAAGAATAAATATTTCATTTCCTATAAACTTATTCCTCTCTTTCCCGTATAAAACGGGTTCGTATTCTGTTTTGTGCGTTTACTACAAATTCTTGTATTGTATTCCACAATGCCCCTTAATTGCCTGTGTTTTCTCCCCCACTTCCGTCTCAAAATTCGTGTCGCATCCGAGGGAAAAGTAGCAGGATTATAAAAGAAAGCACCGAAAGCTTTTTAGGGTTACGACCCTTTTGCCCTCTTTCCGCTGCTGCTCTCCATTGCTGATGTCGCCCTCTGGCAGCCGGAGATTGATGGATCCGGCAGCGTCCCTGCGTCGGAGAGGCGATCTGACGGCCGAGGAGCCTCCTGTCGGCGGGGAGGAGGTGATCGACCACTTCGATCGCCTTCCGGACTCGGTACTGCTTTTGGTACTCAACGGGGTCGGCGACGTCAAGGCCCTCGGCCGCTGCTCCGTCGTTTCCCGCCGCTTCCATTCTCTCGTGCCCCTCGTTGATGATGTCGTCGTCCGCGTCGACTGCGTCATTTCTGACGATCCCTCGTCGTCATCCTCCTCCTCCTCGTCCAGGGGTGGCTCGTCCTCCGGCGCCGGTGACAAGGCCCGGGGGGTCTTCTCCCACATTGCCCGCCTTGTCCTCGGCGGCCTCGTCAGGCCCCTCCACGCTCTTGGCCAGATCCTCGCTACGTCATCGTCCTCCACTTCCGGTGGTGGCTCTGTCTACCGGAGGACCGCGTCCTCTTCGTCAACACCGTCGGAGGTCTCCCACCATTCGCCGACGGAGGTCTTGAGGAACTTTAAGGAGCTTCGGCGCCTCCGAATCGAGCTCCCTGACGGGGAGCTTGGCGTTGACGATGGCGCCCTCTTGAAATGGAAGGCAGACTTCGGCTCCACCCTCGACAGCTGCGCCATCTTGGGGGCGTCCGCCGTCATTTCCTCGTCCTCCTCGCAGTCCTTCAAACCTTCGAGTTCGAGCTCCTTCCCACAGGAAGCCTGCAGCGGCGATGATTCCGGGAGCATACCCGAGTCATTTTACACCAACGGGAGCTTGAAGCTGAGGGTAGTATGGACCATCAGCTCTCTCGTCGCCGCCTCCGCGCGCCATTACCTTCTACAGCCTATCATCGCGGAACACGAGACCCTGGAGAGCCTGGACCTGACGGATGCGGACGGGCAGGGAGTGCTGTCCATGAACCGCCAGCAGCTGCGGGATTTGAGGGCGAAACCACTGTCGGCCTCAGGATGCTCGCAGCGCACCCTCGTGCCGGCGCTCAGAATGCGACTCTGGTACTCATCCCACCTGGAGCTGCCCGGAGGGGTCATCTTGAAAGGTGCCACGCTTGTTGCCATCAGGCCCAAAGATGAGCGCGCTAAGGAGGTGGCCAATGTGGGCAGTGGTGATGAGTGCTGGGTAGCAAATGCCTTCGACGAGCCTTACAGGATAGCTGCGAAGATGCTTATGAAGAGGAAGACTTACTGCCTGGAGATGAATTCTTTCTGAACTCTTGGAAAGAATTCGTCAAAAAAAAGCTGAATTCTTGGATGTAAGTTCTAAGCGCTAAATTCTGCTATGTCAACTTTGCCTCTTGTAAGAAATTAATGCATACTGCGTATTGTAAAATAAATTACCACTCTTGTATAAAAGTGGAGCATGGCATAATGCCTCATGGTTATCTTAGGAGTTTGGAGGACTTCAATTAAAAAAGAAGAAGAAAGCTTTATGTTATATGCTTCTTGTCTACCTTGTCTCTTGATAGATTTCTTAAGGTTGGATGCAGATTGTTTCCAAATTTAGGATGTGACTTTAAAACCTGGTATGATGATAGCAAGAGGAACACTTATATAATGTATTCTATCGATTGCAATGTTTTTAACCAAGATTGTCATGGCCACAAGTTACCGAAGTAACCAAACGGTGGCATCAGGAAAGCCAACACCATGTGACCACGCGTTTAGAATAGTTTGCCATGCTTGTCATCATTAAAATTTATCAGTTATTTTTTATCAGATTACATGTAATCTTTTCCTGTCAGGAATGTTAGCCTTTTGCAATCTTCCATTTCAGTATCTAAACGTGCATGGAAGTATGTTTAGGTTCTCTCTCTAACCACTACCAGCCCTTGAGCAAAGCTGATCGTAAATCTTTGTCTCCAATCGTCACATCGACAATCCGTTGTGCTTTCAGACAACAACATACAGCAGAACTTGAACATGTGGTTCTAATCTCCCATGTGTCATCGCCTTTTCTTTGAAGCTGCTCCATGAAACTTGTGAAGTTGTTATGCCAGTGCTCTCAATGGTCTCTGAATCGTGTTGTTAAATGTTATTGACACAATTCATTCTTCTACCACTCGTATGCAAAAAGCTAGGATTTTGGACAAGTTGCTTGGAGAGAATTATTTGGCAGATTCGTTGCGTTTCTTCTCAGAAAAAAGAAATATACGTCGCATTTCTTCCTGGAAGAAGAAAGATATATTGCATTTAATGTCTAAATTAATGAAGATGTTGACCAACACTGCAGAGATACCACATTCACAATGTGTACCAAGATCTATTAGGTGGTTATTATTCATTGGATGTGATCTTTATTTATAGTTGTCTTAAGAACAGGACTGGTAGTTAGTATCCCGGCCCCCGGGCTTCATCATGTACTCGTTGGGCGATTGAATACCACGGGAAGGAATAAGTCTGCTGAACAACTCCAAGTAAGACAAATAGCAAGTGAATGCGTAGCCATCAGTTTATTTCTACGAGTCGTTTTCGTTATTAATCCTAGTCCTAGATGTCTAAAAGTTATTAATTTATAATTGATATGATATTTGAATGGTTATTGCTCTCTAATAAGTTCAACCCTACTCTGACTAAGCTACTAGTTAAATCAATTAATTTTGTCAACAATTTATGTTTGCTGCATTTCTAAGCATCAGCAGCCACCAATGAGGTCGTTCTCTCTCTCTCTCTCTCTCTCTCTCTCTCTCTCTCTCTCTCTCTCTCTCTCTCTCTCATCATGTTGACTCATTATTCTCTTTGGACTCTTTCTATACGCAGAGAAGCGATGAGAATGAGATTCTCCCATCACTACTCGATCTCATGATCTAAGACTCGCTTAGTTTAATCTGCATTCAGAGGTCAATCGCAGTTGAAAGGGCAAATGTTTTTAAGATCATGTGATGAAATCTTGTAATGGCAGCAAGCATTCGATCTCCTTGACTTCTGTGCTGATGGCGGCTGATCTGCTCGACCTCTTCTCGTATCACACAAGGAAAGGAGAAAAAGAGAAAAAGATGCTGCTGCTCGTCGGAGGGCGGCGTAAATGAATCTCCTAGTCATCCCACTCGCTGTCAATTATTTTGCTTGGGTGGTGCCACTCTTACGAAGCTTAATGTGACTTCAAAGTGATAATTTTATCATTCGCTCTTATTTTAAACTTTTAATATCATTAATAATCTCTTGCCTCCTCATCTTCCATCCATTTTTCTATTTACTTTTTCCTTCTCTAACCAACGTTTACTTCCTTTTTTTATTTCAATGATCAATATATTCTCTTGCATCTTCCTCTTCCACCCAATTTATATTAATTTTTTATGCTCTTTTTCAATCTGGTGGACTCCCAGCCAACTTATTAGACATAATAATGTTCTATAAGATGATATTGAAGACATTAAATAATATAATATATTGTAATATACATATAAGGTAGTCTTTAAATTAGCTCATAAAAAATTGTGAAAAATTCACCAGTAATACATATGTAATTGTTTCAGAATGAAACTTTCACCTTTAAATTTATATACTTTTGAATAATATATATATAATGTAATTAAGTTTTCATATTCATTAAATTTATATATATGTCTCATATCTCATATTATACAATATTAGTATTATATTTTTTATCATGAAAAATTAATATACTAACATATGGAAGAGAGGCAATATAGAAAGAGAAAAATGATAGAAGATTAATTAAGAAAAAAGTTGAATGGCAATTGAGAACTAAATTGAAGGGAGGCTAGGAAAGATAAATTAAAAGTAAACAAAGCATAAAATGGAAAATTTGAAGTGACGTTAAGACGTTTGAAGAGAAGGGGACCCATTTTGCTTTTGTCCATTATCTCCGCTTCACTTTCGGTCGCCGCTTGTGTGAGTTGCAGAATGACACATGAAGTCTCGTACAACGAATAGATGCAAATATGATCCTTGTATGTTTGTTTTTTAGAAGAATGATCATTGTATGTGTAAACCTAAATTAAGCTTTTAAGATTATGACTTTTACATTAAGTTTAATGATTGTGCTATTTTTTTTAAAAAAATGTAGCGCTATGAATAATTGATCCAATATCGTTCATTATAAATTCTAACGATAACGAATGAACATATTTTTTTTATATTGGTCCGAGTTTACGAGAGGTCTTCTATGTTCGAAATTAGTAACATTTGATTAATTCGAAGGCCAAAAATAAAGCAGTAATGGATTTATTCCTTAATCAAAGTCATGATTTAAAAATTCAAACTTGAAATTATTAACACTCAAATAGTGCTTGAGACTTAACTTTATTATCAGTTGAGTTAAATTTAAATGAACATTACAAACATACAAGAATATTCTTTAAAACATATAGTACAATTATTTTTTTCTTTTATATTTCACGTGTCTGCAGGTTTACATAAAATCATCATTGATAATATAAGAGAAAATAAGTTTAATATTAAAATTCAATTACAAGATCATTCCAGCATCGATTATATTCTACTTATGACTACTTTGGTACGACACGATCTACAAGCACAAAGGTTTTTTGTTTTGTGAATACATAGTTCACAATTAGTTAACTAATTATTCGATCGTGTATGAACCTTTCTTATAAACTAGACGTACAAGTGATACATCAATCGATTGGATAAAAATGTTTCAAACATGTCCAAAATAAGGGATCCTAAAAAAAGGTACCAGAAGACAAATTTTTAGGAAAATTATTTTCTAACCGAAAAAAAAAAAACAGGAGAAATGTCATTATCACTTTACTATTGTTGAGGAAATGCTATAGAACAAAGTCAAATGACTATTTAGCCATAGATATGTTAGGTATGGATATGAAGAATGCCCGCTTTGTACAATCCTATACATATAATGCATGTATCTATGTAAAGCTGATATGCAAGGACCTCTCAAGTTTGGCCTTTAACTTTATGTATTTTTTAGAGTTGTTATTCTTTTCTCTCACCTCTTCTTCCCTTTTGATAGGTTATTGGTCATCTGAATTTAAACATCAATCCATAATAATTATTGTATCTAACTTATAGAGAGATAAACTTCTCACCTTCCACCATCCAATTTTTTTATCATTTTTAATTAATAAATATAATGATAAATCGGATGAGAAAATTTAAAGTCAACAATATTTTTTGTTAAATCAAATAATTATTTTGAACAGACCAAAGAAAAATGGCACTTTAAAATTTGAGAAACCGTGTGTTTGATCTCATTAGTATATTGCCTAATAATAATTTCTTAACATATCTATATGTATATATCTATGCATTTACCATCTTTTGAGAAGCCTCTTCTTTGGCAATTCGCTTAATTTATTTTATCCATTTTTTTCTTAATTAAAACAATTAATTAGCATGGTTTCATTTTATTGAGTGGGAATATGAAACGATAAATTCAAACTTTTTAAATTCTCTTTTCTTTTATTAATAAATGGAAGTGTTATGTAAATCTATGTCATTATTTTTAATTACTCGACATGTTATTTCGAGAGAAAATATTGTCCATTCCTCTCTTATGGTTCTCATAATATTATTAGTAAAAACATTATCATTAAATGCAATCCCTTTAAATTTATTTTTTTTATCAATTTAATTTTCTCTCACATCTTTTTTTTCTGTTTGGTACGAGAACATTGAGAAAAAGTTAATTCTCGATAATTAATCGATTAAATAGAAAAGTTTAAGTTTGTATTTGGTTGAAAAAATTTAACGATGAGAATTTAAAAAGTTAATTTAGTAGATAAGTTTTAGTGGATGTTTAGATAAAAAGTAATAAGTAAAGATATATTTTATTATTTATAAAGATTATTGTGCAAGTTCTCGTCACATGATGTTTGATTAAAGTTTCAGAACTTGGCTCAAGTTCTGGCCCAAATTATAGAACAAACACATTCTAAAAGATTCTAATCCTTTCATTGTACCAATGAAAAAAGTCTAACCTTTAGGATAAAACAACAAATACTATAATTGCTTGCTAAATGAAAAGTCAAGATACTATAAAGGCATAATTATAACTGATTTCATCATTAATTATCTGACTTTTGCAACTCTTTCCCGTCATAAAATAATTAATTTCATTGCTAATGATAATAAATATGGAATTAATTCCATAATTTTTATGGCTAACCAATATATGAAAAGATATGAAGGCATTAACAAACCTTAATATCTATTCTTTTCTATTTTCGAAATGTATACATCTATTTATATTTTAACTTGCATAAGGTAAAAATACTTTATGCCCATTTTCTTTGAAATTTCAAGAATCTCACTTAATATTTTCATCTCCTTACAATCCACCTTCTCCTTTCCTATTTATACTCATAGAATTGAGAGAGAGAGAGAGAGAGAGAGAGAGAGAGAGAGAGAGAGAGAGAGAGAGAGAGAGAGAGAGAGAGAGAGAGAGAGAGTTCATTAACCTCATGGCTCAAGTAATTTTATTTTTTATCTAAATATTATCCTTTCATCTTAACATATAGTAGCTTTGATAGTTGTGTGCTCCTTTTACTCCCTTTGTGGTGCCAGACAATTTTTATGGGTAACGACATTCCTATTCATGCTATTTTATTTTGCTTATACGAGAGATGATTTTAATCACTTTAAATGAAAGATTATTTTTATTCTTGCATTGCTACAAAGAATGGGCTTTTCGAAGGAAAGGATTCTTTTTAGTTTAATATTTTACATTTTTTTAAGATATTATGTGAATATTTGTAGTCAAACTTTCTCATTCACCTTTAAACCAAAAGATGGATGAATGCTCAATGTTGCAGATTTAAATTCAAGGGTCCAGCCGCCGCTCAAATCTTAAGTTGACGAGAAATAAAAATAAACTTAATATTATCCATCAATTTTTAATCTAATAATTAGAAAAAAAAACAGATGTCCCGCACACTCTATTTTATTATAACATTGACACAATAATCAACTAGCTGAATTATATTCCAAGTCATTGCTAAAAATTTTAAGTTGGATTTTTAAAATTTATCACTTTATTAAAAAAAATACACATTTATCGCCTTTTCACTTTAAATTAGTGTAACACCCGCGCGATGCGCGATGAAAATATAATAATCATATTATTCAAATGTATAAAATTAAAAATATTTAACAAAAATAATTTTTGTGTTATTATTATAATCTTGTTGTTATTGCATCTAGCAAATGTATGCTAAACTTGCACTACTTATTTACTAAAAAGAAGTTTGATGAATAATATCCTACTACTTAAAAAGAATATAATGTATAAAATATTCATCTTTATCATTAATCACTACCTTGATCATTTAGGTAATGATATATAGGATTTTCTAAGAATAATTAATGATATTCAACGCTTTAGCCGAACACACTACTGTTAAAAATTGTAATATAACTAGTATAATATACTTTTTTAAATGTATTATTTATTGTGCATTAATCTACGTAGTGGAGACCTTCCACTTATAACTTGTGCATCCATATTAGAAGGCATAACCTAAAAACAATATTAATACATAAATAATTGAAAATTGAATAAAAGAACTAATAAGAATGTCAATAATCACTCTAAATACGGACACCTCCATTTTATCGCTTATCGAATTCTGTCATTAATATGCATAGCATGATCTTTTCTTTTAAAAAAATGAGACTATAAAATTAAGGTGGAGCAAAAAAATTCTCTTCACCATGCAAACAGAAAACATGAACCAATGATTGATCATTTAATGACCCGAATTATTCTTAACTTTATGTACCAATATGCACAAAAAACAAAACACCTATTCATAAATACTTTATATGGATTTTTTTCCATCACTTGCTTTACTCGCAATACGAATAAAATCATTTCGACAGTGCAAAAAGATCTTGAACATAGGACCAGTTGCAGAAGAGAGAAATATTTATGTTTTATATAAGAAACACAGCATACTGCTAAAATCACAAATAAAAGAAATTATCCTGGCTCATGATTGATGAATCAATTCATTGGAACAGAGCAAACTAAAACATAAAACAAACTAGTCTGATACTACAACGGCAGATGGATGCAATGAATACATTCGATATGCTTGTGGTGAAAAGGGTTGCCTTTGCACTGGATAATGGTGGTTTACTCGCAATACGAATAAAATCATTTCGACAGTGCAAAAAGATCTTGAACATAGGACCAGTTGCAGAAGAGAGAAATATTTATGTTTTATATAAGAAACACAGCATACTGCTAAAATCACAAATAAAAGAAATTATCCTGGCTCATGATTGATGAATCAATTCATTGGAACAGAGCAAACTAAAACATAAAACAAACTAGTCTGATACTACAACGGCAGATGGATGCAATGAATACATTCGATATGCTTGTGGTGAAAAGGGTTGCCTTTGCACTGGATAATGGTGGTTTACTCGCAATACGAATAAAATCATTTCGACAGTGCAAAAAGATCTTGAACATAGGACCAGTTGCAGAAGAGAGAAATATTTATGTTTTATATAAGAAACACAGCATACTGCTAAAATCACAAATAAAAGAAATTATCCTGGCTCATGATTGATGAATCAATTCATTGGAACAGAGCAAACTAAAACATAAAACAAACTAGTCTGATACTACAACGGCAGATGGATGCAATGAATACATTCGATATGCTTGTGGTGAAAAGGGTTGCCTTTGCACTGGATAATGGTGGTTTTCGCTCCCTCCTGCATCCACCAAACCTGCAAATAATTAGTGTTATAGGATCTAGAGAAATTGATGCTTAAATGCACAAAAGAGCCCAAACTAACTCTTTGAAATAGGATTGGCATCTACAGGAAGATCTTGATTCTTACCCAAGAATTTCTGAAAAACAAAACAGCATTTATGGATCGTTACAACATTCTCGAAGCATTTAGTTCCAGAATCACAGAGGAATATGGAATTCATATCTTTGTGGTTGACCAGGCAAAATCAACAGAGAAAACATTCTTGTGCGAGATGATAAACTTTGGAAAGTGTAGCATTCATTTCTTTGACAAATTATCACTTGAATTTCATCAGAAATTAAAATTTGTGGTTTGCCGGTCAGGCTAAAAGTTACTCTCATTTAACACAGATAAAGGCTAAACAATTATCGAAGTGCTGAAGAAAACATAAAGAATTGTATTTAAATCGCATAACCGGGTAGACCAAGGAATCTTGTATTTAAATCTCACTGTTAGACTTACTTATTTCCTTCTTTTCATGTACTAGACTCATGCTCAAAATACATTATCCAGAGACATTTTATTAAAGTCAACAGGTCTATGGATTTCAAGCAAACATAAAGAATTTAAACTACTAGGGAATCTAAGAATCCGATAGCCCACAAAACTAGTTGAGATGAGAAATAATGATAACGTGACAAAAAAAAGGTTGATACACCCTCAGATGTGCATGGAAATGTTAATTTTGAATGCAGAGGTAAGTTAATTACAAGCACAATAACTTATAACACAATTTTCAGCAGGGGCTGTAGTGTCAAAAGTTGACCTTAAAATCACCAGCAATGTGAAAAAATCAACAATAGTAGTAAGCACAAGAGTAAGAATACATCTTTGGCAGAAATAATCATCTTGCAAACGAAAAACAGAGCAACTTTTTGCATTCAAAATGTCAAGAATGATTGAACTTACAGTATGAATATGTATCAGAAAAGATATGCTAACGAAAAAAAAATTTCAATCAACAAACATCTTTAGCTAACAACAAAGTGATTCCAACTAAAGAAAGAAACCAAAATGATCTGGTTCTTGTTAATGGAAGATTAATTTGTGAACTAGCTAAATAATATCTGATTAGAGCCCTCAGCGGTCACATCTTTTCTACCATTCTAAAACAATCTAAACTCTTGGATCAACTTGGGACATCAACTTAGAATAGCAATGTTTGATTCTACAATATTAAGATTGACCTATTATTCAATCTTGGACCATGCCAACAACACTGACCTCATCATTTCGTATGCACTACTCAAAACAAAATTTATCATGTTGTAGAGCTAAAATCTAAAATCCTCATATAACATGACCTCCTTGTTGGATGCCCGGCATGGATAACTTGCTTATCTATTTTTCTAAATCCAAGTACAACAAACTTTATCTTTTGAATTATTCCAGCATATTGGTCACTCAAGATCTTTGATCTTCATCCAAAGCTGATGAAAAATATTGATTCACTTTTATGGATTTGTTGAGACAGATTTTGATCTAGCTCATGACATATTTGAAATAGAAGATACTCTAGTGGGATCCCCAACAACAACAAAGCTTTATCTCACTAGGTGGGGTCGGCTACATGGATCATACGACGCCAATATATTCGATGATCCATGTTCATAAGATTCGACAGAATTTTACGCTGGCTGTCGGGGCCTAACACAACCCTCCTCCTTTATCCGGGCTTGGGACCGGCTATAAAACATAGGCGGAGTTTGACATGTTTGCAATCATCCAACTTTATTGTTGTGGGCTAATATGTACAAGTTCATTGGTTTGTTACACAAGTTGAATAAAATTCATTCGTTGCTTGTTCGCCAGTGTCGCATCATGTGATGTGCCATTAACATCACGTTCTCCACATAGTATTGTTCCCCTCTAAATATAGCCCCATTTTTGTGTGACTAGATTGACCATAGATATGCTAGAGGTGTTGCAAGTTGCTGTTTAGATACATATGTGATGTTTTGTTGTTGACGTCCTCCATTCCTAAACGTCCTCCAAAACTCTGCACTCGAAGAAGTATCAACCCATTGACAACCAGCCTTAATCCACACTATTTTCGCCATCGGGCATGTGAAAAATAAATGATCAAAGTTTTCAACTGCACCCTCACATAATACGCATGTAACACCCATTTCTCGAGCCCATCATGCTATATATGTCTTGGTTGGAAGCCGCTGTCGTCTACAAAGCCATACAAAAAATTTAATACGAAGACGAACCTTTAGTTGCCATAAGAGACTACAATCAACTCACATATTTTTATCTTCCAACTGATTCTCTCTATCGAGTAACTGGCACTGTCTTGAACGAGAAGTAGCCAACATTCCATGTCCATGAATTTGGTCAGGACTCATATGGCGCAAAGCCCCTCAAGGCTCTCAAAGAGGAGCAGGAGATCCTCAATGCGTTGATCTAAGAGAGATCCTGTAAAATTAGGTGTCCATACCCCATTGGATAGCATAGATCCCGACCAACAATAAGCCACCGTTGCTTGGCAGTTTTCAGCCAATGCATACAGTCTTGGAAACTTCACCTTGAGAGGCTCTTCTGCGGCCCAGGCATCTTCCCAGAAGAGAAATCTAGTTTCCAAGCCTAAAGATGATGTAAAGAACCTTCGAATAACTGAAATAACAGATAGTACCACCCTCCAAAAAGCCGATGAACCATGAGGTGTATCAATTTGAGTGTTCCATAAATCCACATGTCCATGACATGCAAGCATTAAAGATGACCAGAGATTCTCAATTTGTACCGTGAGCTTGTATAACCATTTTGCACAAATACCAAGACCACCCTCCAGTGTTGATCGACATACTACTGACCAAGCCACTAGACAAACCCCTTTTCCACTGCTGCCAGTGTGTTTCCATAGGAATCTTCGATGAAGAGCATCAATTCGGTTTCTAACCCCATTTGGCATTCTAAAAATAGACATATAGTAAACAGGAATTGCGGATAGCACTGTTATGACAAGGACCCACCTTCCACCTCTTGAAAGAAGTTGTCCTGACCATCCTTCTAGTCTTTTCTCTACCCGTTCAATCACAGGGATCCAATCTCTTGATAGTAATGGTTTATCTGATAGTGGATAACTGAGGTAAGGAAGAGGTAGATCACATGTGGCTGTTTTTAATGCCATAGAGCACCTATCCGCCATGCTATTAATCATGCCGAATGGAACAAAAGATGGCTTTGAATGTTTGATGCGTAATCCCGAGAAATCTCCAAAAATATCAATGAGCATACTGACTCTTCTCGCTGCCAACTCACATCCTTCTATGAAAAAGATAGTGTCATCCACATATTGTAGCAGAGGAATCATAATGCCTTGATTTGATTTGAGGAAAAACAAAAAATAATGCCAGCCTCGCATGCTGAAATAGCACATCTAGCCAATGCATCAGCTGCCAGTGTAAAAAGCATTGGGGCCAAAGGGCATCTTTGCCTGACTCCACGTTGGGGTTGTATCCAATCACTCATAGGGCCACCATTGATGAGAGTTGAGAAGCAAACTATGCAAACACATCTTTTCTTCCAAGAAATCCAAGTCATCGGACGAAGGGAACTCCACAAGAAAGACCAATCTAGAGTGTCATACGCCTTGGAGAAGTCAACCTTCCATAAAAAACCACATTTCTTCGTGCGTCTCCAAAAAGATATAATTTCTGAGGCCATGGAGAAACTCTTCATGGATAGAAAAATATTTATTTCCAAATTGTATAATATTCAAATGACATTACTTCTTCGGCCTTAATCAATTAATCAGCTTAGATATGCTCAAGGTTCTATTTCATATTCAATACACAAGTCAAAGTTTTCTCCTTCAAATCATACACTCTATAAGAAGTGTAAATTTAAGTTATTTTTGTTCAACTCGTGGTTACCACAACTTGTGAATCGTGCTAGCGCCCAACATGCCGCATCTCGTCAAAGCAAATCTGAACTTTGATACTATTTTTTCTCAGCATTTTAAAAGGCTTAAAAATAATGAAGTACAGAGTTTTAGCTCATCTCAAAGGAAAAAGTCAAGCTCAAGTATTTATAATTTAGACAAATGTCGACTATATTAAGCATGATTAGTTTTCTGATCAATGGAAATAGAGGGCCATGTACGCAACAATACATAAGAAATTAGAAATAAAGTCTCACACTAAATGTTATCACATTCTTAATACGCATTACTTTTTTTATTGCCACAACAATATCTGAGTGGTCAGATAAAACCTAAATTCACTATCACTATTAATTTGTATCGCACTATATCGTGTGAGTGAGACTTCCAATTATAAGCTGACTCAAGACTAAAATATGAGAGGGGTGGGGTGGGGGTGGTAAGTTAAAAGAATGAGTTAAGGGGATTTGAACCCACGAATTTTTAAGTGTGACATTAAATGTGACAAGTTATTGTTTATGTTTTAATGTCATAATAATATTTAGGGGATGATATCAAATTTTAAAATTAATATGTATTATTAGAATTTTTGAAAGATGGGTAGAGGGGGGACAATGGGCCCGTTTGTCTTATATGTGGGTCTGCCCCTACTCTTAAGGATGATATTTTGCATACGTCAAGGTTTCAATCCGAAACCTTGCTTAAATGAGGAAAATTGCTTACCACTTTACCTCAACCCTCATTGGTAACATGATTTTTTTTCTGATTACTTCCTCCTACCTCCCTTGTATGATCATGTATTTTCGTAGCTGACATTGAAACATAAATTTACAAATTTGGTCTCGAAACATTTTCATATTTTGACAATTCACAATATCAGCTAAATTTCATTCACATTTTTTTGTTATTTTAATATCGTTTCAAAGCATGAAACAACTCTCATGCCCATCAAACATAATTTAAAAATAAGAAAATGAAGGGGGTGGTGCCCCTTTGGTGCCATCTCCGGCATAGGACAACAGTGTCAACCCTTCCCCTACAAACTCCTTTCAGCATAATGAAGGGTCAAGGATGAGTTGTTGCCAATAGGAGGTGATGCCATCACATCCTACCGAAGATGGCAAAGAGGGGAACGAACTCATTTTTTATCTTTTTCTTAAAACCTATCAAATAATATTTCATATATAAAAAAGCCACTAGAATTTATGAACTATAATTTGAAAGATCAAAAGGAATCCTTTCACAATTAAAAAAGAATCAAATGGATCTTGTTGGAAATTGCTACATCTCAAAAATGAATAAGTTTTTAGGCAAAAAAATGTGTAAATCTGTAAAATATGGTTAGAAAAAGGAATATGCAATAGTAAAGTTGTCAAGACTGTTTCATTTTAAGTTTGTTAAAAATCGACTAAAGAAATTAATATTGCTTGTAAAGTTGGGTATTAACAATCTAGAACTGGACTCACTCATCCCAGTTTGAAGACACAACAACAACAAAGCCTTATCCCACTAGGTGGGGTCGGCTAAATTAAAGAGATTTGTGTCGGTAATCTTTCCTTTGAACTTGAGAAATACAATGTTGTTCTTCAATTTCCATTTCCCATTAAAAATTACATCATTACACTAAATGGTCATTGAGCATACATTGGCATTGAAAATACAGGCAACAAGATTGCAGTGTCATTGCACCTTGAATTATCTTATTAAAGTGATAGAGGACAATCAAATATTTATGGCTATGTTCTTTAAGTCCTAGACTAATTTAACAAAGCTTATTATATATGCAAAACAAGATTGGTGTTATTTTTAAGCATATGATATGATCATCATTTCTGAAGGTTGTTTGAGATAGTTATGCAAGATGAGTTCAATAACAAAAGAGTGGTTCACATTTATCACAAAAAGAAACTGACATTTCTAGATTACATGTGCTCATGGAAATCAGAACTCATCAGAGCTGCTTCTTTTCCAAAATCCCATATATAGGTGGCTGATCTTAATCATATTTATCTCAAATGAGATACAAAGTTCAGGTGCTTCATATTTAATTAATGGTTGCTCGAGGCAGCAGAAAGATTTTAAAGATTTGCAAGCGAGGCAAAATGACAGACTCATCTTAGCACGCACCACACATGGATAGCAATGGCATCTTGCAAGTTAGAGAAGTTTGTGGGATCAGTGGCATGCAACCATGAGAAAGCTAGTGCTAGAGTCTCAGGGCAAGGCTACATGATGTTAGAATGTAACAATCCAAAATGCTTAGAACCACATGTGGATAGCAATGGCATCTTGCAAGTTAGAAAAGCTTGTGGGATCAGTGGCATGCAACCACGAGAAAGCTAGTGCTAGAGTCTCAGGGCAAGGCTACATGATGTTAGAATGTAACAATCCAAAATGCTTCAAGGCGCAAGAATGCAAGGAGACAAAGCAACTAGACAACAAGACAACAAAAACTTGTAAATAAATAGCAAAACAGAATCTAATTTTTGATAGAGTGTTACAATAAGGACTTCTTACCAGCATTTGGGCAGTAGCCACGAAAGGCGCCAACATCCTTTCAACTCTTCCTTTTCTCTTTCAAATCGGAATGCCGGAATCCCTCACCGTAATAGAGCTGCAGGCGACTGTCATACCCTGGTGGGAACTGATTCTCTACAACGTTGGCGACAGCAGTGGTAACGCCAAAAAATGGTGACAAGTTTGATCCATCAATTGCTGTAGAAAACCTCTGCTGTAGATGATTGTGATTGCTGTGATGATGCTGGTGGTTGTGATGAGACAACTCGGAAGATGAATTGGACTGAAGGGTCCCCCTGTTGAAACCTGAAAAACCTGATGACATGGAGAAGTTGAGGTTGTGATCTGTTTGGGCATCCGTCACAGTTTGTGCCGGAATAGGGATGAGATGATCCTGCAAGAAGGAGAACTGGTGCATCTCCGACTGTTCTCCTGCACCTGCCACCGCTGCAGCTGTAATGTTGAATGGCATAATTCCCAACGTTGAACTCTGGCCAAAATCGGAGGGTGAGGAGAAGCTTGACGATAGCTGAGGGGGTTTCTGTGAATGGGAAAAAAGACCAGCTTGGCTAAAGTAATTGGCAGTTGAGATCTGCTTTGACATACAGATAGGATTGCGTTCCACCCCAGTTGCAGTTATAGTAGAGACAACAGTGGAACCATTGTTGCCACCACCGCCAGCCGTGAGCAGCTCAGTGAAGGAAGAATGAGTGTTAAGGTTAGAACTCTTGTTCTTCTGTTGATTTGAAGCTTCAGTGGGACCTCTGCCTTCATTCCTATCCTTGACTGCTCTTTCATTTGCTCGCTCTCTTTTCTTGATGCAGTTCTCCGAGGGTGACAACGACAAGACAGAGCCTTTGCTTGTCTCCGAGTTGCTGCTGCAGCCAGACTTGGTGGACAAGTGTTGTTGCTGCTGGTCGTTGTAGCTTTGATTCCCCTCCCGATTGGCGGCAACTGACTTATCCTTGTCTATAGGATGCTGCGAAGGCAGACTCAGAAAGTTGTCTAGCAAAGGGAGCTCATCAATGGCTGCTGTGGCAGCCTTAATGAGCCACTCGATGGCTTTGCTGGGCTGGTCGTAGCCAAGACGATCCTGGAGGTCGTAGAACTGGATGGCCGTGGACACTGAAAGCCGGACCCTTCTATCCCGCAGCCCCTTCGCCGTGTAGACTTTGCTGTGCCGATCCTTCCCACCGGATGCGCGTGAGACGCGATAAATTCTCGACGATGGATGATTCTGCCACGGCATAAGACAGTTGCCACCGCTTCTGATGCCTGCCCAACCTTCGCGGCCTATCTTCTTCTCTCCATCTTCCTCGTCCTCGTCCTGGTGCTGCAGCTCCTTGTGGCCTAGCTTGGTAGCCGGATGGCCATTGCCCAAACAGGCGCGCTTGCAGGAGTGGTGTTGATCGTCCTCCGGCTCCATTTTTCTCTCTTGCCGCTCTTGGGCACCCCCAAGATCGGATGTTAACGCCTTTATGGACTTTGGAATCCCCTTTTAGGGGGAGGATGGTGGACAGTGTGCTACTAAGAAGTGTGGCGGTCGGTGGAGCTGTCCTTTAGCATTGATGACGAGTTCATTGCTGCTGCAGTACCAAAGTGGAGAGAAAGTTGAGGCCTTTGGAAGCTCGTGGCCGGAGATTTGTCAGGGCGCGTTGGCTATCAACTTTTTAATATTTTTTCATCCTTTCTTCTTCTTCTTCCCGCACAGCGATGAGTGCTCTCCTCTTGGTCAAGACCAATTCTACGTCTCTGTCGCTCTTTAGTTTCTTGCGCTCCGCAGGCAGACAGAAATCAGCAGCACTGCTCCATATTGGCAGTATGTACCAGCAGCAGCAGCAACAGCGACTGCACCGAGGGCTGCAGAAGTAAAAATAAAAATCCACAAAAGACCAACTTTAATCCCTTGTACAGCAGCAGCTTTAAAGACTAACCAAGTGCGACACGAGAAAGCCACAAAAGAGAACAGGAGAAGGCCAAAAGTAAAACGAAGAAAGCAATAAATAATGCCAACTAGACCGAGTTCGTCGAGGTGAGATCTCAAAATAAAACCGAACAAAATCGCATGAACGGGTGAACAAAATCTCGCACCACAGTTACCAAGGTCGCTCCTTTTGCACTAAGAGAGAAGAAAAAGAATCTCACCTTCAGACCAGATTTGCAGCCGGCGCCCTCCGATCGACCTGCATTACTCCAATGCGGCTTCAATCCTCACTTCGACGCCAAAAAGGAAAGAGGCAATCAAGAACTCCTCTTACTTCCGCATCGGACAAACATCCGCCGTTTGCGGACACTGTTGCATCCCGGAAATCCCAGCGGAGGCAGAAGATGCTTGAGCTATTATAGAACCCGAATCGAATGTTTACTCCCCGCCGAGGATGACTCCTCGGATCGGAGCCCTAACTCTTCTTTCCCCCAATCGAGCAATCGCCGAGCTCCACCACATGAAAAGGGTCACAGAGGCGATGAGCGCCGTTCCTTCCACCACTCTGCTTTTTTTTTTTAATTTCTTCTTCTTTTTGCTATTGAGTTCTCCTACAATTATCCCCAATTCGTCAGCTATTCACAATACAGCCCTGGCCTTTTTCTATCAGGTGCTAAACACCATACACCATAACTCGAGTCGAAAAACTCTTACAACCACCACGTTTCGTGCTTCTATTGGAACAAATCGCGTTGGACGTTCGGATCATCGTAGGCTCGCGGAAGTATACGCGCTGGCAGCGGCGTGGGGGCCTTCCAATTGCCAAAAAGGGACACGGAAGTTGGCATTAACTACGGGATTGTCCTTATGGCTTCTTTCGTTGCGCTGGATATTTTTGAAGTTGAGGGAGTGATGATGTGGATTATTTTATTATTTTATTATTAAACTTAGAAGATGCATTTTTTTCCAGATTGTTTATTAATTTTATGACAAAAATCAAAATGTTGCATTATTGGGAAGCAAACTTTCTAGGTCTTCAAATTTTATTTTTTTTATATGGAGTTCACTTTTTATCAAGACCATGCTACTAATTAATAATTTACTGACTACACAAGGTCATTTGTATCACTGCAAGAGTGCTTGACCACATGGCCTGTTTGTTAAAGTGCAGTACTAATATGTTTAATTTGTCCTAAGAAAAAAAAAAAGAGAGTGGTAATGATGAGGATAGTGTGCAGTGGTCTATCTCATGCCCGTGATTAATTAAACAATATGATTTGTCCTTTTTTTCTTTCTTGGATAAAGTAAAAAAAAAAGTCATGATAATTAGAGAACATATGGAACAAAATTTCTCAAAATAAAAACATACTATTTTGATGACAGAAAAAAAGGCATTGATAGTTTTATTCTTTACTAGATTTATTGTTGCTTTTGTATTGTTACATTAGTATACTCAAAATAATTGTAGTTATTTAAAATATTCAATGAGATTTTTTATTAATATATTCAAATTAATTTAAATTATATTTCAGATGCAAGCATATTTTTTCCTCTGCGTTTTTAGTAACTCCATGTCGTTTTCTCTCGTCCCATTTATGCGTCATGATCGTTTAAAACTCATGTAGATGACATTGACAAATATATGAAAAATAATGCAGGTAGCCAGGTAGATATAATAATTAGTCACCTGTAGACCGTAGTGCTTTCAGCAATTGATAATATTAATCATAACAGATGATAAAAGGAAAGAATCAACGAGAATAAAAAGAATGGGTTAATGTTTGTGCTATCCCATAAATTATATTTCTATTAGTCACTGTTCAATTCATTATGAATGATGATTTAATTAATTTAATAATTTTTTAATTCATCGTTCATTATAAAATGGATAGTGATTAATAAAAGTATGATGATAATTATTTTTTTCAAAAAAATAGATATTAATTTTAGTAAGTGTTTAAATAAAAATTAATATTATAAAAATAAAGTTTAATTTTACTAATTAACAAAAATAAAAGTACATATTAAATTTTTTTATTAAAAGTATTTTATCAAAAATATAGAATTCAAATATAATAAATTATTTCTTTACTAAATTATATTTGAAAATATTTTTAAAAAATGAAATGATAAGTAATAAATAATATTATATTAATCCTATATAATAAATATTTTATATTTAATAAATACATTATTTTATATTGAAAAGTTTAAAAAATAAAATGATAAAAAAAGATGGAAAAGAAAGAAAAAGATAGTGAAATGAAAAAAAATTTAAAAAAAAAAGGGTGACGGCTCGATTCCATTAAGCATGAACCAAGTCACGTGAAATTTGATTCCACAAGTTATTAATATAATCTGATTCCACCTCAAAAATTCACTTCAAAAATTTAGCCACTTGATGACGTTTGGTAAACTAATGCGTCTTATTCAACAAATGCGTCGTTCAAATAGTCACACAATAAAAGAGGCCCTAAATTTCCATCGAAAAAAAAAAGAGGTCCTAAATGTTGTTATGGCCGGTGTTGTAGGAGAATTTTTAGGCTAAATGTACTTTTTTCAAATGAAAGGAAACCATCGCCTTTGTGTGCTGTATATGAACTTTCTCATTTGTCTGCAAACTTTATACATGTTCAACTTCTATTAGCATGCACGAGTGGGGTCCTTTTACAAATATATATATATATATGCATACTTTAATAAAGATATCATCATACCAAGATAAGCTGACACCTCACATGGCATATTTTCAACTCCAACTTTTTATTTCAATTGCCCTTTGCGCATGATAATTTTGAGAAATGAAGCGAAAAAATGTTTTTTTAAAAAAAAATATAGAACTTATTTTTTTTACTTTGTAAATGTCAATGTATCAAATGGCCGGTATCACTAAATGTGATAGTGATAATTATTAAGAAATTACCAGAATTAAGTAAATATATATATGTGCGTAATTAACATTAATTATTCCAATGATAATAATATTGACTACAAGGAAACCAATTACAACTTTTACTTTTCAGAGGTTTATTTATGCCATCACTAAATGTGGTAATTATACTTAATTATTAAGAAATGATTAGAGAAAAGGGGAATCCAAAAATTTTCAGAAAAAAATAAACGATAGATGTGGATGGTGGTTGAGAATGATACTAAAGAGAGAATCCAACTTTGTTTAGTGTGTGCATATATAAAGTTCGATTCTCTGTTTTGGTATAATTCTCAACCACCATTCACATGTAGTAAAATATAGAAGCTGTGCGTAGTACGTACGTGTCTACGAATTCTATTGAGAATAATGTACATCAATAAATAATCAAAACAACGAAATAAAAAAATGATCATAATGATTTAATGTTATAAAATTATTTTGATCAATATAAATATAAAAAAAACATCCACGAACAAGAAGGTCGTCGTCAAAAAAATTTATTATGAAAAAAATATATTATATAAAACTCTAATACTCATATGTATAAAAGTCTGTACTACTGCACTTCCCACAAGAATCAATCACGAGTTATGAGTTCGATCTCCTGTGTTGTCATCGTAAATTCTTTTTTTTTTCTTTTATAATTTTAAGTACATAATACATAATTTAAGTTACATCAATAATTTTGATCTCTACATGATGTATATGTAAATAGAATTCAGGAGGGAGTGTTTGGAAGTAGAATAAGCAGCGAACAAAATAATTTATTCTCCAAACAAGTAAAAACCTGAGTTGGATTTATTATCCAGTCAAAAAATGATTATATATGGGAATCTTAAAAAAAGTGAAGTTTAATTATTCTATCTAGTTTATTACTGTTAGTTTATTCCAAACATAATATTTTTTCTTACTCTTGAATAAAACATAGAATAATAAATATAGTTGAACAATAATTCTTGTTCTATGAATAATAATACTTTTTCCAAACACCCGGAGAAGACTACTAATTTTATCAATGGGCATAAAATCGAGTATATAAATATTTTGTATCTCTTGCGCATGCCTACAAAATATTATGAATAAATTGATTTCAAACATGCCTACAAAATAATATTTTCCAAACACCGGTGACCTTGGCTACTACCCCGGCCCCCACCCACTTCAAAGTTCCAAGTTCCAAACATGCCTACAAAATATATTGATTTCCAAACGTAAGAACTCTAACTTAATTAATTGGATGTTAAAAAAAATGATACCATATGAATAAATTTTAATTAAAATAATAATTCCGAGAATCAAATATAAGATTACAAATGCATAACACAACTTCCCTATTCACTTCTTCTTCTTCTTTCCTACTGTCATTTCTGCATTCTCATATTAGTTTAATATCATTTTGAATCGTACGCATGACACAGTATAATTCTTTGAGCATGCAAAAAGAAGAAAAAAATCAAATTTGAAATATGCGCCATCAATGTGGCACCTGCCCTTCAATTGATCCACATGTACCTAGCAGTCGTCACGAGTCTACGACTACACAAGTGTTAATGGTGGTAATTAATAACTTCAACATTTTATTCGAATTGCCATTCAAATCTCTTTATTGTGATAAACAATTTATTCCCATTTAAATCTTGCATGTACAAACTATTTATTTTTTTGTTAAAAGTGTTATTCGTCTTGAAGGAAAAGAATTCATGAAATGGTAATTGGATTTTTATTCTACCGCTTTAAATCATTTCTTACTATTTTAGTCATTAATCAGTATCTTTAATAACAACAATTAGACGGATATAATGACTGTGTTTTTACTGTGAATAAAGTTCACATTTTGTATCCAGTCTTATATTGGCCTTTCATTCCATCTCACCCCAACATCTTTAAAGTTTAAATAATTAATATGCATATTATTTAGATATTTATTGTACCACATCATAATTTTCCTACAAATTTTAAAATTCATTGACGCCGATCACCAGTTAATCGTTTGGTGGAACAAACGTCTGAAATCATAACGGTTGACATAATGAACGTGGTGCCACTAATCTATCACTTTCCACAAAGTGAACGTCCAAAAGCATAACGGATAAAAAATGAGGAAAGTCGATTGCGATACTTGTCTCAATTTGTGTCATAATAACACCTTAGAATTCACATAGCCCCTCATCCACGTCCTTTGGGTTCAGACGAAATGAAACTCCTCAAGATTTATGATTTTAAAAATTTATTAGCCTCTCTTCCTCTCTTTCTCTTCATCATCTCACCCTCTTCTTTCATTTTGTTGTGTGTTTTACTCCATTGTTGTCTCCGTCAGAGGACTTTGGAGGAGGTCAAGCAGGTGTTGGGCATGTGAGGAAGAAAGGAGCAGGAGGAGGAAGAGTTAGAGCTTGACCCATTGAAAAAAGAAATGGAAAATGCGACTATAAGGTATGATATTTGATATATAGATCATAGAGTAAAATTACTGATAGTTATGCATGTTTTAAGTAATAAAATGAGCCTAATATCGTGTTAGATATGGGTAGGTTATTGCTTTTGATTTATATCATCATATCCATATTTTATGTTGCCTTGATGGATTAGGAAATGAATGATTTGCATGCTGACATTGTTAGTTAAAGGATGCCTCAATTTTGATCTTTAGATAATGATTACTTCACAAGTTTTCTGCACAATTTGATCTCTAGTTTAGGTTATTGTGATTCCAGTTATGATATTATTTTGATTATCATGATTTATAAGCGATATGAAAGGTATGTGTCCCTTATGATATTTTATGTGAAAAATGAAGACGAAAATGCTTTTATATGACCTCTAAACTCTGTTAAATGTTAGGGATAAGTTTTTTTTTATGCCTAGAAATATTTGTTGTGTGAAAACTACTTGGAAACCTAAGGACACTACAACGAATGCGGCTCTATCGAGCAGAATGGACGATTGGCCCCATTGAATGCCCATTTATTCTTGAGAGAATATAACAACAATCATACTAGGTGACCGATTAGTTGATTAGACGTCCAATCTGAAATGTCGAGACCAAAACATACTTTCGATGATCAACCTTTCATTTGCATTGGTCGAATGATAACAATGAACTAAATCATGTGTTTACACTTTACAACTTGAACATAACATAAAATCGGTCGGAGTTTCAAACGTTCAAAACTGTCGGATGAGAGTTCATATTGTCCACAAAGATTGATGACTTATCGAACATCAGATCACATCCGAGTTTTGGACGAATGAATAGTAATCATAGTTGTGGCATCTTTCTTGACCGCGTTGATAAATGAAAAATCAAATGAGCAAAAAATGCTAACAAAGCAAAAGAATATTTGATCAATTGCATGAATGAAAAATTTGAATTAAATTTGGGATCGTTACATTTATCATAGAAATTCACATTGTCCTAATTTTCAATTTAAAACCATAAATAAAAACAACAAAACTAAAGCTTTAACATGAATGGAAATTTTAATATCTAAGAGAAAATGCTTAGATATATCATGAAGGAAAAATCAAAAGCAAGATAAAATAAATAATTATAAAAATCACACGAAAGATGCCAAATAATTTACATTATTTTCATCTGGGTGGGTTTCTGCTAAGTAATCTGGAACATTATTTTCAATCAAAATGCTATTCACAAATTTATTTGTTACGAAAGGAGGGAGAGAAATCACACAAGCACATAAGAACGTAGAGATTTACGAGATTCATTCAAAATTGAATTACGTTCTCGGATGGAGATAATTTTCGTGAAATATGGATAATTATAAGGATATAAAATAACCTAATTTATATTGAGGACTTTAATACTGAATAGAAAGCATAAATTCTAAAATTGTTTAAGTTTCGAGGACTCACCCCCAACCCTCTCAAGAGGATCCAGGGTGGATCCCCCCTAGATCTCCCCTGAGGTTCATTGTCCGGTAGCTAGATCTATCGTTTAAGCACTTACCTAATATATAAATTATTCTAAAATTTCAAACTAGGTTCACGTTGAAAGCATTATTTGATAATTATTGATTAGTACCCATAATCTGCTAACAAAATGTACTCGTAATTTAATTCAAAATTACACTCTGCTCGACACCTTCATTAACTCAATTAAACTTTTCATTAAAGGTTTAACTTTGTGTGTTCTGTTCTCTTCATGCATGGCACCTTTTTTTTAGATCTTTCCGACAAACTTAAACAAGGAGGAAGCATTCATGATGAAAATAATCATCCACCCGTCTACTAACCTCGCAATATGTACTAACCATGAGCACCTCACCAATCCTTCGTGATGATGACAGCCTAAGCTTCTGTATGCATTGGAGGTGAAGTCAGAGCTACATGCGTCTGATCAGTCGAAGGGGCAAAACCATCCAAGTTCTTTTTTTTTTTCTTTCTGACAAAACCTTGATTGTTTCTGCCCTCCTTACGATGTACCACTAATTAATCAGTCAGACGGTTTAATTAACAAGAGTTTCAACATGATAATGGAATGTGATACCTGCTGCACAAGCGAGACAACAGCATGCATATATCCAACTTGGCCACATCATGTATAGAAAATAGTAACTCCGAGGCTGAAAATAAGTGCAAGACTCTGTACAAGCGAACAGAAAAAAATGCTCTGTGAGCTGCCAGCTTCTCTTCTTATCATGATCTCGCATGTCTTTATTCAAGTTCGAATTTCAGAAGAATTAACTAGTGCAACCATGATTTCTATATTTATTTTTTCTGTACATTTGAGAAGCTAAATAAGGTTTACACAGAATGGCCCGCGTGCTGTGGTAGCAGGAGATTAATTACTTTCAGAACTGCACTTGTGGACAACAATATTCAAGTCCTCGCAATGATCTAGGAAACATGTCATTAAGACACGGCTGGCCATCTGCCAGGCATCATTTTGCAAGACAACATGTTGCAGCCAAATTTGCCGTTCTGTCAGCTTTGTTTTCTTTGCAACAGGCCATATGTAGCCAGCAAAGTCTTTGATTCCTTCCTAATCATATTTTATTTTATGATACATATTGTTAATTGATAAAGCACGAGATCAGGGTATGAGGTATCTTTAGCTATGAAAAAATCATCAGGTTAAAATTATTAATTTTGATTAGAAAAATACTTTGCACAACAACTAAATTGTTCAACAGCTTCCTTAAACGGCACAAACACATATAGAGTCCATGATATGATATTAAATTATCAACTGATTAAACTACTGTTAGTTAAGCATGTTCATATAGTTTTATGAGCATGCAATAGGATGGCACTATTTGTGGACATGTGAGAACAGAGGAGACATGAGCTCCTGTAGCTTCCTGTCTGTCTGATATATGCATCTCTGTCTTCTTTAATCACGGAGAATCCGTGACAGTTGGCATCCTTCTTCCTTCTCTTTTTTTCTTTTTGCTAGTAAATTAACGAGGGGGAGTTGGCATCTTTTTTTCTGTCATATGCTGTCACTAGCAAATTAGGGTATTGCAAAATCTAAAAGTTCATGGTGGGTTTGATAAATTTCTTCTTGCATGCGTCCTCCTTTCTCGTTATACATGCAAGTGGCCATCCCTCTCCCCACTCCCTTTCTCATCACTTATTTCTCAGGCCAATAGCAAATGGTGCTGAGCTCAGAGCTTCAAATGATTGCAAGCTGAATTCGTCACCTTCTTCGTCCTCGTATGTGTGTACATATCTGCTGATGATGTACTACTTCGCATGCACCTGGCGAGCAGCTGCATTACATACAAGAAGATCATGACCCATACGCTGGACATCTACTTCATTAAAACCACAATCTTATACAATGACGCATGCACGCATGCCTCAAATCTGTTCGGTGCCCTCACAGGAGATCATAATTATAATATAACTCCCCATTTAAACAACGATGCACAACGAGGTGTCAGGAATCTCGAATCAAACATGCATGCAACCGAGGATACACGATATAAACAATATATATATACTTTCAAATTCGCTCTTGGCCGAGGTCACCGGCTGCTGGAAAAGTCACGCGTTATCCTCGTACAATGTGCTGAGCACGAAGCAAAGCACGCAGTAGTCGTTAAGGAATCTCTCGTTTGCACATCTAACATGGAGAGAAGACGAAGGAAGAAGAGCCAAAAGGGTGTGTGTAAGAGAGAGAGAGAGAGAGAGAGAGAGAGAGAGAGAGAGAGAGAGAGAGAGAGAAAGAGAGAGAGAGAGAGAGAGAGAGAGAGAAGAAAGCAAATGGACGTGTCCTCCCGCATCGGCCTCCGGCCCAGGCGCGCGCGCTGCGCCCCGATTCCAACCCACGGCGCCCGGTTGTCGCTGCGCGGCCGGCCGCTCGGGCGAGCGGGCGGACCGAGGGATGCGGGCGCGTGCAGCGTGGGATGCAGGATGCCCGGGTGGATGCCGGATGAAACGAGGCCAAAGTGTCAAGGGAATAAGAAAATATATGGAGGAGCGCATCATGGAGTTCTCAGGTGTTTGAATAATGGCACAACGCAAGTGGGGGAGGTGGTGTTGTCAGCTGTGGCGTCGGAAGGAGGGAAAGCAACCAGCAGCACATGCAGCAGAGCTCGAGCGCTGGAGAGGAGAGAGAAAGAGGGAGGGAGGTAGATTAGATTACGTTGGTACAGGCATGCTGCAATTCAATGCGTCGCGAGTTAAATTATTTTATTATATAATAATATGTTTGACTAGTTGTGGTTTTAGTTTTATCATCGCGGATGAACGGGCGAAGGAGAGGAAAGAGCTTGTTTTCTTGTGATGGTGTTTTCTCTGTCTCTCACATCGCGATAGTTGTTTGAACAAAATTGATTAAATAGTGTTTGAACAAAATAGGTCGACGTATATTGATTCTATCAGTAATTGATAAATCAACGATGACTTTTAATAAATATTTTTTGAGTGAATTTAAAATAAATTTAAAATTATCATTAATTTGTAAATCAATGATAGTCCATATATATGGATCCATCTTGGATCCACATGATAAGTTTATTATTATATAAAGTAGAAAATATAACATTAAATAAGAAAAATACAAATGCTTAATTATTTATGCATGTATTTACATAATTTAATGAATAATATGAAGGCACCCTTATCCATAAAATTTTACGCAGGTTAACAATACTTACTAATATTAGGGCCATATATATATATATATATTGAACTCAATTAAAAAATCTAGATGTTATTAAAAAAACTGTGGAACAATATTCTAATATTGATTTTGGTTAAAACTTTCTTTGACATGTATTAGTATTAGAATTTAAGTACGTAAGTAATATCATAATAAGATTCTAATATAATAAAAACTATATTATGTATAATTTTTCTAAAAATATAATCATAAATCTTAATTAGTAAAATTATATTATAATACAATAAACATAATTGCTACACATGTGACATATTGCTTGCATTAATTTTTTAATTAATATGAAAATTATGTTTAATTTTATTGTAATATAGTACGAATTAAACTATAATAAACAATTAAGGACATACTTATTTATTATTATATAAAATATTTTATGAGATTTAGGATAATATATTAATACAAAAATAATTGTGTCTATATTAATAAACTAAGTGATAAATATGTCTGAAAATATATGTCAAAAAATGCATGTGAGTTTCTGCTAGAAGCAAGAAATCAACTCCTTGAGTTATGCCACGATCGTTATTCTTTTGGAATTAATATTTAGGTGAACCGTCTAAATTAGAACTAATTATAAACCTAGTTTCAGCATCCAAACAATATCATGTTTTATTTTTAAATATAGACTTTCACTCTAAAAATTAAGGGCGTAAGAAAAACTCCTCCAACTCAAAAAATCCATTCAACTCGAAAAAATTAAACCGAACAAATAGAAAATTAGATGTCTAGATATGATTTAGGATGATTTTTAATAATTAAAATTCATATGCTAAAATTAAGGTCTCACCTGAAAAAATCTTAGAGCCTGTGGAGCATATTTTTTATTTATATAATTAATACATATGTTATTAATTATTTTATTATTGATATAATATTTTTTGTATAAATTTCATACCTTTTCATCACATTATCAAACTATAATTTAATAAATTTAAAATTTTAATAGTATATTTTAGATTTAACATAAAATTAAGTATTTTTATATTAATTTAAAGTTATTATATTTTTTTAAAATATAATAATATAAAAGTAGGGCTTTGAAAAAAGCGTCCAAAAAATTCAACTCCTTATAGGGTGGTTTTTAATTTTTTCAAATGATTTTAAGATAATTTTTTTAATTTTAAAAACTGACCCAAAAAGGAATGACTCGAAAATTAGATCTGTCTTGAACTACTTTCGCCCTCGCTAAAAATTAGAATTTTTGAAAACTTGCCTATTGGATAGAATAGGTCTTTGACTAAGTTCTCTCGATGGGAAAGAATCAATATATTAATGAGACAAATAAAATTTTGAGGATGTGTGGCTTGAGAGAAATTAAAAGTTAAAAGCAGCTTTTTATGAATATATAAGACTATTTTTTATTTAAACTTTTTTCATATAAAATAGTCTAGTTAATATATTGTCATAAATGATTTTCCCGAGACAATTAGCGTGAATAAAAGTATTATATTATATTACTTAATAACTAACAAAAAATTTTATTGTTTAAAAGCATTATTACTTTTTATTATATAATAATGTTTTTTAAAAAATATTAACGTGATATTCTAAAATATTTTCGAAATAAAATTTAGTAAATAATTTCTTAAGCAATCAGAAAAAAACAAAGAGAGATAAAAAGGTCACGTCAAATAAAAAAAGAAAAAAACACTATGGCCACCCAAATCAATGGAATTTAGGGGCATTTGTTACAAGATAATTTAGATAGATTATTAATTATTTTATTTAAAATTTTTATGATCATCTTTCATTATCTCGTTTGGCTCTTATTAATTATCGATAATTTAATCTTATTTTAATAATTTTAATTATCATCTCATTAGTAATCTACATAACAGTCAAGAGTGGTGACTTTTCAAATTATTACTTGACATGTAATTTGATAAAAATATTCATTTCATAAATTTTTTTAACTTTAATATTTTATTATTAAATAAATATCATTTAACTTCGTATCTTTTATTATTTGAATTTTTTATAAATAATTCTTATTTTTTACTCATCTTATTTTGTTTATATTCACTTTTCTATTTTTTTTCTTTATTTGTTTAGGATATTATATGTTGAACGTGTAAAATAAAATTTAGTGATATTTTAGTAATTTTTTCTCTAATTATTTTAGCCATTACTATATTATCGATAATTAAAATAATAATAATTTATTTAAATAATGATATAAATTGTCTATTAGTTTATTTAAATGATGATCTAAATTTTCACTTTTTGCAGGAATCTCAAATGTGGAATCATACGTCATGCGACGCAGTGGGCCGAAACTTTGGTTCTAATGGGTTCTATCACGTCGCTTGGGAGTACAATCTTTCACGCTCTCGAACGCGGCAAGCCGTGAAGTCTAAGATCTCATTATTATCGCTCCTTAAATTTTATTGTCACTTTTAGATCATTTTACTTTTGTATTAAACAATAATAAAAATGTTTAGGCTCAAAATTAAAAGGTAAAATTATCGAGTATCTAATTTTTCATTTCATTTTATCAAAGTTTGAGTGGATATATATGGGCCATACCGCCATAGTTTTCGCTATAACCCACTGGAGTTGCACACGACGAAAATTTCAGCAGCACTCATATATTTCAGCCCACGGAGTATTTTGATAATTTACTCTTTAATTATTTTAATAATTATTTATATTATCAATACTTCTAAAATGATGTTTAAATACAATCTATTTAAACAATAATCTATATTATCGATTAATTAAATTAGTGATGCACCAAATCGTCTAAGACCTCTAGACATATTTCTGAAATATAGTGAATAAAATAAATGAAAATATTCTCCTTTGTTTATTAACTAATAATTTTCTTTCTGTCATTTCAAACGAAGAAAAGTTTTTTTGTTGAAATCCATCTTAATCAAAATGAATATATATACACACACATTCAATCGTGTTCAATAAGAAAATGTAATTCATTTAATGACATTTATTGCACTTTTAAAATAATTTTTAATTTTTTCATGGATTTTTTACAAAATTATAAATTTATGTATAAAAAATACACAAATTTCTACTTAGCCTATCAGCTCCACTTTCTCGGTTCACGAGGTGCATTATCGGATCTCTCTTTAATTTAGGGGTTTCTGCTATAGACAAGTAAAAATTGTTGAAAGTAATAATCTAACGAATATACTTCTACCTCTAGAAGTATTCTTTCAATTATTTTTCAACATTCCAACAAAAAAAACTTATACGCATAAAAAACCTCAGGTTTTGCCTGGTACACGCATTAAAATGGAACAAATATTAGAGAGTGTTTATTGGCTCGCAGCTACATTTAGCAGGGACTTGCTTTAGGGAAAACAAACTTATTAGTAGCTTTTATTGCTTTTTTAAAAGAATTTTCTTGTTATACAATGCACCCCATCTTATTCTACCAATTGAATCTGATACAAGAAAAAAAGAAAATAAAACTTACTATGCACCGTTCCATCGTATTTCATAAGTTCTACCTATTATACTAATTATTTAGAGGCTATTTGACTAAGCTTATGAGTCATTTATAAGTTAATTTAAAAAAAATTTCAACATTTGGTAACTTAAAAATTTGACTGATAAGGAGATATCAAATCTATTTATAAGTCAAAAAATAAGAAAAGGAAGGGATGCTTATTTTATTTCTAAAAAATAAATTAAATAGTTATCTCATAACTAACTAGTTGCTATTAATATAAGTAATTTTATTCAAACGTGTAATTGTTTATTTTTAAAAATAAATTTCAGTCAATAAAATACTTATCAACACTTCAATTTATCAATTATTCTATACTAGCTAAGCCAAACGGACCCTTAATATACTCTAACAAAATTAAAATGATGATACGATGCATGATAACCCATTTTCTCTTCATATTTAATAATACATAAGGCTAATCAGTAAGCACTGGTCACATTTATTAAGCCGCCAGCCCATTACAACTCAAAGCCCAACTGATATGGGCTCAGGTGAATCTACGGGTTATTGGATCTTCTGCGGTGTACTCCGAACCATTTGCAGATCCGGTCTTTATTGAGTCGGTCCGGATATGCGAATAATATGAACGGCGGAGATTTGAGGAACTGATTCGATCCGACGGTAGACTCGTGGACGGGAATCCACGGCGTGGGCAGTCCCCCGGTGCACTTTAGCGAGCGCGAGCATCTCAAGGCTTCCGTTGCTTTCATATAAAAAGGGGAGCCTGCGACGAGCGCCCCGAAGAGTTCTTCGTCTTCCCCCAATTGCGAGAGCGAAGCGAGAAGAGGGAGGAGGAGAGATGAGGGAGGAGGTGATAAGCTCGGGGACGGCGGAGGCAATGGCTATCGGGAGGTCTTCTTCTCCCCCTGCAACTCCTGCCGCCAGGTATTGAACGAGAGCGCTGGGTCTTGTTCCCCTCTTTTTTTCTTCTCGTGCTCTCTGTATGTTTTTTTTTTAATCTTTTCTAGGTGTTTTCTGTTCAATTGTCCTTCCTCTCTTGTTTAATTGGATGAATAATATCGAAGAATGCCGTGCGTGCCGAAAAGTCCCGGTTTTGGCGGTATTTGGCCCTTAAACCCTAAGTTTTTTTTTATGCATATGGATCGCATTCAGTTGAGTTCGGAAGCTTTTGCTATTTCCGCTGTGCAGAAAGGACCCCAAATTTTGGGTTAATATCCCTGAGATTGAGCTAATTTGGAAGCAGAGCGGGCCGATGCTTATTCTGTCATTAATTGTCTCAAGTTGCCGTTTTGATAGCTGTTTTGTAGTTGAAATGAGTGTGGGAACAATGTTTCTATTTGGAACGGATGCCTAGATTTGCTTGGAACCGAAATTGAGCTAAACTGACGTGGCTCGTATTTGATGCTGTTGCTGAATGAGTAACCATCTTGGTTTTACCCTTCATTTTGACCTATGTTGATAACTAGAAACTTAACATATTCTGATCCCGAGACCCTAGGATTTGATTTGAAGCAAATGAGTAGAATTTAGCCTTTTTTTTCCGGTAAGGTAGAGGGGCAGAGCCCTGGGGTTACAGGAGATTATATAGGAGGAAGGGGGTGCAGACAGGCCTGCAATGTCACAAAACAAGGTGGTGCCCATGAAAGCAGGGGGCACACGATTAGGGGCGCCGAAATGGCGTTAGTAGAAGCAAGTCTGGCTAGACCGTCAGCTGCTGAGTTTGCTTCACGATACACATGCATGACGATGATATCCCATTTCCTGGCCAGAAGTCGATGGATTTCAGCAACCATGCAAGAGATATGAGGTCCCGGGGTGGTGTCTTTGTTGAGGAGGAGAACGACTGCATCCGAGTCAGATTCCAGGATGATCTTGGTGAAGTTTTTGTTCCATGCGAGTTGCAGGCCACGTTGCACGCTAAGAAGTTCTGCAATAAGGCTTGGACTATGGTACTCAATAAATCTGCCAAGCCAGTGTCCATTATGGTCACGGATGAGTCCACCAACTCCAGCGCGGCAACGACCTGGAGGAGTCGAGGAGGATGCGCCATCGACATTGCACTTGACCCATCCCTCGGGCGGGGCGGGCTCCAGGCAGTGGGGGAAGGAGCGGTGGCGTTGCTTGATTTGTTCCATTGAGTGGCCAGAGAACAAGCATGGGCAGCTTTATGAATTATTGCCGTAGATGTGTAAGGTGAGGCTCCAGGGTTGAAGACACGGTGGTTCCTCCACAGCTAGATTTTCCAGCATCCTAGTCCGAAGACAATTGTCCAATCCACAGGGTGATGGCATCCGCGGGCAGTCTGCAAGTTGAAAGAGAGCCAGTCAGTGAGGTTTAACGCGAAGAAAGGGACTTGGAGCTGTGGAGGCACCAAATCACGCCAGAGGCGGGGCCCAATCACAGTCCCGGAGCATGTGCAGGATGGTTTCATTGCTGCGGTGGCAGCAGGGGCAAGAGTCGGAGGAGGATAGCTTCCGACGAAATCGTTGAGCAATAGCGAGGATTCTTCCATCGGCAGTCAGCCATAGGAAGCAACGGATCTGCTGCAGGCCAGGCCACTTCCATATGAGTCTCCAGAGGTGTTGTTCGGCGGTGAGAGGAGGAGGAGGCCGAGTGAGGAGGTGGTATGCAGATCTAGTGCTGAAAATTCCAGAGTCCTCATGAGGCCAGAAGATGCTATCTTCCTGTGTCGATTGGAGTTGGGGCGGAAAGTTGGAGAGGGTCAATAAGTCCTGGAATCTGAGGTGTGGGTGGATGAGATCCCAGCGCCATCCGGTGGAGGTTGACGTCGATGCAACAGTGACATTGTACAATCCATCAGAAGGCCTGGAGGTGAGTCTGGTCGACAATGCAGCCTGGCCGGGAATCCAAGTGTCCTGCCAATAGCGGGCGGTACGACCATCGCCCAGATGCCAGCTCATGTGCGGGGCGACAGAGTTCCAAGAGGAGGTGATTTGCTTCCAAATCCATGAGTCAGTTGCGTTAGCATGCAGGAGACCTCCAGGCCGAAAGCGCTTGCCATACTTTGCCTTCAGGACGCGGACCCAGAAGGCGTCAGGATTTGCATGGAGGCCCCAACCGATTTTGGCAAGTGTGGCAGTGTTGGCCTGGCTAAGGCAGCGCAGCCTAAGGCCGCCTGGGACCTTTGGCAGGGTGAGGGTCTTCCAATTTAGCTTTGATTGGCAGCTGTTAATAGATTGGTAATTGCAAACTTTTTGAATTTGAGGAGATGTTGCTGAGTTGAATTTGTGACAAAGTGGAAGCACAGAGAGTTTGATGCCCACTCTTTTGGTATACAACAACAACAACAAAGCCTTATCCCACTAGGTGGGGTCGGCTACATGGATCATACGACGCCAATTCGTTGATCCATGTTCATAAGATTCGACATGATTTTATGTTGGCTGTCGGAGCCTAACACAACCCTCCTCCTTTATCCGGGCTTGGGACCGGTTATAAAATATAGGCGGAGTTCCATGGGCTACTATTAAAATTGGAAAAAAAGTTAGATTGCTAAGATATCAGTTTGTCTGTGCACTTTCAAACCAATAGCTGAACTGCTGAACTAGGATAGTTCTAAATGATCTGAAAAAGTTTTTGCTTCAATAATTTTTATTTATCTTAGTCTTCATTGTCGATAATGTTGATGGCTTTTTTTTTAGAGGAATGTTGATGGCTTGTTATTTGACTTTGTTGTGGGAATGTTTGGTGCAAATAGATTGCGCCTTTGTCTACTTTGGAGGGATTTAGTTTGCCATTGGCACGACTTACAACCTTTATTCAAACCTTTCTATTTCTATTTCAAGGAGGTATCCTTGGCAAGTAGATTTTTGTAACTTTTATATTCCTCTGATTGTCGCTAGTTAATTGCTTCTGTATGTCCAAGACTCCAGCTCTTGGACAAACACAGCAGTTTATTCCTCTGTTTGGAGCAAGCCGTGATTGTGTTTAAATTGACTAGACGAGTTCATTCAGGGCCAAAATTATACTGTCTTTGTATTACGTCTCAGTTCTGCTGGGGCGTCATCACCTGCTGCTCCAACAAATGTAGCCAGTATAGATTGGCTTGGAAGCGCACAGGGTTCAAAAGCATCTTCTTTTCAGCAACCACTCCATGCTTCTTTGAGCACCAATGCTGGTGGATCTACCTTGGGATCTTCAGAATCCACTTGCAGACCATGGGAAAGGGGGGATCTACTTAAACGGATAGCCACATTCAAGCCATCAAATTGGTCTGCAAAACCAAAGGTTAGCCGTCCAATTTTCCTATTTGTGTATTGTTATTATTCTTTTGTGTTTCTTGCGGTCGCACTTTCTTGTCTTTGACACATCCATGTTTAGTAGTGGTATTATGTCCTTCGTGTGCGTATTCTGTGTGTGTGCCTACATACATGCACATCAAGTACACCTGTAAAGTTATTTTTACTCAACCTTTAATATTTATAATTATGCCATCGATTATGAAATCCTTACGCATACCACAATTTGGAGCTTTCCTTGTGTCTAACTTCATTTGCAATGTCGTTCTATATTTTAGACGATAGATTAACACCTATCTGCCAATGGTTTCTTTACATTTCCTAGGCATGGATTGCAGACATAAAGTTGAAAAAGAATACTGGGGAAAAAATTGTGATGTAGTATTTATCCATGAGATCTAGACTACTTTTACACTATTGATTGATACTTTGGTAGCCAACATGTCTTTCAATGATACAAAAGTTTATTTTCTTTTCCCAAAGATGAGAAACGGTTGAAAATTTTATTACTTATCACTGGAAATAGCATTGTGTTCCTTTTCATTTTGAAAATAGTATTCAGATGCCACTGTGCATTTTTCCTACTGCATATACCAACTTCTGATGTGTTATCTTCTCACTCTTTGCTACAGTGAATTTTGCATGGCATAGATGCTAGATTTTGGGATACTTGCATTCATCATTTCAATAGATGATGTACCCTTTTAGATTAGTATGTGTTGTAGATACTGTTGCAAATAGGCAACATCTTTTCTGTTGTGTTCAGTTTAGTTTAAATGAATTAATCATTGCATATTTTTATGCTCAAATTCCAAGCGATTTACAATTATGGTTTTGTTCTTCATGATTCAAGACTTTTAGGATGTTAAAACCTGCAGGGAGCAAGTTCTCTATCCTGTGCCCGTCATGGCTGGATGAACATTGACAAAGATATAATTGAGTGTGTGTCTTGCGGCTCACATCTGACTTTTTCTTCGCCAGCTTCAAGTAAACCTGCTGAAGGTATTGTCATATGTTAGTTACTACTCAAAAGGAAAAAAAAGAGTAATAGTATCTACCACATTCCGTCAATTATGTTGTTATCTGAATCGGGGCACTCTTCTCTTGCTAATGCGCAGTCTTCTGGACCAGCATTCTCAGAATTGTGTAAGATTATAAATTTGTTCCACCAAATTGGTTAGATGTTCTCGTTTGTTAGTTTAATGCATGAGAATTCATGGTAGATATGTTGCCCATGGGTTCCTATGGCAAATTTATGTACTCTTTCTCTTGATGTACTTTGTGCCACTCAAAAAGGGTCAACTATACGTATTTACTCAAGGCCGGGTCTGCATTTAGGCTAGGAAGGTGAACCAATCTTGTATTCATATAAGGGTGGGAATTTGGTATTATTCATAACTAAGTGGCTTGAATTGAGTTCTAGACAAGCATTATACTATTTTAGGAGAGGGTTTCCTGTACAATACCCCTTTTAGGGTAGGGGTGAGTTTTTTTGTTGTACTTTGCCAATAATTTTTTGTTTGAGTGGTTTGATGACTTGATTGTGATTCTGATGATCATAGCTCATATGAGGCGTGATTCAGATAATTTTGTTATTTATTTTTTAATTGAATTTGAACAGAGCTGATTGCCCCGAGTCCCGACCTTGCCACCCTTGTCTCCAACATGTTACTATGATTTCAATATATAATTGCTTCTTTATTAAAAAATATGCAGCTGGTTTATGACAATAATCCATTTTGTCTTCCAGTTGATCTTGACGTGGAAGCATTTGTAGAGCAGCTTGATGCAGGTCACAAAGTTGATTGTCCTTGGAAAGGCAATTGCTGTGCTGACAGTTTGGCACAGTTTCCGCCAACTCTGCCATCAGCGCTCATTGGGGGTTACAAAGATCGCTGGGATGGTCTTCTGCAATTCCTCTGTCTGCCAGTGATAGCTTCATCAGCTGTTGAAACTATGAAACTTACAAGAAGCAGAGAAATTGATCTTTTCCTTTCTCAGACACATTCTTCTTTGGAATTATTTAGAGCAGACAGCACTCCTGCAACAAAACTTTCTCATGAGCACCCAATTTGTAGTTATGACCATGTGACGTATCGACTATGGCTGATTTTTGGAATTTCCCATTTCAATGGTAACATACTTCCTCTTTGACTAACTTCTTTTTTCTTTATTGAATGTGTAGGCACAGAAGCTTATAAGCCTTTGTGGTTGGGAGCCTAGATGGCTTCCAAATGTCCAAGACTGTGAAGAAAATTCAGCTGAATCAGCTAAAAATGGATGCTCAATTATCCCTACTAATGGTGAATATAACAATTCCAACTTTCAAGGACCTAGTAAGAGCAAGTTTTCCACTTCTAAAAAGGACAGAGGCAAAGGAAAATCCCCTGTTGAAGAAACAAGGAGCAATATCCGATGCCCTTTATTGGATTGCAGCTTATGCGGAGCTACTGTTAGAATTTGGAATTTCCAGACATTACCACGTCCTGCACAGTTAGAGCCCAACAGTATCGATGCACCTGATGGTGGTAAAAAGTTGCTTACTACACGTGGAGTGAGTGCTGCCAGTGGAATCAATGGATGTGTTGCCACAGAAGTAACAGATAAAGAACAAATGGAGGGCCCTGATGAAGCGGCAACAAATGAAGATGGAAGGACACAATCAAATGTTGGTGTAGATTTGAATCTCACAATTGGAGGATTGTCATCAACACAATCTGTGATACCGACAGCATCTGAGCATTTTGACAATGGGGGAATGGGGAGGTATTTAATTATTGGCCAGCCTACTGGAAGTGAGGTTGGTGATCGGGCAGCTTCATATGAGTCGCGGGGTCCAAGCACTAGGAAGCGCAACTTGGAGGAAGGTGGGAGCACTGTTGATAGGCCACAAGACCGGATTCAGCGTGCTGATAGTATAGAAGGAACTGTCATTGATCGCGATGCAGATGAAGTTGATGATGGTACTCAGGATTCTGATGGCCCATACAAGCGGGCCCGTTGGTTTGATATCTTTGACAGCAATCCTAGATCACGTAGGATAGATTCTTCTGGTGCTGGTCCTAGCCGTAATTTGGGTTTTGACTTAGATATTGACGTCAACAGAGTTGATTCTGTTAAGGAAGAAAGTGATGTAGGAGTTGGATTTCCATCGACGAGAGATTCGGCAAGAGCATCTTCTGTGATTGCAATGGACACAATCTGTAGCCCACAGGAAGATTCTATGGAAAGTGTTGAAAATTATCCAGGAGATGGTGGTGATATTAGTTTTCCATCTCCAAGTATACCCAGGAACCTAGACATGAACGACGCATTAGATTCCAATTTTAGTAACCAAGCACAACAAAGTGCTTATGTGCAACCTGCTGGGGAAAGTGTCGCCAGAGAAATGGGAGGCAGCAGCACAAATGATGGAGAAGAGATTGTCAATGCAGAAACTGTTACAGCTTATGCCAGGGATAGGTTCAGTTTGGGAATTAGTGGAGGAAGTGTTGGCATGGGTGCTAGTCACGAGGCTGAAATTCATGGGGTTGATGTATCTGTGCATAGAGCTGACAGTGCCGTTGGTGATGGGGAACCAGTTGCCGAGGTCACTGAGAATGTTGGCCAAACTGGTGAATCAGCACCTGGGCCAGGGGTTATGGATGAGTTTGTCCCAGAAGTTAGAATTGATCCTCATGGAGAAAGTCAAGAAATGATGTCTCGTTCCGTTGGAAGGGCTGATAGTGGTTCAAAAGTTTATGGTTCAACAAAGGCTGATTCAATGGAAAGTGGAGAGAAGGTTAGTCATAATGTAGGTCATGGTAGTGGTGCCCATCCTTCGCTTTCTTGCAATGCAGTAATTTGCTCAACATATGAGGCATCAAAGGAAGAGGTAACACAAATTGGCAAGGCGTCTGTTACTGATGATTGTGCTTTCTTCGTATCAGGTTATGTACCTGGCAGTGGAATAGGTAACTATTTGGGTGTTCTTTTCTGCGTTTGTAGTTTGTTGGTTCACTATAATAAACAAATTCACTCTTATGTCTTCATGTATTTGTATATCCTACTAGTGTCTTGAATAAAGAATAAGTTGTGGGGAAAATATTTTCTGGAACAGTCAGGAAAAGCATTTTTTCTGTTATTTGGTTCTGTAATAAATTTTAATGAAGAATATGTATTCTATTTATTTACATATAATATTGGGTATAGATTGAGGTAAGAAATGTTTTCCCTTCTTCATAAAAGGAAAACAAATTTCTCCAAGTTGTATACAATTTCTTAGTCGACTGAAATATTTTTTGTTGACGTTTTTCCTGGTTGCCAAACACAGGAAAGGCAGGAAACCATCTCCATGTAGAATGTTCCCTATCCAAACACAGAGAACCTAAATTTCCTAATATTTGCATCAGTCATCTTACAAGTCAAAATGTTAGTGCTAACTTCTATAGTTACTTTTCTCAAAAAAAAAAAAAATTCTATAGTTACCTGTAGTGAATCTTGTAGGTACTCTTCTTGGCGCATCATCATTTCATTCTCTGTGAATTCATTTTTCACTCTTGTAATGCATTAAGAAACATGTTTTGAGCAATAAACAGTAACATTGTTTCGGATAATTTTGTAGCAATGATTGCTGCAGTAAGGTGATAGGCAACTGTGATAGATCTGCATTCAGCGTTGGCATTTGGCAGCATTTTAATCATATTTATGAGACCACTGCTTGTGTCAACGGGGCTGCTGCTGCCATGTTTAATGCATATATGTTTTCTTTCTAGCACAATGCTGCTGCATTAGCAACATCCATGGTTTTGATTTGTTAAGCTGTTGGCTTGTAGATTTCATGTGGCTCATCCTTTCAGTTTTTACAATATAATAATATTAAAAACTAAGATGTCAATTTGTCTTACAGGAATCGCAAATGAAGAAAATGAATATGTAGGGGAAGCTGGAGAATTTGACCCTATTAAACATCACTATAATTACTGCCCATGGGTAAACAGAAATGTTGCATCTGCTGGTTGTAGTAGTGATGTTGCTTCAAATGTTAGCAGTTTTGAAGCCCATTGTGGTTGGGAGCTTACTCTCGATGCCTTGGACACCTTCCAATCCCTTGGTCATGTTCCCAATCAAATAATGCGGTCTGAATCTGCAGCTTCTCTTTATAAGGTAAATATCATCTTGCTTATTTTCTGCGAGTAATTTTCACCGTGAGTCCCTCAACTTTAACTCAATCCCATTTTAGTCTCCCAACTTCATCTTGTAACAAAACAACCATTCAGCTTATAAGTTTATAACAAAATAGTTCCCTTAACCTATTGGATGCTGGCATTTATATAAGCTGAATTCAAATACAACAACAACAAAGTCTTATCCCACTAGGTGGGGTCGGTTACATGGATCATACAACGTCATTCCGCATTCATTGATCCATGTTCATGAGATTCGACAGGGTTTTACGTTGGCTATCTGGGCCTAACACAACCCTCCTCCTTTATCCGGGCTTGGGACCGGCTATAAAATATAGGCGGAGTTATTGAGTACCAATAAAATCAGGGCTAAATGGTGGCGGCAATGTTCCTTCAGGAGGCCGATAATTCACTGCTGCTGATGATGTCACAGACCAAGGTGCAGAAAAGGGTTGAGGAACATGGCGAGGTTGATGATCAGTAGGAATTTGAGTCGTGTGACCTGCTCCAAGCTGAGCGAAATCTGTATTATAATTAATAGCAGGAGAATACAATGGCTGCATCGTATAAGTACCACCACTGAATCCAAACCCAGGATCAAATCTTTGCATGTACCTGTCATATCAAATATTATATATTTATTAAAAATAATATAAAGTTATTTATTAAAATATAATAAAAAATTGAAAAGACAGAGGGGGACAAAATGATGTTGAAATTATTTATAAGTTGTACTAAAATAAATAAAATATATTTTAAAGGACTTAATGGACGTGTCCCTCCTTTAAAAGAGGAATCTCCGCTTTTCTTATTCATCATATCAAGAATCTATGAATCAAATTTAAAGTCTTTAAATGGAAATGAATAAAATAAGATTCATAAATTTCTAATCAATGAATAGAAACATAGGAGACACGGTATCCCTCCCTTAAATAGGAGGACACCTTCATTTTTTCCTATTTTAAAATAAAAATATATAATTATTTATTTAAAAAAAATTAAAAGAAAGATAAAGTATTTAGTAACTATATTTTATTTATTTTAAAGTATGCCAAGTTAGCATGTTAATAAAAAAAATTTAATATAGTATATCCACATTTTTATGTGCACTAATAAAAAATAATATATGAATATTTATTTAAAATTTAAATAAAAAAAGAGAAAGACCCTCCCTCTCTCTCATTTTTTTCTAAATTTTTTTAATTTATTTTAAATAAATATTTATATATTGTTTTAATAAATATATTATTTGTTTTGAGTTAGATTGTTATGTCACCATCCAAATCAGCAAATTGACCTGAAAACCTGTTATTGCAAGTTAAGAGGACTATTTTGTTACAAACTTATAACTTGGGGGACTACTTTGTTACAAAATGAAGTTGGGGGATCAAAATGGGATTGAGTTAAAGTTGAGAGACTAATGACAAAAACTAGTCTATTTTGTGCTTGCAAAAAAAAGAAAAAATTGTGACATCTATCTGTTGTCAACAAATCTCTGAATTCCCTTTCAACTTATTGCAATATGTCATCATTAGTTCACTAAAAAGATCTTTTGTGGCCTTCTTTTTGAAGTCCAGTGGAACTTTCCCTAAAAAAGAGTCCACTGGAATTCTCGAGACATTTCGGTTGAGACACTTGCTTGCTAAACACTAATGGGGTCACTTGTTATACAGTTATGATAACTTTCTAAACACCAATGGGATCACATATTATACAGTTGTGACAAATTATAATTTGTCAGTTGTTTCAAAACGATTGTGAAAGATGTGCAGGGAATGATGCAAAGACTGACATGTGTTTTCATGGGATAAATTATTGTTAACTGATTAATAAACCAACGATCTTTATTTATTCGATATGCAAAATGGAGTTTTCGTCATGTTAGCAGGATTAGATGTGATCTTTGAAGCTATATTCAATTTCTTGTGTAAAATACACTTGGTTTTCTAGGTAAGTTTCAATCATCCTTCAAAAAATAAAAGAAAAAAAGGAAAAAGATAAGTCAATGCAATCGAAAAAGAGATACCACACATACCTTATGATTATTTTGTGATTCGTGTGTTCAGGATGACCATGTATCCCCTAGCCAAAAACTTTTGACACGTCATTCTGTGAGTAGAAGGCAGGGAAAGAAATAATTCCAATTTATCTTCAATTCAGGTATGAAAAAAAAGAATATCTAACTCATTTGCTTGAAATATGTCTATTTTATTTGGTAATATTGGTTGTGGCTTCATTTTTCCTCTTAACTGGAGTCTTTGACTGTTGAACTTCCTTTGTCTTTCCACAGTTTCATATCTTTTGCAATTTCCTAGGACATGATTTCAAAAGTAAAATAAGCCCCTATGATGTTTTTGTGTATTAAAGTAAAGATTTGTTAAGTTTAATGTGACATATATCAAGCAAAAAGTGAAAAAAGAACACAAGATTCACGATGTTCATCTTTGAATAAACCATGTACCCAAACGACAATTTTTTATGAGATGAATATTTTTTTTCTTTATTTTTTTACATTTATTTTTCCTTTTCAACTTTTTTCTTTTACAATTTTCTCTCTCTTATTTTCCTTATATAAAATAATTTATTTATTAAATATAAAAATATTCCTTATAAAGGATTAATTAAATATTATTTATTACTTATTATTTTATCAACAAAAAATAATATTTTGTTAAATATAATTTATTAAAAAATTATTATATTTAAATTCTATACTTTTAACAAAATATTTTTAATAAAAAATTTAAATTTAAATTTATTTTTTTTATTAATTAAAAATATACTTTTATTTATAATATCTAATTTTTATTCAAATGCCTACTAAATTAATCTATCAACAACAACAACAACAAAGCCTTATCCCACTAGGTGGGGTCGGCTACATGGATCATACGACGCCATATTCGTTGATCCATGTTCATAAGATTCGACAGGATTTTATGCTAGCTGTCGGGGCCTAACACAACCCTCCTCCTTTATCCGGGCTTGGGACCAACTTTTCTAATTCAAGTTCATTCACCAAGCCTTGAAATCTTCCAATTGTACCAAAAATGGATTTCATTGATGCTCTTCTATCACATCTATTTTTTTTCATATCAGAACAACTTTCTAGTTTCTCATCATTACGTTCCACTCCATTTAAATATACCTCAAACTAATCTGTCAATTTGATTATTGAGTGGAACTCAGAAGAATACAATTCCACTGTTCAAACGGTCCCTAAGTATAATTAGCTTATCCAAGAAAGTTTTAAATTCTAAATTTATCATATGTAGGAGAGAGCACAAGTAAGAGTTTCATTGTCAATTCCTCGAGCCACTATTTGGTCGGGGAATATCATCGTTTGGCCAGGGAATATCATTCTTTTCTTTCTTTTCTAGTCCAAATCAGTCTGGTGCTAGTAGTTTTGAACACCGCGAGCCCCGTAGGAGTATCCAAAAAAAGCACTGAGTTAATATATTGACTCAATACAACATAAGAAATGGAAATTTGTTAACTGTCTAGATTTTGGAGGTTCACCTAATATATCAAGTGAACCCTGAATGAGACGAGCGACTTCGCCATTCCAGATGTGTGAGAAGTCATACTATATTGCTTCTCACTCTCTGTAAGTTGCCAAGAGGTCGAGGGATCAAAACTAGCCTTCCTCTATTTTTTGTCTTAAAAAAAATACATATAATGCAACTTGATAAATTTTCTCTTTCTTTTAACTGAAGTCAAGCCCTTTTCTGCTTTTCTTTCTCCTTTGCATCCACTGACAGAGAATATGATATTTCAATGAAATCTTAGTTATTTTATGTTTTGATAAGTGACTAGTTACCCTAACGAGTTTACAAATCTCCAATTTGTTTGGTGTGCCTGTGCTATAGATTGAACCTTAAGGTCAGCCAATGCTTTGAGCACAGATTTTTTTCCTTGCACAAATCTCATGAAATTGAATTCAGAATCAAATGCTAAATGCATTTATCTCTTTTTATCTCTGTTACAGTTTATATTAAATCTTTTAGTTGACGCAGGACAGTTCAATACGGACACGAGCAATAAAGTTTCTCTGATATTTATGAGCTAGGCATGTTTAAACAATTAAATTACTGACACTTGCATGCAATCCCTATTATCAGATTTACAGTATATCTTTTGAACAATTATTCATCCATGGTACAGACAGTGTAATATCTATTTTTTATCTTAAAATAGTGGATCCATCTTTGGGACAGGCATCCTTTATAGTATCTTTCTCTTTTATGACATCGAAATGTCCAGCTGATTAGCCTCTCTCGTAAGGGTAGGTTATTGGAAATTTCTATGCCTTAAGATGGGTCCATATCATGATCTTTAGTTCCAATCTCGTCTTTTGTTAAAAGCTGTGTGATTTGATAGATAATTATTAATGCCTTTCCTCATTATTATTGATTATTTATGGTTCATATTCCTAGGACAGCATCTGGGAGATGATTTGACTTGCAAACGAGATTGATTAAGGGAGCTTATAAATTCTGGGATGCACTAGAAGCAGGTAAATTGAATGACTTCACTGGATTCCTGTAACATTGGTGCTGACTTATGTAACTATATCTTCATGATTGAGGCTAACATGTGCATGAGGGTGCGTATATTTCTGTTCGTGGACACTGGTACAAGAAACTCGGCATAAATAAATAAACTTATCTTCCAATAAATTTGACTTCAGGAATATAGTCTATTTACTTATTGCTTGTCGTCTACTTCACATGCATGGTCATGCGTGTCGAGGTGAGCTTTTTTAATCGATCTAGCCAAAATGCCTGGAAAGGTATCAACTGCTAGCATCTTGTGAGGCAGGCCACCTTCTGGCCTTGTAATCCCTTTCTAAGGATTGTATTAACTGTTAGCAATTCTGCTTATAAGATGTTTGAATGTAGCTTTTTTTTTCCTTTGCTTTAGTTGTACAACAACAACAAAGTCTTATCCTACTAGATGAGGTCGGCTACATGGATCATACGACGTCATTCCGCTCTATTAGTAACCGCGTTACTTACGGATAACGACCTAGTATTAACACAATATATTCGTTTGATCCATGTTCATAAGATTCGATAGGGTTTTACGCTGGCTGTCGGGGTCTAACACAATCCTTCTCCTTTATCCGAACTTGGGACCGGCTATAAAACATAGGCGGAGTTACGAAAGAAAAAAAAGGGAGAATATATTCACTGTAATCTTAAATGCTCTCTTTGTGTGGTGACTTAATATTCACTGTAATCTTTTCTTTAGAGTTTTCATTTCCATAAAGAATGCGCAACCATTATTAGGCTAAATGTGTTTATTTTTCCAGCACAACAAAATAAAAGCCATCTTGCAGGACAGAAGCTGTATAAAGGGAGAATAAATTTACAAATAATGATAGAAGCCACAGATCCTAAAACCTATTTCCCTTTTCTTTTATCATCTGTTGGCAAGTTTCCTTGTATTGTTTTAAATGCCGAAGTAGCGGAAAAATCTCAATACGCTGTTCTGGCTAATTGTTAATAAACAACAACAACAAAGCCTTATCTCACTAGGTGGGGTCGGTTACATGGATCATACGACGTCATTCCGTATTCATTGATCCATATTCATGAGATTCGACAAACAATTTCGGCCAGTCGTTGGCTAATTATTAATAAATGCATACATATTTAGAGGCCAAACAATTTCGTTTGATGTTAATTTTATACAAATGAAACAGCAATTGTCCAGTCGTTTTGCTGGTTGCGTTGCATATTTATGGTCATTTCGGCCAAGTAAATTCCCGAACACAACAAGATCCCGGTACCTTTTGAACTTGGGATCTTAACTTTAGGGAGGAATTTGGATATCAGTAATTCCACTTTCTGTTTTTGCCTCCATTTCAACTTTGAGTTAAACTTCATTTTAGCTACGATAAAAGATGTTATCTTTTTTCTTTTCCCGTAAACAAACTTAACAAAGTTTAAAGACAAACTCAATTCTAATATTCTTCGAAGAGCGATGGGATTTTTTTATTCGTATTTGAGAAGTATTTGAATTATGTTTCATTACTTGGTTTAACTTGTTAGCGGATTGAATTTGGAAATTAATTAAATTTATTATACGTATATATATATTAAAAGGACTGTACGCCTAGTATTACTTACGAAAATATTTTCAAAAAGTTGGTCTCATTACTAAATCAACTAATTTTTTTCCGTATAGACTAACCCGACAAATTTGATTCAGATAGCTATAAAAGTTATACCTTTTGTTTTGGTTCTATAGAACGCAACTACGTCGTGCCCCTTTTTGGTCGGCCATCGTTCCTTGAGGTCTCTCTCTCTCTCTCTCTCTCTCTCTCTCTCTCTCTCTCTCTCTCTCTAAAATTCTCTCGAAGTAAAATGAAAAAAACAAAATATAGGGAAAATTTTCTTCCATTATTTAAATTATTTTTAGCTAGTAATTCTAAGTGAGCCGCATGAATATAAATTCTTTTTATCTAGAACGACGGAGTGATAATTTTAACATAATTTTCGAGGTGCTTCTAACATTCGTTGAATATTCAATATATTATCTATTATAATTTGTTAAATACATCAGTTGCTTTTTCATTCGAGATCATATTGACGCACGTTCATTCACATGCAGCTCGTTTTATTACGTTTTTTGAATCGTTAAAGACGTAATTCAAGTCATATCGAGAGAGGTCTGTCTTGCACTGCATGCAAAATATATATATTAGACCAAGAAGATTTCATAACTAATATTTTTCCCAGATGCCTAACCACGCACTAATAATAAAATCCACGTAACAATAATTTAGAGGTCAAATTGACACATATAATAACATTCCCTTCCTTAATTTCAAATTCCGCACAGTTCGCAGGCGCTCCAGCGACGAAGCCACAAACGCCAACGTTCACACTTCACCGTGACCTGCATGCCATGGCCAAAATGGCAAAGGGGTGCGTCAACAAATTGAAGGCTCAGAGAAAGGGGCAGCGCGAGCGAGCTGGCGGGCGCACCTAGCTAGCTGTTGCAGAGACCGCGCAGTTTGGCCGGGAAGGGCAGCGACGCCGCCGCGCACTTGCGCGGGAGCGCTGCGAGGTTCTCGGCCTTGAGGTCCCGGAAGCTGGCGGCCGCTCGCTTCAGGCAGCCGCACGCCGCCCGGCGCTCCCACGCGGTGGCCGCCAGGGCGTCGAGGGTGCGCACGCCGCCGCAGCACAGCACGGGCGGGTCGTTCTGGTAGCCGAGCAGGTAGTAGAGGCATGGGGCGAGGTTCACGGCCACTTCGCCGCACGTCATGGCGCCGGCCGGCCTGGGCATCACCGTCAGCTGAGCGACGACGGAGAGCAGCAGGGATAGGAGGAGGAGGTAGGAGCTTTCCGACGGCGTCGGCGCACCTGAGCTCATGGTTGCAGGGTGCTTCTTAAACTGTTTACGTATTGAGGGGTTTTGGTTAAGCCACAGGAAGAGGTGGTGTAATTAATGTGTTCTTTATATAATGCGCGCTTGATTGATCGGTTGAACTGGTCAGGATCCAAATTGCCCTTTTTTTTATTTCTCTTTCCTAAGAAGCGTTACGTTCTTCGATCGGTTTCACCACAAGGGAAACTGCATGAAGCATGAAGAGCATGCATACATTGTGCACCATACTTCTCGTGACATGCATATATATATATATATAGATGAGGAAAGAATAATTATTTTTTATAATTTATTATTTTGTAAAATTATTTTTATAGTTGTATATTAATGATTCTTTAAATTATTAGTAAAGAAAAAATAGAAAAAAATATGCATAAAATTATTTGACACATGCGTAATATGAAAAGTAACTCCGCCTATATTTTATAGCCGGTCCCAAGTCCGGATAAAGAAGGAAGGGTTGTGTTAAGTCCCGACAGCCAGCATAAAATTCTATCGAATCTTATGAACATGAATCAACGAATGGCGTCGTATGATCCATGTAGCCGACCTCACCTAGTGGGATAAGACTTTGTTGTTGTTGTTGATGCGTAATATGAAAAGTACGTGTCATCATACATACTAATTGACATAACATCTCTCAATTGCTAAGCATGGACAGTATTGCTTGTAAATCATATTTTAAGGCAATGACCGAAAACAAGATTGAGGACCCAATCAATTTGGTGCTTTTTTTTTTTGCGCAATTTAGTAGGTGTTTCTTTTTTTCGTTGGTAAAGAGGAATAGTATATCTAGATCGAATGCATGTAGAGATGATAGGTACATTCCCAATTCAAAACATGATACAGATAGTGATTATAATTCTAAATATAAACTAAGTCTACTCTGTGCGTTATACACTATTAGACATGAGCAACATGCTCCTAAACCTCTTTCTTGAGTTACAAAAGAAAGTTTAAAAAACAAACAAAGAAAACCATTATAGCTAAGTCTTATCCATGAAATTAAAATTGGCAGTCACGTTAGTTATATCTTATTGGTGTTCTTTACATCATAATATTATAAGTTCAAAGCTATCACAAAGGAGATTAGGATGATGCCACATGTCTTATTACTTACAAAAGATTACCAAGATTTGCATAGTCTAATTGAAAAGTTCTCGTTTAGATTCAATATTGATTACTAATTAAGTTCCTATTTATTGAGAAAACGTTTCTAAGGTTCGCAAGAGTGACAGTCATCGTTTGTCCAGCCACTATTATGATACAATAACAACAACAATAAAATCTTATTCCACTAGGTGGAATCGACTACATGAATTTAACTCCGTCTATATTTTATAGTCGGTCCCAAGCTCGAATAAAGAAGGAGAGTTATGTTAGACCCCGACAGTCAGTATAAAATCCCGTCGAATCTTATGACCATGGATCAACTATTATGATAAAGCAAGAAAACAAATATTCGGCCCCAAAGTACGTATCCCCTTATGGGCTATGAGACACGTGTACACAAGAGAAGAGCATAAGGAAACATACACAGATATAACCAGTCAATCATGAAGGTTCCCTGCAACACCTATTTATAATGTGAGTGAGACCCGATCTGTTTCTTTTGACATGCAACAGAGCTCCGTGCTTTGCCTTTATATCTATCAGAGTTTGTAGGCTTTGGAAAGAACGGAATAAGAATGGAATTGTGCAGCTTAATTGTTAGCATGAGCGAACAGGACGAACACACGTTGGAATGGGCAATGCTACAGCCTGACATCCGAACTTACAAATAAAAAATGCTAACAAAGGCCTAAATACAAACAAGGGGCAACCAAAGATGGTAAGGTGGCATTTGCCTCCCATGGAATTATTTAGATCGTGAAGTCTGTCACCTAAAAGCAAAACTGAGGCAGAATCTTTAGCAAGCAAAGTATAAATGTTTGTCTGACAAACTGAAATGCCTACAAAGAACTAAGTGAGGGGTGTTGCACTCCTAGAAAGTCCACAACTGTGCAACAGAGTGACCTTCCATACCAGAAAACTCAACAATTGCTTTGGCTGGAGGCGTATATCTTTTCAGGTAATCTTATAAGGTGCATATCAATCACAAGTTGCAATATCGTGATTGTTATTTCCTATAAGAGAATCAACACTTCTCTGAGCACATATAGTTTATCAATAGGTGGATGGCCAATGAAGTCCTTTGCGAAAAAATATTATGATCTGAATGATAATAACTCAACCGCACTTGCCTTGAGCTCCAGAAAATATCTGCAATACAGATGAGAAAATTCTCAGTCTAGCTTACAATCTTATATCTCAATGTTTCATATCATAACTGAACAACTAAAAAGGAGCAACGTTCAGTCAATCTTACCAACTAGACATATTACTTATTAGGAATTGCATGTATGCACATCAATACAAGTTAAAAAACATATCTACTTTACATGATCTAACATGTAGAATGGCTAAAAAAGGTCTAGTAGTTATGCCAAAATTTAATCTTTAAGAAATGGCGGTACACTATTATAATATTTTAATAACCACTAAATTTTACCATGGTTGAAACAGGTGCACGATACAAAGCCCGTAAAAGCAATTCCCTCACTGGCCAGTGTACAGGATGTCCAAGTAATGATTTAATTTCAAAGGTCATTCCTCTTCCTCAAAATCCATTAAAAAATCAGTTATATTCTCTGAATCATCAATAGCCTCTTCCAAAGACATTGAACCTTCTTTCTTTGGTTTTTCCTGGAGAGAACAAAACAAAACAATACATTATTTGGTTTACAAAATGGAGATTGTATTAATTAATAGAAACATGGATTGAAATTCGCTAAAATGTTGACTTAAGTTTCTTCAAATAAAAAAGGTGTCGAAAAGTTACATCAGTGATAGTCATTATGAGAATAACTTCCAGGACTACAGTCAATCTGTAGCTTATGCACATGATATGTGCATCGCATCAAAAAACTAAAGGGTCTTTGCAAAACCATGTTCAAGTGCCAATTTTTAACTCAACATCAAAGACAGTATAGATGGAAATCTACCATAAGATAGAAGAGGCCATAAAAATGTCAAAAATTAGCAATGTGGCTTCTTTATAATGAAGACGACAGAAGCAAACAATTGGTAACGGGTTGAGCCTCGATAAGATAAGGTCTGAATATCAAAGCTCAGTAGATCCACTGTTGGAAGAAGAAATACAATTGATACTCTAATCCTAACGGGATAGTCAAAGGAAGCTAATAGCCTTTTGAACACCATGGTTAACACCCAAAGAAAAAAAAAATAAACAGGTGGGAAAAGTAACTTATGGTTCGAACACCATGGTTAACACCCAAAGAAAAAAAATAAACAGGTGGGAAAAGTAACTTATGGTTCGACATGTGAAGATTGGGGATTTCGGATGGGTGAAACCATATAAATTGCCACAAAATGTTTTCCACACCCCAAAGACAACATGTCATATTGATCATTCTTAACCAAAATACCTTTGATTTGCGAGGCTGAGGAGTAGTTTTCAGGACACTCCAATTACGCTTTATTTTCTCTTCGACCTCGTCTTCTTCAACCACATCATCCTCGTCATCCTATCATAAATGTAAAAGGGAGAATTTATTAGCTTAAAGGCATAATGAGTGGGGTACCCTCAATAACCAATAAATTTTGTCATCAGTATCCTATACATCCAAAAAATCATCGGTACAAATATTTTTGGAAGGAAAAAAAAATGGACATTTTACTCACATCACTCTCACCGATGTCAACAGCAGTTGCCATGGCTTCATCTATATCAGTTACCTGTATTTTTAGACGAAGAAATAGGTCGAGGTCACATGAATAGGAAAAGACTGACATATGCAGAATTATTCACTAACTTAACCTGAACTTTAGTTTGACATGGAAAATTTTATTAAGATATAATCACCTCAAGTTCCTGAGACTTCTCCTTGGCCAGAGTTTTCTCAAGATCTTCTCTTGGTATGATTTTGCCATGCTGTAAAATAGAACGGCATAAGTATAATCCACATTGAGGAGTCGTAATCGACTCAAGCGCATCTGACACTGACATGAAATTAGTTGGAAACCTGCTTACTAGCAGCTATAGGTACTTTGGAGCACAAATAAGATAATTATTGCCATTAAAAAATGTATGAGGCAAAATGTGGTTCATTGGATTATTGATGCTAGGTTCACTGGAGAAGTACATTTGCATGTGTATGTCAATAAATGCAAAGAGAAGCAGAGACTACCTCCATAAGATAAGCCAACATATTCGGTGTAGGTTCATGAAAGTCCGGACCCCTGTAGTCGATCACTTCATCAGGATCTTGTATGTAATTAATTGTAGGGTAAACAGGATCACCACCCCATACTGCAAAAGCACAAAGGTGGAGCGAGAATTAGCTATCACAGATGTAAATGGAAAGTAACACAGTTGGACACATTGCTCCCAATTTGCAACAAATGTTGCTGTTAGTTGGCTTTGTTACTGAATCCAGGTCAACCATGCAAAGCATACATATGCAATAAACACCTTATGAAATGCAATGAGCCAGTATCAATCTAAAACATTTACATTGTTGGTTGCAACAAGGCAACATGTTTATTCTCTTCAACTATGAGAGTGAACATGAATTGAAAGTCTCAAGTCTCGCATCTGCGCTGCATTCTGAATGAGGGATAATGATCAAACATGACAATGTCATAACATGCATGATAACAAGTTATGTCATCCAATTAAGTTTCCGTGAGATATGGAAAATAACTAAAAAGAAGTTGTACTGGAAAAAGGAAAAAAAATGGATACATTGAAAGCTATTCACATTAATGAGGAACATTAGCAGGAATTAATAAAAAAATGTAAAATCCGTACTCTCTTTGATCTGATCTTCCCGCATCCGCATAGCTAAAGGATCTCGCTTAATTCGCATATCAGTGCCCATCATGATGCGATATTCTTCAGCAGTTTGATGCTGGAACATCGTGATAAGTTGAGTATTTTCATCTTCGCCAGTTTCTTCATAGTGCTTCTGCACAGCTTCATGTGATGTATCCCTATTCCATGCTTTGACCCATTCGGAATAGTATGCCATGGGCCCAATTTCTTCCAATCTTCGCTGTTCTGCTTGTAGCCTGAACTTTTGGCATAAAATATCAGAAGTTAATGTTCACAAAATTAACTTCTTCAAAAATTATTTCTAAATGCATGATTTTCCCATAATGTGTGTGGTTTTGCACTGAACAACCCATGGAAAATTTTACCTATATTATCTGATAACACATTTATAGAACTGATCCACATGCAATCCAGGTTAGGACAGCTCCCAACTACATTTTGGAGGAACTACAGTAGGATAATGGCTGCTTCACCAAGTCATCATTGAACATGGACAGAGACCCTTTTTCTTTTTGAAGAGGACAGAGACCCATATGTGTCCAGTTTACAAGGTCCAATTGTTTAATACACTGATCCCATTCAGATGTGAAAGGCTCATATTAACAAATTGTTAGGAATTCTGCACGAGAGAAATTATGCACCACAGAAAATCCGAGGAATTTAAGGTGAAGCAGAATTTTATTAGATGGAAAAACTAGAAGAGGATTATAAGATCAGACTACTTTCTGTTTGGATCCCTAGGAAGTTTATATAGGCATTCCCTTCTACATAAGATAGGAGTTAAAGACCGACTGATACTCTGAATTAATCCCTCAGAAATAGGACACCTATCTCGTGATAAGAAAATAAAACAATCCCGAATTACATACAGAATACCCCATAAAATTTTCGCGAGGGCCCCGTAGTGTGAGGGTGTCTTTTACTTCGGAGTTTCTTGGGTCGAGATGGTTTCCAGTTGGGGCAGGATTAAAGACATTATTAACACAAATTCAATTAGATTTCTAAACAAATGTAATAAATGCATAAAACACATAAATCAAATCCATGGATTTGCCAAAAGCACAAGGCAACCTCCTGCCATGGTGGCCATGCATGATATATAAGTCAAACAGAAGACTGGCACAGCTAGCCAAAGGTGCTGCCCACCTACAACCAGGAGCAAGTGTGAGGCACCGGGTTTAGCTGTACTTGCACCCATGCCTGTCGGTTACAGCAGCATTTTCCCTCAAACCCGTTCACTTCGTATCTCAATACAAGAAGGTAGAAGTTCATGTGGGATAGGATCTAATTATTTTGTTGTTATGTTAATTTATTCTGCACAGTGATAAATGATTGTGTAGAGCTACACCTATCGTCGATACAAGAAGGTAGAAGTTCATGTGAGATAGGATCTAATTATTTTGTTGTTATATTAATTTATTCCAGCGATAAATGATTATGTAGAGCTACACTGATGTAGAGTGATTTTTAGATGTAGTGTGCATGTACACTTTGAATAAAAAATGTTCACTCGCTAATTTACCTGTAATGTACGCGTACACTTACAGCTAAAAATTGCTCATCATCGAGCGTAGTTCTACACATCCACATACTTCAAATGAAAAATTTTAGCAGTACCCTCAACTCTTCCTTATATTAGTGCTCTCTAGATTACAGACTCAAGGTCAGAATTGACAAAGATGTGTCCAAGTATAATCACTCTCTCTATAGAAATGGTTTCTTCTTTGTAAATTTTATTTACCTTTCTTCTTTAAAGATATGCCTTCTAGCCCTTGCCAGAGCAGTTTCAGTTTGCGTTGGATGATCACCAAAGAGTTTTATTTGCCCAGTTTCTGCCATAGCCTTTGCAAAAACCTGTTTCAATGTTAACAAACATCCAAATCCAAAACAACTGTTAGAAACTGGAGAAAAAAGATTAAAGGCGTCCAATAACGAGAAATAAATACATGCCTATAATGCAATTATGAAATATGTATTCTCATCCAATATATCTAATATTACTATGAAACAGTAAATGCTTCCCCAGATATGTTCCTATCTGAATTGTACTAACCGTGTCAACATCTGGACGCCTCCTTTGCCACCTCGACCATTGCTCTTTTTCTGGCTTTCGCCAATTCCACCATAAATCCTCACTTGAGCGAGGCTCCTCAATAGGCCTAACCAAAGCTGGATCCACAAATGGATGAGGTTTACCCCTCTCTTTGTCTAAATCATAAGAACTTCTGTTATCTGTTTCTGGTTCTGACTGATATATAACAAATTCATCAAATGGATCCTTGGGCTCATCAACAATGTCATTCGGTTCCAACATCTCAAGCATAGATGGCTCGCTCAAGTCCATACTAGTCTCTGAGGGGTCCATAGCTGTTGCCTGACCCTTAAAATTCTTCCTCCGGCTCCCAGGATTTCGCCCATAAGAAGGCTTCCCATCAGACAAGCCTACTGGTTCAGGAGCCCTAGCTGCAGCCACACGACTAGCTGTTCCTTCAGGCCAATACTCCTTTCCAGGAATACTTGCCCGAGCACCTGAGGCAGGTTCTAGCTGCCCAGATGTTGAATCCATGTAACTGTCATATGGCGGTGGTTGAATCTTTGATGGATCAAATTGCCCATCCTTCTTTGCACACTGTATTCTGTGAAAAACTATAGCCTCCTTGGACAAGCCTTGGTTTAAATTGATTGGAACAAAGGAAAGTAACTTCCTTGAACGGAGTGGTCCTAGGAACCTTGTCTGTAAATTTCAAAATGAAATGTCAAATAAACATTTCACATAGTAGTAACAGGTTGCTACCATGTCAACTAAAAATATTTAAATACATATTTTTCTGTAATTGTTAAACCTGCCATTTTGCATGTATAATAACAAAAAACCTACAAATAATAGTTGAATTGAAGGAAAACAAATGCACCCCCTTCTCAAAAAAAAAAAGGAAGAAAAGAAAAGAAAAAGCAAACAAATGCACCTTCAACTTCTGAGAACCCGATGCTCCACAAATTGATGCATCAGAAGATATCTTAACCATGGAAGCATCTGCTGCAAATAAAACAAGCAATCACCCAGAGGACTTTGTAACATCAAAGCACAGTGAGTGAAGTCTTCACAAGAAAAACCTCGATAGAGCCACATATGTGACAAAGATCCCATCGTTCCTTTGTCTCTTCTTCTTACTTATTGTTTAAGCTCACTCCAGCAGCTTAATTGTTTACTTTCTATTTCCAACTGACAACTAAAACAGAGTTGCCAAATATCAGTCTATTATTAAACAAAAGACAACAAAAAATACACACACAAAGATATATATATCTTTGTTTCATAGTTATAACCACAAGCACCAATAGAACTATTGGCATTTTATAACAAGAAAAAAAAAACATATTTTTGTCAGTTGTGTTTTTTACTCTAGGCATAGTTTGGCACGCAAGACAGTTAACGACTTAGGTTTAGCATAAAACAGTGGCGTTTAGCATTTTGATTTAGTCAAAATCCTACTTTTAAGTGTCTGATAAACAAATCTAATGAGTGACATTTTGGAAGTAGCAGACAGTTATTTCCTTCGTTTTATCCTTTTTTTTTAATTTTAAATATGTTCTTAGCGTTCATTCGTGATAATAATACCTATTTAAATGATCTTGCTCCTTAAAACTGAAAAATTAACACATCAAATAAAATCATAATAATAACAGCAATTGGTATTGTATTTTCTTAAAAGAACATTAATAATGGTCAAACATCGGGAGGGGGAATATTTTTTTTATAACATAAAAGATAAAAGGGAACCCTTAAGGCCTGTCCACGAGCCGTGAGCAGGAGGGATGATCGTGCTCGCGGGCAGGCCGCCGTTAGGGCTCCCCGCTCACGCGCGCGGAGAGAGAGGAAGAGGGAGGGAAAGGAGCGAGAACCCATTAGGTCAGCAGCAGCAGAAGCAGAATATGAGCAGTGTAAGGGGCGGCGCTAGCAGAACAACAGCGGCGGCAGCAGCGGAGCGAGGTGAGCTGCGGGCAGCAGGACAGCGGTGAAATAGAAGGGAGAAGAGATGAGATGAGCGCTTATCGTGACTTTTTAAGAAGGTGAAAAAATGTTATAATAATTAAGCAAAATTAGAATAACCCGCGGAAGGCACTAAATAAAAATGCTAATTATATATATATAAAAAGAAGAAAACAGTTTTTAGTAAAAAAGTAATGCTATAAAAATCATTTATTTACTTTATTTTAATATTTATTTCTTTAAAAAAATAGACCAAATTAGTTAACTCTTTTCGTCGTATATACTATTTTTATATCTTCAATTTTTTTAATGTTTACTCACTTTCCCTTTTGCAATTTTTCACTTGCTTTATGTCTCTTTAATTTAACTAAAGCATTACATAATTCGTATTATATTTTTTTTCTAAGGATCTCACTAATTCCACTCCTACAATTTTTTTTGTCACTCCTAAAAAATTGTTTCGACCTATTTTGCCCTTACATTAGAATGCGTAAAAAGCAAACAATGATATCTGATATCGAAAAGATTAGTGCTTATTGCCTTCGACATTACAATGTCAAATGGGAAAGTCAGAAAAGTATTCTCTTACTATAATACTCAATATAAAATAAACAAAAAATTGAATTATAGACCTCCTTTAATAATGGTACCGAATAAAAATGAATAAAAAGATTTCTTTTATATCATTTTTATACAGTATGATTAAGGATAATTAATATAATAAATAAATTTAAACTTCACTAAAATAGTTTGAAATGTCATGATTATATCATCTGAAAACGAAAACTTTCACCCAAAAAGAAACTCGTGTTAGAAATATTTATCAATGAAAAAATTAATGGCTCCTAATTTTTTTCATACTATCTCCTTAGGAGCAAGTTCACATTTAATATTATATAATAATTTATAATTTGACTATATTTTATTCTTGTATCATCCAAATATCATAGGATGCTCTATATCTGGGAATTGTACACTTGTAGTTAAAAAATCTTAAAATGAATTATAAGATTAGTAACTACGAGACTTAAATAAATATATAAGTATGCAGTAAAACAAGAAGAAATATGCTAGATGAAGAAAAAAATTATAGTTAATAAGAAAGCCCATTGAATTGGAAAAAAGTGAGATTTCATAAATAACTAAATGTTATATATGGGTTCCTCATAAATAACACAAATAAAATAAAATATTCTTTTATAAAGTGTACTGGTAAAAGGATCGTCCAATTTCCACTCTTTTATGTGATATTTCTTTTTTCATTATATTTTTTAAGATGCAATTTTGAATTATGAGTGAAATGAAGAAAGAGAAAAGCAATAGTTATTAATTCAAAGAAAATAATATACTAAATTATATAAAATGAATCTTCATGTTTTTACATTATTACAATTTTTATTTTAATAATTATTTTTGTTGATATGAAGAAAAAAATTGATGTATACTAATAAATTAGTACTAATAATTTTATTATTTGACACGATAAATGTGTGTTTAATACTATGATATAAAGTGATTTTGATATGACATTTAATTCCTCTTTCCATCGTACAAAGAAAAGGGCAATTTGGTCCAAATAAAATGCATTGAAGTGGCGGAAGAGAGTGGAGTGGCAATAGAGATTTCCTTTCCTAATTGATGTCTCCAAGAATCAACACTAATACAATTTTGCTAATAGCCAATAAATGTTAATTCATATTTATATCATATTTTGTCAGCTACGCCAACAAAATGTTAATTCATATTTATATCATATTTCGCGTGTCATTTAACTAACTTTTTCATATTATTATCAATTAATTAATGGGTGCTCACACACTTGACAGGGCGTGGCTGCTTTAAACATCCCCACTTTTATGATCCTATTAGATTGTTAAAGACTAATATATTAATTATATAGAGTTAATAGTTATGACACGTTAACAAAAAAAATACTAATAATAAAAACGAAAATTGTATTGAATGCAAAAGTCTGAAAGCCTCAAGCAATGATCAAATACAAGTGTGACAACCTTTTTACAATTAAATTCATACTAATGTGGCTACACAGGTCCCTACATCCATGTGTAATACTACATTTGAGCATTATCATCGCACACCATAGTCCACAAATCATTGTCCTGAACTTGCAGGAATTAAATGCAGGAAAGACAATTTTTATCATGAACTTCACAAATCTAACATGTTATAATAATAACAGTGAAATTGATAATTCATCAAAGCAAGAATAAGTATTTATAAACATAAATAATAATTGGACGTGATATTTATTAGAATAAATACAATATTCTATATTTAGCTTCGAGGGTCTTCTTTTTATGACTAATAGTTCAATAAAAGTAATTAAGTTTATGAATGATTCAATGATGCGATAACATTGTTGTGTTCAATAATATGCTAAGCAATTCAATTAATTTTCAATGTCATTTAAGAAAAAAATGTAATGTTTGATAGTAAAATAATCGATTAATATTCAACATCATTTACGATATCGTTGCAGTGTTCTATAATAAAATAATCAATAAATGTTCAATATCATTTCATCATTGCCATATTCAATGATAATACAAATGATCAATTAGTGTTTAATGACATTCAATGTTCATGCCTTTAATTCATGACTTTGATCAATGGAAATTGTTTTTTTATATATTTTTGTTATTATTAAAAGAGCTCTCCGCTTGATTTGTAGGGGCAAGTCATGCGAATAATACAACTTTGTGCTAATGATTAGTGATGGATTAGGCCACGACAAATGCTTTATATTTGGGAACATTGTTTCACTCACTTTAAGTCAATTTTTTTTATCGATGAGCAATAATAATAGTGCACTTGATTTAACATTGGTGTCACTCATTTTAATTTGTTTTATCTTCTTAACTTCAAATTCCTTTTTAAAATTTCATAGATCATCAATGAATCGTATTTGACTAGAAAGTACTCCAAATTAATAATGCTAGAGCATGAGATCAATGATTAATAATAATTTGGATAATAATACTTGAATCAATATGCATTCAAAAGTATAGATCATAACACATAGAGGTAAATCATATATTTACCATTTCCATGTTATAGGTCAACCAAATTATAACGAAATAATTCATGTAATGACTAGGCATAGGTCAACTAAATTATAACAAAACAATTCATACAATGACATCCTTATATGTCAAATAGAATGTGATTATGGCATATGATATATTTACACAACAAAATAGTAGCAACATCAATAAGAATGTTGTATGTGACATGAGATGAAATTATGCTTAATATATATTTCAAAATATTATTGATGTTTATCTCTTATAAAAATATGGAAGGCAAAATCAATTAAGGCAAAATATTTTAATTAAAGGAGAATAGGAACAATTTATGCATGCTTAACTTAAAACAAATGACAGAGTACTTGTCGAGGTAAACAAATGACAACCTCTTTTACTTTCTTTGTTTATGTATCCTCAATGATTTAGTTCAACATTAAAATATCTTTTAACCTAAATCATCAAATTTTAGCTTTGAACACATTTGAGATACCATTGCTTTATACATCATAGCTTTATTTATAAAAAGTTAATTTCATTCATTCTAATTTTGCTTGAGTATAGACACTCAGAAATATTAAAAGTATATTTGCCAGATATTATCTTTTTTACTGTTTGTTTTCATAAAATCCTACAATCTACATAATAATACATATCTTATTCTACTTTTGATATTCTGACAATTGACAAAGAAATATTCATATATTTCTCTAGGCATATTCAAATTTAATGAATTAATATTTATTTAAAAAATAATTAAACACGTGTAATTACATATAAAACATCATGTCCTAATCTAATACTTATGATATACCCATATTTTATAACTTAATTAAGGTGTTATTCAATACAGTTTAATAGTAGCAGAATTCTTGAATAATAATTATATCAAAAGTATCTCAGATCTATATTACTATGATTTTGTGGATAGATTCCACAATTTCTCATACATAAATTTTTGACTATAGACATAAATTATGTTTTTCATATCAGCATGATAGTGGTTCTAATTTTCAATCATATGTTCTTCCATAGTTTTCCTATTTTCGAAATTCTTAGTTTTACATAAATTAGACTCTCGAGGGCTAGTCATCCATATCATTTATAATTTTTTATTGTGTATCTAGAATATTTGATTGAAATATAGGATACAAATTTTGACAAAATTGATTTTACAACTAATTATATGTCATCATCAATTCATAACGATCATGTTTTGCCTAATAAAAATAAACCAACTCATTGATATGTTTCCATTTAAACACTCATCTCCTTTGAAATATTTGCTTTCCATCTTTTTAATTACTCTAGCCCTCCACTTTTTCTAACAACACATTCTTGTTCCTGTGCATCACTAACACCACCTTATTCTTTTGAGCATTGCTACAAGAGAGTTCAACTACTGTTTGACACAAGAATAAATCCAAATTCTACGATCTTAAATGCAAGAACATGAGTTCTTGCTACGTGATTCTTGGTTCTAGCAAGAATGTCAACTTTTTTTTTACTTTTAACATATAGGTCTAAAAGTAGAGGTGATCCTCCTTTTATACCAATATATTGATTCTTTTAATAATATTATATATATGTATTTATATTAAATAAAATTATTTTTATTAATTATTAATTATAATTTATTTAGTGTTATAGTACAACAAAATAAAAAACACTATGAAAATAATGTGTAATTAATTAAATAATAAATTAACATATTTATTTTATTATAATAAAATTTTGTTAATTAACATTTATATTGGTTTTAAAAAATATACATAATCTAATTTATATTATATCAAGACATTATAAAGATATTATTTACTTAAACATATATGCATATATGTAGTGGTAATATATGTTTAAATAATAATCCATTATAACCTTTTTATTTAATATTATTTTGTTACCTATTTCTTTGGTTATTATTTTGCATTCAAGCACTCACTAAAATTTATCTGTCTAATAAATTTTTAAATTTCTCATTATGTCATTTTTTATTAAAATAATTCGAATCTTTTTGCCTAATAGATTAGTTCTCAAGAACTAAAAAAATTAAAATTCAAAAGGGAAGGGAATGAGGGATTATGAAATAAACTGTATAATTATATGCCATTATTCCATAATTCCACAAATAAGTGGAGATTTAATTTCATTGATAGTTGTTATACCTTCCCCCATTAATCCCCAAATAGTATTTTATTATTTTAAAATTTGATGATTTTTCTGTTGTTTTACACACATGAATGGATAAATATTCTTTTTTTTCAAAGGAAATCTTCGTTAAAGTGGAATGAAAAATCGGTACATAAGTTGGGCGAGATCATAAGGGGGATCTCCTTCCCACAAAAAATTTGAAGCAAGGTGCCTTCCTTGCTTCGTCAAAAAATTTGCTAGAATGTTCTTATGTCTAACTATGTGATTTGATACAAAATAGTTGAAGGATTACAACAAAAAATAAATGTCCTTCATGATATTAGAAATGGCCCAAGGACAAGAAGCCGGGATCTTCATTAAATCGATCAGCATACTTGAATCCGATTTGTATGAGATATTCAAAATATTCCTCCGATGACACTCCTGCAATGCACACCATAAAAGCCCACGCTTCCGCCTCTAACGCCGAATGAAAAATCCTGCTCATAGCACCTGCAAAAGCAAAAGAGAAGTCAGGATTAAAAATGATATATCATGCACCCCCACCTTGTCTGGTCCTATGAAAGAGCCATCAGTGTTAAAAAAAAAACATTGAGGAGGTGGAAGGCTCCCGCCTAGGCTCGGATAGCCTAGGGGGTCCCTCAGGTCTTGGGGAGTCATCCTCATATGCTTGGAAGCCCGCCATGACCCGCTGCCAGTAGCATTAGTGGAAAGCCTAAGAGAGCTGAAGTGGACATCATTCCTATGCTTCCAATGATTCCACAGACATAGGGCTATTAATGATAGGATGTGGGATTGAGATTCTTTTGTAAGGTGAGAACCCTCCTCCAACCAAGAACCAAATGACCAAGACTGAAAAGAGAGATAATGATAATTTATTTTTTGCTGGAGAAGTGACCAAAGTTGACAACTGCAAGGACAAGAGAAAAATAGGTGTTCAATAGTTTCATTTGCATGACCACATAGAGTAAATAGAGGGCTTATTGGAGTGTAACATGTTCTTGGTTGGAAGTTGTGATGTAGTAATTTCCACAGGAATTGGTGAACCTTTGGTGGAACTCTGATGTGCCACATCCTCCTCCATCCAGGCCTCTGAACAATGCTATGGCAAGGAGATGGCTCTTCCAAGTATTTGTAGATAGACTTTGCATTGGGAATACTAAGTCTATCTAACTTCCATATCCAGCGATCATCACAGGGACATGGATAAATATTCTAATACAAAATGAATTCTATTGGAACATGAATATTTCTTTTTTCTCTTGCCATTAATCAAACAAATACTTTTGTATATTACATTAGACTCTACATAAGATAAGTTAAATGAATATGATACGCAAGGACTCGAAGAATTTTATATGGAAATTTCAGTGCTCCCCGAGTATCGTCACTCAAATGTTAGAAAATCTTGTTGATTAATAATGCCATGTTCACTAGATAATTATTTATAATATTTTAATTTAAAGATATTTTCTATATTATACATCTATTTTGTTTTTCTTTTGTTTTTCATCATTATTTTTTCTTTGTCTTTCCTTTGTTTTTTTACTAGAATGAGTCAATTTATTATTTTTTATATTATTTGCTAATTCAACTGCTATTTTAATTTATGCTTTTTTATATTATTTTTTGATTCAACTCCTACTTTTTATCAATCATTTATTACTCATTTTATTAATTAATGCCAAGAAAGATATGCACTATTTGGCACGAGAATAAGATAAGGATTAATGTATTATTTCAATATTTTCATTCAATCATTATTGTGGAACCCACTTACAATTGTTACAAGAGTAGAAAAAAATGAACTTAGGAACCCACTTTACCCCCTCTTAACCAAGCTAGAGCATAATCTTACTATCTTAGTAGAGTAGAGAACAAAAAAAAAATCCTACTTTATCTTATTATTCTTTATTTTAAGTGGGCTCCCTCATTAACCCAAATGCTTTTTGGATGGAAATTTAATAATTTGTCAATTCACACTTTATTCTAATGCCAAAGAGAATAGATTGCTAACAATGATCAAACCATCAACTAATTGTGCTAAACAACATGATGTCCCTGAAAGTATTAATCCTCGTACAATAGAAAATAAAACAGTCATTGTGCAGACTTACAGCATCTAATTAATTTGCACATGTGGTGGAGTGATAAGGTTTTGTCTAGAATCTATTAATTCTTTGATCCATTAACTAGAAGTGTAGAGGTTCATTTACTATCAAAGGTATGGTATTAGTTAATGACATCTTGATCCTACTTTGTAGGTCCAACAAACTTAAGAAGAAGGTATCCTTCTCTTAGTGCACAAGCAAATTAAAAACAACCTACTTCCATGCATGATGGCCTTTTATAGATTCCACCTCATGCATGGTTAAGGAAAGAGGAAGTGACAGAGCATCTTAGCTTTCTCCATCCACAAGTTACGAAAATGTTCTCACATTCAAAATTAATTCATTCGTATTTCTCCCACCATGTAAGCAATTTTTTTTCCTTACTGCAGCCGCTGTCAACTCAAAGATCACATAGATCAAGTCATAGGCAATCAAGTAGGCACAACCTTTTTGAGATACACCAAATCCAAAAGTTTCTGATGGCTGTCGAATTCTTTGCACTCTTCTGAGTCCTCGTACCGTCTTCTTATTCTTCTGTTAGAAATGCAGCCTTCTTCTGCTAATTAATTAAAGCTTCGCTATATATTTATGACGGTCTCCTTCCTGCGCCTCAAGGTTTCATTTGCTTCACTCAGGCTCACAGTGACCTGTGAGGGACGGAACAAGCTGCAGAGTGCTAGTTGGTGGTGCCAGCCATGAGGAGAAAAAATTGGACGCTTGTTCATGGGCTCTTGATGTTTGCATGCTTCGTGGGTAATCAGACATTGCGAGTTTGATGGCCATACTATTCCTTTTCAGTTTGCTTTCAAATGATGCATGGATTTATCTGATCTTTGTGCCTGGCTACCACTTGTATGCTAATTATCTGATTTCTCTTCCTGCTCTGTGATTTCACAGCCTGCGCGCTTGGTGCGAGAGTGCAACAGAAGGCTGAATCTACCGCTCCGATCCCGATATTGTCCCCTCCAGAGGGCAACACCACGTTCATCGACGGGACGACATGGTGCATCGCTCATCCCGGGGCTTCCATGTTCGACCTCCAGAGTGCGCTCGACTGGGCGTGCGGCCTGGGCGGAGCTGATTGCATGCCTGTCCAGCCCGGCTCTGCATGCTACCAGCCTGACACCATCCTCGCTCATGCCTCCTACGTCTTCAACAGCTACTATCAGCAGAATGGCAACTCCGACGTTGCATGTAACTTTGGTGGAACAGGCATCATCACCAAGAGAGATCCCAGTGAGTCTCCCTCTCTCCATTTCAACTATCATTTTTCTGAAGGCCGGGTGTCTAAATCTGACAAATTGACAATCTATTTTGTGTCAGGTTATGGATCCTGCAAATATTTAGCATCAGAGTAAGTCCTACAACATTTGCATTTCTTTTTCTTCTTTCATACCGTCAGGGATGCTTTAATGACATTTCAGAAGCATATAACCTTCTGAACGCAGTTATGCTTAATCCTGTTAACTGATTATAAAATCTATCCATTTCGCAGGCCGTCAAACGCCCGACCATCTTTGATTCAGAAGAGATTCGCATTTCAGATCACCGGAATCTTGCTTCTTTTGTACTTGAATGCATGCTTATGAAGCCCTGTGTTCTGATGGCACTAAAATCTGGAGCACTTGTGCTTGTAGGGGGATCGGAGTAGATCAGCTGTTGGTATAGTTCCACAGTCATAAATGAAATGCCTCTGGCAAATGTTCAATTTTGAGACAAATATAATGCTTATAATGGTGCGTATTTTGTACAGCATATATAAGCCAAGATCTGTCTTGGAAAACAGGACGTCATCTCCCGACAGAGCAGATCTATTCATTGGGTGTTCTTATGGAGATAGATTTCATTAGCTCTAGTGAAATCAATAATTCGAACCAATCCCAATTTCAACCACCAATGGTCGTATATGGATTCTAAATTTTCAAACCTGATCAGATGGAATGATCCAATTTTTCTTCTTTTTTTTTAACTCCTTTGGAACCAGTTTGATTAAATTTTCTATTACTTGTTTTCTTAATAATTTTTTTACAGCTATCTTAATATACAAAATAAAAATACAATCGGTAAGAACACCCAATTCAATTTTGATAGGATAGGTTTTGAATTTTTTATTCTGACCCAATTGATCCGGTTGGACCAGATGCTATTTCACTCATGAACAACCTCGCATGCATTGTCTTTGATAATTTATAACATGAAATCGTTTTCTTAATAATAGTTAGCAATTACTATGCCTAATAAATTATCAAAATATGTTAACCATATATCCTATCAAAATTTGTTAAACATGTCTTCCCAGGAATGGTAAACAGAGATTCACTTAGGACTTGTTTTGGTTCAAAATTTATGAAAATTGAAGGGAAAATAAAGAATGGAAGGGAAATGACGAAAAGAGGATGTAGGTGAATAAAAATGAATAATTACTCATGTTTGATTGATAACATTAAATAAATAAAGAGAATCAATATCAAGTGATTATTTTTTATTTAAATGATTTATCTTACAATTTTATGTTTAATTTATTTAATAAAAATAAAAATACATATTAAATATGCTTTTTTCCACCATAATTTGAGAATGAAAGAAATTTGAAATATCGGAGAAGAATGAAAGATAAAGGAGGAGATTTTCTCTTTCATTTCTCTTAAAAATGAATTCTCCTCTTTTTCTTTTCTTTTTTTTATCCTCTTTTCATCCCAAATCAAACAGACTCGATATAAGAAAGGTTAATACAAAATACTATATATATGCTATGAAAAATAATGTGATATTTCCTATTATGATTATAAAAAATAATGATATAATAATGTATTAAACCAAATGTGATATTAGTTTATGTGAAAATAGAACTCAAATCTTGATGAAAGGAATAAGGTATAAGAACTAAAAATGAAAATAGTAAAAAAGAATTTACTTGAGAGTTGTTTTATATTTTCTAATTTTTTATTCTGATTGAAAAATGTATAGCTAAGATTGTTTAAAATTCTTTTAAGCAATGCTTGAATTGCTTTCTCTTCTGAATATTATCTGAATTTGAAAAAAAAGATAGAATATTGCTAGATCAAAGTTAACTAGGTGAGTCTAACGATGTGACTCGAATAAGGGTATCATCCAAAGAATCCTTTCACATCAATCCAAAACATTAAAAAAATGATTGAGATTGAGACATGTCCATGCAACCTGTGAATGTCCCGGGGCTTCTCCCCGGGGCACGTCGAGTTATTTTACCATATATTTTTCTTTTCAACTCACTTTTGTACTTAGTTTATTTTCTAAGTATGATGGTGACAGTTTTGTAATTTGCACTCCAGAAAAGTGCACCCCCGGAGATGGTCCTCCACATCACACGTCGTAATTCTACCATCCGAAATAGTGGTATAGTAGGGGAGACCCGCTAGTCCTCTCCCGAAGCGTTGTAATCATTCCTATTTACTCAACAAAGATTTCAAGCTTCCCTAAATTTAGCATCGTGCCTCAAACGTGGGGTGGCAACCCACAAAAGAGCGTCCAAAAGCGTCCCAAGCGATCGAGCGTTATGCCGAGGTGCCCATTTATTCACAAACGCCTCCATCGAAGAAGCGTCCGCTCGGGATCGTGCGTCACAAAAGTTGTGGCATACGAAAAGTGGCATAAGCAAGCTTCCGCAAAGCGCTCAAAAGAGCTTGCCTAGACGTTGGGCACGTCTAGGCACCGCACGGGTCGATCGAGCGAAAAACGACCCAATTTTGAATTGCTTTCTCTTCTGAATATTATCTGAATTTGAAAAAAAAATAGAATATTGCTAGATCAAAGTTAACTAGGTGAGTCTAACGATGTGACTCGAATAAGGGTATCATCCAAAGATTCCTTTCACATCAACCCAAAACATTAAAAAAATGATTGAGATTGAGACATGTCCATGCAACCTGTGAATGTCCCGGGGGTTTCTCCCCGGGGCACGTCGAGTTATCTTACCATGTATTTTTTTTTCAACTCACTTTTGTACTTAGTTTATTTTCTAAGTGTGATGGTGACAGTTTTGTAATTTGCACTCCAAAAAAGTGTACCCCCGGAGATGGTCCTCCACATCACACGTCGTAATTCTACCACCCGAAACGGTGGTATAGTAGGGGAGACCCGCTAGTCCTCCCCCGAAGCATTGTAATCATTCCTATTTACTCAACAAAGATTTCAAGCTTCCCTAAATCTAGCATCGTGCCTCAAGCGTGGGGTGGCAACCCACAAAAGAGCGTCCCAAAGTGTCTCAAGCGATCGAGCGTTACGCCGAGGTGCCCGTTTGTTCACAAACGCCTCCACCAAAGAAGCGTCCGCTCGGGACCGTGCGTCCCAAAAGTTGTGGCATACGAAAAGTGGCATAAGCAAGCTTCCGCAAAGCGCTCAAAAGAGCTTGCCTAGACGTTGGGCACGTCTAAGCGCCGCACGAGTCGGTCGAGCGAAAAATGACCCCGTGACAAGTAGGTATCATAGCAGCGTTTCTGGGACCGCTCAAGTTGGCGTTCGACGATCAAGGTGAAATGACGTCGAACTCGGAGATAATAAATGAACCCGGCGCACCGGAGAAGGGCCGCCAGGATCGCCCGCTCGAAGGACATCATGTCCGCCTTCGAGCAACGCCTCGGCCAATTCCAATTGGACGTGGGTGAGATGCAAGACCAACTCGCAACGCACGAGCGGGAGTTGGAGAAGACCGTGGATCTTGCCACGGTGCGAGAAGAGATGGCGCCGTTGTATACGCGTCTCGAGTCCATGGAAGCGACAGTCATGGACATGCGGGAGACCTTGGACAATGGTCTCTCAAACATGCGGTTCGAAATGAAGCAAGAGTTCCAGACCTTCCGGGAGGAGCTCAAGCGACTCTATGGAGACGGGCGGCGCCCCGAGGCGCCCGCCCCGCATGAGACAAGAATTGATGTGCCAAAGCCGATGCCTTACAAAGGCGAGCGGTCGGCAAGGGAGATCAACGACTTCCTGTGGAACGTCCAAAGATACATGGAGGCCTTGGACGTAACGTCCGAAGTGAGGATGGTGAAGACCGCATCCTTCTACTTGCAAGATGCGGCGAGTCTATGGTGGCGGTGCCATTGCGACGACGTGGAGCGTGGCATTGTGGGTCCTATTGAGAGGTGGGACGACTTCAAGAGGCAGCTTATCAACTACTTCTGCCCTGCCAAGTCGGGACTGGAGGCCAAGATTGCGTTGTTCAACATTTGCCAGAAGGGCACGTTGAAGGAGTACGTGAAAGAGTTCATCGAGCTCCGCCTACAGAATTCTCAAGTGGACGAAGACACGTTGTTGGCGGTTTTCGTGAAGGGTTTGAAGCCATGGGCTAGGACGGAGTTGGAGCGACGAGATTGTCCCAACCTCCGCTCGCTAGTCGTCGCTGTTGAATCGCTCGTGGAGTACGCCAAAGCGAGCACTCCACCACCAAAGTCCTCGGGCAAGGGCAATGATGGGGGAGAGAAGTCCAAGTCACAAGGAGGCAAGCCGCACTACCAGGACAAAGGCAAGGGACACCAAGATGGGAAGTCCAACAATGGAATATTCAAAAGGGACGGGAAGCCGCCAAAACCTTGCTACATTTGCAAGGGTTCACATTGGACGAGCGATTGTCCGCAAAAGGCGACAGTCAACGCAATGTATTGCCCCGACGAGAAGGAAAAAGAGAAGGAGGAGGCGTGTATCAGTTCGATGCACGTCCTCAGCGCCATCAATGCCCGAAGGGTCCTTCATCGGCTGCGCGACTTTATGCGAATATCGAGTTGAACGGGCAAGTCTTCAACGCCCTCATTGACACGGGAGCATCGGAGTTGTTCGTGTCAGAAGTGGCCGCCAATAAGTTAAAACTGTCACTCTAGAAGACTAACGTCACGTTCAAGACGGTGAACGCGAAGTCTATCTCGACCACAGGAATTTTCCTGGAGTGAAGGTTCGCATCGGCAAGTGGTCGAGAAGCTTCGACGTGACGGTGGCACCAGTGGATGACTACGAAGTGGTGGCGGGCATCTCTTTTCTGCGACACATTGCTGCATGTGTCATCCCGCTCACTAATTCGATGGTCATCTTCGATCCCAAGGGACCTTACAACGTCCCTGTGAGGTCAGGCGGAGACCTCAAACAGAAGATCCTCTCCGCCATGCAAGTGGCGAAGGGGTTGCGCAAACAGGAGCACACCTTCCTGACGACCGCCATCTTGGAAGATCCGGGGCCCTCCACTCCAACACCTCCCAAAGTCCTTGAAACCCTTGAGGATTTTGCGGACGTCATGCCCCCAGAACTCCCAAAGCGGTTGCCTCCGAAGCGTGAAGTGGACCATGTCATCGACTTGGTCCCAGGATCTAAAGCCCCGCATGGAGTCCCCTATCGGCTCGCTCCTCCGGAACTCGCAGAACTCCGTAAGCAACTCACCGAACTATTGGATGCAGGATATGTTCGGCCTTCAAAATCTCCATATGGCGCCCGGTTCTCTTCCAGAAGAAGCATGACGGTTCCCTCCGGATGTGCATCGACTACCGGGCGCTCAACAAGCTTACGGTGAAGAACAAGTACCTCATCCCCTTGGTGGTGGATTTGTTCGACCAACTTGGAGGCGCAAGATGGTTTACCAAGTTGAACCTTCGTTCGGGCTATTGGCAAGTCCGAATCGCGGAGGAGGATGTGTAGAACACGGTGTGCGTCACAAGATACGGCTCCTACGAATTCCTCGTGATGCCGTTCGGCCTCACCAACGCCCCGACGACCTTCTGTACTCTCATGAATAAGGTATTGCAGCCATTCCTTGACAGGTTCGTGGTTGTGTATCTCGACGACATCATGATCTACAGCCGCACCTTGGAGGAGCATATCGAGCACATTCGGCAAGTGTTCGAGGTGTTGCGGCAGAACGAGCTCTACGTCAAGCGGGAGAAGTGTGCCTTCGCTCAACCAGAAGTACACTTCTTGGGACATATCGTCGGAAGTGGGAAGTTGAAGATGGATGGCGCGAAGATTCGGGCCATCGTGGAGTGGGAACCGCCTAAGCGGGTTCCCGACATGCGTTCGTTCCTTGGCCTGACAAACTACTATAGGCGGTTCGTCAAGGGGTATTCACATGTGACGACCCCTTTGACGAATCTCCTCCGGAAAAAATGTGAAGTGGGAGTGGACGCCGACATGCCAGGAAGCGTTCGACACCCTCAAGAGGGCCATGACGGAGGAACCAGTGCTCGTCCTGCCAGACCACACCAAGTCCTATGAGGTACAAACAGATGCTTCTGACTGTGCCATTGGAGGAGTTCTTATGCAGGAGGGGCATCCTGTGGCGTTCGAGAGTCGCAAACTCAACGACACGGAGCGACGCTACGCCGTTCAGGAGAAGGAGATGACCGCGGTGATTCACTGCCTTAGAACATGGCGGCACTACCTTCTTGGGTCACGATTTCACATCAAGACGGACAACGTCGCGACAAGTTACTTCGATACACAGAAGAAGCTATCGCCGAAGCAAGCAAGATGGCAAGATTTCATGGAGGAATTCGACTATGTCATGGAGTACAAACCTGGCAAGACGAATGTCGTTGCCGACGCCCTCAGCCGACGCGCGGAATTGACGGCCATGAGCTCCTCTCAGGCCGACCTCATCGAGAGGATCAAGAAGGGATTGGAGTCAAATCACACGGCAAAGAACTTGTTCGAGCAGACGAAGGAGGGAAAGACACGCCGCTTTTGGGTGGAAGATGGACTGATCTTCACCAAGAAACGTCGTATATACGTTCCACTCTTCGACAACTTGCGGCGCACTATCATGCAAGAGTGTCATGACTCAAAGTGGGCGGGACATCCGGGCATCCGCCGCACTTTGGCACTCATCGAAGACAACTACTTCTGGCCAAGGATGGATGACGACATTGAAGCCTTCGTGAAGACATACCTTGTTTGCCAGCAAGACAAGAACCTCAATCAAGCGTCCGGCGAACTCCTGGAACCCCTGCCTATCCCGGAGCGTCCATGGAAGGATGTCTCCATGGACTTCATCACGGGCCTGCCCAAGTCTGAAGGGGCAGGTACCATCATGGTGGTCGTCGATCGGTTCTCCAAGTATGCCATCTTCACCGTCGGCTCCGCAAGTTGTCCTGCTACTGAAGCTGCGGAGTTATTCATGAAGCATGTAGTGAAGTATTGGGGCCTACCACAAAGCATCGTCAGCGATCGGGATGGACGATTCGTTGGCAACTTCTGGAAGGAATTGTTCAAGATGATGGGCTCCAACCTGCATTTCTCGACATCACTTCATCCTCAAATCGATGGCCAAACTGAGAGGGTGAATTGTATTCTGGAGATCTACTTGCGGCACTATGTGAGTGCCAATCAGAAGGACTTGGCGAAGCTACTCGACATCGCGCAATTCTCCTACAACATGCAACGAAGCGAGTCGACCAATCAGAGTCCCTTCGAGATAGTGACGGGGCAGCAACCTCTGACGCCCCAGGCCGTCGCCACTTCTTATGGTGGCAAAGTCACCGCCGCTCACCGCATGGCGAGGGAATGACATGAGCAGAACGACATGGCGAGAGCATATTTGCACAAGGCATCGAAGCACATGAAGAAGTGGGCGGACACCGTCCGACGGGACGTCAACTTTGAAGTCGGAGACTTGGTCCTGGTGAAGCTGGTCCAACATCTTCGGCTAAGTGAGAAGAATCTGCACAAGGGCCTCGTTAGGCGTTACGAGGGTCCCTTCAAGATCCTGAAGAAGGTAGGCAAGGTGACCTACAAGTTGGAGCTCCCGCCTCAGATGCAACAACACTCCGTCTTTCATGTCAGCCTGCTCAAGCCCTTCATTGAAGACACCGAAGATCCCGGGCATGGGGTTTCAGACCGCGCCTCGCCGGCCATCCGTCAGCAGTTTACTGATCAAGTTGAAGAAGTACTCGCCGTCCGCACGAAGAATCGGAAGAAGAAGTATCTTGTTCGATGGAGCGGAAGACCGGACGCCGACACAAGTTGGGAGACAGCCGAAGACTTGTGGCAGTTCAAGCAGAAGATTGAAGAATTCCAAGCCGCAGCTCCAGGGACGTCGCTGACTTGAGTGGGGGAGAATGTCCCGGGGGCTTCTCCCCGGGGCACGTCGAGTTATCTTACCATGTATTTTCCTTTTCAACTCACTTTTGTACTTAGTTTATTTTCTAAGTGTGATGGTGGCAGTTTTGTAATTTGCACTCCAAAAAAGTGCACCCCCGGATATGGTCCTCCACATCACACGTCGTAATTCTATCACCCGAAACGGTGGTATAGTAGGGGAGACCCGTTAGTCCTCCTCCGAAGCGTTGTAATCATTCATATTTACTCAACAAAGATTTCAAACTTCCATAAATCTAGCATCGTGCCTGAAGCGTGGGGTGGCAACCCACAAAAGAGCGTCTCAAAGCGTCACAAGCGATCGAGCGTTACGCCGAGGTGCCCGTTTGTTCACAAACGCCTCCACCGAAGAAGCGTCCGCTCGGGACCGTGCGTCCCAAAAGTTGTGGCATACGAAAAGTGGCATAAGCAAGCTTTCGTAAAGCGCTCAAAAGAGCTTGCCTAGACGTTGGGCACGTCTAGACGCCGCACGAGTCGGTCGAGCGAAAAATGATCCCGTGACATGAACACCCAAAGTCAAATTGGTCTTGATGAGTCATTCTTATTCCAATTTTTTTTTGCCCCTGATATTGGAACGTGGTGTCAACTTTAACATTATTGAATGCATGCATTATTGTGATTCACCATCGAGTTAAATCAATATACCCGTTTGGATGTCCATTTTTCCATTGAAAAGCCGTTTTCGTTAGTTTGCGGTTCTTAAACAAAATTTTTTAATATATGTTTGGGTGGAAATGAATAAATTAAAATTCAATGAAAAATAGATTATTCCTGAGAAAAATAAAAATAAGGTTCGACCTCACTTTTCTTTTTCCGTGCAGTCATATCACGTGCACGCACTTCGACTCATTTTTTTATTATTCTTAAGATTTATGTCCCAACCAAATTATACACCCTTAAAAAATTTTAAAAATTTAAAATGACACGAAATTTTATTAGACGAAAAAATTAAAAGAAAATTACAAGATAGATTACTTTCTATTTAGACTAAAAAAGTTAACATAAGCACTTCCTTTTACATAAAAATTATAGACTGACTAAAACTCTGTATTAATTTCACAAAATAAGACATCTATCTTATAATAAAAAAATAAATCAATTCTTTAACAATCTTATAATAACAAAAAAATATCAATTTCTTGATAATATAAGAAAATATATAAAATATGTCAGACATATTTCTTTCGATTTTTCCATCTAATAAATTAATAATTTTTCAGTTGGAGTGGGATTTAAGACATTATTAATAATTTTCACTTCGAATTGAATCCTCCAATTAGATATCTAATTATTTTTATCGTCGATAGTCCATATTCTAATTATGCACATGTGATAGCATCCTTGTAGTTTGATGGCTCTAGCGACTCCACATCTTCAACTATTTCAAATGCATATGCAACCATGTCTTTAAAGTCATAATGCTTAGGAGAACCTATTTATCTGCGAGCACATCCAACGGTTAGATTTGTTGTTGCTTCTTCTATTTGCTCCTTAAGTTTTGTTTGTTCAACTTGATGAGATTCTTCTGTCTCATTCTAAATTAGAGTTAATTCAAACTTCACCTGCTTGTTGACACTCTCCCCCGCTGAGTCAACAACATATGATTTCTGCTTGAGTATAGACATCTCATCAAAGATATGTTTCTGCTATGAATAACCTTATGCTATGAAGGAAACTAGATTCTGAAACCTTTTACGCATGCACCATATCCCATAAAGACTCTTTCTTTGACACTTTGTTCCATCTTTCCATCGCTGTCATGATAATATGCTGGACAATAAAACACTTTCAGTTTAGTATAATCGATAGAAATTCTTGACCATACATGAATAAGAGTCTTCAGATCGATCATAGTTGTAGGATTTCGATTCACAAGGTAACATGTTACGCTGCCAGCCTCGTCCCAAAATGACTTGTCCAGGCTAGAATTAACAAGCATGCACATTGCCCTCTCCAGAAGAGTTTTGTTCATGCGTTCTGCTACATTATTCTACTACTGTATCTCTGATGGTGCGATGTCTTGTGATGCCTTCATTCTTATATAACTGATCAAATTTCGACGAAAAAAATTGTAAGTCGTTATTGGTACGAAAGTGTTTCACCATTTTTCATGTCTGATTTTTCACCAAAACTTTCTACTATTTAAAAGCTTCGAATGTCTTCACTTTTTGTGCTTCATCATGAATATCAATATCATCCTTGAGTAATCATCTATCATATATAGAAAATACCTAGAGATGGAACACGAGAGGGGTCCCAACAGATAATGTAGATGTAATCGAGTGTTGCCTTCGTCTTGTGCACAACTTTGCTGAATTGTTACCATTTTTTCTTATTGAAGACGCAGTGCTTGTAGAAACCAAATTCAGATATCTTCTGACTACCCAAAAGATTGCATTTGCTGAGAAAGTTCATTCCTTTTTAACACATATGTCTAAATCGCATGTGCCATAGCTTGAATGCTTCTGATTCTAATTTGAATGAACTACCCATTGCAGCCACGTCAAAAATTACTATACCTCGAAGTACGTACAAAATTTTTTGTCTGACATCTCTCTTGACTTCAACATCAACTTTGGTGACTGTGAGAACATCTCTTACAACATCCATCCCATATTTTTTGAAGTCCATAACTCTTAACGATATCAGATTTTTCTTTAGTTGCGGAACATGATGAACCTTTATTAATGTTGTCATCCGATTATTATGAGTTCTGATATGAATTTAGCCGAGTTCAGCTATTTTATAGATTTCATCATTGCCCATGATAACGTTTTCGTCATTAATCTCTTGATAAGTTGAGAACCATTTTGTGTGGAGTCATATGATATGAACATCCTGAATTTAAAATCCATCTCTCCTCCAAACATTTCTGATCAGACATCATGAGTGTCAAATCGTTTTGATGTACTACACCAGCAATCATGTCCTTCTTATTCTTCTTGGGATAATCCTTCTTCCAGTGATCCGATTCTTTACAGTAGTTGTAGATGTCCTTCGGATTGACGTTCTTCTTCTTCGACTTGCCCTTTTTAGGATTTGAATGATCTCCCATCTCTGCGATTGTTATCAACCCTACAACCTGAGTCTTCACAACCTTTGTAGACATCTTATGACGAAGTTCACGAATATGTAGACTTGATCTTACTTCTTATAGAGTAATTGTGTCTATTCCAATGATAATAAACTGGACAAAATTTTCATATGCAGAGGAAGAGACACTAACAGAAATAGGATGACATCTTCATCCTCAATCTCTATATTTATATTTTATAATTTCATCAATAAAGTATTCATCTGATCAAGATGATCATGCGGAGGGCAAGTAGATGTTACTTTAACATCAACTTATTGGTCAGAGACTTGGTCATGTAGAGTATCTCAAATTTCGACTATAGATCAATCGTCATGGTGACTTTAATAATCACCTTGTCTGTCAGGCACAACAAGATCATAGAATACGTCTTCTTCTCCTGTGCCATCAAATTTGTGAGGTCGATATCTTTTTTTTACCCTTCGAGTCTTCCTCCTTTGATTTGTTCTTCGATACATTTTTTAGCGATGTCCAGACTCATTGTTGTTTCAGAAGTGTCCATATCTTGATTTGCTAGAGACTGAAACTATTTTGCCTTGTGAATTTCTCGATCTTTACGTTGTGCAATGTTATCTTTATGCCTGATGGAGGATTGACGATGAAACTTCGCTCTGATACCAGTCTGTTAAGATTTTTTACCAAGATAAATTATGCATCGCTAGAAAATTTGAGAAATTTAACACGATGCAAAATTTTATTAGATGAAAAAATTAGAAAAGAATTATAAGACAGATTATATTCTATTTGAACCCCTAGGAAGTTTATATAAATACTCCCTTTTAAAAATAATAAGAATTTTATACGGACTGTGACTCTGTATTAATCCAATAAAATATGACACTTATCTTGTAATAAGGAAATAAATCAATTCCTTAGTACTCTTATGATAAGAAAATAAATTAATTTATTAATCATCTCGGGATAAGAAAACATATAAAATATGTCAGACATGTTTTATTTTATTTCGAACTATGCATACAAATTTTCAATTAGAATAAAATTCAATACCTTATTATTTATTAATGATTTCCTCTTGACTTTCTCTATGCATATTTTCTCTATTTTTTTCCTCCATTCTACAAACGTCTCCTCCTTCCCCAACTCTCTCTTATAAAATATGCATTATATATATAAAAAAACAAGATAATATATGAAGTCGCCCCCTTAAGTTAAAGAAAACAATAAGTTTAGACAATATTTAGTTATATTTCTTTCAAATAAGTATATAATATTTAAAATTTTAATATTTTACCCTCTTAAATTTAACTAAAATTTATCCAATTAAATATTATTTTTATTTTTATTTAATATTTTATAATTAATTAAGTAATATTTTATTTTTTTAATATTATTTTGACGCTCCTTTAAATTTTTCCTGAGTTCGTTCCCAATATCTTTCTAATTTTCTTCTTCCACTCCTTTTTCTCTTTTTATTCATTCTCCAGCAACTTTTCCTCTCTTCTCTCCTTTTTTTTTCCTTCTTTTTTTTTTAACATCCTACGACAACCTTCTCCCTTTTCTCCTCAATGTCCAAGTTCTTGTTTTGCAATATAAATTAAGAATATAAATTTGTATCTTTGTATATATTGAATAAAAATGGATATTTTTATTTTAAAATTATGACTTTTTAGTTTTATGAAAAACTTTCACTATTTTGAATATCCAAACATATAGAAAAGAAAATTTCCTATGAATCAAAGGAAGTCAATTTTTTAAGAGTACATGACTTCCATTGAAAATTTTTTAAACTTTGAAAAATTTTCCATTTTGAACGGGTCCTCAATCTATTATGATTATTTCGGTACACAGATAATACTCTTCATAATCCTTTTTTTTGTATTTATAACATGAAACTTTATTTAAATGAGAAAGGCTACTATTCCTATCTTCGATTATAATTGGATCGATACCATTTTGCCAAATTCAAACACAATGACATAGTGATTAGTTATTTTATTATAATATGTAATTATTTTGATCATTTATAGTAATTTTACTATCTTAATATTTTATATCATAATTATACATTTTAAAATTATTATATTACTTTCTATTTTCTTACCATTGTTTTAATATACCAAAAAGTAACCAAACCATCCAATTCAATTTTGATGGGATAGGTCCTGAATTTTTTATTTTTATTTAATTATACACTCGTTCACAACATGATAACTTATTTTTATTTTCTAACTCACCTACATTTTTTTCGAGATCTATATGTGTCTATGGTTACTAGCACTCGATTAATCCGGTGTTTAGATGGGAACGGTATGAATAAATTTTGACCAATCGAATATGTGGCTACTAGTACCCATGTCAGAGGTTATTGCTTGTAACGTTTTCGTTTGTCACCAGCTGTACCCCGCGGCCTGTTTACCTCAACTATAAAATCACGGAAGAGATGTATGCAAACTTCTTGATTTTTTATCTGATGAGAAACTCTGCAACTTCTCCCAAACTCGTGTTCTTGTATGCCATCTGATTGCTCATGCATACATAGCATCAATAGCTCAAGACTAGGTCAACGTTGTTAACATGGTATCAGAGCTAGATCGGATTTGCTACTGCTGAAGGAGCTCATTAGTTGATCGATCGTTTCTCGGATAAGTAGTTCGTCCAAGTTTTGTTATTTGTTGTTGATGGTTTTCTAGATCTTCTTATTTGATTTTTGATAGATCTTGGTTTTCAAGCATGGCTTCATCCGAATCTGCAAGTTCTTCTTTAAATATGTTTTTATCACCGATTGTAGATGTGATGAATCCATTGTTTCTTAGTCCTTCCCATTCTTCGGGTTTAATTTTGATTCCAAATCTATTAATTGTTCATAAAACTACATGGAATGGGGTGATGCTATGTATAATGCACTATTAGCTAAAAATAAACACATGTTTGTTGATGGATCTTTTACGATGGATAAGGTGAATTCTAATTTGCAATTTATTTGAAAAAGATGTAATGCTCGTGTTCTCCTGGATAAGAAGTTCTTCAGCTAAAGGTATCATAAGCAATGTTTCTAGTAATCTTAGTGCACATGTTGTTTGGACAAATCTAAAGGAGAGATTTGAAAAATTGAATGCAATGCGAATCTATTCAGTAGAGAATGAAGTTTACAATCTTAAGCAAGGAGCTCTTTTTGTAGTTGATTATTTCTCAAAACTCAAGAATCTATGAGAAGAGTTAAATGTTATGGTTCCACAGTTATCCCAATTGGAGGTTCCGAAGGATGTTATTGAGTACCAAAATAGAAGAAATATGTACAAATTTTTAATGGGATTCAATAAGGAATTTGCACATGTTACGTCTCAGATTTTATTGATTAAACCTTTGCCTACTATAAATCAAGCATACTCCTTATTAGTTGAAGAAGAGCTAGACCTGCTGGCACTTTTAGGTGTAAAATCAGCAAATTATGTGACATGCTCTACCTCCATAGTAATTAGCAGCATTAACAATAACTTAATGAACCCAATGATCCTAGAACACAATCCCGTTATTCAATTGTGTTAACCGTTCGTAATTTTTTTTCTAATTTGTAATAGAAAAACTTATGATAATCTTAATTAGTAATAGAAACTTATTTAAAATATGACATGGCACCCGAGTTAGTATTTTTTTCTCGACAATCTATTTGTTTAAAAAATAAAATTGTAGTATATCAATATTTGTTCATTCATCCACTTAATAATAATAATAATAATAATAATAATAATAATAATAATAATAATAATAATAATAATAATAATAATAATAATAATAATAATAATAATAATAATAATAATAATAATAGCAACAGTGCCTTCTCGATAAGGCTGTCATCGTTGATGACGAAGGGGAGGGATGCTTTCAAGAAGGGAAGGCCCTTTCCATTTTTTTTCACGATACAAGAGAAATAGAAAAGATACTCTTGCAAAAAAGGAAGGTCTATTTGATACAAGATTAATCAATTTTAGAATAATATACATTTATTCTCATTTGTTCATATGAGAGCAATATTATTCTAAAATGAAGTAAGAATTGGTTGTTCTTTATTTTTTTCCTTTGTTATGCAATTATTAACATGAGATATACATATTTTATAAAAATTGACGTTTGCCAATAACATTGAGAATAAAATCTTATTCTTTTAAATTATTCTCGTATCAAACAAGACATATAGGGGCCGTTTGATTATAAAATATATTTTAGAGAATAAAACATTTATTCAGAAGAATATAAAATAAATTTTAAATATAATATATTTTATAATTAAAATATTTTATTATAAATTATTGACATTTAATTATGATTATTATTAGAAAAAATAATAGCATAATAATATGTGATTAAATTATAAAAAATAAAAGAAATGGTAAAACATTGAAAATGTGAGAATATATGTATTCCATCATTTAGATGGAATAAAAGAATTATTGTTTGAAAAAATATAATGGTGGTATCACGATTTTCAAGGTAGCTTTATCAAAAACATGTTTTCATTAGTATAATCTTATTCTCCTATGTATTTGATAATATTCATCTGAATAAGCATCTATTCTTTGTCTTATACTGCAACCAAACACCCTAAAATAGATCCGCTTAGAGGAGCGCATGGTGAGATAATAACACATTTCATTTTTTTTATGTTTTTATTTGCGGTGGAGCCTAATTTGGGAGGGGGAAAGAGGGATTTAGGGTTAGCGGCACAAGGTCATTATTGCGATGAGAGGAAGAGGAGAGTCGTGAGGTAGGGGAGGGAGGAGATTCGAGAAAGGGCGAGTTGATTTGTGGGATGGGTGGCATGTGAACAGGATCTCCGGCCATCACCGGAAGGTGATGAGGGGCAAAAGGAGGAGGGTGAAAGCTGGAGGGCGGTGGGGGTCGGGGGTCGAGGGGCAGAGGGTCACACATTTCGCATGGATGAACAGGAGGCGTGGAGAGTGCTCATCCGTCCCCTTGCCCCTGTCCCCGATGGTGGCACGATTTCTCTTGGAGATGGGCGATCCACTGTCCTTTAACCATCGATGATAGTAGCTTGCGGGGCGAGGAGTTCGTGATCGTTCTCGGCTCATGCCTCAAGGAGCGCATCTTCACCGGCCTCCTAGACAAGAAACATGGATACGGTAATTTTCTTATTTTTTTATTTTAAATTTGGTGTGAATAAAAAATAAAATATTGAGGTGAATGACATGTCAATAGTTTAAAATTATACGATTGCATAGGATGATCACAATTACAAAATTATTAAGGTTTGATGCACAATTATATTTTATATTATAATTATTAAAATATCTGTACTCTTTAAAAAATATAAAATCTGATATTAGTTTATGTAAAAGTAGAATTTAATCTTGATGAAAATAATGTATAAGAAATAAATATGAAATAGTTAAAACTAATTTAGTTGAGAATATATATATATATATATATGATTTAATGTTTATGCTACTTCTTTTAAGGGTAGCATCGTCATATTCTTATTAATTATTATTCGATTCATGATGAATGATGACTTAATTAATTGAGTAATTCCTTGATCTATCATCCATAGTTAAATGAATGGTGATAATAAGAATGTTATTTTTAGCACAAATTTTTTTTCATATATATATAATTTAATCTAATAAAAAAATAAGGTCGGATTCGAAATTTTAGTTCGGGACCACTGAAACAATCGTACGGTCTAAAATCTCGCATCGCGTGACGCGGATCGCCAAGATGATGCTGCTGACCGCGGTCAGGCGCGGGCCGCATGCCCGCCACTCGTTCCGCCCGCATCCAAACGCCTCAGAGGCTCAGACCCCCGTCGCCTGCCCGTCCATCTCAAGTGGTTCCATCGTTCGTATTCATCGCATCAACACCCTCCAAATCTCATCCGACGGCTGTGACACCGTAGAACATTCTCGAACTCATTTTTTTAAAGCTGGAATTGATCTTGTCGTCTTTGTTTTCGTTTTTTGCCCTTTTCCTCGGACGTCGAGATTGATCCATCGAGTGAGCTTTCGATCGGCGAATTTGGAATATTATCCCGTAGGTATCGATTTGAAGACGAGAAAAATCCCGTTTTAAATCCATGTTTCGCAATTCTGGCTCCTTTTTTGTTTCTGGTTCTTCTTAATCTAAAAGTCCGCGGTTTTTTTTTTGTTCTCCCTTTGTTCCTTCCTCTTTAATCGATTAGATGAACCCTAATTCCCAATTGTTGCATTATGTGACGTCACTTCTTGTTTTCCAATTCGTAGGGGTTACTTTCTTCCGTGGTTGTTGATGCTCTGTGATTTACTATGGTGTTCTTATGTTCTATTGGTTAATTACGTTTGTATTTGATACTATCTGGTTACACATTAGAGCACAGTGCGGGGTGAATTATTGAGGTGTACTATGATTGAAATTCGTATGAGATGTCGTAAAGTGGAAATCCGGGGATTCATAGAGTCGTTCCCTGTTCTTCCGGACTTTGTGGTAAAATTGAATTCTGTTGGAGCAGGTGAATTTGCATTTATTTTGAGACATTTGGCGAAATTGAAATTTGTATGTGGGGATGGATGTGTGTTATTTAACATTATCTGGACTTGTTGTACATTTGATTCAAGGATATTATTGACAAAACGTTACCTTTTCCGGCACGTTCCTGAAGTTGTTTTTTGTGTATATATAGGGGGCTGGATTTTTTGGGATTCTTTTGTGCTGAGGACTATTTATGTTTGAGAATTTATGGTCTTGCAAGTGACATGTTTAATACGATTTCTATGGTCTCTGTTCTACATTTAGGCTATTCCTAGACTCTGCTTGTTCTTTATAGGCTTCTTTGTTGTCAGTTTGTTCCATCCTATAAGCTCCGTACTTGACCAAATTGTATATACTAACTTTTATGTCCAGTATTTGTTACTTGCATTCTTAATATCTAAGAAATTGTACCATTCAATGTTCATTATTGAAGTTTTTTTAGGAGTTCATTATTGAAGCTGATGATGCCTACTGATTTCATATAAGAAGAGTCTTGGCAGAATAATTTTTTATCTCAAATTACTGCATCTAATCCCATTTTCTGAAGCTTGTCCGAACTTTAGTATAATTTTCCTGCTACGGTGCTACCATGATATAGTAGATTAGGTTACTGAATTTTGTCGTCCTCTTTAAGCTGTTACACAAAATTGAGTGGCATTTTGAAATATCATTTAAATTTCTTGGTGCTCTTACCTTCTCAGGAAATTGGCAATTAGGGTCATTCAACCTTCACACATATTCTTCCCAGCACTTTGTGCCTGAGAATTTTGTGCCAAGCTACAGTTCAAGGCATATAATAACTAGATGCATCCGTAATCTGCTTTCGCTCTAGTCACATTACAATCTTGAAGGCTTCTTGTGAAGTATGACGTCTTCAATTCATGATTTATCTGGTATTTCTCTCCATTTCCAGTTCCATTTATATTTCATGTGTCCATGTGAATCTATGTTTGTATATCATGTTTGCTGCTTTAGTTTCTACTTATTCTTTGACAGCAGGATGTCAAAACCTATTACAACGAAACTAGAAAATTAAGTTGGGGTAATGTAGCCCAAAGAAAATAATCCACAAGTGTCATGTGGGATTGAACCCTGGTCGGCGATCAGAACTCTAACCACTCTACCAAGAGTTGTTGCTTATTTTCTATATTTAACCTGTAAATATAGTATTTCTCTCCTTTTTCCATTTTTTTTTCTTTTCATGACAGAGATACCACTACAATGTATCTGATGTAAGACTTCAGCAGCATATTGATAAGGGATATGAAGATGGCTTGTACATTAGCTGTGTGGCGTCTTCAGCAAATTTATGGGCCCTTATTATGTAAACTCCGCCTATGTTTTATAGCCGATCCCAAGCCCGGATAAAGGAGGAGGGTTGTGTTAGGCCCCGACAGCCAGCGTAAAACTCTGTCGAATCTCATGAACATGAATCAACGAGTCGTATGATCCATGTAGCCGATCCCACCTAGTGGGATAAGGCTTTGTTGTTGTTTGTTGTTGTGTTTACATATTTATGTATCCATGCTTCACAAAAACATGATTGTCGCTTTAGCTTATGTTTTAAGAAGTGGCTATGAGTCTTTTTATCAATTTGATTTTACAACAACAACAACAAAGCCTTATCCCACTAGGTGGGGTCGGCTACATGGATCATACGACGCCATTCCAATATCTTCGTTGATCCATATTCATGAGATTCGACAGGGTTTTACGCTGGCTGTCGGGGCCTAACACAACCCTCCTCCTTTATCCGGGTTTGGGACCGGCTATAAAACATAGGCGGAGTTCACCAGAAGATATAAACAAAAAATGTAATTGTATTAGTTGTCCATTACATTGAAGTTGAAGTTTTTACAACAATGCCCATCGTTCTCAAAGTATACTTAATTTTGCTTTAAATCAGGAGAAATAGTAAAGTTCTCAATTTGTCATTCTGAATGTCATACACCCTGTGATCCCAAGGTGATGATCCTCATGGTTTAACTGTTCGTCATTAGTTCTACTACCAATTGATACTTCATTATCAGCATTGACATTAAAAAATATGTACAACAAAAAATAACATGATATGCAAAAATATCATAAGAGGTCAAAATATTAACTCAAAACACATCAAGTGGTACGAAAGAACATCTATCAGTTTTTCAGTCAGGTGGAATGTTCCCTGGCTAATGAGGTTGGGGAAAAATGCATACACATGCTTTCTCATTATTTCACAAGGACACCATTTCCACGTCTAGAATTCATGACCTCTCTGACCACTAACGAGACAACTTAATCAACTCATAAGGTCACTCAAAAGTTTTTAATTCACTAAAGAACACACATGGAAGATAACTTATGCCCAAATATTTAGCATAACGTGTAGAAGTGGGAAACATCAAATATCTTTGTCATCAATAATAGTATAAGAACAAAGAAAAACTCACTTTTGATTTTATCGTGAACACATTACTGTAGAAACCAAAAAGCACCGCTCGCAATCCGTTGACAAAAAAGTATTTGGGCATAAGTTATCAATTTGATTTTCTCAAAAGAAAAAGGACTTGTGGTGCATTGACAAGGTGTTCATCATATGGCCCATGTTTGTATGATCTCATTAGTCTATTTTGTCTTGGTCATACGGAAGAGTAACTTTCTTCAGTTCACTTGAAGCGGCTGTATTTCCTTTTCCTTCTTTTTCTGAAGTGTATTTCCCTTTCCTTCTTTTCACTTGTAGTATCTAGTTTCACTGTGTTTGTCATGCAGTTTTGGTGGTACACATAGATTCTGCTGTTATTTCTCGTTCATATTCACATAATTTCTTTAAACACATATTGCTATAGTGAGGTAGTGATGCTATCGCCAACTGTCACCTCTATCAGTAATTTGGAAACACATGATGCAACACTAAGACGATCAAAGATCTAGGATTTGGTGAGAATGAGTAGAATTATGTTATTAGTGTGTCCCATTGGGTATGCTAAGCAATTAAGCATGTATATCTACAGGATCAAGTCCATTTGAAGGTACTCAGCAAGTCTACCTATAGTATAATATTGATCTTAAGTTTCATAAGACAACCATGCATGTAACTGTTATAGCTTATTTCTGAAAAATGGGGTGTTATAGCTTAAAACATGTCAATTACTCTTGGACAGTAAGACATGGCTTCGTTAGCCTTTATGTAGCCAGTGTTCGAGTATCCTTTTCTTAATGGGGAAAGGATGTCTACTGTGTGTGGTATTTATCCAAGTTTATTTGCAGCAGGAATTATGGTTGCATTACATAGAATTTGAAAACAAATTTATTTTTTACTACCACAACTCCGCGGTCATCTTTTCTGTCGAAAAGAGAAAATGGAAAACAAGAGTCCTACTTCTTACATATTTCTTTAATATGAGAAACTATATTCTCAATGTAGCAATGCTTCCTCTTAGAAATTACATTAACTTCGTTGCAACCTTAGAGCCGATCTATTAAGATGGGTACTTCGAATAGCTTCGAATACACGTACCAGTTACATACCCCATTTTTGGCCCTTGTTGGATACTTCAGTACACATTCAATAACATAACATAATTATTCAAAATCAACAACAACAACAACAAAACCTTATCTCACTAGGTGGGGTCGGCTACATGGATCATACGACGCATTCGTTGATCCATGTTCATGAGATTCGACAGGGTTTTACGCTGGCTCTCGGGGCTTAACACAACTCTCCTCCTTTATCCGGGCTTGGGACTGGCTATAAAACATAGGCGGAGTTATAATTATTCAAAATCATTTGTAATTATTGTGTCTTATATTATTTTTGAGAGGGCACTGTATCCTATGCTAAAGTATAATTATATTGCTCTTATTTGTTTTTCAATGCTTTATTTTTTTTATTTTCTACATTTTATGCAATAGACCATATTTCTTTATTATAAATGTGAAGAAGCCTGTACCCATACCCACGCACCACAGAAGCGCATAGAACAGTAAAGGGAATTGATTCATAAAGAGCTATAATTGTTTCTTTCTTAACAATATTTGTGGGTGTCTTCCTTGTTGCACATTTGTTGTTGCATGACATCTTCTGCAAGTTTGCTTCATTGTGTTCCTTGTATTTACTTTAACAAATTTTCAGAAAGTAATGACTCTGATGAGCAACAAAAGCAAGGGTCATCTGATAATCAAGGGTCTATAGAAACTGCAAATCTCCAACCTGATACGGCTACACCTTTTGCTGGATATGTAATGCCCAATATGCACTTTGAAGCAGGACAAACTATGGTACCAATGAGATTGCGTTACTTTCCTGTCATTTTTATTTATATGTAAGATTTTCTGCACTTTTAAGTACAAAGGGTTGGGTTCTGAGGTTTTGTTTCTTCAATTAATTTACTGTTTATAAAAATCTTCCTGACATGGGTCACCTAAACACCTTAGACACTTGATTAGTATTCAAGATTTTTCTTTGCAAATCTTTGATGGTTTTTATGACTGGCTTTTCTTTATCTAGTACTCTTTTCCGACCTTATTCTCTTTTCTAGGAAATTGGCAACTCAGCTATGTTACTTTCTAATTGATGTGTCTCTCACACAGATCTCTTGCCTTAGACTTGTCCCTGAGGGCATCATTTTATTCTTTTGCTGTTCAAAACTAATTGGTGACAGCAGGGAATTCATCCAGAATACTGGCCACATATCACAAGTTCGAAATCAATATTTTCCTTCTTATGATGGTCTAAAATGGGACAACCCTGTACTTTAAGCTGACCACAGGTAAATAGGGGTAGCAAAAAGGAGTTTATGCATGCAGTGTCATCCCTGATTCTTCTGGGTGGTTGCTTTTCTGGCTCAAACCAGTGACCTTTCGGTTACCAATGAGCATTTACTAGGGCTTCTCCTCCAATGGCGATAGTACTGCAACTTCTTTTTGTGTGGTTATGTTGGTATTTATTTGATGTGTCCATGTGAGCTTCTTGTCTTTGGAAGTATAGAATATAGAGTCCACGGGACTATTTCAATTTGGGTATTGGTCGGTTGGATATTATGGCATTATTTCTAAGTTGGATTGTGCCATCATTTCTCTTTGTGATGCAGTATGCATATGAAGTGTTGTAGCTAGTTCTCATGTTTGATTGCTCATTTTGTCATTGGCGACCTTTGAAATATTTTGTTCAGCTTGCTCCTTAGATCAAATATATGAAACTAAGATTTGTCTGTTGCACCTGACATGTAAAACACACCTTATGGCAGGGTCCAGCAGCCTACCCATACATAGATCCTTATTATGGAAGCTTATTTTCACCCTATGGTGGACAGCCTGTGGTATGTCTTCTCACACATACTTGATGCAATATTGTCCAAATATGCAAAGATCAAATTTGTTGGAGTGCCGATCTTTGTTTTGCTTTACCATTTCCTCAGTTATTATTGTTTTAAGATGCACTTGCAGGTGATTGGGATGCATCATCCTGGAGTGCCTCTGTCAGTTGATACAGTTGAGGAGCCTGTTTATGTCAATGCGAAGCAGTATCATGGTATTCTAAGGCGTAGACAATCACGGGCAAAAGCTGAATCAGAGAATAAATTAGCCAAGGGTCGGAAGGTACGTGTCTCATGGTTCAGAGTACATGTGCTCATTTGTGTAGTGATTATAATAAACTTTTTTTATGAAGCAAACTAATATGAGTTACTCACATGTGTAACAATTATAATAAGCTTTTTTTGTGGAGCAGACTAATATTATTTGCACTAATGAAAGAACTATTGATTTGGTGTTTGTGCTTGTAACCATTATAGATTATATTTATATGTTGAACAGCATTTCACATATTTTCTGCAAAATATTTATGCAGTTTGTTCTCAACTGGTTTATCCGTGTGCACATTGACAATACTTGTGTTTCTCTGTGGAATCTCTAACTCCAATTTCAGTTGAAAAATCAGATCTCTGGATCACAAGCTGTTAACAAAATTATATAATATATAGTTGTTCATATCTGAAAGTGAACTTCATTAATCAACAGGACACACCCATATGCGCCGAAGCTATGAAAGTGTAGGTTGTTTATCCAAATGTTTTCTTCTCAGTTGACCAAGCAAATAGAACTCTAGCGGAACACTTTTGCTTTCCTAGATCAGTTTTCACAGTGGAATTGGAAAAATAGTTCTTCATGAATGAAGCCACTTTAGGGGACGATTGAATTTTTTTTTTATTCTAGAATAAATTTGTTGCAACCCCAAGATAACCTCATCTTCTTAATCCCATAAGAACAAATGTGTTCCACACCACACCATGAACAGGCTGCTCTCACATTTCTTGATGATTAACGTGGGGCCCATGTGTCATACCAAACTGAGGCCTTAGAGAATGTTAGTGAAATGGGTTTCATTCATTTTTGTTCACATCAGATCCTTATGTCTCTTATGTGTTCCAGTTGATACCACCATTTTATAACTGCATCCCAGGGTGTTTGTTTGCCTGTGAAACAAATTTGAAAACTATACTGGTGGAGTATTAGTCTGCATCTTTTAATTGAATATATGTTGTAGGCACATTGGTAGATTTCACCATGTAAGGATAATTCTACAAAAGAAATGTTGGCATGTTCATAATTTGGCTTTTGCTCCTGTTTTAAATTGATTGTCATTTGTTGTATATGCTGCGTTCTGATGCATGTATATGAGTGCATAGACATAGTAATTTTTGAAATGGGTGCATATTTTCTTGATAATAGAGCGGAATGGCGTCGTATGATCCATGTAGCCGACCCCACCTAGTGGGATAAGGCATTGTTGTTGTTGTTGGTGCATATTTTCTTGATGCATTGACAAGGGGTGCATATATGGCCCTGTTTTCTTGGTCTCATTTCTTAATCTGATTTTTCTATTTTTTTTAAATTATACAAATATAAGAGAAACTCCTAATCTTCAATTCACTTGAAGTGGCTGTATTTCCCTTTCTTTCTTTTCTCCAAGTCAACTTTTGTAAGCAGTTTGCATTTGTTTTGTGGTATATTGGCCTAGTTTCTGTTGCCATGTCTCCTTTGCTTTATTAACATATTTTGTGTCCTTCTAAAAAAAACATATTTTGTGTCTGCAGCCGTACCTACATGAATCACGTCACCTACATGCCTTGAAAAGAGCTAGAGGAAGCGGAGGCAGGTTCCTCAATTCCAAGCCAGAAGAAAATAAACAGAATGTTTCCGGAGAAAAACAACAGGATAAGAGTGCCTCCGGCGATGAAGCCCAGCCCTCGAGGAGAGGCGAAGGATCCGGGAATCATGTGAATACAAATATAGTTGGTGATAAAGTAGAAACTAATAAGGTTCTCTAGTGCGATAATGCCAGGAAAGGAAAGTAGTTGGTAAGAACAAAGACATTTTATCTGTATAGCATCAGCAGGATTAAAGTTGGGAAGTGACTACTGAGTAAGGTTTTCTGAATCCTGATAAAACTAGATTGCCCGCAGGAGAGTTTGTGCTATAAATCTGTGTAGTATCTTTGAAAGCGTGTAAAAAGATGGGATTGCACTCTCGTAGTTGCTCGTTGAGGTTTTTGGATGGGCTTTGTAATATATGCTGATTAGGAAAGCTTTTTAGGTAACAAAGTAAAAGTAATCCCTCTTCCTTAGACCTTATGCTCTGTATTGTTATTCATTTGTTAAGTAAAAAGAATTTCTATTATACCAGGGGGCTTTCGGTTGTTTCTTTTTTCATTTTGGCTTTCTTATTTTTTTGCACGGGCGTGCTAATTTCAAATCAACAATTCTTATATTTATATAAAGTTCATCGCAGTTTCAAATCGTTGTGCTGATTTATCTTTTTTCTCGCGCTTTTTGTTATTTATCTTTTCATTTTTCTGTTTGGAATATGAATTGTAAGATGTAACCTCTCGCCTTCAGCCATGATCGGTCATCTCCTAGAATTTTTGTCAAACAATCTATTTGACAGAAATTTGTCAAGTTCTCGTTCTCGTCGCGTGAAATTGAAAATTTTAGTCAAAAAATTCTTGTTATTAGCAATAATTTGAAAATAATAAGCTATTTATTTTCTTATAGGTTTAAAAATAGGTTGAGTAACTTTTATACCTATAACTTATTATTTTAATAATATTATTATGTATATATATTATATATTATATGTATAATATATACATATATATTATATTTATTTATTATTTATATATTATTATAAATTTATAATTTATTTAGGTATAATAATAAAAGAAGTTCATTTATTATTTATTACAATTTACTTAGTTTTATAAATAAAAATTTCTATTATTATTTATTATGAAAAATATATTTTCTTATTTAAATATTGACGTAAATATTTTTATTTATTTTACTTATTATATGTCATAATAAAAATTAACTAGTATGATATTAATATAATATAATTAATAATTATGGTATTCTAAATAAGTTATAATTATATAATTATTTTATATAAATATGATGTTAAATTTTCTTTTATATTTCATTTTTAGTTATTAATTAGTTTATGTTAAATTTTTTTCTTCTATCTAATTTGCTAATTATAAAAATATTGTGTAATTAATAATATAAAAATAAACTAATAAAATAATAAAAAATATATTTACTTCTTACTTTTTTTTCAAACACCTATTAAAACTTATCTATCAAATCAATTTTTTAAATTCCCATCATTATATTTTTCCATCCAAACACCAACATAAACTTTTCTATCTAATCGATTAGTTCTCGGGAACTAACTTTTTTTTCAAAATTCTCGTATCAAATACAGCCTTTGGGTGCCTATATATCTACCTCCTCTATCGCCAACAGAGTCTCCATCCCCGCCCATCGCTCTCTCGACCTGCGCCTCCCCCCCATTGGACCGCAACTTGGCATCCTCCATTCCAATTGCCTCATCGATTTGCTCTCCAAGGCCTCGCTTGTTTGCGGAACGGGGCAAGAACCACGTTCTTTTTCGCTCGGTTCCATCAAACATCGCCCCGGATAATTTTCGGGGCGGGAACAAATATGGTGGAACCGAGAGCCACACTCAAATTTTTTTATCTTTTGATTTTGACGTGACGTTTTCTTTTGTTTTTCTAAATTCATTTTTTTTCTTTTTCTTTTCTATCACCCCATATCTTTTCTAAAATAAATTATTTAATAAATATAAAATAATTTTAATAAAGGATTAATATAATATTATTTATTACTTATTATTTCATTACAAATTTTAATATTAATTAAATATAATTAATTTTAAAAATGAGTTTTTATATTTAAATAACATATTTTTTAGCAAAAAATTTACCATAAATTTTTTTATTTTATAATTTTATTTTAATTAATAATAAAATTATACTTCACAATTATAATAATTATTTTTAATTCAAAATTCATAAATATCCATTCATCACATCTATTTTTTTTATCATATCAATCACCTTATTCTTCATCATCAAATTCTACTACAACCAAATATAACTCAAACTAATATGTCAATTTAACTATGCACTAGAACTTAGGAAGAATCACGGTTCCATTTCCAAACGACCCCCAAGTGTGGCGGGCTGCCTTTGGCAACACCTAACCAGTGCACCTAGAACCTCTTGTGGCGGGTTATTCTGCTTCCATCAAAGGTTTGAAGGCTTTTCGAAAAAACTTATGATTTTATCCGTTAGAGTTAGATGTGCTGCCTAGAGCGACATCACTCGTGATCGTTCCTTAGCATCGCGTGGTTGAACGATACCACTTTTCGAACATTGAGATGATAATAAAAATAAGGTAAAAAAAAAAACTGAGGTTGTTCGACTCGATGCTGGATAAGGATAACTTCTCGTTCAAATAAATTTCCATAAATTAACAATGGTGGAAAAACATGTATAGAAGTTTATAGTTTATGAGGCAATGTACTTCCCATAGGCTACGGCTCCACATAAATGATAAATCCCTCCTGCGGTTATTCACCACCTCCATGAATCTAATCATCGGATTTTCTCAAACAAACAAAACAACACGCACAGAAAAAATGAATATGTAGTAGGTATTCCGCACAACTCGTCGTCGTCTATACTTGAAACTAGTTCTCGAGCTTTATTCGGAATCATCTAAAAAAAGTGTAAGAACGCAAGTTTTTTATACGCACGTTTATTATTATTATTGTTATTATTAGGCACAACTCTTAATCTCTTATCAACAATTATTGTAATCAATTATTATTGTTAGAATTATTTTCATAAATCTCCTTTAAATTATCATTAATTTTTCGTATCTAACCATAAATTATGAACTTATTTTTTTTATTTTTAAACTATCACAATTTTTCACTTTACTCTTTCCGTCTACTTTTATTATATTTTCCATTATTTTTTATTTTTTTCATTTATGAAAAGATTAAATTACCCTGCACTACATAACACAAGAAATAATAAATATGAAAAAAGGAAAAAAATTGGGAGAGGATATTTAGTCTTTTCATAGATGACAATTTTTTTATTTACTACTTCCATTCCAACGATTTTTTTATTTTTTATATTTGTTATTTTATATTTTTTTCTGGAGGGATTGGTTATATAGTATTTTCATAAATGAAAAAAAATAAAAGTAACAAAACTAAACAAAAGGACTAAAGTGAAAAAATCGTGATAGTTTACGGATAAAAAAATAAGTTTATAATTTGAGGTTAGATGAGAAAAATAATGATAGTTTATTATACAACATGTATGGTTGTTAAATAGTTTATCAATATAAAATTGGTCAATAGATTTCACATGTTCTTAGGATAAAATAATGATCATATTAAGTTAATTCACTTCTATTTGATGTGCCCTATAGATTTTTTTTGGGAAAACAACTACAATATTTTTCACCAAACATCATTGGAAGAAAGCAATTGAGCTTTGTTAAAAGTTCTGTGGTAAAAAGCCTATCCAAACGCAGCCATTATCTTAAAAATGCTTTATGTTGAAAAGATAATATAAATTTAGCACTTTGGTATAAACAATTAATCCCCTTTCTCTTGTTATATAATTAATACTTTCATATGCAAATGCAAATACTTTGGCAGGTTATGATCAATATGAAAAGGGTAAATATAAAAAATAAATAAAAACTTGTTTTGAAAATAATGATGTGAGTTAATTAATATATAATTCAATGGTGCATTAGTTTTTATCCTCAGTTCTAAAATCTGAGTTTATTAATGTAAGGTGCAAGAAATACATTTTTTAAATTAATATACCAATTTTGATGATTTTGATTATTTCCCAAGGCCCGCTTGTATTTTGTTTTTTGTTTTTCTGTCAATTCATCTTTTTTCTTTTCTGAAGTGCTAAACACCCTCATCCCAAGTTTTTTTTCCTTTAAAATAGTTGTTCGGTACTCCCAGATAGATATAGGCCTCTCCATATGCGGGCATCTCCTAAAACATGAGTTCATAAGTTTACTTCAATATTATTAAATTTACAATAAAAATTAAAATGACATGAATTTGGGGTAGGAGACAAAAAAAAAACATAAGCTTTATGTGATGAAAATGTATTAAAAAATAAAGATAATCATGCTCCAAAAATGTGCAAGAAATTCTAGTAATCAATCATTAAACCCCAAAGATGGTTATAGGATAAAAAAGATAAAATGTAAAACATATAAAATGGAGAGTTCTTATGTTTTATGTTGACGATGCAACATTCAATAAAAAAGAGTTAAAAGATACTTCATTAGTCCATGTTTTAGAGAGTTGAGAAACATTCAACCTTTGGCGTTAGAACACTCCATCCTCTCCACAAAAAACATTCTATCGATCTATATTAAAGAAAGTTAAAAGATACTCTGTGTGACATATTGAAAATGAAATTATGATGAGTAAGGACGACGATGATGAGTTATGCACAATGATACTTTTGATCTTGTATGATGACTTTCAATCTTGTCATTCAATATGCCAAATAATTTATGACGATTCTACCACTTTCGTTGTTACGCCATGCTATGATGTCTTATTCCATATAACGATTATTATGTTAGAGTTGGTGAATACTTCAGGGCCCCTTGTTTCTCACATCGGGTTCGCCCACGTGAGCTTAGGGGAATCTGAGTATTACCCAATTAACAGTATTGCTGGCGTACGAACGAAAGGGGGGGTTCGGGGGGCCCCGCCCCCCGACGGCGGTCCCGCTCGCCGGTGAGCGGGCGGGGGTTCGGGGGCAGCGCCCCCGAAACCTAGACGGGTTATGGACTTTTGTTTAGCCGGCCCGTGTGGTTCGGATTAGGTTTTTTCTCTGTTTGTTTGGGTTTTAAACCCGGTTTGGAGAGGCTATTAATAGCCTAATTTCTGATGTAATTTGGTGTGGCGGCTGTAAACCTAAAGATATAGTGGAACCTCTTTGCAGGACGTAGCCCTCATCTCAAGGGTGAACCTGGGTAAATTTCGTGTGTCTCCTCTATTTTTCTGCAATCTCTCTGCGATCTTCTCTCCCTGTTCTCGGATTTTCCCATCATATTATGTATTGAGAATCAAAGTTCAAGGGAGATTCATTTTTCATGTGTATTCAAAACTATAGGTGATAATCATGTCCAGTAAAAATCTTTGGACATGAAGTCATTTTTTACTATTCTTATTGAGTTGCATTTAGTTTATGCATATTCTTTAATGCTGTTAAGAGTTTCGCACTTTTCTTCTGATTATGCCTCGTCTTGATCCGACAATAGCCTTTTCTTTTCTGCAATTATGTCTCGACTTCCGTTGATTAATCGAAGTTATAGTTTTGGTCAAAATAATGTATATGAAAAAAAATGTACAAACTAGTTGGATGATAGTGAATTTGCATCGTTGTTCAATCGGTGGCAACCGAAAAATAAATGTACGTGAAAGCAATGCCTATTTTGTTTAATACATGGGAATGACCTTTGAAACTAATCGTCGCCCAGATTGCAAAGCAATTACTCCACGCAGAAAGGAGGAGGAAACGCAAAAGCTTGTTTGTAATCTCAGAACATGGAGTCATGGGCAGCAGGACTCACAACTCACAAAGTGTGTATATATATGTAATACGTATAAATAAATTATTCGAAAGCGTTTTTTATCTATAGTAGGTGTTGACGGTCGTGCACTTTCTTCCCTATTTGGTCAGTGGTTCCAGTCTTCGCGTCGTCGAGGGCGATCGGCGGTGGCGGAGGCAGGAGTAAACTTCACTCACTAATGCACTTCCGACAAACTATTAATTGTTCCAAAACTGCACAGCTCTTGAAACATCACAGTATCAATGTTCTTTTTCTCTGGTAAGAATGTTCCCTATGGTCAGCCTTAAATTAGCTTATTCATTATCAATTTTTTTCATCAAAAACCGAGAACGCTAACTTGGTCTTGAGCAACCCCCAGGCAGTAAGAACCTGAACTTATCAGCGTTGCGGATAAGGAACGAGGGAAGGTGAACAGCCGAGGCAGATTTCGGAATCGCACCCATCTTTTTTATGAGCTCCTTGAAGCTGTACTCTTCAGGCAACATGTCGAACAGATCTTCACCATGGCAGATTATCCTCTGAATTCTGGAATGATCTAGGAAGCTTAGCCACCTTACACGGTCGGCATGGCTGTACCCTGTCATCTTGAAGACGAATTCATCTATTGTCTTGAAACAGAAACTGCAATGCCACCCTGCATCAACCAAGATCAAGTCCGTTTGCCTGGAGTGCCGATAATGCGTTCCTGGACTATAAATATGCGCTGTGGCACGCCAACTGCTGTAATCCACAGGGAACTCAAAGGAATACATATAGTGCCTTAGCTCCAGGTGCATCACTGGTGGGATTCCATCACACCACTGCAGGAGCTTTATGGCTTCAGGACTGGGTATTTCATCAGCGTCAGCCATGATAACTACGTCGCCAGGTGCAATTCCAGATTTACGAAGAAGAGAGTTTACGGCCATCCTCTGTTGACCTTCTAGTACGAAAGGATCTCTGTAGACTTTTGGATCGTCTGTCTCTCCCGAGAATGTCCCATGGACAATCTTTGAGCTTGCGAATTCGAACCTTCGGACATTGTCCATAAAGAAAAGTGGTTTCTCAATGCCAGTAAATGTAGTGCTAGACTCCAGGATAACAAATTTGTGAACATAAGGGAGCAGCTCGTGGTATCGAATATCAAGGATATCAAGCTCATTGCTGAAGAGAATTGCGTCGAACACACGACGAGGAGAGGGCAGGGCAGACCAACCATGGAGCTCGCAGAGTTGCTCTGTTGATATATTTTCGGCATAGTAGTGAGGAATGCTGGTAAAGGGGGGAGGTGGAGTGTCCCACAGTGGCCGCAAGAAGTAGGATATCTTCTTTCCATGGATCAAGATTGCAACAACAAATGCAGGTATCAAGAAAATGAAGAGGACTACAAGAGTTCTGTTCGGGAACTTTCTCCTGGACCCAGGGGCACGGGGAGATCTCCTAGCCATACCGATGAATTGAATGCCAGCTGATGAAAGCGGCAAAGATGACTCTTGGACATGCTTACTCGTCATTGTCTGGAAACAAAGACAGAGAAACGTAAATTGATAAGCAAACAATTAGACGAGCTTCTGATGCGGGAAGAACTCTGAAAATTTTGATAACTAGTAAATTTGCACTGGTAGATGTAAAATTTGCATTAAATCAAGAAGGAGATGTGAAGTCAAAATCTTTACATCAGCCTATACACCAAGTTCTTATGACGTTTTGTTCCCTTTTAAAGAGGACAAATCAAATGTAACATCACAGGAGCAGCAAAACATTTGTGCTGACAGACAAACGATTTCCAAGATCCGAGAGGTGAACATGAAATGAATAGAAACGACAACAGTTGATATGCTAATGGTTAGCACAGAAGCAAGAACATTGAGAAAACACAACAAGCAGTAGACCATCCTATTGGTTGGGATGAAACTTCATGCATTCAAGATTATGTGAAACTTAAAACTCTATGCAAGACTGCATTTGTTAATTAGTCATGACACTGCTATTATTTTAAAACGGTCGATGCTCAGACTTATATCCATGTGAAAACATAACAATCAGAAATCAGGCATGCAAGTTTCGCGAGTTCCAGTGAACACAAAATTTTGGAAAAAAGAACTGACAGCCGCGCATATGCTAAGTTGATTGACAACACAAAATAACCAGAAATCTGCATTGGTGTGGCATGTAATATCCACGATTCAGTAAGTAAATGTGAAATATTAAATCTCTCTATCGAGTCCATAGGTTCCTTGTTTATCATGCCATTCTGATTCCGATAAAGGGAGCAATGCTCGCTACAATATTATGCATTCAAATGCATAACAAAATGTAAGACATTTTGCATTCATACGCATGCCAATTTTTCTTCACATCCAATAGGTAAATTGTACTGTAAACACCACTAATAACTTCAGTCATTGGAGAAAATGAATGCAGAAACAAGTAAAAAGTTTCTGTTCCTATTCGGTGTAATTAAGACAATAACTCCTATTTCCTACAAATTTCACCAAGTTGTAACATAAATTACAGCAAAATAAGCATAATAACGTTCCAATCAAACACACAATTTGCATAAGTGGGTCAATAAAATGTCCCTGGTCTTTCATTCTTAGGTTTCAATTTTTTAGAGAGAGTGTGTGTGTGTGTGAGAGAGAAAGAGAGAGAGAGAGATCTGAATCCTAAAAAGGATTCCCCAGAACAGATTTTCAATTAAGACAAAGGCAACGCTATGATGCACATCAAACTCGATTCGTTTTTTCCTAAAGAAAAGGATCGTGAGCCAAAAACAAAAATTCCAACTTCGATTCTCATCGGAAAAGAAGTTTGCATCAATCTGTCTTGTTTTTGCTTATCATTTTATCTTTGAAAAATATCTTATTGGGTCTAATTTAACACTACAAAAAAGGACCAAAATGTCTTTTTTTCACTCGGTAAGAACATCATCATCTCAAAAGGCAAGAAAAAAAATCACACAAAACGATTCAGGAGATTAAAAACAAAAGATCAAAACTTAGTGGCGATGACCCTGTTTGATGCAGAATACCACAACCTGAACGAGAAAAAAAAAAGGCCAAACAAACTGCAAACAAACATGCCTTCGATCGAAAGCACGTTATAGCAACAAACGTGGTAGAATTAATGGGACGAAGGGGAACTCACCTTGCAAGAAGAAAGAAACCCGATCTCTCTCTCTCTCTCTCTCTCTCAATCTCGCGTCCTCTCTCCCCTGGTTCTGGTTTCTCTCTCTGTCTCTGTCTTCTCTCTTCGTCGTGCGTTTGGGCGCTAAAAATGGAGAGGAGCACTTAAGGTTCTCTTGATTTGTTTAACTACTAACTACTAACAAAGTAACAATAATTATCCAGCAAAATAAATAAATTTATTTTATTTTATTAATATTAACTAAGAAACACGAATTAGCAAAGATGACGAGTCGCAGTCTCAGGTCCCGGAACTGCCCCTGATCACGCACGTTCTTAAGTGCTTTATTACCTGATCGGGTTATGGGATTGGACGGTTAGGATACCAAGCGGATTTCCCGCTTTTAATTTATATCCAGAGCAGCAAATTCTTCCTTCTTTTATTTACTCTTAATTTATCATGAAATCTTAGATTTATAATTATGATGATTTGTGATCCAAAAAAATTATATATCAATGATACAGTCATATGGATAATTCTAATTATAAATCATTATTATTATAATATAAAAGGGTCGCATAGCGAAGTGGATATCGTGTTAGACTCATGATCTAAAGGTCAACTCTGCTTATATTTTATAGCCGGTCTCATGTCCGGATAAAGAAGGAGGGTTGTGTTAGGTCCCGACAGCCAGCATAAAATTCTGTCGAATCTCATGAACATAAATTTACGAAGCGTCGTATGATTCATGTAGCCGACCCCACCTAATAGGATAAGGCTTTGTTGTTGTTATTGTTGTTGATGATTGCATGCAATGAGTTCCCACATTAATTATGAATATAATTTATTGCCAACTTCGATGTCGATTCTATAAAATGATCTCTTGGAAGGCGGATTCGTTAATTCTAGTTTATAAGAAAATATGAAACTATTGAATAACTTTTTTTTTAGGTCACGTAAAAATAATTTGTTTGCTTCGAGATCATACACCACAAAGTTCATTGCGTGCATGCTGCGGAATTGGACTTCTGTTTCACAGTCGAACATTTTGTTTTGTGAGAAGATATTGTTGCAAGAAGAAGAAGAAGCACGGTTTGTATCATGCTATTAAACAATTTTAACTATTGTTTTTATTATTCATAAATCGCACTTTGATATAATATATAGTTCACGATACGGGATTAGTGCAAGGCTTGCACGAAGCTTGATCTCTCTCTCTCCTGATTCCAACTTCTTATATCCATCTTTATTTAGGAAGTTAGGTAAGTTATATAACTTGCTACCAATGGTTGCAAAAAGTGTGAAGTATATATGTATGGCATAGAAAACTAGATATTAATGACACAGCAACATGTGCATGGGGTAAGCAGCAGTTAACTTCTGATAAAGATGATTGCATGTTACCTGTTTCATGTGGGTGGACGAGGACTTTTCTTAAATTTAAGAGGTGCAACTAATTAAAGACTACTACTTTGAAGCAAATGAAAGATGATTGATTAACATGGAATAAGTAGGTATCTATGTGGCCTTTAAGTCGTTTATGAGAGTCGGGGTGGAGGGGGTGTGATTACTCCTCGCTTAAGTAGAAGTTTTCGACTTTAAACTCATGTAAATGTAAAAAAAAATTTATTAAGAGTTTCACTTTAGGCACAGGAAGTGATCTTATTGAGTTAGTTGAACTTGAATAAAAAATAATATGATAGAAATATAAGATATTCTTCAGCGTTGTGCTAGAATTGAAGTGTAAAGTGTGCATCACTTTAGTTATATCGATATGTATATCTTTTAATAACGAATAAGTATTTGTTTAGATCATTTTTTTCCTCATGCATAGTTCCATACTAATTATGATGTTTCGTTATTTATTGATTTCTTACAACACTTGTTCAGGCGGAAAGATCTAGTAGAGGTGAAGAAAGTAAATATTAGGAGTTCAATTAGATATTTGTTTGATTGTTTTGTTAAATTAAAATTGAATTGTTCAAATTAGTGTTACATAAAAAAACAACTAGTAGAGACCAGAATAGTTCATTTTAATTTACATGTTTTTTATTAGATGAGTATTTTTTTTTTTTTGGTGTGTGTGGGTGGGTGGATGGGGGGTGTGACATGACAGGCTTAATAAGCCTTACAAGGTAACAAGATTGAGCACAGGAAACGTCACAAAAAAAAAGATGCCCAAGATTGAGCAGAGGAGAGTCTATTCGTGAAATAAGGGGGTTGCCTTCTCGTCGTGAGTAATAGTTATTTTATTATCGGCGTTATAAGTTTTTATAATTTGATATTCCATTATTAGGTCATGAATATCTTATTTGACATGTTTACACTTTTGGTGCTAAGTTTTATATTTTAGTTATGTTATTAAATGCCTTCATAATTAAAATTTACTTTGTTATTTGAACTTTTGAAATATGATCCTGTACCTAAAATAGATGCATGAAAAAAATCACCCACTAAAATATTATTTCTTCTCCTTAGAATGATATATATATATATATATATATATATATATATAGTTTTAAAACGCATCTTAAGGGTCTATTTAGATTGAGGATTAGAAAGGGGTGGAGTGAAATATGGGAGAATAAAATTAATTAAATTATAGTTGGCTATATTTTTTATTTAAATTAAGAGGGGTGTGATGAAATAGTTAAGTCCTTTAAACATCATATTTTTCATTCTATCAAATTAATGAAATGAGGAGAAATAGATTATTTTAGATCAAATTAATTTATTTCCCTTTGTTTTATTACCAAATTAAATTATTTCTCTTATTACCAAATTAAACCTCTCTGTCTTTCATTCATTGATATATATATATATATATATCATCATATATTATCTTTTTTCTAATATGAATACATATTTATCTATAATTTTTTATTAAATAAAACTTTTTAGTAAATATAAAATTTTATTCAAAATAAATATAAATATACTATTTAAAAATAATTTAATATTAATATAATATTTTCAACCGGGTTGAAACGTAAAATTTGAATTGATCCCGACCCGACCCGACCGGATGTCAAAGAAATGAGATTCGGTTCTGACCCAATTATCCATCGGGACGAAAAAAATTGAAAAATCTTGGTCGGTGCGGGCGGCGAGGACAACCAGGTCATCCCAATTTATGTTCACCCCTAATTAATAATTATAAATACTTTAAGTATATAATAAAGGATAAAAATAATTTTTATTCAAATAAAACATTCGTTATCCCACCCCTCATCTTATATAATTTATTATTCAAATATGAACTTTCTAATGACACATCACCTTACTCCACCATCACTCACCACATCACTACATCCCATCCCTCCATTAGTTATTTGCCAAACAAACCCTAAGCCAGTTGTTTGAAACTAAAATTGACTAGGCCTGCAACTTTCATCGTTAAATACAATACATGATTTTATGTTTTCTATGATAAGATCGTCACGACGGATTATATTTACAAATTGATGCATTGCGTGCTTGCTCTTTTTCCAGATATTATTTGTTATATATTTTTTATCACGCTTTTGATAATGATTAGCAGAATATTTATTTATATATGAAAACTTAATGACGCGTTGTTGAATATTTAATTATCATTAATATTACGCTAAATAAATCTTATTAATTATTTTATAATTACGACACTTTTACGTGATAAGATTGTTACAATGTTTTTCATACTTACACAACATGTTCCCAAAGGTTTTGTTGGATAATTTAGTTCAAGTGATGAGTGATAAGGTTGAGTGATGAGTGATAAGGTTGAGTGCGACCGATGTTTAATTAAATATGTTTGAATATAAATTAATAAAATGAGTTGTGTTAATTTAATTAAATCTTTGCTTGAATATAAAATATAATATATGAGTTAGAAAAAATTAAATTTGATAAATGTTTTTTTATCCTTAAAAAATGTTCTTTTTATTTGATTGAGGAGAAATATGAGTAGGATCATTATTTCTAACCCCTTTAAAATTATAAATTTGAAGAGTTTAATTTTAAGTCAAGTGATGAGTTTAGGAACAACCTGGGTTAAATTAATAAAAATTGCATTCAAAGGAGATATAGAATTTTAAATCTATCCCATCCTAATTAAACCTAATCCATCTCTTACACATCAATGATTTGAGGTATTCTCAATCATTTTTATATATGGTTTTATTTAATTTACTATGTTAATCATGATTAACAAAATATTCTTATTTCATCTAAAAGAATTTGATGATACGTTGTTGCAATTGTGATTAAAATTGGGATAAATTACATGAATGGTCTCTCAACTTTGAGTCGATTTTCAACTGGTCCTCCAACTTCAATTTGTAACCAAAACATCCCTCATGTGATATCCATGATCTAATCCATATTAGATTATATATCATATGGGTATAATCAATTGAATATATGTGTTGTAGTATATGTTATAATGTCACGTAGTGATATAATAAGAATTTACAAAATTTAATTAAAATAGTAAAGTATGATTAATTAATTATATTATGATAAAGCATATTCTCTTATGGTTAACTATGCATGTGATTTATTAAGATTGAATGTAAGTCTAGTGGACCAATCAATTGTCGCCAAGTGGCATATGAAAAATATATATGTGTAACAACAATTAATATATAAAATATACGAATAAATTACATGGATTATATTATACTAATTAATATCAATTAAGGATGAAATTAATAATTTTGAATGTCAATTTTTAATTGGACAATAATTTCAACCCTCGACATGTAAGCTGCCAACAAGCTAGCAACTTGTCACCTTATGCTTAGGCTATTTTTCCAATCGACCTATTCAGGTGATAAAAATTTGAAAAAATTCGTATGATCTTATCCTTCTCTCTAGACAACACACAAAAAAATTCAGATCACGACTTCTTTCATGGACTCTGAAGGAAATTCCACAAGGAAGATCTTTAAAGGTGAAGATTGTAACCCTAGACTGATGGTGTTCTTCCTAAGATTTTCTTTCATATCAATTATTACTTAAAAATTATGAAATTTAACATGTAGAATCATTTCTCAGTCTAAACTGAGATTTGGAATCATGTTAATAGGAGTTATGAAACGAAAGTTATGCCATCAGGATTAAGGGTCTATCATACCGTTTAATAAAGTTGTTAGTCCGGATTGCAAATTAGGTATTAAATGTGATATGTAATCATATAAATTGATATTTAATGGTCCTTAGAGTACAGAAGTTAGCATGTGTTTCCAACTAGAATCATTGGAAAATATTATGTCTACAGAAAGTTATTGATTTATAATTATACATGATCCTTTCTATCAGGATGAAGAATATATCAGAACATGAGCCAGGTTGAGAAATTTATTGTGATCATTATAGGATGATATAATTCATAAAACTTTTATGGGATATATCTAATGATGTCTAGTTTTATGGAAAATTGTAACCACATGAAAAGGTTATGTGTATAGGTGTTATGAAATGTTAAATTGAACATCACCCTGTCTGCCAATATAAAACATAGCAGAGAACATCATTTATTTGTGAAAATTATTATGATCATTATATATTAAGATAAATCTTAAGACTTTTGGTAACGAGACTTAAATTGTCTACTTTCAGAAAAAAATTAAAGTACTGAAATATGAGTCATTTACTAATTGATACAAATTTTAGAAGTAATGTCACTCAATATGTTGGAATCCAAAACTAACACAAAATATAGGTTGAGTATTGAGTTTCTTGAGAAGAAACCATATGGAAATAGTATCTCAAACCTTTATTGATTACTTTTGTAGAAGTCAATGTTCATTTAAAATTGGATTCATGTGATTTGATCATGTATAATATAAGTTATGAATTTTATTCCACAAAGCATGCAATCTGCCAAAACGAAAAGATGTGCATACTTAATAGGGTTATATTATTGGAATTGTATGTGTTAAAAGTATTAATACCATTCAACTAAAGGAGAATATATGATTATTAAAGTACTATGTGATAGGTGTTTATGTTGATTTCATGTCTAAATAATATTATAAACATATGTTATGATTATAGGAAGGAATTCTAAGATAAGTAAAAATGAAGGATGATCCATTGGACTAAGGTGTAAGAATGCAGATAGAGCAAGTTAAAGAAGAGTATGTATGGTTAATCCATGTACTTTGATTATATTCTTTGTTTATAAGTTTTAGTCATGATATATGCAACATGAAATTTTATGCATGATCTTGAATTCATAAGAAATGTTAAAAGTGAACACTTGTGCAAGGGTTATTTATATTTTATTTCATATGATAATTAAGAAAATGATATATGAATGTAAACAATGTATGAAAATGAATTGATATGGTATATACATGAGTAAGTTCTTAAATGTGTTCCTAAAATGTCAATATTATTCATAATTACATCATTACATGATTATTGCTATTAAGAGATACATGACATGATATGACATGATACTATGTGATATAATATGATATGACATGATAGGACACGATATAACAGAAAAGAACATGACATAATATGTTATAAGATGACATGTTATGATATGATATGGCATGACATGTTATTATATGATATGACAGAAAAAGGACACGACATGGCATCTTACAAGATGACACGATATGATACGACATGATATGATATGTTTGGGTTATGCACATGCATTATATCTCATTATTATGCATGTGCATTATCCTTGTCGGGCGACAGTTTACCTTTGTATAGTTGAAAGACTTACAAGGCCGAGAGTTTACCCTTGTAACTTGAAAGACTTGCAAGGTCGATAGTTTACCCTTACATGGTTGAAAAATCTTGTAAGGCCGACAGCTTACCTTTATATGGTTGAACGACCTTATAGGGACGACAAATATCTCGAATGAGATTTTAGGTTGTTTGGAGCTAAGTGTCATATGAACCAAATTGTGGAATCAGTGCGAGCCACATTTGAATTCATAAGGGCCACCTCTAGAATCCATCAGCCTTCTCGGCAAGGTTGATAGATATCCCGAAAGGGATGCCTCTGGCCAGTTGGCGATATGACATGTGCATGCATCATTCGTCTTGCATACATCTCACTTTAAAGAGCATGGCATCTGATGCATGATTGACTGTGATATTGTATGGTTATAGGACATGCTTTGATGTGAATGATGTAGTAAAAATTGTATGCTTTGATATTGTATGTTTGATAATTATTATATATATGAACAAGGATGTTGATATGAGATGATATAACTTTATTATGACATATGGTGATAGCTCATGCTTATGTGAAAATGGCTTATGTGCATGAACATGTGTTTTAATAAGATAGGTTAGGATAACTCATGTTTTTCTTTAGAATTTTTTACATGATATTATTGTACTTGATCATTTAAATGTTTCATGTTTGAATGAGTTATAATCTAGAGTCTTTTAAGAAATACTATTTTGGTCTTACATACGAGCCTTTGCTCATGGATATTATGTATATATATATATACATTTATGTACAATATATATGCGTATATTTCCTTGTACTTGAATCCTGCACGTCAAAAGCACGAGTGGTCGATGCTCATGACAAGTGATGGCACATGGAATTGAGTGTTAGAGGTTTTTTTTAGTACATTACTTTGTAATAATATTTAAAGATGTTAGTATTTGATATATGAATATTAAAGTTTCTTTACATGAATAAATGCGAAGAAAAAATTTACTCTATATGAGTTCTATTTATGACAAGATGATAGTAGTAGCGATCAGACGCTCGAGTAAAATAGAAAAAAAATGTGTCCGCTGGCTCGAGGGTCCGGGTCGTTACACCTCATCTTTTATTTTCTTGCATAATTAGTCCTCTTGACTGGTGATAGTGAGTTTTCCGATTGTCTCGCATATGTGGCCGATACGTGAGACATTTCTCTTTCATCCACGTCATTTAACTCATCCACGTCATTTAACGCTTCAAACTAGGTAAATTATACGGATCGTCCCCGAACTTTGAGTCGATTTCTAAACAGTCTCCCAACTTTGATATTATTGCACGATTCATTCACTTGTTATGATGTGGTATAATAAAATATAATAAAATTTTTTAACTAGCTGATATCATATAATAAAAAATATTATAAAAATTTTAGGACGCGAACGAGCTGGCAAAAGAGGAGTGTCGGCCCCCTCTCAAAGCTCGCCCTTTGGTGAGCTGGCATAAGGGGCGTCGGACCCCTCTCCAAGCTCGTCCAGTGGCGAGTTTCGCACAATGGGCGCTAATGCCCCCTTGCGAGTTCGTCGGTGTTTTTATCATTTTTATTTTTTAAAGTCTCTCAATTTTGAGTAATTTAGGATCGTCAACGAGCTCGCGAGGAAGCGTTGACGTCCCTTGTGCGGAGCTCGCCAGTGGGCAAGCTTAGAGAGGGGGATTGGCGCCCCCTATGCCAACTCGTCAAAGGGCGAGCTTGGAGAGAGGGGGCTGACACTCCTCCTCTGTCAGCTCGTCCGCGTCCTTAAATTTTTATAATATTTTTTATTGTGTGATGTCAGGTAGTTAAAATTTTTTATTATATTTTATTACGCTACATCGCAAGATAATCGAGAGACTGTTTCTTATCGGTCAAGTGGATGAATCATGCAATAATATTAACATTGGAGGACTGTATAAAAATAGATTCAAAGTTGGAGGATGATCCATGTAATTTACTTGATTTGGAGCGTTAAATGACGTGAATGACCTAAATGTCGTGGATGAAAGAAATGATTCACGTGTCGTCCACATATGCAAGGTAACTGAAAAACTCACTATCATCGGTCATGAGGACTAATCGTTCAAAAAAATAAAAGATGAGTGACGTTCTGATTACAAATTAAAATTAAGGAACCAGTTGAAAATCGTCTTAAAGTTGAAGATCATTCGTGTAATTTATCCTTAAAAATGTGTTAAGAAAAAAGAAATCTATTTTTATTGTTTTTAACATCTCAAGATTTCTTATAGTTCTTTGCTTTTCTTCATTTCATTTTAGTTTCGCTCAATGACGATATTTTACATGCCCATCATTTTGAACTTGAAAGTGATGATTCAGGGATGGGTCCAAGAGAAGGCCGGATTAAAAAAAAAAAGAATGTAAAAAGAATTGAACCCTTAATCTTTCAAGAGTTATTAATGTCATAACCATCATGAAAAAATATTATTTATATTTTAAAAGCATAATACTCAAAAAATAATTCGTTCAACTTTTAATTTTAAAATAATATATCAAATGATTATTTATTTTCAAAATTCGGGGATGTTGGAGCCCCCTGGGCTACGTGGATCCGCTTCTGGTGTGATGACCACCTACTTAACATTTTTTATTTAAGACGTAAAAATGATAATTAAACAGGAACACTCATGTTCTAATCTAAATCTCAAAATCCATTGTATTACAATGTTATGGAGATTTATAGTATAATGATTAATTATACTTATATTCGATAAATATGATTTTGATCTAGATCGTACACATAATCCAGCACTATCTGCTTCGTCTATTATGTAATGTTTCTTCTTACAATTATGTGGGATAATGAACTATTCAATGTTTAAAGTTAAAAAAAATTATTCTTATGTTGAAAATTGCTATAGTACAACTGTACAAGTTCTACTTATTGCATAAAATTTAAACCTTATTTGCAAATGAAGTGAATTATTATTGATTGTCATAAAGGGCTTTATGTCCACATCCTAATTAATCCCGAGAGGTGCATTTGTCTCTAAGAGATCTTTGCAATTTAATGGTTCTATCTAGTACATGGAAAACTCTACTAGTCCTTGTTCATGTAGAGTCTTATGACTATTCTTAGTCATTTTCTGGAATATATAAGATTATTATCACTCAACTAATTTGATAATTTGACACGAATGAAATGATATATTCTGGCTAGATTTGTAATTCCAAAAATCATACATTATTAATTTCCGTCGACTCTAAAATACAATCTTGCTAATATTAAATACAACCTCAGCTAATCTTAGTGACATAAATAGGTTTGTATGGGAAAGAGATTTATACTCTCAAAAGTTTTGCTCGTTATGCAGCATGATAAGGACAGTATTAGCAAAAGACAATGTGATCAAAGTGAGGATCCTAGAAGTGTTTGTGAGATCCTATTCATATTCTCATCGTGGGTTCTGATGTAATCCAATATTATATATTATTTCATCATATTAAGTTGTAATCGCTTTAATATTTCCTCGGTACATGTTGTAGTCTCAGAGTTCCATGTATCACACAAATAACAATTATGAAACACTCTTTGTAATGTCCGAACATGTCTCAGTTTTATTTTTTATCTTTTCAACTTTATTTGATTGCGGATGTTACAAGCTATTGATTCATGAAAAGTTTAACCTTGTATTTTGTTTATTTAGTTCTTATTTTAATTGCTAGAATACATTATTCAACAATTTTATTAAAATATAATTATTTTATTTTATTTTTCGATATGAATAGTCAAAACAAGAAAAATAAATAAATAAACAAATGTCAATAAACTTAAAACCATTGCACATCACATCTTTTAATAAATAAAAAAAATGCAAATAAGGAAAAAGTTAATGGAACTCGTTGAAAGAGAAAATCACAACATAATTTAGGGGACACTACATTAAATTTATATATTAAGTACACACTTAAAAAATCATTACAATTTAAGAAGGTTTAAAAATTAATTCTTATTTATTTTGTTTACAATTAAGGATAAAAAAACAAGTTGATATTTTATGTATTAGAAAAAAAAGGTTTTGTATGTAGAGCGCGGTTGGATTTGTTCAGCCCCGTTAAACAAGAGAGCTCTCAAATTGTTTCCCCCGAGTGAGATCTCCGGCGGGTATATTCTTCATCCCAAAACCACGACGAGTGTCTTCCCAAGAGTTCCGGTCGGTCGCCGGAGAGTACTCGAAGAACGATTCAGGTAATCGATCTTTTCCGCCGCTTGTCCTCTCGAATCAGATCTGCTTCCAATCTTTCAACTGCTTGCTATCTTCGGAATGATCCCCTCTTAAACCCCTCCCTTCTAACTGCGATCTGGTTTGCTTCCAATGGGCGCGGATTGTTGGCCACATTCTTATCGTAGTTTAGGTGATTCTGATAGGTTCCGCGTCGAATATGATAATTTTTTGTTGCAAGTTCTTTCTTTTGTTTGGATTTTGATGTTGAGACGGCAACCATCTCGTTCTTGGCAGGTTGGGCCTGGCGCTGGATCGTGCTTCTGGATCGCCGGCGATTGCCACGAGAAGTTTTTATGAGACATGGACAAGTCCAGTGCTTTAGAATACATCAACCAGATGTTTCCTACAGGTTTTTTCTTCGTTATTCTTATGCACCTTGAGCAAATTGTATCCTTGTAGTCTCTGGTGTTATCCTCTGCATCATTTGGAAATTTCCTCGGTCATTGACGCCTTTGGTCAATGGAAGCTTGGAAATATTTACAACTTAAAGCAACGTAAGATACAATTGCTGTGAGCAACGAAGCTGAGGATCAATTCAGCTCGAAGAAAACATTGAGGTTTTAGTCAAATTTGGTTGGAACATTTTCGTGAGCGAGTCCATGATCCAGGATCCGCGGGAGCTAGTAGTTCGTGTGGAGTTGTAAATTTGGTTAAAATTTACTTTTCCGCTCTCGTTCGAGGAGATCAGTGAGTTTAGACCAAAAAAGAAGGTTTCGGAGATCATATTTTGATTTACTCCCACCTTTATATCTAGAAAAGATCCTTATTTTTCCTATTTAACATGGGCTGTGCTTTTTCTTAACTTCGTGTAAAACAACTAATTTTCAGTTGGAAGTATATCATACTTCCATAATGCATTTTTGGCAGAATTCATTGGAAATTTCTCTAAAAAATGTTTCCATGACAAACAGCCTTTCACAAATTCTATATCAGTATGTTTTAAATTTTAAGAAATTATCCTGTATTAGCAAATCTGCAGGTGCTCTCTAGACCTTCAATCTTTGAAAAAACTAATGATTGGCTATCTTGTATGTTCAGAAGCCTCACTATCTGGTGTTGAACCTCTTATGCAAAAAATACAGAGTGAGATTCGTCGGGTGGATGCGAGTATATTGGCAGCAGTTCGCCAACAGGTGCATTGTAGTTTTGCTGTCCTCATGTATTTTAGTATTGTTCATTCTTATTATGTAGGCTTGACTGTCATGGTTACTCGAGATCTTTGAATTGCTTAATATTGATTTGGATGCATAGCTAAGTAGAAAGTTAAACCATTCTGTTCATATGATTGCACAGAGTAACTCTGGCACAAAAGCAAAGGAAGACCTTGCTGCCGCAACTCATGCTGTCCAGGTTAGCTTTCCATCCTTACAAAGTGTCTTTTTTTATTTTCGAAATCAAATTTAAGTTTCGGTCTGATAACGGAGATTTTGTGAATGGGCAGACATGTTGGCTATATTGTTCTTTCTGTCTTATAGCTCCAAATATTGATTTCTTCACTCATTGTTCATTTTTATGAGGAACAAATGGAAATTAACTGGATCCGAAATTAGTTAACCAGTGATAGCATATAAATTTTGGGTGTTCTGAATTACATATCTTTTGGTATGCAGGAACTCATGCACAAGATACATGAAATAAAAACAAAGGCAGAACAAAGTGAAACAATGGTTCAAGAAATCTGTCGTGATATCAAGAAATTGGATTTTGCAAAGAAGCATATAACAACCACAATTACAGCTCTTCACCGCCTTACCATGCTAGGTTAGTCATCATTTCCAGCTTCTCTGGTTTTCCCATAGTAATGGCTGTTTATTGTAACAACATTTTTCTTCTTTTTTCTTTTCCTCAAATAAACAATCCTGAATTTATATCTTATTTTGGCTGTCTGCACACTCTTTTCCTGAACCCAATATTTGAGAAAGAAGAGAAAACATGCTCCCAGTACAACGCTAAAACTGTATTGTATTTCGTGTGTTTGTATTTCATTGTATGCTTTACTATTCTGAGCTGGTTTCTTCTTTTTTGTCTTTCGGTTCCAAGGGGAGGCCCATGAGCCACTTGGTGTAAGCAGTCAGAGTAATACCATGCAGGGATTTGGAAGTATTTGAAAGATTGTTTTTCCTGTGCTATGAGTATTTTGGATCATCAACTCTGTTTAGTGTTAACATGTCTTTGTGAAAAGTACAACTGAGATTAATTTACGGAATCCATGTACAGAGGCAAACTCTACAAAAATGTACAAAGATAAAAAACATCCAAATATTATGCATATATGAAATCTTTCAAATTCAATGGTCAACGTGAAAATATTCAGACATATGTTGAGCAAAAACACCAATTGCTTTTTTGTTGTCCATTTGAACCTGGTGTCAGTGTTGCATATTTAGAGGGGGGATGTTTTACTACGCAAGGTTGTTAGGATCAATTTTCGAGGTAGGATTAGAAGGGATTTGGATGATTGAGAATCCCAAGATCCTACCTACGAATGGAAATTTTTTTAAAAAAAATATAATAATTACTACAACTTAATTGCAACTTAATATTTTATTCCTAATACCAACAATACAACTTACTTAATTAGCATTTTTCATAGGCTGCATAGCAATATAAAAGGTTAAAATAGATAACAATTATGATAATCAACAATGGCAAATTCATTTCTTTATATGAATTATGAAAACTTAGATATTTTTTAAATATATTTTTTTCACAAAAAGATACTTAAGAAACTGAAAATAAAGAAGGCTAACGTGAAAATGGTTCCTTATTCTTATTGTTGATGGCTGGTGTCATGAGTCACTCATGACTAGTACAAGAGGGTCTGGTATATTGAGAAAAATTCCCTAAATACTTTCTACTCTGTAGTAAGAAAGCTGGTGGGCTTGGAGTTGTCACTTCCGTCAGTCCTATGACCTGACTTCTTTTGTCTTCTCCTCAGTTTGTTTTGCTTCATAGCATTGTTTCATGGTTTGCTCCCTTGGAATCGTCTTAGTGTTACTTGGCAATCCTCACTCATTGAGAAATCATCGTAGCAGTCTGTTCAACCTGTATTTCATATGAAACAACAACTGCTTTTCTTATATGAACTATGCATCTGCATTCAATGAATAGAGTTCAATGTATAGTGGCTCTCCCAGATATATTAATAATTATCAGTTGGTCATGTTGATACTCCTTGCACCATTATAAGACGACTAAGTCTCTCAACTTTTGCATTTGTGGTTTTCCCTTGATTTTCTTCTCAATTATGATGCACCATGTGAAGATTTTGTCTAATGTTTTATTTACAAATGCCGGCCTATATGTATTCATGATTGTCACAACATCATGTTTGTAGTGTCGGCCGTTGAGCAACTTCAAGTAATGGCTTCCAAACGCCAGTACAAGGAAGCTGCTGCACAAGTGGAGGTAATATGCTTTTTGTCTGCTGCATGTATACAACTAATGACGTTGAGACACATCCACATTTATTAGCTGATAGTCAAATGGAGGCTTTTTTGTGGGACTGGAGAAATTTTCTTATTTTCGAATCTATGCAGTCCTTGCATCATGATTTGTTATTTTGTCATAGTTGATTGGTATTTCTTCCAATTAAGATATTAGGTTGGAGTAATGATGGTTCATCGCTATCCACTGTATGCAATCTGCTGTGTTGGCTTAGGAATTGCAGCACTTCATAGCTCCATGATTTGGCATCTGATATAGACGATCAAATCACAATCATTTTCATCATTGCTTTTACACCTATATAGATTTTCTTCAGAAAAAAGAAAAGAGTGGCACCGTAGCTTATCCAAGGGAAAATGACCATGGTATTTTTTTGAGATAAAATGACCATGGCATTTATTTAGATCAACTATGGAATGAAGAAATCCTAGGTGATTGTTTTTCAGTGATATCAGGCTATCAGGACACAATCTTTTATTGGTATGCTATGCAATGTTCTGAAGAATTTATACTTGATGTCATTTTATTTCATGTCTCTGGAGAAAAAAAGAATAGAAAGAAATGTTCAAGTCCCACTTTTAGGTCTTAAAAAAGATTCATCTATTTACTTAACAAGAGACCTTATCAAGTCATGAATCTTTTTTAAGAGTGGGTTTATTGATTTTTTTTTTTTTTTGAGGAGTGAGTTATTGATTTTTTTTTTGAGGAGTGGGTTATTGATTCCTGAAGTAAAATTAGAAATTGAAGCATTGAGCTGGATTTCTATTTGATCCAAACGTGATATTAGACAGATTAATAGCTCCAATTGAATCCTCCATTGAGCATTTTGTTGCAGTCTAACTCAAAAGGAAAGAGAGGAATCTATTATTGAATAAAGGTAACTTAAAAAGAAAACTGGTAAAAATAAAGCGACCACACTTTTTTCTTTCATGTGCATACCTTCTGCAGCGCTTCATTTTTGCCACCCTCTCAAAAAAGTATATTTGTTTTCTTCTTTTTTTTTCGTTGGTTCTATTTTTGAGTTGCTATTGGAACTCGAGCCGACCCCACCTAGTGGGATAAGGCTTTGTTGTTGTTTGTACTGGAACTCGGTTTCATATATGAATGGGTTAACTGTTATAATCAAGTGTCAATAATAATAAAAGGAATTTCATACTTCCAGGCAGTTAACCAATTATGCAGCCACTTTGAAGCTTACAGGGATGTACCAAAAATAACTGAATTACGAGAGAAGTTCAAAAACATAAAGAAGTTACTCAAGTCTCATGCATTTTCAGATTTCTCAAGGTAAGCATCAATAAGATTTCTGTATTTGGAGCTATAAAAATACATTGTTCTGGGCAATGTCGCTTGTATTCTTTTGTATGCTTCAGTTATTGTTTTGCATATTTCCATATTAATGTGCATTCGTGTAGAGGTATGACCGTATGAGTTTTGTATTCTTTGGCAAATCAACTTTTTGGTAATTACTAAACACCATCTTAATAATTTTTGTTAACCAACCTTGTTACCCCAAAAAACTTATAATGAAAATGACAAGACTTTGGATTGTATAGTTTATAAACTTTAGGCCGACTTGTAGTTGATAGATTTAATGAACTATGTCCTATTAGCTCATATATTTTTACAATATAGAATAAAAGAGTATCTCTTTGCAACTATGGCATGTTCCTGAGAATAATAAATTATTTCAATAAAGAAATATGTTGTGGGATCACTGAGATTTTATATCATTTGTAAAGAAACTACTTCTAATGTATCTTTCAGCAATAAGGTACTTACGAATGACATTTCTAAAGAAGCCATTCCTTGGGTATTACAACAACAACAAAGCCTTATCCCACTAGGTGAAGTCGGCTACATGGATCATACGACGCTTCGTTGATCCATGTTCATGAGATTCGACAGGGTTTTACGCTGGCTGTCGAGGTCTAACACAACCCTCCTCCTTTATCCGGGCTTGGGACCGGCTATCAATACCCATTCCTTGGGTATTGATGCATGCAAATTAATCGCAATATACTAGGTCGAATTAAGTAATAAGTGTGAGTAAAGTTGTCAATTCCTGAAGAACTAGTGATTTATAGTCTTCTACCTTAATTAGTTATCGTGAGAAAAAAGAAAAAGTTAAGTTTGGTTCAATAGTTAAGGTGGAAGGAAAAGAAATTGGGAATTTAATGAGAGGCAAAAATGTGTTTAGCAAACAACAGATCAATTATAATAGAAGTAAGGTTCCAACTTCGTGTCTTCCCATTATCTCTTAATTTATCAATTAATATCAGTTAAACTTCATTAAAACATTGTTGCTTATTAATATCAGGCTAAAAAACTTGATAACCAAATTATCCTTTTTTTTTTTTGAGGAGAGAAAGGATGGCCACCAAGATTTGTGGTTGCCTCACTATGGCATGATCAAAATGTACAAGTGTGGACCCTCAAGATGAGAGCTGCAAAAAGAAAGAGGTGAACATCAACCAAACAAAAACCCACTCCCGAAGAAGAAAAGAAGCATGATGAACAATACTCTCCACCTGTCATTGCTCCCCACAAAAAAAGTCTGAAATTATCCTAAATTAAAGTACAATTAAAGTCGTTGAAAACTCAATATCTACTTTAATTAGAATGCATTAAGATGCAACGAAACAAATAAAAGTTTAGTACTAAAAAACTTGAAAACTAATTATTTCAGATAAAGATATGATTAAAGAAAACTGAAAATGCAATCTACAATATTTCACTCTTAACTAGGATGTTTATGATAATAAAGGTTGCTGAAAGTAAAGAACAAAAAAACTTAATGTCTCAGTTGTAACCTTTTTTTTCACCAATTCAATAAAATAGGACCTTGGTAGCTATCCTTTCACTTCTCAAAAAAAAAAAAACCTAGATAAGATTAAAATAGTTGAAAATTCAATCAACTTGAACCTATTGTAATCTAAAATGCTTTACGTGACAAACCCTTTAATTCTCACAAATTACCAACAATTAAAATTAATTAATCAGTAAAGAACATGCATGGTCAGAACTTGGTCCGAGTCTAATGGAACTCAGCCCGGGTATGTATAGAAATTTATAATTGGAAACAGACAAACTCGGACCAAGAAAAATGATTATGTGAACCCGGGGTACCAAGGACCCGATCCAGATTCTTCTGTTGCATATTTAAATTTAAACTAAATAACTGACCACTCTGTTCGGATTTCAGAACAGGGACCAAGTTCTCAAATGACCCAACCTGAGCTCGTCGATTGCAAAATTTTATGTGAAACCGTCATTGGCATACTTAATGGCTAATCATGCAAAAACTCGCAAACTAACACAACATGTAAACCAGATAAGATATTAGCAGTAATCATAAGTAACTTGCATGTTCACAGAAGTCTGAAAACCCAAATTTAACTAAGAGACAAATGGGATTAAAATTGGTGTTACCTGAACAATTAAATTACTCCATATAGAATTGTTTTTTGACATCAATTACAAAGTACACTCATGGTTTCGGTGATTCCTGTCTTGATCCTCGGCCGAGTGCTCGTTGCAGAAGATTGCTGAGAAGCCTTGGAGTTACTCCAGAAATCAGCAGCAGTAGCAGGCAGAAGTTCGTCTCTTTTTCTCAGTGACTAGGGCACAAGACTGCTTGGGATGGGATCTGTCCTGGGGCTTCTTTCAAGTCTATTTATAGGAAAGAACAGAGAGAACATCCCCCTAGGATTTCATGTCGTCTTCAAAGTTTAATTTCGTGTCGTACACATCAAAACTGTCGACTGTTGATGAAATAATTCTTGATAAGTGGAACCATATCCGGTTTGGATGCTACCCCATCCAAGTTTTAGCGTCGAACAAATCCGGCTCGGACTCGGTTTACGCGTCTGGCCCGACCCGTGTATGAACACAACCTGGTCTTGGTTATTCTAGAGAATAATCATACACGCTCATCTTTACTCCAATTTTTTATCTAGTCATTTCGTACCGGTGACTTATGAATCCTGAAAGTAAAACAAAGAAAGAGTGGGCAGCTTCGGACAAAAGAATTTAAGAAAATATATGCGTACAATGATCAAAGCTACGTAAAATAGTCTAAATGACATATTTTTTATTTGTGTTTCTACTATTTGATGTGAGAACCCTTTTATGCATTACTGGATACTTTGATAATGATGACTAAGATTTTCATAGTTAATTTGGATGTCACTGACTCACTCATAGACTGAGGTTTGTATACTAATTATTTAGACCTAAAATTTAAGAAATGCTGTGATTATCTTGTTGGATTTTGGAAATGCACTTGTCCTGTTACTTTGCATGACTTTTGGGATTGTTATATTCTAGCTTCTCGTTGATGCCATATTTGTAAACTTTTTATGGTATAAACCACATATATGATTGCAGTGAATCAGCGATACAATTCAACATTTGACAATATTTGCAGCTTAGGGACTGGAAAGGAGACAGAGGAAGCTAATTTGCTACAACAGTTGTCTGACGCTTGTTTAGTTGTTGATGCACTGGAGCCATCTGTGAGGGAAGAGCTTGTAAGGAATTTCTGCAATAAGGAACTTACTTCGTATCGTCAAATATTTGAAGGAGCAGGTATTTTTATTCAATTCCTAGGTATTCATGCATTTCCTGTTCGATTTGGTTTTCAAATAATCGAGCCTTTGACTTTTTTTCTTCCTAGAGCTAGCACGGTTGGATAAAACTGAAAGGAGATATGCCTGGATTAAACGTCGATTGAGGACAAACGAGGAAGTCTGGAAAATTTTCCCACCTGCATGGCATGTTGACTATTTGTTGTGCATTCAGTTCTGTAAACTGACAAGGTTTTTATAACTCAACTTGTTATATCACACATTATTTTTTTGCTTTGGCATTGGTCCCTCGTGTGATCATTTGATTGTTGACACTGTATAGATTTCATGGCCTTTGAAACCTGAAATTTTATAGTTCAAAAGGCTAATCTTATGTTCGATACATATTATCTGAAAATTTCATGTCCATTACTTTTTTCAGGGTACAGATTGTCGACATTCTCAATAACCTGAGAGAGAAGCCTGATGTTGCGACACTATTATTGGTAATATTCTTTGTTTTATACCATTGAAAGAAATATTCTTTGCTCTATGAGATCTGCTGCAGTTGTCTTCCCATGTTTGGGCTTTAGTTTGATATCATTTCGCCAATGAATTTGGAAAGTAAGTTTGTGCCACGGATCCTTAAAAAAACTGTAGTGCATGGATGTTAAATTCTGATACTCACCTGGATTGTCAAATTTGGTTGTTGTCGTCCTGACGTTTTGAATTGTGACTTGCGAGGCATAATTCAATTCTATCATTTCTATTCATTTCAATTTGCTGTTATACTTTGTTGTCTTTCTGTTGTTTATAAGTGACTTCATTATCAAATCCAATATGCAATCTTAAGAAACAAAATTGGCCTCTTTTCTCAGGTGCTACAACGGACACTTGAATTCGAGGAAGAATTGGCAGAAAAGTTTAGTGGAGGAACTATAAATTCCCAAAATAAAGAATTGGGCAATGATGTAGAAGAAGCTAATGAGGGGGAAAATAATAAGATGATATCTGATATTCGAAAGAAATATGAAAAGAAGCTTGCTATACAGCGTGGCGAAGCTGAAGCAGTATGAACTCAATTGAATTCATATTACATTGAGATATAAAGATCTAATTTGTACTCATCTTTTGCTTCTTCACTAACAGGAAAAGGACAAGAATAAAGATTTGTCAGTACCTGGTGCTGGGGTAAGCAACTTGGCTTCTTGTGACACAGATCCCATGTCATATATTTTAGACAGGCATGATTCATTTAATCATTTTAAATCAGGCCACTTATTTATGCACTGTTCTGGCAGTTCAATTTTCGTGGGATTATTTCATCTTGTTTTGAAGCACATTTGGGAGTGTATGTAGAACTGGAGGAAAAAACGCTAATGGAGCATTTGGAGAAACTTGTTCAGGTTATTAAGAGGTTTTACTTAAAGCTATGAACTTATGATGTTATCTCATATCATCCACAGACATGTCATATATAAAGTTCGTTTTCCTACACCCTAAAAATGTTTTCTTGTAGGAAGAAACTTGGGAAACCGAAGAGGGAAGTCATTCAAATATCTTGTCAAGCAGTATGCAGGTAATATCTTGGGGTACATGCAAATAATCGTTTTCTCATGATTATATCAACAATCAGCAGAAAACAAGCACCGAACCAGCTTTAGTGTGACAAAGCAACTGACTATTATATAATTCAGGTATTCGTAATAATAAGGAGAAGCTTAAAGAGATGTAGTGCATTGACGAAGAATCAGACCTTGTTTAATCTGTTCGAGGTACATATCGCAACAACATAATTTTAGATAACAATGATTACCTTAATATTACAGTGCCTACTCTACTCATGAAATTTTCCTGACTAGTCTCGAAATCTGATTTAGTTATCACATAACTTGAAGAGCATTTTGGCTTTGTTGTCAAGAAGAAAGCTTGCATAATATGCAAGCCATATGTTTTCCAATTTCCTTTGACAATCTTAAAAATAATGTGAACACATTACTTTACACTTTTATCTTTCCTAGCCACTTTATTACATATTGTATAAAAGGTACATCTTTAGAGTTTCTACAGAAAGAAGTGGGGTCACTTCCAAAGTACACTAGGTGCATCAAGCCATTTTGCATAAAGTTGAAAACAATTTATTCTTTATGTAGGTAGAAAATGGAGATTAATGAAGAAATACCCTTGACTATTTATACGCAGTTTTTCCCTATCCCATGTGGTTAATATTATCATAATCACTTTGATGGATGACGATGAAGTATTTATAATTAAATTTTTCTACTAATTGCTGAGCATTAATCATACTTGAGGGCTCTTAAAACAAAGCATGATGTAATATGCTTATGACTATTTCAGAACTACTTTACTAAGAAATAGTACTTTCCATGTGCAAGGTGTGGTGCACTAATAGAGTTAATTTGACTGCATTTTTGTCCCTCTAATTTGTAATGACCGTTAAAGCCTGTATCTTTACGCTTTAGTTGATTATCCAATCTACAAGTTTGAGTCTAGAAACTAGTTTGTTTTTAAATTTTCTTTGTTCAAGGAAATCTTTTAAGTTTCTGGTAAAAAATTCTTTGAATCATATTCTTCACACATTAGGTTTTGATTTCCATGAGATATGTATATATACATATATATCTTCAGTATGAACATTTTTGTTTCCTGATACTCAAGCAAGTAAAAGGTATGAGGATCTCATTGTAATAAGGATAACTTTTGCTGCCAGATGATAATATTTGTGTATTGCATTATTTTCATCAAATTTTTGTTCATTTTCTGTTACTAACAAGCCTTAATATGTTAGGTACGTAAATTTCATACTATTGTTTTTAACTTTTGAAGGATTCTATTGATGTTCAAATTCAAGTTTATTGCAGTGGCCAAATTTACTTTAGCACCTGATGCTCATAAATGATTACCTCTCAGTCTTTGTGTATCTTTGTATGCTGCATATCTCGTAGATGTGAATGTGATTAAATCTAACTCATTTGTTTGTGACGTAAATAGATTATTTTCTTAAAACCATTTCTACAAGATGGCTTATTCTACTCGGCAATATTTTGATTTAGTAGGTATTCCAACGAATTCTCAAAGCCTATGCAACAAAGCTCTATGCCAAATTGCCCAAAGGCGGTACAGGGATTGTTGCTGCTGCCACTGGAACTGATGGGCAAATCAAGGTGATCTGCATTCTTTCTATGTTGCATCAAAGGACTTAGTAATCCATTTATCTGCATTGATGGCTATGTTATACTTACAATTATTGCAGACATCTGACCGAGATGAGAGAATGATATGCTACATCGTTAATACAGCAGAGTATTGTCACAAGACAGTGAGTTTCATTAGAGCGTACACTTCAGAATAAAATTATTCAGTAGCAAAAGTGATACATGTTACAGTGGAATTTTAATCTCAGTTTATTTGTTAAAATGTTTTTTCATGACTTTGATGGACCGATTATTTCTTTTCATTTCAACTTGTGATTCATCTAGCTTACAACAACAACAACAACAACAACAAAGCCTTATCCCACTAGGTGGGGTCGGCTACATGGATCATACGACGCCATTCCGTTCTATTAGTAACCAAACCTTTCGGTATATTATTCACCAATAGATCCTGCTCTATTAGTTCGCCAAGTGTCCGCCTTGGCCTCCCTCTCCCTCTTTTAATCGGACTCCAGATTATTTGATCTACTCTTCTTATTGGCGCATCTAATGGTGAGCTTAAACTTAACATTTTATTTCTGTTCAACGTTGCAACAGGCAGGTGAGCTTGCTGAGAATGTCTCGAAGACTATTGATCCATCACTAGCAGACAAGGTGGATATGTCTGAAGTTCAGGTAATAACTTCTGTCCGGTATTTCTGGTTTCTTTTGTAACTTGTTGTGTCTTTACATTCACAAACACTATATATTTTCTATAGGACGAGTTTTCAGCTCTGATCACAAAAGCACTATTGACATTGGTGCATGGCCTTGAAACTAAATTTGATGTTGAGATGACTGCAATGACTCGTGTTCTGTGGGCAAGTCTAGAGAGCGTTGGTGATCAGTCTGAGTAAAATTGCTATTTCTTGCTCCTTTTCTAAATTTTAAGTATATATCATTCACTGATGATCACCCAATTTGAGCTTAGATTGTCATTTGGGAAATACATTATTGATTAAATTTTATCAGAACATGTTCTTGCACATCTACTGTGAGTTTGAGAAAAGTCCAATTGTTTCTTAGTTGTGTTCTCCGTTAGACATTGTTGCTTTACTCATGTTCAGTTGTAAGACAAAATTGTCTAGCCATGTAGCAAAGATTAATTTGTTGTTGACATCAACGTTTCTTATTATGCACTGAGTTAGGAATGTTGAATTTATGAGTTAATTGTGTTGGATAATTATCATAAAATTTCAATTGTCACTTTACAGATATGTCAATGGCATTAATTCTATACTTGCTAGTAGCATCCCTGTTCTCGGAAGCCTACTATCTCCTACCTATTTCCAGTTTTTCTTGGACAAGGTAACATGTTGCAAGCCATGATTTGTATAGTTAAATATGCTCTTTTCCAGTTATGCAACTTCCATGAGTTATAATTGAATGTGATGTCGATGATTGTTGACATATTTGTTTCTCCTTTCACTTGTTTGTTCATTCATAGTGCCCTCCAGAGATTGTAAAGGCTTTTGTACTTTGACTTGATCATTTTGGTTGCTGTTTAAGTTCTCAGAATGGGCTATGCTTTTGTATTTTAGAAGCACCCTTGTCTGTCATTTTGGTTGCACTTTTTAACCTTTCTGACTGCACCTATTGGTTTAAGCCAAGTAGTTCATAGTCTATTCATGTTAGAGGCTTTCTTTTCAAGTCTCCTAGATATGCTACATCTGATATTATACTGGAGATCCTAACACCGAGGCCTGTGTAGTATTAATTGGTAAAAAAGGGAAAGGAAAGTAGTGAGCATTTCTTCGTAGTGAATAAAGAAAATAAACACTCTGGAGTACAGAAGGTTTATTTATCATTTGTAGGAGGTTCATATTATGCTTTTCCTTTGTCTTTTTCATAATTTGCTTTATTCGTGAGATTAACTTACAAAGAACTATTATTATTTTACAGCTGGCAGCAACTCTTGGTCCTCGATTTTACCTCAATATTTACAAATGCAAACTTATATCTGAAACTGGTGCACAACAGGTACTTTGTTAGGTCATCATCAGACCTTCAGTGCAAGCTATGCTATTTTACTTTTTCAATAATTCTGTTTTCATGTGAACTTTTTTGTAGATGCTGTTGGATACCCAGGCTGTAAAGACAATGCTTTTGGAAATTCCTAACTTAGGGAAGCAGGTAGATAATATATGTACTCAGCACTATTTGTATCCATCATGTGGTACCTTTAGTTGCTAAGATTCTCCATAGTTGTCAATACAACTTTTTGGCTTGATAAGCAATAATATTTTAGAGAGAAGTAAACAACCAATGTAATATCTATGTTGGTTTCATTCTAGATTTGTATAATTATGTACAATTAAAGAAGTTCAATTGATTAGTTGTTACAATTTCTCTGAAATTTGAAGATGTTTCATATTGCCAACTTTGTATCACATTATTTTTTGTATTGCCTTACAGACCGCAGTTGCTGCTAGCTATTCCAAGTTTGTTACTCGTGAAATGAGCAAAGCTGAAGCCCTTCTAAAGGTACATTATTGACTTGTTAAGATTATTTGGGCTGAATAAAAATTTGATGATCATGTGATCTTTTGCAGGTTATACTATCTCCTGTTGATTCTGTTGCAAATACTTATCGCGCACTACTTCCTGAAGGCACACCAATGGAGTTTCAAAGGATACTTGACCTCAAGGTTGCATTTTCCATGAATGTTTTAACTTTTCTAACTGTCCAATGAAGTATGCATTGCATTATATATGCAGCATCTATTTTAAATCTAGTGTTGGCGTGCCTGTACTCAACTGAAATTTAGATATTTATTCAAAATTTTCACTCATAAATTTGCCATATTGCACCCGTACTAAAAATGCCAAGGTTTGCTTCATATGCATTTATCCTTTTTTTAATATCTTTTCAACCATTGTCCTGAGTGAGATGACTCTTTGATAAAAGATCTAACAGAAAGTTCTGCCTTCTGCATCAGTACATGCTATTGTAAAGCTCTGGCCTAAACTTTGGCCTTTTAGCTAACATGTCATTCTTCTTCTCCATCTTCACAGTCAAAATGAGCAGCAAATTTGTATTTTTTGCTAGACACCTGTTTGCAAGTGAATCCAATTGCATTTTAATGCAAGCTGACTAGGCTCAAGTTTCGTCTATTTTAAAGAAATTTGAAAGATCCATCAGATATATCGATATCTAATAAATATGTTTTAACTGTTACTGTTCGTGAAATGTGTTACAGGGTTTGAAGAAAGCAGACCAACAACTTATACTGGATGATTTTAACAAACAAAACTCAGGAGTTAGACACCCCACTGTAGCTCCATCAGTTGCAGTTCCATCTACTCCTCCAACTGCTCCATCAGCTCCATCGGCCCCATCGGCAGCATCCATGCCAACTACTTCAAGCAATGTGACACAATCTGTAGCCATAGCATCCCGAGAAGATGTTCTAACTCGTGCTGCTGCTCTTGGTAGGGGAGCTGCTACAACTGGTTTCAAGAGATTCTTGGCATTAACAGAAGCAGCCAAAGATAAGAAGGATGGACCCTTCCGGAAACTCTTCAATCCTTGATCTTCTACTTTTACAGCCTCTGTTGCTGTGTGAAGGTCTTTTCTTTACATTACAACTGAAGGTCGGTACCCATCATGCATCCAATGTAGAGTTCTCATCTGAACGCAGGAATCTGAGTTTTTTCCATGAAAAAAATATCATTTTGTTTCAAAGAACCAGTCATTCTTTCTCTTGAATATAGTTTTTTTGGCAGACTTTTTTTTTAATTGTTGCGAGATTGTAACATACATACTTAGTGAGATCTATAATAAAAATTGAATCACCTGATTTATGCTGCGCGCTGATCTATAATTCTTTCATTTATTATCTCTCGTGAAGCATTATAATCATTCCTATTTATTTAATAAAGATTTCAAATTCAAGCTTTTCAAAATTTAGCACTATGTCTCGAGCGTGGAGTGGCAATTCATAAAAGCGATCGAGCGTTCCACCGATGTGTTCGTTTGTTCACAAATGTTTCCACCGAAGCGTTCGCTCGGAATCGAGCGTTCCAAAATTGTGGTATTCGAGATAGTGGCATAAGTAAGTTTTCGCAAAGCGCTCAAAAGAGTTTGTCTAAAAGTTGAACACGTCTAGACGTCGTACGGATCGGTCGAGCAACCTCGTGACAAGTTGACTATTACATTTTTTACTGTCTATAGGAGGTTATGTTTCAAAAATAATTAAAAATTTGACAATTTATAAACTTAAAAAATTAGCAATTGTAAATGATAAATTTTCTTAATATATATATAATTATTTTATTTAGATAGGATGGGAGATCTTCTTAGTTATGATTAGTAAAAGATAAATACAAAAAAGATACATAACATCACTTCATGACATATACAATCATTTTTGTAAAAGAAAATCAGATGCATAAGAGATTTCAAGTGGCATCATTCTTGAAGTACGAAGTTATGAGGGAACTTGCAAACTTTTTTTAAAAATAATTCTCATTAGTTTTCTTTTTTTTTTTTTCGATGACACGTTTTGTTATTAGTTTTCCCCTGTTCACTTTGCTTCCATCAACCGCCGCCGCCACCCAAATGACCGGTATACATTAGATACATCACATCCGCCGTCCAACATCTCCAAAACCCAAACGACGCCCTCCGTCCGATTACATATGCCAACATTTAAATATTTCTATTCCTTTTTTCACCATCCTTGCGACTTGCTTAAACCCTTCTCGAAGTGGTTTTAAGTTTTAACGCTCGCCTCTAAAACCCTAAACAGCCGATTCTGGGAGTGGGAGTTCTCCATTTCCTACGCTCCCTCCTGAACCCCCCCTTTCCGTCCAGGTCTCCGATCGGAAACCGATGAATCTTTTGTTCCGTAGATCGTCTTCGATCGCCTCCTCGGCATCGAGGCGGGCCCTGGCCTCCCTGCTCGCGGCGGAGCCGCTGCTGGTCGCTTCGGCGTCACACACCGACGTCAGAAGCTCCGGTCTGGTCCACGGTTTCTCCTTGGCTGGAAAAGTTGGATCTTGTGGCCGGAGGGAGATCCATTTTGCCCCCGGGCCGCTCGGCTTCAAGGCTACAAGTGCCGTCAGGGCGCAGTGCGCCGCGGTCGATGAAGACTATGAGGAGGGGGGAGTATCTGCCTCTGTCGAGCAAGGTGAAGGAGGTGGAGACGGCTTGGAGGTTGCCAGTTTGGGTATCTCGCAGGATATCGTAACAAAACTCTCGAGGAGGGGGATCGCAAAGCTTTTCCCCATTCAGGTATACACGTCTTCTACCTAATAGAGTTTGACCCTCTTTTGCATTTGATGTGGCGGTTGTTATCTGTCTGCAACATGAAACATTATGGAACGTCTCGTAAGTATCGGATTGATCCCTATCCATTTTGCTGTATGTACCATAATCATAGGCCGGGTGATAACTGGAAGCAGTGGATTTATATCAAGTTCTAATTCCATTGATAGAAATTTCATAAATCGTGCTCATCTTTATAGCAAAATATTTTTTTATGATGAATGAGCTTTTCGTTTGATGAATTGCGCTCATACATGATTGTGATTAGGTATCACTTGTATTAAAATAATTAGAGCAAAGTCTTTTTCATGATGAAGGTGCCTTTCTTTTGATGAATTATGCTCATCCATGAATATTATTTTTGGTGTCACTTGTGGTTATTAAAATAATTAGGATGTAAACAATTAGTAAGACTTTATTTTGAGTGAGTTTAAACTCAAGAATTTTAGTGTTAACATTGTGTGAGTTGATGATGATTTTCTCTGTTGTTTAGCGAGCTGTTCTTGAACCGGCAATGCAAGGTCGAGACATGATTGGCCGCGCAAGGACAGGCACTGGAAAAACTCTTGCTTTTGGCATCCCAATCATGGATAATATAGTTCGTTTTCAGGCTAAGCATGGGTTAGTTATTCCTTGTGGAATTGGATATCGTAAGTCATAAATAATTAGCATATTGCAAACTATTGCAATTTATACTTTCTTTAATTTGGCAGACGTGGTAGGAATCCATTAGCCATGGTCTTGGCACCTACCAGAGAGCTAGCTCGTCAAGTGGAGAAGGAATTTGCTGAGTCTTGCTCATTGGATACGTTGTGTGTCTATGGAGGCACACCCATTAGTCAACAAATGAAAGCTCTTAATTATGGTGTTGATGTTGTAGTTGGCACTCCTGGTCGAATTATAGACTTGCTTAATAGAGGTGCTTTGAATCTGTCGGAGATTCAATTTGTTGTTCTTGATGAAGCTGATCAGATGCTTGCTGTTGGATTTGCTGAAGATGTAGAGAAAATTCTAGAGAAGCTGCCACCAAATCGTCAGAGCATGATGTTCTCTGCTACAATGCCCAGTTGGATAAGAAGTCTTACTCGAAAATTCTTAAAGGATCCCGTTACCATTGATCTTGTAAGTGACATTATAACTTGTTGGATGGGTAATGTTGATAAACTTAGTGTAATTAGTTCAACAACAACAACAACAACAAAGCCTTATCCCACTAGGTGGGGTCGGCTACATGGATCATACGACGCTTCGTTGATCCATGTTCATGAGATTCGACAGGGTTTTACGCTGGCTGTCGGGGCCTAACACACCTCCTCCTTTATCCGGGCTTGGGACCGGCTATAAAACATACTATCATCTAAATTCTTTAAATATAAGTTAGCACCCTGGTATTTGTCTACTGCCTCCTTTGCACTCTGCTCAAACCTTCCTTTCAGCTCAAGTTCCCTTTCAGATTTCTTCTGTGCCCTCCCAACATACCACTCCTTATCATCAAATTTCTGTCCATTGAGTTCCTCAATTGCCTGAGCAGCAGAATCTGGATCATCAAAGTTGATGAAACCAAAGCCTTTCCATCCCCATCCATCACAACAATGGCACTTGTAATTGTTCCGTATTTGCCAAATATTTTTAACAAATCTTCTTTTGTTGTAGACTCGGGCAGATTCTTCACAAAGACATTTTTAAATTTTGATTTGTCGGACGAACTTTCTCTTTCCTGCTTGCGAAGAAAAGGTCCAACATAAACCTTATTATCATTAATAAGCATGCCATTCAGCTTGCTAATTGCATTTTGCGCTGCCTGGTCATCATCAAACTGAACAAAACCATAGCCCTTTGACTGACCAGATGCATCTGTGGCAACTTTGCATGAAAGAATATTGCCAAATGCCGAAAAACTCATTATAGATTGTCATTATTTAAATTATCAATAAAAACTCATTATAATGTTTGACAACTATTGATAATATATATTATGATTAAAATAACTACATGGTATTATAAATAAACAAAGCAAAAAATAGAAAAATGAATATAGTAAAATAAGATGAGGCAAAACTAAGAGTTATTTGTAAAAAAAATTAAATAACAGAGAAGATCAGATTGAATGATATTTATTCATTAATAAAATATTTAAAGTTAAAAATTTTGATTGAATGGACATTTTTGTCAAAATTTATGTTTGGAAAGCCACACTTCCTGCCTGCTATTTGGATTATTAAGGAGGTGATAATTAAGATTATCAATGCAATTAAAATTAAGATAATCAATCGCAGCCAAATGAGCTAATGTGATGGGCCGTAAAAATTTTAAATAAAATAAACGATAATCTATCTAGATTATCTCATACTATCTAAGGAAGTCCATCTTGAGTTTCCAATTAACCATCAGAAAGTTTATGTTTAGCTTAGAAAGAAGATCCAATACAAGAGTGAATACAATCAGATCATGTTGACGTTTTTCTTTTAGCTTCTGGAATATATATATATATATATATATATATATATAATTTCTAAGTATTAATAATTCAACAACTACACATATGCATTATCTGTAAATTAGATGCCCCTAAAAAAAGAAGTTAATTAGAAAAGATATAGAACCAAACTTCTCTGTGAGGTAAACCAAGAAAGAATATACCTCAATAATGTAAAAATCTATATCTGCATTCGGAATAATTTTTCCATCACTATCAACTGCATGCATCTTGTGCTTGTACGTCATCAAAATTGTTCTGAGAGTTGGCTCATCAGTTCAATATTCAGAGTGTAATCAGTTCAATATTTTATTTTATATGTTGCGTCAATAGCAAATATTCAGTTTTGCATTTCTTCTAATATTCTCATTTTCATTTTTACCTCTCTGGATCCTTTGGCATATGTAGTTAACAGGTAATGCATCTGTTTAGTATATTATCGATTAGATTGCTTTGTTAAAAAATGGCATTTCTTGTGTGTATTTTTTATATCAAATCATCTGATTAAATGTACCTTGTCTAGCGTATTATTCTACGTGAGGACTTTCAATTCCTCACTTGCTTCTGATAGCTTCTACTAAGCCCATCTAATGTGCGGTTGTGTTGACTTGGCTAATTCTCATCTTCTTATATGTTATCTGTCTTTAATTCAAATCTTAACTTATATAACTTTTCTGATATACCATCATGGTGTCTTCTACTGTCATCATGGCTATAGCAATTTCTTGATATGTTTCATCAACTCAATTCTCTTTGTTAGAAGCAAGCATTCCAGTTTAGAATGCTTCAAAGATTTAAAATCATAATATGTAAGTCCACTATGTTACAGGATAACAGCTACATTCTTGCAATTGCTAGTATATTTTACAAGCTTTTGCTTGGAAATAAGCCCGTTCCATTTTCTTCTGTTTACTGAACTGATAATGTTCAGTAAACATTATATAGTCGGTTCCAAGCCCGGATAAAGGAGGAGGGTTGTGTTAGGCCCCGACAGCCAGCGTAAAATCCTGTCAAATCTTATGAACATGGATCAACTGTACTGATAATGTTGCTATTGGTATAACCAAGACAAACTGCGCAGTTGCATGAATTCAAGTTCTTTCTATCATTGTTTTTTTATATGTTCCACAATGAAACTGTTAAAGATGTTACTTCTAGTTTCCATTTGATTCATGAATAATTTGAAATGTGCATAACAAAATTCAGTTGGGCCTGAATAGATGTCCTATTGTTATTCGAGTTTAATTGTTATTATCATATTTCCTGTTTCTTCTATTAAGCCATTTATGTGTGTTAATTTGACACTTTCTTTCTCTTCTTTTCCTAATTTCCCAGGTCGGTGATTCTGACCAGAAGTTGGCAGATGGTATTACACTATATTCTATAGCTACAGACAATTATGCAAAGCCTTCAATTCTTGGGCCACTAATTAAAGTAAGCAAGCCTTCAATGTGCATCTTTTTTATCATGTAATTACATGACTTAATAGACATATCCCACTTGCAGGAACATGGAAAAGGGGGGAAATGCATAGTATTCACTCAAACAAAACGTGATGCAGATCGCTTGGCCTATGCCATGGGTAGAAGTTTTGGATGTGAGGCACTACATGGTGATATCTCACAAAACCAAAGAGAAAGAACACTTGCTGGCTTTCGTGATGGTCGCTTTAATATATTGATAGCTACAGATGTTGCTGCTCGTGGTTTGGATATACCCAATGTTGATTTGGTAAGCCTTTGATTTATTTTATGGTTAGCTCAAATAGCATTCTTTTATCAGTCATGTCGAATTTCATCTGCTTTATTGCTGCCATGAAGAACATTGTCAAGCGGCCAGCTAGAATCTTGTCCAGATTTTTAATGGTTAGATGCGTGTTTCTCGTTAATATATCACTAGTTGTAACAAACCAACCCACCAACCAAATTTACCTACTCTGTAATTTTTATGCCAGCCGACCCCACCTAGTGGGATAAGGCTTTGTTGTTGTTGTTGTTGTTGTAATTTTTATGCCAATATCATAAGACTTTTACGCCCATATAGACATTAGATATTCCTTCTACTCCCTCTCAAAAAAGAATTCCTTCTAGTTCCTCTCAAAAAAGAACAATATTCCTTCCACTCTTGAGCAATATTCCTTCAGTTGATGCCATCAGTATTGCAAAAAAAGTTGATTCAGAATCTAATCAGCATACGAATAAGATAATTTTTTGTGGTAAAGATACAAATGTAGTTGATTTAGATTTGCCATTTCCTTGCCAGACTTAATTATATTATGTATTAGTAATTATTACACATGAAATAAGCTACATTGCTTTGTTATGACACTATCATGTAATGGTTCACCACATGATTTGAGTACATTTTGTGTAGGTAATACACTATGAACTGCCGAACTCGTCTGAGATATTTGTTCATAGATCTGGTCGCACAGGGCGTGCCGGCAAAAAAGGAAATGCAATTCTCATACACACACATGAGCAAAATCGGCTAGTTAGGGGCATTGAGCAAGATGTCGGATGCAAATTTGTTGAGGTAGACAATTGTTTCCATGATCTTATCCTCAACTGATTATTTACTTCTTGCCAATTGATTCCGGGTAGCTTTATTGAGATCCAAAGTGAATTGGGCAAAGGCTTATAACTCTGAAATTGCGGTAGTTCCAATTTTGATTTGCCGGCTACTTGTTTCATGGCTTAAATCAATCGGTTTGAATTGTTTCATGTCTCAGGCTTATTCTTTCTTCAGAAAATGTGCCTGTAGATATTGTCTACATTCACCTAGTTGATGTGGAAGTCCTATGAAAAAAGCTGTGAATGATGTACAATTCTGCTTTATGGACAAAATGGAGGATGCTAAGCATTTGTATGTTATGTTTTTTTGCAGCTTCCAAGGATCACAGTTGAAGGTGGAGCTGAGGACATGTTTGCTGGCATGAATACAAATTCCTATGGACGTGGGCCGGGTTACGGCCGTGGTGGAAATTTTGGCGGTTCCAACTTCGTCCGTTCTCGAGGTTCTGATGGTTCTAGCAGCTTTCGAAGCTCCTATGGCCCTAATGGAACTTCTGGTGAACCTAGGCCTGGCCGTTTTGGTTCCTTGGGAAGGTCAGATTCAGGTTCATTTGGTGGGTTTGGCCGTTCTAGTTCTAGTGGCTCTGGTAGCTTTGGCAATAGTGGATCAGCGCAGTTCAGTAATTTCATGGATTCAAATTCCTCGAGATTCCGTAGCTTTGGTGATTCTGATTCCGGAAATTTTGGCAATTCGGGATCAGGCCGCTTTGGTCCTAACGGTTCTGGTGGGTTTGGCAATTCCAGGCAGAGCAAATTTGGATCTAGTGGAAATAGTTTTGGCGAGAACAATGCTGACTGATGACAGTTTAAGGTCTTCTATGGGTTCCTCGTAACTTGTTAGCATGCTTGTAACTCGGCATATATCATTTCGTCTTCTTCCCTAGTATTCATTCTTGCTTCTGCCGATATTCTAGCAAGGTCATATGGGCATAGATTCACCCATTAAATTCACAGAAACTTATAGGATTCGTTGATGTTCATTTTCTGGCATTATATTTTTGCCAGTCAGATACTTCTTTTTGGGTCGAAGTTGCAGATGTATTTGATCTCTGGTTGATCACCGTGGGAAAGACTATTTCACCCTTCCACGCCATGTCTTGCTTTCTGTAGAGCACACAAGGAAACCATTTATGTTTGCTTGTTAAAAGAATATTATTAGTCACCCAACCGATAGCTTGAATGTTGCAATGTCAATTAAATCTTTGTGTTCATATGTTCTGTTGAGGTTAGCGTTTCAACTTCAAATCTATTCTATGACAGAACACCTATTTGGTCTGAGCAAAATGGCCAGATCTACAATGGCAAAACTGGAAATTAGAAACTAAAACAAATAAAAAGAACTTTTAATCTTTGTCATGTCCTCAGCACCAACAAAATGAGTACATTACTACAACACAATAAAATGTTAAAGATGTTATAAACACTCTTCTTTCCTCAAGATTTACACGATCATTTATGACGAATTTTTACAAAAGAAATGTAACTGATGAAGAAGGAATATCCGTGAAGAACAAGATGCAATGAGATCACGGTGAGCCAGCAGTGTGATCAACTCTTGGCTGCTAGAACAGCCAGATGTGGCACGTCGAAGCTCTAAGATTCTCCAACAGGTGGCCACAATTTATCTCTGAAGGCTTCCAAACACTCCAACGTTGATTGGATTTGATTTGATACTGCTATGTTGAGCTTGTTCAGCTCAAATCTCTCTGCAAACTTTGTATCACTCTGTAAACTTGACACCCTACCGCCGGTCTCTTTCCTCGAAAAGGAAACATGAGGAGTAGCATAGTTCAGGGTCTCATCTAAGACATTCTTCTCCACAGTAAGCGAATGTGATCTTGCAAACTCCAAAGAACTATTATTTGCTGCAATATCTGAAAAAAAAAAGATATATCAGAGACTACAACCATGGTCTAGCCCAAACACGAGCTGCAAGGTATATGTTAATTTGCCTGTTCAATATCTTCAATGAGAGAGAGAGACAGAATAATGAGTTACTTGCACCTATTGTCGACTCAACATTAACAAGATTCATCTTCCTTTTACTATTGCAATTTTCTGCTCAATCATCTTTATTAAACTGCCTATGTTGTATTACAGGACTAGTGCTTATTCTTTTTTTTATTCTTTTGGAGATATTCGGCCATAACGTCCTAGAAGGTCAGTAAATTGTTCATCTTCATCGAGATTTCACTGCTACATGGAATGCATTTCCAGGAAACCTCCTTGGATAAAAAGTTCCTGCTTAAGTTATGCATCACTTCAAGCATGCAAATGTGCACTTAATAGACCAAGTGGTGATCAGAAACTACATTTGTGAAAGGCAGAAACCACACTCAACCAATGAAATTTTCTTTATGTACCTCCCGCTATATTTGAAATAGTTTCAACCACATCATCCTTGTGCAGTACAGTTTAATTGCTTCAGTTCACATTGAAATCATGATGTGCAAAATTTCATGCCTAACATAACCATATTGAAGAAAGATAATAATACCAAGTACCACATGCCTAATTAATTCAAATCCGATAGTTTGTGACCAATGCATAAGTTTGATACATGATCAAGCCTAGTTAATTCATGAATCGTTAGACATACAAGATTCATGGCCTTCAGGCAGACCAGCTAAGATACAGTTTCAATCAGTTAGGGAAAAAAGGTAGGAAGAATCAGATATGCACAGGAACATACCATTGTACACGATTTGGACAAGGCCATTTTGTGGAAGGCCTACACCGATACCAGCTAATGTAATACCCACGCTGAATCCAACACCACAACCTGCTCCAACATATCCAACGACCTCAGGGCCAAAACCAGGACCCCATCCGACTCCACATCCGATGCCTATCCCCATGCCCCAAAAGGTGCCCATGGTAGGGTGCACAGGATTCCATCTTCCGTACCTCCTCAAGATGCCTTTAATGATCATAAGGGACTGCAGCAGGAACCAAAAGTTTATATCAACGCCAAGTTAAAATGAATAGAATCCAACATAGATCAGTATCAACAAGGAAAAAGCAATTGTAATTTTATGCGGTTAACAGGTCTTAACAGTAAAATAAGTGAGATTAATGACCACACAAGGACACTCTTTTTGTGCAATGCAGTTGATGCAGCATACTTCCTTGGATTCAGTTTGATTGAGTCAAAAAATCAAATACCAGAAGTGCGCCGCATGTTCATATTTGTTCAATATCAGCTTCAGAAAACAAAAAAAGAAAATACAGGAAACAGTTCCTATCTCCTTCCACAAAAGCAGTAATAATAAGAAAAACCATATCACAGTAGATCGATTCATCATATATACATATGCTGCTGCTGCTAATAAGAAACATGCAAACCCAAACTTTTTAAGGAAGCGTATAGAAACAATTTTAAAAAGTTCACTTAAAGACAGTGACAGATTCCTAGTTCAGCGACAAGATCATACTGCGACTGCTGCTGTGAGCACTAGCACTAATGGCAAAATGTGGAGCAATCGGAACTCCAGAGAACAGCGGTATGGAGTTGCTCGCTGTCGGGAAAAAAAAAAAGAAAAAAAGATCGAGTTGGCCCAAATGCTTACCAGATCTTTGTTACCATCGAACTCGCTGCGATGCGATTTGAGTTGGGATCTTGCGACAGGAAGGGAGAAATCATATATATAGATATGGAAGAGTGTGATAAAGAGATTGGACGGACCTATCAAACAGGCACTGCAACTAAATCTATCTATCCATCTGCGCTTTCATGTCATGCGTGTCTCTTTCTGTCCCTCGAATCGAACGTGTCATATGAACCCTATCCTATCTTTGTGCGTCGCTGAATTGGGACTGGGGTTTGATATAATTACGCATTCACCCTCGTCCTTGCCTTGTTTCGTGAATCCATGGGCGGCGGCAAAAAAGGAAAATTTCGTTTTCACCAAATTGGCAGGCAGGACCAGAGTTGTTAAATGAAATTTGAATCGACAATGATCCGAGTGTTCAAACGTCAATATTAAATGGATGGAGCTTTTGACCCAGATTCAAGTGCTCACACCCAAGTTCAACAGCTGAATCGGTGGGATTTGAGCCGATTTCACAACTTTTTTTTTTCTAAAAATATATGATGGTGGAAGAATTTTATGTGCACACCTATCATCCAATTATATGTAATATAAAATAAATTTTTACTAAATTTGTTACAACTTTCTTCATCTAATATATTTTTTTATTATCAATGTTAAAAAAATAGGGGTGTTCCGACCTGTGAACAAGTCGACCCGATCAAATGTGTCCAAGTCGGATCGATTTGGCTGGGTCGGGACGAAGCACTTGGGGGCAACAAATCCGACTCTACCTGACTCGGGTTATCTGATCATCACTTTTTCTATTTTTTGAAACTTTTTTCTTACTTTTTCATATTATTTAATATAAAATATTAATATATATAATAATAAAATAACTTTTCCAAATATTTAACAATTATTTTCATGTGTAAACTATTTTATTTTAATAATTTTCTAGTTTTAATTCAAATTTAGGCTTAAAGTTGTATTAAAATATTGGGTTATTTTCTCTAACTATTCCTAAATTATCATGATTTTTTAGATTTAATTTCAAACTACGAACTTCATTTTTTGGATCCTTAAACTATCATGATTTTTCAATTTGATCCTTCCATCCAATTCCATTGACTTCACAGTTATCTTTTATTTTTTTTATTTGTGAAAAATTCATTATACCCATTCCTTAAGTGTTAATCTATTTTACATAAAATAATATATAAAAATAAATATACAAAATAATTAAAAAAAGAGAAAAAAAATGAATCACTGGAGGGGGGTGTTGTCGGCCCCCTCTTCGTCTCGACGCACGACGAAGAGGGGGCATTCTTTTTTTTTTGAAATCGTAATAGTTTAGAGGTGGTTTGAAAAAATAATTTTAAAAAATAAAATAAAAAATAAAACATCGGGTCGTCGGGTCGGGTCAACTCGGATTGGAAAATCCCAAACCGTAACTGACCCGACCACTCTTTGGGTTATGGTCGTGTCATCATCGATCCGGTGAACACCCCTAAAAAATGCATCCTCTAATAAAAATAAAATGGTAAATAATGTACCTATTTTGTTTAAATTTTAAAATAAAATAACTGAAAAATAAAATAAAAAAAATAAAACTTCGGATCGGGAAATTCCAACCTGTAACTGCTCGGGTCGGGTCATCGTCGACCTAGTGAACACCCAATGCATCCTCTAATAAAAATAAAATGGTAAATAATGCACCTATTTTGTTTAAATTTTAAAACCTTCTTAGACAAACGTTAATAATTAAGTACAACTATCTTATTCCTTTGTTTATTAAAAATTATTAATAATATCATATACTTTGATATGTGTAATAATAATAATTATCAATATATATTCATAATTATTTTAGTTAAATATATTTTTATATTATTTTATTATCATTCAATTCGATCCGAAAGTTCTTTTAGGTCAATGTTCGATCCTAATTTTACAATATTAATTCATATGGCATGACTATGATAAATAAGACCGGTAACAAAAATTTTCTTAATTCCACACGGTTAATGAAGTGACGAGAAACTGTTATTCACTCCTATAATTGTTATCCTTGTAGTTATAGTTAAAAAAAATTGCACTTATATTCAGATTTTTTTTCTTCTCAACTGACATGAAAAATAAAAACGTCTTAGAAACTGCAGACTTCTAAGGTTAAAGAAATTAGAACATTTTATTTTAGAACTTTTTTATTTTTCTTCTGAAATAAATAAAAGATACAAGTGGGATTGGATGAATAAAACAAATAATTTATTTTAAACAAATGATGACGCCGGAAATCTTCTGACTTTGGGAAGGATTCCAATTTTTCTTCGAACGAGTTTAATTATTTATTTGCTGACAAAGAAATATGAATCAATTATGCATCAACATCCAACAACAAACTGTTCAAAAAGTCTTGTGTGGTGCGAGACAGGGTACTAAAAAGGATTACAAATTCCTGAGGAGAAGTGTAATTTCCTCAAAAAATAAAATAAAAGGAAAAGAAAAATAAATAGAAAAAAAAAGAAATCTATAGCTAATTAAGGCCCAATTATGAAGCCACTAGTCTAACAAAGAAGAAGAAGAAAAAAGAAGAAAGAAGAAAGAAAAAAAAAAAGAAAAAGAAAGAATTAGAATTAGAGGTGTTCACCGGGTCGGATTGACCCGGTGAACCCAAAAATCCGACCCGATCCGACCTAATTTGAATAGGATCGGATCGGACCCGACCCGAACCCAATCCGATGAGGGTTCGGGTCGGGTAGGGGTTGGGAAATCCCAACCCGAGTCGAGTCGACTCGACCCGACCCGATGACCCGATTTTTATTATTATTTTTTATCTTTTTTGCTTATTTTTAGTCTAATAGTTGACTTAAAATGAATAAAATATTTTAATTATGAAAATAATGCTCAAATATTCAAAAGAACATATTTTATATTTTATAATAATTATTAATTATTTTTTATATTAAAACAAATATAAAAAACTAAGAAAAAAAAAGAAAAAAGGGTGATCGGATGACCCGACCCGACCCAACCCGACCCGCACCGGGTCGGGTTGGGTCGGATTTTTTGCCCCCAAGGGGCTTGACGGATTTGTTCACGGGTCGGGTCCAACCCGACTCGTGAACACCCCTAATTAGGATTAAGTTTAGGATTTTAACTCAAATCCTAAAAGTATCTAAAGGGGATCCAAACTTCTCTCTCCCCTCTCAGTGATGTTTTTATTTGGATTGAGAGTTTCAAGAACACCCTGTTCTTGATCGAGATTTTTATTGAGGGTTGCATGATTTGTGTTGCATAAATTTGTTAAATTGGTAACTATCTTGTAATAATTATTTGGATAGATTTTTCTTATCTAAAAATTACAAATAATATGTGGATTGAAAGATCTCGAAGTCTAGTTTCCATAAATTGATTTCACATGATTTGAAGTTGTATATAAATAGTTATGATCCAAACATCGAACTTGTATCATGTTGTCTCGAGAATTCATGATTGTTTTGTAACAACTGTTTGGATAAGTTTTTCTTATAAAAAATGACAAATAATATATGGATGGAAAGAACTCAAAGTCTAATTTTCACATAAATTGGTTTCATATGATTTGGAGTTATATACAAATAGTTATGATCAAAATATCGAACTAGTGTCATGTTGTCTCGGGTAACAGCGAGTCCAAATTGTAAAACGTATAGCAAATTGGAAATACTGAATTATGATTTGAAATTTATTCTCAAGTTAAAGGTTCATATTATTGTGAAAATTAGAATTATTTGAAAAGAACAATATAGTTTAAGTTATTAATATTTTTAGTGACTACTGTTAGAATACTGTGCAGAGAATAAATTCTAGTAGTTTTATGAATATCTAAGGAAAAGTCCCAACTCTTGTTAATGAATGACAATTTCATGTTTTAATGTGTTTTATGATGCATAAATGCTAAGAGGTCATATCTGAAATATTTATGTTGTTTTAAATTATTTTTATTGGAATTTTAAATCTCAAAAATCAAGACTTTTGGGTGGAAGGTCGGACTTCCAAAACGTTGGCACGGCCGTGCCAGGTCTTGAAACGATCATAATAGAAGAACGAAAAGGGGATCAAATCCATCATTCTATCACGCCCGTGATAATTATTGTTACGGCCGTGACAGGATAGTATGACCGTGACTTTGTCGGTCACGATCATGACATAAGGCATAAGTAAATTGGGTCTCTGTCATGATCGTGACGAACCCTATCACGGTCGTGATAAATCGAAAAACTAATTTATATTATATTTATATTATTTTTAAGGTTTACTGTTATGTATTACTAATTGATGATTGTATATGAATCTATATACACGCATTGCATGGACAGCCATAACTAAGTTAAAATCTGAAGACTGAGCGACGTAAACTGTTTGATGATTGTGATAATAATGAACCCAATTGAAGAATACTGTTATTTGTCGCCCCTCAACTGATGACAGGAAATACTGAGCCCTGCTTCATTATGTTAGAATTTCCTTCGAAAAATTATTGTGCCCTGCACTTTGGAGTAAGCATTTCCTGAAGGAATAATTGTATCTTGTCGAAAATGATATGTATATTCCCACGGAGCCTCGGCTCCAAAGCCTAGCTAGTCTCCTGGAGGGTAATGACTTGATTCTTCAATTACTGATAAGGTCAAAGACTGAACTGACTGATTGAACTGAAAGGACTGATGACCACAAAAGTGAGATCCAATGGGTTATAAAGCAACATTGAGGATATGACTGAGGCAAGGTAAAGACAAATGCTACTCATTTGGTATGCATATTGTATTGACTAACTGATGAATTGATGAAAATATTTACATGTCAATTTTATTATTGTTACTGTTATTAATGACCTTATGATATGAACCAATGATATGCATATTTTATGATTTTGACATGGCATGCATATATGTTCCTTGTTATTATGAAATTGTTATATATGTCATGTAGTATTCTACATATGATGCATAACATACACTGCATTATTTTTACATATTCTAACTGGAAAACTCTGCACTCTGAATCCGTGTAGGTAATTGATATGCTTGGATGGATGACTGACTCAACTCATGATTGTGATATTGTACATGGTCTAGATTAAGAATAATGTCATGAGTGCTATTATTTTAGAATTATTTTTCTAATTAATGAACTATTAATTTTTCGTATGACATTAATCGCAATGATTTTTTTATTCAAGACTTTCGCTAAAAAGACAAGTTTTATTTTGATAATTAATTTTCGCAACAATCATGTTTATCACTTTTATTACGATGATGTTATGATGAACGGGCGAACGACGTAAAATTACCCTAAATGATCAAAACTTTTAAGATGAATTTTTTCTTAACAAAAAAATTATCAATACAAGAACAAATGAATAATTGGTAGCGAATAAAAAAGCACTCCGTTTTTGGCATAGAAATGTAGCAAAAAATGGTATGGAAATAAGAAATAAGATGTGTCTAAACGTCACCAAATACCAAGCCCTAAAATCAGAAATTAGTCGGCGTGCTCTTCTTTGAAAGGCGCAGTCGCTGGTCCCGTCCGTCGCCGGAGCTGCTCCTTCCTCGTCGAAGAGGCCCTTTGTAACGCCAAATTTCCTCGGACTTCCCCCTCTGTTCCACTGGGGTGAGTCGTATGAATAGTTGAATATTATAATAACGCCATTCCGATGCGTCACCCTTTGCAATATTGATCGCCTCCGGTTAATCAACTAATGTTTTTGTTTTTCTTTTAGCAACTGTGAGATGTTGCAAAACAGCTATGAAACATGAGCAAGTATCTATTTCTCTCTACTAGTAATTTGTGTCATCTGTTTTGAATGTTTTCTGAGCCGGACTCTCGATGACGAAGTTGGGAATATGATCTGAATTGCATCTAGGTTTCCTGTGACAAAAAGTTATGCTTTTTGATATCTTGCTTTTGATCACCCTGTGAATTTAATTTCTAAGGTCTGCTTGCAGTAGCAATTTAGGATCAGGGTGGTAGCATAAATGCATAATATGAAGTGTCTCAGCATATGCCTCTTGATGTATAGATAATATAATTCAAACAACGAAAGGAAAGAAAAATGTCCTCTTTATCTCAATATTCAATATGATTTCCTAGTAGTTCCATCAATTTGTGGAGAATGCAGGTGTGTTTCAAGATCACGCAGGAGATTCTACTTCATGAATCATGAACATGCCCCCTGCCTCACGATTCTGAGCACCATGGACCGCGAGCCATTTGGAGATTCTAGGCCGCACTTTGGAAGCTTCTTTGTTCAAAAAATATTTGCTCTCAATCTTCTGATATAGCTATGGCCAGCAAAGATGAGGAGGCATGCTCAATCATGGATGAGGCGGTCACCATCCGGCCGCCTAGGCTGGAGGATGCTGGGCTTGAGGACTGTGCCCTTCCTCTAGACTCCATCATGGAGGCCTTCGCTCGTGCCGCCGTCATCTCTAGCGGTCCTCGAGCAAGTGATGAAGAAGATGCAGAAGAAGATGAGATAGCGACGGATACAAGGGTCAGAGACACAGTGGTTGAAGTAGAAGATAGCTCAGGAAGAAAGCAAGTGGAGAATGAAGTATCAGATAATGAAGAAGCAAGCATTGGATATTTTGTTATTGATGCAAGGGACATAGAGAATGAGAAAGATGCCAAAGTTGTCACTTGAATTAGACATCTATGTCAGTTTCATCTACTGCAATCAAATGTTCCGTTCGCTAATTATCTTCTTTTTTTTCATTTTCCGGTTTGCTCAACGTCAATGCCAAATCATAAACTTGAACTATCTACAGGGTCCATTCCATATGCTTGCATAATTGGCGTCGTTGAGATTAAACATTATACAACTAAAGCCTAAATAATCAGATCCAACGTGTGCACGCATGTGAAACTGGACATCAAGAACCTATCAATTTTCCACCAGAACGATTCCTGTTATGCCAAGAGAATACATCTTCCATAGGAATATTGAATAGGCACGAGTCTCAAAAAAAAAAAGAAAAAAAAAGAAAAGAAGAATGGACATGAGATTCCTTGTTGTCTAAAGCTTCTTGCTTGAGGACGAACTCAAATTGGCAAATTGTGTGTTTCCCTATGACAAATGCCATCCATGGAGAGAAGAGATGATTTTATGCCCAGATGCAAACAGAGTACTGCAAATTGTTATTTGGAGAGACGAAGTGTAATGCACATTTTTATTTTGTGTTGTATGGTAACAAGAATTTCAAGAGATTATTACAATGAGGGTGAGATTGAGCTTTGAGCCACACAAGCGTCAGGCTAAACTGAAAAGAAAAAAAACAATCAAACATCATGCGAACATGGAGAATCGATTGTTTGTGGAGTAGATATTATATTTTTATTTTGAAATGATATTTTGTGTTTAAAACCATACAACACCAAGGTTTCGTGGTGTAGTTGGTTATCACGTCAGTCTAACACACTGAAGGTCTCCGGTTCGAGTCCGGGCGAAGCCATCAGTTTTGCTTTTTTGTTCTATTTTTTTTTTAATCCAAACTGCCATTTTATCGTCAATTATTTTTTTTTCTTCTTTTGATTGAATTCAGTATAAACTCCACCATATCCATGTGCTGTACCCGTATATGCTGAGCGAATGCACTGTCACCACTTGGTCACGAGTGATTTGGTTTATCGTTTGTTGAAATCTCAATAAAGTACACAAAACTGCCACAAGTATTATCGCCGTTCGACGACTCCATCATCGGAGCATCCACCAAACCATTCTCAAGGCAAATATATAAGTTGGCACAAAGTTGCTTTCAAGATATCTCATCCGCTACTTAAGTTTAAGGTGCAAATCATATTTTCTGATGGAATTGGTGCCATTAACATTATTCATTTGACTTTCTTTTTTTTTAAAGAAAAATAATAAATTGCTCCTGAGGGCAGAAATGTGTAATGTACACATTTCATTTGATAAAATGGACATTTGACAGTTGGTGTCTAAAACTTGATGCATCTTAGACCTCATCTCATTATATGCTGACGCCGCAGGAAGATTCGCAAAGCTATTGTACATTCATATATTTAGTTATCAGAAAACTAATTTGTAGTTTTCGTACAAGAAATAAGCAATTACGAGGCATACTATATAATTTGCTTAGGGTAAAACATGGTACAAGTTATCAGTTAATTTTTTAGGATATTTGTACAAACACTGGTGGCTTATATATACTGTAGATAACATCATAATAGCTCAAATATGTCCTTCAAATTTTCTTTGTTTCTATTTTAACTCCCTTACTTTCATTTTCTTCCAACCTTAGTTTTTTAATTTTTTTTTCAACTATGATTTTCCTAATCGATGATCTCATATTTGCATATTCATTTGCTAACGGGAGATCACATAGAATGAGACTTAATTACATCGTAATTAATCATAAAACTAAAAAAAGGTTGCTTAGCTCCTCCTGTCAGAGGAGAGAGATGGGGGGGGGGGGGGGGGGGGGGGGGCAAGGTGTCCATGCTAGCCAATCAACTTATTACCAACATTTTATTACAAATTATAAGTTGATGGAGCAATCTATTGTAAAATGGAGTTGAATGATTAAAATAAAATCGAAAATGGAGGTCATTTTTCTTTTACAATTTACTCAATCTTGACATTAATTATTAGTGTTTTTGGTAAAATTAGGAGGATTTATTTTCGGGAACTCTCCCCCGTTTTATATAAATAATTTGCTTCTCTAAAAATTGTAATCCATATTGTTTGAATATTCTTATATTGATATTTTATAATTCTTAACAAAAAAGGTGGTTGATTTAGTTGGTAGACGTTACTGAGAAACCAATCAAATGCACTCAGTAGTGGCATTTAAGGGTGGAATGTTAAATATATCAACTTTTAAAAATTCTTTTTTTGGGTTGTCAGTCTCCTCTATTTGAGAAGGGATGCTGATTGCTTAGCTCACCGTGGCGTTAGATATCGGTTCAGAGCTTCATTATATTAGTTCATAGAGCTTCATTAATCTTGTAAAGTTATCTTGAGTCAAGACGAAGTTATCAACAAAAAATTTTTGCATTTATAAAAAAATCTCGAGACCAAATATCCATCTCAACCCCTCACCCCTCAACTCTTGGTAAAAAATCTTAATTAGGTAACGAAATCTCATTTGCTTTCGTGCAAAGTCACATACAAAGGACTCACTCACAAGAGCTTTTGATAGTGTTCCAACAAACGAACCATGCACAAGAGATTTACTGGGACTCACAGCACAGGTGAGATATCTTTTTATATTTTTCTACAAATCTTTGCACAAAGATCATGTACAGAGGATATAAGTGTGTAACATTAAATTGCAAATAAATTTAAAGATGATGGCAAACATATAGTATGTACAACAGTATATAACATCTCAATCAATCAATTCCACATTAAAAAAAAAACAGAGCAACTCAAAATATGAAATCAGTCCAAGGTGACGGCAGTCCACTCTCTGAAGAGGGTGCAACCGCCCAGAGTTCCTTCTGCTGCATTTGGTGCCTCCACCTTGGTACCACTCGCCTCCTGCAATTTTGAGAGGTACAGGTTCAGGGCGTTGTTGTGAGAACTTACCTCAGGCAAGGTCCCAGACTGCTGGAAAACTAGAGGGCTGCCCCTGGTGATCGAGCAGCGCAAGCTCCGGGTTTCCATTGGAGCCTGCAGGTGTGGCCCCGACCCCAAGGTAGGTTCTGTGTGCGATGCGTTGCCGGAGAAGCAGGGCACCTGCTCGAATCCTTCCGAACTCATCGGGGGTTTGTCCTCAAAGTTGATGTAGTTGTCTTCCTCCATGGGAGGTGAGAGACACTGGGGGGAGCCTGCAGCGTCATGGCTCCTCTCCATGCTGTTGCAAAAGACTCTGCACAGCACCCACTCTTCCTGCAGCTTAACTCGAGGACCAATGCGTCAGAGTCCACGAACAAGCATGCCATGCATGATAGTTCATAGTTTATATGACATCAAATTAAAAGATATGTATATATGATCACCTTGAACGGGAGCTGTGGTTTGGGTGTTCTTCCTTCCAGACGGAACTCATGCATGACCCACTCCGTCTTCCTGCCCTTGGGAGCCCTCCCCCGGTAGAAAACCAAGGTCTTCCTCATCCCGACGACCGCACCCTGCCATGAGATCGCTCTGTCCTTCCCGGTGGCCTTCCAGTACCCGGATATCGTCGCCCGGTTCGTCCGCGGCCCGCTGGCGTACTTCCGGTCGTGAAGGCTGAAGAAGTACCACTGCTTCCCCCCGACGCGTGCCGTTTCTGATCCCACGTTGCATGACGATTATTGTAACATTTCCTCTTAAGGTTACAATTAAGCACCTATTGGTTATTGCTTTCATGAAAATGAGCCCCTTTACAGTTCAATTGTTTGGTTTGCTGTTCTGAATATTTCGTTTAATCTAGCGGATGAATATATTTACATCATTTCGTTCGTCGTCCTCGGTGTCGTGGTGTAGTTGGTTATCACGTCAGTCTAACACACTGAAGGTCTCCGGTTCGAGTCCGGGCGACGCCATTTTTGTATCTTTATTTTTTTTTTCTCCTAATCAAAGTGGCCTAAACATTCTTCTTCTTATTCTCTGTTTTGTTTCTTGAGTTCAATCATGTCCATATATACAACTTAATTCGCAAGATGCCAGGATTTGGCACAGCAACGGCTTAACCATTTAATTTCCTCCATGAGATATATCTTAGCAAATGCTAGAGGTAGAAGAAGAGCAATTTGAATACTGTGATCTTTCTCCCACGTAGAGAGCGACCATAAAACAGAAGATGAATGATAAGTTAATACGATAATGCTAACTTCTGGTTTCCATGGGGAAGAAAATCTAAGGAAATCAATTACCGGTTTCCATGATTAGTGAACAAGACCAGATGGGATAACGCCCTATATATGATGGAGAGAGTATGAGGTGCTTGCATCGTACCAGGGAGTTCCCAGGGTTCGCACTTGTTGAGGTTGACGACCACCATCGTCAGAAGGCCGTAGAAGATAAAGCTGCTGTCCCTGCGGCCGACGGCGCCGCCCTCGACCATCGGCACCAAGTAGTCGCACACCAATTCGTCATCCCTTGGATGAAACCGGAAACCAGGAGGCAGCTTCTCCTCCACCATGCACAGGAAGTAGCTCATAGCTCAGTCAATTCTCTTCCAAGGTGTTGATCGAACTATTGATGGTTTGAAAGAGAAGACGACTACCTACTGAAGGAAAGAAAGAAAAAAAAGGACTAGGCGAGCATATATCACATGAGCGAGTAGCTGAGCAAGGAAGATACAGATATTATTCAAGCAGGCCACCAAGTCAAACACTTAATTTAAGGCTTATATGAAACTGTTGCAGGATGTGCAGATCCTTAGGGGTGACATAAAAGGTTACATTTGCGGCCTGCCCCTTTAATTAATTAATTAATCATAAGAGGAAAAAAAGATAATATATTCCAACGTGATGGGGAGACATGGACGTATATATAGATCATCAATTTGTCGGCCGGATATCTGACCTGGCCGGCAGGATGATCTGCCGGTCATCCGGATTCCAGTCCACGGATGCAAAAGGTGTCGTTTAATTCAGATGCTTACCAAAGCAAGCACGTGAACGGTGAACAACTTATAGTTCCTTTGTTGTCTATACACAAAATCATATTTGATTAACTGTGCAATCCTTTCAACATGTACTGCATGCATAGTTTTCGTTAACTGTCTTAGAGGTGAAAGCGGTTTATTTATATAATATTCTTCTTTGTGTTTATGAATACGTATACTAAAAGTAAAACAGCTTGTGGTTGTATCATATGCTGAGGTTGTTATGTAGGTATATAGGTTGGTTTGTCAATATATATAGTATTAGACTTGTGGACCTGTTCAATTCAAGGCTCTTTCCATGCCTTTGGACTTGGATATATATGTTACGTGTGGGAATTATAAAGTTAAAGCAACGTATCCCTCTCTCTCTCTTTCTCTCTCTCTCTCTCTACAAGCTGAAGAGATTGTCTATATCAGTATATGGGTTGGAGGCGCTTCTTTCTGAATGATGATCTATGAATGACCAATGATGCCTTCGTCTCTTATGGTTGAACCAACCAATATACATACATGGGGTAAAGGAGTCTCTAGGGCACTTTGCATGTGGTGCATGTAGCACATAATATTACATGTTTTACACGCACAGCGCACAGTTAGAAGAGTGGGGAGAGAGAATGAAGCCATAATGTTTGGCAGAACCATAGCACTCGAGCTGCGCCACTGCGCATTGGCACATGGTGGCATGGGGCCACTGTTATGGTCCCAACACCCAGCCATATGAGTATGGTAATGGAGCCAATGTATGGGCGCAACACATACAGAGATTGATCTCTCCACTTGGCGAACTGGTAAACAAGACGACAAATAGTAAGGATGACAGGCTCCACAGATTCTTCGATGTTTGATACAGTTATGCATGATATTTGCATGCAAATTGATCCCTTTTTTTCTGCATATATAGATGTTTGCTTCCAATGAGATTAAGGCAGCATGGAACTTGTAGGGCAAGGAGGCAGTTGACGTATGTGTTGATATCACCGGAACTATTCTATGTTTCCATCACTCTAACGAAATCAGGTATTAAAGAGGACCAGCAAAGTCTTCAAATTATTATATGACTCTGTCATTTTACAGCCAGCTGTTTGATATATATATTCTCGTTGCACCAACAACATAACGGCGAGTCCTTTTCTTCCCCCCATCCCTTTTGATAGCTTCATTTCATCGTGTAGCCAAGAAGATGCGCGGCCAATTTGCAGAAGCCGCTGAGACGTAGATGGCCAAATTAATTAGGATAAGCTTGGAGCATTGAACCTGGCATGCACGCAGCCGCCAGCCAGTTGTATGCTCACAGTGCTCTTCATTCAGAGTCCATGACATTAACTGTGCAACCCAAGACCTCAATCTGAGTCATCATCAATAGCTGCAAATCACTTTTTTCAGAAACTTTGACATTGCCAATTAACGCAGGAAGCAGAAGGTGTAGTGAATCCGCAAGCCTCCACTGCATGCGTAAAAGGTGAAGCTTTCTGAAGACTGATCTAGCAAAGAAGCTCGTTTTCAGGTCAATCAATCAGCTTTCTTCTTCGAGTTAAAGTCATTTCACTTTCTCATTTAAATTACATGCCAGAATTGTAAAAGTACTAAAAGTTCATCCGAAGTCAAAGAGGGGTGCGGAATATGCAAGTCGAAAGAACAACTAATCAAAAGAGATAAGATTGCTGGTCACGACTTTTTAATTAGTTGGATTTTACCTATAAGCAGCATTCCATGCAAGTCAGAAATGATGGGCCAGTGAACTATGACTTTCTGCATGTGCTGGATTAACATAATCTCGTATTAGGTCCAACTTTCCATATTTCAAGATGGATAGCGGCAAAGTCAATTTTTATTGGCAGACAGAATTCAATGTATTTTTGTCATTTTTTTGTGTGTAAATCCATCGTGCAGGATTATACTTTAGGACATCAATATGTCCAAAGTGGTCAGATAATTAAAATTCAAAGTCACTATCATCCAATTAATTTAGAAGTGAACTGTTTAAATTGTAAAAAAAAAAGCTTACCATTCCATCTCCACATCCAGATGAATGCTTTTTCTATGAACACATACAATGGAGAACCAAAGCTAAGTGAAGAGTCATGTCATATCAATATGACAGTTCATTAATTTGAAGCAATAATATGGTTTCGTCACGTTAACATATAAATGTCCTGCTCAATAATATAAACTTCACAGATTATAGAGCACGGAATCATGCAGAATTCAACGCACTTAATTAGCTAAACTAATCTGACTAAGATGTTACCCGAGAAGACTAACTTTTCGGACATATGATTGTGTACACTGGTAAGTTCTCAAGTATGCATCAAACGTTGTAGCACAACAAGAAATCAAAATATAATTAATATAGCTGTTGATATCCTGCAGGATACTTTGGAAGCAACTGCTCGCGTTGATCTGTGGTTTTAATTTCTCAACGAAGCCTGTGTTGGCATCAGCAGAATTCCTTCGCAAAGGAAGCAATGAGGGGATCAAGCAGAAGTTTAAAGTTTTCAATTAACAAAAGTTGCGTAATTCAAATGTGCAGATTTTTTCTTTTTCATAGTATCTATCTGTTGGCTCTTTGGAAGTGCTGGATATGATGGAAAGCTGATATATAATGAAAGGATATTGCTTGTGTAAGAACCTAAAAGAATCAGTCCACAAATTATGAAGACAAACCCCGAAGAAATATTACAACTGGGAGACAAAAGATTGATCCCGGATGCTTCTCAGTTCTCACACTATTTAGTCTCGTATTCGATTTCTAGAATTGAGATTTATTCAAAAAACAAGAGTATTAAATTAGTTAAATACTGATAGCTCTTAACAATAAGAAAAAAAATGAAAAGTTAATGACAAAGATTAATTTATCTTCTCAATTCCAACTTTATTATTGTAAGGTTTGGAAGAATAAATATATATGGAGTGGAAATATAAATAATATTGCCCCTTGACACCTCTCCTAGATAATGTAAATTGATATTGTATAAATTATCTGCATTACAATATAATTTAGATTGTTTATAAATAAATATAAGCAAACAAAATGACGGACAATTTTAAATTTAGATGATAACAATATGGAAAGATTAGATGTAAAAAAATGTCTCATAATGTTTTGTCTGCTAAATGGAAGTATTCATCAAATATGATATTGTCATATAACCGTAGGATATTCCATCACAATGATGCAAATGATTAAATAAACAGCTTTATACATTACATGTAAAAAAAAAGTTATACTTCTGATAATTTAGTAATTAAAAATTTTGCATATATAAATGGTTGTATGTACTTTGAAATTTGCTCCAACAAAAAAAAATTAGGGTACAATAAGTGTGGAGTGAAAGTAAAGAAAAAATATTCGTAATTGTAAGAAGGCTTTTTCATGAACAATGACAACATCATTAGGGTACAATAAGTGCGGAGTGAATATACAAAAAAAAAATTGTGGGAAAATTTTGGAAAGATGATGAGCAACCTTCCATTTGCAAATGTCACACTTCAAGCATCAATGAAAAGGACAAGGCATGCTAATTTTTATTCCCAGTCACATCTCTACCTCAATATTTACTACTTTATTCATAGGTACATTTGTACTGCTGTCCAGTCCTATCTTTGATAGTTTACTTTCAATTATTAGAGTTAAAGTTGACAACTTTTTTTTATTATTTCATTTGATATCAGGATTCGAGTTGAAAGGACAAATGAATATTCTCTTTTTAATCAATCACTACCTCCACATCTTATTTATAATATATTTCAATCAAGTGACAGCAAGAATATTTAAAAAAATGGAGAGAATTGTCATTAGGTAATCATAAGATTAGGTATTTTTTATGTATTACCTGCTACTTGGGACACAATTGACCTCATGTATCTTGTTTGCTATCACATGGAATAATTTGCATGCCACATACCCAATTTTTTTATTGTTGCAGACATGTTGCATGCCTGAGGTTCTAAGCCAGCTGAGATAAATATTGCAGAGGAATGAAGAGATGATCGAATTCATTCTTTTAAGTATGTCTGATGTACTCCCAAATTACCAAAATTAAAATGATTGCATATCAGTAGACAGCAGGCATCACTCAGATCATGCAATATTTCTTCTTATAAAAGAATTTCTTGTGAGATCTTTCCTCTCATGTCTGCTTGGCCATTTAGCAGCAGACATACGAACTACCAAGTGGTAAGGAGACAAACTGGTGAGAGTACAGGAATTCTTGGATAGACCATGCTCAGATTATCTAAATGACCACTTTGTTTCCTCCCATCAGAATCACAATTTCTATAGGACAAATTGCAGCTCAATGGAACCTAAAATATTAATGAGACCATTTGAGGCAAGTTCTGAGATCTCTATCTTTAGTATGAAGCATCATCCACATTAAAGGATAAAAAATTATGTTGCCGCTATCTTCCGATCTCTGTTTGATCCTCCAATATCCAGCACAGAAACTTCATTGTGTTTGAGACAGTGGAAGTTCAAGACAGCTGAAATTGCACCAAAATTTTATCACTGTTTTCAACAGTCAATGGTTCTATGCATGATGCACATTGGAGGTATATACGTATGTATGTATGTACGTACGTATGTATGTATACTTAAAACTCAAATAAATTCTCTTATTTTTCTCAGCATGCTAATGTTTATAATTGACTATATATATATATATAGTACATAAGGTAGTTACATCATGTGCAGATCAAAAGCCTAAATAGATGAATCAAAGTAATCAGGAACCACAACTGCAGGTGACAGTATCATGCAAAGGTTCTATGGAATAGATCCTGTAGAATGACGTGTCACAATATGTATGAAATTAGAATACAACGATGAAGCAAACTTGGACATCCAATCATTTATATTTCCAATGTTTGAACAATAAATAGTACAAAAAGCCACCAAATTCCAACATCGATAGTTGTTTAAGACCACAAAAGAAATGCTTAAGCAAATTCTTATAGCATTAATGAACCACTGAATCAGGGATTTTAGTTTATATGTTTGCTAATTCGGGCTAGTGGAAATTACGAAGTGTTTGTTGACAGCAAGTGACAGAACAAATCTCTCTCACTACCATATCGTGCACATATATGGCAAAATGATTTGTCAACAACTTCGAGTATAATAACACAATTAACGATTATAGAATTTGTCATCCCCTGGAATCAGATATAGAAAAATGAACTGTGACTTCAACCTGTTGTTGGAGAACAATATTAGACAAGAGTCACCAAGAAACAGCTATGACAATCATTGCCATCTTCTTCAGGACTGATCTCCAGAGAAAATCCTATGATAATTAATGGCTCTCGAGGAAGGAGATTCTAGCGAGCTGTCTTACTAGAAACTCCATGATTAATTAATACAGACAAAAAAGAAAATCTAGGTCATTTTCGTAGATATCTAACGAAAAAAGGTACTTCTGCAGATTTTCATTTGGAAAAACAGTAACATGGAAGAATTAACATTTACGGATCCTGAATTAGCTAAGATGATTGGACCCTAACTCTGGCATTAGAGTTTTACTTGTCTAAGGAAGATCTGCATAATTCTGGAGTACTTGCCCACATACCAATCAGGAACATTTTGGTTCTCTGTCTAAAAATTTCATTACAATCTTCTATTCAGCAAACCTTTCAAGTAACACAATAACCAGCAATCAAGATCAACAGAGTAACAGATGTTGTTAATATGTGCATAATTTGGTCTTTCTGACAAAAAAATTATTGCATGAATTTCCTTATTAAATTACTTTTTAGCCACTGGAATGAAAGAACTACGAAACGTTACCTTTAGAAAAAAAAATCTGTAAGCAGTCAAAAAAGCAATTTAGGTGTGAGCTCATATTATCCTAGCAGTCAATCTTCTACCTAATATTCTCAATTATATGCAAGAAAAAAGATCCCTGAAAAAAAAAGTAGAACAACCCCAAAATTCTGCGCTTGAGTAAAAATTCCCTGAGAAATGACAAGAGTTACTGTAAAGCATCACCACATGCAACTAAGATAACAAAGCTGAAAACTTTCCACCAAATTATTTACAGATGGACTGGTGGGAATTAAATTCAGAGAAAAAACAGAACCAAAAGAAAATCCTCAACCACAACACGATGACGAAAAGTTGAAACCCTGACAAACAATGACCTCAACTAAACGTAGTCGCACAGGCTAAGATCAAACTATTAATACGGAAATGAACAAAAGACAACTTCAAAAAACAAACGCATTGGAAGCACACTACAAATTTCATAACTTCCGTTCTCTTTCAAAATTAGAAGGCCTTGGATATGTACAGAAAGAATGGTCAATGGCATGATGATGCCAATATATTGGAATGCGAATGCTTTTGTTTTGGGGTGGGGGTAGAATCTTAAAATTGCACGATTGCATGACTCAAACTCACGTTTTTTAGGACCTTGGGATGAGGACGTGAACATGAAAAGAATTAGCTTTTGTTCTCGATTACCAATAAAGATCATGTGGTATATGTTATGTTTTATCAATCAGTTTGTTCCCCGGACAATGTGCCTTGGCCAATCAATTTGTTTCTATAGTCCAAGAACTAGAATGTTGATGCCTCAGCGGCAAGAATTTGAATACGATAATGTAACAATGATCACATAAATCCTGATTATAGCGGCATGATTACACAATTCACAAGAATAATGGCATTCTGATTGCACAATCAGGCAACAGAGCGAGTAGTTGGTTGCTCAAACTACTCATTCTTCTTCGAATTAAGGCTTCCCTTTGGTATTTTACTTAGAACACTCTCATCCAGCTTCTGGTAGTGTTGTTGCAGTTGGCCGAACAGTTTGTACAGGAAGTCATCAACTTGATCTTCATACTTCTCATAAAACGCCGGCAGGGTATGGACAGAAACAAATCCTGCAGCGAAGTTTGTCAAACCTCCACAAACATCAGCAATGTGTTTTTTATTTTCATGCAGATACAAATATAAAACAATCTCATAAGTCATATATGATTTTCACACTTATCATTTGGCTACAATGATTGGGGAACTAAATCATAAGTCATGATCAATGTAGCAATAAACAAAAGGCATTTCCAGCTTCAATTCTCTTTTATATTGAGTGGGTCGTTACATCCACTCCATCTCCCACCGTCCACAAAGAAAGGCATATTTATGTAAGTAGGTAAGTGTAGGAGTACGGGTATGATACCCTATACGGGATACGTCAAATTTTAAAAAATTAGGGTACGGGATACAGGTACGATACCGGTACCTGATACGGGTACGAGTACGGGATACGTCAAATTTTAAAAAATTAGAGTATGGGTACGGAAATATATTTAATTTATCATATATAGAAGAAATAACTTTTCATAAGATAAAAATATTAAATTAGCTAATTATGAATTTTTTAGCATATAAAAAAATGTATATATAATTATTTACAATAAGTTAATAAATACTAAGAGCATTAAAAAATAATTCTATAAGAATAAAAGTTCATTCTTAAAAATTAAGTCAGCAAACAATATTTTACCTTGTGAAAATAACTTAAGTTGGACACAAAGACAACTTCTTTTTTAAATGCAGTAATTCTTATATTATATATGTGATGTCATGATGATATTTATTTTTATTTTCTTTATTATATATATTCATCATGTTATTTATCGTGAATGTATTCGTTTTAGAGTATTTTTTCTGGGGGAAAACAACAACAACAAAGCCTTATCCTACTAGGTGGGGTCGACTACGTAGATCATACGACGCTTCGTTGATCCATGTTCATGAGATTCGACAGGGTTTTACGCTGGCTGTCGGGGCCTAACACAACCCTCCTCCTTTATCCGGGCTTGGGACCGGCTATAAAACATAGGCGGAGTTTTTTTTTTCTGGGAAAAAAAAAGAGGTTTTATAGTGTGATGTTAACTTCCTCAAGCTTTGAGCTACCCATTGTCTAAGATGACTACTACAACAACTTTCACATCATTTTTCTGAGAGTTGATTTTTCTCCGTCTTAAACAGTAACTTATGGAGTGCATATAGCTGTAGAAGCCAGAAAACCATGAGAATAATGGTCCGTATTCCGTACTATATTGTTATTCTTCATTTTAAAATTAAAAATGGTCGGCAGTTGTTCTAACTTCTAAGTTTAATGTGGTATCTTTCTGTTTTTTTTTCATTAAATTTAACTAGAAGACATGGTTGCCAGTTTTAGCACCGAATCCAGTGATGGGAGCAGATGAGTAATTTTCCTTTTTGTACCGAAGACCTTTCGTGACTGGCTGAAAATATGCAATCCGGTACAAAATGTTGGCCTTGCTGTGTTTTTTTTTTGAGAGAGAGCTTGCTGTGCTTTCTTTCCTGGAAGGTCTTCCATTCAGGACGTTTTAAACCTCATGAAGTCCCCAAATGGTGGATGCCCTATCTAATCAAATCAGGAGGGAGTTAAAGTCTTGGACAACTCCATTGGTTTGCCATCAATTTCTCTCGTAAAAAGTTTTAGATATTAGGTGGACCTGCACGTCGTATTTTTCTAATTGTGCTTATAGGAATATTGGGGTCCACTAATTAGGTTCTGTATACCATCTACAAGGAATTCCAAGGGTTTACGCTGTCGGCTGTTTTGTGGTGTCTATGGCTGCAGAGAAATAGTGTCCGGCGATCAATTGGAGAATGATGTCAGACTTGAGAGAGTTCTGAAGGAAGCAGCTATGGAAGACAAAACGGTCATATTAACCACACTGAATGCTGCGTGGGCTTCGCCTGGATCAGTTATTGATCTTTTCCTAGAGAGCTTCCTGATTGGAAATGGTACTAGGAAACTTCTGGATCATTTGGTTATTGTTGGCCTGGACCATGAGGCCTACTTGCGATGCATATCTATACATCGCCACTGCTTTGCGCTTGTCACCCAAGGAGTAGACTTCTCAGGACAAAAGGATTTCATGTCTACTGGGTATTTGTTGTTGATGTGGAGGAGGATAGATTTTCTCCGGTTGATTCTTGAAAAGGGATATAATTTCATCTTTTCCGTTAGTATCTCCCCTGTTTCTTCATTTGAGCTCTTTTGAGTAGATCATGATTTTAAAAGATGATATGACAACATTTTGTTGTCATTAAGTTTGAATTTCAATATTCTTTGATTAAGGATAATGCATGGCTCCATATGTAGTTTTCCTATGAAGTATAGGCTAAGATCTGATTTTTTTAATTACAATTCTTTATTCCTTTTATGAGTACTTTTAGTATCGTCGCTGGTTACCGTATATATGGTTCCTTCTCCATTTTGCAAACATTGACAGTTCTTTCGGAAGTGATATAGTGTTACCATTTTTTTTTGAGAAGGTATGGTGTTACCATTTCACAGTTAACAATTACATGAAAATGGTTGTAACAATATGCACGCGAGAATTAAGATATATTCTTTAATTATTGTACTTCATTTATTAATTTATGGCATGTTCAACTCAATTACTTAAAATCAAGTGACCTGAAATTTTAGATGAGTTTTACACAAGAAAAGAAGCCTATACCTTTGAAATTGTTCCATAGTAACAATAGATGCTGTATGAACTTAGCCTCTCTCTCTTTGCCTTTCTCCTTCTTTCCACTCCTTTTCCCTCATTTTGGGATTGAAAAAATGGGCATCTGTTTCACCTCCATTCCCCTCCCTTCCCTCTCAATTAAGTTAACCAAACAAGGGAAAAAATAATTTTGCCCTTACCTTCCCCTCCCCTCTTCTACCCTTCTTGCCCTCCAATCCAAACAAAGCCTTAGCAAGAACTTTGTTATACATGATTCTTCCCATTGTACTGGATGAATATCATAATAAATTGCTCATGTATCTTTCTACCATATCTCATGATTGTTTTTACAATCCTGAGATGTTAAATGTTGGTTTTACCTCTTATCCACCATGGTGAATTATGTAATATTTATTTTTTTTCCTATTTATTTCTTATGTTTGTTAACTCCGCCTATATTTTATAGCCGGTCCCAAGCCCGGATAAAGGAGGAGGGTTGTGTTAGGCCCCGACAGCCAGCATAAAATCCTGTCGAATCTTATGAACATGGATTAACGAATATATTCGAAAGGTTTGGTTACTAATAGAGCGGAATGGCGTCGTATGATCCATGTAGCCGACCCCACCTAGTGGGATAAGGTTGTTGTTGTTGTTGTTGTTGTTGTATTCGTTATCATTGATTAGTTATTGTCTTTTTTTGAGTTTTATCCGATAATTTTTTGACATGGTGTACCCAAATCATGGGTATGAGTACCCATTGAAGTACCCACTTTTTTAAAATTATTTATTTATTAAGTACGAGTATCCACAGAGTACCCGGTACGGGTACGTACCCGGTACCCTGTACGGGTACGTGGAGGAAATTGGACTACCCGTGCATCAATGTGTAGGACACTACACATCTAATGTGCATCTAAATTATCATATGCGGTATGGCTAATGCACACCCTAGTGCAACGCGCTGTACTGGGCAACCTCCCATATGCAAATATGTTCTTGTTGTAAATCAAACTTATTTCATCAAATTCAGATCAAACATATTCTCTGAGTGAACAAAAGATACAAGTTAAATAAAACTCAGCAAGGTATGAGTAAATCACCTATGTAGAGGACAGTTAGAAGATTGCACCAGCTTCCAATAACAGCAGCAGCCCACAAGCCTGTAACAACCTGAAAGGACAAATACATTTTAATTAAATTGAAGTCTTTGGATATTTCAGAAATATTGATTTGCTAAAATAATAGTGATTGAGCATCCTGAAAAAAAAATCAGATTACCCCAATCATAACTTTAACAGTGTTATTACTGTTACATCATCTGGAAAAAAATGTTCTGAAACTTAATTCAACATCGGCATGTAATACTTGGAACCCATATATTGTGACGTGAGTTATGGCCCATATTCATTATCTAGTTGCTATGTCCACTTTTATGGCTCAAGACCCACACCAAGTTCACTGTCAGAGGATTTTTTTTGTAACCTTGCACAAAAGGGGTTATTTCTTGGATTTGACCAGTCATTAATAGCTTGATTAATTTTAGATAATAGTATCATCACGTTCTTTATCATCTTTGTAGCACTAATGACAACCTGTAATGCTTATAGAACTTTTACGAATAAAGTGCAAGATATTCAATAGTCAATACAATTTTATTATAATATAAGAGTGACAAAGTTCACTTTTACATTAACCTTTGTGTTTTAGGAAAAGAATCTGATCAGATAGTCAGATACTCCAAACTAAAATGGAAGGAAGGAAAATGGCAATTCAAGTTAACAACATACCACAAGGAACTGCTTTAAGTTTCTTCCACATGCAACATCTTGAATGAATCCTAAGAACTGATTGATTTGTGCTCCAAGAGAAATAGCGATATTCACAAATAATTCTTCAGGAATAACAAGACGAGGTACTCGGGATTCAGATCTACCAAAGTCAGACAAATTGATAATTAGTATCCTAAACATTCAACGTTTGTGATTAGTAACCTAGCCAAATAGGAACTAAGACATCTAAGATAACTGATACCTGCTTAAGAGGCCGGAAGCATTTGACCAAATGAATTGACCAATCATTCCAATAACAAGTGCAAAGGCTATTAGAGTTAAGAAGTGATAATTAAGCCATTCAAAGAGCACCCAAATTGCAGTTGCCCCAGTTAGTGTGCTTGACGAAATCTTCTTGTTCCTCCACAGTAAAACGTCAGCAGCTGCAAGATCAAGTCTTTTTTAAGGGCCAAAGTGAAGATTATTTGTTTGTATGGCATAAAACGTCCATTAATGAGAAAGTTCAAATTGGCAAATGGCTCACATTTTCCACCACCCAAAACCTTATGAATGGTATTTTGACGTCCAAAGAGCCTCTTCATCTGAGAAGAGACTGTATCTTGTTCTTCAAAAAATCCACCAGATTTCTGCTTGGAAACACTATCAGATATTTTTTCCATTAAGTTGTTCAAGATTTTTTCAGCTGCATGTTCTAGATTCTCAGGCATTTTTTATCTGCAACAAAACAAATTATTGAACCCATTATGCTTCACGATACTAATACTCATCTTCCATGAGCACCCCAGCACTCAATTTAATCACCAGTACATAACAGTCTCTCAAGGCTAAGTACAAAGCAAATTTAAAGTAACAGTGAAATCATTCCAAAACAAAACATGGTGTGGAAGAAGAAAAGGATAATGCTTATTCATTAAATCATCAGAATCCACTCATTACAATCATGATAACTTTCAGTTAACACGAGACAAGGGAAACAGGACACTAACTAACTAACTAAGCACTGACAAAAGAGCGCTCTAAATTTGAAACATGTTTGTCATGTTGTAGCACACACTTTAACTTATGAATAAGAAATTCCAAATTCAAACCTCAACAGCAAGACTTCCAACCAGGACCTCTAAATTTTAAATAACTTCTCATATATCAGGCCCGTGACCTTCTGTAGTAATTAAAGATCAAGGACATGTTTTTCCACATATTATAACTAGTTTCATGCAATTACTTAAGACACTGTAGTGATAACAAGTTTTCTTCAAGTTCAAGAACCAAGAACCTTTCCACTTCCATTCACTTTCCTTCTTGCAGTGCACCTAAGATGGAAATTTCTTGCCTTCACCGTACATTTGACAACTATCTGATATTCCGCAGTCTTGGCCAACAATATAGATAGCAAAAGAAAAGAAAAAAAAAACGGAATTCATCAATTTCACGCAGGCCTGGCATCTGACAACTCCGAGATATCTTGATCTTCACTGGAAATAAGTCGCCATTATGAATTATCCCGAGCAAAATAGGTACATCAAATAGATATGTACTGATAGGCAAAAGGGTTGAGAGGGATAACAACAACAGAAAAGTGGAAACAGAGCCCTGAAAGTGGAGCAAGAGCGCTCTCAGATGTTACGGCCATTATTGCTACGACTGATAGGCAAAAGTGTTCCTTTTTGTTCCCGTTTCCTTCCAATGCTCAAAACACCAAAATTTGTAACAAAAAATGCTGCTGACACATGTTGAATCAAAATGAGCCTACAAGTTCCTTAAACCAATATAATCATAGATCATAGCAATCACAACTTCTCTCAGAAACTTGACAACGCAAAGAGATTCAGAACACAAGAAAGAGGATTGAAAGGCCACCAGAAATTCGCAAACAAAGATTCTGTGGAGCCACTCACCGAAAGGCTGCGAAGTGGGAACAACGGAGAAGGCGAAGAGATTCCTGAGAGGGGGGAAATTGGAGAGAGAGAGAGAGAGAGAGAGAGTTGATGTTAGGTAGAAGGAGGTTAACAAATCAAATATGGACAGCAATGGCATTTAAAAGTATTTAATTAACATTTGACATCTTGTCATTGACTGCGCTCCTCCTTTTAATATTTGAATGTCGCAAGCGTTTCACTATGTTGTGACTTCTGACTTCCAGTATATAAATATAACATTTATTAGCTTTGAAGACGGTAATTGAATTGAGAAGATGGAGTGTTTATTGATAATGACTCAAATATTAATGTAGATATAAACTTATTTGATATTTATTTTTATGAAAAAAAAACTTTCACACAGATGTTAATAGGAGTCCTCGAGTTATATTCGTAGGTTGTAAGTCAGTCTATATTTTATCTTTTCTGATTTTCCTTTATTTTTTTTATGGTGCATCAGATTAATTGTATTCTTTTTTGCTTCCAACTTAAATATCCACTTAGGTGATGCTTAATTATCAAGCAATGTTTGCTTGCTGGGGTAAGAGTTGTAACAGTAATACAGGGTTCTTTTTTTTCTCAAGTTATAAATTAAGTGAATGTTCTCTTATATGTTAGTTTTCTGAGGCAATATATTGATAGTTTACAATTTTTTTAAAAAAAATCGTTAGAATTTTTGTACCAGATATATTACACACCGAACGAACGCACGAAAATTGTAAAATAACGCAGAGTTTTAATAGATAGAAAACAGAAGATGATTACAAATCAAATTAATTTTTTATTCGGATCCTTATGAAGTTTATAAATACACTTCTTTTACAGACCGACTAGAATTCTATATTAATTCTTAAAAATTAGGACGCATATCTTGTAATAAGGAAATAAATCAATTCTGAATCATATACAGTATATGTCATATAATTTTGACCTAGGGGTTCTGCCCCTCACGTTCCCCGACAGGGGATCCCCTTGATCCCTCATTGACCTTCCACAAGCTCATTAATCGAACAACGAAACCTTGTAACACAAGGATACCTTTTTATTTTGGAGTGTCTTAAGTTCATATAGGTTTTCAGTTGGGATAGGATTCAAATAGTGGTGTTTAGTTGTTTGACCCGATATGATAATGGGTATGTCCATCCATGCTCGGTCCAAATTCGTTCAATAAGTTATCAAGCTCAAACAGATAACAGTTCAAACATTATATTTTAGTCGTTTGCCCGATATTCGATACTTTTAGTATCCATCCGTTAATTAACAAACCATCTAATATGTTGACCATTAAATCATTAATTAAATTAAATATTTAAATAGAATTAATTACTGCTTATTTAGTGCCAACCAATAATAGCTACTAAGCTTATATAACAATATTTACCTAATAATGGAATATAAGTAGTTTATCCATTATTAATTTCATTTGCTCTATTATTAATGAAAAAATAAAATAAACAAATGAGTAAAAAGAAAAATTATTAAAGAAAATTATGAGAAAATTGAAGGAAAAAATAATGATAGCTTATTTATTATAATATTTTATTAATGTACCAAGAAAAGGATATAAGAAAATTTAGAAAAAAGAAATGTCAAATTTAAAAATAAATTAAAAGAATAAATTATTTTAAAAAAATTAATGGACTTACCCGATTCGTCCACCAGACAATCTATTCATTAAGGCCTATTAGACCTTAATAGGTCAGACAAGATTCGAAAGCCTATCTATTCGTCATTTCGAATCTGACGAACGTGACTTTAAGAATAAGAATCGGGATATGTTCTAATAGGGAATTTCTCGAAAGAGCAAGTGGAAGCTCGAAAGTTGGAGCGTGATGAAAACTCAATTGATCGAAACTATTAAGAGGCTGTCCATTAAACATCATTAACAAATGCATGATGTGCAATATTGTTTTTCACCGCATTACAATTCAATAATATAAACTATTCAAGATTAATGTTAATGATTTGATCTAAGTTCTCCTAAATCAAAGCAAATCAAAATATGAAGTTTATTTTTTAAAAAAAAAATCATTAAACATTTATGTTTAATAATTATTGTTCGCGATACTGAAGAATATTCATGGAACACCTGCATCATTCCAATTAGTTAGAATGATGCATGTATTTATCCCCCCAAAATACATTATTTAGAGCTGGATTCTATGCATGTTAACCATTCTGTATTTATCGTATGCATGATTCCTTTGGCTTCTTTATTCATGCGGTTAATCAGCAGCAAATGGATCAAAATGTACTTTATTGGAAGGAGAGATATTCTCCATCCGCCTTGTAGCATTCATTATACCTCAAGTCTACCAGAGATTAAATATAATTTTGAATAATTAAAACCTGTTTAAATATTTATTCAAATAACAATTATGCATTTGAATAAATCATAATACATCATAACTTATGCAATTTCAATATTTTTAAATCATAAGAACAATGCGTTTTTAAAATTTGCAATCCAAACAATTTAAACACATTGAGGTGCTACATATTTTTTTATGTTTTATATATATAATTTATTTTTCTAAAAATTTCTCATGCCTCTTCTTTTTTTCATTTGTATATAACCCTCTAGATCTTATGGCTCTTAACCTAGTACTCCTTCAAGTTAGTCTCAAATACTTCTTTCTACAGGAAAGAAAAATCCTAACTTTTTTATGAGGAGGTAGATGAGAGGAGAGAATATAAGAGGAAATAATGATATTTGAGTGGTTGTTACGCATTTATACATAAGTCAAGAGAAAATTTTTATGCTAAGATTAAGATATTCTTAAGTCGATATAATGTACATCTGCAAACACAAAGCTTATGTTGAGATATTGTGGATGAAGATGCATGGTTCTTTATGTGTGATGCATATAAATAAATGACTTAATGATAATATTCCTCTTTTAAAGAAGAGGCATCTTGATCAAAATATGTGGATTAGATCAAAACTTCTTCAATGGAAGTAAGATAAAAAGCATCCATAAATTTTTATTACGATGATTAAAAAGATAGAAAGTATGGTGTCTCTCATTTATAACAAGGACAGCACAATGAAGAGCTCATTGATAGCATTTGATTGATTTGCATAAAATAATACCTATTTTATCTCCATTAATTGGATTAGATCAACAACAATTTTGTAGAATTTTATTCTTAAATTCAATTTGCCACATTTCCATTTCTAGAATGTTGTGTAATAATTTTTTTTATCTTTTATCAAAATTATAATAGCTTAAAAGTAATTACAATGTAACAACCGAATTTTAATCATTTAAAATCAAGCTTCAATCATAGAGAAGTTTAGGCAATACCGTAATCAATGAATAGTTGAAAAACAATATTGATTTTGATCGTGTTTGGATGAAATTAAATGTAACAATGATAATTAAAAAGTTGATATAATATATTCATGGGTAATTTGGTGAAATTAGAACAAAAATTCAGATTGAATTACGATATTGATTTTGATCGTGTTTGGATGAATTAAATGTAATAATGATAATTAAAAATTTGTATAATAAATTCATGGGTAATTTGGTGAAATTAGAACAAGAATTAAAAACAGAAATTCAGATACCCATTGTCTCAAAAACTAGTTTAAATTATTATTTTAAATAATATTCTATATAATACTTATCATTTGAAAATAAATGATGAATTAATTATTATAGTAATAAATTTTTAATAAAAAATAGATGATAAATTGTTTAGTAATTAATTTGTTTTTAATAATTTTGATAAAAATAATACTTAGTGATTGATCCCATCGTTATTAAATTTAACTCAGTTAAGTCGGTAAAAGGTAATCTATTTTGTATTGATAAATGAATAATGTTTTTTATATATTTAATTAATGATAATTAATTATTTACATCATTTATTAAATAAATAACAACATACATATTTAATGTTAATTAATGAGAGATAATAGAAAAGGCAAAAGAAAAAAAAGCAAAAGAAATAATTCATTCATCAATTTGGTGGAAGGACTTAGTTCCATTGAAAAAGAAGGAAGTTTCCATTAGAGATGGAAAAACGGTCATGTCATGCCGTGTCCGTGTCGGTTAATCCGTGTTTGATCATGCGCGAGTCATGTCATGCCAAACGGACCGTTTTCGATCTCGACGTAGTCTGTTCTCGGATCGGCTGGGCCGAATCATGCCGGGTCGGGCGGCCCATTTTTTTCTTTCAGTTTGAACTTTTGTTACTTTTCAATATTAAATTTACTTATTAAATTATTATAATATAATTAGTATTATTATTTATTCTATAATATATGACTTATAATAATTATATAGTTAAAATTTCAATATATTAAGTTATTAATTCATAATTATTAAGTAAATAAATTTGTAAAATGAATAATTGAGTAATAACTAATAAGTTATAAGTTATAACCTTACACATAAAATTAGTTGGTAAGTATTTAATAAATATATCTTTGACATTGTGCAATTATATAGAAGAATGAAACTACCAGAGAAGAGACGAAAAGAGAGAGTGAGAGATTGTGAGAAAGAAAGAGAGAGAGAATATAATATATAATACTACATTATATTATAATTTATTGTATAATGCATAAGTAATATAGGTAATTAGTAGTATAGATAGTTAAGTACTAATTTATTATATAGTAAAAATAGTAATTAACATCGAGATTAATATGGTTCGACTATTTTAGCCTACGTCCACAGGAGTTTTAATATTTTATTATTATTGATTATTATGAAATAATCAATAAATGCAAATTACATCTTCTACAATAATTATTTTATGAAAAATTATAAGTGGAGGAGACATTCGTTTCATCGTCACCTTCCATATATGGTAATATGGATTTCTGACCTTGTATTCGAGTATCTGCATCAAACCAATCTTTTAATAATATACAAATCTCCATCGACTTAGAGTTCGTTCTATTTCTTCTCTCATCCAAAATCTTAGAACTTGCAAAAAACATTGTTCTGATGCCACGGTAGACATCGGAACAAGTAAAAGATCTCGAGTTAAGGCGGAAAGAATTGGATATGTACGACTATTTAATCTCCACCAGGTCAAGACATTTCACTATCACATTCATTTGGATATGATTAGTAATCTTGCAGTTCATTATACAAAGGGGCAGCTGAATTGGATGAACCTTCATTCGAGCCTCTTGATGTGCCGCCTCTAATAGAAGACATGAATCTAGAAAATGATCTATTATTTGAAGCTCTGGATGCTACTGGCGGACGTGATGAAGATGTTTGCTCTCTATGTACACCAAATTTTGCTTTATAAATATTATATAAATTATTTATTATATTTTCATAATTATAATCTGGATTAATAAAATCATAAGTTTGTAATTATGGATGACTTCTTATATATTATTCGGGAAAATAATTTTTAATTTCTCTCGTGTACCATTTAGGACCAGATCCCTTAAATCTAGAATTCATCATCATTGCTAAAATTCTTATTAGAGGCAAATTATTCTAATATTCTAAAAATTTTGATTCCATCAAATAAATTATTTCAAAAAATTCATTTGATAATTCAAACTTTACATTAAATGTACTTGTCATTTCATGAATTTGATTAATTATTAAATGTGAAGTAGGAGAATAAATGGCAAATAACTCTACAGTAGCATTAAAAAAACTTGTAATAATTTCATAACTGCGTTAGCAACATCTCATTTCGAATTAGTAATTCAAGTTGTTGGACATTGCATCACAGTTAAAAATATAATTATCGAGTGCATGTATAAATGGAATACATAATTTAAGTACTATTCCATCTTGAAGACACATTAGTGTTTAATTTTCTATAAGAAATATTATAATGATGATAAATTTCTTTAAATGTTTGTCTCCTAGATCCAGAGTGACGTAAATTTATAATAATTGATCTAAGAGTTTCAAGTACTCTAACAACTACTTTTAATTCTTTTTTAACACACAAATTAATAATATGACATGCACATTTTTAATGAAAAAGAATTCCATTTAAAGGAGGATTTAATCTTTGAATTAAAAGTTGTGCAGCGAAATTATTAGCATTTGCATTATCAAGAGTAAGACATATATTTTTATCTTTCAAACCATATTCGTTAATTATTTTTTCTATCGCGTTGACAATTTGTAAACCATTATGATGATGCTCAATTTATTTAAATGCAATAATTATTTTTTGCACTATTTTATCTTTCAAACCATATTCGTTAATTATTTTTTCTATCGCGTTGACAATTTGCAAACCATTATGACGATGCTCAATTTATTTAAATGCAATGATTCTTTTTTGCACTACCACATTTGTATCAATCCAATGAACTGTAACACATAGAAAATCATCATCATTTAAAAAAGTCGATATGTCACTAGTCAAACTATACAAGAATTTATAATCTAAAAAATAATTAATTAGTTAATTTTTTTTTCTTGCGATATAATTCAATCGAATCTTCTTTAATAGTTTTTCTACTAACATTTTTAAAGGCACCTTGTACATAAATTTGTTGATAATATAAAAATTTTTCATCTTCAGCAAATGTGTAAGACATTTCTGCATGTATAATATATCTTCCTAAACCTTCACGCATATTTTCTTGATTATAAGCAAATAAAGAGCTCCCGACAATATCATGACCGGGTGCAACTAGTTGAGTTTGTTGTGATAATTGACCCGTTAAAAATTATTCCCTAGTCATTATAGGATGTGATTCTAAATATCATTTTAAACTACCTGTGCCCGAAGAAGAGGCGGCAGCATAACTAGCCTTGCAAATGTTACAAATAGCTTTATCTTTTTTTTGGATCATTTTCATCTATAATTTTTTTTAAAATAATTCCAACTTCACTAGTTAACTTTGATGTTCTTTTTTTACCTATAATCTCACCTTGCGCAGGAACATCTGAGCTTGACGGACCTGTGGATGTCGCAGTTACAATTGCACAATCTTCTTCGGAACTTGCAAACTTGAAACAATATTAAGATTAGGAATAATAGGAATATTAATATATGAAATTGGAGTAATTGGGCAATTAGCTGATGGCGATGTAGTTTCCATATAATCCAACAAATTGCCACTTAGCTGTGCTGATAAAGAATTAGAATCACCACTACTATAAGTATTATATGGTGTACCATAAGGATATGTAGATAATGGTCCATAAGGTGAATAAGCAACAAAGTCACCATATAGATGAAAGGAATTTTACGGGTCCATTATGTAGTTATATATAAAAAATTAAAAATGAGATTATGTAAATATAATAATAATATAAAAGTACTACTGAATAAATATTATAATGTAAATATAAATTAAAAGTGAGAGAGTTTGAGAGCACGAATGAGAGAAGTGAAAGTCAGAGAGAGTGAGGGAGGCTGAGAAAGAGCACTTTGAGGCACAAAGAGAAAAGAAATTGAGAGCTTGAATGAAGATCGAACAAGGGTCGGCCGCGCCTTTTATAGGCAAAGAAATGTAATAAAAATACCTAGACACGGCCCACGTTGGGTTTAATATGGTCCGCGTTGTACCCTTTGATTGCGTCTGTGGCTCTACAGTCCGTATTCCTATTTTCAAATCGCGAATTTCGTTTAAAAATAAAAAAATGAGTCGTGTTTGATCAACGCGATCATGTTGAAATTTCAAATGACCGTGTAGGTCGTTGTCCTCTTTTAGATCCACACGATCCGTGTTAATTTCAAATATATCGTCCGACGCGTCCCATCATCACGGTGCGCGGACTGTGCTAGTATTGTACGATCCATATTTATGCATTGAAAAAATAACCCATGCCAAAATGGGTCATGTCATGTCGGATTCGTATTCACCGTGTTGTCATGCCAACAGTGCAGACGGCATGGAATGGCACGACACGGGCCATTTTTTCATGTGCGGGCCGTATCCGTGCCGAGCCAGGACGGCACGGCTTTTGGGCAGGTCGTGCGGCCCACCCAAAATTCGATCTCTAGTTTTCGTGTACTTAGATTTTTCGCATAATATTTTATAATTTGACTAAATTAATGAAAATTGAATCAAGTTTGATTGGCACAACTAATTAGTAGGATTATACCTCAATGAGTGGTTGAGAGTTAGTAGGCCCAATTTCAATGTATGACGTCATCACTCGATCATAAAAATAATGTTCTGCTCTTTATCATGATTATGAATTAAATCATGTTCTATTAATTCTAAATACCGGAGGACTCAAGTGGGTATAAAAAATTAATAGAAATTGGATAGTGGTTCTAGTTTGATTCCGGTTAAGAGAAACTAAATATTTAGCACCCCACTTTAAATTGAAATTGTTTTGAGAATTATGATTCGGTCAAGCTAAAAAAATAATTCAAACTCGAATGATAAGTGAATGACGAGATCCAATTTGATCATTTATCAAGGGACCTCATGGTCGCCCGACTCTTTTCTCCATATTTTTTTTATTTGTTTGTTTTTTCTATGCGTGGTTTTTTTTCTGATAATGTAATATTATTAATATTATGTACAGTAGACAGGGTGGTCCCAGATTGAGTAACTAACATGATCCTACGTGGTCCAATCAGAGCATGAATCACCCTATCCGATCCAATGTCGTGATTGTCCCTGCCACATGCGCCCAATGCTCACGCTCGCTCCACTCGCCTCAAATCCACTCCTCGATCGCCCTCCCCAGGCACAGCAAACAATAGGAGAGTGAGAGGCGCGTCGCGGCAGAGACAGAGAGAGAGAGAGAGAGAAGGATAATGGCGTCGACCGCTTGCTTCCTCCACCACGTCCCCTCCACCGCCGCCGCCGCCTCCAGGAACCCCTCGCAGCGCCTTGCGCCGCCGAGCGCCAGGCCCAACCAGCTGGTCTGCAGGGCCCAGAAGCAGCAGGGCGGCGCCGGCGACGAGGAGAGCAACGTCGCCGTCTCGCGTCGCTTGGCGCTGACCGTTCTCATCGGCGCTGCCGCCGCCGGCAGCAAGGTGTCGCCTGCCGACGCGGCCTACGGCGAAGCCGGTACTCCCATGTTTGCCTAATCAATGCTCTCAGTATTAAAATCTAAACTTTAATTTGCATGCAAAATTGTATGATCTGTCTGCCACACAGCTAACGTGTTCGGGAAGCCAAAGAAGAACACCGACTTCTTGCCCTACAATGGCGACGGATTCAAGCTGCTGGTCCCGGCAAAGTGGAACCCAAGCAAAGAGGTGGAGTACCCCGGCCAGGTGCTGAGGTACGAGGACAACTTCGACACCACCAGCAACGTCGCCGTCATGATCACCCCGTCCGACAAGAAGTCCATTACTGACTACGGCACGCCAGAGGAGTTCCTCTCTCAGGTGCTCTCTGATTCCCTGAAACTATAATGGGCCCTTCTTCTTCTCTTATGCTCGGTGATGAAGAATACAAATTGACACTAAGAAGGAGAAATTTGTACAGTCATCAATGTGTTAGGCATACATATTTTCTCATGCATGCATTTTGGTATGAAACTATATCTGAAATTAATGATGAGTGGATGCCTCTGTGATTGCTTATAATTAAGTTTTAACCTGTGCATTCTGCTAAATTACATCCACCTCATGGCGATGGTGCAAAAATGACAAACCATACTATTTCGGTGTTTCCAGTACTCATGCGAATTAATGGTGATTAGATCGAAAGTTTAAATAGTGCAGCCTGCTAAATTACTTCACAACCAAGTCGTTTCCAATCATGCTAATAAGCAAATAGTGGTTAGGCTAATTACTTAGAAGGTCAAAAATTATATTATAAGATGATCAACCTACTTCGCAGAACTCATCACAAATGAAAGTTATATGGTGCTGTATTCAAAAACTGAGGTCATGAGATATCTATCGGCCACCAATAACCTGAATTCTGACACTACTTTATAAATTGCTGCGCAGGTTGATTACTTGCTGGGGAAACAGGCTTTCTTTGGCAAAACAGACTCCGAGGTAAATTATCTGAGATTTCAGAACCAAATTACTGCAGTGAAACGTAATGATCATTTTCTTACGCTTGATTATGCTAACTCTGCATGATGCATACTTTTTAGGGTGGCTTCGACTCTGATGCTGTGGCAACTGCCAACATATTGGAGACTTCCACCCCCGTGATTGAGGGGAAACAGTACTACTTCCTCTCGGTCTTGACCAGGACAGCTGACGGAGATGAAGGTGGCAAGCACCAGCTCATAACGGCAGCCGTCTCTGATGGCAAGCTCTACATCTGCAAGGCGCAAGCTGGTGACAAGAGATGGTTCAAGGGAGCCAGGAAGTTTGTCGAGAACACCGCCAGTTCCTTCAATGTTGCTTAGAAAAAGTGCCTTGATTGGTTGATTCAGTTGAATGCTAGCTAGCTCTCTTATCAGAGCTGCTATATATATAATGCATCTTCAAGGATCATGCAGAATACATTTTTATCTGTGAGGTTGTGATATAAGTGATGGTGCATGCAATTTCAGATGTGTCAGTCAATGACTACAAGAACATTGATTTTCTCCTATATTAAAAGCTGAACAAAATCTTCATTTTGTGTCGGGTCCTTTTATCTCTGTTGTGTATTATCTTGGTTTCATTAATTTTAACATGTTAGCTTGGCACGTGAACTGATGTTGGAAATTAATAACATAATAGCTGTATAAAGTCCTTGCGGAACAATCTATCTGAGACCAACAAAATATAAAATTACGTGCATCAATTGTATTGGGAATTTGGGGTGCATGCAAATGATACTGATAGATGCCTCTGCGTTTGGAAGAAAGTATATGTACATTATTCTTGTCTCGGGCGATAATTATAGAATTTGTCCTCAATACAAATATTGAAAATAAAGTCGGGTCACACGGCTCAGAAATAAATTTTCGAAAATCGAGCTCCCGACTTTTATACCTGATGAACCAGCTCTTTTGGTAGTCGCAACCTTGTCTATGGTTTTAACGAATACATATCAATCAGACATCTCACATGCCATTCAACTATGTGGGGTGGTTGGAACATTGGCTAAGGTTATATCTGCTTCTAAGAGTACCTGTGCTTCATTCTTCACATTGTGTAGAGCAAATGAAAATACAGAGAACCAAAGGGAAATATGAGATCAAAACTATGGAAAATATGTAACCAAAGGGAAATATGAGATCAAAACTATGGAAAATATGTAAACTCACTTAAAAGAATTGTGTTGAAGTAATAACTCTCAACAAAATCCTCAAGGGCTGATCAGTGCAGGTACAAAGTAAAAACGGAATCGCTGAACAAAAAAATTGTCACAGAGCTCTCGCTTTCAAGCTTATAAAATGCCTCTGTTAATCACTAAGTGCCCTATTGGAAAATTTCAGCTAAACTAACAAGAAGTGCTAGAACAGGCCTTTTAACGCTTTTCATTTATACATTGCCTCTAGTTTTGGTAAATAGTACTACGGCGGAATAACTGTAGTAGCTGCCACTAGCATCACAATGTAGACCTCTCCTTTGCAAAAATGCTGGGGTTGGCTTTGAGGTTCAAAATGCCTTTTAGGTTTTCTTGTACTTCCACGTGCATGGTAGGAAAAGAACCACTATCTGTAGAATACTTCAGTTGACAGAGTTTTATGGATGACAGCTCGAAAGATTGCGAACTTGACTGAGATTAAGAACATCACTCATCCTCATTTTGTCGTCGTTCCATCAAGGATGACAAGAATGTAGAACAGAGTTTGCTAAGTGGTGGCAAAGCATGGCAAGGTCCAGCAAAGAGAGTCTCCCAAGGTCTTTCTGCCGGAACAAATGGGAGCTCTGGAATTTGTTCCTTCTTCAAACTAAAGTCAGGAAGATCCCCGTATATAGATGCATATCCAACGGTAACTGTAAGAGGAAGCAAAACTTGGATGTAATGAAAGATATGGATGTAATTAAAGATATTTCTATTTATATTATTACAATAAAACTATGGTCTTTTTTTTTGAGGAAAGAAAGGATGACTTCCCAGACTTTGTGGTTGTCATCCATATATTAATTGATAACAACAAGTAACATAACCTTTGGATTGAATTTTAGCATATAATTCCGCAACATTAACTGGGCTTTGTGTCCTTTTTGTTCCATGACAAATCACAATTTTCTTTTCAGCCTTATGTTTGTTTCGGTAGCACAGTGTGCAACAGCCAATAATAGCACACAGGTAAGAGAAATTGCTAGGGAAAGTTTGGCAGAGAGCTTACATTCTTCTTCAGAAGGAACTTGATGCTTCCGAAGATTTCTGCCCTTCAAATTCTCTCCGAAGTTTAGTGGATCAAAAACAACATATTCATGGTCGCCGTTTATGAATGCCAATAATAAAGCACCTTCCTCTGTAGTTTTGCTCTGGAAAGATGGATTAGATGGTAGAAAAACTAATCCTCCTCCCTTCGCCTGTGTCAAACAGAAAATCAATCAAACTAATCCAATATATTTCTATTTATTAGAACTATATCCAGAATTGGGAAAAGGCCAGATCATCAGCAAGACATCAGTGTGTTAGAAAGTTAATTAGGTAAACAATGAATAGTCAGATCAGCTAACAAATATTAGTAACAAATATTCCAGTATTTTTCCTGGAAAATAACTGGTTTCATAATCTGAAATTATCACAATATTTTTTTTTTTGAAACAAAAATTATCACAATATATGAACCCAGTCCAACGACAAAGGCATAGTTCAGAGAGGCATACCTTATTCACAGTCCAACAAGATACTGGAATAGGATCTTCGGCCTGAAACAACAATATTACTCCACTGTCTATGGCTGTTGCCTCATGGACCAAAACTGCAAAATGAGATCCATCCTCTGTGCTGCTAACGGCTATAAAGAAAATAAACAATGAATTTTACATGTTACTAATCTGCAAAAATTATGGTTATATGCAGAGGCATGACAGAAAACCATACATTAGCAATGAGCAAAAATGTTTACCTTCTGCTATTAGTTTATAGGGCCAGGACAGCAAAAATTATGATTATTATGCAAAGGCATGGCAGAAAACCATACATTGGCAATAAGCAAAAATGTTTACCTTCTGCTATAAGTTTATACGACCATGACAACAACAACTTTGAGGTATCCCATACAGCCACAGAACCTTGAGCAAGGGATACCAGATAACTTGACCTCCCAATGAACGAAAGTAATGTTATTGTCTACAAAAGGATGGTAGTTACAAGTTATTACCCAAGTAATGTGTTAAAACTTTTCATACAAACATGAGAGAACAGGTTTGTAGTAGATCACCGAAAGTGAATCTCCAATAACAGCCACAAGAGAATTGGTATCAGGATCCCATAGTGTAATAACAGTATCTGCTGCAACAGCCAGTACAGATCCATCAGCGGAGAAGGCAACAGCAGTCAAAGTTTTTTTCCTGCATGTTTTGGGACTTAGAAAAATGAATCACTTGGTCCAAACTGATTGTTCATATCCAAGAAAATGCACACAAAATCACATTCATAAATGGTCTCAAAGGAAAATCACATTCAAAAGGGATATAAGTTAATGCATAGACTTCAGTATTACATACTAGCTCTTAAGTTGCACTATTGGTGAATATTCTTCAGTTAGTAAACCATTGCATTAGAGACTCATTATTGAAGTATTTTGTTTTGAGGGTCTCATTACTGCTGTGTGCTGATCAGGTTGCAGTGAAAACCAGTTGAGTTATAACTAGGAGATTACCAGGTTGTTTAGATCTCAACCTTTTTGAGAAATAAATAGGCACAACTTTTTTTAGAGAGAGAGAGAGAGAGAGAGAAAACAGGCACAACTTCTTTATTGAGGATATGTTGAAATTCAGGCATAACAACTGTTTATACATTTCAAGTTATTTGCAAAACACATACCAGACCAAACATCTGAGTTAATGAGTCACAACGATGTCTTGTCATCAACTCCAGGTAGTGTGATTGATTAAGATTTCAACATTAAACGAGAAAATTAACTTTTTTGGTAGGACTGCAAGCCACCATATTGCACTCGTAGTATACAAAAGTAAATTCTTTTTTTAGGAGAACAAAAGCAAATTCATAAACATAATTTAGTGGATAATCCTTCTTCTGCGTCATAAATTATTCTCATTATTGGTAAAAAATTCTCAAATAAGAGATGCTTTGTTTGCTTTACTATATATTTGAAATGGCTGCTGTACATGGATCAATTATATTCAACAATGAATTACTTAGTCCATGCAAAAAGCATGGCAAAGAAAGCATAAAAACAAAGTGTTTATAAGAACCAAAAGAAAAAGAGAGTGCATACTTGTAAGAACCAACAGATTGGCATCTCCAACCAGTTCTGTAAAATTGATCATTAGCCTCAGGAGTTGGAGTTTGAACCCAGATCTACAAAGTTAGCAAGCTAATTGCATTGTTCACAAAATATTGGAAGAAGACTGAAGACTGAAAATAATTAACAATAGCTACCTTGAAGTCACCACCATAAGAAGATGTAACAGCCATATCATGGTTGGGACGAAACGCAAGAGCAGCAATTCCTGCATCGCTACATTAGAGCCCAGAAACATTTGTCACGGAGAATAGAATTGAGGAAAGAAAAAGACCCATTTAAAAAACCTATTTATCAAAAGGTAGACGCAAATGTAGACCAGAAAAAAGCCAAAAGCTAAGTTATACAGGGAAGCCAAACAGATACAAATGAATCCTCCACAAGATCCTTGAACAATCTTTTTTTGAGAAGGACTACAAGGTTGAGAAGACTGAAAATAATTAACAATAGCCTCCTCATGTCGAATCTCATGAACATGGATCAACGAATGGCGTCGTATGATCCATGTAGCCGACCCCACCTAGTGGGATAAGGCTTTGTTGTTGTTGTTGTTGAAAAGGATGACCACCACTTAGGTTGTCATCCACGTATATATATATCATCAAAAAGGGATCATCATGTACAATAGACACTCTCCAGAGGAGAGCAACAAAAAACGACGAGAGGTGCTATCCAAAACCCCACTCCCGAAGAAGAAAAAACATATGATGTATAATATTATCCACCTGAAATCTCTCCCCACAAAAGATGACACGGTTGCGCTGAAGCCAGATGGCCCAGGCACTAGCTAAAAATGTCGCCACTGGTCGTCTCCAATCAAGTCTCTGTCTGCCGAGCCTCCTCATGTCCTGCCAAAAGTCAGAGGCCGTGAGGGAAATGCCACCCATAATGGTCGTCCAAGACCACACCTCGCGAGACACCCGGCAGCCGAAGAAAAGAAGTGCAACATCCTCCTCCGCCTCCCCACACATCACACAAGAAGTATCTGCCTGTGGTGCCCATCGTGCCCTGTAAACTCTGGAGAGAATCAGCTCACGCCGCAAAAGCCAAGCAAAAATCTTGACTTTCAGCGGTGAACGGGAGCGCCAAATGAGTCTGCAATCAGCCCTGAGGTCCTCTGAGTCAGTGGTGGCCGGAAGGAAGTGAAGATATAGGCTGCGCGCTGAGAAGGAGTCCGATAACCATACCCAACCATCCGACCGACCCGGGTCCGGGCGAAAAGGGGCGATCCGCTGGTGGAGTGCTAGCAGGTCAGTCTGAGAGAGGAGACCTAAACAGGGGGGTCCATGAACCAGTCCCCGGGCCGCCCATCTCAGACCAGCACTCAGCCACAGAAGTATCTGGGTGCGCCGCGAGCGCCAGCAGCCGAGGAAATGAATCAGCAAGTGAGCCCCCTGGGAGCCAGTCATGCCGCCAAAAGGAGAATGCCTCTCCGGAACCGTGCGAGGGAGTCGTGAAAGGTCGCACGCGCGGGAATAGAGCTGCCAGCCCCCGCCAGAAAGAAGATGCACCTCGGGGAACGGTGGGCCTAGAATCCCATGAGAGATCATGGCCGTAGCAAGCGAAAAAGGCCTCCCTCCATAAACTGTCATCAGGGCCCATAATCCGACCCACCCACCGGGCAAGGAGTGCCCAATTAGTGCATCGGAGGTCACGAACGCCCAGACCACCCTGCGACATGGGCCTGCATCTGCTGCTCCAGGCCACAAGGTGAGCCCGGCGGGAAGGACTACATCCCTGCCAAAAAAATCTGCACCTCAAGGAGTCAATCCGTGAAAGTACCTGTGCAGGCATCTGAAGTACCGACATGAAGTAGATCGGAAGTGATGAGAGCACTCATCGGAGTAAAACAAGACGGCCTCCGCTAGATAAGAGCCGAGAGCTCCAGCCCTGAAGACGACGCTCCAAGCGCTCGATGACGGGAGTCCACCTCCGAGAGCCAATATGTCGGTCTGATAGAGGGAGCCCCAGATAGGTGATAGGTAGGGTCCCAATGGGAGTGCGCAGCTCCTCCACACAGTGCGAAGCCTCCATCATCATGCCAACAGGAATGAAGGAAGATTTGGCATGATTGATTTGTAGTCCCGACGTCATGCCAAAGAGCTCCACCAAAATGGCCACCCGTCAGGCCTCGGCAGCCGATCCTTCGACAAAGAATACCGTGTCATCTGCATACTGAAGAAGGGGCACCAGCCCGCCGGCGAAGCCACTGAAAAGACTAGCCTGGCATGCCTCCTGGGTACACCTGGCAAGACCGTCAACCGCCAGCGTGAAGAGCATGGGTGCAAGAGGGCACCCCTGACGGACACCTCGTTGTGGCTGTACCCAGCCCCCGGCCATCGACCCATTGACCAGGACTGAGAAGGACGCCGTGGTGACACACCGCTTCATCCAAGCAATCCAGGTCGCAGGAAAACCTCGCACCTGTAAGGAATACCACAAGAATGACCAAGAAAGGGAGTCATAAGCTTTGGAGAAATCAACCTTCCAAAGAAAAGCCCGGCGGCTGCTGCGCCTCCACTGTGCTAGAATCTCCGAGGCCATAGAATAGCTATCAGTGATGGATCTACCGTGTATGAAGGCCGACTGAGCAGGGTGGATTAGGTCAGGGAGCACCTCCCGAAGCCGATTAGCCAGTACCCGAGCCACCAAAAGGTAGATGACGTTGGATAGGGCAATCGGTCGGAAGTCCTCCACTCTATCTGCTGGTGTGCGCTTCGGAAGCATGAATAGCAGGAACCGGTTCAAACGCTCGAAACCCCGGTTCCCACTAGAGAACTCCTGGATCACCGCCATAACGTCCTCCCGAACCACCGGCCAAAACTCTCTGTAGAGGAAAATGGGGAAGCCGTCGGGACTGGGGGATCCCTCCCCGTTGAGGTCGCGGAGCGCGTCCGTGACCTCGTCCTCAGTGATGGCCTGCACTAACATAGAAGACTGATCATGAGTGAGACAAGTAACATCCCTGGGAAACCAACTCCAAGCCGGTGGGGGCCGGCGTCTGGAGAAGTCTCGGTGGAAAGAGGCGATGGCGGTCCCGATGCGGTGGTGGCCCGTAATCCTCTGTCCCATCACCTCCAACTGGTCGATCCTGTTCGCCCGCCGCCGCGAGCTCGCATAGAGGTGGAAGAACCTAGTATTGGCATCTCCCTCCTGAAGCCAGGTCTGCCGGGAACGTTGCCGCCACTGTATCTCCACCAACCTGTCCTCCAACTAGATGGTCGACTGAGCCCGCCCACGCTCAGCCACCTCGGCCACCGTGAGATGGCGGGTGTCCTCCGCCCGGTCGAGCAGTGCGATCGTCGCCAAGGCCTCATACCTCCGTGCCACCCGAGCCTCTCGAATATGTCTCCGCCGGTCCCGGAGAAAGTGCCTCAGGTTGTGGAGCCTGTCGGCGAGTGTCCGAGCAGCAGAATCAGAGGCCACCACGCTTTGCCAGTGGTCGGCCACAACCTGTCTAAACCCCTCCTCCAACAGCCATGACCGCTCAAAGCGAAAGAGAGAACGGAGGGACTGACCGTCACCGGACCGCTACAGGAGCGGTGTGTGGTCCGAGAAGGGTCGGTCCATGGCCTGCACATCGGAAAGCTGATGCGCCTCTAGTAACTCCAAGGAAACGAGAAATCTGTCAAGCCGAGACCTGGATGAAGGTGCCGTCGTGCTCCGCCAAGTGAATCGACAGTTCGTTGTCGGAAGGTCGGACAACAACTGTGAATCAATGAAGTCTCTGAGGTCGGACAACAACTGTGAATCAATGAAGTCTCTGACTTCCTCAGCTCCGATGTCTCTCCCCTGCCGTCTAGTGGGACGATCATCCATGTCAAGTGTGACATTGAAGTCGCCCCCAATCAGCCAGCGACCGTCCGGAAGGTGGAGGCGGGCTGCCGACAGCTCCTCCCATAGAACCGCCCGAAGGGACCCCGAACAAGGGCCATAGACGCAGGAGAGGAGGTATGATGATCCGTCTGTGCAACATCTCAAATGAACCGTCATCGAGAATCGAGCTGTCCAGGAGTCTGCCAGAGTAAAAAGATCGGCCCTCCAACCGATGATGCATCCCCCGGAATGCCCAACAGAGCTGAGTGAAATATGCTGGGCAAGACGAGAACTGCCACTCTGCTCCCAAATCTGTGTGGTACACTCCATAAGTTTGGTTTCCTGTAAGAATACCACATCGACCTCCCACTCCCTCAAATTACGGCCAAGAGTTCGGCGTCTCCCAACATCGCCGAGGCCGCGAACATTCCATGTTAGCACCTTCATAATGAAACTGTAGTCGTCTCGCTCGTGGGTGATCCTCTGCCCACTGCTGTCCGCCAGCCGAAAACCACTCCTAGCAAGTACCAAAAAACGCTGAGGGGGACGGTAGATGCCCAATGGCCTCCTAGGAGCCTCGGGCCGTGTCCGTGGATGCCTGCTGACTATCCGGAAACCGGCTGCATTAGCCACCACCCGGACATCAGAGTCAGGTCGACCGGGGAGGAGGGCGGGTTCACTGTTTGCCCGGTCCATCGCCTGGGTGGTCATGGGCGGCTGCGACGGTCTCTGCGGCCCGGGCGCTGCATGCTGTGACTCGGCCGCCCGGGAGGAAACGGACCGGTGGAGTTTGTGGCGTCTGTAAACTCGCGGGTGGAGGTTCCGCATGGCCGCTTGCCTGTCCTCCTGGGAGCCCGGATGTTGCGAGGATGGGTCTGGTTGTTGATGGTGAGGGGCGGCATCACGAGACATGGATGGACGATCGGCATGGGGGGATGGGGGTGAGGGGGAGTTAGAGGGTCGCTCTATTGCCATCTCGCCGGTGAGGTGGTCGCCGGAGGAGGAGGCGGCTGATGTGGCTGAGGGCGAGGTCGACGGCTGGTGGTCAAGGCGAGATGCTGAGGGTGGTGTTACGGTGTGACCCGGAAGGCGTCCGGACCGGGTTCGGGATGAAGGTTGGGCGAGGATAGGAAAGGGAGGCGGCCCGGAAGGGGACCTGGGTCGGGCGAGGATCGAAATGGGGGGCGGCCCGGACCGGGTGTGTTGGGGGGTTCGGATGAGAGGTGGTGGAAGCCTGGGTTGGTTGGTCGGGTTTGTGGTGTTGGCAGATGTGGTGTGGTGAGGTGGCGGAGGTGGGGAGTGGGTGTTTGTATGGGTGTGGTGAGGTGGCGGGGTGGGGTTTGGATCAGGGACAGCTGTCACAGTGTAGGGATTTTGAAATAAAGGTGGTCCGTACAGTGTCTGTCTCCCTCACATGCTGTACAGATGGCGGTGGGTGAGGCAGCCTCCCGGCGGACTCCCCCGAGCGGCCGGCAGCCACGTCGGCCCATGAAGCGCCGGTTCCTGCTCGCCGGAGGTGGAGGAGGTACTGATTTCCCCCGGCGCTGAGAATGATTGATGGGGGGAAACGACCGTAAGTCCATAGAGCAACCTCGACCAAGACGGCAGACAAGTCCGTCGATCCCATCGTCTGGAGAGAGAGAGAAAGGGGGTCGCCGAAGGTGTTAGCGATGTTGAGGACGACTTCCGGCTGCAGGAGATGAAGTGGCAGGCCCCGAATGTCGTTGACAGTTCTCTCCGGTGCCGCCGCCGGTGTAGCGCCGTCATCCTCACGCCATGGCCGCCACCGCACCAGGATGTCTGACGTGATGCGAGACAGCGAGGCCAGGAGGGCCTCCCGCTGTTGAGGCGAGCCAGGAACCAGAAGCCACATCGCCGGCGAGATGCAGCTCAGGTGGAATGGTGGTGAGGCGCCGACGCTCGCCACAACTGCTGTGCGGACGACGGGCAGATCTGGAGGGCTTCCGGTGGGTTCTCCGACAAGGCACAAACGATGGAACTCCGTAGCGCGTTGCATTGTCGGTGACCACTGGACGACTACCAACGACATCGAAGGGGCCGTTCCGCCAGGGCAGGGCGTCACGCCAGCAGCCGCGATCGGCTTCTCCCGCCGGTGGTGAGGACAGAGGGATCGTCTATGGCCCTCCTGCCCGCACGCGAGACAGCGGAGAGGAGCGGAGCAAGATCGGGCGAAATCCCCTCACCCAAGCAGCGGAAGCAATGGGTCGCCGGCCGGCGTCCGGTCCTTGACCGAGAGACGGTGGTCCATCCATCGGTTAGATGGTGGAAACGCGGGCGCATTCTAGGCGAAGTGGGAGAGGGGTTGCAGAGAGGAGTGGCGCCCCCAGCAGGAGTTGCCGGCGACGAGGGAGTTAGAGAGGGGGAACTAGACCCCAGCAGGGAGGGAGTTAGGAGTTCGATGGTAGGTTCTTACTCTCCCCATTTGAGAATTCATAATGAAGTGATGCAGTTTCCTTTTCCCCTCCTTGAACAATCTATATGTATTAGATATAACGTCACCTTGAATAATCCATATTTATTAGATATAGCATCATCATCAACGAGCAATCTTTGACATGTTAATGTTCGAAAGGATATTTCATTCAGAAAACCTCTTGAAAACATGGATCATTGTATGCAATCTTTGTCCATAACCAGAGAAACGATATAACATAATAGTTTGCCTGGAAAAGTACTTGTACAGGAATAGCCGATGATGTTAAGCTCAGGACACAAACGTAGAATCACAACAAGCATGAAATCCACCAGTTTTTTATTTTAAAATTTTTAATACATAAAAATATAGATATATATATTACTTCACAAAAAATTAACAAGTTACAACATATCAATTGCAACATTGCCAATGGATAAATCTTTCAAGTAGACAGATAAGATTTCAAGGTCAAACTTTCTAGTTAGATATAGATAAACAATTGCATTTCTTCATAAATATAATATATAATTAAAGCATATAACCAATAAAATGTACTTAATATGTTAAATTTTATTTAGTACCTATCAACAATAATTGCAATTCATCCATATAACAAAATTAACAAATAATAGTCAAAAACTCAAGTATTCTATCTAAATTTTGTTTAATCATCATAGAAATAACCCCTCAAAAAAGTTATAAGAATAGCTTCATAAACCCATAAAAATAAATAACAATTAAAATCAAGAATTACACTTTTAAATGTTCACGCTAATATATTATCTTAAAGATAGGATAATCGAAGTTTAAAAGAACTAAAACACAAGGGGAGCCTCTAGAGGCTCCAGTACCCATTGGCTATAAGGGAAACCTAACGCCTCTACCCCTCCTGCTAGTGATTCACCAGATGGGATTTGGAAAGGAGGGAGAAGGGGGGTGAGCAGAGGAAGGACTTCCAGTCGTGAGCATTAAGATTAGCCAGGAGCTGGGGTGGACATTCAGTATTCGCCGATTCTGCAAGCCATGTGGTTCTATCGTGTGCTGATTCGAAACAGATTTGCTTCTGCCCCAGTATCTGATGCCTTGATGGTATAATAAAATCACATGATGGAAACACTGAGAATGACCAACTACTACATTTTTATCTAGCACTGAGATGTCAGAACATGTGTTTCAAGAAGAGAACTTGGGTTCTTGGTGTCAGGAAAAAAATATTTTGCTCTTGGAATAAGAAAAATAATCATGATGGAATGTTTCAAGGAATACTAGCAAATGCACACTACGTGGTTAAAGGAAGTCAATGGTACAAAGAGAATGAAAATTTTTCTATTTTCTTAATACAATTTCGTGTAGACAAAATAAAATATAGGCGGATATCTATGATGCACGGGTACGCCTAAAAGGCATGAGTACCCGTACCGGGTACATACCCGGTACGGGTACACATGGGGTACGGATGGGTACGTATTTGTATAAATGGAAGCCACCTCCAGTGCTGATCCCAGCTGAAAGCCAACACATGAGGTCAACAACTGGGCGTGTTTATATAAATGGGCTTTGCTGGCTCATCTAACATAAAAAAATAAGCTTAATTTTCAAATTACTAGCAATGGTTGATTAATATTTTATTAGATGGACTGGCAGATTAGTAGTTATGGTTATTTTTCTCGAAAACTTTAATTTCTAATCTATATATACTACATATTCTTTTCTTAGACATATATTATTTTTATTTAACCGTACCCTATTTTTTTAAAAAATGACGTATCCCGTACCCGTATCCATGCAACATAGGCGGATATCTATTTAGCAATTAGTACAGATGCCAATGAAACCTTAAGATTGGATCCATATATGTTTCTTGTTTTGTTTGCTTCGAAGTTTGCTTTAATTGATGAATACAGACACACTTTGATTAATGCAAATACAGCATGGCCATAATTCTGAATACAGACAATTGAGCAATAAGCATTGTCTTACTGTTCTAACCTGTGAGGTTCATATATGATAGTGGATAAGGAGTATTCTCCAGCACGTGAACCACGGATCCAAAATTTCAGACTCACAAGCCCCCCTAATCCTTCTTCAGGAAGCCTTACATCAACAGTCCCCATCAGAGAACCATCAGAAGAAAGAGCTATCAAGGCTACAAACACCTGAAATTAAAAGACAGAACTATAATAATTCGTAGCAGGAATAAAGTTCTTGGAAAAAGATGGAAGTGAGCAACATTTTGTGCAGATTATCACATAGATGCTGGAAAAAAATATGGGGGAGGAGGTGGTTGTGGGATTCGGAACAAGTTAGATGATCTCTCCTTATGGAGTATTTTTTGAGGCAGGAAAATGATGACTATGGAACTTTGGTAGCTGAATATCTGGCCTCTCATATAATAAGCATATAAGAGCATGCATAAATCAACATGTTGACTGAACCAATAGTGTGTATGCCACTATTGCTTACCCTTTTTTAGCACTTCAAAGTTACTAAACTTTCCTTAAAGGAAACATTCATGCTGGAAACCAGTTAGAAAACCCAATACTGTGCAAACGTGTGCAATTATAATAATAAACATTTTCTTTTTTGAAAGAACAGATATATTTTTCTCTCGTATAAGATCAGCGTGACTGCATGAGAACATCTACAATGATTCAATACAAAAAGATTAAATGGAATGCAGCACAACTTAAAAAAGAAGAGCAAAAAATAGAAAAGGACCAGCAAACGTACAGTAAGAAATAGAAAACTATGAGTTAAAAGTAAAGTTGAGCCTTACAGTAACATCATCAACAGGGTGATAATTTCTTTCGCACACTTGAACCTGGGAATCATATATAGTAGTTAAGTAATTGGATCAAAATGAACAGAAAAGAGATAGGAAAACTCAAGCCATTAGATAAATATGATTACCTGTGAAACTTCAACATTATCATATAAGTTAAAAAATTGTACACAATAATCCTGAGTTTGCAGGGCAACCAACCCAGAAGCCCGATCATATGTAAATTTTGTAAATAAACCTTTGTTTCCATCAGGAACTGAAAAAGGAACCTGGAAGAGAAAAGTGTAAGCCATAATCTTTGTACCATCGTCTATTATAAGTTCTTGAAACTACTTCACCATAATTGATATGGCAAACCTTAATTCCAGCAATTGACTTCAATATCTCCATTGTTGGCATTTTTAATAAATGTATCCGGTTATCTGCACAAGATACCTGTCATGAATAAAAGTATTAAATCAACACTAAGTTTCATCGAGGTGAACATAAACGTATCAAGAACGCACGATGTAGATAGTAAAAGGGAGAAGGAAGAGAGGAAAAGGCCTAAACTCTCTTATAGACAGCAGTCACCAAAGTGGATGTGGCATCTTTAATTGATATTGTTATGTTGTTTTAGAAACACTAAGAACCATGACAAAGGTAAACATTGTTATTGTGATCACTAGTGTGACTACTTTTTATGCTAATGCTACGTGTTTTATTTGCTTTTCGATTTAGCATGCCCAAGCTGCAATTAGTATATTAACACATACTGGGTGTGAATTCGACACAGAAATTGTGGCACATTGTTGCAAATTCTCAAAACATGCATGTTTGATGCACTTTGAGTCCCCAAATAGAACAGATAGTCAAAAACTGAGGTCCAAAGAATATGAATAATCATATACACAGATGTGACCATCTAAATTAAATTCACAAGCAGAAAAGCGCATCTTACACAGGACATTGACGGGTCAGGAGAATCAGTAAAGTATAAGATCGGAGACCCTAGACGTGGTTTGAACTTCTTTTTCCCGGTGTCAAGCTGCCAAACAACAATAACTCCTTCCTTTCCACCTGATTAAATGCAACCAATGATTATTAGCACAGACAAAGACTTAACAACTAAAATTATGCTGCTGATGATAAACTTCAAAGAAAGAGATTGAATTATGCATCAATTAGCAGATGAAATAAATTCTCATCAACAAAAAGGACTGCCAGGCTGGCATGTAAGTTATTCTGTACTGACAGATTTTGACACGTCGCTGGGGTTTGTACACAACTAACTACCAATAATAAGCTTAAGTATGATATGAAAGAACATAAACCAACCCGAGTATAAGTAAGATCCATCTGAGGAGAAGAACAAGAATGCCACTTCACGTGAGTGCCAATGCCATGTTGAGCAGGAGTCAGCATCATCGTTGCCCCTCACACCAGGCTTGTCTTCGTCAGCCATATTCTTCCCTCCACGGGATGTTGTCTTATTTCCTGAAAACTTTTTCTTCCCAAAGCCCATCCATATCAAAATCCTACCTGTCACATCACCTGCAGCTACGATTCTATTGTTTGGATGAAAAGCAAGGGTTGTGAAGTTTTTAGTATGATGTAGTTTGATCTTCTGCACACCCTCATACTTAGAACTTCTAGCAGAGATCCTCCATATGTAAAGTTTCCGCTTGTATAAAGTACCAAAATATTCTCCAGATTTACTAACACATATGCACACTGGCTTGTGTGTCTGCAAACATGAGATATCAAATTTCATTTATTAATAAAAATCTAGCATCAAATTTAGGGATTATCCAAACTACTACTTTTTTTAAAGGGGAAAGGATGATTGCCATGTATCCAAATTACTACTTGATGAAGAACAATATCAGAAACTTTATAGCATGAGCATAAAGATGACAAATTGCATGTGATACATACAGAAATGAAACATATGGAAAATCCACTGGTCTAATGCAATCCAATTAGAGTACAGGTCTTGATGGTAAATAACAGCATTGACAACAATTCTGATAATTTTGAAGGCAAGCTTTACTCCTTAACAAGAGGAAAAGTTTTCCATGCTTTTCAAACCATCTGAAATCATGATCGGTTTGACACTTATATTTGGTCCCTCATGTATCCTCTATGGTTTTCCATACTTCTCAGGCTGACACTACCATATATGGTACCTCGCACCAAGCCTTCAACAATATAACCCCATTTTTTTCTTTAACCCCATTTTTTTCTTTAGTTCCAATTATTCAAATATGTTTAACCACCTTATTCTATTAACTAAAGTTTGGTGATAGATGTCATGTTTTATACTATGATATAAAGAACCATACATAGAGGAAGACTTTTTGGAAAAGAATCTTTGAAATCAAATAGACATGCCATATCACTTGGTGATTGATGTGCGACTGAAAAGATTAAGAATGAATAAAATGTCAAATTTGTTCTTATTTTATAACCAAGCCGACCCCACCTAGTGGGATAAGGCTTTGTTGTTGTTGTTTATAACCAAGTCAGATTTGAATACTATTAAGGAATTATCAATATATTTTTAAAAGAATCACAGAAAAATTCTTGAAAGCAAATTGTAAGGAGAACATATACTTGAATTAGAAATAGAGATGGATGCAACATTTTTTAGAAATAGAATTTTATACAAAAAACAGAAAAAGTAACGGTGAATGAAAAAATTCAATTAGAAATGAATTTTAAATCCAGAAAAGTTGTCTAACCAAACCTCAGCCAACACTCCTCCAACGCGACGTGAGTTTTTTAAGTCATAAATTCGGATTTGACCATGCAGTCTAAGTTGGTTTGCTGGTATATCAACATTTTCAAGCGAGACAACTGCATAATGATTTGATGTCAGCTCGTTGCTTCCAACTGGTGCTGATATTCGAGGAATTACCTACATAAAATGTCACAATGATATCACTTAATCTCAATAGAAAGATCAACGCAGGAGACAAAATATGCCAGGAACCGAGCCCAATAAAAACAATAGAGCGTGCATTCTACTCACCATATGGTACACAGGAAGTTCAACATCCACCTTCTTAAGTAACTCCGCTGAGGAAAAATCCCAATAACAAATAGTGCTGTCCAACGATGAGGTCCAGCAGTAGTTCACGACCTTACTTGCAGGCGCCGCCACGGGAACCACTACCACGGAAGTGACACGGTCTCTGTGTCCTTCTAACTCCGAGACCTGCAACACCAGAAAGGTCAAGATTTGAGAAGAAATTCCCCATCCCATGCCTCAGAGCTATCAAGAAGCAGGCGTTGAGGAGATTGAAGTACCTTCATGCCCGTGGAGGTACTAAAGACGGAGACAGTGCATCCGGTGCAGACCAAGAGTTTCCTGCCATCGTTAGAGAAGGCCGGAGGGGCCGAAACGAAACTCTCCCCGCCGGAAATCATGGTGCCGGCGTTGTGCCACAACACTATTTGGCGTTTTCCTTTGAGGAAATGCCGCCAGAATCGAGCGCGCGGGACGGCGGGGGAGGAGACGGCCGGCGGGGAAGGAGGGGAATGAGCACGGTCTACGAAGGGGGGGAATTAGGGTTTAAGGTGGTAAATTGTGGTCAATGAACAAGTTAAGGAATCAAGAGACTGGGAGAACTACTTTAACAATATATGGGCTTTGCCACAGCGATATATAGACCCTTAATTCTTTAAATAAAACACCAAAAAATTTAAGAATAAATAAGTAATAGACCTTATTTTACCTTTTTTTTATTCTATCATTTAACTTTTATCTTTTAATCATACTACCATTCAATTATTTACTTATTCATCAAGGGTATGTTTGGATTAAGAATGACGAAGGAATGGGGTGAAATATTAGAAAATGAAATTAGTTAAATCATGTTTGATCATATTTTTTATTTAAGTTAAGAAGAGTGAGATGGAATAGTTAAACTCTTTAAACACCATATTTTTCATTCCACCAAATTCATGGAATGAGAAGAAATAAATTATTTTAGACCAAATTAATCTTTTTTCTTTTTTTATTATCAAATTAAATTATTTCTCCTCTTACCAAATTAAACCACCTCTCTCTCTTCTCTCTCCTCTCTCTCTCATATTCATTGATATATATATCATCATATATTATTTTTTTCTAATATGAATACATATTTATCTATAATTTTTTATTAAATAAAACTTTTTAGTAAATATATTTTTTTTTAAATAAACATAAAATATACTATTTCAAAATAATTTAATATTAATATAATATATTCAATCGGATTGGGACGTAAAATTTGGATTCAATCCCGATCCGACCCGGCCGGGTGTCAAAGAAATGAGACTCGGTCATGACCTAATTATCCATCGAGTCAAGAAAAATTTTGAAAAATCCTAGCGGGTGCGGGTGAGGCCGGTTCATGCTCACTCCTAATTAACGATTATAAATATTAAATATATAATGAAGGATAAAAATAACTTTTACACAAATAAAATTTTCATTATCCCACCTCACATCTTATATGTTTTATTATCCAAATATGGACTTTCTAATGACACACCACGTCACCCCACTCCATCACTCACCACATCATCTCATCACATCTCTTCATTAGTTATTTGTCAAACAAACTCTAACTTTCTGGATCGGATATAAGTAATTTCCTTTTGTTTTTCTATCGTAATATGTTATTTAAATTAAAATAAATATAAAATAGTAACATTAAAAAAAAAAAGAGGAGAGTGTACTCCCCCCCCCCTTCTGGCTCAATCCCCTCCCTCTCTCCTCACCATGACAACCCCCATCTCACCCCACCCCACCCCATCACACCCATTCTCTTTGCGCGCTCCACACAATAAAGGAGGCGCCACCTCCTTCTTTTTAAAATTTTATAATATTTAAATATTATTTTATTTTTAAAATAACACCTCATATTAATAAAATGATGAAAAAATTTACTACAAAAGGACAATTGATAAAATAAATCAATAATCATGGAGTAATTTGATTACAAAGTAAAATTGAAAGATAGAATTAGCAAAGAAAGTAAAATTCAACTGCATTTACTGAAATTTATCTTAAAAGAATAATGAAAGATTGAATTGAAAGATTTGTCAACCTAAAGATTTAAAATAGAGATTATTTAATTTAAATTTTAAAATTAGGATGATTTAAAAAGTATATATTAATTTAGTTAACAAGAGTGGATTCACCTCAAATTCAAAAATTAAAAGGATGGGTAACATATCTATTGATTAATCAAGTGTTATTGGCTTCGAGAATTTGAATTTTAAAAAAACATTAAATTTAACTATAAAAATAAAAATTTGCACAAAAGATGACTCAACTTTTATGTTAGTTACAAATATAGCTTGAAGGGATTAAGGAAGCTTGGGTCCACAACTGTGAACTACCGTCTATTGTAGGATGGTAGTTCTTCTTTACTTTTGATTTGGTGGTCCAATTAATTTGAATAGGCTCGATTTGATTCACTTGAATTAGGAGCATCTTCCATTTAGCTACAATGCCTTTGTGATGTCGTGCTTGCTTCGCTGCACCTAGAAGTGGCCCGCCCTTCGCCAAATTTGTCGAACAGCCCTCGGAACCTGCCCTTCCTCATTGCTCTGCATACTCTAAATGTGACCTTGTCTTCATTGGATCAGGTAGACGGGACCTTTTCCCAAAAATTCCTAGAGAATATGAAGATAATGTTGATTTTGGAAGATTAGTCTATTTGATCATTTTGTTCTTGTTTTTAATTTCTTTGATTCAGTTAATGATGTCCTTCAGCTCAACGAAGTTCTACTCATCAGCATGTCATCCTCCCATAAGCTTCCTAATCAGTTCTTGACTTGCCTTTTTATCCAGCTTTTGATCAATATCCATGGTGATGTTGTTAGACAATAGGAATAATAGTATGCCCTAAACTCAATCGAACGGTCTCAATTGAATGTGTTGATCGATCGACTAAATCGTATGATAATGATCGGATGAATTTAGACTGTCATATTATTATATGACAATAGGCTTAAATAGGGATCATAATGGTATTATCCTTTATTTGTAACCTACTATCCTCCTTCATGAATGAAGAGATTATGAGGAGAAGAATTGGGTATAATAATGTATTAGACATTATATGAGCATGGCTCTCTCTCCCATTCTTCCTCTCAACTCCTCATCTTCTTCTCCACGATAGTTGGGGTGCAAAAGGTGTGTGCAAGTCTTCTTAATGTCTTGACGTGGATACCGTTAGAGAGATGACACTTGCGATCCTCTCCAACAAATTTTCTCTCCGTTGAATAGCGTTTACGAGATAATGGAACGAATCCTATTAATATTATTATAATCTTGATTTTATATTTGCTTACAGATGCCCCACTGCTCAAGTTCCCTAGTCAACAAATCATAGGCACTCCACTACAAACCTGCCCATGGAAGGATGGGAAAGGACCCAGGGACAACGCAAGCAAGAGACATCGAGAGAAAAAACTAGTGATGAATCAAAGACAATCAAGTGACCGAACCGATTGAACCGCGCAAATAAAGAGTGAAGGAGAATCGTCGTCGACCACTCGATCGATGGCGGTCCATAGTTGTGGATCCAAAATGGGTCTATAATTCCCTTAAACCCTAGATTGAACTGCTTTGAAATTTTTTGTTAAATATACCCTAAATATTTTTATTGGATTAAAAATATGAACATTTAATTATTTTCTCATTTAACTGCATAATATCTTTTAAAAAAATGTAGTAAGTATTGTATTGGACAAGTTAATTTCTAAAAGAACATTAAATTTTGATGTCTTAGAAGTATGTAGTACACATATTGTATAAAAAGAATAAATACATAATGGTGTTGAATGTTTTTTTCTTGAAAATAAACCATGGTTACTTTCATTGTTGGTAAATTTGTAACCATTGCTGCTTGGGCAGGGACAAATTTAATTTTCATTCCTAAGAAATAGTCCCTCAAAATCATTATTGATTATTGTCCTATTTCATTACATAATGTCATATGTAGGGTTACTGCAAAGATTCTAGCTAACAGATTAAAACCTTTGTTGCTCATCCTCATTGATTAAGCTCAATCAGTCTTTGTTGCAAATCGATTAATCCAATACAACATTCTTGTGGCCCAGGAGCTTGTCCATTCTATGGGAAGGGGTAGGAACAAATATATGTTAATCAAACAGACATGAAAAAAGCATTTGACAAGGTTTCTTGGCATAGTATTAGCACTATTTTTAAGGCTTATGAACTTTTCACCTGACTTTATTAATTGGATTCTTGCGCGTGTTACCTCCCCAATTTATAGATGTTGAATCAATGGCATGCTCTCCCATAGCTTCACCAGTTGCCAGGGGATCAGGCAGGGGGACCCTCTGTCGTCATATTTATTCATTTTGACATCCCAGATTCTCTCTTCTTTGCTTAATTATGAGGTCATGATTAGCAAGATCAAACCTTTTAAGTGTGGTAGTTTTGGACTTAGCCACCTGGCTTATGCTGATGATTTATTAATCTGTATTGTTGCCACCAGAAAGAATTGCGTAAACCTAAAGAAAGCTTTTCAACTCTATGGTATGTTAACAAATCAAAAGCTTAATCCTCATAAATCTGAACTATACCTCCCCTCTAAATTGCATCATAATAGTGTGAATCTCATTAAAAGTCTGCTTGGTATTCAGATGGAAAGTTTTCCTTTTATCTATCTTGGAGTGCCTATTTTCCATAAGTTAATTCCAACAGGTAAACACAGAACTATCATTGATAAGATATCAACTAAACTGGCTGACTGGAAGACATGTACTCTTAATCAGGCTGGGAGATTAACTTTAATCAACTCTGTCATGAATTTCATCCATATCTATTCCTTAAGTGTGTCACATGTCCCTGCTGATATTTTGGGATCTCTAGATAAGCTGTCTAGGGTTTTTTGTGGGATGCTAATGGGGATAAGAAAGATTTAAAACTCATTAACCGGCACACAGTGCAATTGCCTAAGAAGTTTGGGGGCCATGGGTCAGAAATCTTTCCAAAATCTGCATTGCTTTAATGGTTAAAAGAATCCTTGCTATTTTGAGGGGTGAATCTAACTTGTGGATTAAGCTGGTACTGGCTAAGTATGGGGAATTTCATCCATGGGCAAACACTTTATGCCATTTTTCTGTGGATACGTCCTCTAGAACACAAAATTCTCATGCATGGTCCTGGAAAATTATTTTAGATGCAAATAGAATAATCATATATGGATTTACAAAGTCTATTGCTAATGGCTCCCAAACTAATATTATGAATGATCCTTGGATATCTAATATTCCCCTTGCTCTTAAGCCTACTTTCATAAATGTTGACATGTTATCTACGATGCATATGGTCTTTGATCTTATTGCAAATAACACTTGGAACATTAGTTTGATTTCCTCTTGTTTTGGCCCTCATCTGGTCTCCAAGATATCTTCCATATTTCTGCCTGCTTCAAATGTCAACGATGACCCATGGGTTTGGAATTCTGATGTGCATGGTTGTGCAAATGCTAAAAATATTTACAATATCTTGTGTAGTGATAGTGGCTCGGCCACAACATCTGGAAGGCTTCCTTGAAACTCCATATGGCAGATCAAAGTCCCATCTAAGATTTTGATTTTTCTTTGGAAGCTTATGCATAATCATTTGCCAACCAAGGACTATTTTATGTGTTTTGTCACTCAATTAACTCTGACTGTTCTTTTTTGTGGTTTAAGTGTTGAATCAAATGCCCTTTTATTTTTTCATTGCCCTATTTCGCTTCAACTTTGGTCGATTTTTCAGCAGAAAACAAACTTTTCTTTTACTTATATGGACTCATGTCACATCGATGATTGGATCAAGAAGGGTCAATTGCTCGACCGGATATCTAAGCGACTTCTTCTTTCTCTTTTTGCTTTTTGCTTATGGGGGCTTTGGATAGCTCGTGACGATCATCATTTTAGTTTCAAGCAAGCAATCATGTTGTGTATCTGGGAGTGGACTATCATTGCACACGATGAATATGTCCATACCCATGTTCCTGAGACAATTAGCCCCCAAGACTCAAATCGGGTCCGGTGGGAGCCCTCGGTTGGCCTTTGAGTCAAGCTTAACACCGATGGATCCTTTGTTGATCCATCGGTACTGGAGGAGCATGTTACATTATTCGAGCCTCTAATAGTACCTTTGTGTCTGCATGTTGTTGTAGGCGCATTGCGATGGACATCCTAAAGTTGGAGGCTGCTGGGCTGCTGCTTGGGCTCCAAGAATGCAAGCGCAGGGATACAACGCACATTATTGTGGAAATCGACTCCGAGATGCTGATGAAGATTATCAATCGCAAGTCACCATGCCCTTGGAGAATCAGCAATCTAATGCATACTATCCGGGAAATTATTGATGTTTATAATGCTTGTACTGTAATTCATTGCAATAGACTTTGTAATACTACTACGGACTTTCTTGCAAACTTTGGTTGGGCGCAAGGCGACATGATATTTTATGAGGAGACTCTTCCTTGTGAGCTCCTTAGTATCTTGTACCAAGATGCATTTTTGCATGATAGTTAATGCTTTACTTTCCTTAAAAAAATCTATACTTTACATTATTAGTTAAATATTTAATTTTTAAATATAATTAATTTGAGAACATTAATTATCAATGACTCAAGTAAAAGACACACAAGACATTTTTTCTATTCATTTTTACATTCTATATTTTAGATATGAACAATATTAATTGTGCATGTGGAATCACTAATATGCACCATTTTTGTATGTAGAACAAAGGAATCATTATAAAACTAAATTATATTTTAAAATAATTATTTTTGTTTAATTAAGATTATTTTTATCATAATTCTATTGGACATATAACTCTACTTTTTTCATGTCTCCAAATATCCAACAAAAAGCCAAACACCATGTCCAAACTTTCGCATAAATGAAATATAGTATAAAATGAGAAAAAAAAGTAAAAACACAATATATGTAGAACTATCTTATTGATTATGAGAAATGAAAAAGGAGAAAACAAAAGAAAAAAAAGATTCATTCCTTCATCATAAAGTAAGTAAAGGTAATCTAAGTCTTCCTGAATTAGGATTTTGATGCATGATTAAACATGAGTAAGGCACAAGATGCATTGTATTCTTGTAAGTATTTAGATAAGCCTTGCTCATACAAAATATGCTAATAATATATTGTTATAATTATCTCATATTGCAGTTTAAAAAATAGTTTTCACTGACTTAAAATTGTATATAAAAAGTTGTATTCATATAACCGATTAATTATCAAGTTATTTTCAATAGCAAGATGATAAATTTATAAATACATCATAATTTAAAATGTTTAAGTTAAACAATGCACCAATAACTTGTTCACAAATTGTATGACCTTTCTATGGAACTTGAGAAGAATGTGTTTAGAGAAAAGTTATTAATGTTGCAATTTATTGTCAAAATATTTTGTATAAAATATATTGTGCTATTTGCATGATTTTTTAATAATAAAAGCTAAGGTAAATTCTGAAAATTCTACATCATTTCTTTTGATAATTTGTTTGGAAAAGAAATTATAATCATAAAAATGTGTCTAATGAATTTATTAATCAAGGTCCGCGCCTACATAATATATATGTATATATGATATTTTGTCATAATATTGTTATTTTTTGTTGTACTTCAGTTGTACTTCAATATTAAATAAAAAGGCTATTGTTTAATCGAAAAGGATTTTTGGAAAGGGGTCCGTAATTATTTAAATCTGAAATTTTGTGAAAAATAAAAGAAGAATTATAGATAAGTAGTTGGATAGAAGTTCTAATTAAATTAGCATAGACTTTACACTATATATAGGACCCCAAAAAATCTCCTCCAACACATTTCTCTTCTATCTACTTGAATTTTTTCTCCATCTTGGACTGCGTTTTCTTCTGAACTTCCAGCAGGCCATCAAATTTGGATCTACCCTCTATTTAAGGACGTCGACCACGTGGTTAGTCGTCGTTGGATCTCATTAGAAAACGTGCCCAAGTCTCGAATTTCAGATAGTATGAAACAGTTAAGGTACGTGAAATTTTGAATTCACTGTTGGATACGATTTCTTAGTGAAATAATTAAGATGAGTTAGGACCGGTATATGTTCTCCTATGTACTAATAATAGTTTCATATAGTTTTTATATCAAACGAAGTATTGCACCGAAAGTTATGATAGGTCAAAGTCTCAAGAAAACATCACCAGAGTTCTGGCAGCTGGAACCCGGCCCGTGTAATCATGAACCCAATTCGAATTCATCTATAAAGTCAAAATTTGACACGGCTTCATTCCGAACCCCACCCGGATTCGGAGAGGACCCTCCCCGAAATTGGTCCAGCCCGACCTGGGCTCTACCACTATTGACTTCGGGCGTTCGGATTCCTTTTTCGATGATTCGACCCAAGTTGGGTTTACACTCAACTCGGGTAGTTTCATGTCATTGTCCAGTATGATGAGGTCAGCGAATCCAGCCCGAGCTACCTCAGGCCCGACCCGAGTTCTGCTAAGAGAAAGAGTAGAATACAGCACCGAGAACTCGACCCGAGTCTCGATGAACGCAGATCGAGTCCAACTACAACCCGACTCGGATTTGATGGCACTCGGCCTGAATTCATAGAACAGTAAAGTAGTTATTTTTTTTAATTATTATGGTGTGCAATGATTATTCTACCATTGTATAATAATGTTTAATAGAGAATAGTAAGAATGTTAAATAAGTCAATAGATAACGGATGTGAGGCTTCTTGGCACTGATTGTTACCGAATTGAATCGTATAAAAAATGATGGTGGGTATTAATAGCCCACCACCCTACTCATTATCGTGGGTAAATAAAAGTCCCATACCTTTTTTATCGGGTCTATCATTGTCCTATTTTGCTCCCGATTTGATCCACCTTGACCATGATGAAGTATTATGAATGCTCATAATAAAATAGGTCGAGTTCATATTAGGACAACACATATAGATGTCCTAAGAATTATTTAAAGAAAAAGAGGTAGAGAAAGGATAAAAAGAATAAAAAAAAGTATTGAACATAAATAATTGAACCGAAAGGAGGAAAACATAAATAATTGAACCGAAAGAAGGAAAGAATTGAAAGGAATAGAAAGAACCGAACAGAAAAGAGGAAATAACCGAACCAAACTATAGCATGATTTTCTCATTCCGAAAAGCTTGTTTATTTATGTTAAGTCTTTTTATCCATTTATATTACCTTATGTACTAAGTATTTTATACTCATGAAAATTCTATTTTACTGTGTTTAAATCCTATAGATAACTGAACCGACAAGTATGGAGGCGTGTGCAACTAGAGATGTTCGTGATGATGCAGTTACAAATGAGATAGATGTTTAGTTTATGTTATTTTATTTTTTTAGTTGCTATTCTGATATAATAGAATGGATAGGAAGACCACTTAAGAACAATAGATATGTTAGCTTCCCCATTTTATATGATTGGTTAATGATAGTTAATTGTTAGTTTATTTTATTATTTCTTTACGGATTCTGTGAAAGTCCAATGGATAGGTGTGTTCACCGGGTCGGAACGACTCGTGAACCCGATGATCTGATCTGACCCGACCTGGCTCTGTGGACGGGTCGGACCCGACCCGACCCGACCTGAACTCGACCCGACCATTAATCGGGTTGGAAAAATCTAACCCGACCCGACCAGATTGACCCGATTTTTTATTTTTTAAATTTAAACTTAAGGCTTATATTTGATTTAAAAAATTTAAAATAAAATATTTTAAATGCATAAATAATATTAAATATTAGAAAATATATTTTATGCTTTTAAAATAATATTAAATAATATTTTTATATTAAATAAAATATAAAATAGTAAGAAAAATATAAAAAAAGAAAATTGGGTGGTCGGGCGACCCTAACCCGACCCGTCGGGTCGGGTTGGATCGGATCCAACCCCCTAGATCCGACCCGACCAAATTTGGTCGGATCAGGTCGGATTTGTTCACGGGTCGGGTCCAACCCGACCCGTGAACACCTAAGTAATGCCTGCTCAAATAAGTTCAAATGCCACGTGGCAGGAGGGTGAAATTTCAAGATGTTACAATATGATTCTTCAATTAAAAAAGATGAGATATCATATAATAAAATAAGATAATGTGAAGTATGAAATGTACTTCAAATAATCATATGATAAAAAAATGTTTAAAGAAAGGAAAATTATCCTATAACAAGTTATGCATAAGGAGTTATAAAGTGACTCTTAAAAAATTACATGTTGAAGAAAATTTCAAATGATAAGATAAAAATTATATATGACAATATCATTTTATGCCCTTATAAATTTATAAATGCATGATGTGATCATATGTCATATAAAAGCATGTTTAACTTGGGTATTTATGATTTAATTGCTAAATTATTATGAAAATGTAGATTTCATATGATAAAAAATAATGTTATATATTATGACATTTACTCATACTAATTGAAGATTTTACATATGCTATGAATCCATGCATGATACCAAAATTAGATGAAACATGGTCATGTGGCTCTTGACAAAATATTGCACATGATCAGGTGGTCAATTGGTAGGATATTCAAGTTCACATTTAGAAATTTCCAAAAATTCTTTTTATGTTATAAATTATTATGTAAATATCTATGTTATTGGTATCATTTTAAATTTGATTGTTATATTTGAAATAGACAATGTAAATGAATAAGTGTTTCACTGTAATTAGGATTTTGAATTTAAAGGTGTATGGACATGGTGCACTAAAAAGTATTGGTGTAGATTTTAGAGGTGTTACGCTAAATACAAAAAAAAAAGAAAAGTCAGATGCATTTTTGTTGAATAATTTTTTTTTAAGTTTTATCTAAATAAAATTTTTAAATTTAATTAAAGTTTAGGTGGTGTGTTTGGTTCATTCTATTTTTTTTCACATTCCTAAGCATCTTGATAGGAATGATGGATTCTAATGTTTAGTTATGTATGTAAATAGGAATGTGACATTCCAGCTGGAATGGCATTCCTATGAAATGTTGGAATTCCATTACCACCATAAATGATGTCTTTCTCGCATTCCAATGACTTGAAAAAGAAAAAGAGAGAGAGAAAGGAAATGTGATTCCTTTATTAAACTAAAATAAACATGGAAGTTCAACTTTGTTTGGAATGTAATTTCTTAAATTATATTCCTTGACATTTTTACATTCCAAATAATATTAGATATTTTCAATCAAACGCACCCTTAGCGTCACATGGGACAGCATTATATAAAACTGTTACAACCGGGGAAGACCAACCCTCAACTCAACTGGTTACTGACTCCTCTCCCATTTAACACTTTCAATTTTTTCATTATGTTTAGGATGTGCTTGGATTGGTTCTTTTTCTTTTGTATGAATAGAAAGTTTAGTGGTGGCGTGTTTCTTTCTCTTTTAATGGACACCTAACCACAGGAGCATCGCTTTATCTGCCTCACCCATTAGCTTTGGCCATCGAATGCTGCATGTGTAATCAAATCTATCACTAGAGGAAGATTTAGTGAATGATAGGCCAACCAACGCATGACAGAAAAGAAAAAAATAAAGAACTTGAATGGTGTTACATCAAAGTTCTACAACAATGTCAGTGGAAACCATTCGTCCCCACAACTCTCCAATCCATCTTCGATGCCAATAATGTTGTGCTCCTACGAAAAATATAAAGACGGAATCCGGTAAGAAAGACTGGATTTGGATATTATGTTTGGTTTACCAAGTTTTAAGATATGATATATATGGATGAAAGCAATTCGGATGGAATGATTTTTTTAAAAAAAATTGATATTTAAATTTTGGATGTTTTTTAAAGCATAAAAATCTTCCTATTTTTTTATTTCTAAGTGCAATGAATATGATTCAATGGAGTTGCGCATTGCATTAATACAAATATGACATTCTACATCGTCGTTATCCCGCTTAGTTTTTTTTCCTAGTTTCACCCCTCGTTATATTAATAAATTTACATATTGTTTTACTATGTTATATTTTGAATAACATGACATTGAAAAATGACAAAAGCAATTAAAGATAGTTGGCACAATTGATTAATAAGATCGTGCTTCAAATTTACTGATTTGGAGTTTGATTTTTAGAATAGCGACTTGAATAAGATTTTCTTTTTAGCAGCCCATCTCCGATGTTTGAAGAATGATACCAACTATCGATTTGCATGGTGCCAAAGAATATGAATATCATTCTTTATTTTCACATAGTCATGTTTCTAATCATTCTGAACAATAAAAAAAATGATATTCAAGCTAAAACATCCAAACATCATTCGAATAGTTTTTCTTTCGTTCTTTGTGGGCACATAAAAAATTTAAAACGTAAGAATATTGGGTTCTGATTGGTAACAAGAATAATTTTGCTCGCTCAAGTCCAATTTTACGTCACTCCTCCATCCCAACTTTGAGTAGTCGGGTTGTTAAGGATATCCAAGAAAAAATATTAAAATATAATGTATAAGATCCAAAATTAAAGGACTTGAATTATAAAATATTTTTAATTTTAAATTATACATGATTTAGCAACTATAAAAAAAGAAAAGAAATAGTTAACCATAGGCTTTTAGTTATGATTAACCAACGTGATAAAGTCTTAACGGAAAGGACACTGACACGGAGTTCAAGCATAAAAAAGAAAGAAACCTCGCATAACATACTTTTGTTTTTTGGGTTAGCGGGTGCCGACCCTTTAATCTACTCCGCGTATTATTGATGAAGATCATTTCATCATCGAGATTAATTAATCTAATAAAATTATTTCATATCATATATCTAATAATTATAAATAAAATTTTTAATAATTTTTTTACATTTATAAATCTCGAATCCGAGACCTTAATCATTCCACTCAACTTTTGTTAATTCTCTCATATATTTTTAATTAATATATTTTATTCCATCAACAATTTCACCGAGTTGACACTATATTTTCTGCTGCCGACTCTATATTTTTTCCTTTGAACATTTGCGCTTTTTTTTGGTTAAATTTGCTCATTAATTGGTCAAGCTAAATTAAAGTAACCTTCATTCTTCCATAAGTTCTCTCTTTCTCTCTCTCTCTCTTTTCCTAACACATTGTCTTTAATTCTTCACGTTAATGGTAACAATTATTTCGGCATTACGAAGGTGGACTACACTCTATAAAGAAATAATTTGAAAAGAGCGAGACAGATAAAATAGCAATTAAATATCAATTATACAATATTATAATGTAGGCAGCAACAGTTGCATTTTTTAATAAATTTATCATGATATAATAAATCAAATAAAGGAAAAAATTTCGGTGAGCATCCAAGTAAAGAAAATTTAAATAAAAATTAAGTGAACTCATCAATCCTTCAACTAAAATTGATACGTTTGCATCACCGAAAAAGACTTTTTGATACGTCACAGCTACCAAAATATTAAATTAATAAATTTCTAACCGACGAAAAAGATAAATAAAAAATAGATAGAAATTGATCACGTTACTACAACGAAACGGCGTCATCAACGAGGAAATAAAACGCCCCGCTGGACGAACTGTTAGCTGATCCTTGCCTTCTCCTCGCCGTATGATCGCCGCCACCCGCGGCCGGCGACGATGCTGAACCATCGGAAGAAACCGCCGCAGCCTTCCGCCAGCGCAGCATCGTCGGCTGCCTCCGGCTTCTCGCGGCTTGTCTCCGGCCTCCGGCACGAAGGGGGTGGCTCGTCGCTCGTCGTCCAGACTGGCTTTCCGACCTCCCTCGCCGACCTCGTCGTCAAGAACCGAGACCGTCTTAAGAAGCCGTCCCGCCGGAAGAAGCGCTCCTCGGACCTCGACTCTTCAACCGTTGATGTCTCTGCCCCCTCGCTGACGTCGGACTCCGGTCCTTCTCGTCCCTCTCGAGAAGATCGCCGCTGCCGACGTCTTCATCCCGTAGTTACGGAGACTAGTGCTCCCCGAGGAGCTGACCGTCCCCATCGTCTTGCGCCGGCCGCTGCTGCGCCAACTAAAAAGACGGATTTTGGATTCTTGTTGGGCCTTTTTCTGGTGAACCTGTTCGTTTTGGCGGTTCCGACGACGGGCAGGAGGAAGCTTGCCGCGGGGATCACGCTCTCGGCCTTTGGTTTGTGGGTTCTCGAGACCATTGGGGTTCGTGTGTTTGGATTCTTGCAGTCGAGCGATAACGCAACGAGGAGCTTGGAATTGACTTCTGGCGGCATGCGTTTGGAGAGGAGGGCGTTGGTTTCTCAGATCAGTGAAATAGGGAACGAGAGATTGGTTTCTCCCATAAGAGAAGTAGGGAATGAGAACGGGAGCCTTTCCTATTCAATTGTAGCATCTGAACGAAGCAAGAGTTCTTCTGATTTAACTGAGGGATCAGAACGAAGCATGACCTCTCCTAATTTAATAGGAACATCTGAGATGAGCAAGAGCTGCCCTGATTTATTAATGAGATCAAATCAGAGATCTGTGGACTCAATTGATTTGAATGAAAAAATTAAAGTGTCACCGAAAAGGAGGGATTTTGGAGCTCTTGCTAAGGTCTGTGTATCACGGGCTGTTGGCTCTTCGAATAATTCAAAGGCCAAAAAGCTTTTTGGGAAGTTTTTCCACAAGAAGTTCCGAAGGAAAACAAATGGCAATGATGCGAATGTAGTTGCACTTGATTTGAGCTCTAGAGAAATCTTCAATTCCATCACAGAACATGAAGAGGAAACAATGGAGGATGACGAAATCACAGAAAATAATGTTGAGGATGTTATCAGCTTCATCGTTTCTGACTGTGTTAATAATTGTGATGTCGAGAATATGGATGTTATCAGCTTTATTGCCTCTGATAGTATTAGTACATGTGATGTAAAGAATATGGATGTGGTTCAACAGAGAGTGCCGGGAGCTAAGTATATAAGTTCTCAGAATCTGGCCTGTTTTGCCTTCATCCTTGTAGGTCTTTTGGGAGGGAAGACTCTGGCTCTTTTTCTGACTGTGTTTTGTTTTCTCTTTAGAAAATCAACAGAGTCCTTGTGGAAGAAGAAGATGGATTCAGTTGTTGATAAATTATAGAATACTTGATAGAAAAAGGTTTTGTATCTCTCAAGTGTTGGAGTCTTACTTGTTTCTCACACGACTTCGGATGTGAGTTAAACATTGTCTTGCCAGTTTGAGCAAATGATTTTGTACATGCTATCATCCATAACAGGTGAAATAAAACATGCAATCTTTCATCAATTCTCCTTGTTTGAAATTATCAGAGTTAAGAAACTTCGTTTCATTTCTCCCTATGAAGCTATGGTAAAAGAAAGGAATATCCTTATTTCGGTGTTGAACTTTAGAATATGCTGTTAAATTCTGGCACAATATTCTAACCATGTCTGTCATAATACATGTAACTAGTTAAGCATATGACTTTTTTTTTTTTGAGGGAAGTTAAGCATATGACTGTTGACCATCCTTCATCTATTGGGCACTTTGAACCATTTGTGAACTTATTTCATTGTAGCATTATGAACCATTTGTGAACTTATTTCATTGTAGCATTATGGACTGTATCTGTCTACTTGTCTCCTACTTTTTTATTCAGTTGAATATCTGGGTCATACGTTATTTATGAATTTGGTTTAGTAAGGGACTTTTTCCTTTCCGACTTAGAAATTAGAATCTGATCTTCTGAAGTAGGTATAATTATCATAAACAAGGTCTTTGTAGTTGATCTTTTCTATAATACTTTTTTTTTATTAATTTGTCCATACTCTATATGGATTTTTGTTTAGACCAAGCTATGTATGACAAGAACTCAAGAAGGATCTCGATCCAATCTGTATGGCTTGATTATTTCCCTTCGCAAGGTGTTTCTGTCTTGTTCATCTTTTAGAAGGATATATTTTGATAGCTTCTGTCAAACTGCTTCTGTCAAACTTATAGCTCATCGTAGAAGTCACAACTATGTTTTTTGTATCGATCATAAATTGCTGAAAATATCTGTCTGAAGTTCTGTTTGATTTTGTAACATTTAGCTTGTTGCTAGGTGCATGTGTTTTATGACTGCAATAGGAATTAGATCTCGAGCTATTTCAAATTGAAAATCCTCAATCATTTTGGTACATTTGTGGTGTCAGTTCTGAAGTGGACATGTCTTTTCATATACTCGATTCTTCTGTTTTATGTATGGGTTTAATTCATATACTACCAACTTAAGTGGGTAGCATCTTGCTACCACGATCTGGGCCGTCGGATCTTCGATCCACAGTCTAGATCTGAATATCATTCTCGGCTGTCCGATTCTTGTCGACGGCCGAGATTAAATTTCTTTTTTACTTGAATCACCCACTTCGGCGCCCGATCTCTCTCTTCTTCCTCTTCGTCTCGATCGCGTGCCTCCCGATCGTCGCTCCGGCTCGCCCTTCCCGGCTCCGCGTGCGGTTCCCGATCGCTGCCGTCCCGGATCCGCCTCCAGATCTGGGCAGCTGGGCGACGCACGCCGCCGGATGTAAACGCACGCCCTCGCCGCGTGCCCTAGCGCCGCTGATCCCCCCCGACGATCCACACGGATCTGCCGCATCCGAGATCCCCCTCCTCTCTCTCTTCTTCTTCAACGTTCGCCTCCGAGACCGGCCGCATCCGACGCAAATCCGGCCAGATCCGCACGGCTCCGGCTCTCGCCCCCTCCGGCTCTCGTCTCCGCTGGCTCTCTCACCCCTTTCCGCCGCCACCGCGCTCTCGCCCCTTTCCGCCGCCGCGCTCTCGCCCCTTTCCGCTGCCTCCGCTCTCGCCCCCGCCGCCGCCGTGCTCTCGCCCGCCGCGGCCGCTCTCGCCCCGCCTCCGCCGCGCTCTTGCCCGCCGCCGTGCTCTCGCCCCTTTCCACCACCGCCGCTCTCGCCCCCGCCGCGGCGCCGCCGCAGCGCTCTCGCCCGCCACCTCCGCCGCCGCGCTCTCGCCCCTTTCCGCCGCCGCGCTCTCGCCCCTTTCCGCCGCCGTGCTCTCGCCCCCCGCCGCCTCGCCCACGACATGATTAAACCCTCTAATTAGTGTTAATCACTATGTAATTAGTAATTGATGATATTTTGTAATCACGTCATGATCACTTTAATCTAGTGTTAATTACATTGTAATGGATCCTATAATTAGTGTTAATCATTATATAATTAGTAATCGATGATATTTTGATTTTTTAAATTTGATTTACAATTTGAAGTTGTAAATGTACATTAATTGTAATTTGATTGTAATTTTTAGTTATAATACCATGTACTTAGTAATTTGATGTGCGATATGTTAACGATTTTGTGTAAAGAACTTTTTTTATTCTTATGCATTTGCATTTGTGTAATGTTACATGAGGGCAAGGGCAAATTCCTCACATTTAAAGTTTCTTTTTCAAAACGACATTTGCAATGAATCTCGATGGCGTAAGAGAGGTAGATGACGAGACTCGATAACAGTGAGACGAGATGAATCTCAACGTCGAGCGGGTCAAAGAGGCAGACGAGCTCCAGATGAATCTCAACAACGCTAGAGAGACGGAAGGGGAGATGAATCTCAACAACGATAGCTCGAGATGAACGTGGCTCGATCGCGACATAAGGAGACAAATTATTGATTTAACATGTAATAATTTCAACATGAGTAAAATAATTACACATGGATTAAATATAAATTAATAATTAATCACAAAATATCATCGATTACTAATTATATAGTGATTAAACACTAATTATAAGGTCCATTACAGCGTGATTAACACTAGATTAAAGTGATCAGCGTAATTACAAAATATGATCGATTTACTAATTACATAATGATTAACACTAATTATAGGGTTTAATCATGTCGTGAGCAAGGCGGCGGCGGCGAATGGGCGAGGAGGCGGCGGCGAGTGGGCGAGGCGGCGGCGGCGAGTGGGCGAGGCTGCGGCGGCGGCGGGCGAGAGCGCGGCGGAGGCGACGGGCGAGAGCGCGGCGGAGGAGGCAGGCAAGAGCACGGCGGCGGCGGGGACGAGAGTGGCGGCGACGGAAAGGGGCGAGAGCGCGGCGGCGGCGAAAAGGGGCGAGAGAACCGGCGGGGGCGAGAGCCGGAGCCGTGCGGATCCGGCCGGATCTGTGTCGGATGCGGCCGATCTCGGAGGCGGACGTTGAAGAAGAAGAGAGAGAGAGGAGGGGGATCTCGGATGCGGCAGATCCGTGCGGATCTGGCCTGATCCGCGGCGGGGGTGCGGGATCGTCGGGGGGGGGGGGGGGGGGGGGGTATTGGCGACGGTGGCGCGAGATCGTCCGCGCTAGGGCACGCGGCGAGGGTGCGCGTTTACATCCGGAGGCGTGCGTCGCCCGACTGCCCAGATATGGAGGGGGAGCCGGGGCAGAGCCGGGGCGGAGCCGGGAAGGACGAGAGCGACGGCGAGCCGGAACGATGATCGGGAGGCACACGATCGAGACGAAGAGGAAGAAGAGAGAGAGATCGGGCGCCGAAGTGGGTGATTCAAGTAAAAAAAATTTAATCTCGGCCGTCGACAAGAATCGGACGGCCGAGAATGATATTCAGATCTAGATTGTAGATCGAAGATCCGCCGGCCCAGATCGTGGTAGCAAGATGCTACCAACTTAAGTTGGTAGCATATGAATTAAGGGTTAAAGGAACCTACGGAGCGGCCTTGCTTTGCATCCATGCTGAGCGGCAGATCCATCGTCCAAGTGAAAATATGCGGTCAAGATTCTATAGAGTTTAAGTGATTCATCTCGGTCGTTAAATGTGAAGCGAGCGGTCCAGATTTAAAACAGAGAGTAAAAGAGGATGGATTGAATCACTAGCTGCTCTTGCATCGCCCGTGCATTCACTTCTTTCATCTCTCTCTCTTTGTGAGTTGTAGCCGTGTAGTTGTTATCATCGTCGTCTTCTCTTCCCCTTCCTGTAATACATGCTCCTCCTCCGTCGCAGATCCCCTTCTTGTCGGTACGTATTTCTGTTCTATGACCATTTTGATGTTGTGTCTTCATCCCCTTTCATCGTTGTGTCTTCCTATTCATTAGTTCCGTGAGCCCTAATATTCATCTTCCTTGTTGTAATGATCTGCCAGCCACCCATGCTTCTGTTGTTGCTATTATTCCCTGCATTGTTTTGCCCCATCGTGCTTCTGTTGTCCCTGTTGCCTACTATGCTATTGTTGCAGCCTCCACAGCCCTCTCATGCTCTAGTTATGATCTGGTGTGTTGTTTGCTTCATTGTGTTGATGCTTCATTGTGATGTGTATTGCTTTATTTGTGTTGATGCTGCTACTTCTGTTATGTTGTTACTAATGCTCCAATTGTCCTAGTTCCTTCAAGTTGTTGTCTGTATAGTGCTTCTGCCCCTTGCCACGTTGCTGCCTCCTAGGCTATAAGAAGTGATTGTTTGCTGCCTCCAGTTGTTTCTCTCTAGCCATGTTGACCCCAATGTGTGGTTGCCTCTGTCATGTTGATGTTGCTACTTAGCACAGAGCTATAAGAAGTTATTGTTATTTGTCGTTAAAATCATAGGTTGATTACCATTTCGGATGTAAAATAATAATTATTTTAAGTGATTTCCATGTAGGTATGTATCAAATTATGTATACAATTTTTCTATCAAATTCTATTTCCATGTATGCAATTTTTCAGTCAAATTTTGATTTCAGTAGGTATGTATCATATTGTGAAACTTTAGTAGGTTCCATTTAATACAATTTTTCTATCAAATTTTATTTTTATTTATACTTCTGTCATCATGATTGTTTCAGCTAAATAATAGCAAGAAGTTACCAAGCTTGGGCAAGCTATCGTGGAAAGATATTTGAGCATCATGACTATTTGGAGAAGGATACTGCTTCATTATGTCTTTTTAGATTTTTATGTTCATTATGTCCACTGAATTGGTGACAAAAACATGTAACTTTGGTGACAAAAACATGTATCTCTGGTGACAAAAGTTGTCAGTTTACTATCAGTTTCTTTCGACTGAATTGGCTTTAACATTTTTTTACTACGATAAAGTGAGCATTTTTTAATCATACAATGTATTAGCAGTAAGAAGTTTCATGAACCATATTTCCTCTTTCTCTGATGGCTATGTGGGTAAGAACCTAAGAACTTTGAATTTGCAAGCTCTTTTGGAATAGGAACACCTGCAGATTTGAGATTGTGCACCAGGTCCTATAACCTCTTGTCCTCCTCGTTTATAAAAACAATTGCTGTATCATCTTCTCCCAACCTGATGTACAAACTCTTCCATTGAATTTGGCATGTCAAACGATATCATCTGGCATACTTTCACCAAGTCAATGCCGATCCTTTAGCTTGACAAGTATAGCAGATATGGCAATATGGTGTGGAAGTGTTATGGTTTTAGATGAAGTAATGTTCATTTCCAAAACGATGTTGTCAAAAGAAGGCTACTCATTCAATAAGTAGTTCAAAGTTAAAACATTACATTATGACTAAGTAGTCCAATGATCTCATACATTGTTAAGATAACATCATAGTTACAAGTACAAAAAGCAAGATAAAGGTTGTCCACTTCCAAAAATACTCAAGATTTTTCTTTTGTTCGGGTGCCACCTTCAAGCGTAGGATTTCACGATCACTCTTTATAATTTCAATTTCATTTTCCAACCTGTTGACCTTCCGCAACAATCCATTAATGACCTTCTTATAATGAATTTCAATAGGTCCATCCAGCCAGCGGAAATATTGACAAGATTCAGTCTGCATGCATATAAAAAAATTATCTTTGAACAATAAAATAAAAAAATAATTAATTCAGTAACTATACTCACTTCATTATTATTGCAAACATAAAACCTCCGTCCGAGATTACTTGTTATCCAAGAAGTTTTAATAATTGTTTCTTCTTGACAGTAACATTGAGGCACCATTTCTTGGTTAGTTTGAGGCATCACCTATGATTGACAAATTAATCAAATAAACTTAGTATAACAATATTTTGTAACTGTTGCATTGAAAATTAATTGAATGAACTTAAAATAGGGCAGAAATGTGTTTACATGAAAAAAAATTGGAAAGAATTTGATAAACACTTGCATATGCGTCCACTTCTTTTAGTTGGCCGTCAGAATATAATGAGCCAAATAATCAAATGAAAATCTCACATGGGCTCACAAATCCTCACAACCTTAACAATCAAGAGGAGATCCACGAGACTCTCATACCATCTTAACAACAAAGGGGAACTCCAAGGCTCAGAAATATGGGGAATACATAACAACAAAAAGGAGATTTGTGTGGCTCATAGATCATCACAACAATGAAGACGAATATTAGGGCTCACAGATCTAATGAATAGGAACACACAACGATGGAAGGGGGTCAAGACACAATAACGAAATAATTATAGAACAAGAATACGTACCAACTGGAAGGGGATCTGAGGCAGAGGAGGAGCACGTACTGACGCAAATGGGATCTGAGGAGGAGGAGCACGTACCGACGAGAAGGGGCAGAGGAGACGACGACGATCACAATCGGACGACTAGATCTCAAGGAGAGAGAGAGATGAAAGAAGTGAATTCAAGGGCGGCTAGGGATTCAATCCATCCTCTTTTTCTCTGTTTTAAATCTGGACCGCTCGTTTCACATTTAACGGCCGAGATGAATCACTTAAACTCTATAGAATCTTGACCGCATATTTTCACTTGGACGATGGATCTGCTGCTCAACATGGATGCAAAGCAAGGCCGCTCCGTAGGTTCCTTTAACCCATGAATTAAACCCTTTATGTATACATCTCTTTTTAAATTTGGTGTGATTCTAATTATTATGTAGGTCGAATATGTCTTCCGACAAAGTATTATGAAAAATATGTTTAAAATGATTGGAACAATTATTTATGAATTGAAATATGCATGTTTTATGTTATGAATTTGTGTTATATCTTACAATCTTTTTTTATTTGAATTAATAATTAATAAGATTCATCTTTTGATATGAAATTCTCCATTGACTCGAAGGGCGCGTTTAGTTGGGAATATTTCGCGAGAACATCGCGAAATATTCCCAAACACCTTACGTGAATGTTTCCGTCACGTGAGTTTGATGAGAACTTTTTACGAAAAGTTCTTGCCGAAAGCAAGAATATTTTCTTTTTTTTCAATTGTACCGCCGCATTCTTTGACTTTTTTTAATTTAATTTATTTTTTAAATTGTTTTATAATGTATGCATATATAATTAGAATAAATTAATACATTATTAAGGATATTATAACAATAAATAATTAGTTCTAGTAATTAATAAATATTTTATTAATTAAACTATTCAATTATTTTTTAAAAAAATATATTATATTTGGATATTAAAAATATATTAAATGCATGTAAATTATGATATTAATAAAATTTAAAAGATTTAATCACAATAAATAAAAATAATATTAATAATATAACAATTTATGTAAAATATAATATTAATAACATATTCTTATTTATTATACTTTTATACCTCATAAAATAATAAATTATATTTTTAGTTCTCCTTTTTTATCCAAACACCCACTAAAACTTATCCATCGCATCAACTTTTTAAATTCTCATCATTACACTTTTTCATCCAAACACCAACCCAAACTTTTCTATTAAAACAATTAGTTCTCGAAAACTAATGTTCTCTCAATATTTCCGTACCAAACGCAGTCGAAAGAAACATCTCTGAATATAGTACCAGTTCATAGAACCAGCCACATTGTTTTGCTTGCTTAGGAGATGCGGTCTTCAGTTCCAAAATTCTTTCTCTAATCCTCATCCAACTGGAACTGGAACAACTTTTAATTCGAGTATATATGTCATGTTCTCCACTGACGAGAGATTCCTTTTCCAGAATTTCTGCATGTGTTACGAGTCATTTTTTATATGAGATCTCGCCCGGCGATTAGGCGAAGGAAGCACCTAATCGAGTCTGTTTTGAATAACAACGAAAGTTTTATGGTCGAGACGACTATATTAAGAATTGCTTTTATAAGTATTCTATTACAGACACTACAAGAGTGCTGGACTACTCATCATGGGTTCATGGCATTAGCGCGTCGAAGCACTAATGCAAACGTTTGAGCGCTTAATGTTTGAAGCAGCAGCCGAGGTATCACGGGATATCGAAAGTCACCGATATGGATTGTCATCATACGCTATCAGACACTAGAATTAAAAAAATACTTGTATTATATACAGGCTAGGAAAACATCAGTGAACTCCTCCCTAATGTATTGTAGACTTAGGAGTCTTATTATAAAATGAGAAATATAAAATACATTCTATGAGTAACTTGATCATTCATAATAACGATGGTCTTACACGATAATGCCCCAAGGATGAATAATTTGGTACTCCACGATATTACGTAATGTGAGGCGGCTGCACGTGTTCTTTGATTTAATGCTGAGCGGCTGAAAACTTTAAGTTGAACGACACTAGTGCCGAGAGAATTTGCATTTCGTGTCACGAAAAAACGCCTCGTAACACACGCAGACTGGGTGATGCCTCTTGCTGTTGCTGCTTATAATACCTCAGATTTTATGTCCTTGTTACTGAAAATGTTTGAAAATTTGCCTCAACATAAATGGACAGTTAATCCAAGTGAATCTTCGGGTCATGACATATCACCTTTAGTAAATTCTTCTTCAGTAGGAGTACTCATCATGCCGAACTCTTATCGTTGCGTGCAACTTAAGCGGTCCGTGTTTGATCTTTATCTCCTGGTTTCAGATGTAACTCTGTCACTGTTCAGCTTTTATGGCTTATCAATTATGCTCGTCCCACTGCAGCCAAATGTGCTTCCGGATTCTCTCATTTTTGGTATTGCCATCAAGATGCGACTCAGCTTATGGTAGAAGACGTTGATTTTGTTCGTTCCCATCCCTTCAGAATCCAGATGAACTACTGCTTTGTCAAAAAGACTTGTTGGAAAGCACAGACGACGACTGCAACTTGAACATATCATCAAATTGGGATAATAAATGAAAACCCAGTATTCGAACGCATGTACTGGTTGAATCAACACCCAACGTGATGATCTAGATCATAGTTCATTTTGAACTTCAGTGTAGTTGAAATGATCGAATCGATTGATTTTGCTATTTTTAAGGGAAATGTTATTTAACATTAATATAGGTTAAATTTTATTAGGATTTTATTTTAGCCAATCGTCATCAGTATCTGAAAAACGGTACCGACTGTCTCATCCACGTAACGCAACTAAACGCACTGACCACAATTTAAAAAATTATTTTCAATAAAAAAATTTTACATCGCATTGTGAGGTGATTGTCACTTTTACCACGGGGCCTTAAAAATACAGGCTCAAAAAATATAGAAAACGATCGCAACTTGAACATATCATCAAATTGGGATAATAAATGAACAGTATTCGAACACATGTACTGGTTGAATCAACACCCAACGTGATGATCTAGATCATAGTTCATTTTGAACTTCAGTGTAGTTGAAATGATCGAATCCTATTTTTAAGGGAAATGTTATTTAACATTAATATAGGTTAAATTTTATTCGGAGATGAGAGGATTTTTTTTTGGTAGCTCGTCCACGTAACACTATTAAACGAGCTGACCTAAATTTAAAAGATCATTTTCAATAAAAAAATTTTACATCGAATTGTGAGATGACTGGGCCTTAGGCTCAAAACATATAGAAAACGATCGCGATGGGACTCGAACCCACAAAATCTCCCGCTCCGGAGGCGAGCGCCTTATCCATTAGGCCACGCGATCAGGTTGTGGGTTTTTACGTGGAAATATTTAATTTATTAAAATTAACCAACGTCATTTATTAAATTAAAGGATTATAAAAACGCACGAAGATAGACATGGACAAGGTTGTCCTATACCCAACTGAACTGACACGACATGATATCTTTTACTGCAAATTTTAGAAAGAGTTCATGTAATTAAAAATATAAAATGGAAATGATCGGCAGAATGATAACTTGAAGAGGGAAACAATAGAAGTTCATAACTCTGTGGAGATTATTTTCAGTATTATATCAGAAACAAACTTCTCATGAGCAACCTCGACGAAATGGAATACAGGTTCAACAAGATCAACCTAGAAAAAATGAAAAAGAAAACAATAATAAATTTAGATGCAACGAGAATCAGAATAAAAAACATTACAATGTGAACAGCATTGCTATTTGCATGATTTATATAAACAGTACCCATAATCAAAATGCATTCTTTAAATCTCATCGATCCTTACTTTATCATCTTAATCCATCTCTCCATCATTAAATTACCAAACAAATCCTAAAAGTTTCAGATCGAGATTACTCATAAAATCATATGATTTAAGCGTTAGAATTGAGTGCTTTAACTTACAACGTGAAATTTTTCAAATAAATCATCACTGCACAAGCATTCTCAGGAAGCAGAAAGGAAACACGAGATTTGGCATTCACTCGTGAACGAAACTTGAAACATTTCTGATACAAAAATATATCATTCAGAGAAGGAACCGTAAATGCCTCTAGAAGCAATTAACTTGGCATGTTCTGTTGCATGTAGACACAAAACACAAGTTAGTTGCATCAACTTGACATATGTGAGCTGGCTGTAATCTATTAATTTGAATTAAAATGCTTTTTGACAGAGGAAAGCAAAATCGGTAGCTGATAGGGATGAGGAAATCTTGAAGTTAGCCGAACATAATCTCGTAACCATGTAGTATTGCAGTGTACCAATACATTAAACTACCACGGGATTTCTTGTCCATCCCAAGCAAAGAACTTCCCATTATCACTTCTCTTAGCATTGTCAATAATCTTCAGCATCTTTTGAACAGAAAATTCCTTTGTGAACAGTTTACCCTCAGGGACGTTTCTCTGGAACGGACGTGAAAGGTCAGTGTCCACGGTCCCAGGATGCAACAGGATGGATATGATTGGGTCTTTCTTGCGAGCAAACTCCACCGAAATGGTCTTATTCACTGCAGACGTACAACCAAAGATTAAAACAAACAGAATACAATTTTTTAATTTCGCTGCACTTATGATGCCTCAAAAGCTTGTAGAAGAAGACGGTGGACACAACAAAAGCAGGAGAAATATATGCAACATTATGATAGGATTTATTTGTCGGTTTTCATAATTGTTTCATAGGCATCAAACTAATCGTTCTTTTTCTTTCTTTCATGTTAACGGAATGTGCTAGAGGATCTTCCATGGAACAGACTTAATTAACTTCATCTTTGTATTTAAAACATAAGCATAAAACTTCCAACCACAAAAACAAGCAGCAATAAATCAACAATGTGATCTGAAAAACAACTGCTCAAAACCCAAGATGATCATTCTGTCATGATCTGATGCATCCAACTGAAAGTGCATTGAGAGTTAAGGAATTCGATAATATCACATACATTGATTCAGTGCTGATTTGGAAGCTCGATAAGAATGCCATCCTCCCAAACCATTATCGCCAATGGAACCCACTCTGGCACTCAAGCTTGCAGCTACAGAATGTCTTCCTTCTGCTGAAGACCCACCTCCGGCCCTTAAAAGTGGCCACATATGCTGAAACATATCAACTTTGAATCAGAAGATAGGAATCAGGTATGTGATAGAATAGTACACACGTTGAATTTATCAAGCAAGTGGATAACAGACTCTGTAAACCCACCAAATAAATAGATCAGATAGAATTGGTATCAGGAGTTTACATACCTTTATCACTAAAATTGGCCCAACTGCATTAACTTCATATGCAAGAAGCAAAGAACTTTTTTGTACTTTGCTCAATGTTGTTTCTGCACTAAGATTTTGTTAGATATGGGAACTTTTATCAATTGATGTTGAATTTGACATGCTCAAAGTTACGAAGTCAACACATATCAAACAAGCAGTGATTCAAAATTAAAAAAGGAAAACAATATATATGCATCACAGTACAACAAACAATTGATAGGTGTTTTCCAAAAAAAAGAAGAAGCTAATAATGGAAATAGCATTCGAAAGTGAAGTATATCATTAGACTACTAAATCTAGGGTACATACCTGGTTGAAGTACATTAGGTATGGAGAGGATACCAGAAGCATTAATCAGGAGATTAAGTACACCATGACTTTCTTTTATAGACAATGCAGCTTTCTGTCATTAAACATATTTATTGTACATAAACAAACGGAACATCCTCATTATTTTCAGTTCGAATGCAAGAGGAAATCGAAACATATCATATGTAAAAAAACACTGGGGTACCTCAATGGTGGTTTCATTTGTTAGATCAAGTGGCAATATGCTAAGCCTCTCTGGAAAATTTTCTTTTAGTTCAACTAGTCCTGTTGCTGCCTCAGGATTCCTACAAGTGGCAATAACATTTTCTTTGTCATTCCTCTCCAACAATTGTTTGACCTAACCATGTGAAACAAAGAAATATATATTATGAACAAATATGTTCTTGGGTCCTACTTTTAACTGAAAGATACCAAAAGATTGATCTACCTCAAGTTTCAATCATAGTTTCATTTGATTTACAAACTTAAAACATGATATCACAGTTTTTAACAGATGTACCATGACACAAGAAAATTTCAAAAGTTTCATATGGCACATTTGAGCCATATTTATAGATCCGAAGGTTTCTATTTGATCCAGAATTTCATAATAACAAAAGATAATGAATATGCTACATAAACCTTATATATAGGTTATGCTTAATGGAATAAGGTAAGAAAAGCGCTCATGTACTATGTATATCATTCCTGCAAAAAAACCTTGTATTACATAAAAAATACAGTTTTAGCAATATCTACTGTTTATCTGGTCCAAAAGGCGATATGATCCTTACATCCCCATGGTATTAACTGTTGCCTTGTTTTTGTGATTTTTCTTGAAATGACAGATCAAGAAGTCCAATTAAGTTCTAATTCAATCCTTCAATAAATCCCCATTGACACAACCAGCAGATAACAAACTCTGTATATTTGTGATCATTCTTATGATGTTCTTATTGTCCAGTTATCCTTGCAATCTTTACTAGACTAATTCATAGAAGTAAATAATCAATCTGGGCCACTTAGAGGATGCTTATGGACCTCAGTGCTCAGGGGGTAGTACAAAAATGCGTCTAAGAACAACATACCAACCATATGAATTAATCCTTTCTTTGTTATAGCCTTATAGGGGAACTTTTCACTAAATTGGCTTTACTTAAGAAGATTTGGCCTTAAAGGAACTGCTAGAAATGGCCGAAATATGATTACCCTATGACTCATGGGCTATTCCTCATATTTCAGCAACCTTGGGAGAGCCAGAGATTCCTTGAATTCGTGTACATAAGTATCCTTTTGTCGATCCAGAACAAATAAGCTGTCCGATCAGTTATCTCACCAAAGATACAGATGTTAGTGTCGAATGGCAATATCCTTTCTACATACAGCAAGTAGCCAACCATCAAACAGAACTATTGGCATTTGGTGCAGATAAAATTTCTTGCCAAGTCCAGTTGTGAGATGACTTCATTCATCAAATATGAAATTTTGGGCATTATGTCTCATCTAAATAAACCAATATCCACATCAACCAGTGGTCCAGTGCACATTATGGAGCACCCTTGTCCCATAACCATTTGCAGACGATCCATGTCGAAACGGTATCAGGTCCACGACTATCAAGGAAAAATAACTGAGAAATGCAAAGGTTTTAAACCAAAGAAAGAAGAATGCATATTCATAGTAGAACAGTGACCTGAATCGTCGTTACAGGGCATTCAAAATTTGAGATGATAACAAAATGCTGGAAAGAACCACATAAATCCGCCGCAAATCTAGTTAAATTGTAGAAGCAGGTCTCACAAATTCGAGTCCAATCCCTCTGGAAGCGCCTTGCACCATGGAAACACCTGCGGCCGCGGGTGCTGAGCAGCTGCAGAAGAATGCTCTTCCCGTCAGCGCCGATCTCACCCTCATGATCGTGGGCGTTTGCAGCGACACTGTCACCAGCTTCAACATGATCAGGAGCTGCAAGTGCAGGAAAACGAAGGATTGGATTTGGATTGATCTCTTTCTTTTTTATCGATTCTCTTTTCTTTTTTTTTTCCTTTTTTTCGCCTGAAACTTTTGGAGAATCCATCATGCATCAGCATGACGTGGGCCGACTTAGGCCGCCAAAATCCTATGGCCACCAGACGACGCTCCTGTCAGGCGGCCAAACAAATACATAGCTTTATTATGTTTCTCCTACCAGGGCGCGTGGTATGACCGGCCTACCATGCGAGCGTATCCATCCGATTAGAAATGAGCGTTGGATGGAGCGAATCGCACATGGTATGTTATCAGATGGAGCGAACCGATACTTTAGAGTCGAACCGCAAATCGTGAACCGCACGCTGGGCATGGTATGAAGAGATCCTTCCGGCTCGAGTTCATGCCCTAGGGCGAAGGCGAAGGCGAGTTAGATCCTTCCGGCTCTGCAACGGTGAAGGCGAAGGCAACGGCGACGACGCTCGGCGATCACCCTCTCTGCTCCGCTCTACCGTTGGTATGCCCTTGAATCGCGATGTGCCTGAGTTAGATTTCTTCTTGTCATAGCTTCACCGCATGAACGAACGTCGCAGGAACGACGACACTGCCCTAGTTCCACATTCAGCGGAAGGATCTCTACGGCGAAGGCGGCGACGACGGCGAAGGCGGCGACGACGGCGACGACGCTCGGCGATCACCCTCTCTGCTCCGCTCTACCGTGGTATGCCCTAGAATCACGATGTGCCTGAGTTTAATTTCTTCTTGTTATAGTTTCACCGCAGGATCTCTGTTTGTGTGGCATCCGTCTACCCACCTAGCGCTAGTGTCGTTTGTACGTTGCTCTACATTATGTTTTAATTTTTGTTTTCATGTTGATGCATAGTTCATTCATCTTGCAACTAAATGTTAAGCATCCATTAGGTCAATTGATGCATAGTTCATTCATCTTGCAACGAAATGTTAAGCATCCATTAGGTCAATTGATGCATAGTTCATTCATCTTGCAACGAAATGTTAAGCATCCACATTAAAGATGCAATGCAAAAATATGATTTCATAATCTTTTTCTCTTTTTTTAGTTCTGTTTTCCTCATAATCTTGTTCATTTTAGTGAAGGTTTTCAATTAGATATAATGCAAGATATTACAATTCAAAATAATTATATGGGAGAAGGAATTAGTGAGGGCTTCAATGTTGAAAATATCCCAGAAGAAGAAAATAACAACATTCAAATTGATTATGTGAAATCTTATGAAGTACCAAAGCCATACGTGGGGATGATATTTGACAACGACGACGAAGCATATAATTACTATAACATGTATGAAAAATTAGTTGACTTTTCTGTTAGGAAGCAAGCTTCACATAAGTCGAAAGCTACGGGAAATGTGGTCAATAGAACTTTTGTGTGTTCTAAAGAAGGGCACAAAAGAGCGAGGTAAGGTACTGTAACAAAATTTAAACAAAAAAGAGAAGTAAGGGATTATTGTCTTGCTCATATATACGTTGCTCTACGAAAAGATGGAAAATGGGAGATTAGAAAATTTGTGGAAGAACATAGTCATCCTTTAGCAACTTCGTCGAAGGTGAAATTTTTACGCTCTCAAAAAGAATTCAGTTCTACCTCCAAAGAAGCTATCGTTAATCTACGTGAGTTTGGCATGGGTCCATTTAAAATAGCTCGAGCTCTTAATATGTCCGGCGAACCACTCATCATAGCTCAAGACTGCATCGATCATTTGAGGAAAAAAAGAAAAAGCAATTTTAATCATGAATGTCTTAACATCATATCTGTTTTTCAAAGTAAAATAAGCATTGGCCCAGGTTTCTTTCATAGATGGGAGTTGGATGGAGATGGCACTGTGCTAATTTTTTTTGGCCTGATGGAAGATCAAGAGATAGTTATTTAACATTTGGCGATGTTGTTGTGTTTGATACAACATATCGGACAAATAATTTAAGAATGTCATTTGCTTCGTTTACTGGAATAAATCATCACAGAAGGTCGTGTTTATTTGGGTGTGTTTTACTTGCAAGCGAGACAGAGGAGACATTCGTATGGCTATTTGAAAGATGGTCAGAGTGTATGTATGGAAAGCATCCAGTTTGTATTATTACGGATCAAGATATCACAATGGGTAATGCTACACGTAAGGTATTTCCGCACACTAAGCATATATATTGCACATGGCATATTGCTAGAAATGCAATGATGCATTTACAAGATTTATATGCACAAGACACATTTAGAGAAGACTACAATAAATGGTTTTATGGTTCATCAAGTATAGACAAATTTGAATATGGTTGGGTTTCTTTGAAAGAAAAATTTAATATCCCCGATGGACATTGGTTAGAGGTCATGTACAGTAGGCGCGAACAATGGATCTCATTGTATTTTAAAGATATTTTTATCGCAAGTATGTGTACCACTCAAAGGGCAGAAAGCATTAATGTATTTTTTGATGGTTTTGTCAATGCCTGCATATATTCTAAAGCATCCATTAGAAGTACATGCTGGCGATATATATACACATGCCTTATTTTGTAAGTTCCAAGAGGAATATGCACAATGTATGACTTCACATGCTCGCAAGATTTATAAAGATGCCCAAAAATCCGTTTAAAGTAATCACATTTTTGGCTTTTTACAGATTACATGTTATTGGTGTATGCATGGATATTTCAAGAGGAAGAATTTTGTTGTAACTTTTCCTTCTTACCAGCAACTCATGGAAGAACATCAGCAACACATGGAAAAGCACTATCAGCAACGCATGAAAGAATTTTGTTGTAATTTTCCTTGTTATCAGCAACTCATGGAAAAACAAGAATTCATATGTAGATTAAATTCATGTGCATGAATGCTTGTTGTATCTAAATTAGTAACATCCCCCTGTCTCAGTGTCTGTTGCCACTTTGTAATGCCTGGATCATCCTGATATATTATGATGGTGGTGGCAGCGGCTAACTTTAGATTTTGTCAACTCATTTTCAGATTCTTATGATTTTTTCCCTGGATGTAATGTGGATTGTGGAGGTTGCATCCCCGGTCATCTTTGACATTCAATATCTTTGCAGTATGCAGAAGGCAACCTCTGTCGTTATTTTTCTCTCGTTGTTGCACATTATTTACAACATGGGATATTGATTTTAATATGCCGTGCTCCCATTATTTACGACACAAACTACGTTGCAATTTACGAATTCAACATTGTGTTATATGCTTTCTTTCTTTTGGAGGTACATACTACAAGGTATTACGTTTTCTATCTTCTCCATCTGCTGCAACTGGATTGTTTTTTTTCCTCACTGGAATTTGTCATCAGTGTCAATGAAATCGATCATCTGGCACCCTCTGAGGGCTTTTTTATTGACTGACTCTCAAATGGAGAATGCAGTTTGGAATAAGTATCCATGCTTAACTTTGTTGAGTGGACAGATGACACTTCCATCTCCGGAATCGGATGATGTGTGGCGAGTTTGAAGTAATTCTCCGACAGCTCTCAAATGACACTTCCATCTCTCAAATTCAGACGAATCTGAAGTAATCGGACAGATGACATTTCCATCTCTCAAATTCAGACGCACGCAGCACAGGATATTCTTCGGTAGCTCTTCAGATTTGTTCCCCTGGTGCAAGGAATCACTTGCATTAGTATTTTCTAGCAATTCAGCAATTAATGCATATGGATGCTTTTTTTTTGTTGTTCTAGCAATTCAGCAATTAATGCATATGGATGCATTTTTTTTTCTGCTATAAGACAAAACTTTCTGAAATGCTTACATCTCAGCAATAGGATAAGCACATCACATGGAATACCAGATGCATTTGTCGAATAAAACTCATTACAACTAAAAGTCATTACAACGAAAAGTCATTACAACGAAAAGTCATTACAACAAAATGTCATTACAATTAAGAGTCATTACAATAAAGCGTCAATTGTTACATAAGCATACTCTCGTCACATAAACATAAGTAACATAGCTACAACACAAAAAATTAGAATAAGAAGTCTACAAAAACCATTTAAACCATTCCTAATAATCATGTGTTCTTCAACTATGCCCCTATTAATCATAACCTCATCCTCAATTTGATTCGCTGCTTCCAACCTATCAATCTTACGTAATAAACTATTAATAACTTGAGTAGGTCGTGATTGGAAATAAGGATCCATCCATCTAAAATAGTTGCATGCTCGTTCTTGCTGCATATTAAAACAACAATTACAATTACATAGTTAATTATAATGTAAGAAAAATCATTCAATTTATTTCAAGACTCACCCCATAAAATGAACAATCGTAAAATCTACGACCAGGATTACTTTCAGTCCAAGATGTTCATACTACTGCTTCTTCTTGGCAATAACATTTGGGAGTTATCATCTTGTATATCTGCAAATCATGCACAAATTGCTCAACAACAGTAATTAATAGTATGTAATTAGGATTCAAGCAATATGAGCGTGGTGCGCAGAGAATCAATGTCTTGGGAGGAGTAACATTCATAACATTCTTCAAACATACAATTTAGCTCCAATCAAATAATTTAGCTCAACTTTCACGAGTGAAACTCCAATTCAAAGTGAACTACTCCAACTTAAGGTAAAAGCCTAGGGCATACCTCACTGTGACCTGTAGGGAGGAGAAGACAAGGGGATCATCACCGTGAGAAGAGGACCTAGGGCAGAGTTCAGCAAGGTGCAAGCCAATGACAATAATAAACCAACAACAAGATGAAATCATCAAAATCTAAAAAATATATCGGGATTGCATATCTAGGGCATACCGTGCAATGGTAAAGAGGATCAGAGACCAATCGTCGAGCACATGCATCGTCGTTGTGAGAAGACAATCTAGGGTTCGAGCGTTCCTATGGCATCCAGTTCAGCAGATCCAATGACAAGAAGAAATTTAACTCAGACAAATCACGATTTTAGGGCATACCACGGTAGAGCGGAGCCCCTTCACCATCGTCGAGCGCCTTCGTCGTCGCCTTCGTCGAGCGCCTTCGTCGTCGCCTTCGTCGAGCGCCTTCTTAGTCACCTTTATCGAGTGCCTTCTTCGTCGCCTTCACCGTCGAGCGTCTTTCTTGCGGTGGAGCTAAGACATGGTGAGGAGAAAGACACTAGGGCAAGTCATTCGTGGAGCAAAAAGTGAACCCCAACCTCGCGGCTCGCCTTCGCCGTCGAGCGTCTTTCCTGCGGTGGAGCGTTCGCACGATGAGGAGAAAGACACTAGGGCAAGTCGTTCGTGAACGGAAAAGAGTGAACTCGAGCCTCGCGGTTCTCTTCTCGAGCGTCGTCGCTGTCGTCATCGCCTTCGTTGTCGCCGTCACCGTCGTCGTCACCTTCGCCTTCGCCATCGCAGAGCGGAGCTACGGCATGGTGAAGAGAAAGACCCTAGAGCATGAACTCGAGTTGGAAGGATCTCTTCATACCATGCCCAGCGCGCGGTTCACGATTCGCGGTTCGACTCCAGCGTATCGGTTCGCTCCATCTGATAGCATACCACGCGCAGTTCGATCCATCCGACGCCCATTTCTAATCGGATGGATACGCTCGCATGGTAGGCCGGTCATACCATGCGCCCTGGTAGGAGAAACATAATATCCTTATGATATTCATAAGAAATATGATACATACCTTTTGAAATTAAAAAAAAAAAGTGAAATGTTTTCTCGATGCATAATTGATTTTAATATTAATGTCTAAACTATAAAGCCATTCTAAATGGGAAAAAACCGGTACGCTACGATTGCTCGATTGATATAGCATTATTAATGCTAAGATTGATCACGGCGAGGTCACTGCAAATATATCTTTCCAGAACTTCTAACTGTCATTGCTGAATTGAACTTCTAATCAGACAATTAAAACACTCAATTGTCAAATGAAGAAATGGAAGTTCGACAATGGCTTCTACTAAGAGTAGCTTCTTTTCTGGGTAAAGAAATGTTTACTTTGACTAGTAAAATTTATAATACAAAATAATTATATATAGATTTGGCCAGTTTATTTTTAAAATTGTTTGGCTCTTCTTCAAGCATCAATCATCACATAGATGGAGATGAGAGCATTCAGCAGTGAGAAAGAAAACGGAAAATAACAATCAACTAAAATAGTGGAGCCGAAAAAACAATTAAGACAAAATGATCAACTACGACATCAAAGAGCGACAAAGAAATCAGTAATGAGAAATGCGAATTTGTTAGAAATGTACAAGGCAAATCTTAGATATGCACATTTACCGTGTTATGCGTCATAATTTTGTTCATAAAGGTACTCATCCCGTTACATTCTCATAAAGAAAGTTGAATTTAGACTAGGAAAAGAAGCATTTTTTTTTGTACAACGGTATGAAACAACTACAAAGAACTTGTCAGCAAACAATCAAAGAATGCGAAGTAAGCCTTTGCGAAACCCCAAATGTACAAGATCGAATCTTGTCCCCTTTGCAGCATAATATTTTGCTCACTGCAACAGGGGGATGGAATTGTCTGAAGTCATCATGTGGACGCGAGGAAAACACCATGTTGTGAATGCTGAGACAGTGCCTAAAAGTTACAGTAACTATTTCTCTGATTTCTTGGCCTATGGAGGAGTTCTGGCATCGCCTCTTGCTATTTAGGTCGAATATGGGGTTGACCCCGAGAACTGCTGGAGTGAGGTGATGGCTCAAGGCCTTTGGAGACTTCAGTCAGCGTCGGTAAAAGATTTAGGAAACTTCCTTGTACGGGCTGGGTCATTGTAGTTTCCATGTCCGTCTCTGTGCATACCAAAGCACATGCGTCAGTAAATCCGTCAACCATTTTGTGAGATATAACAAGGAGATTACCAAACAGGGACTTGATGGTCGGTCTCTTTGGCTTATTGCTCTTCTTCTTTAGTTCAGCTGCACCGAAACAACAATATACCGACAAATAAATAAGTCGATATTAGGAGTGTGTATATATATAGAGAGAGAGAAAAGGAGAAACCAATGCCAGGAACTTCATGATCATTCACAATCTCAAAGTTTTTGTATGTATAGCCCGCAAAATTAGCGTCCTTGGATGGAAGCATCTGCCAAAAAGAGGCAATACCAATATGAAAAGAAAATATCGTATAATTTATAAACTAATACAGATTTTGTGCTGAAATTCTATTAACAATCAATACAAATATAATAAATGCTTTGAACTTTTCTTTGAAGTAGAAATTTCACATATAAATCAAGAGCCATAAGTTTCAATACATATTTGTACTGACATTTTATGAGCAGTCACTACAAATATACTAAATGCTTCTAACTTTTCTTTGAAGTAGAAATTTCATATACAAATCACGTAACCAAGGATGTTGCGTGCTTGACATGAATTGCAAGATCTTGAAATATTCCCAGTTATTGGTAACAAAATTCCAGTTGCATTAGGATGATAACTTACTATGCTATTCAACGAAGAGTATAATAAATATTTGGAATGGCATGGAACAAAATGCTGGAGATTTTAAAGAAAAAAATCACCTTTCGCCATGGTCCAGATTTCGATGAAGTTTGCACTGGAGTTGCAGTCTGCATCACATCAGGAATCAATAAAAATGTAAAAATGCCAAATAGGAAACAAAGCATGTCAGAAGATTCACAAATTATTTGTTTTCATGAATTAAAAAAATGTTCAAATCTTTCTGCACGTGACAAGCTTCATGGACGGACAGAATTAAGCTATTTGAAAACAGAGCTACACAAGATGGGACTTCAAAATCTGGTGCTGGTCTGGTAACTTTTCATCAACAGTGTTTTCATCATAATCCACAATTTCTAGAACTTGATTAGTTACCAGGCAAAGAATGGGCATAAAATATTTTCAGATCAGAGTTATAAAATAAAATACGAGTTCTACAAAGAGCTTAATGGTCACATCTTTTGGTTTGGTATTGCTACCGCGCATGACTTTGAGAGTCACGATGATATTACTGAGGAACGTCTCTATCAGAACATTTTTACTTCTCACTTTGATCAGTTAGCAATAATCTTTCTGTGGACGTCTGGACATCTCTTTCATGTAGCTTGACAAGGAAATTTTGAGTCATGGATACAGACAAAAGGACCAAATTAAAGACAAATAACAAGATTCCAAGATCAAGAGCAACTAGAAAACCACATTAATTTACATACCTCTTCAAACTTCTCAAAATTTTGCGTGTCTAATTCATCATTAACTTCTGGTATAAATGCAGCTTTCATCTGGTATAACTTCTCCCATTCAATACCCTTAAAGAATCGATGTGCCTAAAGCCAGAAAGAAATGTTGTAAGTTTCAAGATGCATTCAAATTACTTTTCTATTCTATAGTTGCACACCTTTATTTCATGGGCGCCTTTTGTACCAAGCCTATACTCTACATTACATAAAAGTTTGCAAATGAGATCCTTAGCTCCAAGAGAAAGTTTAGCCTCTTCAGGGAATTTCAGATGATTTCTCCAATTTACAATCTGCAATAAAAGTTGTTGAATCAGGACAAGGACATGCAAATATTTTCCAACTTTGCAAGTATCTTTGATGAAACTGTTATTAGAAGTTCATCTGGCAAAATGGACTCTAGATCGAAAAGTCTAAAAGTGTACTAATGTAGTTCCTTCCAAGATAAAGGATTCGAGGAGAATATCTTTTACTACCAAAATGTAATGAACAATATTCAGGAACTTACGTCAGAAAGTATTACAACAACAACAAACAACAACAACAACAAAGCCTTATCCCACTAGGTGGGGTCGGCTACATGGATCATACGACGCTATTCGTTGATCCATGTTCATGCGATTCGACCGAGTTTTACGCTGGCTGTCGGGGCCTAACACAATCCTCCTCCTTTATCCGGGCTTGGGACCGGCTATAAAACATAGGCGGAGTTGTCATAAAGTATTACAACAGCTCTTCTTTTTCAAACATTTGGCATACAACAATAAGATGTTCATCTGAACTCAGCAGAAACCAAACTGACACAAATGCCAAAAACATAAATGTGTGATTTTGTGTAATACCTTTCTACAAGTAGACATTGGATCTTCAGAATAAAATGGTGGATAACCAACAAGCATCTCGTACATAATTGCTCCCAGTGACCACCTAAGAAAAGAAGGTAATAGAACATAACATCGGTTGAAAACTTTTCTAGATAACAGACAAATTTTGCTGTGTGCATGAGGAGGGCTGGAGAGGGAGGGAGAGAAAGAGATACCAATCACACTCCAATCCATATCCTTTCTTCAACAGAACTTCTGGGGCAATATAATCAGGTGTACCAACAGTTGAAAAGGCCTGGAATTGCGTAAAAGCACAACTTAGAAATATATCCAAAAACTAAAATGAAGAAACACTACTCCATCCCATCGAGCAAGCCACTCTTGGTCAAAAAAAAAAAAAAAACAAAATGAACTAAGAGGCTAGAATAATTTAACCATAACAAAAAGTTCAAACGTCAAGGTTTCTTACATTAAGATTATTTTCTTTGGTGAAGGCATTAGGTTTACTGTGTCAGTACGTCACATGGAAATAAATTTTGCCTTGATGAGAAAGAATAATTTAACCATAATAAAAAGTTCAAAAAAGTTGAGGCTTCCCACATCAGGCTAATTTTCTTTGGCGAAAACCTAAGGTTTATTGTGTCAGTATGTCACACTATGGAAATATTTCCTTGATGTATTGAAAGTTATGATTTTTACTCATAAATAAAATTAAAATATCAATTTGCATCATCAGCATCTAACACATCTCATCAACAAAGAGAACCAATATATGACATGAAAAAATAAAAAGCAAAACAGAGTAAAAGACATGATGGGCAAGATGTCATCTTACAAGCATGCGCCTATTCCTTTGCCAATGTAGTAATTGTTCCTGTTGTGTCCGCCTAGGTGCAGGGGATATATTAGATTGTCTATCAGAATCCAGTGGGGATTTCATATTTGTTGTTCCTTCATACTCAGGATCATTAAGGTTTGGAAAGCTGCTACTATCCAGAGGCTTGCACAATCCAAAATCAGAAAGCTTCATATGGCCATTTCGGTCTAACAATAAATTGTCTGGTTTGATGTCCCTAGAAGAGTAAACAGCTTAAGATTATGTTCAAGAAGCAGGTGCCCTTTTTTTTTAGGTCAAGAAGCAGTTGTCACCGTTGTCTCAAGTTATAACATTATGATTCAAGATATACGAGATACCCCAAACATATGAGAAGCTTTACCTATGAATGTAATTATGCTTATGGATTGATTCAATTGCTAATACTGTCTCTGCAATATAAAATCTTGCTTCATTCTCAGATAATACATCTTTGCGCATAAGTAAAGTCATCATGTCACCACCAGGAAGATATTCCATAATGAGATACAAAAATTCTTCGTCTTGGAAAGAGCAGTACAGTTTAACAATGTAAGCACTATCAACTTCCGCAAGAAGATTTCTTTCAGCTTTCACATGCTCAACCTAAACATCCATGTAAGTACATCAGCATCATAATAATAAAAAGAAAATTAGATCAACCATATCACCATGAAATTACCTGGCCCCTCCGTAGCATCTCAGATTTTTTAAGCTTTTTCATAGCAAAGACATTGCCGGTTGTTTTCTCTCTGCATAGTCTAACCTGTGAACAGCAAAGTTTGCTTGGAACTCAGAACGCACAATTTTAGATGGCCACCATTTTTGTTGAGGATTGCAAGAATATGTATGCCAAAGCCCTCAAAGAATAAAACTGAGTACACATTTTTAATGAAGTGTAAAATTAAATCCCCGGAGCCCCAGAGCTCTTGATTGCCAAACATTCCTTGATCCTTTTAGGTAGACAGAATGGAACTTTCAATATCAAGAAATAATTTTTTTAGGAGAAAATAAAATATATATGAAATAAAAGTATATGAACTTATCACAATAAAGAATAGTTGTTAAAGTTGACTTTAGGAACGAACCAGTCCAAATTCTTTGAGGAAAGTTCAACATCCAATGTCCATTCTATAGGAGTGCAGCAAAAATAGTATATACCAATGATTGTCATCTGGACAATTTGGTTACAGAGAAATGCATGTGTCTTTAGCGATGAACATTGCTATACGGATATTATTACATCCCATGCTTTGAGCATGACAAAGTTGTGGTCGGATGATTGATGCACATTTGGTGCTTGGTACTAGCGCTCCTTTTGTATATAAGTTCTACTGTATGTAATTACTAAATTATCCTCTCAATAAAATTGGATGCCTACATCTTGTGGGGATCCCCCGATATTTCAGAAAAAAATAGTATATCACTCATCTGAAGATGTTCTAGTGGCAGCCTATATGACGTTTTCATGCATTTTTCTCAACCATAAAACTAGATAATGTCCTGTAATCAGGTTAGGTAAGTTCATATTTTTAACAACCAGCACAGTAATGAAATTATTAAATTAATCAGGAAAAGACTTAATGTTTTGATAATTAAAAGTCAATTCACTTCACCACTTTAGTAACTTGGTTATAAATGTGTCAAAATACAGAAGTAATATTGGATATGTCCAGATCTAATTCAACTTTACATATACTTTTTTCGACCAGAAAGCTGGATACTCAATTTCATGGAACCAGGTCAGGTTATACCATTTTTATTTTTATTATTTTTTTCGAGGTTCGGTTGGTTCTATCATCTTTAAAGCAGAATAACCATCACAGTAATAAAAAAGTTTAATTTACACTAGAAAATTACTTTTTTAGCCATTCAGATTCATTAAGAATTCCCATTTTCATGACTTGGTTACAGAATATTAAATAGTAAACTTAACCATTTAAAAAAATAATAAATTCAATGTGCAAAAGGATCAAAACTTCAAATTGAATATCCTACAGCAAAAGACACAGTATTGCCTTTCAAAAAAAAAAAAAAGAAACAGTAATGCTGACATGGATGATCTAATGGTTTAAGATGAAAATAGAACATCCACAAGACCATAATTTCCCAATTGATCCAGAAGTTTCTACATTAAGAAACACATGCCAAAATGCAATAACATGGGGTTAATATTACTGAGCTCTAAGAGACAAAATAAGTTTTTTTTAAGAAAAAGAGACAAGATAGGCTTCTTTCAAAAAAGAGACAAGATAGTTTGTATCAATTTACATAAAGATCTTTGATCCTAAGGCATAGTAGGAGTATCTAAGAAAAAGTGTAAACAGATGATAACCTCTCCAAATGCTCCTCTTCCAATGATGGTCATAAGTTCGAAATCATCAACTCCCATTTTGTGTCTTTGAAGGCGCATATATTCAGTTTCCTTTCTCTCTAAATGTTTAAGGATATTGTTATGCTCTTCCTCAGATACATCAGCATCCGCAAGTTTCCTCTCCAAAATATATCGTCTACAAACAATGATAGATGGAAAACAAAGTAAATGAGAGAGAATACCCTTAGCAAAATAATTCTTCGTCCCAATCCACATATATAAACTTTTCCAATAGGAGGTTTAAAAGTCATTGTTACAGTAAAATGAAAGGATATGTACATTCTGGCATATAGTCAAGAATAAAAGCTTAGCACAATGTCACACGCTGTTTCTTTGGAGACACAATGTCACCCTTTCACAGTCGATAAATGGAAATCAACTATAAAACGATCATAGATGTAGAGTGTAAACATCAACTACAGCTGCCAGTTTGCATGCTCTCTGTATGCCATCAGTCTATCAAGGTCTAAAAGTCTCATGCTCAATGGAAGTCTATGGATTAATCAGCTTTTGCATAAAGCTATCATTCAACAGACTGACAAAGACATAAAAGAATGTGCTTTCCAGCAACACCCTGAATCAGGATTCAGAATTATTTTGATTATCGGATTCAAGCCTAGATTGTAGAAAGATAAATGTTTTTAAAAACTGGCAATGATCAGAGCATGAACAGCTCATGTTGGGTGGACACGATATAATCAATTACGATGCATGAAGTATATAACGTTGCCTATGAAAAGTAACACATCCTACAAACCCCTTACCTCTCTTTCCGATCTTGCAAATTCTTCCATTGGGCCTTGTAATGATTCTCAATATACTGTTTGGCTGCTGCGACCTTCTGCTTAGTGATGTTCGATGGAGCCTCATCGAGTGGGGGCTGCACATCCTTCCCATTCCCCGTTTCCTTCTTTGGGGTTGCCGACTTTGCTTTGTCCCCCCTGGGTTGAAACTTCTGAAACCAACGTCGCGCGGAATCCATCGTCCCAGTTACAATAACATCACTCAAGTACCAAATAATCGAATTTGCTCGTTACAGCCGGATTTAGATGTCACTAAAAATAACACCCTCAAGCCACAGATATGCAGATCGCAGTCCCAATCACACCAACTACTAAGACAACAGAACAACGTATCAAAACCACGACTCACATCAACGAAATTATTTATAAAGCAGAACTGCCAAAAGGATCAATATTTCGCAAAACTATCAAGGAAAGGAATACAAATTAGTTAAACACTAAGAACATTGCGGGAACCACCAAAACCCACGTATTCTAGTTCGCACCCGGCCTACGATATTGAAACCCTAAAACGTTGAGAAGAAGGGCAGATCGCAGGACGTAGACGAATTGAAGCAATTCAAGACCAAATTCGGCAACGAGAAGATCAAAGCGGCCTACCTGGATCCAGAATCGCAAGGAAACAAGACGAATAATTCGATATTGACGTCGCTTGGACCGATCTGAGCAAAGCCTTCGCTTTGACTCCCCGCGAACTGTGAGACGTTCCAGCGCTATGCCCACCTTCCTTCCACAACACGATACAAGAAGCCAAAACAAGGAAATCGATCTGTGAAAAAAGGAAAAATGAAAAATAATAAAAGTGATGCGCCGAAAATATTGAAAAATAACAACTAACACGCCGCTTTGTTTCCGATACTAATTTCAGAATCGTATCGTCCCGAAACCGTTACAATGTTGATGGAATCATGGCCAGCAATTCCCAAGTAATAACCAACTTAAACAATAAAATTTATTCAAACATCTAATCAACTTAAATAATAATGGAAATTGACACTTTTTTTTTCAACCGAGTACGGTAGAAAATTTTAAGAACTCAAGCACTAATAATAACTTTAAGTTCCTACATTCAAATATTATTTAAGACAGATTGATTGTTGTATATTTGAATGCAGTATAGAAATTAAAAAATTAATATGTTATGAAAAATTTAACGTGATAAATAAATTTTAGTAGGTGTTAAATAAAATACAAGTACGATAAATATAAAATATAATTTATTAAATAATAAAAATAATAGTATAAATTAGTTATTTTATGTAAAATTTTATTAAAATAATTATTTTAATATAATAAATTATATTTACAAAATATTTGAAAATTTATGAAATGATAAGTAGTAAATTATTATGTTTAATAAAAAAATTTGTGGGAGAAAAATAAGAGAGAGGAAATAAGAAAATAAAAACATATAGAAAAAAAATAGCAAAAACATTTTGAAAAAAAAAGTAGTTTTGCTTATGCAAAAAGGTGGATGTGACGCTGATTTTCACCTCGAATTTTCGGCACGAGTTTGTCAAATATCGCATTGTTTGACGACCGAACCTTGAATTCTCGTTTGTCAAGCGTAGCCTAAAAGTTTATTCGAATTGAAATAAATATTAAGTCGGATAGATCATAAATGCATTGTGCTTATATAGTTATATTGGAAATAGTCTAATTTATGTCTCAAATTTATTTTACATTTTCATGCAAAGCAAACAAATTCCATCATTTTTTGTTGTCATTGAGTGTCCCGAAAGCAATGCGGATCATCTAAGCCACGTAGAGTTAAGAGATATAAGTATCAGTGATGAATTAAAGTTCGGCACATCATCGAACTCGACTATTCTAATGTCGCACTAGACAACACTCCTAACTATGACTAGTGAAACTCCTAGTAAAAAAATTTACATTCACAAAAAGTTCGAATTGATAATTTTACTTAAATGGGAATAAGCTACTATCTACTCCACCCCAAATCAAAGACAAAAAATCCAATGGGTTCACAAGATTCGAACGTTGGTCATTGGGGAAGACTTTTCACTCTCTAACAACTCCGACTTTGAAAGCATGACAAATTGTAGCTGCATGTATTATGTACTAATATTTTCAATGCCTGCACATGCAAGCACGGGAAGGCATTTGGCTCCGCCTTTGTCCCAAATTCCATCCAATTGTTTTTATCAGTTCGGATCTCTATAAGGTCTCTAGTGTTCGATGCTAGTAGCACTCGTTGCGCCCGACTAATCCAGAGCCAGAAGATAGAGGAGTAATGACTTATCTCTAGCCAATGTGATGACTCCAAGACTCGAAGTCAAGTCTATAGAACCCTTGAACGATTGAGAGTTGGACTCAACCTTGTTGTCAATTGAGCCAACTAACGTTAGTTAAATCCTGTCCAAATTTGAGAACACATAAAGATAATATGCTAAAACACCATGAAAATATATCTCTAGTAACATGTTAGCACTTAGCATCACATGACATGGCAACTCATTTTCACAATTGAAGAATGGGTTTTAAGGATCCTGTGGACCCAAAGAGACCTCAAGGACAAGATTGCCACAGGGAAGATGTATCAGTCGTAGACTTTTCCTAGGTTAATGCCAACGATGCCAAGTGCCAATAGAAGACTTCCTGGCATGGGAGTTGGTAGTTGCAGTTTGGAGGTATGCTAAGTTTCGGGGGCATGCCGAGCTTTGGAGGCATGAAAGGGATCGAAGGTTTGTCGGGATTGGAGGGATGTCGGAAATCGGCAACATGCCGAGGTTACCATGCATGGGGAACTTAATAAATTTACTCTAATTTGATATTTAGATCTTCTCGTTAATTTATCTTTCAACAATAATAAAACTATTTTAGATAACAAATACAAAAAAAAAATGTTTTAAAATCAAATTTTCATAATTCTAAATATTGTGCTCATGTTGTTATTTTTTAATTTTATTCTTATATTAAATAAGTAGGAGTAACATTGGTTTTTTTATAATTATTACAAAAATAAGTTACTATTTGTTGGAACAAAGTTTTTATGTTATATCTAATTATATTTTGATGATAGAAGTCTCGAATAATCAGAATCATATTTAAAGTGCGAGAAAAGTTTAATTCAGAATGAATTATTTTATGCACTGAATTTGAAGTTAATATTTGAATATGTTTCATTCATATATAGACTAATGTGTGAATATGAAAGTTGTAGATAATCTTATTAGATTTCTAATGAATAAAAAATCGCCTCATTTCTATAACGGTGCATAAAATTATGTGCAAAATAGTGCAGAGTGATTGACCAGTCAGTCTGGCGAACCGGTCGATCGGCTAGGTGAACTGGTCGAGAAATTTAAATAGAGAACTCACAAATTGCAAGAATTTTGAAGACCGATCGGTCATACGGACCGCACACAAAATGACCTATAATGATTAGTTTTTTGTCAAACGAAAAGGCAATAGTCATATTATCCAAAGAGAACTATAAAAGTGATGCAAGGGTGTAGAATCAATCAAGAATTAAAGAAAAACATCAAGCATCAAAGAAAAATAATTTTCTTGAAGTTATTGAGTCTCATTGTTAAATCTTCTCTTCTTTCTCTCTTCTCTTCATGTGAGTTTGATATTATAAAAGAGAGAAACATTTGTTTAGATATTTTGGTGTGAGCTTCTGTGTAGAAGAGATTTTATCTTACTTCTCGGGCTAAAGAAAAAGATTGAGAATGCTCCTTTGTAAAAGAGGTGTGCCTACCTCTTGAGCAAAAAATCAACGGGTAAAAGCTTCATAAGAGGAGATGTTGTATTACCTATCTAAGTAGAGAAAAGGTCGTGTGTTGTAAATGTCTGCGTTGAGCTTGACATTCTTGTGGCTTGATGCTGCCGCTCACCGCCGCCAACATTCCTATATCTTCGACGTCGCCGCTCATTGGCATTGACGTTCCAATGCCTTCGCAAGGCTCAAAACCTCCTATGCCTTCGCAATAGTGAGTGTAGTCGATCCACAAAGATGACTGATTGATGATCTCAACGCCTTCAATGCTACCGCTCACCATGAGCAAGGATGTTTGCCCATGTGTAGACTCGCTTTGTCGACTAAACAACTTTTGACCGACGTTGAGTTCGGTGTTCTTGTGCTTTTGATACTACCACTCACCGGCACTGACATTTCTGTGCCTTCGCACGGCCGAGTCTAATCGATTTGCAATCTATGTGCCCTGTATGCCCAAAGGCAACTGATCAACTATCTTGACGCCTTCAATGTCATTGCTCACCACTAGCAAGGACGTTCGTAAATCTACCATCCTCAACATTCCTCACCGCCGCATCAGGATTGCCATCTTCGAATTTTCTCATCACCGTGCACCACCCCTGACGTTCCTCACCTTGCAACAGTGTCGTCATCATTGAAATCCCTTATCACGCAATAGGAGCTCGTCGCTCGCCTGGACATCATCGCATCGCTCGCTGGAGCAAAAGATCAATGCCGGTACCTAGCTTAACACGTGAACCACAATTTGAATCTCATTCGAGCCACACGTGAATCATGATTTTCAATTGTGGCCATGGGATCTAGATCGGATGATTTTTTATCTCGGTAGGAGTGTCCACCTCTTTGACACAAGGTGGAGGCCAATTAAATCCTAAAATAAATGACAAATTCGGAGAGGGAAAAAATAAGAAGAGTGCATTATACTGTTTTTCCTCTCATTTCAGCCTGGCCAAATCCCATGCATTTAATTTTTCTTATATGGTAAGACTAACTACCTTTGTTCCAAAACGTGGGAAAAAAAAGTCGAACAAAAAGTAAATATGTTAATCATTCTTGTTCTACAAACTTCTTTAAGAAGTTTTCTTTTTGTCTTCAAGTTGTATGCCTTTTTCCCAATGAAAAAATATCGTCGAATCTAATATTATTTATATCCCAAAATATGGTTAGTACTTGTTTATTTAATACCTACAAATACTATGTACCTAGTTATCGGATTGATAAATGTTTATATAATATGATATAAATAAGTTAATCTCATATATTAACCTTATACTTAACGTCATGCTATTTCAAAAACTCTTCCCGTGAAGCATAGGCATATTCCATTTATATGCTCATTATCTACCTTGTCTTTGTCCAATTATCACACAATGCCCACCATTCAATAAACTTGGTAGGGCTGATCATGTATATGATGATGCATATAAAATAATATCATGTATATGATGATGCATATAAAATAAACTGAGTGAAAATATCAACATTTTCTAGTCGGACAGCGGATATTATTATTAGACCTATAAAACATGAAGGTTTAAAGTTGTATTTATTTTAAAGCAAAAAATATTAAAAAAATATTTTTAACTACAAAAACAAGAAAATTATTTTCAATTGAGAAACAATTTAAAACGACCTTAATAAAAAAATCCTTAAAAAGTGATATTTCTTCCAATCTCAAACATCTTCCTATATTATATATAACGCGTACTTTTATAAGTTTTTTTGTTAAAAAGAAAATTCCTTAATATTCAGTTCTTTTCCTTCAAAACTTATCCTTTAAAGACTTTCTTTCTCTAAACTTCATTTTACATGTCTATTTATTTCCGATTCTTCATTTATCTTATTATTATTAAATCACTTTTAAGCTCTCTTCTTTTCCCCTCTTTCTTCATGCTATTTCGATCTATCCTAACTGATGGGATTATATATTTTTATTTTTCTCGTACTAAATTCATGTGCCTTTCATTATAATCGAAACAAATAACAACTTTATTCGAAAGAAAGGATAAAATCAGTATCTGCTTAAAAAGTCGATGGAGGAGCAAAGTAAATGAAGAAAGTGCATCATATGATTATTATACATTAATGATGCAGTATGATTATTTACGTGTGACTCATAAAAGTGTATCCTGTTTTATTATTGGTACCCTTGCAATTGAAGAAACATGAATATGAACCTTTCATGCATGAATTTTCCTTCCTTCTTCTGTAAGTTCACACCATGAGTTGTCCATTTCACTAGTCGTCCAAGGCCATCCACCGTTGCAAGTCTAACAAGCAAAAGATTTATTTGTTCCTTCGTACCACGATTGGATTTAGTGGAAGAAACATTTCTCACCTCATGGCCTTTTTTTTCTATTTAACATAATGATCTTAAAAGGAGAATAATGGAGTAATTAAATTGAGATGACATGTTAATGTATAATATATTTGAATTTTCAAAATTACTATCTATGACATCACCTTGCATGCGTCTATTACGATAATGATGAAGTTAGGTAATCAGCCCCTAGATTTAATAAAAGTTTTAATTCCTTTAAAATTTCTGAAATAAAGTTTGAAGATTCGAATACTAATTTAGTTGCTGTACTTTGTCATAAAACAAGTGACGTGAGTTTTGAATACAAATGAACAGATTATTTTCTTGACATAATTTGACTAATGAGGACACCAAATATTATTATCAACTTGTTGGTCACACCACTCACAGTCGCCTTTATACGTAAACAAATAGTCATGCATTAGAGTTTCACCTATTCGGTAGTCACAATAAAATGATTCGAGAAAAATATATGTACTACCTTTTTCTGCAAATGTAACGATTTGAGGGGAATTAAGATGGTCAAAATACGAAAGTGATGAGTTTATATGTAATTATCTCCTTCATTTATCAAGACACATTTTAAATTCGTACGGATCAATAGTCTAAAACGAATAATATTTCTTATTCTTACTTCACTAGATAACTAGTACGTACTTCATGTTTATCTAAAAAAAACATTCCTATTTTCATAAAGAGATAATAATTAATTGGAAGTTTATAATGTCCCTAAGATTTTATCAAAGAAATCAATTTGAAGTTTACAATGTCCCTAAGATTTTATCAAAGAAAGGTGCATTATTTACTTGACGATGTCCCTAAAATACACTGTAATTAAGTGATAACACTGTTGGCCACATTATTTATCATCTGATATTCTGATGTACGACGGACAACGAATCATAATAATTATTTACTTGATGAATTCATCATATCTATCGTTCAATTAGACGTTTGATAATGCTACGTTTTAGCACAAACATCATATTGAGAAATTTTCTCAAATAGTTAATAATTTGAGATGGAACTTATGAGATATGTTCTTGAAAGAGATACCTTTGATATGATTAGTCAAATGCTAAAAGTAGCATACGATCCATAACAAAATGGATCCACTCATTATGAATACATCACGAATCCATACATTTTTTTACCTCTCTCCAGTATGATTATTTTTTTACATACGTATCAACTATCAAGTTACAGCTGCTGATTTATCTTTTTATAACTACAAGAGGGGAGAAAAATAAATCATCGCACATTGGAGCTATTACAAGACATTGATGAAGGTGCTAAAGACATTAGGATAATTTAGTATCATGCGGGTTGGGCCTAGGACTTTCAATAGTGGGAGGCAAGAGATTTATATGATAAAACATAAGTAAATGGGCTTGTGCTTGAGCTTTCAAAAATAAAAATACATGAGATCCCCATCAAAGTCTGCATTGAAGCTCGTTTATCTAATTGGTTAGTGAAGCATGAGTTAGTTCATAGATCTCTGGGCTTCGATTGTCGAGAAATAAAAACTTTACAAATAAAAATGGAGGATGTCGTCGACTTCGCTTTTTCAAACACAGGCGGCCGACTATCAGAAAGAAAAAAACATTAAGATAGCATGTTGCATAACAATTATTATACATCATTAATTTTAGTACATTCCATAATATTTATACTAGTTAAACTTTAGTACATCAACTAGCATTCTCCAACTCCATTAGAGCGAGCTCATTTGCTATATCACTCCTAATACTAATTAAAATTTAAATTTAGACATGATCAAGTAATTACTCCAAACATCAATTTCTCTCCCCCAAACTTGTCAGTCAGAGAGAGAGAGGAGAGAGACTCCAAACGCAAAACCACCTCGTGTTGACCAAATTTGGTTACTTCTGTGCTTCTTATTGTTGACTTCATTTATTATTTACGGTACGTCCACTTTATCTTCTACTCTCCGGGGGCTTGAGATCTCTCGCAAGCTGGAAAGATTTCCCAATCTCGTTGGTACAATTTCTAGGGTTTCGGGGTGTGCTCGGTGCGGGTTTAGTTGGCGTGTGGCGCAATGATGGGATTCGATTATGAAGGCGGAGGGGCTTCCTCGAACCCTAATTCTGCCGGGGATGGTGCCGGAGAATTGGGAGGTATCGGCGTTTCAGGTGACGCTTTCCTTCCTGTAATTTCGTGGAATTCCTGCTGTTTTTAGTAAAGCTTGGTGGCTGTTGGTAGTTGAAGTAGGATGATGATTATGGTTGTGTTTTTTTTTTTTTTTTGCTCGGAAGCTATTGTGATGGGGTTAGACAATTAGATGCCTTTTTTCCTTTGGTTTGTGCTAATCAGCATGCTGAATTGCGATGAGTTCCTCTGCGGGGATTGTTTAGTTTGATATCAGAATCGGCGTGTTTGTTGGCTTGAATTTGGAGCTCTTTCGTGTGATTTGTGTAGGAAAGTTCCGCGTGGTGTAATTTACTTCTTCAGCATCATCTGAGTTCATATGGAAAATGGATGCCTAATTTACATGTGTTTGTGGGTTTTTTTGTCGTAGTTTTTGTTTGTGGCAAGTTTGGATGAGTATTCAACATTGCTTCTGGTTTTACGAAAGTTTAAAGTGATAGTTGCTTTTCATGGATTGTAAAGTTGGAAAAGGTGATTTCTAATGTTTCCAGTGGTTTCGTGTATTTCACTAGCTGGCTTCTATTCCATCTTCAAAAGTTAGTTACACTTTTCTAACGATCCTTGAATTATTTGCCTTATTGGAAATTAAATTCTGCAGATAATGCTCAATTTGATGCATCACAATATGCGTTCTTTGGTAAGGATGTCATGGAGGGCACTGAACTGGGGGGTTTAGAAGACGAGGATGGTGATAATATTGATGTTGCCAGCTTTGGCACCAAGGATTATAATTTTTCTTCTATTGGAGATAGGGAGGAGGTGACACATTTCACATTTATTTATAGTACTCATTTGTTGCTATCAATTTTTTTTCTTTTGAGGAAATACATTTACGTTCTGAGAAGAAAAGTGCCATTATTCTGCTGCTATAGGCATCTGTTTGACAAATGCTTATTTTTATATCATTACTTTAGGAAATTAGTTTAGAATTTGTAAATGTTCTTGTTGTTCCAATATTATTGACAGACCAAATAATTGAGTACACTTATCACTATTTTTCATGTTCTTTCTTATTCCTCAGTTTTAGTTATGGTTATCTGAACAGTTTAATGCTGGAATTAATTATTTAACATAGTGAAGATGTTTTTCTTGGTTTCTCATGTCTTTCAAGTCAAATGATGACATTCTTTATGTTCATTGATGTGTCATAATAATTAATGGTAATTGTCCCATTCTATCTTCTGGTTCTTTGTGTCTCAATGCCGTTTTGTTTCCTTTTCAATGAGGCTCAGTACTATTTTAGATATTTTGCATGATAAAATTCTTTTATGGTGCTTATGTTTCCAACTGTTTATATTTTGAAAAGATGTTTTTTACTCTTTGTTCGTCTTTGATTCCTTCTTACCTGGGGTCTTTCTAAATAGTTTTAGAGTAAACTAATAGCATCTAGTTCCTTACTCTTCTCTCATACAAGTCTTCTAAAGGTGTCATAGCTGGATTTATGATAAGTGTATACTTACAATTTGCAGGTTGATGTCCTAGCTTCTTTATCGGATATTGATGATCTCACAAGTACCTTTGCAAAGGTTGGTTTCTATCTTTCTATGCTTAGGTTAATTTTATAATGTAGTCTTGACGTATGAGGTATTTTGGCTGCAAGGGTTGTGAAGCTTTATTGTTCAGTGTCTTTTCAAGGTACTCAAACATGAGTCTGTTACTGCAATGGGACACACAAATTGTATATGAACACAAAGGAAATGCAATTGCACTTCATCTTTTGATGTTTTTAATCACTTCAACAATAAAGGATGTGACTTCTGTGGTGGTACAACCTTATGATATATTCCACCCTTATTTTATGTAATACTAGATTCGATTACTAGATCTCATTCTATGTAATACTCTTCAAAAAAAAATTTTTAATACTAGGTTCAAGTATACTTATAACCTAGTCATCCTTTTTTTACTTCACAAAAAAAAAAGGTTCAAGAATACTTATTTCAACTACTCCGTATTTGCTACTGTTATTCTGTTTTAACTCAATTCTTACAGAAGGGTCAGCGTATTTTGTGGGCTATTGTAATGTAACTCGTGGATGGTTAACAATCTGGTTAATCATCCTCTTCCACTAAAAATAAAAATAAAAAAATCTTACAGAAGGGTCAACTTCGATCCAGGTTTTTGCATATATAAATGGTAACTAGTAGTATTCTTATAGTTTGCTTTTAAGTACCCAAGAACCTCCTACCTATTGCTTGTACCTAAAAGTTTATATTGCCTGCCAAATATCACTGGCCACTTGGTTGACTTATGTGAAGTCTTCACCTTTGAAGCTGAATATGCTTTTCCAACATATGTTTCATTTTCCATAAAAAAACATATGTTCCATTTAGTACTCTAAAAGAGAAAATTTTAGAGCAATTACTCTAGAAGAGATAAAATACATGTATACACTAAGAGAAAAAACGGGAGAAGAAGGAACAACAAGAGATTACAATAACTCCTGTTAACTGAAATCCTGTTCTTCTCAATTGATCCTTCACGGGCTCCGTAATTTTTCTCGATGTCTGTTCAACTTGGCAAATATCTTCTTTCTTCTAAAATCTGTCATCAATAAGTTTACGTTTATATCACAACACTTTAGATATTGGATAGAGTCTAATTGTCTATGCTACAGACGGGGTGTGTGATAATCCAGCAGCTATTCATATAATTTATTCTTGTCATTTACTAAATGTTTACCTGTCCAATATCTTTTTTAGTTTTGATCAGTCTAAAACATTCTTATATGCCTCGATATAATGTTAAAGAGGTATGCTAGATTTTGCTATTTCCATCTCGTATTCATGTACCAGTTTTTTTTTTTTTTTTGCTTTTTGACCTTCTAAAAAAAAATAAAATAAAATAAGAGAGAGAGAGAAAGGCTTTTGCCTTTTGTGCATGTATGTTATTAAAAAAAATATTTGACCATTACAGCCTCACTTTTATCCATGTTGTCTCGAGTATAACTGAAGTCTCATGAAATCCTTTCTCAGTTAAACAGAGTTGTTAGCGAACCAAGGACAGCAGGAGTTATTGGTGATAGAGGATCCTTTTCCAGAGAAAGTAAGTGAAATGGACATATATCTCTCATATTATCTCTTTGCATATATTATAATGAATATGAATATTTTAGTCTACTCAATGTCATGTTTTTTGTATGGTAGTTGAATTTCCTTTATTAGTGAAGCAGTAAATACTTTGTTATTCGGTTATAATAGTTAAAATCGTTAAAGTGAAAGGTTGCATAAATATGTCTGGCTTGATAATAAAGTCTTTTGGTTGAATTCATTATTAAACTTCGAGATTGCTCGCTTTTTAGTCAAGTTAATATTATGATTGTATGGTAGTCGAATTTCCTTTATTAGTGAAGCAGTAAATACTCTGTTATTTGATTATACTGGTTACAATCATTTGGTGAAAGATAGGATATATGTCTGACTTAATAATGAAGTCTTTTGGTTCAACTCAAAATTAACCTTTGAGATTGCTCACCATTTATGTCGTTGGTTGTTTATATTCCAATTTTCCAAAATAATATGATTATATAACTTTTTTACATACTGAAATTATATGCAAATGAGTCAAAGGTAAACACAGGTTATTGACGTCACAAACTTTATTTACTTATAGTGTGACTATCTGAGTTCTCTATAGCTAGATCCATGCCCTGAAGTTTTTCTTCTCTTAATTTGGTCCTCTGTTGATATGCTGCCTCACATTACTCATGACCTTGCTACATGTGTGGCAACCTTAAGAAATATCAATGGCTACCAAATGCTGACTTTTGCCTTCATATTCTTATCTTCTACCTTGGCACATGTTATCAGGTTCGTCAACTGCAGATTGGACCCAAGAAACAGATTTCACGAACTGGATTGATCAGCAAATATTAGAAGCTGAAAACGTTCAAGAAAGTAAAAGGTGGTGGTCGCAGCCACACCTTTCTTCACCCTGGTTAGCTAATAGCAAACCGTTGTACAGATCATCCTCATCTCCTCAGCAACAGCAACAACAACAGCAACAACAACAACATTTCACCAGTGAGCCTATCCTTGGGCCAAAGACGTCTTTTACTTCTTACCCTCCACCTGGCGGACAATTCCAACCTCCAGCAAACCTCACACGCCATTCAAGTATTCCATCACTTTCTGGTGGGCTGCAAATGCCTGGTGCTAATTTCTCCCCTCATCCCAATGCTTCATATCATTTGGGTGGATCACTTCAAGGATTGCACTTGGCTGCAAATATGTCACAGGTTACATCTCCTAGCCTCTCAATAAATAATAGGTCAAGAAATTATTGGTCAAACCAAGGTAGCCTCTTTGCCAGTGAACATGAAAATCTCTTATCAAACTTGTTACCTCAACATTTACCTCCCCCAAATCATTTAATCTCTTCACAAATGTTGTCACAGCAGCAACAACACAGAATACAACAGTCATCTCTTTCCCATTTGTCTCACTTCCAACCTAATTTATTCACCTACAATATGAATAAGTTCGATGGAGTTATTGGTATACCTGATCTGAGAGAACAGAGGCTGAAATCATCACAAAGGGGAAAACAGAACAAACAGATCTCTCGGCAGCCTTCAGAAACCAGCAGCCTAAGAAGTGAAAATAGTTGGCCACAGTTTAGATCAAAGTACATGTCGTCTGATGAGATAGAAAGCATTCTGAGAATGCAGAATGCTGCTACCCACTCCAGTGATCCATATATAGATGATTATTACCACCAGGCATGTATTGCCAAAAAATCAGCTGGTTCAGGATTAAATCAAAATTTCTGTCCAACATCAATAAAGGATCTGCCTTCTCGATCTCGTGGTAGTAATGAACAACATGCATATCTTCAGGTTGATGCACTTGGAAGGCTTCCATTCTCTTCTGTGAGAAGGCCTCGACCTCTTCTCGAGATTGATACTCCATCTTCATCAGGTGATGGTATCCATGATCAGAAGTCATCAGTGAAGCCCCTTGAGCAAGAGATCATGTTGGCTGCCAGAATAACCACCGAGGATGGTATTTGCGTGCTGCTTGATGTAGATGATATTGATAGGTTTTTGAAAGTTAACCCACCACAGGATGGTGGGTTACAACTGAGGAGGAAAAGGCAGATCCTCCTGGAAGGGCTTGCAGCATCACTTGAGCTTGTTGATCCACTGGGTCCTGGTAAACCTGGGCATTCTGTTGGGCTCTCTCCAATGGATGACCTTGTTTTCCTCCGAATTGCCTCTCTGCCGAAAGGGCGCAAGATGTTGTCTCGTTTCCTTCGCCTTCTTATTCCTGGAAGTGAACTCGCTCGAGTAGTTTGCATGGCCATTTTTCGCCATCTAAGGCTCTTGTTTGGTGGTTTGTCTTCTGACTCGAGTGCCGCAGATGCAACAAACAAACTTGCAGAAACTGTCTCTCTATGCGTGCACGATATGGAATTGAGTGCCCTTAGTGCATGTCTTGCTGCTGTTGTCTGTTCATCTGAACAACCTCCTCTTCGACCGCTTGAAAGTTCAGCCGGTGATGGCGCCAGCATAATTATAAAGTCTGTTCTTGATCAGGCAACAGCTCTTTTGACAGATCCTCATACTGCAAGCAATTATAGTGTCAATAACCGAACACTGTGGCAGGCATCATTTGATGCTTTCTTCGGGCTTCTCACCAAGTATTGCCTGAACAAATATGACAGCATTATGCGGATGCTGATTATGCAGTCACCAAATATTTCAACTGTGGGGTCTGATGCAACTAGAGCTATTAGCAGAGAGATGCCTGTTGAATTGTTACGTGCAAGTCTTCCCCACACAAATGAGCACCAGCGAAAAATACTTATTGAATTTGCTCAGAAGGCTATGCCTGTTCCTGGTTTTAGTGCTACTGGAATTAGTTCTGTAACTTCCGAGTCAGTTCCTAGTTGATATTTCAATTAACTAGATGGGCCTGAACATCATGGGCATCATGATGTATTTATTTAATGTCTTGCCCCGACATTTTGATTATCCAGATGTTGGATCCTTCGGTAACCAAATGTGCATGTGGTCGCATATATTGAACATAAGAAATGGAGGGTGTTAGCTTTTTTTATAGGCTAATGACTCTCTTTTATCCTTTTCGACATGCTTATTTCATTATCTGTTGTGAACTGAAGTGCAAATGCAAAAGTTGGGAACTTTCTTGAGTTGGTTGGGGGTTTTCCTTTTGGAGCATGCTTAATTTTGATGCTCCACGCTGGAACCTCACAACCATAGTCGGAAATTTGTACAGGTTATAATATTGGGACATCTTCTTTTGTTGAATTCCTTGTATGAGACTATTAGTTGTTATAGCACCTAAAATGGCATAATCATATCTTCTTTCTTTTCACCTCTGATACGAAAGATCAATGTGATTATACTTTGCAGATGAACATATCATGAAAATGGCATGTATTAATGTGTTACTAATTTATTGTTTCTTACTATAGCAATTAGCAAGAAAAGGGAATAGAGTTTTGGCGGGTTACAAGAATTTTGGCGATCATTTTAATAAATGATAGCTTTCTGTACTTTCAACCTCTCTTTCGTGCTTCAGTTACTTGTCTGGAAGTTTTCTTTTTTAAAAATCCTGATTGACAATTTTTTTATGCGCTGGGCCAAGCAGCGCAATGGTACCTCACTTGGGAGAATTGGGTATTATGCTTGTTTTGATTAGATAACTTCAGTAACTTCTTCCCCTAAATGCATTTTGATTCCAATTCGCAAATTATTTTGATAGCAGCAGAATACAAGAGAACAATTGTTCTATCTTCAAGTTTCATGAAAAATATATATGATTTGCCTACATGAAATCTCCATGTTTTTTTAGACTATTTTCTTAAGCATGAAAAATATCTATCTGGTTCATTTTAACTAGAAAGGCGTCTACCCACTTCACATTCTTCTTATTCTGCATCGACGATTTGGTTTCCTTTGGTCGTTCAAAATCGTTCTCAAGTCATCTTGCCAATTCATATTCGTGGGTTTGCCGTTTTCTTGCATTTGCTCAATTAGTACCAGAGATGCTGCTTGTGTCATGGCTGTCATTCCACACGTCTGACCTGGCCTCATTTAGCCATACATATTACATCTCAACAATTTCCGTTATTATTCCAATGTATCTGTTTTCACAAGACCAGAGATTATGAGTTCGAATTCTATTTGTAGGGACTAATGTGCCCCTTTAATGTCAAATCTTTATTTTCTTTGTATTGTGACCATAAACCTTCCTTTGTAATTGAATCAAGGGTTACTGGTCAATAAATTACTTTTTATTAAGGAATACCAATGGACGCCCTTCTTAGTCCAATTTTCTTCAATTCTAATTATGAAATTTTAGTATTTCATGTTATTATAATTAAGTTTCACACGAGGTCAACAAATAATCCATTTACACAAACATTGAACCCATTGCGTTGTCATTAAATGAATGCGTGTAGTAGTATTTATTAGTACTGTAGTAGCCATGAAATCTTGCATTTGTGATGATTATTCATAATTACAATTATCCTATTAAATCGTTCATCTATAAATTTATATATGTATAATATACTTATGAATCACAATAGTAGATGACTGTGATTAGATTTTACGCATCATCAATAAATACTCGATTCACATAAACTCTGAACCCATGTCAATATATTAAATGTATATCAGAATCAATTATTTATTGACGTAATGTGAAATATAAGTATAGCTAGTAAATCTTATATTTGTATTTATGTATCATGATTTAAATTATCCTTATGAAAAATATATCGTTGATATATAAATAGTCTATATGCATACGTCTAACTATGTTCTTAAATTTAAAATTTAATGATTATTATAATTATGTTTGACATAGTGTTAATAAATAAGTTTAAACCACCCAACAAACATTAATACATCAACCATTCCGTCCTATTTAGCATTTTACATACAACACTTTTCCATGATTTGTGAACTAACACAAGAAATCAAAACAAACAAAAATCATTAGAGAAAGTTAGATACGTTCGAATTGTAGTACTTTTATCTTTTTTTGTCACATTGATATTTAATTAAAATACCATTTAACTAGTAGTGTTCTAAGTTGTTGCGTTTTTTCTTGAAAAGATAAAAACAAAAAACTCATTTTTTTTAAAAAAAAAGAAAAGTTAGGTCCAATCTACGTGCTTCCATTTTTTTCAAATTTACAATACAAATATTTATTGATTTAGTGATGATTATCATGTGTAGATCATATTAGTGCCCTCTTCTGTGAATGAATTGTCTGTATTTTGCCTTGTATTTAAATGAGTCGGAGAGCCATTTAAATTTCATCATGCCACGTTCGATTGCGTAGTGGCGAGGGAAGTATCGCGCTCTATTGCAAAATCACAAGTTCATGTGTAAAACTGTTATAGAGAAATTAAAAAATTTCGTGTTCAGAACAAAATGTTTCATTTCTAATTTCTGTATAATCGTAAAACATTGTGTGTTCGTTAAATTCCACCTACCCTTCTTCTTCTTTGTTAGAATTTATGCACGAAAGAAATTATGCACCGTAAGAAAAATATGAGAAATTTATGGCGATGCAAAGTTTTATTAGATGGAAGAAACATTAGAGGATTACGAGATCAACTTGAACCCAATAGAAATTATAGATCAATTGAGACTTTGAATTAATCCTTCAAAATAGAACACCTATCTCGTAATAAGAAAATAAATCAATTAGGAATCACATATAGAATATCTCTAAAAGTTTTCACCCAGGGATCGGACACCCTCCACAAGCTCGTTGACTGAGCAGCGAGACCCTCGTATGAAATCTACTAAAGCGACTGACTACATTATCAACATTCTTCTTCTTCTTCAATGGATGGTGTGGATGTTGCTTTGGCAAATCGGTCCATCTTCATTTATCGGACAGATGCAAATAGTTATAGACCACTATAGTAGGGCTGCGTTTGGTACGAGAACATTAGTAGAATATTAGTTCTTGAGAACTAATTGATTTGATAGAAAAGTTTAGGTTGATGTTTGGATGAAAAAATGTAATGATGATGATTTAAAAAGTTGATGTAATGGACAAGTTTTAGTGGGTGTTTGAATAAAAAAAGAGAACTAAGAATATAATTTATTATTTTATGAGTTATAAAATTATAGTAAATATGAATATGTTATTAATATTATAATTAATGTAAATCATTATATTATTAATATTATTTTTATTTATTTTTATTAAATCTTTTAAATATTATTAATATTATAATTTACGTATATTTTAAGATCTAAATATAATACACTTTTTAAAAAAATAATTGAATAGTTTAATTAATAAAATATTTATTAATTATTAGAGCTAATTATTTTATAATTTTTAATTAATAACATTTAATAAATTATGTTATAATATCCCTAAATTATATTATAATAATGTATTAATTTATTCTAAATTATATATGCATACATTATAAAATAATTAAAAATAAATAAAATTAAAAAAAGTCAAAGAATGCTGCGCAAAAGTAAAAATAAATAAATGTTCAGTTCTTGTCGAAGACAAAAATATTTGACGAGAACTTTTCGTAAAACGTTCTCGTCAAAGTCACGTGACGAAAATATTTAATGTTTAACAAAACAATCGGAATATTTGATTTGTTCCGTGCTATTAAACACAGCCTAGAAGTCTTCTATACTTGTGCACTCTGAGGTTTTGTCCCCATTGTTTGTTTGTTGTCTGCATTAATTAAAGTGAAGCTCGTTCAGAAAATGAGATGGCTGCTGTCTGAAACTGTAAGGAGTTGCAACAGTGATCTACATGAACTGAAGTGGCAGCATGTTGGAGGTGCCATCAAAATTTGGCTCTAAATTTCTGAGCAGTTTATAGCTTCAAGTTAAGAATGATGGTTGTCAGAGCTGGCATCCTTGTTGACCTGCACAGCGGCTGACGGCTAAAACAGGAGAAAATAATCAGAGAAAAAAGTATGGCATGGATGGTAAAGATCATCTCAAGTTCAATTGATTCCTCACGAGTTAGTTGTTGTTCTTTGTTGGCCGCTGACGAAACAATGAGGTCGAATTGGTATGTTAATTCATATTAACTACAATAGAAGGCTTATTAGATTGAGGCTTATTAGATTGGATGGCTAGTCATCCGCTGAACATGGAATATGAAAGTTTAAGATTGAACTTCATTTTGCAAACCATAAAATGAAAATGAAATCAAAGTAAGCAATTCAGTTCCATGAATGGGAAATGATACAAAAATAATTTTGCAAAGAGATGTTCCTCAGGAAATTAATGACTTCAATTCCTTGAGAGTGTTAGTAGCTCCACTAATTTTGCAAAGTATATCGTTGAAAATAGTTCAAATATTAATAGAATGCTCAAATCTCGGGCCGGTTGGTTCAAGTGGATGGGTTTGAATTTCGAGTTAAGAGAGAACTGATCCATCTGTTTTGGCGAAAATGTTTTTTTTTTACAAAAATAGTTTCTTGGCTTTCTACCGTTAAATAGATCGCTCAATTTTAAAAATATTTTTTTATTGACAAAAAGATAGGCCAAAATTTGGGGAAAATAATTTATTTTTTTCCAAATAAAAAATTAGTTTGCTCACTTTCTTGCATACTCAATTTTTTCCAAACACACGAGTAAATCGAAATTCATTTTCCTTGAGTCTCTAAAAATTATCATTGTAACGCCCAAAAATTGCTCCTCTGCCACGTAGGCAGTTACTACACTATTGACCATGATCATTCAACAAAATGACATACGTGGCATCAATATAATATAAAATATAATCAAAGTCTTTAATGCGGAAGTTTAAATGTTGGAATGTCAAAAGACATCGATAGTTAATGCAATCTATAATAAAGCGGAGAAAAATCACCACTTAACAAGTTCATCGAAAAGAAAGGTTCGATATGCGGAAGAACATGATGTCTATCAATAGAAAAAAACATGCTGAAATGTAAATGCATAATTCAAGGGCTTGTAACAGTAGTTTGTGTCATGTGCAGCGTTTTCCAAGCTTTGTGCCCTCTATCACCTCATTGAGCAGCATTCTCACCTGCAAAATCTCAATGCAGAAGAATGGAATATCAGTGAGCAAAAAGCTCAGCATAATAGCAATATAGACGGTGAAATAGGGATAAATGATAATCATATAACCAATATATCAATGATGAACAATACTGTACTCTGATTTCTATGCATTAACTATAATGGATTAGTATATCATTATTTGACAATATCAATATCTGTGCTTTGTTCTTTACTATGATCATACTTTGTGTTTACTTTACATTATATTTACCATACCATGTTCCATGCTTTATTGTACTATATTTCATGCTGTACAATACTTTGCTTTGCATTTATATTACTGTGAGTTGCACTACATCTTTTATATTACTATGATATCTTTAAAGTTAGTTGTCCTATACGAGCTTGACTTTATTAGATTGGAATATTAGATGTGCCTCTATATCTATAAAGCCAGTAAGCCCATAAGGGAAGGAGTGCGACAATGTGTCACCCAATTCAGAATGTAGGTGTGAGATGACCTACACCCTAAGAACAATGGTCATTTAAGAATCTGTAAGTTCACTATCTCATTAGTTAGCTACATGTCCATCTGGCTTAATACTGTGATCTTCGAGGGGAAGGAGTGTGACCAATGTATCACTCTTCTTCGAGACACAGGTGGGAGAGAACATGAAGTCTCAGGAACAGTGGTCATTTAAGATTTGTAGGTTCGCTGTCTCCTCAGATAACTACCTGTCTCTTTCTATTTCATACTGTAATCCTTGTTTCATATAATGAAACGTCACATAATAATCATGTGTCTTTATCTTTACTTTATTTATCTTTACTTATCATGTAATCTATAAATCAGGATCCAAATGGACGTTAATCTCTGTTCAATAGGGTTCAGCCAGTATAAGTGAACTAGTTAGAGTCTCCGATTATGATTTATGAGTCGGACTCAAATTAGGCAGAATCCGATTCGGACTATGTCAATATCAAAAGTAATTCTATGTCTCTCTATATCTTTGGGTGAGTCGAACCGGTTGGTTCAGACCGATGATCTGACTAAATCGGCCGGTCTGAACTGACTGGTTTGTCTGAACCGATCGACCGTTCCTGATGACCGGTTGACCGTTCTCTAGCATCGGTCAACCAATCCTTTTGGATCGGCCGATCGTGTTCTTTGTCGGGTATTTGTGAATCGGTCGGTCGTATGCATAAGGTCGATCGACCGATTACTCTAGGATCGGTCGACCGTCCTGGTGGTCGGTCGACCAGTCGTAAGATCATAATCAGATCAGTCGATCGATCAGAAGTCCGGTTGGCCGATCATGAAATCAGATTTGTCCGTTGACAGATAGATCGGTCGACCGCCATGGTGAGGCCGGTCGACCGATCGATAAAAACTCGTGAGAGTTCTTTGCGCGGACCGATCGATCGTTGATAATATCGATCGACCGATCTCAGCGATAACATAGAGCCGCCGAACTTCGTTCTCGATTCTGGCGGTCTTTCGCCATCAAATCATCACGACATGAATAAGAAAAATGTAGATAACCATCTCAGGATCATGATGAACTATTCCTATGCATTAAACAATCCGTATTTCTTTGTCTAGGGATTTAAAACGCTAAGGTACCTTTCCGTTCGACTGTTGGAGTTCGTCGGTCCTGTTCACGTAATCCGATCGATCGTCGGCCGCCTCCGGTCGTCGAGGGAGTTCGTCTGACTCTTGCGCACGTCGATGGAGGGTCGCCGTGCATCGAAGGGTCGTCAATCGTCGGATTGTTGCTTCGATGCATCGCCTCTGTTCTGCTCGTGCGTCCGCTCGTCGTCGTCGGAGTTGAAGGAGAGGGGAACGGGTGGCAGCCGGCCGGGTGTCCAAGGGTCCAAGGGGGCGCGAGAGTCTCCTCGCGTCCCCTTTTATAGTTTGATCGATAGGGGAGAAATTTTCTCCCCTAGTCGGTCGTTTCCATATTGCAATGTTTCATTTTTTTTTCAAAATCGAATTTGATTCAATTCTCATTAATTGCATTAAAGTTTGATTTCTGAAACGTTTCTTTGTTTGAATTTTTCGTAGACGTTACCGTCATCGTAAAAAGAAATATTTAGGAGGCCACGAAAATAATTGGTCAAAATGTAAGAAGTTGATTTTTTATGTAATGAATATTAGGAATCTCATGAAAAAGAAATGTGACGGGGAGATAAGATGCTCAACATGGCTTGCTACATAATATGCCGACTAGGCATTTGTTGTGAGAAGAGAAAGATGTTCAATCAAGGTGTGCAATCTTTTATTATTTTCTTATGCCTTATTTGTTGGGAGGGAAACGAATTCTGAAAATTTTCTTTGCTTGACTCCCAAAAAAAAAAAGAAAAGATGATGATCGAAAAATAGATTCTAGATTTATTGGATATACACTAATAAGAAAGAAAAACCTTTCCCTAACATCTAACTGTAAAGCAGTTAATTGATAATATTGCCGTTTTCTAGTAACGAACAGGAAAAAAAAAACAAAATAGTTTGTCAAAAAAATTTCTCAAATTTATTTTCCCACAATCCATATTTTCAGAGAGTTTGGAAGATAAGATCGGATGTTTTCCAGTGTTCCATCACATACACGAATAATGAGGTTAGGAGATGAATGCAAAAAGGCAAAAAAAGAAAACACAGAGAAATGAAAAAAAAATTTCCCTACAACAACAACTCCAAGTAACAACAACAATCCGTACAAGCACACAATGTGGCCTAGACAAGAAACAAATCATATTACACTGCGGCAACCTGAGAGATACGATCGATATGTTCACCTACACAAACATCACAAACGAACCGACGCAAAAGCATACACAGAAACAACAAAAAATGACAAGAGAATGAACTTGAAATATCATCTGGTCGGTCAAACACTTCAGACGGCGTCAACATCCTCCTCCCCCTCTTCCTCATACTCTTCATCTGCTGTTGCATCCTGATACTGCTGATACTCGGCCACCAAGTCATTCATATTGCTCTCAGCTTCAGTGAACTCCATTTCATCCATACCCTCACCAGTGTACCAGTGCAAGAAAGCCTTCCTCCTGAACATGGCAGTGAACTGCTCGCTGACACGACGGAACATCTCCTGAATTGAGGTTGAGTTACCAATAAATGTTGATGCCATTGTCAACCCTTTTGGTGGGATATCACACACACTGGACTTGACATTGTTAGGTATCCACTCCACAAAGTAGGAGGAATTCTTATTTTGGACATTGATCATCTGCTCATCCACTTCTTTTGTACTCATCTTCCCCCGGAACATCGCTGAAGCAGTAAGATAACGGCCATGGCGTGGATCAGCAGCACACATCATATTTTTGGCATCCCACATTTGCTGGGTCAGCTCAGGTACAGTGAGGGCACGATATTGTTGTGATCCTCTGGATGTCAAGGGCGCAAAACCAACCATGAAGAAGTGCAGACGGGGGAAAGGAATTAAGTTGACTGCAAGCTTGCGGAGGTCAGAGTTCAGTTGACCAGGAAACCTTAAGCAACATGTGACACCACTCATTGTAGCAGATATGAGATGATTAAGATCGCCAACTGCAAAATAAGCAAAACAACAGCATTTGAGGCAAGATATTGACTTAAACAGGGAACTAAGGAAAAGCAATATGGAATTATTATTTGGGAGAACAAAGAAAGTTGCAAAGTGTAATTAGTATCTTTGATGGAAAGGGAAATGTAACTATGATATAGTAATCCCGGTTAATATTCAATAAGAAAGTGGAATGCCACTTGAAAACATAGCCCCTAACGAAAATGGAATCTAGATCCAAGTACAAAATATTTAACTTACAGGTAGGAGTGGCAAGCTTGAGTGTGCGGAAGCAGATATCATACAACGCTTCATTATCAAGCACCATGCATTCATCAGCATTCTCCACGAGCTGATGAACTGAAAGAGTAGCATTGTATGGTTCCACAACTGTGTCAGAAACCTTTGGTGATGGGAAGACAGAAAAGGTCATCATCATGCGATCGGGATATTCCTCTCTGATCTTAGAAATAAGAAGGGTTCCCATGCCCGACCCAGTTCCTCCTCCCAAAGAGTGGCATACTTGGAATCCTGTCAAGATTGAGGGAATTAAAAAAAAAAAGGTCAATAACATTCTGAATTAATCGTAGAGCATACATATGCATCAAAGAATAATACCGAGAAACAAACATCAATTTATATGAATCAGTAACAGAATTTTCTTCTTCTGCCAGAAAATATTGTTGAGTTATTTTAAATGGCACATTTCAGATCAACAACTCCCAACTGGGTTGCGATTCCATCTCTTAATATTTGGTCTGAAAGTATAAATCAAAACAAATGAATGTATACAAATATGAAAAGGTTTGAATAAATAAACTACAATGAGTCCTTGGTGCAAACCATTTGGTTTCAAGCATGTGAACCTTAACCTTCAAATAATTTATATAGGTTCATATTACTACATATCCAGTATAAGACACCTTTCTTTAAAAATATTGAAATTTACTTTTGGACAGTCAACCTTTTGTAGAGGCACAAACTTCTAAGGTTTCATCTTTCCTCAAAACAGGACATTTAAAAGGTCATGTAAGGGCCTGTCTGGATTGAGGTTAGAAGAGGATAAAGAGAGAGAGGGGAAGGGAAACCTTTTTTTACCTCGCATATGCAATTTTAAGATTGGGAAATGGAGTATGGAGGGGACTGGAAGGGAGATTTCAGGCCCATCTAACTAATAGTATATATTCTTTCCCGTGTCTAAAATTTATATACATACATCACAGTAGTTCTGCTATTGTCCTATATATAATATGCTTTCAAATATAGAGGTATTTGATAATTGGAGAGCATCCAGAAGGGCCAGAACATCGCTCCATCTCATCCGACAAACATGAATTTTATTTCTAACATCAAATATTTCTTCACTTCTTAAATAATTGACATAAGGAACTTAAGTCCATTACTTTCTTGAGCGACAACTTAAACCAGCTTTCACTGCAGTCCTCATGCCTCTCACAAACCTGTCATAGGTATAAAGGGTCTGAATATCTCCTATAAACACTTTTTCCTAACACTCACCAAACCACTTCTTTAGAACTCTATAACAAGTTTCTCCAAGCGTATAAAAAAGCATGCAATTATCTCTTCTCAACATTTTGCATTAGCTTCTTTTATGAGTAAATAGCTTATGTGGCAACATCTTTTGCATTATCACAGTTCACGAGGATTTCAGATCATGGGAACTTTTGCTTGGAGAACAAAACAATAAAAGCAATAATATATGAAACACATCTTAAACAGCATGTAATCTACATGTACATCAGGCAGCTGCATGGATCAGTTATTCCTTCATGTGATTTCAAGCGGATGGAATTATCTATAAGCTCATAGAACTTCTTGCTGAATTTTTTATGGACTATCTTCTTCTCAAACTTATCCTAGGACAGCTATTCGCCAAAGCTATATGTGAACTGTTTGGCAATTCTTTCAAAATTTTGAACTTTGAGCACGAATCAAGCTTCTTTTATGTGCACTACTAACGTCAATTAGAACATTATTGTGTACGGGGAACCAATAGGATCTTAAAACAAAGATTGGTGGGACTATACAGCTTCTTTCTATCCTTCTACTGCATCAAATTTATCTATTTTCCCTCAATGCACAAAGAAAATAACTTCCATAACAGATAATGAGATACAAATCCACATACTGTGAGAAACAAATCCAATCTGACAATGCACATAGAATTGACTGATTTCCTAGAGATGTTATTCATGTCAAAACATGGATCAAACTAAAAGAGATTGCAAGAAATAATTTGTACGAATATGTCATGAAGTAGACTGAAGTCAATAAACAGAGCGAATTATGACCAACAAAGCAGAGAGGTGTAGCACATCACTTAGTCACAAATGAAACGAAAAGAAACCCAGGGAATTTGGATAATAATGCAGAGATCTACAACAGTTTGAGCACATGTTCAACAAAACTCCATAAACAAAGAAGAGAAAGAACGCAAACCTTGGAGGCAATCGCAGTTCTCGGCCTCCTTGCGGACGACGTCAAGAACGGCGTCGATGAGCTCCGCACCCTCGGTGTAGTGGCCCTTGGCCCAGTTATTCCCGGCGCCAGATTGGCCGAAGACGAAGTTGTCTGGGCGGAAGACCTTGCCATAGGGCCCCGAGCGGAGCGAGTCCATGGTCCCGGGCTCCAGATCCATGAGCACGGCGCGGGGGACGTATCTCCCGCCGCTGGCCTCGTTGTAGTAGACGTTGATGCGCTCGAGCTGGAGGTCGGAGTCGCCGGCGTAGCGCCCCGTCGAATCGATCCCATGCTCATCGCAGATCACCTCCCAGAACTTGGCCCCGATCTGGTTGCCGCATTGTCCCCCCTGGATGTGAAGGATCTCCCTCATACTTGCGGCGGTCGGCGCTGATACCTCCGGGAACTGCGGCGGAGCGGATCCGAGGGAGACGGTGACGACGACGACGGCAACGGTGAAAGGAGTGCAGATTTGGAGGGAGACGCAGAGCTAATTATTTCGATGAGGTGTGGTCACCGGTGTGGACAGTTCGAGATGTAGATGTTTACTACTTTTAGCGGGAGAACGTGCGCGGTAACGGGCACTTCGAGTGAGCGGAAGCGAAAAATATTTTATTTGGAATGCTTCGCTGGAAGCACGCGGCGTCGGACAAATTGATGGCTGGCTGGCGATTTTGGTTTCCGTTAGTGTTGCCGTTCGCGTCTGTTTTCTTTTACGTGGGGGGAGTTAAGTTCCCGTGCAACTTTTATAAATCATAACTGTCGCCACGATGGTTGTTTAGTAAGGGTAAATTAATGGGCCTCAGTATTGGGCTCCTCCAATCGCCCAAATAGACTTTATGGCCCAATTATTTATTGTGTACATATTTTTGACACACATAAAAAGGGATTAGAGAAATATTATGTAGAATAAAAATGATCATTATCTATTTGCATAAATTTTAAATAATAGTTTGTTTTTGGATAATATTTTTTTGAAAAAAGTTATGAGCAGTTCAAACGAAAATTAACTCATATTTCAAACCTTTCAAAAACTAAAACACACGACTGTGTGTGTGTGACATGCAGACAATAGTGTAATCAATGAATAATGGCTGAATCATGGATAAAAGTTATATTTCAGAGGTTCAAATGAATACGTATTTCCTAAGCTAAGAATTGAATTAGACAACAGGTATACAATAACAAAATGGGCATAAGTTACTACATTATTTAGTTTTTTAAGTTAAAATCTCCCTTTTGTTAAGTATTATCTTCCAAACTAAACTTTTGTTATACGCCCATAAAACTTTAACATAATTTTAGTTGTCTTGTATTCGCATTACCCAATTGTGATTGATCTGTATAGAGCATATTGGAAGAAACAAAATAATACATATAGAAGTTCCACCATGTCCATGCTATAAGAGGTATGTAAGCCTTCTTACTTTTTCTTATATATTGTTACTTTTAGTATCATTTTGTACTTAATATTAACACAAGTTTACCAATGATACCTTTGTAACTCAAGCATTTAAAAAGGATCTTATTCTCGATGTCATATTTTCGCATATATAGTACCCATATTTCAGTGGAGAGCAACTTAGTACTCCCCTGCATTTTTTATAACCAAACATTTTATTATCAACCCTTCCCTAATTGTAGAGAATTTTCTCTTAAATGTGGGGGAACGGGGAGCCAACAAAATTGACCATTTTTAGTAGTTCATCTAGGCATCCCCTTCGTCCACGAAAGTTTGTCAAAGCATTCGCTCGGAACAAATCGTCCTAAAATCATGACATTTTAAAATCTAGAAAGCAAATAGTTCTATCACTCAATTAAAAGAACATGTCCAGACAGTGGACAGATCTGAATGCAATACGAGTTGAAGAAAACTCATAACAAATTAGTATTATGACATCTTTGTCGGGACCAGGGTGAAAGTGAGTCGTGCTAACCTTTAAATCTTGAGTGATTTTTAAGCATATAATAGCACTCCGAAATTTATTTATGAGAAAAAAATCGACATAAATGTATTAGACCTTTTCAAGTTGGGACCCTATTTAAAATAATATTTAAAAAAATATATAAACACTAAATGTATCGTATTAGCTGTTGAAAAAAATATAATTTATCTCTAAGTTCAACTTTTTTACGTAACCAAACTAAATTAACATATTATCACATTTATAATTCAAAATATTGTGATAATTAAATATAAACTTTATGAAAACATATTAATAACTTAATAATGTTCAAGCTCTTACATCAAAATAACTCGTTACCATATCTAATCTAATAAATCTCATTTGTAAGCTGAAGTCAAGGTTGTGAAAATCGCACTGGTCATCGACCGACGAGACCTCTAAATCAAGTCGAAATGATTTGACCGGTTGAATCGAAAGGTCGAACTAGATATAATAAAATAATATCACACGCATATTTCAAAATTCAAACTTCAAAGTTCAGAACAACTGTGGTAGGTCGCCTCGCGACGACCGCAGCGCCAGGACGGTGGTAGGTCACCTCGCGACGGCCATAGCACTAGGACGGCGGCAGGACGCCTCGTGACGGCCATAGCAACAAGACGGTCACAGGTCGCCTTGCGACAGTCGCAACACCAGGACGGCGGCAAGTCGCCTCGTGCGGCCGCAGCAACATGACTGCGGCAGGGATGCCTAACAACGACCGTAGCAACATGACTGTCGACTGCGGCAGGGTCGCTTGTGATGGTGTGGCCATGGCGGCGACGTCAAAGAGAGATGAGGATAACATAGGGATTGTGCGAGAATCAAGAATATCATAACTAAAAAATAATGAAGCGACCTTTAATTACTTGAAAACTCCAGTGTCAAGAAGTTGTAGGAGATGATCAATGAGTAGTCGCCGTCGTCGTAGGAGAGAGATCGATGAGCAATCACCGACCGATGTCGTAGGAGAGAGATCGATGAGCAGTCACCGACCAATGTCATAAGAGAGAGATAGGTGAGCAGTCACCGACCGTCGAGATGCTTCATAGATGATTTGATGATTCAACGATCCTTCAATGAAACAAACACGAGGGATAATCGAAACTCGAAAGATAAGAAGATGTTAGGGTCGGCTCATCTTTTTTTTTTACTTTGAATCTGTTGGTTCTCCAAAAAAGGTTTGGTTCTTCCATTTTACCTATTTTATCCGGGTCTTGATCGGTCTCGATCGATTCTAAGCGGTCCAACGTGCCATCCGATTTTCGAGTTGAATCAAACCTGCTCATACTGTCGAGCGACGGTTGGATCGGCCGAAGAGGTCAGTCTTGTCTAGTCTAAACAACCTTGGTTGATGACATTTTAAATATATATTTGATTCTACTAGGTCAATTTTTTTGGTTAGGAGCCATCATTTAAATATGTGATTTTAATTATTCTAAAAAAACTGACCTAATATTTAATTGGGGTTACATTTTTTATTTTTTCGAGTTGATTTTTTTGCTTGGATAAGCTTTTCGGATTGCTAGTTTTGTACTTATACCCATAACTCGAACTACTTGGGTGTGCCACGTTCGATGACTAATGCAAATGGCATCAAACTCAACCCGTGATCAAGTTGTCGCACAAGACAAGACCTTCTCGAGCGAGATTGTGACAAAATGAAGGATTTAATGGTTGTCCACCCTCTTGAAAGAGGTGGAGATGCCTGCCTAAATCAGACACTGTCTGATCTAAAATTGAGTGGATGGATGAAGGCGGCTGGTTCAGCAAGTCATATGAGTGAAGGCCGACGGTTCACGAGGACAGCACCATCCAGTTCGATCTGTGCGTCGACGATTCGGTTCAGCATATTTAATGGCATCAAGTCATGCACTTTCATGAACCTTTCACGCCATAAATAAATGTTTAAGAAACTAAGAATTGTAGCTTGATAAACTAACATAAATGTCCAAGAAACTAAGGTGACATAGAAATGTCATCAAACCAACATAACATCTTAAGAATAATGTGATAGCAACTAATGTTAACATTTCACTTTCAACATAACATGACACAAGACCTCATGAGCAAATTTGCTATCAAGATGCAATGCTCCCAACACAACAATAGATAGCAACAACAATTCACACTCCATTCCCAGCAATCTAAATGAAATAAAAAAAATGTGTTATTCACGTAGAAAATCCAACAAATGAATAGAAGTAAGATAGAAAAATGAAATGTGACCTTCATTTTCATAATTTGAAAGGTAGTAAATATTACATATCATGTAGTTCTTCTTCATTTTCAAGATCCTATAAATAAAATAAGACAAAGTATTAATTAATGGTTCGATGAAAAGATAATAAAGATAAAAGATGTAAAATAATTTATACCTTCAACATTGGACATGTTCTCTTATCATGTCCTTGCTTTCCACACTTCCCACAACTTCTTCTTTTAGACTCATTTTGGGACATCAAAATTTCAATTCCAAATTTAACCCTTCCAATATTTTTCTGCCTACCCTTAGACTTCACACGAAGTGGGTCACGAATAATGAATTGTGAATCATTCAAGGTGATTGAGGTTGATTGACTTAGAGGATTTTCGATTGTACTTCCTCGCTCACTATCATGAATTTGACTTGTGCTTGCATTAGTTACATCTGTAATGATATTTGCCATATGGAAAGACCTCATCTTTGCTATTAAATCATCAACATGTGGTGCCCCGAATTGCAAATGTTTAGCTGAGATCAAACCCATCTCTTGTACTTTCCATAAATTATTTTGCCAAGTTAATTTCTGAATGGGTGTTATGCAATCACTATAAGAGGATGTGTTCTCATAAATGGCATGTGCATTTGCATATCTTGCATTTATTGTCCATCGATGAAATACATATTCTTCGAGCAAGGATCGCAATTTTTTCTTATGCAAAATATTTAACATATGACAACAAAATATCCTTTCTTGTTCGAACTTCTTGCAAGAACATTTGACACTAATTGTTTCAAAGTGACTAAACTCAACAATATTTTTCCCCTCATCATTAGTGCTCATATGATAAACCGAGTATATAGATTTATCTAGGTCTTTGTAAATCTTATTAACATCTAAACTGAAAGATTTTGCATATTCTGTTTGAAACTTACAAAATGTGGCATGTGCATAAATGTTACTTGCATATACCTCTAAGGGATTTTTTTAGAATATACGATGCAGGCGAGGAATTTATAGCTTGAAAGTCTTCTCGTTATTAATAGCCCTATCATATTGTTCTACAAAATCTGAAAGTGATGTCTTCGCATTGACATAACCATAAAAAAAAGCATTAATATTTTCTGCCCTTTGAGTGGTCCGCATACCTGCAGTGAACACATCTTAAAAATATAATGAAACTCATTATTCACACTTGTTGTACATTACTTCTAACCAATGTCCATATGAAATTTGGAACTTTTGTTTCAAATAGAGCCAATCATTTTCAAATTCATCTATGTTCGATGATCCATAAAGCCAACTATTGTAGTGTTCTTTAAATGCCAGACGTGAATATAAATCTTGCATATGAGTCATTGCATTCCTAGCAATATACCATGTCAAAAATATATGCTTAGTATGCAGAAAAACCTTGTGTATAGCATTGCCCATAGTGATGTCTTGATCTGTAATAATACATTTTGGATGCTTTCCATTCATACATTTGGACCATTTTTCAAACAGCCATGTTAATGTCTCCTCTGTCTCATCTGCAAGTAAAGCACAACCAAATAAATATGACCTCCAATGATAATTTATTTCAGTGAAAGGAGCAAATGATATTTTCAAATTATTTGTTTGATATGTTGTATCGAACACTACCATATCACCAAATGCCAAATAACTATCTCTTGACCTTTCATCGGCCCAGAAAAAATTTAAAACGATGTCATCTACATCAAACTCCCATCTATGAAAGAAATCCAAGTCAACACTTGTCTTATTTTGAAAAATAGATATAATATTAAGGGTGTCTTTTCTTCTACTTCTTAAATGATCAATACAATTTTGGGCCATTATAAGTGATTCGCCAGACATATTAAATGCTCTAGCAATTTTGGATGAACCCATGCCGAAGTCATACAAGTTATCGATAGCCTCTTTGGATATTGCACTGATTTCTTTATGCGACCTTAAATACTTTACCTTGGAAGGACTTGCAAGAAGATGATTGTGCTCTTCTTGAAATTTTCTTATCTCTCAACTTCCATCTTTTCTTACACCAACATATAGATGAACTCGACAATCGTCCCTAACTTCTCTTCTTTGTGTAAATGCTTTTTCAATTCCTTGCTTCAATCTCTTATGACATTTTTTAGAACAAACAAAAGTTCTATTAATAAGATTTCCCATAATCTTTGACTTGTGTGAATTTTGTCTTCTAATGGAAAAGCCAGCCATTTTAGCATATATATTATAATATTTATATGTTTCATCTTCTGTGTCAAATGTCATTCCAACGTATGGTTTTGGTAGCTCATAAGATTTGACATGTAGTTCGTCTTCGTCTTTCTCAATATCTTCTTCGTTCAATCCCTCACTAAACACGTCTTCTATATTATTAAGTCCAATGATGCTCTCTACGTCCTTCTGCATAATACTAAAACATGTAAATAATTAATCATTAGACACACAAACATGTAAGAATAACAATATATTGTGAAGAATTTAATCCATATAATTCATAGTAGGATAAGAAAAAAATTACTTAATTCATTGTTAATTAGTCAAGTTCTTAGCAAATGTTTAATCCACAAATAACATAATTCAATAACATTACAATTAACACATTTATTATTGCACAGTAGACACACAAAACAAAGATTAATTGCTTAATGAATACAAAGATTAATTACTTAATGAACACAAAGATTAATTACTTAATCAACACACAACCTTGATTGGCTGCCACAAGATTCTCGACAGTCGGGTTCTCAGCAGCTTCTCGGCGGCAGGCGTCGAGAGGGCCGGCAAGGAAGGCTTCTCGGCGGTGAGCAGCAGCGGCGTTGAGAGGGCGGGTAGGGCTTCTCGGCCGACGAGGAGGGCTTCTCGACGGCGAGCAGCGACTGTGTCGAGAGGGCGGGCATGGCTTTCTCGGCGGCGAGCACCAGGGGCGTCGAGAAGGCGAGTAGGGTTTCTCGACCGACGAATAAGGCTTCTCGTCGGGAGAAACAAGGGCGTCGAGAGGGTGAACAGGGCTTCTCGACTGACGAACAAGGGGCTTCTTGGCGGCGAGCAGCAGGCCCGTCGAGAGGACAATCGGCCGACAAATAGGGCTTCTCAGCGGCGAGAAGCAAGGGCGTCGAGAGGGCGATTGACCGACAAACAGGGCTTCTCGATGGCGAGAAGAAGGGGCATCGCGAAGGCTTACAGGGTTTCTCCACTGACGAACAGGCAGTGAGCAGCAGGGGCATTGCGAGGGCGATCGATCGACGAACAGGGCTTCTCGGTGGCAAGTGTTGGAAGTTGGCGTCATCGCTCATTTAGGTCGCCACCGCACGATGGTCGGATGAGGTCGGGGGTCGATGTCATCACTCGTTTAGGTGGCCATCAGGCGTAGGGATCGGCCGTCGGGCGAGGAGTCGACAGTGCATGGAGGATGGCCGTTGCGTGCAGGGATCGGAAGCCATCGCAACCCTCACAGAGGAAGTCACCGATATCGAAGGAGGAAGCCGTCACCACTCGGAGGAGGAAGCCGACGCCAAGCATTTTCGCGGTCGTGTGAGGAGAGAGAAAAGGGAGAAAAAAAAGAAAAAAACCCTAGGTTTTAGCCTTTTTATATCTCCCGATCAGCATCAGACTGAATCGGATGGTGCTATCCTCATGAACCGTTGGCCTTCACTCATATGATTTTCTGAACCGATCGCCTTCATCCATCCCCTTGATTTTTATATCAGACAGTGTCTGATTTAGGCAGGCATCTCCACCAAGGTTTTCAAACTCGAGAGTCTACGTAGACTCATTTTACGTTAGGTAAACTCGATACGTAAACTCGAGACGTAAACTCGTAGAGTTTACGTACAAGTTAAATATATATATATATATATATATATATATAATATTATACCCTAAGTAATTTTAGTCATAATTATTTTCATACACCATTGTTAAGCTTAAAAAGTACATAATTCATACATTTATACACATAAAATAAATGATGATTCATCATAAAATAACAAGTAACTCATAATTCATAACATAAAGTCAAATAAACTAGTGCACATTATGTTGTAAGAAAAAATCAAATAAAAGATCAATTCACATTATTAAAAGAAACAAGGTTTATTCAATTCAAATTCAACTAAATCACATAAAATATCATAATGATAAAACCAATTAAGCCAAATGAAGTCAATAAACTACACTAACTAAAAACAAAGAAATCATATTATAAACTTGAATAATTGAAAATGAAGAGTGAAAAATAGGTGGAAGCACATGGAATAGATCTACCAAACTCTTAGAGCTTCTATACAAGTTTTCATTCTAATTTTACCTTTAAATGTCAATACAATACTCAAAATTTTCCAACATCGATTCTACTCACGAGTTCATCCGAGTTTAACCGAGTTTACCGAGTTTAACGAGTCTACTCGCGAGTCCAGCCAAGTCTACCTTCCCATCCGAGTCTACACCGAGTTCACTCATTTTTGGAGGGTAGAGTCTTGAAATCGTACGATTCTACGGGTTAAACTCACGATTTTGAGAACTTTGATCTCCACCTCTTTTAAGAGGGTGGACAATCATTAAATTCATAAAATAATAGTCAATTATTTAATCAAAGTATAGTTCATAAAGTTATTCATTTTTATTTAAACTTTTTCAGTATTTAACTTTAATCTTTAGAGGTTTGTATGATCAAAATATAATTTTGTATGGCATTAAAATTTTGCTCCAATAATCTCCCCCTTTTTATGAAGACAAATCGAGAAATATAATAAGTTACGAAAAAAGTTGTAAAATCAATTTTACTCCTCCTTAAAACTTAGTTTAACTTATAATGACAGATATTCATATAAATACTAATTGTAAAGTACTCTTCATTTAAAATTATATTCATGTCATGTTTCTCCTACATTTTTCCCCCTTTTGTTTCATAAAAAGTAATTTGCACATGAAAGACAAAAAAAATATGTAAGTCCCCCTTAATTTTATTCTCCCCTTTTATCATAAATATGTAAAATATTTCCTCATAAAGAGTTATAAAATATGCAAAAAGAACTCCCCATAAATTTATGACTATTTTAAAATGAAATTAATTTAGAGATTATGAAAATCATAAGTCAAAAAGATGTATTAAAAATCAAAATATTGCATAAAATTTTGATACAACAATCATATCAATGATATGTCAAAATAAGGTTGAAAGATTTTAACATGTTCCTCCTATCACTATGATCAATTTTCTTTTTCTATTTTATATGTTCTTCTTTTCTTTTAAAGAAATGATTATTTTGAAATTTTGAGAAGAATAAAAAAGTAGCCTTGACATGAAAAAAATGCAAGAGTATAATCAATTATACATTTACCATAATTTTTGTGCCTTCACATTTTCACTTTCACTTGTCTATTGTGAGGCACACTTGAAAAATAATTAAGTAATATTTGGTACCCAAACTTGTTTGAGTCATATTTTGTTAAACAATGTTCTTTTTGAAACTCACATCATGCCATGTTGTGATGATTTTCTTATTTTTTCTTGATATGCATAATGATCATAAAATTCACATGTAAAATATTTAAAATGTGATTTTCTATCATACGAATGATTAGATTTTTAATAAGAATTTTAGTGTCCAAAGTATTTTCTAAGATTATTTTTTGTTACATAAGAAATAGTCTTAGTTTTTTAATTTTTTAAAAAAGTATTTTCCTTTCTTACTTTTTCTAAGGAGTTTTACAATTTCATATGCATGTGTAATTTTCAAAAAATTAATTTCATTTTTCATATTTTCATTTTGCACAAAATATGTATTCTTTTCTTTTTTTAAGTTTTCAATCTCTTATAGTAATTTTTCATTTTCCTCTTTAAATGAGAAATATCTTTTTATAAGAGAGGAAAAGAGGAAAGTTTTTTATTTACATCTACAGAAAGATTTTCTTCGAAAGGGCTTGATGAGTCATAATTTGAATTTGAAGGGTTGAAAATTACCTCGGCGTCGTGTGCCATTAAGCATAGGTATGTTTCGTCACTAGAAAAGCTTGACGAATCACTTATTTCACTTGACTCTTCATATTTTTTTTTTCTTTTTTCCTTTTTGAGATGTCTCTTCTTTGTATTGTTTGTATGATTTTCTTGTTGACTTCTCATTCTTCTCTTTCTTTTTTACTAACTTGATATACTTATCTAGTTTTCTTGTGTAGCGTGCGAGTTTCTTTTCGTCCACTTCCTCTTGACTTGAGTCTTCTTATTTTTCATTTGCTTTCAATGTCAATGTTTTCTTCTTGTGAGCTTTTTCTTCATCTTCTTGAATTACGATCTCAGTGAACCGCTAAGATCATCAAAGTCTAACTTAATCAAATCATTTTCTTCAATCACGATCCTCTTTGTATGTCATGTGGAGTAGAGCGACTTGAGAAATTTTCTCACTTTTTCAGAGTTAGTTCTTGGCTCATTCAAGGAGACTAAGCCATTTAATATATCATTGATGGATTCATTATCATGCATTTTGAATTAATTATATTGATGATTTAATATATTTAATTTAGATTTCTTGATTTTATTTGTTCCTTCATATGTGACATAAATTTTATATTTTTTTTTAGCAACTTCTCATAATTAATCATTGGTAATCATCATCGGTCATCTAAGAATTCTAACGAGTTCTATAACCTATTAGATTATATTGGTTAACTAAAAAAATTAATATATGAAACTTGATCAACTAAAATTATTTAGAACATTTTTTTGGTCTAAAACAATAAAATCATGAAAAGAAACTCCTTACATACCTTACTATTTTTCTTTGTTCTTGCTTTTAAAGTTCCTCTTGTTTCCCTTAGTTCGATCAGTAACGAAAATCTCCTCCCTTAACTTCATATTTTTCCTTGCTTCCCTTTCACTCACCTTCATCCTATTTTTTTTCTTTTCCCTCTAGGTTTGGCTGGGAGTAATAATAATAATAACAACAACAACAACAATAATAATAATAATAATAATAATAATAATAATAATAATAATAATAATAATAATAATAATAATAATAATAATAATAATAATAATAATAATAATAATAATAATAATAAGGTTGTGTGTGAGTGGTGCATATTATACAGGTGGGTTGTTAGTGGTATTGTACTTATCAAATATGGTGAGGTGTAGGTGGATGAACTTAAGGCTACGTGAGATGATTTGATTAGTAAGAAGAGAATAACACTCAATGCCATATCACCAAAGTAAATGGTTGATCATATGTTGATAATTCATTTATAACAACTAATTAAGTAAATAACAACTATTAGATTACCAAAATAAATGTACAAGTCCATTAGTTAACTTATACTTATATTTATGATGTAAAAGCATTTAATAAATGACAAATCATCTCAAAGACCTCATGAATGTTAATTAGGTATAATAATTAATTCACATATACTAATATTACAATATCATAATTTGATCGAACTTGATTCAGGAGTTACTTATTAAATCTTTAATTAAGCTAATTAACTATTTACAATTTAATTAATTACCTTAAATGTAATTTGGATACTAACATCATTGTAATATTAGATAAAGAAAGATAATTAATCTAAATATTTAAAATTACCCTTGAGCTACGCCGGCCCCCTTTTACAATTTAATTAATTACCTTAAATGTAATTTGGATACTAACATCATTATAATATTAGATAAAGAAAGATAATTAATCTAAATATTTAAAATTACCCTTGAGCTACGTAGGCCCCCTTTTCTTCCTCGTGACTAGCTGGGGGGGATTGCCCTCACTGCAACGGGGCTGACGCCTCTACCTCTCCGATCCGACATTGAAAGGGAGAGGGAGGTGGTGTTGCCCCCTTGCTCTCCTCTAATAAAAAGCGGGAGTCTTTTTATTATTTATTTTTTTATTATATTTTTTTATACCACGTCCACATTATAATCGGGGAATCAACTATTGACGGTCAGTATGATGAAGCGTGCAAAAAAAATATCAAAGTAATTTAATTATAAATTGAAGTTGAAAAATCAATAAGATAATGACTTAAAGTTGAGGAAATGATACATGTAATTTAACCTCAAGAAAAAGAGAGGAAAATGTTATATAATCATATTTGAATTTATACCACTTTTTGGTCTCGCTAAATTGCAACAGATACTACTTTCACTCTTGTATCACTATATTAGTACCAAAGTTATCCTTTTTTTTATCGTTCCATTTGTATAACTATATATGATTATTCTGATTTCACATCATTTGCTCTCTAGGTTTAACAAAAAAATATTGTCATGTTTATTAATTAAATTGTTTTGCAAATATAAGTATAACATTTTTTAAATATAATTATCAATAATTATTTAATTATACATGCTGATCTTGTTTAACACGCAGTTCATAAACAAGTCATTGTTCATTTAAATAAAAAAATGTATCGAAATGTCAATTTAAACGTCGGACTAAACAAATATCTCAACAACCCATTAGATAATTGAGACCATGTTAACAAAGGGATTAGTAGCCATGCCAAGACCCTTCTCGATGTACATGACTCTGCCAGGTGGGAAATAACACGTCCCGTTCTCCGACAAAGTTTGGGAAAGTCATGGCCACGTCCTTTATCTTTTTCACGATAAAAAAACAATAAAGAGACATGAGAATGACGTGATTCCACATTGTGAGTCTATGTTTGTTTCTTTTTTTCTTTTCTTTTTTGTACATATCAGGTATCCCTGTTCCTTAGAATTATTTTGTCAACAAGAGAGGCAAAGAAAAAAAAATGATTCGCTAGTGTGACTTAATTCAACAACTACTACTTTTTTGAATAGTACGAGGTTCTTACATCTTATCAATTCCTATTCCCTGGTCTTTTTTTTATACTAAAAGCATTAAGAATGATATGACATGACTCTAGGAGAGACCTAGAATGATCGTGAAATAGAAACATAGTTTCTGTTTTTTTTTCGTATTATAATATCTTTTATCACCTATTTTAATAATTTATTTATTCGGTTTGGGGCTCACAAAGAAAGTGAGACTCGAGATTCTTATTAATTACCAGAAACAAGAAAATAAAACGATTTTTTATGATAGAGTATTACTATTAATTTTGACTAGTTCAATTTAGAAAGAGCGGTAAAAATATATATGATATCGAAGTTTTATTAATCAATAGAGAGTTAGAAATCCACTCTGTTGTAGAAAATTTATTACACCTCTCGTGTCCGGTTCTAATTATCTATTTCTTTAATTTAGTCAGGGGACCATTAAAAATAACAGATTTGATAAATAAATAATTTTGCTAGTAAAAACTTAATCGACCTGCACTCTCACGTGCTGTCAAATGTCAATAGAATTACCAACACCACAATGATTTGTGTCTTTGGTCAAAAACTCAATAAAATAATGGGATATATGAAGGTGTAAATTTAAAAAAGATTTACATGTGTAGATTCATAATTGGATCAATATTTAATGATAGATGCTTATTTAAATTATTTGATGATGTTATTATGACATAAAAATAACATAAGAAATATTTTCCATGTAGCAATTCAACTTAATAAACTTTTTTTATATTTTTTTTCTGGTCAATTAAGAAAAAAAGGTGACGGCCCAAAAAATGAATATAGTGGACACCCGACAATTTGAATATTTTATATTCTTCATTTTTTAAGATTAAATATATTTAAAATAACTTTTGACGGAGTTATTCTTTGAAAGTTTCTGCAGAAATTATATTCTTTGAAAGTTCCGAAAAGTCGAAAACAACTGTATTTATGAGCTAAATAAAATTGAACGAGTGTACGAAGATAAAATTGTGTTTAAACAGTAATAAAGTTTGAACATTTAGGATAAAGTGAAAACTGTTTGAAAGTTGATCAGGAAGTGGATAATATTAATGGTTACCAGGTAAGTGGACATATTATTATATAGTTTGAGGGGTTATTTTCATAAACCTCGTCTAAATTATTATGATTTTTTGTATTTAATCTTAAATTATGAATTTATTTTTTAATATTTAATATTTTATAATTTTTTCACTTTAGTGATTTTGTCTACTTTTGTTACATTTTTGTTAATTTTAATTTTTTTCTTTATGAAAAGATTAAATTACTCATCCTTCGTAACACATTAAATAATAAATAAAAAAATAAAAAAAATAAAAATTAGGGCTGGGTAACTTAGTTTTTTCCTAAATGATTTTTTTATTTACCACTTTAATCCTTTCAATGATTTTATTATTATTATTATTTGTTATTTCATATTTTTCTAGAGGAAAGAGTAACTTAGTCTTTTCATAAATGATAAAAAATAAAAATAATAAAAAATAATTAAAAGGTATAATTTAAAGTTAGATATGAAAAATATGATAGTTTAAGGTAAATTTATGAAAATAATCCTAATTTCAGGGAGAAAAATGAAATTAATATACATGTCATTCTGCATATGAAATTACATAGTTGCGAGGTAATGAGGGCCTAATCCAATTCATAAATAGATAATAGATAACTCTTCTTAGAAAAAAGAACATTGTTTTTTTTTTCCTTGCTTTCTTTTTAGCAAATGTTCACATGAATTTGAGTATATCTAACGCCAGGGAACCCCCTCCCCCCTCTTTTTTTATGGCCCCCTAGAAATCCGTGCTGCCTCCGAGCCTCCGGCTCTCTAACACACACAATTTTATAGTGGACACATCGTAAAGCTTTGCATATATATATATATATATATATATATATATATATATATATATATATTTGCCACGTTGCAATACACATTTTTTTAGAATATTCTGAAAAAATAAAAAAATGTATTTTTTTAAGGATGTTACGAACTCATTCATTTTTACGTTGTGTGCATATGTGCGCACGTAGAGAAGTTAAAATGATGATGATGATGATGATGATAGATGTTAACATCGAATAATATAACTAACTGCGAACATTGGATAATATTAGCGAGTCACATTTAAGCGATAAATGGTTTGACATAAATTTTAAGGTATTAATTAATTCTTAGATGATATTAATTGTGTGTTGTTCATTTGTGTGAAACTTTGATTTATTTCCTTCATTTGTCCCAATTCACACGCGCAGAGACTTGAAAATTGTTGTGTTCTGATTCTTTATTTGCTGCATGGCCTTGCTCGGAGGGATAATTCAAATGTCCAACGGCGAACTTTATATTTGAATGTTTTATAAAAAAATCAAAAAAATATTTTAAACGAATGTAAATCCTATTTAAAAAAATGCGAAAAATAAACGTACCAGAGTATTATAGCATAATTTTTTTAATACACATTAAATTTAAAAATTTAAAATATTTTCATACTCTATTAACATAAATTTAAATATATTATAGCATAACAAACATTTACAATAATAAAGTGATACAAAATCTATATTACAAACTCTCTCTCTCTCTCTCTCTCTCTCTCTCTCTCTCTCTCTCTCTCTCTCTCTCTCTCTCTCTCTCTCTCTCTCTCTCTCTCTCTCTCTCTCTCTCTCTCACTCACTCACTCACTCACTCACTCACTCACTCACTCTCTATGGATTTAATCGAGTCTCCTATATTTAGATTTCTTTAATTCGATTCCTGGGAATCACGTTTCCTTACATTCTCTCCACTGTTGCATTGCAATAGAGTATTGCCATTTCATTTATGATGAAATGATAATAGTGTACTTTGGAGTGATAATATATATTATAAATGAAATGGCAATACTGTATTGCAATGCAACAGTGGTGCATATATATATATATATATATATATATATATATATATATATATATATATATATATAAAAGAATGTAAGGAGATTCGATTAAATTCTAAGTAATAAAGTGAAATCGATCACATTCACACGCTTAGGTAGATGTCTTGGGGCTATATTTTATTTATGTATTTTATTTTATGTTATTCATAATTCCAAGTACTATAATAGGTTATCTTGAGTGTCATAACCATAATACTTTTTCAACGGAAAAATGACCTATCGAGTGTTCCGTTGCATCCCCAACTACTTATAAGTTATAAATATAAAAGGTATTAAATTATTTGTATACTTATTTAATTTGGTGAAGTTATACTGGTAAAGTTTAATCCACTTTGTATTTGAAGTGAACTACATATATACACTTCTAATATTTAAACACATAAGTATGCAAATTTAAAACAAAGGTTAAATAGTTTAACCCACGTCTCTCTTTCTCTCTCTCCCAAAATAGAAGTGCTACTGCGAGAAGGAAACGGAAGCCCCTGCCGCTATTGAGGAGGAGCTGACAAGTACAATTGCACAATTGCAGCAAAAAACGGATCCGGAAGTAGATAATATTTTAACAACATTTTAACCCAAAAATGTAGGTTTTCGTGTAGCTAAAAGCATATCACTACAAAAAAAATTATCTATTACATATGGTTCATAATTTTCGACGGATTTAGTCATTTTATAGATGGTTCGGACCATATGTAAAATGGCTAAATCCGTCGGAAATTATTATTTTCGACGGTTCTTTCGACGGATAGTGTCCGTACGAAAACGAGGCGTCGCAAATAATTTGCGACGGTTATTTTCGAACCGTCGGTATTACAGACGGTCTGGCTGGCGACCGTGGCCGTCGATCGTTGACTATCGACGGCACGAACCGTCGATACTATCGACGGTTATGACCGCCGATATATATTGGCAGTTTAAACTGTCGATAGTATCAACGGTTCGTGCCGTCGATATCTATCGGCGGCTTGAACCGTCGATACTATCGACGGTTTCACCCGTCGACTCCACAAGTGATTTTCGACGGCTAAGATCGTCGATAATACTGCACGGACGGTTAGAATCATCGGTAAGTATCGAAAAAATCCGTTGTCGATAACCAATTTTTTGCTATTTTCGACGGTCAGAATCGTCGGAAACAAAAAAAATACTGAATTTTAAATATCCGAACAGATAATACAACACAGATAATTCAACATTCCAACCAACATCAATAACCATCACAGATACTATCCAAACATCACATAATTCAAACATACTATCCAAACAATACTATCACATAACCATCAAATAATACTATCCAAACATCACATAGCCATCAAATAATTCTATCCAAACATCACATAATTCAAACACCATTCCAAACAAATTGAAGCCTTGGTCACGATGAAGAGCTGAAGTTCTGAAGTCTTGGTCGCAAAACAATTCGAACATCACTGCACAATACATAGAGATTTGAGAAAGTTAGTACCCATATAAAAATGCAAAAAAAACATGAATTCGGATTTGAAATCTAATGAAGAGTAAAATCTAAGTTAGTACCCATGTTGATGTCAAAGTGCATATATATATATAGAGATAATGTAAATAAAATATTTTTAAAGGAAATGGATCCCCACTCGAATCTGATTTTTTTTTTGTGGGATCCTAGTTTAAGATGATATGTTTTGATTTATTAAAATTATTCTAAAATCTAATAGGGCTTCTAATTTATAATTTTATTTAGCTTTTTCTGCTCTAATAGTATCTTGAAATTAGTCAGATTTTTCACCCAGCTAGAATTCACGAAATTTCTTATATATAAATAGTGTCGGTCAAAATTACTAAAGGAAGGAAATTGCCCAACATTTACTGAGCTAACAATTATAAAATAATTTTGAAGTCATCTTAATATAAGGAACTTAATCAATAAATAATTTTCATTAACTGTAGAAGATGTCCACATAGTTAAATATCAATAAATTTGGGGTGGCAGGTAACAATGATATAGGACTTATTAGTTAATTAACTCCCGACATAATCATATACGGTTCACATATGGATCCTTCGACACGTGATTTGTTCTTAATCGTCCTTTTAATTCGATTAAAATATCTTTCAAAAGGATACATTCACCTATATTGTACTGGTCCACCTACCCTTGCCTCCTATGGCAGATGAATAGGTAAGTGCTCCATGGAATCAAAGAATCCTGGTGGAAATATTCGTTCCAACTTACATAATATTATCAGAATATTACGTTCCAATTGGGTCATATTTTTCATCGTTAATGTTGTAGAACACAATTCTTTGAAGAATTGACTTAACTCCGTTATCGGCTTCCAAATCTAGTCCGGGAGTGAAGAAAAAATAGTAGGAAGCGAAGTTTCCATGAATATGTGGCAGTCGTGACTTTTCATGCCAAACAAATGCAAGTTATTTATGTCCACACATCGGGTCAGATTTGATGCATAACCATCCGGCATTCTCAACTCTTGGATCCAGCGATACACTTGAGTCTTCTGCTCCTTAGTGAGAACATAACTTGCCTTTGGTTTAAATAATCTACCGTTAGTTAAAGTCACTAAGTGTAACTCTGGCCTTCGACAGTACTCATTCAAATCTAGTCTCGTCTTTAGGTTGTCCTTTGTTTTACCCTTAATGTCCATTACGGTGTTGAATACATTTTCAAACACATTTCTCTCAATGTGCATGACGTTCAAATTATGACATATCAAACAATCAGACCAATAAGGTAAATCTCATAATATACTTCGTTTGGTCCAGTTATGACAAACATCATAATAATTGTATGTGACATTTGGGTCGTCGACAATTCTGCATAAAGCATTGACAATGCGACGTAATTGAGCTCCTGAGCGTCTGACCGGAGTCATGTCTTCTACAACCCTATTCCGTCGAAATGCTTTTCGGTTATTTCTGTACGGATGATCAGCTGTAAGAAATCGTCTGTGGCAATCAAACCAATTATTTTTACCCCCATTTCTCAAAGTGAACGCATCTGAGTGTTCCATGCAATATGGACAAGCTAATTTTACTGCGATCATCCAACTAGACAACATCTCGTAGGCAGGAAAGTCATTAATGGTCAACAATAAGACAGCTTTCAAAGTGAAATTTTGTTTGATCGACACATCATAAGCGACGACACCATTCCACAATTCTTTTAACTCGTCTATTAGATGCTGTAAATACACGTCTATCCTCTGTTTAGGACTCTGAGGACTAGAAATAATGCATGTAAAAAACATATAAGGTGCGGATATACAAATCCCAGGTGGCAAATTATAAGATGTTATTATGACCGGCCAACATGAATAAGGAACTGAAGTGTGATCATATGGTGTAAAATCATCCGCGCATAATTTGAGCCTTATGTTCCTTTTGTCCCTAGCAAAATTAGAATGCTTACGATCAAAATGTTTTCACGCTTCACCATCCGATGGGTGAAGCATGACACCTTCAGAAGTATTATGCTGTGCATGCCACTTCATTTGCGACGTTGACCCTATAGACGAGTATAGTCTTTTAAGCCTTGGAATAAGAGACAAATAATGCATTCTTTTCACAGCCACTTGAGACTTGTTAGTCACTCTACATCGTTCGACCCCACAAAATTTGCATTCATTTAGATTGATGTCGTCGCCGTAATATAACATACAACCATCACGATAACAATCTATTTTAGTTGAGTCAAGACCAAGTTTACTGATCAATCTTTTTGTCCTATAAAAATTTCAGGAATACGAGCCCCAGTTGGTGTGACCTCTTTTAAAATATCTAGAAATATATCAAAATATGCTTGTGAAATATTGTGGTCGGCTTTCAGATTCAACAATCTAACAGCAAGTGATAGTTCTGAATGACTTTCACACCCAGGCCATAAGAGTTGGCTCGATGCGTTTAGTAAATTATAAAAATCTCTTGCTTCTGGATTTGGTGCCTCTTCGTTCTGCTCAAATCTAATATTGCCATACTCAGTTGCAGCTGCGTCATAAACTAACTGTTCATATTGCGAAGTAAATATTGGTTCAGGATCGACAAAATGAAGACATGGATTTGGGACGCTTGTCGAAGGTGCTCCTTCGCCTAAATCATCCCATTGCCAATAATTGGATTTGAAACCCTTTCTATATAAGTGAACTTTAACAGCCCCTATCGTCTGTAACTTTTTGCTAGCACATTTCAAACAAGGACACCTAATTGTTCCCTCCCGCTGATATTGGAAAGATTGACAAGCCACGCTAACATAATAGTCAACGCCATCTATGAATTTTTGTGTCAAGCCTCTACGACCAGGATTATTTCTATTATATATCCATCTATAATCGTTCAAGTATGACATAATGTCTGCATTATTTGCAAATCATAAAAAATTTTGATGATACAAAATTTACGTCATGCATGTATAGCGGATAAATCATAAAAATTTTACATCATTTAGAGTCACAGCGACAAACTACAATCATGCATGTATAAGGAAAGAAAAAAGGTTTATGAAACAACAGTCATGCATGTATAGCGAGCTGAAATACTTGATTTTCCAATAATGAAAACAAATGCACAATAAAACATACAGAAACCTAGGAACTATGCTCTAGTTCAGATGTAAATTCAGGAGCATTCTATATAGGCATATGATCCTATGTGCAAGCAAAATCTACTAATGGATTCATCTTTCACAGAAAGTCATATTTCGATTTATGGATATGTACAAGCACCATGTATTTGAATTGAATTGCAGCCTTCATATATAATCAAAGGCGCAAACAATGTGAAGCATCCTTAGAGACAAAAGCAAATTTGTGAAATAATCCACTCAGAGGATAAACAAGTCAATGTCATATTCATAATTCAAAATTATTTTGAAAATGTAGATGAACACATCTCAAGGGCAACATTGCCATACCTTGCAACCATGATATAGACCACCAAGCAGCAATCAGTGCTAAGCCTAACGGTACAAGTGAAAATGCATTTATCTTTATGCCCACAAAGATTTCTAAACTTGCAGACTCAATCTACACTCTCTGATTCACTGCTTCTGATAGATTAATCTCGAAGGAGAACAAAAGAACGGAACATGGATAGTATCCTTTTAACATATAAATACATTGCAGAGAAATTTGCATTCTTTTGAATTGCAATTGCCAAATCAGATGTGTGCCTTGTGAGAAGAAAATTGATTAAAGGAAAAATGAACTCCAAGACTTAAGTGTGGATGCAAAACTTATGTATAGTTCCAAGGATACCTACAAACTCTAATGGAAAATTATCTTATCAAACTACAAAGAAGATTCTCTTTTTTTGAGGAAGTCGAAACAAAATTAAATAAATGAATACCCAACACTGACAATATATAGAGAGGAATATTAGAATGGAAGATTAGAATGGAAGAACTCACCAGGCAGAAGAGCAATATATAGAGAGAAATAAGCTAGATCTTGTTGTTCCAAGAATACTCTTCCCTAGAATTGTGTACGGTCTGCAAAACACAAGCCAGAAATACGATGAAGAAAGAATTGACATTAGAGATAGGAAATCAGAAAACTCATGTTAGATAATGAACTCATGGAAGGAAGGAATCCGGCCGCCCTCCGCGCGTGAGGACGGCCGGATCTGGCCGCCGCGCGCGGATCGGAGGGCGGCCAGATCTGGCCGCCGCGCGCGGAGGGTGGCTGGATCTGGCCGCCGCGCGAAGGGCGGCCGGATTTGGCCGTCGCGCACGGAGGGCAGCCGGATCTGGCCGCCGCGCGCGGAGGGCGGCCGGATGTGGCCGTCGCACGGAGGGCGGCCGGATATGGCCACCGGGCCCGAAGGTTGGCCAAATCTGGCCGCCGGAGATTGCAGTCGGCGGCGACTTGGCGGCGGCGAGGGAAGGCAATGCGCATGCGGGAGGTGGCCGCCGGCCGACGAAATGCGGAGGGCTTCAAAGATGGACGAGGGATCGAAAATGGACAAAGTGACAGTGGGGTCGGGTATTTATATAGTCATTTTTCGACGATCGTAACCATTGCAACATAGGTAAATATAATATAATATTAATTCGAATTTCGATGGCTCAAACCCGCTGGAAAAACCGTCGAAACTTTCGACGGTTCTCTAAACCGTCGAAACTTTCGACGGTTTTAGCCGTCGATCTATATAATAATAAATATCTGAACTAAACAGAATTGCGTAAATTATAAATTTCCATTTTAATTATAAATTGCTTAAATTATAAATAATTAAGGTAGAATATTTTAATTAATTAAAATCTCATAATGTTTCGACGAGTTTAATCGTCGAAATATCGACGGTTGCATCGAACGTCGCAAATTTCGACGGTCAAAATCGTCGAAAATTAAAATAATAGTACGGGACCAACGTTGAAATATTTCAACGGCTAAGACCGCTGGAAGTTTCGACGGATAGGTAAATCGTCGAAACTTTCGACGGTCTGAACCGTCGAAAAATCAAAATTTTTGACGGAAGCTTTCGACGAATTCTGGACCGTCGAAAGTTTAGACGACTAGAACCGACGAAAATTTTGACGGTTTACATAATTCGCCGAAAAAACCGTCGGTATTTCAGATGGATGTCGGACCGTCGAAAATCTGACTTTTTCTTGTAGTATATGTCAAACGCCTAATTGTGGAATTTACTTTAACTGAAGCTATTTTGACGTATTAATCAAATACTTGGAAAAACTGCACAACCAAACATCTCAACTAGTCTTTATTTAGTAAGCATTTTGAACGTGTGTACGCTTTTTAATATTATTTAGTAAAATAATATCGTGAAAAGTGGTGAACAATAAAATCATGCCATTATACATGTATATCCTTCTTCACGCGTATATATATTATACACACATATACTGTGGGCAACTATTCATTAGTAATTGAAAGTTGACACACCAACCTGTGCTCGGTACGAATCTTCCTGCATGCGGCGTGGATCAAGGCTCAAGGACGTAGGTGACCCTGGCAATCGCATTGATTAAGAAATTATATCCACCAAGCACTGTTCTTGGTCACTGACGCTGAGAAATCGTGTTCCACGAGATCATCGCGGGGAGGCGTCGTGTTCCACTTCCATTGATTAAATTATCCCTTGCCCCTCATCTGGCGCCATCTCTCGCTCTCGCCCTCGTCCCCACTATATACAGGGAACTCCAAGGTCTCGGCCACTTCAGACAGGACTTGGGGTTTGGGACGACGCAGACGCATCCTATTCACATATATATACACTTATTGTAACTACCTTCTGCACAGATAGATGATAGATAGATGGAGAAAAAGAGAGAGGATGGTGAGAAGACGAGCTCGGTGCATCGAAGTAGACGGAGTGAATAAGGGGTCGTGGACGGAGGAGGAGGACGCCAAGCTCGCTGCCTACGTTAAGAAGTATGGCCACGACAACTGGCGCACGCTGCCCAAACTTTCAGGTCTCTCTCTCTCTCTCTCTCTCTCTCTCTCTCTCTCTCTCTCTCTCTCTCTCTAATATGCATATATTATAAAGATTAGTTAATTAATATCTTGCATGGTCGAATATATATAATTCATGCAAATACGCAATGCATCATGTTTATTTTTCTGTATTAATTAAGTAGCAAGCTAGTAAGTAAAACCGAAGTCAAATTAATAATGATTAATCTTCCTACATATACGGTGCATGCATGCAGGCCTGAAACGATGCGGAAAGAGCTGCAGGTTGAGATGGATCAATTACCTGAGCCCCAACGTGAAGCGTGGGAACTTCACCAAGGAGGAAGAAGAAATCATCATACGGCTGCATGCATTCCTAGGCAACAAGTACTTAATCAATATTCGAACACATTGTAGCTAATTAGTTCTTTGGTGCCGATGCATAAATAACTAATTAATTAGAATTTACTTCTTTTGTCCATCAGATGGTCCAAAATCGCCTCTTGCCTTCCTGGAAGAACCGACAACGAGGTCAAGAACATGTGGCACACCTACTTGAAGAAGAGAGCACTACAAGCTGGCGAGGAATCCAAAGTTGCCGAGCTTCCTCCGAGAAAGACGACGAAGGGCAGGCGGATTCCACAAGGTGCATGCGCCGGCGCCGATGGCTCCGTTCGTCGTGACAGCGCTGCAGGGCGCAACGACGTCGAAGATCCAGTAAAAGGGCCGGATTCTTATCATGAGTACGCTTTGAGCTCGGATCATGAGCTCAACTGCTCGTCAACGGAGTCGTGCGTTACATCTCCCGAGCTCCTCCAAGAGTATCAGCCATGGCCACTACTGCAGCAGCAGCAACAACATCATGGCCATGGTCTGGATCAGGATGACCAGTACGGCCACCTATTGGAAATAAGTGAGCTCAGTACAGTGGATCTGGAAGAAGCGTGGAGGTTTATGGATGAGGACCACGACGCCTTGCAGCTTGCTCGACCTCCTGATGAGGCGGCGGTGGATCCATTGGCGCCGGCGGGAGCAGTTGACGACTGCAAAAGTACTGTAATTCTACTTTCTGGTTCGAGTGGCAACCAAGAACAGGGGCCGTCGTCTTGCAGTAGCACGTGGGACATGGAGAAGGAGAGATGGTTGGAGTACTTGGAGAAGGAACTTGAGCTGTGAAGTCACGGGTGGTCGAGTAATTCGTCACTTTGTTACTTTTTCTAAGTCTTTATATTATCTGTTAATAATGTCTTAAATCTGAATTCAGTTGGTCCTCTATATAGTCATACGTTTCAGCAAAATTGTTAGGAATATTCTGTTTGTGATTCAGATTTGATTTATTTCCTTATCACGAAATAGGTGTCCTATTTTCAGGGAATTTATTTAGAATCCCAATCCGTATGTAATTCGGGAGTACATATATAAACTTCCTAGAGGTCTAGACAGATACTTATCCTTGTAATCATCGTTATTCCATACCAAAGAGTTATCCGTTTTTTTCCTCTTCACGTTCTTCTGTATTTTATGCGATCCTTCTCTCCCTTTTTCGTAATAAATTGGTATCAGAGCTTTATGATTTGTCTGCAATTCTCGATCAGCAGGAAATGGCGTCGCACAACGTGAGCGTGGAGAAGTTCAACGGCAGGAATAGTTTTGGGTTATGACAGATCAATATGCGGACGCTTCTGAAGCAACAAGGAGTCTGGGCGCCGCTCTCAAATGTGTCGAAGAACAAACCGAAGGAGGAATACTCGAAGGGCAAAGAAAAGGAGATCGACCTCGTAATTTTGGCGGCACAGGAGGAAAAGGCGCACTCGATGATTCTATTGTATCTAACGGATGAGGTGATAATCGAGGTCGCAGATGAAGAAAAGGCGGCCGATATGTGGTTGAGACTCGAGAGTCTGTATATGACGAAGTCTCTCACCAATAAGTTGCTGTTGAAGCAACGTTTGTTCTCTCTCCGCATGCAAGAAGGTACCCCTCTGAAAGAACATCTTGATCAGTTAAATTCTTTATTGATGTAAGTCAGAAATATCGATGTTAAGATCGAGAATGAAGATGCTGCCCTAATTCTGTTAGTTTCGCTTCCTCCATCGTATGAAAAATTCCTTCAGTTTATGATTATCGGGAAGGAAACTATAAGTCTAGAAGAAGTAAGATCGAGTCTTCATACTCGTGAACTTTGGCATAGGGCATATGAAAATTCTACAGAGACTCAGGCCGCGGGTTTGATATCGACCGTAGAGAAAGGACAGTCCTCGAATTCGAAGAAATCCAAATCCAAGAAGAAGAAAATTACTGCGAAGGACATCTGTAATTACTGCAAGGAACCAGGTCATGGAAGAAAGACTATCCGAAGAAGAAGAAGGCCCCCGTCGCTGCGGTGGCACATGAAACAGGAAATTCCGAAAATGATTTAGTTCTGACTGCTTCTGATCAAGGATGTCTGGAGGATAGTTGAGTTCTGGATTCGGGGTGTTCCTATCACATGACTTCGAATAAAGATTGGTTCTCATCTTATCAGAAGACTGACGATGGAAATATCATCATGGGCAATAACGCGTCATGTCAGATAGTTGGGATTGGTTCTGTGCAGATCAGGACTCATGACAATCTTGTGAGGACGCTGACAGATGTCCGTCATGTTCCGCAACTGAAGAAGAATTTGATATCACTTGGAGTCCTCGACTCTAAAGAGTTCAGATCAATGTTGCTGGAGGCATCCTCACGGTCATGAAAGTTAATGCTACGGTTCTGAAGGGAGTCAGACAGAAGTCCTTGTATGTATTACAAGGCAAGACAGTCTTTGACGTTGCTGCAGTGGCTAGTTCATCCGAATCAGATAGGTCCAGGCTGTGGCACATGTGGCTTGAGTATATGAGTCATAATGGGATTAATATCATCAGCAAACGATGTCTTCTATGAGAGAAGAAAATATCTGAAATCAACTTTTGCAAGCACTGCATATTCGGCAAACAGCGAATGTCTCAGTTTGGCAAGGCGGTGCACAGGACGAAGGCGACACTTGACTACATTCACGCCGATTGTTGGGGTCCCTCTCGTGTTCCATCATTAGGAGGTGCGAGGTACTTTCTATCTATGATTGATGACTATTCGAGGATGACTTGGGTATTCATGATGAAACACAAGAGTGAGTCCTTCAAGGCCTTCAAGCAGTGGAAGGTTCTTGTGAAAAATAGACGTCAAAGAAAGTGAAGTGTCTTCGCACTGACAATGGTTTGGAATTTTGTTCTGCTGAATTCGACCAGTTCTGCAAAGATGAAGGCATTGTCAGACATCGCACAGTCAGGGATATTCCACAGCAGAATAAAATTACAGAACGAATGAATAAGACACTTCTGAAGAGGGCAAGGTGCATGCTCTCTAACGCTGGCCTGAATAAGACATTCTGGACTGAAGCTGTTAACACAACTTGCTACTTGGTGAACTGAAGTCTGGCGACTGCGATTGATCTCAAAACTCCAACTGAGGTATGGTCAGGAAATCCTGCTAATTATACTTGTCTGAAAATTTTTTGTTGTTCAGCATACTATCACGTCAGTGAAGAGAAGTTGGAGTCAAGGATCAAAGAATGAGTGTTCATGGGATATGGTGCAGGAGTGAAGGGCTACAGAATCTGGTCTCCTTCAGAACACAAAGTCATCCACCGCAGAAGCGTGACCTTTGATGAAGCATCAATTTTTCAGTTGAAGGCGGAGGCTGAAGAGAGTGTCAGTAAACAGGTGAAGGTTAAAATCACTCCAACTGAGGATGATGCTGAAGGATCACATCAAGAAGCAGAACCAGAAGGTGAAGAATCTAATGAGCAATCTGAAGAGGAGTCAATTGCTGTTAGACTTCCTCGCAGAGAAGTGTGTCCTTCTAAGCGATATGATTTCGAGGACATGATTGCTTATGCACTACAGGTAGCTGAAGATGTGGAGTTCCTAGAGCCGTCCTCTTATAGAGATGCCATCATATGTGTCGAATTTGGACAGTGGATCGCTGCTATGGGTGAGAAGATAGAATCTCTTCACAAGAATCAGACGTGGGAGCTGGTCAAGTTGCCTAAAGGCAGGAAGGTTCTTGGTTGTAAATGGATCTTCAAGAAGAAAGCAGGAATTCCAGGAGTTGAAGGCACGAGATACAAAGCACGGCTGGCTGCTAAAGGTTATAGTCAGAAAGAATTGTGGACTACAATGTGATATTCTCACATGTTGTCAGACATACTTCTATCAGGGTGCTACTTGCTCTTGTAGCACATCAGAATCTAGAGCTCGAGCAAGTAGATGTGAAGACTGCTTTCCTCCATGGAGAACTTGAAGAGGACATTCTTATGAGCCAACCAGAGGGATTCTCCATTCAAGGAAAGGAGAATCAAGTTTACAGTCTGAAGAAATATCTGTATGGCTTGAAGCAGTCTCCCAGACAATGGTACAAGAGGTTCGACAACTTCATGATCAGTAAGGGATTCAGTCGAAGTCCCTATGATTGTTGTGTATATCACAAGAAGATGAAGGACGGCTCCACCATCTATCTGCTCTTGTATGTTAATGATATGCTTATTGCTGCCAGAGACATGACAGACATTCAGAATCTGAAGAAGCTCAGTGTAGAATTCGACATGAAAGATCTTGGTGCAGCACAGAAGATTCTGGGGATGAAAATTCTAAGGAATCGCGCACAGGGTAAACTCTTCTTATATCAGAAAAGTTATATTGAGAAGATTTTATCCAGGTTTGAAATGTCTGGAGCGAAGCCTTTGAATACTCCATCAGCTACAAATGTTCGTCTTTCTATTGCCTTCGCACCAAAGTCAGAAGCAGAAAAGGAGTACATGTCTCGTGTTCCATATGCTAGTGCAGTTGGAAGTCTGATGTATGCCATGGTTTGCACAAGACCAGACATTGCTCATGCAGTCAGTGTTGTCAGCAAATTCATGAGCGGTTTAGGAAAGGAGCACTGGTAAGCAGTGAAGCGAATTTTTCGGTATATGAGAGGAACATCTGATATTGGCCTCATCTAGAGAAGTGATAAAGAGTGTTTGGTTGTAGGGTATTCAGATTCAGATTATGCTGGAGATGTTGATGGAATACGATTTATGACAGTCTATGTCTTCACTTTGGACAGTTCAATTATTAGTTGGAAGGCTACACTTCAGCCATCAGTTATATTGTCCACCACAGAGGCTGAATACATGACACTGACAGAAGCTACCAAAGAAGGCATCTGGTTAAAAGACTTAGTTGAAGATCTCGGATTACATCAGGAGCAGACTATAGTGCACTGTGATAGTCTGAGTACAATATGTTTAGCCAAGGATCAAGTACATCATGAAAGAACCAAACACATTGATGTCAGATATCACTTCATCCGCATTGAGAAGAAGATCAAAGTGAAGAAGATTGGCACTGAAAATAATTCAGCTGATATGTTCACCAAATATGTTCCTCATGGCAAGTTCTAACACTGTTTGGACTTGCTTAACATCAATACTTGGTAATAGTTCCGAGGTGGGGCTGAAGGCGGCGTGGCATGGTTTTGTGTTCTCTGAAGATGATTCAAGTTAAGGTGGAGATTTGTTAATAATGCCTTGAATCTGAACCCAGTTGGTCCCCCTACATAATCAGGCGCTTCAGCAAAATTTTTAGAGGTATTCTATTTGTGATTCGGATTTGATTTATTTTCTTATCACGAGATAGATGTCCTATTTTTAGGGGATTTATTTGGAGTCACAATCCATATATAATTCCTATCATCTGTTGAAGGGAGTGCCTATATAAACTCTCTAGGGATCTAGACAAAGACTCATCCTTATAATCATCGTTATTCCATAACAAAGAGTCGCTGCCATTTTTTTTCTCTTCGCGTTCTTTTATATTTCGTGCGATCCTTCTCTCCCCTTGTCGTAACATTATCTAAAATTGTCACGTAACTCTGCAGTGTGCAGGAATATGTGGATCATCAGGAATGTATAATTATTAATTATCATACTAATAGAGATGAAGAATTTTATAGAAGTGTTATATATAATATGTATATATATTATACGACCTTCTTCTCACAAATAATCCAATGTGTTCTAAGCGAACCTAAAGTACTGGTTTCTTTATTTGTTATTATTTTTAGGTTGATATCATAGTTCAGGAACTATAAATTATTCTATATTTTTATAACCATAAGTTAGATAAATATTAAAATACTCCTCTAACCATCTTATATGTCAAGTGAGATTTCTACTTTTCACATTCATTAAAAAATTAACTCCAAATTTCAATAAAAAAAATTTAAGGTGATTAACTCATTTCTCGATATTTCAAGTCATATGAGTATTTAGGCTCTATTTGTTATATATTCTCAAAACTTGTTAAATTTTCAAGTAGACTTAGGGATTAGTTTGACATCTTTCAAGAATAAATTCATTTGTCCTTATTTTATTGCTAAAGTGAGAACAAAGGAAGAATCCATTTGTTCTTGGGTGGAGCTAGAACTTAAATGTTCTTACTTTTTCTTGTTCTTAATGTAAGGTCCACCGGCATATTTTTATGCTATTTGAATGAAAAATTAAAACAAGAAAAATGTTCTTGTGATATTCCTTTACCAAACAACCCTTTAGAGTTTAGGTCGATCAAATCGGCATAACACTTTATATGATATAACACTTTAAATTATAATAATAAAATTTATACGAGCAAATGCATATTTACGCGAGTCCATTTTTCATTTATAATAAAAATTATATTTTGAAAAAAAATTAGTTTTGCACTATTTTAATTAAACTTATATTATGTTATATGTATATATATAATATTTATACATTTATGAGTGCTCAATAAAGATATTTATTTTATGTTGATAGTATATTAATTATTTTGTAGTTACATTTTCTTGCTTAATCTTTTTAACTTACTACACAATTCTATGAACTAAAAAATAATTATACATTGATTTAGAGCTCAAGAATCCCATTTATGCTATTAATAGCGAGAAGTGTTTTAATTTGTTTCCAACTTCCACAACGATTAATATTTTTTTCTTTTTGTCGGGTGCAATAAATAATAAAATATTACCCCATGTCATTACGTAAACTTTAAAAAAAGGATGGGCCAATTTTGGAGTTCCCTCTATGGAGTTCAGGAGCCTGCATTCTAACGTATACTTATAAGATCAACACCAAAGTAGATTGCAACACAAAATACATAATATTAACTAGTAATTAAAATGTTATAATATCCGTAACAATTTTTTTATTTTTTAATAATACACTGTTACAAAAGATAGAAAAAAAAGAGAGTATCGATAAAATATGCGGTTTCTCGTTTGAGTAAAAGAAAGTTGAACAATATAAAAGAACGGAATGATGAAGATATGAGATTCAGATTTGTATTTTTTATTTTCAACTTTTTGTATTAAGCTCATGAGTTGAAAACATTAATTCAAAGAGAATTATTTCGTCAAACTCATATATGTATATAAATTAATATACATGTATAAAGAGTTTAAGTAATATACAATAAAAAAATTATATAATTAATATGAATTTGAATCGTTGAATAATGATTACATGACTTTAAAAATTAAATCGGGATACAAAATTTGCCGCGTACCTCTACGCACAAATTCAATAATGTGTGTAAAAAAAAGTTTAATGTTCAAGTGGTGACCCATGTTCCAATCGGTGTAACTGGGGATTTTACATTTTAGAAGGCTCGTTGGAATTACAAGAAAAAAATAGTAAACGGTCGGTTTCGATAATTTAGGCAGAGATTTAACCAGAATAACTACCTAAATTACTTACTATTAGGCTCTATTTGACATTGCTAGTGGTTTGACGAGCGGATAACGGTTTACCTAGCGGATAGCGGATTAACTAGCGGATAGCGGATGATTATTAGCGATTAGATGTTATAACAAATAAGTGTTAGGTAAACTTAGCGGTAGAATTAGTTGATGAATATAAAATAACATAATTAGACATATGACAAATTATTTAATTTAAGCACTATACAAATTATACTACAATACAAATAAATTAAATATTTATATCTTAATTAAATAAAATAAAATTTCACAACTAAATTTTTTGTTAAAATATATTTGAAATTTATATTGACAATAATTTTTATATAGTGCACCCATTATATAAAAGTATTAATTGTGAAATTATTTTTTATTCATTGTTAACATATAAATAATTTATAATTAATTAAGCATGAATATAAAAAGAAATGTAGTTAAATGATTAAAAAATGAAAATGAAAAAATAATAAGATAAGTTAGAAAGAAATAATATATTTGAATAAGGATAAAATTGACAAAAATTATAAAATGCTATCTCTAAACGTTAAAAATTAGTAGAAGTAGCTTTTCAATATTTTTATATGAAACGTTAAACGTTACTTATTTTTATCATTTACTAAATAAAAAGTTAAATTTGAATCGTTAAACGCTATTTTTTATGTTGCCAAACATAACCTTAGACGTCTCCTAACCCAAATGCATACGAAATAGTAAAAATCCACAACCGAAAGGTCGGAATCTTTTTCTTTTCTTTATATCTATTCTTCCGCTTCATCTTTTTTTTTTCTATCACATTATTATTCGATAGGTACAAAATTAACTTTCGTCCCACATTCTCCTTTATTCTTGTTCTCTTTCCCTTTCCTCTTTCCTCTTTCCTCTTTCCCTCACATTCCGCAGCCAGCAGCAGCGGCAGAAAGCCAAAGGAATAAGAGCATCATCTCCTCCTCTTCATCGCGTCGATCGATCAAATGGCTTTTCTCCGATCTTACGTAAGTTCTTTCTTCGATCCATTTGTTTCATACACCGATCGGAGGCTCTATAATCGGTTTGTGTAGGTGCATAGTCCTGTACTCCAACGGCTCGATGAAATTATTTCGTTACTTACCCTTCCAGTTTTGATGCAACTCGGAGAAAAAAATTGGGTGGAAGAGACGTTTGATCGCTATTTTTCTTTTATCATCGGGGCATGTATATTTTTTTCGATCGATTCTCAGCTATAATGTGTCCACTAGTGCCATTAGTCGAGATTTCCTAGTGATCTGATGACATGCTTCAAAGAATTGTGTATTTTTTCTCTCTTTTATGAATTTCCGATAGATATGTGTGTAATCAGCGCTGCTTTCTTAGACCTAGTTTCTTCTTCTGATGATTGTTGCTGGGTTCGAGTTTGCTACCGGATTGTCAGATAGTTTGGTTTGTGCACTTGTCTTTATGTACATGCTTATTACAAAATGGTCCATTGTGCCATTAAAAAAGAGCCAGAGTAGCTAATGCTTTGGTATATCTCCTGAGGGTTCTGTGATGGCTCTACAAGTAGGCTGCAGCATTCCCAATGATGAATATTGATTTTCTTCTGTGGCATATCCTGGTGCTGGAGAGTAGTTTGGCCGTTGCCTTTTTCTGTCATCTAAGTTGGTTGCATAGGAATATTAGAGTAAACTCTGAAGTTAGAAAATGCTATAAGACAAGTTTAACTTTGGCATCATTGCCTGTAAAACACCCTGTGAGCTTCGAGACCAATTTTTCTTCAGGAAATGTTAATGGAAAGCGAGACCTGAAACCTAAGGATGAGGTATTTGCATGCCAACTCGTTTTTGCTGGGGGTACCTATCTTGTGGAAATTGTGTACAGCAGTTATTTTATCAATGAATATTGTTTAGAGTTTTTTCTTTCTAAGTTTAGTTCAATGTAGCTTGACGAGGGTATGAGAAAAATTTTGATGGGAACGCATTTTGTTGCAGTATCAGTTTAACATCCAGTTCTGAATCATGTATATCCTTCCACTGTAGATAAGGTTCCTACAGCTTCTGTCAGATGTTGCTATCTTTTAGTTTATGCAACTTGTATTGTGAATACCTTTCCCATGCTGACCAATGTTTCACTCCATTTGCTTTTGATCTAGCTATTTCAATCTAATTTGTATGTTTTGGGCTTTCCAATGCGTACTGATGGATGCATACATGTCTTTCTCACATTCTTATTAAGAATAAGCAAAACGCTTATGGACTACGTTGGAAAGGCATTTTGGCTTATCTGATTACATCTTAACCTTTTCAGTCGAATGCATCATCTGGAATGGGTGTTGCTGATGATTGCAAGGCTATGTTCTTAGAGCTTCAGAGGAAAAAGGCACACCGCTATGTGATTTTCAAAATTAATGAGAAAGGAAAAGAGGTCATTGTGGAAAAGACTGGAGCTGTTACTGAAACTTATGATGATTTCATGTCTTCTCTGCCTGAAAATGATTGTCGTTATGCTATATATGACTTTGACTTTGTCACTGAGGAAAATTGCCAGAAAAGCAAGATCTTCTTCATTGCTTGGTGAGTGTTTTGCATGCTCATATTTGTGCTATTTAGGTGTTCTGCATAAAACAGTTTTCTGATTTTGTCTATCATAACTTGTTCATGTATGCCAATTCATTTAGTAAATATGTGAATTTTGTGAAACAACACTCGAGTGGTTCTAATGTTCATGGAAGAACTATATTTTTTTTTGGTAAGTGTTAATATTTGGGAAGTTCCCAGAAATGTTATTTCTTAGTGGAATTTTTTTCTTCTTTCTTCAACTCCAGATCTTAACATCCTTAGTTTGTAGCATGATGATTGCAAACTAGATTGGAGATGACACTTGGTTTTCTGCTGTCTTTGAAGTATTATCAGGCAATCTCTCTCTATTTCTTCATTTGTTTGAAGGAATGACATTACTTTCCCATAGCAGATATTTGATACCCATTTATGCCCATCTTGCAGTCTCTTGAACCATTAGTTTTCTTTCTGAGGTTGTTTTTCTTTTGTTTCTAATGATGTGTTCGACTTTACACATTTTCTTTTGGTGATAGTATACTTAGCTTCAATTCTCTATGTGATGCTCCTTTTATTTATGAATTCTCTATGATAAATTAATACAGCATATTGTGTAATTAATGTTTCTCCAAGGCGGACTTCCGGTTTGTTTCCTGGTGATATATATCTATATCTATATCTATATATATCATATGCTTCTGGTTTTTTGCTTCTTTTGCAGGTCTCCTAGTACATCACGAATCCGAGCTAAGATGCTCTACGCAACCTCGAAAGATCGAATAAGGAGGGAGCTGGATGGAGTGCACTATGAAATTCAGGCTACTGATCCTTCCGAGCTTGACCTTGAGATTCTTAGAGACCGAGCCCATTAAATTAAAGGGACCTGGTATGGCATAAAGAAAGTTCTTAAACTAGTTTTGATTCCCAGTGAAGAAAGATGATGATGGAGGAGCATCAAACTCTATTAACCATATACAATTTGATTGTCCTGCATCAGCTTAAACATATTATTGAAACTACTACTGCACTACTATAAATAAGTGAAAAAGTTTGCAAAATACTATGAAGTTGTGACAATGTAAATGTCTGAGTTTTTCTGTTGGTCCGATTTGCCCTTAATATTCATTTCTTTCTTTTGGGTGACCACTCCTTATATTTTATTGCCGTTCCATCTGGACTATTATATCCTCTTATTATTTAATGTCATAATCCCACTCCTCATAGATTGTTATATTATTTTATTAGAATATCTAGGAAGATGAAACGCCAACCTGCCAACCTCTAATAAAGATGAGGTTGCTCTTAATGCCACTTCCAAATGCTTAATGCCACTCTCACTTAGACTATTTTACCCTTTCAATATTTTATTCACATAAAAAAACATAACAACTATAATATAAAATTGAGGGGAATACGAAACGTTTAAACTCATCTCCTTTATCCATTTTTTTCTTCACAAATCTGAGAGGTCGATTCATATAGATACAAACCTCGAAATCACCCACGAAAATTTGTTTCCAGGTAAGTAACCTTTAACTTGATTTTTGTTTCAATTTTTGGATTTTATTAAACAAGTTATTCTTTGAACTATATACAATATTTATATTTTTTTTTACTTATTATTCTTATGAGGTGTTCGTTTTCGTTAATTTTTTGTCTTCAAATTTTATGTGCTTAATACTTTTTAATTAATGGAAATAATTAAATATTTTATAATATACTAATATTATGCAAAGTTAACCATACTATATCATTAATTAATTAATTAATAATTTTTAATCTAAATGTATAAATCTCGAAGCTAACTTTTTTTTTAAGTTGACATGAGAATTTTAACTCCGTCTATATTTTATAGCCGGTCCCAAGTCCGGATAAAGGAGGAGGGTTGTGTTAGGCCCCGATAGCCAGCATAAAATTCTGTCGAATCTTATGAACATGGATCAACGAATATATTGTGTTAATGCTAGGTCGTTACCCGTAAGTAACGCGCTGTACAGCTCGGATACAGTGATAAGAGAGCAAGAGCCGCTGCATCCTCGCCTGAATGCAGTGTTAAATGAGCAAGGGCTATCGCACTCTAATGGACGGAGGCGGTTAAAGAAGCTATTTCATGAGACTAAGGTCAGATTAGGTTCTTGAAACATTGAGACGTTGAATGAGAAGCGCCTCGAGGTGGCACAAGTAATGGACCAGCGTAAGATTAGTATCTTATGCTTGCAAAAAATTAGATGGGTAGGAGAGGGAAGTAAAGAGATTAGGTTAAATGGTTCCAAACTTTGGTACACAGGTAAGGTAAATGGAAGAAATGGTGTTGGTATTATCACGGATGCAGAATGGAGGAAGAATGTTGTGGAAGTTAAAAGGATTGAGGATCGAATCATATCCGTGAAAGTAATTGTTGGAAAGGAGACTATGAACATTATTAGTGCATATGCACCCCAAGTAGGAGCAGAATCACATCTCAAGGAAAAGTTTTGGACAGATATGGAGGGTTTGATTGAAAGTATATCAACAATCGAGAAAGTTTATATTGGGGGAGACCTTAATAGACATGTTGGTAAAGAGGCAAGACCACATGCAAGGGTTCATGGTGGTTTTAGTTTTGGGGAGTTGAATGAGGAATGATAAACTATTATTGATTTTTCTTTAACATACGACCTTAAGATTATCAACATTTATTTTAGGAAGAGAGAGGAACATTTAATCACATACAAAAGTGGAACTCATAGGTCTCAAATCGATTTTTTCTTGACAAGAAATACTGATAAATGACGTTGTACTAATTGCAAAGTAATTTCTGAGCATGGGGTGACTACACAACATAAATTGTTAGTTCTTGATATGCAAATGAAATATATAAAACCAAAATTTCGAACAGTTTTTGATCGAAAGATCAAGTGGCGACAGTTAAAGGAGGAGAAACGAGAGACTTTTAGAAGTAAGTTATTAGAGGAAAGTGTGTGGAAGTTAGAAGGAGATGCTAGTATCATATGGGAGAATGTGGCAAAAAAGATTAAAATGGTTGCTAAAGCCATTTTAGGAGAATCAAAAGATTTTGGACCACGAGATAAGGAGACTTGATGGTGGATGAGGAGATCCAAGAAAAGGTGCGTAATAAGAAGAATTGTTTCAAGGCGATACACTTGGACAATAGTTCTGACAATTGGAAAAAGTATCGTTTGGCGAAAAGGGAGGCTAAGAAGGCAGGTAGTGATGCTCGTGCTAAAACATATGAGGGATTTTATAAGGAGTTAGGGACAAAGGCTGGTGAACAAAGGATTTACAAGATTGCAAGGAATAAAGAGAAGGAGTCGAGAGATTTGGATCAAGTAAGATGCATAAAAAATGAAGTTGGCAAGGTTTTAGTTACTGAAGGAGATATTAAGAACAGATGGGAATAGTATTTCTATAAGCTATTTAATGATGGATGTGAAGGTTCCCGTTGTGATTTGGAGGACTTGACAGTTAGCGAATGTGAGCTTAATAGGTCATTTTATCGTAGAATTAGAGTCTCAGAGGTTAGCGAAGCTCTTAAGAAAATGGAGAATGGTAAAGCCATTGGACCGGATGGTATACCGATTGAAGTTTGGAAATGTTTAGGAGAAAAATGTATGTTGTGGTTATGTAAATTATTTAATGAGATTTTACGATCGAAAAAAATGTCTGATGATTGGAGATTAAGTACATTAGTTCATATTTACAAAAATAAAGGAGATATTCAGAATTGTGCAAATTATAGAGGGATTAAACTTATGAGTCACACAATGAAATTATGGGAAAAAGTGATTGAGTATAGATTGAGAATGGAGACTAGTATTTCTGAAAGACAATTTGGGTTCATGCCAGGAAGATCCACTACAGAGACAATTTATTTATTAAGGGGGATGATGGAGAAGTATCGAAGTAGGAGAAGAGACTTACATATGACTTTCATTGACTTAGAGAAGGCGTATGATCGGTACCAAGGATGTACTTTGGAAAGCCTTGCAAAAGAAGAGGGTGAATGTTGCATACATTAAGATAATACAAGATATGTACGATGGGGCATTGACTAAGGTTATGACACTTGGAGGTGAGACAAATGAATTTCCTATAGGAATTGGCCTACATCAAGGATCAGCTTTAAGTCCGTATCTATTTAACTTAGTTATCGATGCTATAACCGAGAGTATCACAGATGAGGTACCTAAGTGCATGCTATTTGCGGATGATATAGTACTTTTAGCGAATTCAAGAGAAGAGATTAATACAAAATTAAAAATATGGAAAAATACGTTGGAGTCAAAGGATTTTCGTTTAAGTAGGAATAAAACAGAATATATGCATAACAATTTCACAAATAAATAACTTAGAGACGATTTGAAAGTTAGGCTAGGGGAGGATATAATTCCTCAAGTGACAAAGTTTAAATATTTAGGATCAATTGTAAGACAAGATGATGAGATTGATGACGATGTTAATCATAGAATTCAAGCTGGTTGGTGTAAGTGGAGGTAAACCACTGAAGTTCTTTGTGATAGAAAAGTACCCAATAAAGTTAAAAAAAATTCTATCGTACTGTTATAAGACCGACAGTGTTATATGGTAGTGAATGTTGGACTATGAAGAGACAACATGAACGTAAAGTGGGGGTAGTCAAAATGAGGATGTTGAGATGAATGTGTGGTCATACAAGATTAGATAAGATTATGAATGACCATATACGTGAACGAGTCGGAGTGGCTCATATTAGTGAGAAAATAGTAGAGAATCATTTGAGATGGTTTGGTCATGTTCAGAGAAGACCATTAGATGCGTCAGTAAGAAGAGTAGATCAAATAATCTGGAGTCCGATTAAAAGAGGGAGAGGGAGGCTAAGGCGGACACTTGACGAACTAATAGAGCAAGATCTATTTGTGAATAATATACCGAAATATTTGGTTACTAATAGAGCGAAATGACGTCGTATGATACATGTAGCCGACCCCATCTAGTGGGATAAGGCTTTATTGTTGTTGTTGTTTGAGAATTTTACTTTTTATAAGTTGGCATGGGGATTTTTTACTGTTCGGATTGATTTTATTCTACAAACAATGTATACGAATTTAGACATTAAAAGAGAGAAGTTAAATTATTATTATTATTATATATATATATATATTAACGTGAGAGATGTGTTCTGCCGTTGAGAAAGGGAAAGGAAAGTCCATTAACGCTTCAAATTCCTTCAACTTTTATATCCTATATCATGATTCTTACGTGTTAAAAAATATTGAAAGGGTAAAATAGTCTAAGTGGGAGTGGCATTAAAAATTTGGGAGTGGCGTTAACAACAAAATCAATTAACAACTTTTAATAACTACAACTTTATATTTTATCAGAATATATAAAAATGCAGCGATATATTTTATTAAATATATAAAGAAATTTTGGCAAAAACTGATTTATAAAAAAACATTTAACAATTTTTAATAAATTTATTTTGTTGATTATATGTCCAAATATTTCTGTATTTTTTTTAAAAAAATTAATGATCGTTTGTAGACATATTTTGTATTTAATAATTAAAATGTAACTGGTTCATGACCAGATTTAATTAAACAATTTTAAAAATATTGTTTGATAATCCTGTACCTATCTTCGAATTTATATTCTTTATATAACCAATAGAATATAATTATTAAATACTACTAAGTTTATTTTGTAATTGAGAAAAAAAGATTGTAAAGATAAAATAATAAATACTTAATAATATAATAGAATCTAAAGAAGAAAATATTGATCCGGAGGTTGGAGCGATTGTGGATGGAGTTCCATTTTCCCATATATTTTAATAAAATAATGAATATAATAACATACGAATGGTAGGATTATGCTATTAAATAATACAAGGGTATAATACTCTAAGAGGAGTGACAATAAGATATAACTAGTGACATTAAGGACATCCTTTTCTTTTTCTACGTGGAAGACACATCTATTAATCAAAGTCATGATAACAAACAAACTGGCAAAATAACTAACTCTATCAGGTTGAAAGCGTGATTGCAAAGTAAGTTATTTTTTTTAAAAAATCGTTAATTAGTTTTATGTGTGATAACAAGGTAACATGGAGTCTGCACCAGACGTTGCTTTTGAATTGTGGAAAACATACGCAATCTGTTTTATTCCCTGCCTTTTACTGGTTTCTCAACTTTCAGATAGATCTGCTCGACTGCATGGCAGAACTTTGGCAGTATACAGCAGATGCTGCACATTTGTTTTCTGATTTAACAAAAAATTGTGCAATTTATTTCGGCGGTGTCACTTTATCATGTGTAGTTGCATGTGCATTCATATGGGGTGTAACGCCCCCAAATCGACCCCCGCCACGTGGCGAAGATCAATCTGAAGACGCTACGGCATGCTATAACTTGACCATAATATTGACCATATCTCAGTCAAGAACCGAGACACGTCAGCGGAAGAAAAGAAATAAAGATAAATTATAACTTTAATTGCGGAAGTCTAAAAGTAACTATGTCATTACTAAGAGATAAACTGGGTTCTACATCATGAATTTAAATTGCGGAAGGTAAATGAAAACTTAATAACACTCTAAAAGCCCTATGGTTCATGTGTTGTCCTATCGCCAGAGCCTCATCACCACACGCCTACTCCACCACGTTACTGACCTGGTCCTGTGGAAATCAGACACAGGGGAGGAGGTCCTCCCGTAAGCTTTACAGCCTAGTGGGGAACCACATGATATACAATGCATAACATGAATATAATAATCAGCGATAATTAATCAGGCTTAACTTGAACATGAAAGATAACATATAAGTATCATGGATCATAATAAGGATAAGATCAGCGATATCATGAGTCATGAGGATCAATAGTACATAGTAAACTTGGAATCATGACATACTTGACTTGACTTGAGCTTGAACTTGAACTTGAACATGCTTGTCGATCTTGGTTATTAATTAACAATCAGGGTGACTTTGAGGTGCCTTTAATTCTTGGGGTATGCCCAGCAAACGATACGGCCTTGTGCGGATCAATGGGTGATCAAACCATGACCAAGGGAGCGACCCTTATCTTGATGCACTTGGCTTGGACTGGCAACCCATCATTAATCTTTCATCTGAACTTATTAATCACTTTTATTATCTTTTCATTCTTTGTATCATGTGATGAAGGAGATATGATCGGTATGAGGTAAATCAAGACAAAGAGTTCATGTTGAAATTATAAGAAAATCAATAATATTCATATAAAAATAAAGAGAGACTAATGGGTGAATTTTTGCTGGATTTTATGCCTTCACCTCTTCTGAATATTTACGCCCGAAGAATCTCCTCCACCTTACGGCCGTAAAACCCTAATTCTTTGAATTTTACGCCCGAGGAATTCCTTCACCTTACGGCCGTAAAAATTAACCTTTATTACGTTACGGCCGTAAAACCCTACTCTCCATTTCATTTCGGCCGTAATAATTCAACTCTTATTTCGTTACGGCCATCATCTGTTACTCCCATCCGTTACGGCTTATCCCGTTACGGCCGTAAAACTCTACTCTTTGGCCGTAACAATCTATCTCCCCTTCTCTCTCTCTTCGTTTCTCTCTCTCTCAACTTCTCGGATTTTTACGACCGTAAAAATCATCTGTTACGGTCGACATCTATTACGGCCGACATCTTTTACGGCCGACATCTTCCCTCTCTCTATCTTTTCTATTTTATTACGGCCGAAAACCTAACTCTTCGGCCGTAACAATCTATTTCCCTTTTCTCTCTCTTCTTTTCTCTCTATTCTTTTACGGCCGAAATTCTATTCTCTCTATTCTTTTACGGCCGAAATTCTATTCTCTCTATTCTTTTTACGGTCGAAATTCTCCACCTCTCTATCCCTTTTCTCGACCGTAAGAAAATTACGGCCAAACAATTCTTACGGCCGTAATACTTCTACTTTTAAAAATTAAATTGCGTTATAAGACCGAAAACGAAATCCCTATCTAAATCTTACACCTTAGCAATCAATAATACAGAAATATAACAACAGAAAATAACTAGGCAAGCAACAATCAACCAATCAAAGAATTCAAGAAAACAAACAATTAAAAACAATAACTTGAATCATATTCATATTCGTTTCATAACGATCCGGGCATGAATTGAGATAATTCAGAGGGCATGCAAGGTGATTTCGATTCACACACCTTTGTTCGCGATTGATTCGTTCCTCGGTTCGTCGAAAAATCGATCAATGGCTCCCTCCCCTGACTCTCCCTTGTTTTTCCCTCTGTTCTTCGCCTCTGGACGTTTGCAAAGTGGCCGCACGAAATCAAGACCAACAAAAGGCTTTCGTGGGGGTTAGGAGGGTGAGGTGTTCTTATATAAGGTTTTGTTTAAATCTAATCTTCCTTTCCTAATTAATTATGAAGAGATCAGATTTGATTCCCTTTCTTTCCTAACTTTGATTAGGATATGATTTGTTTACTGCGTGTTTAAATTCTGATTTATTTTCTCTTTTTTTTTTATCTTTTTGTTGGTTGTTACATGGGGAACACAATTTCATATGGGGGGTGGGTGTATGCATCGTGATCAAATGCAGCCGATCTGCCTGATTGATTTTAGTTGCTATGGATCGCCTTTACATATGGACTCAATATGATGCAGCGGTGTATCATGCGTCCAACACATCTCCAATCATAGTCTCACTATTTACCACATATCAAAATGGAATAATGGTTTACATTTTAGTTATTTTGTAAACATTATTCTTACCTCTGATAAAATATATACCATATTTTCTACTTCACTCCCTAAATATCGATATTATCCGTTTATCTCTCCTCAACTTTCGAAAGAATTCCACTTAATCTCGAATGCCAAAATTTTATTTTATTTTAATTATACAATTACTCTATTTATTTTTTTAAAACATAAAAAATAAATGCGACTATCTTCTCACCTCATCTTCATAATCCTATCTGTTTTTTTTTTAAATTTCTTACTTTTTATAATTTTAAAATAGAATTGAATAAGGGTAAAATGGTAAACGTAAAATTTAAAAATATATAAATTTCAAGGATTGGGATTGAAAACCCTAAGATCGGATTTGCAAGATCCTACTTTATGAATAAAATATTATTTTTATATAAAATAATTATCAGATATGCGTGTATTTACAAATACTTTTTATATGAACTTATCAAACTTCAAATATTTGATTATCTATTCATAACGTTTTCAAGATTTATCATGAATATTTATATCTATTATGAAGCACAATATGAATTTTTTTGATATTATTATAGAATATATAAGATACAAAAATAAAATTTAATTTAATTAAAAGGTATCATGATCGTGATTCAAAAGTGGATGTTAATTTAATTTAACTAAGGACAAAATAAATTATTTTTTTCTTCCTTATTTAAGTCCTCAAATATTTAAAAAAAATACTTATCAACTTTCTTTTTCCGCTATAAAAATCTTAAAGAAATAAGTAAGCTTAACCGAACATTGTCATGCATGTCTACTGGTTCAAAGTCTATTTTCGTAGTCGAAGCAAGTGGAACTGGGTTGTTGTTGTCTACTCGTGACACAAAAAGATACAAGAGATCAAGACAAAAATTTATCGAGGAAACCACTCCCTTCACCCTTTTCCTAATTCCTATCGTTGACTAACTCCAAAACTAGTGATGCAAATACAAATCGACGGAACCATTTATTGAGAAAAGAAAACCGCTATTGTGAATAAAACTTGGTTGGTTTGGAAATGTGCGACGAGTGAATTTTTATTTTATCCTATATACATTTTAACAAATAAAATATATTGCAAGGAAAAGATTGATTTTCATACACAATTCAAAAGTAGAACTGATGTTGCCACCAATATTTATTTAAGGTTACACATATTATACAAAATTCACAAACACGTATCAATTTATCAGGCATTTGATTAACACTTAATGCGCCAAAATAAATATCAAGCGAAATCCACTAATTGAGTTATACTTAAGGGTGTCCACGGTCCAGTTATAAATATCGACCCAATTTTTCGGTCCAGTTATAAATCGAATCAAGACAGGATCAAAGAATTAAAAAAACTCGATGGGTTGCAAGTCGGAATAAGATTCAACATATGAAAACTCGACTCAGGATCCGACCCGATTATAGTAATAAAAAGTATTAATAAGATTTAACTTGGATGGATGCGCGGTTCAAGCACCCGGTTCAACGGCGATTTAGCATTCGTTGGGCTGATAGTTTAGTGCTTGGGCAAAATGCCTCCACATTCGTCGCACTCCAACTCGTTTGCCATCACCACCCTCGTCGACTTTACGGATGCACTCGACTCGAACTTGCCTGTTCCCCACTGCCCGCTCGTCTCACCCTCCACAGGTTGTGATAGCAGTAGGGCGACGATCGATGGTTGAGGGTGAACGGTGGAGTTCAATGGTGGCAGTGATGAGCGAGTTCAAAGGCGATGGTGGCGAGGTCGAGGGTCGAAGGTGACAGCGGTGATGGAGAGATTGAGAGTCAACAGTGAGCGGCGAGGTCGAGGGTGATAATGAACGGACGTGTTTGAGGTCGACAACGAGCGACGAGGTTGAACTAGATCTGTGCTCTAGATGCCTATACCCTAGATGTCGACAAAGACGTTTGTAAGGCCGCTAGGAAGTCGTCGTCCTCATAGTCCCTCACTGTCATCTTGGGCATCGTCGGTGAGGACGTTCCTCACGACTCGATAGTCATCGCTCTCTGGACTTCCCATGAATGACCCTTTAAACTGCGATTTTTTCCTTTCCGTCCCACTCGAGTTGCACATGAATCGCGCTCTAATCACATCTGTCCGATCTAGGGGAACGATTCCCCCATTTCACTGAAGGGAACACCCGTTAAATCTTTAGCATAACCCAAAATGAAGAAAAAAGAAGAAAGAAGGTATTATTTTATTAGATAAATTTCACTAAATAACCTTCAACTTTGACATCTTTTCAACGCTACCCTTAATCTTCACTTTGTAACAAAACTATGTTCCATCTTTTAATTTGTTTTACCAATTACATTTTTGATGTATGATCGACCATTTCCCAATCGCTCTCCTCCACGTAAGCATAAAAGTATGATGTGGCATTATTAAAAAAATAAAAAGTCGGGAGGGGGGGGGGGTCATCCCATTCCTTTGTGACTCCCACGCAAGGAAAGAACGGGGGCGACACCCCTCCCCCTATGCACCTAGCACAAGGTCGCAGAGGGGTGTCATCACCCCCCTCTTTTTGTGCGAGGTCACATAGAGGGGGGCCGTCGCCCTCTCTTTCCCCGTGCTGACGCCGGCACAGGTAAAGAAAGGGGGGTAGGATTCGTGCTCGCCGCGGGGTTTGCTCACAATGACACCTCTAACATGATGCCCTTCTTTCCCTTTGATACTAAGGGCATGTTCGAGACGTCTTCCGTCGACTACTGGGCCTACATGGGGTTCGACATGGCGGCCATCCAGGCGCCGACATAGGAAAAGAAGGGGGAGGAGGAGGGGGGGGGAGGGGGCTATGCGCCTGGCACGAAGTCGCAGAGAGGGGGGCCGTCACCCCCTCTTTCCCTACGCCAGCGTTCATGCGTCGGTGCCATCCCAAGGAAAGAAGTGGGGCTGGCAAAGGCAGAGGAGCGCCGCCCCTCCCTACCACACCGGCGAGGGGTGGTGGGGCAGCACCTTTTTTATTATTATTTTAATTATTATTATTTTAATATTATTTTAAATTTTAATCATGCCACACCAACAAATTATTTTCATGAAGGAGTGAGAAATAATTCTCGTGATCACCACGTCGACACTTCAATCGGACGATCATAGGTCACAAGGATAGTTTGTGAAATAAGTTAGAGGATGAAGGATAGTCTAGTTACAACGAAAAAGTGAAAAAAATTGAAAAATATTTAACGAAATTTATCCTTATTTTATTAAATTACTTATTTGCATTTCTTGAATGATATATATATATATATATATATATATATATATATATAAAGATATAATTATCACTTCAAATTGTTTGTCATTTTTCTTCTTTCTCTTTTCTTTACCAAACTAAGTCAACATTTCCTCCCTCGTTATCTTTCCTGCTTTTATTTATTTTCTTTCTTTTTTTTTTCTTGATGATTATTTATCCAAATAGGGCTCAGAAGAAAACAACGTTGTAAAGTGCATTGAGTTAACCCTTCTATTAAAATTTTAGAAGTTGGAATCCAACATCTCTTATTTAAAATTCAACTTATCAGCTCTGAAGTCTGAACCACCCGACGGTTGTGAACAACCTTTACTACTCGGCTGCTTTACATTCTCAAGAACACAGAAATAATGAAGGGGATGAGAAAAAATCGACCCCACAGCGTTAACTTAAAAATATTGTTCTACAAAAGTTTCACCGAATTTTAAAGTATGCATCGAATTTGATTGTAATATTATAATTTGTTTTCTAAATTAGAAAGAACGAATTTATTGTTATGATTGTTAACATAACTAGAAAATTAAATGAAAACAATTTAAATTTTTATGGTCTCATCGACGAGTTCACGGCATTCATGCTCGATGGAAGCGTCGGATATAACTGAATTGAAGACTTTTTTTTTCATCCATAATTATATGGTCGATAAAGCCCATTAATTGATGTTTATACGGTCCATTAATTCGAACCAATTTCTTGGCTCCGACTCATGCATTGCGAATGCAGTCAGACACGTGCCATTGACCACGTGTGAAGCTAAAAAAAAAAGTTGGCCTGATTTAAAGCCTTTAATTTTCCCATTTGAAGTAAAAAAAAGGGTGTTAAGTGACGGTCAAATTGTACAAAGCTAATGATAATTCTTTTGTTATGTACTAAAAGCCATGTATGGACGTGATTAAATCATATGCTGACCATGGACAAGGATTTATGTGTGTATATGTGTAGGCACATTGAATTGATGAGTTTAACGGCCGAAGAGCTTGTCTCACGGTCAACAATTTCGAGAAACCGTGGTCATGCCCATGAATTGTTTATTTGCACGTAATTATCATGACATCATGCCAAGTATGGACGCATGCATGGGGGTGATCTTTATTACTTATTAGATTACAGCACTGTTTGGCTTGGTTTTGCATATGACCGGCCATCGTTATAAGAAAAAAAAGTTTTTTGCGACCGAAAATTTTATACGATAAATTTTTTTTCATAATTTACGATGAATTTTCTGACGAATTATTTTTCTTCGTCAAAATTTTCCTCGAGCCGTGAAAAAAAAAATTCACGATTCAAGTCATGAAAAATTTTCACGAAAAAGTTTCCCACGGTTCGAGCCGTGAAAAATATTTCACACGACTTGGACCGTGAAAAACTTTTCTCACAGTTAGAATCATGAGAAATTTTACACGACATTGACCATGGGAATTTTCTATGTTTCGAGTTGTGAAAATTTTTTTCCACGACTTTGATCGTGGAAAATGTTTCTCGCGATCTAAATCATCAGAAAGTAAAAAAATCTCGTCAAGCTCTCCTGCCTATTTTTTTTCTTTTCCCGTTTCTCCCTCTCTTTTTATTAACCTCCTCCCACTATCTCTCTCCTCTCTCTCTCCCATCGACGCGGCCATCTCCCTCCTTCCAAGCGATCGGCGACGACCGACCATCTCCATCACAACGGCGCGTGCGGCCTCCCTCCTTCCCTCTCTCTCTCGCAGGTGATGCGCGCGGCCGGATCCGACTGCGTGCATGTCGAATTTGCCTGTGCGTGGCCGAAACTAGGAACCTTTCCCGTGGCCCAAGCTGTGGGAGACGTTTCCGCGGCTCGGGCCGTAGGAATATTCTATGGCTCCGGCCATGGAAATGTTTTTCCCATTGTTCAAGCCGTGGTTGTGATGAACATTTTTACGACGATCGTTCCCGTCGAAAAAATTCATCGCAAAGTGTATTTTCTATCAGATTTTTTATTTTGTGACAATTCGGACTGTGGGAAATAAGCACATGTTGAATAAATTTGTCATCTTGATCGGCTTCAAACACCTTATTCAGGCAGGACAGAGAGAGAATGACCTAACTAATAGTTCCTCAAAGCTTCATAAGAGGAAGATGGAGATAGCATATCATCTACAATTAGAAAAGAGAGATAAGCCTAATTAAGCGTGCTAGGGAAACTATGCTTTTCACCCACAACTCCAAAGATTAGCTCTAAGATGGAACTTGAAAAGAAGAAAAAAGACAGGCATGAACTTGACAAAAAAAAAATGTCAATTAATTTAGACTCTTCTTCCATGGAGACTATTTGATGCTGTGTGTGTTAGACAATGTGGAAAATCGTATGCCCTAAACTCAATCGAATGGTCTCGATCGAATGTGATGATCGATCGATTATATCGTATGATAATGATCAGACAAATCTAAATCGTTGGATATTCATATTATTATATGATAATAGGTTTAAATAGGGAACATAATGGTCTTGTCCCCTATTTATAACCTACTCTTCTTCTTCATGAATGAGGAGATTATGAGGGAAAAGAAGTTACACAATTCTTCTCCTCATTCATTATATAATAATATATTAGTCATAATATGGGTGTGGCTCTCTCTCCCATTCTTTCTCTCAACTCTTCATCTTCTTCTCCATAATAGTTGTAGTGCAAAAGATGTGTGCAAGTCTTTTTGATGTCTTGGCGTGGATACCGTTAGAGAGATGACACTTGCGTTCTTCTTCGACGAACTTTCTCTCTATTAGATAGCGTTACGAGGTAACGGAACGGATCCTTACTAATATTATTATAATCTTAATTTCATATTAGCTTACATAGTGGCACCCCATACATCAAGTCATCAACCCATGCATAATTAATGTGATAAAGATTGACATTTGAAATTTTGGAAGTGCTTGCCACAGCAAAGTAGGAGATAGATTATCCAACATGATAAAAGAACGCCGTCCCAATTCATTCGTTCTACTTGGGACTCGTGAAATTTCCAACAAATCCAGAAACTTATATCGACACTCAGAAAGGTATCAGACTGAAAATTTTCAGACGAGTATGTTGCAAGTGATATTCTCCTTGGAAATCAAATGCTGCAATGGTACACTCCTATCCAGACCTCAGATCAATCATCCATGAGATTGATATAACTTGCACAATAATAAGTAATAAAACCTATTACATTATTTAGAGAACTTTTCCACAGTCAAAGGGCATTAGATATACATTTAATTGGAATGCAGTACTAGCACCACACAATAGAAAATATCTTGTTAGGATACACTGTAGATTAGGTAGGCTATTAATCAATCAACACTGAATTACCAACTCCCCTAATCTATATATCCCTAACCACCCTCAGTAGAACTTCTAATCATGCTCTTTATTATTAGTACTGATCAAAGTAAAAGAAAATCATGACCTTTTAAATACTAACACTTTTGTTTTGAATATTCCGAGCCAAGATGAATACTGCAACAAGTTTTAGTAGGACAGAAATCACAACACTCCTATACAAAATTCCTTAAGACTTATTATGGAGAAAACTATATATTGGAATCAAAATGAACTAGATAAGTTAGATAACATTACCCAAAAAATCAAACAAAAATATCCATGCTCCGCAACTAAAAAGATGAACAACATGGACCCACAAATCTGAAATATGAAGAATTAAGAACACTATATGGTTAACATGCAACTTAAATAAATGTCAAATGGTGGAACAAATTCAAAATTATTTGGATAAAAATGGAGTTAAGAACATACAATTTTTTCACCTAAGTACACGGATGAGACGAAAGATAAATTAAATCACGAGTACAAAAGATGGAGCAAGAAGCACAATGTTAGATGGGAAAAGAAATAATTAATAAAAAAAACTATAAGATTTAAAACCCTTTTGGTTCGTCAATAGATGTCATAATATCTAGATATTATAGAGAACATAGTCAAACACGATGTATAATAGAGTTAAAGGCGGTCAAAATTTGATTTTTACAAAACCCTGTAGAGATTGTGAAACCACTATTATATAATTCAATTTAAAGAATATCTATATTCTTCTAAAAACTGCATAACAGATATATTCTACTTTTTTTTCATTTTTTTCACCATTTTTCATTTTTTATTATTGACTATCATAATAATAATAATAATAATAATACTGTAAACTATTTATAATAAAATATTTTAATTCTAAAATATGAGTTTTTTTCAATATATTCTCTATAACAGCCCCTTAGGCACTCATCATTTTATTCCCATCTACTCATGACCCTCATTCCTATTACTCCCATCTATTATTGTATCTCTCTTCCCACCATGTTCATTGCATTAACAAGCTTGCTTTCTTCTATTTTCATCGATTAAGAAATAAAAGGCTGTTTTTGAAGCACGACCCTCGGTAAAATCTCTTGTATGTTATGACTTTTTTGGGTCAATCTTATTCGCGCAAATTTAGAGTATGATATTGGAGCAGCATAGGCTCATCGCTTCAATTTCACTTTTTTTTTTAAGAAAGAACTCGGATTCAGATTTAAACCTGACCCTTTAACTAATTTATAAGACATACATTATACATAAATAGAACTTAAAATATATAGCAGAATAAAAAAAGAATCGGTTCGCTACGATTGCATGCATAATCCATGAGAGTCAACAATTGGACTTAAATTTTTTAAGTCACGAATTTGACAAATAAAGTACAATATATGTTGTTCTATTCTTCACCATGAACACCGAAAAATAAAGTACAACATATTTTCACTCTCCAATTATTTATTTGGTCGTGACTCGTGAATGCCAAAAGAGGGAAAAAAAAATATGCAAGAATCAATCAAAGGCACACTGCCACCAACTCTCCAACTTGACAGGCCTGACGAATGACTGATGGGTATAAGCATTAGATATTGATGGCTGTAGAAAAAGAGTAGCAAAATTTGTGGGCTCACTCAGCTGAGGGACTGATCGGATAAGGGATCAGGAAAGATGGCTCTCCTGAAGAGAGGAGGAGGAGGAAGGTCTCCAAGCTTTGCATCATCCCATGCTCTGCGCATCTCTCGTCTCCTCCTCGTCCTCTCCTTCTTCGTTGATAGCTCCGGCGCACAATCTACAACAAACGCCACAACTGACCCAGTGGAAGGTACGTATGATCTGATTCCAAGCTCCTCATTTTTTTTTTAAAATTAAGCCTTCATGAAGGCTCAAAATCTGCATGCTTGCGTAAATCGTGGGAGTCAATGGATGAATAATTAAGCATGTCTTCATGCATACTGCTCATCGGAAGTATCATGTTGTTCATGATTAAACATTCCGGATCACACTACTAAAAAAACGCTGATTACCGACGGTCCGGACCGTCGGTAATCAGCTCGAAAACCGTCGGTAAGGCAATTACCGATGGTTTTTCAGTCGGAATCGATCCGTCGGAAAAACGGTTATCGCAAATCGATTTGCGACTGTCGAAAAAAATTCGTCGGAAATATCGACAGTCAGAAACGTCGGAAAAAGTACCGGCGGTTGGAACCGTCGAAAGTTTCTGACGGTTGCAACTGCCGGAAAATGTTGGCGGTTCGAACCGTCGAAGTTTCCGATGGTTGCAACCGCCGAAAAAGGCCGACCGTTCGAATCGTCGAAAGTTTTCGACGATCGCAACTGTCGAAACTTTCGACGGTCGATGCACCCGTCGATCTTTCGGCGGTCGCAACCGTTGAAAATAATTTTTTAAATATAAAAAAATTAGCGGCCGGATCATGCTGCGATCAGCTCCGGCCGCGGTCAAATCCGGCCGCCAGGCGGCGATCCGGCCGCCAGGCGATTGATCCAGCCGCCAGACGGTCGATCTGGCCGCTGCGGGCCGGATTCGGCCGCCGACGGCGAGATCCGGCCGCCGGGGCCGGATTCGGCCGGAGAGAGAAAGAGAGAGAGAGACGCCAGCGCGAGAGGGTCGCCAGTGCGGGAGAGGGTCGCCGGCATGGGTCGGGAGAGGGAGAGGGAGAGAGAGAGAGGAGAGGGAGAGGGGGAGAGAGAGGAGAGGAGGGAGAGAGAAAGGTGAAGAGGAATGATATATATATAAGGGTAAAAGTTGAGAGAAAGCGGGAAAAAAGAAAAAAAATGGGATAACAAAATTTTAATTACCGACGGCTCCGATCGTCGAAAAAGTAAATATTAACTATTTTAAAATTACCGACGATTGTGACCGTCGAAAATATATTTAGTTATATATAATATTTATTTTAAAACCGTCGGTAAACGTTATCGACGGTCAAAACCGTCGGTAATTGCGACGGTTTGGGTCGTCACTAATTATATTAATAAAATACTTCTCATACGATATTATTATACATTTACCGACAGTTATGACCGTCTGAAATTGCGGCGGATTTTGCAACGAATAATATACGTCAAAAATATCGACGTTCCTAATCGTCAAAAATTTAAATAATAATATAAAAAAATACATAATTTAAATTTTTTATTTCCGACAGTCGTAACCGTCAGAAAATCCGTCGAAAAAATTAAATAATAATATAACAAATTACATAATTTATTTTTCCATTTTCGACGGTCGTGACCGTAGGAAAAATCGTCGAAAATTGCGACGGATGGATATCCGTCGAAAATATCGACGTTCCTAATCGGCGAAAATTTAAATAATAATATAAAAAATACATAATTTAATTTTTTATTTCCGACGGTCGTAACTGTCGAAAAATCCGTCGAAAAAATTAAATAATAATATAATAAATTACATAATTTTTTTTATTTCCGACGGTCGTGACCGTCGGAAAATCCGTCGAAAATTAGGACGGATGGATATCCGTCGGAAATATCGACATTCCTAATCGTCAAAAAATTAAATAATAATATAAATCACTTCCGACGATCATAATTGTCGAAAAATCCGTCGAAAATGAAACCGTAAAAAAATCTGTCGTAAATTGCGACGAATTTCGAACCATAAAAAATTGTCCGTCGAAAAATCGCGATTTTCTTGTAGTATCAGTTGTTCTTATGTGCGCCCTTTTTGTGCTCAGTTTTGAGAGAGAGAGAGATCCCAGATCCCATTCACTGGTTCGGGGTTCTGGTTTTCGAGCTCGAAGAGATCCCATTCACTGGTTCGGTGTTCTGGTTTTCCAGCTCGATATTTGTGGTGTTTGATGGAATGGCGTAGAAGCCCAGCAGGATACAACCTGCTCCGAAATGAGGTGGCAGGTAGGACGTGGGCCCTGAGTGTCTGTTCATTTTGGCTGGCGCGAATGTAACGCGATTGGGTGATCGGATGTGTGAATGGATTTTGGGGTCCCTCCCAGTTTGACGTCCTTTTCCCCAATGGTCATGACATGACATGACATGAGTTAATTGAATCTAATAATTATATCATGCATCTAATGGTAGCCTAATGATACATAGTATTAATTTAAGCAATTTGTTTTATATTGCTTGGTCAAATTATGCACTACGATTGTACGTGAGATTATGAGTCATTCAGATATATTTGGTAATAACTTCTACTTATCATGTTGCATAATATTAGCCCTTTACTGCTGGATAATTACACTTTTGTTAGCGTTTTAACTTTAGCTTTTATGTAATATCCACTCAGTCACCAGATTGCTTTCATATTAACTAGCACCATTTTATCCATGGTTGTAAGGCCCTGCTCGGCCGGTCGGATTAGTGTCCGGGCATTAAAATGGTCCACAGGTCATTTAAAATTTGGCCATGGAGTTGGCTCGTTTTGATCTTGTCAAATTCGGTCAAAACTCGGATTCAACCGGCCGATCCGGTGGGTTTAGTTGACCCGTCCCGGATCAAATTGAAAAATATAAAAAAATTAAAATATATAAAAATTATTAAATTTTTTTAGAATATCATATATATATACTTGAAATTTATATTTCAATATTCTTCTTTATCACATATATAAAATTTCATTAATATCTTTATTTTTTTATAATTACTCACAAGATTTTTTATTTAAAAAATATTCAATTGATGATTTAATTTATGCTTATTTTATTATATTATTAATCTGAATTATTATATTATATTATATTATATTTTTGCTAAATAATATCTTACATATTAATAATATTCTAATAGTCACTTGAACTTATTTTATTTTTTATTAATTTATATTACCCGATCCGACCATTCGGTTCGACCCGGTTCAACCGGTCTGACCTGACCCGTTAGACAATCCGGATCTATGAGCGAGTCGGGTCTTACAACATTGGTTTTATCTTGTCACAACTTCTTTTGTAATATTAATTCGAAGTAATACATAATTTTATCTATGAACATTTCATGATTTTATTTGTGAAATAACTTATTGATGTGAAGGTACCTGGAGACGCCTCCAGTCTATTTGTCCATCATCCATGTTCTACATATTTTTTTCCTTCGTTTCTTTTAATTATCCCAATGGGCAGATTGGATAGAGTTTGAGAATAATAATTTAGACCAATTCACGAATAATAATGGTCAGGTTGAAAAAAATTAACTTGACCCAAATTCAACCTTGATCTATTTCTTTAACTTATATTTTTATGAAGATTAATATACTTAAAAATAGGATATATATAATAACATTAACACAAATGAAATACTGGTAGAACATTAATATATTTATAAAATAACTTTAATATTAACGAATTAATTAATAATTTGCTAACATTATGATTTTGGTTATTTGAATTTTTGGATTGTAAACAATTCGACTTAATTCAACTAAGAATCAATTGAATGGGACAGATTTCAGTCAATTGAAACAACTGATTAGATTAAAAATGATCAAGTTGGGTGGTACTCATTTTTTGCATTACTGACATTGCATTGGTTATTTGAAGTTGACCAAGAGAAAAATATCCAACGAAAAATTAATTTATTTAAACATAAAATAATATAAAAAATATATAACAATAACGAAAAAATTATTACCATTATTATCATAATTAATGATATTAATTTATAATTATTATCCACATGAATTGCATATTATTATTAATCATTATTTTAAATATTTATTAATTTATCACCATTACTATATTTATTTAATTTATTAATTTATATTTTTTTGTTCAAACTTTTAATAGGATTAAAGAAATTTTAACGTGATATTAGTGATAAAGAATATTTTAATAAAAATGTGCATCCCCCTTGCCCGACTTTGCTTTATAGGGTGATATTTTATTATAAGTAAATAAGATAATACACATTGTCGATAATCTTTGTGTCAATTAATATGAATTGTTAGCCAATATGAAAAGATAATGTAATAAACACTCCTTTAATTATTCGGTGCCCTCAAGAAGTTGTGCATAATGTAGTGAAAGAAAAATGCTTTGAGTGCATGTTTGATCTATTAAATTTGGTGTTGCAGTTACGGCACTGAACACGATATTAGGACGATGGGGCAAGTCTGCTACTATGGCAACGCCGGCGTGGAACATAACCGGCGATCCATGCAGCGGCGGGGCGATCAGCGGGGTCGATATCGATAACTCGAACTTATTCAACCCGGGCATCACATGTGTGTGCAGCTACAACAATGGGACTACATGCCACATCACTCGATTGTATGCCAACATCGATCTCACATATAGTCTACTTTATTTGATATTTTCACCAACTTAATTAAGGTCTATGGATATTATGTGATTAAGATCTTACGTCAAACCCTCATCAAAGTTTAGGTGGTAATTAATATATATAATAATTGATCCAAATAGTAATCACTTGAAGATTAAGAGAATAAATTAATGCTCGACTGCATTTGAAAACTGTGGAAGGATGAACCTTTTATTACCCTTTACTGCAATTAGCTGCGCAAATATTAATAACTCAAAATATATTCTTTTATTTGAAAGAAGGCTGGTGTAGAATGAAATTGAACGTATGTGGTCTTTTTGGATGCAAGAATAGCTAATCAAGTCATTGTCTTTGTGTTTTTTTATTGGACTTTTCAGATCCCAATAATATATATATATATATATATATATATTAAATGTTGTAGTTGACTTCATATTCTTTCCACTTGCGTAAAAAGGTTTTGTTGTTCTTAGAAGCATGTCACGAATTATGGGTCAAACTAGGATTTGTCATTAACTATAGGTTGAAGTATGAGCTGATATTGTCACATGCAGGAAGGTTTATGCCATGGACGTGACGGGCCCAGTCCCAGATGAACTGCAAAATTTGACATTCCTCACTTATTTGTATGAAAACCTCACTCTAATCGTCATCTTTTGCTAGCTTCCTCTTTATTTATTATTTGTTTAGAATGCTATAACATAAACTCTTTAATTATAACTATAAAATTCTCACGAGTTTTTTCGGATCTACATAATTCTGTACAATTTTTTTACGATAGAATAACTTTTCTCAAAATTTAATTTATTTTTTATTGTCTTAGAGGTACATTGCTCCGTATATTATTTGATGATACAACTTTATGAGATTAAACTTATGTCATATTTATAATTATGTCATTTAAAGTGAATATGTTAATATATTTTGAATGCTCAATTAAAAAAATTATTTAATGCTGAGTTCTTTTATAATCAATTCTATTTATTCGGTTAGATATTATTCTATAAGTTAAAATATTTTTAGCAAAGCTCAATGTTTGACAAGCATATGTGGTCCAAACCACAACTGTTATTTTCTAAAAATATCAAGAAAATAAATATGATTTATACCCGTTGTATTATTGAATGGTCCTGTGAGTCCTGCTTATATTTATCCAGGAAGAGATCAGCGTGTTCTTGGATCCACAAGGATCACTGTATTTCTTGTGGAACGATCAAGTTAAAAACATAAGGGAATATGTATAATCTTATTTATTCACTTTCAAACATACCCCATAAGAACAATGAGACATCAATTTCTAAAATATCATGCATGCATCCAAATGAAAGTTAGAAAGTCAGAATAGAAATACTAAAATCTTGTTCGGGGACAATAATTTTCTAGTAAAATCTTGTTTCATCCTTTTCCATGTGGCATATTTAGTGGGTTCGTGGTAATTTTTGTTCCATTCTTACTGGGTCAAACTTTCTCTTAAAATTACTTAGATCTGATGATCTCTATGGCATGCACATACATGTAGCATTCATTATCACCTCCATGTGCAGGTTTTCTACCAAATAAATTTTCATCAAATTAATCAAACACTTTTGTTAAGTTTCAATGATAAGTACTTCGGCTTCTTAGCTTCCACTTGGGAAGAAAAAATAATTGGAATTTGTCCGTTGAAAATAAATTGTGAGAATGAATTCACATGTTTCAGGAATATAACTTGTTGCTATTTGATCGTGTAAGAAAAACTAAATATAATTAATTGTTATGTATATACATATATCATAGATAATGTGTGATTGAAAAGAAAATTTCCATCACAAAAAAAAGAGAAAATATTCGTTTCTAAAGTTCTCCATTGCTTTTTTATTAGTAAAAAAGGTTTTTTTTAGAAAATACAAATACTAATGCTCAAATCCTTGGACTGCTAATAATTAAAACTGAGACGTCAGGAGCAGCTGAATGCCCACAGCGCACTACTGCACAATATTTACCCCTTAGGATGTTGTATTTGGAGACTGTATTTCGCCCTTTTATGGTGGCTTCAGTTGAGGAAGACAATGATACCAAACTTCATTCATGGCAGGAAACTAGACCAGAACTATTTGACCGGCATTTTGCCACCATGGCTTGGAAATTTGACCAACCTGCAAGTGCTGTAAGTCAAAATTATAGTGAATCCTTGGAAGTCTTTACCTCCTGATTTTCACATATTTTTTCTTCTTCGATGTTCTATGACATAATGTTTTTCTTTGTGCATTTTGACTCTGCTAGGAGTATAGCTCTTACAGCATTATCTGGGACAGTTCCAAAGGAGCTTGGGAAATTGACCAAATTGACTCTTCTGTAAGAAAAATCGGATGACTTTTCAAATTACTCCTCTTTCTATCTTTTCAGGAGGCACTTATACTAGAGTTGGGTCACATCTAATATTGTTTGTCTGATCAAATATGCAATATTTATTGTAACCCTGTGTCTTCAGCAAGGACGAACTTTTCTTTGTTCATGCAGGAGTATAGGGCACAACAACTTCAACGGTACGCTGCCTTCTGAGCTTGGAAACTTGATCAATTTACAACAAATGTGAGTCATTTTTTGATCTTGAGTATCATGCTTATACCTCCACCGTAGCTGAAGCACTGTGATTAAGACTGGACACGTGTTACTTCTTTCCTTTAGATATATAAATAGTTGTGGCGTGGAAGGTGAGTTCCCAGCATCCTTGGCAAATATCAGTACGCTAACTGTCGTGTAAGTCTCTATTGTTTGATCTTCTTTGTCTTGCTGGATGAATCTCTTTGATAATCTTTTGGCTAACATACTTACAAGTTCAGGCTTGCCTTTCTGGCATTGTGTCAGGTGGGCAATGGATAATAAATTCACTGGCAAGATACCAGACTTTGGGGCAAATATAAACACACTGTAAGTGATGAGCAAGTAGAAGACATATTTTTTCCCCTTCTTTGAAGGGTCAATTTCTGTAGTTGTCTTGTCTGAAACAGAGAATGACCATATCCTTCTTTCATTCCATTGTTATGAACAACTTTTATGTCAAAACACTTCTATAAGAAAAGCTCCAGCATATGATATAGCTGTACTCTGTTAGCAGTTATCTGAATGATGGATATCAGTCCAGGAGGATGTGAATGTAACATTAGATAAACAAACAATTGAAAATGCTTCTACGGGTAAGAATAATCAAGTTAACCATAATTGCAATAAATTTATCTGGTTAATAGTATGTCTTATCATCAATGGTACTTACCTTTTGTCTTGCATAATTAATGAGTTGGTTCATCACTCCTAAAATATCAACAATGTATGACGAGTAGGGAACTTTCCGGTATCTCAATATGTCAACTTGTTTTTTTAGGAGATTTTAGATGCAGAATCTGAGTAATGTTTGTTTTATGCCTATGTCCTGCTTTATTTCATTCTTCGTTTTTTTAGTGTGCTGAATTTTCATATATGAATTGTTTCAATACAGGAGGATGCAAGGGAACTCTTTTGATGGGCCAATTCCTTCAAGCTTTTCTGGACTGACTAAGTTGGAAGACTTGTAGGTCCCATTGCCTTATAGTTTGTGAAGTTGCAGCTTATTCTCACATTGAACAAATTCCTAGTGTAATCCGTGGATTTATATATATTGATTGAATAATGAGCAGTCATGCACAAGGAATCAGATATTTTGTCATCTTCACATGCCTCCACACTCATCCCGCCTTGATTTACTAATTTATGTTTTCAAATTTAATATGCAGGAGGATAGGTGAATTACAGAATGTGAGCTCATCCTTGGACTTCATCAGTAATCTAACATCACTAAGCACATTGTAAGCGCATAGTAGCTAATTTGCTGTTTCTCTTTACTTTGTCTCTTTATTTTGTGTTCTTGTTGTCAAACTTATTTATAACATTGCCCATGCAGGATATTGAGGAATTGCAGGTTAACTGGTACTCTTCCGCCAAGTATTTCGTTGTTAACTAGTTTGCAGAAATTGTAAGTCGCATTTGGTCTTTTACCATCATAATTAAGTTTAATAATACAATACGTTCATTAGCTATTAAGAAGCAAAGGAAAAATCCTTATTAACATATAGATAATATTTCCTCAACTTTTCAGGGATTTGAGCTTCAACAATCTGACAGGTCAACTACCTCAATCTCTCTTCAGTTTGAGTAGCCTGAATTATTTGTAAGAAAATAGTTTCCTTTTAGTTTTTATGAAAAAGATTACAACAACAACAACAATAAAGCCTTATCCCACTAGGTGGGGTCGGCTACATGGATCATACGATGCTTCGTTGATCTATGTTCATGAGATTCGATAGGATTTTACGCTGGCTGTCGGGGCCTAACACAACCCTCCTCTTTTATCCGGGCTTGAGACCGGCTATAAAACATAGGCGGAGTTTTTTATGAAAAAGATTATCGGTCATAAATTGATTCTAAATTATTCATCACCTTAAGATTATTTACGTGTTCTTCCATAAATTATGCAGATTTCTTGGGAATAATAGTCTATCTGGTGGCCTTCCAGCTAACAAAAGTGATTCACTTTTATTCATGTATGTTTATTTTTTCCCTTTATTGCATAACACGATAGTTTCTGAGTTTTCCTTTTCCTTCACTCAAAATTTGACTCCAAGTTATACCTCTTTTGCAGAGACCTGTCATATAATCTGTTGTCGGGAACCTTTCCTTCTTGGATCAGCGAAGCAAATCTAGAGTTGTATGTTTAATCAGAAACTATTTCTTTTCTAACTTTTACTGAATCTTGACAATAGAGCGCATTTGTTATTTAACAAACAGCATACCTTTTGCATCTTATATTAGCATCAACCCTTCCTATACAAAATCCTCACTGAGGAGAATATCATTCGAGGTGATGCAAACAATCAGATATAGGTTTAAAAAATTCAGCATAGGTTTTATAGTGACTGCAACTTGGATTCACTGGTTTACCCATTTTCATTGCATCAATGATCATATTCCTAACACATTTCTCAACAATGCATAGTTAATATGTTTGAAGGAAGTTCATTGAAGTTTTGAGATAGTATTAGTTGTAAAGAGGAGCTTTACATGGATGTAAACTTCTTCAACAACTTTGATGTTGTGTTATTCCTTATATAAGTTAACTTGTTAATGATCAAAGATTGCCGTACCTTTACAATTATCAACTTATCTTTTCTTTCACTTAGGTCGCATCTCTAATTTCTCTCACCTTTTACTTAATTGATACCTGTACAAACCTCCTAATCGATATTCTGTATTGAATGCTTTACCTAACATTTCATCTTCAACATATAAAAGGTACAAAACCTGCTTGAAGCTGAACACTCTTTTGCACCAACAGAATGAACTTTTGATATTAAATCAGGGCTCAAGGAACTATTCCATACAACTGTGTCCTTGAAAACTAAGGAGCTATTCTGTAAATATTTTCCTTTTTATGGAGCATGATTATTTAATTATATTTAGTGTCCATCATGTACTTTCTGGATAATTCCTTCTTCAGCTTCTTTTCACGATCTAATACATGTTTCTGGCTTAGCTACTGAAACATTAATTTCACATCTTATGACAGGAACTTGGTCGCTAATAACTTTGTGTTTGATAACTCTAATAACAGGTACTACTACCATCAATCACAATATTTTATAAATAATGTTCTTGTGGCATTTAAAAAAAAATTTCTTATGGAGTAATAATTACAGACTCTGCATGTGTACAGTGTTTTGCCTTCAGGTTTAAATTGTCTTCAAAGGGATATACCATGCAATCGTTTGACTCCACGCTGTAAGTTGCATTTTAGATTTTTATAAAAAATATCTTTCTACTCAAGGATTACTCTTTGTTCATCTTCCGGTGACTTCACTCTTATTCATTGGACTATAGATGCTCATTTCGCGGTGAACTGTGGTGGTAATAGAACTGTAACAAGTTCTGATGGTACAGAATATGAAATTGACAACAAACCTCTCAATGTATCAGCTTATTTTGTGACTGACTCAAGCAGATGGGCTGTCAGCACTGTTGGGAGCTTTGCAGATGCCTCAAATCCTAATTACATAATCTTTAGTTCTTCTCAGTTCACAAATACTCAACAATCAGAATTGTACCAGACTTCAAGGATATCTCCATCATCGTTAAGATACTATGGTCTTGGTCTTCAGAATGGTAATTACAAGATTCAGTTGTTTTTCGCAGAGACTCAGATTCTTAATCCACCTACTTGGAAAAGCATTGGAAGAAGAGTTTTTGATATTTATATTCAGGTAGTCATACTAAAGCAACGCTATTGAGATCTGTGCTATTATAGATCATATAGCATGTTCTTCCTCAAGAAGATATAAATGAAATTACAAGCAAGATATAAGAGAAAATAATTAAGATATAGAATTCACATTATCTAATTCCACAGTTTATAGATTAAAAAATGGTAAGACATTTGCCAAGTAATATAAATTTTTTACGATAGTTGCTTTCAGATATTTGCAAATAGGTTGGAATCATTAAGCTTGTTCTAGTTCTTGTATTTTCATCTCTTTTAAATCATTGTACATTTGTACCTCATGCTTCTAGTTCACATATAATTAGATGAAAGGGTTTATTAAATGTTAACTGTGGTTCAGCCTCAAGCATGTGAATTCCAAAAAAGGATGAAAATTTTCCTACTGAACAAAATGGATATACACAGGGTTGGAGATTTTATCTCATGCTTTTTCTTGAGGATTAACTTGCTACTCAAAAGATAATTCAAATAACCGGGGTAAGCTAATAACAAGACAAGTGGTTATGTGAAACATGTCGAATCTATTAATTTGTTCCATTGAGTTGAGTTCCCTTGGTAGCTTTATGTTTCATCTTTGTTTTAAAAGAAGAATGTTTATCTACTTAATTATCTTTTTGTTCTCTCACTTCTCTTACCAATGCATTCAGGGAAATCTCACAGTGAAGGACTTCGATATAAGAAAGGCAGCTGGAGAGAAATCTTTCAGAGCTGTCAGTAAGGAGTACATTGCTCCTGTAACCAACAACTTTCTAGAAATCCATTTCTTTTGGGCTGGTAAAGGTACTTGTTGTGTGCCTACTCAAGGTTACTATGGGGCATCTGTTTCAGCTATCAGCGTATCACCTTATGGTACTCGAGTCCTCTGAGATTTTTTTTTAACATTTCCGGCATGATGTTAGCCTCTTCCTTGTTTATTTGTCCAGATTTCATACCTACTGTTAGTGACACGTCACCATCTAGTTCATCAAATAAGACGGGTCTCATCGTGGGTGTCACAGTTGGCGCAGTGGTGTTAGGGTTATGTATTATCTTTGGGGCTTTCTTATACAGACAGCGGAAGAAGTTAAGGAATGAGGATGATGAAGGCAAGACATTGTGATGCTACACTTCATATATGGCTCCTAATCAAGTGGTTCGTTTGGTTAACTTCTCATCATATGAATACAGATTTGTTGGACATCGGTGTTATGCCAGACACTTTCACTTATGCTGAACTGAGGGCAGCTACAGATGACTTCAGCCCTTCTAACAAACTAGGCGAGGGAGGATTTGGACCCGTATTCAAGATAACCTAATGGTTTCTCTACATGAAAGCTTTGTTTTTGTCATCAAATTTGTTCCTAAAATATACTGATGCAGTTTAATGTCAAAGGATCGATGTGCCTCATTTAGATGCTTTGACTTCATTCTTTCTGTCACAGGGAAATCTCTCTGATGGAAGAATTGTAGCTGTGAAGCAATTATCAGTATCATCTAGCCAGGGAAAGAATCAGTTCCTGACAGAGATTGCAACAATATCTGCAGTACAGCATCGTAATCTCGTGAAGCTGTATGGTTGTTGCATTGAGGGAGGCAAGCGGCTCCTGGTGTATGAATACCTAGAAAACAAGAGTCTCGATCAGGCAATCTTTGGTATGGTTAAAAAAGTAACACCCCATGCTGCAAAATGAAAAACAACTTATAGTTCAGAGTTCAAACTACATTTTCTTTTACAAAACAACTTATATTCCAAACTACATTTTTTTACACATTAAAAGAAAGTTACTTGGGTTGTCAACTTGGGCTAGTGATGTGTGTCATTAATTATTGTTGCATTGCAGGTGAGAAAAAATTGTACCTTGATTGGAGGACCCGTTTTGATATATGTCTGAGCACAGCAAGAGGCCTCGCATATCTCCACGAGGACTCCAGAGTGCGGATTGTGCACAGAGATGTCAAGGCAAGTAATATTCTGCTGGATGCTGATTTAATCCCCAAGATATCAGATTTTGGCCTAGCCAAGCTTTATGACGATAAGAAGACTCACATCAGCACCAGGGTTGCTGGCACAATGTAAGGAATATGCAAAGCGAATTGCATCTAATTCTGATCTGCATTGCCATTTTAATTAATCTGCTTCTGCTTGCTCCAATTAAACTGCTACAACGTATGCTTGTTTGATTTGTTGTGCTCATACTATTGTAAATACAACTCGATTGATTACTATGCATCTTTAAAGCGATGGGCCACCTCACAGAGAAAGCTGATGTCTTTGGATTCGGGGTGGTAGCGCTGGAAGTTTTATGTGGAAGGCCTAATTCAGACCACAGCCTTGAACCCGGGAAGGTTTATCTTCTTGAATGGGTAATGTTTCGACTCACCCCTCCAGTTCAATCCTCATCAGGAACTCTCACTTTCTTTTTTTTTTAATTTGTTTATCATGAGCATTGATGTCTTGGAGGGATTCTTCTTTAGGCTTGCACATGAAAGTTTAATGCTAACTAATTAACACACCATGCATGCGCGCATACGTACGTAGGCATGGAGTCTGCGAGAGAACAAGCGCGAGCTCGAACTGGTGGATCCAACGCTGAAATCATACGACGAGGAAGAGGCGATCCGCATCTTCAACGTCGCATTGCTCTGCACACAAGCGTCGCCGCTGCTGCGCCCGTCCATGTCCAGGGTGGTTTCCATGCTGACCGGAGACGCCGACGTCTTGGAGGTCACGTCGCGACCTGGGTACTTGACGGACTGGCAGTTCAACGACCTGACCACCACCTTCGGCGGCGACGGAGACTCTTCGCAGACCCCGAACACCGGATCCGAGAACACGGAGTTCAACGTGGACACGCCAGCGAGTGGCACGAGCATGGTGCACGGCCCAGGCTCTTCGAAGGGAGCAGAGGGCATCCTGCAGGAGGGAAGGTGATGAGCACTGCGCACAAGAGGGATCCAACTCGTCTTGTAGAGTAAGAAGCAGATGATACGTGGGTGAATGGTCGAGATCGGTTTGTTTATAATTCAATCTAAAATGCTGTGCGTAATTCACAGTTTTGATGACAAATAAGTTATTATTATTTGAATGTGTTAGGATTTGGTGTACATTTTGTGTAACAAAACGAAAGGGACTTTTTGATCCATGTCATTGAAAATTTTTTAATGGTGTGGACTACGTATGAACGTCAAGTATAATATTTTTACTTTCACAAAAGAGCCGTGCTAAGTTTTTTTTAACAAAGATTTACATTCCCTACTAATATTTAATATATTTTAATGTAATATTTATACTGATGATTAATAGAAGTATCTTCAATATTTTAATCATATTGTAATAATAATCGTATGAACTAAGATTAATAAAAAATAGTACAATAGTAAAGTTAATAATGTAAACTATCTCATTAAGCTATCTATTATGGTTAAAATAATAAAATTTTTAATATATATATATATATTTGAAACGAAAATGAAAATAATTTGATTAAAATTTAACTATACATGATTTCTCTATGTATTATGTCACATAACATTATCATAATTTTCTATACAGTGGTTACATATTATGATCATCTTAGCATCAATATATTATTATAGCCAATTTCTTTAAATGATTCACAAAATATAATATTAATAATTTAAATATTTATAAATTCTCAATTAATTTATAATTGAACTCGATGTTAATCAATAATATAGTTCGATATTAATAATGAATTTTACTTCTATAAGATTACAACAAATCAATCATAATAAAATGGTGATTTTCTTATTTGTGTTTTTCAGACTTCCTTATATACATAATGAAAGATTTAATAGATTGTTTAAAATGATTTGATCTGATTTATTCTTAAAAACTTTATTTAACAAATGTTTATGAGGATCAGATTAATTTTTAACCCTAAATTTCATATATTAGTTTATAATTTTATTAAATTTTCAAAAATTGAAGGGACCAAGGTGTGGGTCCGCCCTTTGTTTTGGATGGAATTCTTTCTTTAACATTTCCTACAAGTTATATGAAACTTACTGTATATTGATCACCGGACCAAGGGCTAAATAATTTAAAATTCTGATTTTTACGATAAAGTATTGTTTATTTAATAGTTTTTTTTTATAGAAAACGTGCTACTGATAAGTTTCTACTTTCTATATTTGATGCCAAAAAAATTTGTAGGGTTATTTCCTCTGACCACTTCTGAACTATCGCGAATTATCATATCTAATCTCAGACTACGAATTTCGTTTTTTGAGTATCTAAACTATCGCGATTTTTTCAGTTTGGTCCTTCCGTAAACTTTTAAGTTAACTTCGATTTTTTTTATTCATGAAAAGACCATCGTACCCTTTCCTTAAGTGTTAATCTATTTTTATGTAAAATAATATATAATAACACATATAAAAATTATTAAAAATATAAAAAAATAATTAAAAAAAGGACTTGGAGGGCTGTGGCCTCCCCTGTCGCCGGAGCAAAAGGGGGGCGCCGACCCCCGTACGAGGGATAAAGGGGCCGACGCCCCCCGAACGAGCTCGCCGGCGGGGGAGCTCGCTAGCCCACCCCCACCCCCACCCCCACCCCCGGCGAGCTAAGAGGAGGAGGAGGAGGGGTGCCCCCCTTTCGCTCCGGCGACAAGGGGGGTCACGCCTCCCGTCCTTTTTTTAATTGTTTTATTTATATTTTTAATTTTTTTATATTTATTATATATTATTTTATGTAAAAATAGAAAAAAAATCGAAGTTAACTGAAAAATTCACGGAATTGGACGGAAGGACTAAACCGAAAAAATCGCGATAATTTAGGTGCCTAAAAAATGAAGTTCGTAGTATGGGATTAGATATGGTAATTCGCGATAGTTCAAGGGTGGTTAGAGAAAATAATCCAAAATTGTATATTACATTTTTCTACCCTCGTTTTGTCTCTAATGGTATACACATTATGATTAACTTAAATATTTCTTAGTTATTCAATCACTTCCATTATAACATATTCAATCTTAAATGGTTTCCATTCAAAATTTATTATTTTGCACAGTTCACCAGAGAAATTGACCATTTATCTAACTCTTGGGTAGAACAGAGTCGACCGTTGGGGAAGCCGAAGCGGGCATAAAAGAACATATATTAAATTATTAATACTGTAACGTTGGGCATCTTCCTCTGCCCTACCGTTGCGTGATCTGCACACAGTTGCAGGGGGTTGGGACAGCTTGAAAGCAGCAGCTCCCACCACCATCTCTGCTCGTTGGGTGTATATAAAGGATCTTTTCGTGTTCTCTGCCTTTACTCTCTCTGACTCACTTGCAAAGCATAAAGAGTTCCACCTCCTCCATCTCTTCCTCGCCACCGCCACCGCCACCGCCACCAGCTCAGCTTGCGATCGAGGCTTTCTAAAGATATCTCTATTCCATCTCTTTTCCTCTTTCCAACTGTAATTTGTAGGGATTTCTGGTCTCCTTTATCCCTCCCCCCGCCTTATAGGCCACCGCCATCTATCTTCTCTCATACAATACAATCGCAGATAGATTGACAGAAGAAGACTCCGTTGCTTGCAGAGGACGATGGGCTTCGTCGTGGTCATCTCCCTCCCTCTCATCCTCTTCGCCATCCTGCTCGGCTTCGGATGCTACTTCTTGGGCAGGGCCAAGGGGAGGCAGGACGTGCGCGACGGCGTCGGCTCGCAGGTCTTCGGGGTTCCCCAGCCCCCTTCGGGCGCCTCCGCGTCGTCGTCTCCTGCGCACGCCAAGAAGGAGGGACTTGAGAGCGTTTGAAACAGAGAACTTGAACAGGGCGGACGAAAAAGACAGAAAAAAAAAAATAATAAACGCATCTGTTTCCAGTGTCCCCTGTTTCTGTCTCTTCTTACTTCACAAATGTTCTGATCGCCAGAATGTTGCCCTCTCTTCTTAGTTTCATGTTTTAAATCGAGTGCATGTGATTATTAGTTATTGTTGTTCTTTCAATGTGTTGACTTACTTGTAATTGAATGTATCAATATACTGTAAAATTAATGTGAAGTAATAAAACTTTTCAAGTGATGAGTGCTTCTTTTTCCTTTCTTTTTTTTTTTCTTGTTTTGTTAACAATCAGAACTAATCCGAAGTATGCAGTTTGGAGTGAGGCTGTCCACATCGGATTCTTGTAAGCATTTTCGAGGAATATTACGATTGATTGTCACCTGAGCTTAACAGCTCCTAGTGGACTGACTCGCATGAAGAATTGAAGACACAACAGCCATTAAATGTATGATAGAACTTTACAGAAAACAATGGTTGATTTGACATGTGTGGACTGGACTTCTTAAAAGCTATCCTGGATCTCTTTTCTTGTTCTTTGGTAGACCAAAACAAAGCATAGTGAAAAACATGTCCGGTGCACGTTTTTTTTTTCTTATTAATTTTGAAATGATGATCACGAAAGATATAAATAGAACATTTTGTTTTCTTCCCTGGATCAATTCTAGCGAGTTTGCTTCTTTCAAGAGTTATTATTTCATATATCTTTTTCTTATTATGCTTTAGAAGTTTTGATCTTAATTCCCTCTTCTTATCAATTTTATTTCTCGCTTAAATACTTAATCTTAACTTTACGAATTTTAGTTTATAAATATTTGTTTAGAAAATGGAAAATGCCCTTAAGACATAAAATTGGATTGGCTGGAGGCCTGGAGCCCTTCCGGGCCCGCCACGTCGACTGCCACCGAAAAGACCGGAAAAAAAAGAATCCCTCCAAACTTTAAATTCAAAATTTTCCTACATTTTTTTTGTTTGGTTCTTCGCGGAGAGCAACTAATTAATTATGTACAGCCAGCCATCCACCCCATCCACTCCGATCCATAGAAAAGGCCGCATCGCGACGGACCGAGAGGTAGAAGAAGTACCACCGGACTCCAGACCGCAAAACACACGCAGCGACCGTCCGCGCCCGCTCGCCTTTCCACCTCGCTAGGGTTTCGCCTTGCGCCTCGTGGAGATGACTCAGGGGTGCGCCGACGGCGCCGACTCCGCCTTCGGCGATTTCGGTGGTGGTTCGGAGTCGGAGTTCCGCCTTCCGGACGAGATCTTGGCCGTCATGCCGACGGACCCCTACGAGCAGCTCGACCTGGCGCGGAAGATCACCTCCATGGCGATAGCGTCCCGGGCCTCGAAGCTCGACCTGGAGACCGGGAGGCTGCGGCGGAGCGTCGCCGAGAAGGACCGCGCGATCTCAGAGCTCCAAGAGAAGATCTCTCAGCTCGATTCGATGCTCCAGGACGCCGATTCGAAGCTTAGTGCGGCACTCGAGGAGAACGTGAGTTTCTTCTCGTGCCCTCCTTGGATGCCTTTTCTTGTGTTTGGATTTCAATAGTGGTTGGAAAGATTTATGTATGTTTCTTACTTTAAACAAAAAAACGTCTCTTTTTTTTTCTTTCTCTTGTCGAGATGCAGGTTAAACTGGTCAATGAGCGTGACTCTCTAGTGCAGACGTCGAAGAAATTATCCCGTGATTTGGCCAAGGTAAAGTCTTTTCGATTCCACTTCTTCACCTTCAAAATTGCGTTTGTTCCTACACACACACGCACACATAAAAATTATGCTGCTCAGGTTTACCTGTGTTTTCTTTTGCCGCATTTGTTGACATAATAACTTTCACCTGCATATTTCGGTGACCTATGGTTGCGCGTAACTTTAGTGTGTTTAAGCTCATGGGTTCGCCATAATATGGCGATCACATTGGTGTGAATCTTTTAAATGTCTGGATTTCAACCTCGATGTTCCTGAGGTTCTACCAGCTGAAGGACACAGATTCCTCAACCTTCTGCCTAAAATAAAATGAAACTACAATTATACGTTGTTGCTCCTTTTGTCAGATCCTGTTATTCATGATTTCCCTTTTGGCAGTTGGAGACGTTCAAGAGGCAACTCATGCTGTCCCTAAACGAGGATAATTCACCTGTAAGTTCATCATAAATCATGATTCCTTAAACTCACAAATTCCTGGCTTGTTGAAAGCTGGGAATGATATGAATTATCTCTTCTTTTTTCCCCTAAATTATATTGTATTATTTCAGAAGCAGCAAGATGTTCTTGATGTCAAGGCAGGTCATCAGTTGGTTGTGCAATCATCTTTGTGCAAAGGTTTCAACTGAGAAGCCTTACTCTAAGCTAAGCTAAAGCCATTACTTTTTGTTTCAATTTTTTTTTTTTACTATTGATTACAATCTTTTACTCTATGTGAAAGGTTTGTTTACTAATAGAGCGGAATGGCGTCGTATGATCCATGTAGCCGACCCCACCTAGTGGGATAAGGCTTTGTTGTTGTTGTATTGATTACAAACTTTTCTTTTTCACTTTTGTTACCATAGATGAAGTTTCCATGGGCCGCAGAGTTTCTTATCCATTGAAAACAAGCACAGAAATGGCAAACACAAAAGAAAATGGTATTTCAAACATCTTATATGACATTTTCATCATAACTGAATAGTTGATGGCTATTTTAATTTTCCATTAGACCAACCAGTGGCACGGCTAACTGGGAAAAGATCTGCCATCACTTCAACGCTTCCCCCTCGGTTTACCCCAATAACGACACCAAAAATAACATCTACGGTTGCTACTCCTAAAGGAATATCTACAACTGTATCACCAAAACTTACTTCTGGTGCCACTTCACCCACAAAGACTCTCTATGAAGGAATCACTTCTATGTCACCATGGTTTCCATCAAGCAAGCAATCCTCTGCTGCTGGCTCGCCTCGAGGGCGCTCCATATCAGGTTCACTTCTGCCAATTTACTCATTGAATTGTTTCATATGTTTGTAGAAAGAAAGCCTGTTCTCTTTTGTTTTCTTTATTTCCGAATCCAAATATGGTTTTTTCAGATCATTGAATATGAATCATTCTAAAAAATATTCTACCTCTAGGATTAACAATGGGAAAGAGTAAAAGACTTCAAAAGTAACTATTTTGGCTTGATTTAAAGAGTTTAATGTATCAGGATCATACCATTAGAAGAATATTATTCATGATACTTCATTCTATATCACGTAGATATCTTCATAAACTATTTGGTCTCATCATCAAGAATCAAGACTGACCTCTGGTTCATCTTGATTCACATTGAATGGGTTCAGAACCTATTGTTCCTTTTTATTTAATGACTAAAAAACACTTCTAAGTTGTTTCTTCGGAAGTACAAATTTTCAGGTATGATCTTGACCTGTTGCTGCTTTCTTATAGAATGATTGTCTTATCTACTATATTTTTTCAGGAAGCAGCCCACGTGTAGATGGAAAGGAGTTCTTCCGACAAGCGAGGTTAGTGACACTTCTAGATTTGTTTCTTTTTCAAGAAAATTACATAATCTATGTTGGTTCACCTTTTAGCTCCTTGTGTTTAGGAGCCGTCTCTCGTATGAACAGTTTGGTGCATTTCTTGCCAACATTAAGGAGCTGAATGCTCACAGACAGTCACGTGAAGTAAGTCCCTGCATTTGCCAATTTGTTCCTTTACTTCAAGGCATTTACACAATTATTCAGATTTCTAATAGACGTCTCATGTTTTCTGTAGGAAACTCTTAGGAAGGCAGAAGAGATATTTGGTGCGGATAACAAGGGTCTCTACTTATCTTTTCAAGGATTGCTTAACAGAAATATGCGCTAGGCAGCAAGTTAGAGAAATTTGATGCTACCAGGTCTGCTTTCTCTCTTTCTCACACACAAAACTGTACACACACATCTGTGGTGTGTGGAGAATGTGCATTTAGTTTATGTGCTCTCAAATTTGTGCTGTTTATGAATCTTTGTCCTATGGACCTACTTTGGAACTTGAAAATTCATGATATGAGGTTATTTTTGTTAAAAAAAAACTGAACAGTGTATACACAGGGTGTGCGTCGAAGGAGAGATTGTTAAATGGCTTCACATATGAGAGCGACTATTCTTTTTTGATTGAAGAGATATCTTCCATAACTTTTCTCTAATGAACTCTGCCTTTGCTTCGGATTTCGTGTTTAATTATTTGGTTTTGAGCTTTTGTTTCTATCAACAAAGCTGCGGACCACATGAGCTTACGGTGTCATTTTTTTTTCCTCCACTCAGGGAACTTTAAATTGCATGCATAAGATGGTGGAGGCGGCTAACAAGATTTCATCTCATTGTATGCAGACTCAGCATACTTATTTGGATCCCTGTAACTTCAATTATCTCGAGAAATGTAAATGTGTAGTCCTTATGCCTTGATGCTTCGAATAATATGGGTTTGAAAGTTAGAAATAGTCTCGGCAAGCATAATTTGTAGGATGTAGCCTAAAGAATTTTAATCTGTATAATTTTGATAAGATCTGTGCGTCTTCCTTTTATGTCGACTTCTTTCTCTGAAATTACAATGCCTGTTTAAAGTGTTTTCTTTCATTTGATAACGTGATCAGTCATTCAAGTGCGTGAACAAAGAGAATTATTCGATGAATTTGTGACATGTACTTCGAAGCATTCTCTTGATCTGCACTATACGAGTGGCGCCAGTTTGAAGTAGAAGGATATTAACCATCGTTTAGTGCATTATCAATTTATTTAATCGGTAATTAAATCATTATTTAAATAAATTATTATTACTTAAATTATTGAGTTATTTATAAAAGATTACAAATAATAAAAGGATGAAATTGAATGATATTTATTTTATTGATAGTTATTTTTGTCAAAATATATTTTAACTAATTGATAATTTATAAAGTCATATTTCTTGCCTATTATTCGGACTATGAGTAAAGTGATAACTAAAATTATTAGAGTAATTAAAATTAGCGATAATGTGATCAAATGAAATAATGTTGTAGACTTTGAGAAATTTAAATAAAATAACTTATAATCTGTATGGATATCTTCCCTAAGCATTCTGTGATTGACTATCTTTAGGTCAGGATCTTCAGTTGGGCTTCTTAATACACAACTATCTAACTATTGATGACTAAAGCATTGGGTTGATGTAATAACTCTCTCTATTGATGACTAGAGCATTGTTCACTCTGTCTCCTGGTTTTGTGGGTCAAACCCGAGGATCGAGTTTGATCGGATGATTGAGTTGCTATCATTTTTTCCTTTAAATTTTTTTAACATTCTTTATTGAGAAGGAACATTCTTTAATATATAAAAAATATACATTTAGTATTTCATTTAAAGGAACACAAAAATAGTTTTAACTATTTAAATTTTCTTAATATTTGAAATATTTTATTTTGATATACGTTAAATTGTTGAGTAGATAAAAACTTTAAATTAAATAAATACTAACAATAATTTGGAATAATTAAATTCATTGAGTCATCGGGTTGAGAGTTCTGATTTGGTCCGACTTGACCACTAATTCTACCCAATTCAACATGGTCGGGTTACTTGGTTTACCATGTCAATCCGAGCTGACCAACAACTTTAAGTGAGGATAATTTTTTTTTATTGTAAATGCTTAATGGACTTACAAATGGTGGAACTAATTCTTCTATTGCTCATGGCATTGGCCTTCTTACTCTCTTTTGTCATGTCCCTAAGTGGAGTGTAGCACTCGTGGTTGACTAGAATGCAAAAGTAAGAAATAACTTGGAAATAAAAAGCATCAAAATTGTAGCATTCTTGCAATGCTCTGAGAAGGAACAGCAATATGTTGGCTAGTGAACACAAAAACAACATTTCTTGTGGCATTCATGAAAGTTCAGGAAACTGTAGCTTTGGTGCCACCATCCTTCAGCAGAGTTCCATGAAAGATGTCAACAAACTACTAATAGGATACAAATCCTATGCTGTCTAATTTGATAACTGCAGTTTTTGATATATTTATGAACACATCTCTATGTTTTCCTAATTCATCTGATGTTATGATTAGCTGAGACTGCAATTTGCTTTGTTAAGGTGTGAAATAGTTCATTTTGGCATGCAAAAGACACATGCATCTTATTATACATATTCCCATCCTTTTATTTAAAGACAGAAATTTGTGCAAGTGAGATGATGAAAAAAGGAAGGCTCTTTAACTTCACTTTGAGAAATAAAATGCCAAGTTACAAGAAACCTTTTTTGCCACTTGGTACCTTGTATAAACCCCCAAGGTCAAAGTAATTGATCAGACAAAAAATATACATTTTGAGAGGCATTGGATTTCATAGAGGGCAGAAGGAATGAAAATCAAGAAAGAAAAAGAAAGTTATGGCCGTATCAAGATATTGATCCTGAAGGACCTAGTAGCGCCTTGGTATATGCTACCGGCAACGAAACAAGTTTCTGCACCTTCCCAACATATGCACGTTTAGTAAAGTTGTCATAGTCATTTGCTTCAATGGCATCCAGAATCTGCCTGTATATGAACAATGATGCCAATACCTGTAGTGATTTCCAAATTATCATAGGTACATTAGATATGTGTGCGTACATATGTAGTTACTTATGTATGAAACAATGAAGATATGTGACATTAGGTGTGACTGAAGGTATTATTAATCTGGAAATATATCTGGCATTTGCCAAAAGAAATAACAAATGAAAGTTGGAAGTGATAGTACTAGCCGTACCGGCCATCTGCTAGCTGAATTGAGCTCTTGAATCCCCTTCTCAGCCTCGTGAAAAAACATCCTTGCACGCTTGATTTGATTTTTCATGAATTTCCTCCACTTATCTGTCACTTTACCTCTAAAGATGTCTTCATCTGATAGATCTGCTGAAGCCAGCTCATCCTGTGGAAGATATATTCTTCCCCTCCTGGCACTAAAAGAGAAAGAAATGAATCTCCAGAACTAGAAAGCAAGTTGTTTCATATGATGGATTTAAGGAACTCAGTTTGAAAAAAAATATCAATATTGGTGTCTTTTCATAATTCATTGTACCATATTATAATTTTCTACCAGAGAAAATAATTTCCTATAATATTCATGAAAGAATAAAGTTCAGGCATAAAGAGAAAAGAACACATAAAATAAAAAGAGTAGATATGCATATAATAAGATATCTGTCAAGTTGATGTTGGAACATAATTCCAACATTGGATTTAATATGAACATAATTATATAATTAAGGATTGTCAAAATATATTAAGGCCCAAATAAAGTGATCAGTATTTGTGAGCATATTCATTAATATGGTATGATATGAAATAATGTGTAAAGACCAAAATGTGTATATACCAAAAAGTTAAAGGTGTATAAAGTTTAAAGGGCTATTTATATATACCAAAAGTATAAGGATATATATGTATTCATATACTAAAAGGCGTATGATGATGAAATGGTATATACATAATGCATCAATATCAAAAGGCATATAGAAATCAAAGGAGGCATTTGAAAGCTTTATGATGGGTGAAACTTTAAACCCCTTGTGCCTACTATAAATGGATGGTCATGGTTAAAAAATGAAAAGTAATGTTGGAACATAATTCCAACATTGGATATAATATGAACATAATTATATAATTAAGGATTGTCAAAATATATTAAGGCCCAAATAAAGTGATCAAAGTATTTATGATCATATTCATTAATATGGTATGATATGAAATAATGTGTAAAGACCAAAATGTGTATATACCAAAAAGTTAAAGGTATATAAAGTTTAAAGGGCTATTTATGTATACCAAAAGTATAAGGATATATATGTATTCATATACTAAAAGGTGTATGATGATGAAATGGTATATACATGATGCATCAATATCAAAAGGCATATGGAAATCAAAGGATGCATTTGAAAGCTTTATGGTGGGTGAAACTTTAAACCCCTTGTGCCTATTATAAATGGATGGTCATGGTTCAAAAATGAAAAGTTCTTATTTTGCATTCTCCGTGCCAAGAAGAATAGATTTTCATGATGTCATTTTAGAAGTCCATTTTATTAAGTGTTCGTCAATTCAAGAAGTCAATGGATAATTTATTCAACAACAACAACAACAAAGCCTTATCCCACTAGGTGGGGTCGGCTACATGGATCATACGACGCCATTCCGCTCAATGGATAATTTATTCGTGATCAAAAAATTGCGATGGCAAGTTTTCGTATTCAGTTTATTAAGTTTCCTGACTATTCGTCATGATTCGATCTAGTTTTGTTATTCTAATTCTTTCAGTTGATTCAAGCTCGAATCTTAGCAAAACTTCTGTTACAGGATATATTGCCTGATTGTTTGATCAGTTTATCAGAATAGGCAAGTACCATTTGCACTCCCCAATTGAAAGTTGGATAGCATATAATTCCAGGACAAGCAGATGCAAAGCTCAATCTAGTATGGCACTTACTCTTCTCCAACATCCCTTAGTATGTTGGTCAGCTGATTGGCAATTCCAAGAGCCAAGGCTGCATTGTAAACACTCTCTGTCGTGGCTTTTGATTCTGGGGCAATTCCCATCACAGGAACACTCATCAGGCCTACTGTTCCAGCAACATAATAACAGTAGAGATATAGCTCATCAAAGTTACGATATCTTGATTTCTTTAGATCAAGCCTCATTCCATCTATCATACCCTTGAAAGGCTGCGGATGCAGGGCAAACAGTGCTTAAAAACTCATATGCTGATATGTGTTTGGAAGGGAAAGAACTATGTATATGAACGTTCAGACATAATCTGTATCACCAAAAAATGAAAGATATGTCACTGATCAAGATCTTTCCTGATAGAAAATTTGCTGATGCAAATTTACCTGAATGTCTACAGGAAATTTGGTAACTGTATCCAATAGGGCAGCATCATACGTGTCGTATGGGCGACCTTCAAATAAGTCATGTAGTCGATTCTCCCAGCGATCCAAAGCAGTGGGCGTTATGTGTGAAGCATTGGGACCATCCACAAGCTCATCAGTTCTTCTGCACCATACTGAGTTTTATGGAATGTGTTCAACCATTGAGTCAGATTGTAAATTAACAATTGAGATAAACAAACATAACTAAACAATTTGTAGCACCATTGAAGATGGTATCAATAATTAGCTGTAACTAAGGCTTCTTTGTGTGCAGAAGTTTTAAGTTTATGACTATTTTTTCAGTCATCATCACAGAAGCTACTCAGACCATATACTGTCACAATATGTGGTACTCCATTCCTGTCAAGACATTTACTCTACAAAATTTGCAGATATTTCAGCTTAGTTTGTTTCTTCTGAGGGGCCTATTAGCATGAACAATATGGATCTGCATGGTTGTTCAAGAGAACACTGTTCCATTGAGAAATGAGTGAATAGTCATACCATAAATTGCCCAAATAGCTCTTCTCCTCTCAGGTGTCATCAGCAACGTTCCTGCATAAGAAAATATCATCAGATTAAAATTTCCCTCTTCTCTGCTAAGATATCAAAATTAGGATTCAGATGGCTCCGTCAAACATACGAGCAGGTATTTCCTATCCAAAATTGGACACTCGGATATTTGGAAATGACGAACTTTTGCAATCAGGTCACAAAGCGATCAAAGACTCACCCAAGTAGAAGGTCTTGGCGTACTCCGCGCAGACCTCCCCGCAGCGGTCGTAGGCCTGATTAAGCAGGTCCCAGTGCATGGGCGCCACCGGCGGCGCCTCCAACCCCGCCGGAAGCCGCCGACGCCTCCTCGTCTCGGTCCCCAGCGCAGCCTGCTTCAGGATAACCTCATAGACGAACTCCTCCGAGCTCCTCGGCGTTGCCACCAAACTCGCCGACGCTGCTGAGGAGCCACGGCTGACGAGACTGATCCTCCTCTTGCTGCGCCGATTCCTCCTCCGTCCACCTATGATCTGGCTGACGGGGCAGCACTTGCTGGTCCCCTGAGGCGGCACCACCCAAAGAACAGCGCCGGACATTTCTCTCTCCTCCCTCCTCTCTCACTCTCTCGTAATACAAGATGAAACAATGCTGCTCCAGTGACTACTCCTACGTGACCAAGGAGAGTGGGGGGTGGGGGGTGGGTGGGTGGGGGGGGGGGGGGGGGTGGGGGGAGGGGAGAGAGAGAGAGGAGTATGTGGACTATCTACGAAGCTTTGGGATGGCGGCAGCTAGCCGTTGGTTGGAATGGCGAGGACGTGGACGCGCTGCGACCTCTCGACCGGGGGGCGCATCCACAGCCACATCACCCGGCGCCTCGCCGTCATGGCGCCAATCTATTATTATCTATTCCTATGGATCTAATATTATTTGGCCTTGTTTTCATTATTATAATTACTTATATTTTTGGGTGGTGATGTGTGTATATAAATGCATACATCCATCTAGCTGTTTGTGGCTGTCATAAATTTAATGGGATATGAATATTTAGTAATATCCACGCTATTATTAAACTGTCAAATTAAACTTAGCGACTCAATCTCTCATCTTAAATCACGCAAGTATATGGATGACTGGATGTTAAGAGAGTGTCCATGAGTGCAGGTGCACCTAAGGACAAAATTAGACAAGTATTAATTTATTTGTACAAAATAAAATGCTATATGATTATACTTAGGGGTGTAAGTAAAAATCCTAAAAATTGAAAATCTAAAAATTCGACCGATGGTTTTTAAGTTTAAAAAAATCACAAGAGGAGTTCTTTGGAGACCTACTTAATTAAATTTTTTTTGAAATACATAGATTATTATTATATTTTAAATACTTATGATATATATAATTACTTAATAAATGTGATATTTATCTTATTATATATATAGAACATTAAAATAAGTCTTAACTAGTACTATTTTTTTAACAAAAACTTTTATTTCTTAGGTGATATTCATGGAGTCCGTATACAAAAATTGAACGATGTCAAGGGAGGGCATTCATTCCAAACAAAATCACAGTTAGTGTTCTGAGCAAAAATAGCAAGAAAATCTACAATGCAATTCATTTCGCGATAACAGTGCGCAATTTTAACAATTTGGATGCGGTCCATAGTGTTCCAAATGTCCAAAATGATGCTTTTCATATGCCACGGAATTGTGTGCCGATTGATGATACGAATGAGGGTCTTGGAATTAGAATAAAGCTGCACACTATTGATGCCATGATCCACACATGCCTGAAGTCCCAGTAGCACCGCCCATGCCTCAATCTCCATAACAGAGCGCGCTGGCCTTATCGTAGCGCCTGCAAAAAAAAAATGTCTAATGTGAGTTCTTAGAATATAATCAATACCTCCCATCTCAAAGGATTCTGTGAGGGCATCATCCGTGTTAAGACAACAAATGAATGTGCCAAAGGCTCCCACCTGGTCCAGTTGGACCGTTGGAGGCGCAGAGTAATGAATAAATAACACGAGGTGAATAAGTAGAGCAAATGGCCTTAGGCGCATGGGATTCAACATAATTCTGATATGCTGCTAGCACCTTCTACCAAATGGCCCTAGACTGTTAGTGAGCTTATTGCGAATATTCCATATACAATGAAGGCACAACACGATAAGTTAGATTAGGACACCCCTAGACTGTTGATCCAAACATGCACCCTCATTAAATCAACCACCATTCTCTCAATTATTAATATAAGCAAAAATATAACTTAATTCAGTCTGTAGCTTGTCCCAAACTTGATGTGCCATTGTACAGTGAAAGAAAAGACGTGTGATATTTTTTGGGGCCAGACCACATAGCATGCATGTAGAATCAACAATTGGGTTAAACCTCCTAATCACGTCTATAGTGGGAAGCCTACCATGTATGAGCTTCCAAATGAACATGCGCACCTTCGATAATACTGGGATCCGCCACACCCTAGACCACGACTGCCCTCCGACAGGGGACACGGCGGGCACATCCCAACATAAGGATCGGTAAACAGATTTAACATTCACAATTCCGAGGGGATCCTTCTCCTAAACCCATGCATCATTTCATAGAAATAAAAATACTAATAATCCTTTCATAGAGATCCTACAATATGCAATATGTGAATGACATTAATTTATGAAACAAAGCACCTCTTAGATATTATTAATATTTTATTACATATATAAAATATATAAAACTTAGGACCCCTAAAAGACCATTTTAAAATTTTAAAAATCCAACAAAAAAAAGTAAGATGATTTTTTTAAATAAAAAAATCCACCCGACCTATATCACTTTCATCCCTAAATACTATTTTAGAGATAAAAGTTAACAATAGCCTTATGTGCGATCCTAGTTTGATAAGGTATTTGCAAGGTTTGCTCTTCATTTTCTATAGCAATATTAAATATTTTTTCCCTTTTGTACTATCAGCTCCTATGGTACCAAGTTCCAAATTTTGATATTTAAATTTTATTTCTCTCGTTTTTTCTATAGCATCTAAATTATTTCATTTTCTTTCTTTTCCTATCAACTCATATAGTACCAATTTACTAATATTGATTTTTTTTAAAACTTTATCATGTCACACATTTATATATAGCTTTATTGCTTATGTATCTATTATTGCTTTCAGAAATTTGATGCAATCGAATTTAATAAGATAGACTTTGATATTAGTTTTCTTTACTCCTAATGTACCAAATATTATGATATATTTTATAATAGGTATTCATTCATTTTATCTAACTAATTTTGAAAGCATGTTATGAGAAAAGATTACATCATATATTTTTTTTATGAAAGACGCAATCAAAATAAAAGTTACATGACAATGGTATACTTTTAATTTAAAATTTTCAATATAATATTAACTTTTATTACATAAGGAAACATTTTATTTATTATATTAATAAATTTTATGCTAATATTATAATGTGCACCCACTCGGAACAAGTCCTGCGTCCCGCTGATGCAAATGTTAACGAGAATCACATCATGTGCTCGTTTCCAATTTTTCATCTTTAAGAGAAAGCAAATGTTTATTGTTTTATAATTTCATTTCCCCATTCCTTTTTTTTTAACTTAAGAAAATAAAAAAAGGTTTCTTCTCGTGATGAACTGGGCTGCGTCATCAGCCTATGGGCGGGCTGATTACAAAGTATATGATTATTTTAACGCAGCCCAGCAGTACAAGTTTGTGTGTGTGTGTTTTAGCATCTAATGATCAAAACACTCTAGTTGTATCGCAATCAATGATGCAAGACCCGACCTGACTATCGATTCCAATTGTTTAACGAGTTTGGTCAGACCGGATCGAATCAAATGATCGGACAGAATAATATAAATTAATAAAAATAAAATAAGTTAAGGTGATCAAATAAGTTAAGGTAATATTATTAATATGTAATATCTTATTTAGCAAAAAATATAAAATATAATATAATAAAATATTCATATCAAATAATATAATAAAATAAGCACTAATTGAATCATCAATCGAATATTTTCTAAAAAAATCTCGTGTGGTAATTATAAAAAATAAAAATATCGATGAAATATTATATATATGATAAAAAAGAATATTAAAACATAAATTTCAAGTAAAGATATATATATCTATATAATATTTTTTTTAAAAAATTATATATTTTATTTTTTTATATTTTACAACTTGACTCGTACCGAGTTTGACCGGATCAAAGCGAGTCAATCACATAGCTGAATTTTAACGGACCCACGAATCATTTTAATGTCCGAACATCGATCCGACCGATTGGGACGGGCCGGTCTTACCACACTGATCACAATATTCATATCTTATCCGATCCCCATTTTTTGGGGTGGATTCGCACTTTCCACTTTAGTTTCTATGTTATATCATCTTATTCTTTTTATCTTTTTTTCTTTGAAAAAAAATTATGTGTGTATAAGATAAAACAAAGGCGGATGCATTAGTACATTACCTTTTTTCTTCCCTGTAGGAGGATTAGTTCAACACTTCTACGTACGTCTGTTCTTTTTTCTAAATTTCTTTTCTCCACAGCACAACTTCCCTTCTAATGGGGATTGCCCATCTATCTTAGTTTATACTAATTTATTGTCGTTGGGTTCGATTCAATCCATCATGACCTGATAATTGAGAAAGTTTATTGTAACAACCGATCCAAAAGGATAAAAAAAATCAAAATCAAACAGCCAACGTAGAGATAAAATAAAAAGGAGGTTTATCCTATTAGGAGTTGAAAACAGTATCTAAGAGGGGGGTGACTCCTATATGATTTAATTGGATTTAATAGAGATCTAGAAGATAAAAACTAAACCAAATATTAACTCCTCCCTTAAACCTCACGAGAACTCTTTTTCCCTTGATTTTTCCTTCTGTTTTCTCATCCGTGAGCAACGAGAAAATTCTCCGATGACCTCCAGGTGCAAGGTAAGCCGTAGCCTCTCTTTCCTAACATGTGTTCCTCTAAACCTCCTCATATATTTCTCTGCATCTATCAACTTGTAAGCAGAGATGGATCAGAAAAAGCACAGGGGGCACGTTCAATAGGATTTTTAATGAAGCAAGGCAAGGATTAAATTGCGAACCGAGGTGGGTGAACTGAAATCACCTTACATGACCCTTGATTAGATTTAAATCATGTTCTAAATCGATTCTATAATGAAGACAACAAGAAGAAGTCCCAAAGTTATGAATTGATTGTTTGATTTCTTGATTCCTTGATTGTTTGATAAATTTTATATGAGTATTGATTATTATTGTTATGTTTGTTATTTGATTGATTGTTAGGAAGTAAAAACTAGATTAAGATGAGATTATGTTAGAGGTTTTCAGGAATTTTTGAGTTTGGAATTCATCAGAACGTCGACCGGTCAACCGGCTTGTATGCTTTGCCAAACATCGATCGACTGATTTATTGAACTCGTAGCCGACTTGCGTGAACCTATCGGTTGACCGACCAAGCGGCCTCTTTGACCGACCGATCTATCGGTCTTACCAGCCGATCAGTCGACCATTCAATCCAAACCTACCGTCTGACTTTTTGAAAATATTGGTCGACCAATCGAAGCAAACCGGTCGACCGATCCATAGTCCACCGGTCGATCGTTCCCCAGAACCGATCGACCGATTTTCGTGACTCTGTTTATCATGTTTATCCAACATCCTAAATCCTGCTTTGAATATTGCCTATCCTTATTTGATTTATTATAATAATGACTAAATTCAGGCTATTTGATTTGTTCATGATCCATCCATGATTCAAGATATGAATTCACAAGACGATTCACTTTATCATTGATCCTCCCCGTTTCCATGTTATGATTGAACAACAAATAACAAGATTTCAAAGCTATTAATAAGTTCAAATAGAAGATGAATAATGGATTGCCAGTCCAAATCAAGCGTCTCAAGATAAGGGTCGCTCCTTTGGTCATGGTTTGATCACCCATTGACCTGCATAAGATTGTATCGTTTGCTCGACATATCCCAAGAACTAAAGTCACCCTGATTTCTAATTATAAACCAAGATCAAGAAGCATAATTAAGACAAGTTAAGTTATTGTCATAATTTCTAAGCATGTCATGATTTCAAGTTTACTAAGCATCATTTTATTCTCAGGATTTATGATATCATCTTATTCATCTCCTATTATGATTGATGATGCTACCATGTTATCCTTTTCATGTTCAAGTTAAGTATGTCTTTTTACCTCTAATTATTCTATTCATATTATGCATCGTATATTATGTGATTCCCCACTAGGCTGTAAAACTTACGGGAGGACCTCCTCCTCGGTGTCTGATTTTCATAGGGCTAGGTCAGCGATGAGGTGGAGTAGGTGTGTTGCGACAAGGCTCTGGCGATAAGAAATCACATGAACCACAGGGCTTATTAGATTCCTTTTTAGATTTTCTTTTTCCTACCGCATTTATAGATTCATGATGTAGAACTTTATTATATTCTTTAGCGATGTTGTAGCCACTTTTTAGACTTCCGCAATTAAAGTTATCATTTTTCTTATTTCCCTATTTATTTTTTCTTCCGCTGACGTGTCTTAATTTTTTACTGAGATATGGTGAACATGATGGTCAAAATCATAGCAACTGTAACGTCTCCAGGTTGATCTTTATCACGTGGCGGGGGTCGATTTGGGGACGTTACATTTATGGTATTAGAGTCTAAAGTCAGGACTCTCTTGACATCCTATCGCATAACATGATATAGTAATGGTTCATGTACTATCGCCGAGCAGTCGCCACACCCTCCATCGTAAAGTACAAGTAAGATCTTTCTTGCTTTGAGTTATTCTTTATTAATGTATTGATATATATTTCATATGAGTGGTTGATTCCTAAGAAGATTATTCTGTATGGTAGGAATCAACTTAAATGTTATTAGTGATTAGACAACAAGGGTCATAAAGGTTACAAACAAAAAATAATAAAGTAACAAGTATGTGGATAAGTATACCTGCACGAAGACTAAGTCTTACAAATATTTAAAGAATAAAATATAAGAAACATTATGTTTCTTATAATTCATGTTTTCCATCTCTTTCATGATCGCCTTATTCACGGACTTCTTCTGCTGACTACAGCAGTATGAAGAGAAAAATGAGTAAATATATCAATTACAAAGAAATGTAGATTTAAGAAAGAAACGAGAGAATTATAAGAGTAATTAAATGATTCAACTCACACAACACGTAGGTGTGAGATGATTTCAAATAGTAGAAGTCAAATCAAGCATGTTTAAGTTATGATTTATCGTTATGACTTATGTGGTTCAATTGATCTATAAATATAGGGATTTAATAAATTATCTTATATGTTTATATTGATCAATATGGACCCATAATGCTCGTTGAGTCTTAGACTTCATATGGCACCCCTATATTATGTTGATAAAGGTCTTAAGAAAATTTAAACTAGTTATACGAAATTCTTAGTTGGACTACCTTATTTGGAAAAATAAGAATCAGAATTATTAATTATGTTCAAGTTATGAAATATACATATACAAGAGTTTTAAGAATTAGTGAGTTGCCTATGAATCATGTATAAGGTATGGATGGACAAATATAGAAGTTTAAAGGGTTCAGAAGTCACATTGGCTTAAATAAATGTTAGAAGGAATTTTCAATAAGTAAGTGATTGTCTGAGTTAATCGAACATTTAGATCTAGCATACTCATATACATATGTACATATAACATAGTATACTTATAAATATATAAAGATAAATAAATAAATAAATAGATTTAATTAACTTAGTTTAGTATATAGTATATTTGAAATTTTATTAATATGAAGTATATTTTTATGTAGCCATTATTAAAGAATGAATTCTTTATCATCGCAATGTAAATATATTTTCAAAATAGACTAATATGATTGACAAAATAATTATATAAGAACAAACAATGCATGAAAGGGTTAAATGAATCTGAGAAATTTTGAAAAGATTTAAAGTCTCTTAACTGAGATATGCTTAAGGAGGATATGAGCCCCCAACCATTAAGTATTAAATGATCAAAACAAGAAAATTTTAGAAAGTATGGGAGGTTAACGTAAAGTATGAGGAATTTTATAACTTCCCTACAAGATTTCTGAAACAACAAGTTATGCACTTAAGAGGGATGATTACGTAAGTTTTAATTGATTTATCTTAGTTATTGATATATTTATAGTTTTCATAATAATGTCTCATTGTAAAGAATAATTAACTATATATTAATGATTGATAATTTGAATAGAAAAAGAAGATCTGTAAAATATGTAAGTCATTAGGGAATGCAAATGAGATTCATAAAGTGATAGGTTAAAGAAAAAATCAAATGAAATTCTATCGTGTCTAGAATGTTTCCCAAGATACCTCCATGTCCACATGATGAATAATTTTCTTAGTTTTTATCTCGACCAAATGGATCAAATTACGATCATAATCATAAGTTTTATATATGGATAAAGCTCCTTATCAATTTCAAAGTAATGAATAACATTGTTAAGGCAAATGGTAATGGAGTAACTTTTAAGATTTTATCTTGATCAAGTGGACAATTCATGATTTGATCATAAGTTTTATATATGGATTGATTTTTCCTTTTCAACCTTAAAGTTATCCCGACCCTCTCCCATGTGCTACAAGATATCATTAATACAAAGGACAATGAAACAATGTGCAAAGAAGAAGGATGATTGTTTGTCTTTTGTTTTATTGATTGTGTTGTTTTCTGTCTTATTGTTCGAATTCATTCCATGTGTTCACCTGCATTCATAATGTTTGACTAAGGACTTATGTTATATAGCATGCATAAATTGTTGTGTTCGTTATGGATTAGATCATACTATATAGCGACCCCTCAGCGTAGATATCGTTCGATTTTAACATTAATTATGAATTTTTTTCGCTTCCCCATAACTATTATACCAAATGTATTTCCCTATGCATGGAGTTGAAAGATACTCCACTCTAGAAATAAAGAACCCGGAATGGTAATGTGTAACCACTAGCTTTCTATGGAGTTATGTGACATAAAAGTTGCAATGAAAAGATCAATTAAGGGCAAAATAAGGTAAACCAAGAAGTCAAAGTAAAAAGCAACTCCCATAATCAAATTATCGAATAAAGTATTGATACAAGTGATCGAGACATAGAAGGGTATCAAATGACATTGATTAACGAACCACTTTATTTCAAGTGGTGTAATTATACTAAGAATGATTCGTCCTTAAATGATTTGTAAGACTCTTGATTGATTCCAATTGTCTCAATAGAAGTTAAAGTAAAAAGCAACTCCCATAATCAAATTATCGAATAAAGTATTGATCCAAGTGATCGAGACATAGGAAGAGTATCAAATGACATTGATTAACGAACCACTTTATTTCAAGTGGTGTAATTATACCAAGAATGATTCACCCTTAAATGATTTGTAAGACTCTTGATTGATTCCAATTGTCTCAATTGATGATTATCTATCCTTGTACTTGGTTACTTGATCTAAACTGAAGGTAAGGTGACTATATCTCCAAATGACTATCATAGTATTGCATCACTAGATCATTTGACATTAGACGATGATAAACATTGATTTTTCATTGAATACAAATGGATTACTGATATTGAAGCCTGAATACTTATGGATGACAGAGCAAGGGCCGTGAATATGTAGCTATGGAGGGCAAATGTATATCGGCTTAGTAGCTATATTGTAATTTAAACTCACATGTACTGTAATCTTTAGAACTTATGAAGTTATGAAATAGTGATAAACTTTATAAAAATTTCATAAGAAAAAATGAAATATTAAAAAGTTAAATTAATGATAAGTAATGGGCCCAAGATGACAACAAAGAGCAACTAATTAGTTATGTCTATAATACAATTATCATAGGCTGAGGTTAGAGTGAAGAAGAAGAAGAAGAAGAAGAAGAAGAAGAAGAAGAAGAAGAAGAAGAAGAAGAAGAAGAAGAAGAAGAAGAAGAAGATGATGATGATGATGAAGAAGAAGATGATGATGATGATGCGATGATGATGAAGAAAGAAATGATAGTAAGTACATGGGATGTTAAATACATATATATACATATAAATGAACGTAATTTCAGAAGAGTAGATGTAGTGCTTGCTCAAGAATGTCTACTAACACTCCTTTTAAGGAGGCTAGTGGCTCTGGTAATTATAATGTTATACACTTGGGAAATAGTAGAATAAGAAATGCAAGTTAATAGAGATGACCTGTTATGTTGGATCAAATTCCCTAGTAATAATCATTATCTTTCGAACACGATTAAAACACGATTTGAAACTTTGTATGAGTGACACTATCGCTCACTTACTCATTGGGTGAAGTGGGCGAAGAAAAGAACATGAGTATAGAGAAAGTAAAAGAAGTAATGGAGTACTAAAAAAATATTAAAATGGTCAAGAAGATGTTACAGACTACACAAGGTAGATAGAAAGTTATGTAAATAAGGGTAGACGAGATCAGGACCTTCAGACTGGTGAACAAATTTTGCTGAAAGTACTTCCTCTGAAAAGGGGTCATGAGATCCAGTAAGTGAGGAAGCCATTGCTATGTTGACAATTGGATGCATTGTTGAGGCTTCATATAAGTTGTCACTACCCTCTTCCTCTGGATGAATGCATGATGCAATCCAGGTTTTCAATCTTAAGAAGTATTGCCACTAGGATGCCAAGATTATAATCTAGTCGTAGATCACCTCACCTTTGCCAAGTGTCCGACCCATATTATGGAACGCAAGATACAATATTGAAAGAATAAGCATGTACCCATGATCTAAGTAGTCTTGCGTTCCACCACGACGAAGAGGTAACATGGAAGTTCGAGTTAGGAATGCACCAAGAATTATCTCATCTTTTCGGTAAGTCCTCTACCTAGTGCAAAATTCGAGGACGAATTTTTTTAAGGGGATAAGAATGTAACAACCGACCCAAAAGGATAAAAAAATCAAAATCAAATCAAAGTCAAACAACCAGCGTGAGAGATAAAATAAAAAGGGGGTTTATCCTATTAGGAGTTGAAAATCGTATCTAAGAGGAGAATGACTCCTATCTGATTTAACTGGATTTAATAGAGATCTAGAAGATAAAAACCAAACCAAATATTAACCCCTTCCCTAAACCTCAGGAGAACCCTTTTTCCCTTGATTTTTCATTCTGCTTTTTCGTCCGTGAGCAGCGAGAAAATTCTCCGGTGACCTCCAGGTGCAAGGGTAAGCCACAGCCTCTCTTTCCTAACCTGTGTTCCTCTAAACCTCCTCATATATTTCTCTGCACCGAACAACTTGTAAGCAGAGATGGATCGGAAGAAGCACAGGATCGGAGAGAGCAGAGAAAAAGGGAACATGGGGCGTGTTCAATAGGATTTTTAACGAAGCAAGGCAAGGATTAAATCGCAAACCCAGGTGGGTGAACTGGAATCACCTTGCATGACCCTTGATTAGATTTAAATCATGTTATAAATCGATTTTATAACGAAGACAACAAGAAGAAGTCCCAAAGTTATGAATTGATTGTTTGATTTCTTGATTCCTTGATTGCTTGATAAATTTCATATGAATGTTGATTATTATTGTTATGTTTGTTGTTTGATTGATTGTTAGGAAGTAAAAATTAGATTAGGATGAGATTATGTTAGAGGTTTTCAGGAATTTTCGAGTTTGGAATTCATCAGAACGCCGACCGGTCGACCGGCCTGTATGCTTTGCCAGACATCGGCCGACCGATTTATTTAACCCACAACCGACTTGCATGAACCTATCGATCGACCAACCGAGCGGCCTCTCTGACTGACTGGTCGATCGATCTGTCGATCTTACTAGTCAACTTTTTGAAAATACCACTCGATCGATCGGAGCAGACCGGTCGACCGATCCATAGTCCACCGATCGACCGTTCCCCAAAACTGGTCGACCGATTTTCGTGACTCTGTTTATCATGTTTATCCAACTTCCTAAATCCTGCCTTGAATCTTACCTATCCTTATTTGATTTATTATAATAATGACTAAATTCAGGCTATATGATTTGTTCATCATCCATCCATGATTCAAGATATGAATTCACAAGATGATTCACTCTAACATTGATACTCCCCATTTCCATGTCATAATTGAACAACAAATAACAAGATTTCAAGTCATTAATAAGTTTAGATAGAAGATGAATAATGTGTTGCCAGTTTAAACCAAGTGTCTCAAGATAAAGGTCGCTCCCTTAGTCATGGTTTGATCATCCACTGACCTGCACAAGACTGTATCATTTGCTCGGCATACCCCAAGAACTAAAGGCACTTAAAGTCACCTTATTTTTTTAATTATAAATCAAGATCAAGAAGCATGATTAAGACAAGTTAAGTTATCATCATGATTTCCAAACATGTAATGATTTCAAATTTATTAAGCATCATTTGATTCTCATGATTTATGACATCTTCTTATTCATATCTTATTATGATTGATGGTGCTACCATATTATCCTTTTCATGTTCAAGTTAAGTATGTTTTTTTACCTTTGATTATTCGATTCATGTTATGCATTGTATATTATGTGGTTCCCCACTAGAATGTAAAACTTACGGGAGGACCTCCTCCTCTGTGTCTGATTTTCACAGGAATAAGTCAGTGATGAGATAGAGTATGTGTATTGCGATAAGGCTCTGACGACAAGAAAGCACATGAACTACATGACTTATTAGATTCATTTTTAGATTTTTTTCCTTCTGCATTTATAAATTCATGATGTAGAACCTTATTATATTATTTAGAAATATTATAGTCACTTTTTAGACTTTCGTAATTAAAGTTATCATTTTTCTTATTTTCCTATTTATTTTTTTTCCACTGACGTGTCTCGATTTTTGACTGAGATATGGTCAACATGATGGTCAAAGTCATAGCAACTGTAGCGTCTTCAGGTTAATCTTCGTCACGTGGCGGAATCGATTTGAGAACGTTACATATATACAAGTCTATTTACCTGATCCAATTAAATATTATAATTTTGAATTTTGAATTGAACGAATTTAAAATGCTTATAAGCGAAATAGTATACATATAAGTGACTAACAAGTATTTTGTTCATCTGGAATAATGCACTAGTATCCTTAATTCTTGCCGTTTAAAATTCAATTTGAGTCTTGAGAGTCTAAATTAAACAATATTAATCGATGTTATAAAATGTATCAAAATTAATTCTCGTCGTTTACAGTGACTTACCCTCATCTGACATGGAATTTTATAGCAAACACGTGCGTCTACATCGTAACAAAAACAAAAGCAATCGAATAGTTTAAATTGGGCTATTTTTTCCTGCTTAAAAATATGAATTTTTGAAAATAGCTGCAGAGGACTTTCTCACCCTTTGATTTGATTTAATTGATACAAAATAACTAATAAATTAAAATGTTAATAAGTATTTTAATAGTTAAAATTTATTTTAAAAATAAACAGCTACACATTTAATAATATAAAAATTTATAAGTTATTATTTTACTCTAATTATAAAAAATAATATTATAATAGAAAAAGATATATGAAAAAAAATCATATATACTCTAAAGACAAAATAGTATATTCATTGACAATTTCTTTTTTTTTCACATTAATTCTTTTTTTCAATTATCAAATTGGAAGGAAACTTCGAGAAATTATTTTGATTGACTTACCAAAACGCCCCATGATCCGAAGTTTCAAAGAAAGAAATAATTACATTTGTGATTGTGTTGACTCCGTAACATAATTAGTGGTGTCAAATCAAAATCCATCCAAAAGCATTTGGATGGATAGAATAAAACAAGCATCCCGCAAGTTCTCGTATGAAATTAAAAGAAAAATAGTGTTTTACATACAAGAATCGAATAAATTACACCGAATACCTTTCAACTTTTACTTTTGCTCAATCTTGTCCTTCAACTTCACTTTGTAACAGCGATGCCCTCCATTTTTTAATTCATTTCACCTGATGCCTTCTTTATCTGAAATAGGTGGTTTTTCGGTCGTCGAGCTGACGTGGCACACACGTGACGCTGACAGAATATTTTTTCTTCTCTACACGCTGACGTGACAATATTAAAAAAAATAAAAAAAATTGTCACGCGTGAGTTCCCACCCCTCCAACCTCGCCGACGTATCGCGCGAGAAGCCGACGAGGAAGCAGCGGCGGCAGAAGGAGGGTCGAGGCCCCCCTTCTTCTCGCGCGTTGGCGAGTGAGAGAAGGGGGGGCTCGACCCCCTCTGAAACCTAGCCGACGACCGGCGAGGTCACAGAGGGGGGTCGAGGCCCCCCTTCTTCTCGCACGCTGGCGGGCGAGAGAAGGGGGGGCTCAACCCCCTCTGCGACCTTGCCGGTCGCCGACGAGGTCGCAGAGGGGGCGAGGTCGCAGAGGGGGCGAGGCCCCCCTTCTTCTCGCGCGCCGTCGCCGCCGAGGTCGCAGAGGGGAGTCGAGGCCCCCCTTCTCCTCGCGCGCCGACAGGCGAGAGGGGGGTCGCCGGCGTCTCGCGCGAGACGCCGACGAGGTTGGAGGGATGGGAACTCACGCGTGATAATTTTTTATTTTTTAATTATTTTTTATCTTTTTAATATTGTCACGTCAGCGCGTAGAGAAGAAAAAATGTTCTGTCGGCGTCACGTGTGTGCCACGTCAGCTCGACGATCGGGAAATCGCCTATCTCAGGTAAAGAGGGCATCGGGTGAAATAAATTAAAAAATAGAGGACGTCGCTGTTACAAAATAAAGTTGAAGGCAAAGACTGAGCAAAAGTAAAAGTTGGAGGGTATTTAGTGTAATTTACCATACAAGAATCCGAATTGGGAAATAATATATGCAATATACTTGACCATGTTATTTCACGACTATATTCTCTCTTAACGTAGTTTTTGTCACCATTCATAAACTATTAAGATTTTCAAAGTTTTGACTTTGGTATAAAAAAACTTGCCCTCTTTTTAGCTTCTAAAATTTTACTGATAGAAGTTTTTTTTTTGTTCTAAAGTAACAACATAACTTCTTGATGTTATTTTAATTATTGTTTTTTTAACACTAAATAATTACTACATTTTTTTGTTGACTGTGCAATGAAGCAAATATTTGAAAATTCTTTATATGCTTTTTTTTCAATGGCGTTTAATTATAAATTTCATCAATATTAATCATATGATGACGAATAAATAAGAATGAAAGCAATTGAAATGACTAAACTACTAAACGTCAACATTATTAACTACTACTACTGGACATGATAGCAGAAAATGCAACTGTGAAGGCAAAATAATTAAAAAAACTTTAGTGAACACTGAAATGACAACTGACGAATAATCCTAAATGAGTGACGTTGAATTTTTAGATCAATACTCATCTTTTAATTTCTTGATCACTCATAAAATTTAGGAATATTTATGGAATTGCCTGTACCTATATTAATTATTTACGTTTTAGTTCTGGTTTTATTTATTATCAACAACGACGTTCACAATAGTTCACATTTCTAAATACATATGAACCTCAAAACTCAAAAGGGTGCATTAATTGAAACATTAAAGTGGCCGAGTGGGTCTTACTTAGGTGGAACAAGTGATTTAACTCAAGTAGGCAGTCAATTGACTGATCAAATCTCACTACAAGAAAATCGCGATTTTTCGACGGATAATTTTCGACGGTTCTAAATCCGTCACAATTTACGACGGATTTTTCGACGGTTCCGTTTCTGACGGATTTTTTGACGGTTATGACTGTCGAAAATAATTTATATTATTATTTAGTTTTTCGATGATTAGGAACGTCGATATTTCCGACGGATATCCATCCGTCGTAATTTCCGACGACTTTTCGACGGTTACGACCATCGGAAATAAAAAAATAAATTATGTATTTTTTATATTATTATTAATTTTTTTTCGACGGATTTCTGACGGTCACGACCGTCGGAAATAAAAAATTAATTATATTATTATTTAATTTTTCGACGATTATGAACGTCGATATTTTCGACGGATATTCATCCGTCGCAAAATCCGCCGCAATTTCCGAAGGTCGTAACCGTCGGTAAATGTATAATAATATCATATAAAGATTATTTTTTTGAAAATAACTAGCAACGGTCCAAACCGTCGCAATTACCGACGGTTTTGACCGTCGGTAACAATTACCGATGGTTCAAACCGTCGGTAAAATAACCGTCGGTAAATGTATAATAATATCTTATAAAAAGTATTTTATTAATATAACTAGCGACGGCCCAAACCGTCGCAATTACCGACGATTTTGACCGTTGGTAAAATAAAAATAAATATTATATATAACTAAATATATTTTCGACGCTCACAACCGTCAGTAATTAAAATTTTGACGGCTGAAACCGTCGATAATTAAAATTTCGTTATCCCGCTTTTTTTTCCCTTTTCCCTCTTTCTTTTTACTTCTTCCCTTTATATATATTCCTCCTCCTCCCTCTTCTCTCTCTCCCTCCTCTCTCCACTCCTCTCTCTCCCTCCTCTCCTCTCTCTCCCGGCCGCGAGCACCCTCTCCCGCGCCAGACGTCGGCGACCCTCCCGCGCCGGACGTCGGCGACCCTCTCCCGCACCGGCGACCCTCTCCCGCGCCGACGTCTCTCTCTCTCTCTGGCCAAAGGCCGCTGTCGACCGGATCTCACCGTTGGCGGCCGGATCCGTCGCCAGACGGCCGAATCCGGCTCGAGGCGGCTGGATCGAGCCTCCAGCGACCGGATCCGGCCTCCAGCGGCGGGATCGGCCGCCAGGCTGCCGGATCCGGCCTCCAGCGGCCGGATCGGCCGCCAGGCAATCGGATCCAGCCTCCATGCGGCCGGATCCGACCTCCATGCGGCCAGATCGGGCCTCCAACGGCCGGATCGGCCGCCGAGCGTTCGGATCCGTCCGGCCTCCAGGCTGCCGGATCCGGCCTCCAACGGCCGGATTGACCGTCGGGCGTTCGGATCCGGTCACCTCCAGCGTTCGGATCGGGCCGCCTCCAGGGGCCGGATCGGCCGCCGGGCGTTCTCCAGCGGCCGGATCGGGCCGCGGCCGCTAATTTTTTTATATTTAAAAAATTATTTACAACGGTTGCGACCATCAAAAGATCGACGGTTGCGACGTCCGTCCAAAGTTTCGACAGTTGCGACCGTCGAAAAGTTGCGACCGTCGAAAAGTTGCGACGGCTCGAACCGCCGGCCTTTTTCGGCTGTTGCAACCGTCGGAAATTTCGACGGTTCGAACCACCGGAGACTTTTCCGGCGGTTGCAACTGTCAAAAAATTTCGACGGTTCGAGCCGTCAGGGACGGTTCTGACCGTCGATATTTTCGACGAATTTTTTCAACCGTCGCAAATCCGTTTGCAACGAGCGTTTTTCCGACGGATCGATTCCGACTGAAAAATCGTCGGTAATTGCGTTAGCGACGGTTTTCGGGCTGATTACCGACGGTCCAGACCGTCGGTAAGCAGCGTTTTTCTAGTAGTGTCCGGTTTTATTTTCATTAAAAAAACTTGTGGACCTGAAAAAGAAAATAAATAAGATACAAAATTAATTTGAGAAGAATCTTAATTGACATATGAAAACTAAGTATGTACTTGCATATTTGAATGTATATTTAGAATATCACTATTGCCACTTTTGCATATGAATCCCAAACTTTTTACTTTTTTTTATCACGTCTAATAAAATAGAGTGATAATAATTTCACTCTTCTTTTATATATTTTTTTTCTCTTATTCTCTATCTTTCAAATAAATTCATTATTGCTTATGCGGATATTTAATATCCACTATCTCCTAATTATAATTTTATGTGTAAAATAACTTATCGAATACCGTGTCTTAAGTTTTCAAATTAATCCTCACAGTGCATTGACATCACTACCTGCATAAATGTTTTTGAAAGCTATACAAAATTATATTATTACACAAAAACTATTGTAATATCTATCTAATACATAATGTTTCTAGAGTTCGATTTATATTATCGAAAATATTTAGAGAACACATTCTAGCTACATAACAAAAAGAATAAGAGAAAAATAAGATAAGAGAATATTTTGGATTAACTAGGATGAGAATTCGTTAAGAATATAAAATTATTAATATTATTCTTCTTAAAAGTTGAAATTTTTAGAAAAATTAATTATCACATCAATTTCAACATCATATTAAAGTAAAAAATGAAATCAATATCTTAACGGCTTAAATTTTTTAAAAAGATTGATGAACACATCAGTTTCGAACGTAATCCATGTCAACTTTGCGGCAATTTGAATTTGAGGCGGACATAAATTCCTTAAAAAAATTGCAGCTGAATGAAAGATTGGGCGAGCACAAGTCTGATGTCATTTGCATGTAGAGGTGTTCACGGGTCGGGTTGGACAGTGAATAAATTCGATCCGACCCGACCAAATTTGGTTGAGTGGGGTCAAACTCCTTGGGGGTAGAAAATTCGATCCAACCCGATCCGGTTCGGGTCGGGTTGGGTCGGGCCGGGTGGTCGGGTCATTCGACCACCTTTTTTTCTTTTTTTAAAATTTTTTTCTTACTTTTTTATATTTATTTTAATATAAAAAATAATTAATATTATTATAAAATATAAAATATGCTTTTTTGAATATTTGAGCATTATTTTCGTAATTATTATAAAATCCCTTTTATGAGTTTTACTTTACAATCCTATCTTTTTTAATAAATAAATAAATAATTTACCCCTGAAACTAAAATACTACGGGCATGTGAAATGGATTCAAAGTTCAAACATCAAGGTGGACTCAGTAAAATGTGCACATGCACGCAGATTGACCAAGAGAAGGTACACATGACATCATTGATATTAAAGAACATGTAAGAACAAGTAATTGTAATGACAAGTTAGCGCTCCAAATAATTATAATTAATGGGAGTTGATTAAAGTGTTAAAAGAGTAAACTGAAAAGATAGAAGTAAATTCAGAAGTAGAGTTGGGATCAAAATATTTTTGTTTTAAAAAAAAAAACAGGATTTACATTACAGAAGTTTTATCAAATTCAACAAACTAGTTCAATTGCATTGCCCTACTGCTGCAATGATGCGTTTTTCCGTGCATGGATAATGCAGAACTGAGTACATTTGGGAACAAGGAATGCTTCAAGTGCAAACAGGTTCGATTGCTGCATCACGAATTAATCATCTGCAGGACATTTGGTATTTAATCCAATTATGAAAGATCGTGTAGTCTGAATTCTGAAGAAGAAATCCGATGTGATATACTCTGAAATGTTTCTGTTTAAACATATAAGTAATCGCAGGTCACACTGCTATGATCTGTCATGAGATCGACGATCCTTCCAAGCTCATCCCAGCCGTAATTACCTTCTGATCTGAAGAGGTCATTTATGTCTGGACTTGCCACGGCGCTGGGGTGCAATGCTGCTGTCGAGGTGTTGCCTTGTGTTACTGGCGAGCACTGATCTGAGTTCCATAGTTGGTCTGCTGTGAGCCATGATAGCAGGTGGTTGTTCTCTAGATCATGGTCACTCCGGTCATGCTTTGGCATCTCCCCTTGATCAGGATTGCTGGCGCAGGAGGGCGCCAAATCGCCGGGGTAGAATTCGAAGCTGCTGCCGGCTTTGGAACTGGATTCAGCTGGGACTGCAGCACAGTCAGTGGATTCCTTCCATTCCACTGGGTGCTTCTTGTGAGAAGAGACGTTCCTCTTAAATATCCGGCATATTGTCCAGATCTCCTGAAGCCAATAATTTAAACAAAACCATGTTTTAAGACTTGATTCTTAATATTTATGAGAAACTTCAGCTCAATTAAGTGGGCAAGCATCTCACAAAGACCAATCTTTTTCATATGCATTTGGATCTGCACTACGTTTTCCAGAATTGATGGACAAATATTATTACCTCGTTTCCATAAGGAAGTATCTACGCAGAGAATTAATCAGTATGATTGGGCATTGTTCAAACTTCAAGCTGCTTTTGAATTCTCAAGCGTGACCACTAATAAAATTAATCCTTTTTTTTTCTTTGTTTCAAAACTGACTACGTAGTCAAAGTTCTTATCTGATATCTATTATACTCTAACCAACCTTTGAATTTTGACCGCAGTAAAGCAGGTAAAAAAAGGTGGAACAAGACTTCACAATCCAAACAACTTATGTCAGCCGAACTAATTGAAAAAGGGAAGCACAATGCATGAAAATACTAGCAAAACAATGCATGAATGATCCGTTAGCAGCTAGACATGTCGTCTGAGTATCTCAGGTGTGGATTGGGAGATGAAGCAGTAAATGCATGACAGAGAAGGGATGCAATCTTACAGCTTCCTGCATGCTGGGGGAGTTATTGTCTGCAGCGTTAATGACGCTCGAGGGGAGCCGGAATTCGTGCATCATCCAGTCGGTCTTGGTGCCCTTCCCTGCACTCCCTCTGTAGTAGACGAGTGATTTCTTCAAACCAATGCAGTCGCCGGTGCTCCCGGAACATACCGGTCGGTCGATGCCGGTGGCCTTCCAAAACCCTGAGCGGGTGACCCTGTTAGGCCTTATGCTGTTCTTGTACTTCCTCCCCCTCAGGCAGAAGAAGTACAACTCCTCTCTGGCACCGATGTCTTCTGCAATATTCGTCATATATAAATATGCCAGTTTAGTTCAGCAATTAAAAACCACCTATCAATCTTTCTAGATTCCTTCAAAAAATCACAAACATGCTGCATGTTTCATGCAGAGATATTCGTATATATCCAAGCTACGTACGCAACGAAATTAGGCAGAAGTCTTACTTGGAAGATCCCATGGATCATACTTGTAGATATCTATGTCTTTAATGACCTCTAGGCTGAAGGCCTTCTTGTTCACCTTCCGCCGGAGATAAAACCGGACGAGCTCTTCGTCGGTCGGATGGAACCGGAAGCCCGGCAACTCCACAATTTCCTCACCGTCCTCCGCTACCATTACTTGATGCACGCCGTTCTTCTTTTCCATCTTTTCTTCCGCAGCAACTAATTAATTTGTTCCCTTTCACTCGATATATATCCTTTCTAGTTAATCTTTAATTCATACAAACTCCTAATCTCCCTAGGTCCTTTGGCATGCGAATAACCGGTCGTGCTTATAAATACCAACATAACCGGACCAGCCATGGAATCGGATGACCAACTGGGTCGTTGAATCGATCCGATTGGATTGAATCAAATTTTATTAAAATATTATTATTTATAATATTTTTGAAAATATATATAATGAATATTATATATAGAAAATAGTAACCTATTAATTTTTAAATATTAACATAAATATATTTATTCAGTCTATTTTAAAATATTAATTTATTATTATTAACTTTTACTTATAATTTAATTCTATTAATAATACGTTAAATCTTTTTAAACAAAAACCACTCTTATGTTTTATTTCTATTTTACTTTCTTTTTTTTCATTTCTTCCTCTCTCTTCATTAATTTCCTATCTTAAATTTTATTTATCGTTTAATGTCATTACTTTACAGAAGATCACTCTTTTATCTTTTTCATTCCTTCTCCTCTCTCTTCATTTATTTTAGTTCCTTTTTAATGTTTTCCTATCCTACAAATATTTGCTTTACTTTTGTCTTTTTTTTCCTTTCCATCTTTTTCTTTTTTTAGTGACTTTTGAGTTTTTTTCACTTTTCAATTGAACCGGGTTCCATCGATTCGTCGGTTCACCAATTTTTGCCGGTTCAATCGGTTTTTTCTAGACAAACACCATTTTCGATTTTGGCTTCGAATTGGATCAGATCAAAGGCCGGTTCGTGATTAAATCGGCCGGTCTGGTCCGATTTTAATAACATTGATAAATACTACAAAGTCACCAAGGTAACAAAATCTTAATTAATTCAAGTTGATTTCCCCCGGTCAAGCCACTACCTTCGACCGTGCAATATGCATATAATAAATTTGAATCGTTGAATGATGATTAGATAATTGAGATTAAATTTAATAGAAGTTGAATCTCAATCATAATCATTTGTTGGTTGTACAAAAGTTAATTTATTAGGGTGTGTGATTGCACCGTGCAATCTCATAATTCTGAATGTTCCAATGGTTCATATTATTTATGTTTTGAGCCATCTGATCAAAATAATTTTAATTTGATAACTCAAAAGTACGAGATTACACGGTGCAATCAAATATTGTGATTGCACCTATATAAATATATGTATGTATGTATCAGCGTATGTTTTACTTGTTCAAAGAAGTTGAAAGTTGAAAGCCACATTAGATTGGAAACTTCATATATTAATATGCAATGAAGGACAATTAAAGAGATAGGAGGAAAGAGATCAAATGAACGTTTCTTTCTGGCAAAAAGTTGGAGATCTAATTTTGATTCGGAAACAAAGTAGAGTTTTAGTAAAGAAGTTATATATTCAATTGGCGTAACCAGTACTACTATATGCTTATTCGTATTTATATATTCCCTTAGTGATCTCCGGTTGCTAATTTAATTGACTGTACGTAATAAATCACAATAGCAACAAGTGAATTGTGGGATTACTAATTTTTCACGTTTTTTTTCTTGTTATATATGTTTAAGTGAAGAAAATTAATTTTTAACAAATTATGAATGATGATAACGAAGCCCATAATTTTTTTGATGAACATATATGAGTTTAATTTAACTTTTGAACATTCTCCTGCTTTGAAGGGATATCGAGCACATCTGAATCATCTATGATTTAAATGATAAATAATTAAAAATTATCATTTAAATATGTAATTTATTTAAATCTTTTATTTATCAACGATTCAAATGCATTCGTAATCTCTCGAGAGCAAAATGTGCTCTTGAGCTGAAATAAACTCTCTCTCTATATATATGGATTGAGAATTATATGAACTCAAGATGGATTTACATATGTGAACTATCATTGATTTAGAAATCAAGGATGGTTTTGAATTTATTTTAAATTCACTCAAAAAAATCGTTTATCAAGTATCACCATTGATTTATCAATCATGAGTGAGTCCATATATGTGAACCTATTTTAGGTCCACATATTTCTTTTTTTCATATATATATATATATATAATAGTATAATCATAATATGTGACTACATCGTGCAATCTCATACTTTTGTATCATCATATTGATATTATTTTAATTTAATGGTTCATATTACTTATGTTTTGAACCATAAGATGAAAATGATTCTAAGTTGATAGACCCAAAAGTATGATATTGAACGATGCAATCACACCTAATATAACTATATATATATATATATATATATATATATATATATATATATATATATATATATATATATATATATATATATATATATCGGCTAGGTAGAAATGACTTTGTAGGAGCTCCAAAACCAGCATTTGATCTCCTCCTAAATCCATTGGATTCCAATGATTCGACGTCTCGCATGATTTCTTCAACGGGACCAAATTAATGCGAGCTATCATCGGCCAGGATCACAAATCGCCACGGACTACAATTAATATTAATTATCCGATCACCAAAAATATATAATTAATGAGGATCAAATTAAATAAAGTCAAGAAGCTGGAAAAAACATCGACATTGTTCTCTTTCTTCGATAGAGACTTCATACACACACACGAACACATCTGATTGATTCTAGTAATCATATCTTACCATATAATTATGATTTACAGGCAAAATTATTCATATAAGAAGTTACATCACTTTATATATATATATATATATATATATATATATATATATATATATATATATATCAAAGGAGGAAATCAAGCTAGAAATTGAAAATTGCACCGACAATTGTGAGCTCCTAGTTTTTTTCTACTTTGGGAAAAGATAAATTAAAATTATCGTTATTATTATTGAGATAAAATTATCCCTATATGTATTCGTAGGTCTCCAGTTCGGCCAATAGTCATACATTTTGATTTGAGTATGAGTCAAACCTCCCTTATGATCTAAAAAACGAAGATACGTTTTTATTTAAGCACGATATCGGCAGCATGCTAATTAACCTCATAATTCTTGCCATTTTAATCCAACAACGAATTTCCATGTGTATTTGTAAAAAAATTGACAGGTAAACAAAGATGCATAGATTATTTTAATATAATATAATATTTATATTATATTAGATATATAGGTCAATATTGTGTGGCCATTGGTCCTAAGTTTACATGTAAGCCATCCAGTGAAAAATGCAATCGAGTTAAGGACCGAAGTTGTTAACTTATATTTGTCAACCTAGTTGCTGTCTTGCTGATGGTTCAAGCTCAATTAGGCTTCGACCTTATTTGAAGACCCTTCTCTTATCTTATGTTATTTGACGATCGCGAGTCGTTTGACACGTGCATGACACGAAAAAATATATGTGTCATTGTTGATGTGCCTTGAATTATGTACCCTGTACCCAAAATTATTAAAGAAAAAAAGGAGAAAAAATGAGAATATGTGACGAAAGCGGAGGGCTTGGGTCCCGCGGTATGGACTTTATATATGAGTGTTAAGATTTTATATGATGTATTCTTTCTTTTGGCTCATAGTAAAATTTCTGGCGGCGGCCTCCTTTGCCCGTGGATGTTTCTCTCTTGTTCATATTGATCAAGAGAGTTTTATCACGTTAAATCTCTGTGTTCATCTTCTCTCTTTCGTTGTCTTGATTATTCATCGATCATCGATGTTCTATTCCCAATAAATTGGTATCAGAGCCGAGTTTCTTTTCGCGAAGATGACTACAACGAAGTTCGACGGGAACACAAATTTTAGTTTGTGGCAGGTTCGAATGCATGTCATCCTGGTTCAGAATAGGTTGAAGAAGGCTCTATCGGGTCAAAAGCCTGACGCCATGGAGGCGTCCGCTTGGGAGGTTCTCGACGAGAAGGCCATGTCTGCGATTCAGTTGTGCCTAACGAACGATGTTCTTCAGGAAGTTCTCGCAGAGAAGACGACGGCCGGTCTTTGGACGAAGTTGAAAACTCTGTATCTGACGAAAACCTTAGCGAATCGACTTGTGTTGAAGCAGCGGCTGTACACCTTTCGTATGGCCGAAAGTATGTCGATCAAATCGCACATCAGTGAGTTCATTGCCCTAATAAATGATTTGAAAAACGTAAATGCGAAGGTTGATGATGAAGATTAGGTCTTATTACTCCTTTGTTCTTTGCCGTCTTCATATAAAACTTTTAAAGAGACGATGATCTACGGTAGGGATAAACTCACGTTTGATGATGTTAAGGGTATACTGCTGAGCAAAAAAAAGTTGGATAACGAATTGGGATCAAGCAGTAAATCTGATGATCAAACCTCAGGTCTAATCGCAAGAGACAGACATCAAACGAAAAATCAAAATCAAGATAGATCCAGATCCAAGTCGAAGAACAGAGATAAAGTCTGCAATTATTGCAAGAATAAGGGTCATATCAAAGCAGAGTGTTACAAATTATAGAATAAGAATAAAATGATTAACGATGACAACGAGAAGGGAAATCAGAAGGCTGAAGTTGCAGATGTCGGTGTAGCAGAAAGTGAGAATGAAGATGTTCTGTTGGTAACGACATCAAACAAATCCAGATAATCAAGTGAATGGATTCTCAATTCTGAATGCTCATACCATATGTGTCCCAATCGAGATTGGTTCTCCACGTACAAATCTGTTGAAGGTGAAGTCATTCTTATGGGCAACAATGCTGTCTGTAAGATTGTTGGTATTAGGTCCATCCATATTAAGATGCATGATGGAATTATTAGGACATTATTAGAAGTCAGACATGTGTCTGATCTGAAGAAGAATCTTATCTCTCTCGGTGTCTTAGACTCAAATGGTTGTAGTTATTGAGTCTAATGGAATGAAAATTTTTCGTTGTGCTCTTGTGTTGATGAAAGGCCTCAAAATCGATAGTTTGTATGTTCTCCAAGGTTCGACGGTGATAGGTTCAGCAGCAGTCTCATCTACCTCAGAGGAATATTGCACAAAGTTATGGCACATGCGTTTGGGCCATATGAGTGAGAAAGGCATGCAAGTTCTCAGTAACATATGTCTTCTTCCTGGTGCAACAGTTGAAAAGTTAGAGTTGTGTGAGCATTGTATCTTCGGAAAGCAGAAGAGAGTTAGTTTCGGCTCAGCCATTCATAAGACGAAGGGAACCCTTGATTACATCCATTCAGATTTATGAGGTTTTTCTCATGTTCCTTCGAAAGGAGGAAATAAGTATTTGCTGATATTTATTGGTGATTTCTCTAGAAAAGTTCGGGTCTATTTTTTAAAGCATAAAGATGATGTATTCGAAACATTCAAGTCATGGAAGACTTTACTAGAGAAGCAATCTGAAAAAGTTGTGAAGAGACTGAGGACTGATAATGGACTAGAATTCTGTAATTCTAAGTTCAATGAATTCTGTGACAAAGAATGTATTGCAAGACATCACACAGTTGTGAGAACTTCACAGCGGATTTGAAGAACTGGTCGCTTATGCATTAAGTGTTGCTGAAGATATTGAGTTACTTGATCCTTCCTCCTATTCTGAAACTATTCGAAATCCTAATTGTAATAAGTGGTTAATAGCAATGCAGGAGGAGATGGAATCTCTATAGAAGAATGGCACTTGGAATCTTGTAAAACAACCAGTGAATAAGAAGATTGTTGGCTGCAAATGAGTGTTCAAGAAGAAAGAATGAATCAATAATGAAGAGACAAAGTACAAAGCAAGATTGGTGGCAAAAGGGTACAGTCAAGTGGAAGGTGTTGATTTTCATGATGTGTTCTCTCCAATTGTGAAACATACTTCTATTCGTACTTTGCTTGCTATTGTTGCTTTACAGAATTTTGAACTTGAGCAACTAGATGTTAAGACTGCATTCTTACATAGTGATCTAGAAGAAAATATATATATGGAGCAGCCAGAGGGTTTTCATGTTGAAGGTAGAGAAGATCAAGTTTGTCATCTGAAGAAGTCTTTGTATGGACTTAAATAATCCCTTCGGCAGTGGTATAAAAGGTTTGATTCATTCATGTTGAGTATTGGTTTTGCTAGAAGCAAATATGATAGTTGTGTTTATTTGAATCAACTTGTCGATGATTCATTCATCTATTTGTTGCTCTATATTGATGATATGTTAATTGCAGCGAAAGATATCTCTGAAATTAACATTTTGAAAAATAAGTTAAGTTCTGAATTTGAGATGAAGGATCTTGGGGCAGCAAAGAAAATTTTGGGAATGGAAATTTTTAGAGATAGAAGTTCAGGAAGACTATTTCTGTCTCAGCAGAAATATATTGAAAAAGTCTTGGAGAGTTTTGGAATGCAGGATGCTAAGGTTATCAGTACACCGATTGTAGCACACTTTAAACTCTCAGCTTCATGTTCACCACAATCTGATGATGACAAAAGGTATATGTCAAAAGTTCCTTACTGTAGTGTAGTTGGTAATATTATGTATGCAATAGTTTGCACTCGTCCAGATATATCTCATGCTGTCAGTGTTGTTAGTAGATATATGTCTAATTCAGGAAAGAAGTACTGGGAAGTTGTTAAGTGGATACTGAGATATTTAAGAGGTACTTCTGATGTATGCTTGGAATTTGGTAAAAATTCAGCTGGACTGGTTGGCTATGTTGATTCAAATTTTGCAGAAGATCTTGATAGAAGAAGGTCCCTAACTGGTTATGTCTTTACTTTTACTGATTGTGCTGTGAGTTGGAAAGCTATTTTGCAGGAAACAGTCGCATTATCCACTACTGAAGCTGAATACATGGCCATCACTAAAGCTGTGAAAGAAGCTATCTAGTTGAGAGGATTAGTTGGAGAGCTCACTATGAAAGAGAAAGCTATTGTCATATATTGTGATAGTCAGAGTGCAATACATCTTACAAAAGATCAAATGCATCATGAAAGGACAAAGCATATAGATGTGAGATATCATTTTGTTCGAGATATTGTGGAAAAGCGAGATGTTCAAGTTCAGAAGATTAGCACACATGACAATCCAGCAGATATGATGATAAAAAGCTTACATGTTGCCAAGTTCGACTATTGTTCAGACTTGGCGGGCATTACGCAAAGATCAAGCTAGGCCCTCGTGGGCCATTCGGCAAAGAAGAGCATGTTGAGCATTTTATTTTTAAGAGTTTTGTGAAATTCAAGTCAAGGTGGAGATTTTTTGATGTGCCTTGAATTATATATCATGTACCCAAAATTGTGAAAGAAAAAAAAGAAAAAAAATGAGAATCAGTGGCAGAAGCGGATGGCTTAGGCCGTCGGACGAAGCCCCCCGCAGTATGGACCTTTATATAGGAGGATTGGGGTTTTATATGATATACTTTTTCTTTTGGCTCATAGTGAAATTTTTGGCGGCGACCACTTTTGCCTGTGGATGTTTCTCTCTTGTTCACATTAATCAAGAGAGTTTTACCACGTTAAATTTCTATGTTCATCTTTTCTCTCTTTCATTGTTTTGATTATTCATCGATCCTCGGTGTTCTATTCCCAATAGCCATAAATTTTTTCGTATCACACATGTATCAAACGATTTTACACATAATTTTTTAATTACTTTTTTATATCTTTTTTTTACTAATAACTTAAATGACTATTGATGATAATAAAAAAATATTTTATAGCATAAGAAATAGAAAATTATTATATGAAGGATAATAATGTGCAAAATATTGTAGAATTTTAATTTGAATTATGTTTTTATTATCAATGATTATTTAAATTATTAATGAAGAAAGATATTAAAAAAAGTATGTGTAAAATCGCTTAAATTTTAATACGAAAAATGTGTGATACACTCATTAAACCTATATATATATTTATTTATTTACATATGCAACTTGTATTTAGTATGATAGCAATTAAGAGGAAAACTTGGCATCTTGCTATCTTTCTTTTTTACTTGTGTGTATGAATGAAAGGAGATTATTCGACACAAATTAAGAAAATAATCGGAATAGAAGTTTTCTTATTGTTGTGTCCATAGATTGCGTCCATTTTATCCCACAGGATAAATAATAGTGTGGTGCATGGCCTATATTATATGTACATGGCTTTTTACATATAGACTGGTCACCAAAATCTTGATCACAAGATGATATGGACGTACCTACAATATGAATTTAATACTTCAATCAGATTAATTATAATATGTACGCTTGTTTGTGTTTGTATGTATGTATCAAATGACCTAATTGGTGCTACTCTTCATGCAAAATCCTTATCTTTCAATAACTTGAACCATATGCATATAAAAAATATATAACAAAGATATAGAAAAGAAAAGGTAGAATGACATTAAATCCCGCATTTAAATTTGTTGCTGCGTTTAGGCAAATTGACTGAGAAATGTTTGAAAAGGAAACTAGCTGAATGGGCGAATTCAAATTATTGACTACGTACCCTCAATCATCAATTGACTGAATATATATATGTACATATGTATATTGTGTTTATATAAATACATGTCTATATATATATATATATATATATATATATATAGACACATGTATATTGTATATATATATAACTTAGAAAAGGACCTATTCTGGACTCGAGGAGCGTAACTAGTTACATTCCTTTTCCATATCTTAATTTCTCATGTTGCCATGCGAATTTATATATACATGCATATCGATGGCTGTATGCTTCAATCAAATATTCTTTTTCCACAAATTAGCTATTTGTCTTTTGTGACACAAATTAAAGCCGTTAAGTCCAGATATGGGATACATATACTACACGAATCGAATATACAATACGAAAATGATGATAGCCTTTTAAAAAAAAAAATTAGCGATTTTAAAAGAAAGACAAATTATAAGAAAAAACATTAAAGTTTAAGATAATTGATAGTACAATTGGTACATTTAATTGAAAAGAAAAATTAGTACATTTGATAATTAGAAATTTATCTTAGGGGGCAACTACATATTAAGGTGTTATAAAAAAAAAGTGGGGGAGGGCATTTGCATGTAGTTCCGTCCCCGCATGCGCTTCTAATCGATTTGTTTATCATAAGAAGGAAGTAGGTGATGATCGAGGTCTCCTTTGACTTGCAAATTCCCTGCAGACTGACCACGAAAAGACAGAAAATCATACAGAGAATTGAAGAAACGGGAACAACTAAATTGTGGATTGTAAGCTACGTCCACTGCCCATGAATATTTACCTTCAACCGTTCAATCTTCATAGAGAGAGAGAGAGAGAGAGAGAGAGAGAGAGAGATAGATAGATAGAGAGAGAGAGAGAGTAAACGCGCATGTTTATATTGATGTTTACATTGACTTGGATCTGGCATCGTTAAAAAAACTTGGTCCATTACTGCGGTCATATGTGTCACTAGAAAGTGTGTGCGTGTGTGTAAATGTACATGTTTACATTGACTTGAAATTGGTCCATATGTTACAGCGGTCATTATGTGGCACTTCGCTCTCAGCTCTACAAGCGGAGGGAGTACTGGAGTACTGTTGACGGTTCCACTTTGTAGTGACATGATTTTTTTTTCCAAATGGGGACAAATTAAGGCATGCATGCATGTGTGCAGTTGTGAATAATATTTGTCAATCAATCTTATGTAGCTGGGCCTACGAGGAATCTTAACGTGCGCCAACACAAATTGAGCACATGATGCGCCCGCATGTGAGAAGCCATTCAACGACTGGTATGAGTGATCGTCCATCAATAGTTCACATCTGGTTCCTCCCTCCCCCATCAATGGTAGTTCGTGTGGGAAGTCGTTTGATCTGCCTCCTGTTCCTCCCTTTCATATCTCGCGCAGGCCACCGATCGTGCGCATCTTCCTCTCTGACCACCGTCTCTGGGTCGCTGGTGGTTGCATCTCTAGGTCGCCGGTGGTCGCGTCTCTAGGTCACCGATTATCGCGCACAAATATGTGGGTCAATGGTTGCTAATCACTCATCGACCGGTGGTCGCTCTTCTCCCTCTCTCCTCTACGATCTACCCATCTTCTTCCTCACTCCTCTGCTCCTTCTACCTCGCGAACGCACAGAGAAAAGGGGGACTGACAACCACCTTTTTTTATGCCGCAGTCGGCCCCCTTTTTTTAAAAAAGAATAATTAGTCTTCGGAGAAAATAAAGTAGGATTTATGTGGTGTAAATGTGAAAGGTGTAATGATCCTTGAAGAGCGGATTTAAGGGCACCCAAATCTATCTCCGGCTGCATTAGTTAATTTAACATTGGTGATTGATCTCCATAGAGCGGAATGGCGTCGTATGATCCATGTAACCGACCCCACCTAGTAGGATAAGGCTTTGTTGTTGTTATTGTTGTTGATTGATCTCCTAGGGTCCCACCTGCATTCAATGTTCACCGGAAAAAAAAAGAAAAGGAAATTGGACATTTACTACAAGAAAAATCAACTTTTCATACAGTCACGACCATCAGAAATTATGCAAAATTTGTCAGAAAATGGATTTTCGACGGTTTTTTTACGGATACGATCTGTCAAAAAAATGCTCATCGCAAACACTTTTTTGACGGACAAGAGATATCCGTCGAAAGTTCGGACTGTCGTACCTATTGGAAAATTTCGACGGTCACGACCGTCGATAGTTTAGACGACAGCGACGGTTGAAATATTTCGACGGTCACGACCGTCAAACCATTCCGACGATGGCAACCGTTGAAAGTTTTGACGGCTGTAAATTTTTTCGACGGCCTAAGCCATCCAAGATAAAGTATAAAATAATAAAAAAATGGATGCGAGGCGGCTGATCCAAGCCCCACGCGGCTGGATCAGGCCGCCAGGCGGCACATCTGCCGTGAGGCAGTCAGATCATGCCGTGCACGGCCAGATCAGGCCGCCAGGCGATAGATCCGCCGCGAGGCAGGGCAACAGATCCACCGCCAGCGATCGATCCAGGCCGAGCGCGCTCGGATCAGGCTGCCAGGCGGCATATCCGCTACGAGGCGGCCGATCCAGGCCGAGCGCGGCCGGATTAGGACGCCTGCGACCATTCCTAGCCGTCGACGAGTGTGAGAGAGGGTCGTCGGCCACGAGAGAGAGAGAGGGGGGTCGCCGGGACGGGAAAAAGAGAGGAGTTAAAGAAAGAGAGAGGAGTAAGTAGTGGAGAGTGGGGAGTGGGAATAAATAGGCCAAAAATGAAAAAAAAAGGCGGGGGAGTGTGACAAAATTATTTTTTAATTACGGACGGTTTCAATCGTCGTAAAGTTTAATAATAAAATAATATTTTTACGTTATCGACGATTATGACCATCATAATTTTTGACAGTTAGAACGGTCGGTAATTAAAATAATAAAATATTAATTATATTATATATTATATTATAATATTTAATTATTTTTACGATTACCGATTATAATAATAAAATACTAATTATATTATATATTATAATATATAAGATTATAATATTTAATTATTTTTATGATTACCGACAGTCCGGACCGTCGAAATTTCCAACGGTCTAAACTGTCAGTAATTATAATAATAAAATACTAATTATATTATATATTATAATATATAAGATTATAATATTTAATTATTTTTATAATTACCGACGGTCCGGACTATCAAAACTTCTGACGGTCCGAACTGTCGGTAATTATAATAATAAAATACTAATTATATTATATATTATGATATATAAGATTGTAATATTTAATTATTTTTATAATTATCGATGGTCCAGCCGTCGAAAATTTTGACGTTCCAAATCGTTAGAAAATAAAATAATAGTATAATAAATTTTATAATTTATTATTTTTATTTTTGACGGTTTGTACCGTCAGAAGTTCCGACGAATTGATATCCGTCGTAAATTGCGACGGATTTTTTTTCATTGAAAAATCTTGATTTTCTTGTAGTGATTGTATTATCCATGAGAAATGGAAAAGAAATAAGTTTTTTTTAATCCTACTCAAAAGTACTGCCAGATAAGTTGACTATAGTATATTAATATTTCATCAACATTACATTGGTCAGATGTTAATATTTTAATATTTCATTATCATAAGATGTTAATAATAATTTTATTTTAATTTCATTTCATTGTGAAAGGCTAGTGAAAAGGATTAGCACTGATGGGGATTTATATGTGGAAAAAAATATCGTTTGTTTCTATATATTTAAAAGGGTACAATGATGCATAACTCCATTGTCGTCTAGTCCGGTTAGGATACCTGGCTTTCACCCAGGCGACCCGGGTTCAAATCCCGGCAATGGAACTAATATTTTTCTCTTTATCATAATTAATTTTTTGCTACTATATCCGCAGCTAAATTCTTTTGATAGTATACACTTCCATGTCGATAATATTATCTTTCCACAATACTCTTATATGACCACTTAATATTTCCTTGAGCATCTTAATATTATCTCTACAACAGTATAACACTGAGTGCAAGATGGAATCTCCATCACGAATATTGAACACCCACAATACTCTTATATGACCACTTAATATTTCCTTGAGCATCTTAATATTATCTCTACAACAGTATAACACTGAGTGCAAGATGGAATCTCCATCACGAATATTGAACACCCACAATACTCTTATATGACCACTTAATATTTCCTTGAGCATCTTAATATTATCTCTACAACAGTATAACACTGAGTGCAAGATGGAATCTCCATCACGAATATTGAACACCCACAATATTTAGATTTTAAACAGTTCACAGGGATGTTGGTTTCAATGTTCACGTTTCACCAACTCCTGGGCTAACAACCAATGTCTAAGCTGTTTTCCTTCAGCTTCCGTTGGAGTCTCATGAATGTCAGCTACAGTCGACTCCGTTGATTGGAAATTGCCCCACTCAGCATCACCAATACATTGTATCTCACATCCCACTTGGACTAGGCAATCAGAATGAAAAGTTCTTAAATCGCTTAAGATGGCTTTATCTACATTATCTATACTATAGAGTCCGCATGCTTTATCAGTAGACGAGCAGCAGCAGCAGCGACTCTGATCTCTCTTCGCAGGCTTGTTTCATGTCACTCTGTTACCTGCAAACAAAGAAATGCAAGATTCGATGATATTTTCATGCAGCAAAATACACAAAAATCAATCCAAGTAGCTAAAGTATTGATGTAGCCGAAAAGTTGGCATTTTGGATGGCGTAATCTAATGTTAATATAATCAGTAAAGTTCAATGCTCCTATGGGAAAAGAGGTCGACACATTTTTTTTTAAAAAAATTTGATAGTACATTAATGGATATACAGTTCTATCCACCACTTACTTTAGTTTTACTGTAGGAAATTAGTTGACAAACAACATCAGTAACAAGTCAGCAATTCGAAATTATGACAGAAGAACCTAAAACTTGCATTATTGAAGTCAATGTTCCATGATGAATTTCACAATAGCAATGCATGATATTGACTTCTTGCACATAACTTCTAGCATCTTCTGACATTTTTCATGACTATGCGAACCACAACGAATTATGATTTAAGGGTGGTAAGGAAATCATATAAAAGGGCAGTAAAAAGAAGAATGCAAGTTTAAAGAAGCTTGAGATAGTATAAAAGGAATCATTATGATTAACTACTTAATGACAATGAAATTTCTACAAGCAAACAAAGAACTAAGAATATTTAATGATTCAAAAGGAAAACTCTTGTGTCCTTGACTCTAAAGAAGCTTGAGATAGTATAAAAGGAATCATTATGATTAACTACTTAACTATAGTGAAATTGCTACAAGAAAACAAAGAACTAAGAATATTTAATGATCCAAAAGGAAAACTCTTGTATCCTTGACTCTAGCTTTACTGCAAATAAACAAAGGATCCATTAAGATTAACTGCTTATCTACAATGAAATCCATCCAAGTGATGGATAAGAATTAAGGATTTACTTAATGATCAAACGAGGACAAAGAACTAAGACATTACTTGGTGATCAAGCATGGAATTATTATTATTATATTATTATTATTATATACTATGTTTGCGTCCCTTTTCACTTTATCTTTGGGTACTGGACCTCAACTCTTTTTCTTGATGCATATCCAGATCTATATACTTTAGCATCAGATCAACATGTTAGTGTGGCCTCCTATTGGTCTTCCTTACCAGACGGTACGGGTGATGGATGGGCTCCAACTTTCTGTTCAGACCTTTCTGATAGGCACTTGGATGTAGTGCTACTACTTGGATCTCTAGATGGGGACCCATTGAATCCTTCTTCATAGTGACGATCGGACTTGGTCTTTCGACATTTCAAAATGAAGGAAGCACCATCAGCTTTTGGGTACTGGAGATAGCTTGGAAAACACTGAACCAAGGGATGACCGCCAGTTAATATGGAAAGTGTGCCCCATCATTATGCATCAGATTTTTTGAATGACTCCTAAGGCATCAGAAGATTGACACAAAGATGTAGAGAGGAAGATTGGGACCAGATCCAGACATCAGTTGTCGCCAGTGTGAGCTTAATAAGGAAGATATTCCACACCTTTTTTGGGTGCTTGCTAAGTCTAGGATATAAGCTGACTGCATATGCTTAGAAACCAGCTCAGAGACACATGTTTAGTAGACAATAAGAAGATAGGTTTTCAATCAAGATGTTATGATAAATGCCACTAGACGGGCTTGTGCAATTTTATACAGAGCTACTAAACTTAAACCCTAATTAAGTTAGTCAATTAAGAAATACACTATTTCAAATATTCATTCAACAAAGCATAATTTCCTTACAACCATATAGTTTTTGTAGAGTTCCAAACATCCTGAGTACTAAATTGGTAGGATATCTAATAGAAAGAAAACAACTAATCAAAAAGGCCTAAACTGAAGGGCTCATGTTAAAGATCCATAACTATGACTAAACATCAAGGCAGAAAGGCTGATAAATCTATTACTATTGTTTACATCACGATCCCTCTAGCATTTATGTGGGTCATTTGCTTAGAACATAATGGATGTGTCTTCTAGTGTGAAAGATGCTACGTGGATAATGAGCATGGATGGTCATTGGTGGGATAGTGGATTGAAAACTTGTGATGATATAATGGTGGGATTGTAATTCAAAAGGGAGGAAGTGTAATTTGTATCAACTTCTTAATGAAATGTATGAGTATCCAAATTAATAACTCATCATTTCTTGCTAAAAAAGAGCTTTTGCTTGATACATAATTGTGCAATTCACTTTCACTTTAATAAATAATTAGTATGAACGAAAATCTTTGAGCTTGGGATTGCAAAATATCCACAGGTGCTAGAAGATCCTGTTTCTCTCTTGCTGCAGCTAATACTTTTTTGTCACATCATCTATTATAGAATCAGCATCTGCCACTGACACTTTGATCCTTTCTTCAGCTCTAAGTACAGCTGCTTCTAACTTAACAGCATGTTCTCTAGCTTCGGCAAGCTCAGAATGCCTCATGTGTGCTTCTTGCAAAGCAGAATCCCTCTGCTTCAGAAATAGTTTTTTCTTTTTACTTAAGATCATCGCTATACTAATAGAGCGGAATGACGTCGTATGATTCATGTAGCCAACCCCACCTAGTGGGATAAGACTTTGTTGTTGTTGTTGTTGTACTTAAGATCATCGTTGCTTTCAGATTCTCTCAACTGAAATTTTTAGTTTGTTACTGAGAAAAGTAAAATCTTAATCATTTCACATTTTCAACATATTATACCTGGGGCATCATGAAAGCCATTTAAGGTCATCAGAAACTAAGATGATTAAAATTTAACCTGATGATGAAAAGAAATCTTGTAAAAGAGTTTTTTTGTGAAATTCGCCTACAAAATAAGCAATGTGATAGAATTTTCTACCTCATGATATGCAAGAGTGCAGCAAATATGCAGCAACATGATTTCTGTCTAACCTTACAAAGGTTTCATCTGAAATTAAAAGATGAATATTTAGTAGTAAGTTGTAACCTCAAGCTGGAAGGATTCCAGCTGTTTCTCTGAATCTTTGGTTAGGCGCTCAGTTTGTGTGCATGCTCATTTTCTCTCCTCATCCATAGTATGGGCTGCAGATGCATTCATGCAGCAGCCTCAGCAGTTCCTGTTAATTTATCAGCTGACTTTTTATGGTGGAATCTCGAACATGAAGGCCCTTCATGTTTGAGTCTAAGGGTCCCCTGTAAAATACAAGAAAGTGCATGCATATCTTTTTTCTAAGGCAAAAGTATATGCATATCTATTATAATGCCAAGGCGAAATCTGTCAAAAGTGTAAGATTAACATAAAAAGTGGAGATGAACTTGTGGATGATAATTATCAGCAGCATGCAGAGTGCCAATACAGAGTACACATGAAGAGGGGAGAAAATTGGAAATATATAAACAGTGCAATTGCCCAACTCATCTCAGGCTAATTTGCATGACAATGCAATGTGTTATGAGTTTTAGGGAATCTAAAGGCAGATTGATTCACATAGCTTATTTATGCAACTTCGCATATTCATCTACTGAACCAGTAAAGTGAAGTTTACATGGATGAATCACTTCAACTGATCCATTAAGCATGGTCATCATGAATTGATCATTTCAGACCGGAGTCCAAGCTAGTGAGAATCTACTAATAAACAGTGATAAGAATAAATTCAATTGTCTTTAAACTAGTATGCAGCTTTTTAACAGCAGGCTTCATAACTTATCATTCTGCTTTCATTGGTCATCTCTGTTCTGTTGATTACAGTCTCCCACAAAAGAAGAGAACTAGTTCAATAAGCAAATTTGAACTATCCAACTTCACAAAAGAAAACATAACCGGAACAGTTTGTGCCAAGCCTATCTCACTAGGTTGTGCATAAAGTTGCAAAATATTTTCAAGCAATACACAGGAACACTACTCTGCCTATGCCTTTAAGACTCCATCTGCCAATTGATGCATAACAAAACCATTGTCTAGATTCATAACTTCAACAGATCTTCCAGAAGTTAAATTCTATCTTGACGAACTCCAAAACAGGCGTGCCTAACCTGTAAAGTAAAAATAGTTCCTATATTGTTCAATCTACAGCCCTTTCCTCCCAGTTTTCACAATCTGCCCCCATAATCATTTTGGAAGGTTTTAGTGCAGTGAAGTGGCATTGCTAAAGAAAACTCATGTATTAACTCAAAAAATCGAGACGTACTAAATTAATCAACAGATTGCTAGATCATCTAGGTGATCCTCATTTCCCATATTGATAATCAATCTTACAGCTGCTCTCATTTATATCTTCATAGCTGCTTCAATTTCTTTTGAGACTTCTATCGCAATTGAGTTGGCTGCAGTGACAACAGTGGCAACTGTTCTCAATTTCATAGATCCATTCCAACTCAAATTGCTTACTGCATCTCTATGTGTTCTTAGCACCAACTGAATCGCACTAAGAATTGGGAACATGCAACATTTTAGAAGTTAGGTACCACTTTGTTTGAATTGAAGGGTAAAAAGATGTACCAAGCACAGATTTTGCATCAGCTCAAAACTGAAATCAATAATGTAAACTAAGGGACTCTGAGTATTAACTTAAAGCTGAAAAGATAGAAATTCACAATCGTGAGCAGACGCTTAATGTAATACAGATTCACAAGCATTGGCAGCACCAGGAGTTTCTGCACAGAGGAAATATTCGTATCTCTGTGGAGTTCCAATATCTAACAAGTGCTTCAGAAAAAAAAGATATAAGGCTGCTGCCTGCCGTGCATATTTCTTTTACATACCGGAACCTGAAACTAAGGGGGACCCTGTAATGCCTACCTATCGGAACCTGACATCACTGGCGTTTAGTCTTCTCCAAGCTGCTACCCGCATCCGCCACCATCTGAGATCACGAAAGAAGAGAAAAATCGCAAAAAGGCCCCAATTTTTTACATCAAACTGGCTCAATTGAGGTCCGAGGAGTTGAATTTACGAGGGGAAATCACCGCTGTGTTCCCGCTGGCTCAAATCCTATCCAACAATCATAAATTTAAGAATAGCTTTTTAAATGTCTTAATATTATCAAATTAATCTTAAATTTATTGTATAGTTAATCTTATTTAATTTTATAAAAGACATTTATATTTAATTATTTGATAAACAGAGACTCCTACCTCTAGTAATTTTTTTTATATTTAGTGTCATGTGCGTATGTATTATCATACGTAGCGTTTTTTAATTATAATCTTAGGGAAAAATCAACAGTAAAAAACATGAAAATAAAAAAATTAAAAGAAAAACATTGTGAGCATGTACATTTAAAAGTTAGAATGATAATTCTGAATTTGAAGTTTAATTATTATGTTTGTCTTTTTCTACAATTATATCAATATTTTAAATTACATTTATCATTTTAAGGTCCATCTTATTTTAGTTTCGCAAAAATAACATCATTTCTACTCACATGATTTATTGCTTTATATTTGATATTTTAATAAAGGATCTCAATGTTGTTAAATTAAAGTCGCTTTTTTTCCACTTCGTTTCCTTCAATCTTTCTATTTAATTTGTGTCATTAAACTAAGACTCTTGTAAAAAAAAATCTATACCGTTTTCTTCAGAAAAAAATGTACTTTTATCTGATTAAGCCAAAAAAATCCTATTCTGACCAAAATAAATCTTGATATATTGCATTTGATATATCTTGTTCCTGGACATACATACTTATGTTATATGACAACTTTTATTATCATTTTTTTCTATTCTCCATAAACAATTCCGAAAATAACTTAAAACATGTCAAAAACTAGTAAAAGTTTTAATAAATTCACCGACTCATTAAACCCTAAATATATATAAACAAGATTTCCCTTCAAAAATTAACTGATCATAACCAACATCATTGAGTTCATCAATATTATCACAGGGAACAGAACATCGGATATGAATATCCTTATATCCTGGCATGACATAACAAAACTGAAATTTCGTAAATAACGATACATTGAGGCATATTTTTTTAAAATTTAATTTTAACTTTTTTTCTTCGTTTCTTTAACCTGGAAGAGTGACCATAGAAAGGGAGATTGTTTCCTGCTTCTCTCTCTCCTTTTGCTGGAAAACAAAGAGAGCAACAAGATTAATGCAATAGGAGCTGTGATCCCTCCGTCCTCTTGGATACATACCCCCATTGGCATACTCAAAGCAAGGAACACTGATTGACAGCAGGAAAATTATGGCGCACATTCTAACAGGGACAAGGTGTTCTTTGCTTGCCTCCCACTGACATTGGGTTGGCATCTGATGGAGTTGTTTGACAAGGGTTTAGCTCGCATAGAATCCGTCTGACGAGACACAGACAGCATCACCCATGATGGATGTCCATCGGTAAGGCCTCAATACCCTCTCCGAAAAGGAGCTCCAGCATTGAGATCCAATAAGTAAATAAGAGATGACGGGCGCCTAAACTAACTTCATCGTCGCCTTTTAGAAGATCTTACAGCAGATCCAATGTCACCTGAAGCCTGAGATTTTTGCAAGTTTGACTTATCGCCCAGACTAAATGACTTCGAAGATGGCAAAGAAGCACTGCAATTACTTGAAGCTTTCATCTTACTGTTAGAGGGAGAATGGCCATTACCAAAAAACAATGATTGCAAAAATGTACTAGCTGGACAATAACCCATGGATTTTTTTCCTTTGGATTGCAACTCATTGTTGCCAATTGGAGTAACTGTTGAAATTTGTTGTTCAACGATCTCACCAGATGTTACCATACTCGGCAATACATCAAAAGAAAGACTGCAGGCGATGGCATACATTGATGCACCAAGTGCAGGAGGCAATACAGCATCTGGATATTTAACCTGCAAAAGAGAATAGGACAACTTTATATCACAAAACCAATGTGAGATGCAAATATCATGCTATTCAATAGTCATTTCCTTGTTTTCTATTCCAGAGAACAAAGAATATCACGCAAAATCAGAACTGATAAGCCCCAAGAAACTTACTTTAAATAGGATAGCAGAATAAAGACGCTCCCTCAAACAGTATATCTGGGCAACATCCAAAGCAGTTGCTTTAAAGTTAAGCCATCTATCAACAACTACAGAAACGAAATTGTCAGGGGAGGACATTATTTCCTCTGCGTGCTGGCCTGAGGACACATTTGTTTCCATTTCATCTTCCTCAAGACTCAAAGAATACTCATCTTCATCATTTTCAGAATCGTCATTTGCAGGAGCAACAACCATTTCTGACGCAATTAAAAGCAATGGATATGGATTAATGACAGAACAGTTCCTTATGTACATTCCACTGTCCCCACGTGTGATCTCGTCATATACAATAAGCGGACCCCCAGCAGAGCTTCTTGAACACAAACCAAAATTTGAAGAATGGGCATGCAAACGAACTTTTGTACCATTAGCGGTCTCCACATAAGTCCCTTTAGTATTTTTTCTTTGTGGAAGGAACCTTCCCACCATAGGATAGCTACCAGCCATAAGAACTGCACGGAGAATACCTGGATCATGGGCATTTAAGCTGCACATGGAGATATCAGCTGGAATAAATCCTTTCTTTGCAAGCTCATTTTGAAGTTGTTTCCTCATGCCATGTAGCATGGACATGGTGTTTGATGAGATAAAATACTGGGAACAGAACTGTGATTCTTGGCCCCTTTCTTTCGCTCTCCTCCAACAATCATATGCAGCAACAACAGCAAGTTGATCACTATATCCACCATACAATGAAGCCAATTCAACTTTTGCAATGGAGGCTCTCTTCCTTTCATCTGGAAACATCGGTAGAAGGAACGGTTCCCTGTAGTCCGCTGCACATGCAAGAGTCAACGCTGGGTCCAAGCAATTCAACAAGATGGCAAACAAAAGCATCTTGCTAGTTGAAGGATGCACAGGAAGGGAACCAAGTTTTTGTCCCAAATCAGTTAGTCCTTCATCATGTGTCAAAGCACCAATATCTTTGAGCACTCTGACTGCATTATGTACTGCTTCAGAGACTGGGGGATCCAAAGTTTTTTGCAAGAAGTCCATTATTTGACAACTAGGATCCAACAACTTTATCTGCCAGTGGAAATTCCAATACATGTAAGAAAATATTAACATTCATAAAAAAAATAAAGAGCAGATAATTGTGTTAAATCTTGCCTGCAAGCAGAGTTCCTCAATAGGTGTTCTCTTAATTTCAGGTATTTGGTATTCTGGCAAAGATGCTGCACGAACTTTTGAGTATAGATGGTAACAAATTCCTGCCTGGCAGCGGCCAGCACGCCCCTCTCTTTGTCTTGCATTAGCTTTAGAAACCCAAGAAGACTGAAGTGTGGATACATTGTTATATGGGTCATAACTCTTTACTTTCATCCGGCCACTGTCTATGACATACACAATATCATCTATTGTAACAGCAGTTTCTGCAATATTAGTTGACAGAATGATTTTACGGACACCAACAGGTGGTCGTTTGAAAACCTTCTTTTGTTCTATCGATGGAATCATGGAATGTAGAGAGAGTACCAAAAATCTTGACTGATCTTGAAAATATGATGAAGCAAATAGTCTCTCCTTTGTTTGATTTATATCATCCCAACCTGGTAAAAAAACTAGAATAGCACCTTCAGAAGAACTGTTACATATATATTTCAACAACCGCTCTATAAGTACAGTATCAATTTGTTCTGTATTAGTACTTGCTAGGTACTTGTGAAGTAATTCATCTCCAGTAGATCTAGACACATTTTTTTCCATCTGCTGCTTGACAATTTCATAAACTTGAATATCATTTGATAGTTGTGCCCAATCAAGGGCAGATCTCCCATCTCTGTCAAGTAATGAGCAATCAGCACCAAATGACAGAAGCATGCTTACATCACTGATTCTACCCTTTCCAGCAAACACCATTAGCGGTGATACACCAGTGGATGAATGTTGGTAATTGTAGATTATTGGGTTTTGCTTAGCAGAAACAAGTTGCAATAGAGGATCAAATTCATCATTGGTAAGAGCAAAATTTATGGAATCATCCAGGGCACCTTTATACTCATCATCAAGTGAAGATTCACCCTTCACATAGTCTGCAGTGCCATGATGCAGATGGTTGCCATCTGCAGAATTTAACATGGACAGTACATCCTCTAAATATAATTTTTTCACCTGAAAAAGGAAAATAGTTTGATAACATATTTATCAATAAAAGAAAGAGCAATTATGTAATGAGTTTCAATAGGAAGAATCTTACGGGAAATGTAAATCCAGGGACTTGAATGATTGGGCATCCATTGAAATACTTGGAGAATTTGTCAGCGTCAATTGTAGCACTCATGAGTACCTGTTTGCTCAAAGCATGCATATCACTTGTAACGTGTTTCCATGAAGTCATACTCTAGTACTTCTATGAAGTTAGCCATGACATACATCCTTGACAAATGCTTACCATGCGTAGATGTGGATATGAAGGCAGCAGATCTCTGCAGAGAAGATGAAGAAAAGTGTAAGATACGCAGTCCTTGAAATGAGAAGTTCAATACGGATAATTATGTAAACTCATAATATGAAGTTTAATACAAACTCTTATTCAATATTTGGTTTATTCAACAGAAAATATCCCTCTAAGAATGGCTTTATAACTGGGCACTTAATCTACAACAACATAACAAGGGAATTCTAAACCAAATCTGAGAAACCTTTTTAAACATGTACATGAAACAGAGAGGGTAAGATGGACATTTTTTGGGTTACCCATGACTTGCGCAATGCATAAATTTAATCCTCAAAAGAAAATATTATATGACACAAGGCAGAGAGTTCATACAAACTTAATGCACTCTCACTTTCAGGGTTGACCTCCCTTTGTGAACAGAAGTTTGTAATTATCACATTCCTATATTGCAGATTTTCTCTCTACTTTCCACATTATTACATTTAGGTTTATAGAGAAATACCTCAACCTGAATACTGCTATGAAATACGAACGGCAGCAGTAAAAATTCAAATATTCTTTTTAAAGGAAAATATAAATGATATATATATATATATGAAATCCAGCACATAATCAATATCTTAAGACTAGTTTAATTAATATCCTAACAATAATTTAGCTTTAAATTGAAACTACAGGCGCCCTAACCATGTAGCAAAAGCAGTATGTGTAATTTATACCTGATGATTGCCAGCATAAAGTCAGAGAATCGATCACGCTCATGAATTTCATCCTAAGAAAAGAGACCGCATAACTTTTATTCAGAACTTTGTTAGAGAATAAAAATACAACAACAAAACCTTATCCCACTAGGTGGGGTCGGCTACATGGATCATACGACGCTTCGTTGATCCATGTTCATAAGATTCGACAGGATTTTATGCTGGCGGTCGGGGCCTAACACAACCCTCCTCCTTTATCCGGGCTTGGGACCGGCTATAAAACATAGGCGGAGTTTTAGAGAATAAAAATAAAGAATACAAAATTCAATGGATGACAGGAGCATTTTTTTAAGTAACGACAGGCGCAATTTTGGTTGTATGATAGTCAAAATTTAGCAGTCAAACAACAACAACAAAGTCTTATCCCACTAGGTGGGGTCGGCTAAAAATTTAGCAGTCAAAGAATGCTTAAAAAGGTTTACCGTCTGAAGAAATAGCATATAATCCAGGGAAGACCTTTGAATAATCTACTATAAGTTTATCAATTGCATGTAATGCAATACATGTAACAATTGTCAACTATATGCAAGAAGAACAATGAAATTTTAGTATGAGATTTTCTGTCTAAAATTTTCAAAAAGCATCTGAGCAATTTTATCAAATAGTAAAAGTGTTACCATACACTTAACCTTTTGTCAGAAACCAAATGAGAAGCAAATTGTTCCAAGGAAACCAAAAATATATAAATGACATTACCACAATAATATGTGTTATTCCCTGGAGACAATCCATCTTTGATTTGCTTTGAGGTTTAGCCTTTGATGAATTTGAACCTCTGCCAATCAACAACCTTATCAGAATCCCATTAGTGCAGAACATTATTGATGAGTTCCTTCCACCTTTGGACTCCAAACGTATCTGCAATAATTGGACAGTGTGTTCAAAACATTCTATTAGTAAGATAGTTAATGGAAGTGAAAGAATTCATAATTCTATTCTTATAACTTTTGAGAGGGTATTCTTATGACTACTGAAATAGAAATAATATATCACAGTTCCTTTTTAGAGGGATAAAATATCAAAGTTTTCAGGGAAAAAACCATATCGGGCTCATGCTATTTATTTTATATTTTTGAGATGATCATGCTATCTTTTTTTTTTTTTTTTTTTTGAGGAGAAGAAGGATGAGCACCAAGTTAGGGTGTCATCCATGTGTGTGTGTATATATATCACTGTGAAGACTGAAGGGAACATGCTATCTAGTTATTACATATAAAACCACCAATTGTGGAAAACTTCATTGTCATAATTCAAAAAAAATGCCTATATATTTTCTAGAAGGGAGATGCCTAATGCATTATAGTCTTCTAATAATACTTTCCAAGACTGGTAGACAGCCTTGGGCTCTATATTGACATGACTAGTAATTTAAGTAGCAGATAGCAGTTCAATTAATTGATGGCAAATTGAGGTTACAGTTAGTATGTAAAAAAAATGTTTGAAAAATATAGCAGTTAAACTAAACTGCAAAACAACATAAATAATCGAGATATAATATACCCTATATGTTGTTTAAAAAAATACATATACCCTATATGCATTTGAGATCATTTCTTAGTTATAACATTTAAAGATGTATTAGTTTTTCTAGAATTAGATTTATATCTAATTTAGCGAATAAGAAATTTCTACTCAAAACACTCATATTATGTTATATCAAATAGAGCTTTGGCAAGAAAAGCCTATGTTATAATAAAAATGCCACTATTTTCTAGATATAATTACTTATTTAGTAGTTTTTAGAGGAAAAAATAGGAAGCAAAAGATAACTATTCAAGGTCAAGCCATATATTTTATTGAACATAACCACATCTACGACCGACGAAACACCCAAATTATAATTCTACCTTCATTCCAAATTAAGATGCATGCATGATTTAAAATATTTTGTAGATAGCATCTTGCCCTATAAAAGAATTTGGCATCCTTAGCTTAAGCCTCCTTAAGAAAACATATTCCAAAGCCACCCAAGAATCAATCCTCTGAATAAGAAAGGATTTTATACACTCGGATGGATGGGATCTAAGCTCTCCACAGTGATATAGGATATTAGGATTTAAAATGTTTAGGGGTCCAAACTACAAAATCATTGTTTGAGCCACTCAACTTATGTTTTCAATATAAGAGGCACTCAACTCTTATATATCATATTTTAAATTACCCGACTTTTGCAGAATCATGATCTAATCACTCTTGTTTAGATTTCAGTATACAAAGTCACTCAAAGTTTGTTATGTCAAGATGTAAGTCAAGAAAGTAAATCACTCTCTAGAAGGGAGTGGCAAAAGTGTGAGGAAGAAAATGCTGTCCAAAACCCCACTCCCAAAGATGAAATGAAAAAGGTCATCAATAAAGTTAATAATGACAAGTTGAAAATCGGTAGCATATGCCAAGGCATTGAGCTTAAAAATTAGAATTATAATATTTTAGAAATTATACATTTACAAATATCATGAGCAAAAATTATTTTGCAAATTAATGTTTAAAACAATGTTCAACAACAAAAAACGCTTTTCTATAAACAACAAAAACCTTTTCAAACTATTTTTTGAAAATGGATGATACACCTATTGTTGTCAAACACGTAAACGGACTCAAGACAAAGGATCCGGAAAACACATAAAATGTGAACACGTAACACAACATGAGCGATTCTACCAAATTTTTATTTAATATACATATATATAATAACTTAATCTATAAAATATATATATCTATAATACTAGTGAAGAGATGCCAATTCTTTTGAACTTATAAGTACAAAATGCAACATTACATGTACAAAATTCTAATTTTATCATGATATTAATACCTATTTATATATATACTAGAAATATTAATTTAAGAATATCAATAAATAATATTACATTTAATTCATGAAAAAATCAATACACCAATAACTTTATAATAATAACACAATTAACACATCAATAAGTAATTTCATTATTAATCCATAAATTATTAACACAACAAGAAGTTTAGAATAATAGCAGTAATTGGTGATTCTATTTCATTAAACAAAATATTAACAATAGAAGCAAAATAAATTGTCTTAAAAATATTATTTTTTAATGTGACCTCAAATTATTCAGTTTTTTGCATACAACTCATACATGATATATTCTATAGACTGAATAAATAAGGAAAATATTTTTATAAAATAACAAAATAAAGACGAAGCCTCCTCTGAACACAAGCAGAGAGTACAAGCCTCGTGGGAAGAAAAAGCTCGTGCGGAGAGAAGGAAAAAAGGGGAACCTTCTCAGATGTGCGATGGGAGAAGGAGAGGGAGGGAAAGAGGAAGGGAGAGAGAGAGAGAGAGGGAGAGGGAGAGAAAGACGAAGGGAGAGAGAATCTGGTCAGGTCGTTAGTGGCATCAGGTCAGCAGCAGACCAACGGCAGAGGGACGATAGGACAACAACACAGAGCAGCAGCATATGAGCAGGCGGCAGCAGTGACCACAGAAACAGCGACAGCAACAGCAACAGCATCAGCAACGGCAACAGCAGCAGCAGCAGAGGCGGACAGTAAATAAATTGAGAGATGAGTGGATGTCACGAGTTATAAAAGGTAAAAACAAGATTGTTGGATCGGTGGAGTCGCGAGAGTTGTGCAACTCCACCGATCTTACGGACCAGCACGTGATTCTACCGCGTGCTGGCCAAAAACGTTTCTACATTGAATCGAGCACGTTTTCCCGGCGTAGGGACATAAAATCATTCAATTCTACAATTCAAAACGCATTTTTGACAATATTGGATACGGCATTTGCCATGTACCATATAGCTTAATAGAAGACAATGTTGTAATCCTCAAAAAAAAAGTCAGAAGAATTTACGAGTAACAAAATTCGAGTGACTTGAAAATTGAAATCCAAAGTTGTGACCTTCAACAATCTCAGAATATATGGTAATATATTTTTAAGAGGAGCATATATGACAATATTGATAAGTTGGATATGGAAATACTAGGGAAAAATTGACATATGTGCTTCTCTAGAGAGATCCTTTAGCAGTATCCAAGACTATAAGTTCAGATGCTATTTGTGTGTGCAAATGTTTATACGTGGAATCATTTACCTTGTATCCAACATTATCTCCAACAGTCTCCCCTCTTTCATAAGCAATCCTTTCAGCAACTAAACAACCGACAAGCCAGAATATAAACATGGGCAGGGTAAAAGTTAATTGGCATGACTACATGCAGAATGAATGCTGAATCACCTGAAATGGCTGAGATACGCCTGGGTTGGGTACACACAATTTTGCATGACTCGCCTTTACCCCACATGTAATCCAGAATATACTGAGGGACCTGAGTTTTAAATAACAACATTAATAGCATTATACTGAGAAAACAAAGTCACCATATAGCAGCATAACCTTTTTACACCATTATTTTGATTCAAAATTAAATTATCCTATTAGTGTTTTCACTGTCTTTAGAAGCTTTGAGCTTACGAAGCGCGACTCCCTTCATACAACATCAAATATTCGACAACAAGAACACTTACGTAGAAGATTGCAGCAAAATGAACTCCTCTATCACTCAGAAATTATGTCACATTGCCTGACAACATGTCCAGTTTTCTGTCATATGATATGTTTTGCACCAAAGTTAAGCTAGAATTAGGTATATTTACATATACTTTTGTTCAATCTTTGCCACAACTCACAAGCAACTGCTAGTGAACAACCAGGCCACATAAAAAATATCCCACAAAATATTTTCACATTACGACAAGCAAAAAAGGATTTTTCTCCATCTTCATAAGACTTTCCATAACACATCAAAATAATATGAAGAATAAGCCATGTTGCATATTATCCTACACATCATCTCAAAATACAAACATTTCAAATGCAATCATCAATCATTGCATGGAAAATAAGTCTATGATATGGAGAATAAAGAGTATATATTCACGGAAGGAGTGGAGAACGTAAAAGTAGAATTCTTCGACCAGAACAGATAAAGAAAAGAGGGAAGAACCTGAGTAGTTTTACCACATCCAGTCTCACCGGAGATCAGCACAACCTGGTTGATCAAAGCAAAGAGCTATCTATCATCAGCTGCTATGAAACATGCTTCCCAGATGTATAAACATGAACCACATTTGAAATATATGCCAGAGAATCCTAGAATGATGTGGAAAGAAAGAATGAATCGAGAGTACAGGAACCTGATGATTTTCCAATGTCAATGTAATAGTGTCCTTGAAGGATGCAATAGGAAGTCTGGCTCTCTCTTCCATAGTCTGTAATTTGTCAATCAGTAAAAAAAATAGTTATTACAAGTCAAAGATGACGTTCTCTTTTTATTTATTTCTTTTAGCAGGAGAACCTTTCTCAACTGTTTTGATTTGCTTATCTTTGAGTTTAGCTCATCAACTTTCTGTGACAATTCAGACTTGCGCATAGATGGTCTGGAGAAACTATCGTCACCCGATTGTCTTTTGCCAACCTTCTCGCTGGAGTTCTTCAGTCCATCCTCATTCACACCTTCACCTGGGGGAAAACGTGTAAACAGGTCCCTTAAAACATCTTTTGTTTCTTCTGAAAATTCTAGACGTGTAATGCCATCATCTTCCTTCTTAGTAGATCCTTTCTTCTTTTTTGTTTTGAAAACCGAAACACATCTTCCCTCTCCAGTCCTAGAAGAAAGTTATGGTGTCATGCAAGATCATAGGGATGGCACAGGTAGTGAAGCAGCTAAGATAAAGCTGTAAAAGAACAACACTCCTTAGGTCCATGTTACACATAAATATTCCTTCTTACATTTGTCATAGACAGGATTTGACCCATTCCAAGAAAGAATAACCACAACTTCTCTAATCATTCGCAGAAGAAAGGCAAGGAAAGAAACAGAAGAAAAAACCAAAAGATAGGGAAGGAACATATCATGGGATCTATTTTCAAGCTCATTGATGTCAGATACTCATAAAGTACAAGCTCAAAAACCTGCTAAAATTCATGCACAGGAATTACCATTATAACTAAAAATACACAATACGAGGCAAAGCATAAAGTATCAGAATGTATATCTTATCACTAATGGTCAATATGTACAACCTATAAATAAGACAGATAAGTGGAAAAGTATTGAGATGCCCCTTCATTCACAAAGCACATTCCGGCAATTTTATTATTTCATAAAACCATCAGCCGATTCTTACTTTATAACATCTACTCTGACTGATCTTTTCCAAAGTTACTCATCCTCTTCCCGACCCATGGCTTCTAGTGCTTCAAGGTTTTTAAGAACATAGAATGTCTTGATCATAAAGATAGTACCAAAAATGCATTTTACATTTCGATTCCACCTTGAAAATTGAAATTGTAAGGGCCTGAACAGATTGATCCTCACAAAGTCTTTAAGATCAGTAAAACATAAAGATCAAAATCATCTTCTGCATTGCATAAAATAATCACGCGTCATCCTCTAATGTTCCATCAAATCTCAACATTCATTTCTACTGTTCACATTTCTTTTTGTCAATCGTAGGAGAAGAGTGGAGTGGGTCAGGATGAGATCCATGGTCGTTTGAGTCGTTATCCGCAATGTTACCAAGACTGAGAGTTTAAGTAAACTAGTTTTTTGTCCCATAAAACTCGTGAACTCACAAAGTTTATATACCAAATGAGTTTCCGTAATAAATTATGCAATCACAAGCACATATCTATGGTCCATAAATAATAAACTAACATATTTCGTTGATATAAAATAAATATGAAAGTAATCAAAATAAGCACTATCACTTACAATTAATAAATGCTAAGTAACTATCAATGATTATGTTTATTTATTAAGTTGGAAATTTCATTAAAAAAAATAGAAATAAATAAGATGGTTGCATTAAAATTCTAATCATAATACTAATTTCACTTTCAATCCACAAATACATTAATCAAATAAAATATTTAAGATTCTATAAACGTTTTTTATTTGAGGGGGTCTGTAAACTTTTTTTATTGTACAAAATAAATGATTGTATATAGAATTGTACAAACTCGTGTAAAATCATATAAACTCTATAAGAGTTCATAACATTCTATAATTTTTCTTAAAATTAATTTTATGTAAAATCTATGAGTCTATGCTGGTTCACTTCGTCTTACTCCTCAAACATTCTCAAGTTAACGAGTTTAAACTGCAAAAATTAAGTACAAACAACATTGCCTAACAGAAGCAAGAAGAACAAGTTCTGCACTACCAGTGTGAAAAAAGTACTTCTGAAAGCCACTAAGAAAAATTCTTTTTGAAAAAGAAGATGACTGGGTAGCTGGCTTCACTGATCTCCTTTTTGTAGTTATATCAATAAGCAAGTTAAACATTAGATGAATAGAAGTAAAGATAAAATGCATTAACATCCAATGGCACTCATGTTGGAATGTTGTGGGGATCCTTCACCTTCTCTTTTGGCTTTGCTTCAACTTTCTATAAACACTTGTAAATCACTCACATTTGTAGTTCTAATACAAAGCGAATAAATACCTAAGCATGGTAGTCATCATTTCACTTCTAAAAAAAAAACGTATCTCATGGAAAAAGCAATTGTCAATATTGTATTTTTTTTACTCACCCAGAACTTTTTGATGTCATACCCATTTCTATGCACATTTCATGAACTGCAGCTCGTTCGTATTTTGATAAACCTGGTTCAAATGTGTATACTGCAAGTGAAACAACATTTAGTATATGAGAGAGGGAATTCGTTCATATTTCAAATTGAACAATATATTTACTGAACTAATAAATGTATCCCTTTGGGGTTAAATTTTTATAAATAATATATTTCAACAAAGAATGGCAGATAGTAATCAAGTAACTGACACTGTACGCAATATATTCAGAATGTAAATTTACTGAGTGATTTGTGAAACACAAAACCTACCAAAAAAAGTGTTCTTTTATCTGAGCTAACAGGAATAAGAAATAAGAACTAATATGAACATCAAAGAAAAAACAAAAGGTAAACACTACGAACACAAGCCAGAGAAAGAAATTCAGGATTGAACAAAACTGATCGCAAATAGAGAAGTCAAAGAAAAAGGATGAGAACCTAAAATCTTAAAACGATTACTTTTGTAGGACAAAAGTCAAAATTACATGGATTCTTTAGATGAAAATAACACTTTACACGAGTCCTACAAACAAACAGGAAGACAAGTCTGCTGTTTATTTCAGGAAACTAAACATACCACCACATCTGTTTATTTCAGGTACCAAATATGTCTTCATGCTCCTTGCATTGAATTTCGTTATGCAGTTTTGAACAATATATTTCACCTTCTTGTTATGTACAGTACACATAATGCATTTTCTAGCATGGTCTACTTGTATGCTGGTGTTGATTTAATTCCATTTTTTATTAAGTATTGATATCGACAAACCATGTTCTTGGTTGCGTGATCTATATGACATGTTTCTCTCTCCTCCACACATGCAAGTGTTCGACGTGACGTGCTAAGATAATATTAAAATAATAATATAAAATATAAATTTAAAAAAATGAGGGGCCGTGCCCCCTCCCACTCTCCCTCCGGCGCCAAAGAAGAGATTGGGGGGCACGCCCCCCTCGTTTTTATTTTTTTAGAAATTATTTTATATTATTATTTTAATATTATCTTAGCATGCCACATTGGACACTTGCGCACATGGAGGAGAGAGCACCATGCCATGTACATGGCACAACTAGGAATTGGGCGATCACAGATAAAAAGGACAGCTAGTAAAATAAGTTTGTAGTCAAATGCAGCATAGTTACAAAGTAAAGTTGGAGGATAGAGTTGGGAAAGTGGTAAAGTTGGAAGGCATTTAGTGAAATTTACACATTGGACCTTTGTCATCTTGATCCTGCTTGTGACAACTTGAACGTAAGCAGTTTCTCTCTACTCCATCGTGTGTGGGTGTAGGAGATAGAAAATGTGTGAGGGAGAAAGTGAAGCTGAGGGCACGTCGCAAGAGCTTAGTAGACGGAATGTGACCCACATGGTTCTTTTGATGAAGAAACAAGAGTCTATCAGGCCAAGTAGAAACATATGGAACACTGTAGATGAGTTGCAACCATTGGACATATCCAACAACTTCACTTCAATACGCATTCAAAGTTTTAACACCTTCTCATGCCTAAATGGCCTTATTTAAGAGATGGTTAAATTATCAAATGCTTAGCAAATTCCCCCTCCTCTCAAGGTTTCCACACTCAAGGGTCTACATAAACTCATTTTACGCCAATAAACTTGAATGCAAAGTCGTAGTGTTTATGTACAAGCTTTAAAAATGTAGAAACACATTATACATACACTAAGGACTTCTTTGATCATAAATTTTTCATACATCATTTTAATCTTTATAGACCTCATATTTTATACTGTGACTCAAAGACATAAAAAGTAAATAATTATTCATTATTTGTAATCCCTTTGGCCTCAGCAGATTTGCTTCGTTGCCACGGCCAGCTACTAACGTCAAATCCTAGCATAGAAAGAGACGCAAAGGAATAAAATGTGTTGGAGGAGGGTCTCGACCAAACCCTGGAAAATTGATGAGGCTTCTAGACCACCAGGACTGATAACCAAATAGGATATGAACTAGACCTACACAAAAAGGAAAGTTTAAGGACTTGCAGTTTTCTTCCTTCCCTCACTGTTCGATGAGTGAAGATTTAAGATTCACAACCAGCTCATAGAGTGTAAAAAGACACCAAACTCCAGCATGCAACCTAATAATCAGTAGTACTTGTTGAACGTCAGCAACACTAATCTTGAAAGATACATATAAATAGAACTCTCTATATGCAACAGCAACTAAGGTCGTTATCGCGGAAAAATTCATCAAACTCTGGAAGAAAACTATTAGAATAGAAGTTTTCTACACCCCTCAGTATAAAGAAGAGGGCAAACCCATTTTCATCCGGAATACACGAACCATTCATAAAATTCGTGTATAAAAAGCTATCAAGCCAGCCGGATCCAAGAAACGGAACGAAGTACACGGTGGAGCGAATAAAAAAATCAAATCTTCCTTGCAGAAACGGAGACAATGCAAAGTCCTAAAACAATTTCTACACCAAGCCGACAGACAATGGAATTATGATCAAGGAGAAAGAATAGAAGAATGCATCTTTCGCATCGGAATGAGAAGAGTAAGGCCACCTTCGTCGTCGGAAACCCGAAACTCCCCGAGAACTTTGGCAATCCGGATGCGGACGACCTCGTCGACTACGATCGTGTCCAGCTTTTTTCTTCCTTTGTTCTTCTTCTTCTTCCTCCAGCCCTTCTTCTGCATCCCCGCCGCCTCTTTATCCATCCTCCCTCCGCAACGAGTTCGCGAGGAGGAATAGGAGAAGGCAGAACTGTGCAGAGTCCTCTGCCGCGCCCCCGGCCGCCCGCGTTCGATGACGTTTGGTTTTGGCCCGTCGTCGCCGCTTGCGTTAAACTCGTTAAAACCTAAAAATTTACGAGCACGGAAGAAGCGCACTGAGGTCTCCCGAGAAAGGAAGGAAGCGTAAGGCGGCTCCATCGAGCCCAAAATAAGAGACCGGTCCAACGGGTCGGACCAGGGATTCGACCGGGCGGCGAATATTCTGCGTCGCCTTGTGATTTATAATTGATAAAAACATGGAATAATATATCGGAAATAAACTTCCTGTGGAAAATAATTATTATTGTTATCATCGTTTTTTCTTCGGCTATTTTTTTTTCTTCTCTTTGGTTTTGTATATTAGTGACTAATTTTCGGTTCAAGATCTGGTAGAGTTCAAAGTTTAATCAACACATCCCCAAGATCTTATCCATGGCCAATAAAATCTAGAATAAGTTTAGAATAAATCATAAACATGAGGCTAAATTTTAAGTCTAAGAATATTTCTTTCTAAACGTTCTCTCGTATGTTTATTTTATAAAATAACAACAATTTTTTTTTACCATTTCTTCGAGCAAGCATATTAGGGTGTGAGAATTGTTTGTCAAGAAAGTTGTTCAAAGTATGGATGAGTATATCGGTATACGTAAACAGAAGTCTTTGTAAAATTATAATACTTTAATTAAATTTAGCTGACACAACTCTCTGTCTGTCCAAATAAGTTCTTGGAAATTCTTAATATTAAGTTTAATTTTCTAAAGTATATCGCTTGATATGAAGGGGAGTTGTGATCTAACTTCTAAGTGATAACTGATAAGAGGCCACGAATTCAAAATTTGTTACATGCAGGGTCTCACCTAATGGATTTGAATACTTATCTGACAGCAAAAAAAAAAACATCACTTGATCAGATATGGTTTTTATTCTTCACGTCCACTCTAAATTAAATCAAATTAATTAGTTATTAGTAGTTCTCGAATACTTGTTGCCGGGTACAAAAACATTATACGAATTTACTTAAACTATTTGTGTGAGTAAAATAATGCATGATAACTATTTCAAAAGAAGTCCTAATTAAATATATGGAATTCATCCTTTCTTGTTTATTGTTAATCAAAATCTAGGCTCCTCTTCAAAACGTAAGAATGTAACACGTAATTCTCATTTCCCCGTAGAAAATGTGGTGTGATGGCATGAGTCATCTAATTTCCGTGCATTTATATATTCTTTATCTTTTCAGAAGAGACAAAATGACATCCCATCCATTTTTCACGCGAAGAAAATATGTCATAAACTTTTAATTTAAATTTTCACCCCAAAAAAGCAAATGATGTGTTTTTAAAAAAAGAATGATACAATGTGCATCCTCCCTACTTAAACAAGTAGGGAGCAGTAGCGCTACTTGGGCTCGATGTTGGTTCATCGATGCATGTTTTAACATCATTTTTGTCAATCGTGCGCTCAACTTAAAAGAAGAAAACAACTAGTTTAAATGCATCGTGCTTGCCATTTAATCAAAAAGGTGATTAAACCCTTTTCGTGAAAGTCATGTACCCTCTTACCCGTCTAGACTACCCTAGTCGTTTAATTGCCCTTTTTTTTCACCCATATTCCCCTAGTCGTTCGGCTTTCCTCAAATGTGTCATTCTCCTCACATCAATCAACCTCCTCTTTCCTCGCCCACATCGTTCTCCTTACGACCGACCTCCTCCTCACAGTCCACGCTGCCTTAGTTGTTCAGGTTCCTCACCGGTGTCATTCTCCTCACCTCGATCAACCTCTTCCTCCTCCTCCTCCTCCTCCTCCTCCTCCTCACAGTCCAAACTTCACCAGCGTCCCCAACCTTCACATTATCAGCCCACCATCTCCAAATAATTTTCATGTATGATTTCTTAACTTTGATTGATTTTCATTTTTATGCCCCAACTTAAATCTGTAATCACCGGTTTTACACAATTTAATGTGTACACAATTTTTATGGGATGTACATCTTACTTGTGATCGCCAATTTTTTTATTATTATTTTTACTAATGTTATTTTGATTGGTAATTTAAAAATAATAATATGAGCTTAAATTCAAAGTATAGTGTTCAATTCCTTTAACTTTAATCAGTTCTCATTTTGATTGCTTAACTTAAGTTTGAAGTTAAATGATCCTAAACTTTATATGATTTTCACTAGAAGTCCCTGTTGCTTAAGACTGCAATTTTTTTTTCTGTTTCAAACTTTTACTAACAAGTGAATGCAATAAAAAAATTGGCTTGTACAATTATTGGTAAAGTGACATAAACATTTTAACCATAACAAAGTGTTCAGCTAACTAAAAAATAATTATTCAACGATCATTAAAAAAATCTTTAAAAAAATATCTTCAGAGATGTAACACCCTAAGATTTTCTTGAATTAATTAATTTGATAAATAAATATATTTATTTATCTAATTACAAAAAAATAGTTTAAAAGAAAAGATAAAAGTTGAGAAGTTAAAAATGAAGTTGCGTATAGAAAGGACTTTGAGAGGAAGAAAAGAAAGGAAAAAAAAAGAAATAAATGAAGTATTTAAAATAGATTATTAGTTAAGATTAGGGATAAGATTTGGAATTAGATTTGGAGAAGGTTAAACATTAAACATTAAACCATTAGTCTTCACCCTCCCTTTACCAATAAAACAAAATTTTCTCTCCACTTTGAGCTCTTGTTTCTTCGTCTCGGTGTGTGTGCGTGATAGGGCGCGCTAGCTGTACCCGACCCAGATTCAATGTGTGCCTGGCCCGATCCGGGTTCCCTAGTCATCGACATGCACGGCCTAGTTGTCACAATGCGAGACCCGCCCCGAGCTCCAGCACACCCCGCCCAGGTTTTGGAGGATGACGGAGGAGATATTGACGCGATATTAACCCGAATCGAGTCATCCTTCAACTGGCCCGCGTTAGACTAAACTCGAATCGAGTTTAATTGTGTCCAACACGAATTCTGCGCATATGGTAGATTTAATTTCCTATTGATTTGCAGAGATTTGAAAAGATTGTTTTGCCCTTGTTATGATGTTTGTTTAATTGAACAAAAAAGACAGATAGATAAATATGCAAAGATAAAAGTTGAAAGATGGAATCCCCATGTGCACTAATTGTTATAGTTAAAGGTAAAGAAAGAGGATTCTTGTGTTCCTACTTGGATAACCTTAAGAATCTCAAGTCTATTTTAAGTAAGTAAATGTTCATATGTTTCTGATGTGATATACCTTGACCCATCATTATAGTTACATGAAAGTGTCATGTTAATCCATAATAAAAGAAGTCGATCTAGCCTAGGGCAACGAACATAGAAGTTCATAAGAAATGTCTAAGGTAAAAGATAAGTGCAACGCACTAAAGAACAACTGTTATGAAAAAAATAATGGAAAAGAAAAAAATAGACGTGAAAGGTAAATTTTGTCATTGCTTTATATGCTCTTTGATGCTTATGACTTAATTGCTAATTTTGTTTTATTTAAATTATTACATTCATTTGTATTATTCTATGTACTAAGCATAATTACTCACGGATATTTCATGTCCTTGTGTTTGAACCTCATATATTGATGTTATAGATAGAAGCGCGTGCATCAATAGAGTTCGTGGTGATGTAGTTGCACATGAGAGTCATGTCTTAGAGTTTGTTATTCAAGCTCTCTTAGTTTATTGTGGTGTAATAGATGCTTTATAGAATATAATTCCTGCTTTGGTTATTATTAGTTATTATGAATTAGTTAGCTTCTGTATTTTTATAAAAGAAGTTATTCTTGTTCTTTAATGTCTTTATTGTCTTATTAGATTAGGAAAGTCCACAAAGAGTTATGTGTATAAGTAACGCAGACCCATACTAGCCCAATTGCCACGTGTGAGAGGGTGAATTTTGGGGGCGTTACAAGAGACATATGTGAGGAGAAAAGAGAGGAACACAAAATAAAAATCTTAATAGTTATAAGAAAGATTTCATACAAAGCAATAGTCAAGGCATCCTAAGTTGAAAAATAATTATTTAGGACACGATCATCAGATAGTTTTTTTGACTCAATTGAGAACTTTTTTTATGGTAAGATACATGTCTTTACTATCACATTATTCAAATTTTTTTATGGTGTTGATTGAAATTGAAAAAAGTATGGCCTCAAATAAAGGGACCTCCAACGAAAATTATGTAAAGTTTGAGGAATCAAAATGGGAACCAATTAAAGTTAAAAGATTATATTTGAACACTATACTTTCAATTTAAACTCATTATTATTTTATATTCTTTATCAAAGTCACTTCACCAAGAAAGCGAAGAACTTGTGGTCACAAGTAAAAAAATGACTTCTAATGAATATCATGCAAAAAAATTTGTACCTTTGGATTACAATTTTAAATTGGGGAACCAAATGGACATCAATAAAAGTTAAGAGAGCATACGTAGAAATTACTCTCTTCATAAAAATGCTAAGATGCCATCACATTGAAGTTCTTGAATATCCATAGAAAATTAGCTAGGTAGAACATTTAAAAAAGTAGAATACATGCTTATCATCTATGCATAAGCCATTACATGAAGAATGACAATGTTTCAAATGGTGAGTCACTAAGCAAACCATTCGCTAGTTCTAAATGGGAGTGGCACCCGACCCTGTTCGGGGCAGAGGGAGCCCTCTGCCCTGACCCCGCCGATTGGCTCCCGCCCTCGATCTCGACCCGAATCCCCGATCCGAGGAAATTTTATCCCCCGATCCAATCCCCCGCGGGGTTCAGGGCCTCGTAGGGTCCCCAACCTCCGTGGCCCGACTCTAGTTTGGACTGAATTAAATCGAATCGAACAAAAAAAATTGGTCAAAACCATAAAAAACTAGATTGAATTGCATTTTTTGGTTCAGTTAAAATTTTTATTAATTTTTTTACTAAGAGATAATTTGATAAAATTTATTATTATAAATTTGAAAAATATCCAAAGATGGACTTTGACCATAAACATTCAATATTCACTCATTATTCTCCTCCTTCATTTATACTTATCTATTTACTCTCATTTTGCTACTACTATAAATGCGGAATTATTTGTGTACACTCACTTATTCTTTGGGGTGTGGAGATTCGGAGCCCCGCGGGACGGGGACAACTCCCCCGCCCCGATCCCCGAAAGAGGGTTCGGGGATAATTATTCCCCTATCCCCGACCCCGCGGGGGAAAATTTCCTTGAGTTCGGGGCCCCGATCGGGAATTCCCCACAAGGCCCTGCAGGAGGGCGGAGAATATTGCTATCCCTAGTTCCAAAGCACCGATCACATGTCTCGAAATAGGAAGGGGTCATGTTTAAGAAAAATAAATCGAAATTTCCCTAAAGTGGGGTAAGAAAGGAGGTGTCAAATTTTCACCCAAAATTTTGTTCCCAAAAAGGAGAGTCGCGTCTTCAATTATGACAGTTAGACTGTCAATGATATGCAATGGGGTGCCACTTGCTCCTTCCGATGACAAAATTGACAACAAGAAGAATGTTGAAGTCATGTCTCTAGTTGCCTTGAATTTGAGTGTTGACGGCCACGATCTCTTCAATGGAGTGTCGCTTGATCCTCTTGGCTAAAAGACTGATGGCGGGAAGAATGATGGCTATGCGACAATATGATGCTAAGAAGAATGATTATTAGGGCATAGAAAAATTGTCATCCAAAGAAAAAGAGGAGATGAGAGAGGGTCGCCATTGTGTGGGTGGTCAAAATCAAAAGGAGAGAGAAACTCTTTGAATCATCCATTTTTTTCTTCTTTTAAGTCGAATGCATGATTGATAAATTAACATTAAAACACGCATTGACAATCCATCATACAACACGACTAGGTAGGACACTCCTACTTGTTTAAGGAGGGACGATGCCCATTATATCCAAAAAGAAAAAGACAAACACCTCAAAAGTACACTCCCAAAAGTCATCTTACATTCAAAATCAGTGAGGTCACGGCCGATCCGACCATCAATCGATTGCCAACAGAGTCCATTTTAAAGGAAAAAATCAATCAAAATAGGAAAAAAATCAAATTCAATTGCCGATTAGCAAAATGTTAAAAAATTGATGACTTGTGTTCTCCTTTTGTGTGTGACAACTGTCAATCTCCTTAATCCCTAAAATTCTTGATGATCAAGTGAGTGGTTGATCCAAATGATGAGTCATGGACCATCGACGATCTTCTTGGCAAGGGGTTGCAAATGTAGAAGCTGCAACCGACACTCAAGCTATTTAGCGCCTACTCTTCTCCTCTGGTGCTTGTCGAACATCGACGTCACTGTCGCTCATGCGCATGATCTACAATAGTGCCACTCGTTTGGGCACAAGATATGCAGCACTATCGCTCATGCACATGAGCGGGGCTGCCACAAGCCTACACACGCAAGCACGTTGTCACAATGATGGACAAAGTTTGGTCGATGGGTGACACCGCCATTTTTGTGGTTTGGTAACAAATGAGGAAAAGGCCACCAAAATCGCTAAAGAATTGATAAGCTTAGGTACACTACAATTTCAACTACAAAAAACTAATTGTGTAACACTTTATACCAAAATATGTCACAGCCAACTTTATGACCAAGTTTCAATCATAATTATTATAATCCTTAATCTTATTTAGAAATTATAAAAATAAAGACAAAATCTCCTCCCTTGCTTTTCTTGGCACTACTTGTTAACACATATAGTATATGTACATATATTCATCACAATGTAATCAAAAGGCATAAAACTTTATATTCACATGTTGGCACTATTTTTTTCACACCATATTACATATAATACCCCATATGATCAGGTTTCATACAACCTTGCAAAAAAGTTTTTTTTATAAACTCCATTATGACACTTGAGTTTATCTATTACATGCATGCTCTCAAAAACAAAAAATAAAGGAAAATTAAATGCGCCTCAGTGGCTCGACCTCTTCTATATGTAGCAAAAGTAAGCTTCGAGATGACTTAACTAGAAAACTTACAAGTATATAAAAAATTAAAAAGGTAAAGCGAGCAACAATCATTTGTTGAGTGAGTGAAATAAAAATACAACATAACACGAGTGCATATAATATTTAAATAACCATATTTTCATATGAGTAAACATTTAAAGCATACAATATATAACATATTGTCAAGTCATATGAGTTTCTATATAAATATAAATAACTCAAAAATCATAATATCCATGAACAATATCCACCTATGTGTCATTACACATACTCAACCTTGGTCAATAGCTCACATAGGGCAAATTGGATCAGTACGTGCCGGAGAGCTTCATAATCACGTGTCGTATGGTTAAACAAAGCTTAAAAATCACATGTAGATATATATGTCGCAGAACAATAATCATATGTCAATACGTGCATGCAAAATAACCTCCAAAAGATAAAAGACAAAGACACTCAATATATGCTCCAAAGGCATCATATTTATTGAATGTGATTCCAAAGATCTTTTTCAACCAACAATGTTAATTAGCACATGAAGTTTTAATAGTACCAAAGTGCAGATATCATAATTACATATCAATATCAAGCAAAATTTATTTTAACATCACAAATATTATTCCTGAAAATATTTTCATGTAAAAGTTTACTTCACCTCATACGAAATTATTGAAATGTATCATAAATATTATCCATAGCTCAAGATACTTTCAATAATAATAATAATAATAATAATAATAATAATAATAATAATAATAATAATAATAATAATAATAATAATAATAATAATAATAATAACAATAACAACAACTTGCGATGTTATAAATTTATCCACTCACATTGTGCTTGCGTGCTTGTTCTTTTAAATGAGGTTTATTAGATTTTCTCTCTCAACTTTAGTGATGATTTCCTATGAATAATGATGCCCTTTTATTTTTTAATCACTAATAGCATAATATGCGATGTTTATGTACCTTAGAATCCATATAATCTCTTCTAAATATTCATGTTTAATTTCAGATATTTATGATGATATGTTATTCCACACTTGGAACTACTTAATCTTTCAAAAAGTGAGGCGCTGTCTCAGAATTCCATAATGACTAATTGACAACGACTAATGCATAACTTCTTAACAATAAAGTCAAATCTTATTAGTCTGGATGAATTAGAAACTAGACTTATTAAGATTTTCAACCTACAAATATCATCGTCCAATCCATAGTGAATAAACCATAAGAGATTAGACAATTGGACATAGGGTTTTGTATTCTGAGAGACTATATGTCATTGAAAGAATAATTTATATATTTCTAAATATTTTTTATTTGAGAATATCTTATTTTTTCTAGAAACTAAACTTTAGTAATATTTAGGAATAAAAATAGTAAACTTTAACTCATAGTATGCTCATCTAACAAAAAATAATCAATTCACTTGTTCTCTCAATATTCTGAAACTTGATAGAAAAGAAATTATTTCACAAGAGGTTAATTTCAAATGGATTAATCATACAAACTTTCATAACGTATGAAGCAAGGACCACAAGGAAATTATTATCTAAAATAGAAGGTCAATCAATTGACCTTCTAGAATTTCTCAAGCCAATTCTCCTAGGGTTCGACCTCTGATATTTTTTTATCATGAAAACATAAATATTGGTATTTGTTATATTTTTTTTCTAAATTTTCTGAGGTCATACGCCGGTTTAGTAAAAATGTTCTATGGGCATTAAGTAGTTGTTGAGTGTCTGCTTGTTCGGAACCCTAAGTGATAATATGATTGATCAATCACATTAACCATCATAACTATGTGCTTTAAACTTACTTAATCATAGTTAAACACATACATATATTTTATGATATTTATAATAAATTAAATTTATAATAACCTTATATATTTTTTATAAATATGTTAATTAAATATATGATTATGCAACTATGTCATTAATGGAGCACGCCAAATTTTTTACTCCAAAAATGTCAACATACTAACTGATGAAGGATACTTGATTTTGGGATGTATTCTTGCGTTGTTTCGGGTGATGACACCATGAAGAAGAGGTTTTCTAAATAGTTTCTAGGAGAAGACATGTCCGGAAAGGAGTGTGCACAAAACTAGCAATCTCCGCCATCGTCATTATCTAAGGTAAGTAATTCTAAGTTTCTAACTTTGTGATTGCCCAGTGTGAGTTTTTTTGCCCTTATTCCAAAGTTCTCTCAAAATTTTCATTTTTGCAAGTACAAGGAGATTGGAACCCTTGCCTCGTGAGGAGTTGCAAACCCAGATCAAACATGTATATCAATCTTACATGTATATCAATCTTCCAACACTACAGAAGTTGGAACATAGGAGCCAAGAATCAATTTCATTATGTTCACTAATTAAAATTATAAGCATAATTTAATTTTGACATATATATATAATAGTTTCAAAACTTTATCATTCACTATTTTTTTAAAAATAATGATCAAACATATATTATTATGTTTTTCATTTCTTATTAAATAAATATTTTTATAAATTATATTATGAATGCTACATATTTTTATAAATTTTACACATAAATTTAAATTTTCATAACTAACATGTGTAGGCATAAAATATATAAAATCACATAATTGAATAAGAGGATAATGATTAATTTGAAAATTAATATGTTTCAATAAGAGAATAATTAATTATTAGTTATTCAAGATGAAAAGTAAATTATATTCAAAGAGTAAAATTAAATAACCTTTTGTTGCCAAAACTTATAACAATGGTAAAAGAAAAAAAAAGTTGAAGAATAAATACTTTCTAGACATTACATAACTAAATAATAAAAATATAAGTGATATTTTCACTCATAAATGTGCATTCTCAACAGGATTTTTTTATAAATCACATAATTAAATAAGAGAATAAATATATGAAATGATTTATTTGATTAATAATATATTTAAAACAGGGGAATAATTGTATATAAGTGATACAAGATGACAAGTAAATTATAATTTAAATAGTAAACAATTTATTAGGCCTTGGTTGCATAAATCAATATTAAAATAATAAAGCTAAGCAAAAAAAAACATCTAAATACTACAAAATATAATTATTTTTTTATAGTTAAAAATTGGTTATGATAAAAAAAACTAAAATGTGTAAGGTGGCCGGCTAGAGCCTGTTGATGGATAGGGAAATGAGTTAAATAGAATTAAAATATTACTCTTCATGAGGATGGACGTTGCGACGTTCAAATGAAGAGAATTTGTTCAAACCACTAGGACAGCAGGGAATGATGACGGTGCACTTGCACTAATACGAGAACATATGAGAAAAATAAGATGCATAACTCGAATTAACAACCAAATAATTTTAAATTTGATCACGCGAGTTCCACAATTTTTTTTTTTGTCTTTGAGTTAGAAATGAACACGAGAACAAAATGATTTAGAGGGAGAGAACAAAATTATCTAAAAGGAGATGGAACAACATGGTACATTGCTACTAGTTGGAGCAACAATTAAAAATCAGAACAACGGTACATTGCTATTAGTTGGAGCAACAATTAAAAATAAGCAGATATTTCGGAATATCATTTTTTTTTTGCATTCTAACTCTTTATAAGAAAAGATACTTAGACGATCTCATCTCATCCAAAAAAATTGTAAAGAGATATAAATATAAATAACATAGAACATTGAGACCTCATTCCCGGAACAAAATTAAAGCATCCAAATGGGGTCTTTGTGTTGTGACCCTTCCGTTTGGCAATAGGAATCGGAGTTCCATCAAGTTCTCGTAGTTTTAGTTGTGTTTACATAGAGTGAAATTTGATGAGGAAGAATGAGTAAAAATAATGTGGTTGATGTGATAGAAAAAAGTAGATATGATGGATTAATTTTTTTATAAATTTTGAAATAAAAATTAATATTTTAAATATAAAATAAAATATTGTTAATAAATAAAAATTAAAAATTTTGTTCAAAAAAATTCATAAAAAATATTATTTAGATATCAAAAAATCAGGTTTTTAATAAATTATAGGTAGTAAAATATTAATTTTTTAATGAAATAATAAGTAAAATAATAATATTATGTTAATATGTTATAATAAATAATTTATATTTAGTAAATAAATTATTTTATAAGATAGAAAGAAAATAAAGTAAGAAAGAAAAAGAATAAATAAAATTGAAAAAATGTCAACGCGTCAATTCAAAAAAAGAAAAAACTTACGACTACTACACGACTGCTACGGTGCTCGATTCCACCAAAATGATGGAACAAAGGGAAGCAAAAAAGAGTCGCGTGACCCTTTTTTTGAAATCGAATTTCACCTCCGGTTTCGCCAAACGTCACATCGTTTGATGGAACCGACTGAACCAGACAAAACCGCTCGCCTAATTCCAATTGCTAAACACTATGTTTTAAGAACCGTTTTATTTATTATTTCATTATTTTGCAAGAGATATTGGATAGCTTTCTGCCAACCAGAGTTTTTATGGTACCCTTCAACTTCAAGCTGTACCTTGTTTTTATGAAAAGACAAGAAAACACTTGCAACACTAAAGAGCAGTAATCAAATTTTGAAGGCTGTAATGACAATTAACAATAATGGTCTGGCAGAAATGGAGGTTCGCGAGTCTTACCTCAGTGCACTTCCGAAGGTTAATTTTCCAGCACATATAATTTGTATATAAACTAGTTTGATCATTTGATAAATTGTAGTATATTATACTATTTTATTACTAATCAATTCGACTTGAAACGGAGATATTTGCGATTCATTGTCCGGTCACAACATAAGGATAATATTATATCACCTTTTCGCAAATCGCTTTAGATCTGCAGAATTTTCAGAAGTGAAGCAACAGTGCGGAGTATGAATCACACAGCGGAAAATTTGGAGAGGACAGAAGAAGTTTTCTTATTTCTGTGATTTTTCAGAATGATGTGAAAGAGTTCAAGTTGTACAAGAATCTTCTCTATCTTATAAGTTATAAGCTGTGGATTAACAAACTCTGGCACTTCATCGCAAAAGGATTGAAAGCACCAGCTCCTTTGATGCATAACATATATATTGAGAATATACGAGTTTGTACAAGCATCACTAAATCATGTAAAGAAAAATCACCAGCACTTATTAAACAATTAATATGCACTGAGGTGCGCTGGGTTGCCTTCACTGAATAAAATCTTCACTGTAGCTATCGCTTATCACCGATACAAACCTCTCAAGCCATGGCAACTGGTGGAGGTCCTTCATGGTATCCATATAAGAATCGGAACACCGAGGTGGTGACTGACAAGGGTTGTGGTCAGCTAGGCTAAATCCACCAGCAAGAAACCTTTGGATCAGGGCTAGCTGTGCCCTTTCTTGCTCAGAATATCCATCAACTGCCGTTGGCAATGAATCGAAAGAATCCCACGCCCATAAATCTGACTCCTGATTAGGTGATACCACCTGTGGTTGGAGATTGCCTTCATCCCAAAATGCACACTGACAAGTCTGAACTCCATCCCTATATTCAGCACCACAGGAGTAGCAGAACTCATGTCCACATCTGCCAAGTGAGAACAGAGGTACATTTACGTAATTGACAAAGAGGATTACAAGGAACAGAAACGAGGAAAATACAAGTAAATAGAGAGATAAAATATCAATCAAAAGTGGATGAGTTTTAATCTGTGCGACAATGCTTCATCAGAGCAAGAATAGCGGTAGCGAACTGTGGTTCACAAAGATGAATACTTTATTTTTATTTTATTTTTGAGAGGGGACTAATACTTTACTTTGACATAGAAGTAAGAACATGAGAAAGAGTTATCAAATGAATTAAGCTGAGAATTAGAACAAACAACATAAAGCTAACACCTCAAATTAAATATCTACAAAGTTGAGATAATAGTAATTCAACGAGACATCATAATCATCTGCCCTGTAGTTGTCCTATTATCAAACTGACAATTGACGTCTCCTCACTACAAGTTAATAAGCAATGCATACTCATGAACTGCCCTGTAGTTGTCCTATTATCAAACTGACAATTGACGTCTCCTCACTACAAGTTAATAAGCAATGCATACTCATGAAATCCAGTGGCTAACTTCTGTTTCACTGTAATTAACAAAGGAAATAAGAACACAAGGCTACAACACTAATAAGCAGGTAAATGCATCAAAAGATTCAAAACTAAAAAAATATAGTTAGATATGACAAAACAAAGGAAATAAGAATGCAAGGTTACAAAAATAGCAATAAGCAAGGTAAAAAGCATCAGAACCAAAAAATCATAATTATTATTTTCTCACTAATAAGCAGGTACAATGCATCAAAACTAAAAGATTGTCGTTAGATATGACAAAACAAAGGAAATAACAATAGAAGGTTTCACTTTCAAAAAATAAAAATAAAAAAAATACAAGGTTACAAAAATAGCAGTAAAAGGTAAAAAGCATCAGAACAACAACAACAAAGCCTTATCCCACTAGGTGGGGTCGGCTACATGGATCATACGACGTCATTCCGCATTTGTTGATCCATGTTCATGAGATTTGACAAAAAAGCATCAGAACAAAAAATCATAATTTTTTTAGAGAAAAAAATCATAATTAGATATGACGTGACAAGAATGTAAATGCCTTTTTAATAACCAACTCGTGATTTACATGCAGGAACTATCACATCAACGAAACATGATAAATGACACTGCAGGTGACTCCTTTGCACGACATGGGGTTGGTCAGACTTTGACTTTAATTGTATATCAAAGCGGCTCCAGCATGGCAATAATGACACCCAAAAAGAGAAATTCAATTCATATCATTCTACACACTGCCTGTAAGGCATGCCCTCAAAGAACAACTTCACATATTTCAGTTCAGTGGCCTTTCTTTAGGGGCAGCTCAGTTGCCTAAAACTTCAGTCAATTAAGGGGATGCAAATTTCACTTTTATATCTAAGACAATAAAATGCAAAATGAAACAAACTGAGCAAGTGGGCTTGCATTCATTAAGTTCATTCGAGTTCGTAGTTATTTATAAGATTAATGAAGGTACCATACATAGTGCATAGTTCGCAAATTAACAAAATATGCTGACAGATTTCTTACACAAAGATGCCCCAAAAGCAGAACATTTGCAAGATGTAGCTCATTCTACAATACCCAACCATGTTCAGTGGTGTCATCAAAGCAGATGGCAATCATGTGACAAGAATACAACAGTCCAGAGTAATTTCTATGATTTCAGGGACATATTTTGTATGACCATATGATTTTCACTAAACCACAAGAGAGGAAATCCAAATATCATTTTGATAACTTGTGAAGATGGACTCGCATGCTGTTCGCTTTAAAGAATATAGAGCCAAGCTGTATGCCACGGATAAATGCTTATATGCGTGGGCGTATTATATTTGGATTACAATGCCACATGTAAAATGAGACCAATGGACAAGAATGGGACATGACAGACCAGCAGGAAGTTTGGATCTACCAAAAGCCTCAAATCATTCCTTTGAAAACATCACATCTCCAAGCAAATAAATCGAAAAAAAAAAAGACAATTCAGACATTGTTATGTTGAATGATTAATCGTAATAAGTCCTAGTTGACTATACCTGCAAGTAATGTGTCGGCACCCCTGTGTCAGCTCAATCATTCGCCTGCACTCTTGACAACATCTCCACCTATTATTTTGTGCCAAAGTATGGAAAGCATCATCACCTTGGTCAGGTAAATGCTGATACTCCTCACAGGACATTAAGGGATGCCATGGAACACCACAATTGATGCAAATATCTCTGTGACACTCTGGACATTCCATGCAGCTCACATCTATGTGACCTGAGGAACTGGCTCTGGAGGACAAATACTGGGCTCGATTCAATAACATTGAACAATTTGGAAAAGGACAATAAAATCCATCTGAATGATGAGCACCAGCTTCCACAGCAGCTCTTTCCAGCAAGTTATAGCTAGCAACAGGAATAAAAGGTTTGCATTCACTGGCTGATATACAATATCTGCAACCTTGTTGAGGACACCTTATGGGAATCTGTGAAGTTCGTAATTTGCTTTCCACATACATGGTCATGCAATCAGAACAAACTTTATGGGAACAGCCCATCCTAAGCATCCTAGAACTTAGCTTCTCCTTGCTACAGATGAGACAATTATCAACCGTCCAAACTCCAATGGCTTTTTTTGCCAAGCATAATGACCTCTCTAATTCAAAATTAGAAACAAGTTTTAGATCAAAGTCTTCAAAATTATCAGCAAGTTCTAGAATTCGGTGCCCTAGAGCTACCAAAAGCTGGTCTTCAAGCAATTCAGTCTCTGCAATCTGCCAAAATAATAATATAATGTCTCGCGTCAATCAATTATGTAAGTTCATCTTTTAATGCATAATAGCCTAGAGATAGTAGGAAGCGTGCATTATAATCTTCCTAATTCTTCCTGAAAGAGCAAGTAGAAACTTCAAACCATGAGATACAATATATTGTAAAGCATGCCATGACAAAAAGGACCAACGCAACTTCTTACTACAAATTTAAAGAACAAACAGAGGAAGGATGATGAATACATAGCTTTGTAGTCATAATTTTTCCCTAAAAAAAAATATATAAAAACAAATAAAAACAGAAAACCTACTAGAAAATTCCCCAAAAGCACGAGGATAGGGAAAAAAAGTGTAATACTTAGCAAACATTTAAGAATGAATTTAATAGTATGCTTGATAAGTATGAAGGCAATTCTTGAAGATGCAATCTACGTTTCAAAGCAGCATGTTGCTTACCTGATAATAAACTTCTTCTGAGTTTGTGAATGCATATACCCTTCGAACGCCGTTCTGCAGAGCTGCTAGCATGCCATCCATCAACGCCAAATGTTCTGCCACCAATCCCTCTACAAAGAAATCAAGCTTCTTCTGAATCTGCATCAAAGGAACCCCAGGGGCCCTCTCCATCACCACCCCGATTCCAGAAGCCCTCCTTTCCTTCCCATCCACTTCCGTTACTGATATACCTTTGAAGAACATCCTCACCGAGGACTCATCAAGCACATCTTTAGACCCTTCCGCTAAAGACTCCTCTGTGTCTTCCCACTCTTCTTCTTCTGTACAACAGCTGCGGAATTCATCCTCCGCATCCGAATTACTAAATAGTTCATCCTCAGGGAGATTAATACCATCCATCTTCAACATGTATCTTTCAGATCCCTCAAAAAGAAAATGGAAAAAAATGCGTGCTTTCTATTAAACTTCCACTATTTCCAAGTCAAAGCACCAACTCTGTGAAACTAATCAATCCATTCAACTCGTTAAGAGTAAACATAAAACTAAAAAACCTTCCCTGTGGCTTTGAATCAAAAAATTAAAATGACAAAAGAATTACAAAGAAAGGCACCAAAAAAAAAAAGAGCGGCCTTTAGTTCGTCAGCCTCTCCTCCCAAGTCCCAAATCAAAACCCAACCTGAAGCGACTCTCCCCAACTCAAACGCTCAAATTCCCGCAAATTAACAGCAGAGACTCGCCCAACGCCAAATTAACATCCTGAAAACGAAAATCCACTATCTTGATCAAAAGACTCCTCCCCCTAACGCACAACAACCACGCAAAAGAAATCAATCGACACCCGAAAGAGGCTCTTTTCGAGATTCGCGATCGAATAAGATCCGTCCGAAGCTCCAGATTGCATCCCCTCCTCTCCAGTCTCCACCACCACCCCTTGCTTCAGAGAAGAATCAAATGGCGAGGTCGAATCGGGACAACTTTATTTTTTAGGGTTTTGTGAAGGAGGGAGGGAAGCGTCAGCGGGAAGGGAAGAATAAAAGCTGATTAAAGAAAAGAAAAGAGAAGGTGATGAAAGAGAGAGAGGAGACGGGCGTTAAGGCCAAAGCAAGTGGCCTAATTATTCTCTTTTGTAGTTTAGTTTACTCGAGCTCACGATCCCCTGTGAACCGTAGAACACGGAACACCAGTGGAGCTTATGAGTATTAACTTATGATTATAAAATGACGTCACTTCTCATTAACGTCAAAGTTGTGTTTCGGTTTACGTACGCTAAAATACACGTCGTATTAGACGACCTTTTCAATGTTTTCATTGCCAATCTGTTTCCAAAGTGGTCCTAAGTTTTATGCTTTTGTTACTTGTTTAGATCTTGATAATAATTATTATAACGGATATATAGTTAATTAATATGTTTTTATTATAATATTTCGGTTGGAGTTAAAAATTACGTGGAATATTTATTGATCTGTTCATATGGATTTTTTTTATCTTAATATTCAAGGTTGAGATATACATTAATGGCTCAATTTTTAATGCATTATCTTAATTATTAATTTTCTCTCCGTTTTAAAGAAGATAAAAATATGTTTTTTTTAAGTATTATTTTCACCTTCAAGGCCTGGTAGTACAAAAGTTCTTGATTGGCAACAGTAGTTTTTCCCCCTTTAATTTATATGCATAAATAACAATTTATGCATGTAAATTAATTAATTAAAAATATGCAACTGTAAAATAATCTTTTTTTAATTTAAGAGTTGATAGTAATCTTTTGAAAGATTATTCTGAATCAGTGGAATAAAAAAACATCTGGGAGCACAAGTCAAGTCCATATTTTATTTTACTTTTCAAAGTAGAAATTGAAACCCCTCCATATCATTTTCGTTGTTCGTCATGTATGCATGACAACTATTAATTTGTCCTGATCCCTAAATTTAATGAATGGTAAGCAGCCTGATTTATTCTAAAACGGAATGACAGAAAAAAAAACAAAAGGATATAAATTATTTATATGTTCATTTGTATTTTTTCGGTTATTGTGTTAGTAAATAGCAGTAACTAATTAAATATCAACTTTAATTTTCTCCGATCCTTAATCTTACTGAAGAGATAGAGTTCATTCGTTTAATACAATTAAAATATGCCTTATTTTATAAAATGTTTTTACACTCCACTAATTCCTACCAAATATTTCATATTCCACGTAATTGCATTTTAAATAAATTTAAACTATACAAAAGTTATAAAACTTACACTCGTCTATCGATAGAATATAAAAAATATAAAAAAAGAATATAAAAAAAACACTAGAAAGAAGAAAAATTAAATAAAAGAGGTATAGGAATTTAATCTTTAAATATGGAGAGACAAAATAATAATAATAATAATAATAATAATAATAATAATAATAATAATAATAATAATAAATAAAGACAGGAAGCCACTCAATTTGCGAGTGGGAAACCATCGTCAAATATAATTTTCCTATCCACCAAAACGGAATAAATGATCTGAATTTATTATCATTAGTCAAGTCATACGTCTATATAAGAGATGAATTTTTTAACAAGTTTTTTTTTCTCTATACAAGAATAGAATTCAAAAACTTATAATCACTCCACTCGAATTTTAATTGGTCTTTTTTATATATTTTAGTCATAAAATAATTTCAATTGATCTTTTGAGGTTCTGATTTTTATTCTAAGATTTTAAAAAGTGCTGTCTACGAAATTATAGACAGCAATTTTTTTTCTAAAAAAATGTGTTTCTCTTCGTCCGGAATCAATAATATGTTATAATTTGGATTTGTCATTATTAGTTATTGTTTAAAAATAATTAAAAATCTAAAACGCGATTTCTGATCGCCGCGGGCATCTGACATTTCTCCAATATAAATGTTTAGTTTCTTTTTGACTTGTTTTGCATGTCCAGCCGTGTTTAGCACGTGTAAAAAGACGTTTAGAATATAACCTTTTTTGGGTTAAATCTCGATACCCTAAGTTAAAAATAAGGAGATGTATAACATTAGTCGTCTTGAAATATAAAAAAAAAATTTATGCGACTTTATTAAATTAATTAGTTGAACTTAATAATAAGCCAAACTTTAATCTCGGAATAATGTACGCAATTATTAGCACTATATAAGTTAAACCGTTGTTAAACAGAAAAAAGCCCCGAATAAAATATGACCACCGATTAGTTTGCTTTGAAAGATTAATGAGTACCTAAAACAATCACGTATTATATTTTAATATGAAGTATTTATTTTTTATTATTTAATCAATTTAAGGATTATAATTTATAATTAAAATAATTATATATTTCAAGGTAAAATAGAATATATTTATTGAAATAATTTGATAATAAAAAATATATCATCTTAAGCTAAATAAATTATAACTATTAAATTAATCATATTTTTTAAAATGACTTTATTAATTTAATATATAATTAGATTACAATTCACTATTTAACTAACGAAATAAACTAATATATAATTATTTGATTAATTTAATAAATAAAAATAATATTCTCGTTCAAAATATCAAATGTTTTACATGTATATTTTTCTCTTATTTTAAAATCTCATTTGTAATTAACAACAACTATTGGAGCACTACTGACAATTCACATGACAACACTACATTAAATATTATATTAATTTCTTTGGTTGATACATGATTGATGCTTATTTAATTGCAGATGAAATTTAAACTTGATAGAAGGTGTCCCCGGGCAACCCTAATCTGGCCCCATGGTCCAATTTAAAATGGGATTTGAATTTAATCATATACGTCTCAAAATTTTGTTCAATTTTAGGTTCTGAAAGAATTCACTATTTTTTTATATAAAAATACCAAACAACGAAGGTTCAAGATCGGCTGTCTTAATCATGTTTAAGGGTTATGTTCACTAATTACCATCACTTAATCCATAGCAAACACTTTAACAAGATTGTAAACGTGGACTTAGTCGATATAAAATACTTTAACAACATTATTATCTATAGGTGTTTCAGGGTATGTATAAATGCCATTGTAATAGAAAAGCCATTCCCCTTTTTCATATTAACTTTGTTGTCACCAAATTAATATTATTCATTTAAAGTAAATAACGTTACGATTGTGTATGTCCCGATGTCTCAGAAATATTTACAATTCATTATTCTTTTATCTTTTCGAATCCCACGGTCCTTCCAATAAATTTATAGTGTTCTACCACCTTAAAATTGTACATGTATTACTTATAGCCTTATAGGCCTTACTACAGACTACTAGTTAATTAATTTCTTTAATTAAAGGCATGACCATTTAAATGTAATCACACTGCTGATTGAAATAAAATGTTACACGGCTCTCTGCCCTCTTCGTGTGCTTACAAGTTATGTGCCCAACATTGTTAATGTTTGAATGCTTATTACAAACATTATTAATGACCAAGCTAAAAAAATAAATTGTGGCATAAAAAATCCGAGTAATTTCTCACCTAATAAATAAAGGTCTCAAGTTTGAACAATTCGAATTTTTGTAGATATAAAAAATTCTCATTGGGAGTTTCACTTATCATAATTAAATATGCTACCCAAGACGACATAAGAATGATCGAACTTGATGGTGAGCCGAGACTTCAATCTGTGATCAATATACATAATTCTTAGCGTCGGCTGAATTAAATGATTGGCGCAACTTCTCGGACACCGGGATGGCAACAAAAAGAACACGTGATGCAATGTTTTGCATTTATTAAAATCATCTTACTCACTTGACTAAAATTGTCATCGTATTAGTGGATTGATTACTATCATTATCCTCTTATAAAATATACGTAGTCAAATACAAACTTATATATATATATATATATATATATATATATATATATATATATATAAGGATTGGGATTAGATGGAATCAAGGATTACAATAACTTATGGTTAGTGGCTTATTATAATATTGTAAATATTAGACTTTGGCTCGGTTCTAGTTAACTTAACTACTACTATATATATAAGGATTGGGATTAGATGGAATCAAGGATTACAACAACTTATAGTTAATAGCTTATTATAATATTGTAAATATTAGACTTTGGCTCTAGTTAACTTAACTACTACTAAACAAATACCAACCATGTATGATCGGTTGCACAAATGAACGAACTATGCATGTTTGTTGCAACTGATGTGATCTACAATCACATAGAATCTTTTACATCTTGCACATCATTCATATCATATATTTCTCTAAAGTAAAACTTTAGCAACGAAGGCATGAAATTTTTTAAACGGAATAAAAGATCACACATGCTTATCAAGTCGAACAAATCAAACCTTCTAAAATCGCCACATAAAAAGGAAGCTTCTCAATAGTGGCCCAACTCAAATAAACCCAACGAAATCTCAGATGTGCGAACGGAAACAACAACATACACCGACAAGGGCGGCGGGTGTGAGCATAAATTCGTGTAATAGTTTATATAATCATAATTAAAATATAATAAATTATGGGCAGCACTATTAGGAGCGTTCACGGATCGAGTTGAATCCGTCCCGTAAACAAATCCGACTCGACCTGACCAAATTCGGTCGATCGGGTCGGGTCGGGTCGAGTTAAAAATTCCGACCTTGTTCGGGTCAGATTGGGTCGGATGGTCGGGCCATCCGATCACCCTTTTTTCTTTTATTTTACTTTTTATATGTATTTTAATATAAAATATTTAATAGTTATTATAAAATATAAAATATATTTTCTGAATATTTGAGCATTATTTTCATAATTAAAATATTCTATTTTAATATTTTTTCATTTTAAATAAAGTATAGAACTAAAATTAGGTAAAAAAATAAAAATAAAATTAAAAATATTCAGCATTTTCTATGAGAATAATAATATTGTCATTCTAGCTATTCCATTTTCTATGAGAATAAAAATATTCAGCATTCATATGGAATGATGATTTTTAAAATGACAAAAGTGATCCCCATTAATCATTTATTTCGAAGACAAAATTAATTTTCGTTAACCAGTGTCCAATATTTTATGCATTAATAGTTTCACAAAATACATTTTCAAAGTATTTAAGTAATATTTGTACATAGCGTGCGTGCATAATTTGATAATATCACAAGGTAACTATTATAAACGTAATATTATTCATTTGAACGTTGGTCCACGTGATTTTATTAAAATGCATCATATCAAATTAAAATCGTGTTATCATATATATTGAACATGTTTTTCATTACTTATGCATATGAAATTAATTTAATGCATACCTCAGTATAACGATCGTGTGATGAGAACTCTGCAAAGTGCAGATGGAAAACTAGAGTAAATGTGCGCGTATTGCAGACGTGTGGGAGCAGGGTTCCAAACCTCATGGTGCTCATGAGAATGAAGCAAATGGCACGACAATGGATGCCATAACACTGCACATAGCGATATCAATGCTAGCTGAGCAAGAAGAAATGCCACTTAGTAAACCTAGGAAGGTAACTTGAGCAATTAAGCTCATCAATTAGATTTAGTTTATAACATCCGACACGAAAAAGAAGCGAAGAGGCGGCCTACTGCCACCTGAAGCTCAATAGGCCAGCAATATAATTAAGTGCTACCACCTAAAAGTTAAACACCCTAAAAGCATCCCCACCTGCCCCTTACGGCAGCAACCAAAAACCCACCCGAAACCCTTTCCAGCTACATTAACCACCCCATCTTCTCTCCTCTATCCATTCGGCCAGCAACATAAAATAGCTCACACTCTCCCTCAACTCACTATGGCAGCCACCATGGAGTGACCTCATCTTGGCTAGAGGGCAGCAACAAGGACGAGTTCGGCTACGAGAGGGAGAAGGGAAAAGAGAAAGAAACTAAGGTTTAAGACTTGTTTTGTAACAGCCAGCAAAAGATAAAAAAAAAAGAGGAAGAATCGGTCAACAGAATTAAAAGATAAAAGTCGAATAGGAGTGGAGATAAATGTTATCAGATTTAACGATATCAGATTAATCACGAGAAGAGTCTTATATGAGGGAAACAAACCAAGCATTAAATCTATTTATTCCCTCAACCTCACGACCTCTCTCTTCCCTCTTCCAAGGTTGTTGATCTATGCGTGACCAGAGAAGGGAGAAATCATTTTTCCGAGGAGGAAAGGGCGCAGGGAGTTCGAAGAGAGACACGGGTGATAATTAACCGCGAATCGAGGTGGGTGAATCGAAATCACCTTGCATGCCCTCTGAATTATCTCAATTCATGCCCGAATCGTTATGAAACGAATATGAATATGATTCAAGTTATTATTTTTAATTGTTTGTTTTCTTGAATTCTTTGATTGGTTGATTGTTGCATGCCTAGTTATTTTCTGTTTGTTATATTTCTGTATTATTGATTGCTAAGGTGTAAGATTTAGATAGGGATTTCGTTTTCGGTCTTATAACGCAATTTAATTTTTTTAAAAGTAGAAGTATTACGGCCGTAAGAATTGTTTGACCGTAATTTTCTTACGGTCGAGAAAAGGGATAGAGAGAAGAGAATTTCGGCCGTAAAAAGAATAGAGAGAATAGAGTTCGGCCGTAAAAGAAGAGAGAGAATATAATTTCGGCCGTAAAAAGAATAGAGTTCGGCCGTAAAAGAAGAGAGAGAATATAATTTCGGCCGTAAAAAGAAGAGAGAGAAAAGAAGAGAGAGAAAAGGGAAATAGGTTGTTACGGCCGAAGAGTTAGATTTCGGCCGTAATAAAATGGAAAAGAAAAAGAGGGAATATGTCGGCCGTAATAGATGTTGACCGTAACAGATGCGTTTTACGGTCGTAAAAAAATCCGAGAAGTTGAGAGAGAGACGAAGAGAGAGAAAAGGAAAGATGGATCGTTACGGCCGAAGAGTATAGTTTTACGGCCGTAACGGGATAGGCCGTAACGGATGGGCGTAACAGGTGATGGCCGTAACGAAATAAGAGTTGAATTATTACGGCCGAAGTAGAAAAGAAAATAGGGTTTTTACGGCCGTAACGTAATCAAGGTTAATTTTTACGGCCGTAACGTAATAAAGGTTAATTTTTACGGCCGAAAAATGAAAGGACTCTCGGGCGTAAAATCCAAAGAATTAGGGTTTTACGGCCGTAAAGTGAAGAAGATTCTTTGGGCATAAAATCCAACAAAATTTACCTATTAATCTCTCTTTATTTTTATATGAATATTATTGATTTCTTTATAATTCCAACATAAACTCTTTGTCTTGATTTACCTCATACCGATCATATCTCCTTCATCACATGATACAAAGAATGAAAAGATAATAAAGTGATTAATAAGTTCAGATGAAAGATTAATGATGGGTTGTCAGTCCAAGCCAAGTGCAACAAGATAAGGGTCGCTCCCTTGGTCATGGTTTGATCACCCATTGACCCGCACAAGGCCGTATCGTTTGCTGGGCATACCCCAAGAATTAAAGGCACCTCAAAGTCACCCTGATTGTTAATTAATAACCAAGATCGACAAGCATGTTCAAGTTCAAGTTCAAGTTCAAGTCAAGTCAAGTATGTCATGATTCCAAGTTTACTATGTACTATTGATCCTCATGATTCATAATATCGCTGATCTTATCCTTATTATGATCCATGATACTTATATGTTATCTTTCATGCTCAAGTTAAGCCTGATTAATTATCGCTGATTATTATATTCATGTCATGCATTGTATATCATGTGGTTCCCCACTAGGCTATAAAGCTTACGGGAGGACCTCCTCCCCTGTGTCTGATTTCCACAGGACCAGATCAGTAACGTGGTGGAGTAGGCGTGTGGTGATGAAGCTCTGGCGATATGACAACACATGAACCATAGGGCTTTTAGAGTGTTATTCAGTTTTCATTTACCTTCCGCAATTTAAATTCATGATGTAGAACTCAGTTTATCCCTTAGTAATGACATAGTTACTTTTAGACTTCCGCATAATTATGTTATCTTCTTTTATTTTATTATTTTTCCGCTGACGTGTCTCAGTTCTTTTTGATTGAGATATGATCAATATTATGGTCAAGTTATAGCATGCCCTAGCGTCTCCAGGTTGGTCTTCGCCACGTGGCGGGGGTCGATTTGGGGGCGTTACATTTATGGTATCAGAGCCTAAAGTCAGGACTCTCTTGACGTCCTAGTGTATAGAATATGTATGGTATTGGTTCATGTGCTATCGCCGAGCAGTCGCCACACCCTCCACCGTAAAGTACAAGTAAGATTTTCTTGCATTAAGTTATTCTTTATTGATGTATTGATATGTATTTCACATGAGTGGTTGATTCCTAGGAATGTCACTCTGTATGGTAGGAATCAACTTAAATGTGATTAGTGATTAAACAAAAAAAAGGATCATAAATGTTACGAACAAATTGGATGCATGTGGATAAATATACCTACGTGAAAAAAAAAAGTCTTACAGATATTTAAAGAATAAAATATAAGAAGCGATTATGTTTCTTATAATCCACGTTTTTCATCTCTTTCATGATTGCTCTATTCACGGACTTCTTCTGCTGACTGCAGCAGTATGAAGAGGAAAATGAATAAGCATATCAGTTGCAAAGAGATGTAGATTTAAGAAAGAAATGAATGAATTATAAGAGTAATTAAAGGATTCGACTCACACAACACGTAGGTGTGAGATGATTTCAAATAGTAGAGGTGAAACCAAGCATGCATAAGTTATGATTTATGGTGATGACTTAGGTGGTTCCATTGGTCTACCAATATAAGGGTTCAATAAATTATCTTATATGTTTATGTTGATAAGTATGGACCCATAATGCTTCTTGCGCCTTAGACTTCATATGATCCCTTTATTATGTGGATAATGGCCCTAAGCAAATCTAAACTAGTTATACGAAATTCTTAGTTGGACTACTTTATGTGGAAAAATAATAATCAAATTATTAATTATGTTCAAGTTATGTAATATCCGTACACAAGAGTTTAAAGAATTAGTAAGCTGTCCAAGAATCATGTATAAGGTATGGATGGACAAATATAGAAGCTTAAAGGGTTTAGAAGTCACATTAGCTTGAATAAATATTAGGAGAAATTTTCAATAAGTAAGTGATTATTTAAGTTAACCGAACTTTTAGACCTAGCATACTCACACACATATGTACATATAACATAATATACTTATAAATATATAAGGATAAATAAATAAGTAAACAGATTTAATTAACTTAGTTTAGTATATAGTATATTTGAAATTTTATTAATATGAAGTATATTTTTAAATAGCCATTATTAAAGAATGAATTCTCTATCATCGCAATGTATATATATATATATTTTCAAAATAGACTAATATGATTAATACAAGAATTATATAAGAACAAGTAAGACATGAAAGGGTTACAAATGTGTGAGAAATTTTAAAAAGATTTAAGGTCTCTTAATTGAGATATGCTTGAGGAGGATATGAGCCTCCAGCCATTAAGTATTAAAAGATCAAAACATCAAGTGATGAAAACTTTAGAAAGTATGGGGGGTTAAGGTAAAGTATGAGGAATTTTATAAGTCCCATACAAGATTTCTGGAAAAGCAAGTTATGCATCCGAGAGGGATGATTATGCAAGTTTTAATTGATTTATCTTGATTATTGATATAATTATAGTTTTCATAATAATGTCAAAACGTATAGAGTATTTAATTATATAATCATAGTTGATGGTTCAAGAGGAAAAATAAATCATATATATGTTTAGATAATGGGTTAAGTCATTGGATGATACATAGAATGTCCTCTAAGATGCAAGATATAAGATGATATATAGAATATTCTCTAAGACGCCTCTACGTCAGTATGATGAAAAATGTTCAAGATTTTGTCTTGATCAAGTGGTCCACTTATGATTTGATCATAAGTCTTATAAAGGGATTAGTTCTCCTTTCCAACTTTAAAGTTATCCCGACCCTCTCCCATGTGCTACAAGATATCGTTAATGCAAAAGGATCATGAAATGATACGCAAAGAAGAAGAATGCTTGCTTGTATTCTGTTTGATTGATTGTTTTGTTTTCTTATCTTATTGTTTGAATTCATTTCATGTGTTCACTTGCATTCATGATGTTTTACTAAGGACTTATGTTAGAGAATGTGCATAAATGGTTTTGTTCATTAAAAACTAGATTGTACTATATGATCAACCCCTCATCGTAAATATCGTTCGACCTTAACATTAATTCAAAGTGCTTCAAGATACTCAAGGAAAGAACTTATTGTGATAATATATAATCACTAGCCTCCTATGGAATTATATGAAATGACATTGCAAGAACCAAATCAATGTAGTCAAATAAGTTATTCCTTCCACTCAAAAAGTTAAATGATTATGATGATGTTTAGAGTAGGGTCACATCAAACATAGGTCATCGTGAAAGTTATTGATCTAAATTGACCTTATAAAGATGATTATTGGCACGATTCCATCACCAATTTTATCGAATCATATGATGATGCCATTATCTACGATAATGGACAATGTTCTTAGTGATCCTATTGATCCTTATACGACATAGGTCACCCGATAAGGACGATGACCCTATGGAAATAACTTCATACCATGAAGTCCATGCTAGTGAGATTAATGACGATTGAGGATAAGATCTATTCTTCACATCGGCTAGAAACTCCTTAGGAGGATTACGTTGGGATTCCTATTTGATTCTTCCTTTTAAGATGTATAGGTATTATGAAAAAAAAAAGAAAGAAGAAGATAGTTGCCAGTATTGAAAAATTTAAAAGATATAGTTAGAAGTTGAGTGTCATATCGATCTCCTTTCACGCTTGGCCTTGATTTTCAAGGCCCCATGACACACGAACTGAAAAAGACAAATTTAATAACTTCAAGACAAGGGGCTTATGAGACTGATGGTCTCATTTTTAGATGGGTCACATCTTTTGTAAAGAAGAATGACGACTCTATGAATCTAGAGATTTATTAACAAGTTGTTAAATAAAATAACCATCAAGACATAAGTGTTTCTTACCATGTAAAGATGACCTATTTAAGGCTAAGTGCTCTCAAGATCGATCTAGGGAGTGAGTACCAGTAGTCCGAGTTGCTGAAGAGGAAGTAATGAAGATAATTTTTCCTGACAATGAATGATCACTATAAATTTAGCGATGCCATTGGTCTAAGAATAGCCCTCAAACTTTTAGGTCCTCAAGAACATTGTGTTCAAACTATGCCCACATTTACGTAGAAAAAAATTGAAGTGTTCATCGTTTAAAAAAAAAAAAGTCCTAGGTATATTTTCTTTTAGTAGTATGCTAATATGTGATAATGAAGATAACATGAAGTTTGAAAGATAATGAGTTCTCCATGAAGTACCATTTTGGTAAAAAAAATGAACTCAGTTACACATACAATCAGACACAAGTGATGCTCGCTAGGCTTCATGAGGCTGCGTATGTAATGATGAAGGAACCAAGCATGTGAAACCCAAATGATGAAGTCCTAAAGAGAGAAGTACTAGATAAATAACATAAGCCTCGGTTGCGGTCCATTTAGGAATAAGTCTTATAGGAAGAATGTGAGGAATATTATAAGCCTGAGTTACGATCCATTTAAAAAGTACAAAGAAGTATAAGGATATAACCATAAGCCTGGGTTGCGATCCATTCGGAAAGGACACGGATGTATAAGGATGAACAAATAGTTATGACATGAAACATGGAGATACGAAAATAAGTCACAAGTACCCAGCATGTCAATGTGGAGAAAAAAAAAGTAGAGCATCAGAAATCCTATTAGATGATGATGCATGACGTTAAGAATTCATAGACCAGACCTTCGCTGAGTATCCGACGCACATAGTGGAGCGCAAGGTGCAACGCCAGAAGAACAACGACGTAATCATGGTCAGAGTAGCTTGGCATTTCCATAAAGGCGATGATGCGACATAGGAACTTGAATCGAAAATGCGCCAAGAATTCTTTCATCTTTTCGGTAAGCCCTCTACTTAGTGCAAAATTCGAGGACGAATTTTCTTTTAAGGGGGTAAGAATGTAACAGCCAGCAAAAGATAAAAAAAAAAGAGGAAGAATCGGTCAACAGAATTAAAAGATAAAAGTCGAATAGGAGTGGAGATAAATGTTATCAGATTTAACGATATCAGATTAATCACGAGAAGAGTCTTATATGAGGGAAACAAACCAAGCATTAAATCTATTTATTCCCTCAACCTCACGACCTCTCTCTTCCCTCTTCCAAGGTTGTTGATCTATGCGTGACCAGAGAAGGGAGAAATAATTTTTCCGAGGAGGAAAGGGCGCAGGGAGTTCGAAGAGAGACACGGGTGATAATTAACCGCGAATCGAGGTGGGTGAATCGAAATCACCTTGCATGCCCTCTGAATTATCTCAATTCATGCCCGAATCGTTATGAAACGAATATGAATATGATTCAAGTTATTGTTTTTAATTGTTTGTTTTCTTGAATTCTTTGATTGGTTGATTGTTGCATGCCTAGTTATTTTCTGTTTGTTATATTTCTGTATTATTGATTGCTAAGGTGTAAGATTTAGATAGGAATTTCGTTTTCGGTCTTATAACGCAATTTAATTTTTTTAAAAGTAGAAGTATTACGGCCGTAAGAATTGTTTGGCCGTAATTTTCTTACGGTCGAGAAAAGGGATAGAGAGAAGAGAATTTCGGCCGTAAAAGGAATAGAGAGAATAGAGTTCGGCCGTAAAAGAAGAGAGAGAATATAATTTCGGCCGTAAAAAGAATAGAGTTCGGCCGTAAAAGAAGAGAGAGAATATAATTTCGGCCGTAAAAAGAAGAGAGAGAAAAGAAGAGAGAGAAAAGGGAAATAGGTTGTTACGGCCGAAGAGTTAGATTTCGGCCGTAATAAAATGGAAAAGAAAAAGAGGGAATATGTCGGCCGTAATAGATGTCGACCGTAACAGATGCGTTTTACGGTCGTAAAAAAATCCGAGAAGTTGAGAGAGAGACGAAGAGAGAGAAAAGGAAAGATGGATCGTTACGGCCGAAGAGTATAGTTTTACGGCCGTAACGGGATAGGCCGTAACGGATGGGCGTAACAGGTGATGGCCGTAACGAAATAAGAGTTGAATTATTACGGCCGAAGTAGAAAAGAAAATATGGTTTTTACGGCCGTAACGTAATCAAGGTTAATTTTTACGGCCGTAACGTAATAAAGGTTAATTTTTACGGCCGAAAAATAAAAGGACTCTCGGACGTAAAATCCAAAGAATTAGGGTTTTACGACCGTAAAGTGAAGAAGATTCTTTGGGCATAAAATTCAACAAAATTTACCTATTAATCTCTCTTTATTTTTATATGAATATTATTGATTTCTTTATAATTCCAACATAAACTCTTTGTCTTGATTTACCTCATACCGATCATATCTCCTTCATCACATGATACAAAGAATGAAAAGATAATAAAGTGATTAATAAGTTCAGATGAAAGATTAATGATGGGTTGCCAGTCCAAGCCAAGTGCAACAAGATAAGGGTCGCTCCCTTGGTCATGGTTTGATCACCCATTGACCCGCACAAGGCCGTATCGTTTGCTGGGCATACCCCAAGAATTAAAGGCACCTCAAAGTCACCCTGATTGTTAATTAATAACCAAGATCGACAAGCATGTTCAAGTTCAAGTTCAAGTTCAAGTCAAGTCAAGTATGTCATGATTCCAAGTTTACTATGTACTATTGATCCTCATGATTCATGATATCGTTGATCTTATCCTTATTATGATCCATGATACTTATATGTTATCTTTCATGCTCAAGTTAAGCCTGATTAATTATCGCTGATTATTATATTCATGTCATGCATTGTATATCATGTGGTTCCCCACTAGGCTGTAAAGCTTACGGGAGGACCTCCTCCCCTGTGTCTGATTTCCACAGGACCAGGTCAGTAACGTGGTGGAGTAGGCGTGTGGTGATGAAGCTCTGGCGATAGGACAACACATGAACCATAGGGCTTTTAGAGTGTTATTCAGTTTTCATTTACCTTCCGCAATTTAAATTCATGATGTAGAACTCAGTTTATCCCTTAGTAATGACATAGTTACTTTTAGACTTCCGCATAATTATGTTATCTTCTTTTATTTTATTATTTTTCCGCTGACGTGTCTCAGTTCTTTTTGATTGAGATATGATCAATATTATGGTCAAGTTATAGCATGCCGTAGCGTCTCCAGGTTGGTCTTCGCCACGTGGCGGGGGTCGATTTGGGGGCGTTACATGTTTAATAAGTATATTAAGGGAATTCAAAATTTTCTTAATCTTCCTTTAATGATGTGTAAATGTTTGGATTAGGACATGGAAGAACAAGCATTTTGTTCTTAAAATGGAAGATTAGAGAATGTGCATTATGATATGGATTTGTGCCATTTTCTCTTTATGATTATTGTTATATTGATGAACATGTTTAGAGCTAGAATGTTCATTATTATGTATGCTTAGTTATGATCATATCACTTATTAGTAGGTTCAATGTTCTCTATGCAAAATCTCTACTTCATGATTATTGTGAAAAAATTCTTCTGTATGATCCATATGATGACTAGAGCAAATGTGTGCTCCATGTATAGATGAATGCATGTTTTGAAGAATGTTCAAGTAGTGATAGTTTTGGCTCAACGTTCCAGGACAGTTGACCAAAATCCTTTCGGTCGCCTATTTTTGGAAGGTCCAAAATCTCCGACGTCGACGACGACCATTTCAGTCGGCCGAACCCCATTCAGCGATTGTCTGAAGCCCTTTCGGTCGCCCAATTCAAGAATGTACGATTTCTTGAGCATTAGCGAACGTTGGGGTGCCTAGTTTAGACGTCCGCATGACCCATAGATGATTTTAAATAAGATTAGAATATGCAATATGTATTGAATGATTGTATGTATCGATATATGTAATTAAAAGTCAAATTTGTATGAATGTATCTTGTTATAATCGTGGAGGGAAAACGAGTTCCACGCCTTAGTGGTGACGTTTCTCAGGGAAATGAGTTCTACCCCTTAGTGGTAACATTTCCAAGTTGAGACGAGGCCACTCCTAGTGGTGGCATTGCCACCCCCAAAAAGATCCCAGCCTAATTAGCGATGATCTCGCAAATCAATATGGTCTTACCAATCACAAGATAAAAAGTTATCTAATTAAAGATGAATAATGAATGACTTGAGACATAAAGATGAAGATGATAATGAAGTAAGCACCTAAAAGGGGACAAATGAATGTTCTCTTGTCATATCATGTTATGAATGAAGATGTTAAGTTAAGCAAGATAAGTTATGATATACCTTAGCATAGTATTAATAATGTTATATGCTTATCTTAACTTGCCATTATGATTTGTTCACATACTATGTAATGTGCATACGTAGCTCATGGCATGCATATGTTCTATATTTTTATTATGATGTCATGACATGTAGAGATCATGTTATAAGATCATAACATGCATGGACCTCAACATACTATAATGAAAGAAATTTCTTACACCATATGGAACCGTGTAGGTATGAACGAAGCATAAGCTTAGCGGTGGAGGCCTCATGACGGAGAGATTGCACATGTGGCTATCAAGCTACGGCCTAAGTTATGTTGTGGTATTTTATATTATGATGATAGACTCTTTAGCGAATACCTTTAAGTCGTGAACTTTTATATGAACTCGTTTATATATTATGAACAATATGTTCAGTCTTATGTTAGAGTATATGTGGCCCATGGGTTAGTATGTTATCTTGGAATTTATTCGCTTATGAAATCTTTCGATGTTTTATGTTATTATTATGTTTATTAGTATTATATTTTCGCTACGATGTTATATGAAATTAGGTCAAGAAGAAGTATATAAAAATAGCTCCGTCTAGGGTTTGACTTCTAAATTGGATCAGATTTTGGAAATGTTACAAAGTTGCCAATGCTCTTGGAATTGTCGAGGCATTTGGCGTCCACACTTTACAAGATCAATCACTACAAGAAAATCGCGATTTTCCGACGAATAATTTTCGACGGTTCTAAATCCGTCGCAATTTGCGACGGATTTTTCGACGGTTCCGTTTCTGACGGATTTTTCGACGGTTATGACCGTCGGAAATAATTTATATTATTATTTAATTTTTCGACGATTAGGAACGTCGATATTTTCGACGGATATCCATCCATCGTAATTTCTGACGACTTTTCTGACGGTTACGACCATCGGAAATAAAAAAAATTAAATTATATATTTTTAATATTATTATTAAAAATTTTCGACAGATTTTCTGACGGTCACGATCGTCGGAAATTAAAAAATTAATTATATTATTATTTAATTTTTCGACGATTAGGAACGTCGATATTTTCGACGGATATCCATCCGTCGCAATTTTCGATGACTTTTCCGACGGTTATGACCGTCGGAAATAAAAAAAATTAAATTATATATTTTTAATATTATTATTAAATTTTTTTCGACGGATTTTCCGACGGTCACGACCATCGGAAATAAAAAATTAATTATATAATTAATTATATTATTATTTAATTTTTCGACGATTATGAACGTCGATATTTTCGACGGATATCCATCCGTCGCAATTTTCGATGACTTTTCCGACGGTTATGACCGTCGGAAATAAAAAAATTAAATTATATATTTTTAATATTATCATTAAATTTTTTTCGACGAATTTTCCGACGGTCACGACCATCAGAAATAAAAAAATTAATTATATAATTAATTATATTATTATTTAATTTTTCGACGATTAGGAACGTCGATATTTCCGACGGATATCCATCCGTCGCAAAATCCGCCGCAATTTTCGATGGTCGTAACCATCGGTAAATGTATAATAATATCATATATAAAAGTATTTTATTAATATAACTAGCGACGGTCCAAACCGTCGCAATTACCGACGGTCCAAACCGTCGCAATTACCGACGGTTTTGACCGTCGGTAAAGATTACCGACGGTTCAAACCGTCGGTAAAATAAAAAATAAATATTATATATAACTAAATAAAATAAAAATATTTATTATTTACGTTTACAACGACCGAAATCGTCGGTAATTAAAATTTCGTTATCCCACTTTTTTTTTTCTTTTCCCGCTTTCTTTCCACTTTTTTCCTTTATATATTTTCCCTCCTCCCTCTTCTCTCTCCCTCCTCCCTCCACTCCTCTCTCTTTCCCTCCTCTCCTCTCTCCCTCTCCCGGCCGCGAGCACCGGATCGGCCTCTCCCGCGCGCCGGACGCCGGTGACCCTCCCACGTCGGACGCCGACGAGCGACCCTCCCACGCCGGACGTCGGCGACCCTCTCCCGCACCGGCGACCCTCTCCCGCGCCGGCATATCTCTCTCTCTCCCGCTCCGCACCGGCATCTCTCTCTCTCCTGTCGGCCGAATCCGGCCGTGCCCGTTCGGATCCGGCCGTGCCCGTTCGGATCCGGCCGCCAGGCTGCCGGATCCGGCCTCCAGCGGTCGGATCGGCGGCCAGGCGGCCGGTTCCGGCCTCCAGCGCCTGGATCGGCCGCCAGGCGGCCGGTTTCGGCCTCCAGCGCCCGGATCCGGCCGCCAGCGGTCGGATCCGAACGCCAGGCAGCCGGATTCGGCCGCTAATTTTTTTATATTTAAAAAATTATTTACGACGGTTGCGATCGTCAAAAGATCGACGGTTGTGACGTCCGTCTAAAGTTTCGACAGTTGGGACCGTCGAAAAGTTGCGACGGCTCGGACCGTCGGCCTTTTTCGGCGGTTGCAACCGTCGGAAATTTCGACGGCTCGGATCGCCGGCCTTTTCCGACGGTTGCAACCGTCGAACCGACGGTGACTTTTCCGGCGGTTGCAACCGTCGAAAAATTTCGACGGGTTGAACCGCCGGGGACTGTTCCGACGGTCAGAACCGTCGATATTTTCGACGAATTTTTTTCAACCGTCGCAAATCCATTTGCGACGAGCATTTTTCCGACGGATCGATTCCGACTGAAAAACCGTCGGTAATTGCATTACCGACGATTTTCGGGCTGATTACGAACCATCGGTAATCCACATTTTTCTAGTAGTGAATGAAGGAATATCTAAGAAAGGAACAAGCAAATTTTGGAATCTTTTGGAACTAACGAATTGGTGGTCCCAAAGCTGATCGAGTTTGTCCTCCAAAGATTTTGAATTTGAAAGGATTGAGGTGCAAGGATTTTCATATGTCATTTTACTCTTTGGGATAAAGGAGTCACCACAATCCAAGTGATCAATAAGCATAAACGGACCATGCATTCTGAAGTGAGTTTTGTTCAAGGAAATGGTTATGCGTAACTATTTATGGGATCCCTCTAAACATCTTATCACCTTACATTCAACATTCAATGATATACTTGATAAGATGAATAAGAGAAAGTGTAAAAAAAAATTAAAGAAATATTAGAGATCTGGTTTGTTGGATTTAGATGCATTGGGCCAATATACACTTGGTTTGGGGCAGTCGCAGTGGCACCAAACTAATGGAGTGATTTGACCTAGCAATTTGCCATGAGCAATGGAGGATGACCTTCCCTCAAGCTATAGTTATGGTACTATTTTATGTCACTCAGATCACAACACACTACTCCTTTGTACAAAAGCTCATATCGGCCCTCGCGAAGGAAGGCCTTTCTAATAATTAATGGCTTGGCACTCACATGAGGACTTCCAATCAATTCTACAAGGTTCATGGCTCACGAAAAAATATGCTCACTACAAATTTATATAATTTTCACAAAATAATTTAGGATTGGAACATTAAAGTTTTTAAAAATATCTTCATAATGGAAAATGTTTTTGCACGCTCGGTTGGAATACTAAAGACATTACAAAACAAAAGCTAAGTCTTTCCTAACACAATTGTAGTTTAAATTATCCAATGAGCTAGAGAGCGCAAGAAGAAATGTTTTGTTCTAAAAAACAAGATCACAATAGCTACAACATGGAGATCAGAACACAAGATACTTTCACACATTGGCTATCATTAAAAGGCATCACAAAATGTTGAAGGATGATGGTGATCAGTGGAAACAAACTAACGACCTACTCAAGAAACATATTGTTGTCTACTTTAAAACAAAGTTATCAACATTGATAGTTTAACTTAAACACATTTTGTGTCTCATAAACTCATATAAGTTGTATCGTAAAATCAAAGAGTATATGTTTCAAATATTTTCATTAAAAATAAGTATAATATTGCCAATAACATTACTACATTTGCATATATACTATATATAGTCATTATGAACATGTTAAATTCATTTGTTAAAACACCTATAGCATACAATATTGCCCAAGTAGATGATAGTATAATATAACAAACAAATTGATAACTAATAAATTTTAATAATTTCAACTATATGTTCTATAAAAGATGTGATATTTGTGAAATAGATGATAATAATTATCTATTAAAATAAAATATATTTGAGCTAACAAATAATTAAAGTTTATATTGCAAAGATATAGCTTATGAAATAAAAGATGAATATTCTAAGTTATGGTTCTACCTATCTTACCCACAAAAATTAATAAGTTGTTTGTAGGACAATTCTAAAGGCAAGAATCAATAAATGCAAAAGAAAAGAAATATTAAAATTATGACTCTGAATAGTTGAAGTGAGATTTTAAAAAATAAACAAAGTACAAAAAGGAAAAAAATCAATCATGAATTTACCATTGACAAGGGAAAGTTGATGACAATCAATTTCTTAAGAGTAACAATTTTTTTTTGTGATTAGGGAAATGAAGATATTCAATTACTATGGTGGGAATGATATTTAGAAGAGAAGGAACCATATACATCTTTATCAATTAATACCTTTAAATCTAATCTTATTTTATCATTTTTTCACCTCAAACATAGACTCTAAGATTCTACAAGTAAACTCGTAAGAGTCGACAGAGTTTAATGAGTTTAAACAATTGATTCGCAATTCAATTCGAGTTTACTTTTATTTTTTATTATAATAAGAGTTGACTCTACTTTGCACAATGTTTGTCTTGTGATATTAACAACTTTGCTTTAGAGCTCTATTCATTGAGGAAAGCATTGTGGATCAAGACTTGTCAAACCATTTTCCCCCTATTTGTTAGCCAAATTTAAGTAATTTGCAAGACATGTAATTACTAAAGAAATTAAGGATGTCGTCTTCACTATGGCACCTTACAAAGCATCGGACCCTGACGGATTTCAGCCTATCTTATACTAACACAATTGGTAGACAGTGGAACAATCGAAAACCTCCTACCTATGTTAGACCTTCTCTGGTCAAGAGCCACTATAGTCAATCAATAACACTCCCATTGTGCTAATTCCAAAGACAGAAAACCTAAATAGGAAAAGTGAGTTTCGACCTATTGCACAAAGTGCAATACCACATATAAAAGTGTTACTAAAGTAATAATCAAGATACTACAATCTTGCTGATGTTTTTTTGGGAGAATGATCTTCCTCCGGACATTCTCCAACTTTTGAATCATGATGTATCAGGAGCTTATATTAATTGATAATGCATGGTAGTTTTTTTTTAAAAAAAAAGATATTACAAACAATTCTACCTGACATCATAGGGCCACATCAAACCAATTTTATCAAGGTTCGAAGCATTCATGACAATATCATAATAGCACATGAGTTATTCCATATTGTGAATAAGATGTGTGGTCGGAGGAATTTTTCATCAATCAAGGTTGACTTAGTTTTTTTTTGGTAGCCAGCCTCCGGTATGTAGGAAGCGGTGCCAACGACCCAACCCGTGCGACGCTAAAGAGCACACTGTCCAAAGTCGGTCCACCATCAAGCCCACCTAATTCGGTAAAGCCGTCTCAGGTCTTACAGTGGTAGGTGAGGCTCCCAACAAGAATTTTCTGCATTCACAAGACTTGAACTCGAGACCTTGCTTAAGCGAGGAGGAGTCACTTACCACTCCACCCATAAGGTTGACTTACTTTTGACAAACTAAAGTGGAATTATATAGCTGACACAATAAATGTTGTTGGATTTCCACAAGACTGAAGTGTATTACTTCATCTTCAACACAAGTCTTGGGGACAACTGTTGAAGAGCAGGTAAAGTAGGGTAATTCGACAAGGATAACCAGTGTCTCCATACATTTTTTTGCTATGTATGGAAAGGTTCGCCCACCTGCACTACAAGAAAAGTTCCATATCGCAACGGACAAAAATCGTTCGTATAGATGATAATATATGTTGGCATAAACTTTTTTTTATCATCTCTAACGGACAAAAGGGTCTGTTGGTTATTCTCATGTTAGTAAAAATCTATACCAACATAAAATTGTCATTTAGATAAAATCAAAACTTTGCCATTTGCTAATAAATATTGCCCGTTAATATAGAATAACATTTTGTTAACAATTTTCATGACTTATGCCATCAGACGCATGTCTCACTTGGTTGTTTTTTATTTAAAAAATTCCAACCTAAAAATAGTTTGTTAGAAAAATAAAATTTAGATAAATAAATATTAACTATTAATCATTATCATTTGATATCTCTCCAAATCATAACTAAACCAATCTAACAAATAATTTGTTAAAAATCAAGTTTTAATAAACAAATATTAGTCAATAGTCAATAATGATGATTATATTTTAATATTTTCCAATTTGTAATTAAATCATTTTCATAATACTTGATACTAAAACTTTATTTAAAGTATAATACAAATAATTAAATGAATCCATATGATTTTATTTCATCAATGATAGATGAAAAGTAAATATATAAATGAATTATTTCGAGTACATAAGATGAAAAAAATGCTAGCACAAGGCAAAATAGGGGTGAGCAAATTCAGGTTCGAGATCGGGTCAGACCCAATCTCAACTCAATTTGCTCTAGTTTTTAGAAATGGAACTCGATCCTTGTTCTAGTGGGGACCATGACGTCCCCATCAAACTAGGATAAAAATCGAGAAATTCTTCATTGTCCCGGTTTGACCATAAAAAATCAATGAATAATTAAAATAATAAAGAAATTTAATATTATTATATAAATATGATAACTATTAATTAAATTATATATATGATAATATAATATCATGTATATTTGAGACATATATTTAATAAAATTTGAACAATTCAAATATCAAAATTGATATTTACATTATTATAAACATAACATACATATGCTCCAACTACACAAGTTTTTTTTATAAAAAAAATAGAATAAAATCATTCGATTTCAAAACTCTAGTGTCATTCAATTGCAAAGAATCTTCATTCAATAACTTGAATTTTGTCTTTCCCCCACAATTCATAGGCATCATCCACCGTGGCTTGGAATTGTGCATTTCTCACCCTACCACCACAAGATCGTATAATATTAATACAATGAAAATACTAAATTGATGCAATAGTACAAATAAACATAATAAAAACTTTATCTACTAACATTAAGATAATAAAAACAATATAACTTGAGGGGAAAATCATTTTCTAGCATTTGGAAACTTTTGGAGTGAAACAAAAGAGAGATAGAATTGTAGAAAAGAAGAGGAATCTAATAATTTGTGAAGATAAATAACTTGATGAAATAGTATTTATGTCAAATTCAGTTTAGGGATGGTTATGGAAGGCCAAGTGATGGAAAAAACAAGAGAAAAAAGTTTGAATATCATATTATTTTTTTCTTATTGTTATTATTTATTAAACACGTATAATAAAATTCCAACAGCTATTTAAAATAACTAACTTTAAGATATAGCCAATTATTTATCAATCTTAATGTTTAATGAAATAATACCAATGACATATATATATCCATAAGCATAAATATATATTTGCTAATATTTTTATTTATTGGTGAAAATAAGGATATACCAACAATAATTTTTCAGCAATATCGACATTTTTTGCATTCGTTGGAAAATGGCAATCTTTTTTTGCAGTTAATGAAGTTGTAGACATGAAAACACATGAGAGTTGGAAAGGACGACCCTCCTCTCTTCGTCTCTTCTTTGCAAATGATATATTTTGTTTGCCGAGACATCAAACTCTTGTGACATTCTTGCTAAGCTCTTTGCATCTGGCAAGACAATCAATAAGAAAAAGACCTCCGTGTACTTCACTAATATCTCGTTTGGTGTAAGAACAACATAAGGAATAATGCTTTGTTCCCACTTTTCTGACTAAAAACCTAATTTTTGAGGTTGTGGGCTCCACCATAATAATAACAAAAAATATGAAAAAATTTGTGTTCTTGCGCGCTTAAGAACATAATTGTTTTTATTGGACTTTGTGTGTTGAGTATTGGATTAATTTGATCTTACTTTTAGATAGATCCAAATATAAGATCTCAACTAAGAGTTAGTGAATTCTCGGAATTATTATATTTAAGGAAGTACATTGGAGTGCCTCTAATCCAAGGTAGAGTGAGAAAGCACCGCTTCCATCAAATCATCTCTACAATGAGTTTCAGGATTTCCGAATGAACAACACACGCCTTATCACTTGGAGGAAGGGTCACACTTGTACAATCAATAGTGCATTCTATCCCTACACATGATGCAAACTATGTAAATCCACAAAGAGTGATACAAGATGCAGAATTACAATACATTACGTTCTTATGGGGATACACTCCAGACAAACGCAAACTTCACTCAGTAGCCTGAGACATGAAAATACAACCTAAGAAAATAGGATGTATGTGACTCACAATATATAAAATCATGGTGTGAGGAGATTAGAATGACAGAAAACAATATACTTCCTGTGAAAGGGTCTCATATGAAGAACAGTTGCATCTAGATGTATGTTTACCTCCACACAAGTGGTTATCCTTACTTCATAGGAAAATATCGGATTAACATTTAAAATTTATAAGTTCTCTAAACTATTATGACACAAACCGTATGTATACGGTGTGTTAGTGCTTGAGGTTCATCCCAAGGAAAGTCTTTGTGAATTTTGAATCCGAATTGAAATGTAAACCGCCAAAAACAAAGAATGAATTGAAACAAGTAAAGTGAAGAGTTCTTTTAAAGTATATGGTTACTCTAATTTTTAGGATGTTTATGATATTAAAGGAAGATAAGAAGAAAGAGGAAACAAGATTTGAAAAGTTCAACTACTTAATAAGAGGAAAATTACACCAAATGCCTTCCAACTTTAAAGTTTGCTCAATGATATCCTCCAACTTCACTTTGTAACACCAATGCCTTTCATATTTTAACTTGTTTTGCCTTATGCCCTTTTTACTTGGGATAGGCGATCTCTGGATTTTTCATCGACGTGGCGTCCATGTGGCCATCTCCTCTCTTCTTCATCAAATAGTCGTCCGACGTGACACTTAAAATTACACCAAATGCCCTCCAACTTTACGGTTTGCTCAGCGATACTCTCCAACTTCACAACGCCCTCCATCTTTTAACTCGTTTCACCCGATACCCTCTTTACCTGGGACATGCAGTCTTCTAATTTCTCGCCGACGTGGCATCCACGTGGTCATCTCCTCTCTCCTCCACGCAAATAGTCGTTTGACGTGGCACGCTCCGACGTGACACCACATATTAAATCCTCTTACTTACCATAAGTTAACCCACTCATTGTCAAATTATTTCCTTATTTTCCCCTTTGATGTCGTTTGTGTGAAACCTCCTTCGTCGTTCGCACTCCTTCGTCGTTCGCTCTTCTTCATTGTTCGTCCCCTTCATCGTTTGTCGATAACCGCCTTTGCTAAGCGTCGCTGTCCGTTCGCATTCGTCGTCGTCCACTGTTAGGATCCATCGCGTAAGGACTGTTGAAACACGGGAGGGAGAAGACGAAACACCGCATGAAAGAAGGGTCGCCAACGTCCTCTACTTTCGGTATGTAGATTCGTTTATATACCACAGCAACTCAATAATATATACTCAACGCACAAAAGTATATAAACGAATCTACATACCAAAAAGCAAAGGATGCCGGCGACCCTTCTTCCTCGCGATGTTTCATCTTCTCCCTCCCATGTTTCGACAATCCTTGCGCGATGGATCCTAACAGCGGACGACGGTGAACGCGAATGAACAACGACGCTTGGGCGAAGACCGCGGCTGGCGAACACAAACGACGAATGTTGAAGGAGGCGAATGATGAAGGAGAGCAAACAACGAAGGAGGTTTCACACGAACGATGGCAAAGGGGGAAATAATGAAATAATTTAATAGCGAGTGGGTCAACTTACGACAAGTAAGATGGTTTAATATGTAGTGCCACGTCGGATGGCTATTTGCGTGGAGGAGAGAGGAGATGGCAACGTGGACGCCACGTCGACGAGAAACTGTGAGACCGCCTGTCCTAAGTAAAGAGGGCATCAGGTGAAATAAGTTAAAAGATGGAGGGCGCTGGTGTTACAAAGTGAAGTTGGAGGGTATTACTGAGCAAATCTTAAAGTTGGAGAGCATTTTGTATAATTTTAAGTGCCACGTCGGTTGACTATTTGCGTGGAGGATGAAAAACTGGGAGACTAAATGAGTTAAAAGATGGAGAACATTGGTGTTACAAAGTGAAGTTAGAAGGCATCATTGAGCAAACCTTAAAGTTGAAGAACATTTTGTGTAATTTTTTCCTCAATAATATCACAAACTAAGGACTTACGGGGGATGTTTTTGCTTAGGAATAATTTCCTTTGTGCTTTAAATCATGGTTAAGAATTTAGATTGCCCCTCGATGTGCGCATAGATAAGTATTCGTGATAAGAATCAATGACACTCTCGTGTACACGAATGGTTCAGTTTGCGCACGCTGATGGAATCCAATATCTGTTGGAAGATAAAGGATAAATTAGGAAAATAATTTAGCACATAATAAAGTAATCAAAGAACATTTTTTTTAGAAAAGAAAATATCATTGCATGATATATTCTATCACATTAAAACTCAAAATAAGATGACACATAAATAAGCATACAACTTCAGAAGATGCAAGATAACAACATGAAAATAATGCATAAAAAAGTGAGAGATCATGCACACACTCCACCACTAACCACACCACTACCGCTAATTATATTACCACGTAATCATAACTATCACATCACCACAATTATCCATTAACTCCATAGTTAATTTTCTCTTTTTCAAAATAGAAAATAATGTTGATAATATTTTTTGAATCACATTTCAACACTCCTTGATTCAAAATTGCAGACTTCAAGAAATTTTATGAAAAATGCATGCTTGCGTATAGGAGAAGCTTTGGTGAACAAATATGTCATTTGTTCATCCGTGTCACAGAATTCTAATTTGATTTCTTCATCCTCCACTAAGTCACGAATAAAGTGATGGTGTATCTCAATGTGCTTTGTTCGTCCATGCATAATTATATTCTTGGTCATTGCTACTGTTGATTTGTTATCGTAAAAAATAATTGTTGCTTCATTTTGTGATTGATGGAGATCCAATAAAATTCTTCTTAACCAAATTGCTTGACATGCAATAGATGTAGAGGTATTATACCCTGCTTCAAAAGATGAGAGGACAACAGTTGCTTGCTTCTTCTAACACCGTGATTCTGCACATGATCCAAGATTAAAAATACTTCCTGAAGTGCTCTTTCTATCATCCAAAGATCTTGGCCAATCACTATTAGTAAAGTCAAACAACCTAAAATTAGAAACTTTAGAATACCAAATTTCAAGTCCACCGTGTCAGCAATATAACACAAAATGCGCTTGGCTAGTCTAAAATAATATTTTGTTAGAGAATGCATAAATCTGGATACAAGACTAACATAAAAAGAGATATTTGGTCTTGTGTGAGTCAAATAAATTAATCCACTAATCAAATTTCTAAATATTCTTTCATCAGCATGACTTGTATCGTCATCAAGTTTGAGCTTTTCATTCACATTCATAAGAGTGTCGTCAGTTTTGCAATTGAGCATATTGAACTTGTTAAACAAATTGTTAGCATATTTCTTTTGAGAAATAAATATGTCATCAACACCTTGCTTCACTTCTAATCAAGAAAATAGTTTAATAGTCTCAAATTTATCATTTCAAAATTTACCATCATGCACGCTTTAAAATTAACCACAAGTAATTGAGAAGATCTCATATATACATCAACATATAAGCAAACTATAATAAATTCAGCCCATTTTTCTTTCAAATAGAGTGTTGGCTCAATTTCATTCTGCGAAAACTATTGTCAATAAAAAATGAATCAATCTTATTGTACCATGCACGAGGAGCTTGCTTTGGGCAACATACGTAGAGGATAAAAGTTCCCTCTCGGGTAGGAGATCACAAAATCAATAAAAATATGACCAAAACAAAAAGAAGAAGAAAATGCAAAGCGGGGAGCGAAACAAGTTTAGCTTCAAAACACACAACTCTTGATTCATTCTTTGGTGATTGACACCATGTACCACCTCTTGGCATGTTTACAACACTTCAATGGAAGACATCCCTTTCAGGCAGGGAATCAAAGATCATGCATCATCCAAACTGAAGACTACCGAACACCATCACATAAATGTCAATGTCATAGAAATAGAGCTTGTTCGAGTTGCAAGAAGATAACTCTATTCAGCCTTTGTACATCTCGACATCAGCTAACCAGAGGATAGAACTCCCTCTTAGGTTGCATTCAAGACAAGCTCTAGAGCTCAATCAGCACACATAATCATTATATCATATTAAACAGAATGAAACAGGAATTGATTCATTAGATCAACAAAGAAAGATCAGGAAATAAACAAAGAACAAAAGATCCGAAACAATCACATCCCCCAGCCTTAGTGGTTGATTAGTTACACAACATGTTCATAAGGAGTGACACAACATTCTTGAATACATTCATGGTAATGTTCATAACACAAATGCTAATCACCAAAAATCCTCCTTCTCTCCCTTCTCTCGCCAAAAGATGAACCCTTGAACTTGCGTATCCAGTTTACCCACTACCAAGATGAATCTCTACCTCCCCCTTTTCGTTGCCTTCAACCTTCCTTTTATAGCCCTGTCTTGAGCCTTGCTAGCTGCTATTCTACTTGTCTCTTTTTTCTTTATTATGTTTTTTGTCCCCTAGTGCATTCATTTCCCAATGAAGCTTCCTCCATAGTCGAGTCTATAGTAGTGTGTGGTAGGTCCCCCTTTACAAAAAGAGACTATTTGTTGTGGGTTGTTTGGCCTCATCCGTTAGGAACTAAGCAACCCCTTTATCTTCAAAATAACTTATGGAACTCGGCTTCAGCACACTCCTCCAGTTCAGCATGGGCAGAAGTTCTTGCAAAGGGGTTAGGCAGTAAAGGAAAAGCAAAATTGAGCCTTTTCATCAATAAGTAAACTTATGTGTGGAGAATTAGAAATTGTTGGATATAGAGACAAATCATGCATTAAGGGCTGAAATCATAATCATTTTCGAACCAAATGCATGCCTAACAGAGGTGAAAACATATATATAAATTCTCCACATTAGTACAAGGGTAAGGAATATCAAGAAGTTAAATTCAGCATTGTTGGCGAAAGATTGGGTGGGCATTGCTCATAAAACCACATGAATTAGGGTGTGAGTATTAAGAGGCAAATATTCACAAAGATTTGGGGAGGGGAATAAGATACTAGTAAAACATGGCGAAAGATTTGGTGAACGATAAGGTGTTGTTTTGGAAGTATGAACGGAGACCAGGAAGATGTGCTTTGGCCGACGACACTATCAAACTATTGGATGCCATATCACAATAGCCAGGGTAAATTACACGAATGATCCCCCAACTTTGAGTCGATTTCCAGTTAGTCCCCCAACTTCAATTTATAACCAGAACGTCCTCCATCTTTCGATTTCTTTCACGCTCAGTCCCCTTGACCGGTGATAGTGGATTTTCCGATTGCCTCGCTTACGTGGCGTACACGTGATCAGTTTCTTTATCATCCACATCATTTTTACTAATCCACGTCATTTTACGTGCGCTACAGTAAACTGAGAAACTGTTTCCCCGCTATAATATTAAATACGTTTCACCTGTGGTCCCTTCCCGTCTCGGTCGAAGTAACTTTGCTTTCCCCCAAAAGTCCCCCCTTTCTCAGGCATTCTCTTCCGATCTCGGCGGTCGCCGATCTCGACAAGCGCCGGTGATCTCTTCGGCGAAGACGAGAGTCCGTGGGTGACAGGTGGCGAAGATCTTTCTAGCGTCGGCAGCATTTGTGCGAATCATCACGTTTGTGCGAATTGCGGTGAACCCTAGGTAATTTTTTCGCCCAAAATCTAAGTATGTCGTATGTTTGACTCCATTTGCTTTATTGTTGGCGACTGTTTGTTGTCGTGAACATTTTTAATCGTTTTTTAGTGCCGAAAAGTGTCGTGGTCCCCAAAACCCTAAATTCGTTTTGCATGGTCCCCCTGACTATGAATGAGGGTCCACAACACTTTATTTTTGACATATTACTATCCCATTGTATTTCTGAACAAGTATTTAATTCTTCCCTAGGGTTGCAGTTGTCTTCAGTGTCGTTATGTGAAGATGGACAATAGTCGTACTGGTGAGTGAGTTATTATCGTTTTGTACTTATTTAATTCTTCCCTATGTTATATTTTAATGTTATTTGATTTTCTTCTTCTGTAGATGGTCTTTTTGATTTGCACGTGCATTATAACGGACACAAGGATGAATGGGGGTACCATGATGGTGAAGTGGAAACATATATGAATTGTGATGGTGATTTAATGTCAATGATTGCGCTAGATGGCACATGTAAATCCATTAGGGTATAAGGTACTGTCTCATATTTATGGATTGAGCCAGGGAAAGACTGACAGAGTGGCCTAAGAACGTTATCCAATGACTTAGATGTGTTAGACATGTGCAAAGAAGCTACTAAGTTGGGCAGCATTGACATTTATCTCTGGCACCTGACTAGGGCAGACCTCGAAGCAATGTTCAACTCATGCATGTCACCACTCCCACCAACCTGAATCGTGGTCATAGAAGAAGTAGTAGAGGATGAACCAGAGGCCCCTGCACTGCAAGAATAGATGGCCAATAGGAAAAATGTAACACCACAGATGCAACATGAGGATCCTGCAATTGACAGTGAAAATGAGGATGCATATATATTAAATGATGTGGATTACAATTTCATGGAAGGTGATGAAGACCTACAGGAAACAATTAATAAGGCTCAGGAAAATAAGAGGTGAGATGACTCTTTTGTTAGTGCCCAAGTTGCTAGTGAAGGCTTGAGTATGACTCTGAGGAATTGATATCTTCATCTGACATAGATTCAGATGACAATGGAAAAAGGTCAAAGGACCCTTGTTTTAATGCAGAGAAAATGATGGATGACCCTACATTTGAAGTAGGCATGAAGTTTAGTAGCAAATCAGAGTTCATGGAGGCCTGCAGGAACCATGTGATTAAGCATAGATATCTAATAAGGTTTTTAAAGAATGACAATAGGAGGGTGGTAGCTGAATGCCATAAGGAGTGTGGTTAGAGGATTATGACAGCTCCAGAGCATCATAAAGACCCAATGGATATCACCTGACAGATTAAAAGATTGCAGCCTAATCATACAAGCCCTAAAGTTTTTAAGAGTAACCATCTAACTTACAAGAAGTTGGCTAAGTTATATGAACCCAACTTTAGGAGTGCACCTACCTGGGAACTTCAAGGACTAATTGATCAGGTGAAGAGAGAGCTTAGCTACACAATCTCTAGGATGAAAGCTTGGAGGGCAAAGGACCTGGCTTTAAAAACTATTCATGGTGATGGGGCTGAACAATATAAGTTGCTTTACAGATATAGGGCTGAGCTGCTGAGGGCCAATCCTAGCAGCACTATAAATGGTCTGTTTGAAGACCTTCAGTGGAAGGGGTTTTATGTTTGTTTGAAGGCACTATCTGATGACATGAAGAGTGGATGCAGGCCCATTGTGCGTTTGAATGGCTATTTTTTGAAGGGAATATATGGAGGGCAGCTACTCAAAGTTGTAGGAATAGATGCAAATGACTGCATCTTCCCCATTGCATATGCTATTGTGGAAAACGAATGCAATGCTACATGGACTTAGTTCATTGAGGGACTAAAGGGAGATTTGGATATGAACAATGGAAGGGGATGGACCATTATGAGTAACAGACAAAAGGTATTTTTGTTATACAGTTGTGTGTGTTGTTAAAAACTTCATTTATATCACATTTACTTATGTATAAAACTTATTTGTTAATTCTAGAGTTTAGTCAACAGTGTGAATCTTGTTTTGCCATCAACAGACCATCGAATGTGTGTCAGGCACTTGTGGGCAAACTTTAGAGATAAATGTAAATATTTATTACAACTAACTATTTGTCTATTAAATATTTTACAACTAAATATTGGTTATATGCAGGTTTTAAAAGTAAGGAATTTAAGGATCTTTCGTGGAGTATTGCTAGGGCTACAATTTCTGAGAAACTAGAATTTCATTTACAAGAACTTGAGAAGAAATCACAAGATGCCAGGGAATGGGTTAGGCAAAGGTCGACTGATAGTTGGTCTAAGGCTTCTTTCTCTATAGTCCGTAAGTGTGATATATTATTGAATAATTTATCAGAATGGTTTAATAAATATATTCTAGATGCAAGGGACAAATCAGTTATAACAATGCTTGAGATGATTCGAACAAAGTTGATGACAAGATTGTGGAAGAAGAAAGAAATAACGAAGAAACAAAAAGGCGTCTTGTGTCCCAAAATTTCTAAGAAACTTGAATTCGTGGGAACCTACTTACTCAGGTGGCCCAAGAGTTCAAGTTAGCAGTCAAGGTGCACAATATGTTGTAGACATGGAGGTTAGAGAGTGTAGCTATAGGAGGTGGCAATTATGTGGTATTCCTTGTGCACATGCAGTGGCATCTATTCTAGGGAACAATGAGGACCCGGTAAATTATGTGGATCAATGTTATCATCTATAGACATATTTAAAGATATATGACCCAGTAAATTATGGTGAACAAGGGTCAAAAGGATTTGAACCCAGCATGTCAGTGTCCCAAAGGTCTTCTCAGGCAAAACAGGTGCCTTTTTTACTGTTTAGGCTATTTTTTACTATGATCAGTCTTTTACTAATGATTTCAATTTGCAGAAAGAAGGGTCAAAAGAATTTCAACCCAGCATGTCAGGGTCCCAAAGGTCTTCTCAGGCAACAACATCGACTTCGCGCTCTGTGAAGAAGAGGAAAAGGAATGCTAGGAGTTTACAACGATCAACCTTGTGTAAATTGTTATATTTTGGCACCACCTAAGTGTTATCATCTAGAACATGGCTTCTATTTTGGCACCACCTAAAACATGGCTTGTATTTTGAGGACACCGTTAGCTGGCCCCTAAGTGTGTCCGGTAATATGTTATCCAGGATTTATGATGTACGAACTAATCTCATGGTCCTGTTAGCTGAATGATATATTGTAATGTAATGTTAAATGGGTTGCAATGAGATCTTCAAGTGCCATGTTTGTTAAATTAATGTTATCTTGTGGAGTAAAGTTCGTTAGATAATTTACATGTTTGTTAAATAAATGTTTTCAAGACAATAACCAGAGCGTTCATCATCTTTAATTTCACTTACAGGGTTAGTCCACCAACTTCAAGATAATAACTTTAAACGTCCCTCAACTTTGGTTTCTCTTTTAGTCCCCGAACTTTAAGATGATAACCTTAACGTCCCTCAACTTTAGTTTCGCTTGCATGATTAGTCCCCGAACTTTCTTAAGTAGTAACTTCGGGTCTTCAAAATACAGGTAAAATGCAAAATGCAAGGATTCAACGACGAACATTTGAAGTGGTAAACTTCAACGACATACAACTTTAACTGTTAAAAACATTCTTGTTCAGCTACATAATGCGATACTTCAACTAGTAAAATACAACTTCCATTATTTGAAGAGATACATTACGAACAACACCAAACATAATGCTACCAACTTCCTAATAACTTGCATGTGGTTCTTCCTCTGTGATTCAATTTCAGCTTCCAGTTGATCATTTTTTCCTTCTCCAAGTTGATTGCAGCCTCCAAAGTTTCCATTCTACTCAAAAGCCTGTTGATGTTTACTTTGTCCACAGGAGGATCCACGCAATCGAAGTAGTCACATGATCTGCTACGCTAGTGACAGAAAGAGAAACAAGCAATCAGAGTATGAAATTCACAAAATATGCTGGGTGATGATCAACAAAGTCAATGGTACTCACTCCATAGTTTTGACATCCGTAAAACATGTGTCCAGGATTGATTCCGGTCCAAGAAGTCCTAATGACTGCTTCCTCCCCACATCCGCATCTTCTTAAAGGATTCTTGGACTTGCTCGTTGACATCGCTCGAGACCGAACAAAACAACAATAGAAAACCCTAGTTTTAAAGACAAATCAGTATTTGTTACGGATAAAAAAACTCGATTGCCGACGAAAACCATAGCATAACCTATGTTTTCCTACCTGTGACCCTGGCGACCACTGCAGCGCTCCGAGCGTTCCTCGGCGAAAAAAACTCGAATGCCGACCCTGGCGACAGCCGTGACGTAGCTTCCGACCGATCCTGGCAACGGATGCAAACTTCGCCACCAAACAGAATGTCGGCTGCTGAGATCGTCGCCACTTGTCGAGCACGCCATCACTTATCGAGCTCGCCACCGCCTGAGAAGGGGGGAAGGGTTTCGTCTTTTGTGGGGAAATGACAACATATTAAGAGGGATTTCATAATATAATATCATAGAGGGGAAACGGTTTCCCCTTTCACGTCCGCAAATGATGTGGATTAGTAAAAATGACGTGGATGACAGAGAAATCGATCACGTGTACGCCACGTAAGCGAGGCAATCGAGAAACTCACTATCACCGGTCAAGGGGACTGAGCGTGAAAGAAATCGAAAGATGGAGGGCGTTCTGATTATAAATTGAAGTTGGAGGACTAACTGGAAATCGACTCAAAGTTGGGGGACTATTCGTGTAATTACAATAAAAGACATGGTGGAATATGATGGTACGTGGAATTGGGACATCCTGGAGCAATACCTACGTGAGGAAGAACTAATTGATTTTACCTACCACAAATACCTAGTTTGATAAGATGAACTAGTCAATGGAAGCTACTGGACTGTTTAGCACTCGTTCGACATATCAGATGATATCGGAACCTCAATGGCAAGCACAACAACTTTGGGAAAGTGTTGGAAAGGACCTTCCTATGTGTACTGCCCCATGAGAAATTACTCACAAATGAGCAACGTTATCGAAGATGCCTCACCAAGTCGGGCACTTGCACTAGATGCCAACAAGATGTGGAAACCATATGCATACATTCAGGGTATGTGTATGGGTCAAAGGAATTTGGAGGCTGTTGATGTTGAAATCATAAGAGAATTGGTTTTTCTAAGCTACGATAGGAAGTTTACTATCCTCCAACCATGAAGGAAGGCTGAACACACACTTGGATCTTGCATGGCCAATCATTTTTGCTACTGCTTGATGGAAGACATAACAGTAGAGGAATATAATTGTTATCCAAACTTCACAACTCCAGATAAACTAGCACAGGTCATTCTTAATGCGGCATCGAGTTTTATCCTTATTGCTGGATCAAATATAATATGGATGAAAGTTTTGTTATGTGCAACCAAAGAACCATCTAAGCAAAAGTGGGCAAACAATATAAGGAACACCTCGATAACTTGCTGGGGGGCTTTGTCGGACCAATCATTGCCACATCAGCTATCAAAACATAATTATGGGGTATATATGGGGCTGAATTTTGCTTGGAAACACTAGTTCAAGAGGATTATATTGGAGTCAGACTCGCTAATGGTAGTCCATATACTTAAGGAAAACATTCAAATTATTCTTTAGTTGAGGAGTGTTGCAAAGAGCATTCGTGATCTATTTGCAAAGGATCGAGAGGTACACATGACACATATAGACACATAACCAACGTTTGTGTTGATTGGATCGCCAAAGTCAACAGCAATGGGAAGATTTTTGTTTCCCAACATTGTTGTGTACCCAAAGTATGTATTAATACTTATTAGTTTCAACTTACTATGTAAAGGCTAACACCTCTTTCAACCATGGGAAAAAATAAGAAAATATTAGGATAATGAAACACACACACACAAAAGTTCGAGGGTTATATATATTACAATAGAAAAATATTACAAGCGTGGAAAGAATGTTATTTATAATTAAATAATAACACGTATAAATTGAGTAAGGATAATTGGAAAATAAAAAAAACATTCAAAAATATATTTCTAGGAAAATAATATGATAACAAGTTATATTATATATATTCGTACCGTGTAGGTAAAACTGTAATAGTGCAAATAATTAATATCTTTACTGAATTATAAATAATCTAATATAAATAAATTATATTCTATGTAATATTGTTACAAAATGTATATAATGAGATATGAACAAAAGTAAATGATAAATAAGGAATTAAACGTGGAAAAATTAAACTTTGCACTAGGCCAAGTTAACGGTTGATTCTCAATGGACATGAAATTAAATGATTAACACTTTGGGGCCATATAGATTATGAAACTAAATTCTTCCGAATTTTAGGTGAATAGTTGAATTAACAAATTAGTTCGGGTGCGTTTGGATGAAGTAAAATTTAATAATGAAGAATGAAATAGTTGATGCAATAGAAAAATAGATGTTATGTATTAATTTTAGTTTGTTTAAATTTAAATATATAAAATATAATTTTATTCAAAAAAATAAAAGTATAAAATAAAATTTTATTTTAACATATTTAAAAAAATGTTATTTAAATATAAAAAACATTTTGTAATAATTTCTATTTGATGAAATATGAATTTTTTTAATAAAATAATAAGTAATAAATAATACTATATTAATACCTTTTATAACAAATATATAATATTTGATAAATATTTTATTTTATGAGAAAACTGTAATATAAAGAAAAAAAAGAAAAAAACATAAAATTAAAAAAGCAAAGTGCTGTCAAATAAAAGAAATTAAAAAAATAGTAGCCTGGTTCCACCAAAAAGGTGGTGGAATCATGTCACTTGAACTAGAAACATGTGACCCCAAGTTGGAAATAGGTCATGGTTTCACCTCGTTTCAATTGCCAAATTGATCCTTTAAGTACGTGTTGAAATGAAAATCTTCAATATATGAAAATCTTTAAGATTATTTCCTTATATCTCCACTTAATTATCATAATTTTTCGCATCTAACCCCAAAGTACGAACTTAATTTTTCATATTTTTTAATTATCATGACTTTTTCACTTTAATTCTTTCATCTTGTTCTGTTATATTTTTGTTAGTTTTTTTTTGCATTTATGAAAAGATTGTATTACCCGTTCATTCAAAACACATCAAATAATAAATATAAAAAATTAAAAAAAGAAGAAAAAAATTTGTGCTATCTTCGAGAGACGCACGACAACCTCTTCCGGCGCAGGGGTCTTCGACGAAGAAGAGCGCATGATGACCTCCCTTAGATTCTTCCATTTTGAAAGAGACGTTGTAGTCCTCAGGAGATGCCAGAACATCACTCGTGACGGCGGACAGCGGTAATCTTCTTCTTCTTCCTCTTAGTCGGCGGCATCGAACCGTTCGCCTCCCATGGTTCTCCATCCTCAGTAGTCAGCGAGGAGGAGCTCACACCGGTTCACCATCCCCATGCCGACCTTGTCATAGGGAGAGAGTTCTAGATCGAAGGAGGAGCCGAGGGAGGCATCTGCATCCATGCCTGGTTCCCCCCTAGCTCCACGTCGTCGGCAGGAGGGTGCCGTTCCCCTGCGAGCCGTCGTTGACGATCGTAGGGGGTGATGCAAAGTGGGGGGTCGCTCCCTGCGAGTCGTCACCAGCGATCACAAGGGGCAACACAGAGTAGGGGGGTCACCCTCGCGATCTCGCAGGTGACTCCCCCCGCCCTCGTGCTCACCAACGACGAGCGAAATGATGGTGGTGGTGGGTGTGGGGGGAGGGGGGCACATCGACCATGATCTCATGGCCGGTGAGATGGGGGGATGACGACTCTTGCTCCGCATTAACGGGGGGGGGGGGGGGGGGGTTGACGCCCCCCCATGGGTGTTTTTTATTTACTATTATGTATTATTTTAAATTTTGTAAATATTGAAGAGATGAGAGAAGGGTAGTGTAGTCATTTAATAAATCAAAAAATTTGAAATTGATGGGATAACAAAACTTAACGAATAAACTAAAGTAAAAATTGTGAAATAATTTAAAAAGATGTTATGGTGATTTCATATATTAAGATTAAATACGAAAAATCTCAATAGTTTGAGAGAGGTCGAAGGAAACAACCCCATATTTAATATATTTTGTATATGTTACTCACTCTTTGAACTCCTAAACTCTCATAATAAATATTTTTTACATTTTTCTCAAACCAATTTACTTGGGACACAAAAAAAGAAAGAGAAATCTTAACTACCTAGGAAGGGAGATAAAAAGGGGGAGAGGCTGAATAGAGAAAGGAGGAAACGACAAAGTGGCTTCTTTCAACCACTACTATTTTAAAAAAGATGGATTTAATTTCCTCGTTCTTTTAAGGAGGATGTAATTAATCTTTGCTGGTCTGATTTCTGAATTGTTGAACTCCCGTATATTTAATCCTTTTACTTATTTATACTTATTTTGATGCATGCTATTGCATTCTACTTTGATGCTTTGTGGATTGAAAGACCCTCTATGCTTAGATTTATCTTGTTCGAAAGAATGGATAACTAAAGACGTTGAGACATGAGTGAATTAAGCATAATAATTATATACATATTTGTAAAAAGAAAATAATCACTTTGACTTTCCATATTCGCCAAATTTAAAATCAAGGGTTTTATGTGTTGGAGCTGGTCAATTGTTTCATTTGTTTGGCTTGCTGAAGAGGAAGGAGACCATAATAATGAAGGAAAGATTCAAATTTGAAAGGGACGCAATATTAACATGAAATTTAATAAATCACGTTTTTTTATCTTTCCTTACATGTAGAAGTTAATTTACATAAATATTATATTCAGTATTGTTGCCTGATAATTGCACTGCATACACAACCTCCATTCCTTCAAACAGCATTACATATATGTTAGTTTGACAGGGTCAACAAATTTTGATTTCGTAATTAAAATCCAATGTGAAAAATGGAAGATTAGGTCCATTTTGCTTCATCTCAGCAGCAAAATCAGCTGTTGGAGAATCCCAAGCAACAATGCTCCTGGTCTCCCCCTCCTCCTTTGCCTCCTTTAATTCGTTGGTTAATTAATTAATACATATCTTAATAATTAGTTTCTTGATCTCCAAAGATATTTGTTTTCAAAAATAAAACACAAAATCAAGCAAATTAAAACAAATCCAACGATATCTCCGGGCCTTCATTAACAGACTACGCTGCTCGGGGAAACAACCACAACCAGCAAACGTGGAAGAAAGACATCTGTCGATGGATCCTAAGCAAAAGGGGTACATGGCGTGGGCGATCGTGTCCGGCCACGACAAGGCAGTCGCCGCCGCCGCCACCGTAGACGTGAACTGCGAACTCACCCTTCAACTTCCTCATTACTCATCGCTGTCATCCGTCGTCGACGACGACAAAAGACCTCCGTTGACTGCTTTCCTTCCGTCGCCATACACGCCGCTGTCGCCTCCTCCTCATCCGCAGCCGCTTCCTGCATTGCCGGAGCCGTTGCTTCCTCTTCCTCTTAGTAAGCACGTCTCCAGTCATTGCCGGCGTTCTTCTCATCACGTACACCGGGGCGGGGGACGCTGCGAGTACCCTTATTCCGTCGTTCGCCCTTGCGCTCGTATCAACCCCAAGCAGTCCGCGGGGAGGGACAAGAGCGACACGATCCCTCCACCGTTCCCCTGGGCCGCCAATCGCCGCGCCGCCGTGCGCAGCCTCGCGTGCCTCAAGGACGCGGGCATCGCGGAGGTTCGAGGCGAGTCCCAGTGCAAGCACTGCGAGGCGCGGGTCACCATCAAGCTCGACCTCGTCGCCAAGTTCCGCGAGGTGGCCCGCTTCATGTACGAGAGGATGGACCTGATGCGCGACCGGGCGCCGGAGGAGTGGACGGAACCGGCGTTCCCCGGGTGTGAGTCGTGCGGGCAGCTCGACTGCGTGCGGCCCGTGATGGCGGATAAGAAGCGGAACATCAACTGGCTCTTCTTGTTCCTGGGGCAGTGGCTGGGGATCTGCACCCTGGAGCAGCTCAAGTACTTCTGCAAGCACACGAAGAACCATCGCACGGGGGCCAAGAACCGCGTGCTGTACCTGTCGTACTTCAGTCTCTGCAAGCAGCTCGATCCGACGCTGCCCTTCGTTCAGTAATCTGCGACTTGTGTTAGGATTGTGCTACTAGTGATGCCTGCCGTATGCATTTGCGTTCGTAGAGTAATGCATGGCCTAGCTTGTTGTTGTTGACGTTATCTTTTATGATCAGTTATCATTTATGTTTCCTCACTATTAAACGTTTTCTTTTTCTTATTCGATCAGTTTCTTCGTTTCCTTCGATTCCTCTTCTTTTACGGCAATTTCTCTCCTTGCCTTTATTTTATTTTCAACACCTCTTTACCTGTTTACGTCCCTCTCCTTTGCCATCATTAATCCGCTAATTTCTATATTTCTTTTTATTTTCTCGTAGCCTTCTCTTTTGCAAAATAGCTCACGATCATTATCGATGGTGTTAAATTCCTAGGAATTTTATTTAAACCAACAATGATAATAATGCTTAATTGTTTACTTTAAATAGGAAAATCTAAATCCGATAAATCTCATTTTTTTAATTATAGAACGTGAAATTTTTATTTTTTTTATATATGAAAAGGAATACTAGCATGCTCGCACGTTGTATCGTGCCTCTAGGACCGTCGGATTCGAGATGGGCACTGATCAATGGATGAGATGGGTGATGATAATAGTCAGTTCGGTTTGAGCAGGCTTTCATCGTCGCTCTCTCTGCGCAGCAACTCCGATCGAACTAAGATCCCTTCGTCTGACACTCCTCCCTCAATGAGATCCGTTCGGCAGGACTCTTTCATTGCCAGGACCTAGTTACCGATCGCTGCTCTATTCGCCGCCGCGACTCTAATCAAATGAGATCCCTTCGTCGACACTCCTCCCAAGCTCCTTCAACGAGATCCGATCAACGAGGGGGCAAACTCCCTTGCAGCATCTCCTTCTCCCTCGTCATAATCGTCAAGAGCCCTAGGAGCAAACTTAGTCGTCGCTCTCACGCTTGCCCTCTCGCCCTCGACATCGCCCATTCGGTCGGGGCTCCTCCGTTGCACAAATCGATCGCCGGACTCGACTCAAACTCCCACGGTTGCCCGTCGTCCTGCCCTCGAACACGCTCGTCGTCGTCGCCAACCCTCATAACACGAACCAGAGTTTTTTTTTTTTTATCATGAACGGCCATCTCGACCATTGATCAACGCTTATCTCGAATCTGACGGCTCCGGAGGCGTAATCGCTCAATGCTATATCTATCCATATTTTTTACACAACTCCTTCCATCCAATACGTTAATTTTTAGTCTTTTTTCTTGTCCAATTACCGCTTTACCCTTATATAAAAAATATATTTTTTATATTATTTTTAAATTCGACAAGAAATAAAGTTATCATTTATCTATCTCTATCTTAGTTAAATTGCAACTTAGAATTCGAAAAGTCATCATTTATTTCAAAAGCCAAACGCGTTGAAGTTTTTTAATTTGCAAAGGGTCTTATAATAATAAATCACTGTTAAAAACAACATTCCTCCATTTTCCTTTCATATCGAGTCATCCTCATTAATAAGATACAATGATACATAACATCAATTCCCATGTGCTATTTAGTTCGATTACCCTCGCAATTACATAAATGTCAATTAAGAGCCAGTTGGACTATCCTCATGATTAACATAATCTCAATTAAGAACCAGACTCTTATTTCAAAGATCGTGAAAAGAGTTAATTAGACGACCTTTCACCTTCCTCCTCCGACTACTAAAACACAAAGATTAAAAAAGAGTTAAAATCTTTTTAAAAAAAAAAAGAAGATGAAAATTTCAAAATACCCTTTCATCTTCTGATTTCATTTATAGAAAAAAGAACCATAACACTAATTAATTAAGTGTATTTTAATTGACAGCGTTTTCATATCTCAAATGCTCGGCAATTGAGAGTTTGCAAGGATCAGAAATGACAACGAACAACGTTTCGTGGTGCTCGCCAAATAGACTCGAGCTCCCAAACTCTTGATCAAAAATAAAATTTTACGGCATATGTTTAATGTAATATGTATATATATATGTATATATATATATTGTTATCTTTCATAACTTAAATATAAATAGTTGTTAGATTCAAAATTGTTTTCATGTATAGTTTCTTCTGTTTATTTGGATATCCTACATTATTTATTTTTTTAGTCCACCATTTTTACATTTTTTTTTCGTGCTGGGAACGGAAGGGTTCCTTCCCTTATCTCGCCATTAGTCATCATTGGTGAGATATTTAGTGAAATAAGAATATCGATCATTAGGAGTTGTTTTTTCGTTACAAAGTTGTAAAAAAAATCGTTCTGTTATGATATCTTCTGTACGGAATATAAATTATTGATATTTACACATTATAACAATACATATATTTTTTAAGGAATAACTTTATGTAAGTAATAATTCTATGAAAACTTAAACGCATAGAAATTTTAAAGCTACATAAAATATAATCGAATTTAATGTATCTTTTTTTACATTTTCTCAGTGAAGCTTAAATAATTGCTTATTTTAATATTTTTATTTTTAAAATTTTAAAATCAAATGTCGATGATGATGATAATAATCATTGATGGAAGGTTTCATCATTGTCCATCAGGAAAATTTAAACTAGTCGCAACGTGTTGTCTTTCCTATAGGAAAAATACTATTGTGCTTTCCAATTTCCATACCGTAAATATTAAAAACTAAAGTATAGTACGTTAATTGCATTTCCCTTATGAAAAAAAGAGCCTACCATTAAATAGTTATAGACCATATTGTTAGCATATTGTGTTCCCGTGATGTGTTAATTAGTACTTTTAATTACTTAACTTTTATAAAAGTTTAGCATGCACACTGTACGTATAATTAAAAAGAGAACCATTGAAGTATAAATAAATAAAAGTGTTTGGATTATTTTTTACAATAAACCTTACAATAGGAAATGTGAAGAATGCTCTGATAAGAAGTTTATAAATATTTGTTTGCAGTAGGGGAAAAACTTATAGTTGCGTGAAGCATGTTTTCTAGGTAGCTAGATAGAGATAAGAGATTGAAGTCCAGGAGAGTTGATTAAATAAAATTATGTTTATTATGATAATTCTGATTTTATGAAGCATAAATTAGGATTTTATAGGTTTTGCTCTATTTGTTTGTGTGTAAAATAAGTTGAAAAGGAAACAGATGCACTTCTTTTCTTGAAACAGGTCAGGAGGCATTCAAATTTTAAAATAGAGGCACAATTAAGATCGCATTTATTAGTATCAACCTAAAATTAATAAAATAAATAAATGATTTTGCTATTTTCTTAGGCATAAAAATTAATTCCCACAAATACTCATTCAATATTGTTGCCTGATTATTGGACATCCGCTGCCCTTCCTCCCTCCGAACAACACTATGTTGACAGGGTCAACAAATAGAGTATCACGCGTAATCGGAATTAAATGTGAAAAATGTTCTCCGCAGGTGTCTCCTCTCCTCCTCTAATTAGTTAAGATTATATATATAAATAAATATCTATTAACTGTTTTACGGATCTCCCTAGATATTATTTAGTTATTATTCAAAAAATAAAAGAGAATGCGAGTATCATTGACAACAAACTAAGTTGCGCCGTTTCGGCGAAGAACGACAAAACCCCCAAAAAAAAAACGTGAGCGAAATCGAGCGATGGATCCAAACAGGGAGGAGAACAGGGATCGGGAGATCATGTCAGGCCGCGACCAGGCAGCCGACGCGGACGCCGCTGAAGACGTGGACTGCGAACTCACCCTCCAGCTTCCTTATTACTCATCGCCGCCGTCGATCGTCGACGACGGCAGTAGACCTCCGTCGACTACTTTCCTTCCGCCGCCATACGCGTCTGTTGTCCTTCCGCCGCCGCCGCCTCGTATTCCTGAGCAGGACTCGAATCATTCCTCGCCTGCGCCGCGCCATTATAACATCATTCGCCCTTTGACCCGTCGGCCTACGCACACCCCGGGGAACGACGAGAACGACACAATCCCTCCGCCGTTCCCCTGGTCCACCGACCGCCGCGCCACCGTGCGCAGCCTCAAGTGCCTCATGGCCGAAGGCATCACGGAGATTTCCGGCCAGTCTCAGTGCAGGCACTGCGAGTTGCGGGTCACCATCAAGCTCGACCTCGTCTCCAACTTCTCTGATGTGGTCGCCTTCATGTACGAGAGGTTGGACCTGATGCGCGACCGGGCGCCCGAGAAGTGGTTGACTCCCAAGTTCCCCGGGTGCGCGTCGTGCGGGCAGGTCGACTGCGTGAGGCCCGTGATGGCGGATAACAAGCGGAACATCAACTGGCTCTTCCTGTTCCTGGGTCAGTGGCTGGGGATCTGCACCCTGGAGCAGCTCAAGTACTTCTGCAAGCACACGAGGAACCATCGCACGGGGGCCAAGGACCGCGTCCTCTACCTGTCGTACTGCACTCTCTGCATGCAGCTCGATCCGATGCTGCCCTTCGTTCCGTGATCTGCTACCTTATGTTCTTCTTCTGTTAGTGGCATCCTTGCAGTTGCGTTAATGGTAGGTTGAGTATTGTTCTTGTTGTTGTGGTGGTGGTTTTCTTAGTTTGGTTGGATGCTTGAACCCATATTATTATTATGAGTTACTGTGGTTGGAACTTAAAGCTTAGTGATTGATATATCATATGTTCGATTCAGTCAAGTTCGAAGTCTTAAAAAATTTTATGGTCTCCATCCTCTCTCAATATTGTATGGCTTCACCGGTCCTTTTTTTTTTTTTGATAATTTATAATTGCACATACCTGATATTGTTTCAAGAATATATTTTTTTACTCGACAAATCTTTAACAGTTTTCCTTTGTCAATAATATTGTTTGTTTAACAATACGTTAAGAATTAGTTCGGTGCAAATTTGTTATCCTCGTATTTTTGTGGATGAATTATAATTTGCATCAGAAAATCCATTATTCTTTTATATCACCAAGTACTAAATTTGTGATAAATTAATTTATGAAGTTTTTTTAAAAGCTAATATTGTTCTTTTAATCATGATTTATCTCACGTACTTTTTATGTTTTTATTGTAGGATTTTATTTACTAGGTAAAGTAAATGTAATCATCCAAAACAAGGATGACAACAATCTATATAATTTTTTTGTTATATGTTTCCTGACGTTTTTTAGGTATCATATTTAATGATCTAAAATCTAGGATAATTTAAATGACCTTGATAAAATTTATAATAACGAACTCATTTTTTTTTTACTTTCTTTCCATTGATATAGTTGGTAGTGAATTAGTATATTTAATTCATATTAAATTATTATATTATATAAATAATTTAATGTTTATTTTTTTCACAAAGAAATATTAAGTTATATATTTAATCATAATTAATCATGATATTCTTAAAGGCTTTTTTGTTTCATTGAGATATTGTACCAAAACGTTTTTTTTTTGTAAAATCTTATTTGTCAACATGTGTTTGAATGGAAATATATTCATAGTCATGGACACCACAAACAACAATATTAATATTTTTAAAATCGAACCAGTTGAACGAACCAGTTAGTCAACTGGATCATTGTTTGATCGTTCAACTAAGTTTGAACCAAATTTTTATCAAAATAATATTATTTTATTACTTTAAAATAATATATTACAAATAAAAGTAAAAAAGTAAAAGATAATAAAATAAAATATACTAATCATCATTTTAAATTAATCAAATATTAATAAATTATTTTTTCCATTTTAAGAATATATATTGTTTATAATTAATTAATTTTACAATTAATTATTTAATAGTTTCATGAATAATTTCCTTTTTTAGATTTCCATTACTATTATTTTGCCCTCATTTTATTTTTCAAATTGAGATTTTCTTACTATATTATTTGATTTTTTGTATAAGTTCATCCTATAAAATTTACTATATTATTGTGTTTCTATTTTCATATTTGAATGTATATTATTTATAATCATTTAAGTTTTGTCATCTTCTTATTTATGTTCATGATAATTTTTTCTTTTATTCAAATATATCTTTATTACAATCTTTCCAATTTCATTTCAAATTCAAATTACTTTCATTATTATTTACATCCATTCATTCTTTACAATCAAATCACTTATATTATCCCCTTTCTATTATTCCAGATTCCTGTTATCATACAGTTTCCTTATTTCCTTCCTGTTATCATACAGTTTCCTTGTTTTTCATTTATTCACCTCTCTTTCTTTCAAGAATATATTTTTTTACTCGATAGATCTTTAACAGTTTTTCTTTGTCAATAATAAGAAGTAGTTCGGTGTAAATTTGTTATCCTCATATTTTTTTGGATGAATTATAATTTACATCAGAAAATTCATTATTTTTTTATACCACAAAATATTAATTTTGTGATAAATTAATTTATGATGTTTTTTTAAAATAAAAGCTAATATTGTTCTTTTTATCATGATTTATCTCACGTATTTTTTATGGTTTTATTGTAGGATTTTATTTACTAGGTAAAGTAAATGTAATTGTCCAAAACACGGATGACAACAATCTATATCATTTTTTTGTTATATGTTTCCTGACGTTTTTTAGGTATCATATTTAATGATCTAAAATCTGGGATAATTTAAATGACCTTGATAAAAATCATAATAATGAACTCGTTTTTTTTTACTTTCATTCCATTTATATAGTTGGTAGTGAATTAGTATATTCAATTCATAGTAAATTAATATATTCTATAAATAATTTAATGTTTATTTTTTCACAAAGAAATATTAAGTTATATATTTAATCATAATTAATCATGATATTCTTGAAGTTTTTTTGTTTCATTGAGATATTGTACCAAAAAGTATTTTTGTAAAATCTTATTTGTCAACATGTTTGTTTGAATGGAAATATATTCATAGTCATGGACACCACAAACAACAATATTCATATTTTTAAAATTGGACCGGTCATCGAACGAACCAGTTGGTCAACTAGGTCATTGTTTGATCGGTTCAACTGAGTTTGATAAGTTTGAACTAGATTTTTATTAAAATAATATTATTTTATTACTTTAAAACAAGATATTATAAATAAAAGTAAAAAAGTAAAAGATAATGAAATAAAAGTATACAAATCATCATTTTAAATTAATCAAATATTAATAAATTATTTTTTTCATTTTAAGAATATATATTGTTTATAATTAATTAGTTTTACAATTAATTATTTAATAGTTTCATAAATAATTTCCTTTTTCAGATTTCCATTACTATTATCTTGCCCTCATTTTATTTTTCAAATTGAGATTTTCTTACCATATTATTTGATTTCTTGTATATACTGTGATAGTTAGAGTGCAGTACATCTTACAAAAAATCAAATGCATCATGAAATGATAACATATTGATGTGATATATCATTTTATTTGTGATATTATTGAAAAAACAAGATGTTCAAGTTCACAAGACTAGTGTTCATGACAATTTAGCACATATGATGGCAAAGAGCTTATCTGTTGCCAAGCTAGAATATTGTTCAAACTTGATAGATATTCTAGAAAGAAAAGCATGTTGAGAATTTATTTTTTTAGTGTTTTATAAAATTCAAGTTAAGATGATGATTTGTTGATGTACCTTGAATTATGTACCATGTACTTAAAATTATGAAAGAAAAAATTGAAAATATGTGGCTAAAACGAAGGATTTGAACGGTTATAATTTTATCATCATGTACTATCTTTTGTTCGTAATGAATTTCTTCTAACGGCGGACTCCTTTACCCATAGATATTTATCTCATGTTCATATTGATAAAAAAATATTTTACCACGTTAAATCTTTTAATTTTCTCTTTATTTTTCTACTTTGTTGTTTTGATTATTCATTGATCCATGGTGTAATATTCCCATCATATATGATTTTTTTTCTTTACTATGCATTCTATTTGTCATAGTATTATACCAACCATCATGATAAATAACTACCAAGATTATAAGAACGAATACATGAGTGTCATGTAATTTTTATAATTATTTATGTAACATGTATGATATGCTAGTGTAATATTAATGTGTTCCTTATTATTATTGTTATAAGAATAGATGAGTAAAGTAGAGAAAAAGGAAAGGAAATTTTTTTAACACTTAAAGGTGATTTGGTTTATCTTACTATATTATTTACCTTTTTTATGAATTCGGTGTGACCATGATTTCACACGCTTGTTTGAATGTCTTATAATGATCTGTGTGCATGAGTTATTAAGCTTTGATATTCAAAAGATCGATCAACCTTGTCTAACATTATAATATATTTGGCTACAATCTATGTGATGCATCTTTCATTTTCATCTTGCATGTATGGTGGTTGAAATTAAGTGCTACATATTACGGTGGGAATCACCTTTAGCATTCAATTCATTATTTTGTTATAAAAAAAGTGAATGAGGTTGGTTTGAAGTAAATGTCATGCATAGCTAAGCACCACATCACGAAAAATTATAGTAGAAGTCACCCCCAAAACCTATAGGCCCACCTTCCACAATTCATCTATTGTTATTTGATTTGTTCTTCAAGAGAGATGAGATAAAATAGAGTTAAGGGTCACATCATAAGAAGTCACAATGAGAGTCGTCTATAAAATTCAAAAGGGATGAGATAAAATAGTGCTAAGTGTTATGTAATAAGTCACAATGAGAGTCATCTCTAAAATTCGTAGGAGTCACCACTATAGTTCATCTATCGACTATACAGACTGACCATGTAGTGATCCACGCATCCATATGAGATTGTTACATTTTGCATTCATCTCTTTGATATTTGTTAAATGGTTGTAAGTGTGAAGTAAATATGAATGTGCCTTCTGCATGATTATGAAGTTGTACGTTATATTTACAATTAAATAATTTACACTATGCATTGCCATTCATAATTGATTAATTGGTAATACATGAATTGTGAGATATTAGATTATTGAACTATTATTTGCTCATATTTTTGTTGTACATTTTTTTTTCAAATTAGTAGGTCTTTTGGCACCATCGAGTGGTCATCTTAGTAGGGTGTGGATATCTTTTGTTGCTAACATACCGATAAGTCATGTGCCTCGTCCATATAATAGTTAAAAGGTTTGTATCTCTCAAGTCACTATGTTGAGATAATGAGAAAGTTTGATATGTATTATATATATGATGGTAATTTCGTATCTTATGGAAGAAAAATATATATGATTATATGATTGTGTGTGCATTATGATATGTTTGAGTGATCAATTATAAATTGTATGATTTGATTACTTGTGTTATCATTTTCATGTGTTATATAGGGAAATTTTACACATTTTTTACAAGTTTTTTTTATCATTCATAATGAATCATAAATCCTAATTTAAATCGAGGTCGACACACATATGTTTGAGGTATAATCTTCAATGATCTAAGTGTAATCATTTTATGTATATTATAATTTTTCTTTAACCAATCATGCAATTTGTCAAAGTACAAGGCAATCATTTTGCGAGGAATTGAATTGTTTAAGCGACTGGACGAAATGAACAAATGATATATAATATTATAATTGCTATTGGTTATATATGTTATGTTGACACATGTTTTAATAATAGTATGAACATATATTAAAGGAGTAAATTAAGATAAGAGGAATAAAAAGTTAATTTATCATCACTTGTATAAGGTAAACTAATTTATTCTACTATATTCACTCTTTTAAAATTTGGTTTGATTCTAATTGTTATGCATGTTGAATATGCTTTCAACAAACTATTATGAAAAATACGTTTAAAATGTTTGGATAATTTTTATGCATTTGAAAAATATATATTAAAGATTGATGTTATAAGATAAAATCATATTTCATTTGAATGATTGGTTTATATTTTTTATCTTTTTATTTATGACACATAATTACTATGATGAATTGTTCATCTTTATATGTTTGTATCTTATATTTGTATAAATGATTATTGGAGTTAAGTATTATATCCTGATAAATCATGAAGGGAGTCACCTAATTTAATCCATTAGTTTGATATATTCCTCATAAAAGAAGGGATAATATAGATGGAGTTCCATGTCATGCAAAGTCAAAATCTACCTTTGAAAATCATATGGGTCACATATAGAATTCACCTATCATGATGTAATCATGAGATAAAATAGAGCTAAGTGATAAATTATCAAAAAATTATGATGCTACACCTCTATAACCTATCAATATACAAAATAGATGAATCAAAATATGAAAGTGTTGCATAAATGCATAAATAAATTTATTACGTGTCAAATGATATTTATTACAATTTGACTATGATTCTATTTATTAGAATATTGTGTGTGTAAGTTCTAAATGTATATAAATACTTATTGCATGATATTATGAATATAATATGTTTTTAATATCTCTCTGAATTAATCATTTGTTAATGGAAAGATGTTGGGTTATTAATTTACTATTTTTTATTGAATATGTTGTTCCCAATATTTTTTCAAATTATTAAAGCATTTTGGGATTGCAGTTGATAATTTTAGCAAGGTTATAGGTCGAGGGGTTTATATCTTTGATGTTCGTCGGTTAGGATGTGAAGAGAGTATGATATGACTATTATGTGTGTAATTTTGTATCTCATAAAAAATTACTTTTTGTGAGATGTAAAAGTTAGAACCTTTTTTAAAATGATTAAATATAAGTTGCATGATCTTTTATTAAATAATATTATTCCTTATGTTATAAAAAGTTATAGTATATTTTTTAATTTCATTTCATCCACGACTTTCAAATTAAGGAAAGGTTTAGAACGAATCATTTTTATTATACATATATAGATATAGACAAATTTTTTTCCATTGTTAGTTCTTTTTAATTATATATTAAAAAAACTAAAATTAAGAAACATATATTAAAGGAGTAGATTGAGATAAAATTAATAAAAAATAATTTATCACCACTTGTATAAGATAAACTAATTTATTCAACTACTGTATCGCCCCCAATTTAGTTGTCGAACCTAGGCAGTGTTACATTTGCTCAATTATTCTTTACCTAATTACATAAAATATTAAAGTAGAAATATAATAACATATCATAAAATGACAATAGCATAAAACTGTGGAAGACTTCTAACATATAATTGGGCGGTGGCCCGACCGTCGCATGCGCAATCTTTCCGTCATGAGGTCTCCATCGCCGAATTTAAGTCTCGTCCATACATGTACGGATACATGGGGTGCATAAGATTTCTTCCGTTAGAGGTCGATCCTATAACATGATCTCCACATGTCATGACACATGCATTGTATCATAATAAAACATATAACATATGCATACTATGAGCTATATATGCACTATATATGACATGTGAATAAATTACAAGATAAGATAAGCATATCATAACTTATCATTATATTAAAACATATTATAACTTATATTGCTTTACTTTATCATCTTCGTCCATAACAACATATGATAAGGGGACATACATTAGCATCGTTTTACGTGCTTACTTTATCATCATCTTAATCTTTATGTCCCAAGTCATTCATCTTAGTCACTTGAAGTGAATTGCATTTTTTCATTTCCTATATTTATTTAGATATCTTTTTATCTTGATGATAGACCATGTTAATTCATGGATCCTTGACTAACTAGGTCGGGATTCTCGTATGTCGCACTTTTGGAAACCCCACCTTATATGTGTAGTAGTTTCCTTAGAGAATACATCACATAAGCTAGCAAGTGAACAACAAGACACATCCATATCAATTCATCTTTTAATTTCATACATCAAACATACAATCATTCAATACATGTTGCATATTTTAACCCTATTTAAGATCATACAATCATCATAATATTCAAAGTGTGGAGCATTCAACATAACATAATTTTGTCATTCGGCATGGCCGTGCCGAAAATGTCACGTCGATGCCTATAATGGGGGAGCGACCGTGCGACCACCCCACGGTCGTTCCAATCTTTAAACACATGGGACTCGATTGGTCACGATCGTGCCATACTCGTGGAATGACCGTGCCCTCATTTGACTATACAATCGAACGAACTGTATGGTCGATCGACTCAACGATCGATTTGGGCAGTAGCATTTACGGTGTGGGTTTCATCTTTTGACTGATTCAAGTAATGGATTATAGTGTGGCCACACTATCGTGCCATTATGGAGAACAACCGTGCTGCACTCTACAACTTCGGCAAGCCCATGACAACATGCGTGCTACCTCGTGGGACATGGTCGTGCCATGGGCATCATGGCCCTGTCCAGGCATATTTCTTTCCGGTTCGATTTTTCACCCATTTACACACACTTCTATGGTATGCACTCATATAACATAAATAATAAGACCCATATCATAATAATTTGCACTAGTCATGATAAGACCCATATCATAATAATTTTTAGCACATTAAGTATGGAGTAAATATGAGTTTTGCATAAGAAGATTAAACTTACTAATCACATTCATATATAAATAAATGAACAACTTCATCATGAGCTTAACAAAATAAGAAACATCTTAATTCTAATCATGATTAACAATATAATAACCTAATAAAACGTGAAGCATGATATGCACATTCCCTAATCTTAATACGAAGAAGACTTAGTTAGCCTTAAAAACCTTTAATTCAAACAACACTCATCATTAAGGATTAGATTAGAACTTTAAATCCCTTCAAGTTAAAACTCTCATCCTGATTTCCCTTTTTTCTCCTTCTTCCTTCTTTTATCATTTATCTTTTATTTTCATCTTCTTTCCTCTTCCTTCTCTTCTCTTCGCAGTTGGAGTCTGGTGGCTCTCTTTCCCCCTTTTTGACATGCTATTGCACATGTGGTGGGGAGTGAGGGGTGAGAGTGGGAGGGAATGTAGCTATAGTGGGGAAGCTTCCTTCCCCCTTCTGACTGCTGGGTGTGGGAGAAAGGAAACGAGAGAGTGAGGTGAGAGAAAAAAAGTGAAATGCTTGCTACTGCAGAGAGGAGAGAGAGAGAGAGCGGGTGTTTGGGAGAGGAGAAGTGGGAGAGGGAGGGTGGGTAGGTGAGATTGGTAGATGAAATTTAGGACACACAAAGACATTTATATCCTGGGCTTAAGGCTCAATGTTGATGGGGAGTCTCAAATGATTATAGATTTTTTTCCATTATGTTATTTTATTTTATTCTATTTTTGAGAATATTACAACTACATTCACCCTTTAAATTCGATTTGATTATAATATGTTATATGTTGAATATGTTTTTGACAAACTATTATGAAACTATATTTGAAATGACACGATAATTGTTTATGCATTTGAAAAGCATATGTTAAGGATTGTTGTTATAAATTATAATCATATTTCACTTGAATGATTGGTTTACATTATTTATCTTTTGATTTATGACTCATAATTACTACGATGAATTGTTCTTTTGCATATGATTGTATGAAAAATTATGAATGGTGTCGCTTGTGCAATTTAATCCATTAGTTTGATATATTTCTCATAAAAGAAGGGATAATATAAATGAAATTAAGTACCTTTCGCTCTCTAATCATGAGATAAAAAATGGAGGCAAGCGATAAATTATAAGAAAATCACGATGAGACACCTTTAAAATCTATTTATCAATTATTCAAAATAGTCAAGTGGAAAAAATGAAAGTGTTGCATAAATAAATTTGTTACGTGTCATATGATATTTATTACAATTCGACTGTGGTTTTATTTATTAGAATATTGTGTGCGTATATAGATATAGATAATAAATTTTCATTGTTAGTTTTAAAAAGCCTAAAATTTAAAATTGCGAGCATGTTATGATATATATTATCTTCCTTTTATTTTATTTTGAAATTTAATTTAACCAAAACTCATAAATGTACTCCAAATGTTAACTTTTTTATATTTAATCATCTAATTTTTAATTATACATATTATTTGCTTATACTGTTTACCCTAACTCATTAAATAAAAATATTAAAAGTAATTGTTTATCCAATTACACTGAAAATGAAATTAATTTTATTCAAAGTAGGCATCATATTCTATCTTTATTTTTTTCGCACTTTTATTTAAACTTAAACTTTTACTTAAATTCATAAAGCAGGATTCTCATTTTGACTTTTTAATATAATTCAAACTAATAATCCTATTATATGTCATGACATGATAATGCCACTCGAGGTGTGAGACTACTTATAACAAACACGTTAATTTACTTATAATAATAATAATAATAATAATAATAATAATAATAATAATAATAATAATAATAATAATAATAATAATAATAATAATAATAATAATAATAATAATAATAATAATTTCTAAAGAATTTAATGGGTCTGCCACCTGCCAAAGTGGGTAGCGCTCCTTATATTTGGGATCGTCGAATCACGAATTAATGGTCGATGACAAATTCACTAGGTTCAGCATTTTCATCGGCCTATTTTCGTTTCGTTTCATGTGCACCGGTTCACAGGCACGTTCACTCGAACTATTCGTAGAATGCTCTTGCGAGGTCATCGTCGAACGATCTCGAGGCGAGGTGATGAGCTCGAGCGGCGGCGATGTGAGGAGCTTCAATGGCGACGACGTGAGGCGCTTTGGCGGCGACGACGTTGGCAAGGCGAGCTCGGGTGGCGCCAGCACGAAGGGCTTGATCAGTAGACGGCCGGCAAATCCAAAGTGAAGAATGTTAGGGCGCGACATGAGGCGCTTCAACGGCATTGGCAAGGCGAGCTCGGATGATGCCAGAGCGAAGAGCTTGATTGGCAGACGACTAGCAAAACCAAAGTGAAGAGAGTTAGGGCACAATGTGAAGCGCTTCAGCGACTTTGGCGAGGCAGTAGTGATGGTGAGGCGCGCTCGGGCGACGCCGACGCGTAGATTGATGGACGCCCGAAAAAGGAGAAAAATGAAGAAGGTTAAGACGTGACGTGAGGCACTTCAGTGGCGGCAGCGTTGGTGAGGCGAGCTCGGACGGTGCCGACGTGAAGGGCTTAATTGGCGGACGACTGACAAAGGGGAAAATGAAGAGGGTTAAGGCGTTCAATACACAAAAGAGAGAAGATTAACTTCAGCGGCGAGCTCGAGCAGCGACGATGTGAGGCGCTTCGGTGGAGGCATCGTTGGCGAGGCGAGCTCGGGCGGCATCGGCGCAAAGGGATTGATTGTTCTATGGTCGACAAAGAAGGAAAATGAAGAGAGTTAGGACTTAGGACGTTTGACGGAGGAAGAAGATGAATCAGACATTCGTGAACCGAACCGCACCTATATGGTGGATCGTACATTTTTTAATTATATTGATCTGAGATCGGACGACTCCAAACATAAGGAGCACTGCCGTAACTAGCACGCCCATTAAATCCATTTCTAAATACAACCTTCACTAAAGTTCGAACATATTGCATTTTCCACGTTGACATCATCAAGGTTTACACGTCATTTATGGAAAATATAAGGGCATTTTGGTCTTTGGGGAAGAGAAAACAAAGCTGTGACAAAGGGAATTAAGAAGCCCAGAAGATTCTTTTATATTTTCCCATTTCCCGTCGCGGAACCCTTTCCTTTCCCTTCTCCTATTTTTATCCTCTTTCTCCTCCATCGGACAAAACCCCCCGTTCCCCTCGTTCTGGAAGCCCTTCCTCGAGCGCCCGGCGGCGGCGGGAGAGCATGCGACTTCCGCACGTCGACGGCAACCTGCCGGAGTCCGATCGTCGTTGACCACCTTTATTCTTGGTCGGTAGGTGATCTCAATTCCTTATCTGCTCTTTGATTCGAATCCCACGGTAGCAATTTTAGATTTTCCTTCGTCTATTCACTTTGAGGACTACCAAACTGCGTCCTTGGATCATGGGAGTTCACCCGATCATCGGACTTAGGTCACCACATCGCCTGAACACTTTCATCTTTCTTGTCTTTCATTTCTCGCTGATAGATTCATTCATGTAACGAGGTAACCAATTAGATGCTCCTGGAAGTTGCCTTAGGAAAAATGGATGCGGATGACTTAGATTCTAAACTTTCTGTTAAGAAATTGAGATCCATATACGTGGTCTGATAAATAGATGCGTGCTATTATTGCATTATAGGACGCCAGACTGGTTTTACGCTACATCCCTGATTTGAATATTAAGTCAACATCCTGTAGGTAAAGAAGTTTTTTTTCTTCTAGATCTCCTTATGCTAAACTTAATACATTTGTAGGTTGGAATGCTGAAAAGAAATGGTTGTGACAAGTGCTACTGTTATTTGAAACTGATAACAAAGAGTTGTTTAAACTATAAATTGATATTATTTAAAATAGACAGACTACCCTCTCTGCACTTGTATGCCCAGAATTAGTTTTTAACTTTTAGGACATTTTGAAATGCATTGCAGTTAGAAATCATTTGATACCATGAGTGTGAATTGAGTACATACTAGGGTCAAAAACAACATTTTAAGATAAATTTTGTTGTGGAGGATTAGGAACTAAGTTTTATTTCATAAGGGATGTATATATATTAGGGTAAACTGAGTATACGAAGCAGCCTCCTCCTCACACTGTCGCGCACGTGACGAATCGTCCATCCATGGTTCAATGGCAGCCGACCCTTGGCTTCATCTGGATCGTTAAAAAAGGGACAGCGGATGTACATCTCACTAGAAATTGGCTCCTACCATTTACCCTGTTGTTTCTCTCTCTTCAATCTTTCTCTTCTTCCCATTCGCCGGCTGCCGCACGGGAAGAGCTGCCGGATCTCTCTCTCTCTTCGCATTTCTCTTCTTCCCATTCACCAGGAAGGTGCAGGACGAGGAGCAGTACGTGATATTTGGAATGTTGCTACTCAAGATCAACAAGACCTTGGCCTTCTTGGGGCCTTTATTCGCTGGGGGGCAGCGATAAGGTCGCTCTTGCTGGGAGCTCAAGCTCTTGGCTTGCTGCTGACATTGTTTGCAGTCCTTGGAGGAGTCCTGGCTACGCTGTCGAACACGCTCGAACACGAAGAGGGAGAGAGAGAGAGGTCGGGACTCGGGAGCATCCGCACCTGCACTCGCCAGAGGGAGGGAGATCTGGAGCTGGCCGCTGTCCCTGGACTCGCCAGATAGGGAGAGACAGAGAGATCAGGTCCAAGAAAGATCGAGAGAGGGAATAGCCAAAAGTGAAATGGGATCGTATTTCTCGCTAGAAAATTGTCTGCTATTGATTTGCTTTTAAGGATCCAGATAACTTGCTTCATGTGCTACCGTTGATCTTTGGAAGGACGGCCCAGATGCGCACGACATGCCACAGAGCGGCAGGTGCTTCGTATGCCCATTATACCCTACATATTATATTGAGAGGTAAATGATGACTAGATCATGTCAGCCATCCATGTATATTTGCAGTTTAAAAGTAAAATTATTGTAGTCAGTGATCAAAAGATGTACATATGTGACCACAAAGTATTAGAGACAAAAAAATACCGGATATCTATAAGAGGAAAGTGTCTGTCCGCCCACTCTCTTATCCATACAGCTATATGATGTATGATATTATCTATGTAGCACTCGTTACCCTCAAAAAGTGTGTGGTTGCACTGGAGTCATGATGTAGGAGAGATAAGATATATTCTATTAGTTATTGTTGTTATATTTATCTTTTTAGATTAGTTAGATTTTGTTAGTTAGTATTATTATCTTTTAAATTAGTTTAGATTTGATTGTAAAATGCCTATAAATAGGCATGTACTCTTTTGTTATTGATAGTTCAATTATTATCCAATTATTTCATAAACCTGTGTGGTTTTATTTCTCGATGGATTTCGAGCCTCGGTGGATTTCGAGATTATCAAGCTATTGATGGTGCTTTGAACCATCAACCGCTTTCGGGATTCATTCGAAAGTTGTAATCTCCTCCACTTTATGATCCCTTGTTGCGTCAATGGAGATTTACCTCTTCGCTTTGGTGCTCATCTTCTCCCTCATCATCCATTCATTATTTTATTTTTCTTGTTTTATTTTTTTCCCTTATCATTCATAATCATAACTCCGCCTATATTTTATAGCCGGTCCCAAGCCCGGATAAAGGAGGAGGGTTGTGTTAGGCCCCGACAGCCAGCATAAAATCATGTCGAATCTTATGAACATGGATCAACGAATATCGAAAGGTTTGGTTACTAATAGAGCGGAATGGCGTCGTATGATCCATGTAGCCGACCTCACCTAGTGGGATAAGGCTTTGTTGTTGTTGTTGTTGTATCATTCATAATCATCCATCCTTTTTTTTTGTTTTCTCCAATTTATTACATCCGTATCATTTTTTCCTTTTATTTTTCTTCTCATGGTTTGTTAGTTTATATTCTTTTTATCTTTTTTTTTTGTTTTGTTATTTTAACTAATAACATGAGGATAGAACCACCATCATTTAATGGTTATTTTCATGTTGATGAATTTTTACACTAGATTTTTAAAGTTGATTACTTCTTTGATTATTGGGATATCCCAAAATCTCAACAAGCCAAATTAGTGGTCAATAAATTTTCAAATAGAGCGTTATCATGGTGGAAAGATAATAAGCGTCTTCGAGCTTATCATGAAAAATCACCTATTCGGACATGGCAAAAGTTGAAGAAATTACTTATCCAACACTTTTTGCCTTCATCGTATCATTATCTTATTTTTCAGCAGTCTAAGTAAGTCTCAACAAGACAAGCAAAATTTAATGCAAGAAGTTCAAATTCATGTGGAGAATATCAAGAAGTCAATTGAGAAACTTCAACAACGATTGAAGAATACAATCAATGGCAAAAGAAGATAAATTTATCCAGGAGGTGGATGAGAAGTTGGAATTAAATTCATCAACTAATAAAAGAGATCTATTTCAAATGCTTCAAGTGATATGAGATGCATGAAAGTTTTCGTCAATGCCAAATATTTTAATTTTTTGCGGATTAAAATTTCAAGTCAATATTTGAAGACAATATGTTGTTATTTGGTGGTGATTAGTTTAAATGATTCATTTGATAAGTTGAGAAAGAAGACAAGACCACAACAAGATGCGAATCATGATCCTCCAGATTCAATTTTCAGAGTTCGAGGTCGAACTCTTTTAAAGAAAGGGAGGCTGATAAGATATATTCTATTAGTTATTGTTGTTATATTTATCTTTTTAGATTAGCTAGATTTTGTTAGTTAGTATTATTATCTTTTAAATTAGTTCAGATTTGATTGTAAAATGCCTAAATAGGTATGAACTCTTTTGTTATTGATAGTTCACTTATTATTCAATTATTCATTAAACCTGTGCGGTTTTATTTCTCGATGGATTCCGAGTTTATCAAGCTATTGATGGTGCTTTGGACCGTCAACCTCTTTCAGGATTCGTCAACCTCTTCAAAAAAAAATTTAGGTTATTCTTAATCAACTAATTATAAGTGTGCATATTATCTTCATTGTCAAATTGATTGTATTCTTGTCTCTTTCATTAATTATGCATTTAAGTCTTAATTAATTCTAAAGCTAAACATATTCCAAAGGTTTTGCTTCTAATTTTACATCTTAAAGAGTTATAGAAGAATTTAAATAAAATATCATGCAAATATATGTATATATATTAAGATGTTTACATAGTTTGGCTTTAGGCCTCTGAGTATTTTGAGATGGTCCTGCAATGTACCCATGCATTAGAGTTAAACATGCAATTTAACAAGCAATTTTCTGTACACGATGGCCCATATAATATAATTTACCTATGAGGCTATGAAGGTCAATTTTAAACCACCTCACATCTCAAAGATTGAAACTACCTTAAAAACAAACGTAAGACTATATCTATAACATCAAATAATTCGTACTAAAACTCAAGAAGTCTCATCATTCATGCAACTAAACTGCCACATATATTTCTAAGAAAGAAATAACCCACATAACTTATAACAAATGGCCTTTTTAAACCAACACTTACATATCCACAATTTAAAAATGCTATTAATTAATAGATTCGGATTGGGTATGTCCTAGCCAAAGATGGAGTGGAACCTTGTGTACAGCTTCTCGTGGATGCGAGGACAGCAGCTGGAATCCCTTCTCATTGTTGATGATGCTGGACTTCCACAGTGCCAGTTTTCTCTACGATGATGACTTTGACACAGTCTTCATCTCCTCTCCTGAACCTTCTCCACTTTCGTGTGACCTTTCTCAACCTTCTGCTGGGACCTTTCTCAACCTTCTCCAGTTTACAAAACTTTCCCTCCCACATGTGAAGAAATCAAGGCAAAAAGCCAGCCAAGGACTTGCATTGCTATGTTTCCCTAATAGATATGGGCGCTGGGATTTTGATGTTAAGGAGATGCTGGGATATATTCAGTCCATTTGGGTTATTAAGTTATTTAAAATATTAAGTTTGGTGAGTTGACTTTGATTTTTTTTCTAGCAGACAGTATTGGGCTTTGTTTTACCAGTTTAGGAAATATTAAATCCATTTAAGCCTTGTGTCTTAGTTTGCATGCATTTTTGTTTTTCCTATGTTCGTTATCAGTTATGGTACTTCACTTCATATTTTTTAAATTATGTATATATTTAATGGAAAAATTTAGTATATAGTGCAGTTATGTGATGTGCCTTGCTGTGGAAACCAGAATTACTAATTTTGGTTAAACTTTAAAAAAAGCTTTAAAAAAAGTGTGAAAAACTGTTAACATGGGCAGCATAGTCCTCTTTCTCACATTTAATATGCATTTTTTTATCTTTATCCACCCTTACATATGCATAATATGTGTTTAAAGCACTTTTCTTTTACATTTTAATTGCGCTCAAACTTCTTTCTATGTTAAATATAAGCAAATGCAAATCCATTATTTTTGGTCTTTTGATCACTGTTTCTTGAATAGTCAACTGTAGTTTTCATTGGAGGTTGTGGTTGCATTCTTAGCATTTATCTTAACAGATGTCATTTACTAATCTGTTGAACAATCAGGTGGTCCGCAAGAGTGTGACTCCCGACAAAGAATTGTATGGCTGGTCTAGTACCGGGGGACCCTTTACATCATGGAATGATGGAAAGTAGTCCCTATAGGTCATCCCATGACAAACATGATGAAGCTAAAACATATGGTGCTTCTTGGTATTACAGTCGCAAGGAAATAGAAGAGAATTCTCCTTCTAGAAGGGATGGTATTGATCTTAAGAAGGAGACCTACCTGCGGAAGTCATACTGCACCTTCCTGCAAGACTTGGGCATGAGACTGAAAGTGTGAGTTTTTCACTATTGGTTCATGTTTGGGCAACAGTTTTCTGTTTAATAGGCCAATTATTCGTCCTTTGAATTTGTTACATTGGACATTAGGATAAAAGCAATGCATTTAAGTATCAAAATTCTTGGTTGACTAAACTTTCATGTATAACCCATTGTCTTATGGTCTCAAGTCCATGACTATGTCGAGAAATATGTTTTTTTTTTTGAGGAAATGTTGAGAAATATGTTTGTTGAGGTGGGGGGACAACGCTTGCCTTTCTTGAACAGTTCTTTCGTTTGATTTTCTTTTTAATTACATAATGAAGATGAAAATATGTTTGGTTTTGATTCTAGGAAATGTTGACAAGGAGTTTTGTAAATTCATAAACTTGTAAATTTGTATATTTAACACGGATGACACCCTAACTTGGTGCTCATCCTTTTCCTCCTTATATGTATATATATATACATATATGTATATGTATATATATAGGTATTTCCTCTCCAACACATTTAATAGAAACCTTTTTTTATTTATTACTAGAAGGCTATTTAGATGGGTGTGCTTTGGGTGGTACATTTGCATGATCGATCTAAGGGCGTGTTGCATGGTTTGTGCACACCTACATTGAGATGTGCCTCTCAACAGCACATATAACTCATGTTGGTGCATGCATTTTGTTGGCATGCATGTGGTTACTTAGTTTGGCTAAAAACATAAAAGATAAATTCAAATCAAATATTTTTTTTACAATATAGAATGTTGAGGATTTTTTTAAACAGAATCTAGAAATCAAAACAATATTTCTCAAAAAAAAAATAAATGGAAAACATCTTCTAAAACCAACTAATTCCTTGATTTTTTTTCAATATTCGAAACTTAAGATTAAAATATACTATGTTATAACAATCCTAGTCCCTAATCTCCTACACCTGGAATAAGCTTCTCTCACTTGAGTGGGGATCCAAGTACACTCTTTGGTTGTCTTGCAAATTGTGATATTTTTTTTTGAGGAGAAGAAGGATGTCATTTGTAAATATATATCACTATGATGTGAAAATGTACAAGTGTAAGCCCTCACGAAGAGAGCGGCAAAAAAAGTCAAAAGGTACAACCACTATCCAAAACCCCACTCATGAAGAAGGAAAGAGCAATGATGTACAATATCATCAATCTGACATCTCTCCCCACAAAAAATAATCCGGTTGCGGTGGAGCCAAATAGCCCAAGCACCGGCTAGGAAGGTCGCTAACAAAACTCTCCTCCGTCTCCGTCCACCACAGGCTCTAAGAAACTGCCAAAATGTCTATGATGTATGGAAAGGGCCTCCGGCCAAGGCCAACCGCAACCAAACCTCACGTGACACAATGCAATTGAAGAATAAACGTGGGATGTCCTCCTCCGCCTCTCCACATAAAACACATGATATGTCATCGTGAGGCACCCATCTGCCCTGTACTATCTGGTGAGGATCTTGTCGTGCCGCATAAGCCAAGCAAAATTTTTGACCTTAAGCGGCACCCGGGTACGCCAAATAAGAGTGAAATCTGCCCGGAGTGTGTCCGAAATCGAGCTGGCCGGTAGAAAACGAAGGTAGAGGCTGCGAGCAGTAAAGGTCCTAGAGAGCCATACCCATTCGTCGGCCTGACGGGGATCCGGCCAAAAAGGAGCATTCAGCTGACTAAGGGCCATGAGCTCCGGTATGCGCCTATCGGGGAGAGCTGATATGAAAGTGGACGTCCAGGAACCGGTGCGAGCGCCACCGGCTTCTGACCATGCCGCAGCAACTGATGAATCCGAATGGGCCACCAGCTAGTAGTCGAGGGAAAGATGCCATCAAAGAACCCCCTAGAAGCTTGTCATTATGCCAAAAGGAGAAAACCTCACCGGAACCGAGAGAAGGGGCCATGAATGGACGAATCATGGGAAGGAGAACAAAAACACCTCGCCAAAATGCATATGCCCCACGAGGGATAATAACACGGGAATCCCAGGAGAGGCCTTGACCATAACACGTGAAGAAAACCGCCCGCCATAAGCTATCGTGGGGTTGCATGATTCGCCCAACCCACCGAGCCAAGAGGGCCAAGTTGGTATATATGAGGTCACAGACACCAAGGCCACCCAGGGAAGTGGGGCGGCAAATAGTCTGCCAGGATACAAGATGAATAGCCCGTTGGTCCGGGACTCACCCCTGCCAAAAGAATTTGCTCCTTAAAGAGTAAATCCGTCACTGGACCTGTCCAGGCATCCAAAGAATTGACATATAGTATATCGGCAAGGCAGAGAGGACCAAACGAAGAAGAACAAGTCAGCCTCCTCGTGAAAGTAATCTCGAGCTCCAGCCCTACAGCCTGTGCTTCAGCCTCGCCACGACAGGGGTCCACCCCTGAGAGACAATGTGTCGATTGGAGAGGGGAAGTCCTAGGTAGGTGATCGGCAAGGAGCTAATCGGGGTAGGGAGCTCGGCCTTGCTTGCGTCCGCCTCCTCCGAAATCATGCCAAAAAGGATGACAAATGACTTGGCATGGTTGATCTAAAGTCCCGACGCAGCCCCAAACAAGTCCAGCATGATGGCCAATCGCCTAGCCTCCTGACTAGTGCCCTCAATGAAAAAGAGTGTCGTCTGCATATTGGAGTAGAGGAAGTAAGCTGTATGCGAAACCTCTAAAGAGACCAGCCCCACACGAGGCCCGCGTGCACCTCGCCAGGCGTAAGCCACAAGAACAAATAACATGGGTGCAAGTGGGCAGCCCTGTCGAACCCCTCTCTGTGACTGGACCCAGTCGCCTGCAGACCTCCCATTGTCTAGGATTGAGAATGAAGTCGTGGTGATACAACGCTTCGTCCAAGCAATCTAGACCACGGGGAATGCCATAAGAAAGACCATGAAATAGTGTCATAGGCTTTGGAGAAGTCGACTTTTCATAATAAGGCTGGGCACGCAGTCCTCCTCCAATGCGCAGTGATCTCCTGAGTAGCCAATACTCGCATCACCAACAAGTAGATGGCATTGGATAAGGCAATCGATGTATAATCCTCCACGTGCTCCGTCGTTGTGCGCTTCGGAAGCATACAACAACAACAACAAAGCCTTATCCCACTAGGTGGGGTCGGCTACATGGATCATACGACGCCGAATATATTGGTTGATCCATGTTCATGAGATTCGACAGGGTTTTACGCTGGCTGTCGGGGCCTAACACAACCCTCCTTTATTCGGGCTTGGGACCGGCTATAAAACATAGACAGAGTTTTATAGCATGAACAACAGAAATTGGTTGAGGCGCTCAAAGCCTCGATTTCCGCCGGTGAACTCCTGAATGACAGCCATGACATCCCTCCGCACCACAAGTCAGAACTTCGTATAAAAGAATACCGAAAACCGTCGGGGCCAGGGATGCGTCACCATTGAGGTCTCGAAGTGCCTGGGAGACCTCCGAAAGAGCTTGCAAAAGGAGAGAAGTATGATGGTCTAAGGCTGATACAATTTCTCTTAGAAAATTTAATAATGAAGAGAAGTAGATATCTTGAACTCCAAATTATACCCATTCCCATGTTGAACATCAAATATTATTCTCTTCCAGAATAATATTGTAGTTTCCAATAGAAGTCCAAAATTTACTTCCTTTTGAGAGTGAAGAGGGTGACCACAAAATTTGGTGGTCACTCATTTTTGCTTCTATGGTAGGGGGTCGGTGGTGAAATTACAATATAGTTTGGAATGAGGACATAAAGAAACAATGAAACTTCACAAGTTTTCCTCTGTTCACAAATTAAGTAGTCATACATTCTTTTGATCCCAGATGACTCATGGATAAGCCTGCCCCGCTAGGTCTGTAAGTCAGCTCACTCGTAACTCAGCTGCTGTATGTGCGTCAACCAACCAAGCAACAGATAAACAAATGGGAGGTGCCCTTGTCAAAAGTCTGACTAAGATTACTGAAGAGAGACATGTTTTTTTACGTGATATCTTGCTCATTTATCTTGGTTATTTCTGTAGATATTTTTTTAAGGGTAAAGCTGATTGAAGTTTACTAGTCATCCATGTATACATCTGCAGATTTTAGAATGTAGAACTTGATCCCTCTTTGCTTTTAACACATGGTGAGCTTAGAAAGAACAAACTGGTGAAGCTGGACTGAATTACCTAATTTTTTGTTCTAAAATGAAATGTGTATATAAGATAAGACACATGCTTTCCGTTATAGGTCAAATCCTTTTTTCCCTAAAACAATTAAGGGCTAAATTGTTCAATTGGTTGGAAAGACTTTTAGCTGATATGTCCACTAGCTGCGCGTGATCATTGATTTTTAGCTCAGAAGGATTTGATTGAACTCCAAGAAGTTTTGACATGGGAGGTCATTACTGAGTGGTTTATATGACTGAATACTTCAGTTCTAGCTTCTTTTAGTTTTTTTTTTGCGAATTTACGAGTAACCTTGTATTTTATATTACATGTATAATGATTCCTAGTAAAGTTTTGCCTTGTTCTTATAACATGATCTAATCTTCCAGGCCTCAAGTTACCATTGCTACTGCAATAGTGTTTTGTCATCGTTTCTTTCTTCGCCAATCTCATGCCAAAAATGATCGGAGGGTGAGTACTTGTTATCAGAATCATGAGCATGTCCCGTAGTCTGTAGTTTGAAATTACATATATGTCAAGGAGCTAATTCTTTTTGCCCTCCATATCTTTTCTTTAGATTATAATACAAGTGAATGTCATATTTTCACCAGTAGAAAATTTCAAATTTTCAGTAAATGGATTTAATATATGCTCCATTCCAGATATGAGGTAATTGCCTATCTATATTTATTATTTTAAAAATCATGCCTTGGAACATCTTCTTGTTATCAATATATCAATTTTGGACAATTGGAATGATTTTTGGTTTCATGTAATGCAGCAGGTTTCCTTCTTCTGTTATATCCTAGAAATAAAATGCCTATATCTCTGCAACCAATACTGGACTTCTATTGTCTGTTTGAATCATCTTTTCAGAGAAAATTTCCCTCTTATCATGCTGATAGAGGATGTTCTATTTAGAATTAATAGTACTTCAATGACATTTCTCATTGCAGGTGCAAGTTATATATAATTTTTCCTTTCAAACAAAAAAAAGATGTGTATGCTTCTGGCTTGAGTCATCAACAAAGTCACTCTTATGTATTATTCTTTTTTTTTTTTTTTGAAACGGGAAAGGACGACTAGCAAGATGGTAGTTATCCAGGGTTTCATTAATGTTAAAGTGAGGTTACAGGATTAAAGCAAAATTAAACATGACAATCCCATCATAAAAAAATAAAAGGGCTACATCATAAATGATTCCTCCACTCTATAAATAGTTTCCGCATGATGACAAATATTTTCAGCATAGGCGCGACCCCCTTGAAAAAGTGTCTCGTTCCTTTGCAACCATAATGCTCAGATATATGCCAGAGGAAGGGCCCGTTGTCTCCTAGACCTGTAGACAATATTAAGGTTCCTCCTGCTACCATTACAGAAAGACTGCCAGAAACTAGCCTCCGATGTCGTATCTAGACAGCCAATGTTCGCCCTTCTCCAGACCTGTCCAGCCATGATACAGCCAAAGAATAGGTGATCCGTATCCTTAGCGGCCACGCCACATAGGACACACAGCGTATCTGCATTATTTAACCATCTAGCTCTGTAGGACTTTGTTAGGATTCATTGTCGCCGCAACAACCAGGAAAGGAATTTAATTTTAAGAGGGGCTTTGATCTTCCAGACAAAGCTACCTAATAAGGTGTACACTTCCTTGACAGAGAAAGTGCCAACTTTCCAGCTCTAGCCATCAGCAGTGTCATCACGGGGAGAAATATGAGATAATTCAGACATCAGAAGAAGGAACTCATCAACTCTCTGGTCAGACAGATTCGTGGAGAAAGTAGGCCACCATGATCCCTGGCCACGAATGGCAGATGAAATCCAGTAATCAGCAACCTTTGCTTGACGATTAGCAGCTAGCTGGAACAGCCGAGGGAACATATTCATTACAGGGCCCAAACCAATCCAATTATCCTTCCAGAAGTAGAAATCATGCCCAGTGCCCAGGGAAGGAGAGAAAAACTGCTTGACCAGAGGCATAATCCGTCAATTCCCAGCCAAAAAGATGATGCACTGTTGTTTACTATCACCCGGGAGTCCCAGTTGAGATCACAACCATAGCAGGCATTAAAAACAGAGAACCAGATGCCCTCCGGCTTACCCATAATACGAATTACCCATTTTGTGAGGAGAGCAGTATTCATCCTACCAAGGTCAAGAACCCTAAGGCCTCCCTCCAGAGTTGGACGGCACACATCTTTTAAAGCAACCAGATGAGTTCACAGGAACTGCATCCGAAGAGAATCAATCCGGCGCTCAACCTGTTTTGGAATCTTCAAAACAGATAAAAAGTATATTGGTAATGCTGAGAGCACATGCCCAAGTAAAATTAGCCTTCCCCCACGAGATAGTAATTTAGAGCTCCAGCCGGCCAGACGCTGCTCAACCCTCCTGATAACTGGTTGCCAATCCCGAGAATAGATATGACGCTCCGACAGAGGAAGACCAAGATATGATATTGGCAGCGCGCCAATTGGTGTCTGAAGCATCTGAGAGCATACCAAAGTGTCAGCAGTATCCATGCCAAAACCAATGACAATGGACTTAGCAAAATTAATGTTAAGCCCAGAGAAATCACAGAACATTTCCACCAAAGCAAAAAGGCGCTGTGCTGATTGGGCAGATCCTTCAATAAAGAAGAGAGTGTCGTCAGCATATTGAAGGATAGGAATGAGAGAGTCATTGTAATTTGGCGTACAAAACACAGACAGTAGGCCAGATCGTCAGGCCGAGAACATGATGTGAGCCAGGGCGTCCACAGTCAAAGCAAAAAGCAATGGCGCAAGAGGACAGCCCTGCCTGACACTGCGCTGGGGCTGCACCCAACCACCAGAAGGCCGCCCATTGACGAGGACAAAAAAGGATGCTGTGGTAATGCATCTATGCATCCAAGAGACCCACAGGTCGGGGAAACCACAATGGCGGAGAGAGCACCAGAGGAATTTCCAGCAAATGGAGTCATATGCCTTTGCGAAATCAACTTTCCATAGAAAACCGGTTTGTCCATTGCGATGCCAGCAAGAAAGAATCTCTGAAGCAGCCACAAAACCTTCAGAAATTGACCTTCCAGACACAAAAGCAGTTTGAACAGGATGGATTAGGTTAGGAAGCACAGAGCTAAGTCTGTTCGCAAGCGTTCGAGCAATGATAAGATATGTGCCATTGGAGAGGGCAATAGGTCTGAATTCATCAAGATGGACCGCCCCAGTTTTCTTGGGAATAAGAAAAATGAAGAATTTATTAAGTCGCTCGAAACCAGCATTGCTGACAGAAAATTCCTGGATGGCAGCAAGAACATCAGATTTCACACCCTGCCAGAAAGCCCGGTAGAAAAGGATAGGAAATCCGTCCAGACCCGGCGCGCCCTCAGCATTAAGATCCTTTAGAGCCTTATGCACCTCAGTTTCAGAAATTGGCGCAATGAGCATCTCACGTTGGCAATCAGTCACTGCAGGAACATTGGAGTCTGTCCATTCCCAGAAGCCGCCCTGACGCCGCCTAGAGAAATCCTTGAAATACCTGGCAGCAACCTCCTCGATTTGCCTGTGACCAGTCACCAAATTCCCTTGGTCAGATATCCTGTTTATCTGATTGATCCTTCTCCTCTCATTTGCCCATAAATGGAAAAACGGGTGTTGTTGTCTCCCTCTTTGAGCCACGTCTGTCGGGATCGTTGTCGCCAAGAAATTTCTTCTTTCTTATCTTCTTCTTTCACCACCTGAAACTGCGTCCGCCTCTGCTCAGACTCCTCAGGTGACAGGAGTCGGGTCTCCTCAATTTTATCAAGCTCAAGAATGTTTTTAAGGGCCGATGAGGCCGCTGCTCTCTACATGACACAGATTTCTTCTAAACTCACGTAGAAACACCCGTAGGCGGTCAAGCTGCCAGGCAAGAGTCGCAGTAGCAGAGCCGAAGATGGTAGGACTGCCACTGCGCCTGCACCGCCTCGCGAAAGCCGGGTTCCAAAAGCCATGCACGCTCAAAATTAAAATATGTACTGGATGGGCGAGTCTCCATTGATTTCCAAAGGAGCGGAGAGTGATCAGAAAAAGGACAGTCAAGGGCCTCCACCTGAGCAAGAGGAAACTTCTCAGCAAAGGCAATGGATACCAGGAATCTGTCCAAACGTGACAACACCAGGGGCACCGCGCCAAGTATAAATGCAATTCTGAGCTGGGAAGTCAATGAGGCCATGGCCCGCAATGAAACTGCGAAAGTCGGCCAAGCTAGTGTCACGGTTAGGGCCATCCCCTGCCCGATTATCAGTACAAATTGTTGCATTGAAATCTCCCCCCAAAAGCCACAAATCAGCCGAGAAGGCCACATTCAGTTCATCCCAAAGCCGTAGTTGACCCTCCACAGATTGTGGGCCATAAATACTGGAGATCAGGAGCGCAGCATTGTGGCCTTTCCGTCGAAGCAGAGCAGAGATAGAGTGTTGGCCCAGACGGTGATCCAACAGTTCGAAAAGATCGTCCTTCCAGCCCATCAAACAGCCCCCCGAACGGCCTGAAGAGTCTAAGGCCAGGTAACTGGACATGCGCTGACCACCAATCTGCTTCCAGATAGAAGGATCATACCCCATAAGTTTAAATTCTTGAATAAGGGCCACGTCAACACTCCAGCGAGGAAAATATCTTCCGAGGGATTGGCGACGATGAGGATCCCCCAGACCACGGACATTCCAGGAGAGGACGTTCATTGAGTAACAGGCAAACACCAAGGCTGGCCTGGAGCCTGCTTCTGCTTTCTTTTGATCCCGCAGGCCTGGGCCACTAAGGCGAACAGATCATAGTCTTGTTGGAAGGTTGGGTCGTTCCAGGCTGAAGGCCACAATCATCAGATACCCCAGGTTATTAGTGGATTTCTGCTGTAAATCCAATTGTGAGCACATGGGTTAAGCATGAGTAATACTCAGAGATGGCACCGTGAGGCTCCCAGATCCCGAGATGGAATGGGCAGTCCTAATAATATGAGCTTTTGCATTATTTAGGGGGGGGGGGGGGGGGGGGCTTGAGCACCATTGGACGCAGGAGTGGAAGCTGAAGAGTTGTCACATAAAACCAAAGATGATGCTTCGTTACCCATGGGGCACGAGCAAGGAGACAGCGATTCCAACAAAATTGGCCCTGTCGAGGCAGCAAGATCATGCACAAGCGCCTCGGAACTCGTAGAGATCTGCATGGAGATGTTAACAGCATGCTGCGAAGAGGGTGCTGGGACACGTGGCTTCTGCCTCCAGACCCTGCGAACAGTACCCGATGTGACCGGGCCACGTGTCGATGCATGAGCATCACTGCAGGAGATCTGCCGCATGAGTGCAGATGTAGGGGGCGATGCTTTGGTTCCAACAGAGAATGAGGAGCCTCGGTCTTCCCAGGTAGGTCCATGTGTCCAGAAAGAGGCCTCGAACGACATTCCCATCTTGAAGCCGTTGGGGGCGAGGTCCACCGCCGGCGACGATCTCTGCCCATGACTGGCGGTGGTGCTGTCCATCAGCGCGGGCAATGCTGATGTGATACACGATGTCATCAGAGTGTAGAAGGAGCTTCTCAGGAATATAGCAATGCGGCAGAACATAAATTGAAGCACGAATGCAGGCGATACGATGGCAGGCACAGGAACATCACAGAGGATTGCAAAAGGCCGGATGATGGTCGACAACACCTCACCGTAGCGCAGACGCAGGGGAACCCCAGAGATAGTGATAGAGACACTGTTTGACTCGCCGGACATGGAGCCCCCAAATGCTGGCGACCAAGCAGACCAGCACACCTGCGTTTCGCCAACCATAGCTGATTCAGCGATTAGTTGGTTGCGTTGCTCCTGCACACCCAGCCAAAGGACACACTGGCTGGAAAGAAGAGATGGGGAGAGACGGAGAGGGGATTGCAGCTGATGCTCGACACCCTCCTGGATCGCTTCCAGGGTCACGTTCGGGGGAGGCCATCCTTCCAATGAGACATTGAGACAAGAAACCACGTGTGGCAGAAGCATCCGGCCCCCAGGCTGCATCGACAGCAGGGATCTCCAGCGCGGGCAAGCGATCGCCCGGGCGAGGGGGCTGCTCCACAGGGAGCGCCTGTTCCTGCAATTGGCGTGGACGGAGGGGCAAGCAGCACGCCGATGACCCAGCTCATGACAGCGGAGGCAGCGCAATGGCTCCCGGCAGTTGCGCTGAAAGTGCCCACGGCCCCAACACCGGAAACAAATGACATCCAGCAAGCGTGTCAAAGAGGCCGCCCTCAAAGCGTGTCGCCTGAACAAACCATCACAGTTAGGGGAAGCACAATAACGAGGCATGCCGAGCCCAAACGCGAAGAAGTGGGGCGACCCAGGTGTAAAAGATGGAGGAGGTTAACGAAGGCAGTGGCGCCACCTGCAGGGGCTGCCGGAGATGGGGGTGGCGCCTTCGGCAGGGATTGCCGAAGACGGGGCGAATACTTCCTATCAAATATTTAATCCTCTTATATATTATTCTTATTAGTGTCATTGGTTTTGTAACGCACCTAAACTTTGTAGGTATTTTCATGTGTCTATGTTTGTATTTGTAGAAGTGTCTTCGTATTGATTTTTGTTTTAATCTATGATGAGGTTCAATAACATGTTCCATTTGGACTTTGCATGATCATGCGTCTGATTTTTTTTTTTCTATTGGAAGCTGCATGTACAATGTACTGTGGAAATTAACTAAGTCGTCTTGTTAGTGACCACATGTACTTCAAACAATGTATGAAAGTTCACGGAGAGAACTCCAAAATCTGTCTGCCTCTATTGTTCTTTCTTCACTTCTCACAGTTGCCATCATATCTTTTTTCTCTGTGGGATCCTTATCAACTGGTAGCTTTGTAATATTCTCAATTCTCATTTTTTAGTTTGTTTTATTGTCATTTTCTTTTATTTTTAGCGCATATGTGCAATATTCTCTTTTAGTTTTTTAGTGGCTTGACTAGCAGTTTCAATCACCGAAATGTTTTTATTGGCATTTTGTTTATTTTAGCTCTTGTGTAATACTTTTTTTTTAGAAGAAAAAGGATGACTCCCATTTGGTTGTCATCCAGGTAAGGTCTTGTGTAATACTGCCATGAGTGTTATTATTGGCTTCCATGCCAAATTTTCATGGCCGTAGGTTCTTAACCAGGAATTGCTTGTATTGGACACCCCAACTGACAAGCACTGTGCCATCTCTGAAGATCCTAAATTTTTTTATTCTGTTGATTGTGAATGTATTTCAAAACAGATATGGATGGTTCCTCTAAAAAAAAGGATATGGATCACCCTATGAACCAAGGCAGATATAGCTAGATCAGCATGACATTTTCCTTCTCTAACATAACAACACTTAAATCAACCACCTTGCTTTTGTGTTTTTTGTTCTCTTTTGGTCGCCAACATAGTTTCCCATACCAGATTCTATACTAGTCAGCATGCATGAGTCAGCTGTATCTGATAGGTACTGGCACAATATAAATGTGAAATTTACCTTCTAAAAAGTGGATTTAAATCCTTAGCTAATGTGTGATGCTAGCTATATGTAGATATGATTTGGTGTAAATGGTGTTTTGCAGACAATTGCAACTGTTTGCATGTTTCTAGCGGGTAAAGTCGAAGAAACACCTCGCCCTCTGAAGGACGTGATTTTGGTTTCTTATGAAATTATACATAAAAAGGATCCTGCTGCTATCCAGAGAATTAAACAAAAGGTGAGATGTCTGTTCTTCATTGGTGAATCATAATTTCATTTTCAATAACTTGACTTTGTAACTTGTCACTTTCTGTATAATCTTTTGTTGGTGAATCATGGCTGATGTTAGTTTTACTGTGCTCATGTTAATTTTAAATCATTTAACTTATTAAGATAGATTTTTGAGTTTAGTTTGTCATTAAGAAAGTTACTCTAAGGCAAGTTGTGGCCTTGACCACCTGTCTTGCAATGTTTTCATTGGCAGACAACCACACTTCTAGTGCTCTTTCATATACTTGGTTGACTAGTCAATAAAAATTCAGGGTCCTTTTGTTTTGGGATGCAATAAGTTATGAAGAAAATGAATTTTAAGAATAACAATTCAATGATAAGTTATTTCTAGAGGCGGTCTACCGTGCAGGCCGCCAGCCTGGAACGCGTGCGGCCCGCAAGGAATTTCACTGGGCGCAGCCCGGGCATGACCGCCGGTCTGGTCGCTGGACTGTGCCAGGCTGCCCAGCGGAATGCTGGCACACGCCCCGGCCCGACTCGACCTAGCACCACCTCCACTCCTGCCAGCCTCTGCAGCATGGAAGCTGTTGTTCTGCTGCTGGGCATATGCCACCTCCGACGTGCACTCGGTGACAACCCCAGCAGTCAAGTTCGTGCCGGGATGCCCAGCGGAATGCTGGGCACGATCCCGATGAGCATGGGCCGGGCCCAACGTAGCACGACCTATGCTCCTGCCAGTCTCTGTAGTGTTGAAGCAGTCATTCTGTTGCTGGGCGTACGCCACCTCCGACACCCACTTGGTGACAACCCCATCTCAGTCCGTACAGACTCTCTGGTACCTCTGGTTGCCCTCTATGAGGGAGGCTCCAGCTCAGGAGGTGGGCTCTGCTTCCCCTCTGCCTGTGTCCGGCAGATGGAGTTCTTGGAGGCTCCCAGCCTGATCTCCTCCACCAGTTTGCCATCCTCGCAGTTGGTGGCATACACCCAGCAGCAGAATGACTGCTTCCTGGTGGGGAACGGTGGCAACACGGAGGCTACCTTCATCCTCACATGCTGGCGGCAGGTCGACCACTCCCTCGCCTTCAAAACAATCGCCATTAATGAAACAGCAACAGCAGCATTCACAGCAGGTCGTTGGGGCGGTCGAGAAGGGAGAAGTGCCGCAGCGGTGTGGACCTAGGGTAAAAATCAAGGAAGAAACATGTCGCCCGACCCGGCCTGGTCGGCTTGACCATGCTGGGCTGGCTTGATGCTGTATCGGCACTGCACTGCTCGATTTTATAACGGGTCACGCCAGCATGGTCCGAAAGTCCATATTTAGTTATTTCATGTCTTTGATTTTGTACAAGATTAAAAACAAGAATTTTTTTGGTGTGATATGAGAGTTGTGAGAGAGGAAAATGATTTTTCTTTTTTGAAAACTGCAAATTATTTTTCCTTGTAGTTTCCTCTAAATTCTCTTAATTAGGATCCATTTGTTTTATCATGCAATATTCAATATATAAATGAAAAGATAGATGTGAAAGTGGAAGTGATGCAGTAAGGAGAGAAAATCAGCAAGAATAATGAGAAATCAGGTTAGAATAATTAGGGTTTATGAGAAAACCACAAAAATATGTAATTTTGATAAAAGAGAGGTAATGACGGTATCCTATTGGCAGCCTTAAATATTAGGGTTACAAGAGGTTAAAACTAATAACCAATCTCAATCCTTGATTAACTTACTTTTAATTAGGACCGCTATAACTAATTAAAAGGTCACATGCCTTTCACATGATTACGAATAGACTAAAACACCAGCTTTAATTAAAATAACTAATTTAAAATAAAAGATCCTGTGTCAATCTCCTCAGCTTGAAAATTTTGGCTCCTTGGAAAAAACTTGCACCACATCAGCATACATCTCGGCATCGATCTTCTTGAACTCGTCTTCATTGATCCAAGTGCTTTCAGTGGCAGGTTTACCGAACCATTTAACCAAAAATCTTCTATATATGTTGCCTCTACGAGAACCGACCTCTTTGACATCCAACACATCTTCAATAACATCAGTAGAAACTTTCAGGTGTTGTTCCAATTGATTTGAAACTTCAGCCGTGTCCATATCAAAGCCCTCAAAAGCATACAAATCTGAGATATTAAAGATATGGCTGATTTGCAAATTTGATGGAAGCTCAATGAAATAAACATTCGAACTTATTTTCTTTAGTATCTTGCACGGTCCAACCTTGACTTGACTTTGTGATAAGTGCTCTTAGGAAACCTCTCGTCTCAAGTGTACAAGGATCAAGTCGCCTATCTCAAAATCTTTAAAACACCGATGTTGATTGGTTGCATTGGCATAAGTTTCATTACTTGATTTCGGGGCTGCTTTTACCTCCTCATGCACTCTTTTAATGTGTTCAGCAAAGGTCTCTCCATCATCCCACATTCTCGCATTTGGTGGCAAAGGAACTAGATCAAGTACATGTTGCAGTTTCAATCCATAAGCAGCTTCAAAAGGTGTCTTCTTGATTGTTCTATTGACAGAATTATTATAAACAAATTTCGCTTGCTGGAGAATCACATCTCAACTTTTCAAATGATTTCCAACAAGGCACCTTAATAGATTTCCCAAACTCTTATTAACAACTTCAGTTTGCCCTTCTGTTTGGGGGTGACGTGCAAGAAAACTGCAATTTAGTGCCCATTTTGCTCAACAAAGTTCTCCAGAAGTGTCCTACAAACTTGACATCTCGATATGAAACAATAAAGATGGAACTCCATGCAATCTCACAACCTCTTTGAAGAACAACATAGCAATGTGTGAGGCATCCGAAGTCTTCGAACAAGGAATGAAATATGCCATTTTTGAGAATCGATCCACCACAAAAAATTGAATCATATCCCTTTGCTGTTTTTGGTAAACCCAAGACGAAGTCCATGCTTAAATGTATCTAGGGTATTGGGCAAAGGAGTATATAACCCTGTATTTTGTGAGTTGCCTTTACCAAGTTGGCAAGCTGAACATCTTCTTACTATTTTATTCACATCTTGAAACATTTTTTGCCATTGTCATCATCTTGTCTCTTCCAAATGACCACCTAGTCCATTGCCATGAAGTTCCCTTGTAATTTGCTCCCAAAAAGAACCTTGAGGAATGCAAAGTTAATTGCCCTTAAAAAGATATCCTTCGTGTAAGCGATAAGGCAATAATTTAGACTTTCTAGGCCCTTCCAGGTCAATAAATATTTTGCTGAAATATGGATCAGTTTTGTTTTGATTTTTTATCTTTTCAAAACCAATTACTTGAGTATTCATCACTGGATTGCCTACTAAGAGCACCAGTTTATATTTCATGGAAAAACTGAATTGATCAAGATAAGCACTCCGGCAGGCATGTTTTTCATTCAACTTATTTTTAGAGTTTAGGGACTTCAAAGCTTGATGATCAGAATAAACAGCAAACTCTTAGTAAGCCAAATAATGCTCCCAATGTTGAATAGCTCTAACTAAGGCATAAAATACCAAATCATAAGTAGAGTAATGCCTCTTCGCATCAGATAATTTTTCACTAAAAAACTCCACGGGTTTACCCTCCTAGTTGAGAATTGCACCAATTCTAATATGAGATGCATCACATTCTACAACAAATAACTTCTCAAAATCAAGTAGAGCAAGAATAGGGGCTTCTGTCATCAGGTTTTTTATGAGTTCAAAGGCCTTTTGTGCTGCATTTGACCATCTAAAACTATCTTGCTTCAAGCATTCTTTAATAGGACTCATAATAGAACTGAAATTCTTGATAAATCTCCTATAAAAATGACGCCAAGCCATGAAAACTTCGAACATCTTTCATGTTCTGCGGAATAGGCCATTCCAAAATTGCATAAACCTTCCCTAAATATTGGTTTAATACAAACAACAAAACCTAAAAACTCCACTTCGCGGGACATAAAAGAGCACTTTTTCAAGTTGATAAAAAATTTCTCTGGCTGCAATACTTCCAGAACTTGCCGCATATGCACTAAGTGCTCGTTCACGTCTTTGCTTTAAATTAGAATATCATCGAAATAAACAAATTTGTTTAGGAAAGGTTTCAATGCCTCAGTCATTACTCGCATGAATGTACTTGGTGCATTAGAAAGGCATGAAGAACCACTCAAATAACCCATCCGATGTTTTGAACGTTGTTTTCCATTCATCTCCATCTTGTAGTCTGATTTGATGATACCTACTTTTCAAATCAATCTTCGTGTACAACTTAGAGCTAGCTAGTTGATCAAGCATATCACTCAAACGGGGTATTGGAAATATGTATTTGATAGTAATTTTATTAATGGCACAACTATCCACGCACATCCTCCGCGAACCATCCGTCTTTGGTGCAAGCAAAGCTGGACAGGTGCACAGACTTTTGCTTTCACGTATCAGATCTTTAGATATCAACTCTTCAACTTGTCTTTGCACCTTAGCACGTTGTTAATGTGACATTCTATAGGCTGACAGATTTGGTAAAGAAGCTTCGAACCAAATCAATTGCATGTTGAATACTTCTCATTGGTGGCAAACCTGCGATAAATCTCCAGCAATCGGATCTGAAAAATCTTTCAAAATTTGCTCAACTTCAGGTGGTTGGTGGGATATTCCTTCAAGCGGTTCGCCTCCAACTATCTTGTTTGCTAACACAGACAATTCCAACTTCTTGGCCTATTAATTCAAACTTCTCAGCACACAAACAACCATTAATCTTACTATTTTTAGATAAAACAGTATCTTGTGTTTCCTCCTCCATTGGATGCAAGGTGTATTTTTTGTTACCCCTATGAAAAGAATGTGTTTGGTTTAGTGTGATGCTCCATGTCATGGTCATACAACCACGGTCTTCCTTCAAGAATATGCCCAACATCCATAGGCACAACATCACATAAAGCTTCATCTTGTAGATTACCTCCCATAATAAATTGCACCAAACATCGAGCAGGAATTTCATTGCCTTTCTTAAACCAACGAATTTTATAAGGATGTGGATGTTTTTCAATAGTCAATCCCAGCTTTTCTACCGCATCTTTAGAAATGACATTTTCCATGCTACCCCCACCTATAACTAGATCACACACCTTTTCGCCACAAAGAACACGTGTTCTAAAGATACTATGCCTTCTCCAATCTTCTTCTTCTTTGGTTGTGGCAGTTATGACACTTCGAACCACCAAGGATTCTCCTTGAATAAGAACATCTATTTCTTCACTTTCATCCACGTATTGATCATAAATTGGTTCTGACTCTTCATATTCTTCCTCTTGCAGCTCCACTAGATTGACTCTTCCCTGCGGACAAGAAACCATGACCCTTTCACCGCAAGTGAAACAAAGAATTTGTGTGTTGTTATTTCCTTTAAAAGTCACGGGTGTCAAATTATTTTGTCCACCATAATGCATTACAGCTTTTCCCTTATCGTCACTTTTATTTGCATAAGTTCCTTGACTGGTTCCTTGTGTCGATGAGTTATTTTTTATATTTCCAGCAGCACCGGAACCCTTTTGCATAATGCCTCTTAAGCGTCCCTGTAAAGGTCTACGTGCGCCATATCGTTACACCCATTTTTCAGCCAATAAAGCTTGTTGTCGAGCATCTTCGAGAGAACACACACAAGCAATAGGCATCTCGTCTCTAATAGATTGGTTAGGCCCAGCAAGATAACGAGTAGCTACTTGCTCATTTGTTTCATTCAATCCGACACGAATTGATAAGTTATAAAACTCTGAAGTATACTCTTCAACATTCATACCTCGTTGTTTCAAATAATGAAAATTTTCATATAAATCCATTGTATAATCAGCGGGTAAGAATTGTTTTCGCAACTTCGTCTTCATGTACTCCCAAGTGCCAATTTCCGGTTTACCTTGTCGTTCACGTTGCTCTTCAACTCTCTTCCACCATTGAAGTGCTGTGCCCTTTAACTTCAGCTTCACAAATAACACTTTTCTATTTTCTGTCATAGGTTTCCACTCACAATAATTTTCCAAACTTATTTCTCAATCTAAATAATCTTCAGCATGCATTTTTCCATAGAAATAAGCAACTTCAATCTTAATTCCACCGTCGTTCAGATCTAGGGCATGAATCAATTATCATCCAATCGACATCGCATCGGATTTATATCGGCTCCAGCTTCATGAAATGGATTATCAAAATACCATTGATCATTATCATCCTCCATACTACCTTCTGGTATGTCAGTTAGACTGTGGCCACCTTCCAGAATCTCCATATGGGCTGCCACACGTTCCTGTCGCTGCAAGGCTTGAACACTTCGCGACAAATCTTCAATCATTCGTCGAATCTCTGCCATCTCTGCTTGCTGTCCAGAGTTACCACGTTCTCGGCCTCTACCACGTTCAACCATGGTTCAAAAACAAAGAAAACCCTAATATTTTGTAGGATCTTTTGCTCTGATACTAATTTGATGCAGTAAGGAGGGAAAATCAGCAAGAATAATGAGAAATCAGGTTGATAGAGGAACAATTAGGGTTTATGAGAAACCACAAAAATTTGTTTTTTTTTGATAAAAGAGAGGTAATGATGGCGGAAAACTTTATTGGCAGCCTTAAATATTAGGGATACAAGAGGTTAAAAATAATAACCAGTCTCAACCCTTGATTAACCTACTTTTAATTAGGACCGTTATAACTAATTAAAAGGTCACATGCCTATCACATGATTACTAATAGACTAAAACACCAGCTTTAATTAAAATAACTGATTTAAAATAAAAGATCCTGTGTCAGGAAGTAAGATTAGTACCGATAGAAGTGCAACAAACTAAAACAGATCTAATAACTTGTTCATTCGAGAAGGTAAATACAAAATAAAATAATTTGTATGTTGTGAACCTAACTCCAACTGTAAGTATTTTCTGAGATAGACACTTACTAAGTCGATGAATTAACTTTTAGAAGGCTAAAAACATAGCTTGAGCCCATCAGTTATTTAGAACTTGAAGTGTCTAACTCCAACAAAAAAAGGAACAATGAAAGATTACTTATGTACTCTACTATAATAAAGTAAAATGAAGGGTTTTTTTTCTCAAACGAGAAAGGACGACCAGCAAGGTGGTAGTTGTACACGGTTTCATTAATTTTAAGCAATATTACAGAGAACTAGTAGGAACAAGTCTGGTAAAACCCAGCACCAAAATGTCCAAGAAAACAGAAATGACAACACACGCTATTAGCACATTTTCCACTTCCCAAAAATGGCCCTCGCATTGTTCCTGATATTCTCATCGTAAGCATGCCCCCCGCAAAATAGGTTGTCGTGACTGTCTAAGTAAAATGAAGGTTACATGTATACTACTATAATAAAGTAAGCGATGAAAAATATGGACTAAATAGAGCATTGTGAGTTGTGACTATCCATTATTTCTTTAATTATCTCACTATTTTCTTAACTAATACAATTGGTATCATGTTAATAATCCCCTTTAAATTTTACCTTGTCCGCTACTAGACAGAAGAAATAAATTGTTTGATCAGTTAATGCAAGTTCAATGGTGATGTCTTCAAACTTATGAAACTCCCTTTTAGCGTGAAGATGTCGAGGATGTTTGAGCATAAAAATTTCTATTTCATCTTCTTTTTCCTAAAAAAAACTTCATTTTATTTTTAGGAAATGAACTTTCTTCACTGATGTGCATGAAAGTTGATTTGATGCAGTAAGAAAAGAAAACAACAAGAATAGAAAGAACTCAAGCTAGAAAATTGGAAGAATTAATAGAGGAATAATTAGGGTTTATGAGAAAATCACAAAAATCTGTAATATTGATAGAAGATGATTGTTGAAAACTCTGTTTGCAATCTTAAATACTAAGCTTGCAAGGATCCATAATCAATCTCCACCTTTGATTAACCTACTTTTAATCATGACCCTTATAACTAATAAAACGGATACATGCCTATCACATGACGGCTAATAGACTTAAACATCAGCTTTAATTAAAAGTAACTAATATAAAGCAAAAAGCCCTTGCGTCATGATTTCTCAGCTCTGTATGTTACTTTGTGTTTTTTATGTTACTACATGTACTCCCAAGGAACCTATAGTTTGTATTGTCGTTGATAATGCTGAAAGTTGTTGAAAAATGGGATCAGAAGATGGAGTATCTTAGGTGGATAGGTGCTTGATGGCCTTGATACTGATTATAGATACATATATATAAGTGAATAGAAAAATGGGAAAGTGAAAATAATATAAATGTTTTCAGCGATAAAATTGCAAAAAATTAAAACAAAATCACAATGATAATTTATTAATTATAGATAATAAACTTTCAAGATAAAATAGTCTGGAGTGGATCAAACTCCAATTACAGAATTGGTAAACAACACTAAAAAGCTAAAAATTTAGCTAGTACCCATCAGTGTATTTATAAATATAACAAAGTTGTAATATGCAAAGGTATCATATAAAAAACCTGCCTGCTATATACAAATTGGTATCATATTGCTATGCTATTTCTGGTTTTTGAATTTGTACAATATTAAAGAATGTGTGCATTAATGGTGCACTAAAGGAAGAGGTGTAGGATGCACCCTCCTCACTGTCCTAGATAGGACAGACTCGGGTGGTGTTAGAGTCAGAGGTCCATCTCAACCTCTCAATGTTGTTGATGATCCTAAAATGTCTTTGAGATCTTGGGGTCTTGGTTTGTCATCACTTTTTCTTTTGGTTACAAAGGGAGGCTTAAGGACCTATTTTTTGCGCAAAGAAAAGAAAAGTTGGAAAATAAGGGGCACATAACTCACACCAGTTAGAATGGAACTCGAGACTTGGCTTTTAGTTTAAGACTCCACGGTCACCCCTTGTTCTTGGATTGCTATATAACCTTGTAGCCTGCTTTGAGCATCTTTGACAAAACTATATCAGGGAGGAGGTGAAGGTATGCTTCGGATGTGGAGAAGTATCCAGAGGGCTAAACGACACATCGCGATGGAGGCAACAAGGCAAAAGCTTGAGACTCTATCCACCAAGTGAATAGCTCAATTTGTGCATGGAGAGAGCTTACTGAATTGTTTGGAAGTTGTGTTTACATGTTGAAGTCAGAAAATTAAGTATTGGGATATCATTCATTGCCTTCTTTAAACTAAATGCTACCAATGTCTACATATGATGGTAGCATTGTAAAACAATGCAATATTTGAACGCTGAAGCTGTCATAAGGAAGTAGGCTTCTTTGCATATTTTTCCTCCTGAGGCATGTCTGTTTTTATTTTTGTTTTTCTTGTCTAAATGTATGACATGTTTTCAACATGGATGTCTTTCATTGTTTCCTGATGTTATCTCATGTGCTACTTTATGTAGGAAGTATATGAGCAACAGAAAGAACTGATTCTGATTGGCGAACGGTTGGTACTCGCTACACTTGGTTTTGATCTAAATGTGTATCATCCATATAAACCTCTTGTGGAAGCAATAAAGAAATTTAAGGTTGCGCAAAATGCACTCGCACAAGTTGCCTGGAATTTTGTCAATGATGGGTATGCAAAAGCTACGATTTACCTGTTCTCCAATTTTTAATTGTCAGTAATATCTATTTACTACACACTGGAAAGGGCTGTGCAGGCTTCGTACTTCTCTTTGCCTGCAATTTAAACCCCACCATATCGCAGCTGGTGCCATATTCCTTGCTGCCAAGTTTCTAAAAGTGAAGCTCCCATCAGATGGTGAAAAGGTTTGGTGGCAGGAATTTGATGTTACCCCCCGACAGTTGGAAGGTTTGGCTGCTTTTCAGTATCTTATATGTTTATTTTGTTTCTTTCCATCAAGTAATTTTGGCATCAAATTTTGGTTATTGCGACGGATGCTAATTGATGCTTGATTATATGCCAAGTTTTGGTTTCAAGTTTGACGCCTGGTTTTAACTCTAGATGAAATATGTGGATTTTTCTCTATGTTAAATGATGTAACTTGTGTGACTATTGATTGATGTTTTTGAGAGTTTGCTAGAGTGGCCGAAGGTTTATTGTTTTGAGATGTAATTTTCTTCATTTCATATATTCTACATTCCATCAGGAAGATCCGGCAATAATTGTTTCTATTTCTGAAGATATTTTGTAGCTTCTATTTATTTTTGGGTCAGGCTTGTTGAAAGATTTCATGATATATGTATCCTTGATCTTGCATGTGATCATGTTCAGCTACTATTGCCTCTCATGTATTGTTTATCTACCAAGTATGTAATTCTCGTCCGTTCATCTAAAAAAAAAATTTTTCTGGTCCTTTCATTTTTTTTTTTGAAGCATCCTTTCATTTGTTTCTGCAATTCGTTGTTTGATTTGTTTATTCTTCTTAAAGTTGCAAACACTTGGCTATTCTTTTCTATATGATGCATTTTAACTTCCAATTTCCTTTCTTTCCAGAGGTTAGCAACCAAATGTTGGAACTTTATGAACAAAACCGAATGGGGCAACCCTCCCATGGAAATGAAACTGAAGGGAGCTGTGCCAGTGTTGTTAATCACCGCCCTACAAAAGCTTCAGCTGATAATGAGGATTCTGGTGTTCAAAACAGTCATTCTCAGGCATCAAAAGCTGCCACTAACGTCCCAACTTCATCCACTACCCCTGTGCGTGACCAGCTTCATCATGATAAACAAAATGGAGGTCATGGTACTCTCGAAAATGATGCTCATGGCCACGCGAGACATGAGCCAAGAACTGGAATCCCTGATAGTGGAGCAGAAGCTTCAGCAAAGGACCGAAAATACCATGAATCAAAGAATAGTGCAGAAAACTCAGGGAGCAGGTCACACCAAGGTGTTGAACATCATCAAGGAAGCACAGTGGCTCCTGCAGATGGAAGTGCCGAAACAAGAGAAAAGAACCCTGTTCACAATGAAGGGTCTAAAGATTACTCACCAATGATGGATGCCATCAAGAAGATTGACAAAGACAAAGTGAAGGCGGCATTGGAGAAAAGAAGAAAATCACGAGGTGATGTTGCTAAAAAGCTTGATATGATGAATGATGATGACCTTATTGAGAGAGAGTTAGAACATGGCGTGGAATTGGCTGTTGAGGATGAGAAGAACAAGCAGGAGAGGACTCACACCTGGTCCAAATCTACTTACAGGCATGAATTGACAGATCGAGTACCTGAGAATGGGCATCATGGGACTGGGAAAACAACAGAGCATGCAGAAGAAGGGGAATTATCACTGGATAGTCAGGAATTCCAGTCACCAGATCAGAGTGGTCGAAAAAGAAAAGCAGCTAGTCCAGCTAAGCATTTCAGCGGCAAAGATGAGTATGATCCTCCGCATTACCACTCGTCATCCTCAAAGCACCGAGATGGTTATGATGATTTACGTCCCATGGGAAGATTCGACCGTGTCGAGCGTGACCATAAAAGACAAAGGCAGGAAAATCAAGTGTGACGACTTAGCTTGCGGATGGTGGAATGAGAGTGATAAATTTAAGATCCGTGCATGAAAATTGAACTTCCTTGGACATAATTCAACACGGTCTGCATCAGTTTGTTGTACGATTATGCTTAATCATTTATGCTGATGTCCACAGGGCTGATAAATCAAAAAGTATAATTTTGTTCTAAACTCGATGAGTAAATTATGATCGTAAAGGCTGTGGATGTAAACACCTATATATTATTATTTTTATCGCAACATTTGTTCATCTGTTACAAAGACGACCGCCCTCATATAACACGACATGGAAGTTACCGATTGTAAGGTGAATGAACCTCCAAAATATGCTATAAATTGTTGCAGAGAAAATAGGGAAAGACTGCATATTGCAGTGGAAAGATTTTCCTCCTTTTTTATTTTTATATAATATCGAAGCCATGGACGAGAGTATGTATTTTCGCAACAACCTCCGAGGTAACTTGGCTACGTATGGCAACGTAATTCCTTATAAGTTTTCGGTAATTCCTTATAAATTTTCGGTGAATGTTTTTAAATGGAGCGTAATAATGAATAATTAAATATTTGATGTGATAAAAAAAATAAATATGATAAATTTTGAAAAAAATAGTTATTATATATATAAAGTATAGTTTTGTTAAATAATAAAAGTAGAAGTATAAATTAATTTTGTATAGTTTTTTATTAAAAATATTTTATTTAAATATAAAAAAATTTAATAAGTTATATTTAATAAAATATTAACTTTTTAATAAAATATTAATAAATTAACCTTTTATTATAAATATTTTATATTTATTAAATAAGTTATTTTATAAGAGGAATATATGAGAGAAAAAAAAGCAAAAAGAAAAACAAATCTTAAAAAAGAAAAAGCCTCACGCAATGCTCTGATTTTAAAAAAAATAACTCTAATTTCAAACCATTTGATACGGTCTAATTCTGCTCGAAAATAAGGCTGCGATTCCAATTTGATTCCAACTAAATGCCGTCCAAAAGATATTTTCGCTCCCGCCTCAGAAAAGTTTTTTTCACCCTAAGCTGCGTTTTGGGTGAAGAAAATCTACTGTGAAGTTGTAAAAAATAAACAACAAAAACGGTTTTAATGATTAAACTGCGCTCAATATCTAATAACTTGGGCCCAAAGTCGGAGGTAACGAACGCATTCCACGTAGTGATAAAAAAATGTTATGATAGATTTATTCGGCTTAAAAGAAAAATAAAGGTCCCACCGAGATTTGAACTCGGGTTATGGGATTCAGAGTCCAATGTCCTGACCACTAATAAATTCTAAAATATAAAATCTCTTTTAAATTTCTCATCCACGTGCTGATCGACTAGTTGAAAGCCTACTCGTGTTAAGGACGAGTCTCTTGGAACTGTGTTAATTTGTGAAAGCAACTAATCTCTATTTTTATTTTGGGGTTCCATGATATGATCTCATGCCTCCAGTCCATGATATGAGAGACAAAGAGAGACTACACTCACAATTATCATAGCCCAATGCAATGCCATTAAGAAAGATGGAAGAGGAGAGGGTTCGCCTGGAGCAACAAGAGGGTTGACAATCGAAATTAGTGTAATAATCATATAAAATCCTAACAGGATTGATCACCGATGAGGTAGGATTAGAAACGACACGAGAAGGAAATAATAAAAGGGAAAAAAGAAAGAATAAAGAAGGGATTAATCGAAGTGGATTTGGATTGATTTGAGTGAGAGGAAAAGAAAGGAAAGAAATTAACAGAGAAGGGAGTAATGTGGAAAAGGGTTGATTGGAGAGAGAAGAAAGAACATAGAGGGAAAAAAAAGGTCAAGAAATTAAATTATGGGATACGAAACTGAAAACGTGTATTTTAGAAGAAAAAAATCATATGCTTGCTTTTCAGTTAATATATTTGGTGCTCTTATTTAAGTACTTTTTTTTATTATTACATATATTTTTTTAAAAAATATTATTATTTAATAAAGATAATGACGGTGAAGAGGCACCATAGTGATTAAATTTTTTTTGTTAGGTTAATGACAAAAAATTAGAGGTTAAATTTTGTGATAAAAATATTGAAAGACTTCTTTCTATTAACTTTCATTTTTTTTCATATTGTTCTTATAAAAATTCTTAGTTTTTAAGGATTTAATGGTTGTCCATCCCACCTCAAAGAGGTTGACACTCATCAGACACCGTCCAAACTAGACGACGATTGCGATCGAAAATACGATTCACTCCAATTTCACGTGTGACTCATGCAAAAGGAAAATATCGTCAGTTCATTCGTGGGAGGTCTAGCGTGGTTGGGAATGGCGAGGCCGGCATAGGCGGGGCATGGAGGTCGTTTGGATGGCAAGGTTTGAGAAGAGTGGTGCAACAACGTTGATGCGAGTCCCGATAGGCTATGGGCAGATTCGGTAGGTTGCACCGAGGTCTGACTAATGGTGATGTGAGTTTGGTGGTGAGGTGGGTTGTTGCGTTTGTTGAGGGCAATGAGCAAGGTCGACACTGACGGCAAGGAGGTCGAGGTCGTGGGTGAGGGTGAGGGCTAGGGTAGTGACAAGTAGGAGGTCAAGAGCTGCGAGCGAGGGCGGCAACAACGATGAGGTCAAAGGAAGCAGTGACGACGGGCGAAGTCGAGGTCGAGATTGTGTGCCCTGTCACTCGGCACAAAGCGTGAGAGGAGAGAGGATGAGCATGAGATCAGATGCAAAGGACGAGGTTTGCAAGGTCATCTTTGTGCCCTAGAATGCGATGGCTATGACGATAAGGACAACGAGCGAGGTTGAGAGCAGCGACGACGACAATGAGGTCGAGGATGGCGATGGCGAAGAGGTCAAGCCCCGCCGAGGTAGCAAGTGAGAGCTGTGTCGATGGTAGTTTATCCATCTGTGGCTATCATCTTCTTCATTTGAACCGACCATCAACAGCGAGTGAACTAGTTGCTGCTCGCTGACCGCGCCTATCATTAATCTGTCTGACGGCATCCAATTTAGATAACAAAATAATGTACTTGTTGTGCAATTGATATAAAAAAAAGTTAATTTGATAACAAAAAATTTCATTATCCTTGCATATCATGCATGCAATGCACTATCTAAGTTTTACGATAAAATAAGTATAAATATTTATGAATCCAGGAAATTTTTTTATAAAGTATATATGTCGTGGGATTTTTTCTTTGAGCAAGGTAAGTAATGATACACAATGACAGACAGTGGCACTTATTACATATCTCCAGCAAAAGAGAAAATAATGAAATAAAAAACTGATCCGGATTTTGAAAATTCTACACCCCAATTGCAAGTCAACCAACAATTATTCAGACGTCCGACTGGCATTCCCTGCCGGCAGTAGCGCATCTTTGAAACTGCGGTCTTAGCCGGCTGCCGAACCGGACCAGGCCGGTCGTAGGGGTCGGCGACCGGTCCAGTCCTCCAGTCCAATCCAACGGGCGCATCCACTTCCCTTTCTCGTGTGGGTCCCGGGCCCGTTCGATAGTTCCGTGTTCTCGCGTCCAACGTCGAACACCGTCCTGCCCCCATGAGGTGCTGCCACGTTTCAGTAGGTCCCGCTCCCTTTCAAAAATCTCCCGTGTCCACGTCAGCGCACGACTTGGTTCTCCTCCCCCTTCCCCACCTCGCTTCCCCCCTCCGACCGCTGCTCATTCTTTTGTTCCCATTCGCCTTCGACTCATCGGTGTCGTCGTCTCTCCTCCTCCACCTTCACCCTCCACCTCCTCCTCCTGATTCGGTTCCGAAACCCTAGTGTTTGATCGATCTCTCTCCTACACGCCGAGTTTGAGTTCCGAGCTAAGCTAATGGCAGATGGATCTTGCGCCGGTGGAGCTCGAGGGTGGTGATGGCCGGAACGATCTGACATCTTGCCGTTTATTTGGAATAATTTTTCGGGGGAATCTTAGCTTCTGGGTTTAGCGCAACGGTTTCCTGATATGTCGGTGGCGGAGCTGAAGCAGAAGCATGTGGCGGCGACGGCGGCCGTGAATGATTTGAGGGAGCGGCTGAGGCAGAAGAGGCTTCAGCTTCTCGATACGGATGGTGAGATTTGTGTCATTACTTTTGGGGTTTTAGTTCTCTTGTAGTTGGAGTTGTTTTCGTTCGGCTTTTGTGCTCTGTGTTCTAATTTTGGTCCGTGTAGTGGCCGGGTACGCTAAGAGCCATGGGAGGACTGCGATCAAATTCGGTTCTACGGATCTGGTTTGCTGCAGGACGTTGCAAGGCCATACTGGCAAGGTATAATGATGCTTTTGGTTTCACTCACATAGATGCGGTATCTTTGGACAGCTTCTTAAACCGATCGCTCACAATCAGTCAAAGTTACATTTTTGGTACCTTGTTATTGAATGCCTTGTTCATGTAGTTATGAAAAAAGTGCACTATGGTTGTTACATTTATCAACCGAGAAAATGGGACTTTCAACTTAATAGAATAAAAGTGGAAACGGCCAGAGAAACATTGTTGTAAAGTTATTTTCGCTGCTGCTCGGTTTCTTATTTTATTTTGAGAGAATGTCTGTGCAACAAACTAAAAAACACAAACCAAACAGTATTGATTGAAATATCTGGTAGAACAAACAATTTTATGATGTTTCGATGAATCCTGCCATGAATTCACTATTTAAGATCTTCTAAAAAAAATCACTATTTAAGACACTTTCCGTAGGATTCCAGTATTTTCTTAATCACTTTATGTGCGGAGATCAAACCGTTATATCTATCCCAAACCAAGGGTCTGCATTCAAACCAAAAGTCACAGGATCCATCTCCTTATCGATGGAAATTAAAGTTTGAACTGCTATAGAAGTGCAAAGAAAGTGTTCCCTCAAATGATAAAATCAGAGTCGATAGAAAGGATTCTCAATAGAGAGGTTTGAGTATAAAAAGTGGCTCCATCATTGTCTTGAAACTTAAGGTTCCGTTTTGAAATGTTCAGAAATGCTTAGATATTGAGGAGGATCGATGCCAAAAAGTGGAGCAAGAAGAATTTGAAATAGTAGAAACAAAGTGAAAAGTAGCTAAAATGTTAGCATGAGCTAAATGATGAGCACACAGAAAAAATTAGACCTATGACACTTTTGGGCATGAATTTATTGAGGGCATATAAATCCAAAAAAGAAACTCCCAATTCTGTTTTGGATGGTTTAGCCCATACCTGACAAGAACATTGTAAAGCTGTAGTCAAAATATTGCTTCTCAGCTGGTTTCTGGTCATACTTATAATTTTTCGGTTGTAGCCTTCCTGTTTTTTAGGCTAACAAAAAGATTATTGTCATCTTATTTATTAATGGTGAAACCCAAAACAGGAAATGATATGTGCATCCATTCAGTGACTGAACCCAAACAGGAACATGATTTTGAGAACATGTGATTTTTTCTTTTCTTGGCTCAAACTAACATGAAACTGAAGGATCTTTTTGTCCATCCTTTCTTCTTGTTTGGTGGATTATAGATAATTTTTCTTTGACTTCTGTTTATCAGCTTGGTTGACCAAGTAGATCAAATGAGACATTTTACAGAAAATAGAAAAAAGTCAAATCTTTTCCTATTTCCGGATGTGGTCTCTTCCTATCATTTCCTTTCGTTTGGCTCATTATTTATTGTTGGGCTTTGACCTTACAAAATTTTGTATGACTTAACATCAGAATTGCTAACCCCTGAAAAGAATCAAAATTTCTCATCCCTATAAAGAATCACAATGACCGAATAATAATAAAAACCCACAGTTTATCTGACTAATGATCCTATCTTAATTTTACAAGTTATCAAGTTGAAATTCGAAGCGTCTAATGATTAAACAGTACGCAAGATAAAAATAATGACAAAACTCCTTCAAATTAATCGTTAAAATGGATAAAATGATCAAATAATAATAATATGGTTAGTTTATAAGGAAATGAAGTAAATGATATCATGAGAAGGTTGTTTCATAATGATGATACTACTACATGCTGCTTTCATGAGGAGAGTACCTTGACGTAGAGCTTCAAAGCTGGGAAGAGCTTTGACCCTGCATAGTTCCATATCTTTAGAAGCCTTGTCCATTATTCTCCTTTCATAGCACAGAGAAGTAAAAAAGTAAATTTTAGTTTACAATACTTTTATGTTATGTTATTTCATTTGATTCAAAATCAATGAATTTTACTCTCCAAAAAATTTGTCAGGTATATTCACTGGATTGGACATCTGAAAGGAATCGAATAGTTAGTGCATCTCAGGATGGGAGGCTAATAGTTTGGAATGCCTTAACAAGTCAGAAAACTCATGCTATAAAGCTGCAATGTGCATGGGTGATGACATGTGCTTTCGCCCCGAATGGCCTATCTGTTGCATGTGGTGGCCTTGATAGTGCATGCTCCATTTTCAACTTGAATTCTCAAGTTGATAGAGATGAGAACACACCAGTGTCAAGGATACTAACGGGCCATAAGGGCTATGTTTCATGTTGTCAATATGTTCCAGATCAGGAAACACGTTTGATTACAAGCTCAGGTGATCAGACGTGTGTCCTGTGGGATGTTACTACTGGTCAAAGAAACTCTGTATTTGGTGGTGAATTTCCATCAGGGCACACAGCTGATGTCTTGAGGTAATTCCACTCAACCGTTTGAGAATTAAAAAAAAAACTGCATTTCTTAGACTACACTTGGGATGATCATAGACTACAACAACAAAACAAACAAGCTTCATACCTTTTGGGAAACTTGTAACAATTTTGGTTTTCTATTTCATTATGTTTTGTTCTTTGATGCCACAAGTCGTGTTTATTCCTCAAAAAAAAAAAGTTGTGTTGATCTTGGTCGTTGTTTATCTAATGGATTGCTCTGTTCTAAATGATGGACTCTGGAGAATAATATAAAACATCTAGTATTGCAGCGTTAAAATTTATCAAAACAATGTTGCAGTCAATAAAGTTTGAACTCCATATTGTTAACATTTGAAGTAATTTTATTCTCCATTATAGTTTCCTATCAACGTACATGTAACATACTGAAAGTCGCGAGTAAGATACATATATTTTTAGTCTAGTTCCTACATGTTTACTTTATGTATTTATTTTTTTTATTTTCTTACAAAAGCAAACCCTTGTCTTCTCTTTTCCAGTGTCTCAATAAATAGTACAAATTCAACCATGTTTGTCTCTGGTTCTTGTGATGCAACTGCCCGATTATGGGATACTCGAATTGCTAGTCGTGCAGTTCGGACCTATCATGGTCATCAGGGAGATGTTAATACTGTTAAATTCTTCCCTGATGGGCAGAGATTTGGAACTGGCTCTGATGATGGTACATGCAGATTATATGACATGAGAACAGGGCACCAACTTCAGGTATACAACCCACCGCGTGATGGCAATGACAATGATGTCCCTATCGTCACATCTATTGCCTTCTCTATTTCGGGAAGGCTTCTCTTTGCTGGATACTCAAATGGTGATTGTTATGTGTGGGATACACTAATGGCTGAGGTATGCTTTCTTTATATGTGACTTGGAATGACATTGTGCAAAGGTTCAATGTGATATATCAGTTCATTTAAAGTAACATACCAGGTAGAGCATATTAATCTGATGGTATTCACATGGTTTTGCAATTTAAACTTCAAAATACTATACTGCAGAATCATCTGGAAGTCTTTTTTTACTTCCATGATCACTTCTATTTGATGATAGATGAGATCACAGCTTCATCTATGTGAAATATGTTTACCATTGCAAAAGCCAGCGTACTTATTTTCTTTCATCCCAAGGAAACTATCTTTGTTGATATGTTAACTATGTCTATGTCACATGAGACAAGACTTGAAATAGGTTGTTTTATTTCAGAGTTGCTGTAGTTTATTATATTCAGCAAGCCTACTCTCAGTTATAAGAACACTTTATTTCTGACCATAAATGAAAATGTGGGAATGATATGAAAATTTGTCGCTGATGTTGACCAAATAATTCCGCCATGTTCTCGCAAAAAAGAAATAATTTCTCCATGTTACTTGGTCCTTGTTGCTCAAAGTTCCCTGATTTCAGATTAGTGCACGAGTTTCACTTTTTGTAATGATGATACACTATATTTTTTTTTCACTGTATACACACTTGAAAAGTCCTTTTTTACACCCCTATGTTAAATGGAGTACTCCTACCCCCCACCCCCACTCAGAGAAGGGTGTTCCTTTGGGTTTATGGTATTAAAAGACTCCTAAAAAGAAAAGACTAATAGTTTTCTTTTTTCACTTGTTCAGGCAGTTCTGAATTTAGGGACGCTCCAGAATTCTCACGAAGGCCGCATAAGCTGTTTGGGGTTGTCGGCTGATGGCAGTGCTTTATGCACAGGAAGCTGGGACAAGAACTTGAAGGTACGATAACAGCAAGATGTTCAAATTTTATAGAAAATGGTTTCCGGTTTTATAATCATCTAGTGCACGTTGTCTCTTCTCCATAATTTGCGTTCGCCTGAATTTTAATTAGTTATTCCAGTTGCGTGGCAATTCGTTTACTTGGGATGTGGCTAGTTTGGATGCCACGTCATATTTCAGTATAATAATCTAATGAGTAAACTATCAATATGGCAGATTTGGGCCTTTGGAGGACACAGGAAGGTGATATGAACCTGTAAGCATTGATGGTTATCGATGTTATTATTCCTGAGCTGAACTTGCATAACTGGGGATGACTATTACACGAAGCTATGCTGTGTTTTGTTGTATCATCAACTTAAATGGAAATTCTGGAAATGATGAAAGCTCAAGGCATTTGGACATATAAGCAGTTAACGTCCGTCATTATTGGACATTGTGTTCAACTGTGTGCGCCATTTGTACCATTTTAGTTTCCCTTTTCTTCTTCATCTTCACATTTACTGGAAATGTTGGCAGTATCGGGAAAGAGATTTTTGCATCTACTTAATGACTGGTATCAAATCCGTTGATATTGAAGCTTTATTATCTGCTACTTGCTAAAAAAGTTATAACAATGCCTGGCTACCAGTTAGCACCGCTAAACAATCAGTAGATTTATTTTCTCGAGTCTTATGACATAATACAAGCAAATATACAGTAAACGATGGATATAAACTTTTGTGACTTATTTTAGGTTTCCCTTAATTTTTTATGATGTCAAGTTCTTTTTAACTTTGATATGTGGAGGCTAATTAGTTGGGATAGACTATGGTCTACTTTTTTATTTTATTTAAAAGAATAAGAAACAAAAGCATTTGTGGTAAGGAATTATGAACGAATAAGAATTGTTATCAAACCGCGGGTTGAGGGATGATGGTGTGTTCGTAACTCCAATCTTGAGCTTGAGTCTGGCGCTTTCTTTGGAAGCAAGGAGAATTAGCGCAGGCTTGCTTGTGGGCCATGGATTTGAGATCATGTACAAGATGAAAATGTATAAAATATTGATGCATAAAAAAATATAATATATTAGTCAAATATTAATACTACTTGTCTACTTGATAAACATGTCAATAAAAAAAACCTAAAAATAGCTATTGAGCAATTAGCTACTATTATACATGACCGAGCAATTAAGACTATTTGATGCTGTGTTTGTTTCCTTTTTTTTCATATGAGTAATCTAGGATGCACACAAACATTCAGGGTTGAGCATGATTTGGACTGACTAAGAAAATAGAATTTGTTGTTGGCACGTGGGTGTTTGGTAAACAATGATTTATTTCGGTAACAACAAATATTATAAAAAAATAATATTTTATAAATTTTGCTTTATCTTTTTTATTAGTAGAGTGAGAAAAGAAAAAAAGTAAGTTCACCCACTACATTTCTACCGTAGAAAATATTAGATTCTCTTATCAAAGAGAGATTGTGATTGAATATAAAAAAATAGATTTAAACTGTGTCGGAAATGGATTTAAATCTTACCCAGCGGATATTGTCCCAACCCTAATTAGTTTATTGATTTATCTTTAATAACATGATGTTCATATGTAAGATAAATAACTTATACTTCATACTTTAATTAATAATAATATAATAATAGCCCTTTATTAAAAATGATAATTTCAAAAGAATATAAGCTATTGGTTGCACTTATGGTTAAATAATATTTAACTATATCTTTCTAAATTCTTATCATCATTATATATTTTAACGAAATAAATTTGGGCCGAACAAAGTATTCTAACTTCTTTTACCCATCAAGATTGGAACACCAAAATGTGTCCGATCGAATCTGCTCGACTTTGGAGCTGCATTTGGTAAACGGAATTAGCTTAGAATCAAATCCCAATTCTAATTGATTCCGTCAAATTGTTTGACGTTTAGCGAAATCCAAATTGAAATTGGAAATGAAAATGAAATGTCACGTCACATGATTTTTCATTTTTCCATTCCACCTATTTTATGGAAGTAGCGATCATCCGTATTTTTTAAATTCTTTATTTACGTAGCTTTTTCTTTTTTATTTTTTTTCAAATATCATTTTCACTCTCTTCATTTTTCATATAAAATAATTTATTTATCAAATATAATATATTTATTATAAAAAATAATTAATTAAATCTTATTTATTAATTATCATGTTTGACAAAAAAAATATTTTGTTAAATTTAATTTATTAGCAAGACTCAGTTGCTATTGGACTTGGCTAGTAAGCCAAGAGGAAATCAATTTTAACAAAGTCATATAGACATTATTGATTATATTTAGATAATATATTATTTTTAAAAAATTAACACATTGTTTAAATTTATAGTCAATATTTATTACTTAATAAAATTATATTGCATATATATTATTTATTTAAATATTGACCAAAATTAATCTTGCATTTGCCAACACTACTTGGGTTGTCTGGTTATGAGTTATTTATTGAATTAAGTAGATAATTTATAAAATATAATTAAATACGAGATAGATTAGAATTAGTGAAAAATAATGCGTACATTTTATAATGTATGTTTAATTTTGTTAACCGTTTATTTTTTATGTTATGATATTCTATAAAATGGTAAAATACATATAATCAGCCATTATGGTAATCTACAGAATTTGATAATCCTCGTCGGATGTCACCAAATCCGTGCAGCATTTAAGGGGACCTTTTTAGTGCCCTCCCAAAATTTAAATGATGAAGCTCCTCAAAATCAGCCAATAACGACAACATCATTATGGTTAGAGGCTGAGGCAGTTGGCGGGAACTCTTCCCGCCAGAATGTTTTCGCCTTCCTTCGCCGCCATAAATCACCTGCCGGAGCGTGGTCAAGCGTGTTGTAGTATGCACGTCCACTTTCCCCCTCGCTTCCGAATGTCTCCAAGATTCTTTCGCCCTCTCCTTCCCCTCCTCCGGAGGCGGGTCCGTATGGCTTCTTGCGGCGTAACGAACGATAGTGGCCTCATACCTGAGGGGCACCACCAGCCCCCACTCCTTCGCGTCAAGAAGCTTTCCGCCAACGCCGTCTTGCCTTCGAGAGCTTCCGTACTCGCCGCCGGTTACGACCTGTCGAGGTGCGCTCTACTCGGACGCGACGGTCGTAGCTTTCTCTCTCTTTTTGAGCAGTCGTGGCTTTCTTTCTCCAAGATCCCCCCTGCCTTTTGTTCCTTTTTTTTACTTTTTACGAATCTTTTCATGGGCCTTTTTCGTCTCAGCGCTGCAACCGCGACGGTGCCGGCTCGAGGGAAGGCCCTAGTCCCGACTGATCTCAGTATCGCCGTTCCCGAGGGCACCTACGGTCGAATCGGTAGGTTTTCTCCGCTGGATGCTCGTTAGAATGCCGAGCAGAAGCTCTCCCTTCGTAGAGGAGCCTTTAGTTTCTACTTATCCTTCCGCTTTTCTTTTTGCGATGCAGCGCCACGATCAGGGCTGGCGTGGAAGCACTCGATCGGCGTGGGCGCCGGCGTGATCGATGCCGACTACCGTGACCCGGTCGGCGTCGTGCTGTTCAACCACTCGGACGTGGACTTCGAGGTGAAGGCGGGGGACCGAATCGTGCAGCTGATACTAGAGAGGATCATGACGCCGGAGGTCGCCCAGGTCGCCAATCTGGAGGAGACGACGAGGGGCGAGGGAGGATTTGGGTCCACTAGGGTTTAGGGTTCATCGGTGTTGATTTGACTAGTTTAACTTTGTTCTTTCTACTTGTCTCCCTTTGTGTCACATTTAGTTATCACTTATCAGTTCCTTTCATGTGAAATAGGAGGGGAAAAAAGAAAGGTTTGTGTCACATTTCATTATCATCTATCCTTTCATGTGAAAATTACACTTGCATATACAAATATGAGAAACATGCAAATACAATCTCGGTAATTGTAGGTTTAATGTATACATGGAATCTTAAAATATTTGTATAGAAAAAACAAAAGAAAGGCTTCCCAATGCTAAATAAAATTACACTAACATGGAGAATTTAGTAGGTTGCAATTGTAATTTTCAATTTTGAAAGGAAATGAATATGTTTCTCATTTCAACTTATATGATAATACATAAGTTTTTTGGATTAAACTAACATAATCCATGAATCTGATATTTGTAGAGCTTCTTAATGGTACTTATTCATCGAATATCAAATTCCATATATGGTGAATCTTATATGATATCTGTAGTGAATCTTTTATGTAGCCGTAATTTTCATATGTTAGATGGATACTAAAAAATGAGAACTCTTTGTATTTTGGACATGAATATCATAGAGTTTAGATGAATATCATAGAGTGGTGTGTGCACATGAATATCATAGAGTTTAGATGGAGTCTATTTTTTATTTCATTGAGTTGTATTTTGGACATATGCTTAGACGTAGTGTGACATGGACTTTTATATGTACTCTTTATTTATCTATCTCAACTTTCGTGTTTCTTATATTCAATTATCATAGTATTTTATTATTAAGTCTTTTGCTTATGTGTTCATCTTCTTCACTATTTAGGTCAATGAAAGAGTCAAAGAATGTCAGAAGAAAGTAGCACATAAAAAGATATTTCATCACGTGGCGGGATCAAATTTCATAGCGTTACAAATGCATAAAAAAAGATTATTGAATTGAATGTAATTGAAATAGAAAATTATCAAACATGTGATGTAGATGGTGATATAGATAAGAAGTTTGCATTATATGCGAAGAAACTTGACAAGTATATCAAACTAAAAAATAAAATAGAAAAATGACGCGAGAAAAAGAAGTTCATCCTCCAAAATTCAACTTGCTTGCTTTGAATATAAGAAAGTTGAACATTATAAAAAATAATGACCAAATTTAAATGAAAACAAAATTAATCATCAAAGAAGAAGAAGAATATATTTCAAGCTATTTGGAATGAAAGTGACAAAAAATGACTCCTCAAATTCTTCAAATGATGATAAAAAAGTATATATTTATTTTATGTCGAATAGTCATGAGTTATCATCTAACTTTTTTTTATTCAAGTGATAATGAATTCTTTAACTTGCATAATGAATTTAGGCATACTTTTTTTTTGTGCATGATGAGATGCAACCACTCAACTAGAATGTCGAATATTCTAAGAGGGAAGAATGAATGAGGTATGTCTTGAATTAATATCATATGTATAAGTGACCTAAGAAATGTTGAATAATGTAACATGTTCTTGACTATGCGTAATACATTTTAACAAAATTGTGCAAAATAATGACCATAACGAATAATATCACACATTGATCGTGAATATTGTAATGTGACTTAGTGAATTCATAGATGACACATTCAATCCATTACACAATTTTTATATATTAGAGTATCAATAATTATTCATATAAGAAATGAAAGTCACCTTGTAATTCTTCCACGTGGTGTCTAATTCAAAACATCATTATAAGAGTAACAAAATTGTTGTCATTTATCATTAAATATATTATTATGTAAAAATATCTAACCTAAATAATTCATTGGAACTCTCGCATAAAGTGTGAATGTTATTACACCTATTTTATTTAAGTAAATCACAACATGTTTAATTAAATGACAATTGAAATGCACCAAGTAACTTTAAGGTCTCCATAAAATTATTGAACAAATTAATACACATGGTTGCCATTATTAATAATCATATGAATAATTATTGATGGAAGTCCAAATATGGACTACCACAATCACCATGTTTTGCATTCTTCATTTAATAATACTTTATCCAATTAATATTATAATTAATATTTGCCTCGACTATGAGGTAATTATAATTCTTCTTCATGTCTAATTTATTTAATATAAAGTATGACTTAGAATACGTTAATGTAAGCATGGAAAAGAATTATAACTAATGTAAAATTATTTTACTTGTCAATACCTTAATTGATGAACCTTTTTGTTGAATTTCTTTGAATTTTTTGATGAATATGTTATATTTTGTTATTGTAGAAGGCTTATTATTATATGTTAAAGTAATGCTAATTCTTTTTCTTAGTGTTTGTTGATACTGTGATATTTATTCATAATAACAATTATTTTGATGTTGGTTGTGAACTATAGTGACTAACTTTTATATAGAGTTGTTTGCAACCTTTGTAGACATTTTTATTCATGTTAATGTTATAATGTATTTGATTTAATTTTTTATATTATTGTTGGATTGAATAATTTTTATGTTGATAATTTTTATTATTGTTTAACTATTTTTCTATGTTGTGTGAACAACCTTAGATTGATTCATCTTGAAAGAGAGGCAATCAAGTGCAACAAAAGAATTAGCGGTTCTTCTTTTACTATGTTTTCCACTAGTTCATAAAGGTTGGATATTAAGATTGTCATTGTATGCTAATTGATTAAAATAATGACGAAAGTCAATAAGGTTAGATCATTGTCCATAACCAATCAAGTGAAATGACACTCTCAAATGAGTCAAATCAATAGGCTAAAGGATAATGAGTTTGGTGTTGACAACGAGTTCAAAAAATAAATTATCCTTTATTCATCACCTAAATTTAATAAGTGATTGTGAGATTGTAATATTGAGTTTGGTGAATGCCCAATTTGATTGTTGTAATTTTCAAATAGTATAATTAATCACCACAAAATTGATAGTGCAAAATAGGCGGAACCACATTTTTGTAATGGAAGAGTCTAAAGTATTTAAGTTCCTCTCTTGTTAAATGATTCATTGATGTAGACCTTATTTTTTATTATTTTTAAATTAATTACTAAACATGTTTGTCACAAAAGATCAAATTTAGGTTTTATCCTTATTGAATCTTTGTTAGTTCTTTTAGTGCCAATTAATCATTAAAATTTGATTTTCTTAATAATTAATTTTATGATTAATTTCTCAATATTAAATTTGATTTTTCACACAACACACAAAGACACAAAATGTATTGTCAACGGGGTATCGAACATGTAAGCTCATTGCAATGTGAGCTACGAGACCATGACTCTCTATGCGCTATCTGGACTTTAAATCAATGAAATGAAGTCAAATCTAAATGTGTAACATTAATATCCACACATTGTCGATATCTCGTGTGACATTTTTTTTAAATAGTTCTAAAAGGAAATAAAATGTTTCTCATGTGCATTTCACATGTGGATTCTTGCATGCACAAACAATTTCATGATAAAGTGAAAAGTAAGTGATCATATTTGCATGTGCAACAAATGTAATGGTGCATGAGTGCCATAGTCTTACTCCCTTTTTATAAACAAATAAAAAGGACAACTAAAAAAAATATTTGAAAATAAGTCATTCTTACTTTTTATGTTAGGTTGAAACATATCCTACAATAAGGACATGTGTTGAGTGCATCATTTTGAAAGCCCAAGGGAGCATGACCTTCTTTGATATTTCTCCATGAACAATTGGCATGTGCATCTGTAGATCATGATTGAGAATCAAGACTCAAGAGAAAAAAAAAGTAAAATAGCATAAGACAAATGTCATATTAAAATAAAGTTACTTTAATCTTTTAATTTTACATGTCAAAGTAGACCGTGCTCTTATTAATCATATCGCTCCAAAGGAGCTGTTGAAAAGCGAAGGAGACAACAACAACTTGTGGCTTTTATAGACGACTTTTATTATCCAAACATTAATGCGCATTAACACACGCATTAATGTCCGTTGACGTGCAATTTTTTGCGCTCGATAGCGGATGGTTGACAAGTGTAAAAAGCAAATTTTCTTTAAAACATATAACCATCTAAAAATGATAACTAATTATTTAAACAAGATTTTTTCATAATTTTTTGCAATTTTTTTCTACATTATTATTTCTTTAATGTTTATAATTTTTTGAGGAAAATCATGCATATATACCTAGTACATGGACCATATTACACAAATATTAATATTAATAAACAAAAATATTAATGAATGTTAAACTTCTTAAATGTACAAACATTTAAATATATTTCCATTAATATATTTTATTTTCATTATTATTAATAAATATCTTATATCTAAACATATTATTTGTTAAAACTTTTCAATGATACACAAAAAGATAAGCCAATTAAAAATTAAATTGATGGTTCAACCTACCATATTTTGATGTTGAATTTTCAATTATTTCGCTCCAATTCGATCAAATCTAATATTATTTTCTAGGGTAAGGATGAATTAGTTCGAACTCATGATGGCCTTGATCAAATTCAATAATCAATAAATTTACTTAGCAAGCAATTATTGGAATCAACGGAGGGGATAGACCTCAATACTACCATATTTTTGCCAATTTAATTCCAAATGCCATCCTTATTCTACTTATATCTTAATTGCCGAGAGGTTGAATAAAGATTTGAATTTATAATTATCTAATTAGTTTTTGTGCTCTAGAATTATGCAGAAAATATTTTTGAATTCGAGAATTATTTAAATGAGACGAGCTGTTTCGAGGATGTAGATTTTATTATGAAACATGTTAAAAGGATGCGTGTGCCCAAATCCAACGGTTGAGCCAGGGATCTAATTTTGTGACCTCTTTTTTCCAACCTGAGGACTGCAAACCCACCCACCCACCCGTACACCTGAAAACGCACGAGTCTCCGTCGTGTAGAGCACCCGTTCGATGGGTCAGATGGACGGTAGAGATTATTGTGTCAATTTGTTCCATACTCGCCGACGTAAGCCTTTGTGGTCTCCCTTTTTATATCCCCGTATTTTTATCCGTCTCCACTCCCTCGAGCCCATTTCCCCGTGCTCTCCTCCCCACACCGCAAACCCTCGTTTACTGCCGAGCGCCCTTTTTTCCTCCGCCCCCGCCGCCGCCGCCGCGCGCCGACATCGATGGCCGACCGGAACAACGCTGACTCCCTCCGGGGACTCGCCGTGGACCCTCCGCCGCGCCAAATTCCCAAAGGTCCTCGTCCTGCCCACTCCCCTTGTGCTCCAAGGGCAATGATACACTCGTCCTTCGTTCGTTCATTTCGCTCGCTTTCGTTGCTTGGACTTGCGTCTACTGTTGTTTTTGAGGGAGATACTGATCCCCGACTTTCCTTCTATTTAGGGCTCCTTTTGTTCTTCTGGTTGGATCAAGTTTATTTCTTTTCTGAAGAGAGCTTCAAGATGATTTATTTCATAAAGGAGATATTTTTTTTTTGCGACGCGAGTTGTGTTTTTTTAATAGTTATTTGTGTAGTTTTACTCTGGATTGAGCACATTTCTTAAAATTTTGCATCTTTTCCTAAGCGTGGGTTATTTGATTGTTGAATGTATTACTTTCTTTTGCGTTCGTAGAGATTTTACGTCTACCTTGCACTGAGTTCTCAAAAGTTGGTCCAATTGTGATATATGAAAACAGGTTCGTAGTTATTTTCTTTTCTTCTTTTTGGTTTTTTATATGTATCTATTGCATGGTACCCTACAGAAGAGTTTAGAATATATGAAGCTTCTGAAGTGTTTTTTGAGATTTATCTTTTTTCATACATTCGGGACGCCCGCCTACTAGCACCAGACTAATAGGTGAAAGAGGGGACCAGATTGCCTTGACAAGTGGAAATTTTAGGAATCCAACCATTACTATCCTCCGTCGATCCGGGGACACTGCTTGCATGCAAGTATGAGTGTTGCATGCAAGTTTGCCTTGAACGTATGCAGGATATATTTCTGAAAAAAGAGTATTGATTTTTTTTCTGAGTCCTGCATCTTGTGTAGCTTTCATTGTTAATCTGATTATAAATGATATAGCCGTCCCATTTTCTTTTGTGATGGCCTACTTTAGCAATTGCCAAATATGCCAGTGATGAGTCTATGCAGATGCATTTCATGTTGGAATTAAATATAAATTGGTCTCTTAAGTATTTTTTAAAAAAATACATGTACTCGTTTACATTTTCAGTTGATATTTTATGTACAATTTTAGAGAATTTATCCCTAAATTTTCATGACAATTTATAATTCCAAGTATTATTTACATATGTCATGGTTGTTCTTTTGTTTTGCACTTGTTTCATGTTTTTTTTTTTAATTCTACAGACATGCAGGAATCTGACAATAATCCTATACCTCTTTCCCCTCAATGGCTTCTTCCAAAGGCTGGGGATAACAAGGTCATAGTTAAATATGCTTAAATGGCACATTTTTCTTTCGGCCGTCATTGGTATTTTATCTCTTTTCTCACTCTAAAAATTCTTCGTCTTTACTGAGAATAGATTCAGTACAATGAGTATTTTACTGACATTATGGACATTACTTGACACCTTATTTTCTTCTTGGCCAAAGTTTCATTCTTGTGTTTTGCTGATGGTTTTGCCTTTGCCTTTTCCATATGTAATCTCGCAGGAATTCAATCTTCAACATGGAAATCGATCAGATCCTCTCAAATTACCAGTAGATAATGAAGACTTCTATAATTCTGGTAAGAAAAGTGAAGCTTTTAGGCCTTCACATGAGGTGGAATCTGGTCGTTGGGATCGCTGGCGTGAAGAAGAAAGAGAAACAAATTCAATTCGCCGAGAAAGACGGTGGGAAGGAGATAAAGACTCTAATGACACTAATCGCAGGATGGATCGCTGGTCAGAGTTCTCCACTAAGCATTCTGGAGAAGCACGCCGAACCCCTGCTGAGAAGTGGAATGATTCTAACAACAGGGAAGGTGATCAGCGCCGTGAAAGCAAATGGAATACTCGCTGGGGTCCAGATGATAAGGAGTCAGAAAATTGGCGCAACAAGCGGTTGGAATCCAGGAGAGATGGTGATGGGGCTCATGAGAGAGCAATACCATACCAAGCTGGTCTTGGAAAGGACATAAATACTCAGGGAAAGGAGATAGAAAGTGATGACCATCATTCTCGTTCCTGGAAGTCTAACTATTTTGTAGGTCGTGGAAGGGGTGACTCTTTTCACAACCAGTCCATGATGCCAGGCAAACAGGCCTCTCCCTTTTATCATGGTCGGGGGCGAACGGAAAATGGGATATCAGCATCATATGCTGGTCGTGGAAGGTTTAACTCGAGTGCGAGTACTATAAGCAATTCTATTAACCGCACACATCATTTAACTTCTTTCTCTGATAAATTTGATGGTGCTTCTGGGGATCCCCCTTCTTTTAGATATACAAGGATGAAATTGCTTGACATATACAGATCGACTGATTTGAGAAATTCAAATCAGTTAGCTTGTTTTCATGAAATTCCATCTCTAATTCAAGCAGAGACACTGGAACCTCTGGCACTTTCTGCTCCCACTCCTGATGAATCGGTAATTGTCTTGAATGTATTTGTGAAACATGAATGCATTTATTTTTCTTTCATCTTATCTTTTAGTTTTCTTTGTCTAGGTTATTTTGAAAGGAATTGACAAGGGGGATATTATCAACAGTGGTGCAACTCAAGTTTCAAAAGATGGTTCAGTTGGAAAAACTATGACTGATGTTGGCTCATCAAGACCAAAACTAGGTAAGGATCAGATTAGACATGGATAGTTTTTGTTTTACACATTTATTGACATGTTATTCCCTTTTCTTTAAACAATTGTTTGGGATGATATGGGGATACTTCTCGAATTGATAATCTTGTTGGCATCAAAGGTGAACATTGTGAGCTTCTCTGTCGCAACTCTCTTTTTGAAACAATTTTTATAATGTGGATTTCATTTACGAGTAGAATTAATGACTTATATGGTGTCACTTGTCAAATGTGATATGTTTTAATTTTTTAAGGGTGAAAATTGATAGGCAAATTCATTCCATGTTTGCAAATTATGAAATTGGTCTTAGTTAATTTTTGTCTGTGCTTCTCATGAGATACTTGAGGCCTTCAATCAGTTAACCTTGTTTTAAAATCTTTTCTGGAACTGGAAAAACATCTTTCGCCAGTCTGTGCTTCTCATGAGATACTTTTTTTTTGAGAAGGTTCTCATGAGATACTTGAGGCCTTCAATCAGTTAAACTTGTTTTAAAATCTTTTCTGGAACTGGGAAAACATCTTTTTGCCAATTATTCTCATTGGGCAACAGCTGGTTTTATTATGGGGCAGTTCATGGTATCATATTGATTCTGCATCTATCATGGTTAGAGACTATGGGATAACTTCCTTAGTTCCACCCTAATTCTCGTTTTTTCTAAACTATCTGAGTTTTCAATATTCAATGATTTCATATTGCAAGTTCAACATCCATCAGACTAGTCAACATTTGTATGTTTTGATGGAGTATAGTTTACATGCCTTATGTTCTTATCAGAATTTTTTATATTTTTTTATTTGATGATGTTTTTTGGGCCTTTGGCCACCCATCATGCTCTTACATTATCCGTGTGTTATCCTGCATGTTTTTTTATACCCATTATATTTCTTTTTCACACAGATTCTGATCTTACAAGTCTAGATGAACCCACATCTAGGGAGGTGAACAAGCTAGAAAGTTCTCCATATGGCGTTCCACAAAGAACTCAGATGACTGGCAGTCACATTCAAAGATCTTCAGTTGATTTGAAAGACTCTACTCCTGATTTTGGATCAAGAGAGTCATATTTGAGCATGTTTCATTTCCAGAAGGATATAGGAGTAGATCATAAACATACTGATTTTAACTCATCTATTTTTGAAGATGAAAGCAAATGGCAGAACTTTAAGGGGATTGGTCGAAACTTAGACACAAAAGGTGATCCCATGAGCAAACAACAACCTCCAGAAGTTATGGAAGAAAATAAAGTTATGCTTAGTCATGAAGAACTCAATTCCAGGGATGTGCTAGCTTCTAGGAAGTTGCAGTTCCCTCCATCTCCAGAGGACCTTTCTTTGTACTATAAAGATCCACAAGGTCAAATTCAAGGCCCCTTTTCTGGAAGTGATCTCATTGGGTGGTTTGAAGCAGGATATTTTGGTATTGACTTGCCAGTCCGGCTTGTTGGTTCCCCACCTGACTTCCCATTTTCACCACTTGGTGATGTGATGCCGCACCTGCGATTGAAGGCAAGACCACCTCCTGGTTTTCCGATGGCCAAACAGATTGACACTCTAGAAGAATCTTATAGGTTGAAATTTGGTGGTCCGAGCAATGTTCAAACAGGCCCTGGTGAATTTGTGACTCTTAAAAATGAAAGAAGAGGTATGCATGATATTGCAGCTGAAGCACAGAGTCGGTTTCTGGAGTCCATGATGTCTGGTAATGTAGGTGCTTCATCGAAAGAGGATTTCACTTTCAATAGAGGTTGGTTATGTCAACAAAATTTGTTTGAGCTCAATTAAATTATTAATTGTTGTATCCAACATAAGTTTCTATACCTTATATTCTGGATGTGTTAAACTTATCTATCTACCTACTACAAAATCCACTCTACTCATAGACCAAGATGTCTCTAGTAATATTCTCACCAGGGACTTCGCATGCATCTTTATTTCTAACTTATTTTTCTATGTTTTAGGCTCATAGGGACTCCCTTGTAGCCAACAAAAAGAAGAATTTCCACTTGATCTTATGTTGGTTAACATGCAGGTATACAAGAATTTGGAGCAAATTTAACTTCTGGCATTACTCCTTCCATGGGTGGAGAAAGTGGGAGTGACATGAGTTATCTCTCGGCCCAAACAAGGTTGTTGGAGCGGCAAAAGTCATTGTCAAATCCTCTGTCATATTGGCCAATGAGGGATGCTTCGCCTCAAACATCAAAATTGGAGATGATTTCAGATCCGTTGACACCTCATTCTAAGGTGTTGGAGCCAGAAGCCTCACAACATCCGCAACCTCCTCAACATGTTAACTTGTTATCTCTTCTTCATGCTGCATCAGATAAATCTTCTCATCCAAATACAAATACTGGAGCATCTTCATGGTCAAATTTTAACGAATCTCGGAATCAAAATAATCATATTCATGGCATTGGTGTCCCACATGACAAGCTAGGTCTACAACATAATCAACTTATGTCTTCTGGCACTTCCCAGATTGGGTTTAACATTCAGCAAGCGAGATCTCTGGTGTCAAATCAGCCAACTTTACCTCATTTGATTGCTCAACCCGGTGATATTTCTAGTTTTCTTCCGCCTGAAAACTTGTTTTCATCAGATATATCTCAAGATCCACGGTTGTTGAGTTTACTGCAACAGCAGTATCTTCTCTCGCAACTACAATTGCAATCTCAGGTGCCTGTTTCTCCTCAACTCTCGTTGCTCGATAAAATCATGTTGCTTCAACAGCAGCAAAAACAGGAGCAGCAACACCAGTTATTAATGCAGCATCAGCAACATCTGCTTAACCAGGTTCTAACAGGTCAGCAGGCTCATCAGCAATTTGGTGATCCTGCTTATGGTCAAGCTGATGCTGCCATTCCAACAGGCAATAATTCTAAGGAACATTTAGGACTTCAGAGACTGCATGAACCATTCAAACTTAATCAGCAAATGTCTTCTGTCAACCTTCAATCTGAACAGCAATCTTATCTTCATAATGTTGCTTTGCAAAGTAGCCTAGATGTTAATTCACTAGCATCTCAACATATGGCTCTGCACTCACCACATGAGATATTTGAACAATCTGCTCAATCTACTGAACCAAATACTTCTATTCCTAGAGGAAATGATGACAATTCTAAAGATTCTGTTATTAGTCAGACACCGGTTATCACTGAGATTTTACCCCTGTCTGAGGCACTGAACAAGCATGAGAATGTCTCGATTACACAGTTGAGTGGCCAGGACTTGGGCAATGCCAAAAGGGAGCCTGAAGTAGTTTTGCAATCTCAGAGTGGTGAGCTCAATTCACCAATTTGTTCCGAAGATTTGATCAATTTGCAGTCAGTCAACCAAATTTCTTCTGATTTTGGATCTTCTATATCTGATCAAGTTCATGGCTTGAAAATTTCTCCAGTGGAACTCTCTGACCAGCGTCCTGTTGAATCTCCTTTACAAAAAGAAGCAAACAATACGGAATCACGTGATTCCAAGAAGGCTTCAGAGAAGAAATCAAAAAAACAAAAGAACTCAAAAGCACACGTAGCTGCTGATAATGGAAAAGTCTTTTCCAAGGCAGTTTCTGAACAGAAGACAAAAGCACAGTTAAAATCTTGCAGTCCAATTGATGCTAATGAAGTCAAATCAAATTTGCAAAAGGATGCTGAAGACTTGATAGTTGGTGTGGAGGATTTCAAATCTTTTGCTGAACCAGAGGATCCTGAAAGATCAAAGGAAATACCAAACATCATAAGTAATGAATCGAAGGTTGTTGAAGCTGAAGCCAAATCTGCTCTAGGTTGTAAAACAATGGAAACACAGCCTACTCATCGAGCATGGAAACCTGCATCAGGGCTGAAGCCAAAATCTCTTTTGGAGATTCAACAGGAGGAACAATTAAGGGCACAAAAGCAAGGGTCACCATCTGAAATTGCCTCAGTAGTAACATCTCCCAGTAGTTCATCAGCCCCTTGGTCTGGTGTAGTTATGAATTCAGAAAATAAACCCAACAAAGATGCTGTCCAAATGTTTACCAGTATATCTGGCATGTCCACTTCTGAAAAGAAATTAAATGCAAATAGTAGTAGGAGCCACCTACATGATTTATTGGCTGAAGAAGTTTTGGCTAACACAAACGAAACAAATACTGAACAATTTGCTCTAACTGATAAGGTTTCAACCCTACCTTTGCATGTACCAGTTGTTGCCCAAGCAGAGATATCAGTTGCTGATGGTGATGATTTTGTTGAAGCTAAAGATACTAGAAAGAATCGTAGAAAGGCTTCCAAATCTAAAGGTTCTGCAGTTAAAACTCCATCACCAATTGGTTCTGCTGATACATCTGCTGTCCCATCTCCTATTGATAAGGGAAAAAGTTTCTGTCAGGTACAACTTGAGAAAGAATCGTTACCTGCTCTTCCGTCCGGTCCGTCTTTAGGAGATTTTGTTCCTTGGAAGGGGGATCAAGCAAATTCATCATCTACTCCAGCTTGGTCTATGGATTCTGGCAAAAATATAAAACCAACTTCTTTAAGGGATATTTTGCGTGAACAAGAGAAAGTAATTTCCGCACCACAGCAGGTTCCGGTTCCTGCAATGGTCCAGCCAAATCGTTCTAGCCAAGGAAGTGGAGCTTCTTGGCAGGTTTCTGGGTCGTCTCCGTCACACCTTGCATCACCTAGACAAAGTTCACAAGGTGCATCTATCTTGAGGTCTAAAGTTGAAGATGATTTGTTTTGGGGTCCACTTGAACAAGTAAAACCAGATCCTAAGCGGTATACTCTTGGATCTTCAACACTATCTGTTTCTTTAGTTTCTCATCCTTTATCAGAAAAGTATTTATCTTTGTGTGATTTGATAAGAATCAAAGTATGATGCTTCTTAAAAGGGAAATCTAACAATGAAATCATTCTATAAATAATTCACCTATGCTCTCCTAAAAATAAACTAAAAGAGCATAGGTGAATTATTTTCTGAAATACCTAAGTTGCTTGTAGTCTGTCTTTCCATGTTCTGGTTTTATTAGCCTCTCCTTAATATGAAATCTTAAATTCATCAGGTACATCCTTGTCTTGCATTGTTGACCTAACCATGCCAAAGTTCTTTATGCTCGCATGTATTGATAAGTCTAGTTTTCTTGGTGTTTCAGCAAATTCTTCTCATCTTTCATTTTGTACCTTTCTACTTTCTCTGCTCCAATCATTTTAATGAGTTCTCCCTGCTAATTTTGTTTTTTTTTTGCTTACCATGTTTTGACTTGTGTAACCATTTTCCTTCATGTGAAATGCACATGAGAAGGATTAGTACACAGTTAGCAATTGACTCTGTAGTTTAGACAATTATTCTACATTTTATGGTGGAGCTGATTAAATTATTGTCCTTGTTGGTGGATATTTGAATCCACCAAGGATAAATATTCTAATAGTAAATATTCATTAATCAATTCTGTTCCCTAATCTTCCCTGAAGAAAAGTTTGTTTTCTAATATATCCAATGGAAAATATTTATGAAGTTTAAAATACCCTAATTAAACTATTAGGTGCACAAGGCCATACTAAAACCAACCATTTGGGCAAAAGATTTCATAATTCTATTCCCGTGTTACATCGCTTGTGCTTCTAAAAATCACTTGTCCTTTGTGAAATTTGTGTTTCGAAATTTAGATTGCTGTGAGGTTACATCTTTGTTATCTTTGTTCATGGGACAGTTTTCTCAGGTCATTACTGTCATGATATTCTTTAGATGTTTTCTGTAGTTCAAATAGCATTTGAAGACTCTTGACTAAAATTGCTGAGTATGGTTACAGTGCAAGTGGTTTATTTTCATTTCCTCACGGTATTCTGACTTTTGTTGTATGTGATTCATACTTTTTAGCCATGCTGGTGGATGCACTTCAAATTTGTTCACTTTTTTTGCTCAAGTTGTCAAACATGCTTTGAAAATGATTCTGTTGGGCACAAGTGTGAATCATGATTCTTTTCTTAATTGAAGTGCTTCTATGACCCCTTAAAAAAAACTTAATCACCTTGTCCTTTTGTTAGTCTTCTATTACTTTTATAAGTTCAAGCTTCATTTTATTTTGTAGCGATAGTTTCATGATTGGTATTAACTACACTATCTACTATTTGTTCTTAAATAGTTTACATGTTTACATACAATTTTGATCACTATTTTTTTTTAAATTGCTTCTAAGCAGGTCAGACTTCCCATCACTTTCAAATGCCGGAAGTTTAGGAGCTAAAGGAGGCTCTGCAAAAGGAGCGCCTGGGGCTGCGCCAAGTCGAGCAAAGCCTTCTGGTGAGCTTTCAGCGGATCGTTCTACTGCTGCTAGTATAGCAGTTCCTAAAGGAGGAAGGGTGGACGCTGTGACAAATTCATCTGGTGAAATGATTTCATATTCTACGAATTATCCCATAATATACATTTACCTGATCTCATCCTTTTCAGTTTCTCTTGTCTTTCAGAGGCACTGGATTTCAGGAATTGGTTTCAGCACGAGTGGATCAAGCTTACAGGGACCAATGGTAACTATTCTCAAGCTAATCCAATGTACACTTTCTGTTCTATTGCAAATAAACGGCTACTAATTCTTGCTTCACTTGTGAAATCGTCGCAGATACAAGTTTTCTAGCTTTCTGCGTAAAGCAGTCTACATCAGAAGCTGAAATGCTATTGAGAGAAAACCTTGGCTCATTGGACCGCAATCACGAGTTCATTGATAAGTTTCTGAATTACAAGGAGTTCTTGTCAGCTGATGTCATCGAGATTGCCTTCCAGGCTCAAAAGAGCAACATCTCATCCAGCGACAGCAAGAGGCATGGAAACTCTAACATAGCAGTTAGTAGGGACACCGATGGAGGTCCAGACAACAGAATTGACGAGGTAAACCGAGGGGGAGGAGGGAAGAAAAAGAGTAAGAAAGGGCAGAAAGTAAGTCCATCAGTCTTAGGATTTAATGTAGTTAGTAACAGAATAATGATGGGCGAGATCCAAAGCATTGAGTAGGGAGAGGTAGAGAGTCTATAGTGTAAATAACATTGCCATAGAGGTACTTTCTTTTCTGAGGGGTATCTGCTGCTTCCTGCTCTTCAGAGGATCCAATAAGACGCCTTTCAACAATGAGTTATCAGCTCGTGCAATTTTGTGAATACAATCTTGCTATTTTATGAATAGAAAAATAAAAAAAAGTTGGATTAGTTCTTGCAAACGGTGTCACGAGTTCTCTCCTCTTTCTTGTTACTATTTGTAGAGTTGTTGGCCTCCTCATCTTCTGGCTGTTCGACGGACTGTCCATCGTCGTCGTCAGGGTGCTCTGGCTGGTTGAGCACTTGTGTTCTCTGTGAAGCCGGTGGAATAGCTGAGCACTGAATATAGCATGCCTGCTTGGGTTTCCTCAAGTCCATAAAGCCACCTAATTGTGCAATGTAGCGAAAAAGAAAGAACGCACCATATTTTTTTTTTCATGTTTCTAAGCCTATTTTTCGTTTTAAAATTATTTAATGGAGAAAGATAACCATTCCGGTGACGAGGTGATTGTTTGAAATACTTGTCGGACCTCTACTTCATGATTTTCGTCTATTGCATCACTTGTTACTTGATAATTATTGAGTTGGCGGGTGGCAAAGATTTAATAGCATTTGGCCTTTTGCACGGATGAAGTGCTAAAAAGACCGTGTGTTTAAAATTTAAATGATTTTTTCTCAAAAATATAAAATGTTAATTGAATTAAAATTTATAATACTAAATATTAAATATATATATAGCATAATATTTTTTTGACAAATTCATGACATAATAAACAATATCAAAATGGCCTTTCAAAGTTTACACTGGTGTTTAGGTATATGTTAAAATTTATGTAGGAGAGATATTACGCACAGAAGAAAATTAGAAAAAATTAAAATGGCGCATAAAAGGTGCATAAAAAGATTATAATTTAGATTACTGACTCTTATGAAGTTTAAATAAATACTTTTTTTACATATGATGGGAATTCTCAAGGCCTAAAGCGAAATATTGTTATAGGTTTTTGATATAATAAAATTCAATTTTTAATTTTTAGATGTAAAATTATTAGTTAAATCTAATATTTATTTTGTGTAACACTGTTAATGTTAAATATTTCATGACATTATTTTCAAGAAGATGCATCTTCGTAGTTTCTCAAAAGAAAATTATGAATGGTATGAAATAAATTCAACTGAACATGAAAGGAAATTTCACTCTCTTTTTTTTTTAAAAGAGATGACTTAAAATAAAAGAGCAAAACGTGGTGATTTGATTAGGGATGGTGGATTAGAAATATATAAAATTAATAAGAAAACATTGAGTAATCAAATTCCAATGACAAATATTAAGAGAATTTCATTCATGGAATTCAAAATAAACAAATAGGGAATCATGATTATTTATATTAATGATAAATAATAGAAGTACTAGTGAGATTTTTTTTATCAAGACAAAAATATGCACATTAATTAATAATGTGTATATATGTATTTATAATTATTAGGGAGCCTCTTTTAAATTGGGGCCTCAAGCAAAAGCTTGAGCTGCTTGGAGTGTGAGGACGTCTTTTATTTAGGAGTGTCTTGAGGTCCAGATAGATTTTCAATTAAAGTAGGATTCAAGACACTATTAATATTATATAAAAAGAAATATTAAAATGAATTACAAATTAACTCACTGGTTTATCCATTAGTCAATAAAAAAGTTAGTGATAATTTTGTGGTGAACTACCATTTTGTTAGCTTAAAGAATTAACAATTTTCATAAAAAATAATGTTTTGATTGATATATGATTAATATTTTAATTAAGAGGACAGAAGCTACGGATGGAGGAAAGACAATATCTCTCTCGGAATTCGACCAATTTTCAATTCCTTCTTTTCGTTCTACTTGAGAATTTGATAGGTTCTATTAAGGACAGGTTATCTCCATTGAAGTAAATTAAAATATAATATTTAATCTTATATTAAATTAATCAACAAGTCATGTTTATTTTTTCTTGCTTAAACTATAATAGCAATCTATTGTAGTATTATTCTAAATTTAAATATATGAACATTTTAAATAATATAAAACGAAACTAAATGCCACATGAGAAAAAAGAGAAAGGTTTCCAATTAAATTTGAAGTTCATTGGTGATATTTAATTTAGGCCAACATGTGAGAATTGCCAAAAGCACTTAATCGTGGTGGCCAACTTTAATCAATTGTTCTTAGGGTGTCCTTAACGCCACTCCTCTAATTCTTATTGTCGGTCCAAACTCACCATTCTACTATTCATTTTATTTTACTTTATTATTATTCCCTCTTTGACTTTTCTCGACACTCAATCATGCTTATTAAATAATCTCACACTCATTAATTCTCTACTATCTCTTTCTTCATACCATTGGTTCATCCAATTAATTATTTTTTATTAATGTTATAATTTATATTATTGAACAAACATATTAATTTAATTAATATATAAATTACAACAAGATTAAACATATAAAAATATTTTATGAATATATAAATAAAGTGGGAATAGGAAAAGTGAAAAATATTAGAAAAAAATATCTTTTAGACTAATTGTTTTTCAAAATAATTACTGTTCATTTTTAAATTTTTTGTTAGGAAAATATTAATTATCAAGTTGATTCTAATCATAAGAAATAAATATAGTCATATTTTGTCTAATCTTATTTTGTTTTCACATTAATTGAATTAATATATTTGCCCAATGATTTAATTTATTATTAACCAAATAACTAACTCCGCCTATATTTTATAGCCGGTCCCAAACCCGGATAAAGGAGGAGAGTTGTGTTAGGCCCCGACAGCCAGCATAAAATCATGTCGAATCTTATGAACATAAATCAACGAATATATTGTATTAATGCTAGGTCGTTATCCGTAAGTAACGCGTTGTACAGCTCGGATACAGTGATAAGAGAGCAAGAGCCGCTGCATCCTCGCCTGAATGCAGTGTTAAATGAGCAATGACTACCGCACTCTAATGGACGAAGGCGGTTAAAGAAGCTAGTTCATGAGACTAAAGTCAGATTATGTTCTTAGAACATTGGGACGTTGAATGGGAAGCGCCTCGAGGTGGCACAAGTAATGGACCAGCGTAAGATTAGTATCTTATGCTTGCAAGAAACTAGATGGGTAGGAGAGGGAAGTAAAGAGATTAGGTTAAATGGTTCCAAACTTTGGTACACAGGTAAGGTAAATGGAAGGAATGATGTTGGTATTATCGCGGATGCAGAATGGAGGAAGAATGTTGTGGAAGTTAAAAGTATTGAGGATCGAATCATATCCGTGAAAGTAATTATTGGAAAGGAGACTATGAACATTATTAGTGCATATGCACCCCAAGTAGGAGCAGAATCACATCTCAAGAAGAAGTTTTGAGCATATATGGAGGGTTTGATTGAAAGTATACCAATAACCGAAAAAGTTTATATTAGGGGAGATCTTAATAGACATGTTGGTAAAGAGGCAGGACCACATACAAGGATTCATGGTGGTTTTGGTTTTGGGGAGTTGAATGAGGAAGGACAAACTATTATTGATTTTTCTTTAGCATACAACCTTAAGATTATCAACACTTATTTTAGGAAAAGAAATGAACATTTAATCACATATAAAAGTGGAACTCATAGGTCTCAAATTGATTTTTTCTTGACAAGAAATACTGATAAAAGACGCTGTACTAATTGCAAAGTAATTCCTGGGCATGGGGTGACTACACAACTTAGATTGTTAGTTCTTGATATGCAAATGAAACGTATAAAACCAAAATCTTGAACAGTTTTTGATCGAAGGATCAAGTGGTGACAGTTAAAGGGGGAGAAGCGAGAGACTTTTAGAAGTAAGTTATTAGAGGAAAGTGTGTGGGAGTTAGAAGGAGATGCTAGTATCATGTGGAAGAATGTGGCAAAAAAGGTTGAAATGGTTGCTAAAGTCATTTTAGGAGAATAAAAAAGTTTTGGACCACGAGATAAGGAGACTTGGTGGTGGAATGAGGAGGTCCAAGAAAAGGTGCGTAATAAGAAGAATTATTTCAAGGCGATACACTTGGATAATATTTCTAACAATTGGGAAAAGTATCATTTGGCGAAAAGGGAGGCTAAGAAGGCAGTTAGTGATGCTCGTGCTAAATCATATGAGGAGTTTTATAAGGAGTTAGAGACAAAGACTGGTGAACAAAGGATTTACAAGATTGCAAGGAATAAAGAGAATGAGTCGAGAGATTTAGATCAAGTAAGATGCATAAAAAATGAAGTTGGCAAGGTTTTAGTTACTGAAGGAGATATTAAGAACAGATGGGAAGAGTATTTCTATAAGCTATTTAATGATGGATGTGAAAGTTCCCGTTGTGATTTGGAGGACTTGACAGTTAGCGAATGTGAGCTTAATAGATCATTTTATCGTAGAATTAGAGTCTCGAAGATTAGCGAAGATCTTAAGAAAATGAAGAATGGTAAAGCAGTTAGACCGGATGGTATACCGATTGAAGTTTGGAAATGTTTAGGAGAAAAATGTGTGTTGTGGTTATGTAAACTATTTAATGAGATTTTACGATCGAAAAAGATGCCTGATGATTGGAGATTAAGTACATTAGTTTCTATTTACAAAAATAAAGAGAATATTCAGAATTGTGCAAATTATAGAGGGATTAAACTTATGAGTCATACAATGAAATTATGGGAAAAAGTGATTGAGCATAGATTGAGAATGGAGACTAGTATTTCTGAGAGACAATTTGGGTTCATGCCAGGAAGATCCACTACAGAGGCGATTTATTTACTAAGGGGGATGATGGAGAAGTATCGAAGTAGGAGAAGAGACTTACATATGACTTTCATTGACTTAGAGAAGGCGTATGATCGGGTACCAAGGGATGTACTTTGGAAAGCCTTACAAAAGAAGATGTTGAGTGTTGCCTACATTAAGGTAATACAAGATATGTACGATGGGGCATTGACTAGGGTTAGGACACCCGAATGTGAGACAAATGAATTTCCTATAGGAATTGACCTAAATCAAGGATCAGCTTTAAGTCCGTGTCTATTTAACTTAGTTATCGATGCTATAACCGAGAGTATCACAGAGGAGGTACCTAAGTGCATGCTATTTGCGGATGATATAGTACTTTTAGCGGATTCAAGAGAAGAGATTAATACAAAATTGGAAATATGGAGAAATACGTTAGAGTCAAAGGGTTTTCGTTTAAGTAGGAATAAAATAGAATATACACATAGTAATTTCACAAATAAACAACTTAGAGACGATTTGAAAGTTAGGCTAGGGGAGGATATAATTCCTCAAGTGATAAAGTTTAAATATTTAGGATCAATTATAAAACAAGATGGTGAGATTGATGACGATGTTAATCATAGAATTCAAGCTGGTTGGTGTAAGTGGAGGAAAGCCACTGGAGTTCATTGTGATAGAAAAGTACCCAATAAAGTTAAAGGAAAATTCTATCGTACTGCTATAAGGCCAGCAGTGTTATATGGTAGTGAATGTTGGGCTATGAAGGGACAACATGAACGTAAAGTGAGGGTAGCCGAAATGAGTATGTTGAGATGAATGTGTGGTCATACAAGATTAGATAAGATTAGGAATGATCATATACGTGAACGAGTCGGAGTGACTCCTATTAGTGAGAAAATGGTAGAGAATCGTTTGAGATAGTTTGGTCATGTTCAGAGAAGATCATTAGATGCGTCAGTAAGAAGAGTAGATCAAATAATCTGGAGTCCGATTAAAAGAGGGAGAGGGAGGCCAAGACGGACACTTGACGAACTAATAGAGCAAGATCTATTGGTGAATAATATACCGAAAGGTTTAGTTACTAATAGAGCGGAATGACGTCGTATGATTCATGTAGCCGACCCCACCTAGTGAGATAAGACTTTGTTGTTGTTGTTGTATTAACCAAATAACTAATAGCATTAGGAGAGAGTATAAAGAAAGTGTATTATGATTAAAAAAAATTTGGGTGAAAGTTGAGGGAACTTTAAGTGAGAATAATAAATAAAATAAAATATAATGAAGGGTAGAATGGTGAATTTGGAGTGGCATTAAGGGCACCCTTGTTCTTAAAATGATAAAATCAGACTGGGTTGACTGGTCCGATCCATTCATTTGTGAATCAGATGTTGATTCTATTTGATTTAGCAAAAATAAAATATGTAAAAATGGAAAAAAGAATATATATTTTAGTAAGAATGTATGAGAATAAGAAGGGGAGACAAATGAATAATAAGCTCGGATGATTAAAAAAGAAAACTAATATTTAGTAACATAAATTTGATTTACTACTAATAAATAAATAAATAAATAAATAAATTTATTCACAATGTTAAAAAATATTATTAAACTAGAATTATTACAATAACAATACTAAAGTATAAGGAATTTTTTATCAATGTTTGATAAATTTTAAATAATGATTAATATGGTCTAATTCTATTAACTTTTACCTTTTAATTTTTATTTGTAGTATATTTTAAGAAGTAACAAAAATAATACTATTTTATTAAAAATCATGTTTGAATCATGATCCAATTGGTTTTAAATAGATAAATCGAACCTCGTCTCGACTCATTTATTAGATAGATAGGTGATCGAGTTGGGATTTCAAAGAATTGTATAAAATTAAGATAGCTTTACTTATAAATTGGAGACAAAGAAAATGAGAAATATAGTTTAAACAATCCAAATTACTTTTGAGGATGTGTAGGCAAAACTTATTTCGATAAGAAATGTGCATGTTGTATCATTGCATATTTTTCAAAAAAAAAAATAAATAAAAGAGAGGTGAATAAATGAAAAAAAAATAAAATAAGGAAACTGTATGATAACAGGAAGAAAATAAGCAAACTGTATGATAACAGGAATATGGAATAATAGAAAGGGGATAATATAAGTGATTTGATTGTAAAGAATGAATGGATGTAAATAATAATGAAAATAATTTGAATTTAAAATGAAACTGGAAAGATGGTAATAAAGATATATTTGAATAAAAGAAAAAAAATATCATGAACATAAATAAGAAGATGACAAAACTTAAATTATTATAAATAATATGACTTAATTCCTCTCTTGGTGTTCATCCTTGTTTTTTGCCTGCAGTCTCTTCTTTGTTGATCATCCTGGGAAATATAAAGAAATCAGTAAAATGCCCAATTAAAGTTGGAGGAAATAGAATAACTTACTCTTTTGCGCGATAAATACATATTAGCTATATTGTTTCGTCTTCATTACCGGGGCCTTCCATAACCTACAAAAGTAGACAAAGGAATTAGATACGAGATAGAAATATATTTAACACATTTTTTATGATTTACCTTAAATGTTGAACATGTTCTTTTATCATGTCCACTCTTTCCACAATGGCCACAACTTCTCTTTTTAGAATCTTTTTTTGACATAGATATTTCAACCCCAGATTTAATTCTTGAAACATTTCTTGGTCTACCTTTAGACTTCACACATAGTGGGCCGCGTATCATTAATTCATTTTCTTGTACATTGACAACATTTGTTTGACTCGCAACACTACTTGCTTGACTTGCAGGAACTTCACTATTACTTGGTAGACTTTGTTCTAAAGGCGAATTTGCCATGTGAAATACCCTAAATTTACTCATAACATCATCTATCAATGGAGCTCCAAATTGCAAATACTTTGGAGATTAAACCCATTTCTTCAATTCGCCAAAGATTGCTTTGCCAAGCCAATTTTTTAAATGGTGTAATGCAATCATGGGAGGATAATGTTGTATCATACACCACACGATCATTTGCATATCGTGCATTAATTGTCCAACGATGGAGGACATATTCCTTTGGTAAATACCCTACACCTTTCTCGTGGAGAATAGTTAAAATATGACCACAAAGGATTTCTTCCTGTCCAAATTTCTTGCAAGAACATTTTAAGAAAAGACTTTCTTGCCGACTAAATTCAACAATATTTTTACCTTCGTCCACACCTTATGGAGGATACACCGAGTACACAGATTTGTCATCATCCTTGTAAATTTTGCGCCTATATAAATCGATGGTTTGTGCATATTCTTTTTTAAACTTGCAAAAAACATTATGTGTAAATCTTTTCTACTTCAAGTTCTAATGGGTTATTGGAAAGATATACTGGAGTAGAGTTCATCGTATGAAAATCTTCTCGTTCTTCAAGTCCACGATGACTTTGAATTGCCTTGTCATATTGTTGTATAAAGTCAGACAGCAATGTGTTTGCATTAACAAATCCATCGAAAAATGTATTCATGCTTTCAGCCCTTTGAGTAGTACGCATGTCTGCAGTAAAGAGATCTTGAAAATATAATAAAATCCACTGACTACGCTTGTTGTACATGCTCTCTAACTAACGCCCATCTGGTATAGCAAATTTCTGCTTCAAAGAAAGCCAACCATCTTCAAACATCTCTATGTTCGTAGATTCATAAAGTCATTTGTTATATTCCTGTTTAAAAGTGCCATGAGCATAAAGATCTTGTAGATGAATCATAGTATTCCTTGCAATATGCCAAGTACAATATATATGTTTCGTGTATGGAAACACCCGATGAATAGCATTGCCCATTGCAATATCCTGATCGGTAATGATGCAAGTGGAGTGCTTTCCATTCATACATTCAGCCCATTTAGAAAATAACCAACAAAATGTCTCTTCAGTCTCGTCAGCAAGTAAAGCACAACCAAATAGACACGTCCTCCCACGATGATTAATTCCTGTGAAAAGAGCAAATGACATTCTTAAATTATTTGTTCGATATGTTGTATCAAATACAACATCTCCAAAAGTGAGATAACTATCCCTTGCCCTGCCATTGGCCCAAAAAAAAATTCATTACAGTGTCATATTCATCCAACTCCCATCTGTCAAAGAAACTTGCATCACCGCTCAACTTATTTCGAAAATAAGATATGACACTTAGACATTCAGAATTAAAATTGCCTTTTTTTTTGCTCTCAAATGATCAATACAATGTTGAGCTGTTATAAGTGGCTCACCAGACATATTAAGTGCTCTAGCTATTCGCGATGGACCCATGCCAAACTTGTGTAGGTTCAGAATTGCTTCTTTTGAAGTTGTCGAGATTTCTTTTTGTGATCGCAAATATTTTACCTTGGAAGGAGTTGTTAAAGGATGACAGTGTTCTTCACGAAATTTTCTTATCTCCCATTTTCCATCATTTCTTAAGCCAACATACAAATGAGTAAGACAATTATCCCTAACTTCTCTTCTTTGTTTAACCACATTTTCAATACCTTCCTTCAGCTCTTTATGTCATTCTTTAGAACAAATAAACATTCTATTTATAACATTTTCTGTGACCCTGGACTTATGTGAAACATGTTTTCTAAAAGAAAACCCATCATCCTGACATACATATTATAATATTTGTATGCTTCATCATCACTTTCAAAAGTCATTCCAACTGATGGCTTTGGTAACTCAAATGATTTCATAAAATTTGAATCTTGATAATTTTCAACATTTCCTTCCTCATGATTGTCTTCAACAAGCAACCCCTCGTTACAATTGTCAAATTCCATCCCTACTTCAATACTATTATTTCCATCCGCTTCTTGGATAAAGTCAACTTCAACGTCTTCTATGTCCATGATACCTGATAGAAGTTTAATGGTCGACATTTAGAAATCAGAAAAAATGCAATCTACACGAAATTTTTCTTTCATTTTTTAACAAATTTTTGTATCCCTCATCCCTTCAAGTGAAACGCCCAAGGTTGAGAAGGTTACCAGTTTAATGTCGAGAAAATGCCTAGTCGGCAAAGTTGAAATATGAAAGGGACCATGATTTCTCCCCGGCGATCGAGGCGGTGAGCAAGGGCAGTGAGGCGGCGAGCAGGGGAGGTTTGGCAGCGAGCGGGGGCATTTAGCAGCAGGGGCAGTTAGGCGGCAAGTGGGGGCGGTTCGGCGGAGAGTGGGGGCGGGCGGCGAGTGGGGGCGGTTTAGCAGCAGGGGCAGTTAGGCGGCGAGTGGGGGCGGTTCAGCAGCAGGGGCGGTTCGGCGGAGAGTGGGGGCCGGCGGCGAGTGGGGGCGGTTTAGCAGCAGGGGTAGTTCGGCGGCGAGTGGGAGCGGGCGGCGAGTGGGGGCGGTTCAGCAGTAGGGGCAGTTCGGCGGCGAGTGGGGGCGGGCGGCGAGCAAGGGCAGTTCGGAGGCGAGTGGGGGCGGGTGGTGAGCAGGGGCGGTTCGCCGGCGAGCGGAGGTGATTCGATGGTGAGCGGGGGCGGTTCGGCGGTGAGCGGGGGCGGTTCATCGGCGAGAGGGGGGGGGGGGGGGTTCGGCGGCGAGCGCGTTCAGCGGTGATCGGTGGCCGATCTCCAGCGAAGTGAGGGCGATTCGGCGGCGAGCGCGTTTGGCAGTGATCGATGGCCGATCTCCAGCGAAGTGACGACGGTTCGGCGGCGATCGTGTTCGGCGACGATCGATGGCCAATATCCAGCAAAGGGGAGGTACTTCGGCGGCGATCGCGTTCCAGCGGCGATCACGTTCGGCGACGATCGCGTTCGATGGCGAGCACGACAAAACTACGTGCGCGGCGATCACGTTCGACAGCGAGCACGATAACGCATTCCACAATCACATTGCAGAATCGGGGGGGGGGGGGGTAAACCCCCGATCTCATCCCTTGATGTTCGATTGGACGATGGAGGATTTAAGGAGCATCCTACTACTCACCAACATGAGTAGCAGGATCATTAAATCCTTATATTTATGCTTGAGAAAGTATATCCAGACTTTTATAGAGAAGTTATTAATAAATGTCACCAAATACATATTTCCTCCTTTTGAAGGAATACGAGAAGAACCCTATAAATCTGAATGAATATAATATAGAGTTCACTTTTGGCTACACTCACATCTGCAACATCACCCTTTTGATTTTCCTTCTCGTTGCTCTCATTCATTCTTTTATTATTGTTTTGTAATTTGTAGTACTATTCTTATAGTAGTTGCAGACTATTTATATTCTTCGACTTAGATCTGAAAGGGGCAGACCGAGACTACATAACTGAGGGGGGCCAAAGATAGTAAGTGATATTAAAAAAACATTTGTGATGCCACTAGGGTTTGAACACACGACCTGTTAGTTATGTATAGAGAACCTAACCAACTGGACAAAGTAGATATCATGTTTAGTTGAAGTAAAAACTATATTTAAGGGGGCCAATTACTCAAAAAACTTATATATTAATATATAATCTTAATAAAATTTTAAAAAATTAGGGGGGCCATGGCCCCCTTGAGCTCTATGTGGGTCTGCCCCTGGATCTGAATCCGTGTTGACTTTGATTTCTTGCCTGATGCCTGTCTCTTGCGATCAGACATGAGGCTTTATCATTAAATTTGCTGCTGGATTCTAATTCGTTATACAATTTTTTTTACTGAGAAGTCTACTTTTAACATCTTCAAAAGTATGTTTATCCCTGCCATAGATAATAGTTTCTTTAAAGATCTTATATGAAGATGACAGAGAATGCAAAAGTAATAACGCCTCATCTTCATCATCGACCTTGGCATCTATATTTTTCATATCATTGATCAGGGTGACAAACTCACTAATACGTAATTTAATCGATGTACCTTCGGCCATACGAAAGGTGTATAACTACTACTTCAACATAAGTCGATTGGCTAGGGTTTTTGACAAATACAGAGTCTCCAACTTCGTCAAAAGGTTAATTATCGTCTTCTTTGCAAGAACTTCCTAATGAACATCATTCGACAGGCACAATCGAATAGCAGATATGGCTTTTTTTTATGAAGTTCCTCTCAGGCAGACGTCTTCGTAGTATCAGGTTTTTTACCTTCTTCAACTCGTGTTTTCGTCTTCGAAGTTGCCACGGACTGAATTTGTGTTTTCGTCAAACTTCTCGATTTCGAACTTCGTTGTAGTCATCTTCGCATAAAAACTTGGCTCTGATACCAATTTGTTGGGAATATTATGCCAAGAATTGATGAATAAATCAAAAAATGAAGTAGAGAAATAAAAATGAAGATGAACACAGTGATTTAACGTGGTAAAATAATCTTTATCAATGTGAACAAGAGAAAAATATTCGGGGGCAAATGAGACCGTCATTAGAAGAAATACACTATGAGCAAAAGAGAGTATAAGATGATAAAAATTTAACGGTCCAAACCCTTCGCTTCCGTCACATATTCTCATTTTTTTTCTCATTTTTTCCTTTCATGATTCTAGGTATATGCTACATAATTCAAGGCACATCAACAATATCTTTTGACATTCATAACCAAATTTTATCATTCTATTTTTTCTTACTTCCATATTATAGAAATCTTAATATGTAAAAGTTTCATATCTTGTTTCATTATGATTTGTTCTTAGGAAAATCAACATTTAGTTTAAGTTTTATGTTGTTTTGAAAGATTGAGTGACCTTACATTTATTATTTATATAAAATAGTAAATAACCCATGTTCTGATACTCTTAATTTTTGTTTAAAATAAATTTTCTTAAGTCGTAACTTATCAAATTCTTTGAATTCATATCCTTTTGAACTGAACACAAAAAAATTAACAAATACTAGCATAATATATCCTAAGTTTCATTCTTACAGATTAAGTAATATTCGATTAATCATTTATAAGTTTCACTATACATATCATTTTTTAGTGATTTCAATTGTAAATGAAATTTAACTTTTGTAGCTTTCTGATCCTAAATTATCAAATAAATTTATATAATATTGAATTTAATACATAATTTACAAAAATCATGTAACAATTTTGGTGAACATAATAATAACACTTTAAAGATCAGAACATCATAATTAACTTGACTCCACAACTCAATGAAAGTAGATCTCAAAGGGGATGGAATAAAGTTTTTAATTTTTGGACAGCATGAAGGTATGTAGAAGTGTAATTAAAAAAGTTTCAGAAACAGGTTAACCATGCATAGGATTTATTCATCATCATGAATATTTTGGGTTTAATCCCCATAGATAACTAAAATCAAAAGAAATAAGAAAAGTTCATAGGAATCCAAATTTAAAAAATCATGTAACTAAAATAAAAAGAAGAATCAAGTATGAAAAGGATTGAAGCTGAACCCTAATTCCTTTCTCTTTATCAAATTTATCCCAAGAAGTACTATGTGTTTCTCTTTTCTTTGATAGTCGACTAAGGGCATGAAATGGGAACAAGGAGATTGTAAAAGGTAGAAGGATACGGATCTGAAACAAAGAAATAACCGACTTAAAGTTTGTGAATAAAATCCTTTCGAAATACCCTTCATCTCTCCCTTATTCACATGTAATATCATTTAGGTAAATGGTTTTGTATTTTTCTATTAATTATTTATTTATTCTTCTACTTAAAACATTATTGTTGGGTCAAAATTTTAATGAAATATAAAATTATATTTTCATGATACAAACCTCGAATGATTAAAGTTAAAATACTAAAAAAGTTTAAAGAAAAAGAGATCACTTTATGCATTGCATTTTGATTAAACAATTGGCACTGATCTCATTAGTTTTGGATGAATATTGAATATTAAAGTTGTAGAGAATTCCGTTAGCTTTCCATAGACTCAAAGATCATCTAATTTATATAATTGTGCAAAAAGTTATGCTCAAAATAGTGCAAGACGGTCAACTTACCAGTTGAAGCTATGAAGGCCGGTCGAGATAGTCCGATCGATCGATCAATACATAAACTGCCCAAGTCCATGTTGAGACTACATCGATCGACAGATCGATCGATGCACTGATCGATCGATCAACTCAACGGGCGAAAATCAAAATTGTGAGACTATTGTCGGTCGACTGACCGGTCGATAGTCCGATCGATCGACCAGCTGCAGCAACCGGAGAAATTGGCGCAACGATCATATAGACCGGTCGATTACTTAAATAAATAGTATCGACTATATTTCAAAGAGAAAAATGTGAAATTAATGCTGAACGAATTTTTCACGTGTCAGAGCCTATAAAAGGAGTGCCAAAGCCAGAAGCAGATAAACCCATCAATGCATTGAAACAAAACTTCAAGTTATCAAATGAAGATCTTTTTCTTGAAATTACCATTTAGATATTTATTTCTTTCTCTCTTCTACTCTTGTGAGCATAGAATTGTGAAAGAGAGAAACATTTTTATTCAAAAAAAATAGAGAGAGCTCATATGTAAAGGAGGTTCTAAATCTAACATCTTGAGCGAGAGAAAAAAATTAGCTTTCTAAGATGAAAGATTGCATTGTCTCTCGAAGCGAAGAAAAAATGGTTGATGTAAAGGACTTTCTTATTTGCCCCATTTGAAATAAATGAAGTGATTAGTGAAATCTCTGACGGTATCGAGATCGAGGAGTCGGAGCGGGGACGTAGGCCAAGGTGTGACCGAACTTCATCAACAACCACCATGTCTTTGCATTTGATTTTTTCTCTCTCTTCCGTTCATATTATGTTTATAATCTGAATTACTTTATTTGCAAAGGTTTTAAGAGTCAGTTTTGTATTTCCACGATGATCTTTGTAAAATTGATACTTTTGAATTAACACCAATTCGCCCTCCTCTTGGTGCCCTTTAGAATTCTACAATTGGTATGAGAGCGAATTACTCTTGTTTTAATTTTTTGAATCATTTTATTTTATGATCTAATCATTTTTAGATCTAGTCTTTTTAAGATTCAATTTTCCTGTTTTAAAATTTAATCATCTTAAGAGCTATGACATCAAGTGGATTTGTTTGCGCCAAAGGACAATCAATTAGTCATCCCCCCTTTTAAATACATCAAATTTTTAATATTGAAAAATTAGGATTCAAGCATACATTTATTCTATTGATATTAACATGTGGGATATCGTTGAAAAATATTATTATATTCATGAAAAACTACCTACCGAACATGATGAAAGATAGAAAATTTTTTCGAAATTGGATTGGAAAGTAAAGAATACTTTTTACTGTATTTTAGATTCAACGGATTTCAATCGGATTTCTAATTGTAAAAATACAACTGAAATTTGGAAGAAACTCATTACTACTTATGAAGTAACACATAAAATCAAAGAATCTAAATTATATATTTTGAATCATCAGTATGATTCTTTCAAAATGCTTGAACATAAATTCATAAATGATATGGTTGTTTGATTTAATGATATTGTGAATGTCTTAGCCTCTTTGGGCGAGCCGAGAATTAACCCTTAAAAAGTAAAAAAGATTCTCAGGTCTCTCCTCACACGATGACATATAAAAAGGACGGTGATCGAAGAAAAAGATCTGAACAAATTGAATTTTGATGATCTTATTGGTTCACTTCTAACCTATGAGATCGGGATCCAAGAAGAAGAAGAATTCAACGCTCCCAAAAAGAAGACATTGACTTTGAAAGTAAGCGAAAGTGAAAATGACTCGAGTGAAGAATAAATAGACGAAAAGATACTCGTTCGCTATATAAAAAAGCTTGACAAATATCTTAAGTTTGTGAAATCTAAAGAAAAGAGCGAGAAATAAAAAAATTGATTATGTAAACATCACTCAAGTCTCATAAAGAAACATAAAAAAGAAGATATCTCACAAAGAAAAGAAGAAAAAAATATGAAGAGACAAGTGGAGCGCAAACTCTTCTAGTGAGAATGCATACTTGTGCCTAATTGTACACAACGATGAGATAATTTTTAATCCTTCAATTTCAAATAATAACTCATCGAGCTTTTTCGAAGAAAATATTTTTTTAGATGTGAATGAAGAACTTTCCTCTCTCATAAAAAAGATATTTTTTAATTAAAGAGAAAAATAAAAAAATACTACTTAAGATTGAAAAACTGAAAAACGAAATAGATTCTTTGAAAATTACACATGCTTGTGAAATAGTAAAACTAGCATGTTCTTTAGAAGATGTAAAGCAAGAAAATACTTTTATTGAAAAATACACAAAATAATAAAAAAACTATTTCTCATATAACAAAAAATAATCTTAGGAATAATTTTTGAAATAAAAACTCTTATTGAAAATCTAATCATTCCTATGATAAAAAATCACATATTACTTGTTTTACATGCGGACTTTATGTCCATTATGTTTATCAATGCAAAGTTAGGAAACAATATCAAAATGACATGATTTGAATTTCGAAAAGAACATTATCTAACAAAATTAGACCCAAAGAAGTTTGGGTATCAAAAGTTACTTGATTGCTTTTCATGTGTGCCTCACGTATAAAACAAAGGACGAATGAAAATGTGAAGGTATAAAAGTTATAGTAAAAGTATCATTGAGAATACTCTTGCATTTTTTAAGTGTTAAGTTTATTCTTTTGATTTCACTCGAAAATTTCAAAATGATTATTTCTCTGAAAGAAAAGAAAGGAACAAAAGAAAATTGGCCATAGTGATAGAAGGAGCATGTTCAATTCTATTTTTGGCATATCAAGGATATCATTGTTGTTTCAAAGTTTCATGCCATATTTTGATTCTTAATATATATTTGTTTTGGCTTTCATAAATTGGTTTTCCTTATAAATTAGTCATAAATTTAGAGGGAGTTATCTTTCAAAAACTTGCAATACTCTACATGTCTATTATATGACAAAATGTGGAAGAATAAATTTTTTGAAAAATTGATTAAGGGGGAGTTACATATGATTTCTTATATGCTTCATATATAAATTTTTCTTTTTTATGAAACAAAAGAGGAGAAGTTTATGAGAAATATGATATGAATATCACTTTATATAAAGAGTACCTTATAATTAATATTTATGTGAATATATACCATTATAAGGAAAGATATGTGTTATGGGGAGTAAATTTATTTTTACAAGAATTTTACAACTTTATCACAACTTATACATTTTTCATATTTCTTGGTTTATCTCATAAAAAAGGGAAAAATTGTTGGGTCAAAATTTTAATGACATAAAATTATATTTTGATGATACAAATATCGAATGATTAAAGTTAAAATGCTGAAAAAGTTTAAAGAAAAAGAGATAACTTTTATGCACTACACTTTGGTTAAATAATTAGCACTAATATCATTAGTTTTGAATAAATATTGAATATCAAATTGTAGATAATTCTGTTAACTTTCCATAGATTGCAAGATCGTCTAATTTAGATAACTGTGTAAAAAGTTATGCTCAAAATAGTGCAGGACGATCAACCTGCCAATCGATAGCTATGATGGCTGGTCGAGATACTCCGGTCGACCGATTAGAGATACCGATCGATCAATCAATGTATAAACTGCCCAAGTCCATATCGAGACTACACTGGTCGACAGACCGATCGATGCACCGGCCGGCCGATCAACTCAACGGGCGGAAATCAAAACTACGAGATTATGTCGGTCGATAGTCCGATCGATTGACCAGCTGCGGCAACTGGAGAAATCAACACAACAATCATATAGATCGGTCGACCGGTCCATTACTCAAATAAACAGTGACGGCTATATTTCATAGAGAAAAATATGGAATTAATATTGGACGAATTTTCTACGTATCAGAGCATATAAAAGGAGTGCCAAAGTCAGAAGTAGATAAACCCATCCATGCATTGAAGCACAACTTCAAATTATCAAAAGAAGATATTTTTCTTGAAATTATCATTTAGATATTTCTTTCTTTCTCTCTTTCACTCTTGTGAGCATTGAATTGTAAAAGAGAGAAACATTTTTATTTAGAAAAAATAGAGAACTCCTATGTAAAAGAGATTTTAAATCTAACTTCTTGAGTGAGAGAAAAAAAATAGCTTTCTAGGAGGAAAAGTTGCCTTGCCTCTCGAAGCGAAGAAAATGTGGTTGATGTAAAGGACTTTCTTTTTTACCTCAATTGAAACAAATGAAGGGATTAATGGAATCTTCGACGGTATCTAGGTTGAGAAGTTGAAGCGGAGACGTAGGTCAAAGTGTGGTTGAACCTCGTCAACAACGACCGTGTCTTTGCGTTTGATTTTCTCTCTCTCCGTATTCATATTATGTTTATAATTAGAATTTCTTTATTTGTAAAAGTTTTAAGAATCAATTTTATGCTTCCGCGACGTTCTTTGTAAAATTGATACTTTTGAATTAACACAAATTCAACCCCCTCTTGGTGCTCTTTGAGATCCTATAATTACATGTAAATAATAAACTAGTACCTTTTTATCCAAATAAAATATCTAGAAAAATAAATAATCATAAAATTGAAATTGAAATTTTTGTTTGAAGAACAAAAATAAATGATTGTATAGATTTGTTGATTTTGTATCTATGTTTTGTCTAATTAAAACACCTCCTAAAAAATGTTGAAAAAGACTTTTAAAATTCTTTGACATATAGGATCAATTACCTAGACTTTATTTTTCAAATTTTCCACATTTTTGAAAAATACATTTTCATGTCTTAAGCAAAATTTCATCACTTTTTGCTCCAATAATTAACATTGAAACTTTTGTCTTAACATATCTTTCATAATTCCTACCAATAATATAACATAACATAACATACCTCTAATCATGCACGATTAAGTTAGGGATATTACATATGTCACAATGCATCTTAATAATAATATAGTATTAACATATGTAGTTAGATATAGATTAAATTAGGGACATTATATTATACCCCTTTAAAAGAAATTTCATCGTTGAAACTTAATGTGTCTCAATGATTGAAAAAATATGAACAATGATCACACATGTTTCATTCGGTCTCTTAAGTGGTTTAATACAATTTACACTATCATGTTTACAATTATTTTTAAAAATAAAATTTATAATCTTTAAAGATCCTAATATCATAATTAAATTTTATTTAACCATGCATGTCTTAGAACTATATATTATTAGTTATTGTCATGCACTTTTTATAAAGTTGCCTATCAAATGATCTTATTTTTCATAACTCAAAACATCAGGTAGTAGTGTTCTCGTATGCTTGACTTAATTGATTAAAAACTATTCATAGGTCTAATATTGATGAGAAATATTATGTGTATGCCCCTTGCAATCCTAGAATCTCACTCATCTCATTATTTTTTTTTTCAATTAATGGCTAAGATTCAAAAGGTTGGTTCAACTTTTTAATTTTGATTCACCGTGATCAGTTTCATATTCAATCCCGATTCATTTCCTCTTCCTCACTCTCGATTGGCGACTTCCTGGCAAGCCGCCATCGAAAAGTAGAGAGAGGCGACCTTGGCTCCATCACATACAGAGAGAGAGGCGACCATCAAGAAAAGAAAAAAGAAAGGAAGAGGAGAGGGCAAGGCTAAATGTGAGAGAGAGAGGCAAAGAGAGAGAAAGATAACTATGGTCATTTGAGAGAGGGAGAGGGTGACTATGGCCATCAGAGAGAGAGAGACAACCCCTTGGTACATCAGAGAGAGAGATGGAGATGTCATTGAAAATATAAGGAAAACACGTGGAATTTTTTTAACTGGACTAAACACATCTATTAAACATGAGGGCTTTATTGACTGAATCACAATCGTCCAAAACAAACTTTTTTAACACAATGACTAAGATCGTGACCATAATGTTCCTCAGTATTAATATGAATTTTAAATATTGAATCAAATAAAAAATAGTCACGCATTTTGATGACGACGACGATGATGATAAAAATAGAACTTTATTGTCATTTTGAAAAAAAAAATAGAACTTTGTTGTTTGTGTCAGCAATATAAACTAATGACTTTGATGAAGTTGACAAATGAGGTCCTACCAAAGCAATTAGTGAGATTTGTTCATTATTTATACCAAGAGATTGTCCTAATGCACCAAAAGTGTGGTGTGTCTTTGTGGATCAATTTGGTTAAGAACTAATTTAGATGAGGCTCGCCTTGGAGATGCATAACTATAATTGAAGTGTTTTGATCGAGGAAAAAGAAAGGTAATAAGATAAGCTAAAAGTTAAATCCATGTCCCTTTTGTTTGGATGTAATTATTTTGGAAGTGGAGGAAAAATTCCATCACTTTCTAGTTGGTCATATATCTGCTTTGTTTATGAGAAAAAAACTTGTTTGATATTTTAAAAGTACTATTTAATTTTATTTTTCATATTTTAAATATTATTTATAACTTGCATAAAAATTGTTTATTATGACAAAAGTTATGAATTTTCTTAATGTATTTTTTGAAGATAAAAATATGGAAAAACTAAATATACTGCATAAGACAAATGCAGTGTGTACACCGCAAGATTTCTCAGCCATCCATTTCAAATCAACGGTTACGATTTTACCTTTTTTTTAACACCCACGCGACCTTCCCAATCCAATCTTGCCTTTGTTATGAACCCAAATATTGTCTGCTCCTTTTTCCTCCCTCCTTCCCCATCTCTGATCAACTTCCCCTAGTCGATAAGCCCACTGGAAGACCCTTTTTCCCTCCTCCCTGCCCTCTCCTCTAATGTGTATCACCTCTCTCCTTGCTTTGCTCGCTTTTATTTGTTACTATTATTTTTTTTTTCATTTGCTATGAAGTTTTAACTTTTTGAGTAAGTTGGAAGATGCTCTTGTGGTTGGTTGGACTCTGACTTGCATACAAGAACAGCACCCCAGTTAACCATTCGTAACAAGTAAAAACAAAAAGGAAACAAAGCAAGGCAAATTTCATTGCCAATGTGCGACGATCTTCAACGCAGGGCTCCGGCAAGACGTTGATTTGAGAGGGAGGAGCCACAGAATGAACAAAGCATCGAGTTTTGAGAAAGAGGGAAGCAGATAGCAATCTCATTTTTTAAAGACAAAAGGGTAGATTTTTTTTTGGGAAAAAAGAGTCACGTGAGTGTTGGCAGAAAATCAGATCTTAACTCTCCATTTAAAATCGATGGTTACGATCAAACTGCAGTGTATATGCTGCATAACTCGATGCAGTATACTCAGTGTCCTCTAAAAATATAGTAATATAATTCATTAATTGTTCTCACCCTTATTCGAGCGTTTTCATATGAATAATATTTCTATATTACTCATAATCTAAAGTTAATTTTTTTTGTCCATGACGTTACTTTACTTATTTTATTTTAATTTATAGGCAATATAGATTGCCTAACAATACAAATTTATTGTGAAATGACAATGTACATTGACTAAGAAAAAGTCTCTATTCAAATTGCTCTCAAGTGACAATATGACATTTTTTATTTTCGTCATTTTTAATATTTGACAAATAAAATATGAAATAATATAAAATATATATAAAACAACAATAATTTGTGATAGTCATAATAAATAATATTAATTTATTTAAATAAAAATATGAGATAATATATATAACAACAAATTGTGATAGTCGTAATCATTAATATTAATTTATTGAAATTATTATTATTTATTATTTTGAATATTACATATATTTATTACCATTATTTCATTTAAAATATATAAAATAATTATAACTATATTTTATTTAATTTATTAATTTAATTGTTTTGTTTGAGTTTTTAACCGGATCAAATAAATTTTAATTTGACATTAGAGATAAAGGTTATTTAGTAAAAAATTTATGCATTGCCTAGTAATATTTTATTATAAGTAAATAATTCTATTTGAATTGCTGTAAAGATTGCTATTATATAGTGAATAAAATAATGCACCTAATAATTTAATAAGAGTCAATCATTACGTCATGTAATATATTGTAAGATAATATAAAAAGACAATAAATGCTCCCTTATTGTTATGTTGTTGCTATAGTATTTCTTTTTCCTAAAAGGACGTGCCAATGTAGTATCAATATGAGATTTGAACTAGTAAGATGATAGATCGTTGAGAGAACAAAACATACAAGTAACTATGGATGGAATAAAAGTTAGAGAATTTTGTTCATGGATAGACTAAGCAAGAGATACTTTAATTGATTGTAAATGCGAGTATTGAAATAGATTCCAAGAGGACGAGAAGATATATTTATAGTATCGAGAATGTATTGGTTGAATAAATAACTCATTAGTCATTGCTTTTGGGCTAGGCGACATTACATCCATGGCTTTAAATATGAGCTATGAGAAAGGAATTTCGAAAAATGGATAATTCAATATTGCAAGTGCAAGTTGCTCATGTGAAAGTCTAACTAACCGTATATTTACATTTAACTCCGATTTCAACCTTGATACAAGTGTTGTTCCATTGTTGAAAGTGATTTCCACGGACTATTTTTACTTTTGTCATGCAAGGCTGAAACTTCCATAGTCTAAATTGATCATGATCATCTTTCTCGATGTTCCTTAGAGACCAATCATATAATATGATCTTATTATGGGTCTCTTTTTTTATTTGATTTTGTGTATCATTCATTTATCAAGCAATCACACTTTTTCCTCCTACACCACGTAATCTTTTTCACTAATGTTTGTACTCTCTCGATAAGGTCATAGCGAATGCTAAAATATTTTTTAGAAATAGGTAAAACCTTATAATATTAAATATAACGCTCCATAATTCGATCATGTGACGTGGCAAAATCTTTCGTCGGTTGTTACTTTCTTTGATGTTTCTTTGACTCTTTCATTGACCTAATTGGTCAAGAAATGTGACACGTAAGCAGAATACTTAATGAGTAAAATATTACAACAAATGAAAGAAAATGCGGAAGCTAATAAATAAAAAGGTACATCCAACTACAAGTCCCATCCAAATAAGATATAAAGAAAAGCAGAAGACTCCAACTAGACTCTAGAATAATCATGTGCACACGCCATCAAACTTTAGTCGCCGCACACACATCAACAAAACTCACAATAAATCATGTACCTATGGAGATCACACATGGAGCGAGCTCAACCATTAGCATAAAGTAAGTGTGAGTTCATATAGATAATAAAATAGATCCATTAGAATAAGCATGATACAAGCAAATCAGATATGAGATGATCATGATATGGAATCAATAATAATGTTGTAATCATAATTCATGTCTTTTCATTTCATTTTCTTTTCATATCCATGTTCATATTCATTATTCATATTTATTGTTCATATTCATAATTCATGGTTCATGTTTCATATTCATTCATAAGGACAAAGTCCTTTCATTCATTTTTTACCATTTATGTTCTTTCATCTTGTCCATAACTTAAAAGAGCTATCCACTTTTAGATAGTACCATTGCAGACACACAAGTGTGTAGCTATATAAACTATGATGGACCAATGAGAATCAATGCCATGGATAGTCCCATCAAGTAAGATGATCTTGCGAAAATGAAAACATCTGTAGGGAGAAACTCCTACATAGATAGGCAAATGGTAACCTCCATCATATTTTATAATTCATGAGCCTCTCTTTCAATCACGATCAAGGTCGTGGAGAGCAAAAATGGCTCCTGATCTTCTTTAGATTCATATCGATTTCAATCAGGTAGACATAAGCTTATCAAATTAGAGGGTTTTCGATTAAAGTCGTATCCATTCTATCCACAGAGCGGATATCCTAAAGCCGAGGGGTCGTCTGATTGAGGTTCATCTAACGATCGTTTGAAAGGTGGGCGAATGCCTGTTTATCCATCTTCTTCGATCGACCGAAAAGGGAGTGATCATCTGTTCTATGTTCGTCCATCGGCCATTCCAAGGCCGTATATGATCGGTCGATCAGAGATGTTTGGTCATCCATTATCACATGAGCATCCACTCAGACTTTCGGTCAGTCAAAATTGGACCAATCTTTCGTTGAAATAGTATCGCCTTCCTAAAGTCGAATGGATTTCCTCATCGACTGCCGGAAGTTCTTATGATGAGATAATTCAAATCGATCATCTGAAATAGTTTCGATCGACCGATTGGCTACATCGCCATTATCGAGTTTCGACATTTTCTAGTTTTCGAAAGGATTTCGAACTTTTGTTCTGGTTCATATCGATCGTCTGATCGAATTTCGGACGTCCGATATGGAATGTCACTATACGCTTGTCGAGCTGAATCAGACGTCTGAAAGGGTTTCAATTGTCCGCTTCAGTTTGATAGAGTCGCATGTCATTGTGAAATCCTTACATTTTCAATATAAAATAATTCTAGACTTATACTAATATTATTTCTAGCATATCTCATGCTTCGGGAACATAGCTAAATGTAAATCTCATCTTAACCAAGTCATTTCTACCAGCATCTTTCACATGAACAACTAGCCAAAGTACTTATCATTTGTCGCAAAAAATGAACCCAATCTATCTTATCTCAAACATCATAAACTAATAATTCTCCTAGTTATCTATATGTAAACATATACTAACATATTTTAACATTCATCAAGCGAAACATGTTATACATCGTGCAATATCATACGGCTAAACATAAGATCAATATAATCCGATCTCAAATTTTATAGAGACTATATGGCACTACTTTTACCCTTTACTAGCATGAATCTTACACCTAAGCAGGGTCCTTAAAACATGCAAGATCCGTTTGGAAACAAACCCTTGACCCATATCCCAAAACACACATGTTTTGATGTCATTTGGTTCTCTTCTTCGTCGGCTTGAGCTTCAGCTGCGTCCTCCCGATCCTCCTACATCACTGGCATTGATGGACCTATAGAGCTTGTCCCCATGTCCCCTAGCCGAGACCAAACTGTGGATTAGAGGTGAGAAGGTGAAGAAAATGTCGGGTTTGAAAGGATGAGGACGAAGAAGAAAATAAGAAAATGAGGTGGACCCTTTTATGATCTTTCGTTAGGGAGTTTCATGGCTCTTTGAATTCAGGAGGTTATGGCGACGTGAGTTATAGATCCATGGAAGTAATGGGAGTGAAATGGGAGAGAGGGATCGAAATTGATCCTCTTCATTTCTGTCAGTTCAACTTTCAGATGCCCGAAAGTATTTTGATCATTTGGTGGTGTCGATTATTGTCGTTGACCGGTCTGCGATATCGGGCGTCCATTCTGGATTTCGGGCGTCTGAAATCATAAATAATTAAAATTTTAATTTCTTATGAAATTTGGGTGTGTTACATTAAGTCTATCATGTCGTTATCAATGTTATTAGAATCGGACAGACCAATCGGTTCAACTATGAACCATCGCTTGGTCGAGTTTGATTCGAGCTAAAACTCGAATTACTTTTGAACCGGATAAAATTGGTCGAATAGGTAAAAATCGATGAACTAATGAACTGTATAAAACTCGGTTCAAGCAAAACATTGAAAAAAAAACCAAAAATTAAGAGAAAGGAAAGAAAAAGAAAAGAAAAGAAACTAAGTAATATATTTGAATCATATTCAAAAGAAAAAGATTTGGTTCAAACCAAAAATCAAGAGAAAGAAGGAACGTATTTGAATCATATTCAAATATAAAGAGAAAAAAAGAAATATGACACTAAAAAGGAAATTAACTAAAGAATAAATTAAATATTAATGAATATGGTGCAAACAATGCAAACAGGAAGTGTTAAAAAAGGAAGAAAAAGAAAAAGAAAAAGAAAAAAATAATTTACGGTAAACTAAATTTACATTTTATTAATAGCATTCAAAGATAATAAAAATTCAATATAATCAATCGATATTATCAAGTTGGGAATAAACTTTTATCAATAATAAAATTTTAAAATAGAGTAAATGATATGTTTATATTAATATTTAATTATTAATAGATTATTAATTTTTAAAATTATTATAAATAATATTATTTTAATAAAATTCGATTAAATCCGACTAAATTCGAATGAATTGATTCAACCAAAACCCAATTGAAAAAATTGGTCGTTACACATTTATCAAATTTATTATTTAACATTACTTGTTAAACCATTAAAGATTAATCGCTAAAATATAATACTAATCATTAAATCGCATTACGGTGGATGAATTACTATCGAATGCCCAAATAAATATAAGTAATCAATAAATAAATGCATGAGAAATTGCCTACCAATTTTCAATCATTAATTGCAAGCGTGAAGATGGAAGTGAACCAAAAAAGGAAACAAATAATAAGTGTCATGTTAGAGGACAATTCACACACTTAAATATCTATTTTTTTAAAAGAAAAGGGAAGTGAATTTTTCATTCAAATTTTAGTAATCTATATATATAAAAAGCTGAACCATTCTCATGCTTTCATTGTCATTTATATTTTTTCTCCATTTTTTGTTATTTATCTTCCAAACTTGAAACATCTATATATATATATATATATATATATATAAAAGCAGAGGTAAAAGCATGAGAGTCGAGAGCGCGACAAGTGATGAAATATAACGACGACACGTGTTAAATAATAATAATAATTAACATAATTAAAAGTTTAAATATTATTTTAGAAATTTAAAAATAATATAAAAATAATATTTAATTTAAATCTAAAATATAAAACTAATCATAAAAACTTCGTTACATAAGGTAACAATATATGATCTTATAATTTTATTTCTTATTTTATCAATTTGAGTATGATTAAAAGTAAAGATAAATAATCTTATAATAGTATGTTATATAAGATAAAAAATGTAAAAGAACTAATTTGTTATTTTCAGAACTAAAATTTTAAATAAATAATTTAATTAGAGCCAAATTAAGTTTAATATTTCATTAATATCAATTTGAGTATGATTACAAGTAAAAATAATTCCTATTTAAAAATTAATTTGTCATTTTATGGAATTAAAAAATGATTTAAACAAATAATTTTAAATTATTTATTATTCCTTTTAGAATATAATTTGTTATTTCATAAATTTTAAAAAATAATTTAAAATATATAATTCAATTTGAGTCATATTTAGATTAAACTTTTCTTTTTATCAATCTGAGTATGATTAAAATATACATTATTTTCTATGTAAAAGATATTATGTAAATAAAAAAATAATTTGTTATTTTCGGACTTAAAAATAATATAAAATAAAAATTAATTTGAATCAAATTAATATTAATCTTTACTTTTTATCCATTTGAGTATGTTAAATATAAACTGATTTCTTTCTAAGTTATAGATTACCATGACTTGACAAATAATAATAATAATAACATAATTAACAAGTTAAAATCTTATTTGAAAAATTAAAAAAATAAAATAAAAATTTAGTTTAAATCTAAAAGATAAAACTAATCGTAGAAAATATGCTACATAAGGTAAAATATATAAAACTTTTTTTTATCAATTGGAGTCATATAAGATTAAACTTTTTTATCAATTTGAGTATGATTAAAATAAATATTATTTTATTTCTAAAAGATATTATGTAAGTAAAAAATAATTTGTTATTTTCGGAATTAAAAAATAATATAAAATAAAATTTTAATTTGAGTAAAGTTAAGTTTAATCTTTTCTTTTTATCTATTTGAGTATATTAAAATAAATTATTTTATTTCTAAGAGATATTTTGTAATTTTTTTTATTTTCGAAATTTAAAAATAATTCAATTTGAGTCAAATTAAGATTAATCTTTCTTCTTTTATCAATTTGTGTATGATTAAAATTAGAGATAAATAATCTTATAATAGTATGTGTATATAAGGAAAAACAAGAAAGAAATAATTTGTTATTTTTCATAACTAAAAATTTATAAATAAATAATTTAATTTGAGTCAAATTAAGTTTAATATTTCATTTCTATCAATTTGAGTATGATTTCAAGTAAAAAATAATTCCTATTTAAAAAAAATTGTTGTTTTCTGGAATTAAAAAATAATTTTAAATAATTTATTATTCATTTTAAAGTATAATTATGTTATTTTGGAAATTTAAAAAATAATATAAAATGTATAATTCAATTTGAGTCTTATTAAGATTAAACTTTTCTTTTTATCAATCTGAGTATGATTAAAATAAATATTATTTTCTTTCTAAAAGATATTATGTAAATAAAAATAATTTGTTATTTTAGGAATTAAAAAAATAATACAAAATAATAATTTAATTTGAGTCAAATTAATATTAATCTTTTCTTTTTATCCATTTGAGTATATCAAAATAAATTATTTTCTTTCTAAATGATATTTTGTAAGTATTTTTTATTTTTGAAATTTCGAAATAAAAGAACATTAAATTTATGAGTATTTTTATTATAAGCAGATTGTTTAGTTATGATTGAAATAAATAATAGTTTCTTTTCTAAGAATAATGTATTGATAAAAATAATATTGTTCTAAAAGAGAACATGCTATTTTTGAAATATAAAAATAGTTTGAAATAAATAATTCAGACTAAGTCAAATTAAGATTATTTTTTTTCTTTTTTATCAATTTGAGTGTGATTAAAATAAATAATCTTTTCTTTCTAAAAGGTAATGTACAATTATTTCATTTTTAGAAAAATTCCTTATTTTCAAAATTTAGAAATAATTTAAACAAAGAATTCTATTTGAGTCCAATAAAAATTAAAATTTCCTTATAAAATCAATACAAATTTACAAATCATAAAAAAATTTCTGTTTTTGGAAAATAATTAATTATTTAAGAAAAAATAATTCAAGAAATGGGGTCTTGATAGATTTAAATTGAATTTTAAATTTTTTAAAATGGACTAACTTATTTATCATATTTAAATGCTAATAAATTAGTTTTATTAATTATTATAAATTATATTATCTTAATTTTATATTATTTTTGTAATAGATGCACGGGATTTAGGACTAGTTCTCATTATAATACAAGAAACAACCTCATCCAGCAGTTAAGGACCACATTTTAGTACCTAATTAAAATGAAAGGAACGTCAGTTTTATTAAACTGTAACGCTCCCACGAACCTCATCCAGCAGGCGGCAGGGACGCTCCATTGCACATATGCCCTCAAAGTAACGTTCTGAAATTCTAAAACAATGCTAATTATATGTCCATTAAAGTTTCATAAATCTTTGCTGGTGAAACTGATGATCCTTCATCTCACAATCGATCAGTTTTTCACTTAAATTCTCGGAAGCGGCCGTAGAGAGATTTCTGGATGAAACGAGCACTTTTTCAAGCCATTTTTACTTCTCAGTCAGAAAGGATCGATGCAACCAAGCGTGCATGTGAATTGAAGCATCCCCATCGTGGCACTCCTATTCGTCATCCAGGGCAAGGGTGTCTTCGGGAGCCCGAACGCGCCGTGACCAGCAACAACCTGGTGGTGCTCAGCGATGGCAAAATGATCTCAGTGCGTGGAAACCCATGTGGTTCGTGCTGAACGTTGGTGAGCCATTGAACGAACATCAAGAAGCAACCTCAAACGCAAACTCTCTCAATAAGCTTCAAGTGAGTTGTTGTTATCGCTACCATCTGTTTGCTGGAAATCTCTCTCTCTCTCTCTCTCTCTCTCTCACTCTGAGTAGGCTTCAAGTTGAGGGCCGTTGTTGCCACTGTCGCTTTCTTGTCGCCTCGTTGGTAAACGATAATCCCTCCCTCCAAGTCCTCCCTCTCTCCCACCCTCCTCCCTTCATTGCAAGTGCTCGCGAGGATCCTATTCGCCGCGCTTGCTCACGAGTAAGGAACACGGAGGGGCTCCCTGCTCGCACAGGTTCCCTGCACGCATCTGGGCTTTGAGAGATCCCTACTCACCTTGAGCTGTCCCACAAGCTGAGTTTCTCACGCAATGTTCTGGGCGTTGGATTACCCTGCATATTCGTTATGTATATTATGGGAGAATCTTCCATTAGTAACACATGGAATGCATCAATGCATGCAAGATGCACAGAGTTCATTATTTCTCATACAAAATTTAGGTAAATTTCTCAAAGATTATTTAGTATTTTGGACTATTTTTTAAAATGGTATTTTCTGTATAAATAAATTAGCCTATTAAATATTTAATATTATATTCATTGTTAAAAGAATAGTTCTTCCTCAAAATATTATTTGTACATTTGGAAAAAAGTTAGGCATTGATGAGAAGGGTTCTGAAATACAAAATCTTAGTTTATATTGAAACTTTTATATATTTCATTACATTGTTATTATTTTCTATTGAATTTGCATTTTTTAATAAAGCATAGCTTATTTGAAAATTTCGATGTATGTCTAACTTCAGCCCTTCCAAGGGTGCACCTTCCTCGTGTTGTAGAACCTGCCCAGTCACAATAGACTCGCCATGGTCTTCGTCAATGCTCTATCTCCCCTCTCTTCCGCTTCAGCAGCTAGAACTCCTTGCCCACCAAGCTTCATGAAGTGCGATGATCTCCAGATGGGGCCGCGGACGACCTCGAGCCGGAGCCCCATACCCTGCGCCCTGCCTCCTCCATAAGAGGAGAACCACTGCCTTGCATGCAGACAAAAGTGTACGTGATATCAAATATTATATTAGGACGGGATCATGTATATAACACTATACTTTTGTTTATAATACTTATAATATTAAATTATAATTTAATATATTAATAATAAATATTATACAGATATTTATTATGCACAAAAGATATGGATATATCATGTCCTTTTAAGTGATAAAACTCATAGGTATTATGAATTAATTAAGAACCACTAATAGTTATATATGTACACTTTTCTGTAAAATTACTGTTTTATATCCTTTCATTTTACATAGTTTTAATAGTTTAAATTTTTTATTTAGTTTTAATATTTTTATCTAATAATAAATCAATAATTCAACGTATCTTTTAATATAATAAATCATGTATTTATGATATGAAATCCTTTAATGCAACTTTGATTTTATGCAGTTTTAATAGTTTGAATTTTAATTTATTTTGAATATTTTTATATAATAATAAATTAATAATTTAATGCATCTTTTAATATCATAAATCATGTATTTATGATGTGAAAATCATTTAATGCAACTTTGATATAGATTTTGTTCAAGATAAGTAGAATTTTATTATTTGTTTTATAAATAATTTTATGGTTTTGAAAATAAAATTGTGAGCAAAGTAAAATATAAAAAAAATCACAAAAAGTGTTATAAGATTGAATAAAATAAATTTATTTATAACACTTGTGATTTTATAAAATTGAATATTAATTTTATTTTAATATTAATTTTGTGAATAAAATAAATTTATTTATAAGATCAATTTATTTTATTATAACACTTTTTGTGATTTTTTAATAAAATAAATTTAATTTATCTTATAAATTTAATTTAAAATTAATTTTGTGAATAAAATAAATTTAATTTTATTTTATAAATTTATCTTATAATAAAATCACAAAAATTGAATATTAATTTTATTTTTATTAATAAGATTGAATAAAATAAATATATAATAATATTGATTTTGATTATTGCTTTCGTTTGACCACATTGATTGCAACTCTAAATGAAGTTCTTTTTCATTTTATCATCACACAATTATATGTTAAAAATGTTCACTTCAATTATTATTATTATTGTTGTTGTTGTTGTTGTTGCGCGAAGCGTGAGTGTGTTCCCTAGTTATTGAAAAAAGTGACGTTACCCTATTATTAAAAAATAACTTTTCCTTAATTACTATCCATGCGAGAAGTTGTATGAAATCAAAATTGTCATCCATGCACATGTGAGGGCAGTGGCGGAGTCAGAAAAAATATCGAGTAGGTGCACATTATAGTAGTATATACTCAAATAATAAAAATATATTAAATACGATAAAATAAATATTGTTTTATATAACAATTGAGAAATATTTGTTCTTTCAAAATATATTAGAATTCACAGATAAAAATACTGAAAATTTTAAATATAAATTTAGCATGCATTATTATAATCATGCCATTTTTTACACTTATTTTACTTCCTTGTGAAACTATGATGTATTTTTTTCATGTTTTAAATATGTTATCAGAATTTATTAGATAAAATAAATTAATATTTATCGACATATATATAACTATATCCTATAGGTCGTACATGAAAGACTAGACTATTATAAGAAATAATATTGAACCTAATATATAAAAATATTAAAATTTCAAAATATAAGTTCAATACATTTTATTAATTTGATTATTATAACCATGTCATTTTTATACTTATTTTATTTCATTGTGAAATATGATGTGTTTTTCTCATAGTATATTATCCTCAATTTATTAGATAAAAAATATTTATTAAAAATTCATAACTATAAGTGATACATGAAAGATTAGAATGGATACTAAATAATATTGAAGTTCATCATTAAATCTTATTACATCAAACTTTTTGGAAAAAAAATACATAAATGGCAATATTGACATAAGTATTAAAATTGTATAAATTGGTTATATGGTAAAATAAAATAAAAATATTGAAATATAAATATCATAAAATAAACAAAAAAATATTGAAATAGGATAATGCATGAAATAAAAAGTATGCTATAAAAAATAGCTCAAATTTTCATGACAATAAATATTTATTAAAAATTCATAACTATAAGTGGTACATGAAAGATTAGAATGGATACTAAATAATAATGAAGTTCATCATTAAATCTTATTACATCAAACTTTTTGGAAAAAATACATAAATGTCAATATTGACATAAGTATTAAACTTGTATATATTGGTTATATGGTAAAATAAAATAAAAATATTGAAATATAAACATCATAAAATAATCAAAAAATATTGAAATAGGATAATGCATGAAAAAAAAAGTATGCTATAAAAAATAGCTCAAAATTTCATGACAATGGAAGCAAGATTCAAACCTTTGTCAATGTGTGATTGGTTGACAGGCACTACCACTAAGGCTACATAATTAAATTTGAAGTAATTATTATTATTATATTAGTAAATATATAAGTTTTCAGTGGGTGCACTTGCACCCAGGGGCACTCACGAGGTCTCGCCCCTGTGAAGATAAATGTTAAAATATAAAATTATTAATATTATTTTTTTAATAAGTTAAGTCTTTAAAAAAATTGATTAGCACATTAAATTTGACAATTTTATACATTATTAATATTAGAATTAAGAATTGTGTGAATTTAAAATAAATCATATTGCTGATGTGTAGATGAATAGTAGTATTAAATTTATTTTAAAAAGTACTTATAAAAAATTATTATTAATTTATGACTTAACGATTAGTTCATGCGTTAATTCATTTTGGATTCACATATTTTTTTATTTGTGTATGTCATCGTTCTTTGCTTAAATATGTTTTCTTCTGTTTTTTTTCCTTAAATTGAAAATAAGAGAAAATGTTTGCTAAAGAAAAGCCTTCTCAAGAAAATGTATTTTGTTATTATTATGCTTTCAAAATATAATGTCCACAAATATTTTTATTTATTTATATAAAATAACAACTTGTCACCTCGTCACGAGAATATACTCTTGCAAGCGGACAAGTCATTAAAAAAGGGGGTCCTCTTGGATGATTAAGCAATGACAATAAAGTTTTTGTTCTATCAATATTTATATCTTTAATGTTTTTTTGGTTATTTGAGATAGTGAAATAATGGCATGGTATTATACTATTATTGCAAGCAAGTTATTAACTCAAAACATTAACGTACTCTGTTAAGTTTTTTTTATTGTTCCAGGACGCGTCTAAAATTGTTTATGATTGATTAGTTGGATCCATAACGTAGAAATGACTAATTTTTTACTAATATTTTTTAGGTTCAAATTAGGTAGAACCAATTTTCTCATTTTTAATTCAGAGAATCGAATGGCTCACTTATTTCTCGTTTGATTGGATCGAATAATTATAATTTTTTTGGATTGCATAAAAAAAATCGAATTTGTCCACGCGAAATAAATATTTTACAAATGAATTAATTCGTTCGTAATTGAAAAGATTTCTAATTACAAAGTTGGCAGGGAGTGTTTGCATGATTGATGAGGAGCGAATCAAATTCCTGAATTAACTCATTAATATATTTTTAAAAAAGTTCCAATTACAAGTTTTTTGCGACAATACTAGTAATACCTAACTAATCTGAACAAAAAAAGGTTTCCTAATTAAACTGATGATCTTAAAAATGATAAAATTACTAACTCTTCTGAGAACTTTGCAAGGTCGTATGAATCAAATTCAAAATATTCTACAAAGAAAAATGAACTTTTTACCATCTGAATTTAATTAAGAAGGATTTTTAATTGAAAGATTGCCAAGAAAAAAATACTATGATTGATAGAGACAAATCAAATTTAATTAAAGTGTTCACAAATTGTACTTGATTCGTGAACAAACTCAATTGGATCAAGACCATCATTTTTTATTTTATAATTATTTTTATTTTTATTTTTATTATTTAATATGAAAATATAATTTAATATTCACTTTAAAATATTAAAAATAAATTTTCTCAGTATTTTTTAAAATTAAATATATGATTAAAATTGAATAAAAATAAAAAATCAAATAATCCTATGTTCGAATAAGATCGAGTTCAAAGTTCCTATATAAATTTTTATACGACTTCAGTTTTATAAATTTGTCGTATTTTCTGTGTGCAATTTCTCACTCAATAATAATAAAAAAAAATATTCTGGTCACAAGTTTGTCGGGGGATTTTTGCAAGGTTGATGGAGCTCCAATCAGATTGTAAATATTGTTCAGCCGAAAACAAATTAGAATTAATTAAATCGTTAATAATTAAAAATGTTTACAATTTATAAGTTGATTTTTGCACAGTTAACTGGCACCGCGGGAGCAGGTTGATTCCCTCCCTCTCTTCTCGTCGGCCGCCATTAAATATATGATGATATAATAATGGAGCTCATCGCCGACCTCCGGAGGCCCTACTCGGATTCGTCCATGCGCTCTTCCCCTCTCTCAGAGCTCTCGCGTTGGTTGGCGCTCGGTCACATCGATCCTGGTTAAGCATCCACTGTTTCTGACGATCTCAGTCTGTACGAACGATCGTTTTTTTCTTTTTTTAGGTTTGGTTAAGTGAATGCCACTCTGCTGAAGAAAATGTTGTTGTTTTGAAGCGGTATTCCTTTCTGGAGATTTTTAGTTCTTTGTTTCAGGATAGAAGAGCAGAATTGGGTGGTCTTCGGAGGTGGTTTGCAGTCAGGTTTCTTCTGGCCTCGGGAAGCTTCGTGGGAGGGGAGTGGAAAGGTCCGATTTTTACGGCCAACTGGGGGTACATGGTTGGCAGAGAGTTGAAGTTCTTTCTTTCATTTTACTTTCAGGAAAGATTGAATTTTTAGTTGTTGGGAGGGTTTGTGATGGCCAAATGCAGTCAGGTTCTTCTCCTTGCATTGGTGGTGCTGTGAGTGATTTTCTTTGGAGATGTAAATTAAGTATGCGATTGTGTTTTTTGGATTAAATCTTATGCAATGTCTTCAAAAAATCTTATGCAATGTGACGGGAAAACCTAGAACTATTAGTTACTTAAGTAAAGAAAGTAATTTTCAGTTCGGGTTGGAATCCAATCAGAAAATGCCGAGTATTAGAGCTCCAGCGTCAAAGAAGACTTCAGCCCTCTTGGTTGTTTTCTTTTTCTCTAACCTTGTATTTGTTTAGTTTGGGGTAATTCTAAGAATCCTATTATATGCTTTGGACTGTCTGATCATTTTGATCTGTGATTGCAGGTAGCAGTGAAATGCAGGCCTTTGACAGAGCAGGAGCGCCGGATGAGTCGTCATATTATCCAAGTTACTGATGATAAGGTGCATTGTTCTTTAGTTTCTCTACGAATGCCATATCATTTAATTCGTTTGATGACAGTTAATATGTTCTTTTTCTGCATGCAGAATGTTGTTGTTTTGGACCCTGACCTATCCAAGGACTTCCTAGACCGTATCCAAAACCGGACCAAAGAGAGGAAATATAGTTTTGATCACGTGTTTGGACCGCAGTGTTCAAATGTGGTATGAAGACTTGCTTGTTTTGTTACTTCATGACTTTTCAATAAATCTCTGTTTTTAATATTTTAGGGACTTCCATTTTCTGCATGAGTTTTCTCTACAGTCCAGATTTTCTCAGGAGGTGAAAAGGACAAGAAAACAGTGTGACAGATGATTATATAAAAGGAGGTTTAACTTAGTATCTACCAATTTGGTGCGCCAGATATTAATCTAGCAATAAGATACAAAAAAATATAAGAAATTCTTCTTCTTGTCCTTCATGTCTTTTGATGGAGTGATCCAGAAGAGAGATTACTTGGGTTGTTAGTAGATTATAACTTTTACTCCTTACGTGATGCTTTCTTGACATGACTTTAAAAGTTACTTTGTTGGTCAAGACATGGCTTAAATTTTCATTTTTATCATGTCAATTTTATCAGGATGTATACAGGAAGTTATCCGCAACAATTTCTGGTGTGGTTCAAGGCCTTAATGCAACAGTGTTTGCTTATGGTTCAACAGGAAGGTAGGCAAACTCATGTTATTTGTTTTTCTATTTGATGTCTTTCAGACAGGCCATTAATTGGAAATTTGGAGCAATGCCAAAATCCTTTCAATTGTTGTATGCCCAAATGATAAAAGTTTAACTCACTGTTAACCTTAAACAACATAATTTTGTTGTAATTGACAGTGAAGTTTTTAAGTGCACCAAAACTTCACGAGCCTACTCAAGTCACAAAATTGCTTCTGTCAAAGGCCCCCTCATATACAACCAGAGTTATCATGACTGCTTTCAATTTATCATTATAAGTTTATGACAAGCAGGAGCAAGCAACCAAGGATACAAAACCTCTTATCACAACAGAAGAAATATTACATTTATATATCAGGGATATCTACTTATAATACTTTCAAATTCTTGCCTTTCAGAGTGCTAATTGGATATCAGTTTCAAAGTTTCATAGCATCAACATCAAGGATGATCTAAAATTATTTTATCATCATGGAAGATGTTATCGATTAAGTCGACGATATTGAACTAGCATGCTTGAACTCTTTCCAGATTTACAAAGCCAGTCATTTATTGCCTAGGTTCCAGCATTATATCAACCATTAGTTTCTTTTCCAAACTATCTACAACAATTACCCTTTCTACATATCTTTTCTCTTTTCTACTTTTTCCCTAATCTTAAGTCAATTCATAATTACAATGGCATATAAAATGCTGCACTGCTATGACATCTTTATTCGTGATATACGTGATTTTTTTCTCTGTTTCTCCTTTCAAAGAATTGGTGTGTCAAATGGAATGCCGCGTTTTCTAGCCTTTTGAAGTTTATTTTGCTTGCATTGGATCTTACTTTCTTTCACGTTTCTCAGTGGCAAGACATATACAATGGTTGGGACTCGCAGTGACCCAGGACTCATGGTTCTCAGTTTGCATACCATATTCGATTTTATCAATAACGATAAAAGCTCAGACATATTTGAGGTCTCATGTTCGTATCTTGAAGTGTATAATGAAGTATGTTTACACTTTCCTTATAAGAAAATTGTACGTATGTCCCCTCTTTAAATGAGAGTAAAATCGCTACTTACAATTTAACAGGTGATCTATGATTTGCTTGAAAAGACATCTGGACATTTAGAACTTAGAGAAGACCCTGAACATGGCATAGTAGTTGCTGGTTTGAGAAGCATTAAGGTACTCCTTTCTGGTAACTTTTTTTTTTCCTTTTTGTTAACCTGGAATCTTTCAGAATTTTGGACAATATTTTCTCGGAATTGCATTTAGGCAATATGCTAATCCAAGATGGGTGTCCAATGTCTTTCGTCATGCTTTTGCAATAAATCATTGGCCTCTCTAGTCTGTACTTTTATGCTATATATGTGCAAGTTTTCTGTCTGATTAGTCAACTCCTGCATTAGTGCCTAGTAAAATTTACTGTGAATCCATTGATTAAACTATCATAACAGACTAAAGTGCTTCAAGATTTTTTTTCTTTGTTTAATTATTATATAACTTTTCAGGTACAATCAGCAGATAAGATTCTTGAACTTTTGAATCTTGGAAATAGTAGGCGCAAAACAGAAAGTACAGAAGCAAATGCTACCTCATCTCGGTAAATTAACAAGTTGTGCAGCAAATTTATTTTAATAGATAATTGCATTAGGGCGCACAGAGTGTGACTGTATTTTATGATAGTTAACGGATTAGTACATTTATATGAATTTTTGTTATGCATTTGATTACACAAGCTTCAAATTAGTAATTCAATAATATTTTCAGAAAAGAAAATAAATCTCAATAATCACGAAGTTGAAACATAATTTTCAAATTCACTTGTCATTATTTCTCTCCAGAAATATAGGTTCTTTTTGTGGAGATAGGCAAGTAGCAATTTCTTTTGGTTTTTTTGTGAGAAGAGAGTAACAAATAACAATTTCCAGAGACTACTATCCATCAGTTGAAGGATGTCTGATGATGGGAGTAACCCTGTTAATTTCTTCCTAGTTTTGTGTATCCCCCAAAAGTTCTTGTTTTTTCATTTTTCTTATTTACAGTTCACATGCTGTACTAGAGATCACAGTGAAACGGAAGCAAAAAGTTCAACATAAAAGTCAGGTTCTTTGTGGAAAACTTGCATTAGTTGACCTTGCTGGCAGGTAGTATAGAAAATTTTGTTTAGTTTAGCAATTTTTGTTTCGGTTTTCACTTTAGTTTCCAGATTTATGTAAATTCACAACTTATCCACAGTGAAAGGGCATCTGAAACAAATAGTGGAGGCCAAAAGCTTAGGGACGGTGCAAATATAAACCGTTCCCTACTTGCTTTGGCAAACTGCATTAATTCCCTTGGGAAACGTCATAAGAAGGGCCTCGCATATGTACCTTACCGCAACAGGTTTCTGTTTAGTATTATCAACAAAGTCACATTACTTGCTTTGTGTCTTGTTGATTCTCATATTTTTCCTTTTGGTAGCAAACTGACCCGAATTTTGAAGGATGGACTAAGCGGGAATTCCCAAACTGTCATGGTTGCAACCATATCACCCGCTGATCATCAATATCACCACACTATTAATACTTTGAAGTATGCTGATCGTGCTAAGGAGATAAAAACTCATGTCAAAGTAAGGCTGATTCTATCACATAGTAATACATGAGGTGGCAGGCATATTAGCAACTTATTAGATAATCTTATTTCAAAACTTTGACATGAAGAAATTGGAAGTGAAGTATGTTTCTCGTCCTTTCAAAAGGTTGGGTCTTGGCAAGTAGTAAAATTGCTCCTTTTTCATTTCTCCTTACTGATGCTAATGTTCACAAAAAAAAAAAAATAGTGGATCTTATTTTTGAGATGACACAGGTGAAGTTATTTTGATATAGAAAAGAAATTCGGCTGTTATATATCTCTGGCTTCATCCTTTTGACAGAAAAACATAGGCACAGCTGATACTCATGCCTCAGACTACCAGAGAATGATTGATAATCTGCAGGTATGTTTTTCCCCCATTATGGCTCTTTTGACTTAAAACTATTTTAGTTGTAATTTAATCTACATCTCTCCGTTGCAGGTTGAAGTTTCTCTACTTAGAAAGGAGCTGGCAGAGAAGGAATCACAATTAAGTACCAGACCTGTTGAAAAAGATGCAGATAATGAGCTATCCTGGTTAAATGTCTTAAGTTGTGAGACCAGTGAAAATGTGCAGGAACGCATAAATATACAAAGGGCACTTTTCGAAATTGAGGAAACTAATTTGCACAATCGCATTGAGCTTCAACGTCTTGATGATGCTATTGCCAAGCAAGAGGTCAAATGCTTAGCTCAAACATCTTTGCACACCATTCATGTATTTGGGTAGATTCATTATAGTTATGTTGGGATATGACACTAACAAATTCCCTCTTGTCAAGGCTATAGCGTGCGATGGTATTGTTGCACAGGCACTAAGATCAAGGAGACAGGTAATATTGGATAATGTTCGGGATAATGATGAAGCTGGTGCTACTTATAAGAAGGTAATATCTTTTAATTTTACCTAGATGACCTATAAACACTTCCTCAAAGTAAGCCATTTCCAGGACATTGAAGTAAATGAAAAGCATCGACGTCAACTTCAAGATATGATTGAGGAGACCATTAGTAATAATGACAACCAAACATATCTTCACATTCTTAGCCAGTACAGACTCCTAGTAAGTACAAGCATCGTGTTTTGTGCTAAATGGAAATCATCAAGTTCTCAAGCTTAACAAATGCAGGGAATGACCAATGTTGAGCTTCAATTTGAAATGGCTATGCGAGATCAAATTATACACAACCAAAGAGAAGCATTTAGGAACCTCTGGAACATGCTCCTTGGATTAGGAATTAATAAGAAGCAATTGATGGATTTTGCTGCTAAACAAGGCATCACAATAGAAGAATGTGCTAATCCTCAGCCAACTGCCGCCATGGAACAGTCAGCACCGAATTCTCATTGCAAGATGCCACCACTAATGGCACACCCTTGTTCAAATAGAGACCTATGTGTTTCCGCTTCTTGTCCATTCCAACAACATCAAGGTTTCAGTGTGACAACTTACTATAAGGACCAAAGTGATAGTCCTACTATTTCCAGAGACGAGCACTTCAACTTTTTTTACTTGTTCTCTCACGACCCTTCAAAACCAGCATATTCTGAATTCCCAAAGCAGTGCCCGTGTGGCAGGCAAAGTGCATGCTTTGCTACTCCTGATGGACATGCTCAAGAACCATTCAGGTTCCATCCTTCAATGGAAACTCGATCATGCCCTTGTAACAAGGTAGCAGCATTTAGATCATCCTCTTGGAACCAAGCCTTTGGACAGCGCCCAAAGGTATGACATGCTTCTTTCACTGTTTAGCACCTTTAAACTTTGTTTCATAACAACAACAACAACAACAAAGCCTTATCCCACTAGGTGGGGTCGGCTATAAAATTCTTTGATCCATGTTCATACGATTCGACGGGGTTTTACGCTGGCTGTCGGGACCTAACTTTGTTTCATAAATGATGCCAAAATATGTGATACTTGTATGTTAAGTTCAAAGTTCTCATGTTGTATGAACTTTTTGTTGTAATTGGTATTCATCTGGGTTAACTGAGTAATTACGGAAACCTAAATGAATTGGCAACTTATGCACTACAAAACTTTCATGGTGATCTCCCTTCAGCATATCTTGTGTAATCACAAAATTACATCATGCCTCGGGTTTGTCTTGTCCGCGCAGAGTTGTTTGGTGTTGCTGATCTAAGCTGCTGCATGTCTAAAAGATCGATTAATTTCAATCATCATTTGTTTCCTGTTTTTATCATGCAGGGACTATCATTTGCAAACGGGAAGAAAATGCAGGAGTTTCCAACAAGTGGCGGTGTAGTACACAAAAACAATGAGGAACTCTCGGATCTTTGCATGAACCATGGATTATATGGAAAACCCTTCTCCAGGTACAGTGGTGAGGATGCTCCTGAGTCTCACCATCTTCACTGCAAATCACCATCAAACTGTTCAGATTTTTCGAGAGCCTGTCGAGCTTATGGATAATGGAACCATGGTGGAGACCATTTGATCTTCCTAAATTTAAATAGAACAAGTTTCACCTTTTTCTATTTTTTTTTCTTTCTTCTTTTGTTTCCTTTTTATTTTTATATGCCATTATGTTCTTTTTGTAATGAGCTATGGAATTTAAGGACACGTTTTAGATGTGACATATCCAAGATAAAAACTTGAAAAAGAAATCAAATTATATCACTTGCTTAATTTAATGCATTTGGTGAGAGCCTCATGACTATGATCTCAACTGGGTGATCAATAGCACAATGATGCATGACAGATACTCGAGTCGTGCTAATGGGATCGTGTTGAATATTTAACGGACTAATCGAGTTGGGATCCAACAAATATGTGCATATAGATCTCTCTCTCTCTGTTCAACTTTCAATGCTAATCTGTACCAACTTAGTGCATAGATAAAAAGGATTATTAGCTCTTTTAGATTTATTAGGTAGACTGACTTGATTTTGAGACCTTTATTTCAAAAATTAACTTGTTAAGCAACTAATCAGTTAAATTAATCCACAACCGTCGGTGATTTTTTTTCTCTATGATAAAGAAGCAAAACATCACATCCACATAATTGCACAATGAGCTTTTACCACTCCATAATTGCAAAACAAGAGCTCGAAAAGAGCACTTAAACGCTCTGTAAATAATAAAATCATAACTTATTCAGACCTATGAACATTACGTTTTGGATGTAATATGTATAAAACTTATTGTCTGCAACAACAACTGAGACCAGTTGCAAGCGACGGACGGAACTTAAGTTATTCTACATCACCGTTGTACAGAAAGCTTTAACCAATCTCTCTAGCGCAAGGTTGCACTTGACAACACTCGTCATTTATTGATGAAAGCCACACCCTTCTGAATACTTCCCGCCAACTCTTTCTTTGCCTTCTCCAATCCAGCCCTGTGAAATTAAAGCACCACGTAAGGAAAAAAGATAAAGGTCGCCAGTAGTCGTCGTAAAAGAAACTTTGATCAATAAATAAGTTGACAACAATCAGAAGAAAGACATTAACATATGAACGCATGAAAGGAGATCCTATGTATTTTCTATCGAACAAAGTAGTTTTTCACTTCCGTACCAGTGAGATAAAAAAAAACTCACTGGTGGTTGAAAGATAACTACAGCACAATATAACATTGTAAACGTGATTGTGTTTTGACTTGGAATTTATGTTTGGAATGAAGTTCCAAGGTGGTTGAAAGAAGCTAAAATCATCACAAGACTAACGTGAAAGTCAAATTTGATGAGCTACCAATCATCCTAAAAGCTTAACTGATAAAAAGAAAAGTATTTCTATATTCATAATCTTAACACTCTCCTTTAATCTTCACTGCATTCAAGATGAAGGATTATTTTAGTTAGTAAATTAAGTATTTCTACCTTTCAAACTCATTCAAATGTCCAAGAGGAAGAATTTCTTCAATCCCAGAACGGCCTAATCGAACTTTTGAAGCAAAAAAGGGCAATTCTGTTACCTGTCAAATTGGAAACGAAAAGAAAGAAATAAACAACAAGAAAACAACCTAAAAGGAGAAAATACAGAATAAGGGTAGCAGATGACCTGAGAAGCCACAAATGAACACTCGACGATGTCAGAATCACCTCTCAATCCTCTCAAGCAAGCATCTGCAAATTTGGCTGCTGCATATGCCTACAAATTACATTCCACTTAATTTACTAGAATGACTCCTAAAGCAAATTATGGTTTCTCAGAAAATGTTGACAAACAGTACCTACCATTGACAATGTTGCAGAGCCTGCACCAGCTTTTGCCTGCATCAATGAACGGAAAACTCGAATTTAATGATGTTTAAAGAAGACTCATATCCAACATAATTCTCAGAGCAATATAAGTCTGAGTCTTTGAACAAAATAATATAAAGCTTGGCAGGCTTGCAAGATATCTAATCTAACTCCAGATCGTGCGCCATTTCAGGATAGTATTTTATCTGTCCCACTAATTAATGACACTAAATTCAGGCACGATCCAATGATAGAACCAGTTCACTTTTGCTTCCCGCACCAAGTTCCACCACATTTAATTTTTCAAACAAGAACATTAAGGCATAACATTTAATATTAGTTCACATAAGATTGATGCATATACAACATTAGATTATACAAGATGTTCATATGTCCACACAATTCAAGATTTCTAAAATCGCATTATGATCAAATAAGAAAACTCATGATATCTTTTCTCTTGAAGGAAAATACAACCATTTTTTTTTCATTTTGAAATATCTTTACCTCCACAACTTCAGTTCCCCCATTTTGTATCCTATCTGTCAAGTAACTAACTTCATTTGGGGTGAATGAACAAGGAGGATTAACCTGCATGCAACAAAGACAGTTAGGCAAATTGTTACCACTTCATATGCATAAAACCTAATCCTAGCTCACAACAATACTGGTACATATGAAAATGAGATTCTCCAACCTGTGACAGAAGTGGTAAAATTGTAACTCCTGCGTGACCACCAACGACTGGAACTTTGACATCTCTGGGATCAAGTCCTAGAACCTCTCCCTATCAACAGAATAATCTAGATGAGTGATGAAGAAACCTTGGATCGTAACCAAACATAAGAAAGCTCAGCATAAAATAAAAGCATACCACGAAAGTGTTTGCTCTCACTACATCAAGTGTTGTCACCCCCAAGAGTCGTTTGGGATCATAGGTACCAGCTTTCTTAAAGACCTCAGCAGCAATAGGAACGGTTGAATTTACTGGATTACTTATCACATTGACAATAGCTTTAGGACAACACTTAGCAATCCCCTCACAGAGCGTCCGGACAATTCCAGCATTGATGTTAAATAAATCATCTCTTGTCATTCCTGGTTTTCTTGGAACACCAGCAGGAATGATGACTAGGTTCATGCCTGTGAGTGCAGACTCCAATTGTGGTTGACCCAAAAAGCCACGAACCTATGAGTGCCCATGAAAACAAATAATTACGACACTGCATAGTTTGTGAGGAATCACATATATAATATATGTATGTATGTATACCAGCAGATGTCGTACTAGTGTATGTCCGAAACATAGTCCAGAATATATACAACTATACAAGATTAGACATACAGTTTTCTTACATTCTTTTTCCTAAAAGGCACATTCTTTACCTTCATTAGATTTGCATTCTAGTATAAAAACAGCATCCTTATTGGTAATAACATATGTGCAACAAGCATCGGTTTAGAAAATAAAGTTGCCTATGTTTCTTTTGTCTTAAATAATAAATGGAAGCATGGCATAGACCTTGAAAGCTATTTAAAGTCACAGATTTAAATTAGATACACTATAACAATAGGCATGGCATACTTAAGTACAGTAAGGCACCACCGAAACTAACTTTATATGAAATTGACTAAAATTTTGACTAAAACAGATTAACTGTAGCAACTTTTAGCTTTATTTACGACATTTCAGCTTTTAATCTGTGTACATGCTCGATCCCCCTAGTTCCTACCAAGGACACCAGGGTACCATTCACCAAGATATCTAAAGCTTGGACTTCAGATGCCTGATGTTTGCAGATCTTGTTGTAGTACCTATGTAGCACACTTTTATATCTTAAAGCACGCATGGCAAACCGCGCAAAAGCAACCGCATAATGCAGATGGTCGTGAACCCGCAGGGCTACAAAGAAGAAGGTAATACCACCGCGCCGGTGTCCATATGGCTGATATCGGCGGTAACGCCGGGCGTGTTGACGACATCGTAGAGGTGGAGAACCGAGACAAGGGGATTCATCTTCATCAACAGTGCGAGCGGCTGGCCGATCCCCCCGGATGCGCCCAGAACCGCCACCTTGAACCCCGGCGCCGCCCCTTTTGATCGACAAATCGAGGTCCCCAGCAACGCAGTCTCCTCCATCTACAGTAATCACGCGACAAGGTCAAAAGAAGCACCGAAATCCATTGAATTCCAAATCCTCGAACAGAGATCGGGGGAACGAAAAGGCGGGAGAATTAAGAACCTGCGAACGGGGCGGGTGGAGGTGGGAGGAGATCCTGGCGAGGCGGCGGGAGGCGTCGTCGGTGGTGGATTGCATCCTTCCCGTTCGACGAAAGAGCTCACCAAACAATAAGGAGCAAAGGCGACCCGGATCGAGAAGACGAAACCAAACGCGTGTGGCGTGTGGCGTGTGGCGTGTGGCGTGTGGCCTGAGGAGGTGGAGGTCATTAATATTTCGGTGTTGCGTGCCGCCGTGCACAAATAAAACGGTCGAGATGGAGATGTCAGATGTGGTAGGAAACCGTTCCGGTAGCATCGTGGAAGCGAATCCTTATCCGCTTCCCCCTGTGGGACGTCACCTCGAGCTCAAATTCCTCCAATCATAAAACTTAAATTAGTATTTCTTTATTTTTTGTTTGCAACAAGTTAGCATAATTTATTCTGGAGATGTAAATTATTGACACGTGATCTTTTCCCTTTTATATCGAGAGAAAATTTAAGTAATTTTATTTTGAAGAGACATATTGTTTTGCATCTAAATTTAACGATTTTTGTAGTGGTGCAGTGGCATATAACGATTTTATTTTGAAGTGATCTTAAATTCAAATTTCAATCATAAAAGTTACATGTCTTCTTTATTTTAAGTTTATCTTTTCTTTCTTTATATTAGATTTTGAACTCTTCGTCTAACCGAAAAAATTTAATGTTTTTTTATACAAAGTTGATAAAATTGCTTAAACGATCAGTTGAATAGGGGTTATCGATTGGATCATCCAATTTGTTTTTTTGATTAATTAACTGAACCTTGAATTTAAATTTAAGTTTCAGTTAATTTATCAGAAGATAATACTAATAATAACAACGATTTATGTTATTTTACGAAAACTTTTAAGACTCTTGGAACAAAACATTAATCAACGAGAATTTTAATTAAACATGTTATTATCGCTCTCAAAATAGATCTTTATGCCCACTGTCTTATATTAGTGGGTGCGAGTAAATTACACGAATGATTTCCCAATTTTGAGTTGATTTTCAATTGATTCCTCAACTTTAATTTATAATCAGAACGTCCCTCGTCTTTTATTTTTTTTACACGATTAGTCTTTTTGATCGGCGATAGTGGAATTTTCGATTACCTTGATACGTGGCCGGCACGTGAGCCATTTTTCTTTCATCCACATCATTTAATACTCCAAATTAAATAAATTACACGAATCGTCCTCCAACTTTGAATCAATTTTTAAATAATCTCTCGACTTTGATATTATTGTACGATTCATCCACTTGAGCGGTAAGAAATAGTATTTTAATTATCTTACGACATGTCATAATATAATATATTAAAAAAATATAATTAGCTGATATCACATAATAAAAAATATTATAAAAATTTAAGAACGCGGACGAGCTGACAGAGGGGGGTGTTAACCCCTTTTCCAAGCTTGCCCTTTGGCGAGTTGGCATAGGGGGCGCCGACCCCCTCTCCAAACTCGTCCACTGGCGAGCTACGCACAAGAGGCGTCAACGCCCCCTCACGAGCTCGTCGACGACCTTAAAAATGATAGGAGCGATGACGACTCGCGAGGGGACGTTAGCACCCCTTGTGCGAAGGCGAGCTTGGAGAGGGGGGTCGGCGCCCCCTATGTCAGCTCGCCAAAGGGCGAGCTTGGAGAGGGGAGCCGACACCCCTCTTTTGTCAGCTCGTCTATATTTTGAAATTTTTATAATCATTTTTATTGTATGATGTCATCTAGTTAAAAAATTTTATTATATTTTATTATGCAATATCGCAAGATAATCGAGAGACTATTTTTACTGGTCAAGTGGATGAATCGTGCAATAATATCAAAGTTGGGGGACGATCCGTGTAATTTACCTGGTTTGGAGCGTTAAATGACATGGATGAGAGAGAAACATCTCACGTGTCGGCCACGTATGCAAGGCAACCGAAAAATCCGCCACCGGTCAAGATGACTAATCGTGTAAAAAAAATAAAAGATGATGAACGTTCTAATTACAAATTGAAGTTAGGGAACCATTCGTGTAATTTACCCTAGTGGGTTCAATTGATCACATGAGTTAAATTTTAAAATTATTTATGTTTTATAAATGCAATAAATGATCTTATTTTCTTTGTCAAGAGTAGATTAACCTGATTAAAATTATTTGCTAGATATCGTGGCCATACAATTTCCTTTATGAAAAAAATTCATGATTTTTCCCATATTAAAATTTCAATATGAACCCCAATAGAACAAGTTTCTTTTTCTTTTTCCTTTTTTTTTGCAATAGAAATGATTATTCCTAGCATTATATTATCATACAATTTAGTGTTGTGAACAACTAATAGTAAAGATTAATCTTTAAAATTTCCGTTAATCCCTCAATCAGTTTTTAAATTCTTAAACTATATGATATAAGTGTATCAATTATTGTTCATTTACAATCTAAAACATTAAACTCGGTTAATAATTTTGAGTTTACGAATCAAATCGAACCATCATACTCTTAAATCTTATTTGCTAATAATAATTAATTTAAGACATTACTTTCAACTTTAAATTTAGAAAAGAAGGAAAAAATGGAGATATCCCCTTTTTAAAGAAACAATTAGTTAGATAACATTATAAACATATACTGGTTTCTTATTATTTTAATTTAATAACCAGTCATTGTTTTTTAAATTAATTTGCTAGTAGCTTTTGAACGATTGTTTATGTATAATTTATTTGATATAATTGAAGATGAATTATTTAAAATAATAACAGCCAGTAGTCGTTATTTGATTGAGGAAACTTTGGTATAATAAGAACAATAAAACTCAGTGCAACAACAGGGCATTTGGTCTAGTGGTATGATTCTCGCTTTGGGTGCGAGAGGTCCCGAGTTCGATTCTCGGAATGCCCCTATTTGGCACAATCTGTTTTTTTTTTTATTTTCGACAATGAAAAATTAACTTCAGTATCTCGGCTTCTTCTAATATTTCTATATTATTTCCATATAAAAACCATTTGGCGAAAGTCGCTATTTTATTTCTAGGCCATTTTATGCAAAATTAACTTTATGATATCGGCCTTTTCTATTTTTTATATTATTTCTATATGAAAACCATTTGGCCAAAGTCACTATTTTATTTTTTCGACGATGGCCACTTTATGCAAACTTAACTTTAGGATCTCGGCCTTTTCTAATATTTTATTTTATTTCTCTATGAAATGGAATCTATAAAATCAAGTTTTTACAACTATTTTTATTTACCAAAATGCATATTTATTATAAATGAATATTATTTGGTCAACATGTAAGAAAATTTAAATTGTACTAAATTACATTAATCGTTTGGATCGTTATCTAAGTAAATTTTTAACTTCAATTTGTAATTAGATTATTTTTTTAAAAAAAATTCTTACATATATTGTCTTTATTTTCTCGATTGCTCTATTGTTGACATGACATGATAAAAAATGATAAAAATATATAGTAAAATAATCTAAAAATTGAAAAATAAAAATGAGGCGAGAGGTTGCGGCTCCTTGCTAGAGCCGAAAAATGAGGGCGATGCCGCTCCACCTCTCTCCTATGACATCTTCGACGTCGGAGGGGAGAGGAGAAGGGGGCGAACATTTCCCTTTTGCAACCCAAGATATGCTGGAGGGGACTGTCCCCTTCCCCTCCAACGTATCTTGCGCGCAAAGACGGGAAAGGGGGCCGCCCTCCTTCTCTTTCGATGTGTCTCACGTGCATAAGTGGGATGCCACCTCCTTTCCTCTTCTTTTCGAAAATAGAGAATGCCAGAGAGGAGAGGGGCTCCGGGCGGCGACCATAAGGTTATCGTCTTTTTTTTAATATAACTCCCTTGTTATAAATTAATATTTTATTTTATTTCTCTATGAAATGGAATCTATAAAATCAAGTTTTTACAACTATTTTTATTTACCAAAATGCATATTTATTGTAAATGAATATTATTTGGTCAACATGTAAGAAAATTTAAATTGTACTAAATTACATTAATCGTCTGGATCGTTATCTAAGCAATTTTTTAACTTCAATTTGTAATTAGATTATTTTTTTTAAAAAAATTCTTACATATATTGTCTTTATTTTCTCGATTGCTCTATTGTTGACATGACATGATAAAAAAATATAGTAAAATAATCTAAAAATTGAAAAATAAAAATGAGGCGAGAGGTTGCGGCTCCTTGCTAGAGCCGAAAAATGAGGGCGATGCCGCTCCACCTATCTCCTATGAAACTCTTCGACGTCGGAGGGGAGAGGAGAAGGGGGCGAACATTTCTCTTTTGCAACCCAAGATATGCTGGAGGGGACTGTCCCCTTCCCCTCCAATGTGTCTCGCGCGCAAAGACGAGAAAGGGGGCGTGCCCCCCTTCTCCTTCGATATGTCTCACGTGCATAAGTGGGATGCCATCTCCTTCCCTCTTCTTTTCGAAAATAGAGAATGCCAGAGAGGAGAGGTGCTCCGGGGCGGCGACCATAAGGTTATCGTCTTTTTTTAATATAACTCCCTTGTTATAAATTAATATTTTATTTTATTTCTCTATGAAATGGAATCTATAAAATCAAGTTTTTACAACTATTTTTATTTACCAAAATGCATATTTATTGTAAATGAATATTATTTGGTCAACATGTAAGAAAATTTAAATTGTACTAAATTACATTAATCGTCTGGAACGTTATCTAAGCAATTTTTCAACTTCAATTTGTAATTATATTTTTTTTAAAAAAATTCTTACATATATTGTCTTTATTTTCTCGATTGCTCTATTGTTGACATGACATGATAAAAAAATATAGTAAAATAATCTAAAAATTGAAAAATAAAAATGAGGCGAGAGGTTGCGGCTCCTTGCTAGAGCCGAAAAATGAGGGCGATGCCGCTCCACCTCTCTCCTACGACACTCTTACGTCGGAGGGGAGAGGAGAAGGGGGCGAACATTTCCCTTTTGCAACCCAAGATATGCTGGAGGGGACTGTCCCCTTCCCCTCCAACGTGTCTCGCGCGCAAAGACGAGAAAGGGGGCCGCCCCCCTTCTCCTTCGATGTGTCTCACGTGCATAAGTGGGATGCCACCTCCTTCCCTCTTCTTTTCGAAAATAGAGAATGCCAGAGAGGAGAGGGGCTCCGGGGCGGCGACCATAAGGTTATCGTCTTTTTTTTAATATAACTCCCTTGTTATAAATTTCATATTTTTTTATACTTTCTATCTTTCAACTTTATTTATTCTTCACAAATTTCAAATCTAAATTCCTTATTATTAATTGTCTTTTCTATTTCACACTCCATGATTCATGTTTTTGCTTCTTTCAACTCAATTATGTCCTCTTCTCGTGTCAATGCTGGCACGCTCCTACTACTGAGGTCGAAGACAGGGGTCACTACTACTACTATGTCTGGCTACCTTATTCATACCAGTTGTCTTCGTTGGTGTGCATTGAGTAAGTGAGAAGACTGAAGAGGGATTGCGACGAAGGGTAAGGAAGATGTTATTTATAGGTGTTGAGACCTTCCATAATTTGATTGAAATTTTTTAGACAAATATGCTTAAAATTAAAATTTAATTAGTATTTCTAAAGAATTAACTTTTGTTTTAAATCCAACTCCAACCCATTTTCATAATATATTTATCTTTTATCTTCTTTTTGTCTAACATTTCTCTAACTATTCTTTTAATTTATTTCAAAATATTTTATTTAACTATTTTAGAATTTAATATATAATTTATCTTATTCTCTGAAATTCTAGGGGAGGTCCTCCGCCATTGGATCGTAACACACCATTGCTAGACATTGTACCTAAATGAAATGAAGTAGTGTTAAATTTTAAAATCATTAATGAACCACATCCTCTTTTAAATGTCTTGCACAATATTCTACATCGTTATGGAGCATCTAAAAATCTTATTGATAAGCTTCATAAAGACACGCAAGTCAGATTTACAATGCATGTGATGAAGATTTAGACTGCATTTGTAAAAAGGTTCGTGACAAAGTAACAAGCGGAGGCTAATTTTTTATTTTTTTTCAATTGAATCTCAACTTTACATTTTTTTATTTGGTCGCCTACCCCCGATTTTGAAAAACGAAACTGACAATTCAATCCGCGCGACGCTAATAATTATGCACATTATCTGCATATTGAAGAATGACTCATTATCGAGTCCAATTAATCTATTAAAATTATGTCGCATCATGTACCTAGCATCAAACTTTTTTAAAAATTTTCTATATTGAAGTCGACCTCAAAACTTTGTATGATTTATTTATCACTCCATCTCAACCCTCATATGATCCAACTCAGAAGGTACGAAGTCGAAAGATATGGATCAAATCAAAGACCAAGTTAATTAAAATCAAGTTACGTTTTTCTCAACTCTTCACCACAGCAATTCACATTGCAACCTCATATTTTCACAATGAACGCAAACTCCATACCGCACTTCATACATAAATGTCAGTCTCAAATTGCATGGCCTAACCTGCACGATGCTAAGCGTATTATTTTATACGAAGATAATTTATTTTGTCTAAAATAAAATGTGCAGAAGAAATCCTACGAAAAGTCAATTAGCTTTCTTTTGTATTTTTTTACTATAACGCCTTCAAATCGACCAACACCATGTGACGAGGATCGAAGGCGCTACGAAACACTATAATAATAACTTAATTTGACCAAATCTCAAATAAAGACAATGACATGCCAATAATAAAAAAAAAAAGAAAGATCAAAATATCATAAAAGTGAAAGTCTCAAATTATTACAAAGTTCATAATATTCATAATGTCAGGATTACATCAATCTCAAAATGCGAAAAATAAAGATAAAGATAACTAGGCTCTCTCTTGGTTCATGTGCTTTAGCATCGTCGGTCGCGACATCCGATCTCGACACCATCACTGACCTGGCCATGTAGAAATCAACACAGGGGAGGAGGTCCCCCCGTAAGCTATACAGCCTAATGGGAAATCATTAGTGTACAATGCATAACAATAATCAGCAATTGGCAGGATTAGTAATCACTTGCAATAATATCCAATTTGGGAGCATAAGATCATTCACATGAAATATCGATGGATAAAAGAGATAGAGATCATGAGTCAATCTTATAATCATAAAAGATTTCAGAGATCATAATGGGTCAATAATCATACTTGGATCATCATATTCATATTACTTGTTCATGCTCTTTGTGTTCTTACTTTCACTTAACATTAGGTGCCTTTGGGTGTTTTCATCCTGAGGGATTTACGTCAGAGCAACCAATACCACTTCGTGCAACCAAGGGGGATCAAGCCATGGCCAAGAGAGCTACCCAAACATGATAAGCACTCAACTCCAGTTCTGACCACCACTCCCATAAACGTGTTCATGTCTTGCTTACTTAATCACATATCACATTGTCATACTTGCATATCATGATAGGATTGGATCGACATATAAAGATAAGATCAATAATTCAACAACATAACATTCCAATCAGTAAAGAGTAACTCAACACAAGCATAGAAAGAATATAGATCAAATCAACAATCAATCAACAATCAATATGCGATCTGACAGATATCGATTGACCAGTCCTCACTGGGCGGTCGACCATTTTTCAGACACCGATCGATCGATATCTCTGGATCGATCGACTGGTTGGTCCTTACAAAGCACAGTGAACAAGTTCTACATACCGGTCGACCGATATTTCTGAATCGGTCGACCGATAACACTTAGACTAAAAAGGAGCTTCGATCGGTCGAACGATACGAGGCTCGAGAGATTGATCGGTCGACCGGTCTCCAAGGATCGGTCGACCGATATACAGGATCGATCGACCGGTCTGTATGAAAATAAAAACCGGACAAAATAGAAATAACGACGAATTTCAATCTAAACTTGCAATTAAGGCATTCAATCAACCATCTAAGCATGAATGACTAATTCAGAACATATCAACAATCATAAGGATCATAGGACATGCATCAAACACATGAAAAGCAATCAATCATCCCATTCTATACATCACTTCCATCAAGAACACTATTCATATGAAGAATCCTAATCCCAAATCAATTTCTAATCATGTTATACAAAGGGTTTCGGTATCACCCACCTTAATCTCGTGGTTGCTCCTAGCTTGAGCCTTCCCAATCATCAAGAACTCCTTCCCTTATGGTTCTCCACCTAGGAATCCATCCAATGAAGAGAAGAAGTGAGGGGATGATACTAACACTAAAAGGAGTGCAGAATTGAAGGAAGACCTAGATGAAACCTTACTGGACTTCTTCCTTTGTTGCTGGATGATGCGCCCAAAGGGAGAGGAGAGATGTGAGGGATAGAAATGGTGGCTAAGAGAGAGAGCCTTAGGGTAATTAGCTTCTTTTATAGGGTAGTTATAGGGCTATTAGGCTAATGAGCTTAATTAGTTGGGCCATGAAATTGGTCTTGGCACTTGGTCCTCATTTCTTCTATTCATTTTATTATTTTCATTTTAATTTAATTGGACAGGGTATTACACTTACTATATTTCTAGATAAAAAAATTGTTACTATTTGATGGCAAAATGATAAATGAACTTCACCAATAAGAGTTCGGTGGAGTGGATAGTAACTTATCACCGCTTAAGTAAAGATTTCGAGTTCAAACTTTTATGAATACAAAAAATTTCTACTGGGAATCTTACCTGCATAGCTAGGCATTTTGAGAGCCTCATCACATCAAAATAATCGAACTTGATGGTGGGTCGAGATTCTAATTCATGATCAGTGCGCATAACTCTTAACGTCAGTTGGGTTGGACGAAAAAAAAAGAAGATAAATGAACTTCAATTGACAGAAAAGTAGCGAGCAAGAGATTTTTTTTTCTCAAAGAAAGTTTCCAAAACAACAAATAAAAATTTGAAGGTAATAAATATTGTCTAGCATGAATTTGAATATTTAATTTTATCTAAATTTTATGTCTATAATTTGAGCTTTCTCTGTCGGAAAAACAAATCCTTTAGATTTTTATTCACGAATGCATCAAATTTGAAAGAAATTGCTTTACCTCCCTATTAGCTCAATAAGATCCTACTTTTCCATGGATGTTTTTGTGTTTTGCTTCTTTTTTTTCTGTTTACATTCGACTTCAATGTAAATGGTCAATGTATAATGGAAGTAAAAACCATTTTAGAAATTAGAATCGATCAGATTTTGAGGATATCGTTGCTTGTTTATGATCCTTTCTTTCGCTAACTCAAATTACTCGTGGTTTTTTTTGCATCTGTGGGTTGCAGATATTGATCTGTTTTTGCGGATCCGTTGATGTGGTTTTCTGGTCATAAAAATTGATTTAAATGTTTAGATATTGCAGGGCTTTCTGATGTTTTGATATCCAAATGAGATCACAGCCTGATGTTCATTTTGAAAACCAATAGATTTCAACTAATTAGTTTTTTTTATGCTTGTAGCCTGATGGCCAAATGCCGAGTGACAAGACCGTAGGCGGGGGCGACGATGCATTCAACACGTTCTTCAGCGAGACTGGCGCCGGGAAACACGTCCCTCGTGCTGTCTTCGTCGATCTTGAGCCAACGGTGATCGATGAGGTTAGAACCGGAACCTACCGCCAGCTCTTCCACCCAGAGCAGCTCATCAGCGGCAAGGAAGACGCCGCCAACAACTTTGCCCGTGGCCACTATACCAGTTAGTATTGTTGCTCCCCATTAGAGTTTTCAAATTCTGCCATTGCTAACTAAACTTGTCGTTATATCACCTTTGTCTTCGTTCGCTTGATGCAGTTGGGAAAGAAATTGTTGATCTTTGCCTTGACCGCATCAGGAAGCTCGCAGACAACTGCACTGGCCTCCAGGGATTCCTTGTGTTCAACGCTGTGGGCGGAGGCACTGGCTCTGGCCTTGGCTCTCTGCTTCTTGAGCGTCTCTCTGTGGACTATGGAAAGAAGTCCAAGTTGGGTTTCACTGTATACCCATCTCCTCAGGTCTCTACATCTGTTGTTGAACCCTACAACAGTGTGCTTTCTACTCATTCCCTTCTCGAGCACACTGATGTCGCCGTTCTTTTGGACAACGAAGCAATCTACGACGTTCTCTGGACATTGAGCGCCCCACTTACACCAACCTCAGGTCTTTACTAATTTAATATTGTTCTCTTCTCTTTGAACATTTTCTCGACAGATCAATAAAATGACCCCATTGTTTTGTAACAGGTGATTTCATCTCTGACTGCTTCGCTGCGGTTTGATGGTGCACTGAATGTTGATGTCACCGAGTTCCAGACTAATTTGGTCCCCTACCCAAGGATTCACTTCATGCTTTCCTCGTATGCCCCCGTCATCTCCGCAGAGAAGGCCTACCACGAGCAGCTCTCCGTGGCTGAGATTACCAACAGCGCCTTCGAGCCGTCCTCCATGATGGCCAAGTGTGACCCCCGCCACGGTAAGTACATGGCTTGCTGTCTGATGTACCGTGGCGACGTCGTGCCCAAGGACGTGAACGCAGCAGTCGCGACCATCAAGACCAAGCGCACCATCCAGTTCGTCGACTGGTGTCCCACCGGTTTCAAGTGCGGCATCAACTACCAGCCGCCAACCGTTGTTCCTGGAGGCGATCTGGCCAAGGTGCAGAGGGCTGTGTGCATGATCTCCAACTCCACCAGCGTGGCTGAGGTGTTCTCCCGCATCGACCACAAGTTTGATCTCATGTACGCCAAGAGGGCCTTCGTGCACTGGTATGTTGGTGAGGGCATGGAGGAAGGAGAATTCTCCGAGGCCCGTGAGGATCTAGCTGCCTTGGAGAAGGACTATGAGGAGGTCGGTGCTGAGTCTGCCGAGGGCGAGGACGGCGATGACGGCGAAGACTACTAGATGTCTTTTACTCTTTCTGTGGTTCCTTGACTTTTCGTGGTCGTATCTTTGCGTTTGAAATGCTTCTTGCATCTCCCGTTATTGCTTTTGTGATGTCTTACGAATGACAGAACTTGGCTTGCTGCAACTTTCTGCTAGTAATTATGCTATGCGTGTGCTATCTGGAATATGTTCGTGATTAGCATTTTGTTTTTACGTAACTCGATGATTTTGATTCATGCATAAAGAGTAGCTAGAACAAAAATTACCTAACTTCCATTTTCTTATTATGATACAGTCCAATTATATGTATGTATAAAAATTGCGGCCATAAAGTTACAAAATTTTAGTTTCCAAGTTTAAAGTTTTGTGCACTAAAAGTTTAAAGTTCTTGATTGGGGGTTTATTGCTGACATCATTGAAAGGAAGAATGGTCTTATAGCACGACTCCGAGGTATCCAGAATGCACTTCAACGTAGGAGGAACCCCTTCCTAACTCAACTTCAGACCTCGTTGCAAAGGAATTTAGGACAAGCACTCAACGAAGAGATTTTGTGGTTCCAAAAGTCTAGTGTGAGTGGCTACAATATGGCGACCGCAACACAAAATATTTTCACACAAAGGCAATTATCAACAGGAAGAGACTGCGCATTACTGCACTAAAAGGAAGTGATACGATGATAAGACTCTGCAGCTGCTAGCCATAAATCATTTCAAAGCACTCTTTGCGCAGAAGACCTTGGAGAGGCACGTGCTGCCTACCCACTCCTTTCCCAACCTCAACGCCATGCAACTCAAGACCTGTCTCTCAAAGTGAAATAAAGGATGCAATTTTTGCCATGGTGACATACAAAGCTCCGGGCCTGACGGCTTCCAACCGATCTTTTTCCAGCACAATTGGGCTGTTGTGGGTCTTCTACCGTTTCCTGCACTCAAGATATTTTTAATGGCCACACAGACATAGCGACCTTCAATAGAACCTTCATTGTTCTCATCCCTAAGGCGGAATTGCCGCAAAGGATCATTGATTTCAGACCTATTAGTCTTTGCAACACGACCTATAAGATCATTTCTAAGGTCGTCGCTAACAGGCTATGCACAACCAGATATCATTGGTCCACAACAGTCGAGTTTTATCAAAGGGCGCAATATCTATGACAACATAATCATCGTTCAAGAGCTGACACACATTATGCACAAGATGAAGGGACGAAAGCGCTTTCTATCCATCAAGGTCGATCTCGAGAAGGCTTTTGATCGCCTTGATTGGAGGGTTATGTTAACACCCTTAAAGCTTCTAGACTTCCGCTTCTCCTTCATCATGGACTGTATCACGTCTGCTTCCTCTAGAGTCCTCTGGAATGGCTCCCCGGCTGATGAATTCAAGCTGTCCAGGGGCATCCGTCAGGGATGCCCCCTCTCTCCATACATCTTTGTGCTTTGTGTGGAGCGACTCTCGCATTTGATCAACGATGTTGTTCATCTTGGCACATGGTCTCCCATGCAAGCTTGCAGGGATGGTCCCGGTATCTCTCATCTTCTTTTCGCTGATGACATGTTTCTTTTTGTTGAAGCTTCATTGGAGCAGTTTCATGTAATTATGGACATCTTGAATTGTTTCTCTGCGGCATCTGGATAGAGGATTAATGCTAGCAAGACCTCCATATTCTTCTCCAAGTCTGTCGATGGGGAAGGTAGACAACTTATCTCAACACACTGTGGGTTCCAAGTATGCACCTCCCGTGGCAAGTACCTTGGAACACCTACCATCCACGGACGCATGCGCAAACTCCATTTTCAGCAAGTCATCACCAAGATGCGGGCCAAGACGTCAGGCTGGGCGGCATCCACTCTTTCCATGGCTGGACGTGCCACCTTAGTCCAAGCTGCTATGCAAGCTATTCCAACACATTTGATGCAAACCATGAAGCTTCCTAAAGGGATCATTCAAGAGGCAGATCGTATCCGTCGTGACTTCCTCGGGGGACATGGGCCGGATACACGTAAACTTCACTTAGTTGCTTGGAGGCACATTATCCAGCCGAAAGACTATGGAGGGCTCGGGCTCAGAAATCTGGATCACCTCAACATTGCCCTCCTCGACAGGCTTGCATGGAACCTGCACGCTAAACCACAAGCACTCTGGGTACAAGTCCTTCGCGCTATATATCTTGATCGACTCGGCCTTGGCCTCAACCTCGGCTCCAAGGAGGGTGACTCTCTGTTATGGCGGGGCATTCAACACGCTTGGTCTCACATCTCTGATGGTGTGAGGTGGCAGATTAATCAAGGAAATAAGGCCAATTTTTGGATCGACCACTGGAGACCTGAGGGTGGCACACTTGCAGAATCCACCTTAGTTCCTATTGATGACAGTATCAGAGATGCGGTGATTCAGGACATGGTGCAGGAGGATGGATCATGGGACTGGAGCACCCTCTCTTTTTTTTGGCCCCCAACATCCTGCATGCCCTATCTAGGATACCAACGCCTACTTCTAGTAACTCATTAGATGAGCTATACTGGAAAGTAGAAGGGAGTGGCATCTATAGCACTAGATCGGTCTATCATATGCTGACTCAACCACAATGGCAGAGACATCACTCTCTTTGGAATAAGATTTGGAAGCTCAAAGTGCCACAAAGGGTACATAATTTCCTCTGGCTTCTCTCACATGAAGCTCTTCTCACCAACGTACAACATCTTCGGAGGAATTTGGCTAGCTCAGACATGTGTACTTGCTGCATGTAGGAGAGCGAAACCCTCCTTCACGCAGTAACAGACTGCAGTATGGTGGCGCCCATCTGGTGTAAGCTGGTACCAAGACCACTCTCGACGTGCTTTTTCACTGCATCCCTTCCCAACTGGCTCTCCATTAACCTCCAGCCACAAAGAGCTGGACATGGCTTGGACTCTTGGAGCCAAATCTTTGCAATAGCTTGCTGGCGATTTTGGTAATGCCAACATTTTCAACCTGAGCGTGAATAGGCCGTGTGTCCCGGTGCAAGATATCCTGCACTCATCGTACAATCTCTTGCTCACCGAGCATTGGTCCCAGCAACTCAAGCACCCACAGTTACAACGTATCGATGGGACATGGGTGGCTCCTGACTCGGGGTGGGTTAAGTGCAACACAGACGGCAGCTTCACATTGCTCTGCGAGGGAGGTACTAGAGCTTCTGTAGGTGGCCTTTTCAGAGATAGCACTGGGAATTGGATGGGAGGATTCTCTGGCTTGGTCAACACCTCATCCGCTCTCAAAACTGAACTTCTTGGCATCCTATTTGGTCTCCAGTTCGCCCGAAATAATAATTTCAACCTTTTGATTATCGAATCGAACTCTGCAATGGCTGTTAACCTTATCACAGGTGACGACCCTATTAGCCCCCACCTCAGGATTATCATTGCCAGAGTCAAAGAGCATGTATCACAACCTTGGTAAGTGGAGATAAAACACATTGGGAGATAGGCAAACACCTCTGCTGACTGGCTTGCAAGAAATCCTCACGAAGCAACCTCCTCCCCTTGTGAGCTCCTTCATCCGCCTCTGGCGATTGGAAGCCTCCTTTTCGGGGACATCCTTGGGATTCATGTATCCCCTTCTTTCTTTAATTTCTAGTCTGTACAAGGCCTTACCTTCCCTCCCATCGAAAAAAATTTAATGAACTAATAAAAAAAATAAGAAAAAACCCATTTTCGTCAGTAAGGCGGACTCGATCATTTTGGTAATTTGGTCCATTATTATAAAGAAAAATATTGAAAGTTTGCCCCTCCCCGGTGACCAGCAATAGGGACGGTAGGGTTGGATTATTATCGAACTCCCCCGGCACTCGATAATTTGGTCCATGATCTACCGTCAGGCTCCGATTGATGGTGACTTGGGTTCTTGGGTCGACGACTCCCTGTGCACCTTTCCATAAGGGCCGTATACAAGATAATCTTTTTATTTAAAATTTCTAGATTCACTATATTACTTTGTTTGATTGTGATTAATTACTGATAATTTGAATTTTGTATTAATAATCTTAATTACCATCATAATTTAAATAACATGGAGAGAAGGTGACTTTTTATATGATCAATTGTTTTATATACATTTTGACAAAAATGTCCATTCAATCAATAAATGTTTTATTAATAAATAAATATCATTCAAACTTATTTTCTTTATTATTTAAAAATTAGGATTTTTCTCTTACCTCTCCTGAATTATGAACTTTTTTTACGTCTACTAAGACTTTCAAATATTCCGTCGACCTCCCATAAACTATGTTACTTTTTTCACTTAGGTCCATCCGTCAATGTATGTTAACTTTTTTATTTTTTTTAAAATTATGAAATGATCAAAACATCCTTGTGAAGTTTAGATAAGTGAGCTTAAAATAAAAAATGTTCCCAGGAACTCAGCACCACGTGCGAGAGGACATCGCCAGCGACACCTCCCCACACCATTTTTTAAAGCACACTTATTTGAACCTCGCGATGATATTTTGATCATTTCATAGTTAAAAAAATAATGAAAAAAATTAATGGACATTGACAGATGGACCTAAGTGAAAAAAATGACATTGTTCAGGAGAGATTTGCAGAATATTTGAAAATTGTTGGTAGACGCGGAAAAAAATCCATAGTTCAAGGGAGGTTAGAGAAAAAACCCTTAATTTTTTTACAAATAACTCTTAGTTTTGCCTCATCTTATTTTACTATATCCATTTTTTTTTTATATTTTGCTTTGTTTATCTATAATACCATTTGATGAAAATCTAAAGTAATTTTAAAGGTATTTTGATAATTTATTCTATAGCTATTTTAATCATAATTTATATTACCAATAGTTGTCAAACACTATAATGTGATATTATCGATAATTTAAATAATGATAATCTATCTTAATGGTGAATTAAATTATCAATTAATTAAATCGGTGATGTGCCAAACAACCCATAAGGACGTTCATGAGCAAGGTTGAAAAAAATTGATCAAATTTGATGGGGTTGGGTCAATGTCTTTTAGGTTAATTGTGATGATTGTGTTATTATTTATCTCTGATCATATTATTATTATATCGATCATATTGTGATGATATTGATCCTACTGTTATGTTTTATTGATTGATGCTTTGTGCATTCAAGATTGAAAGAAAAGTTTAAATGAAAGCAAAGACATACGTCATAAGTTAATCAAGATAAAATATGTAAGGTACCTACAATTGGGTGAGCTCTCAAAGCAACTTATATGGTTGAAACAATCATTATGGTTGAAGGATGATTCAAAATATAAGAATAAGTGATAACCGACCCTTATGGTTGTAGCAGTCATCATGGTTGAAATTAATTATTAAAAGTAAAGAATAAGCATTAAGCAACCTTTATGATTGAAGCAGCATTTGTAATTGAAGCAGCCATCGTGGTTGAAGTATTGAACAACCTTTGTAGTTGAAGCAACCATCGTGGTTGAAGTATTGAAAAATCTTTGTGCTTGACGCAGTCCTCGTGGTTAAAGTATTGAACAACCCTCGTGGTTGAATAGCCCTCGTAATTGAAGTATTGTGCAGTCGTTATGGTTGAAGCTAACATAAAATTGATTGATAAGATATTAAATTATAATCTTTATGGTTGAAGTATAAGAAAGATTAATTAATTGTTAAAGATAAAAGATAATTGCAACATTTATGCTTGAAGAATAAGAATGGATGATTGATTGATATTGAATTGTTGTTGTTAATATTATTTGAACCGAACATGTAACATTTTGGGTTGAAGTATAGAGAGATAATTGATAGAAAAGAATAATTGAATTGCAACTTTCGTGGTACGACATAAGATTATTGAATTTCTGCCTCTATGTTGAAGTAAAGTAAAGTAAAGATCGATTGATTATTAAGATAATTGATTGCAGCTCATATGGTTGACATTATTGACAATGAAATTGTTATTGCTAGCCATTATGGTTGATGATAAAAGATATGATTATTGATTCCAGCTAATTGATCCTTAAGTATGATGGATAATACATATTGATAATTGAGATTGCATTGATAGGATAATATTGATATTGATTATCATTATGCATATGATTATTGTCATCATTCATATAGTTTATTATTATGGGTGACCTTATGTAATGAGTTATCTCATTGGGCTTTGCCCCTGTACTTGGATCCGTACAGATGATCCTGTTGACGATGGTGAGACGATTGATGACTCATCAATTGACATGCACGTGAATATATGGTCTATTATTATATAAATGTGAGCCCTAACCGACAGTTTGTTAGATGTTGTAAAGATGACTTCTGCATATTGTATAAATTATTGTAAATTAAGTCTTTCACTATTATAAATTAACATGTTGACTGGTTATAGTTAAGTCATAGAATTGGATGTCATCGTCGAGATAGTCTTCTGAACAGAGAAAAAAATCTCAAGACATTACCGTGACTCTTACAAATCATGACCTCCAAGTTGCGAATGTCGTTCGTACAAATAATTATAACAATAATACAAGAAATTAACATGAAGACTAAGATATGATTTTGATAACATCACATATGTTGCCATTGTTGATCATACTACCATGGATAAAAAAATTGCAACTTTAGAGATCAACGACCTCACAAATTCGGGGTGACAAAGTGCACTCACAAGTTCATAAGTGCAATCGTCTGTCCACAATTTTTTCAAAAGGGAACACGTAATACGTTTGCCGAAAAAAATATTGTTTATAAGTTATAGAGATCAATCATCAATCATCAATCCCTAGAGATAGTATATGTAAAGACCAATGTCATAGTGGTTCTTAATATTGTGGCCGATAAAGAACCAATATTAGAATTAGTTGCTGCAGGTTTAATAATTTGGGACCAACTTACTAATTGGTCCCTACTAAATAGGTTTAGGAATTGATATATGATTAGTGAGTTAATTTTTTGTTGTAGTGTACAAAACCTTTTAGGAGTAAAGTTATGACTATGACTCTGTTTGACACATACAACGATTAGAGTATCGAGTAACAAATAGTATTTTGTATCGAGTAACAAATAGTATTTTGATCGAGTCAAAACACTACTACAAGTGTTTGATAAATAAATATATATATTTAAAAAAATAGTGTATACATGTTTGAGCAAAGAATATTATAATGTACTCATGTACAAACAGTAATTTTATATTTTATTCATATCATACCCTCATTCTTTTTAAAATAAAAAAAAATTATTTGCTTGTTAAACATCGTATATCATAAAATCACGATAGTTTAGAGGAACTTTATGAAAATATTTTAATATACTACATCTTTAATTTTACTTACAATCCAAATAAAATTTTAATTTTAAAATAATAAATAATTTTATTAAAATGATATTTGAAAATATTACTTTAAAATTAAAATATTAGAAATTAATTATTAAGATCGTAAATTATATTTTTCTATCCATTTTTTACATTTTATAAGTATACATTAATTTAACCACTATGTTTATGAAATTTATAAATAAATTGCTATTTGTTGATAGCTAATCATTATTTTCTAATCAAATCATTAATCAATAATCTTTAAGGGAAAAGGGAAGCTGTGGACCTAAACTGGATCCACAGCTGTGGACTGCCAATCGATCGCAGTCTGAAGGCGTGCACGGTTTATTGGGTTCGAGGCTTTTCTAGTCTGGTTGGATGCTTCTTTCGTTTGTTTTTTTTTCAGTCACATCACGTCCGGTGGGATTTGGGAAGATCCAGATCACTACTCTGCCAGTGCTGCTCCAAAGGTCAATTATCTGCTCCACTGCTCCTCCACACCTCGAATCGCCACTGCATTCGCCTTTGGTCCGCCGGTCATCTCCGCCTTCCGGTACCTCTCGTCTTTGCCGTTCGATGTTTCTCCGGACCATGACGCCACCGTTCGCTCCTCTTCTCTTTGCCTTTGGATGATTTTCCTTCACCATTCGCTACTCTTGGTCCAAGTATATCACCCTACCTTTGCTTGTCTCGCTGCCTTTGCCAATTTTTCTTCATCTTTCGCTGCACCAAGTTGAGGTAAATCGTCAGACGAGATCGAACCATGACAGAGTCCAAATCAGATCAATCATGGTGGCCTTGCTGTTGTGTCGATTGGGCGGGCTGCCAGATGATGAGCAGCGCGGTAGAGAGACTGCGCAACTGTATGGCGGGGGGAAGGCAGCCGCTGCGGCCGCCCCCTGTGGCGAGACGATCACCCTCATGACTGCCTACAACTACCCCTCCGCCGTCCAGGTTGACCGCGCTGACACGGACGTGATACTCAGTCGTGCGACTCCGCTGCCATGGTGGTCCATGGCCATTCCAACACCCTCCCCATGTCCCTCGACTAGATGCAGTGATGGTGAATAAGGCGAGTGAGCGAACGAAGGATTGAGTTGCAGTGACAAGGAAGAGCGACCATTCATGCCCCAGAGTGACGAAGAAAAAAATTGGGAGAAACACGAATATGGAGGAAAAAGGATCTCGCTGAATCGACCGAAATCCTCTCTACTCACTGAACCGGACTGCACTTTCTTTAACCTTCAAGATTGCCATCCATCTAGTGATCGACGGCAGTCCACAGCTTTCCTTTTCCCATTATTTAATTGAATCGCTAATTTTGTCAAACTACTATCCACTATATTAAATGTGCATCCACACCTCGAATTGATTACCCAACATCGAGACAAGGAATTAGCGATTGAAAACATTTAATAATAATAATAATAATAATAATAATAATAATAATAATAATAATAATAATAATAATAATAATAATAATAATAATAATAATAATAATAATAATAATAATAATAATAATAATAATAATAATCAGTGTGCAACTACTTTTTTTCACAACTTATATGTAACTAACAAATTTAAACTATTGGGTCATGATTATATGTTTCAAATTTATCCTTTACTAAATTCAAGAATAATTTATTAAGTTTAATCTCAATCACCTAATTATCCAAATTTATTGAATGCTAAAATTTGTGATTGAATATTACTTAAATTCATAATAATATTTCGCGTCTTTATGCATGTGGAAGTCATTGACAATTTGATCATTTTTTATAGAACAATGATATATTATCCTCTAACCATCTCATAATGATATATATGGTAAATTAATTAATTTTCACAGGTATTTTAAAAATGTGAGTCTTAGAAGAATTATTAAGCCAAATTTTAAGAGGATGTATCATTTTTCTTTAATTCTTTCCTTTTCAATCAGTCAAGTCAACTTGTACCAATAATTGATTAAATTCCTATGAGAGGGTCTAATAGCATAGTAATCAAATAAGCAATGATTCCTCTCCCGTACCCTTTTAGTTTTAATGTTTCATATAATTCTGTCAAAAGTACACTAACAGCATATTAATATTGGAAATGACCAAAATGTTTGATGGGCTTTCAATGGGCTGCCATAAGTTGTGTGAGAATGAGAAGCGAGGGTAAAATAATAGAATTGGTGCCTTCCATGCAATGTTTTGAGAACCGGACTGGCGACTGAACCGAATTTTTTATCGGGTCACGGTTAGACCGGTCTGATCGGGTTCGATCGGATTGAATTAGATTTTATTAAAATAATATTATTTATAATAATTATAGAGATATAATATAAGTTATATGATGTAGTACATTAATATTGTACTAATAACCTATTAATAATATTACAAATTAATATAACATAATTTTAATTTGTGAAAAGTTTTAATAATGATAAATAATTAACATTTAAATATAAATAGATTATTATTAATTTAATATCTATTATTTAATGATATAAATGCTATATTAATAAAGTTTATCTTAAATTATTCTTATTTCTTATTTTTTTAATACTTTCCTTTTTATTTCCTTTATTTATGTCTTTTAATAATTTTCTATTTTAAGCAATTTCAAATGCTTACCTTTTTTATTTTCATTCCTATTTAATATTACACCTGTCATATTACTTCCTTTCTTATATTTCTTTTTTTTTTCTTTTCAACTTTCCTATTTGTGTCATTATTTTAAATTTTTTTCAAAATTTGAAAAAATCGGTTTTGCACCTTGACCGGACCGGATCACCGGCCGGTTCACGGTTGAACCGGCCGATCCAGTCCGATTTTCAAAACATTGCTTCCATGGCCACCTTTGACACCGACCGAGGGGATGAGCCACCCTGTCGGCTGACAAAGTGACAAGTCCTCACTGTGTAGCCGGGTCAAATCGGTTCATCCTGACGTTAAAAAATGATTTTGACCGACGACGAGTTCACGATCGAATCGATCCATGTGGTCAGTTCGATTATTAAAATATTATTATTTGTGAAGAATATAATTCTTATTTGTGTTTTGGTTGAACCAATTATTAGAGTAAGATAAGAATAAAAAAGAGATGAAAACATTAGATTAGTAATTTTTATTGGAGAGAAGAATAATAAAACTAGGTTAACATATCTTTTTAGTCGTTGACTGAATTTTTTTTATGTATGTTTAGGATATAATGGGTGTCCCCCCAACCCGAAATGGGAGACACTCCACCCATATCTCGGTGCTCGTTCGATGTGCATCGGATGGGCGCCGATGAAAAAATGATTTTTTCAGCATAAAAAAGGCGGTTCATTCGGACGCGATTTAGCCGATGGGTGCGAGTACAAAAGGGCGGGGTAAAAAACATTTTTACCACTTTTACTCACACTCTCTCTCACCTCTTTCGCTCTCTAGATCTGTCGCATGCCCGAGATTCGCCGTGGCCGTCGTGATCTCCGCCGCCATCGAGATCTCCGCGAGTGCGACCGCGTCAGTCGGAACCCAATTCTTCGTGAGAGCGACCGCCAACGAGATCTCCGCATCCACGACCGTGTCCGACCAGATCTGACGGCCGTCGACCAAATCTGCGCTTCGGCGACTTCGTCCGCCCAGATTCGCACGGAGTCTGACGGATCTACCCAGATCTGCCCGTCGCCGACCCCCACTACAACAAATATGGGAATTACAGACGGTTTCGACCGTCTGTAATTTCCCCGAAAACCGTCGTTGCAAATCAATTTTCGACGATTGGAAAATAAACGCCAGAAATTTTGACGAATTTTCGATGGTCACGACCGCCGAAGATTCGGCAGTCGACAAAACCACCGAAGATTCGGTGGTCGTGTTTATTTGTGGCGTCGAAAATTTTGGCGGTCGTCCGACGACTGTCGAAGTCAAAATAGTCGCAAAATTTTTTTATAATATATAAAAAATTAGCCGGCCGATGGCCAGATTCGGCCGCCATGCGGCCAACGCCAGCGGCCGAGATCCGACTGCCAGCCGACCGAGGTCAGATCCGACCGCTAGTCGGCCGAGGTCGGATCTGGCCACCAGAGGCTGGCCCGTGGCTGGATCCGAACGCCCGCGACCGGATCCGGCCGTCGGAGGCTGGCCCGCGACCGGATCCGAACGCTGGGGGCTCGATCCGGCCGCCAGGTGGTTGATCCGGCCGTTAGGCGCTAGATCCGACCGTCGGGGGCCAGATCCGGCCGCCAGCGGTGAGATTCGGCCGCCTGGCGGTCCGAGCCGGAGAGAAAGAGAGAGAGACGCCGACGGACGATGCTTGACTCGCCTGGCTCAGAGGCTCGCCGACCGGGAGAGAGAGAATGAGAGGGGGATAGAGAGAGAGAGAGGGGGGAGGAGGGAGGGAGGAGAGGAGGAAAGAAATAAGAAAGGGGTATTATATATATAGGTTGAAAGATGAGAAAGCGGGCAAACGAAAAAAGGGGATAACGAAATTTTAATTATCGACGACTCTAACCGTCGAAAAAGCATATATTAATTATTTTTAAAGTTACCGACGATTGTGACCATCGAAAATTATTTAATTATAAAAAATAAAATACTATATTTAGTTATATATAATATTTATTTTTTATTTTATCGATGGTTTGAACAGTCGCTAATTAATATTGACCATAAAAAATTGCGACGATTTGAACTGTCGCAAATTATATTAATAAAATACTCCTCATATTATATTATTATACATGTACCGACGATTATGACCATCGAAAATTGCGATGGATTTTGCGACGGATGGATATCCATCGAAAATATCGACGTTCCTAATCGTCAAAAAATAAAATAATAATATAACAAATTACATAATTTATTATTTTCATTTTCGACGGTCATGATCGTCGGAAAATCCGTCGAAAAATGTGACGGATGGGTATCCGTCAGAAATATCGACGATCCTAATCATTGAAAAATAAAATAATAATATAAAAATTTACATAATTTATTATTTTTATTTCCGGCGATCGTAACCATCAAAAAATCCGTCGAAAATTGCGACGGATGGATATCCGTCGGAAATATCGACGTTCCTAATCATAAAAAAATAAAATAATAATATAACAAGTTACATAATTTATTATTTTCATTTCCGACGATTGTAACCATTGAAAAATCCGTCGAAAACATTTTCGTCGCAAATTGCGACGGATTTCCATCCGTCGGAAATTGCCTGTCAAAAAAAGGCAATTTTCTTGTAGTGCCCGCGCAACCTGAACCCAGCAAATCTGCCCACCTGCGACCCCCCGAGACCTCGGAAGTGCTCTTCCTTCTCATTCTCACAAATGCTTTCCCCATGTTCCTTTTCGTTCTCACTTTCTCCCTCGTTCCGACCAGATCTCCTCGCCTCCTGGAAGCTGCAAGCATGCAGATCTGCCCGCCATCGACATCCTCCGTCCCCCTTCTTGCCGCTCCCACTGACCGCGTCGCACGCTACCGCCCGCCCGCCCTGCCTCTCCCACTGACCTCCACCCGCCCTGTCGCCCGCCCTACCGCTCCTGCACGTCGCCGCCCGCCCGTCCTCCCGCTCCCGCTGACCTTTGCCCACTCTCTCGCCCCCATTGACCTCTGCCCGCTCGTCCTATCGCTCCTGCTGACCTGCACCTGCCCTGCTGCTCTCGCTGGCCTTTGCTCGCCCGCCCCACCACAACGACGAAACTCAATTAGTGTAATGAACCTTTGTTAAACACTCTATAATATCTATTAATCAATTGTCGCGGACATTAATCATATTCTACTTAATTATTCGAGTTCATCATGTTAATGCATGCATTTTAGCTAGTCATAACAACAATTTCATCAATTACTTCATACCACTGATGCATGCATTTATCTTTTACACCAGATATTTTAGCAATACAACGAAAGCAATTCTGAACATATAACATATAACAACATCGATCATCAAAGAACAAATAACAACCAACATATAAGATCCAACAACATCCAACATCAGCCCACAACAAGCAACATCAAGGAACATATAACATCAACAACAACGACATATCATCAACATCCATAACATCCAACTTATAAGTTCCAACATATAACATATAACATCCAACATATAAGTTCCAACATATAACATATAACATCCAACATCAACCCACAACAAGCAACATCAAGGAACATATAACATCAATAACAGCGGCATATCAGCAACATCCATAAGTGTTCAATCATATGTATGACCTTCATTCTTAGCACCCTATCAAGTATGAAATGCGATTTTAAAAGAAAAGTTAATGAACAAGAATTAAACTTTTTAAGATGAAAAGTAAATGAACCTGCAATAATGAACACTTTCGTTTGTCATGTCCTTGCTTCCTGCATTTTCCACAACTCCTCCTTTTGGAATCATTTTGCGATATAGAAATTTCCACGCCAGATTTAATCCTTGCAACATTCTTAGGCCTACCTTAGACTTCACACAAAGTGGATTGCGTATCGTAAATTGCAACTCATGCAAGTTTATGGAGCTTGGTTGACTAATTGGTAGCTCAATAGTGCTAAATTGAGTTGTTTGAATGTAGCTTGTGTTTGCTCTACTTGCATCTATAGGTTCATTCGGCACATGAATTGCACTCATTTTAATATGAGATCATTTATAGTTGGCGCCCCACATTGTAAATGCGTGGGTGAAACGAGACTCATCTTTTGTACTTTCCAAAGATTACACTACAAGAAAATTATCATTTTTTGACTGGCAATTTCCGACGGATAGAAATTCATCGCAATTTGTGACGAATTTTGTGACGGAAATATTTTCGATGAAATTTTCGACGGTTGCAATAGTCGGAAATGAAAATAATAAATTATATAATTTATGATATTATTATTTTATTTTTTAACGATTAGAAATGTAGATATTTTTGACGGATATCCATCCGTCGTAATTTTCGACGGAATTTCTAACGATTACAACCGTCGAAAATGAAAATAATAAATTATGTAATTTATTATATTATTATTTTATTTTTTAACGATTAGGAACGTCGATATTTTCGACGGATATCCATCCATCGCAATTTCCGATGAAATTTCTGACGAAATTTACGACGGTTACAACCGTCGGAAATGAAAATAATAAATTATGTAATTTATTATATTATTATTTTATTTCTCGACGACTAGGAACGTTTATATTTTTGTCCGCCACAATTTCCGACGGTCGTAACTGTCAGTAAGTGTATAATAATATAATATGAGGAGTATTTTATTAATATAATTAGCGACAGTCCAAACCGTCGCAATTTTGACGGTTCCGATCGTCGGTAATAATTAGCGATAGTTCAAATTGTCGATAAAATAAAAAATAAATATTATATATAACTAAATATAGTATTTTATTTTTATAATTAAATAATTTTTTACGATCACAACTGTCGGTAACTTTAAAAATAATTAATATTTACTTTTTTGACGGTCAGAGCCGTCGGTAATTAAAATTTTATTATCCCGCTTTTTTTCAATTTTTCCGCTGTCTCACCTTTCCACATATATATAATATATCTCTATATATACCCAATCCCACCCTTTATTTCTTTCCCCCTCTCTTCTCTCTCTCTCCCCCCTTCTTCCTGCCAACGAGCCTCCCGATCGGACGTCAAGCATCGACCGCCGGTGACCCTCTCCCATCGGCGTTCCTCTCCCCTTCTCTCTCAGTGGCCGAATTCGGCCGCAGGTGGCCGGATCCAGCCTCTGGCGGCCGGATCCAGTCTCTACGGCTGGATCTAGTCGTTGGCGGTTGGATCTGGTCGCTGACGGCTGGATCCGGTCACTCGGCCGACTGGCGACCGGATCCGACCTCGTCTGGCTGGCGGCTGGATCCGACCGCTCGACCGTTGGCGGTCGGATCTCGACCGCTGGACGTCGGATTGGCAGCCTGGCGATCGAATCTGGTCGCTGGCCGCCAGCGGTCGGCTAATTTTTTATATTATAAAAATTCTTTGCGACGGTTTTGTCCGTCCAAAGTTTCGGCGATCGCGCGATGATCGCCGAAAGTTTTGGCGATTGCTACCGCCGAAATTTACGGAGTTTCGACAGTTTCGTCGACCGCCGCAAATATCAGCGGTCAGTCGAACTTCCGTAAAAATTTTCGACATTTTTTCTCAATCGTCGAAAATTGATTTGCGACGATCATTTTTTAGACGAATCGATTCCATCGAAAAAACCGTCAAAAAACATCATTTCGACGGTTTTTGAGAAATTATAGACGATTCGACCGTCTGTAATTCCCATATTTCTTGTAGTGTTACTTTGCCAAGATAATTTTTGAATGGGTGTTATGCTATCGTCATAATTGGATTGATAAGCATAAATGGCATGTGCTTTTGTGTATCTAGCATTTATGGCGATGAAGCACATAATCTTCAAGCAAGAAACTCACACCTTTCTTATGTAGAATACATAAAACATGACAGCAAAATATTCCTTCTTGTTCAAACTTTTTGCAAGAACATTTCACTAAAATTTTTTTCAACTTGGCTAAATTCCACCACATTTTTTCCCTCATCAATGCTCCTCACATAAAAAATAGAGTAGTAAGATCTATTTTTGTCCTTGTAAATCTTATGTGATGTGAAGCTGAAAGACTGTGCATATTCTGACTGAAACTTACAAAATGAAGCATGTGTATAGATTTTTACTTGCATGATCCTCCAAAGGACTATTAACAATGTATGCAAGTTGTGAGTTCATTGTTTGGAAGTCTTCTCATTCTTCACATCCACGATGAGTCTCGACAACTTTCTCATATTGTTCTACAAAGTGCAAAAGCGAAGTGTGCGCATTGACATAACCATAAAAAAAGAATTCATAATTTCTGCCCTCTGAGTGGTTCGCATACCTGCAGTAAAGACATCTTTATAATATAAAGAAACCCACTGTTCACACTTGTTGTACATTACTTCTAACCAATGCTCATTTCGAATATTAAACTTTTCTTTCAAAGAGAGCAAACTATCTTCAAACTCATCTATATTTGATGATCCATACAACCACTTATTGTACTCCTCTTTAAATGTCAGTTGTGCATATAGATTTTGTAGATAAGTCATTGCATTTCTAGAAATATGCCATGTACGAAATGTCACAACCCCGATTTAAACCGCAATTTAAATCGACATTCGTGATTCATTACGGACGATCAAACAAAATTATGAAGAAATGTGAAAACGTGATAATTTTTTTATAGCATAAAAATAAAAATATCGTTAAACAAATTACACAATATGTGATGATCATTTCAGAGCAAATCAATACAACTTAAGTTTGACAATCTAGAACATTTATCCTTTTTATAAGGTACAAGATTTCGTATAGGAGATAGACATAATTAATTCTTTCGATACTCTAATAAAAGAATATGAGAGGCAATTAATTTCAATATTTTACCACCAAAAGCATTCCAACCCTTCTAAGATTGTCACCTCGCATGATCCCCAAACAAATCTATTACTCAGAAAAATATTAGAAATAACATTTTGAGAAAAAAATAACTCAGTAAGTTGATAACTCATAATCTATGTGTTATCATCTAATTAATTCGGAGAGACATGCAAATATATGAAATAATTATAATATCACAATCAGTGTTTACAAAAAATTGAAAATAATATATACGATTCCCTAATCAATATCATCACACTCCAATTGCAATCAATATCATCCAAATCATATCAAATAGATGTATGCAAATGCAACACTCTCATATGAATGCACGGATCACCAGTTGGCCAGTGGTAATAAGTGGACTCTAGAGGTGGCTCCCATCGTGATCAATGATATAACACTTAGCTCCAATCTATCGCATCTCTTTCGGGAAACATATCATATAGCGATAGGTGAATTCTAGAGGTGGCCCCCATCACGACTACTCATGATGTGGCATTTAGCTCCGCATGATACTTCTCCAGCCTATCTCATCCCATTATTAAGGAACAAAATGATGAATTGAACTCTAGAGGTGACTCCCATCGTCAGTGATGTAGCACTTAACTCCAACCATCATATATGCAAATGCACATGCATGATTTATCATATAACAATTTCACATCTCCAATATCAGAAAATGAATCATATCAAATATCATTTCAAACGGAACAAGATTGCACTTCTTGAAATTCATTCGTATCATGTCACATATGCTTTTCAAATATGCAATCATACAATCATTCTTGATATACTTTTCATAATTACATTTCTCAAAATTAACTCATAACATATCACATATGGTTTTTAAAGTATTAATCAATCATTACAAATATACTATTCATAAGAACTTATGCAAGACATATTCAATACATATTACAATCAATGTCACACTGAATTTAAAAGAGGTGAATACATAGAGTAGGAGAAGCCAACTTACCTCTTATGACAATATGAAAGACTTTTCTCTTTTCTTTTGCTTGTTATTCTTCTAGTCCTATGTCAATAATATGTGTTCTTATTAATACTGCTATGTAATACCATGTCTTTCTTAGATAAAACAATGACCAATGCCATATAATACTCATGCATCCAATCCTATAGCTTAATTAATTGATTAATCATAAGAGTTTATCTTGTACTCACAAATCACATATTTGGTGAACTAAAAAGGATATATCTTGTTACACCTAACCAAATCTCATGAGATAATTTTATATGAATGAAGGTTATCCAAATTTAAACAATAAGTGTTTCATATTTTTATCTCATTATTGCTAGTCTTCCGAAAAATTAACATTCAACCTCCAACTAATGTTAATTTTGTGTTTTGACAGATTAAGTGACAATGATTGTTTGATTTATATCAATTAATAAACAACTCCTTTGCTAAAATTTCAATTGTAAATGAAACCTAACATTTTTATCTTTCTGACCTTAAATTATAAAATAATTAGATTACATATTGAATTTAAATATAATTTACAAAATTAGGTAATAATTTCATAAGACTAAATTATAACACTTTAAATATGAATGCATAACTTTCTCTATAAATGTCCAATAAATCTGATTTCAAAGCTCAATAAAATTAGACTCGAAATTGTACAACATATATTAATTTTATATTTTTACTCCTCACAATTTATCCATAGAAAATTTTGTAAACACAGACATGTTATTGTCTTGTACATAATTTTCAAAACTGAAATATGCTATTTGTTCTCCTCGTAACTTTCCCTATAGAGATTATTTTGAAATGATTAAAATTGTTTTAGAACCTTAGTTCAGGTAAGTGCAGGATACAGAAAAGTTATAATTTATTTTAAAACATAAAATTTATCACAAAATTTATAATTAGGCCTACTTCTTTAGCTAGGACAACAAGGCACTTCAAACTAATTAACACAACACAACTTTTTTAAAAATGGGTGATTTTAAAATAATTCTTTCTTCTCTGTAAACCACACCTCCAAAGCATCATTTGATCAGATTTTTAGAATTTTTGAATTATAATAAAATATTTTGTTATTTAGTTCAACCTTCAGCTTCTAAAATTTACAGCTCAAACATACGCTTGGTCATGTTTCTAACCAACTCTTCTAATTTCTCTTATCAATTCAATTAATATAATGATCCTACTTCCAACTAAACTTGCTGAGAAAATTTAAAGAGATTAGATAAATCCATCTTATGCGTACCATCTCTTCATTTCTTTTTTTTTCATCTTAGCTCTCCTCATTCGGCTAATATACAAAGGAGATAAATATATGTAGGTATATATATATATATATATATATATATATGAGGCGGTGGTGCAGAAATAGATATAAATAAAATTTTCTTGCTTAATAATTAGGGACTGAGATTTATGTCTAATAAGCTTAATTAGAATTAGGTAATTACATATGTATCAGAATAGTATGCACGAGGGAATAAACATCCAATTGGTAAAGTAATCCTACTTATGCTTTATAGTATGGCGGTGGGTCAACATAGAACATGAAAGTATGAGGTGTCAACTACCTTGCACCATGTCTGCATGCAAGCTCACACGGAAGGTAGGGTGAGGTAGAAATAAAATATGAAGAATTATTATATTTAGTTAACTGTAATCTGGCTTTCCAACGTAAGTGGAGCAATAAATAAAAATATAATAAATTATTATGATAATTAATTAAATAACAGTCATTAATTTGCCAAAGTATTTACGTGAACTGATTAATAAACTAATAATAATACAGATAATTAGGTCAAGTCAGAGCATTTAATAAATGATTAATAATATCAAAGTTTATGCATGAGATTTAATTAATCATAATATATACATATATACACATACTAATATTTCAATCACTACAAGAAAATTACCATTTTCCGACGGACAATTTCCAAGGGATAGAAATCCATCGCACGATGGAAACGTTTCCGACGGAATTTTCGACAGTTCAAACCGTCGGAAACGAAAATAATAAATTATGTAATTTATTATATTATTATTATTTTATTTTTTGACGATTAGGAACGTCGATATTTCAACGGATATCCATCCGTCGCAAATTCCGACGGTTGTAACCGTCAAAAATGAAAATAATAAATTATGTAATTTATTATATTATTATTTTATTTTTCGACGATTAGGAACGTCGATATTTCCTACGGATATCCATCCGTCACAAATTTCGACGGTTACAACAGTCGAAAATAAAAATAATAAATTATATAATTTTTATATTATTATTTTATTTTTTGACGATTAGGAATGTCGATATTTTCGACGGTCGTAACTGTCAGGTAAATTTATAATAATATAATATGAGGAGTATTTTATTAATATAATTAGCGACAGTCCAAACCGTCGTAATCCGACGATTCCGACCGTTGGTAATAATTAGCGACAGTTCAAACTTTCGGTAAAATAAAAAATAAATATTATATATAACTAAATATAGTATTTTATTTTTATCATTAAATAATTTTCGATGGTTTCGATCGTCGGTAACTTTAAAAATAATAATATAACATATTATCGACGGTCCAGATCGTTGGTAAACTAAAAAATAAATATTATATATAAGTAATATTTTATTATTATAATTAAATACTTTCCGACGGTTTTGACCGTTGGTAATTTTAAAAATAATTAAATATTACATTCATATATATATATATATATATATCTTTAGTAATTTTTCGACGGTCATGACTGTTGATAATTAAAAATACTCTCCCGTCGCTTCTTTTTTCATTTTCCCGCTTCCCAACTTTCTACCATATATATATCTATTTTTACTTTCCCACTCTCCATTCTCCACTTCTTTCCCTCTCTCCTCTCTCTCTCTCTCCATCTCCTATTTTGCCGGCCCAATGACCTTCCGACCGGCGACCCTCTCCCTATCGGATGACGACCCGTTGACGGCCTCTCCACCCTCTCTCTCTCTTTCTCTCTCTCCAGCCAGAATTTGGCCGTGCGCGGGGGCCAGATCGACCACTGGCGGTCGGATTTGGTCGCCTTGCGGCCGAATCAGCTGCCTGTGGCCAGATCCGGCCGTTGGCGACCGGATCGGCCGCCTGGAAGCAGTTGGATTCAGCCGCTGGCGGCCGGATCCGACTGCGGGTAATCGGATTCGGCCGCTCGGCCAAATCCAACCGCTCGACCGCTGGCCGTCGACCGCCAGCGGTCGACTAATTTTTTTATATTATTAATTTTTTACGATGGTTTTGATCACCGAAACTTCGGCGGCCGCGCGATGACCGTCGAAATTTTCGGCGGTTGCTATCGCCGATATTTGCGGCGATTGACAAAACCGTTCAAAACTTCGAAGTTTCGACGGTTTCATCGACCGCCGCAAATATCGGCGGTCGTGACCGTCGGACTTCCGTCGAAATTTTCGACATTTTTTCTCAATCGTCGGAAATTGATTTACGATGACAATTTTTTGGACGGATCGATTCCGTCGAAAAAATCGTCGGAAATGACGTTTTCGACGATTTTCGGGTTCCATATTTCATGTAGTGAATATGATAATTTGATGGAACTTGGATCAAGGAGATACTTGTTAAATCATTATTTAATTAAGCTAATTAACTGTTTGCATTTAAAGGTATTTTGCATTAATGCATTATTATGAACTTTTCTCAATTTGTGCAATGAAATTTCACAAAAGATATGATCAATTATTAATTTAACTACAAATAATGTATTATTGTGATCGTGTGGCTAATATTATCTCGTTTTAATATACAAAAATTGAATTTTACACGCCTTTGATATACATTTAACTAATTAAATACCAAAATATAAATCGATAAATGTTGACCTCGTAAAAGTAAAAAGTTCAAATGAAATAAAGCAAAATTGTTATGAATAAAACTTGGTTTTAATAAAATATTATCTCTTAAAAACAATGGAAGTTCAAAAGAATTTAGGCAAAACAATTATAATTAAGGACCATAAATAGCTAGAAGAAAATAATTAATACGGGTAAAAAATCTAAAAAAAGTAACAGTGTTGCTGCACTACGTTCATCCACTAACAACTAGACGATCAAAATTGAACATACGTTTTTTGTGACAGTTATCTCTCATTTTATAATAGAACATAAAGAGTGATCTCTTATTATATCATCTTATTTTCTACGCACAACAGCATAACTAAGCTAATTGACAATTCAGTTTACAAATTTACTTATAAAAAATGTCATGTAAGATACATTGTTTTCCAAATCATCCTTTAAGAACTTCTAAACTTGGGTCATAAATTCATGAAGTTAATGTATTAGATAAATGTTTTTTGCTATTTAATATATTTTTAAATACAAATGACAACAATATATTATTTAAATTTATAATATTTAATAAATATATATTATTTATTAAAGAATCATAATAATATAATATAAATATCAAGCTAATAAAATATTTTTTTAGTTTCCCATACAGTCAATATTGTTGTCATCGCCGTCATATGATTTTTGTGGATTATATTTTATTTACTTAATATTCGAAAGGACAAATATGTAGAATCAAATATAAATTGCCAACATATTATAATAAGTAAATAAAATAATATAACGAGTCTTACTAATATTAAATTCAGAACATCAGTAATATAAAAAACAGTAATATTCAACTAGTTTTTTCCCATTTTTTTTTAAACAACAGATTATAGCAGTATATATACGATGAACTGACAAAATTATGCCAAAGAAACGTACACCAATGATGTGTCATGAAGAACATGGCTATGGCAATTGCATAAATTAGTTCTTAACAATGAAAACCTATTGAACGGGTCCAACTCTTGCTTAAATTGTAACAGGACTTGGATTATTTCCGATCATTTAAAGCATAAAAAACGGAGTTGAACAGATGTAAATATTTTGGTTGTCTAAAATAATTTATTCCTGATGGAGATCTATGTTTTAATTACATAGAACATTTTTTTTATTTTCGTTTATTTTTAATATATGATAAAATGGTCATGCTCCCTAGTTATTTAGGGAGCTCGATTTGATTCGGACGGTAGATTATCAAATTTACGGTTCAACGGGCCAGTTTGATGCCGGTTCAATTCTTCAATCTCCTAAACTCGTCGGAGTTTCCTCCTCACTATGGAAGTTACCGCCATTGCGACCTCGCCAATGTTCGTGGCCTCCTCATCGGACGACCTCCTACTACAAGAAATTAGTCAATTAGTGACACACATATTGACTCTAATGCGTCGCTAAATTGTCACAAAATAATGTAACGTCGAATTAGCGCCGCCTACGCGTCACAATCATGACGACACCAAAGGTCCGAAGCTATTTGCATCGCCGTTTCTTTTTCAGCGTTAAAGAGGCGCTGGAGTGCTCAACACTAATGTGACGCCTCGTTGACGCTAACATGACACTAATATGACGTTGTTTTGATGCTAAAATAATGCTTAAGTTTATCATCATCATTGCTAATGAGGCGCTAAATGTGCGATGCTAATGTGATGCTAAAGAGACGCTAACTACGACATTTTCATCCAACAAAAATAACATGCTTTGTATAATTTAATTTACATTTCACATTTCTTTACATAAGTTTAACTACGATACTCGATCATGTGCACATTTTATACATATTCATCAAATTACACATTACACATTATACATTAAGTTTACATATACATTTCAAATTACACATTCTAATCACATTACACAATCAACCGCACCGGCGCCGCCATCGAGTTCATCCACGACATCAAGAAGCATATCATTCCCGTGCATTGCCTCAGCCACGTGTGCAGCTGCTTCATCTTCCCCTCAATAGTGGACACATTGGCGATGGACGACGTCATGGGAGCAAGCGGCAGCAGCAGACGACATCAGGGAAGCATGCGGTGGCAGCGGACGGCGTCAGGAAGGCAGGCGGTGGCAGCGGACGACGTCAGGGAGGCAGGTAGCGTCAATGAATGTCTCCACGGACGACGTCGGGGAGGCAGGCGGCAGCAGGGGAGGTAGGTGGCGACAGCGGATGCGTCGGCAGACGACGTCGAGAAGGCAGGCTGCAGCAGTGGATGCATCCGCGGCAGAGGAGAAGGCTCGGAGGGGAGAAGGTAGGGGTGGTGTTACTGGCATTTAGAAGAGGGAGAAAGATCGGCTTAATCAAAAGAGGTATTACGAATCGTCGGATTAAGAAAAGGACAGTCAGGATTTGTTCCTTGACGAGCACACAGATCGCCAGTTAGCACACCAATGATGCGACGCTATTGTGTCACTACTATGGCGCCATGTTGTATGCCAAATAGCGCCGCAAGTTAGCGACTCAAAAAATTGTGATGCTAGGTTAAAGTATCACATCGCATTGGCACCGCGCATTCAAAATGCTAATTTGGCATCACAACTTAGCATCGTTATTGTGATGCTACTGTGACACTAAAATGAAATCATCGCTATTGCGACGCTGACGTGGCACCAAATTTAAGTTATTTATTAACTATAAATTGATTAAATATATATATGTGTATGTATATGTATATTTATATGTATATGCATGCATATGTATATGTATATATGTATATGTACATATCCATGTATATATGTACAAATGTGTATGTATATGTGTATGTGTGTATGTATATGTATATGTGTAAATTTTTTTAACAAAATCAACATTTTTCAAAAAAATTTGAAAACTCTACGTCAACTAAACGGGATCATTCTGAGCGCTTTCAAAAGGTACGATTTTTGAGAACGCACACTTTTAGATTTCTTAGGTGGGGCGAAAGTTTTGAGTAATTTTTATAATTATGAAAAATAGATATTTTGAGAATAAAAGGAAATTCAAAACACGTGAAACATGATAGATTTACCCACCCCACCTTCCCGAGCCCTTCGAAATGCCTATTTTTTCGTGGCAATCCGAGTTAGGACTGCGGAAAATTGACCGTTTTTATTATGAAAGTTTGCCCATTTTATTGAATTTCTTCCGACCTCCGATCATCGTGATTCTTGTGCGAGTGGACAGCTCACATCGATATCTACGAGTCCGTAATTTTCTTTTCGACTAATTCCCGTCGGACTCATGTCGGCGATCATCGGAAGCCTTTTTTTCTTAGGTCCTTAACTATACCGCCCGGCCTCCTAAAATCATCAAAAAATAGTAAAAAATCTTTGCTTAAGTTGTCTATGGGACGTAGAAATTTCACGATGATCCGAAGGTCGGATCTCCGACAATCGCCATTTGAATCCCATGGAAAATGAAGAAACACTATTCCTCCAATTTTAAAATTTGGGAATTAGAGTATAATATATGTATAGCATGGTATATTAATTTTTGTATATTATATAATAGAATAATATAGTATAGTAAGGTATATAATATAGTATAAGTTATAATATAATATAGTATAGTATGGTATAAGTACAATATAATATAGCATAGTATAGTATAGTATAGCTATAATATACTATACAAATATATAACATATATTGCCAAAAGAGCAAAAATTAGCATCTATTTAGCGTTGCAATCCTCCGATGCTAATATAGCATCGCATGTGTCGACGCCAATACAACGCAAGGTGTCAACGCTAATATTGCCTCTTATTTTAATGTCGCCATTTAGCATCACAAGCTTGTGACGCCAATATAGCACTACCATCTATCGCACGTTTTCTAGTTTTCACACGTGATAATAGCGCTGAAATAGTGTCTTAATGGTGCCTCATTTAGCGTCGACATCTTTGACGCTAATGTGACGCTAAATTGACGCAATAGAGAGGCAATTAGCGTATGTTTTTGTCGACCCAATGGAGACGCTGTTAGAGTCTACTTAGCGTCACATTGTGCGGCGATGCTAATTCGCCTCACTATTCGACATTTTCTTGTAGTGTCCGCACCATCGCCAACGACCTCCTCGCCAGCCCATAGGATCCTATGGATGTCCGTGGTGAACCGAACTAGCGGCACAACCGTCGGGAGAAGGTAATCGAGCCAGGCTGACTAGGGTGCTCAACAGCGCCCCTCTCAATGTGCTTTGGACTCACATCCTCTCCGACCAGATGTCGTCCGACCCGCATCCTCTCTGACAGATGTCGAACGCACCGGCGACGAACAGGGCGATCAAGTTGCCCCATTGATCCCGGGGTTATATGAGGGGTCCCTCGAGGCCGTTGATGGTTGAGGGGATCGTCGATGGTAGTTTGGATGGCATGACGATGTCTGGATGTGGCGGCCGAGAGAAGAATCAGCGGTGGAGATCGAAAGGAATTGAAGAGGAGAGATTCGACGATGATGGCTCGATGATGCAAGTAGAGCCAACAATGGACCTATGATGGGTGACCAGAGGCGTAGAGGAGATGGGTGAGGACATGTCCGACGAGGATCGATGAGATTGCATTTGACGGAGGTCGGTCATGTTCGCTGGGGCAAAATCGGCGGATGAAGAGAGAGAAAATAAGGCATAAAAGTTCTGATGAACTTGAACAGACATGGAGGAGTTGAATCGGCATCAAATCGATATTACTGTACTCTAAAGAGCCGTGAACCGTGCATTTACCAATCTGCAGTCCAAATCAGATCCAGCGGCTCAAAAGAGAGGGAGCACTATGCTCCCTAAATAACTCTCAATTAACGTAAATTTGATGAGAATAAATATTAACAATAATAGTGTAAACCATAATTTGATATAAAAATATATAATAATAGGAGAAATAAATTACATCAAATACGTTCCAACTTTGACCAATTATCATTTTCATATGTGATTGGTCATTTTTTGATTGCTTGGTTGACGTGGCGCCCACATGACATGCTCTATCTATCTAATTGACGTGACATCATTAAAAAATAAAATAATATTTAAAACATAATAATTAAAAAAATAAAAAATGAGGGCGGAGGGGTCACCGCCCTTCTGCGCACGTCGACGCTCTTTTCCAATGTAGGCGTGAGCAAGAAAGGGAAGGGGGGGGGGGGAGGGGGGGGCCTCTCTGCGACCTTCCTCGCGGTCTCTGCACTCGCCAGCCTCTTTCAACCTCCCCAATCGGAGCCGCCCTCACCAATCATCGAAAGTACGTCGTTGATGCAAATGGCAGTCACCGAGGAGGAGCCATGTAGTGGACACTGCCTCTCAGGGTTCTTCTCCGCAACAATGGTAATGATCATGTTCTCCTCTTCCCTCTAGTCCTTTCTCCTCATTGAGGCCATCCGTTCCTCCCACCACAATCTCCGCATCACCGGGGGCTACGCTGCCCCCAACCACCTCTCTGCCGAAGGGATCTCTTCTGTCGGCCATTTCGGGTTTTGACAGGCGTCGCGATTTCGCAATGCGGCTAATTGCAAGGCCCCATCAGGGACGGCAATTGCCATGCATTCGGTGCTCACCACGCTTGTTGCCTTGATTATTTTATTTTTTAATGATGCCACATCATCACGTGAAGGACAGAGAATATATAATGTGGGCGCCCAACAATCGAGAAACGACCGATCACAAGTGAAAAGGGCAATTGTGAAATAAGTTCAAATATGAAGGACAATCTTATTACAAAGTGAAATTGATAGATAACGCTAAATAATTATCAAAGTTGTAGGGTATTTGATGTAATTAATCTAGTAATAGCATATAGTTAATGCTAGTTTATAAAATAAAATATTGCTAATATTATCGTAAATGTAAAATTTATAAATATATAAGACCCAAAAAAATTGATAAAAGTTTTGTATGTGAAACATTATGTGAAAAAAAAATCATAGGATGATATTTTTACATTAATACAAATCACTTTCACTTCTGTTGTCCAAATGAAAATTTAGTTCTTAGAAACTATATTATTCACAATTTATTTATTTTGTGTTGTTATATTGAACATTTATCTCTCTCTTTTTTTTTAAAAAATGGAAATGGAACATCGTTAAATAGAGAAATAAATCGAATTACAGAGATTAAGAATAATTTATGATTGCGATGATGGAGCCACCTTTGCTATAATTGAAAAAGTAAAAATAATAATCAATTCTCACACAAAGTTGTTAAATTGTAAATAAACTTCCTTTTATAAAATAGATTGCCGTGCTATGAGAAAGTATACAATATTGCCAGCATATATAAACTCTAATTCTCAAATATATAAAATTCAGACATTGAGCCTTCACATATTTTAATTGTTTCTCTTCTCTTTTTTAATTTTTCATATTTTAAATTTTATGGCAGAGTCAACCCAAATGAAACGATTGTAGTGGCAATAGAGACTCTTTAAGGGATTACAGAAGAATTGTCTTAGACATTTCTGATTTCTGGGCAGTGGGCACGAGCTAATTTGCACATCATCACAAGGATTAGGAGTGAGATAAGAGAAGAATGCAGCTTCCTAAAGAAGCAATTTCTTATTATTTTTATTTTTTCAGACCACTCACATGATTGCTGATAATTGGTAATTGAGGATTATTACTGTAGCAAATTTTCGCGTACTTTGTGTTTATTTACAAAATAAATGGTATAATTTTTTTTTTGTTTTGGCAAACAACACACGTGAGCTCTACTAAAAGATTGGATTAAAAGTTTTTATCTTTGACAAGAACTTTTGAAACTTATTTTTTTGCTTTTGCTTTATGTCTTTTCAATCGTCATTTTCACTTTTTTTTTCTTTTTTTAAACTTCCTAACTTCATCTATTTTCTAATTATTTTGTAATGTAAGTATATATTATTTATTTTATTTACCAATACATTATTAATCATCTTATAAAATAAATTATTAAATTTTATTAATTAAACATTATAAAATATTTAGTTCTAATAATTAAGAAATATTTTATTAATCAAAATATTCAATTATTTTTATAAAAAATTATATTATATTTGTATATTAAGATTTACGTAAATTATAATATTAATAACATTAAAAGATTTAACCAAAATAAATAAAAATAATATTAATAATATATTTATTTACGTAAATTACAATATTAATAACATATTTTTATTTATTATAATTTTATACCTCATAAAATAATAAATTATATTATTAATTATTATTTTTTATTCAAACATCCACTAAAACTTATCTATTAAATCATCGTCATTATATTTTTTTTATTCAAATGCCAACCAAATTTACCAAACATAGTTCGTTCCACCTCGAAGGGCCTCGATACCTATTATTTCTCTCTCCTATCATTTTGGCCTTCCTAGTCCTTTGTTTATTCTTGTGTTCTTGTTTTTTTCTTCTTTTGTTATTACCTTTTGCTGAAACGAGGAGCATCCAACTTTGTAATTAATTCATCTCTGCCAGTTGATTTTAAGTATCAACCCCCACATTGTTCGGTGCTGATCAAGTACTTGGTGAGTGGCATCTTGACACAAGAATAAGTACTGTTCAAAGATTGCAAATGATGGAGGTGCACCTCTGATCAGTCAATTGCATCTTTCGCAAAACGTGGACCTCTTTCTATTTATAACTCCACGGAAAAAAAAAAGCAGCGGTCGTCACACGCTCGCGCATGCATGATGCCAAAGGAGGGGAGATCTAGGGGCTGGCAGGCTGACAACTTACTTGATTATTCCTATTTCCACTTAAATGTATCATTAGCTGTCTCACTGGCATTTGGGGTCTCAGCCGGCCATTTGGGATCGATTTCACAGGAACTAATTAACAGCCGATCATTCATGTCTCCCACTTCAGAAGATCCAGAGACGAGAAGACATCTTTTCCACACATATATGCAGTTAGTCTTCAGTTCCTTTGAGAATTTGAAATTTCCTGCTGTGTGCCCCCAGCAGCATCAAAGTATTTTGGATTGAGGACCAATAAACATGGAGCATGCATGACAAGAAACGGCCTAAAAGAGAATAACAACGAAAACGACCTTCTGATATATAGACCAGAGAAATTGAACGACAAGAAGAAAACGCACAGGAATATAGGGTATCTTAGCACCCATATTGAGTGGCTAATTTGCTGACAACTCTGCACTGAAAAGGTATTAAGGACTGTGCATGGATACACTACCAATATATGTAATAAGTAAACATTTACTTTTCCTTATAATCTATTTTTGCCATTCCAAAGACCCCATATCTAAATCGAGTATCAGAGTATGGTACCAGAAGCATATGGGAGTCTTTGTATATATCTTGCAGCTAGACAATTATGTCCCATAAAAAAAAACATTACATGTGACTAATAAACATACCAATGTAAGATGTAGAAGAGACTAAGCTTTAGATTATTGAGAAATCATTTTGAGCCCAGATTAATCATTGGAAGCATGGATCAACTTACAATTATTAATTTATTTTCATGGCTGGAGTGCCGAACGTTGCATCCTACGCCACTTTTCTTGTGTGCACGGGTCTGCGGTCGTAGATTCGCGATGTGCCACAGGGCATTTGTACACAAGTATTTTTTTTCTTATAGCAGAATTTGACCTTTTCGTCACAAAAAAGATCATGTATTTAGTAGATCTTGCAAGAGGAGATAGATAGATAGTTCAGGCGTAGACGAGGCCTAACAAGTTGAACTACAGAAAACTTTCAAGGGGAAGAAGAAGAAGACGAGGCCTAACAAGTTGAACTACAGAAAACTTTCAAGGGGAAGAAGAAGAAGAAGAAGAAGAAGAAGAAGAAGAAGAAGAAGAAGAAGAAGAAGAAGAAGAAGAAGAAGAAGAAGAAGAAGAAGAAGAAGAAGAAGAAGAATGAATGAATGAATGAATGAATGAATGAATGAATGGATGAATATGGAAGCCTCTTTGTAGATGGAGCATACGGGTTGTAATTATGGCAACTCAAATTAAGTAGTGGATTGAGATGGATTAGGAAATAGAAAAAAAAGGAAAATTAAAGATGCATGGTCGAATAACGGATTGATTCGAGATTCGATTGAAGAACATGGAAATCCTAATCTGAGATTGGATTCAGGCTCCTAAAGAATCGAACTGAGGAACTTGGAAAGCCAAGTAAATCCGATGTTTAAGCTCACAAGATCTATGTTTTGAAGCTTAAGACATGACATGATACGAGAAACGTCAGTTGAGATATATCGCTAGCATCCTTTCAAGGGGATTTTGATCTATTAATATCTAACAAATACGCATGTCACAATTTTTTATAGAAAAGAAAATCGACTAAAATATGTTGCGGATAATTATGTAAATGGACGTGATTCTATCGCACCTCATGTGAGAATTTGCCACTTTGTCGATTGTCATTTCATAGACAATGTATATTACTAAGTAATTCATATTATTTGTAAATTAAAATAAAAAATAATATAATATGATGGATCCAGATAATTTAATTTCAAATTATTAATAATCTAGAAAGATTACTTATAGGAACGCATCCTATGTTTTAATTAAAAAACATGATAGTTAAGATATTCATTAACATAATTAATCTACCAAATTGTACATAATTAATCTCGATGCTTAGGAATTTTTCATTTTATCTAAAAGAAATTGACCAAAATAGTCTCGGCCGTTAATTTCTTCTAGCCCAATTAATTTGGAGGATTGTCTATTTTGTTTGGGTTATGCCTATTTACATTCATTCTCTAAATTATTGAATTATTTACACCCTTATCTAAACGATTAAAGTTTTTATTTTTTAAACAATAATATTAAGTTTTTCATTATACCGCCATATGCATTTTAACTTTTGAATTCTTTTATATTAGCCTATCTACACTTGTCCTCTCTATAAATTAAAAGAGGTTGCTAATTCAGCCTAAAATTTACTTCAATGTAATATTTCACAATGGCATTCATTGTAATGTAATCACCTTTTTATGGCATTAAATAAATAAATGAGATAAGAACAAATAAAATAACTAAATATCTCATCTTTTACATTTAAGTTCATTTAAAATATATAGTAATACATAGAAAAATGATTTAATGATAACAAATTAAAGATTTGAAAACATACATATCCTTTATAATTGAGGTAAATGACAGAATAATGCAACAAAATATTTATGTGTCAGTTGGCATTATTAATGGATCGATTAGCAGATAACGATTTGATAGCAGATAGTGATTTAACTAGCGAATAACAAATAGTGAATGATAATTAGCAGTTAGAAGTTATAACAAATAAGTGTTTGATAAACTTAACGATAGAATTAGATGATGAATATAAAATAACATAATTAGATATATGACAAATTATTCAATTAAAGTACTATATAAATTTTATTGTTATAATAATAAATAAATTATTTATATTTCAATTAAATAAAATAAAATTTCTCAACTATTTTGTTGTTAAAATATATAGAAATTTATATGTACAATACATCTTATATAATGCACCCATGATATAAAAAATATAAATTATTAAATTATTTTTCATTGATTATTACCATAAAAATATATTGTAATTAATTAAGCATGAATATAAAAAGAAATATAGATTAATAATTATAAAATAAAATGAGAAAATAATAAGATAAGTTTGAAAGAAATAATATATTTGAATAATGATAAAATTGAATAAAAGTTAGTAGAAGTAATTTTTCAATATTTTCGTACGAAACGCTAAATGTTATTTATTTTTATCATTTACAAAATAAAAAAAATTAACGTTTAAATCGTTAAATGCTACTTAAAATACTAATTTTGATCTTATCAAATATAATCTAAAATGAAAAAAAAAGATGGAGAAAAATATTTAAGAAGGATCAATGTATGTCATTTACTGCCATGCATCATATCTGCATGCACACCAAAATTGTACAACCATAATGGCGCCATTAAATATCAAGATTAATTGCACATTAATGGAATTAAATGTTTTTGGTATTAATTAAGATGCACACTCATTATATAATCCGTATTAAATGCTAACTTTCTTTCTTTGTGCTCTACCCGGAGCCCATTTTGGCATCTATTTTTCTTCTTCTGTAAATAGTAGCGATTGAATTGTCTCACGAGATGTATATGTAGCAATCAAATTGTCATATATTTAGGAAAAATATTAATATATATTATAAACATCTAATGTGATAAATTATTAAAATTATAATAACCAGAGTCAAACTAAAAATTTGTCACTGTGCACAGCACGGTTCCGGCTGTTGCATATATGCAAATTAAGAATTTTGCTTCACATGATATTTTACCTAGAATAAAATATTTCTATTTCAGTTATATTAATTTTTTTTCTGTTTCTATACCTAGTGTTTTTCTTGTAATGTTGAAGGAAAACAAAAACGTTCATACGCAAAGTCTAATTTTAAGACGTATGCCTTTATGATTCTCGAAGATAACTTGCAGGTGCAATGCTTATGAAATCGTCATGGATTCACATTTGATTGGCAAATTTAAGATTTTGCACCTTTAATAAACCTCAAATTCCATGCTCGGAGTTAATAGGTGCGCATATCAACGAAGGAAACCAAACTCGATGGGATTAAAGTTTGACCCTTTTTGGTTTACGAATTGACCAGTGAAACCTACGACGAAGACCGTTCTATCAATGTCTCTCATCACGCGCACGACACGTGAGCCTCCGTGCCGAGAGCCGTGCATTAATAATAGACTGGATTATTTAGGAGACTATTATTTCCATTCTAATACTCCTGTAAGAGAGAGAGAGAGGAGAGAGAAAGAGAAACAGAAAGGGCGAAAAACATATGGGAAGGAAGAGGAAAGAGGCAAATTGACAGCAGCGCGAGCATTAAACCGAGGATCTGGACCGAGTCCAAGCATCAAGGGGGCGAGAGAAGGACCCGTCTTATCCTCTTATATAAACGTAGTAGACGCCTCGCCCACCCCCCCCACACATTCCTCACACTCCGCCCCCGACTCCACCTGCACTGCCCGCGGCGAAGGAGAGAGGAGAGAGAGAGAGAGAGTGGGGGGAGAGAGAAAGAGGGAGCAAAACATGACGAAGGCTTTTGAACTCGCCGAACGCGGCCCGCCGCCAGCGGGCGATGAATTCGACGACGACGGCCGCCCCAAGCGAACCGGTAAAATTCTCGTGCCGTTCTTCTTCCTTCTACGCTGCATGCGATCGGCATACATCGCTTCAGGCGCCACCCTCGGGCGCATGTAGCCTCCTGTTCATCTGCGTGCGAAGATGCACAGTGTTGTCAAAATTTCGCCTAATGCATGGCGCCTGCAGGGAATCTTATGACCGCGAGCTCCCACATCATCACCGCTGTGATCGGATCCGGAGTGCTATCTCTTGCATGGTCCCTCGCTCAGCTTGGTTGGGTGGCTGGGCCTCTCGCGCTCATCGCTTTCTCCCTCATCACTGGCTTCTGCTCCAGCCTCCTCGTGGACTGCTACAGATCCCCCGACCCCGTGCATGGCAAAAGAAACTACACCTACAGGGACGCTGTCAGATCTTATCTAGGTCTTGCATATTTTTTGATTCACATCATGATCTCGTATAGTCACATGTGCTTCTCTTTCTTATTATACAAATAAACTCATGCACCATATGTATGCCAGGAAGCAAGAAATGCAATCTTTGTGCTGCGGCGCAGTATACAAATCTCGTAGGAGTGACCATCGGCTATACGATCACGACGGCCATCAGCATGGGGTGAGCAAGCAGGCCCCTTATGATCGATGTGTGCATGTTTTATATTTATATACCTTTCGTTCAATCAATCGTTGCCGGCAAATGTATCTTGCAGGGCGCTCAGTAGGTCGCACTGTTTCCACAAAAATGGCCACCACGCAATCTGCGAGGCGAGCAACAACAAGAACATGATCATCTTCGCAGGCGTGCAGATTGTTCTGTCGCAAATTCCTAATTTCTCCAAGATATGGTGGCTCTCCATCGTGGCAGCCGTGATGTCTTTTACTTACTCCGGCATCGGCCTCGGCCTCTCCATCGCTAAGATAGCAGGTTTTCATCATCCACACGACGTAGTCTGATATTGACAATGATTCTTCTCTCTCTCTCTCTCTCCATTATTCTCTTGAACCATGCATATCAAGAATCTTGTCTCTACATCTCACATGTACCACTATTTTTTTTTCTGCCTTGCAGAGGGGGGCCATGTAAGGACCACTTTGACAGGAGTTACAGTAGGAGTGGATGTCACAGCAACTCAGAAGATATGGAGAACCTTTCAAGCTCTTGGGAACATAGCATTTGCATATAGCTACTCTACCGTTTTAATTGAGATTGAGGTATGTATGCATTTTAATTTTTACATGCTTATATTTCAATTCTTAACTATAATCTCTCTCCCTCTCTCTCTCTATATATATAATATTGTGTATAGTTAGATATATAGAGGCAGATTTACAACTTTTATTCAGTATTTATGAGAGGTTTGATGACATGTATGTACTGGAGTTGTGTGCATGCTTGTGGTGTTTCCCTCAAGATAAGAAACGTAGGATCGGGTTTTATATTAAATGCTGGGTTTTCTTTAATGGGACGCATTAAATGGTTCTCTATCTTCTTGTATCCTGTGGTAATCATTCTGGGCCGAAAGGTGGTAGTCATCTATTTATTATCTATCACATTTATTGGTTTAGACTCCTCCTTTGTTTTCCTATTTTACCATTATCACTCTAATCCTTTCTTTCCTGTAGATCTTTCACTCAATTATTTCTCTTTCATTTGAGATTTTGATGTCACCAATGCTTTATATTGCACTATAAGAGAGCATAAATTACAAGTGAGCTTTAAGTGGAACTGTCCAAAACAAAACAATGTCAATTCACTTTGTTTTAAGATATTCTTTAGGGGGGTTTTATTTTTTGAATAAATCTTATAAGAATAATAAGATAATATATATTCTTATTTATTCTAAAAAGTAAATTATCTTATAATTATATTTTGTTTGGAATAAAGTGAATAAAATATGAAAACGATTGAAAAAAACAAATAATGGAAAAGTTTTGTTCCTGCAAAAAAGAGTGATTTTGAGGTGCTTTTAAGAAAGGTTAGTTTAATTCTTATTCTAAATTATATTTGTTATTGTTTTTAAAATAATTGATTATTCGCTCATTTATGTATCTACCAAACAATCCCTGTTTAGAGAATTGGAGTATACTTTTTGTTTTCCTTTATTTTTTTTATTTTTTAAGGAAGAAATAGCAGAATTGATTTTTAAGAAAACTCATACAAATCATAAAATTTATTTTTAGTTGATTATTTCCACTTTCCTCAAGGTGGAGCACACATTCTCCCTGCAAGCTTCTATGTAATTATGCAAATGAGATGTGAATGTTTCATATGCTAGATGCTCACTGTATCCATGCAGGATACTTTAAAACCAAATCCACCGGAGCACAAAGTCATGAAGAAGGCATCATTCGTAGGTGTCTCTGTCACAACATTCTTCTACATGCTATGTGGTGTCTTGGGCTACGCGGCATTCGGGAACTCTGCGCCGGGCAACTTCCTCACCGGTTTCGGATTCTACGAACCGTACTGGCTCATCGACATCGGCAACATCTGCATCGCCATCCACCTGTTCGGAGCTTACCAGGTATGTTAATGCCAAAGCACTTCGGAAACCCACTCCTGATCAGCTTCTGCAATAATGAAATATGCAAACCGCGATTCCGTTGGATCTGCAGCATCCCCAAAAGCAAGGCGTGCCAGATATGAAATTGGCTCGAAACCATCACCCTTTAATTAGTTCTGAAAAAAAATTACGAGAGCACTCATGACATGAATGTATCCTCGTAATGTCATAATCTTTCTTCATTTAAAAAAAAAACTTGCAGGTGTTTGCACAACCACTGTTCCAGTTCGTGGAGGCAAGGAGCCAAAAGAGATGGCCCAACAGTTCCTTCGTAACGTCAGAGCGTGTGGTGAATCTGCCGATGATGGGCGAGTGCTCCTTCAGTCTGTACCGCCTGGTTTGGAGAACCGCTTTCGTGATCGTGACTGCACTGATCGCCATGATCTTCCCTTTCTTCAACGACTTCCTGGGGCTCATCGGGGCGCTCTCGTTCTGGCCGCTCACGGTGTACTTCCCGGTGGAGATGTACATCATGCAGAAGAGCTTCCCGAGGTTCTCGTTGACGTGGACGTGGTTGAAGGTACTCAGCGGCGTGTGCTTGCTGGTGTCTGTGCTGGCAGCTTGTGGCTCTGTCGAGGGTCTCATCCTCAGTCTCCGTGGTTACAAGCCTTTCAAAGGCTGAATTTACAATAGTGTTACCAAGTAACTTGTCCAGCTACTTTCAGTTTATAGTATACTCTGATCGTGCGTAGTTGTAGCCGTAAAAGAAAATTGGCCCCTTCTTATTGTAGTTTGACTTATCATTGGCTTTTCTTTCTTTCTATTTCTTTCTTTCTTTTCTGTAGTCTGCTCTCTGATCTGTGTGAATTTGCCAGATGAGTAAATGCGTGAAATAATGAATCGAGAACTATTCTGCATTTGGCTACTTTGTTTATAGGAGTATTTATTCCGTCTGCCTGTTGCATAGGGGAATTGTTGTGTGCACCTGTGAGGAGTGATGCAATGTTCAATGTTCATGCACGGTTGACCTGTGGAGTAGTAGTCTCAAACACCTAGATGCCTCGTGGAATCACATGAAACTAAAGCGTTTAGTAGAATGGACTATGGAAAGGGCCTGCATCAGCTATGAGTCTCGTAAACAATTCGACTCGATTTATTTTTTGTCTGACTCGACTCGACTCGACCTACTATTAAAATAAGCCAACTAAAATATTAAATAAAATTTATTTTTTTAAAGAGACTTAGCCTCTTAATAATTGACCTAGTCTTATAACTTATTAGGTCAAGATTTATTAATATATTATATTATATTTATATAATTTTTAATTTTTTATCTTTTAAATCTTTACTTTTGAGTTCAGTATTACTATTTTTATTACATGTTCAGAAGAAATATATTAGTGGTATCTTTTTTATTTAGTTCATATCTATTATTTTTTAATAAATAAAATTTATTATATTTAATTTAGTAGATCGTAAAAAAATATGTTTAGTTTAAAAGATTAATAAGTTAGGCATGACATATAAATTTATATTCATGACTTATGGCTATAGGTCAAGTTTAAATATTTCTATTTTGCATACCTATTTAAGTAGAAGCATAGTTTGGCGTAGCTCGTGTCCAGCCTGTGGCCTTAACGCAAGGACGCATGCCTCACAATAATAATTTTATATCTTTAAATGAGAAACTAAAAAAAGATTAAACTTTTACGACGATTTTTTATGAAATAAGCTGAAAATCATTTAGGAAAAGAGTTGTGGATAAAATTTAAATTGCAATTGCAAGAGAATGAAACTGCTTCAACCAATGGCCTGATCTTTGTTGTGGTGCCACTGAGAAATAAAAGTCTATTAATCACATATAATAGCAGTGACAAGACTTTATTAGATGGTCGAGAGATGCCAAAGTTTTTTTAAAGGAACATACTTGCATTAATTAAGGTTGATACATAATATTGAGGATATCCGGAGGTGGATCATCCTCCGAAAAAAGATCGCTATTCGATCGTCTACCAAAATGCGCTAAAAGATCCGCTTCCACATTACATGATCTGTCCACATGATTACATGTAAAATAAGTAAGATTTGAGCTCAGAATCCAAATATCAGAAACAATGTTCTTGATTCTTCAAGGGCAGACAACAACACGATTGATAATTAAAACAACAACTTTCGAATCCGATTCCAGAATGATCCTTTGTACACCAATCTTGTTACAATGTATTAAGCCGCATTTAATAGCCCATGTTTCAGCTTTCAGCGCCGAGTGAAATTTGCCAGAACCAGCCCCTGCACATAGAAACACAGAATTAGAGTTCCGCACTACGTAGCCTACTCCCCCCTCCCCATGATTCACAAAGGAATCATCTGTATTCAATTTGAACACAGAATGGGGAGGAGGCTCCTAGCTTTCCAAGGTAGGGGTTGCTGGGGAAGTCCCCTCAGGAATGGGTGTTTATAACTCATAGAATGAAGCCAACACTCGCGTCCAAACCTCGACATGGGTTGCTTGGATGGAATTGAAATGAGCATCGTTACGCATTCTCCAAATACCCCAGAAGGTCAAGGCAAGAAGGGTCTGAAGTTTTGAAATAGAAGAAGTATCTGGGAGATCACTGCCTTCCAAAACCCAGTTACCATCTTCCCAGGAATGAAAGAACTTGAAATCATAATTAGTTTTACACTGAAATAGATCCCACACCCGAAAGGCAATTCGACATTTGAAGAAAAGATGTACATTTGTTTCAACATCAGAATCACATAAGGTACACATAGGGTTAATAGAGGAGTTGAATTTAGTAAGCATATGTTTGGTAGGCAAACGAGTGTGAGCTAACTTCCAAAGAAAAACTTGAATTTTTGGAGGGACGTTGATGCTCCAGATTCTATTTCATCACAACCATCCAACATGTCTAGGCGGCACCAGTGGCTTGCAAATAAAGTTATATACCGATTTGGCAGAAGGAATTCCAGAATTATCTGGAACCCACACCCATGTATCATCCTTGGGAAAGTAGGCAATTTAATGTCAAGAAGTTTATCAACCAAACATGGGGCAAAACAGTTGGACAGAATATCAACATTCCAGGCATTATTAAGGATAAGATCAGCAATCATGTAAGTACATAAAGCCGAATGAACATTGACATAAGTAGGCATGTAATTAATAGGGATATTGAAAAGACAAGGATCACAATAAGCATTTGTGGTGGCGCCATTACCGATGTACTTCCGGAATCCAAGTTTAATTTTATCCAAAGTTTGCATAAGTTGTCTCCAGCACCAGGCCTGACTTTTGTTCTGATTACTAAGATTATGATTCCATGGATGAGGGCTTCCATATTTCTGGATAACAACAGAAGTGAACAAGTCCTGAGAGTTATTTAGGATGGGTAATATTTTCTTTGCTAAGAGAGCAGTTTTAATGAGCTGTAAGGATTTAATTCCAAGGCCACCATCGTGTTTTGGCAGGAGAACAGTATCCCAGTTAATTAAGTGTAGACTCTGTTTCTCATCAGAAGAAGACCACAAAAAGGATCTAGATATATATTCCAGGGAGTCAATTAGACCTGAGGACACATGAAGTGAGCTGAGAGTATAGTTTGATATTGATGATAGGGTAGCTTTGATCAGGGTGATTTTTTCAGCTTGAGTGAGTGTTTTCTTTTTCCATCCAGCTAATCTGTCATGAGTTTTAGTTTCCAGGTAATGCATGGATCTCCGATTGATATACTTATAGGAAATAGGTACCCCAAGATAAGTGAAGGGAAATGAGTCAATTTTGATGTTCAGAATGTTTTTAATCAACTACTTCCTCCTACTGTGAAACTTTGGGGGTAAATAAATAGCTGATTTATTCATATTAACATTTTGATTGGTTAATTTTTTATATTGATTGAAAATCTCTTTTAGTTTTAAGCAATTGAGAACAGAAGCAGCTATGCATACTAGCAGATCATCTGCATAAAGTAAATGACTTATAGCCAAGGTGCCAATTCTAAAAGGTTTAATGAGCCCCCTATTGACATGGTCGTTTAATAGTGAAGAGAAAATTTGAGATACCAAAATGAATAAATAAGGTGATAAAGGATCACCCTGTCTCAACCCCCTATGAATTTTAAATTTTTGAGAGAAAGAACCATTTATATTGCAAGTGTAAACAGGGGACTGAATACAAGTCATGATCCAAGCAGTAAACTTCTGAGAAAAATTCATGAGACTGAGAACATTGTAAACAACATTCCAAGATACCCTATCAAATGCGTTCTCCATATCTACCTTAAGTAATAAGTATTTAATTCTACCCCTAGCCACAGAGTGAGCAATTTCCTGAGCTAACATAAGGTTGTCCTGAATAGATCTCCCCTTAACGAAGGCAAACTGATTTGTATCAATTAAATGTTCTAATGTTGGTCACAGTCTATTAGCGAGAATTTTAGCAATCACCCTGTATCTAATATTACATAAGGAGATAGGCCTGTAGTCAGCAACAGAAAGAGGATTAATTTTCCTAGGTATAAAGGTGATTGAGGTAAATTTTGAGCCATTGGGTAGTTGATTATTTATGAAGAAAGATTGGATCTCACGACAGATATCCCCACCAATTATATCCCAATAGTTCCTAAAGAATTCAGCAGTAAAACCATCCGGACCAGGAGCTTTTCCTGGTGCAAGGTGGCAAAATGAATTTTTAATTTCTTTTGCAGTGATTGGAGAAGTAAGCTTAGATATCCAAGAATTGTCCAATGAAGGAAGCATGGGCCAAAGACTATGGTCAGGTAAGGAATCTAACTCAGGAGCCCACAGAATTGAATAATGGTTGACAAAACATGTTTGAATACCAGTAATATCAGTGATCATGTTGCCATTGTCATCTTTAATTATATTTATTTTATTTCTTCTGTGTCAAATAATTGTACTTAAATGAAAAAAATTAGTGTTTTTATCCCCATCTTTGGTCCAATTTACTCTAGATTTCGTCCACCACTTGATACTAATCTGTCTAAGAAAGACAGCATGTTGATTATATTTGGATCTTAAAATTTTTAACTCATGATCAGTCAGACCTTGCTTTTCATCTTTCTGTTCCATATTTCTAATTTCCTATTTTACAATAGCAGCCCTGATTTCTAATCTACCCAGATCAGACCTATTCCATTTAATTGTTTCTTTTTTAATTTGTTCTAAGGATTTGGAAATGGGGGTGTGATCATTCCTTCTAAGCCAGGTATCATGTACAATTTGCCTTGCTTGCTGATAATCAAACAAAAAATGTTCATACTTGAATGATTTAGATTTATGTGATTTATGATCTGTGTTCAAAAAGATTGGAGAGTGGTCCGAGGTGCCTTTGTTGAGGGCAGTGAGATCAATATTCAGAAATGAATGAAGCCACAAATGATTAATTAGTGCACGGTCTAATCTACATAAAATTTTAACATTATTTGCACGATTATTACGCCAAGTATATTGTGATCCAGTTAAAGGGATGTCAATTAAGCCTTGTTGCTGAAGTAAGTTCCTAAATGTTCTTATTGATTTCTTAAGAGTAAATGGAGCACCTCCCCTTTTGTCCTCAGAAAGATTGATAGAATTCATATCACCTATTATTAACTAGGGAATGTCATCAAAATTTAGTTCACCTAAAGAACGCCATAATTCATTTCTAATTGACGGAAGGGTACTAGCATAAATCGCAGTTAGAAGAAAAGAAAAATTCTCTAAGGTAATTACTGCATTCATATGTTGAGAGGATGTATTAAGCAAAGAAACTTTTGCAATACCAATTTGCCAGGCAATGATAATGCCTCCTGATGCACTCGATCCCTCCTGATGATACCCTATCCAATTTGAGCCAAGACGTTTAATAATAAGATCTGAAGACTTACTTAATGCATGAGTTTCCAGAAGGATAATGATGTCCGGAGCGTTCTCCTTGACAATGTTCCGTAGTCGATCACGAACTTTGCTCCGCAAAGCACCGCGACAATTCCAAAAGATTATCTTCATTAATTAATTGGAGAAGGGGGGAGGAGGAACATCTTCCGATTCCTGCAATGGATTAGGGAATGAGTTAGATCGATTATGTAAGGAAGATGCTTTACCTTTCTTTTTCTTCCCACCTTCTTTTTTGAGAAAGTAGGAGAAGGCGGCGTGAAATGAGAAGTGGCCTTTCGGTTTCTTCTCGGCTCAGGGCAAGTGTCGGCCAAAATGTCCTCGTCCAATTCCTCTGAGTCCTCCTCCGTATTATCCTCCATGTTGCCCCTCTGCGGAGATTTGAATCGCTCTAGGACCTGGGTCACAAGATCGTTGTGTGAATGATCCGATATAGATATAGAAGAAGAAGTTGTGTCTTTTAAAATCTATGTCGGAGGCCCGTCGCGACCCTGAGCAAGATGAAGAGGAGAAGATAGAGACGATGAGTTGATTTGTTGATCTCTGGGAGTGATTTCCACCGCAGGATGTAAGGACGAGCCACGTGGCGTCATCTGGTTAAAAGCTTCCACTACTTGACAGACCGTGTGGTTAGTATCCGTATTAAGCCTGGGTGAAGAAATATTACCGTTGTGATGATCAGAAGAAGATACACGTGTATGGTTAGGATGAGAAGGCGCTAGGGCAACCGTGTTATCGCTAGGGACCGGCTCACTCTGGTGAACCGGCTGACGGCCCATGGATCGAACTGGCGCCCCCGGATATCCAACACGACCATTCCCATCAGAGAGGACCGGCGGACGCCGCTGATGGGGAGCCACGATAGATCGCATCCATGTGCCGTACAGCAAGACACCATCTTTGCCGGCAGGCAACAACCCGGAGTCGCACTGCCTCGCCGGACACATATCTAAAGCATGCCCTATATGTCCACAATAAAAATAGAATAGAGGAAGGTGTTCATATGTAACTAATTGGAAATAACGATTACCATCTGGAAGTTTAATCCACGTTCCCTGTTTCACTGGGAGAGACAAATCGAGTTCATACATACCCTAGCATACCTAAATCGTTCACCTCTAGCAGTTTGCTGATGCGTTTTCAGTGGAACTTTTAACCTTTCTTCCTCAGTCTGGAATTTGAAGATGAAAAAATGATTCCCAAGATCTGTGATCTGGATCAGCGTCACAGTTGACCAAAGGGTGGAGAGGTTGTCCTTGAGGAATTCCAGTGATTCCGACGTGAGGATCCTTCCCATGAGAGAGATGCCAAAGTTTATTTCTACATAGTCATTCCCTATTAGGGAATCAAAAGCTAGAAATTGATACATCGCGTAGTTCTCTGTAGAAATTAAATAAGAGTGCAGGACATTGTGGCAAAATGTTGATGCTGTGACTGATAGTGTACACTTTTAGCGTGAAAATAATCAGAACATTATATATATATATATATATATATATATATATAATACTTAAATTTTTCCTTACACTATTCATACATAAATATACTTATTAGATTAATAAAATAATTATACATTAATTCAAAGTATATGTTAAATAGTAAAGATGATTAAAATCAATATCATCGGATATCACGATCAAGTCATGTTAATAAATTTATTTAGCCTTATATGATATATTTTTGTTATTAAATTACTTAAATAAATATATATTATTTCATCTAAGAAGTATATAATCAATTTAATCATAATTTATAATTATTAAATTAATTAAATGATAAAAAAATAAATATTCTACAGGGAGGTGTAGATTAGGGTGCTATGCATACTCATTAACCTCATAATATACAGGGTTACAATTCTTTTTGGGGAGAGCCTTCCTAGTGCAGAATTCATAGGAGAAAATGAAAAAAAAAATGTTTGTAAATCGAGCATGTTCATTTAGCTCCGCTAATATTTGTGAAGTTATACGCGAAGCATGTCCTTGCAGAAATGTAGATCAACTTTTGTATTTAGCTGTGGCACTGAAATAATTACTAGAAAAATGGTTTGCAGTATAATTAAGATGCCATTTCAAGTCGCTCCTTTAATTTTTATTCGGATGTTTTTGTTATCGTTGTTGTTCTTCATTCTATAACTTACCTTTGAAAGTTGAATCAAACACATGATCTGAAAGTTGTTCTTCTTCATTGAGATTGCTGTAAGACTTCCTAGTTGATATTCAGCTACCAACTTTTATCATTTTGATTTACAACCCAGGAGTTTTTTACACACAGATTTTCTTAAACTAATTAAATCAGTGAATCATGATATTAGAGTTAGAGATAATCAATCTTGATAATAAAATTATTACTCCTGGGATTGAAATGTCAAACCCAATGGTAGCAGATTTGATCTTCTAGATTCATTCTCTCTAAAAGCAGGCCACCCATTTTGTGAGATTACTGATTTTTTTGATAAACCTCTCTCTTAATTATGTTGTCAACTTTTGTCCTTAATATTTCTTTCTTATTCTCAAGAAATGAATATTAGAGAATGCATGGTACTTGCATTTGAATTTGAGATCGACTCCTATCTATCCCCACAAATTGATGAAAACTTCATTCTTTAAGGACTATTTATTTTGTTTAAAATTCTCATAACCGATCAAACTATCATATCTGAGTAATATATTATTGATAATTTTTATTTTTATTTTGTATTAATTCAACTATCACCGCAACGTACGATGATTTAGATAGCAACTAGAGATTTTTGTTATTTGCTGTGTGAGATGCCTTTTGATAAAATGCTTATTTAATTAAACTCTCAAATTTATATCATTTTGTAAAAGAAATGACATCGTCAAATCTCCATGGTCTCAATTTCTTTGGACCATGCAATTATCTACATTCACTTTTCTTGTTTCTATTATTTTGGTTATCTAAAAAAACATGTATTGAAATATTTTAGTTATTTAACTATTTTCTTCAACAATTATAATTATAATTTATATTGTTCGTACTTAACAAGAATGTAATATGATCTTAGCCATAATTTATTTTATAATATATAATCTATTTCAATGACGATGCAAATAATCAATTAATAAAAAAGGAATGCATCAAATGACTACCTTATTCTTACTTCATTTATTAAGCAATAAGCTAACGAAAGTATGGTGTCTATGAGATTAGTTGACTCAATGATGATCCAAAGAGTTTAAATTGTACTTAACTCATACCGGATTGATGATTAAGCTAGATATGTGATAGTTGAAGATATCCTAGTTTTAATATTACTTTATTCCTTAAATACATTTATAATAGTAAATACGTTTTTATTTATTATCTCCATATTTGGGTTCTCCATATATATCTGAATTTAGTCGAACTAATTGATAAGACTTGTAATAGACTCATGGCTGATACTTAAATTAAAAAACCAAATTTTTTTTATAATTATTTATATGAAGACATAACTTAATATCATTTTATTTGCGTTATTGATAAATTTGATTGCAGATCAAATGATCATGAGGACACACAATATATTACTACATAGTATGAAATTAAAGATTATGAATTAATTTATCTTTATTTGAGTTACGTGTGTAAAATATTACCTTTTTAACTTCTCTTTCTCATGAAGCCACGTAACATACTATACACAATTTTTTTAAAAAAAAGATAATTTACATACGATATTTATATACAATTATACACTATTGAAATAAAAATTAAAAGGTGACGTGAATGAAAACTAACTAAAATAAAATTGAAAAAGAATAATTCATACCATTTAATTTATTTCCACATTTAAAATTTACAACATGTATGGAAATGAAAAGAACTTTACAAAGCGAAGAATGTGCAACTTGGATGCAACTTATCCGAATAGAATCTAATTTCATGAGTCGGATAGGAGCTCATGGATGGTACTCAAATAAATATTTAAATATGTTAATACTTATTTATCTTAAAAATACGATATTATTTTTTCTTGTATTATTGATATTTTTGACTGCGTATCAAATCAGAGCTTGATCTTGGTATATAGTAATAAGTGAATCCTGAAAATAAAAGATTACTGATCATCAACTTCTCTTTATTTAAATTTAGACCATGTGTAAATCCTTTTAAACTCTTAAATTATGTGTAAGTTGTTACCTTTAGGCTAGTGTCCGTGTAGAAGTTAATATCATATCATATGAAACACAGCATTAAAAACATGAATGAATGAAATCAGAGCATTGAATTGATCTCACTCAATGACCTCAATCAAAATTTATTAGCCGAATAACTATCCTTCTACGGTATATATTATTCAATTATGGTATATTCTCTTATTGGAGTAATGAAATTATTAGTCTCATAATAAATTCTTGGAGACATCGCATCAGTGTTGGCCGAAGAATATCATTCTGCCCATTCACTCCGAGTCTAAATTAATAGTTTTGAATACCAAAAACCTCCAGTGAACTCGAGCCGGTACAAAAAAAATATATCCTCATTATACTCTTCATTATATGTTTCACTGATACAGTTTTGATCCAATTAAAACTTTAGTTGAGATATTTGATAAGTAAGAAAATAGAGATTAAATCTTTAAGAGTTACAGGACAATTTGAAGTGGATCGTTCCAATCAAACCATTTTGGAAAGCGATCGGATTAATTTTCTCTTCCCAACAACAATTTTTTTTTATTGGGTCAACTTTTTATACTGGCCGGTTCATTTTATTTGGGTTAGTAATAAAACTTGTCTCGTTCCCGAGAATTTACCGATTAGATAAAGAATTTTTGTGTTTGAGTAAAATACTACTATGATACGTAGCCAAAAAATGATTAGACATTTTAGTTCAAAGCATATTTGAATGTCGCATAAAAAATGCTTTTAGTATTTTGATTATTAAAAGGTATATTTTAATAACATAAAAGTAAATATTATCAAATTAAAATTATGTAGTGTAACTTAATCCCTCGCTTTAATGAAATTCATTTTCATTGATAAGAGTTGTACTTTCTATTTTAAAATTGAGTTTAATGATAGTATTATCTTTTTAAGAGTTAACATCATCAAATATTCATTGGGTATAATGTATATGTGAAGCATGATCTCAACCGTTCAGATATGATCCGATGGTTGATACGAATGCATGTGAGATTTTACCTACTTCTCCTGAGATTTTCCTTGCATCTCACGATATCTTCCACCTCCCCCTCTCTCCCCTTTCTCTCTTCCTCTCGATTTGCGCCCTCTCTCGATCTAGCCGGCCGGCGATCCAAGCGGTTGATGACATCGGTAGTTGGTGTTCAAGTGAGAGCTCCGATGGTCGCCCAGGCAAACGTCGTCCGGTGATCCACCTCCCTCACTCGCCCCCCCCCCCCCCCCCCCCCTTCTCTCCCTCTCTCAATCTAGGCAGCCGGTGATCTAGGCGGTCGGTGCCTCCTCCCTCTATCGATCCAGACGGCCAGCGTTCCAGGCGGTCGGTGGCTCCGTTGGCTAACATTTTAGGCGAGAGCTCCGACGGTGGTCCAGGCGAGTGTGGTCCTGCGATCCGCCTCCATCTCTCTCCCCCTTCTTTCCCTTTCTCGATCTGGCGCCCTCTCTCGATCAAGTGCCCTCTCTCGATCTTGGTGGCCGGCGATCCAGGCGGTCGGCAACTCCAGTGGCTGGTGGTCCAGGCGGTCGAGGATTCTGACGGTTCAAGCGATCCAAGCGGCGACGGTCGTGGCGGCCACGAAGGTAGACGACGGCCGCATCGAAGGCTCTCTCGATCCAGGCGGTCGACGATTGAGGGCTCCGACGGTTCAGGCGATCGAGGGCTTCGATGATTCAGGCGATCCAAGAGGCGGCGATCGTAGCGGCCACGGAGGTAGACGACGGCCGCGTCAAAGGTTCTCTCGATCCAGGCAGCCGGCGTCCAGGCGGTCGAGAGCTCTGATGGTTCAGGCGATCCAAGGGCGGCGATCGTGATGGCCATGGAGGCATACGACGATCGCGTCAAAGGCTCTCACAATATAAGAGAAAGGGAGGGAGGGTGGGTGGACGACGGCAGAGGCGACAGCGACAGCCGCCGTGGCAGACGTCGAAGGCCTTGCAGGACCAGAGAGAGGGAGAAGGAGGGAGGGTGGGTGAGTATCTCGTGAGATAAATCACAACATCAAATCTTGACGATATCTTATCAGTTTTAGTCCGAACCATGAGATCAAATTTGAACGATTGAGATCGTGCTTCACAGGGTGTGAAGCAAAGGTGCTTCACATATACATTATACCTATATTCATTTATCATCTATCAAACCAAAATGGACCACTAACACTGCTACCCAATTTAAAGGTCGCGTAGCCATTTTTTCCCTTTTAAATTATACAAGTTATTGTTACAAGACATAACTACTTGACATGACTCCAACATTTCCCAAGGTTCTCGAGACCCTTGAGAATTTTGCGGACGTCATGCCACAGAACTTTCAAAGCAGTCACCTTCGAAGCATGAAGTGGACCATGTCATCGACTTGGTCCTCGGATCAAAGCCCCCGCGTGGATTCTTTAGCCCCTTCAGAACTCGCAGAATTCCGTAGGAAACTCACAAACTATTGGATGCAAAATATATTCGGCCCTCGAAGTCTCCAGATGATGCCCTGATTCTCTTTTAAAAAAAGCATGATGGATCCCTCCGAATGTGCATCGATTACCGGACGCGCAACAAGTTTACAGTGAAGAACAAATACCACATTCCCTTGGTGGTGGACTTGTTCGACTAACTTGGTGGTGCAAGATGATTTACAAAGTTGGATCTTCATTCGGACTATTGTCAAGTCCGAATCACGTAAGAAGATGTACAAAAAATGGCATGCGTCACAAGATACAACTCATATGAGTTCCTAGTGATGCCTTTCGACTCATCAATGCCCCGACAACCTTTTGTACTCTCATGAACAAGGAAAGGTTCATGGTTGTCTATCTCGATGACATCATTATCAACAGCCTCACTTTGGAGGAGCATATCGAGCGCATTCAGTAAATGTTCGAGGTGCTGCGGTAGAATCAACTCTACATCAAATGGGAAAAGTGTGCATTCGCTCAACCAGAAGTGCACTTCTTCGGACATGTCGTCGGAAGTGGCAATTAAGCTAAAGATGGACGCCGCGAAGATTCGAGCCAACATGGAGTGGGAGCCGCCGTGCATTTGTTCCTTGGCCTGACGAACTACTATAAGCGGTTCGTTAAGGGGTATTCACATATGACGACCCCTTTGACGAATCTACTTTGGAAGGATGTGAAGTGGGAGTGGATGCCTATATGTTCAGAAAGCGTTCGACACACTCAAGAAGGTCATGATGAAGGAACCGGACCACACCAAGTCCTAGGACGTATTGCTTCTAACTATGTTATCGGAGAAGTTCTTATGCAGGAGGGGCATCCCATGGCGTTTGAGAGTCGTAAACTCAATGACACAGAGCGGCGCTACACTGTTCTAGAGGAGATGACCGCAGTGATCCATTGACTTAGGACATGGTGGCACTACCTACTCCGATCGCACTTTCACATCAAGGCGGATAATGTCACGACAAGTTATTTCGAAACGCAGAAAAAGCTCTCACCAAAGCAAGCAATGTGACAAGATTTCATGACGCAATTTGACTATGTCAGGGAGTACAAACTCGGCAAGATGAATGTCATTGTCGAGGCCCTCGGTCGACGCACGAAATGAGCTCCTCTCGGGCCAACATGACCAAGAGGATCAAGAAGAAATTCGAGTCGGATCCCATGATAAAGAATCTGATTGAGCAAGGAAAGAATGGAAAGACACGTCGATTTTGGGTGGAAAATGGGCTTATCTTCACAAAGGAACGTTGCATCTATGTTCCACTATTTGACAACTTGCGGCGATCATGCAAGAGTGCCATGACTCTAAGTGGGCGGGACATCCAGGCATCCGCCGCACTTTGGCACTCATCGAGGACAACTACTTCTGACCAATGATGGAGAACGAAGTTGAAGCTTTTGTGAAAACGTACCTTGTTTGCCAGCAGGATAAGAACATCAATCAAGTGCCCGACGAACTTTTGAAACCTCTTCCTATTCTAAAGCGACCGTGGAAAAATGTTTCCATATACTTCATCACGGGTCTACCCAAGTCTGAAAGACGGGTACCATCATGGTGGTTGTCGATCAGTTCTCCAAGTGTATCATCTTTGCCGCCAGATCCACTAGTTGCCCTGCCACCGAAATTGAAGCAAGTAATGAAGTATTGGGTCCTTCCTCAAAGCATCGTCAGCGATCGAGATGGGTGATTTGTTGGCAATTTCTAGAAGGAATGATTTAAGATGATGAGCTTCAACCTGCACTTTTCAACGGCACTTCATCTCAACCCGATGGCCAAAATTATATCTTGGAGATCTACTTGCGCGCGACATTATGTTAATGCCAATCAGAAGGATTACTTGAAGCTACTCGATATTACACAATTCTTCTACAACTTGCAACAAAATGAGTCGACTAACCAGAGTCCCTTCGAAATAGTGATGGAGCAGGAACCTCTCACTCCACAGACCATCGCCACTTCTTATGGTGGCAAAGTCCTTGCCGCTCATTGCATGACGAGGGAATGACATGAGCAAAATGATATCGCTCGCACATGTTTGCACAAGACATAGAAGCGCATGAAGAAGTAGGCAGATACTACCCAATGGGACGTCAAATTTTAAGTAGGAGATTTGATCGTTGTGAAGTCAGTCCAACATCTTCAACTAAACGGGAAGAATCTGCACAGGAGCCTCATTAGATGTTATGAAGGCCCATTCAAGATCCTTAAGAAGGTAGGTATGGCGGCCTACAAGCTTGAGCTCCCGCCGCAGATGCAACACCACACAGTCTTCTAAGTCAGCCTGCTCAAGCCTTATGTCGAACACCTTGAAGATCCCGGGCGTGGGGTTTCAAACCGCACCCCGCCGGCCATCTGTCACAGTTCACTGATGAAGTTGAAGACATACTTGCTGTCCATGTGAAGGAGTATCTTATTTGATGGAGAGAAAGACCGGACGCTGACACAAGCTGGGAGACAGTCGAATACTTGTGGCAATTCAAGCAGAAGATTGAAGAATTCGAATCTGCAGCTCTAGGGACGTCGTTGACTTGAGTGAGAGAGAATGTCCTAAGGGCTTTCCCGAGACCACCAAATTATCTTACTTCCTTGTTTAGCCCACTTTTGTATTTTTCCTTGTTTAGTCCACTTTTGTACTTAGTTTTATTTTTAAGTGTAATAGTGACAGTTTTGTAACATGCACCCCCAGCTTATTTTTCACATCACACGTCGTATATCTACCTCACGAGCCTAAGGTATAGGAGGGAAGATCCACTAGTCCTTCCTCGAAGCTCTTTGTAATTATTCTATTTACTCAACAAAGATTTCAAAGCTTCCATAAATTTAACATTGTGCCTCGAGTGTACGGTGGCAACTCACAAAAATTGTAGCATTAAAAAGCTTTCGCAAAATACTCAAAAGAGCTTGTGTAGACGTTGAGCACGTTTCAATGTTGCACAAGTCGGTCAAATGAAAAATGACCCTATGATATGCGCGCGCTGATAGCAGGGGATGACCTTCCTATCGCCGATAACAAGGGCGTCACCTGCAGGGGGAGGCCCCCTCTCCCTAGCGCCGGTAGTAGGGGTGACCCCTGCACGTAGGGCGCGACCCCCTATGCGCGTCGGCAGTGATCGGCGATCGATGTCGGACGCATCGCAGTAGTGGATGAACCCCTAAGCACGCCGATAGCGATCGACGATCGTTTGTGGTCGCATTGCAGCAGGGGGCGACCCCCTGCGCGTGCCGACAATAGGGGCGACCCCTGCGCGTGCGCCGGCAGCAAGTGGGAGACCCCCCGCGCACGCCGGCAGCGGGGGGAGACCCCCCTCGCGCGTTGGCAGCATTGAGGTGATCCCCTACGCGCGCCGACGAGGACAAAGATCTCCCCTCCTTCCTTCTGCGTGCGCCGGTTGCGATGGTCGCCTGTTGCATCACAGGGGTTGTCGTCGTCGCTGCGACTGACGGCCTACGCTTCGTCGGGTGCAGTAGACCCCCTCTCATGCGTGTGTGCAATCTATTTGTTTATCGATGTAGGGTAATTTTGTCTTTTCATTACAAAGTTAACGAAATATTTAATCGAAATCGACGGAAGGATCAAATTGAAAAAATTATTATAGTTTAGGGACCAAAAGAATAAGTTGGTATTAGACATGAAAAATTATAATAATTTAGGAATAGTTTATAAAAATAATCTTTTAAAATTAAGTTTAATGATTGTATTATCTTTTTAAGAGTTAACGCCATCAAATATTCATTTATCATCTATTGAACGAAAATGGACCGCTAACACTGCTACCCAATTAAAAGGTAGCATAGTCATTTTTTCCTTTAAATTTATATAAGTTATTGTTACAAGACATAACTACTAGAATGCGTTTGATTGGTTGATTAATCTCTTCCTTAAAATTCTAGCATTTCAAGAAATATGAATATGATAACTTGGAATCACATTCTAAAATATAAATTTAATTTTGATTTAAGTTCGAAATCTATAGTAGGAAAAGTATCATTGGAATATGAGATGAAACTTGGAATGTGAGATTACTCTCCATTTTTAAAGGAATAAAATTGATTAATTTAGCAAGAATATGATTGTCTTTGGAATGTAATATTATCAAATGCATTCGATACAATACACTTTCAAACGCTGACGATTAACATGCATATTCCAAAACATCCATACAAAACACACCCTTAGAGTAATTATTAAGACACCTCACGTGATAATGATTCTAATTATGTACTATTCTTAGGAGGTTATTATTACTTTAAAAACTATTATCTATTATTATTATTTTTTATGGTGAGTAGGCTATTGTTACTTTAAAAAGTTATTTGTATGAAGCAAGCATGGACGGGTTTATATTTTGTATTAACCTAAATAGTTAACAAGAAAAAATTGAATATAATTTACACAAACCATTAATTAAATTAAGTACAACTAATTATAAATAGGAATATAGTATGTGAAAATAAAACTATTTATGAGTTAATGATTAATTAATCCATAAAAAAATTGACGTCAAAAGCAAAAACAATGCCATCGGACGTAAATAAAAAAAAAAGGCCACATTGATAGAAAAAAAAGGCAGTCAGCTCATCCCTTAAAAAAATAGGAATTTAGAAACGAGTGGATGGGAACTTCGATTAAAGAAGGTTGTCACACTTCAACCCGAAAAAAAAAATAACCCAAAAAATAGGAGGCCATCACACTCTCAAATGTATTCTAATTTAAAGCCGAAATTACAAATGTTACAATAAGTATTTTTTCCCTCCTTTTAAATTTTCTTTCATGCTTATATGAAACAAAAATATTACAATGTTGGTTTTACCTCTCTCACTCATGTCAGATACTACCTCTCACTCTCACGGTAGTTATAGTTACTAATGCTTAAATAAAGAAAGAAAGTTTATTATTATTTTTTTATTTTTTTTCTTTATCTCTCAATGCTTAAATATGTTTACTTTACCTTTGATCTGAATTCAATCATAAGAGCTGATTGGTTTATTTGACCTTTTTATTTTTGAATTTCTTTACATATCGAAATGGTAATAGATTAATATTATCTTGTTATTGTTATTACAATTAAGAAATTACGGTTAATTTCATTTATTTGTCACAATAAATTCATAAAATTTCTTCATAGTTAATATTATAAAAATTGAAGTAGCCTTGTCTCCAGTGTCCGACAATAATTAAGATTGATGATTGTCACCGAAAAATATAACTCTAATTCAATCGTTGTAGGATCAAATACATTTAAGTGATGAATGCATGAAATTTAAAGACACATATACGAGTTTTTTCTCCGATCACAAACATTATGAGATGTACAAATCTTAGAATGAAATTTCTGTGAGAAGATTATGTCAGCATAAAATTTTCTAGGTGTAATTATCCCTAAACTCTTATTAGTTATTCTTTTTTTCCTTATGTTTAAGAACCTTTTGTTCTTACTTATAAAGCAACAATCAGGGAATGATGGTTGGGTTTGTATCTGTCCTCCCATTGGATGCAATTATTTCATGGATTGGATTGTGACGTGCTACCTGAAAATTCAAATTGAATGAAATGATGGAGGGAGGGCTTTAATAATTTAATGCTCCTGGTCATTATATACGTCCACAAGCTAACAAACACACGTAGAAAGCGAAAGAAATGCATTCAAAAAATGTTTGCAAGGCAACTTCCAAATTAGCAGTCAAGGCGGTCAACATGATTACATTAATTTTACTTTTATTATATACATCAATTCGAACAAAAAAAACACCGAAAATAATATATATATAGCTATATTGCTTTTGTTTGTATTCCTCTTTTCTTGAATAGGATTGTTTATATTTGATGTATGGGTTATTTTATAAATCATCCGGAAACTATCATAATTTTTCATACTTTTAAATTATAAACTTATTTTTTTATTCTTAAACTATTACAGTTTTTTCACGTTAGTCCTCCCGTCCACTTATCTTACATTTTTAAATATTTTTTTCTCATTTATGAAAAGACTAAATGACCTCTCCCTCAATAATTCATCAAATAATAAACATAAAAATAAATAAAAGAAAAAAATCTTAGAGCACTTAATTTTTAGGACCAAATTTGAGGGGGGGGGGGGGGGGGCACCGGCACAAGGAACATTTTTTCCTTTTTCATATTTATTATTTAATGTGTTATGGATGGAGGAATAATTTAGTCTTTTCATAAATGAGAAAAATTAAAACAACAAAAAATATAACAGAAGTGGACGTGAGGACTATAGTGAAAAAGTCGCGATAGTTTAGGAATCTAAAATACGTTCGTAGTTTGTGGTTAGATGTAAAAAATTATGATAGTTTAGGGGTGGTTTATGAAAATAATCCTTGATATATTTTGCAAGAAACATGGAGTGGTGCTTTTATTAGCTCATTATAATTGATCATGTATATGTGTTAGTCTTCTTTAATATTGGTTCCTTTTATAATTGTTTAATTCTTTCCCTAGTTGCTATGGTTTATAAATTAATTGCTACGAGTTGATTTTATAATAGTTACTTAGGTTTAATTTAATTTTATGCATGTCAGAAAAAAAAAAAGATTATCAATTTGTGCATTGTTAAGGTGAGTTGAAAAGATTCTTAATCATAATTTCAGTTAAATGCATCTTTTTAATACTTAGATTAGGTTCAAACATGAAAGTACTGATTTCTTCTAGTTATTAATATTAAAGCATGCAAATAAGATTAATTACTTTTTTTTGTAATTTGACTTAGTTATTAATGTTTCATATGATTTTAGTTTGTGAACATTGTAGTGGTGGAATCCATGAAAAGTCTTGATAACCAAATCATCTTATTTAATACAAGTGAGCAATTTCTTAAACTGCATTTTTTTAGTTTGATTTAAAGCTAACACTTACCTAACTTCTCAATTAGCAAGTTCAATAAGGTCTTAATTAGCAAGTATCTCGAACCTTGAAGGAACTATATTTTTTCATCATTATATTACTTTACAACTAGTGCACTTTTTAGTGTATGTAAACGGCACCAATGGTCTTAAAAGGCATTTGAACATTGCACTCAATGCTCTTTCTAATTCTCCTTCTAACTTCAAGGTTGTCTTACATGCTTAGTGACACTCCTTTCATATTTTCAAGGATGTAGGAGTAATGGATGTACCAAGACATCCACTTCGTTTAGAAATTGTCATTCCTCTTAACCATGATACTCACTTTTGATTGTTCCAATAAGTTTCTATCATATCATGGCTTAGTAGTGAGATCAGTGTCATATTTTTCATATACCTTCGCATTACGATCGCCCTAGCAACAAATTTGAGAAGTAAAAATAATTTATAAATATCATTTTGTAAAATCTGAAATGATAAATAAGTCGAGTAATGAAAATTTTAATGATCTTCCATGTCGTTCCCAGGAGAAACCATTTGTTTTCTCTCGTGTGGGTCTTCTCATGAAATTTTCAAAATTTAAGAGGCCTCCTCGTATGATGCCTTTCATGGTACGTATTTTTAAGTTCTATCATGATGTACATTGTTTGTCTCATGGTGAATTTCTTTTTCCATGGATGTTTCCCTCCTGTTTACATAGATGAAAAATATTTTACCACATTTATCTTCTTTTTTATTTATCTACTTTGTTTTCTTAGTTATTCATCAATTCTCAACGTTCTATTCCCAATAATATTATATCTAAAGTTAAGATAACAAAAAATGATATTTCATTATGATGTTAATGCTCTTGATGGGATATGAGGTTCTAGTCTAGAAGTTATGGGGTTCTTTTCAAATTTGGACTTCACAACTATATATTAATATCCTTTGTTGAAAAAACAATTGACGATATTTTGAAATTATCCTTTCCTACACAAAGTCAGCATGAGTCTTAAGGCATTTTTACTCTCATAAGGCAACACATTTTAGTTTTACATTAACATCATTTTATGATGAGCTTATCGTGGACATTATTTCATTATTTTACTTGTTTTATTTATTTTGCGTAAATCTACATTTTTTCATTGTTCATTATCCCTCACACAAAAAGAAATGGTAGAATGACAAGAAGTATATACATTTGATTTGAAGACAAAACAAGTCAAAAGAACATATTATAGCCTTAATAGTGGTCATGAACAATGTAGTTTGACATACTCGATTTTACAATTCATTCGCTTTGACTTGTGACAATTATCAAATGACCTAAGTTTTTTATATTTATTTTCAATATTATATACTTTGAAGGAAAAAATCACACAAGTTTGAATTCAAATAAATAATTTTGTCGCAAATCATAGTAGATTTATCAAAACCATAAACAATGGCTTGTATTCTCACCAACTCTTTTGCATGTCATGACAATGTCATTATCAAAATAGTTATAGAGAAGATAAATATAATGTTGCATGCATCACAACTTCTTTTCCTTCCATGTCAAGACCAATGAGGCCACAAGAATTAATACTTATAGGATCATTAGATTCAACTTAGGCCATTACAACCTTAATGTGGGCATCGACATTGATATTTCAAGTTTAATACCAAGTGGCAAATCAGAAACATGTTGAAGTAGGCGAAGTAGAAGATGATGGTATGATTGGAGACTTCCGAAAGATTACATTGGATCATTGTCGACCTCAATTTGTAGCATCGTGCTCACGATCGTTCATCCTAGACAAACCACGTCGGTTACGTTTGCTGATTACGCTCAACAATCACTATCATATTCATTGATTGCATTCTTGTAACATTCAATGACTAGATTCGTCAGTTGTCGCGCTAGCTTTTCTTGAACAATCCACTCGAGTTGCCTCGCCCACCAATTGTGCTCTTGACTATCAATACATTCTGCCAACAATCATATATGCATTAATTTTGTGAACCATGATTTTGACTCTCAGCTCGATGTCATGACAACCATAGTCATAAACTGATATATCCTACTTGAACATTTGCATTTATAGCATCTAACACTCCCACTATTTATGTAATGTGAATATGACATGCTACTTTGAAGTTTATTATTCATGGAACTTCATCTTGAATCATTTTTTTTAGTTTCATTACGCCACTATATTTAATTAATGTCCTAACTAAGTTTTTTGTGAGAAAATAAGTCGTATATTACTTGTGCTTGTACACACATAGATCATTTTAGTTCTTTCTCCAACACTATATCTTAAACATTTGATATTCTATCTTAATATACTTTCCCTTGGAACTATTTTCTTCACTATTTATAAACTTATTGTTGCATGGTCATCATGTATCATTGAAAGTACTCCACTTAAATATGTGATATTCTATTTTAATATGTTTTCTTAGTAATTCTTTGTTTTATTGCTTATCAAGTGTATTTCAACATGTGTCATCACATAAAATTGGTAGTCGATCTCTCGGTAGATAGAGCTTTGGTCCCATAAGAAATCATTTGATTCATACTTCGGAAATGACTACCATACTACAAGCAATGTATTTGACTTTATGTGTGTGTTATGCCATCCAACATAAATAAGTAATATCATGTAGTTTTTTTATAATTAATGTCCACACAAAAGTTTACATTCTAATAATTTATAGCTTCAAGTGTGTTAGCTTGCTATATCATCCTCAACTGCACTATGCTTTTAGATATCGTGGTATCATTTTAATGACTTTTTAGTACATCTTTACATGATTATTATGATATCTACTAACTAAACTTACTAAAAGTGTAATAAGATCTTCTACACAATATGTTATATATTAGTCTTCCCAATTCTTGTGCATATGAAACCTCTAAAGGCTTATTGACGTATAGGACAATTATAAAGATGATATTCCTATGTAGCAAGAGCCCATTAGTGGCTTATTTTCATGTTTTACTTTGAATTGCTTCTTTCTTGGTCCAAGATTTTTGCTATAGTGCACCTCATGAGCTTCTTTAGCTACATCTATAGTGTCTTTAGCTTCAAAGACTTCCATTAGATTGAGGATTAGTGATATCAGTCATATCTTGCTGTATGAGTAACTAGTAGAGGTGCTTAACGAATCGGACGGGCCACTAATAGACTTGGTCAATCGGATGTTAACCGGATATCGGACGGACCCGATTAACCCATTATCTTATTAGATGGATATTGGACTGTCCAATAACTGTTTAACTTCATCCGCCCCGTTAAGACATATCGGACCTTAACGGTCGGGCCGACAATTAAACGGGTCGGACTAGTTCATTAATTTTTTTTAATATTTTACAATATCTTGAGAAAATTATCTATCCTATAAAACATAGTAAAAAACATCATAATATGTTATTCCTTAATTTATTATTATATATTTTTCATTATGTTGTCAATATAAATGAGAGAGACAAAATATTATGTGATTTGGCTTATAGCCTACGTTCACGACTGAAGTAGTTCGAAAATTTATTATGTTGAAAATGAAATATTACATATTTGGTATCATATTGAGTAAATTAATAAATTATTGGTATTTTAGTAAAAATTAATGAAATAATAAATTAAATTAATAAAATAAAAACCACTATTTCAGTAAGTTCCGCATGCAATCATTTTGTTCACATGATATATTATATGTATTTTACAAGCATTTTATCTATAAAGGAGTAGTTGTACGTTTGTTTTTATTTTTCATTGTACTATTGTTTAACATCATTCTACAAAGCAAGAACGTTCTTATGGGTCCTAAAAACCCAGTGAGGTGATATTTCATGTATATTAATATGAAAATGTCATTCTTTTGACCTGTTACTCATGAGCCTTTATTTGTGCAATTGTATCTTCTTCATGAAGCACCATGGCAAGGGAATAAATGCTTGACTCTAGATTATCATTCATCAATGTGTACTGACTTTTCCTACTTCACATGTCCTAATTAAAGCTATTCATGTGTTCCATGTTTGCTATCTCATAAGCTATCAATTTTTGCATTATTTTTATTTAACGTATATTCTTTTAAGGATCACAAGAATATTATGAGTACAAGTAATATTCAATTTGAATAAAATTTAGTTTCCAATTTTTTTTCAAATAATCAATCAAATTCTACATTTAACAATGTAATTATAATAATATAAAATAACATAATGCTATAATAATAATTTAATTACTAAAATGAATACAATGTTTCGTTGATAATATATAAAATAAGATAAAATCTAAATAACTATCCAAACCAAATAAAATATATTCAAATATAAAAAATAAGATGTAGGCAGATAATAATTACTTAGAGATATAACTTTGCATAAAGTTAAAAGTTTAATAATATTATAATATAAATAATTTATAATTTAGAGAAATTAATTTTACAATGTTATTTAATCTTGAAAAAAATATGTGAATGATTGATAACATTAATTAATGATCACAAAGACTTTTAATTTGTCTAAATATAATTTATTTTGTTATTAACAAAAATATATAGTAAATCTATTTGAAAATAATAAATTCATACAACATTAAATAAGTAAAATGAATAAGTTAATTAATGTGATAAACTTAATAGTAAAGACGGAGAGAGGAGAGAAGAGATAAAGGGAACAATTCATCAGCAATTAGGGGTCATTACAAACACTAATATCACTGAAGCAAGGCAAAGTAGAAGACAATGGCGATTGTAGACTTCTAACGAATGATGCGTTTATTGTTCAACCTCAATTTATAGCATTGTGCTGACTACTTATCGACTATACTTAGATTGGGACATGAATTATTTCGACTTGAAAGTTAATTATTAGTTATACAAAGAATCATAAATTTAAAGATGATCGCATTGCTTAGTGAATGACCAATTAATAATATATTCAAAATTGAATAACAGTAACACACAAAAACAATTTTGTTAAAAGGTTAAACAAAAGAGTTCTATAACTTTGTAGCATTATCATAAGCCTATTAATTACCATCCAATTTATAATTGATGGTGTTATCACTAATTGGTCAATATCTTGATCCATCGTCCATTATGAACCTAAAGGTAATTACTATGCATAGGACGGTGTTACCCTTTAAAAAAGGTAGCCCAAATATTATTTTCCAAAATGATGCTATATTATTCATGTTACAAATAATAGAGAGATTAGCTAATAAAGCATAAACAAATCATCCCAATATATGTAGAATAGAAAGTATTTTTTGGGAAGTGACGATATGCTCCTACATGATCGTCGTCCAAGATTGTCATAAAAAAGATATTCCCAAGAGCCTTGAGATGCTCTCATATCATTACTTGAAGGATTAAGTTGCATGCTCATAACATGAATAATAGAGGGTCTCTATTTATATGAAAAAAAACTCAGTTTGAAAGATATCGTAAACTTTGCAAGCCACCAAACAAAAATTTTGGAGTTAATTAAAATATGAAGTTTAAATATACTCTAACTTTATGATTTCAATTGTAATATATTTTTTCATGATCTATAACATATGATAAGCATAGAAGCTCTTATAAATATTTTTTTTCTTAAGATCTTTGATTTTTAAAAATGGGTTGAAGCCATGTCCGATGAAATATGGTAGTAAGCAAATAGGAATAAGAAAATGAAGTTAATAGCTCATGATAAGGGAGTCGCCACGTTTGATTCAGAGGAACTCAAGTTGAAATCAACAATTTATTTTCACAATCGTAATACTACTTTAACAACCCATGAATATTTGATTCATTATATGTTGCCTCTGTGCTTCTGATGTTACTATACGACTCGCTATTTCTCAACCTTCAAATTTAAACTTCTCTTAGTGTCATGATACTCAGTTAGGATGTATGGAATATGATAATTATTGGTCATAATAGTTCTTCATGACTCATATGACTATATGCTATTTTTTTATTTGGTTTACATGCTAATAATTAAATTTTATGTAAAGGGGCATGAAATTGTGATGTCACTTTTTTTTATCTATATGTTAATATTTTTTTTGTTAGATATGTGTTCTACATGTAATGATTCATAAAAATCGTCTATCATTGTCATGACTAGCTAGTAGCTATTTGTGTGTATAACTTCATATATGATCTTTCAAATATGAAATTGATTTTGTTTAATATGATACTTCTTAGAGTCATTTATTCATCTTTTCTAAGCAATTTTGCTTATAAAATATAACCATCATTTCATAGATTATTTACTAAAAAAATACATTAAGTAATGACTAAAACATATGCATGTTATAGCAAATTGATCAAACTAAAATTACAAGTATAATTATATGTCAAACTATGCAAATATCAAATAATTTGTATAATATTGATCCATAAATTTCTTTCGATATCAATAGTACTTTCATTAATTTATTTCTACAGGGAAAGCATTAGAAGTAAAATTTACCAATAATTGATATATGATACATGCAAAACAAAACACAATACTAACAAAAGCACTATGTTGAATGAAGTAATAAACAACGAGAAGAGAATAAGATTAATTTATCTTTTCTTCCATATTAAGTTGTGATTAAGGCACTTTATAACATATTTTTAACATTTTTTTATTTTAGTTGATTTTTATAACTTTTGGCATTGCATACATCATTTATTTATCAATTTAGTGATTTTATTTTAGTCAGTGATCTACTCATTTATCGATGTTATTTTGCTAATGAATACCATAAAAAATAGTGAGTGAGTGAGTGAGTGTGTGTGTGTGTGAGTGAGTGAGTGAGTGAGTGAGTGAGAGAGAGAGAGAGAGAGAGAGAGAGAGAGAGAGATTTTAAAAAGGATTGAGGACTTATAAGAAATGTGTGTTATGACACAATGACTTTTAATACACAATAAACTTATGTCACAATTAGAAGCTGTGACTTTGCAATTCATCCACAATATGACAATGTTTATTTGTGCACCTTGACAAGCCTATACAAATCACAACATGAACTCAAAAGCCATGACAATAAGAGTCATGATAGAGCTTGAAGATGTTGTGATTAATTTAATTCGCTGTTATGAATTCATGACAAAGTCAAAATATATGATGACTTGGGAGTTACTGTGATCACAATTTTCATATGCGCATGAATTATTTTATTGCATCATGATCGGACAGAAGTTTATGAGTTGCGATTGTTTGATACTACTATTCCACATGTCCACTTTTGAATGGTTTGATGTTCAAGTCATAAGGAAGCAACTTTCTTATCATGAGAAATTTGAAGTTTATTGTAAAAAATCTTATTTTTAATTGTGTGGAATTTGTTTTGGTAGCACGACATCACCATTATAATAACTCTTCTCCTCTCTCGTCGACATGCCCAGCCTATAAATAGGGGTCCAAAGTAATCAAATTAAATCATGCAATCAAGTCATCTTAGGAAATTGATCTTACCTTACTTGTGATTTCATTTAATATGGTAATTTTATCTTTTCATTATGTTATACTTTTCTTTCTTTTGAAAATATATTGCTATTAAAATAAATTTTAAATAATTTTTTATCTTGTTATCTTATAAGTTTGATCAATTATTTTTCATTAATTAAACATTCTTTACTAATATAATTATATTAATTGAATGATTAGTGCACATGCTAGCAATTTATTTTGCTAATCATTTATTTGTAATTAGATGACAGATGAGATACGATTTGCTTTTTAAAAAAATAATATAAAAGTTAATGTTGTCAAAAGACAGAGGAAAAGATAAGAGATGTTCATATAGGATAAAGGTACTATGTACCTAAGTATTCTCTTTCTATCATTTTGAAGATAAGAGTAAAAACAAATCTAAATTTATTTGATCGATTGAATGCTTCTCAATATAGATTACCTAATTAAATATCTTATTTAAAAGTTCATGTAGGCGCTTCAATCGAATCAATTTGTAACTTATTTTAATTAAAATGTATTAACAATGCAAACATATCAATCGAGTAAACATATTCTAATTCTCAATCGAGAAGATAAATATGTGATATGAAATATCTATTAATGAACCAATCGATTAAAATTAAGCAATTAAGAAGATAGCATTGATAATAGTAATCATACTCGGAACAGTTTAGAAAATTAAATCATATTCAAAGATATAATGAGGTTCAACGAAACTAACTAATATTCTACTTAATAGATACAAAGATGGGTGCTTATGTTTAAACATTGAAGTTCTTATGTAAAAAAAGAAAAAAAGTTTGTGTTATTTCTCCAAAAAGAAAAAGTAAAAAAGAATGAAAGAGTAAATTGTATGTACCAAATTCAACTTTTGATATGAAAATTTGTATGAACTTTTATCTTTGTCTAAAAAGTCATAAACTTTTAAATTACTGATAGTAATAACATATTGTTAATATCAATTCCCACATTTTAGGCTTATAACGACAAAGTCGCATAAATTTAATAACAAAACACTACTTTTTATGATTTTTTAAGTTTCTGTGGTATGTAACACATTTATGTGGCAATTGGTGAATTAATATTTAACATTGTTTCAATAAAAAATATAATAATTGCCTACATCTGCACGTACGAGTTTAAAAGTTTATGACTTTTTAAGCAAAAAAAAAAGGATTGATACGGGATCGAAAGACAAAGTTATGCTTTCATACAATTTAATGGTCAAGGATCAACATTCGGCGAGAAAACAAAAGCTATTTATCAACTATATACAATTGGTAGGACAACAAAGCTGATGTTCTCATTAATTGCAGCATGACATTTAGCATGCAGCAGTTTGGAGTTTAAGCTTGAACTGTGTTCAGATATTTATTAATGCCTGCATGGACCATGAGCAATTGCTGCGATGCACAATCCCATGCATGTTGTAGAAACTAGAAAGACCATATGTATGTCTCTTTGGACTCGATGTGTCAAGGCATTTATTAAAGCTACAGAAAAAAGAGACCTCGTCAAAGGTGTGTGAGCCCAAATCTAGAGATGTCGCGAGTGCGTTGTGTGGCTGTAGATATATAAATATATTATCCCCTTAAAAATCATATACATATATATATATATATATATATATATATATATATACATATATATATATATATATACATATATATATACTTTTCTTATTCAATTTGGTCGTGTCCTCTACCACATCGTAGTCACGTTTGTGGGAATGTATGCATCTTTTAGCATGCACCCATGAGGTCCACACCTCACATGATGCATATCTTGAAGGAGGAGGAGTCCAAGCCGATCCAATCCCATGCTCCGCCATCGAACTTCCTCTCTCGCTCATTCCATCCCTTCTTTCTTGGTCCAAATGCTTGTGGACCTTCAACAGCTAGCAGATGAGGAAAAGTGTGATATATGGCATGTGACAGGAGATGGAATTAATGATGAATGAATGATGTCAATCGAATTTTGTTCGAGTGCCAAGATTGCATTAGATCTTCGCAAAAAATCCCCCCTGGTCATTTGAAATATTATATAAGATACAATGGCATTGAATCAATAAAAAAAAGGGAGAATTGTATTGATGGGAGTTTTCAAATACTTAGAGTGAACTAAGGATAATTGGCACAATTAAATAGTGGAGTAGTGTCTTGAAATTATTGGTGAAGTCATCATTTTTTATCATAATTTATCATTTTCTAACATCGAATTAATAAGATGCTAATCACTTTGAACATAAATGAGTTTCGATCAAAATAAAAAAAAAAGAAATGCTTTAGTGACAGCTAGATTCCTAAAAAAAATGCTTTAGTGACATCGATGTTCACATAATCATACTAATCTTCTTCTTCTTTTTTAATTATATTTCTAAATATTTCTCCCCTTTATTCATTTTAAAAACCCTTGTGCCAGCTGCAAAGTAAGAGAAAAGGACTCATGATAGAGGCATTTTTCTACATGCCAAAAAAATCTGTGATTCTTTTTCGCTCATATTTAGAGTTAACATGGAACACATGAATTATTTCATTTAATGTCATATTAACGAGGATTCGAATATGAGTTTACATGAGATGTGACTTCTTTGCAATTATAAAAGAAGGCACATGCGCCTAATGCAAAATAATATAGAAATAAGGGAGTACATAATATATACATCTCAAGTTTGAGATTTATGTATACATAATACATATATTTTGTAAATGCCATCTGAAATAAATTTTATTAGTGAAAATTGAATTCAAAATTGCCCGAACTTGTAAGTCCACGATTTCATCAAACTTTTTATATTATGACACTATTTAGAAAAGTAAAGTATTGAGTAGCATATAGTATTTTGATTAATTTAAAATATTAGTATAAGTTGTTGATAAATACTTTTTCCTGTAGTATTTAAAAATTACAAAACATTATAAATTATCTACTAGTGATTTCATATTTTATTCTTATTATATCATCATACTTTCTTAAATAAATTTTTTTATTAAATTGTTAAACATCGTATATTACTTATTATTTTAATATATCACATTTTTAATCTTACTTATGATCCAAATAAAATTATTATTTTAAAATAATATTTTATACAGGAATAATAATTCTAAAATAGTAACAATTGAAATATTTTTTATGAATTTATGTTAATGTATAAGTATAAACTACTTAAATAGTTATGTTTATCAAATAATTTTTATTAACTTTATAAATAAAAATAATATTTTATATAGGAATACTAATTCTAAAATAGTAACAATTGAAATATTTTTTTATGAATTTATGTTAATGTATAAGTACAAACTACTTAAATAGTTATGTTTATCAAATAATTTTTTATTAACTTTATAAATAGTTAATATTATTTATCGATTAATATACTATTAGCTATTCCGTTATCAAATCATTTTTTCCAATCAATCGTTAAGTTTGTCTACGAGAGTCTAGTTGACAAGAGCATGAAGTATGAACCCATAAAATAAGGAAAGAATGAAAAAGAGATTGTTTTATGAAGTATGAATTCTGAAAAAAAAAAGTAAAGAAGAAGAAAAGAGACTGTTTTACATGCACGTTGAGTGAATAGTTGGTTAACCTGAGCGCTCTACTTCTGAGAGGTCACCTCCCCTAATGCCGAGTAAGGACATAACATAAAAGCCAACAGAACACTGAGAAAAAAACATACAAAGATGCAGTCATGTCCTTTGTGCCTTTCTAGGCGACTCTTTTCAGAGACGCACGTAACGTACATTAATTCTCTCTCTCTCTCGGTAAATTAAGAAATCGACATGTGGCTGGTGACCGTGCTAATTATTAAGTCATCTCTCGGCAGCATTAATAAAGTCCTGTAAAGTTGGCGAACAAGGCATCTAAATCCTCAAAATTCATATATATTATAAACATGAAGAGCAGAAGAGCGACAAAAACATCGAGCAAAATGCAGCTTTAAACCCTGAAGTGAGCTGCCATTGTTGAACTAACACTCGGAATATATGACGACCATACTTTGTACAGACAGAAATGGAGGGGACAAGAGATCTCAATGGAAGCTTGCAGCGAAAGGAGAGGCCAGAGACATCAACTGAAGAAAATAAAAGAATCTGGCTTCCTCAGCTCAAGAATTTATCTACAAATCGGACTGGAGGAGCAGGTGCATGATGCATGCATGGCCGGTTCCTCCTCGTCTGACTGAGTTCCTCAGGGATTATAGATCCTGTCTCCGCACTTGCACGACCACTTCATGGGCTTGTAGTTGGCGCCGTAATCCCCATAATACGCGTCCGTCCTGACGCTTGCTGTTTCCGACTGCTTCCTACTGCTGCCCTGCGCCTGTGGGATCACCGGCACCTGAACAGGTTCGCAGCGGCCGCAAGCGACGCACCTTATTGCCTCACACCTCGGGGGCCTGGATCCTATCAGAGCTCTCTTCATCACCTTCCCCTCCTGATCTGCAACCTGAGAATGCCGACGCGGAATTGAGAGGGTGGAGCTGCATGCATGCAATTGCAGATCGAAGAAATGGATCAATTACTTACGGGCAGTTGCCTTGGGCTCGCAATTCCTTGAAGCATAGAGAACCATCTGCCTGCAAGAAGGACCTCAAAAAAATTTCTTACTGTGCAGAAGAAAGAAGGATTAACGTGCACTGCAGATTCATTCCTGAGTTGCTCACCTTCCACTGGGTGTTGAGCTTGAATTGAGCTCCAGAGAAGCAACACCGAAAGGAGAACTCTGAAGGGTTTCTGTGGTTGGATGCAGTGAGGTGGAGCTCTTCTCATCCTCTTGCGAAAGATTGGGCCAACAAAGTTCTCTGAATTCAGATATCAAAGGGGACTGAGCGCCGAGACTGTGATACTGAGAGACTACTGGCACAGAGGAGATGTGGATTTAAGCAGACGAAGGCTAGTGAAGGCAGGTACTGAAGGCACTCATGTTGATATAAAAAATAAAATAATGATAAATAATAGATATCAAAATGCCGTAGGCCCTCATTTTGAGGAGAATATAAAAAACAAGAAGAAGAAAACAAGAAAAAACAAAGGGGTTCAAGAACATTAAAAAAAGGTGCAATAATAGATATCTAATTTTTCTCAACTAAAGGAGACAAATTTGTTAGGTTTTTTTTGCGGTACATAAGGAGGTCTATGCACTTCATATAAAAAAATCAAAAATTAAAATTACAAATAAATGAGTACATACATTTTATTGATAGAATTCGAACCTATAATCAATTGAATTTAGTGATTATTTTTTGAATAAAAATTAGTGATTATTTCAATATGAACTTTTATATACGATGATTAAAATTTTATCATGATATATTCTTTTTTTCATAAGAATTGAATATTTTTCTCTTATTCATATTGATAAAAAAAAATTATCATATTAAATTATTATATTCCTACTTTATTGTCTTAATTATTCATTGATACTCGGTGTATTCTCGACAAATTATTTTACATTAGTACTCATTTTAGTAAGCATTTCTTTTACACTTTAGTGGCTTATTTCGAATTCGAACCCGTAATCTTAGTATAATTGAGTGAAATCATTTGCCACCTAAAAGCGCTCGTGGGCGTGGTTCAATTTTGGTTTTTACAACTTTGGAATTATGCACACACTATTCCCATGGATTTCACTCATTCATTGTTTTTTTTTCTCCCTCCTTTTTTTATTTTGGGACAATTGAAAAATAATCTAAATGAGTGTTTCACATTCGATTCCCACTCGGGAAAAAAAATCACCTCATATCACCTTTTTTCTCTCTGACAGCTGACGTGTCGGTGTGTCCCAATCCCCTTCTTTCCACCTTTCAATTTCTGCACGATTCAAATAGTAACGAAGTCACATTTGACAAAAAGCGAAATTGAAATTATGAAAAAAACTTTGAAAGTTTGTCTTTAGGTGTCTTCGATTGGTTGATGCAAATATAGTTTTCTTTTTGCAATCGGAAAATAGCAAAGTTAGTACTTATTCAATCAAAATATATATAGCACAATAATCAAGAGAATATGCTGGGGTAACAACAAAGTTATCCAACTACATTACCCCCTACAAGCATACATACATATACATGTCCGAATTATAAATGGGGGACCAAGTGAGAGATGGGAGAAGGTTTTACTCCGAGTACAAGGCAGCCCCACGCATGCACAAGGCCAGAAGCGGACACTTGACAACAGCTGTGTGTCCCTTAACCATCTCGACCCCCCTGCCATTAATACCTCTTCCCCACTGCTTGCTCTATGTTGTGTTGCCCCTTTGAATGTTGTTGGAGTAATCGTGTGCACCCCAACACGCCAATCTCTCTCTCTCTGCATTACATACATGAAGAGTAATATACGGATGATTTTTTAACTTTGAGTCAATTTTTAATTGATCTTCCAATTTTAATTTATAACTAAAATGTCCATTATCTTTTATTATCTTACACGATTAGTCCTTTTGACCGGTGATAGTGAGTTTTCCGATTGCCTTGCATATGTGGCCGACACGTGAGCCGTTTCTTTCTTATTCACATTATTTAAGTCATCCACCTAATTTAATGTTCCAAAAAAGGTAAATTATACGGATCATCACTCAACTTTGAATCGATTTCTAAACGGTCCCCCAACTTTGATATTATTGCACGATTCATCCACTTGACCGATAAGAAATAGCCTCTCAATTATCTTACGACGTGACATAATAAAATATAATAAAAAAATTTAACTAACTGACATCACATAATAAAAAATATTATATGAGGAGTGTCGGTCCCCCTCTCCAAACTTGCCCTTTGGCGAGCTGGCATAGGGAGCACCAATCCTCCTCTCCAAGCTCGCCCACTGGCGAGCTTCGCACAAGGAGCGCTAACGCCTCCTTGCAAGCTCGTCAGTGATTTTAAACGACTCAAAGTTGAGAGACTATAAAAAATAAAATAATAGGAGTGCCGACGAACTCGCGAGGGAGTGTTTGTCCCCCTTGTGCGAAGCTTACTAGTAGGCGAGCTTGGAGAGAGGGGCTGATACTCCTCCTCTGTCAGTTCGTCCGCGTCCTGAAAATTTTATAATATTTTTTATTATATGATGTTAGCTAGTTAAAATTTTTTATTATATTTTATTATATCACATCGTAATCGAAAGATTATTTTTTATCGGTCAAGTGAATGAATCGTGCAATAATATCAAAGTTTGGAGACTATTTAGAAATTGACTCAAAGTTGGAAGACGATCTATGTAATTTATCTGCTTTGAAACGTTAAATGATGTGGATAACTTAAATGACGTGGATGAGAGAGAAACGACTCATGTGTCGGCCACATACGTAAAGCAATCAGAAAATTCACTATCACCGATCAAGAGAACTGATCGTATAAGAAAATAAAAGATGAAAAATATTTTGATTATAAAATAAAGTCGGAAGACTAATTAAAAATCGACTCAAAGTTGAACTGAAATGAACAGAGATACATATATATGTGTGCACAGTTAGTGTGATCTGCACAAACAGTATGCTTGCTGTTTTTCCTCCTCTGCTGAAATGCAGGAGTGAACTTTTTAGAGTAGAGCTATCACATTTAATGCACAATGAGGAACTGTCCTTTCTTTTTATGCAATTTTGATATCAATTGATATGAAGGGCAGGCAGACCATGTGGTACAGTGATACTTGCTATTTGAGTTGAACTGCAACCAGAAAAGAACTGCAGTACATGAATGATGAGTCCTACTTCTTTGAACTGCACAAGTTTCAGTCATGATATCGGCCAATAGTCATAAATATATATGTACTTATGCATATATATATATATATTAGGTATTTATGTGCATGTATAACATTTGAATAAATTTGTTTGTATCTTATTTTTTCTGTTATATTTGGCAACTCAATTTCGCGTGCAGCATGGGCAAATAGGCCAAGCCCAATCCATCAGCCATTGTCATTTGAAGATGTAACATCGACCGTCAGATATCAAACGAACGGTTCTCATTTTTGCTAAGCAGCCTCCTTAGCAAAGCTGCTAAGGAGGCGCTCTTTACCCTTTTTTTCTTTTTCTTTTTTTTTAACTCTAGTAGTCAGGATGTGACTAAAAATTTATTCACCCTAAGAACATATCCTAACTCAAAAAAATTGATTCGACTTTTTTTTTAAATTTAGATAGCCATTAAAAGAAAATAACTCCGCCTATATTTTATAGCCGGTCCCAAGCCCGGATAAAGGAGGTGGGTTGTGTTAGGCCCCGACAGCCAGCATAAAATCCTGTCGAATCTGTATGATCCATGTAGCCGACCCCACCTAGTGGGATAAGGCTTTATTGTTGTTGTTGTAGATAGCCATTAAAAATTAGGTTGGTTTTTAGAACATGCAAAACCACCCTATGGCTTCTAAGAAGAAAAAAAAAGAAACAGAGAATCCCGGTCCAAAATAAATGTTTTTCAAAAATGTATTATAATTAAAATTAATAATAATGATTAATTTTTAAAAATAAGATAACTAAAACCACCCTATGGTTCCTAATCATTTAGATTAAGTATATTATTGGCTTAAATTGTTATGGTATAATTGAATGTGAACATTATCAAATTATTAATCTACTTTAGTGAAATTGAATATGAATTACTTTGAATTGTAGCGTGGTAATATTACTTTGATAAAGTTAGAAGAAAAAAAATAAATTGAATATTTAATTTTAAGCCTTTTCAAACGTTGTGCGATCAATTTATAATAGGACCCGGTGAATCGAGACCAACTAGATCAATTACTTCTTAAAAAAGAAAGGATTTTACAATCTTTAAAAATTATCCGAAATTTATAGGTCATTTCTTCGATATTGCTAATAAATCATTTATCATATTGAAGACACGATTAGTTCTCGTCCGGGAAAAGAAATCAAGCTAATAGTACATGAATAGGGGAGTGTTCAATGTTTCCATATAATAATCTTTGAACTGTAAACGAATGAAATAATTCACAAATGGAGAATAGCATTTAAAAATATAAAAAATATACTAGACTAAAAGTCAACTGTCTTTCCAACTTTTCTCAAACGTTTTCTTATAGGAATAAAAGATAGCATTTTATTTTTGAAATTCAGCCTGATTAATTTTTTTTAACATTATAATTATTGAGTTTTAAGTTAAACTCGCATATTAGATTAACAATAATATTTGTACTATTTAAAAAGATATATAATAGAATAAAAATAGCAAAATAATGCATTTAATAAAGAAAAATGACTCGTCGCTATGCTAGGAATCCCACAGCAGAATCTCTATCTTGAGACAACTATAACTTATTAATAATGTATTCCAGATTAATGATCCATGGTGACTCCATTTAAGTAATATTATCTAAAGTGGCATCCTAGACACATGAATCCGCAACATTAAGCAGAGTAGCTTTTTAAATAAACTATTACAGACCTAAATCTACAAAAAAAATAGTTTTTTTTACTTACTAAACAAGATATAGTTAATTCTAAAAAAATAGTTAGGTTCTATAAATCAAAGCTTAATTTTTTAAAAATAAAATTTGCCTAATAATAAAAAAGTAAATCTCAAAACTTTTTCACCACGATTATTTTGAGTTTTAAGAATAAAATCAGCTCCAAATGCCTAAGTGCATAGATCGAACTTTCGTGGCAAAATAAAATGATAAATCAATTTTATTTTGTGGGTTTAAAACTATGCTGTTTAAATGCTCCCCATCCATCTCAACCATTTCAAGTAGGCCGAGACCAATTAATAAAGCCTTGGCCCAATAAGTTAACTCGGACTTTTGATAGCAACATGAAATGCCATGATCATTTTTTTCTCTCTCTCACGTGTGATACAAGAAAGCAAATTGGAATCTGACTCATTTATTTATTTTAGTAATTTTAATTAATAACGATGTATTAAGTACGATTACATATTAATATATGATTTAATGCAATGTAAGTCAGCATTAAGCATTTGAAGGTATCAATAGGTCTCAATTTAAACATACTCATTATCCTTGGATTTCTTTTGTTGCCAAAAGGAACATCCGTACTGACTTCCTTTTTCTTTTCTCAGAGTTAAAAAATGGCATTATATTCTACCGACAGTTTCATCCATCGATCCCAATTCGGACAACAAAATACATGTGCAAATCTGCCTTAAATTTTGTCATGCACCTTCACAAAAAAAAATTGTGTTTTTTTTTATATTCATAACATTAGGAAATAATTGCATGTTCTTGATATAATAAGGCCGAGAAGTCCCGGTCAGATGCAGGGACACCATGATTAAAGTCGGCGAAAGACACGAAGCTTTCGGCCCCTAACGTCACTGTTCAAATATTTAAGTGATGGCAATTGTTCTTATTCATGTGTATGCAGTATGCACACAAGAAGGCAAAATATCACACATAATGTGTCCTTTGTTTCTTGTGCAAGTTGCATGACATTGAGATGTTCCATTAGCTCATGATCAACTTGCATGATTAACTAGGAAATTTCCAACTTTCAACTATATATCCCCTTTGCCAAATTAGTAAACTGATGCTGTGGACCTGCATTTATGTTTCTCATGTCTTCACAATAATTGTATGTGAAAGATATGTAGTCAGTAATCCCCATGCCTTCATAATTTGGTGGATCGGTCATTTTCTAATTATTTGACTTCTTTGTAGAAAGAAAACATTGTATTTTTACATTTACAGGGAAAAAGTTTTCAAGTGTTATAGTTGGTGTGAAACACTTTATTTTTATTATAACTACTTTGATAATCGTGTATCATAATAAGCTTAACCATTTTAATTCATAAAATGAGCAAATACATGCTCATAGCATACTAATCTAAAATTGCATAGAGTTGTAAAAAAAAGTCTCACTAAATTAATTAAATAAGTAAATTAAGGATTTGATCTTGATCATCGATTAATTAACTAGTCATTATTACGATCATACCCACTATTAGTTTATAAGATAGTCGAATAAATATTGAGTTAATTGACCTCCTACAACTGAGTGTAGGCTCGATATACACACGCATTTTTTGTATATCAACAGGTTCATAACCTGGAAACCTGCCATCAAGGATGATCGACACAAATTAATTGAGTGGTTTAATCTTATCCAATTATTTTGAATATTATGATGACAATTGATGAAAAAGGTCAATAGTACTTAAGCATTTACCAACCATTAATTAATAGGATAATTCTCAGATTTAAACTAGAATTCTTCTTTCTTGATTAATGAGCCGACAAGCAGGAGTCTGATTATAACGTATATATAATGTCTCAACTAACCTCATTAATTAGGGAAAAGAATGTAGAATGGGCGTGCAAAGGAAAAAGTTGTCGTAACCTTAAAATTAGATAACCGGTGCTGTCTTCTTTGGGCAGGCACACATTATCCTGTTAGCTTTTCCAAAATTTTTTCGCCTTCTTTTTTTCTTTTTTTCATGAATCATGATTTACTGTACAGAGAGGCAATGAATGCGGTGCTTTTTAGTAAAGATTTGGGTGTCTTCCACTCATGTAAAGTTACACACAGTCAGTTGACAAACACTTGGAAAGAAAAGGGACAAAAGGATAAGTTTTGCAATCAAGGTGGACAGATGTGATGGCTGATGAAGCATGCAAGTTTGGCTTCCCTTAAAACCATTATGTTTTGAATATTTTACATCAATATTTACATAAATATTTCTTATAGAATTCGACCACGCAACCCTTTATTCACGAGGATTCAAGTTGAACACGTTACTTATATATATAACGGTACTTTCGCTTTCTCTCAATCTGTTAAGCACATACATATATACTTATATTTTCAATGATACAAAGAGTACCGAGAGAAAGCTATTTGAGCCTAACATTCTATTATACTTGAAGCTTTGGAACAACGATTTTTGGATGGTATAATTAATTAACCAAATTATATTTCAATTTAGACTAAAATTAGTAACTTGAATCTAGAATATTATTGAAATCAGTAATTTGGTTGAAGTTACAGAAATGTTGCTCTTATAACACCCTAACTCAATTAAAATATTATTCGCTTTGAGTTATTTGTACGAATTTAACGTGATTTGATAGATGAATAGAGTAATTACACCACCTCGTACTTCGCCCATGTGTGACTATCCAATCAAATCATCTTAGTCCTTAAATCTTAAGTCATTATAATCTTTCTCCTCTTAAAAGACTCAATGTTCCCGTTAAGCGATCCGTGTTGGCCTATGATTCGTATTTTTCACATGACTCAAATGAGCACACGAAATTAGATACTATTCTCTGACACCCTTAGACCAATCATAATATTGTTCATTTTAGGTTATCAGCGCATATGAATTTAAAATAAGTCTTAATAAATAAAATGATAGTCACATATAAATATATGATCATCTTCGTATTTTATCGTATGAAACTATCCAATCAAATTATCTTAGTCCTTTAAATTTTGGGGAGTTACATCTTATAAGGTTAAACTTTTAAAACTTACTCAAATTTATCAGTAACTCACGCATAAAAAGGAATGTTAAAATTAAAAATATTGCTCATCCCTCCGACATACGTGCATCGTAACTTCACTAATGTTCTTGGGCTTAATTCACCTTAAAACATATACTTTAAATCATAGATATGTCTGTACAAAATTTAGGTTCGTTCCAATCATATTGAGGATCGACCATTTATTAGACTTGTTGAGTGGACCTCGAGGAGACCAAGAATTTGTTCAATAATCTATTATTTTAAGGCGTTCACGTGCAAGACTCAGATGTATCCCGTAGTTGTAAGTTATTATAAGTTAATTAATTACAGGTACGTGGACTCCTTTTGTGGTAATTAAGGTTGAGAGGCCATGCATCATGACCGCGTTGCAGTGGCCCCATGCACCTGATCTCTCCTGCCGTTGAGGCTGGGGCACGATCGACTTGGACGGGTCACGTTTGATGCATGCCATGATTGGCCATAAGTATTTGTGTTATCGACCGTTCCTCATCTGCGTTTTTAATTGTTCCATCTACTGTTCATTGCCGACAGATTTCTTTTTCCATTGCAAGGCGACCTACTGGGCATAGTGTGAAAAAAATAAACTAAAAAAAAAGGTGAAACAGAATCCAAATTGAGATTTTTAATTTAGGATGTGTGTCACGATCAACTTCAAGTGAAAGAAAGAATGTGTGTATTTAGAGAAAAGTTTGTGCAGAATTTTAATGGAAGAAATGAAGAAAAAAAAAAGTAATTTCCATATCAGACAAAAAAAGGTGAAAGGTTCTTCCTCACTTTTTCTTCTTACTTTTTGAGTATCTTCTATCGATGTGGGTCAGGATGTTTAATTGGTTTAATCACATTATTGGTCGACGCGAAAACTTGCTGTATTCACAATTGTTAAGACTTGATGATTTGATTAATTAAATAACAGATAAAAATGATAAAGGATATGAGCCTTGGATTTCGTGACTAGTTGCTCAATTGCTTTCGAAACTTATGTTGCTCATGGAGTAGTTAATAACGTTAGTTCTGTTGAGCAAATTGGAATCAAATACAATGATATTGATGCTCCATCCACATATCATATCTCTCTCTCCCTCTCTCTCCCCCCAACAACACACATAAAAGAACACAGAAAGAAAGAGAGGAACATCAGTTCAATTATTTGCAGCAAAACAAATAAATAATAAAGTGGCATGAGTCTACATATATATATATATATATATATATATATATATATATATATATAATAACTACAACATAGGCCCAGTTTGCTAGATAAGATGGCTCTTGTTCCTAGCTATATACCTTAATTCAATTCAAACACTTTTGCTTATATCTAATCAACAATCATTACACCAAGGCCTGCAAGGACACGAACTCTTCTCACAAACCCTAATTAGGAAGAAGGATGAGTGCAGTGTCCGCGGTTTATATATTATGGATGCCTAGCTATATAACTCACTGAAGCATGCAAGAAGGAACAAGGGTTACTAAACTACATATATGTATGATCCTCTCAGCATGGTGTAGAGCGGGTGAAAGGGTTAAGGAAGTGAGGCTTCGACTGTGCCGTGGCAACAGGGCCTGCGGCCTTGGCTCCATTGATAGGTCCGGCGATCCTCTCACAGGAAGGGCACTTCGTGAAGGAGACTGCACCTGGTGCAGGTGGATGTTGAACGAGCAACGGTGGCGCTGTCGAAAGCTTCAGTAGCTTTAGCTCTTGCAGCTCCTTCTGCAGCCTCCGGTTCTCCTCGGTCAGCGTCTCGCAGCACTTCATCAGAAGCTCCCGGTCCGCTTTGGTTTGCTTGAGCTTGGTCCTGAAACAAATTACATATTATTTTTTGCTCTCAGATGCAATACATCATGCCAATAATTGCAAGGGCAGAAACTCGAACACCTGAAGAAATTACTCGTAGTACCACAGCCGATCGACTTTATTGCTGCTTTCGTTCTTGTTGGCACAACATCATAAAAATTTCATTTTATTCTGCTATTGTTGGAGGCAGATAGTAATTATATATTGGATCCATCTTTATCCTCTACTTGGTTTACATGCATGCGTGCACATATAGATCAAGATTTTACGCATTAATTCTTGTACACGTCCTCTCACATACATGTGAAGAAAATTCAAAAAAAAAAAAAGAAGGTTAAATTGGCATCTGAGACATCTACCTTGCTCTTCTATTCTGGAACCATACTTCAACTTGCCGAGGCCGCAGATTTAATTGCTCCGCCAAAGCCTGCTTTTGCCTCTGATGTATATATGTATATGCAATAGATTACTTTATTGTTCGATGGGATCTAGTAGATAAAAAAAATGCACATGCGAACCAGATTTAGCGTGCTTTGCTCCTTGAACTGGTTCTCGAGGAAGACAGACTGCTCCTTGGTGAGCCTAAGCTTTTTCCTTGCACTTCCTTCTTCCTCCTCGTCGCTGCTGTTCGACAAGGGCCTCTCAGTTTCCATGCTCCCTGCATCGTTCTCCTTTTTTACCATCTTGGTCGACTGAAGGTCTTCGGAGACAGGCGACTTCGGAGACGCTTGCAGCAGATCTCTGAATTTGCTTTCCGAAGGGGAACCCTCATGGCCGCCGGTGTACACTTTACCACCCGATTCACGAGTTCGATCGTCGGAGAGGGCGAGAGAGAGCGACGGTCCAGGAGGAGCACAATTCGATGGCCATCTACCGCACCCGAAGCTTTCTTCTTGCTCATGGCCCTGATCGACCCAAGACGAGTTGCGACAGCTCTCATAGTTCAATCCAAGAACGAGGCCTGTGTCACACATAGTCTCTTCCTCCTCGCCCTTATTTTCCATGTCAAAGACCCAAGAAGCTCTTTGTATTCTACATCTAATGGGATGGAGAGACAGAGAGGGAGGGAGGGAAGAGAGAGAGAGAGAGAGAGTTGTGATTGAAGGTTGTTGGCAAAGAAAAGGAGTGGAGAGGCCGGACAAATGATGAGTGGGGGGAGTAATGTATGAAATGGATGATGTGGAGGGCGTTATCGATATTATTGTGGATGTGGAGAATGTACACTAATAACTCGCGTTGACAAGTAAAAAAATGCCTCAACATATTAAGGCTAAGGACAAAGGGAGAAGAAAATGTTTCTATTCCTCACTGAACAAATAAGGTTTAACGCATGATTTTAACTATGGAATTCGTTTACATCGAGAGACCTTGTTGTCAGGCCATGGAAAAGTGTGGGGAGAGAGAGAGAGAGAGAGAGAGAGAGAGAGAGAGAGAGAGAGAGAGAGAGAGAGAGAGAGAGAGAGAGAGAGAGAGAGAGAGAGAGCTGTATTCCAAAGTATAAAGAGGGAGCATGCATGAAGTGGAGTTCACATATGATCCCTGAAGTCTCAAGATGCTTCTCATGCATGCACTCAAGACACAGCAACCCTTTCTCTTTCTCTTTCCTCTGTGTGCCCTTTATTCATTGCGGCTTTACACTTGCGATATATCGAATCATTCTAGATATGCTAACGATCCTCCACACATAAAAGAAACTGCCGTAACAAGGAAAGAAAGTAAAAGAAACACTTAAAAGATTTCACCTTTACATACAAGTCATCCGTTCAATGTCTTGCAATATTGCATATGCATGCATTATGCAAGTTGTCGGCAAATTGGGGTTGTACATGACAACACAACCCCTACCATCTCGCATAATTAATTATGCGCCAAAATGATTAATTAAGTTGAGCAAATCAGATCTTTTTTTTATCTCTCTAATGACACTCCTTGTATGACCAACTAATATTTATATTATATAATATCTATATATTATTAAAAAGTTAATGCTAAAGTCAAAGAGTATATATGAAAAGACGTGGCATGGAAATCTTTAACAAACACGATAAAATTAACTGAAATTTGAGAATTTCAAATGGAATATAATATATGCGTATAAATATCATATTGGTTTAAAGAAAAATATATATATGTTTGTGTAAAACCGGTGTAGAACATTTATTTTATCTATTAATTTAGTATAATAATTGTATGTTAATTTGAAGTATAAGTTAAATAGTAAGTGTGTTTAAAATTAAGATAATTGAATTATCCAAGGGTGGTGATCAAATCATGTTAATAAATATGACTAATTCAACAATTTTAATTTATTTAATTTTAGATGATTCAATTTATTAGCAAATTACCTCAATAAATGTATATTATTTCATCTAAATTATATATAATTAATTGTAATTATTAATTATAATTATTAAATTAATTAAATAATAAAAAATAAATGATCGAAATGCAGGACGAAGTGCTCTATATACTCTTTAACCTCTTATTTTTATGCATTTTTTTTTAAAAAATAAGCTGTTGGTTTCGTGTAAAGCATATTAATTAAATAATTAATTAATTAGAGATTACATCCATGTCCAAGTAGTTGTTCTCGATTTGTAGTTTACACCACCATCCGGTCGGTGGCGTCTCTTCTCATACATCTATCCATGTCCAAGAAGTATGACAATAAAATAAAAATTAGATTCCCCTCGTCGTCGTAATTTTGGGTTGGTGAAGTTCTAGTCATGATTCGGATTCTTAGTCGTATATAACCACTACAAGAAAATCGCGATTTTCCGATGGATAATTTTCGACGGTTTTAAATTCGTCATAATTTACGACGGATTTTTCGACGGTTCCGTTTCCGACGGATTTTTCGACGGTTATGACCGTCGGAAATAATTTATATTATTATTTAATTTTTCGACGATTAGGAACGTCGATATTTTCGACGGATATCCATCCGTCGCAATTTCCGACGACTTTTCCGACGGTTATGACCGTCGGAAATAAAAAAAATTAAATTATGTATTTTTTATATTATTATTAAATTTTTTCGACGGATTTTCCATATAATTAATTATATAATTTATTATATTATTATTTAATTTTTCGACGATTAGGAACATCGATATTTCCGACGGATATCCATCCGTCGTAAAATCCGCCGCAATTTCCGAAGGTCATAATCGTCGGTAAATGTATAATAATATCATATAAAGAGTATTTTATTAATATAACTAGCGACGGTCCAAACCGTCGCAATTACCGACGGTTTTGACCGTCGGTAACGATTATCGACGGTTCAAACCATCGGTAAAATAAAAAATAAATATTATATATAACTAAATATATTTTCGACAGTCACAATCGTCGGTAATTATAAAAATATTTAATATTTACGTTTTCGATGGCTAAAATCGTCGGTAATTAAAATTTCGTTATCCCGCTTTTTTTTCCTTTTCCCGCTCTCTTTCCACCTTTTCCCTTTATATATATTCCTCCTCCCTCTTCTCTCTCTCCCTCCTCTCCTCTCTCTCTCTCCCGGCCGCGAGCACCCTCTCCCGTGCGTCGGACGCCGGCGACCCTCCCACGCCGGACGCCGGCGACCCTCTCCCGCGCTGGCGTATCTCTCTCTCTCCCGCTCCGCGCCGACGTCTCTCTCTGCTGTCGGCCGGCCGGAGGCCGGATCCGGCCGTGACCGTTCAGATCCGGCCGCCAGGCGGCCTGCCAGATCCGGCCGCTAATTTTTTTTATATTTAAAAAATTATTTACGACGGTTGCGACAGTCTAAAAATCGACGGTTGCGTCGTCCGTCCAAAGTTTCGACAGTTGCGACCGTCGAAAAGTTGCGACGGCTCGAACCGCCGGCCTTTTCCGACGGTTGCAACCGTCAGAAATTTCGACGGTTTGGACCGCCGGCCTTTTTCGACGGTTCGAACCGCCGGCCTTTTCCGGCGTTGCAACCGTCGAAAATATCGACGGTTCGAACCGCCGGCCTTTTCCGGCGTTGCAACCGTCGAAAATATCGACGGTTCGAACCGCCGGGGACTTTTCCGGCGGTTGCAACCGTCGGAAAATTTCGACGGGTCGAACCGCCGGGGACTTTTTCGATGGCGGATTTTTTCGACGGATTTTTTTAACCGTCGCAAATCCATTTGCGACGAGCGTTTTTTCGACGGATGGATTCCGACTGAAAAACCGTCGGTAATTGCGTTACCGACGATTTTCGGGCTGATTACCGACGGTTTTAGGGCTGATTACCGATGGTCCGGACCGTCGGTAATCCGCATTTTTCTAGTAGTGAACTACATATGTGCGTGTTGAAGTATATATTGAGAATTTTCTGATCCAATGATCTGGTATTTTGCTTTTGAAATTAATGCCGACTTGCAATAAATTAATTAGTTACGTAACGTATTTAAGGCCCTTCTTGCACATTCCAAGCCAGAGATGTTTAATATTGTTCGTATGGATTGGCTTCGATATACGTTATGTAGTTTATCTAATTAATCATAATTTTTTTCGACAATAATTAATTATTTAAAAAAAAGGTTTTCTTTTATACGCCAATAAAAATAAAAAGTGAAGTTGGAGTTCTCACAGCCAAAGTGAGTAGACTTATATATACATATACACATATAATATATATACTGATGTGATTGACGACGGAATAACTTTGAATTCTTAGATATTGGGGTAGAACATTAATATAATTGATAATAGAAGCGGAGAATGAATCTATGTGGGTTGCAATGTCAGTTGCATGCCACTAGCTAGAGATGCAAGCATGATGCATATTTTATAAATCAATTGATTAAGAAGATATCAAGACAAAATGGTTTGTCACATAATCTTTGTTTATGCACATAAAAATTCATTAATTTCCAAGCAACGACGATGGAAATAAAGAAAGAATGATGTGCACGGGGGGGGGGGGGGGGGGGGGGGGGGGGGGGGGGGGGATATGCATCGACTTGCACACACAACATCCACCCGACACGATCATTAGTTCAAACAAAAGGAAAACACCGCTAGTTGTTCTCGTGAACCATTAATGGGACCGAATCAATTATTTAACTCTAAATAATTCATGGAAAGAAGGGAATGTACCACATGCATGTAGTGTGGATGTGAGTTCCAGCGACAAAATGTTATCAAATGATTAAGATGTAACTTAACTTTGCTTGATGATATTTTTATGCACATGTACAGATCGACCATGGGATCTAATTTGTATCTTGGTCCTATTTAATTCCTTGCCTCCAAAAGGTTATTTGGTCTGGTTGGCATGAGGTAGCTTTATGCTCAAATGAACAAAAATAGTCCAACTATTTTGTTAATGGTTAATTGCGGATTAACGGTTGTTTCCATTTGTCGTACAATTAACGATAAGAAATACGATAATTGAACTTTCAGGATATAAATTTCAGGGTTTTTCTTTTATGTATTTGGTTCTTTATTTTTGTTACCTAAAACAAATCATGTTAATTCCAATTAATGCCTCGACTTAATTACTTTCAATTTTATTATTGGGAATAGAACATCGAGGATTGATGAATAATAAAAAATAATGAAAGAAAGAGAAGATGAACACATAAATTTAACGTGGTAAAACTCTTTCAATCAATGTGAATAAGAGAGAAATATCCACGGGTAAAAAAGTCGTAAAAAATTCACTATAAGTCAAAAGAGAGAATATATCATATAAATTTCTAACCCTCATATATAAAGATTCATATCGCGAGGACTTTGCCTCCGTACCCCCTACAAAAATCAGTGATGAAAGCGGAAGTCGTTTCTCTTTTTTTTTCTTTCATAACTTTGAATACATAATTCAAGACACATCGAAAAATCTTATATAACATAGATGCATGTTGTCCGACGTTTTCTTTCTTCTTTTCACGACAGTGGCAAATTTTGTGAACAAATTTAAATACAAAGATGTATAAAGATATCATGTGGACATCATTTATTTTGCTTCAGTTTGCCGACACCGAAAACGCAATCCTAATCCTACTATTAATTCCAATTCTCGATAGTTAATTTAGAATAAAATGGTTTTGTCAAAATAAGAATTATTATTTTATAATAATTAAGAAGAGAGCGAGGAAGTCAAAAGTGACCGTTCTAGAATCATCTTAGATGTAGTATTTTCATATTTTATTCTCATCTTATTTTAATTATGCTTTGTTTGATGCCCTCGAAGAGATAAGATGGCTGTTCAAATGATACGTAAGTTTGATTTATTACTAATTTTTGGTTAGTTTTCATCCTAAGAAGACGAAATATTCCATGTAACAAAATAGACGAGGATACAACTCCTACTCTACAATTGGTGCCTAATTGTGTAAAATTCAAATTTAGACGTTCTTGGGCAAATATGAACCGTATTTTCTTAATTATCAAACACTTTTTGAGAAATATTTTTCCGTGAAGAAAAGAACTTTGTAAAAGAAAATTGACTTGGCTTACATTATATATATATATATATATATATATATATATATATATATATATATATATATATATATATATATATATATGTCACCGGCGAAGTGTGTCATCATGGACTTTTCTCGTAGTAAAGCCGTAAAGTAAAAATGATTTTGATGTAAAACGGAAGATTCATTGGTACTTATTAAGTCCAACTTTTTTTTTTCTCTTATGGCACTTTCTGACCGTGATTTGTAAACTAATAACAATGATGTGTTCGTCTTTATTGTAAGGAGATGAAAATATTAAATAATTAATTATTTCCTTTCAAATAACAGGCGTGATTCTAATTAATGGTATACACTATAGAGTATACTCACGGTGACATCATAATTACAATTATTTTCTCGATAATAACACCTGATAAAAACTCACATGAACCGATGGAAAAAGTTATATGAACTTTATAGTCACATATATATGAGTAAAAAAATAAAGATTGAGGACGAGATCGTTGGAAATTTAATCTCTCCTTTTACGTGTGAATTAAATAATATAAGTCAAGCACGATGTATAAGAAAATATTAGTAGAAAAAAGATATCAAATTTACGTGAAAAAATGCTCTAATGAGAAGGAAAAAAATACAGAGCAATCACATAACAATATCACTAATTCAAAAATAAAGTATAATATTTTTCGAGTTTTGTCCAAACTCAAATAATATTTTACTAGGATAAATAATTCTTCTTCGAAAAGTACTAAAATAATAGAAATAATATCATCTGATTATTATAATTCTTTGTAATTGTAGTATCAACAAAACCTCGGAGATCCTCCCAATCTGTTTCTGTTCTTGATTCTTTGCCCTTCGAGAAGAAATTTCCTATCTTCTCTTTCTCTGACTCTTTCTTTTCTTTATTCGTTGACCAAAGAAAAATCTCTTTTCTTTTTCAATCAACTCTAGACTATTTTTTTTCTTTTCAAGTACTCTCGACGGCTTGTCAAGAAAAACAAAAATCACTTTTTTTCTTCACGTGGGCAGCCGTCAATCCAAGAGAAAAGAAGACATCATAGTTAATTAGATTTAATTAACTTAAATATGTTTATCTTTTTACCAGATAGGATTAATTTCAACAGCCCAACAATCTCCCCCTCCAGCTTATGAGAAGGAGATCCTTCAACAAGAATCATCGCTTGGTCTTCATGCCGGTCAATTCGGTACATCATTCTAACTTTCTTCTTGAATTTTGTCTTCCCCTCTTCAGTAATCACTGAGTACTCAGAACTTGGATATCTAGTGGAAGCACGACACTCTCTTTTAGATCTACGAAATGAAGTAGCATTTTGCTCCCTTGCACAAAATCCTCTGCATTTGCATCATCATCTATATCCACATCTGGCTCATTGTTTTCAAATTCATTTTGTACATAATCACTGCTATGCTTCTTTGATTTTTTGAAATTTGTCAAAGTTTTTAATTCATGAAAAATCACATCTTTGCTTCTGATGATTTTATTTTTCTCTAAATTTCACAATTTATATTCAGAATCTATATCTCCATAACTCAAAAAAATGCACTCTTGAATCCTTACATTAGATTGTTGTCCTTGTTCCTTTACCACATGTGCAGAAACTCTAGAACAAAAAATTTTCAAGTGAGAGTAAGACATATTCTTACCAGTCCATACTTTTTTAAGAGTGTCTGAATCTAAAGGAATTGATGGAGATCTATTAATCAGGTAGCACACAGTATTTGTAGCTTTACTCCAAAAAATCTTCGGTAGATTAGCCGTCCTCAGCATACACCTAACTCTATTCAAAATGGTTATGATCATTTTTTTAGCAACATCATTGTGCTGTGGAGTCTTAGGTACTGACTTTTCATGTCTAATTTCATGCTTTATGCAATAATCTTTAAATTTTCGAGATGTATATTCATCACCATTGTCTATGTGAAGACATTTCAAATGATTGCATATTCATTTTCCACCATAATATGAAACTTCTAAAAAATCTAAAATATTTGATCTTTTGTCTTCATAAAATAAATCCATAATTTTCGTGAAGCATCATCAATAAAAGTAACAAAATATTTATTACCACATAAAGAATTTACCCCAGTGGGACCACACACATCAGAATATACCAAATCTAACTTATTTTCCTTCTTTTTAGAATTGGACACAAATGACACCCTGCACTGTTTACCAAATAGGTAGTCATCACAAGTATTCAGAAATTTACTTTTGATAATAGTGATGTGATAATTTCTTGATAGAACCTATATTTATTTTTCACTCATGTGTCTAATCTTTTGTGTCATAAATCTGGTGAAGCTTCTTCATCTAATGCATTAATTGATTGTTCAATCAAATTTATTTGAGTTTTGTAGAAGACTCCTGAGAGCTTTCCTTTAGGAATAACCATGGATCCTTCGATAAATTTCCACTTTCTACCACCCAATGAGACTATAGTAGTTTTTCTGATCCAAAAGTCGAGGAGAAATCAAATTGAGACGTAAATCTGATATGTGTCTGACATCCTTCAGAATCAACTCACAACCAATATTTGTTCGAATACATACATCTTTAATTCTTGCAATTTTAAACACTATCTTATTACTCATCTTCAATGTGCCAAAATCACCAGTCCTGTACACACTGAAGCATTCTTTTAGTGGAATTGCATGATGCGAAGTCCTTGAATCGATGATCCACTGAACTGAAGAGTTTGTGACATTGCATTCTTCATTTTATTCTATAAAATATATAAGATCATCATCTGATGCTACTGTAGTAGTACTATGATCATCTGCATCTTTCTAATTCTTCTCATTCTGTTGCTTCTTTTAGTCTCTACAATTTCTCTTGATATGTTCTTCTTTGTCACAGTGATAACATATAAATTTTCCTCTTAATTGTAACATATTTTTGCTACGGCCTTTTGATCCTCGACTTCTATCTCTGTCTCCATTCTCTATGAAAAGAACTTGTGTAGTATCTGTTCTCATGCTCTTCCTCTTTATTTCTTCATTGAACAAATAATCTTTGACCATGATGAGTGATATCACACCATTATGAACAAAATTACTAAGTATTATCACCAAAGTTTTCCATATATCTGACAAGGAACTCAGGAGCATTAATCCTTGCATCTCATCATCAAGAATTATTTTCATTGCTCCCAACTAATTTACTATTTTCTGAAATTCACTCAAGTGTCCAGTAATAAAATTTCTATCTTTAAACTTCAAATTCAATAATCTTCTGATCATGAAAGCTTTATTCTGAGCAATATTCTTTTCGTATAAATCTTATAACTTCTTCTACAAAACTTGTGCATCTGTCTCTTGAGCAATGTGATGAAAAACACTAACATCAATAAATTGCCTAATCATCCCAACAGTTTTTTTGTGCATCTTTTTCCAACTTTTATTAGTTTTCTCTGTAGGCATTTTATCTCCTAATTCAACTGGATCAAACAAGTACTTGCAGTAAAGAAAGTCCTCCATCCTAACTTTTCAAACTGAATAATTATTCGACGTCAGTTTGATCATCCCGTTAAAAATAGTTTTCTCCATTTAATTCACACAAAAGAAATTTTGATTAACCTCGCTCTAATACTACTTATTGAAAATTTAATCCATCTTCTTATGTGTAAATTAAATAATATAAGTCAAGCACAATGAATAAAAAATAATAATAGAAAAGAGAAACATCAAATTTACGTAAAAAATCCTCCAATAAGAAGGGAAAAAATCACAGGACAATCACAGAGTAATATCGCAAATTCAAGAATAGAGTATAATATTTTTCGAGTTTTATCCAAACTTGATAATATTTCATTAGAATAAATAATTCTTCTCTAACAAATACTAAAATATCAGTATGAATAATATCACTTGATTACTATAATTCTCTGTAATTATAATATCAATAAAACCTTAGAAATTCTCTCAATTTGATTATGTTCTTTGCTCTTCAAAAAAAAATTTCTATATTCTTTTTCAATCCTATTAGTTGATCAAAGAAAAACTTTTTTTTTCAATCAACTCTAGACTCTTTTCTAGTACTCTCGGTGGCTTGGTAAAAAGAAGAACAAAATTCACTTTTTTTTCTTCACGTGGGCGGCACCAATCCGAGAGGGAAGAAGACATCCAAGTTAATTAAGTTTATTAACTTAAATAAATTTATCTTTTTAATAGACTGAATTAATTTCAAAAGCCCAACGGAAACAACGTGGGAAATGGGGATGAGGAGAAAAAAGAACATGACTTTAATTAAGAAGATGATATCAGAAGATGAATGAAAAAATATTCTTTGAAAATTGAATAGAACGAAAAACAGAAGAGGTAGAAAATTTTTAAATAGGATGTATATTAAAACTATTGAATAATATCATTGTAAACAAAAATTAATCGTTTCAAATTGATATGTAGTACTAATAAACTAGTTGTTAAAACTATGATTCATTTATATAATTAATTTATTCACATTTATCATTAAATTTAATAAAATGATATTTTTTAAAAATAAAATTTGGCTCAACGGTTCAATTGGCATGTATTTTACATCAACAAAATATAATTAACATGTAATCATACAGCTATCAATAATATTTTAAATAAGCTTAAGTTTATTGGAAAATAATTATGTTATACATGTACTCCCAAATCATTCATCGATCCTCGTACGTTCCGACTCAATTTAATGTGTGAACAGGGGCCTACGAAAAGTGAGATTATGTACTAATCGAATCTATTGATTATTACTAAAATATGTTTTTTAATTATCATGCACATCAGCAACAGGAGCTTCCCAATAACTAAAGTGGACATGTGCATGCATCACAGAGGGACTGAGGTGGGCATCAACAAGCACACTACACATGCATGCGTGTATGCATCACATAAGGACATGCATGCATGCATTTTTGAGTTTACTCATTATTCAAAATTATTATCATGTTGACTAATCTAATTCAAAAGAAACTATTTTCTTATTTTCCAAAAAAGAAAGTAAACGCAGTGCGGATCACACTCACACGTATGAGATCAACTGGATTACAACTTTTGCTACAATTAAAATTGGCTTCACAAGTGTGTAATATATATATATATATATATATATATATATATGTATGTATGTGAAATTAGAAACCTATAATATTAAATCCAGATTTAGACAGAAATACGATAAAAAAATAAAGAAACAAAAAAATATTACAGTTGAGTTGGGCTAATGTCAACCTGCTAATTGGTAAGGAAACGTCAGCAAGATGAAGCCCATTGTTTGAAACTTTTACTGGACCACCCGCCTAAAAGTCCATTTAGTGTAGTTTCAAAATTTTTTCCATTACCAATTATTATAAACTGAAAGTCATATTTTCAATTTTTTCCTATTTCTCGGTGTATGCTTCATTTTTCGAAATTAGTAATAAAAGATAAATAAAAAAACATTCTGGTGGGTTAAGTAGACAAATTTGATACCTAAAAAAGGATAATTATATTTCCTAAATTTAAAATTATGGTTTATATAATGAATATAACTGCAAGTGTCTCCAATAAAAAAAGGAAAATTATTATCATATAAAACCCCGCACTTTTCAGATTTAAGTATTACAATTATTCTGATTTTTAGAAAAACTAAACGTTTGTGTTAAGAAAGCAAAATTTGAGCTTTTATATAAATTTTACCTTGACAAATAGGTAGGCATTTTCACATTTATTTGACTCATTACCTCAGTCCAATGTCCTCAAGTGAAATCTTATGCTGAAACCTTGTGTTTAAGCATGTTAACTCTCCCTATATCATCTAGGTAGTCTAGGGGTGGCACCCGTGGTTTCTCTTTCTAAGATATTAATTAGCTATTCTAGGGATTGCATCCGCCCTTTTTCGTTATCAATTGTTGGGGCATGGTTAGTTCTATCCTTTCTTCCGACCTCCGCGAGTCATTGATTTTCCTCAAAAATCCGGAATCTTCATAATAATTATGATTGTTTTGAAATAATACGTAGATATTAAATCATTCAAATATAATTAACTAACAACAATATGACACAATATTTTTATACAATATTACAAATCATATATAATATATATTTCAAAAATAAATTATTTAAATAATATTAATTCTTTAAGAAAAGAATTATAATTTTGAAGATTCCTGTGGGACGGGATCCTCAAAGTGACCTGCCTCCACGAGGAGAAAAAAAAAACTCCACGATTAGGACGAATTTTTAGAGTCGTTGAAAATGTTAATATTAAAATAGTAATTGTATCCCAATATTTTATTATATGATATATTTTATTATAAATTCAAATTTCGATGACCTTTGAAATTAACTGAAATTAACGATAGATTTCGCCCGCAAGGCTAGGAACCTTGGAAATGTTAATATTTAAATAGTAATTGTATCCCAATATTTTATTAGTGATTGATATGAGGAGTCAGTGGATCACTGAAAAATTACCATATGCGTTCGAAAATCTTCTATTGTTATTTGGGAGAACACAGGCTTCGAAGGTTAGGGATTTGACTACACACCTTTGGAGATCCGAAAGAAGGGCATGGAGATTGCATATGAAATCAAATTTCGACAATACTGTCCTTTGAAATTACCGATGACTTTTGATGCGAGGATGATTTCGAAGTATAGGACCATTGATAATGTTAATGTTAAAATATAAATCATACACTATTATTTTATTATATAGTATTATAATATATTTTATTATATTATCGAATTTCGACGGTTCTAACTTTCAAAATTATCGAGGAATCAAAATCTATCAGCAATTTCAAATGTTAGGACCATCGATAATATACTGACAAATTGTACTGTTGGTACCATCGATGGTCTCTTGCCTAGGGGTGTTCACGGGTCGGATTGGACCCGACCCGTGAACAAATCCGACCCGACCCGACCAAATTTGGTCGGGCCGGGTCGGGTCGGGTCAAGCCCCTTAGGGGCAGAAAATCCGACCCAACCCGACCCGGTTCGGGTCAGGTTGGGTCGGGTCGGGTGGTCGGATCACCCGACCACTCTTTTTTCTTTTTTTTTTAATTTTTTTGTCTTACTTTTTTATATTTATTTTAATACAAAAAAATAATTAATAATTATTATAAAATATAAAATATGCTTTTTTGAATATTTGAGCATTATTTTCATAATTAAAATATTTTATTTTAATATTTTTACCATTTTAAATCAACTATAGGATTAAAAATAAGTAAAAAAAAATTAAAAAAATAATAATAAAGGCCGGGTCATCGGGTCGGGTCGGGTCGACTTGGGTTGGGATTTCCCAACCCATACCCGACTCGAACCCTCATCGGGTTGGGTTCGGGTCGGGTCGGGTCCGACCCGACCAAGATCCGACCCGACCCAAACTAGGTCGGGTCGGGTCGGATTGTCGGGTTCACCGGGTCGACCCGACCCGGTGAACACCCCTACTCTTGCCTATTGATATTTTTATCCATTGTAAATTTCATCGAAAAATACGAAGAAGTTTGACCCGTCGAAAATTGACCGTCTTAATACCACATTATTTTGTAGTGCTATTACGTGGCTGAATATATTCTTTTTTATAAGCGTGACACCTTTTTTCCACAAATTTGCCTTGGATTTGTCTTGGATTTTCCTCAAAATCAAGGCGGAATAAAAAAAACCTTTATACGAGTTTTGTCTTAGATTTGTCTCTAGATAGTCTTCATGCGAGACAAATTACAGAGGGTGAGTCTGTTTGTCTTTAGTTGTTGTTGATGACTAGCTAATTGAGAGAAATTTTGTAGAATTTCTTGTTAGAATGTATGTGATCTGAGAAGATGGAGATACCCTTGTGCTATCTAGCGCTTCTTTAGTCGTAAGTTCTCATTTTATGTGAAGCTGATCGAATCAATTAGAAACCACATACTGTGAGGTTTAATTTCCCGAAGCATTCCACATGCAGGTCAATTCATTAGTATCAGATCTATGATAAGAAGAAAAAGAAAATAAAAAAAAGTATATAGCAAGGGTGCAGCTCTAGTGATCTATTCATGGAATGGAGGAATTCTTTGAACTTACGTACAAAAAATCACCTTTTCCTTTGTTTGCGGATCGGATATGATGTTGATTCGTGTCGATTTAGTAAAGCTAAATGTACGAGTGCGTGAAACATATAGGCTCTTAAAGATATAGTTTCTGTTTGGCAATATCACGTATAGGTTCTCTATCTATGGCAATGTAAAAAAAACATTTGAAATAATATTTAACAGTTCAAATATTATTATTTTTTATTTGACAAGAGATATAAATAAGTAAAGTTTAACATTTTGAATGAAAATATAAAGAAGCTTAGTTTAGAAGATAGAAGTTTATAATTATTTTTTTATTTTGTCCTTATTCAAATGCATTCTTTCTTTCTTAACTTTTCTTATTTTTATTTCATCACCATTCAACTATATTAATTTTATATTCATACTTAATTAATTATAAATTATATAGCAATGGATAAGAAATTAATTTTATAATTAATATTTTTAGTCATGTATGTATTATATTATATAAAATTTATTGTAAATATAAAATTTTTATGTATTTTAATAAAAAATATTAGTTGTGAAATTTTGTTTTATTTCATTCAGATATTAATGATTACCTATTAAATTATAATAAAATTTGTATAAGAATTGAATTGAATTATTTATTATATGTTCAGTTATATCATTTTATATTCATCAATTAATTTTATTATTAAATTTATCGAATGTTTATTTATTAATATCTTAAATGAGTCATAAACGTTAATAATCATTTGCTATCTGATATTCGCTATTTAAATCACTATCCGTTATCAAATTGCTACTCATTTATAAAATCGTTGATAATGGCAAACACGTACTTATGAAAATATTTACCCTTCTCTCTTATCCATGGGGGGAGAGAGAGATGCCTGATCTTGCATGGATTTAAGCAAATGATAACAAACAAATCACCAATCCTATGATGCATACGACGAGGAAGTTACTGTACGTTGTCAAGGTTGGCTGGCTTTTTTAGAAGACTTCCATGCATGTAGTGTGTGTAGAACGGCAATTGCATGAATTAAGCCAACACCTTCTGACGATATTATTGGCCTAACCGATACGGATGAGAGTTGGGCTAATGGTAAGGATTTTATTCTAATTAAATCGTCGACCTTTCTTATTAGCATCCCACTAACTCGATTGGAAATAGCAGATGATTTCCGTTTTTTAGAAAAAAAACGTGTCCAAATTTGAGTCTCCATCCAAACTCGTCACGGTTTATTTTATTTAGTTATCCATATTTGAGACGCGTTCAAATGTACATTGGAGCGAATACGTAATAGACGAAAAGGTCGCTTTTATAACTAGCTAGATTATGCCTAATTTCCACGCATAAGTAGATGTCAAGATGTTTATCTCTCTAGGCTAATGTGGTGCAAAATGATCCCAAGTATAACGGCATATACCAAAAATTGTGAAAGTGGGGTGCATTATCTTGTGAATGTATATACCTTGCACTATACTTTTTTTGTTGTTGTAATTATTCGTATTAGAAAGTAGAACTGATAAACTCAAATTATCCAAAATGGTCGTCTTTAAACTCAGAGCCCTTAGTATGAACCAACGAATTTGTCACAATTTTTATTTTTTTATGAATAATTAGCCTTGAGGACATATAAGTAAAATTTGTGGCCATTTGCGTTAAGACAAAATTATATTTTTTTTGTATTTTTTATGAACATGTTTTTTACTTTCACATTCCAGTTTTGAATTTTAATAAGTTCATTCCCTGTGCTCAAAACCGTGCCCCAAAGGTTATAATTTATGCATGCCTCCCTTATTTAATTTCACATCTCCCTCGATTCATCATCTTAATCTCCAATATTTTTATTTTTTTGGGACTCATATTACAAGTCAGAAAAAATGTACGTCACATCACCGACCCTCATTTTACGATATCCTAGTAGCACTACATATAAAATATTTCATATAGTTTAAACATATACATTGCTCCTCCTAAAATTTAAACACAAAAAAAAAATACTAAAATGGCTTAAGCCATTGAATCCATAAAATCAAGGATGGACCTACATAGAGTTTAGGGGGCCTTGGCCCCCCCCTAATTTTTTAAATTTTAATTAATTATATGTGAATTATTTATTGGTGTAGTGGTTGAGGTCCTTCCCTAGTTGTTGACAGATCAAAACTTTGCATCCCCTCCCCCCATCTTACCGTTTTTGAGAAATTACATCAATGCTCCGTTTTTCATTACGTAAAGGATAAACAATCATTTTCGAAATATCTTCCTCCCAATACAAGTGTAATCCTAATCCACTGTTTGTTTGACTTTATTCCAGTAAATATCTCCTCAATCCACTTCCTAACCCGTAATCAAACAGCGCCGTAAGAGTTTAGAACCATGTCTCAATATATACTTGATTTCGTTCCTCCTGTATATACAGTGCAGTAATTGTTTATATGAAATCAAAGCAGTTAAATGGTTTACAGTTACGCTTTTATATATGGCGTCGTGTGGTTCGCGAATATACAGCGGAATAGGATCTTATTCGAGCATTTTTAACCAAACGATGTGTGGAATAGAAATAAGTGTCGACGACGAATGCACGACTCCCAATATGTGTTTAATCATGTCGGTCGTGTGTTTTACAAGTTGGGCTATTCGACGAAAACGGTCGAATATCGCGTATTCGACGAAAACAAGTCATTTGTCATTAACTTATTCTACGACGAACCAAACGGCACCTATGACATCGATTGCCTTGTCGCATGCGCTGTCTATTCGGCTAAACATATGATTCTATTCCAACCCAACGGGCCATAGTGAATCCTAAACCCATTTATTCATAACTAATTTCGAGAGACTTGGCGAAGCCTTTCATTTGGGGACATCACTGCCCTACATGATCTTATCATCGATGCCGAGAGATTAGTAGTTAGTACTTATTAGTACCTTGCGATCGACATAAACATATGCTATATTTATATTAATCTCCATGACTCCATGTACAATGGACCACGTACATCCCCTATCTTCTCAAGGTAAACGATTACAGTAGTCTCTTCTCATCCTGGAAAACTTTGATGGCTTTTGGTTATTCCAAGCAACACATTTTTTATTTTTCACGCGACCCGAGGCTTTTATTCCACGTTCATCACCTATAAATACCCCCAACCATCACCATATTATACCTACACACAGACACATTTAGCGTCTAATCAATTAGTACGTACAGCTACTTAATTACCTACGTATTCTTCCTGGTCACAATGAGCTCCTCCTCCTCCTCAACCTCAGCAGTGGCTTTGGCTTGCGCCATCGCCCTGGCAATGGCGCTCAGCGGCCACGCTCAAAACAGCCACCAGGACTTCGTGGCCGCCCACAACTCCCCGAGGGCGGACGTCGGGGTCGGCCCGGTGGCGTGGAACAGCACCGTCGCGGCCTACGCCCAGAACTACGCGAACTAGAGGATCGGCGACTGCCAGCTCGTCCACTCCGGCGGCCCCTACGGCGAGAACCTCTTCTGGGGCTACGGCAAGGAGTACACCGCGGCGGACGCCGTCGGGTCGTGGGTGTCGGAGAAGCAGTACTATGACTACGCCAGCAACACCTGCGCGTCCGGGAAGGTGTGCGGGCACTACACCCAGGTGGTCTGGCGGTCGTCGACGAGCATCGGCTGCGCGCGCGTCAAGTGCAACAGCGGCGCCATCTTCATCATCTGCAACTATTACCCTCCGGGCAACTACGTCGGTCAGCGCCCTTACTAGCCATGGCTCAATCCCTTGCCATGAAATGTATACGTACCAAAACACGTACGTACGTACTCGAATAATCAAACGTGCACCTTAATTAATTAACTAAAAATAAAGAAAATGCGATTGGAGAATATTATATTATATGAGAGCCAATATGCCTAAAATTCATGCAACAATGTTACAAAATTGTTGTTTAATTTAATTATCCGAGAAAAAAAAACTACTGTATGTTTTTTCCCCGGTGGAAAGTTTGTGTTGTGATAAAGATGGTTTCTCCTTTGCATTGAGAATCTTATATACAGTAAACTTTTCATGAATTATCCGAGGAAAAGATACTGTTCGTAGTGTTCCTTTTTACCCGCGGAAAGTTCTAAAACATGGTTTCTCCTTTGCACGTAGAAAAAGCCTCGATCGCATCTCTCCTTGTTTCATATCAACTTCTCTGGGAGGATTCCAGAATTATATTTTTTTATGTTTTCACTGCTCTTGATGAGAGAGAAAGGTGGCCACGTATGTAAGACAATCGAAAAATCTACGATCACCGGTCAAAAGAACTAATCATGCAAGAAAATCAAAGATGAGAGACGTTTTAATTATAAATCAAGGGGACTGATTTGAAAATGACTCAAAGTTGGAGATAAATCGTGTAATTTACCCATATTATTGATTGGATTTAATGGTGTCCCCCATCCGAAATGGGGGACAGCCCCTCCCTTTATCAGATCGGACAGGCGCAGATGAAAAATGTGTTTAGATGTGTTGAACCGACGAAATGGGGGTTCAAAATTGAGCTCAAAATCTGACCGGATCGGACCGAGGCTGTCGAGTACAAAAATCGTGGTAAAAAAATCTTACCTCATTTCTTTGCCTTGCACTCTCTCTCAACTCTCTCGCTCTCATCTTTCTCGCTCTCTCACTCTCTGTGTTCAACGGGCGTTGTTCGACCGCCGGCAAGATCTTTCTCGCTCTCTGCGTTCAACGGGCATCGTCCGACCGCCGGCGAGATCTTTCTTGCTCTCTGCATTCAACGGGCGCCGTTCGACCACCGACGAGATCGACGACCGCTCTCTCGCTCTCAACGCATCCGTGCACGTCCGACCAGACGCAGACCAGACCAGATCTGGTCATCGGCGGCCTCTGACGGACACCGACCAGATCTGGTCGTCGGCGGCCTCGTTCGACCAGAACTGACGGACGCCGACCAGATCTGGTCGGCGGCGGCCCCGTTCGACCAGATCTGATGGACGCCGACCAAATCTGACGGAACGACAGATTTGGTCCTCGTCAGAAGCCGCCGGCGGCCTGCCTTGCCGCGCTCGCATGCCCCGCCTGCACGCCGCCACACGCAGGCCCTCGCCTGCCCTGCCGACCTCGCACAAGCCCGCCCCTGCCTGCCCTGCTGTGCTCGCCGACTCCCGCCATGACCCCGCACGACCGTCGACCCCGCACCATCGCACCTCGCTGCACACCGCCGCGGTGCCGCCGACCCGCACGCTCGCCGACCCTGACGCTGTTGATCGAGTGTCGACCCTCACGTTGTTGATCGAGTGTTAATCATTGTGGTGTAATTAGTTGTAATTTGTTGTATTGCTTAGGATTAAACATATGTAAATATGCTAGAAGCAACTTGTTCTATTCCTTCATATAGATATAAAACTTTTAGAAAATTGTGATAGCTCATGCGATGAACGTTGGTGTCGATAATAGTGTACTGAACTATATGCAACACATTGCTTAAAAGAACAATACGAATTTGTCCGTGTATCTCAGTGTTACATGGGGAACACTCCTCTTTCGGTTTTCGAAGTTATTTGATATCTAAAAGATCTCCTTATCACATTTTCATGTTTCCATTTGCAAAGAATTAACAAAAAAAGTTACAAAAGACATTTTGATGTTCGATCTGCAATGTTTTTAATTAATCTATAACTTGGATTAACATAAATTTACAAAAATGTAACTAATCACAGATGGATTAACAAAAGTATAACTAGTTTACAAGATTAAACAATAAAAAATTACAATAAATACAAGATTAAACAATAAAAATAAGATTAAACAAGATGTGCGGCGGTGTGCGGGAGTGGCAGGGTGGGCCGGCGGGCGGCGCTCGGGGGGGGGGGGGGGGGGGGGGTTGCAAATCTGGTGGGTCGCAGATCTGGCGGACGGGCTCGGATCTCCGCTCTTCTTTGCATGGGTGTCGACGGCAGGAGGGTTGCGGCTTCCTGTAGGCAAGATCTGCCGGTGGTCAGATTTGCCGGGACGGGGTTGTAGGCGGGCAGATCTGTCGGGACATGGTCGCAGGCGAGCAGATCTACTAGGACGGGGTCGCAGGCGAGCAGATCTGCCGGGACGTGATCGTAGGCGGGCAGATCTGCCAAGACAGGGTCGGGATGTGGTCGTAGGCGGGCAGATCTGCTAGGACGGGGTCGTAGGCGGGCAGATTTTTCGGGACGGGGTCGCACGCGGGTAGATCTGCCAAGACGAGGTCACACGGGGGTCACAGGCGGTCGCTGAGGAGCAGATGTCGTCGGCGGTCGGTGAGGCTTCATGAATGCGTTCGACCTGCTCGCCGACGACGAGATATGCGCCTCAGCGACCGCCTGTGACCCGCGAGGTGCAGATCTGGTCGACAAGGTGCTAGATCTGGTCGGACGATGTGCGGTTGACGTTCCCTGCGCAGAACTGGGCTCCGATGGACGCAGCCACACTCACGGAGATCTCGTCGGCGATGGAGATGACGACAGCTGTAGAGGATCTCAGGCATGCGACAGATCTGAAGAGCGATAGAGAGAGGGAGAGCGAGAGAGCGAGAACAAGAGAGTTGAGAGAGAGAGAACGAGCGCCTCACAAAAGGGGTAAAAAGTTTTTACCTCGAGTTTTTATACTCGCGTCCATCGGATGAACCGGTCGAGATAAAAAACTAGTTTTTTTAGGCATGAACCAGGTGCCCACGCCCCCATTATCTTCAAAAACTCGATTTTTGATCGACGCCCGTCCGATCCGGATGGGGGGACACCCATTAAATCCTTATTGATTATATTTACTAAGCACTCTAATATAAATATTTATGTCGATATTATGTGATATAATAATATAATATATTTTATTATAAATTCAAATTTCAATAGCTAGGCACCCTCGATGGCTCTGGCCATTGGAAATTTTAATATTAAAATAGTAATATTGATGCCACTATTTTATTATATATTACTATAATATATTTATTATAAATTCAAATTTCATGGTCAGAGCCGTCGAAACTTCGATGAACATTGAAGTTGTTAGAATTTTTCACGGGCGCAACCATCAAAATTTTCGACATGCTTTGTCCCATCGCAACTGCTGAAGGAGAATGAACCGTTAGTAAATAATTTTCGACAAACAATATTATCGTCGTTAGTTAAGAGGAATTTTACATCCATCGTAAAATCCTTCAAAGGGCAAGTTACAAAGTTTTCACTGATATATCTTTGCCCAAAATAGAGGCATGCACCACAAAGTATGTACATAAAAATTTCTTGTCGTACAATGAAGAGCTCTTCTAAAAATAAGAAATCATACAAAATGAATGAAGTTGAAAATAATTTCCAAAAGTTAAGCAATGATGTTAAAACAAGAAAGAAAGCGAAAAAAAAAAGAATGAACGATATATAATGATCACGGAATGATCTTGCATTATGTTTGTCAATGTCTACTATTGTTCCTGTTTCAAATTTCATCGATGTTGTTCATTTTATACTGTCTGATTATTACTATTCATATGTACGCCAAAGTTCAAGGTGGCGCTAGCTAATGTACCTGACAATAAGGTCTCTTTTTTATTTCTTTCATGAAATATGGATCATCCTTATGAGTTGTGTAATAGTTAAGAGGGACTTAAGACTCATGTAGTGTTTGTTATGTCGAGTTTCGCACTTATAGATTATCATGCTCTTTTATTCATATTTCATATTTTTGTTCTGCTTACTGCATCTATTTTCTGACTGGACAATGTCAAATGTAATTTGCAGTATTTAATTGATGATATATTATCTTCTGGTATGCATTCTACACTACAACATTTTTTTTTCAATTTCTAACATATAGATCCGTCGAAAATCCATCAAAAAAATTTAATTTTTGACAAATTTTTTGACAGGAAGATGTCATTGAAAAAAAACTCATAAAAAAGGTTTTCCGACAGATAGATTAAAACCATCAACGAACCCCATCGACACATCCACATGAACCCAGATCTAAAGCACTCGCGCCCTTCAGAAGTTATCCTTCGAAAATTCTGAGGTAAATTATACGAATAGTTCCATAACTTTGAATCAATTTCGAAATGGTTCCTTAACTTCAATTTGTAATTAGAATGTCCACCAACTTTGATCTTCTTGCACGATTAATCTCCTTGACCGTTGTGAGCTTCTCAATTGCCTCACTTACGAGGTCGCCATGTGAAATTTTCTTTTTCATCCACGGCATATAAAAAATAATAAAATAATATAAATATATAATAAATTAATATTAAAATTAAAAAATAAAAAAATGAAAAGGGGGTCGGTGGCCCCCCTTCTCCATCGGCGCCGGGCGGGGGGCGCCTGTCCCCCTTCGTCGTCTCGCGGCCGGCGGAGCAGAAAAGGAGCGCCAGCGTATTTCTCATGACAAGGGAGCACCGAAATCCACAACATTGAGTGGTGGAACTTCTCTTTGCCTTCAATCGGCCACGACTCCTCTTCTCCATCTACGCCGCTGCCGCCAGCAACCAATCAAGCATCCACCACATCCTCCATTCGAAGGTGCCGAATTTGGCATCGCGGCGCCGGAAGAAGATACTAGTCGGGATCACTTCCGTGCTCGCGTACCTCCACGGGGAGTGCGAGAGCCAAGTGATCCACCAGGATGTCAAGTTGAGCAATGTAATGCTGGATGAGGCCTACCAAGCTCGGCTCGGCGACTTCGGCCTCGCGCACCAGGTGGAGCACGACAAGTCACCGAACACCACCATCACGACCGGCACGATGGGCTACCTCACCCCCGAGTACCTCCTCACCGGCCGATAAGACCGACGTCTTCAGCTTTGGCGCCGTGGCGCTCAAGGTGTCGGCTGTCGCCGCCGATGGAAGCAATAGCCGAAGGGCCAACAACTTGGTCGAGTGGGTCTAGGGGCTGCAACTGGAGGCCACCAATTGGCGGCTAGGTGGCGAGTTCGACGAGGGTGAGATGAGGAGGATGTTGCTGGTCGGGCTGGCATGCTCGAGCCCGGACCTGCTAATGCAGCCGGGGATGCGCAACGTGGTGTGGATGCTGAGCGGCGAGGCTGACCCGCCGTTCGTGATGGCGTCGAAGCTGTCGATGAGCTTTAGCACTAACAAACACTTTCTGCTGACCCTGCAGGACAGTGTCTCCGACTACAATGGCAGGGGGTACAACCTCGCATCTTCCTCGTGTGTGGTGAGGAAGAAACCGAGGGGCGACGCCCCCCTCGTGAGGCGACACTCCGTCGTGCCTCCACGCATTTGTTACCCAGGGTAGCGAGGTAGGGAGAAGCTTCTTTTCCAACGGGGGCCTGCCCTCCCAATGCCACGATGGCTGCCACACCACGGCGGCATCGTTGTCGTACCGATTGCTTCACCTGCCCGAGAAGCGCAGCGATGACGGCGCGGAGGAGAGGCGGTCGATGTAGTCCCTCAGCTACCTGGCCGCTGCCCGCGACGCCGATGGAGAAGGGGGGCTGCCAGCCCTAGGGGTGTAAGAAAAACCCGATTGAACTGAAAAACCTACCCGACCCGAAAAAACTGATAAAAAATAAAAAATTAAGGGATCGAATACTATTTAGGATAGTTTTTAAATAGAGCAATTGACCTGCTTAAATTAGGGCCCACCCGAAAAAATCGTAGGGACCCGTAGAGCCCATTTTTATTTATATAATTAATTTAGATGTAATCAATTATTTCATTAGTGGTGTAATAGTTTTTTATATAGCTATATATATTCTTATCACATTATGAAACTCTAGTTTAATATTTCTAACACAATATCCTAAATTTAATTATAAAATTAAATAATTTATTATTAATTTTAATTTATTAAATATTTTTTGAAAGTTTTATTTATTAAAATATGGGCTCAAAAAAATTGACCTGCCAGAGGGTGATTTTCCTTTTTCATAAATGGTTTTAGCATGATTTTTGTGATTTAAAAAACTAGCTCGAAAAATAACGGATGATTTTTTTTGGACCGAAAAATCGACCCGACCCAAACCACTTTCACCCTTAGCCATCCCCCTTTCATTTTTTTATTTTATAATTAGTTTATTATATATTTATATTATTTTATTATTTTTTATATGACATGGATGAAAGAGAAAACTCTATGTGGTGGCCACGTAAGGCTATCGGGAAACTCAATCAATGGCCAAAGGGATTAATCGTGCAAGAAAATCAAAGTTGGATGACATTCTAATTATAAATTAAAATTGGAGGACCATTTCAAAATCGACTCAAAGTTGAGAGACTATTCGTATAATTTATCTGAAGTTCTGACCCGAGATATCCGTTCGGAGTTACAACGAAGTGGCACCCATCGGAACTTCCGACGAAGACTGCCTCGTCAAAAATTCTGGCAGAAAACTCTCTCGACGTGACTCCTTTAAAAAAATTACGCTTTTACCCATCAGAAATCCTTTTTAAAAAAATGCGACCGGCAGAGCCTACTGTTGGACAACCAAATCCGACCACAAGTGGGTGGATCCTACCACTGGATAGCTAGATCCGCCACTGGACACCCAGTTCCGTCCATAGTCATTAGTTGCTAGATCCGGTTGCAAGCGGCCAAATCCGACAGCAAGCGGTGAGAGAAAGAGAGGGCCAGGATCTATCGATAGAGTAGTGGGAAAGAGGGAGAGGGAGAGAGAGAGCTACAGAAAGAGAGAGGGCCTGTCGACGACGTGGGCATTGTGATCGGACCAGGAGGCTGGCGTGTCGCGGGCGGCCCGCTCTAGCCGTTACCTTTCGTCCGTTGGAGTGGAGCCGTCAAGGTGGAGGAGGAGCACGCGGTCATCTAGGGCATGTTTGGTATCGGAATTAACCAAGAACAAAGGCTTTGTTCTGGAACAATTAGCCAAAGAACATTTTTTTGGTAACTGTGGGTCCCACCTATAATCATGACGAGAACAGCAAAAACCAAGAGCAATTAAGTTCATGGTGAAGGCTGGAAAACACTTGCTCCTGCTGGAACAAAGATGAAGGGCAGCAGCTGGGTCAAAGCAATAATATTATGTGATAAACTTTTTTCATTCAAACAGGCCCCTAGTGATCTATTCATGGAATGGAAGAATTCCTTGAACTTACGTACACAAAATCACCTTTTCCTTTGTTTGCGGATCTTATATGATCTTAATTCGTGTCAATTTAGTAAATCATAAAGATATAAAGATATATGTTCTGTTTGGCAATGCCATATATAAGTTCTCTTTGGTATTGTAAAAAAAGCATTTGAAATAATATTTAGGGATTTTATTATTATTATTATTATTATTTGATAAGAGATATAAATAAGTAGAGTTTAGTATTTTGAATGAAAATATTGCAAAGCTTCATTTAGAAGTTTATATTTTTTTCTATTTTGTCATTATTCAAATGCATTACTTCTTTCTTAATTTTTCTTATTTTTATTTCATCATCATTCAACTATATTACTTTTATATTCATATTTAATTAATTAGAAATTATTTATTTATTAACGATGGATAAATTTAGTAATTGATATTTTCAATCATGTATGCATTATATAAAATTTATTGTAAATATATATTTTTATGTATTTTAATAAAAAATATTAGTTATGGAATTTTGTTTTATTTCATTGGGATATTAATTATTACCTAATAAATTATAACAAAATTTGTGTAAGACTTGAATTGAATTGAATTATTTATTATATATTCAGTTATATAATTTTATATTCATCAATTAATTTTATTATTAAATTTATCAAGCGCTTATTTATTAATATCATAAATGAACTCTAAACACTAATCATCATCCGCTATTCGATATTCGCTATTTAAATATCAAATTGCTACTCATTTATCGAACCATTGATAACGGCAAACGCGTACTTATGTAAATATTTACCCCTCTCCCTTATCCATGGGGGGAGAGAGAGATGCGTGATCTTGCATGGATTTAAGCAAATGAGAACAAACAAATCATCAATCCTATAATGCATACGTACCACGAGGAAGGTACTGTACGTTGCCAAGGTTGGTTGGATTTTTTAGAAGACTTCCATGCATGTAGTGCGTGTAGAACGGCAATTGCATGAATTAAGCCAACACCTTCTGGCGATATTATTGGCATAACCGATACGGATGAGAGTTGGGCTAATGGTAAGGATTTTATTCTAATTAAATCGTCGACCTTTCTTATTAATTAGCATCCCACTAACTCGATTGGAAATATCAGATAACTTCCGTTTTTTAGAAAAAAAAACGTGTCCAAATTTGAGTCTCCATCCAAACTCATCACGGTTTATTTTATTTAGTTATTGATATTTGAGACGAGTTCAAATGTACATTGGAGTGAATACGTAATAGACGAAAAAGTCGATTTTATAACTAGAGAGATTATGCCTAATTTCCACGTATAATTAGATGTCAAGATGTTTCTCTCTCTAGGTTAATGTGGTGCAAAATGATCCTAAGTATAAAGACGTATACCAAAACTTGTGAAAGTGAAAGTGATATGGGTATATACCTTGCAGATATTAATATTTCAGTCGGGTGCATTACCTTGTGAATGTATATACCTTGCACTATACTCTTTTTGTTGTTGTTGTAATTATTCGTATTAGAAAGTAGAACTGATAAACTCAAATGATCCAAAATGGTTGACTTTACACTCAGACACTGCTCCTATATGTTCTTACCATCCATCCCGATAGATTAGTAGTTAGTACCTTGCGATCGACATATACATATGTTACATTTATACATGACTCCATGTACAGTGGACCAGGTACATCCCTCATCTTCTCAAGATAAACGATAATAGTAAGTTTCTTCTCATCCTGGATAACTTTGATGGCTTTTGGTTATTCCAAGCAACACATTTTTCTACGCCACCCGGGGCTTTTACCACGTTCATCACCTATAAATACCTCCCCAGCCATCACCATATTATACCTACACACAGCCACATTTAGCGTCTAATCAATTGCCTACGTATTCTTCCTGGTCACAATGAGCTCCTCCTCCTCCTCCTCAACCTCACCTGTGGCTTTGGCTTGCGCCATCGCCTTGGCAATGGCGCTCAGCGGCCACGCTCAAAACACCCCCAGGACTTCGTGGCCGCTCACAACCCCCCGAGGGCGGACGTGGGGGTCGGCCCGGTGGCGTGGAACAGCACCGTCGCGGCCTACGCCCAGAACTATGCGAACCAGCAGATCGGCGACCGCCAGCTCGTCCACTCCGGCGGCCCCTACGGTGAGAACCTCTTCGGGGGCCATGGCAAGGAGTACACCGCGGCGGACGCCGTCGGGTTTTGGGTGTCGGAGAAGCAGTACTACGACTACGCCAACAACACCTGCGCGTCCGGGAAGATGTGCTTGCACTAGACCCAGGTGGTCTGGCGGTCGTCGACGAGCATCGGCTGCGCGCGCGTCAAGTGCAACAACGGCGCCATCTTCATCATCTGCAACTATTACCCTCGGGGCAACTACGTCGGTCAGCGCCCTTACTAGCCATGGCTCGATCCCTTGCCATGAAACGTATACGTACCGAAACACGTACGTACGTACTCGAATAATCAAACACGCATCTTAATTAATTAAATAAAAAAAAGAAAATGCGATTGGAGAATATTATATTTATATGAGAGACAATATGCTTAAAATTCATGCAACAATGTTACAAAATTGTTGTTTAATTTAATTATCCGAGAAAAAAGAAATACTGTATGTTTTTTCCCCTGTGGAAAGTTTGTGTTGTGATAATAAAGATGGTTTTTCCTTTGCATTGAGAATCTTATATACAGTAAACTTTTCATGAATTATCCGAGGAAAATATACTGTTCGTACTTCGTAGTGTTCCTTTTAACCCGCGGAAAGTTCTAAAACATGGTTTCTCCTTTGCACGTAGAAAAATCCTCGATCGCATCTCTCCTTGTTTCATATCAACTTCTCTGGGAGGATTCCGGAATTATATTTTTTTATGTTTTCCCCTTTTAACGTGAACCCCTCTGAGGAAAGAAATCACGATCGACTTCTCCTGTTTTTTATTTTTGTTAAGAGTAATCTTTCACATCAATCATAGGAGAAAAGTCAGATTCATTTTGTTTTCCCTTGGATGCCGACCTAAAATGTAAATCATAAGATAAGATGATAGTGGAATTCGATTTTTTTTTAAGGAGTCGAACAAATCACTCCACTCATTATTCACAATAATAAAAGTATATGTGAAAGTAGGCAATAAATTATACAGTCACCTTAATCAGGGGTTGTACTGGATACAATAATCGAGCAAGATTGATATATTTATTACATCTTGAACAGTAATAGAAAATTAATTATCATTACTAGAAGATTGATGTATATTTATTACCTGTTGAACAGTTATAGAGGAAGATTGATATATTTATTACCTCTTGAAAATTAATAGAAAAAATAACCGAGTATATGTATGTGGTGTAATTCTCTAAACAAATGCTTATTGCTATAATTAATATTTTATTAAACGTTGGAGCTTTAGAAGAAAGTCTCTACTGATGGAGTAATTTCCATACATATTCGTATCCAACAAAGAAAATTCGGAAGTTGGTGCATTGAAGTTGAACAGGTGATCGAAAATTTAGAATGATGCTCCGTGATGATGTCTTCGCGCAATAGGTTTCTGGTACTAAATCTTCGTGATCCGACATCATTTGGGGTCGGCGTCTCGTGCCGATGATGTCTTCGCGCCAGTGGCATAACTTGCAGTCCTCGGTCACGGAGACTGTTTCCATCCCTCTGGAGGATGTCGAGGGACGTATGGCTGAGGTCTCGCGTAGTCTGATTGGTCGCTTCCTTGGGGATGAGAAGGACCTTGCGGACCTCCGCTCTGACCTTCCATCTCTCTGGGATTTCAAGCACCCCGTCGAAACTCAGGTACTAAGCAATGCCTTCTTGCTCTTCACTTTCTCTGATGTGGAGGACAGATTGCAGGTCCTTACTCGCCCGTCGACGGTCTTCCGAGGTCACCTGCTTGCGGTTCACCAGGCAAAGTCGTTCTTCCGTCCAGGTGTGGAGCGTCCAGCCGCTCTCACCATCTGGATCCAGCTGCAAGATCTCACATACGAATTGGTAAACCAAGCCTCCATCTGGCATATTGCGGCATGCATCAGTGTTCCTCTTCGGGTTGACCAGATGTCACCTGGGACGTTCGGTGTTCGAATCTGTATTGAGATCGACTCGACCAAACCCATCAAGCAGGGCCTCTGGGCCAGCATTCCAGATGGCAACAGGTATTTCCAGCGGGTGCTCTACGAGAACCTCCCTCTTTTCTACTTCCGCCGTGGTATTGTTGGGCATCACCTGGATGCTTGCCCATTTGCCCCGCCGGTGTTGGAACTTGGCTCCTCTGGTGATGCTGGAGGGGTCTTGTTATTTGGACCTTGGATGCAGGTACATGGAGGTCACGTAGTTCCGATCCTTCATGCCCCCCGCCGCCTGCCTTCGGCCAGCTCCCGCCGGAGAAGCATTCTGCTGAGTCGGCTCAGGTATGCTCCATCCGGTCTGAACTGCCCATAACCTCTTATTCCTTTCAGGTCCTAAATGAACCGGTGGAGGTTGTCGATGTATCTGGAACCTTAGTGGAGGCCTTATCATCGCACGCGGGGTTGACAATTGTCGATCTGAGCTCCGCCAATGGTTAGGATATCAACGGCCCAGATCCCTTGCTCGTTACGACATCTCGTCTCGATACTCACGCGTCCGTGGATACGCTTACATGTGTTGATCTGCGCATATCGACGATCAGGATAAATCGAGTATTTTTTATGGTTCAGATCTGTTACCTCCCCTTATGTAGATAATCTGTTGACACATGTCCTACAAGACGTCCTAATACCCCCACCCCCTCCTATACACGGTCACTATGCTCGCTAAAACCCCTCTCTTCTCCCACCCCCTCCGGCTCCGACTCAAGCCTCCTTGCAGGGTTTGGAGCATGTTACGTTGGTCACGGATGTCTCTCACTGTATATTGGCAGTGACCGTAGATCAGGCTACCACTATGATGTCGGACGAGGAGCCGCCGGATCCGAATCTTGGATCCTCGGTGGCAGATGTCATCACATGTGGATCAAGATGACGCCGACTTTCGACGGTCATTCTCCCTAACCTGAGGCATAAAGATAAAAAGCCATCTGCCCAAAAGGTAAAAAGCCGCCACTCCCATAAAAAAACTAATCATCTAAATCTTGTACAGGGGGTGCCGGTGGCTCTCAGGTGGAGGACCTCTCCAACCTGGATCTTAATACACGAGGCTAATTTCCTGGAACTGTCAGAGGGCTTTTCGTAGCCGTGTCTGGAACCGCCTCTCTGACCTCATCAAGGAACACTATTCGGACTTCCTAGTACTAGTTGAAACTCATTCCACCTCATAAAACTCTCTTACTGTGATTCGCAGGCTTGGATATGACTGGCAGGGATTTTTCCAGCCGGGCACCGGTCACTCTGGCGGCATTATCCTCGCTTGGCGAGGCAATAATATCTGGGTCTCCCCGGTGGACAGGATGCTCAAACGTTCCATGCTGTGGTCTCAGATAATTTTTCCTTCCTACTAATATGTGTTTATGCCAGTGTAATACCTTCTCTCAGGAATGATCTTTGGTGCATACTGTCGTTGTTGGATTCTTCGAACCTTCCTTGGATGGTCGTCGGGGACTTCAACTCGATCATCTCTGCTTCAGAAAAGTCTGGAGGCAAGCCTTTCACATACACGAACTCTGTTCTCTCTCTATTAAACCTCATGCACTCGCAAGGCTTGATGGATGCACACTGCTTGGGTAACCGCTTCACGTGGTGTAACAATCGTCTCGGCCCCACTAGAATCAATTCCTTATGGCTTTTAAATTTTCCAAATTTATCTGTTACCTCCTTAATCAGATGTGGTTTTGATCACTCTCCCCTACTATTCTCCACAAATGTCTTTACTAAGAAGCCTAAATCCTTTAAGTTTGAGCATTTTTGGTTTGATTATGATGAGCCTAGGAGTATCACCCAGCAGGTGTGGGCTGCCCGTACTTCTAATTATGAGATTCACTACTCACTCAGTAAAATGAAATGAAAACCTTAAAATGGAATAAAGAAACCCTTGGATCCCTAGAGTGTCGTTTAGCCACTACCAAGTAGGATATCCTCCTCATGGAGGCTAAGGATGATAATGTCGGCTTAAATGGCACTAAAATTAAAAAGCTCAGATCCCTCTATCATCTCCACGCGGCCTACCTCCACCAGATCATCCGAAAATTGTGGAGTAAGTCTCATATTAAGTGGCTTGAGCACGGAGACAAGAACTCTAAGTTTTTTCATATCGCTACTGTCACCAGGAATCAAAAGAATAAGATCAAGAAAATATTTGATATTGACAACCCTGGTACCCTAATTACACAAGAGCATAGAATCATTGAGGAATTTGCTAAGTTTTACACTGATCTGTGAAAACCCTAAACAAATCCTCTCATTCCGACTGTGGATTGGCTTATCCGGCCTACACTTCCTAGCTCGTGGCATAAATATTTCACTACCCCGGTCACGACTCATGAAATTCGTGATGCCATCTGGCACATGCCTCCTGGCAAGGCCCCTGGCCCTGACGGCTTCACTCTGGACCTGATACAATTAACGAGATCCTAAACTTTTTTAATAATGGCATCATGCCAAACCAATGGTCAACCACAAACTTAATATTCATTCCTAAATCACCTCAGGCTTCCAAAATAACTGATTGACACTCCATTGCCCTCTATAATGTAATCTATCGTATTGCGGCCAAGATTCTTGCAACGAGATTGAAGCCTACCCTTCCTCAACTCATTGATCTGGCGCAGGCCTCTTTCTTGTCTGGTAGACCTATACACGATAATATCTTAACCATTCAAGAGATTGCTCACTTCATGGGGAAAGACAGGAAAAAATACATGATTTTCAAGAACGACATGGCCAAGGCTTTTGATCGCATATCTTAGGATTCAATCTATAAAACTCTTACCATCATGAATTTTCCCTCGAAATTTATTTCTTGGGGGCATGCTATGTGTTGAATCCCCAACCTTTCGGTGTAACATCAATGGCACCCTCTCGACCCCTTTTGGGAGCTCCAAAGGTATTCGGCAAGGTGACCTCCTCTCACCTTACATCTTTATTATTGTCACTCAAACTCTATCCTGTTGGAATTAAGTTTTAATGATGTATAAAATTATATTTTGATGATACAAACCTCGAAAGATTAAAGTTAAAATACTGAAAAAGTTTAAAGAAAAAGGAATAACTTTATGCACTACACTTTGATTAAATAATTAACTATGATCCTATTAGATTTTGGATTAGTCATAAATATCAAAGTAGAGAATTTTGTTAGCTTTCTATAGAATAAAAAATCACCTCATTTGGATAACTGTGCAAAAAGTTATGCTTAAAATAGTACAGGGCGATCGAGCTGCCGACTGAAAAATAGATCGACCGGTCCAGAATATCGGTCAATCGGTCCAGAACATAGGTCGACCGGTCCAGAACATAGGTCGACCGGTCAGTGCAAAAAATGCCCAATTTTATCAAGAGAATGTCGAGACTGTACCGGTCGAGGTACCGGTCGACCGGACTGTGCAGAATTCGTCAACGGTCATATTTTTCATAAAAGAAAGTGTACCGATCGATTGGTCCATATGTGCGGTCGACCGGCCTATGAGTCAAATGAACAGTAACGGTCAAATTTGAAGGAGAAAATTATGGAATGATTTTTGGACGACTTTCTCACTTGCAGAAGCCTATAAAAGGAGTGTCAAAGCCAGAAGGAAGTGCACTCATCCAAGCTTTGAAGAAAAACTTCAAGTTACCAAAAGAATACATTCTTCTTGAAGTTTTCATTTTTAGTTTTCTTTCTTTCTCTCTTCTTCTCTTGTGAGTTTAGCTTTGTAAAAGAGAGAAACACTTTTGTTCAGAAAAATTAAAGAGAGCTCATGTGTAAAATAGGTTCAAAATCTTACCTCTTGAGCGAGAGAAATAGATTAGCTTCATAGGAGGAGAGATTGCCTTGCCTATCGAAACGAAGAAAAAGGCGGTGGTGTAAATGGCTTTCTTTCCTTGCCCCATTTGGAACAAAGGAAGTGATAATGGAATCTCCGACGGTCTCGAGGTCGAGAAGTCAGAGCGGGGACGTAGGCCAAGATGCGACCGAACATCGTCAACAACCATCGCGTCTTTGTGTTTATAATCTGAATTGCAAAGATTTTAAGAATCGGTTTTGTGCTTCCGCTATAAATTTTGTGAAATTGATATTTTTGGTTAAACATCAATTCAACCCCCCCCCCCCCCCCCCTTCTTGGTGTCCTTTGGGATCCTACATATCCTCCCTTCTTAATAAGGCTGTTAGGGATAACTCCATCCGGCCTTTTAAGTTGGGCACATCTACTATTAGTCACCTGCTTTATACTGATGATATTCTTATCTGTGCAGAGGCAAATGTTAAAAACTACAGGAACATAAAAAAGATCATGCATCTCTACTACCTGTTGACAAATCAGCTTATAAACTTGGAAAATCTTTTGTCTACTTACCCCTGGTTTGCCTTGCAGGAGGAAGCATGCACTTATCTTTGCCCTGGGTATTACGCAAGGTACCTTTCCATTCGTCTATTTAGGTGTTCCTATACATATTAAGGGTGTTATCAAGCGGCACCACCACTCCCTTATTAAGAAAGTTTCTGGACGCCTATCTGGCTAGAAAGGTAAAACTTCAATCAGGCTGGTCGGCTAACTTTAATAAAGTCTGTTCTAAACTCCTTCCTCTCCCACATCTTTGCATCCACTTATGTCTGCAAATCTACTATTGCAATACTTGAGAAGTTAAATCGCACATTTCTATGGTCATCAAACGGCAACAAAAGCTCACATCTTGTAAATTGGCAGACTGCACTGTCCAGCTCCCCACCTCTTCTGGTGGTTTTGGTATTAAAAATTTGCATTTTGTACGTACGTCTCTCCTTGCGAAGAAAGCTATGAATGTTCTTAATAGTTCTCATAATCTCTGAGTTAATCTAGTCGTGAACAAATATGGGACTTTGCACCCTTGGCAGAATTCTAACCCTTGCAGGTCTCCTGCCTGGCCGTGGCGTGCTATCCTCCTTTGTATGAATGATATCTAGTCTAGCATCAAACGACACATTGGTAATGGCAACTCCACCGTACTTTTCTAGATCCCCGACTCTTCTCGACCCACTATGCTTAATGCCTACTTTTGTTACTATTGATCCGATCATTCACATGTCAAATGTTTCCCTTTTCATCTCGAATGGTATGTGGAATCTGTCCTTGCTTGAATGTCATTTTGGTCCTGCTATTGTGTCGGTTATTTCCTCCATCTGCTTGCCCCCCTCTGCCTATGATAACAAATGGTTATGGATGCAACATCCGAGTGAGAATATTTCGGCTAAAATTGTCTATAATCAGTTGTGTAGCCAAATCATTCCGTCGTAAGATCTCCGGCAGCGTGTTTGGACTGATATATGGGGCCTTTGCGTTCCTCATAAGCTTAAGATTTTCATGTGGAAATTTAAACACAACAGACTTTCTATACTTGATCTTGTCACAATCCAAATGTCTCAAATTTATGTGCTTTATGTTGACGACTGAGACTATTTCTCATCTATTTTTTATTGTTCCATTGCAAATGCTATCTGGAATCGGTTTTCAAGTTTTACAAATTATGTCTTTATGCATCGCATCTCTTGATCATCTTGTGACTAGATCAAGGAATGGGAGGATCTGGACATGCGGTCCAGGACTACCGTGAGATCATTGTTTGCTTTCTCCTTATAGCATATTTGGCTTATTCGCAATGATGCTCATTTTCAGTTCAAACATGCTATCATTTTCGTGACGTGGGAGAGGGTTGTGGCTAATCACGATGAATATATTAGGCATAACTTGTCTGAGGTAATTTTCCGCACTATCTCCCCCTTGACCACTTAGTCTTGTAGGAGCCTCCACCCCTGGTTGGGTTCGCCTGAATTCCGACGACTCCTTCTGCAAGCCAGGGCAAGTTGGAGATGTCGACTACATTATATGAGCTGACAATGGTATTTTCATTTCTGCATGAGCTCTTCGTCGAGATGTCGATAGTGTGTTGGAGACTGAAGCTTGGGGGCTAATGATGAAAATTCGCTGTTGCTTACGTTTGGGCCTCACTTATGTCTCCTGCCAGACGGACTCTTCCTTGTTGGTTGACATCATCCACAAGAAATCACCTTGTCCTTAAAGAATTATTAATATTGTACGTCATATCTGACATGACATTAATCTCTTACAACTTTTCACATGTAATCATATTTACCGCGAAACAAACATGGTCGCGAATTTTTTGGCATCGCTTGATCGAAACTCTGTCTTCGATCGCTTTTAGGAGAACAATCCGCTTCAGGAAGTTCTTCGTTTTGTCCTGGGACTATCCTATTAATCTAAGTTAATCCACCTTTTGAAAAAAAAGAAAATTTCATGACGAAAATTTGGAAAATTTAGAAAAATTGAAGGATCGATGCTGATATGTAATCTTTTTTTCGTTGGGTCCACAAGCCATTGGGACTGGCCGAAATTTGCGTCAGAGCATCTTTTCTTTTAATAAAATAAAAACCTATTATTTCAGAACAATGCAGCAGCGTGAGAGATAACGCCTGTAAGAAAAACTCCATACAAACTAAATAAAAAATAACAAAAATTAGAAGGCTCCACTCGAAAAAATCCTAGCAATCTATGGAGGTCATTTTTATTTATATAATTAATTTATAAGCTACCTATTTTTATTATAGATATAATAATTATTGTATAAACTTGCATACTTTTCTATCACATTAAATTTTAACTTGATGATTTTAAATTTTTATAGTATATTTTATATTTAATATAAAATTAAACAGTTTTATGTTAATTTTAATTATTACATATATTTTAAATATAAGTATATAAAACTACGGTCCGAAAAATTATTCAAAAAGATTGATCCGTTAAAGAATGATTTTTATTTTTTTAAAATAGTTTTAGGATGAACATTTAATTTTAAAAACTGATAAAAAATATGAATAATTTATTTGAATCGAAAATTCCATCAACCCCAACTATTTTCGCCTCTAATAAGTTATAAGAGAAGCAAACGTGCTTCAATTTTTTTTAAAAAATATGTATTTTTTTTTCAATGACGCATTAAATAATTGAAAGTCAATTTTATACGAATTTGTATCCACCCCTTATCGCAAATGTCTTGTATTCTTTTCCCTTTTTCTTGACTTAAAGTTATTTATGTTTTTTCAAGTGAGAACGTATTTATTTTTTCCCAGTTAAAATATGCTTGAGATTCCTTTTTTAGTCAGCATAATTCAAGCTCAATCAGCTCCAATTTCCATCCACGTCCGTACCTAAAGCCATTTCCTTAGATCCATTCAAAATACTCCAATATTCTTCTTCTAAAATGCACCCCTTTTTATAATTTGTGATTTTTACACCAAAGAAAAAACATCACAACTATATACTCATGGTCCATTTCTTTTAATCCGATATATACAGGAAGAGCTCTAAACCTTAAATAATTTAGCTTTGGGGATATAAAGTTTAAATAATATTTTTTTTCATCAGAAAAACATACACAAAAAATAATTATCAATTTCAACCTGCACTGGATTGTCGACCATTTTTTTATTTATGAAATAAAAATGTACCAAAATTATGGTCGACCTTTTAATTTTGTCAGGGCGCTAATTATGCGTCCGCTTTGATACCTCTGGCAACACATTTGAATTGATAAATCATAATTTTTTTCTTCTACGCCCTAACAAACATAAAACCTTCACAATCAACACTATATATTATAATTTTAGGTAAAAAAATATTTTTTAAAATATTAAATTGAAAAAAAAATCAGGTTTTTTAACATCCGATACATAGGTATACTGGTCTACATGAAATTCTCGAGTGCGGTAATCACACCAAAGCGCGGAGGCAAGATACCACATTCAAGTGGACTCCAACCAAAACCTCTCGGATCCTCCTCTTGCTCTGAAACTTTTATGTCATAACGCACAAGTGTTAGCAAATCAGAGGAGAATAAAGCAGAGCCAGAGAGGTCGCCAGAGACACCCGCCCACGGCCCCTACCTAGGGTTCCGGCGGGATGGCCAGCAGCCATACGACGACCCCCTCTCCCCGCTCTCGCTTCCCGGAGGCCTCCACGGTGCTGGCGAACGGGACGGCGACGCCCCCGGGCGACGAGGCCATCTGGAAGCGGCTCTGGGATGCGGGGTTCGACGAGGAGACCGTCAAGAGGAGGGACAAGGCCGCGCTCATTGCCTACATCACCAAGCTCGAGACCGAGGTTCCTCCCTAGTCCCTCATGTTATTCCCCTTTCTGTCAACTGGGACAATATTGCATCATTTCTCTTTAATTGTTTATTTTCGTTTTGGTCCTAGTCCTACTTGTATCGGCTTCTTCTTTAAAAATTCTGTTCTTTCGCGTCAATTTTTTGTCGATTCCCAAAATTTTAAACCAGAAACAACACAAAAGGTCTCTCCTTTATGACGGATTCCAGGTTAGGTTTGCTAGATAGTTCGGTTTGTGAAGACATGTTGTATAATAAATGACTCAATATTTATCAACCAATTATGAGGAAAAGATGATCTCTTTTTGAATAAATTCTCGCTGTTTAGGTTTCATGCCGTTTGTAAGTCAAATTTTCAGTTCTCCGGGGATATATACATATATAAAAAGGCTATGGTTCATTTAGTTACTTACAACTAGGACAAATGAATTAAACCTCTGTTTACTAGTCTTTACTCTTAACCTTTTTGGCTCGTCATGCCATCTAGTAACGTGAGCATCATCATTATTATATGATGATCAAACACAATATCGACTGCCCATAGATGTCAGTTTTCATACAATCGGATCATATTGACATTATTCATAGTCATCACAATTTTTTGTTTATTTTACTTGATGTTTGTTCTTTGAAACTCCGCCTATGTTTTATAGCCGCCGGTCCAAGCCCGGATAAAAGAGGAGGGTTGTATTAGGCCCCAGCGTAAAACCCTGTCGAATCTTATGAACATGGATCAACGAATATATTGTTGTTGTTGTTGTTTGTTCTTTGGAGTAATTTCATCGTACTCTGGTAATATTGTTATTGATGGTCTGTTTCTTTCTTTATTAGCTTCTGTACCCACTATTGCATTTTCTTTATTCATTTTGAGTATCAATGTCAAATTTTTTATAGCTGGCATATGTGATTCGTAACTAATTTTGATTGCATTGACATAATATAGGTATATAGTTATCAACACCACATGGGGCATCTGCTTATGGACAGGAAAGATTGGGAGCTTAAATATGAGCAACTTAAAGCATCTTCAGAGTCTGTTGAGATTGCATATAAGCGTGAACAAGCTAAACAGTTTTCAGCTTTGGCTGAAGCAAGGTTAAGAGAGCAGAACCTCAAGAAATCTTTGGCCATTGAGAAGGAGTGCGTTAAAAATGTAAGATATTTCTTAACGGGGAATAGTTTGAGGTGTAAACATGCTCTTTTTGTTCATTTAAATGCTATGTAGCCTAGATTGGATGATAGGAATCATATTTCACAGACAACTTAGGGGTATCCTCATTCTATTATGCATGTGTTTTCTATCGTTATTCCATATTTTAGGTGGCAAAGCATACTTGCTTTTGAGTTTGAGGTCGGAATGCTTTTCAGGTTTTGGATGTTTTAATTAACAGTTTCAATATCAACGCCAATGTCTCTTATGAACCTTGTTAAACTTCCATTTCTGAGTACTTTCAGTCTATCTTACCAGAAAGCTTGTATTCAATTCTGATTTATTTGATAATACACATTTTCTCATTCATTTTTAACAAGATAACTAATCATTAGCTATATCCTACATGAATGGATGTCTTTAGGATTACATTGACAGTTGAATCACTTGATAATTTATCATTTTCATATATTATTTTGATTTTCAACAATTTATTTAGTGTAGGCCCTAATTAAACATGACTCCCTCTTTATCCCGTGTCAGGGGACAGTTATATGCACTTTTGACATAGCTCAGTTCACATTATTCATGTGATTGAATATTTTTTAAATTACTCTTTGATACGAGTAAGTTGATAGAACCTAAAAAAAAAAAGACTAATTCGATAGAAATTAGTAATGTACTGATGCATATAGCACCATCCCTGTTAACATACATTGGTGGTGCAAGTAAGAAACAACATGAGTGAAATTTGTTGCCCTACATGCATCCATTTTCTTGCTGAGGGTGGATGCAATCCCATGGGAATAGTGGAATGCCCTCTAACTACTTCTGGATGTACTGTAGAAAAATTGTGCTATGTTGGAGTGTGGGAGCTTAACACCAATTCATCAGAGAATTACTGGAAAACCCGTGTGGTTATCATGTATGGGAAATTTGTCTTTACTGAATTTTCTATCTTGTTTGTGTCCTGTTTAAGATCGATAAAACAGTCCATGGGATACTTAAACAGAAAGTGAAAAAAAGAAACTGTGTGTGTGGGGGTGGTGGTGGGGTGGGGTGGTTGAAGACAGCATAACTCCTCCATAAAAAATAAATTATCACTGCCAATCCTTTGCTTCTTATGCTTCATTTCTGTGTAGATTGAGAAGGCTTTACATGATACTCGGGCTGAGTCTGCTGAAAGAAAACTGACATCTGAAAGCAAAATTGCTGAAGCTCGGAAAATGATGGAAGCTGCACAGGAGAAGTCTGATGAAGCTGATAAAAAGTTACTTGCAGCAGAATCATTGCATGCAGAAGCTAACCGTATTCGTAGTACCACAATAAGGACATTAGAGGACATCGAAGCACGTGAGGATGATCTTAGGAGGCGTCTCCTCTCTTCTAAGTCTGAGTAAGTTAATATCCTTCAGCTTCTTCTAGGTGTTCTTTTGTCTGTGAAAGAAACTTATGAAATAGCTCAAAGTGAATATAAAAAATGTTCACCTTTTTACACTTCTTAAATTCATACATATGTTATAAAAAATAAAAAATATATAAACATCAAATGGGGTTGGCCGTGACAGTGATTGAGGTGGAGAGCACTGCTGGCATCCTTTCTGGCCAATAACTGGGTTGGTTCCGGCGTTACGGGACCATTTTTTGTGGGAGCAGGGAATGGTTGAGAGCATTGCATTTCATGCTTCCTTTCTTCTTCGGAAGTGGGGCTTTGGTTAGGGATCGTGCACCCCTCTTTTGCCGTTCTCTTCTTGAGAGCTTACACTTGTACATGACGCTTATCTTCACAGCTATACATATACATATGTATAATATATGTATGTATGTATGTATGTATGAGATTGGTAAAAAAGTAAATGAAGATTGCATAATATTAAAGTTTAGGGGGTGAAGTGGAAATATGCTATAGTTTAGAGGATGAAAATGGAACTAATCCTTTCTGTAATGCCTGAGGAATTTTCCCTTCAGAGAAATCATGCTTGGGGATTGTGATTCCTTTTTTTGCTAATTTTTATCCACTAGTTTTTTTTAAGAAAACATTTCTCCAGTATCTTCTAACTGTAACTAAACCTTTCTGTAATGCTTGAGGAATTTTCCCTTCAGAGAAATCATGCTTGGGGATTGTGATTCCTTTTTTTGCTAATTTTTATCCACTAGTTTTTTTTTAAGAAAACATTTCTCCAGTATCTTCTAACTGTAACTTATCTCAGTATGTCATTGTTTGGTTTTATTCTATTTACTGATCCCTATTGGATTGTACTTATTGATTTTAAGTTTACTGTAATGCAGAATTGATGCTAAAGAAAATGAGATAAGAATTCAAAGACAAGCCTTAAATGACAGGCAGAAGATTCTGAACCAAGAACAACAAAGTTTGCAAGAATGTCAAACTTTGTTGAATCAACGGGATGAATTTATCACTGAGAGAACAATGGATTTAAGTCGCCTCGAGAAGGAAGTCAACGATGCTAAAGCTAACCTTGAAGAAAACTTGACAAGACTAAGAGAGAATAGAAGCAACTTGGACCTAGAAAAAGCTGTCATCGAGAGCAAGGAAGAGGTGCTTACTCTCTCCATCTTCACTCGTATATTTATATTTTCTGAGTTAATGCTTTTTATGATGACAAATGCACTCAGTTACCTATTTTTATTTTTTCTGTCAGGCCATTCTTAAAAGGGAAGCTCTGCTTGAAAAACGAGAGCGTGAATTGCTTATTTTGCAGGAGAAAATTGCATGCAAAGAGAATGTATGCTATATAACCTTTTTTTTTTTTTTGCATCTGTGCTAATAGTTTCTTAATATGTGCATGGGATAAATAAAGTTGGTCAAACTCCTAACTCTGTTACCTTTTTTTGTGCCTGTAGGATGAAATCCAAAGGATTGTATCTGAACATGAGTCATTCTTGGAGAAGAAAAAGAATGAATTCGAAATTGAAATCGAACAGAGGCGCAAACTATTTGAAGATGACTTGGTGGCCAGAAGAGTGGCTTGTGAGGCTAGGGAAGCTGATCTGTCTGATCGAGAACATAGCATACTGGAAAGAGACTGTTCTCTCCAACTCCAATCATCTTTATTAGTTGAGAAGCAAGAGGATCTGGCTAAGAAATTATGTTTACTGGAGGAGAGAGAGAAGAATCTAGAGTTTACTCAACAAGTAGAGTTTCAGAACATGCAAAAGGAAAAGGAGGATATCCTGAAAATGAAACAAGATCTTGAGAGAACTATAGCTTCACTTGAAGATGAAAAGAGAGAAATTCTTCATGCAGAAGAAAAGTTGCAGCTGACCATGTGTGAGAGAAATGAGTTGTTTGTTCTAGAAACTAAGCTCAAGGAAGAGATTGATAGCTTTAGACTTCAAAAGATGGAACTTGAGGCTGAAATTGATAAATTGAGAACTGAAAAGGAAAAGTTTGAGTTTCAGTGGGAGTTAATCGATAAAGAAAGAGAAGAATTAAACAAACTATCAGAACAAATTAAACTAGAGCGTGAGACTGTCTCTCAGTTTCTCAAAGATGAGCGGAATAGCATTAAGCTGGATAAAGAGAATTTGGATGGTCATTTCAAGAGGGATCTTGAATCATTATCTCGTGAGAAACAAGAATTCATATGTGAAATGGATCGTCAGCGTGCAGATTGGTTTAGGAAGATTGAGCAAGAGAGAGCAAGTTTTGCAAGGGATATCAATATCCAGAGGAATGAACTGGAAAATGGTATTAACAAGAAACGGGAAGAAGTGGAGACTCACTTGAGGGAAATGGAGGCAGCATTTGAGCGAGAGAAGGCCAAAGAGCTTGAAGATATAAGTTATCAAAAGGAAATGGTAAAAAAGGATTTGGAACATGTTGCTGCAGAGATGCAAAAGCTTAATGATGAGAGAATGGAGATTGCCCGAGACTGTGAACAAAGAGAAAAAGAATGGAATGAAATTAAGAGCTCAATTGTAAAACTTAATAGTCAACGGGAGAAGCTGCAGAAGCAGAGGGATTTATTGCGTGCTGATCGAGAAGAAATTTATGAAAAAATCTGCCACCTTAAAGAATTGGAGGATTTGAAGATTGAATTCGAAAGCAAACCATTGTCTGACATACAGCCTGACAAAAGGAGCATTCCTGAGATCAGAATCTTGAATAGATCTGTGTTACATCACATTGATGATCTAGATGGAGAACTTCCTTATGCTAATGGTGGATCCGCTTTGGAATTGCTTCCGCAGAAGGCCTCAGATGTTTCGCCTCCAACATCCATTGCTAAATATTGGGTTAGAAAATGCACTGAAATATTCTGGCGTTCACCAGAAAAAAAAACTGACAATAAGAATAAGAAGAATGATTTTACAGAACCAAAATCTCTGAATTTCGGTTCTAAAGTACATAACATACATGGAGATGATAATAATGATAACCCCTACATAAAGGATGGTTTTTGTGAGAGAGTGTTCGCGGGAGCTGGTCAAACAGAAATTGAACCTGTGTCACCATTAGTTGATAAAGTTCGAACGAAAGTTATTGCAAAGGGCTGGAGCAGGAGAAATGCTAGGCAACTATCAGAGGGTGCTGAGCAGAAATCTGCAACCCTTGTTCATAGTGTAAATTCATGGATTTTAGGCAGAAAAAGGTGCAGTAACATGCTAGTCCAGGATACTGATGATACACAGTTGGAGCCAAGTCAGAAACAGCAGAAAAGGCAAAAACAAGATGAAAGTGCTGGCTCTGTGTTGGATTCCTGCTACAGGTAGATGCTACTTCTTAGTTTTCATATGGCTTGCCCTCAGCCAAAAGAACTTAACTGAATTACCCATATGCGTATTTGTTAACCTTTGACTTATTTTTGTATTGCAAGTATGCTTGAAACACAAACACAAAACCTAGGTGACGGTTCTGAACCAGAAGAGCATGAAGGATTGTGCGTCAGTTTGAAGGATCAAGACAATGCAAATGCAAAGGCTTGCAATGAGGGGGCAGCTGATGTTCAAGAGAGCACATCAGGAGTCTCACACAATGACCTTGATAATGAAGATGGAGCATCTGTTGGTGATGAGTCAGATGATGATAAATATGAAGATGAAGATGGAGGATCTGTGAAGAAATTATGGAGGTTTCTTATCACATGATTAACTCAGTCAATGTATACAATGCTTAGTAGATTGTAACTATGAAGATTCTGGTCGTGCTGCAGCTTCTTCGACTACTGACGCCGTGAAGAGCAAATCCACAACACATTCAAGTGTGTTGTTTTGGCATGGAACCAACATAATATACATTGAACCTCCAAGCGGTGGTTTTATTGGCCGCCTGTGAGTAGTGAAAAGGCTTTGTTGTTTTTATCATCCTTTTTGTTTTTCTCCTAACCCCATGTATTTGTTCCTAGCTTATCTGATTTATAGCTTGCTCGTGTGCAGATTATACATCACATTTTGTTTTTTCGGTCTGTTATGTATAATGTATTTTCGTCTGACATGATTTTTGGTAACTGTTCCAAGGTGTTGCAACCATTTCTCTTTTCTGATGTGTCGTTTATGAAAGAGTTTTACCTGTCCAGAATGGAGTTGGACAAATTATATATATATATATATATATATATATATATATATACATACATATATATATATATATATATATAAGATTTAATGGAGGTGTAGTACTTGTAACTTAAAAAAGTTGAATTACACATGTAAATTTACACCAACATTGAACTCATATGTATATATAGGGTTTAATGATTGTACCATTTGGTGAAGGTAACACCTAATTCAATGATCGAGATGAGTGCTCCCTTTTTGTCTCATCGAATGGCCATGAGTGCTCCCTTTTTGTCGCGCTTCTCTCTCTTTCCCTGATCGGCACCTCGATCCAACGAGTTTCACCGCTTCGCCTCCCCGAGTTTCGTTGTCAGTCACCCCAGCTTCCTCGTTGTTCCCTCTTTGCCCCATCCTCCTCTCTCTCGTCGTTGCTCCGGTCAGCTATTGTCGATCCCCTCTTTTGCCCCCAATCAGTTGTTGTCGACGTCGATCCCGATTTGCATCGCACCGATCCACGCCGGCTCCATAGTTCACCGCCTCCAATCGTTCATCACCGCTCTCATGTCACTGCCGCTGCCTCTGGTAGTAGAGAGACAAAGAAGAGAAAGAAGGGGGATAGATCTGAACCGTTCGTTAGTTTGAACGGTTCAGATTTAGGTGTTATACGATGCTCCATCAAATGAGTGTTACATAATCATTAAACTCATATATATATATATATATATATATATATATTAATGAACGTGTGAAGTAATTTTAGATAATTTTCTTATTTTTCGATATTCATTAATAGTTTAGAGGATCGTGATAATAAAAATGTGATTTAAATTATCAATAATAATGGCATTCATCATTTTTTAAATTTTTGTGAACTATTGCACGTTATTATTTTTATCTTTCATAACAGATATAATTATTTTATATAACTTCTTATTTTATAAAATTATTTTTTATTATGATATTAGTAAAAAAATTTAAAAAATACGCGTAAAATCACACACAAAAAATGCTTCACACATTCATTTTTTCACACACACACGCATATATGTATATATATATATATGTTATTATGAAAAATATTTCCCATATATATATATGTATGTATTATTATGGAAAATATTTCTGCATTGTGCGCAAAGTTTGCGGATATCATGCACACTAAACATATAGTACAAAGAATAAAAACACTTGAGATGATTTTTTTTTTTAATGAGATGAAAATTGAAAGTAAGGAAAATAACATGGAAGATCACTGGTAGTCCTTTTCTTGCCGGACGTCCGTGCCAAAAGAACAAAAAAAAAAAGAAGAAAAACTTCGATGAATATAAAGATATTGGAAGAATACATGACCTGCAGGTCTGATTGAAAAGTTAGAGAAGTCTGGATTTTTATCGCAATTTGGAAGGACAAAAGTCACTTTTTCGTTTCTTCTCTTAGCGATGCGCTTAGAATTAAAGATGATATCTGCCTTTCAGGAATATTGACATAAAAAAGGAATTGCCAAAATCTCAATCAGCTATTCTCAATCAAATGAAATATATACTAGTTCTCGCTTCTTCTGCTAGAACAAAAAGAATTATGGTTAGGGTTTCATATCATGGGTCACCAGCTCTTGTTCAAATTGATTGTAAGTCTAGTATTCTTTTCTTCAGTTAGACAGGGAAAAATGTACAAATCTAAGAAAGCCAAGTCTATAGATGCCTCAGTCATGGTAGGCATCACAATTTAAGACCAAACATGTTTATATCTGACAGTTCTGAGGACTTGATGTCCAGTCAATGATAATTCAGAAAAAGAGGTTAAAAAAACATCGCCTGGTGCAGAATTTGTGGTCCAGTCAATAATAAATTTGTTGAACACGTGGATCCAATGTGGACGCGACTGTTCTTATAATTTATTCTTTGATCATGTTATCATGATAATTAAGCTTTTCGACGTACTATTTATATTGAGGCTCTCAATATATATTTTCAAGAGGAATACATATATGCATGGATTTAATATAATATGTATAGAGCTTGTGCGGTAAATTTACCCTTCAAAATAGGATACTAAACTAAATGCGTACATCATATTATAATTTTAAATACATATTTTACTTTTTCATTGGTAATTTGTGTTACCTTTGTGCTCATGGCCTACATCCGATCTTTTTTCTTCCATCTAGTTCCAACAATATTCAAATTCATTAGCACTTAATTAATCAGTTATTGAACAAAAATAAAACAATAAATTTAGTACAAATTATTGACGACTCAAATACTTTAATCCAAGGTTACTAGGATCCTAATAATTTGGGATGCAATCTCCTGAACTATTTATCAATTTGTGATGCAGGAGAGATAAAATATATTCTATTAGTTATTATTGTTATATTTATTTTTTAAAATTTTTAAGTTATTTAAATTTTATCGGTTATTGTATCATATTATCTTTCTAGATCTTAAATATTATATTATAAAATATGCATAAATTATAAACTTATATGATTGTATCATATTATAAAATCCCTATAAATATGCATAAATTATTTCATTATTAGTTAGTTCAATTATTATTCAATTATTTTATAAACTTATATGATTTTATTTTCTCGGTCAATTTCGAGTTTAGACGATGTTTCAATATCTTTTAAAATTCGTCTGAAAATTGTGATATCCTCTGCTTTAAAATTCTTGCGTGAATTTGGGACACCATTTTACTAACTTATATTATGTCAGTCAAACTTTATTTCCACTTTTTAATTTTCTCCTATCGAAATCGCGCGTCATATTAATTTAGGGTTCACTCATTCAATCCCATCTTTTTTGTCCATTCTAAAGTCCGTCCTGTGTCTGACCCTTCAAATTTTGGCTCCCACAAATAGACAAAAGTAATTAACATTTCTATCTACAATTCCATCTCCTGATCTTGCCATCTTGGAACTGAAATTTTTTGTTCAAAATGCATGCACTTTTTCTTCGGGGTATCGTAAGATAGCTCAAGTTATTGGCCATTTTCTTCAGTGGTCCTAAGTTAAACAAATTTATAAGAAAAAACTATTTTTTCACAGAAGTGGTTTGTTGAAAATTATTTAGTTCATGTGTTAGATACAAACACGAGTCTTAAATTAAAGATGGAAGGTGACCCTATAAGAGAAAAGTAATTTGGTAGCTTAATTTCATGCAGTTAACCCTTTTTTTTATCGACGTGGATTGGGCATTATATACCAGTGCATGCATTAACAATTAAGAGCCTGGTCAGTGTCGCTGCATCTTCCAACATTACATCGATCACTGGCGCAAGCAGGAAATTAAACAGCGGATGGGTCCATGATACTAATTAATTAATACATATAGATGGATGGATTCTATAGTCCAACAAGGACAAAGACCAGTAATCTTCGTACCTTTCACCATCTTACTTTAATCCTGCCATCACCTTTTACTAGCTGGTCTTTGATTATATATATAATAATAATACCATGATCAGGACCATTGGCCTCAGCCCCGTATTCTAATTCGACAAGTTAATCACTCATAATTAGCAACCAGGTACAACAGCAAATAAGGAGCCAGCCAAAGGGAAAAGGAACCAGAACCACCACCACCACCACCATGGGACGTGCCCCTTGCTGCGACAAGGCTAACGTGAAGAGAGGGCCATGGTCGCCGGAGGAGGACGCCAAGCTCAGGTCCCACATCGAGCAGCACGGCACCGGCGGCAACTGGATCGCCCTACCTCAGAAGATTGGTATGATGTATATAGATATATGTATACAGACGTATGAGTACATGTGTACTATACTGCATCGATAGAGATATATTGCACACTGCATGCAGAATTGATTGAACATGTATGCATAAATGCTTTCAATCTGCAGGTCTGAAGCGCTGCGGCAAGAGTTGCCGCCTCCGGTGGCTCAACTACCTGCGTCCGAACTTAAAGCATGGAGGCTTCTCCGAAGAAGAAGAAAACATCATATGTAGCTTGTACGTAACCATGGGGAGCAGGTGATCACCCGAAGAAGATTTTTTTTTTATCCATCATTATCTTTGGGCTTTTAGTTAAGTTGATAGACATGGTTTAATTAGATTCTTCTGACATCTGCTGTGTTTTTGCTTTGCTTGGGAGACCAGATGGTCTGTTATTGCATCCCAATTACCAGGAAGGACTGATAATGATATAAAGAACTACTGGAACACAAGACTGAAGAAGAAGCTCTTGGACAAGCAGCGAAAGGACCAGCCGCAGAACCGGCAGCCGGCCGGAATATTAAAGCAGAAAACCGTGAAAAAGGAGATCACTGGGAGAGCCTTGGATTCTATCAACAATAATGGTGCCCGTCTCAGCCCTTACTGTCTTCAGCCACCTGTGTTCGATGAAGACCAGGCTTCTCTCGGGAGTCTGATCATGAAGCTTGAAGAGAGGTTCGCCGGCCATGAGGCAGCAGCAGCATATGGGACCAGTACGCCTTTCATGGCATCAGCATCCGTGTCCCCCCAAACGTTGTTTGATGACTCCGCACGCGTGGTGTCTAACGAGTACTCGACCGAGCTCGACGAGATGTTCTCCTTTACCTCTGACAAGTTACAAGAGCTCGATTGTTTCCACGACATGGTGACGGGGGCCATGGTCGATGAGGGCAGTGGATTCAGTGTTGCATCAGAGAGCGTGAACTGGAATGATCAGGTGATCAATCCTCTGGTGAATCCTGGGAGGAGCGTGCTCCAAAGTTATCACGGGACGCATTACAACAGTACTGTCCACCTGCAGCCACATGTGCGCAGTGCATGATTTTGATTCGAACATTAATTCTGTAGATTTCTAGCAATTCGTCGATTTGATGCAGTGTTATTAAATGATTGTTTATTATATTATGAGGAGACGTCAATGTTGCTACTCGAATTATAATAGGACAGCAGTACTTGCTGCTCTCAGGTTCATGTGCATTTGCTTCCTATTGCGCGTCATAAGGCCCGTCTTTTCAATCAATCCTGAGGATGCTTTCCATGAGAATTTGATTGTATCTCCATGTCATGTCCTATAAGAGGTGCTTCAAATAGAACACACTTTTTTTTTGGCATTGCTACCCTGTCCAAAAAGACTTCATTCAATTCACAATGAACTAAAATTTGACACACCATAGAGCTTGAGTTGAGCCAACATATGAATGAGGATATCAAAGATAAATTCAAGACATACTTAATCGATGATAATCTTTTTCCACTCCGTTCCATCCTCATTAGTTATAAGACGCTATTTCTGCACATAGATAGCCTACAGGGCACGAAATTCATCCCACGACATCGTCACGTCCTATCTTTATTTTTTAATAAGAGTATTCTTTTCTGTCAAAATTCCTCGATGTCCAAGATTATTAATGCACAATTAATCTGATATTCAAATGGAAGTTATATATATAAATTGTGATCAATGTGATGATTATGAAATTGAATATCTTAGAATACAAATTCACCATTCGATGATGTCAATCAAGTTTAGATAAGAGTATCCTTAGTATCACTTCTAAAGTCTTAATGTCACTTCTGTTTTTCTATTTTATCCTCTTTGTTTTTAGTATTATGTAAGAAATCTGATATCTTTTAACATTTAACAAGAAAATTTAGACATATCTCATCACCAAAAATTACATTTCACATAAAAAAGAGTAGCTGAAAGTCATTATCTTTAATAGAAAAAACTAGGCATATTTGGAGAGTTAATTTTCCGGTACAGCAACAGAACAAAGCAATTTTAAATTGTTAAGCAAATAGAACTAAAAGATACAAGAATAATTAAGATACAGAAGGATTAAAGCCAATGTGTGTGTATACACACATATATAGGGATGCATCATCAAGAAAACAAATATAATACTATAAACTAAACGATAGAATAAATATTTCAACGAGAGAAAAAAAATAGAATACAATGAATTTTTTCCCTGTTAAACAATTCAATTTAGTACTAAACGATGACTTTTTACAGAGCTTCTCTATTTTATCTTAAATGCCATCTCTAGCGGTCTGAGTATGGACATGTGTCGCTTTTGTTGTGATAAGTGTTAAAAAGATGCAGAGGATAAAGAATAAAAAAATGGCATATAATGAGAGGAACAGATAAGTATCAAGGAGTGCTATTAGGATATCATTTGGACGAAATTTGGGACTCGTAATTGTTATTTATTTCTTGCATTGCAATGGGAGGCGTCTGATCCAAGAAAAGAAGACAAGATGAAAACAAATGAGTGGAAATGGAGCTTGCTTTAAATTCAATACATGGATCAGAGTGGTGAGCCACGAATTCCCAGAAATATTGTGATAATCAAGGAATCAATCTTTATTTTGTAAGTTCGTTGAACTAGCTCCCTAGTCATATGAGAGAGAGAGAGAGAGAGAGAGAGATAAGAAAATAGTTAATATTTAATTTTGCTGGAAAAAAATCAACCTTCATTTCTGATTAATTGATATAGAATGAACAGGATGGTGGCTCTAGAGTTTAGAGTCTTTCTTTTAAGAATAGCTATTGTTTTAATTTGCTTTAGTCCCAATTACAATGTACGTTCTAGTTCATGAATTTTGATTTCAATCTATTTTAAGCCGCCCATGATACGAACATTTTTTCGTAGATAAACGTAGTGGAGAAAAATATGCAGATTAAACACTAATTCTAGGCCATTAAAAAGAGGCATCTACCTAAAATGACAAAAGCCTGTGTCCTATGCAGGTCATATAGAAAAAAAAGGGATAATAAACCTTTTAAAATTAGAACAAAAAATATCTTTCTTATTACAGAAGTTGTTGATTAACATGTTAGAATTGCCATGATCAGAACATCTAATTAATTAGTTCTGTTCTTTTACAACTTCTCAGATAATAAGATCAAATATTGCTTATTCAGAAAAAAAAAGAAACAAGATCAAATTAGTAAGGCTCTAATTATAGCTGCGATTATATGGTATAAAAAAATGAACCTAAGGTGTCATCACTGACATCATTGGAAGACCAAAAGATGTTGGCATGCCTGGTGCATCAATTTCAAATCGCTGTTTATTCTGCATGGCATGCCCATATTGCATCAGCAAAAAACAACTCATCTGTAGACTGTCAGTGATGATGATGATGAGGTCAAAATCATTTGTACGTGAGTTTTTGGATCAAAGTAGTGAGCTTAAGCTTTCTTTATTAACCAGTACAGTTTCTTAGTTCTTCATAACCAGTCACATTATTTGCTGGAGATGAGGCAAAATCATTAGGTGATCTCAAACTCTTTGGGAAAGGGAAGCCAAGTCTGAAGCATTCGATTTAACTAATACATGTCACCATGAACTAATGAAAGCTTAAGACTGAGTCATGGGTCAAAAACTGTTGCTGTTGTTCCACAATTCTACATGCACTGTTCTCTGGTGCGGACAATGATATGAACGGCCTGTAGCTTTAGAAACATACAAGTAACTCTTCGTCAAATTCCACCCAAACCTTTAGACCAAAAACACAACAGAATTAAATACCCATCAGCACTAACAACGAGTATCTTGCGAACGTCGCATAAAACAAAAGGAGCCGGTTCCCTGGGGTTATCCAAGTGCCCTTCATGTTCTCACTAATAATGAATATTGAGACTCTCTGTAAAGACAATGAGGACATTTAGAAAGCAAATAGGTCTCTGAAGAAAGAGCCTCAAAGCAAAACGTCAAATATGGTTAGCACCTTATTAATTAGCAGCATAGTTTATACTAGTAATCAATCACCAGCGACTTTTGTTTACTTAAATATCAAAGTCACAGGGTGAGGGAGGCAGCCTTGTTTTTGCTAAGTTCAAAGCCATTGGCAACGTCAGAAGTCTAGTTTATTCCTCCAACAGGGACATGCACCAAGATAATAATGACAGTCTTATTCCGCATTTATATATCTTATTCCAGTACATCAATATTGATCAGAGGACAACACATGATACTTAATCATCCCTTCACTGTGAAGGTGGAAGCCGTCGGTGTGCTTGTGATTTAGTTGTCCAAGGGGATATAAGGAGGAATAAGAGGAGATCTTGGATTGTGCAGCATCATTTGTTCTGTCTCGCAGCTTGGGGCGTTCTAATTAGTATGCAATTATGCTACCTTTTTGCTTACTTATATTATAATTGATCACACAATAATCACAACTGTTTAAGTTAAACCCCTTCATCTCTTCCTCAGGCACACAATGTTTAGCAAGTTTAGGCCTGTCGGCAGAAGCATTTTTCTTTTTCTTTTCAGTTGGAAGTCCATGAGTTCAAATGTTTAATACGAAAATTGCGAATAAAAGGTCAGAAAATTAAACTCCAAATCTCTGTTTCTGAGAGTATACCACAAACCTTTTTATTATTTGTTGAAATAAATAGTGTGTAGCGTTATATATGGCTTTTTCCCTGTTATACAATAAACCTAATGCAAAAAAAAAAAAAAAACAAAAAACAAAAGAAAGACAAATCAACATATTATATATGACTTTTATTACTTTGGTCTTGCATATAATATGATATTTTCATTTTAGTCTGATATTTTATGCATACATATATATATTTTGAATTTAATTACATCTCTTAGTTATTCAAACATCATGGAAAAGGAATGAGACTAGTAGCAGGAATAAGCAGAAAGGGTCGCAAAAGTGGACTCAAATTCGATAAAAGGAGTCCACAAAAATCAAACCACGATCTAGTTAGAGAGGTTTAATTTGCGTTCTGATATAGCTTAATCATAATTTAATAGAGTTAACATTCGAAAAGGGGCGAAGATTGGAAGGAGAGATTAGATATCAGATTTCACATATATATATATATATATATATATATATATATATATATATATAAAAGATTTGATCCCCTTGGCATAAATCATCACATGAGCTTGATGACCCAGGTTATTTAATTTAAGGGGATGCATGATCTGATCTTAATGTTATTGCGTTATTGACGTTGGTATATGGCCTTCCCGCTTTATTACAAATTTATAATAGCCTTTTGTTTGTGAATAAACCCCACATGTTATTCGCCTTGAAGTAGATTAGAGACTCTACTCCCTCTACTCTCACAAAGTCGGAAATTCAAATTGTTATGAATGTAGTATATTTTTATTGAAAGTCTCACGATACGTGATATGGAACAATTTAATTAGATTAGTTGGGTTCGATAATGGATCGACTTCTAATTTATGACATTATGCTTATTAACGTTGCGTGAGTTGCAAGGTTAGACACCGCTTCCCATATAATAAAAAAAGACTACTGCTCACTGTTGTTAGTTGTTACCGACAAAGAAATCAACATCTTTTCTGACTCGAGCCTCTCTTCGATAACAGCCCAGAGAATGCTAAATCCACAAGCTCGATGGATCACAAGAAGTGTTGTTGAGAATATAACACCGAGGATCGAATAATCATGACAACAAAGTAGAGAAATAGAAGAAAATATGAACACAACGATTTAACGTAATAAAATTCTCTTGATTCACCTTCAGAAGAAATTCATTATAAGTATATATAAAAATTCAAGACTTCTGCTTTCGTCATGGATCTTCATTTTTTTTCTTTTTTCCATTTTTTTCATAATTTTGGGTACAGATACATAATTCAAGGCACAACAACAAGTGTGATCATCCTTAATGGCACACTACTCATATGCAATTTAAGAAGATAAAATTATGAGGATGTTGATCGTCGCAATTCGAATACATTGTAGTATTAAAACATTATAACTAATGTGCAGGATCCCAAAGGACATCAAGAGGGGGGTGAATTGATGTTCAATCCGAAAATATTAATTTCACAAAAATCATCGCGGAAGTTTAAAATCGATTCTTAAAATCTTTGTAATTCAAATTATAAACACAATATAAGAGGGAGAGAGTGTGAGAGAAATTGAACACAATGAACATGAATGGTTGTTGACAAGATTCGGCCACACCTTGACCTACGTCCCCGCTTCGACTTCTTAACCTCGAGATCGATGAAAATTCCACTAAACTCTTTCTTAATTCCAAACGGGGCATGGAAAACGCCCTTTGCATCAACTACATTTTCTCCGTTTCGAGAGGCGAGACAATCTCTTTTTCTAGGAAGCTAATCTTTTATCTCGCTCAAGATGTAAGATTTGGAACCTTTTTTACACAAGAGCTCTCACAATCTTTCTGAAAAATAATTTCTCTCTTTTACAATAGAACACTCACAGGAAGAGAAGAAAGAAAAAAGAAACCTCTAAATGATAACTTCAAGAGAAATTATATTCTTTTGATTTGTTGAAGATTTGCTTCAATGTTTGAATGGGTGTCTTTGCTTTTTACTTTGACACTCCTTTTATAAGTTATAGCATGTGAAAAATTCTTCCAAAATTTATTCCACATTTTTTTTCTTGAAATATAGTCGTTACTGTTCATTTGAGCCGGTTAATTCGATCGACCGGTCTATATGACCATTGTGCTCATTTCTTTAACTTCTGCCAATGGTCGATCGATCGGACTATCGATTGGTAAGTCGATCGATATTATCTTGACATCGTCCGGAAAAACTCATGTATTTGTCGGTCGATCGACATCTTCAATAGGTCGGCTGGTATATCTTCGATCGGCCTTCTTTGTGTCGATCGATATGTTGACCGACCTGCACTATTTTAAGCATAACTTTTTGCGCATTTATTCAAATTAGATAATCTTATATTCTATGAATAGCTAACAATATTTTTTACAACTTTGATATTCATGATTCATCCAGAATCTAATAAGACCAGTGTCAATTATTTAATCAAAGTGTAGTGTATAAAATTATCCATTTTATTTAAACTTTTTCAGCATTTATCTTTAATCTTTCAAAGTTTATATCATCAAAATACAATTTTATATAACATTAAAACTTTGACCCAACATAATGTTGTATTATTATTTAAATATTAAAATTTTCAACAATTAGGGCTATTAGAATTTTTGACGAATCGTTCATCATTTGGAAGTCACGATGGCAACATCCCTCGAAATTCAAATATATTATAGTATATGATGTGGGTACAATGTGTGTCCTCTCACTTTGAGATGTAAGATGGTCCTCCCACTCGCGTCCATTGTCCGACACAATGGATGAAGGCGTGGTTCGGGAGCACCGGTTCAAAGGATGACTTCCGGTTCATGGACGGATTTGTTGGTTCATGGCAAAGCTCCCTCGAGAATCATCGTTTTCCCCTCTCGTCAGCCGCCATCTTTGCCATCTTCGCCGCCGCTGCCTCCTGCCCCTATCACCAAGCCGCCACATCATCGCCCACGAGAAGAAGCCAGGTGGGTTCGACGTCATCGGTCTGGGCCTAAGATTGGGCCCTGCCCCTATGCCAGCTCAAGAGATCGTCAGTGCATACCGAATTTCATAACAGGAGAAGTCATGTTGCGGCGGTTCGGCGAAGTTTGGGGACGCTGGCACCGCTGACAAGAGCTCCATGATCTTGCCGTCGACTCCAATGGCCCATGGCGTGGGCATCCACATTTCACTGCGGCATCCGTGGCAGGATATGTCGTGGCGGCGACGATGAAGAGCTCCAAGGGAGAATGCGACCCAGAGGATGAAGCCGAAGGGGAGAGCAAAGTAGATGAGGACACGACAAGAGTCATCATGAGATGAAAGGAAAGGAAACAACACATGTTGCAAAGCTGAGGAGGAGCAGAAACATCGATGGGATGGACGAGAAGCCGGCACGAAAGATGGGATCGAAGGGTTAATGTTGCCTCACCGACGACAAACCTCTCCGTTGCCACCCGAACCTCTCTTGCTCCAGCGAATCGGCACCGCGGACCAACATTTGTTCCATCATCATCAATCCTCCATCGGTGGGAGGAGATCGCTGGGAGGAGTATCCTACCATCTCAAAGTGGGAGGACACACATTATACCCGTATAATAGGATATTATATTAACAACAATATTATTATTTAAATATTGTTTTTTCTATGACATAATTCTGAAAGCTCCGACCATCGAAATTCAAATATATATTCTTTAAATGAAAATTTGATTAAAAATTTTTATGGCTTTTATACCATCCAAAAGTGATCACTTCCCCTTATAAATTTTTCGCTAAAAAGTGTATAGCTCATTTCATAATAAATTAACATTTGTATATGTCATATTTTATATTTGTACATAGTATTTTACTCCATATTAGAAGTATTTCTCACTTACAAAGTACTCTTTTTAAATTACTAATTAGGTCAAAAAGTATTTAAGATAAAAGATAATGTTTTAAAACATATCTCATCGTTAATTCTCCTGTTTGATGTGTCAAATTTTAATATTTCATAATTTACAATAGTATATTTTTTTACTAGTGTCAAAAAATTATAACACTATTTTCCCATGTATATCCTTGTTGTTGTTTTGTTCATCTCTTTTAATATTTAAAATGAAAGTCAATGATGCGAGTCTCTTGATTACATTTACAAGTTGGGAGCCTATCTCATTACAAAATAAAGATGAATCACAAAAGTGACTTTGAGTATTACTTGGAGAAATATTTTGTTCTAAAGATAAAGAACTAATGTGTGATGGGTGTATGTAAGGATAAAAAGTTTTATTCAAAAGGATTTGCCCTGTTTGGAAGGTGGATAGGAAGTGAATAAATGTTTATTCGCATTTTTATTGGAATAGCTAAGCTGGTCAATATCTCAAAAAATGTGTTAACCCAATTAAATGGAAAAAATGGGGGTTCCCCCATTTGAAATGGGAAAACATACCCCCCCATTTCACAGCGCCCGTCCGATCGAGATCGGACGTCATTGTAGATCCGAAAAACCGACTTCAATACCTTATAAAAATGCGTGAACCGGATGATCTTGAATCGGCCGTGCGTGAATCGATTTTTTTACCCCAAAAAATGAAGTGCGCTGTAAAAATCGCCCCATTTCTCCCTCATTTTCCCTCTCCTTCTTTCTACCCTCCTCGCGCGACGACGACCGGCCACCGCCCTTCGACGAAGACGTCCGGCGGTCTTCGACGACGACGTCCGCGTGACGACGGTGTGGCCGTGACACGATCCGCGCCATCACGTCCGCCGGTGACCAGATCCACGCCACCGCCGCCCACGACCAGATCCGCTCTTCTTCGACCAGATCTTCGACCGCCGGCCGACCAGATTCGCGTGACGACGACCACGAGGTACTTTCCGACAGATCCGCCGGTTTCCACATATGTACCTTTGCGGGTTTTGATCTCGGGCCAACCCATGTCTTTGCCGACAGATCCGCCGCCGGCCGCCCTCCGTGCTCGCACTCCGCCGCCCTCCCCGCTCGTACGTCGCCGCCCTCCGTGCTCGCACGCCGCCACCCTCCCCGCTCGCCGTCGGTCGCCCTCCGTGCTCGCACGCCGCCGCCCGCCCTCCGTGCTCACACGCCGCCCCCTCCGCCGCTCTCGCTGAGGCCGCCGCCACTCTCGCCCCCCCCCCCCCCCTCCGTCGCTCCAACGCACGCTGCCGCAGCTCCCTCCCCCCTTCCGGCGCAGTCTCGCCTATCTCGACCACCGCCGAGCTCATGCACCCGGCCGCCCTCGATCCTCGACCTTGCCCGCTGCCTCCGACCTCACCCTCCGCCGTCGAGCTCGCCCGCCCCACCGCCCATGATACGACTCCGCCGCTGACTCATCGCTGACTGATCTCGACGTCGCACGTCGACGATTTCGTGCGACGATTTTGTCTGTAATTGATAATTGTGTAATCGTGTAATCTTGGATTTGTTTTCGACTTGTAATGTTTTTCATTGTATTTCGACGTGAATGAAGAATGTTTCATTGTATTTCAATGATTTTTGTTGAGAATTGTGAATGAAGAATGTTAGCGAAATTGAGATGCTAATTGTGCATTAGAAATGAAATTGGAAAATGCGGTATGAAAGTTGAAATGTTATCGTGAATGAGCTTCAGAATATCAATCCAATACAATATCATTTTACAATTCAATCTCAACAGAAAGAACCGTCGACGCCACTCACGAATGATAAAAATCAATGACTTTTGAAACATCATCCCACTTTTTCATGCTCTCCACTATAGATTGCAACACAAACATCTCTCAACTCTAGATTGCAACACAAACATCCTTGCATTACAACTCAAAATTAACAATTACAACATTACAATTCCAAATTGCAATTGACACTCTTATGATACACAAATTAGACAAAAAAAATTAGGGCATTGAGGGGTGCTGAGGGTTTCCGGCGGCAGGGATGGCGAGCCAGCGACGACGAGGGGTAGCGTCGGGGGTGTGCGAGGGTCGCCGGCGCTCAGCGGAGTGTGCGAGGGACAGAGGCAGGGCGCCTGAGCTCGGGGTGGCGGGCGAGCTCTGTCGGCAGGCGGGGACGACATCGCGAGGGACGAGATCGGCGGCGAAGGGCGAGCTCGGTCAGTGGGCGGGAGGGACGACATCACGAGGGACGAGATCGGCGGCGGAGCTCGATGGCGGAGGGCGAGGTCGGCGGCGGCGGAGGGCGAGGTCATTGGCGGCGGCGGGGCGTGAGCTCGGCTGCGGAGGGCGCGAGATCGGCGGTGAGGAGTGAGGAGGTCGAATGGTCTGCGGATCTGTCGACGGTCAGGAGCTAGGAGGTCGGCGGCATCGTGGATCTGCGCAGATCTGTAGGCGGCGTCGTGGATCTGCGCAGATTTGACGGAAGCGGCGGAGGTCGGATCGGCGTGGGTGGCCGGATCGCGCGTCGGCGTGCGAGCGGGGAGGGCGGCGGCGTGCGAGCGGAGAGGGCGGCGGCGTGCGAGCACGGAGGGCGGCGGCGTGTGAGTGGGGAGGGCGGCCGGCGGCGGATTTGGTCGAAGAAGAGTGGATCTGGTAAAAAAAGAGCGGGGAGGGCGGCCGGCGGCGGATCTGGTCGAAGAAGAGCGGGGAGGGCTGCCGGCGGTGGATCTGGTCGAAGAAGAGCGGGGAGGGCGGCCGGCGGCGGATCTGTCGAAGAAGAGCGGATTTGTTCGTGGGCGGCGGTGGTGGCGCAGATCTGGTCGTCGTCGCCGGTGGTCGTGATGGTGCAGGCGGTGGCCAATCGTCGTCACGCTTGGAGGGGAGAAAGAGGGAGAGAGAAAATGAGGGAGAAAGGGGGCGATTTTTGATCCGCGGTCATTTTTATGGGATAAAGAAGACCGGTTCACGCAGGCCGGTTCGATGACGTCCGGTTCACGTATTTTTCGGTTCACGCGGGGGGTAAAGGAGCTGATTTTTCGGATCTACAACAGTGCCGATCTCAGACGGACGCTGTGAAACGGAAAAAATGTTCCTCCATTTTAGATGGGGGAAACCCATTTTTTCCTTAGTAATTCTCGTAAGATACATGAATAATAATGCTTATTTTTTTTCTCCCCGGTTGTTTAATGTTTCTTACTAATCAAATGTCTTTTCATTCATTATTATGTACCTCCCAAACGTTCACGTGAGGACAATTTTAATGAATAACAAAACCATCAGTTTAATTATCTTTATTCTATGAACGAACAATCTTTAAAACAAACACCATATAAACATTTATTATTGGTTTTATGTTTGGATCAAAAGAGTATAAAATAGAATAAGAGGAAAAAAATAGAGAGAATATTAAATTTAGGATTGAGGGATTTTCAAGAAGTTGGCTGGATTTATAAATTTAGGCATCATTATGTGTTATTCATTCACTTATCCAACTTCCAAAGAGCACCATACCGAGTGAACAATTGTGTCACGCAGCGTGTTCTTCGATCCAAAAGTTACGAGTTCGAATTACATATATATTCTTTTATTTTTAATTTTTACTTTTCTTGCATTAGATGCACCACCCTTTGTAATCGAAAAGTTTATTTATTGGTCTCCCACCCGCACGACCACTTAATTAGGAGGCAAAAGTACGAAGCAGATTGGATTCTCAGCGTCCACAATTCTTGGCAGGAGTTGTGAAATTTCTATGCATATTCGTGAGAAGAATCTCAGACGTACACAAGAGGTAAATAAATACTCGTAAGCTGAAAAGTATAAAAAATATGGCAAATAGAGAAAAACAGAATTCAGTCCGTCTATTCAAGAGAACCTGCTTTTCTTCCTTTTTTGCTACAGAGAACCTGCTTTTTGTATTTCATCAAGGGAACAATATTCTACTCAATTCTGAGCCTTTCAGCAAGTTAATTGACTACGAAATGTTTGCAAAGTTTCAGTGTTAACCGAATTGAAACGTCAGGATACCACAGCACAATCAGAAAATTCAAGAGGCACATTACACAGAAGAAAGAGAGAGAAACAAAGATAGCCAAAGATGTTTTCCCTGATTATATCCAGAATCGTGTTATATTTAAGAACAGAAAGATTTTGGTAAGATATCTGAGAATTGGTTCTAAATCATTACTAACAAAGGGTAAAAAGCAAAAGGCCTTTCTCAATTTAATGTGTATAACTGTATGTACATCATCTTCTCTCTTTCATCTTCACACCTAGTGGTACAACAATAGAATCTATGAATCACCATGAGAGACTGAATAGCAAAGAGAAAAAAGTGAAATTGCTTTCGGTCAAACTAAAGTTCCAATGACATCAGAACCATTTTTTATAAATCTCCTGTAGCTTAATGACGACATATAAAATTGAAGGAAACTATTGAATGCACATACGAATGGATGAGTTCCTGCTTTGGACTATAGGCATGCCGAGTATTCAATCATCTGTTGCAGGAGGTTGAGAGTCGAACAAGTGTTGGATGAGAATAGTCATTCTTTTTAAGCTCTAGAGTCAATTTTACTGCCAATTTCACTAGAAACTTCAAGTCTTCAACTTCTTTATTTATATGATACATGGATCCTGACCACCTATTGGGAATTGGCAATATGCTGCATGCAGTTGTTCATGAATTTCTTGCATCTTGCCAGAATTCTCATTTTCTCCGTCCATGTCAATGAAATCCTGTAACAAGAAAAGCATTGGCTCACATGTTAGGAAAAAAAGTCACATCAATATATACAATAAAATAAGATTAGTGCTTACTATTCCGACAGTATTGGCTTATGGACCAAACTCATGATCAGATATAAGGTCGACTTAAAATATTCTGTTTGAATTAAGATTCCCACGTTCATCATACTAAACTTGATTGTCACAATGTTTTTTTTCACTTCTTAAGTTTATTAATCAACAACTAAGTTATGCATAATACAGAGATGAGAATGTGTTCATTAGCTTTTCAAGAAATTGCAAAAGGAGAAAAAAAAATATTTAATGATAATGTCCCTTTCTTCATTCATATTTTATGATATCAAATTCCAAATTCATTATTTGCTACTATTGTTATTGGACAGTAACTAGCAAAATCTGAAGTGTTAACTCTTCAAACAGATTTAATTAACTAGTAGGAATTGCAGCTTTTAAACAACAACAACAAAGCATTATCCCACTAGGTGGGGTCGGCTACATGGATCATACGACGCCATTCCGCTCGAACTGCAGCTTTTAAAGAACTTGAAAAAAAAAACTTATAAAATCTTATCTGCAATTTAGTAATATATCAGAAGAGATTATAGCAACCTGTGCTGAAAAACTCTGGAATACTGGATGGAAACGCTGCCTGCAATACTCGTTGAAGAGAAGCGTAAGGATGATAAGGGGAATGGTGAAGCCTGAGGCAACCGGTGACTTCTTTAAACCAAAAATTCCAAGGGCAATAATCTGTGTTAGGACAAGAGAGAAGATCGTGGTATTATGCACAAGAGGCCACATTTTCCCCCAAGACTCGTATCTTGAACAATACACATTAACTACCTGCAAATTTGAAGACAACATTAATCCAATTAGTTTATGGCCTCATTCATAATGATTTGATTGTGACAAAAGAGATCAAACAATTGGTTGAGTGGGACAGAAAAGCAAAATCTTGGTCCGTTGAAAGAATCCAACAACATATGCTCCCCTTCTTTAAGATAAACATCATAGATATATGTCATATAAGACCATTCACCTGATTCCGGTACACAACATATCCAAGACAGAAATACACGAGCAAGAACGGCAAAATTAAAGGTGCCATTACTGAACAGGTGAATCCGAGTAACCCGAACAAGAGAACTCTTGGTACTTCTGTATGATAGGGAAATGATGGAACTGTAGTAGGATCATATGATATTCCACAGATATGCTTCCTCAACAAGTTCCATATGAGTGCAAATAATTGCATTACTTCAGAGCACAAACTTGCCCAGCCAGAGGTGAGAACATAGGTAGTGAAAAAAGTGGCCTGCATCAATTAAAGAAGCAATAAAAAATCCACATATATACAAGAAAAAAATAATTTAGACAAAGCAAAAAAGGATACAAGAGAATATAGTAAAACAGTTGACTATCCAAAAAATAAATTACTCATGTCACTTTGGAAATAATCACCTGAATTGGTATGGCTTTTGCAAGTTGCTGAGGGATCAATTTTGGCGTAGATATTACATTAATCTGGCTGATTATTGAACCAGACAAAACATTGACAAAGAATACATTCCAAATAGTGAAGTATAACACTTTGTAGCATGCGCTTTTTTTTCTTCTACTTCGAGAAGCAGGTCCTTCCACAGCGGAAAATAGCATCATAATCGGAGGAACGGTATAAAGAAATAGCATTAGAATAACACTAGGTAGGTATCCAGTAACTATCTGGCTAACAAACCTCCTACATAAAATGAAAAGAAAATCAATGAGGACGTGAACAATAAAAGCTATGCACAAACAATAAGAAAATGTAGTAAAATAAAGCTATGCACAAACAATATGATGATTAATATCATTGGGATAAAATAAATAATGTTAAGAGAATCATTATTTAATTATCTTTAAATCAATATTAAACAATTTTTAGTAAGAATCTATCTATCTAAAGTAATATAAAAAAGAAAAGTAAAATATGACACATATCAATCCCTCACGAATTCTTACACTATAATAATACAACAACAACAACAACAAAGCCTTATCCCACTAGGTGGGGTCGGCTACTATAATAATAAGATAATAATTTTTTATTTTATATTTATTTAATTTCATAATGTAGGGGTGAGCACAGTCCGGGAACCTCACCAACCCAGTTGTCCGGAAGATATTCCCAGCCCGGTTATAAATCGTTCTGGGATCGAGTCAAAGAAGTGACAAGAGTTTGCTCATGCCAATGAAATTTATCGCATAAAAATAGTTAAAGAAGTTTACAATAGAGATGGAGTGAAAGTGATTGCGTTCATTCATGTTTGGATTAACCCCATATTTAAATAAAATATTGGAATTGGGTCCAGTTATGTTGGCGTCCCAGGTCCAAGGACCCTACTTACATAAAAATATTAAAATGACCCTTACTACTTTTTATGTTGATTATTATTGAGAGTGTCATCAACGTTGGATGTATATTTTTTACTAATTTACAATAACAAATCATAACGAAATAATAAATAGTTTTATGATGATGTGTTATATTTATTTTTCAATAAGAGAAAAAATAAAGTCAGAGAGAGTACTATTTATTAGATAAATTATCTTTTAGATTTATCATGATTATTTTCTATAATAATAAAAAGTATTAAATTAATAATTATTTATTTCATAATCATATGATATTTTTAATTTTATGGTCCCTGCATCGCGCAGGTCGTCATATTAGTAAATGTTAAACAAGAAAATAGTGAAAAACTAAATTTGTTGATTTTTTCACAGGGTAATCATATTCTCATGCTGCAAAAAAAACATGCTGGTGTGTCACAATCATATCTATTTCCATAGGGATATCTGATGACAAAGGAATGATATCCTTATCCTACATGTGAAATATCAAATTTTTTTTTTTTGAGATAGTTGTCAAGGTCAATTATATATACAAATTCAATTTGAATGCCACAAAACTTAAAGCAAATTCGTGTATACTAAGTAAAGTTAGTTACAATTTAATTAGTTATACTCTCAACATAAAACAAATCCCTTCATTTAACATCCAAAGTATTTCTCATATATTTGTTAAAATAACATAAAATTAAACTTTTTTTTGCAGATCCATAAAATTTCGGCCATCAGAGTTTTTACACCATTTCCAACTGAGATTTAACTTGGATACTATACTTGAGATCTTAGCAAATACAAACAAGACCAAATGACTTCTCAAGAAAAGTTCGATTAGTTTCAACCGAGAAACTCTATTGCACGATCAATCAATTCAAGATCACCAATTTCAACTTCACCATCTTCATAATCATTTTCACTTAATGCTATTTCCCTCTCAAACATTATTTGAAGTGCTAGAAAAATAATTATTGATATAACTTAATTAGTATCCGTATGGTACCTATGAGTTTAGAGTGTGCATGAGTTTATCAAATCAGTTCTCTCTATGGTGAGTTAATGTGATGATATTTCCTAGATTGTTAAGCACCATTATGAACCAGAACTAGATTATGAAACCTTGTTTCCAACCCTTCTCTACCACTAAATGTACAAAAACAGTTCTCGTTAAAAGTCATCAAAAGCAACATATTTTATTAGGCCAAACAAAGAGTTTCAAGCTTTGGACAAGATCACTATAGTATGTTGTTATATGATAAGTTAAATATGAGAAGGCTACATTGACAGTATCCCCTGATATCTCATAATCTATTTCCAAATGGGTCAATTTAAATAAAGTGAAATCAAGTACTTGCAGAAATACAATGAGTTTATCCACCTTCCAACATAATGTAATTCAATCTTCTCAAAGAGCATTATGCAAACCAAGACTGCAAAGTTCAAATAATAAAGTCATATAACTGCTGATTAATATAAAAGTGCAGCACAAGAATATGAAGCTTCCTTCATAGTGAAAATTGATACTTACTTCTTAAGTATGCCTTCTAAGAACGGTAGTCGCTTTTGTAACTCATCTAGCTGAGACAGACTTTGCACAAATGTGACAGGCAGAAGAAAAACAAACATGAAGACAATGCTACCAAGAAGAGTTGCTATTCGGCGTATCCAAAGTTGTCTATATGGAAGCCAAAGATTTGACCAGTAGATGTCATGTGGTTCGGGAGCTGGTTCGGTAACCCATAACATAGGATTTGATGTCTGGCGGACTTGTGATCCAACAAGAGCAGCATACCGAGTTGTGAAAAAAACAAAAGCAGCAGCACATTCCTGCGAGAAGCAAATGACTGATGTTTCACACATCTCAAACATTGCAGATATGACGTTTCTTCTTTGATTTTGAGGCGAAAAAAAAAGAGAAAGAGTTGTATCACAAAACACACTTTGAATATCCCCTTTTTTTTAGAGATAAGGAGTGAACTATGACAAGGATAATTTTTGGTTCACGAAGAACAAATCTCTGTAAGAAAGCTGCAAGCCCATTGACAACATAAAAAACCCAGTTCAATTATATCAAAAGACTAAAGCATAAGAATGATTTTCCAAAACTAGCTTTGGATCATGAACATCAGGTGTCACGAAAATTTCTAACTATATACCATGCAAATACAAGACAAAATTACTTGGAGAAGAAACAACAACAACAACAAATCCTTATCCTACTAGGTGGGGTCGGCTACATGGATCAGACGACGCCATATTCGTTGATCCATGTTCATAAGATTCGACAGAGTTTTACGCTGGCTGTCGGGGCCTAACACAACCCTCATTCTTTATCCGGGCTTGGGAGAAGAAACATCCGAAAAAAACCTTATAAAAAAGAAAATTTTCAAGTAAGTATAGCAAGTGGCACTTTCCAAATGTTTTCTTGTAAAGACTGTCCTATCATTTGCCTTTCTTGTTTCATTCTTTTTTTCTTCATTCTATGGATAAGGTATTTATATAGCTAAATACTATCATAAGAAAGGGCCAACAAAATGTAAAACATACACTGTAATTATAATTAGTAAAAAAGATGAAAGAGGAAATAGAATGTCAAGTTTCATTGAAGATGGAAATTCCAGTTCAGCAACCCAATTCATTTTCCTTTTTCTCTCATCTATGAGAAGGCCCATTTTACTCCCACAACAGTTATCACAGGGAAAAATAGTCAAATTTCCGGATAAAGGAGGAGGGTTGTGTTAGGCCCCGACAGCCAATATAAAATCATGTCGAATCTTATGAACATGGATCAACGAATGGCGTCGTATGATCCATGTAGCCGACCCCACCTAGTGGGATAAGGCTTTGTTGTTGTTGTGTTGTTGTTGTTGCATTTACAAAGAAGAATTGACACTAAGGTTTCTTTTTATGAGCTCCTTTTGGGGGAGGAAAAAATATTATTAGGGTTCAGTAATATCCCAGAATTATTATTATGATTAAAAGAGTTTATAAGCCCAAATATAATCTATGCCAACAAGAAATGCCTTCAATATAGCTTGTTCTTTTATTATATAGCTTGTACTAGTCATTTTCTATCTTTCAGGCATGCTGGTCCAAGCTATAACAGCATCGCAGATCATAATGCAAATGAGCATTTTCATGACTGACTACGAGAGAATACAAGAAAACCAAGTCTAGAGGATTTGATTTTGATAATAAAGGTGATCCTTACCTGTGCCAGCACAGACTTTATGGAATGTACATGGTGGAATTATTCATCTATTTGGCCTGGCCTGGTTTAGGCCTCAGACTAAGCCTCAGGCTAATTGGTTTTTTTAGAGGACTAAGCAACATTAAGTTGGGTGAGATATTATTTTCCCAAATGTTCACCAGCCCAATCCTAGCATGAAGCCCAAAGATGATTTTAGCTGGTCCCTAACTGTGTTGGGTAGTTCTTTACTTTTCTTTTTTGTGCCAAGATTCTAGAGTCTAGACTGGCACAAAATTCCACCCCAAATTTCATAATTGCGATACATGAAAAATTATTGTAGCAAGTAAATTTAGAGCATCTATGAGAAGAAAGACAGAACAGTTTCATAGTTAGTATAAGAATGAAACTCTGACTATAATTGATAGATTCCATATAGATGTAAGTTCGAGAAAATTAATAGGTATTAAATACAAAACTCATTTGAATAGAAAAGGTGTCCAAATTCACAAATAACCTTCTCTTTGTCAGTTTCATGAGAATGGTCCAGATCAGTTTTCTTGGTGTCAAGTTCACATTCTTTAGTGCGTCGCTGGACAGAGGTAGATGTCCCTCCACAGAGGCCACACCTAAATCTACTAGGCCGGCATCCGTAGTCAATGACATTATGCTTCAAGTGAGCAAACTTCTTGTAAACCCTTTCAGCATTACTCTGAAAACCAGAACATGAAAAGCATTAGCAGAAATATGTACAAACAAAAACTTGTGGAACCTGAAACATGGAGGAGAAAGACTGAGAATGGATGCAGAATATATGCCAATCATCAGAAAGGAAGTATCCTAGGGCCAAGTAGATGATTTCTCTGACTTGGACAAATAAGTTTATGAAAACTATCACCTCTTAAAGCAGCTCTTTTATCCATATAAGAAACAATCAAAGTTATCGATATTAGACACTAAAAATCATGCAACACAATTCTCTTAACCATAGTTGTTGACATCAATAAGGTCAATATATCTTACTTAGGTTCTCTTTTCATTAATAAATGTATGGAGCTAAGAAACACCAGGTACAAGAAAAATAATCACTGCAAAATTATTTAAAATCATTTTCTGCAGAAATTTAATGAATTAGTCATAGGTACATGTTGTTTACTGACGATACTGGGTGTATGGACAGAGACCACAACACAAAGAAAGTGATCCTCATAGACATCCTCTTTTTTTTCGGTTACAGACATCACTCTTTAGTCTAATCCGTTGATTCTTTCATAGGCAGGCTGTTGACCTCTTTGCTTCAATTTTCATGTTTTCTTCCATGTCATCTAACTTTTGTGCATCTTGGTATTATACAATCCGTTAGGCAATTGGAAGTTTTCCAATGTCCACTCATTTACATCTTTGTATATTTCAGGTACATTATGAACATGTACTAAACGGCTAACTAAATTTTATTACCAGTAATAAAGCAGCCAAGTGCAAGCTTCTCCTATTGTGCTTTCCCTCTTTTACTTGTTGAACTTGACTACCCATAACCCAACAAAGGACCTTTATGGTTACACATTATTCACAGTAGGCAACTTTCTACGGTCGTCTTCCTTCCTTTGACTTCCCAAGAATTCTAGAACCTAAGAATTCGCTCTAAAGAAGAGTATTACACAACACATTGTCAAGATCATGCTTCCTAACATGACTAAGACACAAACCAGGAGCATGATCATTTTGGGCAAGAAGAGTCATAAACCACAGAGGATAGATGAAAACAGCTATCTGCTAAGGTTGTCCTTTTAACATTTCTTAATTGCATCTTCACTTCTTTAGGACTTAACTGCAATGCCAACAACAACAACAAAACCTTATCCCACTAGGTGGGGTCGGCTACATGGATCATACGACACCATTCCATTCGTTGATCCATGTTAATGCGATTCGACAGGATTTTACGCTGGTTGTCGGGGCCTAACACAACCCTCCTTTATCCGGGCTTGGGACCGGCTATAAAACATAGGCGGAGTTTTAACTGCAATGCCAACGTCATTTATAATTTATCTTGTCGTATCAAATTTTATAATACGAAGTCTTACAGATAATACCCCATAAAAAAAAGATTTACAGCTAAGAAAATTGCTCATCCTTCCAGATCATTGCACTTTATGTTCTTTGCTGATTGTGCATTTTGAGTTTACATTGGAAATAGTTACAAGTTCCAACTGACCAAACTCATCGGATCTTGAATCAAGTTTATAAATGCTACTCCAATTAATCTATTTGGTCTATCTTATCTGCTCCTCTGTTTACTTAACAAAACCAGAAAGAACTTTTCAAGGTTTTGAACAAGTTTGCTCCAAAACTATCTGAGAAAATCATGCAACTCAAATCATCTACAAGTAACTTTATCAATTAAAAGCACTCGTGAAGAAATATCTAAGAAATTCAGCACCATTAACAGAAAATAGTAAATATGAAATAAGTTGTACAAACAGAAGTATCTTGATAAATTATATGAGTTCCACACCATAATTTTCTGTACTTTCCCAGCTCGATAAACCATTTGGTGTGATAAATAACTAGCTCCATGATATTTCGTGAAGAAGTTATGGACAGAATTACTTAATGACTCTTCGTTTGATTTTGGAATGCCACGAACAAGAACCGTGAAATGACTTGGGATTGGTGGCGATCGAGTAATGTGAAACAGCCTCATCTGAGAGATGCTTTTGTATTCCTGTGCAAAAAGGATATCAAATTTAAAGTCATAAATGCATCAAAATTTAGTTTTATAAAAAGTTGAATAAATGAACAAGACGTTTTGGCAGCAAAAGAAATGTAGTAAAGAAAGAAACTGAACAACTAAATGAAACACATTCTTACAAAGTAAAGAAGAACGCAAGCTGAAGAAGATATGATGTATAATGAAAGACAATGAACCCAAAGCCTGCATTTTAGAAGAAGTGGTCATTAGTAATATGGACAAACAAAATCTTTTATCATAAAATGATGAATGACTAAAGTATGTATTATCACTGCAAAGGACGAGAATGTGTACATATCGATCTAATAGCATTATATTGTAGATGCAAAATCCACCAACATTAGAAAAAGATTTATGTTACATTCAATTGTCTAACCATACTTTGAAGCATTTGATGTAAGATAAATAATCACTCTCAAGGGCATACCAGCGTGATTTCTCCTCAATATTCCCAATGGTAAAATCATCTAGTGTCTTCGAAGGACTTTGAGTATGCTGAGCTTCATGTCCAAAATAGTTTGCTGGCAGAACTCCAAACAAACAGATGACAGAAGCTATAGAAAAGATCCGTATGCTGTTGAAACAATGATGAAACAGTAACTATTTATCATGTTCGAACACTTTGATAACCCAACAACATGAAGTTCACATTGATATGAAGGACATTTTGCAGGAATGTCACTTCCCAATATCATTTATGAATCACGCAGGCTACAGAGAAGTAGAAAATTAGCAGTAACGAAATTGTATCTAAGCCATTCAACATATACAATATCTCTTATAAGGGAAACGAAAGAAATGTCAACTGAACTCTTCAAACTCACAAAATTCCAGTATCCTAATAAACCAACATAGTAAAGCATCATTCTTCACTTTCTGACACCCATAATCTCTACCCTATATACCTTTGGATTTAATCTGTATATGCTTAAAGCCTCAATTCGTTTAAGCTGGAGAAGGACAGTAAGAAAACTTTCAATCAGGAAACTAATGACAACTGCAAATAAATACCATGAATAGACTGAAAAAGAAATTTTAAGGATTCCAAGATCTTTATGAAATAAAAGGAAGAAGTTAGAAGAAAATTTGAGTTGAATCTGATTCCAACCGACCTAAAAACAATCATCCTAAGGAACACGACAGCATCCAATCCAGCTATTGACAGGATCTCCTCTTCAGTGTATTTCCAAGCCTTCATCATCCAGCCTGGAGAAGGCACGAACCTCTCCAAGATAAACGAATCCCTGAAGCGAGACCTCTCCTCGGCGAGCCTCCGACCAAAGTAGACGTTGGCATTTCCGGGCTGCTTCCGCAATATCGAATACAGAGACAGCAACAGAGCGCACACACCGATATTAATGCCTGCAGAAGTCAGGAGAGCAGATAATTTCATCCCTTTATTCACTCAACACAGGACCGCCGCCGCATCACGCAAGCACTAGAGCGATTCTTCTGATGCCTACACACTGCAAAGGCGCCAACTTTTTAGTTACAATAAACTGAAAACAGCACAAAATCTCTGGAAGGAGTGGTTGACACTGAAAAAACAGTGACTTCAAGTAAGGGATAAGAAAAGATGCTAAAAAGGTGGTTCTTAGGAAGCCCAAAGGTCAAGATATCGAATCGCTACTAAATTAAACCACCATAACCCACAGAAAAAAAAACAGTTCAAAATTGGAAAAGAAATCCAAAGAGCAAAACGCAATTCTGCATACGCACCGGTACAGAAATCGATAATTCTTTTTCGGCAACAGCGAACGCAAATTGGCTCAGGCCAATTACCTGAATGGACCGAGCGAAAAATTGAACTTTGCCGATCGAGGAGGAGAAGGGGGTTAAAGATTGTCCACGGAGGGATCACTGGGGTTTCGATTGCGAGTAGAAATCGTAGCGGCGAATGGGGGATCTTTTATTCTTCGTGTCTTTCTCTCCTTCTGGACTCTGAAACTTTCTCCCGGAGATTTTCATTTTGGTCGGGAAAACGAAGCGAATTGGTTGTCGAGAAGGGGGCACAAGGCGTTTGAAAGGCGGGCGCGTGTATGTTGCTCATTGGTTAGTCGGCGACCACGTGCTGGGCGTATCTACTGGAGAATCTTGTGAGCGGCAAAGTGGACAGGATGGCAGAAGGCGTCAAGTTAACCGCCGGCAGCCCCCAAGACCGGTTTAGTATTTTCTTTTGGACCGAAATGAACCCGTTTGTGTTCATGCAGTCCAAATATTCAAATTCCGACCGTATGAGGACAAGTGATATTATCCCGTATAATCATCCGATATAATTATGACCGGTGATATTCTCAACAGAATCCTTTTTACGTACCCAGCACTAAATTTGACTCCAAATTCATTGATCGTCAGTTTCTCTCTCTGATGAAGATAATTAACAATTTTACTATGAACGATAATTTTCTTAGTAGATAAATATGTGACTAGAGAAAATATATAGAGAGAGTATTTGTATAGAACACTAATTTTATAATATCAAGATCATCGGATTATTCGATGATCATGATCAAATTATTTTAACAAATATGATTAATTCAATGACTATAGTTTATTTAATCATAGATGATATTTTTATTATTAAATTATTTCAATAAATATATATGTTATTTCATATGAGAAATATATCATTAATCTAATAATGGGTTATCATTATCAAATTAATTAAATGCTGAAAAATAGATGCTTTACATCAAGGTGTAAATCGGGATGCTCAACATACTTATTAACCTCATATGTGATTAATGAAAAATAATTGCTTGATGAGAAAAATGTACACGTAAAACATTTGATGTAGAATGGATATAGAGCACTAATTTTATTTATTAAATTATTTAAAAATTATATATTATTTTAAAGTATATATTAAATAGTAAATATAATTACAATTAAGATCATCGAATTATTCGAAAGTCGTAATCAAGTCATGTTAATAAATATGACTAATTTGACGTTTGTAATTTATTTAGCATTATATTTTTTATTATCAAATTATTCAAATAAATAAATATTATTTCTTTTAAAAAGTATATAATAAATTACAATTAAATGATAAAAAATAAGCGCAATACATCAAAATGTAGAATGACATGTTCTACATACTCATTAACCTTTTATTTGATTAACTAAATAATTGTTACTTTTAGCTGATAGAGTTGTTATTAAAAGTATTAGATTAATATACGGATAAGCTAAGTGCGAACTTTAAAGTGACTAAGAAAGCAAATGTTAATTATTAGGAACATGTAAGATGAGATGTCACATTTAAAAATCAAATATTTGATTTGCCGATTGTTAATTTCCGTTATTCTTTTACGAAATGACACAGAAGGCAAATCTTGGTTTCTTTGTTTTCTTTTCCTTTTTCCAGGCGTCCTTAACTCAACTTGTAAGAGAAGTGGTTGAGGTTGCAACTTGCAAGTGAGGGAGCGATTTCTTAAGAAATTGAACCGGGTTCCACTGAACCCGGCTTAGTTGCTTACACGGCAACAACGCGTGATATGTGCCGACACCCGAGTGGCTGATACTACACGCAACTAAACTAAACAATAATGCTAATAATATTTTAATACTACTACTAATAATAATAATAATAATAATTTAATAATTAACGGGAAATAAAAGTTGTCATAAGTGATAAGATACTGGAAAGAGTATGCTTACGAATTACGATGAATTGTATACTCCGAGTCAAAAGGTTGAAGATTTAGGATCGCTCTTTGAAAGTAGTGTTTGTATAATTAACTAGAGAGAGAATTTATTTTACAGCGTAGATCAATATTAAACTTCATAATTTGAATATCAAAATTTCCATACACATTGAATGTGAGGATGAGAAAAAAACAATTAAAAAACATGAGTCAATAATATGATGCTTATACATCATGTGTATTATTCTTAATAATAAAAGATAGATGGAAAATTCTTTATATTATATTATATTATATTATATTATATTATATTATATACATGGATATTGAAAAAATCACTCAGTCATGTTTTTATTGATTTTTAAAATTATATAAATCATCTTAAAATAATTTTAAAAAATAATCACCATCTAATTGGTCGAATTTTAAATTACAAAAGTCATCCTAAAATTATTTAGAAAAAAAAGAAAAATCACCGATTTGATTTTTTTGGATAATTTTTTAACTCATATTTTAGTATAATAATATTTTTTAAAAAATTAATTAATTAATATTAACATATTTAATTTTTTTAACTAAATATAAAATAAATAGAATTTCATAATGTGTTAGGAACATATTAAACTATATAAAAAATATTATACCAATAATAAAAAATGATTACTTCTAAGTTAATTATATAAATAAAAATTATTAGATAGAATTTCGAAATGGACTTCACTAGTCTTTACGATTTTTTTTAATGAGACTCTAGTTTAAACAAATCAATTTCGCTCTATTAAAAAATCATCCTACTCATTTATTTTTTAATTTTTTTGATTCAATTTTTTTAATTTTTTAGATCGGTTGGATTTTCTTACACGCCTTATTAAGTAAAACACTCTTAATATTTAAATAAAATATAAAATCTTCTCGTTTGGTTGATTTGCAAATAATTTCTGGTTAATTTAATTCGACAATTAAAATTGTGAAAGCTGCTTTTCCGAAAATTCAATCTCATGATCTTTATTTTATCCAGATCATTTTTTTATCATTTTTCCCTTTTTCTGAATTTTAAGTTATATATATAGGTATATATAAAAGTGAAGTGGACACGTCACGTCATTAAAGAAAAAAATATGGATAGTCAGCAGATCACGTATGGATTTCTTAACTACTTGCTCGTCTGATGGATATGTATCTGCTTACTTTATAATATGGACACATGTTTGCGCGTGGAAATGATTGCTTACTCAATCTGTTCTATAGATAATAACGCATCCACCAAGCTTGGTTCACTCAATTGGCTGACCAAATTGTGTCTAAAATAATTCGTTGGATGCTAATAATTTTAAATTAGATTCTTGAAATTATGATTTTAAATAAAAATTGTATATCTATCGTTATTGATCTCAAATTGATTAAGTGCTAATAGTTTTGACCATCTAAAATTTTGTAGACTTTGGATTCATAAAAAAAATTTGAAAATTTTCCCATCTTTGAATATAATAATCTATCATTTTCTTATGTTTGATTTTTTTTTAAGAAACAAACGTAGCTAAAAGTAGAAGTCTGGAGCCAGCTTGGCAGTTTGCCTACTCATCTAATTTTACGTTAACTTGTACCATTTTAGTCCACTATTATAGAAGAATAGAAAAAATATATATTTTGAAGAATATGACATTTATCATAGAATAAAGTTGTGTACATATTTTATTAGAATACAACGTAGATGTTAGATATCCCATCAAATAAAAGGAAATATAATTATTTCATTTCGAAGAATATTTGTAATAATTTTCACGATTTTTTAAATACATTTATAATTTCTAGATGTTGATGAATACGATATTCCGTCAAATATACATATTTCAGCCTCAGCCACACAAGATTTGGCGTGACGAGAAGAATAGCATTTCCCAATTGAGAAAAAAATTTATTCCACTAGTTATCCTCACTTCAATTAATAGAAAAAGCTAATAGTTCTAAAAGAAATGAGACGTGGCTCTTAGACGAATGTTAAAGGCACATATTTAATATTTGCATCCTCGACGTCCAAAATATCTTTCTTTTTTCAAACAAGGCTTGTTGACATATACCCATATAGCCTTTATTTTCTTAATTCATGGAATAAGAAATAGGAAACAAAAGAATTATGCATTTCAATTAAAACGGTAGTCAATATTCAATGAAACGATGTCAATGCACCAAAGCCAAACAAACATATATATTTAAAGACGGATGATCTTGATATTAAAATAAAAGTATTTTTTATAACACCCCAATAATTCAGACATTCCCTATGTTAATTATTATTTACTTTTTATCTTTGGACTTTCACAAATTCATATAAGAAAGATAGATAATAAACTAATAATCTAACAATAATTATTATCGATAAGAGTGCGAAAATTAACATATCGATTTGTTCCCAAATGATTCTCCTATTCATCTTATTACATCATAGTAATAAATGAAATAGAATAATTAATATGAATATAAAAGATTATGTAATATGCAACTGCATCACCACGAACATTTCTAACTATACACAAGGACATAAAGTATTCATAGTATAAAAAACTAACACAAATGAATAAGATAGTTTAATAAAAATAGACAAGCTTTCAGCATATGTATCCATTATTTTATGTTTTTTAATTCTTTTATGTTCCTCCTCTTTTGGATTATGTGGGTTAAGATAAAACAAACTAGTACCATGAGTTGACAATTTCGTGTCCAATAAAGGTTAAGATTAATTCATAAATCTTAGGGATGTTGGGGTTATTGATATTTATCTTCATTTTTTTCTATTAAGATGGAGCGGTTATTAATATACACCTTCACTTTTTCTATTAGGCTGGTGGGACTATTAATACTCACATTCACTTTTTTCATTCCATAAACAATAAGTGCCGATGAAGTCTCATTTTATATTTTTTTATCTATTGACCTAATTAGCATTCTTATTGTTCTTTATTAACAATATTAACATCTTATTATTTTCACAATAGGGATAATTAGATGGCTCAAAACCTTAATTTGGACATTAGAATTTGGGTTGGTTATTGTGAAACTCGGGGTCAAGTTCCTTTGGTTAACATCTTATTATTTATCAAACATAACTCAGATAGGACTTGTTGTCGTCACTTTTTGGCACAAAACATGCCACAATCCGGACCGAGCATAACTTCAACTCGGGCAGGATCTCGAGAAGTCGAGTTGAACACTCGAAAAACATCATGGTAGAACTCGAATTGGGACGTCGAGAGCTCGGCTAGGTTGTTGTTTATGTGGGCTGAGTTCCCGTCACCGAAAATTTGAGCGCATATAACTATTTATAATCTAATTCTTTTGGCATAAAACTTCTATAGAACTAATCATTCACAATAGAATAGCATTAACCAACTCTAATCTATTCATCATCTTATCTATTTTATTAGAAAATTGTATTCAAAAGTAAATATGCAATCTTATGTGCCTTTTCAGGAAGATCTACTTGAAATTGTAACTTCTGATAATTTTTTCAACAAGATGATGGGGATTCCGACGATGAGTATAAGGTCCTTGGATGGAGTGCACTACCATGAAGAGATTAGTGATTGGAGTTGTTGTGCATGCTCGTTGAGGAGAAAGAAACCATGACTCTAAATTGGTGGAAAACTATTTTTGGATGTGAGGGGGATGGTTGGGGTAGAAGATTATTTATAGGATAAAAAAGAAGTTTAGTTTAGATGAAATTAAGCTTTAATCTAGAATTAAATGATTAATCATCTCTAACGCTAATTCTAAACTTTATTTATAATCATCATCAATTATCCTAATTAAATATTTTTGTCTTGTTTTCTTTCTTTTCATTTCTTTTCTATTCAAAGTCTTATCAATACATAATTTATTTTATCTTCTTAACTTTATTTAATATAATTTTCATAAATAAAATCACTATTTCAACTATGTATTTAGTTAATTTTGAAAATCATTTAACATTTGTTTTCTTTCTCTTTCTTTTCTTAAATTCAACCTCTTATCATTTTTTAATTCCTATCTTTTTATCAACTTGAATTATCCCTTATTCTGAAATTAAATAAATTAAATATTTATTAAATTCTGATTCTTTATTTTAATTAACTAAATATTTTCTTATTTCTCTTTTCCCTTTCTTTCTTCTTTTCTTTTCTTCTATCAATCAAACTCTTATATCTTCGTAATATTTTCTTATCTTCTAATTTTTATTTAATTTGGAAATTTAATACTAATAATTACACTCCATATTTAATTATTTGGTATTAAAATTTATGTGTTGAATATTTTTAATTTAAAAAACTTATAATTTCAACTTCCTTAGGTGCTCCAATTCAATCCTGTGTTAAACTTCATCACTAATTTTATTTTAGTTATTTTTTCTATTCTATTTCTCCTAAACATAATTATTCCTGATTTTTTTTGTAATTAAATAATTAATTATTACTATTATCTTTTAGTTTTCAAAATAAAATACTAATATGATATTATTTTATCTTCGAAGTATTTTTGGACATAAACCTTTTATTTTATCTCCCATTAGGTGTCCATTATATCTTATATTATAGTTAGATTCAAATTTAAATTTAAATCTCTAATCTTATTATAGTTTCAACTCTTGATCCAAGCAAGAATGATCTTTTTCTTATTTTTTATTTCTCATATAAATATACTTCTATCCACTTCCAAACTTCCTTTATCTTATCATTATCTCTTCTCTTGTCGGTGATATTATTATATTTTATTTCCTTTCAAATTTCAACTTCCTTTAACAAATCCTAAATTTTGGATTTATTTTAGTTACGATTTTTTAAAAATTTGAAAAATATGTTACATTTTTATTTTCACAAATTTTGAAATAATATTGTTTAATGAACTTTCATCAAATTCCATTAGTGTGATGGATATGTATGTATACATCCATTTATCCTCGATTTCGAATGCAGATATAAGTTAAATAGCTCAATCCAATATTGAGTAAAAGCAACATGTGCAACACTTTTCAATGGATAAATTAAACAACTCCAATGACTAATTGGAAGTCATGAATTAATTGGGCAAGCCCATTAGACATCCTGCGTATATTCTGCTTCGGGACAGGCTTCCATCTGTTTCAAACTCTGCCCACTTGTTCACTTGCTGCTTTCTTGGACTGAAGGACTTGGGCCCTTTCTTTTATAAAGTTCCAGGCCTTCGCCTTGAAGCAAGCATATATATATATATATATATATATATATATATATATAGAGAGAGAGAGAGAGAGAGAGAGAGAGAGAGAGAGAGAGAGAGGGAGGGAGGGAGGGAGGGAGAGAATTATGGAAATGCTCATTTGCTTATTAGACTGAACTATCAGAAAACATGTTACCCTGAAAAAGATTTCATGCATACGAAACTATCTAATGCTTTTTGTAGACATAAAATAAGATCCACTGAAATTTTACTCGACTGGAAAGAGTAATATTCTCCACCGAAAAAAAAAGTATGACTTAACATTCTGTCGTTTTAAGTTCGAAGTTTGAACATTCCACCACTGTCAGAATGTTGGGACGGCAATGGAGCCAAGTGATTGTATCAATCCAGTTATTTCAGCTGGCGCGGTCATCATCGAGGACCCAGGAATCAAAATGTCATTGCATCAGACAACGCCATGCATGCATGCATCACGAAGGAAACTAAAAAAAGGAAGAGGCGCACAGAATGCATGGAATCTACCATCCTTACTTAACACACGACAGGAGGCATAGGAGAGCCAGACATCTGCACGGGAGACCCATATCTACCGAAAGGAGGAGGTGGCCATTGATGCCTGCATCTCTTCATTCAATTGTTTTCATTAAAACTGTTTATCACAGCTTTCAAAATGGCTGAGGTGGGGGCACGGTTTCATGTCTTTTTGATGTGCATCCCCTTTACCTTCAGATGTCATGGCAGTGACTTCCATTGAGTTGGAACTCGGAAGGAAGTCTCACTCTGCACTCCATTTAATTTCTTTTGTTCGTTTGACAGTTTTGCTCAGAGACACAGTGGATTGTATATGTGCTCGACGAGGAATATATTATATAATCAGTAGATAAACCACATGGATGTGAGAAATAATGATGTATAGCTGCAACATCTGTCGTCGTATACATTTTACAAGAAGTCACAACATAATTCTTTTTACTACCAGTTGGTTTCTTTTGCCATTTTGAGGAAACCTTCTTGACGCGAATTAGCTGTCACTTGCTCCTATGTATGTATCTTCGTGTACATCATGAAATCATGAACCCCAGACTGCATGTCAACCCCAAAAAAGTTTTAATATCCTTCAACTGGCTCTCAATTAGTGGCAACACTTGGTAATGATTAAGATTGATTTAGAAGAACAATACATGTTAAACAAGCTACTTGAAGCAATTAGGGCAGTGGCACTAACATGCTGAACGATCATATACATAAATTAGTCATGTCAATGTCTCAAGTGCACATGCCCGAGCAGCGCATCCTGAGGTTGATTCAGTGCTTTCCTTCTTCTGAACGCCTTCCTGCACAATTAGCAGAATATATGGCCCCTGGTGCTTTATTAGCTGTGACAACTGTGAACCGTTTGATCGGACAGATTAAAAATAAAACATATGCCAACTTCGTTCAGATCAGCAAATCAGTTTTCCAGTTATCTGTATAAACCTGTACACAAAACTTATTTACCATATGAAATTTTCTTTCCATTATGAAAAGTATATGTTCTGTGCCTGATCTGTCACTGTTGGCAGTGCATGAGTATCTTGCCACAGTATATACTCTCTTTTTTTAAAGAGCCACAGTATATACTTAATAGAACGTATGAATGGTATAAACAGATGCCAGAGACATGTAATAAAAAGTGAGGTTTCGGAGAGGAGGAAGTCGTTTGGTTAATCACTACAAATGTGGCCTATGGGGCACCTTTTAATTCCACTGTGGGTGCAGAAATTAGAATAGATGTGATATATTTGCATGTACATTTTAGGCCCGTGTGTAGATGACCTTTGGAACAGAGGGGCCGTCTTCTCTCTCTCTTTCTCTTGTTGGGTATACCCTTTACATTAATCAAATATCCTCCTCCTCCTAATCCCATATAAACAATTAATGGTCCTTCGGTGTGGCATGTGGCATGTTGGCACATTATATATATATATATATATATATATATATATATATATATATATATATATATATATATATATATATATCGAACCAACGCATTTTTTAACTTGTATTAATTTAAAATAATTTCTGAAATAGCGGATATCGTTGTTACCTAGCTAGTCAAAACACCATGTAGCATATTTAATAAATTAAACGCTACTTAGTCAAAATACTACTTACCCTACATTTTAAGATGTTTGAAAGATCAACATATGGGGACGATTATCATCTATAAGTACACTTATGAATCTTTTTATAACCGATTATTATTTGTATGATACAATTATTCTTTTAACATATACGTGACACTTTATTTTTTTTGTTATAATTATTTGATTTAAAACAACATAATTAGGACTACTGAAATATTAGTATAAATATAAGTTAATTTTTACTTTATTATAATATTCATTATTCTTAAGATAGATAATAATATTTAATTTGTCTAGATTAATGCACTCTAATAATTCAAACTATATACATTTAGAGTCCTTTTATTTTTATCAACTAATTCAAACATTGTGGTCTTAAATGTTTAAATTTATTTCGATCGCTCAATCATTAGTTTTCAACAAATCCTGAGTGGAGTTATAATGGATATGTACCAGTGAAACCAATTAAGCATCAGTATCTTGTATATGAGTTTCGTTATGATGCATGTATTACCATTATGTCAGTGCATGTACAATTTGGAAAATAGGCCTAGTGACTAGGCCGTGTCATCTTGTTTTGAACTTTATCTATGGAACTCTACATGGAGAAGTAATATGATTAGTCAAACTTGCGTTGGTATATATAAAAAAAAGATAAAATATTTAAGTTGTATTTACTCTAATGTGAAAGTAGGATATGTAGTTGTGCTTGCACTAATACTAATACATGCATGCTACCATGACCTAAAAATATATAATTAAGTGGTTAAATTAATCCATAATTTTAGCTGGTCATGCCGCCGTGCAATTTCTAAGACTAATACAAATGGCAAGCACGTCGATCGATATTAAATGATGTACGCAAGTTGATAGTTGCATTAACTTGTTTCAACTTCTTTCTAAGGTTACAAGACTCGCCATTAAACACTTACACGTCACACAATGTGACATATCACATATCATAGATCGAATTATGGAAGGATAAAACAGTTTTTTTTCTTCCTTTTTCTTTTTTGAATTACTAGGGAAAATACTCAGGTAGGGGAAATTAATTAATTTGAAAGCTATTCATGTTGTAGACGTCATAACTCATAAGGTAGAAAGAGGAGGATTAATTCTAATGATTTCTCCCTTTCCTTTTTGTTGCCAAGTGTGGAATTAACTCCACTTGGACATCGATTTTGGTCATGTAATTCTAGAGATGGATCACGATTTCTCATGCATGGTGATTAATTAAGAAGATCGGAGACATAAACACGCGGACCAGAGGTGTTAATCTTGAGATGTTATTAGATATTAATCTAATGGTTGAAGTGGAGTGACAAGCCATTTATTTTAATTTAAACAAGATTTTGACTTCGAATTTATGTGAATGTAAAAAAAAAATTTATTAAAAATTTTATTTTTTTAGTCAAGTACGTGGTGCAATGAGATCTAACTTAGTTAATTAAATTTGATAATAAATAAAAACTCGCAGATAAGTGCTTTTTAGCGTCAGCGAGTTTAACACCGGGGTTGGTAAAAAAAATATCAGTCCAACATCTCAAAATCTGCATGCATGCATTATTGCGGTCCAAATCACCCGCTCAATATACGCATTTCTTAATTTCTCGTCATTGGGTGGACGGAGAACTGTCGGTAGATCCAATGTAACGCCCCCAAATCGACCCCCGCCACGTGGCGAAGACCAATCTGGAGACGCTACGACATGCTATAACTTGACCATAATATTGACCATATCTCAGTCAAGAACCGAGACACGTCAGCGGAAGAAAAGAAATAAAGATAAATTATAACTTTAATTGCGGAAGTCTAAAAGTAACTATGTCATTACTAAGAGATAAACTGGGTTCTACATCATGAATTTAAATTGCGGAAGGTAAATAAAAACTAAATAACACTCTAAAAGCCCTATGGTTCATGTGCTGTCCTATCGCCAGAGCCTCATCACCACACGCCTACTCCACCACGTTACTGACCTGGTCCTGTGGAAATCAGACACAGGGGAGGAGGTCCTCCCGTAAGCTTTACAGCCTAGTGGGGAACCACATGATATACAATGCATAACATGAATATAATAATCAGCGATAATTAATCAGGCTTAACTTGAACATGAAAGATAACATATAGTATCATGGATCATAATAAGGATAAGATCAGCGATATCATGAATCATGAGGATCAATAGTACATAGTAAACTTGGAATCATGACATACTTGACTTGACTTGAACTTGAACTTGAACTTGAACTTGAACTTGAACTTGAACTTGAACTTGAACTTGAACATGAACATGCTTGTCGATCTTGGTTATTAATTAACAATCAGGGTGACTTTGAGGTGCCTTTAATTCTTGGGGTATGCCCAGCAAACGATACGGCCTTGTGCGGGTCAATGGGTGATCAAACCATGACCAAGGGAGCGACCCTTAACTTGATGCACTTGGCTTGGACTGGCAACCCATCATTAATCTTTCATCTGAACTTATTAATCACTTTTATTATCTTTTCATTCTTTGTATCATGTGATGAAGGAGATATGATCGGTATGAGGTAAATCAAGACAAAGAGTTCATGTTGGAATCATGAGGAAATTAATAATATTCATGTCAAAATAAAGAAAGACTAATGGGTGAATTTTGCTGGATTTTACGCCTAAAGAATCTCCTCCACCTTACGGTCGTAAAACCCTAATCCTTTGGATTTTACGCCCAAGAATTTCTTTCACCTTACGGCCAAAAAATAACCCTATTACGTTACGGCCGTAAAAACCTTATTTTCTATTCTACTTCGGCCGTAATAATTCAACTCTTATTTCGTTACGGCCATCATCTGTTACGCCCATCCGTTACGGCCTATCCCGTTACGGCCGTAAAACTCTACTCTTCGGCCGTAACAATCTATCTCCCCTTTTCTCTCTCTCTTCGTTTCTCTCTCTCCCAACTTCTCGGATTTTTACGACCGTAAAAATCATCTGTTACGGTCGACATCTTTTACGGCCGACATCTTCCCTCTCTCTATCTTTTCTATTTTATTACGGCCGAAAACCTAACTCTTCGGCCGTAACAATTTATTTCCCTTTTCTCTCTCTTCTTTTCTCTCTATTCTTTTACGGCCGAAATTCTATTCTCTCTATTCTTTTACGGCCGAAACTCTATTCTCTCTATTCCTTTACGGCCGAAACTCTATTCTCTCTATCCCTTTTTTTTTCGACCGTAAGAAAATTACGGCCAAACAATTTTTACGGCTGTAATACTTCTACTTTTTAAAAATTAAATTGCGTTATAAGACCGAAAACGAAATCCCCTCTAAATCTTACACCCTAACAATCAATAATACAGAAATATAACAAACAAAAATAACTATGCATGCTACAATCAACCAATCAAAGAATTCAAGAAATCAAACAATTAAAAACAATAACTTGAATCATATTCATATTCTTTTCATAACGATTCGGGCATGAATTGAGATAATTCAGAGGCCATGCAAGGTGATTTCGATTCACCCACCTGTAATCGCAATCAATCCTTACTTCGATTCGTTAAAACCTCAATTGATCACGTCCCCCCTCGATCTTCGCCTGCCACCATCCAACGAAGAACCATCAGCAATGCTGCTATGGATTGCAACCTGAGAAGCATGCGTGAGAGAGGGAAGGAAGGGATGATGGATTCCGTCTGCTTGCCTCCTGGTCAATGCCCAACGCTCCAACCAAAAATCCAAGGCATATTCCGTGAGGTTTTTGAGGGGAGAAGGAAAAACTGATGCCCTTTTATTTTGTTTTATCTGTCACGAGCCTCCTCTCCTCTTACTTCTAATATAACTTAATGTAATCATATTTTATCCTCCAAATCAGATTTACCCTCTTTATCTTCCACACGATTCATCCTATATATATATATATATATATTTCCTAATTGTTATCAAAGTTTTGGCCGTTGGTTTTAAACGGACTCAACTTTCTTTTATCTTTTTTTTTTTAATTCTTTTGTGTGTGTCGGTTGTTACATCCAATGTGCATCTCGTGCGTATGAGAGAGAGAGAGACCGACGAAATGATCCCACGAGTCAGCTCCATTCATTTGCTCTCCATATATATAATTATATATATGTGTGTACTATATGCATATTATTTAATTATAATATTATTACTATCGTTATTATTATACCGTATCAAGCAGGTGGTTTGACACAAATATTAAGGTTTAAATAATATGCATGAAACATGTTTGTGTAAAATAATCTCATGGAGATTAACTCAACTAATGAGTAGCCATGTTATAGGGAAAAGTTTGTTTTAGTCCTGTACTTTTATTAGTTCCTTTTCAATACCAAATCTATATTTAATTAATTTATAATTTCAAGAGATAGAGACGGAAATAAAAAGTTTGAACCCTGATCAAGACACTCTCTTTTTCAATGATTAAAAAGTAAAAAACTTTCTTATTGTCATCAATTTTGCTTTTTTATTTAAAATAAAATTTCTTACTTTATAAATTAATAAATTAAGTTTAAAATTTTAGATTAATGCTCGTAAGTTCGATATTTTACTATATTCTTTATTATTTGATATGATTTAATACATTTGATAGTATATTGCATGCATCACTTATATTAAGAGGGTTCCATGGAGACAATCTTGGCCACTTTGGGGGTTCATTGGATTAGTGTTTCCTCTCATACCGACTTGATTTTCTGAAATTTATCTTAAATCGAAAAGGCTCTGGTTGCCAAAAAAATATAGCTCATAATGAATCTACTATATATTTCAAAACCTAAATTTATTCTTGACTCAGTTCTCTTATTTATTAATATATAAGTGTATCATAACATATATGTACTATTCGCATATTGTATCATAATTCTACTTTAAATATATGTTGTCTAATATTACTATTAATATATACTAAGAAGAGAAGGAATGTAAATACTTAAAATTGTTATTTATAAATATTTTTTTATGTAGAATATTCTGATATGAAAAATTAAATTGGAACAATCGATTCATTATGGTTTAATCTAATCAGTCTGACCTGGAACCGGGGTCCAGATGGACTGGACATTCTCCCTACTGTGTATTGAAAGAGCAATAATATCACATTTGTAACTTTAAAGAAAAAAAATCATTAAAATCATGATAATGAAGTCTATATTTATATGGTTACGGTCAAAATCAAACTATTAATCACGTATTTGTTTCACGGCAATTGAATGATCGATATAAATTCTTCTTCTCCATTTTGTTAATTAGTTATTAATTAGAATGTTTGACGAAAATAAGTTACTAAAATCATATTGCTTAAATGCTCCTTCTTAGGTGAATGTATGACAAATAAGCATGCTATTTACAGATGCAGAAAAAGCAATAAATTTATTTATTTTATATAAACATCCATAATTGACAACCTACGCTGTTTGAGCATAATCCTTTGTAATTTCACGAAAACATGCAATAACTGATGAACAAATTAAGCATAAAAGTCAATTTGTTAACTAATGACAATGATGAATCCTTCGGTCAAATAAACGTGTCATGTTTGCTAAATTCTAAAAAACGTCATGTTAAAAATATTTTTTATTGTTGTAACAATATATATATATATATTTATGTAATCAAATAGACGTGAAAATTAAGCTCAGGACATGTCATGAAATTGGATTGGCTTCTTCTACCTAACACGTATAGATTTGTTGTTCGTTTTTCCAGATACAAAAAGGGACTTATTCTTTAACCGAGAAGAAGAAGAAAAAAAAATTTGTTTTCGCTTTCAATCGTTTTCTTGTCACGTTCAAGATCAAATACAGAGTAAAAAAAATATTATGATTACATATGTATATTTTCTCAATCAGAATATTACTCTAATATTAATGTAGAATATGCCAGTAAATATTAAAGAATTAGAATTGTGGTAAAAATTATTAATGTGTGTAACGGGAGGCCACTGATTTATATAATTTACTTCACTTCCTACTCTTAAAAGCTACCTATCATGATCTGTCTCACATTGAGAAAAAAATGGACAATGATCCTGAATATATATTTTTTTGTCCTTAATCTTAATCACACTTTAATCGTAGCCTTCTAATTAAATTACAGTTCTCCAACTACTTGATTAATTAGATAAACAAAATACCATGCACATCGAACTTGTTTACCAGCTTTCTGCAATCAATTAAAAATCTAAAAATGTCAGTAACAGCTTAACATCTCTGATTAAAGACTTAATAAGAGCTGAAGCTTGAGATTTGTGTTAAATATATTGCAAAACATAAAAATATATAAGATTCATGTGTTCAATACTTGTAATTAATTACTTGTGCGAAGAAAGCTCACAGATCACGTCGCCATGAAGCCAAAGCTAATGGAGACAAGCCACCAACAGCAATGTGTGTACACTATTAATTCTCAACTTTTTGTGTGGCAATTAAATATTTTATCCACTATGCCACCGACGCATAGAATCCCCCCAAGACTAGAAAATATGATAATAATGACTGCGACCACATTATTAATTAGCAAATATAATATTATTAAGATTACTTACCGCCACAAACATAATTTAAAATTGTCTTAACATAAAATAATGGTAAATGTGTGAGTTGTTGGTCGCATGAAGCACTAAAGACCCGGAAGCCACGATATATATACATACATATATATATATATATATATATATATATATATTAATGATAAGAGATTTCAATTTTATTAGCTAAAAATGATATATCATGATGTTTATGTTAATTGGTTCTGCATATAAGTTGTGATTTGTGTAAAAGAAAAAGAACTAATGATCTTGATGTCGATACTTGTCGTTGGAAGATCTACCAAGTTGGCACAGTGTGGGGACAAACACATTTGGACCACAAAAGTTCAACTCCAAATTGTTGTTTCTGCCCCCATTTGCATCACCAGAAAAGAGGTTGAACCATGGTATATGATCTAATCAATATGCTGAAGTGGTTTGATCTGGTTCACTGATAAATATAAAAAACTTGTGAACAATTGTTTTCCCCTCTTTGATGAGTCTGTGAAGGAAATAAGAATGCATATGTTTATGTACAGGCCCAGATACTTGTGAGAAGCTTTGATTTGCTTAGTGAGGAATCCAAAGATTACCACGAGTTTGGGGACAGAGGAAAAGTTAAAGAGGAGGAACTGTGTTGGGCAAAGTGGAGATGGAATATGTTGAAACTTCATCAGTAATGATAAAGGAAAGGCAGACAACAGAAGTTCTGGGTCTGCACTCATGAAACTTCCAATATCTGTGTGCCTACAATAATAAATGAGAAGTAATCTTGTGAGTTTAAGCACTTGGATCCATCACTTGAGAACAAGGAAGATTCTTGTGATGGTTGTGTGCTTTTTTTAGCTTGCAATTATTTCTATTTGGATATTACTCAAGTACAATACTAATTTTTCCTTGGATATGTTTTCCATCATCCAAAGAAAACTTTTTTCCTGTTTTTGCTATTACCAGCCAAGAGTAATTTACTTCACTTGCTGTTTCTACTTTAAATCTCTTAATTTGCTGTCTGTGTCAAGTACACGGACTTCAATATTCCACTTTTGCTCACACCAAGGAAAATTTGGTGTTTGACTTAAGATAATTTGATCCAAATATCAATGGATCCAAAACATCCTGTACAAATTTTAGATGAACTGATCTCGTAGATTCAAAAGTTTTTTTTTCTAATGTTGGCATCAAAACATGATTAAAGAACCGTCTTTTACCCCTTTGTTGATCCTCATTTTGTACCAGAGGAAAAGAGTGACAATAGTACAACCAGAGGAAGAAGAAGGTAGAAGGAAGCAGAGTTTACCAATTACCGGCAGCGCCATCAAAATGATGCATACGACCCACCAAATATTTCCAAGCGTTTACTGCTGCCGTTCGCCTTGGTCTGGAGGAAAGCATAATAAAAATCACACCTTTGTCATTAAAAAAAAGGACCCAAAAGACGCCATTGCATCGGCGTCTCACCATCTCCAGCTGTCGCATCCAGGCCTTCGAGGGTTATAAAGAGCGAAGCTTTGACGCAAATCTCCGTCGGTCGTCGCGTAATTACTCATGGTAATCCCTGAGAGGCGTGAAAATTCCAACCTTTCTTGCGTTTTTTTTTTCCTTCCGTTCTCCTTTTGTTTATAGACCACCGACGTGTTGAGCTGTTCTCTTAATAGTTTTGTTAGTGGTCGCCTTCTTATTGCTGAGAGGGAAGGCGAAGGAGAGCGACTGCAGGAGCTGCAACAGAGTAGCTCATCTTCTATAAGCTGTGACTGATGAGGGGATGAGGCCATGGCTCACTGACACGGTGCTGGCTCTGGTCTCTTCCATCGTCTTGCTTCCCCTGTAAAAGACCACCTTCTTGCTTTGTTTTTCCGCGCGGGACATCTCGCATTGCCCTCCTGATCCTGTGACCTTCGTGTTCCTGCGGGAAAGCGTCTCCCGCGGTCAAATTTGTGGAAAAGGTGGGATCTTGACGAACTACGCCTGACTACTTCGGCTTGCATTTAATCTCGCCACTGTGTTTGCGAGTGGCGTTTTGGCGTCTCTTGTTGGGTTGGTGTAGAGGTTTTCAACTTCTGCGCAGGGATAATGGCGCCGTCGTGGTGGGCGAAAGACGCCCACAGGGGGACGCCGGTGGTCGTCAAGATGGAGAACCCCAACTGGTCCATCTCCGAGATCTCCTCACCGGACAGCAGCTACGACGAGGACGAGTTCGCCGGGGCCGCAGCTGGGAAGGGCGGGCGTGGCAAGAACGCGAAGCAGATCACTTGGGTTCTCCTCCTCAAGGCGCACCAGGCAGCGGGCTGCCTCACGTCCCTCGCGTCTGCCGTCTTCGGCGTCGCCTCGTCCGTGCGGCGTCGTGTGGCTTCCGGGCGCACGGATTCGGACGCTTCTTCCTTGCTGACGCAGGAAAGCCCCGCGTTGCGCTCCCGGTTCTACTTCATCATTAAGGCCTTCCTCTGGTTATCGATGGCCATGCTGGCATTCGAAGTGGCGGCCTATCTGAAAGGATGGCATTTGCCAGCCGCCGACCTGCGGCAATTCATGCTCCCATCGTCATTTGGCGTCCAGGGGCTCTTCGAGTCATTGTACTCTCAGTGGGTGCGCGTCCGCACGGAGTACGTGGCACCGCCGCTCCAGTTCCTCACCAATGTCTGCATCATCCTCTTTCTCATTCAAAGCGCCGACCGCCTCGTCCTCTGCCTTGGTTGCTTCTGGATCCGATTCAAGGGGATCAAGCCTGTTCCAAAGACAGGGACTAAAGCTTCTGAAGATCCCGAATCCGGCGGGTACTTCCCCATGGTCTTAATCCAGATTCCTATGTGCAACGAGAAAGAGGTGAGCAAAATTGCATTAAGAAGAACGTGAGCTTTTGAGTTGAATACTCAGAAATCGTAGCTGATTTCATAAGTTTTGGTCTGCTTTTCATATTTTGCAGGTATATCAACAGTCCATTGCTGCAGTCTGTAATTTGGATTGGCCGAAGTCCCACATTCTAGTTCAGGTGTTGGACGACTCAGACGACCCTCTGACACAAGAACTGATCAAGGAGGAAGTGCAGAAATGGCAGGAGAATGGATCTCATATTGTTTACCGCCACCGGGTCATACGAGATGGGTACAAAGCTGGGAACCTCAAGTCTGCCATGAATTGCAGCTATGTGAAAGATTATGAGTTTGTTGCCATCTTCGATGCTGACTTCCAACCTACTCCTGACTTCCTAAAGCGAACTGTCCCTCATTTCAAGGTTGGTGGAACACAAATGTTAGCGTTGAGAAACATATTTGAACTGTTTGTAGCACATAAGTATTAAGTTTTAAAATATGCCTTTTTGGTTGGCTTTGATCCACAGGACAATGAAGATGTTGGATTAGTGCAAGCAAGGTGGTCCTTTGTGAACAAAGATGAGAATTTGCTTACCAGGCTGCAAAATATTAACCTTTGCTTTCACTTTGAGGTGGAGCAACAGGTGAATGGTCAATACATCAACTTCTTCGGCTTCAATGGAACCGCGGGCGTATGGAGAATTAAAGCATTGGAGGATTCTGGTGGCTGGCTGGAGAGAACAACTGTGGAAGACATGGATATCGCAGTCCGGGCACACCTTAAAGGATGGAAGTTTATTTTTCTCAACGATGTTGAGGTACTAGGAGCTCTTCAATTCAGAATATCATCTAAAATTAAGGGTGTTCAATTGAGATCTAAAAGCTACTTTTACTTAATCATTGTTATAACAGTGCCAATGTGAATTGCCCGAATCATATGAGGCCTACAGAAAGCAGCAGCATCGATGGCATTCTGGACCTATGCAATTGTTTAGGCTTTGCCTGCCAGACATTATGCACTCCAAGGTATAATTTATAGCTGCATATGTATTCAAGTCCTCTACCATGATTCTCTTTTCTTCATTTGTTTATGTGTTTGATCAAACCAGTAAGCTCATACATTCGCTGTAAAGTAATATCAGTATATTGTGCAGTGAAACTGTAACCTCCTATCAGTAAAAAATGCACACATTACAGACAGCTAGTTCAACATCTTGCTGATGCAAATTTTAGTTTTGTCCAGAAATGGAAAATGAATTTTATGTGAATTTCTGTTTGATGTATTTTACTGGAGTAGCCTTGTCGTCCCTTGTCTGTTTGCCAATCTCGCCACTTTCCTCCCATGCTGTCAATTTTGCAGCACCTTTAATCGTGTTTACATTGTGATGCTGTTTTTTTAAATGAATTCCACTTTGAGATGTAACTGAAACTTAGAACCCCCATAACGAACATTTTTGGCATGACACAATACTGGAACAAAATCATGGTAAATATTTTGGACATGCACAAGTCTTCACCACTTACTCTAAAAAAAGTCTTCACTACGCCATTCTGTTGGTGATATGGAATAGGTTGATTGTAATTCTCGATGGTACTAATGCTAATATAATTTATCTATGTTACAGATTGGGTTCTGGAAGAAGTCCAACTTGATATTTCTCTTTTTCCTCCTCCGGAAACTCATACTGCCTTTCTACTCATTCACCCTATTCTGTGTAATTCTTCCAATGACCATGTTTGTTCCAGAAGCCGAACTCCCTGCATGGGTTGTCTGCTACATTCCTGCGACGATGTCAATTCTGAACATCCTTCCTTCTCCAAAATCCATTCCCTTCATTGTCCCGTACCTTCTGTTCGAGAATACCATGTCAGTGACCAAGTTCAATGCGATGATCTCGGGTCTATTCCAGCTTGGAAGTGCTTATGAATGGGTAGTGACAAAGAAATCAGGTCGATCATCAGAGGGAGATCTGATTTCTTTAGTACAGAAAGAGCCCACAAAGCAACGAGGCGCCTCAGCTCCCAACCTTGAAGCCATCGCAAAGGAAGCAGCAAAGCCAAAGAAGGAGCTCAAGAGAAAGCATAACATGATCTACCGAAAGGAGCTAGCACTTGCATTCCTTCTGCTTACTGCTTCATTACGAAGCTTGCTTTCGGCCCAGGGTATACATTTCTACTTCCTTCTTTTCCAGGGGATATCATTCTTACTTGTGGGTCTGGATCTCATCGGAGAGCAGATTGAATGAACAATCATGAAGACTGTGCAGGAACATTAATTCATCATAAGAATTCTACTTTACTGAAAGCTATCATGGTGAAGGAAAGGATAATTCAGGTTGTGATGGCCTTCCTAAAACCATTGGCATCCCTTTCAGGGAACACTATAAGCTAAGCTTTCCTCCTTATGGAGGTGTAGATAGATCCAAGTTCCACAGCCTGTCAGATGTTTCCTTCTTTCAGGTCTCATTCTTTTGTAAGAAATTTTGATGTTCAGAAGGGATTTCTACAGTTCAATACAGTTAAAGGCTTTCTATGAATGTTAAAGTTACTACCTTCCTTGATAGCAGGATGTCATATGACAAGATGGAACTGATTTGATCCCAGGAACTCAAATAGAATATGCCACTCATGATTTTCTTACCTGAAGCAGTAAAAAAATGATTGCCTACATTTTGTTTCCGTTTTTCTCTTCTTATTTCTGATCCAGAGCATAATTAATTCTTGGCGGATCAGGTGAACAGTCTTTGTTAACATCGGTGTGTTATTGCATGGTGGGTGTCTCATGCAGCTGGAGCATCTTTCCACGTGACAGAAATGCAAGTGTGTTAACTGCTAGTTCCACATGAGGAGCAACTTTCTTATGCCTTGTCTTGCTGGATGGGAACATCTTGTACAAAAACATATTAGGATAAAATTAACTTGGGGGATTTTCTTTTAGGTTCCAAAAGGGGTGGGGGTTCAAAGTCTAGTACAAGAAAAGTTCAATTAAAATAAAATATATGGGCGTATAGTTTTCATCAATGAATATTAAATTCAAAATGTATTAATTATTGTCTTTATTCTCGGATCTCCTTCTAATATAAGTTAATTTTCCTACTTCTTGAATCGTCCGAAGAATGTTTGAAGTTTATTAATGGCGTGGAGTTTTAAAACTGTTTTTATAAAGATTTGAACTTGGAACTGATAACTTTATTCTTAGCAAGTTGGTGTTGTTTTCATGTTTGAGTTGTCTAAGATCGTTGTGTCCAGGTCAACCAACTAATGCGAACTTGGAAAATTGCAAGTGAACATTAGCAGCTCCCTGCTAATGCTTAGGTTGGATTGGCAACGAGCACTGTACTTGTTCATTTTTTTTTTAATCCCAATTCCCATCACACAGCAGATGCGGCAGCTTCTATAACATGAGGTTTGGAAGGAAACAGATCATCCCTCACTGTCCTTTGGCATCTAGACATCTCCAAAAACTGCAATTATGAGTCAAACTAACATACAGAACCAGGTAGGCAACACACCATGGGGGGATTGGCATTCTAAAAGATCCACTTGTTGGCAGGGCCGGAAAGAATGGTTCCATTTGAGATACATGAACTGATGCTGAATAAGCACACACATACCTACGAGCATAAAGCGAAGTCATCTTCATTTGAGATGTCTGGTGATGACTTGGGAATTATTTGAATCAAGAAATGTGCCACAGCGGCAAAGGGATCCATCTGGGTGCACCCAGAAAAGAAGGGATGAGAAAAAGAACAGGACACATCCATGTTTGGGTTTGATCAGCTAAAAGGGCACAAGGTTCTGTATTCGTGTTTGCTGCCTCTGACATCATACTTTTGTCATACGGTAATCATGTTGTCGGCATGGCAACTTGAACAGGCCCGAGGAGTCGATCATGACGCTCACCTGCAATAGCTTCAGGAATGACAAACAAAGTCACAGGGAAAGGCCTTCTCGTCAACTATAGGTCTGATTCAGAACTTGTTCTCTACAAAGCCACCATATGATCTCTGTCATTGCTGTCTAAGCTTATCCAGTTTGCCCTTCGCCTCTCCTCCTCCAGGGCCCAACCTGAGTTTTACTATATTTTTTATTAAGGAATGACACTCAAGAACATCTTACCACGTGACCTAAAGAGACAACACACGTTTGTGGCAGCAAGTGTAAAGTAAAAGGGAAAGCAGGAAGGTTTCTCTTCAGAATCTCTTTTGCATGGCGTTTCTCACGCAAATATTCGCATTGATATGACAATGCTCAAGCAACCTACTCAATGCAGCAACTCAGGCACGTTTGAAGTTCAACATATATAACAAACCAGTTTACTCATTAGCGCAAGGAATTCTAGAAATGGATACAATTGGCCATGCCATGGAGTGAGTTCTCAGTGATATCAAGTATAAATAAAAGGAAAATTTTATCTCCTGACTAGAAAAAAATGAGAAAAACGAAAAAGAAATCTAAGTCCATTGAATTGTTTTGTTCATGATAAAGTGGAGAAAGAATCAGCTACGGGAAAGGTTGTGTCAGACGCATGTGAGGTAAATCCCTGTTTCAAAAAGCAGAAATTAACGAGGTTAGCTTCAACATATTAATCATGGACAAAAGTAACATAATTGTACTACTTACCTACCTTAAAAATGTCAGCTAGTACATTTTTAACAGTGAAAGAAAAATTAACTGTATTAAAAGTATATTCCCTTTCTGAGGTAGAAATATACAAGTGAAATTTCATGCAAATTTTCATCGCTATATTAAAGGTTGTAAAGCTTCAGAGGCAACCGGAGAACCAGTCACTATCTACATCCTATCAATAAAATTCTGGAAAACATCAAAATGGTTAAAGCTGAATTCCTTGATTAAGAAAAAAAAATTGAGATATTTTCAGAAAATGTTAAAAATCAACCAAAACGATGTGCAAACACCAAGAGGACAAGAACCTCAAGACAATAATTAGTATTGGCACACCTCTTGCAGAATCAGAATGTGACAATGTGTCAACCGAAGACAACAAATACAAGAAATTAGCACCCATCAAGACATATTTTGAAGGAAAGGAATTATCACTTTTTTTCCAAAAAGGAAAGGAATTATTCTAATGTATGATGAGTCATAATTGTGGAATAAATATTTTTTTTTGAAGTAGGCTTCAAATAAGAGAGGCCAGTTCAACAAACTGCTATGAAGGACAACGGATACACACACATAGCTGACGCTCAGGGAACATAAATGACAATTGAACAATGGACAGCTTTCTCAGAAAAAAAACTGTCAATCCAGAATTATCGATCTGCTATCCTATGGTTTCTTGATCTTGCAAGTCAGTTGACATGTCAATTCTTGCTTGCTTTGATATTGAGAAAACTTATTGGTTTCATGAATGTTTATAACAAAATGAAATAGCACATTACCCTCTCCCACTTCAAGTGTGCATCATCCTTTTTATTTGAGCATAATCAACTCATAACTAAGCAGGGAACTAGAAAAAAAATTATAACTTATCATGCATACTATGATCACAGAGAATAATTCAATCAGTAAATTGCACATGTAAGGAAAAAGGAAATCAGCAACCATATATACCAACCTAATTTTAGGTGTCTTAGATGTCATAACTTCAACACTGGGTTGTTATACCACCAACTGATGTTACCGGCTTGCCAGTGTCACCCTCCTCTAGATTATTCTCACAGGAATTAGTAACAATAATATAATCACCATTAGTCTGCTTCTCAGCCTCATCTTCTTCATTATTCTCACTGCAGTTAACAACCACGGAATTGTTACCAGTAGTCTGCTTGCCAGTTTCATCTTCCTCTATATTACTCTCACTTGAATTAGGAACCACGGAATATTCACAGGTGGTATACTTGCCCATCACACCTTCCTCTAGATTATTCTCACAGGAATCATTAACAACAATATATTCACCATTAGCCTGCTTGCCAGCTTCATCTTCTTCTCTATTATTCCCACTGCAATTAACTACCACAGAACTGTTACCGGAAGTCTGCTCGCCAGTTTCATCTTCCCCTACATTACTCTCCCTCAAATTAGGGACCACAGAATATCCATTGGTAGTATACTTGCCCACCTCACCTTCCTCTAGATCTCTCTCACAGGAATTAGCAACTACACCACCAGTACTCGTGCTTGTGGTGCTGTGATACCCGCCATTCATGTGACCAGGATAAACTGCAGTGTTACCATAGGGAACATTATAACTTAAGGGAGCCATAGCATGACCCCTCCAAGGGACACTCGAACTGGAGCTTGGAAACCTATACCCACCAGCCACCATAGGGTATCCACCATAAAAGTAAGGCGGGTAAATAGGATATGCATAATCATGGTAGAAGCTAAATTGAGGAGGGTAGGTTGGGTAAAAAGCACCATGATGACCATGATAACCATTGTGCCTTCTGCTATGGTTCCTTGAAGTGGAATTGTTGTGATGACTTCCACTATCGTGATGATCATTTTGCTTTGGCACTGCTATCTTGACCTCTACAAGCTTACCGTTCAAGTCGTGAAAGCTATTTTGCAACACAGTGTGAAAAGATTCTGCTGACTCAAAAATAATGAAACCAAAGCCTCTTGGTCGTCGTGTGATATTCTCATAAATCACGACCGCATCAGTGACTGTACCAAACTTTTCAAAGTACTTCCTAAAGTCCTCCACAGTGAGAGTATCAGGCAAGCCACCAACAAAAATCTTATTTTGACAACCATTATTGGCAATGTCCATACTGTTTCCATTTTCCACATGGTTTTTATTGCTTTCAACATCGCTGTTATTATTGCTAGTGCTGTTCCTATTTGGCCCTCTCCCTTGGTTTGAGTTCTGATTTGGGTATTGAGGTCTTTGGTAATGTTCGCCCTTGCGTATGGCCCTCCTCACATCCACCTGCACAAACAAAATCAATTAATACCATTAAAAAGGCGAGGGCCCTCAAAGAAACGAGGAAAGAGAACAAAACTAATATAAAGCGGACTAGCGTATTGTATTGCATCGCTTTATGTGGATACACAGCATGAATTTGAACATCAAAACCAAATATGCTTGTACAGATGCAAAAGTTCGTGTATTTTGGATATCCCCCGGTACAATTAAGAATTAAAAATCCCTAAAAGCCCCCTCCTTTCCCGAAAGAAAATAAAATTGAGCCATGGAAGATAACGAGGAGATCCCCTTTGCGAGAAGAAGAATTCGAACAACCCAAAGACAGGGCTAAAAACGTTCGTTTCCACGTTTTTCAACTAATCAAGTGCACGCCAAACAAGCACCAACCTTTTCCCCGCCAATGAAGTGCCCCTCGACCCAGAGAGCGGCCTCGGCGGCGGCCGGATCCGCGAACTGAACGAACGCGAACGCCTTCCCGCGGACGGTTCGGTCCCGAATCACCACGACCTCCCTGACCTCACCGAAGGCCCTGAAGTACCGCTCCAGCAACTCCTTCCGAGTCCCAAACGAGATCCCGCCAACGAATAGCTTCCCAGGCTCCGATGCCGGGGACAACGGCGGCACCGAAGACGACGACGATGACGACGACGACGCCTCCATGAAGAATGCCTCTGAAGGATCCGTGCTTCTGAAAACCCTAGAAATCAAGAGAAATAGAAGACTAGAAGAGGAGGGAGGGGTTTTAACTTTTAAGAAGTCTGGGGTTTAATATTGGGGTCTTAATATATCTATATATATAGTATTTAATGATGTGGAGAGTCCTGTGGATGATGGATTTCGCAATAGAAGGGAAAGGTTTATGGCCGTTGATGAAGATGGCGTGTTTTCATCATTGGCGTTAAGTATAGGGGTATTAAAAAGAAAGATTTATTTCAACATTAGGAATACTTTACTTATTATTTTCGATTTTTTTATTTTCACATATGATAGAAGCATGAAAACAGCATTATAAAAGAAAGGTTGTTACACAAGATAATTGTTTATCTATATAAAAGGATAAAAGAAGATCAAACGTAGAAAAAAGTAAATTTAAATCCGACTGAAGGTAATATGAAATACATTTATTTATACGAATAAAAAACAAATTAATATAACAAAATAATGTTAAGCATGAATGACATCTTTATCACGTGTTCAAAATCGTCAGATATACTACCTAATTTTTCTTACAAAAAATTTTAAAAGGATAAATAAAAGTGTAGAAAATTTTCCAATAGTAATATAATAATTAACTACTTATCATAATATTTAAAGTAGCTAAAATATTCATGATTTCATAATTTTAATAATGTGAAAAATAAAACTAAATAATTTTATTCTAAACCATGTGCCATCAACAATCTCTCGTTAAGTTGAGCCACCTCAATATCATCCTCTATCACTCTCTCTTCTACATGGATCCAAGCACACAAAAATGTATAAAAATTCTCAATACATAAATTCTAATAAATAATTAATAAGCTAAATTGATTAATCAATACAATGATCAATGTAACACCCCAAGATTTCATCAAGAACAATATAGTAATTTCATAAGTTAATTAGAATCCTTGATGAATTCAAGATGATCAAAAGGGAAATTTGAGAAGGAATAGGAATGTAATTGGAAATAAAATATGAGTAGAAGTAAAAAGTACTCCTACTTGGAGAAGGATTTAGAATTAGAGTAGAATTTAAAAGTATGATTAGAAAGAAAAAAAAGGAAAAGAAAGAAAGTTAAATCCTAATAGGAGTAAGTATTGTAATTAGATTGAGATTATGGATTTCAATTTTGAATTGAGATCCAAAAGATTTATTAATGGACATAGGACTCCTACATAAGATAGAATTGAGAGTTTTATGGCTTAAAAATATTTCAACCATTAAAATAATATTTATTATTATTTAATCCGAAAATTAGATGATAAATTATTATGGAATTAAATAATTCCGAAAATTAGATAAAAGGAAGAAATAAAAAGATAAAATAAAGATATAGTTTGATTAACATAAGTTATTGATAAAAGATAGAGATAGAGTTTGATTGAGAGAAGTTATGGAGGAGATAAAAAGAAATTTGAGTAGAGATGAATTTTTGAAAAGTATGACTATGAAATAATTAGTGAAATTCGGATTTAATTAAATCTGAATATTTAAGAGATGATAACTAATGATGAATTGTCATGATTGATGAAGAAATAGCCCAAAGTCCAATAAAAGTCAAAAATTCTAGTTGAGAGCTATAAATATGGCCTAAAGTATGATTTGCCTACACAAAAATTCTGCACAAGAGCCCTCCCTTCTCCTTTGTTTTCTCACAAACCGAGACACCCGAAAGCGCGTGCGATATATCATTTTGAAGCACTGACACAAGAGAACAAGATTCAATTGGTAGCTGAAGATTTCTGAACGTCAATAGGGAGGAATCGTCGGCCAAAATCGTGACGTACGTGCTGTCCACAAATAATAGGAACATAGTTGGTTTTTCAACCGACTTAAGGTACGTAGGGGGATCCCCATGGCGTCAATTTTCCGCGACATGGACCCTCAGGACTCTCGACCTAAGTATTGATTATTGTATGGATGAATGGTTAATTGAATTGCATGGATAATTACATAGAAAAATATGGTTGGAAGTTGTGCTAAAAAGATAACTTCCTGACGGCGGCAGAACCCGGCCCGAGTTCTGCTCTATCCATCTCGGATTCTTTGGAATCTGGGTGATGATCGAATTGATTAGGAACGAGTTCGTAAGAACCCGACCCAGGTTGCAAGGTGCGTAGCCCAATTCTATAACCCAAGCACGACGCAAAAAAGTTATTAAGAATCCAGAACGAGTTCCATGATGAAGATGATATCAGATCAAAGAATCAAAATGACTCAACCCGAGTTACGTTAGGCCCGACCCGAGTTATGTTAGATCCGACCCAAGTTGAACATAGAATGAGTTTGAAAAATTAGAGGTCGATCCGGCCCGGGTTGTTTTCCACCTAGTTTGGCTTTGATGATTGAATTGGGGTATGTATGAGAATTGGATGAATCGGCCCGGGTTCCATCCCATCCTGCCTGAGTTCTATAGAAAGATAGGTATGGTTGATTGTAGGAGGAACCGGCCCAGGTTCCATCCCACTCGGCCCGAGTTCTGAAGTTCGGAAATAGGGGTTTTTAAGTTATTAAAGTATTATTTGATTGTGATGATTGTGCTATTGGTTATATCTGATCATGTTATTATGATATATTGATTGATGCCTTGTGCATCTAAGATTGAAAATAAAGTTTAATCGAAAGTAAAAATAGACGCCATAAGTTAATCAAGATAAAAGATGAAAGGTACCTAAAATCAGGAGAGCTCTCAAAGCAGTCTATATGATTGAAGTATCCCTAATGGTTGAAGGATAACTCCAAATATAAGAATAAGTTATGAGCAGCCGTTATGGTTGAAGTTAATTGTTAAAAGTTAAAGAATAAGTATTAAGCAACCTTTATGATTGAAGTAGCCCTTGTGTTTGAAGCAGTCCTCATGGTTGAAGTATTAAGCAGCATTTGTGGTTGAAGCAGTCTTTGTGATTGAAGCAGCCCTCGTGGTTGAAGTATTAAGCAACCTTTATGGTTGAAACAACCCTTGTGGTTGAAGTAATCATTGTGGTTGAAGCAGCCTTTGTGATTGAAGTACTGAACAGTTTTTATGGTTGAAGCTAAAGTAAAATAAAATTGATTGATAAAATATTAAATTGTAGCATTTATGGTTGAAGTATAAGAAAGATTAATTGATTGTTAAAGATAAAAGATAATTATAATCTTTATGGTTGAAGAATAAGAATGGATGATTGATTGATGTTGGATTGTTGATGATAATATTAATTGAATCGAGATTGCAGCCTTTTGGTTGAAGTATAAAGAGATAATTGATAGAAAAGAATAATTAAATTGCAGCCTCTATGGTTGAAGTAATGTAAAATAAAAATAGATTAATTGTTAAGATAATTGATTGCAGCCTATATGGTTGATGATATTGTTAATGGAATTATTATTATCAACCTTTATGGTTGATGATAAGAGATGATAGGATTATTGATTCCAGCCAAGTGATCTTTATGGCTGATGGATAGTGCATATTGATAATTGAGATAGCATTGATAGAATGATATTGATATTGCTTATCATTATGCATATGATTATTGCTATTGATATGGTTCATATTGTTTATCATTATGGGTGATCCTACGTATTGAGTTTATCTCATTGGGCTTTGCTCCTGTACTTGGATCCGTACAGATGATCGTAATGGCGATGGTGAGACGGTTGGTGGCTCCTCTGACGATTGACATACACATGAATATATGATCCATTATTGTATAAATGTGGGCCTTAATCCACAGGTTATTGGATACGATATAAATAGCTTCCGCATATTGTTTAAATTATTGTAAATTAAGTCTTCCGTTATTGTAAACCAGCATGTTGACTGGTCATAGAATTGGATGGCGTCGCCGAGATAGCCTTCTGGACAAGTAAAAGAAAAAAATCTCGGGGCATTACAAATGTATCAGAGCCTATGGAGAGACACTTCTTAGCTGTCTCTAATAGAATAGAATCCATGTGCACACGTCATGAGCAACCATCGCGTCATCAAGAAAGGGTCAAGTAAGTTTTCTGAACCATTATTAGCTTATGTAGCTAAATTGCTATATAGAATATAGTGCCTTCAAGGTTATGGATAAAGTAAGGGACAACCTAAATTCTTAGATAATGGAAATAGAATGATTTCATTGATGGTATAAGGAAATTCTTAAGGGGGTTATTCCGGAAAGAATAACCAAAGTTCTAAGGAGGTTATTCTAAGGTAGAATAACCAAAGCCCTAAAGAGGTTATCTCCACATGATATAAGAATAAAAGAATAGTATATTGAAGGATGTTATCCTTAAGGCATATAGATTGAGATAGAAGTGAGGTCAATACAATAAGTAAAGCATAAAGTTTAACATCAAATAGTGAATTAAGGGAGACTTCAATGGATTCCTAATCGTAAGCTTAGAAAAGAACAACGATTTAAGAGTTAATCGTTAGATATACTACCTATAAGTCCAGAATGGACACATGTAATTATGCCTCAATAATCATGATATATAGGTAGTCCAAAAGTATGGCTCATAAAGAATTCATTGTAGGAAATATTTTTGTTATGGAATAAATGACAAATAATTATAATAGAAATTGGATTGATGAACAAAAAAATTTATCATATGGTTAAGTATCCATATTCCTTATAAGAATGTTATCGACGGGATTGGTCAAATTCTCCTCCGCAAACTCGAGGACGAGTTTATTTTTAAGGAGGTTATTATGTAACACCCCAAGATTTCATCAAGGACAATATAGTAATTTCATAAGTTAATTAGAATCCTTGATGAATTCAAGATGATCAAAAGGGGAATTTGAGAAGGAATAGGAATGTAATTGGAAATAAAATATGAGTAGAAGTAAAAAGTACTCCTACTTGGAGAAGGATTTAGAATTAGAGTATGATTTAAAAGTATGATTATAAAGAAAAAAAGGAAAAAGAAAGAAAGTTAAATGGAGTAGGTATTGTAATTAGATTAAGATTATGGATTTCAATTTTGAATTGAGATCCAAAAGATTTATTAATGGACATAGGACTCCCACATAGGATATAATTGAGAGTTTTATGACTTAAAAATATTTCAGTCATTAAAATAATATTTATTATTATTTAATCCAAAAATTAGATGATAAATTATTATGGAATTAAATAATTCCAAAAATTAGATAAAATAAAGAAATAAAAATATAAAATAAAGATATAGTTTGGTTAACATAAGTTATTGATAAAAGATGGAGATAGAGTTTGATTGAGAGAAGTTATGGAGGAGATAAAAATGAATTTGAGTAGAGATGAATTTTTGAAAAGTATGGCTATGGAATAATTAGTGAAATTCGGATTTAATTAAATTTGAATATTTAAGAGATGATAACTAATGATGAATGGTCATGATTGATGAAGAAATAGCCCAAGGTCCAATAAAAGTCAAAAACTCTAGTTGAGAGCTATAAATAGGGCCTAAAGGGTGGCTAGAAAGTATGATTTGCCTACACAAAAATTCTGCACAAGAGCCCTCCCTTCTCCTTTGTTTTCTTACAAACCGAGACATCCGAAAGCGCGTGCGATATATCATTTTGAAGCACCGACACAAGGGAACAAGATTCAATTGGTAGCTGAAGATTTATGAACGTTAATAGGGAGGAATCGTCGACCAAAATCGTGACGTACGTGCTGTCCACAAATAATAGAAACATAGTTGATTTTTCAACCGACTTAAGGTACATAGGGGGATCCCCATGGCGTCGGTTTTCCGCGACATGGACCCTCAGGACTCTCGACCTAAGTATTGATTATTGTATGGATGAATTATTAATTGAATTGCATGGATAATCACATAGAAAAATAGGGTTGGAAGTTGTACTAAAATGGCGACTTCATGACGGCGGCAGAACCCGGCCCGGGTTCTGCTCTATCCATCTCTGATTCTTTGGAATCTGGGTGACGATCGAATTGATTCGGAATGAGTTCGTAAGAACCCGGCCCAGGTTGCAAGGAGCGCAGCCCAATTCTGTAACCCGAGCACGACTCAAAAAAGTTATTAAGAATCCAGACCGGGTTCCGTGATGAAGATGACATCAGATCAAAGAACCAAAGTGACTCGACCCGAGTTACGTTAGACCCGACCCAAGTTGAACATGGAATGAGTTTGAAAAATCAGAGGCCGATTCGGCCCGGGTTGTTTTCCACCTTGTTTGGATTTGATGATTGAATTGGGGTATGTATGAGAATTGGATGAATCGGCCCGGGTTTCATCCCATCCGGCCTGAGTTCTATAGAAAGATAGGTATGGTTGATTATAGGAGGAACCGGCCCAGGTTCCATCCCACTCGTCCCGAGTTCTGAAGTTCGGAAATAGGGGTTTTTAAGTTATTAAAGTATTATTTGATTGTGATGATTGTGCTATTGGTTATATCTAATCATGTTATTATGATATATTGATTGATGCCTTGTGCATCTAAGATTGAAAATAAAGTTTAATCGAAAGTAAAGAAAGGTACCTAAAATCAGGAGAGCTCTCAAAGCAGCCTATATGATTGAAGTAGCCCTAATGGTTGAAGGATAACTCCAAAGATAAGAATAAATTATGAGCAGTCGTTATGGTTGAAGTTAATTGTTATATGTTAAAGAATAAGTATTAAGCAGCCTTTATGGTTGAAGCAGTCCTTGTGGATGAAGCAGTCCTCGTGGTTGAAGTATTAATCAGCCTTTATGGTTGAAACAACCCTTGTGGTTGAAACAGCCCTTGTAGTTGAAACAGCCTTTGTGGTTGAAGTACTGAGCAACATTTATAGTTGAAGCTAAAGTGAAATAAAATTGATTGATAAGATATTAAATTGCAGTATTTATGGTTGAAGTATAAGAAAGATTAATTGACTGTTAAAGATAAAAGATAATTACAACATTTATGGTTGAAGAATAAGAATGGATGATTGATTGATGTTGGATTGTTGATGATAATATTAACTGATTCGGAATTGCAGACTTTTGGTTGAAGTATAGAGAGATAATTGATATAAAAGAATAATTAAATTGCAACCTCTATGGTTGAAGTAATGTAAAATAAAGATAGATTGATTGTTAAGATAATTGATTGCAGTCTATATGGTTGATGATATTGTTAATGGAATTATTATTATCAGCCTTTATGATTGATGATAAGGGATGATAGGATTATTAATTTCAACCAATTGATCTTTATGGCTGATGGATAGTACATATTGATAATTAAGATAGCATTGATAGGATGATATTAATATTGCTTATAATTATGCATATGATTATTGTTATTGATATAGTTCATATTGTTTATCATTATGGGTGATCCTACGTATTGAGTTTATCTCATTGGGCTTTGCCCCTGTACTTGGATCCGTACAGATGATCGTAATGACGATGGTGAGACGGTTGGTGACTCATCTGACGATTGACATACACATGAATATATGGTCCATTATTGTATAAATGTGGGCCCTAATCCACAGGTTATTGGATACAATATATATAGCTTCCGCATATTGTATAAATTGTTGTAAATTAAGTCTTCCGCTATTGTATACCAGCATGTTGACTGGTCATAGAATTGGGTGGCGTCACCGAGATAGCCTTCTGGGCAAGCAAAAGAAAAAAATCTCGGGGCGTTACAATCAATTTAACAATATAAACAATGGATCAAGCCAGAGTTAATATGCCACTAGCAATTATTAATTATGAATATTCAATGACATGATCAATAAGTTAATATTTAATTAATAATTTTTTATTCAAGAATCAATATTCATTGACAAATATCAATTACATATGATTCAATAGCAATTGTTAATTTAATACTATTTTTACCCAATGATCATGATATATTTAATTCAATTCAATTTAGTATTCGATCTTATCAAATAGGATAGGAAGTGCTCAATCAATTAAAAAAAATTATGGGATACTTTCATGCAGGGTAGTGGAGGGATGCTAGTCAGTCAACAATAATAACGATGATAATAGATTCGTGAATGGCGGGGACTAGGGTCAAGTACATGACAATCATAGTTTTCACTAGAGGTTGATTTATCAATCTCCTAGATATGTTATCTGTCTAATTCAATTCAATAATAATATATCTTGGACTTGGAGATAATCACTATACATGAAAATCCAATAGTTTTCAACTTGTTCTTGCTTAACAAAGTCTCAAGTTCAAAATATATCGTATACAGAAATTTTCGTTAGAAGGCTCACCTGTAATAGTCAGTTTTGAGTTACAACAATTATTCTGGTGATACTAAATTTAAATCTTTATCTAACCCACTCTAAATATTGTGGTGGCAATAAAAAAAATAATACAATTAATTATGAGTATATACATTAAAATAGTCTTTAAACTCTCGAAACTCGGCTTGTATCATAATGGGGACTCGGACTGTGTTCCAAACCTCAATTTTCACCTTGGCCAGTAGAAGTCAAGATGAGTGTGATGTGTACCCAGGCCGAATTGGCTCGATCCACTCCAATTTGGGTTCGATCTTCGGAACCCGAGTCAGACATAGTCCAAAACTCGATCTAGATTTGAACATCGTCACGTGCACCGTGCTTAACAACTCTGAAATTCAGGTCGAGTCTCTCCTAACTCAACTCCGTTGACTTTTATTCACACTTGAATTTCTCTAAACTCGAGCCAGGTTATGCTGCCATAAAAAATGTATTTTTGACATGATTATCTAGACAATTTTCAATGCAATACTGACTCAAAAACTATAACAAAATAATCTCCATGTAAAGGACAAGAGTCCAATGTTTTATATCAATAAAAATCGTTGGGATGAAAAATCCCTTACATATCTTTAATTGGTTGAAAGCCTAACTATAATTCCAATCATTTGTTGTTGCTCGAACATTGAACTTCGACGAACGATTCTTTCATGATGTCATCTTAGAGCTCACGTTGGTCACTTGAACAACAATCTCTTATATTAGAGCTTTGAAATGATATGTCGACCGTGTTCTCAGGTGTCTCGATTTGTGAAAAAATGAAGAAGAGTGTGCTGAAATTTTGCAAAGATTGATAAGAAATTTTAAACAACCCTTTAGGTCCTATTTATAATTTTTTATTAGGGTTTGACTTTGATTAGGCCATGGACTATTTCATGGCTGTTCATAATCTATCAATCCTCTCTTACTAATTTAGAATTAACTATATTCAAGTTAACTAATCATTCAATAACCAACTCCACCTCTACTCAAATTCTTCTTTAACTCTTTCAACTCATTCTCTATTTCCCTTTAATTTTGGAATTAAATAATTGAAATAAATAAATTTGAGATCGTTACATTTACTATTGGAGATAATAAATAAATAAAAACTATTTTATCAAAAAGGTGTTATATGAGATAACAACCTATGTATATATTTATATAAGAAAGTTACAGGAAAATAATATACCAATAATTAAATTTGGCCATATTTTAGAGCATGCCCGCCATTTTTTACCATATTAGATTTTTGAACTTTTCACTTTCAATGCTTCAATTTTTTCTTATTGAATATTATGAATGATAACACGTTCTATTGATCTTGATATGTTTGAAGTTGTGGGAAATAATTTCGAAAGACCAAAGAAAATAATAAATGATATTTCTCTTGATCGTCCATTCTTAGAATATGAAGATTTTTCAGAGTTGAATTAAAAACTTCACTATAAATAAAAAAATATCTTTTATTTATTTTTAGATGGTTATAAAATGAATCTTATCTCTAAATATTCTACATGTAATAGGATTTGAAAGTTTTTGATGTCTAGATATGAAAAGAATAATAATGATATGACTGACTCGTTGTATGAAAGTGAAAAGCAAAATAATGACTTCACATTCACTCCAACCGACGAAGGGCTTTAGTTGCGTTTTATGATAAATGATGAGCTAGTCTCAACTTACTTTTATTACTCTCATAGGGATTGCGACAATAATGTTGATTTTTCCTTTGATGTACATAGAGGATTTTCATTGCTTACTCACCCCCCAAAAAAATATTAAAAAGAATAATGAATTATTAATGAAAATATAAAAAATGTATTCTTTTTTTTTCAAATGAGATTTGGAAAAAGATTATTGATTCACTTGATAATACTTGTGCACTTTGTACTTTTTGGAATGTGATAATACAAGTCTAACTACATTAGTATGAGTTGAAAGAAAAGAAATATGCTTGCATTCTCGAAGATAAAAATTTAAGAAACATGAATAGCGCATGTATGATTGAAAATGAAACCTTACAAATAATTGATTGTTCACAAAAACCTTTAAATGATAATTTTTTATATTTTTTAAATGAATAATGGTGCTAAAAAATTTATTTATGATATTAAAACTCTTGCAAAGTATATTCCATGTGCATCAAGAAGAAAATTAACTTAAGAAGAAACTCTAAAAATTTATATGGATCGATGTTACTTGTGTTGAAACAAAGTTTTTAGTCCCTAACTAGTTATATTTTGATGATACAAATTTTGATTAGTTAAAATTATATTTATAGTCTCGAAAAAGTTTGAATATGAATGAATTATTTTATGCACTGAATTTGAAGTTAATATTTGAATATGTTTCATTCATATTTATATTAACATGTGAGTAGAAAAGTTGTGTAAAATCTTATTAGTTTTTCAACAAATTAAACTCATCATGATATTCGTGCAAAAGGTTGGAGAATAGTGCAAAATGGTTCATTAATGAGTCCGGTGAATCAGTCGATAAATCGATATGCACAACGCGATGATTGATCGATATTGAAGGATCGGTTGGCCAATTGAAATCAGTGATTAATGAAATTATAGTCGATCGCAAGAAGATTTCATATTTCTCATAAGGACATAATGAAATTTAAGTATGCTAATTATCATCATATGAAACCACCTATTACTTGTTAATCTTATGAGTTTTCATGGTCACTACATATTTGATTGCAAAATTAAATCATTTATGAATATGGGCATAAAGATTATGTGAATTTCAAATACGATCGTAAATAAATAATGTCAAACCAAATTAAATTTGGGTACTAAAAAATAAATGAGATTTTCTTGTACATGTATTTCATAAGGAACGAAGGAGACAGTTTCAAGTAAAAAGTGTGAAGTTCATGAAGATTGATAAAAGTGTTAAAATTTTATATTATGTGTAAGTGTCACTTGTTTGAAATTGATTTATTAATGAAGATTCTTAAACGCAAGAAAAAAATTATATTGGACCACTTGTTATTTTGATATGCTTCATATGAATTTTATCTCGTAATTTTTATCTTCGATGAGATGAAGCTCGTACTCTTTGTAAAAAAAACTAAAATGGACGATTTCTTATTTGACAAGTGTTATATGTGTATTGAATATGGTGTGGACTAGAGTAGATATGAACTTTCAATATTTGAAATTGTACACTTTTAAAAAGGACTCACTTGAAATGTGTGAAATAGTGCAGGATTGTTCAAAAGATTAAACCAGACAAGAAAAAAGACAGATCGACTGATTTGGAAGTGCAGTCGACTAGTGGGTCAACCGACGTTTATAGTGTTGAAATTGAACAAAGTCAAAAGTAAGACCCACAACTCAAATGGTAACATTAGTAGCATTGTTGGTCAAATGACCAATCGATCAAACTATAGCGATTGGTCAAACTTCCAATATTCAAATTCTTGTAATGGTCTCACGTACAGAGATATGTTAAGTTGCCCAGCATGTGAATAATTAAAAGAGGAAATTATTTTGTAAATAAGAGCTTAATGGATTTTGAACTCAAGACCTCTGGTTCTGATACCATTTTAAATTTGATGTGTTGACCAATTTTTCTAAAAGCGTAAGATGTTAGAAAGTGCAACATTATTTATTTTATATTCTTAACACACAATAACAATCAGATTTTGTCTCATTGGATAACAAACTCCAATAGTCAAATCAGGTTAAGAATGTTAGAAAAGAGGACCAAAAGGTGAAGAGAACATAAATACTTACAAGAAAAAGTGAAAAAATACTATGAAGTCCATTTGAGTCAAACTTGCAAATATTATGTGCTTTCTCTATTACTCTCTTGTGTGGGAACTGAATTGTTAAACATGGATTGAATAGTGTTGTAGTACTTTTTTTTATAGTAATTTAGCTCCTTAGTGATAGAATATCATGTTTTACCTCTTAAACGGATGAAAGATGAGTGAAAGTTTTCGATGAGGAGAAATGTGATTCAATTGGAGAAAATACGTGAGGTGTAAAAGATTTCTTTCTTGCCCCATTTGCAATAAAAGAATATTTGTGATGAATATCTGACATTCACGAAGTTGAAAAAGTCGAAACGAAAATGAATGTTAAAGCATAGGCAGAGGCAGGTGGATTCCTGTGCCTGCACATGCAGGCACTGGATAATAATAAATTTAGTAGTAGTGATTACAAATCTCATGATTTGCTTTGGTGGTTAGGCAACACATTTTGGGCCACTGGTTCGGAATCCCCTCTTTCACTACTTTTTCTTCCTTCATTCATAATTTCACCATGTGTTTATTATCACAATTCACAAGCAAATATAAAATACCTTTACTTTTATAAAGGTAATATTTTTATTAAACTTTTTTTTATTTTAATACTGCTAATTTGCTATAACTTTTAGCAAACAAAGCTAATTGAGTTTTTTTTTATTATTTAAATTATAATTTACTCTTCATCTTGGATAATTAAATTCAACTATTCTCCCAGAAATATTAACTTCTAAATAAATCAATTGATGTATTTATTATTTTATTTGATTTATAAAATTTATTTTATATTTTCACATGTTATTACTTATGAATCTTAAATTTATAAGTGCAAAGATTTATAAATTTAATAATAAATTTGATAAATATTTTAATAATATATTGACATATGTATTTGTTTTTTATTTTTTTAAAAAAATTAGTCAACAAAAATTATATAATTATTTATTTAATATTACATATATATGTTGAAATTATAGGATAGTTAACTAGTGAACCCACTGAAAGTTTTGGCTAAAAACCCATCTCCTTGCTGTTCCATTCATTTCTGCAAGCAGGCGGAATCCATATCTATTATCAATGTTATTAAAACCGGACCGGCCATCCGACCGGACGACCAACTGGGTCGTGGTTGGACCGGTTTGATCAGATTCAACCGAGTTCAACCGGATTTTATTAAATTAATATTTTTAAAATAATTATATATATAATAAATATTACATAATGTTTATAATTCATAATAAAATATAATAAACAAATATTTAATTAAATATTAATATCCATAAAAAGAGTTTGTTTTTTATTAATATAGTATATTAATTCTTTTATTTTATTTTTTAATACTATTTTAAGGTGATAATATATTAATTAATTTTGACATATATCACTCTCGTGTTTATTTTATTTCTTTACTTTCATTTTAATATTTCTATTTTTTTATTTCCATTAATTTCTCTGTCCCCATTAATTCCCATATTTATTTACTTTTTTATAATAAAAAGATATTAGAAATTTTAATATTCATAAAAAACTTTAAATTATTATTATTGATATACTATATTAATTCTTTTATTTTATTCTTTGATACTATTTTGTGATGATAATAATTTATTTAATTTTTTCATACATCACACTTCCTTTTATTTTCTTCTCTATTTTCATTTTAATACTTTCCTTTTTTATTTCCATTAATTCCTCTCCCATACTAATTTTCTCACATTTATTTCCTTTTTAATTTTTACCAAGTCTAATTCAAAATTCAAATACTTTCTCATTTTTACCTTCCTCTCTAACTTTTTATTTCCTATTTTTTCACTTTAAATGTTGAACCCGGTTTTTCCGGTTTAGTGGTTGAACCGGTTTTTACCGATTGAACCGGTTTTTTGGCCGGTTCAACTTCAATTCCATTTTTTATATTAATTCGGACCGGACCAGTAGCCGGTTCGTGGTTGAACCGGTTGAACCGGCCGGTCCGGTCCGGTTTTAATAACCATGTCTATTATCCTTATGCATGAAGATAATAAATTCACTCGTTGTGGTCGGACTCTATTATGGATTTCTTGCCATGATGAGTTTAGGAGTCCGGGAAGAAAGTCTCTAATTCCACATAATTTCTGCCTCCACCACAGTGTTAAAGTATGATAGAACATCATTAACAAATCCTGTAGTGTTCTTATTTTTACTTTTTCTTCCCTTTTTTCGTTCCATTATGCTAGTGATTTAATTACTTTTGTGTTGTGCTTTAAAGTTTATTGGATCAATTTTAATTTTTTGTGATTTAATTTGTGAAATTGGTTTTATCAATTTTAAACACAAATTCACTTGTGATCAATATTTTTAAAACCGACCGTACTGGCCGGTTCGACTGCGAACAGGCAACAAATCCGGTTCAGTTTGATGTGTAAACTTGAAAATGAAAAAATTTGTTTTAGACCGAGTTGAACCGCTTAAAAATGGTTGAACCGCATGAGCCAGGTGAAATCGATTTTTCATAATTTTAAGCAATTATGAAAAAAATATAAGTTTAAAAAGGCATTTATGAGAAAAGTATAAAAGCTAACATTTTACCTTTTTGCTTTTAGGGCCTGCGGTGGAGTCTTTCGGTGTTCCACTAAGCAAAAAAAAGAAGAAGAAGAAATGTTGTTGTTGTTAGAAATCTGAAGTTGGGCTTTTATATGGCTAAGTTGAACTGATGACCAGAGATTTACATCCGTGGAACAAAAGGCTAGAGGCAATTTTTTTTTGGACATCTTTTTAAATCTTAGATTTCAACTTGAAAAACTCATATAGGATGAGTTCTCTTTACTTTTTTTAGGGTCATATTTAAACTTTTTTTAAAAAACTTGATCACAATCTTTTTTTAGATTCATATGGAAAGCTTATTCTTTTTCTTGTTGATTTACTTTGATATTTATTATTTTTTAAAGTTTGATGATGGTTTATATTGAAATTTTATTAGGTCTGTAATTCTGGAAAATTCTATGATTTTAATAGTAATATGAAGTTTGTGTTAAAATTACTTTATTGTTTACACTTTACAATATGTGGTTGCATATCATAGTACATCATAAACTAAATGTGGATTCACTGTCATTTCATCACTAATCTTTAATTTATTTTTTATTCTTTTCTAGTTATTGCCACTAGCATTGGAAAGTATGCTGGCATAGATATTTTATTTTTTAGGGAGACCGACATTTAATGGCATGCTCTTATTTTAAGGAAGTTCAATTTTTATATTCCAAGAGCCATGATATAGATAGATTATAAATGTTAGTTGTACGCTTATTTTGGTAGCTACACATGATGTTTAGCATCCAATTGTTATGAGATGATATCAAATTTGTTATTCATAACATTTTTAATATCTCCAGCTTTTTAATATGTATACTATGAATGTCTACTTTTTATTATCATCACTTTTAAACTTTTTGTTTGTTTTCTTTGATACATTAGGAAATATATATGGCTTCAGAGGTAGAACATTCTTGCTTGAATTGTTCGGTTAGACAAAAAAAGGGATATTGTATGGAAGTATGTAAGCTAAGGAACAAGTGCAAATGGTAGAAAGATACTAATATCACTACAAGAAAATAGCCTAATCATACATAATATTTTTCGACGAGTTTTTCGATGGATAGCGTCCGTGCGAAAATGACGCGTCGCAAAGGATTTGCGACGATTATTTTTGAACCGTCGGCATCTTCGACGGTCCAGTTGGAGGGCGCGACCGTCGACCGTTGAAGATTTAAGACGGTTTGAGCCGTCGATATGTATCGACGATTTGAACTATCGATACTATCGATGGTTCAAACTGTCGAAAATTTATATCGATGGTTTGAGCCGTTGATAAAAATGACAGCTCAAACTGTCGTTAACTTTGGACAGTTAAAATCGTCGATGCTTATCGATAGGTAAGACCGTCTATAAGTTTAGACAGACGGTTAGAACCATCGATAAGTATTAAAAAAATTAAATACATATCGATGATTATCGATGGTTCTAACCGTCGAAAACATTAAAAATATAAAAAATGACAAAAATTAAATGTCCAAACACATAATACAACAACTGTCTAATTGGATCATAATAATCAAATGTAACATCATAACAATTGTCCAAACATCATAACATCAGACATGGTAAGAAACACATAATGTCCAAACATCATAACACAAATCTGGCACATAACAATTGTCCAACACAACACAAATGCAACACATAATGTCCAATTCCATAATAAAGGCGTAAGCAAAGCATAATAGCATCAACGTCAGACATGGACACATGGGCACAAGAAGATGTGGTCTTGCCTTCCCCAACGGACCTCAACAACTTGATCAATTGGCAATTCCACCTTTTCGTAAGGCACCTCATCACTGCACAACACAAAGAGTCGAGAGAGAGAGTGAATTTTGTAGAACAAATTTGCAGAATCTTATCGAGTAGGGGAAGTGACATAGCACCTTGTCTGAGCGCAACACAACACAAAGAAACTATAGTACAAAATCGTCCTCGTCGTCAAATTTGCCATGCATCATGTCATGCATTATTTTCTTCATCTCTTTCTTCGCACGATGCTCACGTTCTTCGAACTCTTTTCTGATTTCCTGCGTAACATCTCGCCTGATCTCTTGCCTAATCAAGTCAAACATTTGTTGCATACCTTGACTAGAGAAACCTGATATCGATTTATGACCATATCCAATATTTGTAGACTAACAGAAGATCCGAGGTCGTAAATGCGACCCTTCTTAATCCCGACGTGGTCCATCCAAAAGTTATCTTGGGATCAGCGGTGTGGTCCCCTCTTGCGTGGTTTGCGTAATGTGCTCGACTTCTCTTGTTTTGTAAGACTCCTGAAATTAAAAAAAAAGATAAATCAACGATATTATTTATAATGACGAATTTACTATCATATAGATTTACTTGAAAATTTAAAAAAAAATAAGAGGCACTTAGATTTATAGACATATGTCTCATGAGCAAATGATGAAACCCATTTTTTATTCTTCTTCTGATGAATTCAAAGAAATATTTCGTCCTGAGTAGGTGGTGTACCTGTCTCTTTCTCCTACAGTTAAAAATGTCAAATAAAGTATAATATTTTATCCACGCAATATTGAAAGACTTTACCATTTTCTTGGCAATCGTGCTCGTGGCTACACATCCACCCGAATGCAAGCATGCTCCCTAGTCAGACTCTCGACTTATTTTTGCTTTTTTGCACTTTGATTTGTACTCATCGGTGGACCACTTTCGTAGCAATTCAATCCAAACAGCCTCGGGGATCCAATTGGGTCATTTTTTTTGCAGCTCGAGCTTTCTAAATCATTACGAACAATCTCTTTGAGCACCGAGAATTAAAAGCCTTCCATATTTGTTCCATATGCTCGAAATTCCACCACACATCAGCCTGCATGTATATAAAAATAATTAAATTAGTACAAAGATAAATTTAAATGACCAAGTTGGCTTTCAAGGATACCTTAAATTTATTAAATAGCATTTGTCTCGTGTCATAAGGAACTTTCATCTATGTAAGACATGCATCAGTATACATATGTTGCAACACCTTAGTAGCTACGGCAGCTGCGAGTTTCGACGGTACAAATCTTGAAGAATACGAAATTATAAAATGCGATGGGTGAGTCACAAAATGAATAAGGATTCGAAAGACATAAAATAACACTTATCCTAAATTATCATATGGTTGTAAGTATGCTTTGTGCACATGATTTGACAAAGCTACATCTGAGGGTTCCACGAAATCAGGAGCTCTAACGGGTTCTTCTGGCAATTGTGTCTCCAGGTCCGCAATATCAGCGTGAGAGGAAGGAGCCGGCGGAGGAGACTGTCGTTCTATTATGCGAATACCTGTGACTGATTTAGGAGCCGACGGAGGAGAAGTATCTCTAAGGATGACGTTCTCTTTTCCCTAATTTTTTCTTTTACCAAAATGAAGCATCTACATGATACAAAATTTAATGCACTTCAAATTTATAATTGATACAAAACTTTAATTTGACAACGTTTCTGACTATGTTCGGCTACGTCTTGTGTCGCATCTTCAGGAACGGAATTGTACGTATAACTCGAGAACTAATTCCTAATATTCGGAGGCACTTATAAAAAATAAACAAATTAATTTACTTATTTTTATTTGTAAAATTGTGATCATTATTTCTAACACTCATGAGATGGAAACGAATATGGAAATGCACCGTCCTCGTCAGGCATTCGTCGATCCGAATGATCGTCAGCATGCATCGCTAACTATGTTTACAATATGACGATAGATGATAATTTGAATAAACCATTAGGATACAACATCAATATTAGTCGTAATGTAATGATAGTCGTAAGCGAATAATTCGTAAGATAACTACAGTCGTAATACAACAACCCGATAGTCGTAAGATAAAAATATTACATGAGCGTGACATTAGCTAATAATAACATTACTCGTTATCTGAGTTATCACGCGATTGATATTCATCATCATCATCCTCTAAAGATGACGTAGTTTCAATTTCATCTTCGTCCGAAGCATTCTCGTCATTGTGTATGTCGGCATTATCGAAGTCTTCAAATATTCTGAATCTTGCAGATCGTCAGCTAATTCAATATCTACAATAGGTGCCACAGAAGTATGTGAGTCATCTTGGTATACATATTGCAACGCACCATCAATTTCTATCTTGCTTTTTGTCTTCGTCTTTATTACAATCCACCATTGTGCTTTGTCCCTGGTCTTTTTTTAATATGGCACATAATATATCTGTCTTGTAGATGACGGAATAATAAAAGGATCAAAACGTTCATAACACCTATTGTGACGTACTTCAACTATTTTGAAATCTTTATGAACTCGCATCCCTCTTTTTTTCTTTTGGAACAAACCAATTATAATCAAATAATGTGACTCTATTACCTCTAGTGTATTCCAGTTGAATTATGTCTTTGAGAATACCGTAGTAGTCACACTCATTTTCTCTGTCCGTGGATCCTTTGACACAGACCCCATTATTCACGGTTTCCTTCCCTCTCGACCAAGTTTTCATGTGAAAGTTATAACCGTTCACAAAATACACCAGCCAACTTTTAACCTCTCGAGTCGGTCCCCATGCCAAATTATGGAGACCAGACATCGTGACGGTACGGAGAACCTAAAATGAAAATGAATGCCAAGAAATAATCATGAAGACTTGAGTAAGACCAACATCGTAAGAGTTACCTGATCCTTAAACCACAATGCGAAGTCATTCTCGATTCTATCTTATACATATTCTTCAGAGACATTATAGTACTGCAAGAAAATACTACATACAAAGTAATGGGTTAATCAATCTATAGTTTCACAATACAAAAAAAGAAACGCATTGAGATTAAACTTACTTAATGTACCCTTGCACCTCTGCGTGTTCAAAAGGACAAGATTTGTGACAGACTTGAATTCTGCATCACTCAACCATCTACTTCTTGGCTTTTCAAAATGTCATTCTAACTGATTGAAGATTGACAAGGATGCCACAGCAGACTGTTCTTCCGGAACTTCATCATTCCAATGAACTCTAGTCCTCGTACACTTAACATGGGACTCAAAGTAGTAGGAACAAAAGTACGAAATCTTTTAAATCATATAGGCTTCACATATAGATCCTTCGGCATGTGCTTTGTTCTTAACCGTCCTTTTAATTTGATTAAGATATATTTCAAAAGGATACATCCACATATATTGTACTCATATGGTAGATGAATAGATAAATGTTCCATGGAATCAAAGAATTCCAGTGGAAATGATCATTACAACTTACATAATATTATCGGAATATTACGCTCCAATTGGATCATATTTTCCACCTTTAATGTTGTCGAACACAATTCCTTGAAGAATTGACTCAATTCCGTTATCGACTTTTAAATCTTGTCAGGCAAAGATGAAAATGCAGCCATGAATATGTGACAGTCATGATTTTTCATGCCAAATAAACACAAATTATTCATGTCCACACATCTTGTCGGATTTGATGCATAACCATCCGGCAATCTCAGCTCTTGGATCCATCGACACACTTGAGTCTTCTGCTCTTTAGTGGGAGCATAACTTGCCTTTGGTTTAGATAATTCACCGTTAGGTAAACTAATTAAGTGCAACTCTGGCCGTCGACAATACTCCTTCAAATCTAGTCTCGTCTTTAGATTGTCCTTTGTTTTACCCTTAATGTCCATTACAGTGTTGAATACATTTTCAAACACATTTTTTTCAATGTGCACGACATCCAAATTATGATGTATCAAACAATCAGACCAATAAGGTAAATTCTAGAATATACATCATTTGGTCTACTTATGAGAAACACCATACCCATTATACGTGACATTTGAGTCGTCGACAATTCTGCATAAAGCATTGACAATGCGACCTAATTGAGCTCCTGAGCGTCTGACCGGAGCCATGTCATGTGCAATCCTGTTCCGTTGAAATGCATTTCGGTTATTTTTGTATGGATGCTCTACTATAAGAAATTGTCTATGACAGTCAAAAGAACTATTTTTACTCACATTTCTCAAAATGAACGCATCCAAGTGTTTCATGCAATATGGACAAGCTAGTTTCCCTCAGTTGTCCAACCATATAACATCCCACAAGCAGAAAAATCATTAATTGTCCACAATAAGGCAACTTTCAAAGTGAAGTTCTGTTTGATCGACACATCATAAGTTACTACACCATCCCACAATTCTTTTAATTCGTCAATTAGATGCTGTAAATACACGTCTATCTTCTATTTAGGACTGTGAGGACTAAGAATAATGCATGTCAAAAACATATAAGGTGCGAACATACAAGTGACAAATTATATGGTGTTACAATGATCGGCCAATATGAATAAGGAATTGAAGTCTTACCATACGGTGTAAAATCATCCGTGCATAATCCGAGCCTTATGTTTCTTTCGTCACTAGCAAAATCTGGATGCATACGATCAAAATATTTCCACGCTTCATTATCCGATGGGTGAAGCATGACACCTTCAGAAGTATTATGTTGTGCATGTCACTTTATTTGCGACGCTGACCCTATAGACGAGTATAGTCTTTTAAGTCTTATAATAAGAGGCAAATAATACATTCTTTTCATAGCCACTTGAGTCTTGTTAGTTACTCTATATCGTTCAGCCCCACAAAATTTGTATTCATTTAGATTGATGTCATTGTCATAATATAAAATACAATCATCACGACAATAATCTATTTTAGTTGAGCTAAAATTAAGTTTAGTAACCAATCTTTTTGTCCTATAAAAATTTTCAGGAATGTGAGCCTCAGTTGTTGTGACCTCTTTTAAAATATCTAGAAATGCATCAAAACATGCTTGTGAAATATTGCGATCTGCTTTCATATTCAACGATCTACAGTAAGTGATAGTTTCGAATGACTTTCACACCCGGACCTTAAGGGTTGGCTCGAAGTGTTTAGCAACTCAAAAAAATCTTTTGCTTCCGGATTTGGTGTCTCTTCATCTTGCTCAAACCTAATATTCCCATACTCAATTGTAGTTGCATCATAAACTAGTTGTTCGTATTGCGAAGTAAATCCTTCATGAGAATCGACAAAATGGAGACCTGGATTTGGTACGCTTATTGAAGGTGCTCCTTCACCTAAATCATCCCATTACCAATAATTTATTTTGAAACCCCTTCTATATAAGTAAACTTTAATTGTCTCTAATGTTTGCAACTTTGGGTTAAGACATTTCAAGTAAGGACACCTAATTGTTCCCTCCCGTTGAAATTGCAAAGATTGACAAGTCACACTAGTGTAATAATCAACATCATCTATGAATTCTTGTCTCAAACTTTTACGAACAGGATTATTTCTATTGTACATTCATCGATGATCGTTCAAGTATGACATAATTTCTACATTACTTGCAAGTTATAGTAGTTAAATATTAAAATGTTATAATAAGAGGCATACACAAAATTTGACACTCGCTACAAGGATTTATGTGTGCAAAACCGGCAAAATTTGACACTCGCTACAAAGGTTCACATATTAAAGTTTAAATAAAATATCAAAGAAACATCATAAACAATAATTAGAACTAATCAGGAACATCATAAACACTAATATGAACTAAAAATAAATACTAATTAGAACTAATCATAAACATCATAAACACTAATTATAAGTAATCATATTTGCACTATAAAATAACAAATAAGAACTAATGAATGAAATCTAAAGTAAGAAATGTAAAAACTTTACGTGTTTAATAACTACAATAAGTAGAATTCATATTTCATTGCCAAACATATAAATAGTAATGACTTAAAAATAAATAACTTATGTCGTTTGGAGTGACAGAGACAACAAAGTGATTCCAAAACCTGCATTTAAATCAAACATAAGACAACAAAACATATGAAGACCAAATTTATGATACACTCAAACTTTGCATTCTTACACTTTCAAAGTTGTCGAAAGGAGAAACCTCACAAAGCTCCTCAAGCAAGAAATCAAAGCGTTGTACGAAAAATTAAAATATATTAACATACAAGAAGCTTGTGGTTACCGGTCGATAGTACTGCTATTGTGAAATGGATCCCCAAAATTCTATGCTTGTACAACTTGGTTCACTACATAATTTCTCTCGCACTAAAATCCTAACTGAAAGCATGTACGCACCAGAATCGACTCGATCTACATGTTCTTTTGCACTTATAAAATCCCACTAAAATATCACTTCTCATTCATGCTAATAATGAAATTATTATGTACTTAGAAGACAAAGAATCACTGGCTAAATACTTTGTTGCTTATGATCTCTAACAATCAAGATGAACATAATGAGTTGCTTATAGACTTCAAAAATTGAAAAAAAGAAAAAAAAAGTTCTGGATCGGGCCTCCACGGCCGGTTCTGGCCGCCGCCGTGGCCACATAAGGCTGCCGCGCGCGGCCGCATCGGGCCGCCGCGTGAGGAGGGCGGATCCGGCCGCCGTGGCGGACAGATTTGGCCCATGCGCGCGGAGGGTGGATCCAGCCGCCGCGGCAGCTAGATTTGGCCGACGCACGCTGAGGGCAGATCTGGCCGCCGCGACGGCCGAATCTGTCCGCCACGGCCGGATCAAACCGCCGCGGCAGGATTTGGCTGCCGCGAGCGCATTGCAGATCGAGACGGAGGGCGGAGGCTAAGAGAGAGTCCGAAGGATGGGGCCGAAGAGCGTACCTACGCCAGAGACAGAGGTTGCAGAGGTGGCGGCGGGTCGAGCTACTGGTGGCACATGGCGGCTTCACTGGTTCAGGCGGCGGCGGGTCTAGATCACAGGCGCCGGCAGCCGGGTCACGAGCACAGGCGACGGCGGAGCGCGAAAGGCCGGACGTCGAAAGGAGGTCGCCATCGGAGGTCGCCATCGGAGATCGCTCGCGATCGAGTAGAAGGGAGGGAAACCGAAATAGTGACAGTGGGGTCGGATATTTATATAGTCCATTTTCGACAGTCGAAATCATCCAAATGTAGGTAAAGATAATAAAATATTAATTCAAATTCAAACGGTCAAAATTGCTAGATGAACCGTCGAAACATTCGACGGTTCTCCAAACCATCAAAACTTTCGACGATTTTAACCGTCGAAATATATAATATTATATATCAAGTGAAATAGAATTATATAAATTATAAATCTTTCATTTCGACGGTCAAAACTACCAAAAACATTTAAGTTATAATTAAAATGAGTTAACATTCCAACGGGCCCGACCGCCGAAATATCGATGGTTCCATGAAACGTCACAACTTTCGACGGTCGGAATCGTCGAAAATGAAAATATAGATAACTCATTAACGTTAAGATATTTCGACGGCTAAGGCTGCTAGAAGTTTCGATAGATACGTGAATCGTCAAAAATTTTGACGGTTTGAACCGTCGAGAAACCAGCATGGGAACTGGTCATCCGATTTTAATATCTTCGACAGTTACGATCATCGAAACTTTCGACGAATTTTCAACCGTCGTAAGTTCAAATGGCTAAAACCGTCGAAAACTTATCATGCTTTAGGTGTGAAATTATTGAATGATGCTAAGGTGCATGTGAAGTTAATTATCGACTCATATAGAAGCACTATGGCCGACTCTGGATATACAATAATGGGAGATGGATGGACAGATAAATGACAAAGACCATTGATTAACTTTTTGGTTTATTGTTCAAAAGGCATTTCATTTATTAAGTCAATTGATGCTTCTGATATTTATGCAAATGCAGACAACTTATGCAATTTTTTTAGTGAAATTGTGGAATGGGTTGGCCCTCAAAATGTAGTACATATGGTAACTGACAATGGAGTTAATTACAAAGCTGTAGGTTTAAAGCTCATGGAGAAATATCCATTTATCTTTTGGTCAACTTTTGCTGCCCATTGTGTCAACTTGATATTAAAAGACATCAGGGAGATGGCTACAGTGGAAAGTCTTACCCTTCTTGTTTCCAAAGTAACTGTGTTTGTATACAATCATAAAGTAACTTTGAATTAGCTAAGAAAAAGAGAAGATTGGCGAGAAATTATTCGTCCTGGTGCAACGCGTTTTGCAACTACCTTTATAGCTTTGCAAAGTTTACATTAGCACAATGATGACTTGCAAGCTTTGGTTGTAAGTGCTTATTATAAGAAATTTTTTATGCAACAAAAAGGTAGAAATATAAAGCAAATTGTGTTAGATGATAATTTCTAGAGTAATTGCTTAATGATTGTGAGGAATATGACTCCGTTGATACATTTATTGCGACTTTGTGACACTGATGAAAAGCCGTCTTTGGGCTATATTTATGGGGCTACGAATATATCACGTTTGGGAATTATGAAAATTTTCAAAAATAGAAAGAGACTTTACAAGTCTTATCTTGATGTTATAGATAACATATGGGATCGAATGTTGTGTCATAATCTTCACGCAATGGCATATTACTTGAATCTGTCTTCCAATATAATGATTCTAACTTCTGTAGTGATCCCGAGATTATGCGTGGTGTATATCATGTAATTGACAAGCTTGATGTTTCTAACAACTTAGTATTATTTAAGGAGTTAAGGATCTTTCGATAATGTGCGCCCAAAGGTGATATCTTGTAACAAAACTACTCGGCCAAGTATGAGTCAATTTGGTGATCCTATTATATTTTTTTATTAATTTAATTTCCCGAGTTTAAATATTTGCATGATTCATAAAGATTCATTTTTTCCTTATGTAATATCTTTCTTTTTTGTTTTCCTATCCAATGAAGATGAATGGTGGAGATTATTTGGTTATGATGTTCCTAATTTGCAAAAGTTGGCGATGAGGATTCTTGTCCAAACATATTCTTCTTTTGGATGTGAGCGTAATTGGAGTGTGTTTGACCGCATCCATACGAAGAAGAAAAATCGATTAGAACATAAAAAGTTAAATGATCTCATTTATATTCATTCTAACTTGAGATTGAAAAATTGATATGATTATCCTATATTTATGTCTAATTATATTTGGATATCATTTTATCATTTGTGTAAACTTAACTTTTTATTGTTATTGTTTATTAGGTTGTCTATGTGCAAAAATTTATATGATCTGCTTGATTATGAATCAATTGACAAAATCGAATTTTGGATTGTCGAAAAAGAGGGGGAGCTTGAGTACGATGAGCTTGAAGATATGATTGAATTAGAACTTCCAAAAGATAATATAGACTCAAGTGTTCAAGGTTTGAAAATTATGTGCAAATTTATATCATAGATAAACTATTTTGGATTTAATTTTCTATAGTCAAAATAATGTGAAACTTATTTATGTTTTATTATGTTTTTCTAGATCTTGAAGAGCTTGGGGATCAAGATGAAGATGGTCTTTTGGATGAAGCAGAAGATGATTTAGATGAATAGAATGTTCAAAATGCACAGGAAGAACAAAACTTTTGTCAAATGATTACTTTTGATATTTTGTGTTTGTGAAGTAGCTCACAAATCAATACTTGAGAACTATGCACAATGTTTTCTCTAATATGTACTATATGAATTATGAAGTAGTTGCTTACATGTTTTCTTAGAAGTTATTTAACTTCTGTATTATGCTATTGTAATATTTTGCTAATGATATCTTATGCAAAACTGAGAACTATCAAATTGATTTAGATGTTATCTTATAAGTTATTTAGTTTTTATATTTTATTGATGCCCATATTTAGTTGAAAAAAATTGTAGAATTGATTATGACGATAGCTCTTTTATTTTAATATTTTTATATGTATTATTCATTATATATTTAAATATTTAATAATGATAATAATATTTTATTAAAAATTCAGTTCAATTCGGTTGAACTCGATCAAACCGATTAAATTATGACCCAATTGATCATTCGATTCAACGATCGGTCTGATTTTAAAAATATTACTTGTGATATCTCTTAACGTCCTGTGATCAAATAAGAGTAACTTGGGCTGTGGGTCACATCATCGCTGCATATCATTGACTAAAAAATCCGGTGTTACATTATTGTGTATTATTTCTTTTTAGTTGGGAAGATTTTCGCGTATGATAGTAATTAGCGTCTAACGAATTTTATTACAATAAAAAGGAGAATATGCTTTATAACTAAAATGACGGATTCTACGAATTGAATACAAAATTATAAGCTTTGGTCGAGTATGAAATGTAATTTTTAATCAATTATAATTGATAGCAATAAGCTTGAATTATTTAACTCACAGTTAACTTTAAATTAAATATTGGACATCAACAACTGAGAAAAAAAATTTAGCTAGTGCTCTCAAGGCAGTAGTTCCTTGATCACTTAATAACTTATATTAACGGTGACGCCGCAAACTTTTGGTACTGTAGCCACTACTATCACAACTCCATCTTTTCCTTTTTATTATTCTGTGGCGATCAACACGATTAGTCAATTTTTCATAATCTTTTAGAAGTGTTAATTGTAGAATTTGCAAGGCCTTAATTAATTAAGTCGGTATTATTTATTTACTTATGTAAAGAAAACTCGAAATCAAAATGAAGTGAGAGAAAAAAACATCTTTTAAAAATATTTTTACATGACAAATATTTCCTGCCACTTGTAGAAAAACCGAAAACCATTTCCTTTTCTCCTGTTATAACTTTTTAGTCCCCTTAAAAGGTTCAAGAATTTTGACGTTCCGTTCGTTTCTTTCCACTTTAGAGTTCAAGCCGTGAGCGACTCCAAGGTCTGTTCCCAGTAGCACGAGGCGGCCAAGCTGCCGCCACCGGCGCCACCGGCGAGAGCCGGCGGATAATAAGCGGGTGCAGGGGCAGCCAGCTGGCGCTGCAGGCACCCTACGAGGAGGAGATGTCGCCGGAGCTTCTCGAGCCTCCGGCGGAGGGCGACGGACTCCGCCCAGAGGCGCCTGTTCTCTCGGCGGACGAGGAGGGACCGCTGCACGAAGGCCGCTGCCCGGCCGGCAAGTTCTCGGTTGTCGGCTCGGAGCCGGACCACCTGCGCCATGAGGCCTTCCTCGTGCTGCTGCTTCCGCTTGCGCGACCGCCGCGCGGACTCGCGGTTCGACTCCATGCGCCGGAGCCGCTTCCGCTCCTCCTCCGGCGAAGCCTCCGGTCGAGGGACGGCCTCGTCGGCGGCCGGATCGGGGAGCGAGTCGAGCCACTGGGGCACGAACTCGAGGTTGAAGTCGAAGTCTGAGAGGTCGAGGAGCGGCATGTGGGATTTCGAACAAAATTTGAGTGCAAAAGAGGAAGGAGGGAGAAAAGGGAAGGAAGGAGTCGAAGCGGAGCGGCACTTATAGGGCGGGAAGCGGATGGGAGTGGGTCCCACGCAACTGACAACAGTTAGACGTGGCTGTTAACTATTGGTTCCAATGGGTCGCGCGGCGATCGTCGAGAGCGGAGCGGGACCCACGTGGGGACGGCCCTCCGAGTCAGGCAGCACTCAAAAAAGGCACACTAGACAAGAATTATAAAGAAAAAAGTAAAAATAAATATATATATCATATATTAAAAAAACTCTGCAGTCGTTTTTAACCTTTTATTGTGCGTTTTGGGTTGCGGGTGGGGGGGACCGATCAGAACCGTTGATCAAGTGGCAGTTGGAAGATCCGACGGTAGATGGGATTTTGTTTGGGTGTAGTTAATTGTTCGCTTAACCGCGAAGGATTCAGCTGTCGTGTGCGATGGCGCGCCACGTGCGATGACACAAACACGTGGGCGGTTGCTTCCAACTCATGGGCCTAAAAAGTAAAAAATAAAAAGTTTATTTAGGTGATTAACGCGGTTAAGGCAATCCATATTCGATAGCTTAACAAAAGTATGACTTATCACTAATTTAGTTTGTGAATAATAATGTTATAGTAGTTCACGTTTTATTTTGTTATTTCAATTTGAGATTCAGACGACACTTTTTATCTATACATTAACTTGGCAAAAAAAAGTAATTAAAATTAGGTGTTAATTTTACAGAAACAAGATTGGGTGTTTAATTTTCCGACTTCAGATTTGCTCTGCGTCCTATTGGACATTAACTGTTGCGATCATGCAGTAGCTCTTAAAAGGGTGGGTAGAATCTTGATAAATTTGACCCCTTTCTTAAATAGAAAGAAAACAGAGGGGACCCGGACAAATTGTTTAATTTAGGTGAATTATTTATGCGAATATTCATGTAATTAATAATAACTAGTGCAGAGGGACAATGCAATAAATAAAGTAAACCTAACAGACCATTATATCTATTCAATTCACATCTCACACCAATTGATGGCCCATGTACCCTTCCTGGCATATGCATACCCTCCTCCCTCAGTGCATTGCCAAAAGCACAATCCAATTTCTTAAGTCTATAATCAAACTATGTTGATTGGTGGAGATAGATCGAATGCTCTCGGACGATCAGCATTAATAAATTCCTGATTCATGCTTAGAATTTAAGTAACCGAATGAAGTAATATTAAACATGGATTTGGATTTGATGATGGTGTCATATTTTTTTTAAAAAAAATGAGACATGCACATCGTATTTGTTATCTTTTTATTCGTTAAATTAAAAATATAAGGCACAAATTAAAAATTCTTAAATGAAATTAAATCAAACATTGTTTATAAATTTTTAATCCGACGATTAAAATAATAAAAGACACGTACGTACGAGTCCCTTATTTATATTATCAGAGATAGTGTGTATGCATGTTTCATTCCGATCACGACCCCGCACCTTCCACAAAGATTCTTACAATCCATGATCCAAAAGATAGAATCAAAGAAAAAGATCTCATGGGGGCAGTCAGTGGGTGCTTGCCACTCCAGATCTCACACCAAAGATCCGGAGGAAGTGAGGAACCCTAAATATTTGCTAGTTTTGTTTCATTCATCGCCACCTTTTGATTCATCACCTTTTTCTTCCGTTTGGGCTGGCCAGCAGCTTCAAACTTTAGGAATTTTAACCTCGTCCAAGATGGCAAACATATTTTATTGAGCTCAATGTTGGTGTAGAGTGTAAATCAACTTTTTTAATAAGTTGCAAAGGTATACATTGGCAGTTTTTTTATGCATACACTTTATTTATAAAAATTAACAACTTAGTTAAAAAAAGGTTGATTTATAGATCTAAAACTCCATTAATTAAATCCTATTTTATTATGTTACACTAATTTAATCATAACATTATAATGGTTGTGTAAGTCACCAGCTCATCGTACAAATAATTAATTACAATATTGTAAGTCACCAACTTCATCGTACAAATAATTAATTACGAAATATCAACACGTAAAATTTTAACACTTACATCTGATCCCAGTAAAAGGGCTAACAACATATCTCGGTGTTTGGCTAACATCTTGCCAAAGTGATTTGATAATCTCTCACTCTCAACTTTGAAATTATTGGTAGTATAAATTTAAAACGATGCGAGTGCATGCAGTATGTTATTGTACTCATTTATTTTAGCTTACAAGCGATCTACATTGTTTACAAATACATATTGTATATATTATATTAGATCAGGAGGGAGGGAAGTGCCCATCTAAATTATATCTTGGGTGACCAGTTGATTTATATTTTATTTTCTCTTATGAATATTATGTAAATAAAAGATTAATAACATTATTAGTAATGACATTATTACGAAAGATATATCCGTGATGCTTTACTATGATAAGTATTTGATATTTATTATGAATATTATATTCTTATAATATGTTATCATCAGAACTTTTAATCTTTTAAAAAAATATAGATATATTTACCTAATACATTAATTTTATAAACTTATGGTTTGAGTTTATATTTTCCAAATGAATGAAGTATACAAAGTTGATAGTTTAAATGAAAAGGTGTTTTAGTAAGATATGCATATTGTTTGATATTTTTTCTTATAACTAAATATGATTATTTCAATTTATAATTAAATTATTTTATGTATAATATAAAAGTAATGTGAATTATTAATAATTTAATAAATTATTTTTTTACTAAATAAAATATCTTAACTCAACCCGATTACCAAATGGATTAGCATCATAATTATGTGCCCAAAGGCATACACCATGACAAAGAAAAACAAAAGTTGGCCAAAGGCGAGGCAAAGTCGGACATATATATATATATATATATATATATATATATATATATATATATATATATTTTAAAGTGGCCATCGAAATCTATATTATATTAAAGAGAGAGTACTTTGCATAAGAAGATGACATTTGGCATCATAATATGTTGTCATGTGTCTTTTAATTTTTTGAGAAGAAAATTACATATTTTAAAGAATATATTATACATATTAGTGAATTGATATAATAAGTATAATGTGGTAAAATATATTTGTTTCATAATCGTACAATTGATCAATAATTAGTAATATATACATATATATATTAAGATCATATATTTGTATTTCCGTTGAGACAAATTATATATATATATATATATTTTAAGATGATATAATCAATTATTAATTAAACTACATACTGATTATACATGTTCAGCGGACCATTTGTACAAATTAATATATTTTATTATTTTATATAAAAACTTAAAAATAAGAATTTTAGGCAAGAGCTATAAATAAGAAGAAATTTGAATGATTAATTTGTAACATTTCCATTTTTATGTATTACTATGTTTATTAATATAAAAAAGAAATCATTCCATTTTCATATGTTATATTAACTTAATTATAAAATTTTCTCCTAAGTATTTTTATGTTATATCTTATGCAATCATTAGGCATGCTTTAATAACGTTTGTTTATACAAAAAAAAAAACTACAAAATATCTACCACTATCTAAAATAAATTTCTCTCAAAAGAAAATTTTCATTAGAAATATAAATTTATCTATAATCTATAACATATTAAAAGTAAAATAGTTTGCAAGGACACAATTGGCACATAGATATGTTGTTGTGTCCTTTGATATATCATAGCTAAATAAAATTTTATTTTATAAATTTATTGACCAGTTACTTAATAACTAAAATATTATTGGATCATTAATTATGAAAGATATTAATTAAATTAGTTTTTTTATTTTAATTATGATATTATTGGATGCAACCGAAAGCCAGATTTCTTTTAACAATATTTATTTATGTGCATAAACTATACATATTGTTTTAATATGAATATGCAAGTCACGATTCTTTTAGTGGTTTCCAAGTCAGTTTTATTAACTGAATTAGTTAACACAACTACTATTATAAATATCTATATAAAGAGATGGTAGCACAATTGCAGAAGCACAAGTGATTTGTGGAGTTTTATATAATGCTAAAATTCTGCCAGGTATGAAGTAGTTTGGTTCTTAGGTATGATTGTCTTTTAAAATTTAAAAATAAAAAATAAAAAATATGCAAGATTTAGTTGCAGTATATTTATAATAAATATTTTATTCTTGATGTTATAGCTCTGAAAAACCTTTTCATTGTATTTGATTTTTCAATGCATAAAGTTTATATTTTTCTTCAACTTCAGTTATCTGACTACAACTAAACAATAAAGGTACGTTTTTTATTTTTTATTTTTTTCCCTTTTTGTACTCTGATACTTGGCACACTTTTTAATATGTTTATTTTTCAATTTTTTGTATCATAGTATTTGTCGAGCAGAGGGAAAAACAATTTGTGGAAGATAAATATTTATTCTAATTTGAAAAAAATAAGATGCATTTTTCATATATATATATATATATATTTCATGAGTTTGTTCGGGTGAGAAAATTTATGTATATTTGATTTCGCTCATAAAAGAAATTATATAAAATTTTATTCTTTTTATACAAGTGGCAAGTCCCTCAATGACTTAAACAAGATTCAAAGGATGACGACGGCGAAAAAAAAAGGATGACGACCACGACTTTGCTGAATTTATTTAATCTACAATTATGGAATATGTAACAACAATTTACATTCTTTATAATTTTTCTTCATGTATTGTCATAAATATTATTAGGTATTCTTTTCTTAATATAGATTTATTTTATTTTCTTATTATTTGTATATACATTTGTGTCTCATTTTTTTTTATAACTTTCTTTGAATAGCATGCACTTACAAATAAAAAATTAATTTATGATATTGTACTAAAAAAATTCATGAGACCAAGCAATTTTTCAGATATATTTTTTATCATGAGTTTTTTTTTAGAGAATTGCTTATTTAAAGACAAATATAATCTCTCTCTCTCTCTATATATATATTAAAAAAGCAAAGGAGGAGATGACATTTGGCAAAAGTAGAAGTTGACATGTGTCCATATTTTTTACAATTAATTTTTTATATTAATATGTAGTATACATTATTTGCATGCAACGTGTGGTAACCTCCTCTCTCTCTATATATATATATTAAAAGCAAAGGAGGAGATGACATTTGGCAAAAGTAGAAGTTGACATGTGTCCATATTTTTTACAATTAATTTTTTTATATTAATATGTAGTATACATTATTTGCATGCAACGTGTGGTAACCTCCTCGAGCAACATTATAGCATAGTTGGTTTGTCCATGTATTTGGTAATTATCAAAATTTATTTTTGTTGTAATATATTAATATGTAGTTTAGAATATTTTCATGGTAACCGTTTAGAGGAATATCTATATATCTAAATCTATCTATCTATCTATATATATTAATTTAAAAGATAAAATAAAAATATTAATTAAGAAGTTAATTTCATCCACTATTAAAATATTAGTGAAATGAACATATTTTTCCATTGGTTCAGAAAGATAACTCTAATCTATAAAACATATAACTAATGAAAATATTTTTAAAATTACTTTGTCTAATATTTCTTTTAAATTTTGAATAAATGAAAACTTGATAACTACCTCAAGCAGTTATTGCAACCTTATCTCTGATCTTGATTATAAATATGGACACTCAACAACATACGGGTACACTCACTTCAACAATGATTCATGTATCACTATTTAATAATCATATTCATGTTTATATGTTGATGTTGTTGGATCAAACTAGCAGAAAGTATAAGACATGAATGTGGTATCAAATAGGGGTTATCTATTGCATATATAGTTCCACACATATACACAAAGCCATGCAAATAAATCCAGAGGTAATTGTTGCAGCTTTGTATGTTAGTTTACTCCGTATTCTTAGGATTTCTTACATTTGTTTTGTGCTTGAATTATTAAATTAATACGTGACCTAGATATATTTCACATATAATCATGTGCAGGTATTTAAGGAAAAATAAAGTGTTATAATTTACCCAACAAATTAAAGATTGAAAATAGATGTCAAAATATTAATGTTATTAACTAAATAAATTATTACTTTGACAATAAAATGATTATATAAATTTTTCTTTTATTATTTTATTCAGTCATGGTTTCTTTTTATAATTTGTTTTTTTATGAATAAATTGGTTTATTAGAGTTTATTATTATGCACACTAATTGTTCTCAAAAAAATTATTCAACACTATCTAATAGTACAGTTTTGGCATTTGGACTCCATTTTGAATTTAATTTTAGTTGTATCCACACTTAGTCATTATTAGTAAGATAGATACGTTTAAAATATTTAATATTTATTTGATTAATATGTTATAATCTATACTGGATTAAAATTAGTTTTTAAGGAGGAAATGACAATGATAATATATTTTCATATTTAACTACATTATATCTTTTATACAATTGTTTGATTAGGTTTGGTATCCATATTATTTTTTGGACCATAGCTTGAAATATGGATTCACATGTTTTATTCTTCGAACATTCATGTTACAATTAAAATGCATTATATATATATATAGAGAGAGAGAGAGATTACTAACCTATTCATGCTATATATGTCAAATGGATGCAAGTGACTGCAATCTCTCGATGTTTAAATAAAGTACATTTACCAAAGTGTATTATGTTTTACTTATCATATATATATTATATTTATAATTTTATACAATATTAGTATCCTTGATGAATGCGTTGTTAGGAGATCCTACATGATAAACTTAAAAAGTAAATAAGATAAACATGAGAGTTAGTCTTTCCAAGAATTTTATAGTTTTAAATTAAGAATGTATCAATTAACTTATAATTAATTTCAATTTTACCAAAAATAAAATAGCAATCACAATAATTTATATAATTATACATTGACGCACGGGGATGTTACCATGTGTTTAAAATTAGTTAAATAAATGCAATATTTTAATAAAACTTATCATGTTTCTAAATAATTAGAAGTAAAATTAATTAATACGATATATCTAATTAAAATATTAACGCATCACAGTTTTTTAGGTGTTATAACTATTTTACTTTTATCTGTTAAACATTTTAAAAACATCAAAACCATCTATCTTACATTCATCAGGTGAAATATTTTTTTTTGCAATTATTTATGTATAGGAAAAAAATAAGATGGAAGCATATTTTTTAAATACTTGATATTTATTAAATAATTAATATCTACATTATATGTATACTGTATTTGAAATAAAATGAACAAGCTAACATGGCATCCTATAATGGTTATCATTTAAGAGTAGTTTAAAAGTTATTTATAATTTTTGAAAAAAATTTCAAGACAACCACAACCTCCCCCCCCCCCCCCCCCCCACAAAAAATATATTTAAATATAAGCAAATGATTTAAATATATATATATTATTTTCTAAATTTTCTATTAAATATTAATATAAAATAATAAAGACACATTTTATGTGTACCTACCCGCACATCGTGTGGGCTTTACACTAGTTAATTAACTAAAGAGTGAACATAAAGTGACCAAATCAACCAAGTCTATGTGTCTAAGTTCACACAATGGGATAAGTATGCATGAAAAGTTAGTTAAAACTAATGTGATGGCCCTAATGCGCGGATGGTGTAAAAACTTTCTCACTTTTATCATAATTTTATATTTTTGTTTAATTAAATAATAATATTTGTAAGTACAGAAAATAATTACACGTTTCTTATATTTATTTCAATTATAACTTAATTATCTCTTTTCATGATCATTTATGACTATTTTGTCCAAAATTAACACATAAAATAAAACCTTGCAGGTACAATAAATAATTAAATATAAAATAAGAAGAAGTCATTAAGTCACTTTATACCTAAACAATAACTAATATATATTATAAAATGATAATATGTTTTCTCCCATATCATTTTTTAGTCAATCTCTCTCTTAGAATATTTGTTTTCTTTGAGGATCCATTATTATTATACAACTGATTCAAATAGGTGACATAAAAAATTTTAACACAAAGATAATCAAGTGCATAATTTTCATTTTAAAATAGATAAAATATATAATGTTTATTAACTTAATTTTAATATGCGCATTTTTGTGTCTAAGAAAACATATAGTAACAATGACATATTCAAATTTGAAACAAATAAATCTATAATACCTTAAATGATACACAAAAGAATAAAATTAAATTTCATACATATGCCTTGTACAATGCACCTTAGATATAGAAAAGTAACCTGATCAAAATAATTTTTTGTTTTGTTATGAAAAATTATAGACTATGTTTAGATATTTTTAGATTTTGAAATAATAATATTAAAAAAAATTATGAAAAATATTTTGTAATATTAAAATTTATTTATAATTTAAAATTATACATAATACAAATATTTTTGTATCATTTTTGGCATTAATCTATTAATATTTCTCTGATCATCTAAACAAAGTGATTCAATTTTATTATTAGAAACTTATACCTGACTAATGTTTATATTATTATTTGGATTTAAATAAAGCATAATTTACCTTATCTTATTTAATTATTATATATAATACTTCAATATTAGTTTTTTTTAAAATTAGTTAACCCATAATAGTGTCATACCACGAGTTAAGAAACTCATTAAGAATTTAAAATTTAGAACAAAAAGAAACCTTGAATTTAGAGAATCGAAAATAACATAATGCTTGTTATGAAAAATGAAGTAAATGTAATCCATTCTTGTTTTCCTCCATCATTTTCCATAGTTTTAGTATTTCTATTTTAAAATTAACAATATGATTTGTTAGTTATGATATTTTGTTTCATAAATAAAAATATGGTGTAGAAATTGTTTTGGGTTGTTATATATATTTGATAATTATATTATTATTTTAATAAATATATTATTATTTTATTTAAATTTAACTATTTTATAATTTTAATTATTTTAAAATGAATAACTACATGTTATTTTTAATAAATATTAATATTTATTTAAGTCTATCTCACATTATGTCACATCAGCATCCGATTGACTTGAAAATTTTTTATTGGAGGTTATGGGAACAATTTATTATAAATTTTATAATTGAATTGTTATCAAACTTTAAAAGTTTGATGATTAAAATAAAATATGTTGACAAAAGTTGGAGTGTTATAGTTGTTAAATTCTCCAATTAATATTTAGGCTCTTAATAAAATGAGTCAATTCATTATAACTTATATAGAAATTAAAAATTAAACTATATTCAAATTTTAATTTTAGAAATTATATAATTAGAAGACTCTTTATCTTAAAATACAAAATGTTCATAACTATCAAATATTTGTGTTTAATCAACTAATCAATTTATCCTGAAATAACCCGGGATACCATACCATCCTTAATTCTTTAACATAGGAAATTAGGAATTAATATAATTAATCAAACTAATGAGAAGTTAAGAGGCCCTGATTTTTGGGTTTCCGAATTTAGTGGGATTTGATTTCCTTTAGGTCAGTTACACAAAACTCCTCTTGAGTAACAGTTGCCCTATTCATTTCAATTTTTTTGTTACACATATATTATAAGTTAGTTATGAGATAAGATTCTACATTATAAAGTGACTATGGTAACTGTGCGTGAATATGCCTTCTCTATCATCCGAACTTTTTTAAAAGTTTTTCAAAATTTCCCAAATTGGTAATTAAGAGAAAATGTTTGAAATTTTTCATAATTGATATATGAGGAAAATTAGAATGAGATAAAAAATCTGATCTCACCCTGAAATATTTTAATCTCAGTCGTTATAATTCAAGGTGCATTAATTCAACTATCTAGATTAAAATATCCTAGTTAAACCGGTTCGGATGAAAAAAAAATTAAGTTCAATGCTCCCACCAGTCGATCTCCCCTCTTTTTCGTACTGTCACCCTTCTTCGAGCCGGCGATCATGACAAGAGTTCACATCATTGTAATCATCGTGCGATCATGATGCTGGCGGGGCCGAAAGCATCTGAGGAGGATGGAGGAGTTGATGATGATGGCGGTGTTTACGAATTTTGAGGTCAATTGCGGAGGCGAGGGAAACGACAAAGAGGGATGTTGCGAAGGCCATGGCAGTGGCGGTGGCATCTTGGGTGGCCGGTAGAGTTGAAGAGGTGTGGGCATCTTGGAAGAAAGGAGACAAGTCGGGGGTAGAATAAATAACAAAAAACAAAACACAAAGAATGTGTCTTTATCTAATTGTTTTCACCTTCGATGGTTCAGACGAGCGACATCTAGAAGAATATTAACATCTTTTTAGCCACCATGTTTTGGTACCGCCATTGTTGACTTCAGAGACCTTCAAGCTCGTAATCATTGGTGACAAGAGATGGATTTGCTTTTAATCCCAAAACTAAGAATAAATAAATTAAAGAAGAAGAATGAAGACCTTATATCTGATCAAAACAAAGGATGCTACCATGCATGCTCTCTGCAAAGTGAATCATGAAAAGCACGATGGAAGGAAGGAAATAATTGATTCAATATAAGAAGACACAGAGAATCACGTGGACGCGGATGAGAGAGCTGACCACAGATGTTGATGGGCATGGGGAAGCTCGAGGAGGTAGGGCTCGAAGAGGTAAAGCTACTAAAGCTTGGCTTCCTTTAGGTCCATCATTTGTTGTCCGTCGTCATTGCATTCCAGTAGCCAATGTATCACATCGTCGATGACCCCCTCCTCCAATGCCTTGATTTCGCTTTTTCCTGTTGTTTCCCCAACACTGACTCTCTTACTACTTCTTGCCTGCTATAATTAAAGCTATTGGATTGGAATCTCAAGGAGGAAGGAGAAGGGCCCTTGGTTGCCGCAGGTGGAACGTCATCGCCGCATCCCTTGTGTTGCTTCAGGTTGGACGGCTCTCCACATTGAACCTAGTTTTTATAATGATCAATTTAGTTAGAAGATGATGTGTTTTAATTAGGATGATATAATTCGAGCGTTGAACCAATGCGCCTAGAGTTATATATAAGGGTTGAGATTAAAAGATTTCAGGGTGAGATACCATAATTTTCCCTTCTCTCTCTATATATATAGGTTTAATGTATGTGTCAAGTGACTTTAACATACTTTTCTTTGCTATTGTCCATATTTTTCTTCATAAATAGTTTAAAGGATCATTGATAATAATAAATATAATTTTATAACGTAAAAAATTATAAAACATGACTATATCTATTATGAATTATAATAATGTGCATAAGTTCATAAAAAACTAAAAATGATGAATATAATTATTATTGATAATTTAAATCATACTTTTATTATTATTAACGATCCTTTAAATTATTCATGAAGAAAAATATCAAAATAATAAAGAAAAATATGCGTAAAATCATTTGACACGTGCTTATGGAAAGCGCTTGACACATACATTATATATTTAATTTTAAAAAGTTGTGAATTTGGATAGTTACTTGATTGTTGTATACATCATATAAAATATTTTATATTTTACTTTCATATCGGTAGAAGAAAATTAGTATATTTCGACGGACAAAACCGTCGGAAAATCATAAGAATTCGTCGAAAAGAGAAGTTTTTGACGGATTTATCGATGGAATCGATTGGTCGAAAAAGATGACATCGCAAAAGTTTCAGACGGTTCAAAAAACACTCGTCAAAAGTTCAGATGGGTTTAACCGTTGAAACATTCCAACAAATTGCAACCGTCGAAACGTTCTGGCGGCCACGATCGTCGATACGTTTCGACGGCCATGACCGTCGATACGTTCTGGCGGTTGCGACCATCGCAAGCAATTTTTAAAATATAAAAAAATTTGCCCATCGCCGGCGGCTGGATCAAGCCGCCAGGCAGTCGATCGAGCTGCCTAGCGTCCGATCTGCCGACTACATTTGGTCTCCAGGCGGTCGATCCGGCCGTAGCCAGTCAGATCGGCCGGTCCAAGTTGGCTGTGGCCAGATCAAAGATGGAGATCAAGAAAAAAGGTGAGGGAGTTGGAGCCAAGCCGAAGAAGAACCGTTGCAAGAGAGTCGGAGCTGGAGGGGGAGGGGGGAGAGCCGAAGAGAGAAAGTGCGAATGAGTGGGGGGAGAGAGCCGGAGGGGGTGAGGAGGTGATGGAAGGAGAGAGAGGAAAAATATAAGAAAAATTGGCGGGGAGGATGGGCGGGAATGAAATTAGAACTACCGACGATTTGGACCATCGGTACACGATCAGAACCATCGATAAATAAATAAATAAAATATTTATCATATTATATATTATGATATATATGATTATAATATTTAATTATTTTTGCATTTATCGACGTTTGAGACCGTTGAAAGTATCGACGATCCGAACCGTCGACAAATAAATAAAATATATATCATATTATATATTATGATATATATGATTATAATTAAAGAAATAAATAACAAATAATATTATATATTATGACATGTATGATTATAATATTTAATTATTTTTATAGTTACCGACGGTTCTGACCGTCTAAATTTTCGACGGTCCGAATCGTTGATAATTGTAATAATAAAATACCGACTACATTATATATTATAGAATATTTAGTTATTATTTAGACGGATAAGCATTCGTCGAAAATTTCGATGTTCTAAATCGTCGAAAAATTTAAAAATAATATAATAGATTTCATAATTTATTTTTTTATTTTTTAGGCCTCGGCCGTCAGAAATTCCGTACCCATCCGTCGTAAAATCTATCAGAAATTATGAAGGAATTGTGTCTTTAAATTTTTTTTTGTTGGAAAATATTAATTTTCTTATAGTGTATTTATGTTTTTAAGATTCTCCATCTTCTAAATTTCTTAGGATCATAATTCTTCTTCTTTTTCATCAGACTAAAATATATAAGTCAAATCAATGTTTTAAAGAATAAAAGAAGATAAATAGTTGATGAAATTTTAAAATTATTCGATACAGTTGATAAGATTAATTAACAAGAATCAATAAGGAGGATGAGATAGAATAAAGGTGTTTCTCCTCTTATTCTCTATCTTCTTTGTAAACTATTTGAGAGACTAAATTTGATGATGTAAAAAATATGAAATAAGCTGAGGTACGAAACATATAACATTAAACCCATACATATATATAAATAGATATAGATTCAAATATTATTTCTTATCTTTTTCACCATGAGATTTTCATCCAATTATCATAAACTATTTAAAAATTTTAATCATTAACTGTTGGATGAAAATTTAATGATGTAAAAAATAAGAAACAAGATGAAATAGAGAACACTAATATTAAACGCATACATAGGAAAATATATATCCAAATAGTAATACGTTACGGTAGAAAGTCTAATGGAAACTAATTAATCTTTTCCTAGTTTTTCTTCTTTACCGGGTCGCCTTTGGACCAAAAGCAGCTCGCGCGTGCGGCGTAGCACGTGCGTGAGCAATAATTTGTGTCGATACTTCACGGTGATGAAGTCCACGCGCTGTGGGCTCAACAGGCCGGGCTCTACAGCTAGATCTCCACTACAAGTTTGGAAACCAAAGAATTAAATAGACAACAACAGTGTATGGAAAAAGGTTTCTAAAAAAACCTCTTAATTTATAACTATAACAATCACAGCAAAAACAATAAAGTAAAATAAATTAAAAAAACAATAAAGTAAACTAAATTAGTGGTGAGTAGATCCTTACTGTTTAACTAAAGGTATCAAGTTCGAATTTTTGTAAACGTAGAAATTTTCCGTTGAAAGTTCTATTTGTCAAAGTCAGGCATATTCTTCGAAACGAAAATCAAATTAGTCGAATTTAATGATGGACTAAAATTTTAACTTGTGGTAAATGGGTCACTCTTGACCACACGATGGACCGATCGGAACCGCTGGCCCCCCAAAAAAAGAGATAAATGGGTCAATTGTTACACCCAATTAATTATGTAAGAGTAACCTCTGCAAGGAGAATGAAATCCTATTAATTTGCAACCCCTAAAAACGTGAGCAATTATGGGGATTATTCACTTGCAATCCCCAAAAACATGAGCAATGATGGGGTTTACCTTTTTGTAATTACCGCCTAATAAAAATAAAAAAATTATCTCACCATATTAATGACTTCCTCGGACTAACTTGAATGACTCGCATATTCTTATTTATTTATTCATTGCACTACCAATTTCGTTGCGCTACTATTCCTACAGACATCGTTGGTCTGCAAAGAATTAATTTGACTTTTTTTTTTCTGTGTTGAGGAGGGCTGAGCCTGGAGATTACAGAAAGCAGAAGTTAATTTAAGATTGTCTGCAATATGTGTGCTGGGCATCCTACTTGAGTTAAATGTGCTCCTCACTGGTTTTTTTTGTAACGTCCTTAAAATCATATCTCTAATAGTGATATTTGGATTTTCTAATGATAACTTGCTGAAATTAAAAAAAAGATCAATTTTTTATTTTTTGGTCTCCCAACTCACTAGCTACAAGTGCACAGGTAAGTTGTAGTAGACTCAGGTATAGCTAAAACTATATTTTCAAAGGGAAGTGAAAACATATTTTTATTAGAAAGTGAAATGATAACAGATTTTTGGGTTTTAGAAATTTATCAAAACTGAATTATAAATGCTAGAATGAAGTCTAAAAAGGTTTAACTATCTATGAGGAAGGTTCTTCTAGGATTTAGGGTTCGTCTAAATTAATTAAGGATGAAATGAAACAAGTTATTATTAAATGTCCAACTTTTGATTCAACTTGAAAATGGCTATTCCTATAGCTCAATTGATCTCTAACTAAGCAATATATGATTATATAATTGTTAGCTAAGTTGAATCAAAAGAGGGTCCTCACTTTATATAGTTGTTAGCTAGGTTGAATCAAGTTATCATTGGGCTCAAAAGAAAGTTCAATGTTGATTTTTGCAATTCAAGGAAGTTTGGAATGATAACTTGCAATTTCAATCATAAAAAGATGGAATCATTCCAATCAACCAAATCAGGATAAAATATACTCAATAATGGTGCTTATGATCCTTGATTCATCTTTGAATTTCAGGAGGATTTAAAATTAACCTCTCGGTTGCAAAGTAAATTGAAATCCACACAAACACAAGTTCAATTGAAAATGCAAAACATATGACTACAAGAATTCATAATTTCCATTGCTCCTTGGCCCATCTCTGGATCTCAAGGAAACCCTTAAGATTACCTCTTAGTAGTGGATTAAAATGAGGGTTGACAATGGAAATCAGAATTTAATTAAAATAAGAAAATATGAATCAACATTTCAGGAAAATCAGCAATGTAGATTGATGGAATTAAGGTTTGTCAAATGCCTCTTGACCCATCTCTGGACTGCAAGAGATTCCTAGAGTACACCTCTCAGTGATTTGAATAAAATAGGGATTAACAATTGACAAATCAGATTCCAAACAATCAGAAAATAGAATTCAGAATCAAAACTCAGAAATCAGATTTTGGAAAAATCAGATTTGAATCCTAAATTGTCAAACATCTTGATTCATTTCTGAATAAGATCAGGACAAATATTAGCCTCTCAGCTATTCAAATAATCTAATCCTTGATGACAATCAGATCCAAAAGCCCAGGAAATCAGATTTTTAAATTCAGGAAATCAGATTCTGAAATTCAGGAATTTCATATTCAAAATCAAACTTAAGGTAATGTTGAGAATATATTTGAATCATGGAATGCCCAAATATTCATAACTCATTTCTGAACAAGATTAGGATGAACACCAACCTTCCAATTGCTCAATTAATCAAGTCCAGAATGTTAAATAGGTTCAAGCAGTTCAAAAATCAGATAACCAGAAAAACAGAAACAGAAATCAGTGGAAAAATCTGATTTGAGTCAAATGATTGTCCAAACAATCTTGATTCATTTCTGAACAAGATAGGGACAATAGCAACATCCCAAGGACTCGATTAATCAGGTTAGAAATGAAGATCAGATTCAACATTCATATGAATCAGATTCAGATTCAGAAATTCAGGAAACTAGGAAATCAGAGTTCAGAAATCAAGTTTGCAATAAAATTGAATCCAGAAATTTGATATTATCTCATAAATCATTCCTGAAGGATGTTTAGATCAGATAAGACCTCTCAGGCATCAATTACAAATGGGTCTAATGACAACATAGCATAAATCAATATAGAACATTTCTGAAATATGAAATCAGGATAGAATTCAGTGCAGGATTATAAATCATTCCATATCCATCCAAAACTAATCTAAACTACTATCCTATCCTATAAGAAATGAAGTTTAGCTCCTCCTATTTACAAGATTTGATATCAAATGGGATAAGAAACAGATACAAATCATGGATGCTTGAAGACTCTCGGCCAGCAGCAGCTCCAAGTAGCAGCAGCTCCAAAACCCTTGCTCAAACCCCTGAATGACCAGCCCCCTTCCTCCTCTAGAAAAATTCAGCTTTTATATCACTCCTTTCCGCCCTTTGATCAGCATTTGAATGTTCTAATCCTCTTGATTAAGCCACCTGTCCACTGCCTGGAAGAATCTGCACTGCTGCAGACAACTTTTGGTGTAGGAATTCAGTGGTCCCCCCACCTTTTTCCACTTTTTGGCCATCTTTTCTCTCTGCTATAAAACCCAAACAGCAAGCTTCAAAGCCTTTGAATGATATTTTGACAAATAAAGATTAGGATAATGCTGATAACTAGTTCAAATATCAGATGAGATTATGTGTTGTGCAGGAATGAAAACTTATATCGATATGAATGAATTCAAGGGTCCGGAATGATAACTTTATGGAAATCTTGGAAAATGTCCTAATATGGGTGGTTCAAAGCATTTCAGGCATCAAATTGATTAGAGTGACAAGTGAGTGAGGTCAGAAATCAAATATGAATGAGATTCCAAAGGAGTGATAACTTGAGTGCCCCAAAAACGATAACTTATATGACTTAAAAACGATAACTTGTGATAACTTGAGTTTTGATTATCCAAATGTGATGAAATTTGACCAGCAATGAGTTAGAACAATAACAAGATGATTGCTTAAGGTCCTTGTGCAGAATTAATGGTTTTGCATGTCGAAATGATAGAATGGCCCTTTAACGATAACTTGGCACTTGAAAAATGATAACTTGTTCAAATGGACTTAAAACTTTGCACAAGTTGAGATGTGACTATCCATATATGATTTATACATGATAATGATGGATTTATGGCAAGAAAACCATTGAAAATAAGTTCATTCAAAATAATAATAACTTGGCACTTAGGAATGATAACTTGTCCTCAAAATGATAACTTGACATAGAATTTAAATATTAATGAATTTTGGCATTTCAGAACATCTATGCACATGGAAATAAGTATGAAATGAGGAATATCAATTAGTTATCACAATGTTTGCATTCCATGTATAATTGACCCAAAAATAGGCAAAAGTGGGACTCGATATGTATGAATTTCATCTATAATGGATTAGAATCATATAGTGATCAGCAAGTGATCAAACTCTCCCAAGCTTAGCCTTTTGCTTGTCCTCAAGCAAAACATTCAGAAATTAAGGACAAACTTGAATTAAAAGTCCACAATTGAAGCAAAAATTAGCTGAATTGAATCCAATGAGTTTCCCACTTTGTCAATACTTCATTCTTTCCAAAAACTCAATTTTTAGCTAGGGAATCACAGAGGCTAAAGCAAATTTAAGCCATGGAAGAACTGCTAGTAATAACATGTTTGAATTGTAGGAATTGTCAACTTTACAAAGGGGTTGAACTACAAATCTCTTCATGAACAGATTTTCAATTGATTAAACAGGTTTAATTATTCATGAAATGCATGTAAATAGGTTTAGCACCTGATTTTTATTCATGCTTTCTTTAGGAGAGATTCCTTACAAAGTTTTGCTCTCCTAAATTTTTTTTTCTTTTTGCATTGAAGAGAGATTCCTTTGTAAGTTTTGCTCTCTTCCTTTTTTCCATGCATGCATATGACTTTTTACTTTTCCTTTTCTCATTTTTCTATCATGTTCATGAAGTGAGCAATAGTTCAAACTCAAGTATAGTTTAGATCCCTTTATTCAAAAAGTCAAGTTTTCCTATTTAGCATGGCAGCAAGAGCCTTGACTCCCTTCTAGACATCTGATATTACTAATCACATCCATAAGTATCAACTAGTGTGACCCACAAAAAGAAAAAAATTTCAGCTAAAAACTTCATTCAAATGCATCTGAATTCATAATGCCAATTAAAACAAGAAGGCTAATGGCCAAGTTGGCCACTTGGTATTGGAGTGCACCCACTGTCATAATGAAGTATTCTACCCATTTTAGAGTCAAAATGAATTCAGAATTAAGTTGGGTCCAAAAAAATGATAACTGAGTGATAACTAGTGATAACTTGTGAAAACCAATGATAACTTGCAAAATCTACTGATAACCTGGTATGATTTATGATATGAACATTAAAATCAATTGAAAACATGGTGTAAAGGTTAGAAAACACCAGGTTTCCTCCCCCAAGCTTATTCTCAACACTGTCCTCAGGGTTGAAAAATAAAGACAAGGGAGAGGGGTGGGTGGGATTGAAATGCATTAAATTGGACATTTGAATTCTCTTGACACTTCATCCAGAAACTTTGGGTGGTCTAACATTCATTAGTTGCAACTGATCCTGCAGAAAAATAAAGAATATCAATTGGTATGGCAGATTTGCAACTAATCAGATTTTTGAGTGCAAAATTCAACATTGCATTGAAAATTTCTGAAATTCACTGAAATTGGGCTATAGCAGATTGAGATAATTGATATGATTGTAAATTCAGATGATGATATGATCAATGAAGCATAATGAAAAAGATAATATCAGTTATCATTAAGTTTTCAGTGTAAAAATCAGAAATAGGGGTAAGAGTACTCCCTGAATTTGAGACTTGTGAATTGAATCTGTTCCTCATCTCTTATTCCTGCAAAAACAGAAAGATTAGGTTGATAATGGCTTGGGTTACCTCCCAAGAAGTGCCTTTCTTTAATGTCTTTGGCTAGACATTGATACAAGATGAAATCAGCTAGGTGGTAGTGGCAAATCAGCTAGAATCAGCTCCTCCTTTGCAGAATCCATGGCTGTGGGATTGTAAAACTTTAACCTCTGTCCATTTACCTTAAATATGTCATCTGTGTCATTCAGAAGGTCCACAGCACCAAATGGACATACTTTGTGAATTTTGAATGGTCCACTCCATCTTGACTTCAACTTTTCTGAAAAAGTCTTTAATATTGAGTTGAAGAGTAATACAAGGTCTCCAACCTTGAAATTTCTTTTCAGAATCCTTCCATCATGCCATCTTTTAGTCCTTTCCTTGTAGAATTCTGAATTGTGGTAGTCATTTAGCCTAATTTCATCAAGTTCATCAATTTGGAGAAGCCTCTTTTGCCCACATGCATGCATATCATAATTGAGTGCCTTGACTACCCAATATTCCTTATGCTTCAACTCAATTGGCAAATGGCAAGTTTTTCCATAAACAAGCTTGTAGGAAGAAGTATCAATTGGAGTCTGGTATGCTGTCATATATGCCCAAAGAGCTTCATTCAACTTCAAACTCCAATATTTTCTTGTCAAAGAAACTGTTTTCTCCAATATGGCTTTTACCTCCCTATTTGACACTTCTGCTTGGCCATTTATTTGGGGGTGATATGAAGTGAAAACTTTGTGCCTCACTCCATACTTGTTTAGGAGGTTCTCAAAACACTTTTCAATGAAGTGGTTGTCTCCATCACTTATAACCACCCTTGGAATTCCAAATCTTGAAAAGATTATATCCTTAAACAACTTAATAACAGCCCTGGAAGCAGCTGCAATGGTGGGAATGACCTCAATCCACTTGGACACATAGTCCACAACTAGAAGAATAAACTTGTAACCACATGAATTAGGGAAAGACCCCATGTAATCAATACCCCAAACATCAAATATTTCTACTTCTAAAATTCTTTGTTGTGGCATTTCATTCCTTTTTGAAATGGAACCAGCTCTTTGGCATTGATCACAACCATTCACAAAGATATGTGCATCCTTGAATAAACTTGGCCAATAAAATCCAGATTTGAGGACTTTGACAGCAGTCTTGTGTGTGGCTCCATGACCTCCATAAGGGGATGAATGGCGTGCCTTCAAGATTTTTTGAAATTCAGATTGGGGTACACATCTTCTATACATGCCATCAGGAGATTTTCTGAATAGAAAAGGATCATCCCAATAATAATCTTTCAAGTCATAAAAGAATTTCTTTCTTTGCTGATATGTGTAGTCAGGAGGGGTAATTCCACATGCAAGATAATTGACCAAGTCAGAATACCAAGGAACTTGATTAATTGCCACAGCCATCAAACTATTATCAGAAAATGCATCATTGATAGGAAGTGTAGATGATTCATGTATCCCTTCCATTCTTGATAGGTGGTCAGCTACTAGATTTTCACTTCCCCTTTTGTCCCTGATTTCAACATCAAATTCTTGAAGCAATAAGATCCACCTGATTAGCCTTGGCTTGGATTCTTTCTTGTTGATTAAGTGCCTCACAGCTTGGTGGTATGTGAATACAATGACCTTGGATCCCACCAGGTATGGTCTGAATTTGTCAAATGCATACACCACAGCAAGAAGTTCTTTCTCAGTAGTTGCATAATTAATTTGTGCTTCATCTAGAGTCTTGCTTGCATAGCATATGACATGGTGCTTCTTCTCCTTAGTTTGCCCCAGCACAGCTCCTACTGCATGGTCAGAAGCATCACACATAATCTAAAAAGGGAGAGTCCAGTCAGGTGGCTGCACTATAGGGGCTGAGGTGATGGCTTCCTTCAACTTCTTGAATGCCTTCATACACTCTTCATCAAAGTGAAACTCAACATCCTTGGCCAGCAACTTGGTGTGGGGCCTAGTTATCATGGAGAAATCTTTAATAAACCTCTTGTACAAGACTACATGCCCCAAAAAACTCCTAACTGCCTTGACACTTGTGGGTGGTGGTAGCTTCTCAATCACTTTAATTTTTGCCTTGTCCACTTCAATGCCTTTGCTTGAGACCACATGTCCTAAGACAACTCCTTCTTGGACCATAAAATGACATTTCTCACAATTGAGTATCAAATTGGATTTCCTACATCTTTGTAGCACCTTTGTTAAATTGTCTAAGCAAGCATCAAATGAGTCTCCATATACTGAAAAGTCATCCATGAAGACCTTCATAATTTCTTCAATGAAGTATGAAAATATAGACATCATACACTTTTGGAAAATTGCAGAGGCATTGCATAAGCCAAAGGGCATTCTCCTATAGGCAAAAGTCTCATATGGACAAGAGAATGTAGTCTTGTGTTGATCTTGAGGGTGAATTGGAATTTGCTAGAAACCTGAATACCCATCAAGATAACAGAAATGAGAATGCCTAGCCAACCTTTCCAACATCTGATCAATGAATGGCAATGGAAAATGGTCCTTTCTTGTGGCCTTGTTTAACTTCCTGAAGTCAATGCACATCCTCCAACCTGTAATGGTTCTTGTGGATATCAATTCATCAGAATCTGACTTCACCACTGTAATTCCTCCCTTCTTTGGCACCACCTACACTGGACTGACCCATTCACTATCTGAAATGGAGTATATGATTTCTGCATTCAGCAACTTCAATACTTCTTTCTTTACCACTTCTTTCATGGTTGTGTTGAGTCTCCTTTGACATTCAATGGAGGGCTTGTAGCTGTCATCCATAGGAATTCTATGTATGCAAATGGAGGGATTAATACCCTTGATATCTTCAATTGAGTAGCCTATCACCTCCCTATATAATTTCAACCTCTTCAGCAGCTCTTCCACCTGATCCTGAGGCAAACTAGCATTAATGATAACAGGAAAAGTTGAATTCTCCCCCAAGAATTCATACTTCAAATTGCTAGGAAGAGGCTTGAGTTCCAACTTGGAATTGTCTTGAACTGGATTGCCTTGGCATTCAGCAATGATAACATGTTGTACCTCACCTTGAATTCCTGCATTTTCCATTGATATTGAAGAGTTCAGTACTGATTTATATGCCATAGCCTATGGATCTTCCAATTCTCTCAAATGGTAAAAAATTAGACACCTTTGCAGTGGATCTTCAATAGGGATTATAGCTGAAACTTTGCAATGGATCTTCAAGAGTTCATGATGTATTATACTATAGAAAATATGCGAAAGTGTATGGCGTCTTTCAATATAGAAAATATGCGGAAATAAAATAAAATTGATTGGAAAGTTTTACGAAAGGAAGAAAAATATGATGTTTCTGAATAGTAAAAATGATGGAATAGATATGCAGTAAGAAAGCTCGGAACGGAATCATCAGTCATGTGCAGCGTTCTTCAAGCTCTGCGCCCTCTATCTCCTTATCAGTTTGCGTTCTCACCTGCAAAATCCCAATACAAGAGAATAGAATATCCATGAGCAAAGATGCCTAGTACAGTAGCAATAGAAGGTGAATTAAGGATCGATGATGATCATGAAATCAATGTATAAGTCTTCGTCATATCAATACTCTGTTCTTTACTATAACAATACTTTATCTTTGCATTATTCTGCTTTTACTTTACAATGTCTCTACTTTGCTATACCATACTTTACTTTACAATATCTCTGCTTTACTTTACATTGTTTTGCTTTACATTGCTCTGCTGTACATTGCTTTACTTTACTTTACTTTACTATGAGTTATATTACATCTTTTACATTATTAAATTATCCTTAGAGTTGGTTGTCCTATGCGAGTTCGACTTTATTAGGTTGGGAAGTCAGAGGTGCCTCTCTGATTCTCTTATGCCAGTAAGTCCATAAAGGAAAAAAGGGTGGGTGTTACTATCTCACCCAATTCGGAAGGTAGGAGGAAAAATTCCTACAATCCAGGAATAATGGTCGGTAAGAGACCTATAGGTTTACTGTCTCTTCAGCTAGCTACCTGTCCCTCTAGCATAATACTTTAATCTTTAAGGGAAATGGTATGACCTCAACACCACCCTTCATTCGAGATACAGGTGGGAGAAGACCTGAAATCTCATGAATAGTGGTCATTCAATACAGTAGCTTCGCTGTCCCCTCAGCTAACTACATATCCCTCTTCTGCTTTAATCTCTGATCTTTGCTTTAACTTTGGGGGCATCACATAGCAATCCCATATCTTTGTCCTTGTTTTATTTATCTTTAGTCATTGTGAAATCTATGATTAGGATTCAATAGAACTTTGATATTTGTACGATAGGACTCAGCCGGTGAAGGTGAACTGGTCAGAGTCTCAGTTATGTTGAATGTGGTTCAGTCCGATTAGAAATCAAATTTTTATGAATCTCTGTAGAACCGATCGACCGCTCTTGGTGGACCGATCGACCGTTCATTAGCATCGGTGGACCGGTCCACTGGGATCGGTCAATCGTGGTATTGTTTAGGTGTCTGTGAATCGGTCGACCGATCAGGGTGTCGGTCGACCATTCATTAGGCCATGAAGATGCACTGCGCATCGGATCGGTCGATCGTTCCCTAGGACCGGTCGACCGATCGCAAGATCAATTCTGTAGGTCAATATTTAAATCGGTCGATCGCCATGGTGAGGTCGGTCGACCGGTAAGGGAGAATTTTCATGAGTTCTATAAGCGGACCGATCGATCGCTGGTAGAATCGGCCGACCGGTCCTTGCGACAAAATAGGGCCGCCGAGTTTCTTTTACATTTTCGGCGGTCCTCCGGACGTCCAACGATGACGATCATAATATGAAAAATATTGCAAACTATTTCAGGGTTATAATGAATTAACTTTACGCATCAATAAATCCTTAATTCATCATCTATGGGATTAAAATGCTACTGGTACCTTTATGGTTTGGCTATTTGGAGTTTTTCGGTCATTTTCTCATCGTCCGTCGATCGCCGGACGCCTGGAAGGGTTCGCCCTACCCTTGCGCACGTCGAGAGAGGGTGATTGCACGTCGAGGGTCATCGTTCGTCTCTGTCCTGCTGCTCAGACGTCGTAGGTGCGCGTCGGAGTCGTCGGTCGCCAGTCGAGAGGAAGAAGATGAAGGAAAAGGAGGAGGTGGGGGGTTCCAAGAGGGCGAAACGAGCGACCCTCCTCCCTTTTTATACACCGGAGGCAAAATGACGGGAGGTCAGGGGTGGCGACGCCTCCCTTGCCGACCATTCATTTTATCTCTTTTTTTATTAAGTACGAAGCATCACATTTCACTGTGACATGGTATGGTTCTGTATAGTAAATGATAAGAGAGCTAATGATATGATAATTATGATTGTTAGAGCTTGTCTTGTTACTCTCGTAGGCCATGGTGACTGGTGTTTGGTTTATGTAATTGCCTTCTTTGCCCGCAAGGTTTCCAGCATTGTCCTCAGATGCTCTCTGTGCTATTCTATGCTTGATGAATAGATGAGAATATCGTCAACGAAGACAATTACGAACTTATCCAAGTGTTCGTGGAAAGTTTGATTCATGAGATCCATGAATGCTGTCGGGACATTTGTTAACCCAAACGGCATCACCATAAACTTATAATGTCCATATCTTGACCGGAATGCCGTTTTTGGGATGTCTTCTTCTGCCACCCTTAGCTGATGGTATTCGCTCCTCAGATCAATTTTTGAGAACACCTTGGTTTTAGACAACTGATCAAATAGATCATCAATGCGAGATAGCGGGTACCTGTTCTTTATTGTGACTTTGTTCAACATTCTGTAGTCGATACAAAGTCTCAACGACCCGTCCTTCTTTTTGACAAAAAGAACTGGTGCTCCCCAAGGTGAGACGCTAGGTCTTATGAAACCTTTATCCAGTTGCTCTTGAATCTGGTCCTTCAATTTCTTCATCTCTGCTGGAGCCATGCGGTATGGGGCTTTGAAGATTGGAGCAGTTTCGGGCGCTACCTCAATACAAAAGTCTATCTCCCTTCTGGACGGTAAACCACTAACATCATCAAGGAACACATCAGAAAATTTTCTAACCACTTCTATATCTTGAGAAGTCTTCTTCGATTCCTCTACTTTGGTCACACTTGCTAAGTACCCTCTACATTCCTTCTGAAGTAACTTTTGTGCCTTCATGATGGATACTATGATTTTTTGCTCTTTTTGTGAAATTCCTCTGACTATAATTTTATTTGTGCTTTGTGTGTCTATGATCACTTTCTTTTTCTTGCACAATATGGAAGCATCATGTGAGGTTAGCCAATCCATGCTCAAAATTATATCATAATCTCTTATAGGGAAAATGATAAAATTTGTAGGATGGTTCTTTTTTCCTATCTCTATGGGTACATTAGGGAGGTACTTTGTGGTAGTCATGGTTTCTTGTGGGGTCAAGATATTCATCTTATGTTCTAAATTCATGGCAGCTAACCCTAATATTTTGGCACAATATTCAGATATAAAGGAATGAGAGGTACCGAAATCAAATAGTACTTTCGTAGGTAAATCAACTATGGATAGCGTACTTCGAATGACCTCAGCGTCATTCTGTGGAGCATCCTCTTCCAGATTGAAGAGCCTTCCTTGCACCAACTGCTGTTGTCCGCATCTCGAACAGTTCACTGCGATATGCCCCATTCCACCGTAGTAGTAACAGGCTCCTGACTTCATTCGGCATTCCACAGCATGGGTCCTGCCACAGGTGTTGCATAAAATCCGCTCACCTTGTATGGGTGGTGCTTGAAGGGTTCTAGGAGGCTGTTGCCTCTGCTGCTGGCCTGGGCGTCTTTGCGCCTGCTGAAGAGGTCTTTGCTGTTGCTATTGCTGTGGTTGTTGTTGCGGTGGGGGAGGAGCTTGTTGTGGAGGACGGTATGGCTGCTGCTATTGTTGAGAGCAGTGGTTCTATTGAGACGCTGCATATGGGTGGTACCGGTTAGCTCTTGTGGGGGAGGAGCTTATGAAACCTTTATCCAGTAGCTCTTGAATCAGGCCCTTCAATTTCTTCATCTCTGCTGGAGCCATGCGGTATGGGACTTTGGAGATTGGAGCAGTTTCGGGCGCTACCTCAATACAAAAGTTTATCTCCCTTCTGGACGATAAACCACTAACATCATCAAGGAACACATCAGAAAATTTTCTAACCACTTCTATATCTTGAGAAGTCTTCTTCGATTCCTCTACTTTGGTCACACTTGCTAAGTACCCTCTACATTCCTTCTGAAGTAACTTTTGTGCCTTCATGATGGATACTATGATTTTTTAGTCTTTTTGTGAAATTCCTCTGACTATAACTTTATTTGTGCTTTGTGTGTCTATGATCACTTTCTTTTGCTTGCACAATATGGAAGCATCATGTGAGGTTAGCCAATCCATGCTCAAAATTATATCATAATCTCTCATAGGGAAAATGATAAGATTTGTAGGATGGTTCTTTTTTCCTATCTCTATGGGTACATTAGGGAGGTACTTTGTAGTCATGGTGTCTTGTGGGGTCAAGATATTCATCTTATGTTCTAAATTCATGGCAGCTAACCCTAATGTTTTGGCACAATATTCAGATATAAAGGAATGAGAGGTATCGAAATCGAATAGTACTTTCGTAGGTAAATCAGCTATGGATAGCGTACTTCGAATGACCTCAGCGTCATTCTGCGGAGCATCCTCTTCCAGATTGAAGAGCCTTCCTTGCACCAACTACTGTTGTCCGCATCTCGGGCAGTTCACTACAATATGCCCCATTCCACCGCAGTAGTAACAGGCTCCTGACTTTATTCGGCATTCCCCAGCATGGGTCCTGCCACAGGTGTTGCATAAAATCCGCTCACCTTGTATGGGTGGTGCTTGAAGGGTTCTAGGAGGCTGTCGCCTCTGCTGCTGGCCTGGGCGTCTCTGCGCCTGCTGAAGAGGTCGTTGCTATTGCTATTGTTGTGGTTGTTGTTGCGATGGGGGAGGAGCTTGTTGTGGAGGACGGTATGGCTGCTGCTATTGTTGAGAGCGGTGGTTCTGTTGAGACGCTGCATATGGGTAGTACCGGTTATCCCGTCGTTGGTGTTGTCGATTGTTCCCACGAAACTATTGTTGTTGATGGGAACTCTGCCCTACATTCTGCTGGGCCTTCTGAGTTTTTTGTAGGTCTTGGTGGTCCTTCTCAGTTAGAGTAGTCAAAGTAATGGCGTCCTCTAAAGTTTGGCAGTTCCCAGACCTTGTATGAGGCCTCAGAGTGGGGTTCAATCCGTCCACGAAATGTTTGGTTACATCAAGCTCATCCATGGTTAACCTAGAGTACTTCTTAAGTCTAACGAACTTCGTCATGTATTGCTCCACTGTCAGGTCCCTTACACTAAGTCCAAGAACTCCTTCTTCTGTTTCAAGTCCTTTTGGAACTTAGGGAAGTATCGGGTCTCGAATGCCTTGCGAAAATCTTCCCAGGCAACAATTCTTACTTTAGGAAAATTGGTGATCTTTCTCATTTTCCACCATTCCTTAGCGTCTTTCTAGAGAGTATCCCCAGCGAATAGCACTTTCTTATTCTCGAGCACGTCGATGTTGTCAAATTTGTCCTCTATTGCCTCCATCCATTGATCTGCTACTATGAGGCCTCATTCTCCAATGAACATTGGAGGTTTTGACCTCCAGAAGTCTTGTAGTGTGCAGATGGAAGGGACTTGTCGTCCTTGCTGGACTGATGGTTCTGGTGGAGGAGGAGAAGGTGGAAGTGGAGGTGGGTATGGTGGAGGTGGGAGAATATATGGGTTCTCCCCTTCAATGTAGTTCTCAGCCTCACTGGTGTAGGTATATTCTCTTTTTTAATATGACATCTATATAAAGGACCATAGCAATACTTGAGAGAGGCACATATAAATTAATATTTTTAATCTAAATAAAAATCTTAGATAAAATTGAAACTGAAAGGCTCAACATTCATTAAAGCAAACATTAGTGTTTTGATAAGGTTAGGAAAACATAACATTTGTTTGAGGCGCACTAAGACCTTCACATCGAGAAACATCAAATACTAATCACTACATCCAGAAGGCTCCCCAGGGAGATTGGGGCACTCATCATCAATGTGTCCCTCTTGATAGCAGATGCCACAGCATTCCTCTGGATCTGTCTGGCTAATAGGACTTGGGTCCCTGAACAGTAGTTCATGTGGTGGTGCAGGGACTTCTTCTTCATCATCGGAGGATATATAAATCGGATTGCTTATATGTCTTCCCATCATCTGTAAGTTCCCCCCTTGGATTACTTCTTCCCATATCCCAATGGGTGGGGAGGGTAAATCAGGATCGTTACTTCCCATGCTCTTTGAATATGAATTCTTCGGTCTCTCTGGAGCAGGCTATGGCGGGGTTGGAGGATCTAGTGGGTACACATGTATCCCAACTATGTGACCCTTACCCCTTCGTAAAATTCTGGTGACCATACGGCGTGGGGGTATCTATAACATAAATTAATTCAATAACATAAGTATGATTCACATAGAAATGTACTTATTACTTACTTGAGGAGTGGAGCCGCAGATGCTTGAGAAGTTTGCACATGATTTTACATTGAGCTATGAAACAATATGAGCGATAAAATACTATGCATGAACCTCTACTCTATTATGATCAATGAGGGAGCCAAGAATTTAGGCTCTGATACCAAATTGTAACGCCTCAAAAATCGCACCTCCCACCACGTAGGCAGTCAGTTTGACTCTGGAGGCGCTACACTGCCTATTGCTCTATTGACCTTGACCATTCAACAAAATAGCTTATGTGGCACTAATAAAATAGTAATAAACATAATAAAGAACCTTTGAATGTGGAAGAATAGTCGAAATGTCATGATGAAGGACTTTAATGCGAAAGTTCATGATGTATTATATTATAAAAAAATATGCGAAAGTCTATATGGCATCTTCCAATATAGAAAATATGCGGAAATAAAGTAAAACTGATCGAAAAGTTCTATGAGCGAAAGAAAAACATGATGTCTCTGAACAGTAAAAATGATCGAACAGATATGCAGTAAGAAAGCTCGGAGCGGAATCATCAGTCATGTGCAGCGTTATTCAAGCTCTGCGCCCTCCATCTCCTCATCAGTTTGCGTTCTCACCTGTAAAATCTCAATGCAGGGGAATAGAATACCCATGAGCGAAGATGCCCAGTACAATAGCAATAGACGGTGAAATAAGGATCGATGATGATCATGAAATCAATGTATAAGTTTTAGTCATATCAGTACTCTGTTCTTTAATATAACAATGCTTTATCTTTGTATTATTCTGCTTTTACTTTACAATGTCTCTGTTATGCTATACCATACTTTACTTTACAATATCTCTGCTTTACTTTACAGTGTTTTGCTTTACATTGCTTTATTTTACTTTACTTTACTGTGAGTTGTACTACGTCTTTTACATAACTAAATTATCCTTAGAGTTGGTTATCCTATGCGAGCTCGACTTTATTAGGTTGGAAAGTCAGATGTGCCTCTCTGATTCTCTGATGCCAGTAAGCCCATAAAGGAAAAAGGGGTGGGTGTTACTACCTCACCCAATTCAGAAGGTAGGGGAAGAATTCTTACAATTCAGGAATAGTGGTCGATTAAGAGACCTATAGGTTCACTGTCTCCTCAGCTAGCTACCTGTCCCTATGGCATAATACTTTAATATTTAAGGGAAGGGGTATAACCTCAGCACCACCCTTCATTCGAGATACAGGTGGAAGAATACCTGAAATCTCAGGAATAGTGGTCATTCAAGACAGTAGCTTCGCTGATCCCTCAGCTAACTACATATCCCTCATCTACTTTAATCTCTGATCTTTGCTTTAACTTTGGAGGCGGCACATAACAATCTTATGTCTTTGTCCTTGCTTTATTTATTTTTAGCCATTGTGAAATCTATGATTATGATTCAATAGAAATTTGATCTTTGTATGATAGGATTCAGCCGGTGAAGGTGAACTGGTCAGAGTCTCAGTTATGTTGAAAGTGGTTCAGTCCGACTAGAACTCAGATTTTTATGGATCTCTGTAAAATCGGTCGACCGCTACTGGTGGACCGGTCGACCGTTCGTTGGCACGATCGACCGGTCCACTGGGATCGGTCGACCGTTCGTTGGCAAGATCGACCGGTCCACTGGGATCGGTCGATCGTGGTCTTGTTTAGGTGTCTGTGAATCGGTCGACGGATCAGGGTGTCGGTCGACCGTTCATTAGGCCATGAAGATGCACTTCGCATCGGATCGATCGACCGTTCCCTGGGACCGGTCGACCGATCGCAAAATCAATTCTGTCGGTCAACATTTAAATCGGTCGACCGCCATGGTGAGGCCGATCGACCGATAAGGGAGAATTTTCATGAGTTCTATAAGCGGACCGGTCGACCGCTGGTAGAATCGATCGACCGGTCCCTGCGACAAAACAGGGCCGTCGGATTTCTTTTACATTTTCGACGGTCCTCCGGCCGTCCAACGACGACGATCATAATATGAAAAATGTTGCAAACTATTCCAGGGTTATAATGAATCAACTTTACACATCAATAAATCCTTAATTCATCATCTATGAGATTAAAATGCTACAGGTACCTTTACGGTTCGGCTATTTGGAGTTTTCTAGTCATTTTCTCGTCGTCTGTCAATCGTTGGACGTTCGATGTCGCCTGGAAGGGTTCGCCCTGCCCTTGCGCACGTCGAGAGAGGGTGATCGCGCGTCGAGAGTCGTTGTTCGTCTCTTCTCTACTGCTCGGACGTCGCAGGTGCGCGTCGGAGTCGCCAGTCGAGAGGAAGAAGACGAAGGAGAGGGAGGAGGTCGGGGATTCCAAGAGGGCGAAACGAGCAACCATCCTCCCTTTTTATACATCGGAGGCGAAACGATGGGAGGTAATTTAATACTTTAATATATAAGTGAGTTCATATAATGTGAATGACTCAAAGGCTCATAGGCCATACATACTTGACTCTTATAAAAGTTCATCATCATAATCTAAAAGACTAAAAAATAATTTGGGCCTTAGCCTGATCAATCCATGTACAATGTCATCATCACGAGGCTCTCGCCATCGAACCTAAGCCTCGTCCATACCTACACGAATCCATGGTCAGGGGATTTCTTCCGTTAGAGTATGTTGAGGTCCATGCATGTTATGATCCTATGACATAATCTCTGCATGTCATGGCATATGCATATCATCATCATGGTACATAACTCATATGCATGTTATGAGATACTTATGCACACTATATGACATATGAATATATCATCATGGCAAGATAAGATAAACACGTAACATCATAATCATTATGTCAAAGCATTTATCACTTATCACCATGATAAGGCATATCGTCATTTATCTTGCTTTATGTTAACATCATCTTACATAACATCTAATGACAAGGGGACATACATTAGCATCCAATTGGTGCTTTCATCGTCATCTTCGTCTTTATGTCCCAAGTCATCTTTGGAAAGTACATATACATATATAAGACTTTCTTCTTAAGCTTCGATCCCCTTTAAGTACCAACATAAGTGTAAGACTTTACTTTTCACTTTACATCATCTTTTCATCTTCTATTTTGATTAAGATAGCTTCTTATCTTGATGATTGAGAAGACCATATTGATTCATCGGTACTTGACTAGCTAGGCCAGGACGATTGTCCCATTTGGAAGTACAAACCAAGGTGGGTAAGATTTTACTTTCCTAAAAATACATCACATAAGCTAGCAAATGACGACTTTATTCCCCTCAACGATTATAACAACACATCTTCATACCAATCAATCTTTTAATTACATTCATTAATACATATAATCATTCAATGCATGTTACACATTTTAATCGTATTTAAGGTCATACATACTTCAATCATAAAAAGTGTGGACATTCAATCATAACAAATCATCAGCCACAAAACGGACGATCGTTTTACTTTCGATCGGCCGCTTGAATGATTCATCGGGAGATCGATAGGGTTTCGATCGAACGATATGGTCCTTTCGGGCGACCGAGCTAGTTGTCAGTTCGATCGCTAATTCTAGAGAGCAACGACTCTCTAAATCGGACGACCATTGGGGTATCGATTGACCGTTACATGACTTTCAGATGATCAACCTGGGTGTTGGGTCGATCGCTAATTTCATAGAGCAACAACTCTCCGAATAGAATGACCCTTGGAGTATCGATCGACTGTTACTTAACTTTCGAACGACCGAACTGGGCATTGGATCGACCGCTAATTCCAGAGAGGAACGACCTCTCCACAACGGACGTCCGAATGGGTTTCGGACGACCATTCGACAAATGTCGAGAAGAATTCGTTCCCATAATGGTCGACCGTTAAGAAAATCGATCGTCCATTTTGGGCCGACAGAACACATACTTTTACATTCTTTCTTTCAACTCTTGCATGTCTTGACATATTGAGCACATATTGGATTCCAAACATTGTATAAAATATTTTTCAACATTCTTATCATGCTAATAATGAAGTAAATTGGGTTTTCACATAAAGATATTAATCATGCTAATCACAATTCATAAATGTACATGAGCATTAAATGATTTCATAATGGGCTAACATAAATAATAATAAACATTCTCATTCTAGACATGATTACGAGTAAAGCTTTAATCTTAACCAAACAAGAAGCATCTTAATGCAAACATGAACTTCCCTAATCATGCATCTATAAGATCTAGTTTGATCTAACAATCCATTAATCCAAGCATCATCACATCATTAAGGATGATTAGGGAGATTGGATCCCCTCAAACATACCTTGATTAGCAAAGCCTAAACCTAGCTTCTTCCTTTCCTTTCTTTCTTTCTTCCTTTCTTCCTCTAGTTCCCACCACCCTCTCTCCTTCTAGTGTTGCTGTCCACGAGCTCTCTAGGAGTTGCTACAGTGAAGATAGGTGTGAGGGACAATGCTAGATTGTGTTAAGAGAATGAGAACAAGCTCACTGTAGCAAAAATGGCTTATTCTTTGTTGTTGGCCGTGTGAAAATGATGAGGGAAAGAGAGAGAAGGTAAATGGGAGGTTATTGTAGCTCTTTTGTGAGGGTTTTTATGAGGTGGTCGGCTGGTTAGGCGGAGAGGGATATTAGGGCACGGTAGCTAAATGGTGTTAAGAGAAGTGGGATTGGGCTTTTCTTGTTTTCTTTTTTTAATTTTTTAGGATATTACAACCTATCCCCTTAAATAAAAATTAGTCATCGAATTTTAGTAAATCTTAAATTACTTATCGAAAAGTTTCGAAAAGTTCTCTCGCATTTCCTCTTCGAGCTCCCAAGTAGCTTCTTGCCCACGATGATGCTTCCATGCCACATTGACCATGAGTATGGTCTTATTCTTGAGATGCTTCACTTGATAGTCTATGATCTCTATTGGTTGCTCTACATATGTCAAATTCTCCTTGATATTCGGCTTCTCAATTCGAATCACATTAGCCTTGAACATACTTTCGGAACATTGATACATGAAAAACATTATGGAGTCTTGCATAAGAGGATGGTAGTGCTAACTTATAAGCCGCTTCACTAACTTTCTCTAAGATTTCAAAAGATCCGATATATCTTGGTGTTAACTTTTCTTTCTTGCTAAACCTTATTACACCCTTATTTGGTGAGACTTTGAGCATCACATAGTAACCAACTTCATAAAGTTGCTCTCTTCTTTTTAGATCCGCATAGCTCTTTTGTCTACTTTGTGCCGCTAGCATCCTTTGCTTGATAAGTTTCACCTTGTCAACGTACATGCGGATCAAATTCGGTCCAAGATATCTTTCTTCTCCGGTTTCACTCCAACATGTCGGAGAACGACAAGGTCTTCCATATAAGGCTTCAAATGGTACCATCTTCATACTTGAGTGATAACTATTATTATAAGCAAATTCCACCAAAAGAATGTAGTCATTCCAATTTTCATGCCAATCTACGGCACAAGTTCTAAGCATATCTTCAAGAGTTTGAATTGTTCATTCACTTTGACCATCGATTTGAGGATGAAATACCGTGTTAAAATTTTGTCTTATTCTAAAAGCATTTTGGAGACATTTTCAAAATCTTGAAGTAAATCTTGAATTTCTATTTGAAACAATAGCAGTCGAGATTCCGTACAAACGAATAATTTTATTCACAAAGAGCTTCACCATGCTTTCCATGGATCGACTCATTTTCGAGCCGACTTCGTCAAACGGTCCACTACAACCCAAATTGCATCAATGCCCTTTCCGAGTTCGGGGTAGTCCTACTACAAAGTCCATAGAGATACTTTGTCATTTCCATTGCAGAATAGATAAGGGTTGTAACTTGCCACAAGACCTTCGGTGTTTCATTTTGACTTGTTGGCAAACTATACACTTAGCTACATATTTGGCCATTTTATTCTTTATGTCTTCTCATCAAAAAGTTCTTTGCAAGTTCTTGAACATCTTGGTACTTCCGAAATGAATGGAGAATTCGGACTTGTGATACTCATTCAAAATCTTTCTTCTTAGCGCTTTACCTTTTGGTACCCACAAACGGTTCTTATATTTAATTGCTCCATGTTCGCCATACTTCAAGTGGTTCCTTTCCTTTTCGCATACATTAATCATTCTTGCATATTCCAGATCTCTTATTTAAGATTTAATAATTCTTCTCACTAGGCTTAATTCAATCACATGATGATCCTTCGATCATAAATGCTTGGGGTCCATTGCACTATACTTTCTACAAGATTTTACTTGTGTACACTCAAACATCCAAATGATCCTTCTCATTTACGACTTAGTGCATCGGCTACTACATTAACCTTTTCGGAATGGTAATATAGCAAACTCATAGTCCTTAAAGAACTCAAACAATCTTCTTTGCCTCATGTTCAACTCCTTTTGGGAGAATAATACTTTAAACTCTTATGATTCGTGTACACTTCAAAATTTTCACCATACAAATAATGGCGTCATATCTTTAATGTGAATACCACCGCCGCTAGCTCTAAGTCATGAGTTGGATAGTTGACCTCATGTTTCTTCAATCGCCGAGAAGCATATGCAACCACCTTGCCATATTGCATGAGCACACAACCTAATTCGGTACCACACACATCACTATAAATGACATATCCTCCACTTCCCGAAGGAATGACTAGAATTGGTACCATGGTGAGTCTTCTCTTAAGTTCTTGGAAGCTTGCTTCACATGCTTGTGACCATATGAACTTCTCGTCTTTTCTTGTTAACTTTGTCATAGGTGCAACTATATTGGAGAAATATTGGATAAACCTTCTATAGTATCCGACAAGTTCCAAGAAACTTCTAATTTCGGTCACATTCTTGAGCCTATTCCAATTAGTCACTGCTTCAACTTTAGCCGAATCCACGGTCACTCCATGCCTTGATACAATGTGTTCAAGAAATATTACTTCTTCAAACCAAAATTCACACTTAGAAAATTTGACGTAGAACTTGTTTCTTCTCAATGTTTTCAATACAATGCGAAGATGTTCTCGATGCTCTTTCGGACTTGATGAGTAGATGATGATGTCATCCACAAACACGATCACAAATTTGTCCAAGTATGAACGTTTATTCATCAAATCCACGAATGCAGTGGGCGCATTCATTAGTCCAAAAGGTATAACAAAAAACTCATAGTGTCCATACCTTGAACGAAATGTAGTCTTGGTAACATCTTACTCGGCTACCCTTAATTGGTGGTAGCCACTCCTTAGGTCGATTTTGAAGAAAATCGACGCTGACGATAATTGATCAAAAAGATCATCAATCTTTGGCAATGGGTACTTGTTCTTTACTATCACCTTGTTGAGCATCCGGTAATCAATGTCCAATTTTAAAAAGTCATCCTTCTTCTTAACAAAAAACACTGGTGTGCCCTATGGTGAGACACTTGGCCTAATAAATTCCATGTCTAAAAGCTCTTGCAATTGAGTCTTCAATTCGTGCATCTTCGCCGGGGCCATTCGGTAGGGCGGTTTCGAAATGGGTGCGGTATTCGAAAGTAGTTCAATATTGAACTCAATTTTCCTTCTTGGTGGCAATCCCGCAATGTCTTCCGGAAAGACATTAGAATATTCTCTTACCACATTCAAGAATTCAAGTGCCTTGGATTGTGAATCCGTCTTGATAACACTTGCTAAAAATCCTCTTGCCCCCTTTTTTATCATCTTGTTTGTCTTAATTGTTGAAATTAGCACTTTGACTTCCTTAGAAGGAATTCCCCGAATCATTGTGGGTTTTCCATGATGGTCACCTACAAAAAAAATTCTTTACAATACATGCGAACATCATTATAGGATAAATAATCCATCCCTAAGATTACATCATAATCTATCGTGGGAAGCAATATGAGATCACATGAAAAATTATTCCTATCTATTTCTGTAGATACATTGGGGACATATCTCCTAATGATTATCATTCCGGTGGGAGGCACTATTTCTAATTGACAATTAGTAACTAGAAGCTTTACTTTTAGCATGCTAGTAAATGCATGAGAGATGAAGGAATGTGTTGCATCTGAATCAAAGAGAACATTTGCACAGTGTCCGGCAATTAGAATATTACATTGGATCACATCATTTGCTTGGATGGCTTGATCAATTTTCATGGCAAACACTCTTGTCGGCGCTCTTGATGGATCCATGACCATCTTCTCTTTGTTGCGGTTGTCCTCACTCTTCTCCAAGCAATCCCTTATGTAATGACCCGCCTTTTCACATTGTAAGCATGTCCCGACCCTCATGCGACATTCTCCGGGATGGTACCTATCACATATACCTTTTCCTTGCCTCTTTTTCTTTGGAGAATGAAAAGGGACTTTTCTTGGGCTCTTTCCTTAAATTTTTCCATCGTACTTCTTGATTGATTTTCCTTTAGCATTCATCCATTTTTTGTACTTCCCCTCATGTTCAGTGGCAAGTTCTACCGTATCATTTATGGTGGTACAACGATCACTCTTCACCCAAGGTTGCAATCCGAGATGCAAACCATTAATGAACTTCTTGGTCCTTCTAAGTTCATTTTCATTGAGCTCCCCATACTTTTCTAGCCTTAGATAGCTGTTAAAGTATAGGTCCACCGTCATGTTGCCTTAGACAAGATTGAGAAATTCGTCACTCTTCTTTTTCTTTACGTGATCCGGAAAGAAGCGAGCCTCGAATACTTCCATGAAGCTCTCCCAATCAACCTCTTTCTCACTCTCGAAAGTAGTCTTCAAGAGTGCCTTCCACTATGCCTTAGTTTGGCCGCAAAGGCGATGTGTAGCATACATCACCTTGTGGTCTCCGTGGTATCTCATGACCTTGAGGATATCTCCTATCTCTTCAATCCATGATTCGGCCAATTCTGACTCTCATTCTCTATCAAACTTTGGAGGTTGGAGCCTTGGGAATCTCTCAATGGAGTAATCCAGTTCATTATTCCTTTGGGTATTTTGTGCCGCTCGAATTAATTCATCAAGGAATGCATTCCTCTCATGCTCCTCATCAACAATTGCCCGTCTTGGTGGCATCTACATTCACAATTAAATAAACATAACAACATCATTAGCAGGGAGAGCATGTAACTTTGGTTCGGTGGCACCTCATGACGATTGCACATGGACTTTACACAGACATTTTACTTAGACATTTTAGCCAATCAATGGCTTACATATCCTAAGACTTAATACACATGAGCCAAACTATGACTTTGATACCAACTATAACGCTCCCAAAATTCGGCCCCAATTTAGTTGTCAAACCCTAGGCGGTGCTACTTGACATGACCTAATTTCATAAAAATATTATAGCGGAAAACATAATAATCATAAAAAGTTCAATAACATATAGACACAGCGGAAGATTTCATAGGTAAATAAAACAAAACTCAAGATACATAACTAGCTCACGTGCACGTAGGCTTTAACATAAGATCCAACATAGAGTTCAAAATACATAAGTGAGTTCGTATAATGTGAATCACTCAAAGGCCTATAGGCCATACATACTTGACTCTTATAAGAGTTCATCATCATAATATAAAAGAATAAAATATAATTTGATCAATCCATGTACAATGTCATCTTCATGAGGTCCTCGTCGTCGAACCTAAGCCTTGTCCATACATCCACGGATCCATTGGGTGCAGGGGATTACTTCCGTTAGAGTATGTTGAAGCTCATGCATGCTATAATCCTATGACATAATATCTACATATCATGGCATATGCATATAATCATCATGATACATAAATCATATGCACGCTATGAGATACTTATGCACACTATATGGCATATTAACATATCATCATGGCAAGATAAGATAAACATGTAACATCATAATTATTATGTCAAAGCATATCATCACTTATCATCATGCTAAGGCATATCGTCATTTATCTTGTTTTACTTTAACATCTTCTTACATAACATCTTACGACAAGGGACATACATTAGCATCCGATTGGTGCTTTCATCATTATCTTCGTCTTTATGTCTCAAGTCATCTTTGAAAAGTACATACACACGTGTAAGACTTTACTTCTTAGGCTTCGGTCCCCTTGAAGTACAAACATAAGTATAATACTTTACTTTCTACTTTACATCATCTTTTCATCTTTTATCTTGATTAAGATAGCTTCTTATCTTGGTGATTGGAAAGACTATGTTGATTTGTGAGTACTTGGCTAGCTAGGCTAGGACGATTGTCCCATTTGAGTGTACAAACCATAGTGGGTAAGACTTTACTTCCCCGAAAATACATCACATAAGCTAGCAAGTGAAGACTTTATTCTCCTCCGCAATTACAACAAGACACTTTCATGCTAATCCATCTTTTAATTACATTCATCAATACATACAATCATTCAATGTGTGTTACACATTTTAACCCTATTTAAGGTCATACATACTTCAATCATACTAAGTGTGGACATTCAATCATAACCAAATCATCAGCCCCAAAATGGACGACCGCTTTACTTTCGATCAACTGCTGGAGCAATTTATCGGGCGATCGATAGGGTTTCGGGCGATCGATATGGTCCTTTCGGGCGACCGAGTTGACTGTCGATTCGATCGCTAATTCCAGATAGCAACTCAACGACTCTCTAAATCGGATGACCGTTGTGGTATCGGTCGATCGTTACATGACTTTCGGATGACCAACCTGAGTGTTGGGTCGATCGCTAATTCTAAGAGCAATGACTTTTTTAATCGAACGATCATTTGGGGTATCGGTCGATCGTTACATGACTTTCGGACGACCAAATTGGGTGTTGCAGTCTTGTAAGAATCGGACCGAACATCGACTCGAAAATGTCTCCGTTTCAGGTCGAACCGATCGGATCGTTCGGTCGGACCGGATAAGAATAAAATATTATAATGATAAAAAAAATATGTTAAATCAAATCACATATTGTCCATAATCATATAAAATAACATCATAAGTTAAATTTAAAAATTATTACATACTAATTTAGTAGCTACTAAATTTATATTAATATTTAGTAATGTTTTAATATAAAAATTTCATATAAAAAATAAAGTTATGATTTCAATATTTGTTGAGTACAATATATGTATTATATATTAAATTACTATAAAACAAGAACAAAAAGAAAAATACATAGATAAAATAGTTTAGTATTATAAATAAGAAGTAAGAACAAATTAATGAATAAAAGTTGTACAAATAAATAATGATATCAAAAGAGTAAAAGATAAAGTTAACTATTGAATGAGGAAAAAAAAAGAAGATAGTCCCACGTTGAGGATACTAAGAAAGTGAGAACAAGACAACCAATATAAAATGGGCCTAAGAGGTGATTCTGGGCCAAGGTAATTATATTGTTAAAAAAATAAATATTTTATTTGGCCGGTTCATCCAGACCGATTTTGGCCGGTTCATCTCGGTTTTGATCAGTTCTCACTAGTTTTGACCGATTCGAAGCGATTCAAAATGGTCCAATGGCACTTCTGATTTTGGGGTGAGCCAAGGACCATTTTAGTAATCGGTCTGACTGGCAGGTCTGGTCCGATCGTGACAACAGTGGGGTGTTGGGTCGACCGCTAATTCCAAAAAGCAACGGTTCTCCGAATCGGACAACCGTTGGGATATCGGTCGACCTTTACTTAACTAAACAACCGAACTGGGCATTGGATCGACCGCTAATTCCATAGAGGAACGACCTCTCCATAACAGACGTCCGAATGGGTTTCGAACGACCGTTCGACAAATGTCGAGACGAATTCGTTTCCAGAACGATCGACCGTTAGGAAAATCGATCACCCGTTCTGGGCCGACAGAACACATACTTTTACATTCTTTCTTTCAACTCATGCATGTCTTAACATATTGAGCACATATTGGATTCCAAACATCATATATATAAAACATTTCTCAACATTCTTATCATGCTAATAATGAAGTAAATGTGATTTTCACATAAATACATTAATCATGCTAATCACAATTCATAAATGTACATGAGTATTAAACAATTTCATAATGGGCTAACATAAATAATAATAAACATTCTCATTCTAGATATGATTAACAGTAGAGCTTTAATCTTAACCAAACAAGAAACATCTTAATGCAAATATGAACTTCCCTAATCATGCATCTATAAGACCTAGTTTGGTCTTACAATCCCTTAATCCAAGCATCATCACATCATTAAGGGTGATTAGGGAGATTGAATCCTTTCAAACATACCTTGATTAGCAAAGCCTAAACCTAGCTTCTTTCTCTCCTTTCTTCATTTAGTTCCCACCACCCTCTATCCTTCTAGTGCTGCTGTCCACGAGCTCTCTAGGAGTTACTACAGTGAAGATAGGTGTGAGGGACAATGCTAGAGTGTGTTAAGGGCATGGTTGTCAAACTCGGCCCGGCTCGGTCGGTCGGACCGGTGTCCGGGACCTAAAACGGTCCACGGTCGATCGAAACTCGGGGACGGATTTGACCCGATCAAATCCGGTCAAAACTCGAGTTCAACAGGCCAACCCGACGGGTTTAACCGACTCGGCCGGGTCAATTGTTGAAATAAAAAAAATCAAATATAAACAGAATTATTAAAATATTTAGACATATTATATATATTTCATGAAATTTATATTTTAATGTCCTCTTGTCACATATATAATTGTTTTCACTATTTTTTTATTTATAATTACCTCAAAAGATTTTTTTATTTATATTGATGTCTTAATTTATGTTAATTTATTATATTATTTAATCTGAATTATTTTATTTTACTTTATTATACTATATTTTATATTATTATTAAATAATATATTATATGTTAATAAGATTATAATAATCTCTTTAACTTATTTTATTTTTTTATTAATATATATTATCCGATCCGATCATCCGGTTCGACCCGATCCGACCTAACCCGTTGATCAATCTGGGTCAACGGTCGGGTCGGATCTTATAACATTGGTTAAGGAAATGAGAACAACTTTACTGTAGCAAAAATGGCTTCTTCTTTGTTGTTGGCCGTGTGGAAATGATGAGGGAGAAAGAGAAAAGGTAAATGGAAGGTTACTATAGCTCTTTTGTGGGATTTTTATGAGGTGGTAGGCTGGTTAGGTGGGGAGGGATATTAGGGTACTGTAGCTAAATGGTGTTAAGAGAAGTGGACTTGGGCTTTGGTGCGGTTGGGCTTTTTTGTTTTTTTTTTATTTCTTAGGATATTACAATTTAAATATTAGGTGATGTAAAATCTGATCCTTATTAAAATTAGCATGTTCCTCAAATACCTAGTCTTTTGATTCACCACTAAATAGTTATTAAATTATTACGTAGTTAGTTATTATACTTTAAACTTGTCAATATATATTTTGCCACCTTAGGTTACACATTAACTAATTCTAAAAAAATTAAATCCTAATTTTTTTCTAATATTTAAGTTGGTCAGAGGGATAGGACAATCATATGCTTATATGACTATTGATCTCTTAGTCTTTCAATAATTATTCTTAATCTATTGTATTGCATTGCGAACCATTAATTGATTGTATTATTAGTTCCGGGTGCATTTACTCTTGAGCTGCGTTCGGCAATGGAAACTTCTCGGTGAATAGTTAAATTGATAGATTAATTCGATGTGTGTTTAGATGAAATGAGATGTAATTACGAGGAACGATGATGTGATAGAAAAAGTAAATATGATAGTTTAATTTTAATGGGATGTTTGAATAAAAATAAGTATTATAAATATAAAATATAATTTTATTTAGAAATTAAAAATAACAGTATAATTTAATTTTTTAATTAAAAATATTTAAATATATATATTATTTAAATATAACAAAATAATTTTAATAACTTATATTTAATGGAATATTAATTTTTTAAAATTAAATAATAAATAATATTATATTTATCCTTTATTATAAATATTATATGTATAATAAATAAAATTTTATATATAAGAAAGGTAAAATAAAGAAAAAATTAAAAGAAAAATTATTGCAAAATAAAAAAAATCATGAAAAAAAATCTAAGGTCACGTGATCTGATTCCGCCCTCATTTAATGCGACCCGGTTCTACCTGATTTCGATTGTCAAATGCAACCTTGATGAAAGACCCATCAATAACTTCTAAATGAATAAAATATGAAATTTCAAGAACACGATTGAGTCGAACGCTATATTATCGTTACTAGATGCTAAGGATTCATTCAAAAGTGAGAGATGTATCCTTCCCTCAAAGGAGAGTATTTGTCTTGGTGGTCCACTACTGATATATGACATGAATCTACATTGTTCATACTAAGTATCTTATAATAAGGTATAAGAAGTTGAAAATTAATTTCCATTGATTAAAGTAATTTTATCAACTCATTAAACATTGAATATTTGTTTTAATTGGTGTTGCATTCATCGAAATCGCTTTAATCATTGGTGTGTCCTAATTAAACATTTAATTACTAGTACTGTTTCTTCATTGATATCAATTATGCTATGTACTTTTATGTTAAATGACATATGACTTAATTACATCACATGCTACTTTCTAATACGAGTTCTTTTTTCATTGTTATGGATTATCACACATTGAGAGTGGACTTATTATGTATTTAATTTAGGAACTATAGTGATTTTTCATGTCTAACTCTAATATATGAACTTATCGTATGACACATATTATACCGCACTTTTCACTTCAATTCATATGTCAGATTATATTACTCTTTTTTTATTTTTTCTTCAAAATTTCTTATTTATGGAAAGACTATGCATGAACAATCTTATTTTTTTAATGTCTAAATAAGAAAAAAAAAACTAAAGGCCTCCTCTTTTTTGAATATTTCTAAGTTTTTATAATTTTTATATTATATTCTTTTCTAAACATTAAAAAAGAAGACAACTCATTAATAAAAATAAAAAAGTAAACAAATGACTGATTGACTAAAGTGAAAAATGCGATATAATTTAGGAACATCCTACGATAAATTGATATATTAAAGTTAGACACGAGAAATCGCTATAATTTAAAAAAAGTTTAAGAAATTAAGTCTAGTTTTTTACAGGACAGATGAGTGATAGATGGATGTAGTGCAGGAGGACAATGCTTCAACATGCACGTAAGTTTAAGTATATTATTGCTTTTTTTCTTATTTTTGTCATATGAACTTTAATATAATAAGAGTGATATTTTCCATCAAGTAGTTTGTAACAGCTCATCGACTTTCCCTTAATTATCAATTTTTTATTTTTTATCGCTTTATAATTTTTTATTAACCATGCTAGTGTATCATACTTATTGGGCCGTCTCAAAATTAAATTGATTTTTATCACGTGACAGAGAGTATTTCGAGACATTTGCATCATTATCTCTTTGGTTGCTTTTTTTCTTCTCCAATTACTTTTCAAATGTTGAACAAATAGAAGGCAGTGTAGTGCATTTGTTGTTTAATTACTTTTCACGATAATTGTCTTGAATTTGTTATTTCGTTTCTAATTTCAATCGGATATAATTACTTAATGTTCGTGGGCCATTGCATATTTAAATATTTTATAATTTGAGGTTGAATAACATTAAAATTATGACAATCTTGTCCTATTATGTTTGGAAATGAAAGGTGAAGAATGTGAATGAATAGTTTTTCATATTTAGTTCACATCGTTAAATAGAAGAAAAAGGAATAAATGTTAAGTAATAATTTTATTTAGACGATTCTATAATATATTTATATATTTAAAATTATAAATACATATTAAATATGTCTTTTCCCTTATTTTCATCTCAATTTGATGGTGAAAGAATTAAAGAAGAACGAAGAAAAATGATGAGACTTTTTCCCTCTGTTGCTCTCTGACTTAATTCAAATAAACAGAGGAAATCGATTCTTCTTCTTTGTCTTTCCATTAATTCTCCTCCTTTCACCCCGACCAAACAAGGTCTAAAAACTTATAATAATATCTCAATTATGATACATGTGTCAAACTTTGGAGCATTCTATCTCACATATGATATTGACAATGTTTACTATTGTCAACTTTGAATTTAAATAATAGTTTATAAAATATAAAATTTTAAGTTTTATCTTTATAATTTGAGGTAGGGGTGTTCACGGGTCGTGTTGGACCCGACCCGTAAATAAATCCGACCCGACCCGACCAAATTTGGTCAGGTCGGGTTGGGTTAGAGGTCTTTAGGGGGCCAAATCCGACCCAACCTGACCGGATTCAGGTCGGGTCAGGTGGTTACCCGACCACCCAATTTTTTTTTCTTACTATTTTTATATTTATTTAATATTAAAAATATTGTTTTATATTTATTTTAAATCATAAAATAAAGTTTTAAACCATTTAATGTTATTTTTATACTTAAAAATATTTTATTTAAATTTTAAAAAAAATTAAATCAAATATAAGTTTGAGTTTAAATAAAATAAAAAATAAAAAACGGGTCATTTGAGTCGGGTCGAGTCATCTCGGGTTGGAAAAATCCAATCTGTACCCGACCCGACCCATGGTCAGGTCGAGTTCAGATTGGGTCCGACCCGACCACCGATCCGACCCGATTTGGGTCGGGTCGGGTCATCGAATTCGTGGGTCGACCCGACCCGCTGAACACCCCTAGTTTGAGGACATGATTATTGGTTAGGATAAAATTGAGTGACATCTATCATCCATCTATTTTTAATTATTGAATAAAGTTATATAAATTACATTTGACATCTTTCATTTTGTTCATAAAATATTTGATGTGACGAGTAAAAACAGAACGAACATTATGTTTCTCTTTTCGTAAGTGACATCCCCAATTAATTTTTTTGTTATACTAATGCCACAACCAGTTGATCAATCCAATATTATTAACTTATTATTATAACCGGATTGTAGATTAAACTAATGCGTAAACTAAGTCGTTGTTTTTAATAAGTTAGATCGATATATCATATATGGTCGGACATGATGTTTAAATAATATTATTTATAACTTTGTTTTTGAAATAATATGATTAAGCCTAAAAAACAATAGAATAAATTCAAATAAGAACGTCCAAATTTTAATATAAAGGACTATTCACACACTATCAAGAAGTATTATTTTCAAATAACATTAAGTTTTAAAATATTTTAAAACATATTTTCTTTTATTTTTTTCTTCATCCATGATCATATCTCCAGTCACTTTACATCTTTCATTATCGTTTAATGTTATTGCTTATCCCATTTATTACAATTCATTTCCCACTGATTGATTCTTTCTCAATTTGTTTTCTACCCTGCCTACCTTATTATTTTACTCTCTTCTCCTTTCTATATTTATTTTACAACAGTTTCTTCCCTTTTTTTCTTTATTAATTTCCTCTCTTCTCGCTATTTTATTATCTTTCTAAATATCTTATCTCATTTATTACATTTTGTTCTTCTTCTTGTGAATGTTTAGTCTCTACTTGTCGCTTCTTTAATTAGTAACCCTTCTTACCTTAATTATTTTCCTCTCTCTCTCTCTTCTTTGCTTTTTTATCTTTCATTCTTTTCTTTTTTTTCTCTCTATTTCATTTAATATATTTTGTTGAGCTTTTCTCAAATTTTTTTTAAAATTTGAAATTAACCTGACTCATTGAATTTTTTTCCGATTCGTTCCCATCCAAATTAATACAAAATGCAAGTGGAGATTGGAATTAATTTAGTATCGATTCATGATTAATCGAACCGGACCAATCAGCCCGATTTAAATTTTAATAACATTGATAAAATTTTAGTGCACTATTTCATTTATGGGGCCGAGAAGTGAATGCTGAAGAATAATCCCTCATAAATCCCCCAAAAGATATCCAATTAGGTGCGTGAATTAATTGATCCAAGTCACCTTTTCTTGAGAAATTAATGCCACAAAACTTAGGGCTCACAAGTCACAACCCGCCTCCTTGTGTTCACACTTGACACCATCGCTATTAATATTAATTAAATACAACATCCACAAATATTTTGCTTCGAGTTAGTCCTCACTTCTCTCAGGGCAATCCTGTCGCATAATTTACATGCGGTGATATTGGACAACCATCTTATATTCCTAGTCAATTTAACTTTTTTTTTCCTTTTGAAAAATGAAAAGTTGGTTCAACAATAGGAAATATTGAAATAAAAAATTAAATTATAAAAGAACTCGAATATTTTGAGCCATTTGTTTAAGAAAATGGTGCTGATTAGACCTTTTTCTTTTCCCAAATGTCATAGGAGGTCATCAATTGATTAATGATGAATCTAGTGAAACAACGGGACCCATAAACCACGTGATGGATGCGCCCCCGACCACGTGAACGCGCCACCGTGTCCCCTTATGATTGGATGAACTCCTTCCATCTTTGAGCGTCGTATTTGTATTGTCAATATTGTCACCTTTCAGCCAATCGTAATTAGGTTCAATTGTCAGCGAAGTTGAATCTTATTCGCTCGATCATAAAGTTGAATCTCATTCGCTAGTTCACGTTAAGTCTTAAAGTCATCATTTTTGTTGAAAAATAAGTTATTACTATTTTATTTTTTATTTTTAAATTAGTCGAGTATTAATAATTTCGGACAACGAAATCCTTTCGTAATCCCGATTCCACGTAAAAAAAAAAATATCGTCACCTTTCTGCATATCTTACAAATATATTTGATTAACACTTCTAATATAATAGCTTATGCAAATAAAAAATAAATTATTGAAAAATAAACTATTTATCATCTAATTTTTTTAGTTAATTTTAATATTTGAAAAGTGACGTCAACGATTCAATTCACGCGATACTAAAAAGCACAATTCATAAATTAGAGATCGGACAATTATCAAACTTAACTAATTCATTTAGATCGTCTCGTATCACGTATTTAATTATGAAATTCTTAACAATAACTTTTTATAATCACATAAACTCAAATTTGATATCTTATTTAAATACGAAAAAGTCGTTTACTACTCCACTCCAATCATCTAAATTTTTTTTTTATTAGTATACTAAGATAGTAAACTCCGCCTATATTTTATAGCCGGTCCCAAGCCCGGATAAAGGAGGAGGATTGTGTTAGGCCCCGACAGCCAACATAAAATCATGTCGAATCTTATGAACATGGATCAACGAATATAGCGTCGTATGATCCATGTAGCCGACCCCACCTAGTGGGATAAGGCTTTGTTGTTGTTGTAGTATACTAAGATAGTACTTTCTTTTCAATTTAAATCTATTCATATTTATAAGTATTATCATCTAGATAATTCTGCATGTTGATAAGTATTGTTTCACACCCATGATGGACTACATTTTCGCTGCGTCCAACCTCACCAGATTGTTGAAGGACGATTTGATATGTGCATCACAGTTCAGTCGCCGTTAATATAATAAATGTCAACTGAATGCACCACGCCAATCCATTTCGATCTTATATTTTCTGTAACTCATCAGTGACCAGCTTACCATTTTTTTATATGTACACACGATAAAATTCATTTGTCGTCGTCAATATTATTTCAACGCATATACATAATTACGAGGTCTAATTTAAGTGACAAACAATTTATTTTGGCAATATCTTAATTTCTTTTATTCTTATTCTTAAGCAGCATCGTGGCCGTGAATTAATGTACTTACATTTAGGAATATATTATATATCCATTAATTGGGACTCGTTGGTTTCACTTAATTAATACCACCTCATGTATGATACGATCGACCTTCTGTTGCAGGCTTGCCATTGCCATGCCTGTGAAGGTATCAATAAATTTGGCAGTAAGTTATAATTTCTTCGTGGGGTCATTAATTATTCTCGTTTAAAAATTATTAAGATTATTTTTATATTTTAACTTTACTAACAAACTTTTTGCTACTGTATAAACAAATCATAGAATATATATACGCCATTAGGATTTCAGAACAAAAATGGATTAGGAAGAGTATATTAATAATTATATAACATTCGTATTTTATGTTATAGAAAGGATACATGTTAATATTCTTTTTTCGCACAACATACAAACTACTAACTTAAGACATTCTTCTTTATATCAATGATTCGATTAGACATATCCGTGTCCCTCGTCGTTTTTAATGGTCCGGAAAGTAACAATCGTTGACTCGTGCAACCCTTTGACCTTTATTAATTATAATTATATTCTAAAAATTAAGCTCAACCTCCATTATCACAAAATCAATTCAATTAATTTTCTTTGACAGTGTTTATTTTCGGAACTTGTCTAGACCTTGGATATAAAACTTTTTGTCAAATGGGTCAATTGAGAAGTTCTGATCATGTGACCCAAATTAACTTAACGTTCTTACCGGAGATGAGAACTTTACGGCAGGAGCTTGATTATTTTTTTTAGTTTTTTTTCTTTCAAATTTTTATTATATTTTATTAATAAGATACTACTAATTATTATTTAATCATAATATTATTCATTAAACTATTTTATATTAACTTAAATTATAATCATTTATAATATTTTATTTAATATTATTTTTTTTAAGCTTATAAAATAAATTCTTTAACTTGATATGAATATTTTTTATAATATTAATAGCACAATGAAAATAATAAAATATAATAATAATATTTTTCATAGATTATAATATTAACGTAAGTATTTTTCATAAATTATAAGATATAATATTAAAATAAAATAATTTATAAGTAATTATTTTAACTAAATAAATAAATAATAATTTAATTTATTATAATATCATACTTCATAAAATAATAAATTATATAATTAGTTATTACTTTTTATCAAAATACCTACTAAAATTTATTTATCAAATTTATTTTCCAAATTTTTATCATTATATTTTTTTATTCGAACATCATATTTAAACTTATTTATCAAATTAATTAATTTTCGAGAAGTTAAAATTTTCGTGCCAAACTCAATCTTTTTAAGTATTTTTTTTTTAAAATGCGACTCCACTAGTTGTATTCAGCACTTACTTTAGGACATTTGAATGGCATCGATTTTATAAACAAAACACTGGCCGAAAAATTAAGATGCACATATAAAAATTATACGCACCTAGTCTCTTATTCCATCGCGCATTAAAAAAAATTACGCGACACCTTAATATTCCTCTATTTTATATTAGGGGATCATATAGAGATTTCGGTATTTCGTCATAAAAATATAAAATAACAAGATTAGTTAACCGTTTAAATTAATAGGACGAAAGAACACAAATCATTAAACATGTAAAGTAAATAATTTACTATGCATCATATATAAAGAAAAAAAAGAAACACATACAACATAATGTTATCTTTTGTCACAAACCAAATCTCAATTGATTCTACGCCGCATATTTTCCCACAACCATATATTTTTTATATATAATGCCAAACAATTGATGGAAGACACAAGTAGTTAGAACAGCATTAAATTTTGCTTAAAGATCAACATCTATCACTTATTTAAACCCCCTGACAATCCCACATAACTACCACAAACCTTTTCATCTCATTATTTATCTCTGGAATAAACATACAACTATTCTTCTTTTCTTTTTAATGATAGGGTTTGTGTTCATAACAGATGGAACTATTTAGTGGACATGGGGATCTTTGATTTGATGGAAATTTCACTTCAAGATAAATTTATGATTCATAGAGACGTACAAGTTAAGTGGAAATAAATATAGTATTATCTGTAACAATTAAAAAAATTTTATAAAAATCAGAAGGGGATAAAACTAAAGGGAGCTAGCCAAATATGTCTACATATTATATACTTTTAAAAAAATTATTAAGTATCAAAATTTCGAAAGAAGTGAGGCATTTCTTAGTTCGTAGGTGTAAGAATCAATGCATTCATAATAGGATCATAGATCGAAAGGCTAATTGAGTCACGATCCAATGGGTTCAACGGAATTGAATTAAATTTTATTAAGATAATATTTTTATAATAATCTTTAATATAAATATCATAATTAACACAATATAATATATAAAACAATAATAACAAATCACTAATATTAATGAATTAATATGAAAAATATTATATATTTATGTTTAAAAAGTAATGTGTATTCACAATCATAGGCAATAATATTATATATGTGTGTTTATGTTCATAATTTATATAATACTAGTCATGCAATATTATATATTTTTAATTTTTTATTAGTATATTTTTAATTCTCCTCCCATAATTATTTTCAATTTTTTTATAATTTCTCATTTAACATTTTTCCATTTTCGAAAGCAAAATTTTTATACTTTACAATATTTTTACCTTAATTATTTATTTTTATTTAGAGTTGACTAATTTTATTTCTCAAAATATCTATTGTGCTTTTAAAGATAATGCTTACTCAAATCAAGCTTATTATTAGTATTATCAAATGAATTAACTTTCTTATTATTTATTTTTACTTTCTCATTTTTCCTTCTATACTAATTGTTAAGTTTCCTTTTTTTTCTCCTATCGTTTTTCAAATCTTTTATAATTTGAGATTCTCTCTTGCATAATTTTTTTATTTCCTTTTTGTATTAACAACTTTCAAATTCTGTTTTAATACTTTCATTTTTCTTTTATTTACTTATTTTTTATTCAAAAAATAAAAAACCGTGTTGAACTCAAACTACTGGTTCAATCAGATTTTTTTTGTTCTATCTGGTTCATTTTGATTTTTCATCAAAATTGAGTTATTACATCGGTATGAATCGAACTCGATCAGATCCGGGTCTTAAAATATTGATAAGAATCCAATGGATTCACCTCTACTTGACTCAATTTTGACTGAATATTGGATATTTTTCAATGGAATAAAAATAATATAATATAGTATTATTGAAAAGTAAATAAATTTTTACTCTCACTTATGTTTAGTTCATAAAGAATATAACTTGGAAATATAATATTATAAATAAAATAGTTAATTATAAATCATTGATGCTTGTTATAATAATAATAAAGTAGATGGATAAATTATAAAAAAATATGGTTGAAAAAAGTTGAAAATAAGAGAATATAAATCTTCGTGTTTCAGAAGAATATTTACATTTTCATAGTGGGTTAAAAATTATGATTATGGAATTTTCATTTTTTAAAAAATAAGGTTTAATTAATTTAATCCTATTTTACGTTATATTTGATTATGATTGGAACATTCTGCTCCAACCAAACGGCTCGTTATAAGTTAGGATTGGTACCTATCGAGTTTTCTGATTGGGATAATATGCTTGTTATGATTTAATTATAATTTATCTTTTGTAAAAAATATTATAAATTTAATATTTGTTAATAAACATTATTATAATTATTTTAAAGGCTTGATCTTATTATATATCGTTAAAAAATATTCATATATAGTATATATTTAACACAATATTTATAACATAATAAGAAAATAATTATATTTGACCACACATTTTTATATTATGATATTAAATAATTGGGTAAAAACCGGATTGAGACTCTAGGAGGATTCTGGATTCAATGTCAATTTGAAATGAGAGTTTTTGTATAACCAAATTTTCGTCCAAATAATTTTTTTATTAGTTTTTTCAAAAATTTGTTCGAGTTGGATCGAGTCACCCGCCCATTTTTTTTAAAAAATATTATTATTTAAATTATTTAATATTTATTTTAAAACAAAATTAGTTTTTCTCAATAATTTAAATATTATTTTATATCTTACATATTTTATTTCAGTACTTATAAAATTTATAGCTAATATTAAAATAAAAGGCAAACCAATAAAAAAATTTAAAATGATTAGGAAAACTTCATTGTGTACTTGACAAGTCGAATCGGATCGGGTCGACACCCCTACGTGCTTTATATATTTAACTTTTTATGTATATTTGACCCATCTTTAATTTCAGGTGAGGCTGGATAGGAATATGGATTGCTTAGCTTATTAGAGTAGGCCAACAAATTATTGAGTAAACTTTGAGCAATTTAGTTAGTGATTGGAGATCCACGAGTTAAAACTTATTTTCTTCAACACATAGTTTCGACAATGACTTGTGAGAAATGTATGTGCTTGGAAAATAGAGATCACACATGTGGCCCCAACATATGAGTACCTAGCTACCTTGGGTTGAAAATTTTGCACTACATTTATTTCTCATTAAAATTGATATAATGTGGAACTAACAAATCGATGACATTTACATTTACGGTCTTACAAATGGCATTCTCATTTTTAACATTATACATATTATTAAGTGCTAAAAAGCTAGTTATTTAATCGACAAGCAGTATAGTATATTTTACAAAGAAAAAGTCATAATAAATACCAAGTCGTTCTTATGTGGGTTAATTAATTAGTCAGAGCTTTATCTAATAAAAGACATCATAAAACTAAATTATAATTCAAAGATTACAATGTTTTCCTATATCATACGTATTTGCTTCAGGAGTACATTGGTCCCGGCAATTAACAAATTGATGGAAGCTGAAAATAGTTGCAACAAGCATTAAATTGCTTAAAGGTCAGCAACCTGCCACTTATTTAAACTCCCTCATAGCAACACATAACTCTCGGAAACCTTTTCACCTAATTAGCTCTGCCTCCCTCCCTCTCCCCCCCTCTCTCTCTCCTCTATAGCCCAGAGAGTTCTTTAGAATTATGGCCCAAAAGGTCATCTTTGTGGCAGTTTCTCTGCTCCTCCTCTCAGCCTTCGCGGATGCAATAAGGACCGAGCCAGCTGATCCAGTACTGAAGGGGACTAGTCCTGCTGTTGAGGTATATATATTCTATATACATGTCAAGCGTGTATATGAAATAAATTTATTGTGAGAGATCGGTCTTAAAAGTCTGCCGAGATTTCTAATATATAATTAATTCCACTTATGTTGCATCAGTTCTTTTTAAAGGAAAAGATGGGAAGCTCTGATCAAAATGGCATGGTTTGCAGGATATGAAGCACAAGGAGATGCCTGCAGAGAATATTGATGAGAGATCAGTGGATCAGGGGTGCGAAGGAGTTGGGAAGGAGGAATGCTTGATGAGGAGGACTCTGGCTGCTCACAGTGACTACATCTACACCCAGGACCATCATAATTAAACACGGCGATTAATCATTGATTAAAAGAATAATTTATTTCTGAATTTCTGGTGTCTGTTCCTTCTTTCTTTTTTTCCTTCTTTTTTTTTCCGGTGGAGGGTTTTGTTGAAAAGGAGACCACTTTGCTTCTTCTGTTTATGAACTTAAGCGGCCCTCCTCCGTTTATATCTTTTTTTTTTCTCCATATTTCTCCTCTTTGTGAGCAACATGTGTTTTGTATGTTGCTTTGATTGATCGAAGGAATCCCATGTATTTGGTTTTTGGGGGTCTTTTTTTGTTTTATTGGATTGTAAGGCTCTGGCAGTCAATAAATAAATAAATAAATAAGTTAAAAAGCATGCATTTTTCATGTCATGTTATGCACACGTCTTAAACAACTATATATATATCTCTTTATTTTTCGATATATTTCTCCATTAATAATTTAATTATTAGAGGATCATTGAAGGTAATAAAAATAGTATTTAAATTATTTAAGACAATAATTATATTTATTATTTTTAAAATTTTACAAACTTTTACACATTATTATTCTTCATAATAGATATAATAATTTTCTACAACTTATTATGATATAAAACTATTTTTTATTATCATGATCATCTAATTTATTAACAAAGAAAGATGAAGAGAGAAATAAAGAAAAGTATATATATATATATATATATGAATTTAATTCATTTCTAGAACATTTTTTTTACTTTGGAGATTCATCAATAATTTAAATAAATAATATATTTAAATGATGACATTTAATCATATACTATATGAATCGTTAATCGTTGGATCTAACAATCTAGATGTGCTAACATCTCTAAAGAATAGAAGGTGTTGTGGAGGTAAATTAAACTATGCTATTTTTGTGGTGTTTTATTAATAAAGATCGAATGGTAAATTATGGTTGAAGACACCATAGCGAGTTTTTATAGCGTGATGCTAAAAGTAAAATTTCAATGTCCATTAGTATTTGACTAATGGGGGGTCGAGTGTTGAAAGAACACTTTCCTATTCAGACGAGACTACCAAAAGTCGAAGTTAGTAGATGATTTGACATTTGCATGAAGTCGAAGTTAGTAGATGATTTGATTTGCATGCGGAATCATTTGGCTTTGCTGTCGGTGGCTTCGCCATGCATTTATGCGGGGGTGTGTCTCATCCACGTAAACCAAACTTAATTAATGCATTGCTGCTCTTTTTGAAATTAATCACTCGTACAGAGTCTTGACATCCCATTAATGAATAGTGTGAATGAATAATATAATAATTCGTCGTAAACAGGGATGGAAGTATGGAACTATAATCCAAGACTAAGACATTGTTTGACACCTACAAAAATTAGAATATTAAGTAGCGAATAATATTTTGATCGAGTTAAAATACTATTTCGAGTGTTTGTTAAATATTTTTTAAAAAAAATAACTTTAGAGGTTTTATGATAAAATACTACAAGTTACTCCTACCGCCTTATAGAGTATAGAGTATAATGATTTTATGTTTATTCTTATTATACCCTTATTTTTTAAATATAAGGTTTTGTTTAATTTTTTAAATATAATATATTATTTTTATTTAATATATCACATCTTTAATTTTACTTAAACTCAAAAAATCTTTTAATTTTTAAAAAATAATTTTTTGTACTAAAATATTGCTATTGAAAATAAAGTATTTTAAATAATTATTATGAATATGATGCTTATAATAATAAATTTAAATTATATTCTTATGTCTATTTTTGTCATTGTATAAGTATACGTTAGTTCAACCACTATATTTACTATATCAAATTTATAAGCAAATTGATCCATTAACTACTATTTTTTAATCAAATCGTTATCCTCTAATCGTTATAACTAATAGAGATAGTAACTTTAATAGAGCCTTCCGGTCGACATATATCCGAAGTGAAAAATACGTTGGCCTTTTTGGAAAAAAATCAATTCAATTCATCAAGAGATTCAATTTCACACTATAAAAGCAAATACTTATCTACATTCTATAAAATAAATAAGAAACGATTTAACATATACCGTGAAACAAAGTAAATAAGGAAAACATATATTAATTAATATATGTGTTGAATTAAAATAAGGAACGATTTATAAAACGTGTATTGTGTTGAATTAATTCACATCTTTCGCCGTTCGAACTTAAAGAAAAGCTACTCAGCTATGTGAGCGAACAATTGAGATTAAATCTGTAACTCCCGAGAATCCTGCATAAAAAGAAAAGAAAAGAAAATAAAAGGAGAAAAGATAAAGCCGAATAGAAAAAAGAAACAAAAATGAGAAAGATAGATTCAAATCTAACGAGAATAAAATCAGATTTTATTTGGTTCTCCAAGTGCCACACGAATTTGCTTTTTCCTCTGTAAATATGAATTCAAAACCACGAGGGCAAGGTTCCAAACTTCTTCATGAACGTGCTAGTCTTGCCCTTGTTTTGGTTCGTTTCCTCTCGTGCTTGACGGCGGCCAACCTTCACGTGCACAATCGGAGGATGTGGACGACGTCGGACGTACACCTGAGCCGGGAGGAATGGGCAGAAGAGGAAGAGGAAGAAGAATGATGAATTAGTTTCTCGGCCAAAAACTTGTAAGGTACGAAACTATGATAGATTCATCATAAAATTTTGATTTTAGGCTAGAAGCATACTCTAGTTGATCCCTAGTATTGGTTCTATGATTTATGATGTTGCATGATGCTGACCATTGTCGGAAAGTTGATTGAAAAGTCCCCGTTTCCACCATGACGCCTCTGCGCAATGCAGACCCGCCCCGAGTTCTCTGCAACTCGGCCTGGGCAGATCCATACTCAGACCAAGTTCATTTGAACTCGGCCGAGTTCGTCATTGTCGTAACCTCAGAGCTCTGCGACGAAGAACAACTCGACTCGGGTTGAGGATAACTCGGCCCGGGTAGTTTCCCGATGAAGTCGCATTCGGCCACAACTTTTGCCGAGCGGCCGACCGATTCATCAAATCAGCCGATTGACCTGTTAAGCACAAACCCGACCTGGGTGTGATCCGAACCCAGCTTGGGTTATTTCAGAGTTTTCTCGAGTAGACACCTTACGAACTCGGCCCGAGTTTCACCCGACTCGACCTGGGTGCCGACATAATTTATATTGATTTATTATCTTTTAATTCCTGAATTATGTGATTAATCCTGATTCAAGTATAAAGATGATTATGATGTTTAAACCTCTGATTTATTCTTCATAATCCTATTTTATAGTCTTGATTTAAGTCATATTAAAGATTAATTAAAAGCCGCAAGATAAAACACAAAAATCGTTAATGGAGAGCTTTGTTTATGATGGATTGGTGACGACCAAGTTATGAATTGATTTCGATCAGTTATGAGCTGACTACGATCAGTTATGAGCTGGTTCTGCCAGTTATGATGATGATTGACGGGTTGAGGCAGACCTTCCCGTGGGTTGAAATATACCCAAAATAAGTCAGAGATGAATAATAAGATGATGAAGAAGATGAAAACATATGAATAAAGGATCTTATTATGATTTGATTCTACTCCTTTATGATGTTTTGATTATGATATCTTATTCATATATCTCTATACATGTTTCTATTACCCTTATTATGATCATGATTTATATTCCTTATTATATGATAATAATCTTTTATAATTCATGTCTAGCATCATGATCTAATGACTGTATTTATCTTACTTTCATACTGAGTTGTAAAATTTATAGGGATGTTTTTCCCTACATGTTCTTAAATACAGGACCATGTCAAAATGATGAAGGTGATCAACGGTGACCGATCAAACTCGTAAGTAGTTGCACATGGTGTTTTGAGTCATTTAGATTATGGGATAGGTTTTATGTATTAGTTTTCCTTTAGACTCATATATAAAGTTCTTTATTAGTCTGCATTTTAAGATGTTATATTTTTTTTATTATTTAATGATGATTAATCTTCTGCTTTTACCGATGTTAAGTTGACCAATCAAAATCTTCTTTTTTGGTCAACATAATATACACTATGGATGACCTATAGCGTTTTCGAAATATATTCTGCTACGTGACAGGGTGCGATTTGGAGACGTTACAAAATCACATTCCAAGATTATCTTCTTCTATTCCCATGTGTGCAACTGCTGAAGCCCGCAGCGAAATTCGTACTAAGAATTAACACTTATCATTAAGTTCAATGTTGTTTTCTCAGACACGATGAGATACAAAAAAAATGAGAAAAAAGTTATAAAAATGATACATACTTGAATTATATAATCACCTTAAGAAAAGGAGTTAAGGAGCTATATGTGGTATTGGTATTAGCCTATCACTACAAGAAAAATGATATTTTCTGATGGTTTTGTCCGTGGCAAAATCAAAAGAATCCGTCAGAAATGGAAGTTTCAGACGGAAAAGATCTGTAGAAAATGAGGGTGTCGCAAAATGATTTCTGACGATTAGAAAAAATCGTCGAAAGTTCTGATGACTGCAACCGTAAAAAAATTATGACCTTCTAGCGGTTGCAACCATCGCAAATTTTCAGCGGTGCGACCGTAAAAAACTTTCGACGATCGCAATCGTTGCAAGATTTTTTAAAATATAAAAAATTGTCTGCCGCCAGGCGACCGATCCAGCCGCTCGCGATCTGATCGTGCCGCGAGCGGCCCATCGGGTTGCTTGGTGCCACGCGTGGGCGGCCGATCGGTCGCCTGATGCAAGATACGGCCGCCCGCACCTAGATCCGACTGCCAGGCGGTCGATCTGAAGAGGGAGATCGAGAGAGAGTGAGACAGTACCGGAGGCGGAGCCGGAGAGAGAGACCAAGTGAGTAGGAGAGGAAGACGGAGTTGGAGAGGGAGATGGAGATGGAGACATGGAGAAATATATAGAAATGTGAGAGAAAAATTGGCGGGAAGCAAATTAGAATTACCGACGGTCCTCATCGTCAGTAATTAAAAGAATAAATATATTATATATTATATGATATTATATATTACAAGATATTTAATTATTATTTTAATTAAATAATAAATATATTATATATTACATGATATTATATATTATATAATATTTAATTATTATTTTAATTTCTAGCTGTTTCGACCGTCGAAAGTTTCGATAGTTGCTTATTCGTCGAAACTTCAGACGATCGAGACAATCGGTAATTAAAATAATAATATAATATATAATATTTTATTTTATAATTCTCGATGGCCATGATCGTCGAAAATATCGACAGATAAGTATCCGTTGCAAAATTCGTCATAAATTGTGAAGGAGTTGTGCCCATCCAAAATGATCCGTCGGAAAATCCCCTTTTTCTTGTAGTGTATGTTTGGTATTATTAGCGATTTCATAAGCGGATAACGGATAACGATTTAAATAGCGAATAACGAATGATGATTAATGGTTGGCGATTCATTAAGGATATTAATAAATAAATAAGCATTTAGTAAACTTAATGGTAGAACTAAATGATGAATATAGAATGATATAATTGTACATATAATAAATTATTCAATTTAATTTCTTTACAAACTATATAATTTAATAAATAATTAATTAATATCTCAATGAAATAAAATAAAATTTTACAAGTAATTTTTATTAAAATATATAAAAATTTATATTTACAATAAATTTTGTATAGTTCATACATGATATGAAAATATTAATTTAATTTCTGTATCCATTTTTAATAAATAAATAATTTGTAATTAATTAAAAGAAAGGCGACTCAGCTATGTGAGCGAACAATAGAGATTAAATCACATTCCATGTTTATCTTCTTGTATTCCCACGTGTGCAACAGCTGAAGCCCGCAACGAAATTCGAACTAAGAATTAACACTTGTCATTAAGTTCAATATTGTTTTCTCATACATGATGAGATACAAAAAAGGAGGAAAAGAAAAAGAAAAGTTATGAATTTAGGATTTCTTAAATAATAATTTTAGATGATGTTGATAAAATAATAGTTGTACTAAGAAAATGATACATACCTGAACTATATAATCACCTTAGGAAAAGGACTTAAGGGTATTGGTATTAGTATTAGTATTAGCCTGTGTAAATATATATCTATCCTCTTGTTGTAAATATTATTTGAAAATTAAAAGTCTAAAAATTTTACATTTTTCCTAAAATAAATTAGACATAATCGTTTAACCTTAATAAAGTAACAAAGTACCCTTTTACAAATTCAATTACTGACTCCTCATTTAAAATAAAAATGTGAAGCAGGCCCTGCATTCAAATGGGCCAAGGCCTCTGTAACATTGAAGCATAGACCGAAACATGTTTTGGTCGACACGACCACTACATGAGTACGGCCACTGCGGATGGAGAGGAGTGGGCTTTTAAAGGCCTAAATAATTGGAGAAAAAGGGTCCACTAACAACCAGGGACCGAAATGGTTTTAATTGTTTCGCGGCATTTGTACTTTCGTCAGTGGTTCGGGATCGGCGCCGGCGGCGAGGAGGATGTTTCGCCGTAGAGGGTTTCTGTCGTTACCGGCGGTGATCGGAGCGGTGTTGTAAGTAATCTCTGGTCAGATCTCCATCGTTTGGTTCTTTCATTTGGTCGAGATGTTAATTTTGGGTGGGAATTACTCCCGTCCAGGGTAGATTCAGGGTTTGTGGGAATTTAGTTCCAAGAAATCTTAACTTGATTCGAACTGTTCAGTAGTTCTAAATATGTCAGCAAGTTAATTGATCTTTAGTAAAAAGAAACTTTTTTTTCCGAAAGCTAAAGAGGAACTTTTGATTGATCGAGTTGTCTGATCTGATGCTGGCGGTCTGTGATCATATTATGCTCTCACCAAAAAGGAAAAGACCAGGCATCTTCTGTAGGCGCATCGAGATAAATTATATTATTGATATTCGAATACTGTGTTCGACGCCACTCTATGTTTTGAAAAAGTTTGACCTCACTCTATATGCATCATATTTGTTATGAAATTTGCTCTCGAATCCTATTGTTACTCAACTTTTCCTGCGTTCAGGTTTAATTACAATGTCTAAACTGAATCTTTCTTTTTCCATTTCGTGATTCATTATGGAGAATTGGAAAACTGCAAAATACCAATTTTGGCTGTTTGACGTTTGTTATTAGGGGCACTGTTTGATGGTCTAGGGTTTAGGGGCCCAATGTAATTGGACTTGCATAACAATTGCATGTGCACTTTCGTGGATTCTTAAAATGAGCTTGATTAATCTAGCTATTAGAATCTGCAGTTTAATTAATTTCAGATAGTATGGTGGGGCCACCTATGTGAAACGTGAGAATAACTGAAACCAAGTTTTAGCAATTCACACACGGCTATCAAATGATGCAAGCCTTGGATATGAATATACATCACGACAGCACCGGGGCATAAAGTTTTGTGAAGAACATTTGAAAAATAATATCTGTATGTTTTAAAACTGTAAGGATGGCTTCAAAGTTTGAATAATCATCCACTTTGTGTTAAGACCTTGAAATTGTGGAGAATTACTAGTGTAGGGAGCAGAAGTAGAAATCTGAGTGGAAAAAGAAACAAAGAATGTGGAAAAGAAATACTTACTTTCTCTTCCAAGAGAGTGCATTAAGATTTTGCTGTTTTTTTATATGAGATACATTATAATCTCATCTTTCATTTCTGATGGAAACCATCTGGGTTGATTCAAACCTCCAATAATGAGAGCAGAACTAGCTGCACTGCTTGACCAGCAGTTGTACTGTCCCTCTTTTCTTTTATTTTTCAACCTGTCCATGTGTGCTTGAAATGGGAGACTGATTAGTGGGGCTACACTCTGGTTACCTTCAGAACGGTTAGATTATCTGATTCTTGACTAATGTTTCTTATCACTCTTGAGTTGTGTGCTTAATGATTGTTTAGGATTTTCTGGTTGCATGTTTGGTGTTAATGATGCAATAACCTTGGATGCTCGATGTAAATCTTGCTTGATGCTTCCATTCTTGTTTCTTGGAGTGGGTGTTTTTATATTTGTATATCTGTATAAATCATGTAACTTGTAATGTATGTAGGATTGGGGTTATTTCTGGAAAGGCAATTTTTGGGCCTCCTCTTGAGGAGTATTGGGCCAAGAAACTTCAGGAAGAGGCATCCAAGGAGGGCGATGCTGGCACCGGCAGCTGACAAAATGGAAATCATGTTAAACTTTTTTCATGCGAAGACTTGTTGTATGATAAAACTTTCACTTATTGTGAATTGTGCCTAATAATAGTGTGATAAGAAAGGGGGATGTAGTTCATATGCGATATAGTTCTTTCTTGCTCAAAATTTCTCAAGGTATGTGATAGAATTCATATGCTTGGGGAAAGAGCAACACCCCCCTTGTTGCTTGTTTGTTCCCTTTCATTTGCAAGCTGTATGTTTTTATTGATTACTCTTGTGCTTTTGTTGTGAATGCTTGCCGTGGGTTGTTTGTAGGATAAAATGCATCGCCTGTTAACATCTTTGCAGCCGAGATGCAATGCAGATTCCCATCCCGTAAGCATTTTCTTTCTCCATGTTCCATTTTATATCGAAGAATAACATGTAGTTGTCCATCCGCTCCTTGATTTTATGTAAACATTTGTATCTCTCAGGGGAAGGAGGTCATGGTGTGGTACTGTAGCACACTTATTCACTCGTACCTCAAAATATTTTGGATTCAAATTTCATCTTTATTTTTGTATTTATCTTTGTAAGCCCTTGAACCTCGTGTAATATTTCGACCTCTCCAGTAAACTGGCATCTGGTTTCTATTAAATATGACCTATTTAATTTTTGAACAAATTCATCCATCTCTCTGCATTTATTTTTTTGTCTGGAAAGCTATTAGCACATTAAAGATTTCTTCCTTTTTTTTGGTCCACTAGTAATTGCTACGTTTTTAAAATTTGGTTATGAAACAATTCTCATTAGAACCTAACCCGCGATCAGTGTTCATCAGATTGATCCCATCATCTCGATGACTTGATCCAATTCGATCACAAGCTGATGGGTGGTTTGGTCTGGTCGGATAACAGGTTGAGAAATTCCAACTCGAGTTGGATCCCTACTTTTTATTTTACTTTTTTATATTTTTATTTAACTTTAAGCTTATATTCGACGTAAAATTTTTAAAATATTAAAATAAAATATTGAAAAGTATGAAAATAATAGTTAGATATTTGAAAATTTTATTTTATGTTTTGAAATAAATGTTAAATAATATGTGTTATGGGGGTGCGAATTCACCCTCTATAACACATTCAACTCGATCCGATAATTTTGGTTGGATGTTAACTTAGAATGATACACCAAACAACTCTTAAAACCCAAGATAAAAAAGACAATTAGTTCCTCGGTGTTGGCTTTTATTTACTTGTTAACTGGTATTGTAGCTTTGCTTTTATGTGATCAGGTACAAATGGTGCGTTTGGCTATGACGTGTATATCTTTTAACAAAAGAAAAAGATTTCCACAAACAAAGCATCGAACTCGAGATTAAATATAAATAATTGCTTATTAGTTGAATCAACTCTTTGATTAAATTAGATGCCACACGTTTCAAACTGAAAATTTATTACTATCCGGGAGATTTATCTTGTTGACGTCTCACATGGAATTACATGCATTGAGATTTATCAAAACGTTTACTCATCATTTGTTTATCATTTTTTTCCTCATAATAAAGAAAATATCTTAAATATATATATACAACAACAACAACAAAGTCTTATTCCACTAGGTGAGGTCGGTTACATGAATTATACGACGTCATTCCGCTCTATTAGTAACCAAATCTTTCGGTATATTATTCACCCATAAATCTCTTAAATATATCACCAAATTAACTTCAGTTTTAAGGATATTATTTTGCTTGATTAATGTATCACCAAATTAATGGATTATGAGTCTATGGACATTCATAGCATCCAGTTACTTACACCGCATGAAAGAGTGGGAGATAGAGACTAGAGAGATCAGTGACAAATATCAAGTGGCAGGAGCACATGTTTGTTCCTTTTTTTTTTTTTTTCATTCATGGCTTCTGAGTTGTGAACCTGGAGAAACCATCATAACAGATAATGTACTACAGATGAGACCAAGCTGCTAAACTAGCAGCACCAGCACCAGCACCACCCATGGGCGCAATGGATTTGATTTCCTCTTTCCCAATCTGATTCATTTGCTCGCACTTCTATTTCTCAGATTCCTCAGCCTGATGCATCCTTTTTTATCCATCATCTTTAACATTGTGGGAGACAGAATAGGGGCTTGTTTTCAAGTGGTTCAGTGCTTGTTGGAGGCCCACTGATGGGTGCTCTACTCTTGATGCACCTTTCTGCATGATTTTGAAACTTTTGTAAATCCTGAAAATTTTGAATGACTACATCAAAGATATCATTTACCCCTGTACCATGCGATTAGGAATAAGTGGCAAGTTGCAGCTAGATATTTTGATATCTGCATTTCAGGATTGGTCTCATCTTATTCCAATCAAAATTCTGAAGTCGGCAGTCTTGAGAAAGAATCATTTTTAAATTACCAACATTTAGTTGTATTTTTGAATCCAGAATAGCCAAAATGTTTCGTAACACGATGGAAATGGAAAATATCTTTCCGGCTAGCAGTCCTGTCAACATCATGTGTAACTTAATTATATTCTCTGGATTTTTTCCCCCCAGTTATGCAGAAGCTTTTAGAAGCACCTTGGTGGATTGTTTTTATGTTAAACAAATCCCCCCTATTTAGTCAACTAATGTGATTGAACAACAATCTTCTGTGCACAGAACCATTATGTGTCTCCTCTGGTTCATGATCATGTATAGGTGTTTATATGTTTACTGAACTGTGCCTTGTTTTAAAAATTCAGCAGACAGAGAATTAATGTGCCATGTCTTGACTTGAATAGAATAATAAATGACTATGTTGGGTTAATTTTTACCCCATATAGAGATAAGAACTAGGGAAGGGAATATTTATTTGTAATGCATATATGTTTGACATCAAAATCATTGTATGGACAGGTAGTTATCATAATGACATGTCCCCCTCACAAGAAATCTCAGGGTTATTAATCAGGGAGGACTTTATGCTTGCGAATATTGGATGCAGGTTCTTTGTAAACGTACGAAAATGCATGTTGCTACCTTGGTAGACTGGTAGTAGATGACATATGAAGAGAATAGAGGAAAAGAAGCTAACAACTAAAGGCAGATCTGGAAAGATTAGGATCCTTATCTGCTGAAAGTTTTCTGTGACAAAGTCTGAAAGGGAAAGTAAAAGGAACAAATCCAAGTTATAATTGCAGTCATCATTTGTGAATATAGCTGGAACTTAATGTAAATTCAAACATTATGTGAAAGGAGAGAAAAAGAATCTGGAAAAAATAATTCAAGTAATTATCTGCATTCTTGTTGATTTGTGCAGTGGTCCAACTCCTATTGCCAAGTGCCAACCCAAACGTAGGGGTCATTTATCACTATCGACGTTACAATATACTTTCTAGTTAGCACACTGAAGAATGGTAAGCCGGTGCTTATTCAGTACAAGATTTTTTCTTTTTAGAAAAAAAGTGTTTCTTCAACTTATTTGTTTGATAATTAAAAAGTAACTACTCAATACAAAATGTTTTCTGATGGCCAAAAGAATCTTTGGTTTGAAGCGAAAAGGCATAGAAGTAGGCGAAGGTGATGAGTGTTCTGCACACACAGCATGCATTATTCATGCTCATGCAGATGAATCGATGTAAATGGAGGTAAATGCATAAAATTGACCAGCTGTTAAGAGAGGGAACAAGGTAGGAAGTGGATGCAGTGCTGTCGCACAGAGGTTGTCTTCATAGTGTGTTGAACAGAATGCTGCTAAGCCTCCACCACCTGCCAGCTGCTTGCCTGCAGCTCCTCGATCCATACACAACATATATAACCGGCCGGCAACAAGTTCGTCGATCGATCAATGACAAATTGACGATTGCAAATATGTATGGTAACTACTGTTTAACCCATTAAAAATTTGTCCTGTCATAACTTGCATCCAGAGGACTGTCATGCACTGCATGCATTGCATTATACTGCATTTCATGCATGCATGCCTAGTTATAACTTACAACTTGCTAAGTAAAATCAACATGAAATTGCACGTAGTAGCTTGATTTTGAGAGCGTATGAAGATCAGTATATAACAAAAAACGGACATGTCAATTTAATTCCAAAGTTACTGGTAAGTTTAAGAAAAATAAAAAAAACTAAATAAGAATGAATAATAGTGGATAGTGAAATTCACGTTTTGGTGTTTTATATACGTCCATATTCCTCATTTTTAACCGGTGCGTATCAGTGTATCATTATTTATATTTTCTTTTTTTTCTTACAAAGGGAGACCCAATGCTTAATTAAAAAAGGAAAATAAATTTTAAAAAATAAGGATTTACGAGTTAAGGAGTGTAACATCCCCTTTTTCTATTAGTTTGATTTGTTGAATATACGTGCAATATATATTTTTTTCTGGATATTTCCCGTTAATTGTAATCCAAAAAGTCATTGATGATGCACGAAAAATAATGTCATCTTATAATAAATTACTGTTTTATGAAAGGTTAATAATGTGTATAATCTTTAAGATTAAAAAATAATAAATATAATCATGGCAATACATTTTTTTAGGACTATCAAGGAATTAAGCTATTATTACCAACGTAAATATTGGAGAGAAATGATATATATAATATGAATGTAAAAGCTTGTATAATTATATATATATATATTATATGAATGTAAAAGCTTGTATAATTATTAATTATTGCGTGGTGCCCATCAATCGCCTTTGTTTATTCGATTACAATGCCCATCAATTGTTAGAGTTAGATATAAATTAATTTTGACAGGTAACAGTGACCGTCACTTAAAAGTAGCTATCCAAACGCCAATTTGTGCCACAGCTTTATTGAACACCGACCCACTTCTGGGTAATATGCATCTCCCCTTTTCTTTAATTCCTCTCTCTCTCTCTCTCCCCATCCTCTCTCTTCTGTATGTTTATTCATCTCTCTTGCCACTCGCTCATTGCTGCTACAAGGAGTATTACTCTTATCAGGGCAACTCCTTAAATACCGACTCGTCTCTGCCTCCCGCATCCAGTATCCAAAGAAAGCAAAGGAAACATATAAAAAGATACGTAGAAGGCCATGAAGAAGACGTACTTGACGTTCCTAGCGGCCACGATGCTCGTGGCGGCGGGCTCCATCTCCTCCGCCATCGCCGCACGTAACCTCGAGGGCGAGTTCGATAACTTCGCTTCATCTAAGAATCCTGGCGGCTTTGGCCCCGGTTTCGGTCCCGGCTTCGGCCCTGGCTTCCAGGGGTTTCAACCGGGTCCCGGTGTCGGCTTCAACTTCCCCGGTTTCGGCGGCAACGGCGGTGGCGGCTTCAACTTCCCAGGTTTTCCTGAGTTCGGCGGCGTCGGAGCTGGCGGCGGCTGGGGAGCGAGCTACGGAGGTCCCGAGGGTGGCTACACCATGGGCGGCGTGGTGCCGCCGTCGGTGGTCTGCTCCGAGCACGGCCCATGCTACAAGAAGCGGGTGACTTGCCCGGACGAATGCTTCACCACGTACAGCCACTCCAGGAATGGCTACGGCTACGGAGGCGGCGGCGGGGGATGCACTATCGACTGCACCAAGCACTGCGTGGGCTACTGCTGATGAGGCGTACATATGCACCCAGTTGCACCATACGTGTGTCCTAATTAATTAAGGTTATCTTATAATTAACTATTTTGCTATTAGCTTATTATTATATAGATTAAGTATAGGCAAGTATGTACTACGCAAGTAATAATATTAACTCCACTAGGATAGATGTATAGTGAGTGAGCGAGAGATACGCAACGCAAGCACTGCTTGATAATTAAGTATAGTATGTTAATGTGTTGCTACCTGTGCAATGTTAAGGAGGAGCATTTGCTTGTGGATCTGGCTTGTTGTTATCTTTATGACTTTATAATTATATAAGAGAAGACTTGGTGCATGTTATGACCTCAGTTTCTATGTCAACATTATTAGTTTGGAGACCCTAATTCTTTTGTTGCCCCTCATGTTGCATGGAACAGAATGATGAGGTTAGTTGAGAGTTGAGACAGTCAGACAGATGAGCCAACTAAGTGGTATGACATCAAAGTTTGGAAGCATGCCGCAAAAGGTAGATAGAATATTTCAGAGAAAAAAATCCTACTATTTGTCGAACACTAATTCAATAGTAAATTAGTCGTAGCTCTGAATACGGAAAAATTGACCTCTTCTTCAGTGATTAAGATTACGATTAATCCACCTATAAATTAGTAATAGGACAAATTTATAGGCATTCTTCTTCTTCTTCTTCTTCTTCTTCTTCTTCTTCTTCTTCTTCTTCTTATTATTATTATTATTATTATTATTATTATTATTATTATTATTATTATTATTATTATTATTATTATTATTATTATTATTATTATTATTATTATTATTTTTATTATTATTTTTATTATTATTATTTGTATAGATATGAGTATATGACAAAATATTTATTTTATTCAATAACTGAAAAAAGATTGTCATGAACTTAATTAGTGTACATCACCATTATTTAAGTCATTTTAAAATGAATGAATAATATTAGTTCCTGAGATGGAATTATTTAACCTACATTAGGCAACTCAAGATCTCTACTGTGTTCTGATCAACTTCCTAAGGCCTTGCTTTGTTGGGCGTGAAAGGAGGGGAATCGATGAGAAGAGAAAGAAGACGAATCGATTTTCCCTGTTTGTTTAAATTAAGTTGGAGAGGAATGAAAAGAAAAATCTCCTCCTTTTTCCTCCATTCTTCTTCAATTCTTTCACTTCCAAATCGAGATGAAAATGCGGAGAAAAACACACTTAACATGTATTTTCATTTCAATCATATAAATTAAATATATAAGTATATATATAAAGAATATAATCGTCCAAATAAAATTATCACTTAGCATTCATTTCTTTTCCTTTCCTTTAATGACGTAAACCAAACAAGAGTAACTATTCACCCTCATTCTTTTGCATTCTCTTTCCATCCTTTCTCTTTTCATTATTTACCTCCATTCCCTTTAATGAAATTTAAACCAAAAAAACCCTTATAAGAGTTTAATGTGATAATAGGAATAACACTTATATTTATATTTTAAACATATTTTTAGTGAAATTGACCTTAGTTTTTTAAGTTATTTAAAAATACATATAAGTATACAAAGAAAATAGTAGTAGTTAAAATAAATAAGGTAAAAATAATAAGCATTAGAGTTCTTGACTACTTCGAGCGATTTTATACACAATAGCTATAATAATATTAATATTTATTAGGTCAAACGGACTATGGAATCATTGGGTACTTAATATATGACCTTAAACTTTTTGAAAGAGATTGGGTTTAAATTTTAAACTTTTTTTTTTAGTTTAGCAGATTTGATCATGCTCACATTTTGTCTCTGCCCATATGTAAAAAATGAAGGTGTCCCCCTTTTAAAGGGGGCCTCATGTCTTCTATCTTTTAGTTATTGGATTAAAAATTTATGAATAATTTATTTCCTTCTAAAAATTTTAAATTTGATTCATAAATTTTCCATCTATAGAAAGAGAGGGGGGCACATCCATTGTGTGTGTATATATATATATATATATATATATATATATATATATATATATATATATGGATTGCAATTATATTTTAGTCATAACATGTAGAATTGGCCATATTACAAAATACAGATGATATATGTGCATTATTCTTCCTCATTAATAGACAAAGCAAAAGGAATTGGTTTATAAAAATCTAACTTTTATTTTTTTTTCCAAAAGATATTATAAATGTTCAAAATATTAAAAAAAATACGAATTGGGTTAATGCCTTAACGGGGCGGAAACGCCCAATCAATTAATCAATGCCTGATGACTGATGCATTATAAAAAAAAGAATAATAATAAAAATAAAAATCTTATATATTTAAATGAAATCTTGTTCCTCCTTCTCAGCGCCGGAATCGCCGGATTTATTTTCTTTATAGGCGCCGCACTCTGTTTCTAATTCGCGTTGGAGTTCCTAATATTTTCGAACTCTATAAAGAGGCTACCTGTTCATCAAATCTCAAGACCGAAGCTTTCTCGAATCCCTCACACTCACTTCTCCTGCGCGCTCACTTCGTTCTATTTGCCATCACATCACAGCACATCGGCCGGCCATGGGCAAGGACAGCGACAAGCGCAAGGCGTTCGCGAACTGGAAGAAAGTGCCGGCGCAGGTGCTGCGCCGCGTGTGCGACGCGTACGTGCTCAGCATCACCAGCTGTGCCCAGGGAGGAGGGATGCCATACGGCGCGACCATGTGGTTCCCGGCGCCGGCGCCGGCGTACTTGCCGGAGGGATACAACGGCGCCCGCGCCGCCCACCCTCATGCCGAGGAGACGATCAGCTCCTGGGACGCAGACATGAACGGCGCGAGGGAGCCCGAACGGGAGCCGTTGCCGGTGGCGCCGGCGATGGACGTGCCAAGGCCGACGCTGTTGATGGCGCTGCGGCGGGAATACCGGCGTATGCCCGTCGTGGGGAGGATTGACGAGGGCAAGCCGTGCGAGTTCCTTGGCGACGACGACGTGAAGGTTGGATCGAGCTTGCTGTTTCCGCGGACAGAAGGGAGAAGTACTCCTGCGTTGGGTCGTCGTCGACGTCCTGCATGCATTGCATGGCATCGCATGGCGTCATCAGGAATCAGATGATTTGGGTTCTGTTGACAGATTGGAGTCCTCCTTAGCTTGTCTTAATATTTCTTGATTATTTTGTTAGGTTGCACGCTAGCTGGTCTTTTTTATTTTGATACATATCACAATTTGTTTACGTTAATTGTTGATTTAGGATTTCTTTATCGACTTCAACGGTTGTGGAAGTTTGATCAGAAGAAATGTTCCGTTCTTGTCACTTGTTTCGAAAAAAGTTTTTCTTTTTTTTTGTTCTTGAAAATCAATAAAAAGGATTTAATGTTTCCAATCTTATTGTTTTCCGTGCATGGACTTCTTGGTCCCATAAAGTAGGAAATTAAAATAATAAAACTATCAATCTTTTTTTTTTCACCGAAGTGATCGATTAGGGAATTCTTTGTCGGCATTCCCTTGGTGAAAAAATAAAAAAAGAAAAGAAAAGAAATATCAAATCAATATAAATATCTGACTAAATAATCTTATTGAAAAAACAATACTCAGAAAATAAAAGAAACTTAAGAAAAAAAAACGTAATTTGTACCATATGTATTTTATTGGATAATAGTTTTGCTTTACTTTTATACTTCATAAAACAATAAGATAATATTTGATTTTCATTATTTAAGTAAGTTTATTGAAAAAATATTTACATAGAAGACAAACCAAATTAAATTGTTATTTTAAATTGAAATTGTAGTTGAAAAAGACACATTATTATTCATTCATTTTGATTATTCATAAAATCAAGCACTGCATCATGTAGCTAATTAATTCGATTAATTAATTCGATAAAATCACCTCGCATCACGTACCTCATAATAACACATTATTATTCATTCATTTTGATTATGATTCAAATATTTATGACTCTAATTAAACTAATGTATTTTAATGCATATTTTTACTGATTTATTTATAAAAGAATCAACTAACATGTCATAATATCTAAATTACAATAATTTTTGTTTCCTTTATTATATCATGATTGTAGTAAAACTCGATCTGAATATAAATTTTTTGAGTTATTTGTTCCACTATGTCTCAAACTTATATCAAACCTTATATCTCACGTGATTAAAGCAGTATATAACCAAAAGACCTTTGATGTAGATGATTATCATACACTCATACTATAAGAAACGTATTTAATTTCTTATTTGTGTCTAGAATCTCACACTCGTTTCTAAGTTTTCTAATAAACAACTACGGCCACCCATTATGAATAAGTGACCAAATTTGGAAAAAAAAACATTTTAAAAAAAAGATATCAAATTAAACCTCGATCTTATATAATATGATAAGACGATTATGATATAGAACTCAAATTCTTGTATATATCTTCCTCGGGTTGGCCAGAATTAGTTGGTTCAATTTAATTTTTGAAAGTATTACTTTGATAAATTTTTTTATCATTTTGGTCTCTTCCCATTACTAACTTAATACTTGGTTAGCCATAGCAGTGAATACCGGTCCATACCGATAGAAAGTCGTGACCTCTATCATGAATGAATATTACAATTAATCCACCAATAATTATTAATTGGCCAAATTTATTTAAATATTAGGCGGCAACAACAACAACAACAACAACAACAACATAATAATAATAATAATAATAATAATAATAATAATAATAATAATAATAATAATAATAATAATTATTATTATTATTATTATTATTATTATTATTATTATTATTATTATTATTATTAGAATTATTTTCTTAAACTTCCCATAAACTATAAATAATGATTTTTTTTTGCGTTTAACTCTTAATTATGAAATCATCATGATGTCATTAAATTTTATCGTGATTTTCATTTAATTTCTTCATATGATTCTATTAATTTTTCTGTTATTTAATTTTTTATTTATGAAAAGATCAAAATATCCTTCCATGAACTATCCCTTATTTAATATTTTTAAAAATAAAATAATGATATAAAAATAATATAAAAACTAAAAATATTAAAAGAGAAGGTCTTTGATTGTCAACTTGTCAAAATATTTCTATTTTATTTTTAAACATTAAAAGAAATAGTTCATGAAAGGACATTTTAGTTTTTTCATAAATAAAAATAACAAAAATTTTAATAAAATAAGAAGAAAAGACTTAAGTGAAAATCGTGATAAAATTTGAAGATGTCATATGGTAAGTCCATAATTTAGATTTAGATGTGAAAAATTATTATACTTTAGAAGATATTCAAAAAAAAAAAATAATAATAATAATAATAATTATTATTATTATTATTATTCACCTTTAAAGCTTTCCAAACAAAAGTAGGTCTAAGTAGAATTCTTCCTAGAACCCTTTTTATATAGATATGCCATGAATATATCGGGTTGTGTGGTTTATCAAAATCATTATTCTAGACGATTTATTATTCCATACTCAAAAGAGATTAATACAATAATGTTTATAACTTAAAAATATTACTTTTATTCAATAACCTAAAAGATTGTCAAGAACTTAATTACTACATTATAATTCATTTAAGTAAATGAATGAATAATTTTACTTCCTAAGGTGAAATTATTTAATTTACATTGCAGCATTCATGAAAAACTTGCATTACATATTTTTTATTTATATTAGTCAGTTTTATATGTCATTTCTAATATTATTTAAGGAAGACTTCAAAAATAGAGAATATGAAATATTGCTCAATCCACAAGGGCTACATCATGCCCATGAGTATACGAGAATTGGAAAGCATAAAGAAAAGTTGCATGTATGGACTTGATCACTCATTTACAAAGTTTTTAGAACCAGAAGGACTAGGTAATCGCAGTTGTACCGATCCGATAGTGTTTGATCAGATTAAATCAGATTTTATTAAAAAATATTATTTATAATAATTATAAAGATATAATATAAGTTGTATGATATAATATATGAATAGTATATTAATAATCTAGATTATTATTAATTTAATATCTATTATTTATTGATGATAGATGCTATATTAATAAATTTTATCTTAAACTATTCTTATTTCTTTAACACTTCCATTTTTATTTCCTTTATTTATGTCTTTGATCATTTTTCATTTTAATATTATACAATTTTAAATACTTACCTTTTTTTATTTCAATTCCTATTTAATTTTATACATAGCATATTCCCTCCATTTTACCTTTCTTATATTCTTTTTCTTTTTCCTTTTTTTTTATCATTTTTTATTTTATTTTTCAAAATTTGAATCAAACTTGGTTGAACTAATTCAACCGATTTTTCTTAGTTCAAGGTAAAAAATAATTTTAATATTAAACTGAATCGAATTATCGATCGATTCGCGGTTCAACCAGTCGATCATTTGGTCTAATTTTGATAATATTGCTCATATATCAATTATTCTGATTTAGGATTTGCATGTAGGTCATTTCCAACTATCTAAGTTAAGAGAAGCAACGATTTGTAAATCAACAACCGAAGGAGATAACATGTAACATATACATTCTCAATTTCCAAGCTAGTACATTCAATGGGGAAGAGCAGACATAAACATACGTTAATCAAAGCTGACATGGAAAAAACCTTTTATCGGGTATTGGCATGGAATTGAGACTGTCTTGCAATGTATAAATTTCCCTCCTAAGTTCATCAATTGGATCCTAGCTTGTGTAATGTCCCCAAACTTTAGATGTTGTGTTAATGGAGTCTTATAACAAAGTTTTAGAAGTCACCAAAGCCTTAGGCAAGGGGATCATCTGTCCCCTTATCTTTTTATACTAACGTCTGAGGTACTTTCATCCCTGCTAAATTAGGAGGTGCTTATTGGCAACATCAAGCTATTTTGGGTTGGTGATTTACTAATTTTAGCCTCAGCTACCTTGCTTATGCAAATGACTTTCTTATCTACGTTGCTGCAACAAAGAAGAACTGTGTGAACCTGACTAAAGCTTTAAAATTATATGGTATGCTCACAACCCAAAAGCTCAACCCCAGAAGCCGGAACTATACCTCCCTTCTAAGTTGTCACTACATAGGACAAACATCTTCAAACAACTCCTTGGCATACATGTAGGCAAGTTACCTGTTGTATGCCATGAACTAGATCAGAATCATTCTTAACTTATTTAGGTGTTCCTATATCACACGATGATCCTTGTTAGTAAATAAAAAGTTATAATTGAGAAAATTTCAAATATATTGGCCAGATGAAAAAGGTGTACTATAAATCAAACTGGTATGCTAACCTTAATTAAGTCGATTATAAACTCTATACATGTGTACTCCCTAGGTATGACACGTATCTCGGCTGGTTTGCTAGAAAACCTAGGAAAGATCACTCGTGGTTTTCTTTGGGTCTCAAATGAAGGTAGAAGGGGCCTGCACCTCCTAGATTGAAGCACGGTGCAATTGCCTAAGGGGCAGAGGGTTTGGGATTAGGAAGCTATCTAACATTCGCTTAGTCCTACTTGCTAAAAGAATACATGCAATCTTAAAAGTGGGAAAATAGTTTATGGGCAAACCTAGTAATGGCAAAATATGGTAAGGTCCATCCTTGGTTTGGCCTTGCTTGCCCTCTTCCATGCTCTCAGCCTGTCTGCTCAGTCTACTCCTGCTTAGTATTGGAAAAATCATCATGGAAGCAATTTATAAATTGAGGGAAGGTTTTATTAGAAGCTTATCCAATGGGTTGAATACAAGTACAATGATGGACCCCTGGACAGATATTCCTCTTGCATTTAAACATACTTTCATTAATGTGGAACTGATATCTAGATATCATAAAGTTGCTGAACTTATTACTGAAAATGCATGGAATATTCCTTTGATTGAATCCTGTTTTGGTCACTCATCTGGTCTCTGAAATTATTTTTAATGCATTTGCCTTCTACAAATGTGATTCATGGGTGTGGGCTTTTGACACGCACAGTTCTGCAAATGCAAAACATGTATATCGATTACTTTGTAGCAATAATTGCTCGACATTAGCATTTGGACGGCCTGCATGGAATTCCTTGTGGCAGATTAAAGTTCCCCACATAATTTTAGTCTTCTTATAGAAACTAATGTATAATCGCTTGCCAACCAAGGACTTTTTCTTGCGTTTTGATAACTCGATCAATAATAACTGTTTTGTGTGGTCAAAATGTTGAAACAAATGTGCATTTATTTTTTTCCAGTGTCCAGTTTCACTTGAACTTTAGTCATTTTTTTAGCAAAATGCTAATTATAAGTTTATGTACATTGATTCCTAGCATATTAGAGATTGGATCAACGAAGGTCGAGACCTCAATCGGAGATCAAAATGTATCCTTCTTTCACTTTTCGCTTTTTGTCTTTGGGTCTTTGGACAACGAGGAATGATTGTCACTTCAGTTCCAAGCACGCAACCATGCTAAGTGTCTGGAAGCGCACTATTGCTGCACATAAGAAATATGTGATCATCCATATACCTGAGGCAACTAACCCCCAAGACTCTGAGCGAGTCCGATGGGAGCCCCCATGGATCAATCACTACCGGGGGAGCAGACTACATTATTCGTGCCCCTAACAACTCTTTTGTGGCTGTAGGTTACTGTAGACATGAAGCTGGAGGGATAATAGAATTAGAAGCTTGGGGGTTGCTACAAGGGCTTGAGGAATGTAAAAGATCGATGAGAAATCAACACCGTCATGGCGGAAGTGCAGTCAGAATAGCTGGTGAACATCACAAATCAAAAGCAAGGATGTCCTTGGAGGATAAAAAATATTATGCAATCTATATGAGAATTAATTGAAACTTTTGATGCCATTCAAGTTCAACATTGCTACAGACTGTATAATAGAGTTGCAAATCTTTTTGGCTGATATTGGTAGATCTCAAGGGTTCAAAATTTTTTGTGAGGAGGATCTTCCTTGTATCCTCCTCAGTGTCTTGTATCAAGATGTGATTTTACATGAAAATCAATAGCTAATTTTCTTTCTTAAAAAATTTCCAACAAATAATCCCTTGCAATTTGTGACAAATCACCAAATCTATCGCATATAACTTTTCGAGGAGCACTTTTATGAAGTCTGAATATCCATTTGAAATTCGTCGCAAAATATTATTTACGTACAGATTTTTTCACTGCAAATTCTTTTTTTGGTAATTTTTAACTAATTTCTTGTGATCTACAAAATGTCACAATCATATGTGTTTGGTACAATTTAAATGAATAAGGCCTACTCCATTTGTTATTTCAAAGGGAATTCATGACATGCCAAGTTAAAGGTTTCATAGTTTACTTGTAATGTCATGTCAGTGTAAAAAATAAAAAAGGTGTAAATACATTTAAAAAAGAGGGCAATTTGGTCTTTTGGCAAGTAAAACAAATTAAAAAAAAGTATATACGTGGAAAGGTGGAGAGAGAAGGCAGCATCTTCTCTCCCCACCTCCACTATGCACCCGACGGCCAGCTACAGTGCCGTGCACATGAGCCAACCACCGCCACTTTTTGGCCGTCCGATTTCCTTCGTTAGGTCACCATTTTTTGCATGAGAAGTACCGATGGAAAGAGGATGACGAGACGAACATTTTGACATATAGTATGAGATGATCAGTCCACCGTGCGCGATATAGTGAGAGAAAAATGCGAGGAGGACGAAAAATCCGTCGGCGACGATTCCGACCACGGTTCGCACCGATCCTTCTCCTGGTGAGTTGTACATCATTCTCAGGTCGATTATGATCATTTGGAGGGGTTTTAATCATGTCTTTTTCCAAATCACATAGGAGGCCGAGATTTGGGGCTTTCCAACGAACTTTTTCGGCGAACAGATGGTGAACTCCGGTCGAGCTCATTTCGATGTCCTGGTAGGTGCACACATGAGGAAAGAAGAAATCATATTGCTGTCCGTATAATAATTAATCGTTAATCCTTTTTAGGTTCGTAGATTTTGAAGTCCGATCGTTCTCCGACGACCTTATCAACAAACTCGTTCTCGTATCGTGGTTGGTAAGAGAATAAGAATGTGGATTTGATTAGATTGCAGTGATGTGAATAAATTTAAAGTAACTTATTTTATTATGGATGAAAAAGATGTTCGATGGCCTTTCGACATTTTGACGAGTGCGGCGGTGATTTTGAGAGCGATGACTACATCAGTTGTGGTATGAATGTCGGACAGCTGAAAATAATTATTATAATGTAGTTAAAGTTCTAATTATATTTTATTTAAAGTTTGATTGAATTTTGCTTATAGGAGGTTGCTATTCGGAAAGCAATAGTTCGTGGGTTGTTGTGATTTGATTAAGTTGTGACTAGACGACGATGCCTTCTTTTCTTTTTGGTAAGTATTATAGCAAATCCATAATAGGACGTGGTTTATGATAAGCACGCTGAGTACTTATGAATAATGAATGATCAAATTTATGTTATAATATTAATTAATCAAGTAACGAATGTGATAGGTTGTGTTTACTTTTGATTGGATTCAGACGAGGAGATAAATTGAAACTCAACGAATCCAAAATGAGGGAACTTATCTCAATTGATATGAATTACTAAACTCTTCAGAGTGAAGACATTGTTCCACCCGATGTGGAATGAATTTTTGTGATAGTTTCCTTCATGCATATTCATATATTTGTATGCTTCATATGTGTGTCAACGTATGACTTGTGATATTTTATTATGAATTTTGAAAATTCGTCGAAGTTTATGTTTGTGAAATTGAAGTGAATATTTGATTTTTAACTTGTGACATCCTTCCACTTGTTCTGGTCCTTCCAATCGATTAAATTCAAATTCAAATATTCAACGAAAAATCAACGTTTCAAAAATAAACTAACTCTGAAAATTTTCAAAAATTTCGACATGACATATGCGTAAATTCGTCTATTCGTCATATACAACAATTCATATATATTTCAACAATTAACTTCAAAACTTAAACATCACAAGCAGTTATAAGGACATTACTTACAATTCAATGAATAGCAAAAAGGGTGGGACACATGCCCAAAATAGTGAGTCACAAGCTTACTCTCAAACCAAAAACACGAGCCAGATGCTCGTAAACCATATAATATGAGCGTCCATCGCTCCACATCATAAATCTAACATCTAACAAAATCTTGCAAGCATTCTTTAAACTAGCAATTTGTATAAGAATGCAAATGAAATATAAGGTAACTAAAATATCGACCACACCTCTCACACATGACCAATCCCTGCCTCTTTATATTTCTTATTTTATGCCAAGGAAGCAAGCATGTAAGTCTTTCATTCAGTACCTGAAAAAAAAATTAAACAAGAGGGGTGAGCATAAAGAGGCTCAGTGAGTAAAACGACTATCTCAAATATTAAAACAACGAAGGAAAATCAACCTTTTCATTTTCAGAAATTATTCCAAACCCCTTCTCATTTCTTCAAGAAAATTCATTAAAATAAGTATCATACTGAAATGAATGCCATGGATGCACATGCATGATAAAATGATAACATCATAAAACTTGGGAAAACATCATCAAACACGGATATACATACCACTCGTCAATCGAGTGCTTTTTCACACACCCCTCATGTCACTATATCGTCACAGGGTGGTTGTTCTAATTTCATCCCTCGTGTTACTATATCGCCACAGGACGTTGAACCGCTCGTGTCACTATATCGACACATAGCTTATTTCTATTCTTTTTCTATTTCATCCCTCGTGTAACTATATCGTCACAGGATGGTTGTTCTAATTCCACCCTTCATGTTACTATATGAACACAGGGTGTTAAACCTGCTTCTCATGTCACTATATCGACACAGAGCAAACCGGACCCCAACCGGTCTACTCAGAGTTGGTCAATCCTCTGAGGTGAAAACACTCCGTCTTATGCGAGTTTTTACATGTAATGCACATGATGCATGTATGCAGTTTCCAAATAAAAGTTTAGAATTAGAAACCATCATATAAACTTTCATTTTCAAAAATCAAATATTCATTTCAATTTCACAAGCATAAACTTCGACGAATTTTCAAAATTCATAATAAAATATCACAAGTTATATGATGACACACATATGAAGCTTACAAATATATGAATATGCATGAAGGAAACTATCACAAAAATCCATTCCACATCAGGTGGAACAATGTCTTCACCCGAAAAGTTCAGTAATTCATATCAATTGAGATAAGTTCCCTCACCTTAGATTCGTTGAGTTCCAAATTATCTCCTCGTCCGAATCCAATCAAAAGTAAACACAACCTATCACATTCGTTACTTGATTAATTAATATTATAACATAAATTTGGTCATTCATTATTCATAAGTACTCGGCGTGCTTATCATAAACCACGTCCTATTATGAATTTGCTATAATACTTACCAAAAAGAAAAAGAAGGCTTCGTCATCTAATCACAGCCTAATCAAGTCACAACAACCCACGAGCTATTGCTTTACGATTAGCAACCTCCTATAAGCGAAATTCAATCAAATTTTAAATAAAACATAATTAAAACCTTAACTACATTATAATAATTATTTTCAGCTGTCAGACATTCATACCACAACCGCTATAGTCATCGCTCTCAAAATCACCGCCGCACCCGTCTTTTTCATCCATAATAAAATAAGTTACTTTAAATTTATTCACATCACTAAAATCTAATCAAATGCACATTCTTATTTGCTTACCAACCACGATACGAGAACGAGTTCGCCGGTAAGGTCGCCGAAGAACGATCGAACTTCGAAACCTACGAACCTAAAAAGGATTAATGACTAATTATTATATGGACAGAAATATGATTTCTTCTTTTCTCACGTGTGCACCTACCAGAACGTCAAAATGAGCTCGACCGGAGTTCACCGTCTGTTCGTCGGAAAGCCCCAAATCTCGACCTTCTATGTGATTTGGACAAAGACATGATTAAAATCCCTCCAAATGATCATAATCGACCTGAGAATGATGTACAACTCACCAGGAGAAGGATCGATGCGAACTGGAGTCGGAATCGTCACCAGCGGATTTTTCGTCATCCTCACATTTTTCTCTCACTGCATCGCACACATCTCATACCATATGTCAAAATGTTCGTCTCGTCGTCCTCCTTTCGGTACCTCTCGTGTGAAAAATGATAACCGAATGGAGAAGATCGGGCAGCCGGAAAGTGACGGCGGCTAGCTCATGTGCGCGGCACTGTAGCTGGTCGTCAGGTGCATAGAGGAGGTGGGGAGAGAAGATGCTGCCTTCTCTCTCCACCTTTCAATGTATAAACTTTTTTAAAAAAAATTTTTCCTTGCCAAAAGATCAAATTGTCCTCTCTTTTAAATGTATTTACACCTTTTTATTTTTTTACACTAACGGAACGTTACAATTACAACATCCATAAAAATAATTTTGTCCTCGAAATTACTAAGGGTTAACTAGATGAGAATTTATTTTTTATTATATATATATATATATATATATATATATATATATATACATCACTTGCCTTACTCTCTTAATCATCATTTAAAAGAATCAATAATGTTTTTTACTACTTATTTTTATTATGCTTGTATTTAAATTCATTTTTTTTATATAATTCTTTCCTTTAAAAGTAAAGGTTAAATCAGATTCAAATCCAGGTTAAAAATTTATACAATCAAATTTTGATCAAACTATCTTAAAATTTGGGATAATAGTCTCTTTTTTTTTAAAAATTTATATACCACAATTGATATCCAAGCTTTTTAGGAAAGATTAGTTGTAATTACAAATCAAAGTTCGTCATATTTAATTTGACCTCCACAAGTTTTAACATCCACGAAATTCGATAAACTACCATCAACACTGACATCTTCAGATTTACAATGACGATACAAAAACTCCAACTATGATGCTTATCTTTCACTTCCACCGAAATTCATTTTAAAGAATCTTTCTAACACCAATGAATCTTTCTAACATAGTTTTTTTTGTTAACGAAAATTAGGACCAATGAACTTCTAAATACAACAATGTTATTAGAATTCTATTTTAACCCCAAACTGAGAATATGGTTTACCCATCCACGGAAGAATCTCTTCACTAATCAAATCCCACAAACTTTAATATAAGAATCTAACCAATTTCATCTTGTTATCCATCGATCTTTAAATTATTTGAAATTCTCCTCCATCGACCTTCTTTAGAAACTAACGAAGAAAATTCATAATCTTATATTCTCCAATATTAAGTCATAAATTGTCTCCACTTAAAAGTACTATTGAAATAACTCCTCATCTACCAACTATGACATATGATGTGTTGATTCAAACTTACGATTGAGGATTGAAAGGCGTCCCACTCCAATCGTTCTCCCGATAAGTTTAAATCAACACATCGTATATGACATAACGTACCGCTAGATTCGAGTAGTCCGATCGTGTGCACCTACTTGGATGTTGGAATGAGCTCGACCGGAGTTCACCGTCTGTTTGTCGAAAAAGTTCGCCGAAAAGCTCCAAATCTCGGTCTCCTATGTGATTTGGACAAAGACATGATTAAAACCCCTTCAAATGATCATAATCGACCTGAGAATAATGTACAACTCATCAGGAGAAGGATCAGTGCGAACCGGAGCCGGAATCATCGCCGGCGGATTTTTCGTCCTCTTCGCGTTTTTCTCTCACTGTGTCGCGCACAGTGGGTCGATCATCTCATACCATATGTCAAAATGTTCGTCTCGTCGCCCTCTTTCCATGGTACCTCTTGTATGAAAAATGATGGTCGAACAGAGAAGATTGGGTGGTCGAAAGGCGGTGGCAGCTGACTCATGTGCGTGGCACTGTAACCGGCCGTCGGGTGCATAGTGGAGGTGGGGAGAGAAGATGCTGCCATCTCTCCACCTTTCCACGTGTATAATTTTTTTTCTTAGGGAAAGATCAAATTGCCCTCTTTTTTAAATGTATTTAGACGTTTTTATTTTTTACACTCACCGGACGTTACAGTACTTAGTTGTTTTGTTCAGTCAAATGTGACAGACCATAAATTGTTTATACACCAATTTTTCTTGTTTTGTTTTTTTTTAAGTGGGGTAAATGAGATTGTAGAACGCCTATCTTATATCCTAAGTAAAGCTTGGATTAACGGCTTACTTCCTCTGTAAAACTCCATTAACTTTTTCTAGGTTATCTTGATAATTGTGTTTTATTATCTTATACACACACACTCTTCAACCTCGTTTATTTATGCATTTATTCATCATGCATTGCATATGATCCCCAACAGTTCCAAATTAACTTCCAATAAAGTCGACTCGTTGAAGTGGTTATTACATCAACTTTCTCATCCAATCATCTTCAAGGGAGGGAAATAAAACATCTGCAGCAGCCGGCAACCAAGCAATGCCCAAAACAACATAGGCCTAATTAAGCAGTGAAATAACTGCACAAGGGAGGAGGCAATTTATACAAGTACTGTCGGAGAAATCAAGGAAGTCGAGCTGCAGGGAAAGGTCGCATGTGTGTGTTTGTAAGAGAGAGAGAATGGAGGGGCTGGTGAAGGCTATCAAGGCCAAGGTGGTGAGATCATTCAAGAGGAAGAAGAAGACGACGTCGCAGCAGCAGCAGCAGCACAATAAGCACGGTAGCGCATACGTGAAGATGGAAAAGACCACAAGCGTATCCGAGATGGAGGAGATCAGGAGTCAGAAGAGGCGACGACTCAAGGAACCCGCCGGCTATTACTACACCTCCCTCCCTCCCTCCTCCTCCTCCATCCAATATATTAGTAGATAAAATAGAGAACACCATCTTGTATTTCTAAGAGGTTGATCGATTATTATTATTATTATTATTATTATTATTATTATTATTATTATTATTATTATTATTATTATTATTATTATTATTATTATTATTATTATTATTATTATTATTATTATTATTATTATTATTATTATTATTATTATATGCGTTCTTCTCTGATTAATGTCAGATGTGTTACAGACATCATCATCCATGATATTATAACCAATGTGTCTTAACTTTTCAAGCGGGCCAAATGCATGGTACGTAGATGTGGATGATTGCGGTGAATTGATAGTTGTGGTTACATTAAAATTTATCTTTCCGATATATAGTTACGGTGGGTGAATATACCTAGCGAAGTTTATCTTTCCATTGATTGTTGCAGTGAATGTACCTGCAAAGTTTATCTTTTTATCGTGTCTTGACGTTTCTGAAACCGATGACTGATCCGATTTGATTTAACATTAAAATCGAAAGTGGCATCGGATCAGGACAAAAAAAATACGACTACCTGGGAAAAATATGAAATGTTTACAATAATAATTTATACTAGATATAATTTTATTTTACTAAATCACATGGAATGGAAAATATATAAAGTTAAGTCAAATTAATAAACCAAAACTTATTAATTAAACTATTAATACATTGTAGATATTTCGAAATTCCAAATTTGATGTACGTAGCCAACGAAGGTAACATGTACCATGTGTTCATTATATTAAAAGTTAAAACCAAAATCTAAAAAGTTATGATATAACAATTTAACTTAGATCGCACATTAGATGAGATTTACAAGTTGGCATATCATTAGAAGTCTCCCGTCTCTCTTGGCATGTCATGGAGGTTCTGCTTACAAGCTACAAATATGGCAATGACAAAAACGGATGCTTAACTAGACAAGCACTCCGGTTTCTTCACATGAGATTTTCTTCTTCTTTTGTTTAAAGTTTCAAGGCTTTCCTTGAACAGTTGAACTTGTCATCCGAATAAGATTTTACTTTCATTTGCGGTCTCGTAAATATGAATTCTTATGAAGTTTCAAGTCACTATAAAATCAAAGTGTAGTTCATTAATCTTCCTTAATATCCATAGCACTTGTGTAACTCTCTAATTTTAATATCTTTTGCGAATTCCCAAAAATTGGAGAGATTTAGAGAAAAAAAAAACGAGGCAACTCAAGATCTCTAGGTCATATTCTGATTTCATATTAAATTCAATTTTCTAATCAACTTTCTAAAACTTAAGTGAATAACATCTTATTTGTGATCTTAATGGTCTTTTAGTGAAACCGCCTTAGTTTTGTATCTTAAAATCCTTTTTTAAAAAATAAATACAATTATAAAAATAAAATAAATAATAGGTAAAATAAATAAAATAAAAGATAACAAGCATTAAAATTCTTCAATACTTCGAGTAATTTTATATATAATAACATTAATATTTTTAGGTCAAACGGACCGAGTAACGAGTCATTGGGTGCCTAATCTCTGACCTTCAACTTTTTGAAATAGATCGGATTTGACCTAAACGGCTAAACTTTTTTTTGAATTCAGTCCATTTGATCGGTGTTGACAACATGTTCACTTCTCTTACTACTCATCTCATAGTCCGTATTTTAAAAAAGAAGAATCCAAAACTATAACATGTAAAATTGACCATTTTATAAAAACATAGAAGACATTATCATTACTCCTTGAAAGACAAAGTAAAAAGGAATTTAATTATCTAACTTTTATTTTTTTTAAAATGAAAAGTAAAAATTATTCATAAAATAATAAGGAATTGGGCTAACGCCTTAACGCGCCAGGACGAGCCCAATTAATTAATTAATACCTTGATGACTGATCCGTTAAAATAACAATAACAATAATAATAAAGTTTTTCTTATATATTTAAATGAAATCTCGTCCCTTCTTTCTTCTCAGCGCAGGATTTATTTTCTTTATCGGCACCGCACTCTGTTTCGGAGTTCCAAATACTTTCGAAGTCTACAAAAAAGCTACCTGTTCGTCGAATCTCCTGACCAAAGCTTTCTTGAATCCCTCTCGCTCACTTCTCCTTCGTTCTATTGCCATCACATCACATCACATCGGCCAGCCATGGGCAAGAACGGCGACAAGCGCAAGCCGTTCGCCAAGTGGAAGAAGGTGCCGGCGCAGGTGCTGCGCGGCCTGCGCGACGCGTACGTCCGCAGCATCACCAGCTGCGCCCAGGGAGGAGGGGTGATATACGGCTCCACCATGGGGTTCCCGGCGGCGGCACCGGAGTTTTTGCCGGAGGGATACAACGGCGCCCGCGCCGCATGCCGAGGAGACGATCAACTCCTGCGACGCAGACAAGGACGACGCGAGGGAGCTCGAAGGGGAGCCGTTGCCGGTGGCGCCGGCGTTCGACGTGCCAAGGCCGACGGTGTTTATGGAGCTTCGGCGGGAGTGCCGGTGCATGCCCGTCGTAGGGAGGATTGACGAGGACAAGCCGTGCGAGTTCCTTGGCGACGACGACGTTAGGGTTGGATCGAGCTTGCTGTTTCCTGCGGTGGGTCGTCCTTAACGTCCTGCATGCATTGCATGGCATCAGATGATTTGGGTTCTGTTGAAAGATTAGAGTCCTTAGCTTATCTTAATCTTTCTTGATATATTTGTTAGGTTGCACACTAGTTTTTTATTTTGATGCATATCACAACTAGTTTACGTTAATTATTGATTTAGGATTTGTTTTGTGGACCTTTGATCAGAAGAAATGTTCTGTTTTTCTCACAAATTTGTGGCGATAAAGTTTTTTTTTTTGTTCGAAACTCTGAATATAAAGGACATAATGTTCCCACAGTTCTTTCTTGCGTGCATGGACTTCTTGGTCCTAATCAATGAAAAATCGATAGTACCCAGAAAATAACAACACCATTCAGAAGAAAATGTTTTTTTAATATGATAATGATTTCTTCTAATTTTTATACTTTCATAGAACAAATACGATAAGATTTTATTTTTCATTATCGAAGAAATTTATCGAAACATACATTATTTTACATATATTAATTTAATTAAATAAAATAATGCGCAGTTGGTGAAAACAAATCAAATTAATTCTGATGAAAAGATAAACAATCATATATCTTTAATATTGTTTTCAGTTTTTTCACGAGACAATATAATTTGATAGCTTAGCGCCAAAACATATTTTCTTAGCGCCGTAATGACAACATTGTTGGCAGCTTGGTGCATAGCTGATTGACCTCTACCATTTTTATTTGATATATATATATATATACACACACAATAATAAAAGGAAACGTAGAAGAGAATTAATATAGATGGCGCGATTTTGGTCCCACCGAATTATTTAACACCTTTGTTTTATTTTTCTTCCACAACATTATTATTATTTTCATTAAAACCACACTCAATATTTATTTGTCAAATTTAGTTCCATAGAAATGTATAATTACGCCATACTACAAAAGAATAATGTTATTAATTTCTTATGTGTGCCTAACAATATTTTTTTTTTAATTTTTCAAAAATTGCACCACTTATCATGAACAAGTAATAAAATATTCTTTTTATTATCAATATCGTTATTGAAATATGCATTCAAATAACTTATGACTTTTAATGAACTTTTTTTTTAAACGAGACTTTTAATGACTTTTTTAGTGAACTTGATGACTTCAATGTGTTTTCTCATTATTATCTTAATATCCATGAATTAAATTTATTGGATAAACAAAAGTCTGAACCTGTACACTACATGATGTATAACCTAATTACTGGTTGTGCATATAAGAACTCAAACGGTCCTTGCAGAGACATTATCTTCTGTTGGTGCTAAATTTATGTTAAGCATTTTGATATTTTAAACATATTGTTTAGATGTTGTTCTTGAGTAAACTCAATTCAATTGTATGGAGATTATCCGCATAGAAAATGAGTGGATTAATGCCGGATGTCAAGTCAATTTTCAAACTGAATTAATACAAAATAAATAGCAAAATAATGTGCATGAGGGTACAGACTAAACAACGTACAACCGGTTGAACTATAAAACATAAAGGCTGCGTTTGGTAGGAGAATTTGAAGAGAACGTTACTTCTCGAGAACTAATTGATTTGATAAAAAAGTTTTGGATGAAAAAGTATAATGATGAGAATTTAAAAAATTGATGTAATAGATAAGTTTTAATAGGTGTTTGAATAAAAATTGAGAACTAAGAATATAATTTATTATTTTATGATGTATAAAATTATAATAAATAAGAATATATTATTAATATTATAATTTACGTAAATCATTATATTATTAATATTATTTTTATTTATTTTAATTAAATATTATTAATATTATAATTTACGTACATTTTAAGATTCCAAATATAATATAATTTTTTTAAAAAAATAATTGAATAGTTTAATTAATAACATTTAATAAATTATGTTATAATATCCCTAATAATATATTAATATATTCTAAATTATATATACATACATTATAAAATAATTAAAAAATAGATGAAATTAAAAAAAAAAGTCAAAGATTACGACTGAAAAGACATGAAGTTGAAAAAAAATAAACATTCTTGTGGGCAAGACTTTCGACCAAAATATTTGGTCAAATATTCCGACCGAAGTTTCTACTTGAAGACAAACTTTTGAAAAAAAAATAAATTAAAGAAAACAAAACCGGCAGACCATCAAAAAGGACGAACAAAGCATACAATAACAAATATCATCCGTGGAGACAGAACAATGACAATATTATTAATAAGAGGCAATAAATACAAAAGAGAAAAATAATAAAATTGAGGATCGTTTCAATTTACAATAGATAAAAATAAGGAAATAACATATAAATTAAAATATAAGATATTAAGAAAAATGTTTAATGTTTGTGATAAGGGTGCAAGATTAGTGGTTGATGATGGATTGACGAACTGAATAATTTTTGGATCCATGGACAATGATTAATGAACGTATGGTGCTACCCACAATCATTTTCAACATGAGAAAAGATAAAATGAAAAAAAATGATAGGAAACAAACTAAACAGATTCTAGATAGAAAAAAAGATATTAAAATTATTAAAAACAATGGTATATGCCTAATTCTAAATAGCATATTTTATTTTTTTAAATAGTATTATTCATATTTAATCTTGAAAGATATAATCAATTATATTATTTTTTAATAAAAACCAGTTCGATCACCCAAAAAACAATTAAATATATCAAATCGATGATCCAATTGGTTTGATAGCTCCCCTGATTTTAAAAACATTCGATAAATAATATTTTTTTACAATGTAAAATACTCAATAAGTTATTATCCATCAATCCAATTAAACGGAAATTCTAGAGAGATTAAATATCTCTCAACAGTATTACCCAACAAAGTGCCATTTCATCCCATTGTATTCCATTCATTTTCAACTGCTGTCATTGTTCATCTTTCATCTTTTTGTTACAACTTCCATCCTCCGCCTTCTGTTGTTTTTATTCTTCTCCATTTGACGACTCAGAGTTTGTCACGAGCCCCCCGCGCACGACGCCGCAATCACGTCTACAGAATCCGTGTTGGAATCGTGCGCGCCGTCCCGTCTCGTCGCCACACGCCAAGAAGAAACAGGTGGTCTTCTAAGCGCAGGCTCCCGGAGAGCGACAACGCTGAACTGCTGAAGTAATCTCTATTGCTTCTTCTTCCTCCCGAGAAAAAAAATCCTCCTTTTTCGGTTTTTGCTCCCAGACGACTGAGGGCACCTCAACGCTGGTGGAAAGGTGCCGCCTTTCGAAGTCAAAACATCTAAAAGATCGGATTTGGCGGCGGCTTCCGGGTGGAAAGGTGCAATCTTGCTGAAAGATTTAGGCAGCGGAATTTGTGCCACAGGCTGTGGAGACTTGTTTTGTTTTGAGATTTTTCCCGGTTAAGATGCAAAGTAGGATTTTGCAAGTAGAGGAAGGCAGGGAATCTCACCAGAGGACCGCATCGAAGGCCATCCATCTCAAAGCACTCAAATTTCTTCTGCTATTCGTCGTTGCCGGCGTTGCCTTCTCGGCGCTCAGCTTTTGCATGGTCTGGTACTACGATCTGCACACCGCTTTGTTGCAAGCTCGCTCCGGCGTGGACTGCGCGTCCCCGGCAGAGGAGCAGACGTCCAGCCTCGGGCGATGGATTGCGTCGCCTTCGACCTTGATGCATTCCATGAGCGACGAGGAACTCTTTTGGAGAGCGTCCTTCATTCCCAAGGTGAAGTGTCCGTATCGGAGGGCTCCCAAGGTTGCATTCATGTTCCTGAGCAGAGGGCCTTTGCCACTGTCTCCACTTTGGGAGGTGTTCTTCAGAGGGCACGAGGGCCGTTACTCTATTTACGTCCACACCTCCCCGGACTTCCAGCCAAACTTCCCGTCCACTTCGGTTTTCTACGGCAGAGTAATTCCTAGTCAGGTATTCTTTTTGCCATCGTTGCCTCGATCCATATTTTTCTCCCTCTGTGATGTTATAAATTATTAATCTGTTTACTGATACAAGATGTAACAGTAGATTAATCGTGTTTTTGTCCTTCGTATTCCTTATAAACATGGGATTTATCAGTTAGCACTATGATCCAACATATCCTTGATAAACTTGGGAATTCGTCTTCTGACCATATGTCAGCACTCAGCAACAACTACTACAAAAGGATAATAAAATTTTGATTCTTGAAATCATTAGTTGGTCAGAGGCTCTTTGTACACCAGAGCCCTGACTACCCCAAAAAAAAAATAGTAAAGGAGCTATTATTGAGCCTGTCTAGACTTTTCTTTCCACTCGTATAATAATAAAAAATGATCCACAAAAACACATTTCTTGCTATATTTTTTCTGCATATCCAACCCTGAGAGTTTAAATTACTGACATTGGAACCAAGTTCCTGTCATGATTAATCATGATAAAACTGGTCAAATACTTGCTGGATTCTGTAACCGGAAAAGAAATAGTTGCTGGATTCATGAACTCAAAGAAACCTTCTCAGATTCTAAAAAAAGTTTAAATGCTTTACAGGGTAATGAAAGTTTTGTTTCCCAGACAAGCCATATCTATTTGGGTGTTCATTCTCAATTTTGAAGTTACCTAAGAAATTGTATGATCTTAATTCAGATTGGTTAACAAATAAATATGTTGATCAAAGATTTGTATGTCAGGATACAGGAACTGCAGGCCTTTGAATTTTGAAATGGTGAAATTTTAGTAATTAAGGAACTCCACTGCATATAACAATGTCTTGTCTGTTTCCCTAACCACAGATTTTAAATTGGGTCATTTCAAGCTTACCTCACTCCCTCTTTTTTATGGTATTTGCTTGATGCATTAAATAAGTACTTTTGCTCAGTCTTTTCTTCTTAACATGTACTGCCTTTGACACATTGAGACTTTTGATATCTTCAGAAGGCTGAATGGGGGAAGATGAGCATATGTGACGCTGAGAGACGTCTCCTCGCTAACGCGCTACTCGACTTGGCCAACGAGAGATTCATCCTTCTGTCCGAGTCATGCATTCCACTGTACAATTTCAGCATCACCTACCAGTACCTGATTCGATCAAGCTACAGCTTCGTTGGCGCTTTTGATGATCCAAGCCCTTATGGAAGAGGGCGGTACAACAAGAACATGGCACCCGAGGTCAATATCACGCAATGGAGAAAAGGAGCTCAGTGGTTTGAAGTCAACCGAGAGCTCGCTGTCAGTTTAATAAAAGACACCAAATATCACAATAAGTTCAGTGAATTTTGCACAGGGGGTTGCTATCCTGATGAGCACTACTTTCCGACCATGCTCACAGTCGAATCACCGCGTCTTATAGCAAACAGGACAATTACATGGGTAGACTGGTCCAGAGGAGGAGCTCATCCAGCAGCCTTCGGGAAGGGTGACATAACTGAAGCATTCCTGAAGAGGATTTTGGAGGGAAAGCACTGTTTGTATAATGACCAACCTTCAGATGTTTGCTACCTATTTGCTCGGAAGTTTACTCGGAGCACTTTGGATCCGTTGCTGGAATATGCACCTACTTTGCTTGGACTTAGCTAGAGATGCATTCCATTGTGTGTAGAATAGAAGCAAAGGAAAAAGAAACAAAAAGGGATCATGGATTGGTGCGCCATTCTGCGTCTGTCATATAGGTTATTAAAAGCTATAGAGAAATTTTCCTAGAATTGGAATTTTTCATCAGTTCTTTTGTACAGAGGGCTTCAGAGGGAGCTTGCCTAAACAAATTTGATTACAAGTTGGATAGTAGATTAACAGATCAACGAATTCTGTTTCCTACAACATAATGGGTGATTGAGTTGCCGCCTGGACAAAGATTTTGTTTTGTACTTTAGAGTTTGTAGGGATGCAACTAAGGGATGCTGATGATTCATCACAAAATTAGGATTCAGTTCTAGTTACTCTAAAACTTCTGCGGCATATTCAATTGTAGGCTCTCTACAAACACCAATGTTATTAAACTCTCAAGTCTAATTCTTAAATTCTTAAGAATTTATATAAGTAAAATGAATCAAATCGACATAAATTCTTAAATAACTTACTCTTGAATTTTATATAAATATTAATTTTAAAGTTCTCATAAAATCTTATTAACTCTTATAGAGTCTATACAGTTACACATAAGTAAATATTTTATTTGATTAATGTATTTGTGATTAGAAATAAATTTTTTATCCTGATTAGAAATTTTAGTGCGAAAATTTTATTTTATTTTTTTCATTTTTTTAATGTTTTTTCTATCTTAATAAACATTATAATTGATAGTTAGTTAGCATTTTTAGTTGTAAATTACAGTACTTATTTTTTACTAATTTTATATTAGTAAAATATATTACTTCTTTTATGATTTATGGATCATAAATATGTATTTGTAAGTTCATAATAATTACTTCAATAATTAAAATTTATTTGGTAGATAAACTTTACGAATTTAGGATTCGATTTTAGGATATGACTTTATCGAACAAAAAATGAGTTTAGTTATACTTTCTAACTTGACAATATTGGCTGACACTAATTCAAATACAAAGTTGTGAAAAAGTAATTGCATCAATTATATATATATATATATATATATATATATATATGGAGGTGTAAATCTATATGATATAAATTAGTCTTTTTTAGGTAAATGGCTAATTTTAATAAATAAAATGTATATATAAAAAAAGTTATCAATGTGTACCCTTGAAACTTATTTAAAATAATTGATTTAATATACACCCCTATATATAAACTTAAATATACCATTGTAGAAAATAAAGCTGATTCCTCTTTTTTTTTGTTGGGTGCTGACTCGAGTCTATGGGAGGTCTCCAGTGTCCGAGGCTACTAGCACTAGACTAATTCGAAACCGGAAAGATAAAGTAATAAAAGCTTATTCCCTAGTCAAGATGATGATTTCGAGATTCGAACTTGTGATTACTAATTAAGTATCCAACGAACGTTCAGAATTTAACCCTACTATTAATTGAGTCAACCACCGTTTAAAGCTGATTCCTCTTATTCAATATGTCATATCATATGATATGCAACGGGCCCCGGTCTTCCAGACGACATATATGCTGCTAAATTCGGCCGGGCGTGCGAAGGATTCAACAGCTCCACTATGCTCCTGACCGTACGAGGGCAGCCGCAGTAAGTGCGCTCTCCAGAAGCCAGAAGGCAAAATGAGGTCGAGGCGTCGAGCACCTAATGATGAGATGATGCCATTGGAATCTCCGTTTCTTCTTATACCTCGATCTCGAAAGTAATAAATACGAATATCTTATCAGTTATCACGTGCAACAATTCAAATGCACACTGCATGCATTTTTATCCCTTTTTTTTCCATCTAATAGTAGCACCATATATAGATGCAGATCAAATTGATGAGTCCAGGATGACAACAAGCGAAAGAGTAGGATTAAATCTTTCTTTTCTTACCAATCGAAATAAATCACAACTTTAATATAACGTTTTCTCATGGATATAAGGACAAGTGGAGTAAGACTTGTAGATTTTGCGCCGTTTCCATTTTGAATTTAACGAGAATGCTCACCAACTCCCACATGGAAGATGGGAGCCAGTCATTTTTTTTCTCTCATTGGACGGTGCCCAATTGACGCTCTAGCGACGAGATCTCGCTCGGAAGGCGATGACTCGCGAAGGTGGCGAGGTCTCACGAAGAGGTCGGTCGAAACAAGCGTGGCGGCAACGTGCCGAATGTGACGCCGAGAAAGTTGGTCGAAGCGAAGAAAGGATGATCGCCGAAGAAAGAGGAGGTCGATGGACGATCGGTCAACTCAAATCGTCCTCCATCCAGCACGAGAGACAAAAAAAAGTGATGAACGGGGCTCCCATCTTCCACCGTCCTATCTCAATCATGCGGTGAGATTGGTAGGAGGGTGCTCCCAACTTAATTCCTTCAATTTTTGTTTTCTCAAATGCAATTGGATGTTAGATATGCAATCAGCATGCTATGGACATGGGACATTAGCCATATAAAGAATGCATGCCACTGCAAATCAATTTAAAAAAAATATAAGTTTTAAGGTTTCAAGTGATCTTGCGTAGTCTTAGCTAAGGCTTATTACAAAAGTTCATTATCTATGAGTTTGATCTAAAATTTTCCATCTTTATTTTATATTATTCTAATTTGATGTTAATTCTATTTAATTATGAAGTAGTTTAATTTGGTACGAAAAATACTACATTGAATTTTATTTTTCTCTTAATATATTTTATTATTTAGACTTTTTTTAGAGATGTGAAATTGCATTAGGAAATAAGTGTAATATCGTTTGCATACATATTATAGAGGAAACCCGGGGTGATATGTTTGCACAAAAAATCAGATAAGATAGAAGTAGCATTTCAGATGTCGTTAATGTTGTTCTGATGCGCCATGGTTAGAGGCAAGCACGATTGATGACACACTCACAGAATCGGTCTCCAAAAATGAGGTATTCAATTTCAATTTGATGACAGTGTAAAATTCTCTAGAAAATGATTCAGACCTCAGCTTCCAAAGCAGAATTATGATATGAAAAGAAGAGTCATAAGAACACACTATATAGTTATTATTTAGACTCTCGCCAACATGCATATGCTGAGTATTTCGTGCTTTTTTTAAAATGAATTTATATATTGCATTAGTTTCACCTAAAATTTCTTATTTATCATAAGAGATAATTGATAGATTAGCATCAAAATCCTTTCCCTGTAGAACCTGGGGTAGGAATTACGATCCAACTCGAGATTGGTTCCTTCTTTCTTTTCTTGACCAAAATATTTCTTGGGCTGTGTTCATTAAAGTTTGAGCCAAACTCTCGTCGGGGTGAGTTCTCTTTGTGCATCATATTTTGCTAATAAACTAAGTTTAATTTCTAATAACTATGAATTATTAAACGAAAATTTTCAACTTGAGACATATTAGTTAAAGTAGGTTTAAGTTTATTAAATTTTGAAGTCTTTAACTTTATTTCTATCCCCCAGTTTTTTACTCTCTTATTTTAGGCAACATTTCTACGTTAAATCATGTCAGTTGAATGTGAATTAAATTGAATTGAGTTTTCTAACGTCTTCTGATCATATTCTCAACTATGGTAATTAGATTATCAACTTTTTTCGAGTTCTCTCTCCCTCAATTCTATTTACATTTATATGGAATTAAATTTTCTTATTTTTAAATTAATAAATTAAGTTGAAAGATAAGAGTTTATATTAGTTCAATAATTATTACCATTACCAGAAAAATAGATATTACGGACGGTCCGAAATGATGGTTGAAAAAAAAGATTGTCGCAAATCAATTTTCGACGGTTGAAAAAAAATGTCGAAAACGGAAGTCCGGCGGTCACGACCGTCGAAACTTTTGGCGGTCGCGAACCCCCGAAAGTTTCGACGGTCACGACTGCCGATATTTGCGACGGTTGACGAAATCGTCGAAACTTCGACGATCACGACTGCCGAAACTTTCGACGGTTGCAACGACCGCCGCAAATATCGGAGGTAGCAACCGTCAAAAATTTCGACCGTCAAAACCGTCGCAAAAAAATTTTATAATATAAAAAAAATTAGTCGACCGTTGGCGGTCAATCCGAAGGCTAGCGACCGAGATCTGGCTGCCAGCGGCTGGATCCGACTACTGGGCCACGGTCGTGAGCTGTCGGATCCAGCCTCTGGCGGCCAGATCTGGCCGTGGCCGCCAACGATTGGTTTCGGCCGCTAGGCGGCCGATTCGACTACCAAAAGGTCGGATCCGGCCGCCCGGTCTGGGCTAGAGAGAGAGAGGGGGCGGGAGAGGGTCGCCGGCGGTCGATGCTTGAGTCCGATCGGGTGAGGGTTGCCGGCAGGGAGAGGGGGAGAGAGAGAGGAGAGGGGGAAAGAAATAAGTGGATTGGGGATATATATATATATATATATATATATATATATATATATATATATATATATATATATATATATATATATTATGTGGAAAGATGAGAAAGCGGAAAAATGAAAAAAAAGCGGGATAGTGAAATTTTAGTTATCGATGGCTCCGACCGTCGAAAAAGCAAATATGAATTATTTTTAAAGTTACTGACGGTTGTGACCATTGAAAATTATTTAATTATAAAAATAAAATATTATATTTAGTTATATATAGTATTTTTTATTTTATCGATGGTCTGAACTATCGCTAATTATTATCGATGGTTGGAACCGTCGAAAATTACAACGGTTCGGACTATGCTAATTATATTAATAAAATATTCTTTATATTATATTATTATACATTTACCGACGATCACGACCGTCGAAAATTGTGATGGATAGATATCCATCGGAAATATCGACGTTCCTAATCGTCAAAAAATAAAATAATAATATAACAAATTACATAATTTATTATTTTCATATCCGACGGTCGTAACCGTTGAAAACTCCGTCAAAAATTACGGCGGATAGATATCCGTCAGAAATATCGACGTTTCTAATCATCAAAAAATAAAATAATAATATAATAAATTACATAATTTATTATTTTTATTTTCAACGGTCGTAGCCGTTGAAAATGCCGTCGGAAATTGCGGCGGATAGATATTCGTCGGAAATATCGACGTTCCTAATCCTCAAAAAATAAAATAATAACATAACAAATTACATCGAAAATATTTTCGTCGCAAAATTCGTCGCAAATTGCGATGAATCTCGATCTGTCGAAAAATGATAATTTTCTTGTAGTGTACTTGATATGATTTACAATTTTTTCATCAAGATCCCAAGAATAAATAGAATCACAAAGAGGAAAAAATAATTTGAGGCACCAAGCAATTCAGCCAAACTCATGAAGCACTTTTTTTAATAATACATATAATTTCTTAGTCCAATTAACCTTGAAACCCATCAAAGTGTAAAACTTTTTTTTTAGTAAATTTCAATGATGACTATCCAACTTAGAGGATATTTCCAATAAAGTCATCCAACTTTATTTTGTAATACGACGGTTATCGAACTTTAGAATCATTTCAGTCAAGATCATCACGATCGACTATAATCAGTAAACAAATAAATCGCTGACGTGGATGCTTACGTGACACCACGTCATATTAAAAAAAGAAATTGTCACGCCAACATTTTTCTCTTTGCTTTATCCAAACTTAATTTTATGGTCATCCAACTTTTCAAAACTTTCAGACAAAGTCATTCAACTTTTTAAATTTTCAATCGTGGTCATCATTAAAAAATTTAAAATGTAAATAAAAAATTGAAAGCACTTAGATTGACTCGTACATTTTTTGGCACGACTCATCAGATCGAGCTGTCCAAATTTTTATGTGTATTAAATATATAATATTATAATAATTAATAAATTTTTAATTATGGAAATAAAAAATTAGAGAAATAACATACAAATTATATATTTATATTATATAGTGATATTTTTATATAATACCGAGTCAAATCGTAGTGGCTCGTCCAGCGGAGTGCTGGGCATGACCCAACATCTAGCGGGTTGTTGAGTCAAACACGAATTTTTTTATATAATATTATGATAATTAATAATTTTGATTTTTAATATTATGATAATTAATAATTTGGCTCAACAATTCGCTAAATGTGGACTCGTGCCTAACACTCCGCTAGAGGAGCTATTACGATTTGACTCGACCCCGACAAAATATCGCACAAAAAATATTATTTTCTAATTATAATATCTTTTATTATTTTAAATTTTAGTGCAAAAAAATAAACAATGTGGTATTTTTTAAATTTTTTTATTTCCTTAACTAAAAATGATTAATCATCATAATATTATATATTTAATACACATAAAAAATTTGGACGGCTCGATATGAATTGATCATGCAAAAAATGTACCTAAGTGTCTTCAAATTTTTATATTTTATGTTTATTATTTATTATTTTAAGTTTTTAATGATGATCGCGATTGAAAATTTAAAAAGTTAAGTGACCTTGTCGGAAAGTTTTGAAAAGTTGGATGTCATATAGATACAAAATTAAGTTTGAAAAAAAAATGCTGACGTGATAATTTTTATTTTTTTTAATTTGACATAAAGAAGAGAGAAAATAGTGACGTGATGCTACATAAGCATATAGTAAGCGATTTATTGGTTTACTGACTACAATCAATCGTGATGATCTTGGTTAAAATGATTCTAAAATTTGATGACCGTCGTATTATAAAATAAAATTGGATGACTTTACTAAGAATACTCCCTAAATTGAATAACTATCACTGAAATTTACTCCAAAACTTTTCTCAGGGTCCATTCCATGTGCATGTTTATCTCAGGAGGTTTAGAGGCTTAAAACAGTACAATTTCATGTTTCAAACTTGTGATTAACCTTGAAATATCGTACTCCTTATATTTCTCCAATTTTTACTCCAATAGAAACGACCCTAAAAAATCAATATGCAATATATCTCGTGGGCAGGACCGGCAGGTGCGGCCTTTTTTGCATCTTCCATTTTCCAGCATTTAATTTACAGTCTGGAATCTTAATTTAGCAATTATGGTATTATTCGAGATATTCATTTGGATTGAATTTGACGGTGTAAAAGATAGAGAATAATACGAGATAAAGAACATCAACATTGAACATAAGTATTGTAATATGGAGACATGCAAATGATGCTACCACATGAGAAATATAGTGTCAACCCTGAAAATAATGCCTTTATCCCTCCTCCTATAAACAACGAAATTTTACTCTTCTCTATATCACTGTCATGATATTTTGTTTTCAATATCAGATAATAGAATTTTATTTTGTTCCCATTATCCTCTCTATTAATTAGGGATCAATAGACTTCGAAATGTTATTATCATTTCAATAATTTCGGATCCCCACATCTGAATGGGTTGATGGATTCACTGCAGTATGCTTATTCCGAGGATAATTTCATTTAAAATTTAGTACATAATAACAATCCAAAAAATTTCTATTCAAACTTAAAAGTGATATATATATATATATATATATATATATATATATATATATATATATATATATATATATATATGTATGACCAATTATTTTTCTTGGCTCAGGTGGTGGTTGTGATTCTTAATTGTCATCCTACTTATCAGGATTGACCAAATCCCACAGGAAACACATTTGTGATCTCTTATAAACGAAACAAATAATGTGATTTTTTTTAACATCAACCAACAACAAAAAGTTAAAATATCTTAACAAGTCAACCAAACATCATCTTCCAATGTTTTCAGAAACTCTCCGTCACCTGCTTCTTGTTGCATACCGTCTCATGCTGAGTGCATGGCAGACCCTGCACCTGAAACAATACGCATGAGAGAGAGAGAGAGAATCTCCATGTCTCCATAAAATATTAATCGATTTTGCTCAGGACACTGAATCGGATTAGCCAATTGTCGACTCTCAGGTTAAACCCGATCAGCCAGTCTGATTTCATAACATTGGTCAATCCATGTTTAACTTGCCTGCCTCTCTCATCAAGGCAAGTTAAATTGTTGATTGGCTTCTCTTCTTCTTTTTGTTTTAATTATCAACCATAGATTAAGAAAATTAATTCGCCCGGCTTTAGAGAATATGTATTACGAATATTAGCTCATCTTCGAATCGAATGTAACTAATTGGCTTCTCTTCACAGGACGTGATCTGCAAACCATGGGGAGGGTGCTCACCAAGATACGGGAGGAGTCCAAGAAGACGTGGCACATAGCAGGGCCTTGCATGCTCACGGCGGTCTTCCAGTTCTCCATTGGGTTCGTCACCTCGGCCTTCGCCGGCCACATCGGGGTCGTCGAGCTTGACGCCGTCTCCATTTCGCAGAACGTTGTCGAAGGATTCGCTTACGGGGTCATGGTGATCACGCCATTTTTTGCTCGTCTGTGTTGCAGGGCTTTTGCCTTACATTTTCTCGGTTCTTGAATGTCGAAACCTTATCAATATATCGGTTTGGTTGTCTGTAGCTTGGCATGGGAAGCGCCTTGGAGACGCTTTGCGGGCAAGCCGTCGGCGCCGGGCAGCTGAGCATGCTAGGGATATATGCACAGAGGTCTTGGGTCATTTGTGCAGCCACAGCGGTGGTTCTGACGCCCCTGTACGTGTTCACGGCGCCCATCTTGAGGCTGTTCCGGCAGCCCAAGGAAGTGTCGGAAGTGGCAGGCAGATACTGCATTTGGCTGATACCGCAATTGTACGCTTACGCCGCCAACTTTCCTCTGCAGAAGTTTTTCCAATCTCAGAGCAAGGTTTGGATCATCACCGTGGTTTCTGCGGTGGTGCTTGGAATTCACGTCTTCCTGAATTGGCTGTTCGTGATAAAACTTAGCCGCGGATTGCTGGCAGTGGCAATGGTCGAGAACTTTTCGTGGTGGCTTATGAATCTTGGTCAGATGATCTATCTCCTATCAGGATGCTTTCCGGAATCTTGGACAGGGTTCTCCATGTCTGCCTTCGACAACCTGTCGGCTTTCGTGAAACTTTCTCTGGCATCGGCAGTAATGCTGTGGTTGGTAACGTGTTGGAAGAACCCATGAAATCTGTTGTTTGACATACAAGTAGAGGAATTCATTTCTGCGCCATCTTTGTTTGCCTGAACTGCTTAATTTCGCTGCAGCTTGGAACTTTGGTATTACACTGCAGTGATACTGCTGGTGGGGCTCTTAAAGAATGCAGAAATTGCGATTGCTGCTATCTCTATCTGGTTGCTTCTTCCTCCTCCTCTTTCTCTCTCTTATCTGCAAATTATCATAAATACTGTGGACTATATGTTTTATCTGATCAATATTTACTTTTTTCCTGACAGCATGAACTATCAAATCTGGACACTAATGATTGCTCTGGGTCTCAATGCTGCAGTCAGGTGGATATCCCTGTAATACCTCATTTGTGCTTAATGTTACTGATCTTTTTCTTTCATTTAAGCTAAAAATGTGTGCATCCGTCCTTGCATCAGCGTCCGCGTGTCCAATGAGCTTGGAGCAAACAACCCCAAAGCAGCAAAATTTGCTGTAGTGATAGCTGTTTCAACGTCGATCTTATTAGGCTTACTTTTTATGGCGATAGTCCTCATCTTCAGGAAAGAATTGCCAAAGTTTTTCTCGGATGCCCCAAATATCATCAGGGAGACATCCAAGCTGAGCTACATTCTGGGTGCCACAATACTTCTCAACAGTATTCAGCCTGTCCTCTCAGGTGTGATGTTCAAATCCAAGAAGATATATGACCCACGTTGGAATCAAATTCCCTAACAAATGTAATGACTGATCAATGCTATGTTTTAATACTTGCAGGAGTGGCAATAGGAGCAGGTTGGCAAACCTTAGTTGCATTCATAAATACAGGTTGCTACTACCTTTTCGGTTTGCCGGTCGGAGTTCTTCTCGGATTCAAATTCAAGCTCAATGAACTAGTAAAATTAAACAGTTACAGATTTAACCAATAGTTATGTTATTAAGTTCAAGCACTTACCTTACCTGGTTTTAACTAACTGTTATGCAGGGCATTTGGTCTGGAATGTTAATAGGGACCCTGCCACAGACTGTTATTCTAATGGTGATTACGTTAAGAACCAAGTGGCCAAAAGAGGTATAAACTGAACAGAAAACATAACCATTGCTTTCCATTAGTATGCATGAATTTGCTTTCTTCTAGTTGTATTACTCTGCTATACTATTTTGAAAAGCTATAATATTGCAGGCTATGCAAGCTGAAGAACGTATAAGGAGATGGGGAGGAAGAATTGGGCCCCAGTCTTCTCCACAATAAGAGGAGTGCCTCATGGATGCCATCAGAATTGGCGTCCAAGATGTTCGGAAACAATTTGCTCAAGAAATACTGTCAAGTACTTCTCTGACGCTTTCAAATTCTTCTGTTCGGAGATTTCAATCAGGCTCCACAACCATTTTTGTCCAAGAAATCATAGAGGCTCCAACAAAAATAAGAGGCATCTTTTTTACAGCAACTTGAACTGTGAAAAATTTGTGTGTGCCTGCATTGAGGAAAAAGATACATGTACAAGGAATATCAGAGTCCAACTAAAATCACATATTGTCAACATTTTTTTTTCTTCCCCGATCTCTTTGTAGTTTGAGTATGGAGAACTTGTGTTACTGCAAGCAATTTCACCTTAAATTATGGAAAATTTCCAGTCATCTTAATATGGTCTAATGTGCGTCTCAGACCGTATTGGAGGACTGCTTTGTAACCAGCTCTAAAACCATCTCCATATGCTGATGAAGAATCTGATTCAATCTGATACTTGAAGAACTCTCCAAGTTTCTTTTCATCCTCCGTTTTAGGACCCTTTTTCGATGACATCGATGATGAAGAAGAAGATGATGACGTGGAAGCCTGGCTACCCCCAGTACCTGATACAATCTCTGAGTCAAGCCATAAATAACCTAGAACCTGGCAAATGCCTTCTTCAACTTCTGGTCTGAGTGTACGAAAACCTGCACAATCAAGTCGACGAACTTATACACCTTAGTAGATACACAAAATTATTAGATGACATGTTTGAACTTTTAATAGATAATATGACTGCATTTGATCTAGACCGACTTTATAAATGCACTTTTTCCATCTGATTGATGAATACTTTTTGAATTTATTTTCCAGAATGAGGTTACTGCATTGTTCTAAAAAAGATATAGCAGCATATATCAAGTACAGAATCAAACTACTACCATTAAGGCGCAGCCAAGCATGCATCATCTCATGAGCAAGTATATTCCCCGTCAGCAACCTGAAAACTTAAGATATAAGACATCAAGGATCCCATACCAAAGGAAAGTGCATGGTCGAAAGGAATTTCATAAAGGAGGCTAAAAGGAAGTTATGGTCCCATCCAATAACAACAAAACATGCATGCTTAAGCGCAAATGCAGTCACATAATCTAGCAATAACAGAACACTTCTATAAAGTAGGAACAAGATAGCAATCTTAATGACATCAGACATAAATAACTAAATAGACTGATTACCTTGGCAGTCCATATAAAATTAGAATGGCTGTAACTTCACACTGCCGAATCAATCTATATGATCCTGTTAGCATGCCCTTCATTTTGCTTCCGGGGCCAATTATTGGCTTCCTTAAAACCTGAACAAGATAAATTCCTCATTAATGTTAGTTGAACGAATAACAGACACTCAGACAGACGACCGAGATGCATGTTGTTTGAGAATCAACGTTCAATATCATATTTAAGCGTACAATTTGACAATTTAATTTCTGTTACAGATAAATATCCTATTCCACTGAAAAGAACAACTAAGATTATCGAATTGCACTTACAGTTTTAATAATCTGTTCTTCAGAAAGACAGAGACCTCTAGTTTCAGGAAGATGATGATGACCCTGTACCCCAAAATAAAATAAAATTTTAACAAAGAAATTGAAAAACGAATGCATTTCACTCTATATAACTAAGTCTTCTTGCATGGGCTCACATTTTTCTCTCCTTCCATAGCTTCATTGAGAGCTTGCCTTTCCACTAGAAGCATGGGAATCTGCTGCTGCACTTTCATATTTAAACCTTCATAAAATTCTTGTATGTCAATGTATAGGGGTTGACATTCAGTGTTATCCATTATCCCAAAACGAAGACATTCGAGACACAGTTTCCGCCCGTCATCTAAGGTTACATAGGTGGTGTCTCTAGTCTGACATTTCAAAATAAAGATAAGTCACAATTTCTTAATATGGAAGATCCAGAAAGCAGTTTAAGTGCACTAACCTCAAGTCTTTCACAACTGCAGCACCTAGGAGTCCCATCATGCTCGTGTGAAGGACAATATTTTTTCTTCCAAAAAGGATGAACCCGGTATTCAATTTTATCCATCTGATTTGTGGGAATCTGCAAGGAAATTCATGATGACAAAAAGGAAAAAAATTGCTGAGACTTGAATGTAAGAAACATGACTTGGGAAAATTTGCCAAAAATTCTTCCTTTTATCTCTAAGTTAGACGTTCCTAGGTAATTCCGTTCATGTTCAACGAGAATTCACTCAAGTAAAGTTTTTTCAACGATGGGTACTCACAAATTGTTTGCAAACATCACATTTTAGGTGATAGTAAAGCTCCTTATAGCAAGAACTGTGATATGGTTCATCTCCTTGTATAAAGAACTAGGCAAAAACAAGCCAGTTAGGTTTAACATAATTACATGATGTGACAGACTGGAAAAAAGAAACTAGAATTTCAACCTCAAGTTCATATATTGGTTGGTTGCATCCATGACAGATGAAGCACTCTGGATGCCAAGCAGAGCCCATAGCGATGAGGCTCCTATGATCGATCTCTTGGTTGCAACCAGCACATCTCCTGCACAAATACCACATTGCATCAACTGATTACCTGACTTGGAAGGAACTATAGAGTCATGTCTAGCTTGGGTTATTTGTAGAAATGTTAACATAATGTAATGATAAAAGAAAAATTGCATCAGTAATCCGGCTCTAGACCAGGTACCTGGTATATGGGGCAGGAATAAACTGAAATGGATCATATATTTCTGCATTTCTGCTAGGGGGGCTAGGGGGCGATTCCACGTTTAAGCTTTCTTGTATGGCTATTGCGAGCTGTTCATCTTCCTCCAAGTCAGGCTTATTATCTAAAATATAAAGTGATACTTAGGGAGAGAAGGTATTATATGAAGAAATGAAGGGCTTGTAAATGGTGAAGTACATTTTTCACTTGCAGCAAGACAACTATGAAACTACCGTGCTGCAGATCCAACAATCTGGAATATAAATAATCTTACAGACCAGCAAAGCGGGACCTTGAAGTGGAAAGAATACAATTTTTACACAGGCTCGTAACTAGAGATTCGACAATAGTATAATTAAACGGCTGTCAGCTGTATAAAATTCTCATAAATCTCACAGTTTTTTAGTTAGAGAACAAGAATTCCAGGAGAATTGTGGTTCCCACTAAACAAAGGAATGGAGGACATCTTGAAGAAAATTGTGATACACGGTTCTCAGCAAAGTACTCACCAATGGCTTTGCCCTTCTTATTTTCCTCTTCTGACAATGAAAGTGCTATGGCATGATCAATATCTTCATCTGCATACCCTTCTTGAAAATCCTGTATATTAAGGATAACACGGAATGAGATTCGCAAACAAAAGAGTCAAACATAATTTTCCCGGTTGAGAGATGAAATGTCTAGTGAAGAGAAACCTGAATTCGTTACCAAATGATTAGGAAAAAAATATGCTATAATTTTTTCTGCAGTGGAATAATTTTTCTTATCAGCATATCTTTTTTTTATGCATTTTCTATTAGGTGTTTGGGGCTTTTTCTTTTCATCTAATGAAATACCCATGTTTATAGTTTGATACATAATGAATTTTCCATCTCTTCTTATAGATAGACGAAGGGGTTCGATAATCAATATTCCATTTTTTATCAATTCTATAAGAGCTGAATCCTTTCGAATCAGTATTACATCTAGACGCATTTCTCCGTTTGAAAGTAAATTTACAAAATACTCATAACAGTCATGATTCAATTAACGAGTAAAAACTCCACATTTTCCTTGAGAAATTATTTTATATATGATGGACAAGTATTTTTTACTTAATGACGAGAAGAAAGATCAGGCAAATGAAAATTTAAATTACTGAAGGCGAAGACTCACATCAACTTCAGCATTTTCGTGATAATACCCTCCTGAATCTTTATGTCTGGAATCTTTGAATAATCTTTTCAACCAACTCATTGCAAGGTGTTTAATTTGCCAACTCCTAGATTCCCCTGCATCAAGAAATGCAAAATTTGCAATCAGTACAGAAAGCATCCAATGACAATCCTAACAGCAGGGTTGGGCTGCTTGAGCTTTTAACACCAAATACAAAAGTCGAGTTTTCAGCAAAAAATTATACTGACTGCACCATTCAAACACATCGATGACACTCTTTCTCAATCATATTCTTTTCGATTTTAATTACGGGAAAGGTTCCATAAAGAGAATCCATCAGCAGGGGCATGAGTGTATTGCACAAACAGGAAGCAGTTAAAATTCACTCGTCAACAAAGGGCTGAATTCAGATACAACATGATTCCAAACTCATAAACGCCAATTGACAGCGAGCACAGAACGCATACATGATATAATACGGCACTGGCTTCACAACTCAAGTGAGAAGTGAAACTATCATTTACCAAGCTGACATGAAGACTATAATCTCAATCCAAAACTACCATTCATACAATCTCCTGAAACTCATGCAGGCATGCTACAGGATGCCCCTGGTTTCAGAAGCAAGAAGCAATAAATCAGATGGTCTCCAATAGAGTAACAAATGAATCAAAATTGCAGGTAGAGAGCTGAAAAAAAAAGTTTTGCGTACAGACTACAGGAGGAGGAAGCTGTGATTTCTCACCTTGATCAAAAGGATGCACTCCGATCAATGCAATTCAGTGTGAAGGCATATCTGATCGGATTACAGGATTCCCACAGCCTACAGAACCATAAACCAGAGAAGAAGAAGATGGATGGATGGATGGAAGGAAGGAAGGAACAGAAAAAAAAATAGTTGGATTCTGTGCTAGAACGCCTGTGATTCGGTACTGTGTCAACATCATCGATTTCCCAGTTAGATTATTTTTTCCTCCTTCTTTTGGCATTTATAGATGTCTTGATTTCAAAAATCAAAAGTTGATGTAGACAAATTGGATTTACTAAATATTAGACATGCTTATTTATTACAATTTTATATCATCTAACGATGTGTTGATATGTTTATTACAAACATATTTATACATTCTCTTAATCCTAGAGACATATACGATATACACGTGTAAAAGAGAATATTTGGAACACAAACTATAATTAACATTTGATTTCGTAATTTCATAATTTTAATTTCGTAATTTCAATTCCCTCTATGACTCGTTGCTGACTCGTCTTCAACGCGGTTGATTTAGTAACATGCAGAAGATTTTAAAAGCACGCCAACTACTTATAAACATTCATTTTGATTAAAGATCAAAAGAACCGACTAGTAGAGTTGTTAAGTTCTTATATTTTAATCCAGTAGTAGCCTAGTAGGTAAGAAGTGGCACTTTTGTTATATTCGTTTTTTTAAAAAAAAATGAATTTTATTCCATTTTAAAAATATTTTTCATTACATTAAATATTGGCTCCAATTCATTTTCTCCTAAATTGAGAGGCACAGATAACTTAAAAAAAAAGACACTTGAACTATCACCTATATATACTTGTTATCCTTGTTGTTATCTGATCGTGTCTCAAATTCTCCTTTTGCAATAATACAATGCTGCATCATTGACATCTTTACTCATAATCGTTCTATAGGGCTGTAGGAACAAGGCCTTGTTCCGGACATTGTACTCAAACATGTGCAATAGAAGCAAAATGACACCATTTGGGTGCGTTTGGTCAACTTTAGGCTAGCATCAAGTTTTGATGGTTCCATTAGAATTTTAATTCTCGTCGACATTGCTAATTCGTCCTAGTTTCGATGAAAAAATTTTCACATGTTGCGAGCACATAAGACTGTGTTTGAAAATAAAATCACGATTCTTCTTAAGTTTGATATATGTTTAGATAAAATAGAATGTAATAACGAGGACTCAGGGTGTGATGGATAAATTTTTTATGAGTTTTAAATTAAAAATTATTATTATAATTATAAAGTATAATTTTATTATTATTAAAACTAAAGTTATAAATTAATTTTTTTATGAAAAAATTGTTAAAATTATAGTATTCAAATATAAAAAATCATTTATTAAAATTAATTATAATTAATGAAATATTTACAAATTCTAATAAAATAATAAATAATATATTAATCCTTTATTATAAATATTTTATATATAATAAATAAATTATTTTATAAGGGTAAGATGTGTGTGAGAGAAAATAAGAAAATAAAAGAAAAATAAAAAATTAAATACCCAAAAAAAAGTCGTGTGCCCCATTCCAACTCCTAGTTCTGCCGATTTTGGCGCAACCATCGGCCGCGTTTGATGGAACCGAGGCACAATTTCACCCCGATTCTCAATGCAAATGCGGCCTTTCTGCTCGTCCACCAAAATTGATGACGTCTTGTCTTATTTTTTTTTTACATTTTACATATTATAACACTAAGTAAATGTTGATAAATAATTAATATATTTTTATTATTATATTTAAATAAATTAAGAAATAAGTATATATATTATTAGAGTAAATAATATTATATATATAACATATAGTCTTTTTAGACCTTTTAAGTAAAAAAGTAAAAAAAAACAAAAAAAAAAATCATACATCATAATAAAAAATTAACTAGTATAATATAACAATAATTATTAATAATATTAGAACAATTATGGTCTTCTAAGCCAATTATAATTATATTTATATAAATATAATGTTAAATTTTCTTTTATATTTCATTTTTAGTTATTAATTCATGTACCTTAAATTTCTTTTTTTCTTCTATCTAATTTACTAATAATAAAAATATCGTATAACTAATAATACAAAAATAATCTTAATAAATTTAATTCTTACCTTTTATCTAAACACCTAATAAAATTTATCTATTAAATCAACTTTTTAAATCTCGTCATTATAATTTTCATCCAAACACCAAATATAAACTTCCCTATCTCATTGATTAGTTCACCCATGCTCTTGCTGATACATTTGTTCTTAAAAAAATAGTTCTTTAACCAAATGGCCCAAGTACTTTACATTGCCATTGAAGTAATATGTCCATATTAAAAATAAACACAAATAATGTAAACATATTTTAAAAATACATCCAAAGTAGAAAAGAACTTTTCACTCGTGGCACAGTTTAAAATTATATATCGATATTCTCATATAATTTAATTAAGATCCATATAATATTTATTATCTTTTAAAGGAAATCATTGACAATTAACTTAATCAAAATTTTATTATTTCTTACTTATATTGAGTATTAGAGATTGTTTTGTAAATTCATAGTTAGCATATTTCGTGGGAGCTTCCTATAGCTCATCACCGGGCCCAAAATGAAAATGGATTTTTTTTTTTTTATTTTATCCCGAAGGTGTGAAAGAACATGTTTCATTATTGGTTCACATATAGCTCCCCTTTGTTGCTGTTGGCTTGGAAATTTAATGTGTATGCATCGGCTCGAACTCGTCATAGGTCGTTGAGCATGCCTTTAACGGATCAAGGGATGAGATTATTCAAGATATCCACATTAACCTGCAATCTTTTTTAGATTAATATTATATATCATTGTTCATTGAGAATGTAATGATGGCAGTCGTCTTCGCATTTAATCGATCATTAATTATTGCTTAAAGTGTTTACAAATCCATTGTCGTCTAGTCCGGTTAGGATACCTGGCTTTCACCCATGCGACCCGGGTTCAAATCCCGACAATGGAACTTTTTTTCCCCAATTTCTTTTTGAAGTCTTTTTTTTATGCGGCGCCTCATTTTTCTTTTCTTTTTCGGTGATGACGCCTCATTTTTTTCCCAACTTCTTTTCGCTCGAGCGACGAGAATACCCTGCCTCTACCCGGCTACCGAATTGTGCCAACCATCCTTTGATTACGCCTCATTTTTCTTTAATTTAAGTATTTAGCGATACACAGTGTAACAGTGCCAACTCTCAACGTAACGGCGTTACGTTTTATCGCTTTAAATCCTATCCTCGCTCTATCCACTTCAACAAAAACGAGAGAACAGAGAACGGGAACGAAGACATCGGACGACGGCAATGGCGACGATGTCATCCCTCGCGGCCTCCTTTTCCTCTCTGTCTTTCTCCTCCTCCGTCCGCAATAACTTGTCCCTGTCCCTCCCTCGAGTCCGCTTACCGGCGGTGAACGCTGCGACAAGGGGCCCTATTATGACGATCGTTGCTTCGTCCTCCACCTCCGCCTCGGCCGCCGGCCCTCTAACGGCCGAGCTTCCTGAGGGGTTGACCCTAGAGAAGTATGTGAAGTCGAGGCTCCCCGGAGGGTTCGCCGCCCAGAGGATTATCGGGACCGGCAGGAGGAAGTGCGCCATCGCCCGTGTCGTGCTCCAGGAGGGGACCGGAAAGTTCGTCATCAACTATCGCGACGCCAAGGTCTGCAGTTATTTTCATCTTAAATATAATTAATCTTTATCCTCTTTCCTAATAAAGTTTGTATATGGTTTAAATTGGTTTCACATTTGTGCTGAATATACGACGCAAGAAGAAAGCAACAATCTTTCATGGTACTTATGATTAATTTCGATGCTCAGTGTATTTTTTTCTGTTTGAACTACCCAATTTTATTTGCGTAAAGTAACATTTTATGCAATCAGAAGAAAATGTCTTATAATCTAATTCTGAACAAGTTACCGGACGTGTTTTGTTTGCTAAAATTCCTGTGAGAATGTCCATACCTGCCAAACCCAAGGCTATTGATGGACGAAATACTCGTTGATTTTTTGTTGTCATGTATCTCGAAATTCGTGACTCCGATTTTTCGACCTATGAACTTTCAGTGAGGCTCCTTAATTCAACTATCATCTAATCATTTAGGTTAAATTTCACTACAACTTGAGGTTGATGTGAGGCTCCATTTAGTTAGTGTTAGTCCTTGTGGATCTCAGAAAGAAACAAGATACTACAAGCCTTCTTATTGCTCTCTTATTTGTACTTTGTGTTAATACACTGCTGCTGATGTTGTATGGAACACAGCTTCATCTGTTGTTATTTTTTCTTCTGATACATCATGATTCTGAGTCATAATATCATTTGTTGTTGTCGGTAAACTATATTTCATACTATTTTCAACAATGAAACTTTTACAATTTTAGGGGACAATATAACATTCTCATTTTCTTGTAAAGTAGATCTGTGAACATTGTCAGGCATAAAACAACATGCCATGACTTCCATAAATGATCATATTTGCAGTCCCATCAAGAATCTCAATCCAAATTAGGTTACTGATTCGTTTCAGAAAAAAAAAAGGTTACTGATGACTGTTTGTGCATCACAATACTCTAGCTGTCATCAAAACTAATAGTGAGAATCCTTTGACATTTCTTCAAAGCATACTATCATATTTTTACTTGGTGAAGATAATCCTTTGCGTTCTATTCAATTCACTGCTGGCTCTAAAAATGCATTCAGCATATTGTATAAATTCCATTTATGCATGTTTTCCCAACTCCCATATATGGATTTTCACATCATGATTCTCGCACCGACTCAGTTTCCTTTTTGTGTCTTTTAGTGAAACCTTTTATGACGGATTTTCTCAGTCAAAGAAATGGCTATAAATGCCTTTTAACTTTGAAAATTGCTTGTTCTTTCTATTAAATGCTGGAAAAGCTCATTTTTTTGTCAGTTGTGCACAAAATAAACATCCAGTTGTGGTTAACCCACATGAGAGCATTACTGTCATAGCTAAGTTGAGGTTAATCTTTAAACAGCAGCGAAGGTCTGCTAAACATGTCTTAGTTCAACATATTTGCTGATTTATGAGTGTGATTAACAGGAATACTTGCAAGGAAATCCTTTGTGGCTGCAATATGTTAAAACTCCCTTGCTGACTTTGGGATTTGAGAGTAGCTATGATGTCTTTGTTAAAGCTCATGGTGGTGGGCTTTCAGGGCAGGCACAGGCAATTTCCCTTGGTATCGCACGTGCATTACTAAAAGTTAGTGAGAATCATAGATCACCTTTGAGGAAGGAAGGGCTTCTGACTAGAGATTCTCGAGTAGTTGAGAGGAAGAAAGTTGGATTAAAGAAAGCTCGGAAGGCTCCTCAGTATTCTAAACGTTAAAAGGTAGGATCAGTTGAAAGATTTATTTGAATTAGTTTTTCCAGTGTATTTTTTGTCACCATGTTCCACTAGGCGGCTTTGTTGAGATCATCCTAACTTCTGTAGTCATCCTCCCTTTCTAAATATGAGGATATGGGATGTTCCCCCATTGCAGGTTGCCAAGATGATCTCAAGATGATGCACATGAATCATTCTTTTCGTTGAAATTTTTATATGCTTGAGAACGCAATTACATCTGTCCTTTTTTTCTTAAATTTTTTTCTGCTGTTTGTTTTTCTTGTCATTTCTAGATATGAACATGGTAGTAGGTTGGAATTCAATGTGTCTTGCACATAAGTTGTGATCGTGCTTTTCCCTCTAGATATTTTTCTTGGTCAAAACATGAGAATTGCTGAAGATAAAAGAACAACTCTAAAGAGGTGTTTCATGAATAAAAGTCCGACATGTATTGCCTGAATGATACTAGATACTTGTAGAGAGTGCAAATGACATTTTTCCAGACATCGGTTTAGACTTATCTGATCCATAAGATTAGCAAGATATTATGCAAGCCAACTGGATTAGTTGTATAGTTATACTTATTCCTGTTATAAGATTATAGCAACAATTTGGAAAATGCGGAACCCAAAGAAATCTTGAGATTGTATTTTATGCATTGCTTTTCCGTTAGACCTATGTGATCCATAAGATTAGCAAGATATTATGCAAACCAAATGGATTGGTTGTATAGTTATACATATTCCTGTTATAAGATTGTAGCAACAATTGGAAAATGCGGAAGCCAAAGAAATCTTGAGATTGTACTTTATGCGTTGCTTTTCCATTTCATAGTTGATTTGTTCTATCCAAAGATGTATAGACTTTTTTTAGGAGAGAGGTGTATAGACTTCCATGTATCTTAATTAGACTCTTTCTTTTTTGGAGAAAGTACTAATTATATTTCCATGTCTTCAGGTTTTTAATCAAGCAAATATGGTTCCTTTCATTGCAAACCACATTTTACTCCATCTTTGTTGTCAAAACACATGATGATTGAGCTCTGATGGCCTCTGGTAGTTCCATATTTAGGTTATGAGAATTACGTTCTTTTCTCCATGGCATGTCAGTTTCGACTTCAGACTGTCTATATATTAGCTGTAACCTTGTTTCAATTTCTGCGATTCACTCATTCATATGTTGTAAAGTGTTTAAACGTCATAGTAAACACTTCAGCATTATCCACACTGCTTCGCAAGGGAGGATCTACCGAGTTCTGGTCGACTAAAAAAAATGAGAAGACTATGCACATACGAAAAGACTCTCTCTCTCTCTCTCTCTCTCTCTCTCTCTCTCTCTCTCTCTCTCTCTCTCTCTCTCTCTCTCTCTCTCTCTTCATATGAATTGTGATTTGCTGTTGATTATGTTCATATACGTTACAAGGAGGATCTAAGAGAAATGAACTACAGTAGTGTGGTACATCATTTTTACTATTAGATTAATCTAATCAAATTTGTTGTTACATAGACATTGAACGTTCAAAATATAAATAATGATAAAGAGATAATATAATTGAATTAACGAGTTTAAGTAAATTGACTTTGTTAATTAAATTAGTCAATGTGACAAACTCGTTATAAACTGACATGACAAACTGATATATAAACATGCATTAAAATTTTCAGTTAATTCAACGACACTTGCTACTTTTGGATGAGGCGAATTTATTGTCATTATCATTGTTAAGATTTGATTAGATTTTAAGATTTTAAGATTTTATTGTCCTTTATCTATCTCTATCTTATTTTGAAGGTTTCATGTGTAAAATTTTAACACTTTGATTACACGACTCGTTTGATTAATATAATAATTAAATATTAGGTAGAAATACATTTATGATAATAAAAATTAACTTAGATGAAATTTAATATAGTTTTCATTTTTAATATTTTCTTATAGAATCTATATAAAAAAAGTGACTTAGTGGGATGTAATTAATTTATATGTGAAAAGATTAGATGTATTTATTATTTTTAAAATATATTCTTTTATTGTAAGTAGAATTTTATGATTCTCGATCAGATTTTATGATCCGATCTTAACTAACTTGTTAACTACTATTAAAATGAGTATCATAAATTGAATGGCTGCGGTCTATATTTTTTCCGGTGACTACTCAATCTATTATTAGTTTTTCAAAATAAATTATTATTATTATTATTATATTATTATTATTATTATTATTGTACTAGTACATATTGAAGTATATGTTTTGTTATTTTATTTTATATAATATATTTGTTGAATGTCTCAACCGCACTTTATTTCTTGGTCCAAAGAAAAGATAAATTAGAAAAGGACTTAATGGGGTGTTGCATCTAGGGTGGCAATATTCCCCACCCCCGTGGGGATTCCTCATTCGGGGCCCCACCTTCGGGGAATTTTTTCCCCGCGGGGGCGGGGATGGGGGCCAAACTGCCCCCGCCTCCTCTTTCGGGGATCGGGGCGGGGGTAGTTCCCTCCGCCCCGTCGGGGTCCCAATTTTTTGATAAATTATATATAATTAATAATTATTATAATTATATTTATTAGATTATATCTGAACCGTCCATTTTACATATATATACACTCAACATTAAACCCTAAGACCCTTTTCTCTCAGATATCAAATCGCCGAACTGTAGCCGCCGCCGATCGCCGACCGCCAGCCCCCCCTTCGTCGATGATCAATGTCATCTCCGGCGATTCCACCTTCGATTTCGCCGCCGCTCCTTTCGTCGCCGCCGCGCGCAGAGGCGACTGCGCCTCGGCGACTTCACGCTGAGGTGATCACCGCGCCTCTGCACGCGCGCAAAGGCAACCCACAGTGCGCAGAGGCGATCACCTCTGCGCACTGCGCGCAGAGGTGACTCCTCTGCACTGTGCGCAGAGGTGACTCCGCGCACAGTGCAGTTTTTTTTTGTAATTTTTTTTAAATTACTCACATTTTAATTAATTTAAATTTTTTTACAGAAATAGATGGAGCGGATAATCAATCTATTACTCCAGTCGAAAGTAATACAATTCAATCCGAGAATACCCCGGCAAGTTCCGAAAATGAAAATCAGAAGAAAGAAGGAAGCCCAAACAAAAAAGTTTTAACTTCTCAAGCATAGAGTCATTATCATAGAGAATTAATTGATGGAAAATTTCGTGTAATATGTAAGTATTGTCAAAAAAATATTTGTGGTGATACAAAAAATGGAACTTCGCATTTACATGATCATTTAAAAATTTGCAAGTTTCGTACAACAAGAGGACCAAAGCAAGCAACTTTAAAAAATTTACCAACTTTAGACAATAAAGATGATACATTTGTTGTTGGTAATTATTCATTTAGTCAAGATGTTGCAAGGAAGGAACTTGCAAATATGATTGTCCTTTACGAGTATCCTCTTTCTATAGTTGATCATGTTGGGTTTAGACGATTTTGTGGTGCTATGCAACCTTTATTCAAAGTGGTTTCTCGTAATACCATAAAAAGTGATATTATGAAGCTATTTGGAATTGAGAAGGATAAGACATCAAATATTCTTGAAAGAAATTCAAGTAGTATTGCAATAACTACTGATATGTGGACTTCTAGTAATCAAAATAAAGGTTATATGGCCATTACAGCTCATTTTATCGATGACAATTGGATTTTGCAACACCGACTTGTGAGGTAATTAATTGATTACTCTTGATATTATGTTTATTATATACTTTTGAAATTATAAATTTTAATATGCATCATTTTTATTCTTATAGGTTATTTTATGTTCCGGCACCGCATAATGTCGAAGGGCTTTCGAAGGTTCTTTTGAATTGTTTATATGATTGGAATTTGGATAGAAAGGTATCAACTCTAACTGTTGACAATTGCTCAACCAATGATGCCATGATTCCCTTGATTTTTTATAAGATTCCTTCAACTTCTTTTATTTTAGGAGGAATAATATTTCATATGCGATGTTGTGCTCATATTCTGAATTTGATTGTCAAAGATGGTTTATCTAAAATTAAATATTCTTTGAAAAAGATTAGAGAATGTGTTAGTTTTTGGGTTGGTACACTCAAAAGGAAAGAAAGATTTGCTGATATATGTAGACAATTGAATATTGCTTATTCCAAAAGACTTGTGCAAGATTGCAGAACTAGATGAAATTCTACTTATTTGATGATGGCATCTGCTTTGCCATATAAAGATATTTTTTATCGTTTAAAGCAACGTGATTCTGAATGCAAATATTACTCAAGTTCCGAAGATTGGGTAATGGTATTTGAATTTTGTGATAAGTTGGAAGTTTTTTATGATATAACTGAACTATTTTCTGGTTTCAACTATTCAACTTTAAATGCTTATTTTCCTAAAGTTTGTGAAATAAGAATTGCTTTGGATGAATGGGCTTCTTCTCCTAATCAAGTTATTCAAGTGATGGCTTTGAGCATGAGTTCTAAATTTAACAAGTATTGAAAAAAAATTAATGGAGTGATGGCAGTAGGAGCTATTTTGGATCCAAGATATAAAATGAAGTTGTTGAACTATTTTTTTCCAAAGCTATATGGAAGTCAAAGCAACAATGAATTTGACAAGGTAAAAAGATTGTGTGAAGATTTGCTTCTTGAATATCAAGCTAATGATGCTAGAAGTACACTTGTTAATTCTTCGTCTCCAGTTATAACAGAAATGTGTCCTCCATCGAAAAAACAAAAATGGGAGTGTGCTTATATTGATTTTGTAGCTGAGACTTCTTCACAAAATAGTTTGAAATCGGAATTGGAAAGTTATTTAGAAGAGCATGTTTTAATTGTTAAGTCAAATGATGGAATATTTGACATATTGAGTTATTGGAAACAAATTGGATTAAAGTACCCAACTCTACAAAAGATTGCACGGGACTTTTTAGCTATTCCCATTTCTACAGTTGTTTCAGAATCTGCATTTAGCACTGGAGGTCGTGTATTGAGTACACACCGTAGTAGATTGAAAGAAGACACTGTTGAAGCATTGATGTGTTATCAAGATTGGTTGCATAATATATTAAAAGGTTACAATTTATCATTCATTTAATAAATTATGATGGTAAACTTACAATGCTTTTTTGTTAGGTCCTTCTAATGGAAAGTGTGATTTTTACACAATCAAAGAAGATGAAGATGTAGATGATTGAATGATGAAATTATGGTAACTTTTTATCATTTTTTAATTTTATTCAATTTGATTTTATTGTACTAATCATTTTTTTATTAACTTGTAGGAAACTTTGCAAATGTGTGAATGATGAAATGAAGAGAAATGATGAATGTCCTCTTATTGAACTTTGAACTTTGCAAATATTTGGAGTTGTAATTTAAATATGTGGAAACTTTGTAAATATTTGGAGTTGTAATTTAAACTTTATGTTAAGAAACTTATGGTGGAAATTTTATGTTAAAATATTTTGTGTTGTAATTTAAACTTTATGTTAAGATATAATTTGAAAATTATGTTGTGGTGAAAAGTGTGTTCAACAAAAATGAAGATGTAGATGGTTAAATGATGAAATTGTGGACTTGTGGTAAATTTTTATCATTTTTTAATTTTATTTAATTTAGATTTATTCTACTAATCATTTTTTTATTAACTTGTAGGAAACTTTGCAAATGAGTGAAGGATGAAATGAAGAGAAATGATAAATGTCATCTTATTGATATTTTACAAATGTTGTTAAAATATTTAGTATTGTAATTTAAACTTTATGTTATGAAACTTGTATTAAATTTAAAGTTTGTGTTGTAATAGAATTTGAAAATTATGTTGTCATAAAATTTGTGTTAAAATTTGAATTTTATGTTGTAGAATTTACAATAGTGATAGATTTGTAATTGTGTGCATGAATACTTTATAATAGTTGGCTATTTCCTAATTTTTTCACATTTTTTAATAAAAAATTCGGGAAATCGAATTCCCCGCGGGGATTCGAGGCCCCGCGGGGATCGGGGCGGAGGTTAAAATTTCTCCCGAATCGAGGATTCGGGGCGGGGTCGGGGGCGGTTTGTCGGGGTCGGGGCGGGGGTGGTGTCCCCCGCCCCGAACAGCGGCGGTTGCCATCCCTAACTGCATCAACTAATACAGCACCACGCGGACTTTCAGTTTGAGCCGTCCGAAATCTCAACCATTCATCTTTTTCTGATTTAGTTAGTATTGGTTTATTTTTTTGTTTTAAATCCTAATCGGATTACTTGCAATACCAAAAACTCCCCTTGCATAGAGAAAAAAACAACACCCTCTCCCCAAATGTCGAACTCCCCATTCTCGTCGACGACTGCGGTTTCGCTCCAGTCATGGACGCCGGCGTTTCTCTCATTCAGATATGAGACAATTCGTGACTCTTCCTAGGAGGTACATGGTGCTGCTGGAGAACTCTTCCTTCTTTGGTCATCCAAGATCCCCGGTCCAAACTTCTCCATGTCGAACCAGCACCACTGCACCATGGGGCGTTGATCCAGGCGCTCGTCGAAGATCGTTAGCGGCAGGGTGGACTTGCCGAGCACGTCGTCCTTCCTAGGGCTCACGTGGTCCTTGACCGTGAGCACCAACTACTCCTCGAATGGCTCCGCCATGACGAAGATGAGGTCTTTGTTCCACAACGGGTTGACGGTGGCCGTCGGGCAGACCTTAGTCTTGAGCACTTGTTCCCAAACCTCTGCCTTCACGAAGCTGCGGAGGGTGAGTACAGGAGAGAAGAAGTTTCTTTATGCGGAAGGGGGGTAAATTACACAAAATGTCCTTCAACTTTAAAGTTTGTTCAGCGATATCCTTCAACTTTATTTTGTAATACAAATCTCTTTCATCTTTTATCGCGTTTCACCCGATACCCTCTTTACCTGATATAGTCAGTTTTTCGTCGACGTGACGTCCACATGGCCATCTCCTCTCTCCTTCACATAAATAGTCGTCCGACGTGGCATGCTCCGACGTGGCACAAAAAATTACATCACTGCCCTCCAACTTTAAGGTTTGCTCAGCGATACCTTCCGACTTCACTTTTATAATAGAAATGTCCTTCATCTTTTAATACATTTCATCTGATGCCCTCTTTACATGGGACAGTCGGTTTTTCGATTTTTTATCGACATGACGTCCACGTGATCATCTCACATCTCCTCCATGCAAATAGTCGTCCGACATAGCATGCTTCGACGTGGCACCACATATTAAACAATCTCACACTCACTATTAAATTATTTCCTTATTTCTCTCTTTGCCGTCGTTCGCATGAAACCTCCTTCGTCGTTCGCACTCCGTCGTTCACTCTCCTTCGTCGTTCGCCTCCTTCATCGTTCACTTTTCGCGTTCGTCGACGTCGTCTTTGTCCAAATTGGTATAATTTTATGTGCATTTAGTGAGCAAACTTTAAAGTTGGAGGACATTTGGTGTAATTTTATGTGCTACATCGGAGCATGTCACGTCGGACGACTATTTGTGTAGAGGAAAGAAGAGATTGTCACATGGACGTCACGTCGACGAAAAATCGAGAAACCGACTGTCCTAGGTAAAGAGGGCATCGGGTGAAATGCGCTCTAACTTTAAAGTTTGCTCACCAAATGCACATGAAATTACACCAATTTGGACATAGATAGCGCCGACGAACGTAAAAAGTGAACGATGAAGGAGTCGAACGACGAAGGAGAGCGAACAGCGAAGGAGTGCGAACGGCGAAGAAGATTTCATATGAACGATAGCAAAAAGGGAACTAAGAAAATAATTTAACAGTGAGTGTGTCAACTTATCGTAAGTAAGATGGTTTAATATGTGGTGCTATGTCGAAGCATGCTACGTCGGACGGCTATTTGCATGGAGGAGAGGTGAGATTACCACGTGGACGTCACGTCGACAAAAAATTGGAAAACCGACTGTCCCAGGAAAAGAGGGCATCGGGTGAAATGTATTAAAAGATGAAGGGCATTTCTGTTACAAAGTGAAGTTGGAGAGTATCGTTGAGCAAACCTTAAAGTTGGAGAGCATTAGTGTAATTTTATGTGCCACGTCGGAGCATGCCACGTCGGACGACTATTTACGTGGAGGAGAGAGGAGATGGCCACGTGGATGTCACGTCGACGAAAAACTGAAAAACCGGCTATCCCAGGCAAAGAGGGCATCGGGTGAAACGCGTTAAAAGATGAAGGACATTTGTGTTACAAAGTGAAGTTGGAGGATATCGCTGAGCAAACCTTAAAATTGGAGGACATTTGATGTAATTTGTGTTTGGGATAGAAAATAAATTAGAAAAAGAAGAAAAATGAATGACTAGGATTTTGGGCACCCTATCCGACGGCTCAAGCTGGAAATTGATGCCGCACCCCCATGAACTATGAAGTCCATTAGAAAAAAAGTGATCCGGACCTTTTATTTGTAGCGTAACGGTGATATCGGGCAAGAAAGCCACGATTTCTAAATGACGACCGTTAAAATGAAATAACGTCTCGCAGCTCACTCGTTGTCGTTTGCCACCTCGTTCTCGCTTGCTACTTCCGCGCATCGCGAGCTTTTTGCTCCGATCAAGAACCCAAATCAGGGCACTCAAACCGCTCGCCCCTTCGGCCTTCGCCCGCCGCCGAAACCCTCGAGATCCGCGATGCTCAACAGCATCTCCGTCTCCGTCTCGGAGGATGACGACTTCGCCGGTCGAATGCGCGTCCGAGTCCGGCAGAAGCGCAAGCGGCCCATGGGGCTGTGGAGGAAGGCGAAGCGCGCGGCGTTGCGGTGCTGGCCGGTGCTGCTGTTCCTCCCGGCCATCGCGCTGCTGATCATGGAAGCCTGGCGATTGGGCGGGAGCAGGCGCCCGCTGGAGGAGAAGGGCGGCAGCGGCTCGGATCACGTCGTCCACGGCGCGGGGGCAGACGAGTCACCGGCGAACCTGAACCGTCTCGATCCCTCCACACATCGCGTCAACGGCACCAGAGTTCGTAAGATATTCGACGTTTTGTACCTTTCTTCGTTGACTAAAGTTGGGGCTTGCAATTTTTTTCCCGTAAATTTCACTTGAATTTAGCGAAGATATAATGTAAAAGTAGTTCTCTTAGAAATGTATGCATAAAAGGGAAGAAGGAAAAGAAATGATACCTTTGGCTTGTGGACAGGTTGCCTTGAAATCCTTAGTCCTGAACAGATTCAGAATTTGGAGTTCCCCAGGACTGCGGAGCCCAATTTTCCCATCAAGAGAGTAGTCTATAGAACAGGGTCTAATCAAGAGAATATTGGTGACAATTATACGTCATCTCGATTTAATTTGTTCACCGGATATCAATCCCTCCATGAAAGGGAAGAAAGTTACAAGGTCCTTTTCGACACCCACTTTGTTTTACTTCTGAAATTTCATGCCCAAGTTGAATTTTACATATTCTAGTACAACTTATCTAGTAAAATACAAAAAACATTGCAGCTTAACATAGGCATCTTATCAATAGTTTAGAAATATTTGTCATTTTCATTTTTAATAACTTGATACATCCTTTACATGTACATTTTACTATTTTAGTTATGCTCGCCCTTTACAGGTGAATGAAACTGCTCTGGTGCATTGTGGTTTCTACAGTGAAAATGGAGGGTTTAAGATATCTGACGAGGACAAAGTTTACATGCGGACTTGCAAAATAGTTGTATCTACATGTGCATTTGGTGGTGGGGATGATCTATACCAACCTATTGGAATGACAGAGGCATCACTCGCAAAGGTTTTGCTCATTTGTTAGTAACTTACCTGTATTTATCTTTTCCTATTTTCTTCATTGCCATATCGTGTTCTAGTGCAGGTTTGCTTTGTGGCATTTTGGGATGAAATCACTCGCTCATTCCAGGAGAAAGAAGGAAAGGTAATTGGACAGGACCACATGATTGGTAACTGGCATATTGTGGTCGTCAAGGATCTTCCTTTCTCAGATCAGCGGTTGAATGGGAAAATTCCGAAGGTAAATTTGAGTCGTAAGCTTGTATAGATAATCTTAGTGCATACATGTTACTCTCATAAGAAGATACGAATATAAGGAAAAATGTTTCATGTTCTTTTATAGTTCATTATGTTTGAGTTCATAATCAAAACCTGGATTAATTTCCAAACATGTGGGCATGATGTTCCAGTTCTTTGATTTTTTAGCTGGACTCCAGTTTCTGGTACAAGCTTGGTCACATTCTCCGTGTTTAACATGTTTGATAAACATTGCATTGGAGAAGCTTTGATTGTTGTATCAATAGTGGTCTCTAATATGGCTTCAGTTGTTCTGCCAGTTTCTTATTGCATGTTTTTTTTTCATCGAGATAGTTCATCTGTAGAAGTCATCCAAGATTCAATTTGTTGACAAGTTTGGAAGAGCATGTGATTGGGAGATCTTTGATGTTACTGGCATTACCTTGCCTTCTAGAAGTTGTTAATTTGATCTGCCTTTTCTCAGTTGTTAGGGCATCGCCTTTTTCCTGAAGCCAGATATTCAATTTGGGTGGATTCAAAATCTCAGTTTCGAAGAGATCCAATAGGAGTACTTGAAGCCTTACTTTGGCGTACAAGGTCCATTCTAGCCATCTCTGAGCACGGAGCTCGAAGCAGCCTCTATGATGAGGCCAAGGCTGTTGTTAAGAAAAATAAAGCCACACCAGAAGAAGTGGAGAAGCAATTACATCAATATCGCCAAGATGGCATCCCTGACGATAAGAGGATCAATGGAAAGAAAGGTTAGCTCTAAATTTATTCATTCTATTGACAATCTCAAAAAGAAAACTTTGGCGTTATTTATCCTGAACACTGTGGGATGTCATCTTGAGCTTTATCTACTCTATCAATTAAGTGTATCAGCTGATGCATGGTGACATCTGATTTTTGCAGCTCTGGCTGAAGCCTCTGTGATTGTGAGGGAGCATACACCATTGACAAATCTTTTCATGTGTTTGTGGTTCAACGAAGTTGTGCGCTTTACGTCGCGAGATCAGCTGAGTTTTCCCTATGTCCTCAGACGATTGAAACTGCCAAGAATACATATGTTTCCTGTATGTACCCGGAAAGATCTTGTAAATAGTATTGGACACAGGAGGAAAGTGAAGCCTCTTGAGAGGTTAAATACGTAATTATTCAAACATTAATATGTCACATATATCCCAATTCATTTAATATCTTTTTAAAAAAACATCCAATTTCATTTTTAGTCAATTGCTATAGTTTCTGTTTTCTATGTGATTGATGCTTCTTTTTTTCGGGTGGGTGGGGTTTCAAAATTCATGATTCTTTTCATTACTATATAAGGTTGTAAATTTCACATTATCAGCTCATATTTTACCATAAGGATTACGTGACAGATCTTATATTCCTAATTAGCATGATCAATGATAAAAGGCAAAGGATGCCAAAAAAAATCTAGCTATTATTAAAATTAATGCTGTTAGATGCTTGTTGTTTGTTCGGAGCATGGGGAAGTTTTTATGTCGGTCGCCTAAATCTGTTATCTCGTTAACCAGTGGAAGCGTGGTTTCTGCAACGATCTATTATTGCTAATGGTGCTGGATTCACAGACATGGTCAAGGGATCTTTATGTCACTGATCTTGTTATGAACTTGATTTCTTATTGCTGCTCTTTGACTCGTATCTTACGATTTGTGACAAAGTTAAGTACTGGAAGCATTGCATATTGTTCATACCACACAAAAATATGCCCGGATCGTTGGCTGTTGGTGGAGTTGAATCCCAATTCTAAGGAAAGAAGAAGAAGAGCCCAGGCACTTCGATTCCCCGTAATGGAGTATTTGATAAGCTCAAAACTCTACTCACCAAATCAAACCCTGAAAGTTGAAGCTACAGTCAACTAGTGGTCAGTTTTCTTCTCTCTTTCCCTGTTGTTGATGAGTTTTAATATATGAAAAGCAAAACAAAAATATCTGTTTTACTATCATAATCTGACGATCGCATTCTTGATATAAAAAAAACATATTTTGGTGACATTTTTCGGTTTCCTCTACTTATCATATTATTTTTCTTATGTTGCTTGTGATCAAGAGTAAAGACCAAACAACTTTAAACGATGGGAATTAATTAGAAAAGTTTGGAGTCCTTTGAGATGTGATCGCAGTTGTCACCCCGCCGAGAGCATCCGATAAAGCAGCAGAATGAACTAACCAAAGGCATGATGCTAAAAGTAAAATGGGGCCGTTGTGTACTCGGCTACATGCTCCTCTCGTTGTGGTTTGGGAATCATCCCTTCACCTCTGTTTCGGTCTTCAAGTTTCCACTTTAAAGCGTTTTGACCTCTTCTCTAAGTCCATCTTTATAGAACCCCCTTCCTTTCTCGTTATTTGTGTACCGTAATAGGTCCAATCCTTGTATTATTATTGTTATTTATTTATTTGTTATTATTAGAGAATTAAGAATGCTTATTCTAGGCGAAGAAAAGGTGATGGGAAACAGGGCCTTGCACCAACGTTTTTGGCTGCGAATCTAAACAAAATGCTTTCACTTCGCCAATCCTGCTTTTCATGTCTTCTCAGTGTTCCTTCAGCATCAAATCAAAGCCTCACACACGCACGAACACGCAGAAAGAGCTGTGAGCCTTGATTCCCGCGGGCCATGTTTCTTCCACACTAATTAGTTCTTGTTCATCCGTGTTATACTGCACCTATTCTTAGCTCTCTTTTTTTTTTTTTCTCAGTTTTTAGACTTTTTTAATGCATCATTCATTTGTCCACGACTACGGCACTTTGGCTTTGTATATACGTGACACACACGCACTTATATCTTTCACTTTGGCTTTCTACAAAGTATCCCGTTCTTGGATTGCCCATTTACAAGAAAGGGGGCTGTTAGGAGATGCGATTTCTAATGTTGGCCTAGTAAAGGAAGGTAAAGATAGATAAATTATTATAAAGTTAATACAAGATGGGTCAATGGTTTTAAAAGGGAAAACAAATCACTCCAACTTTTTGGAGAAGAGAGGTTGAGACTTCATTCCCTTCCTCGACCTCTTCTTACAAATAACAACAATAATAATAATAATAATAATAAATAAATAAGAACGACAATAATCTTTTGAGAACTATTGAACGGTTTTTGGAGTATGCTTTTAATCACATTACACCAGCAAATGTTGGGGCAGATTGATTAATTGTTCCCTTCATGTTTGCCTCCTTAATTATCACTGCGAGTGAGGATGGGTCAGTGGAAGAAAAGTAAACGAGTTAATAGCGTGATAATGCTGTCAGAGGCAGCAGCACACTGCAAAAGTTACATCTCCTGGTTAATGTTGTCAGTCGCCCCCAAATCTAATGGTATGCATCAATGCATGCCGTTCAGAATTCAGATTATCCTGTTACATCGTCGAGTGCTGACACCACGGCGATGGATGTGCTCCAACTTTTGCAGGTGATATAATGCAAATAACGTTCATCAGAATTGGCATCTCAAGTAAGAACAAAAGAAACAAGATCTTTCTGCTTACAATGTCAAATCATGTTTTCGATGCATCAAGCACAGCTGACTTTGCTGCAGAACATAAAGCCAACGCAAAGTACTACTAGCGGAAGCAATCTCTGTCTCCGCAAGGAACAAGGAAGGATTAGAGAAAAAAAAGACTAAAAAAGAAGAAAGTTTCCAGGTAGAACATGACACCACCTACAATATTCCACTGGCCGTCTACGTTGGCTTGCATGCATTGCTGCTCTTTTCATTCATTTCTTTGCATACTCTCCGACGTGGAAGCTTTGGTGTTCTTCACTGTCCATTTCACCCTTGAAGTAATTGCAGTGCAGGTGAAGTGTTGTTGATCATCACCAGGCCTAGTTGCAAATGTGCATTGGCTCATCATGAGTCCAGGCCAATTGACCATCATAAACCAGACCTGATTCCTTTGACAAACATTAAGAAGCCTGGGACAGAGGACAACTTGGGGACATGCTGAGCCTTCTTTTGAGCTCATTATTTGTCCAAAACAAGAGGAAAACCCCAACAGAGCCAGTGCCAGCTTGAACCAGCCAAACCCTCGGCTCCTTTTTATCCCTCACTTTCGTCGCTTTTGAGGGCTCTTTTTTTCTTTTCCTTTACCTTTTCACCTTTTAAAAGACTCTCGACATTGTCTGGACAAGCCCCTTTTTGTCCTTCTCTGCTGAGAGGCCTTCGCTCACTCGGGGCAGCATGAGCAAGACACGTAAACCGATCCAATGGCCGCGTTCATGGAGTACTGTTCTTTTTTTTCATAAGCATTTAATGACGGCTCTTTTTTTTCTTTTCGATGAGAGAACTAATGGCGGTTTTGTCAACTTGCAAAATGTTCTTTTCTTCTTCAATTTGAATTACTGCACTCATTTTGAGTTGGCAAGAAGAAAATTTTGGTACCAATCCTGCAAATATAAATTACAGTCGAAAATATTAGTAGACTTCTCGCACGAAATAATTGTTTGAAGGGTATGGATATTATTAATGCCAAGAAAAAAAATCGCCACCCACTTTATTATTTTCTGTCTATAAAAGGAATGAGAAAATGTATATATGGTGGTGAAGTGTGTAGTCAACTCTTGCAGTGGGCTTAAGCGCCCTGCCTCTAAACCGCACCCTTGAGTAACACTTCTGTATTTGGTGGTGCTTCAATGAGTAACAGCTGGAAAGGAGAGAGAAGTTGATCGGGCACTTGCGATCTCTGATTTCCGGCTTGTCCACTGGGGAGCATCACTGGTTTCTGTTTTTGTTCTCAGCAGCTCGTCGAGTGAGCAGCTCTCTTTTCCCTTTCTTTTGTGATGTTCCCCTTTTTGTTTCTTTCTCGTTCTTCCATATCGTGTGCATGGGTCTTCCCATTTACGCAACATCTTTACCTTTATACAATTCTTTTGTTTATTTCTGATAGAATTTTAGCTTTATACACTTCATAAGCAGCAAAAGAAGATGAAAAGTGTACGCGACATGATAATGGAGAGAAGCAGTGGCAACCAAATGCAGGAAGTGAACTGCCACAGTACCTTTGTCGAGGCAGTAAACTCAGAAAATATATGTCCAAGGCATAAGCGCACAAAGAGGTAGATGATATACTTACACAATGTTACTACATTCATCTTGATTCTGCTCTATGTTATATATGTCTTCTTTAAGGAAAGCAGTGAATATTTTTTTTCTTTGAGGACGTTATGTGTTCAAAACGAAGCTGTTTCCGGTGTTTACTTCAGCAAAGTTAGCATCCGGAAATGAATCTCATTCTTATTGCTGGATGGCTTTCTTGTTACAGTGAATCAGTCAGGAAAGGCAGGGAAGGTATTTTTGATTCTTTGTCAAGTTCAAACAATCTTAATCTGGTGAGAATCAATATTATCTTATCATTTCTTTGAATGCCTACAAATGCTATTGCTAGTTGTTCCACGGTTTAGATTTCAGCTTGTGATTCTTTGCTTTGGCATCCTGTTTAAGTTCTTTAAGACATTGGGTGTCTTATGCTTATTATAGATTTCTATGATTGCAAGGAAATGAGAAGATTTCCAAGCTACATTGTTGTCAGCAAGAAACCATTACCCGAATCAGAGGTCCAAAACTCATCGCAGCAAGAGGTATCGACTGTTTGTAAATCAGATTAAGATATATAATGCAACACCACTCCCAACTGTTTCTTGCTGAAAGTTTTTAGAGAACCATGTTGTTAAGTGTGTGTATAAATGCTATCACAATTTGTTTGGAGTACTTATCAAATGATACTGGCATCAGACTTTGCCACTGGAGAAGCAGGATCAGTTGGCAATGAGGTGCAATTTAGAAAAATCAATGGGATGCGGCTCATCTGCAACTTATTCTTCAGAAAACAATATGATGCGAAAGGTATATTTTTTTCCATCTTTGGGCAAAATTGCATACTATGATCTGGATTTTTATCACCTGATTTGTTGTCTTTCTTGAGCTCTCCAAGTCTCAACAATTGATCCTGAAAACATGATCATTTGTCATTGTCTTTAAATAAAAAAAAATCTATTCTAATATTAATACATAAAGTAAAGAAGAATGTAAAGGCAAAGTGCCAAACCCAGGCACTCTGTAATTCCCATTATTAGTCTTAATCCGGGCATGATTCTGAACATATGCACATTTTGGTATCTTCTGTTAACATAGTTCTTTTTCCCTAAACGTCTTTAGAATCAGATAGATTTTCTTATAAACTCAGCTATGTAATAATATTTTTCCCAATTGGTCTCAGCCTGCCAGTGAACTTATAAGAGAACTTGCTGTTTTGGAGCTAGAAGTTATGCACCTAGAGCATAATCTCTTGTCGCTTTACCGGAAAGCTTTTGATCAGCAGAAGTGCGCATTATCTTCATCTGCTACTGGAGCCAAATTAAAATGCACTACAAGTGCTTATCCAGAGAGATCGAAAAAAGCTGGAAGGAAAGAGATCTCATCTAAGATAGCAAGTTCAGAAATACAAAGTACTCAGCAGCAATTATCAAAATGGACAACCAATGATCAGATGAATGAATCTTGTAAAATGAAGAGCCTTCAGAAGCTAGCTTGTCCTGGTGTTCATCGCAGCCATTCATCACTATCACATCGTGTTGTTTACTCATCGCGGATATCTCCGTCGGAGGAGAGTCTTGCTAGAGCTATTCGTTCATGTCACTCTCAACCTTTGTCTTTTCTCGAGGCAGGTGACATCAATCTTGTCATTGGATGAGGACTCCAATTGGAACATGAACATAGAACTTGCTCTCACTTTCGTTCACACTTGTTATGCAGGAAGAAGAGAATGCCATTCCAGGTATAATCAGCCTCGCAGAATATCTCGGTGCTAATGTTGCTGACCTTGTTTCTGAGACTCCAAATAAACTTTCTGAAGAGTTGGTTAGATGCACGAGTGCCATCTATTGCAAGCTTGCTGATCCTCCTCTTCATGATCATGTCCTGTCATGTTCTCCTGCTTCATCATTCTCGTCCATGAGTGCACTTTCTCCGCAATATTTGGGAGACATGTGGAGTCCTTACTATCAAAGAGAATCCACTCTGGATTCTCGGATTATCAATCCTTTCCGAGTTGAAGGATTGAAAGAATTTAGTGGGCCATACAATTCAATGGTGGACATATCCATGATTTGTAGAGATCCTCGAAGACTTAAGGAGATTGAGTTCTCTTTACAAAGTTATAGGTAAAAGAACTTGTCCAAGATATTGACTACTATATATCATTAAAATTGTTTGTTACTTCAAGGACATCAAGCCTGAAACAATATATGAAACTTTTTGGACATTGACTACTGCTCTTCCATGGTCTAATAGTCTGAAATATGGAACATGTTGCAGGTCAATTCTTTACCAACTAGAGACAGTTGATCCCAGAAAGATGAATAACGAGGAAAAAATGGCATTTTGGATAAATGTGCACAATGCCTTGGTTATGCATGTAATAATTCATCTTCCATTTGTCTATAAGATCTTTACACACCTATTGTTAGCTTCATTTATACTTATGCAGATTAATATAGATATCTCTCTTGTTTTCACAGGCATATATAGAATATGGAATTCCACAGAGTACTATGAAGAAAACATCTCTGCTAACCAAGGTAAACATAGGTTATCAATGGTTCATCAAGAAGGAAAATAATGCGTGCAACATGCGCGAAACTAACAAAGATATCATCATGCTCGATGTCATTCCAGGCAAAATGCACCATAGGTGGTCGATCAGTAAATGCAGCTACAATACGGAGCTCTATTCTTGGGTGCCAGACTCATTTTTCTGGGCAGGTGAGCTGGGAGTTGCTAGTTGTCTGGCGACGAATTCTAAATGACAGCAAAGTCCAGTTAGAGACAGTCGCATCTGCTTATAAGTCTTAAGATGTTAAAACGTATATGTTTCATCATGAAGCTAAAGGAATTTCCTACATGCGATTCATCTCTGAGCATATTGTTTATAATAGAATTTGATATGTTCTTAAGATGTTAAAACATACATATTTTTCCATGAAGCTTGAGGATTTTTTCCTTGCTTGCAGTGGCTCCGGTCCTTGATCCACCCGAGGATCAAGCACAAGGCAGATGCGTCGCACACCTATGCCCTTGGGCAAAGGGAACCTCTAATATATTTTGCACTCTGTTCAGGAAGCCATTCTGATCCTGCGGTAAATTTTGGTCTTGTATATGTTGTTTGAGATCTCTCTATTACTCGTGTTTTATCCTTCCTTTTCATTCACTAATTTCCTATCATATTCGCAACACATAAAATTGGAAAAAAAATTGGCACAAATAGTTGCATGCTATTTGGATGCTGTGGTTCCAAAAGCTCAAATTATTCATTCATCTTTTTAAACAGGTCCGCATATATACTCCAAAGAGACTGTTCCAACAGCTTGAATCAGCAAAAGAAGAATTCATGCGAGCTAGTGTTGGCATATGGAAGGAACAAAAGATACTCCTGCCAAAACTCATTGACCTGTATGCCAAGGACACAAGGCTAAACTCACAAGCCTTGCTGGACACAGTTGAGCGATGTCTTCCTGAGAACCTAAGATTGGCAGTGCAGAGATGCCAGCAAGGGAAACCCAGAAAGACCATTGACTGGATACCTCATAATTTCAACTTTAGATATCTGTTGTCAAGGGAGTTAGCATTTCCTCACTTGAGCTAAGGCCACCAGTATGACTTGATTATATTGGTCATATTTTTGTTTCTTTCAATTACTTTTCTCATCCAGGTGTAAAGAGGCAGATGTACATAGACGTTGTGCTGTATATACCATGTACATGTGTTCAATTTAAACTGTCGAAATTATTTATACTGATTTTTGTTACGAGTGAATGTTTCCGTCACTCCGTGAAACACTTATGTGCGACTTTAGAGGGTAACAGGCACATCAGAGCTCCAACCACATCAAATATTTGCAGTGTCAAAATCCTAGTATCATCGTAGCATTTTATTAACTATTTGTTCAGATATCAGATGTCCGCGTTTGATAGAAACATGTTTGTGATCATGGTTGTCAGGATTCTGATCCGGATAGTAAGATCTTACGATGCTCTGGACAGAAAATGATTACAATCCTATTCCGAGTATTTTAAACGTAGAATCTATATCGGATCTATAGCTGGGTCTTAAGATCGGTATGATCTTACGATTCTACGATATTAGTACAAAGTTATTTATTTAAATAAAAAAATAAAAATAAACATAAAGGTCCATGAAAAAATTAGATTTAACTATATATATATATATATATATATATATTGTATATGGTAGTCTCACTTTTATGAATTTTAATATCTTCTAATAACTTAATGTTATGTTATAAATCTAATAATATATTATCTTACATCAAAATATTTTCTATTAAGAATTATATTGCACTTTAATAAATTTTATAGTTCATTAAGATCAAATATTATATATTATTATTTTAGTGCTTTTTAAAAATATATCATATTGTCTTTCAGATGATATAAAAAATTTATTAGACTTGAAAATATGAATAAGGTATTAATGTTTAATTAACTTATATATAAACACAATATGAATAAGGTATTAATGGTCAATCTACTTTATTATTTTATATTAAAAATATTTTTTTATTCGCGGGGTAGGATCTTGCGATCCTCGATCCGATCTTACAATTCTTGATCCTCGAAGCCCCTTACGATCCTATCTCGGGAAGCGATCCTGACAACTTTGTGATAGAAACTTTGAACAGGCATGTTAAGGAGATAGGTAGTTTGGTTTTGTGCTAAGGTAATCAATTACACGAAAGAAAATAGCACGATAAATATGTTTTAACTTCTGTCCTAGGTCTAGGACTGAGCAAGTTCGGGATCGAGTTCGGGTCTAAGCAAATCCGGTCTCGACCTGCCGGACTCGGACTTGGCCGGATCCGGTACCGGATTAGACCCGATAATCCAGGAATATGACCGAATTTACAGTCGGGAATCAGCCGAGGACAACGAGGGGGAAGACGAACGAAGCCGAAATTGACGCTTGGCAGTCGGATCGGCCGCCAGACGATCGAATCGTGACGCCTGACGGTCGGATTGGCCGCCAATGACCAGATCCAATGCCTGACGGCCGATCCGGCGCTTGGCGGCCGATCCTGCCGCCAGGTGCTGGATCGTGACTCCTGACGGCCGGTCGGATCTGGCCGCCAATGGCCAGATCCAGCGCATGGCGGCCGATCCGCCACTAGGCACCGGATCGTGGCTCCTAGCAATCGATCCGACCGGCACCTGACGATCGGATCAGTCGCCAATGGCTAAATTCGACTTCTGACGGGCGATTCGGCCGCCAGGTGTCGCATCGTGACTCCTGACGTCCGATCCGGCCGCCAGGCGTCAGATCGTGGCTCCTGGCGATCGGATCGGCCGCCAGGTGCCAAATCCCGACGCCTAGAGACCGAGTAGAGATAGAGGGTGTTAGGAGAGGGAAAAGCGGTCACAACCGAGAGAGAGGGTGTTGAGAGAGGGGGAGAAGGGTGAGAGAGGTCGAGAGACGGAAAGAGAGATGGGAGAGAGAGGCAAATGGTGAAATGATGAGATTGAATGGGAGATGAGCTTTTATATACTAATCATCTGAGTTGGATATCTGGATTGCAATCTCAGTCCTGACCCGATAGCCGACAAGTTTTCCATTTATTGGACCCGGACCCGGCCCGGATTAGATTCGGGCCGGGTTAATTTTCCGGATTGTCGGGTCGATTCGGACCGTGCTCAGTCCTACCTAGGTCTTAATATTGTGGACATTAGGTTTTAAGTGTTTAACCACATCAAATATTGCAGTGACTTCAAAAATCAAACCTTGTACTAATTGGTTAAAGTTTAATTATTTTTTGACATGCCAAATTTTTCATGTCAAAGTTTTGACATGAAAAACAATTTGGACGTTCCTGACCAGATAGTTTCAAACGAATTGAACCTTAACCTCATGACAGAATTATTATTTAATTGTTTTTTTTTCTAATATGATTGCTCACCACCTGTTCGACATCTCTTTGTCTAGGGATGATTTAATAAATCGTGTTCAAAAATTCGCTTATCGAGTTTAACATCCTCTGTTTTATCTCTAGTATTTGCTTTTCTCATCCGAAAATAAAGGGGACCTTAAATTCCACTCCCATTTAGAAATTATCGGAAAACAAATTTATCTATATCTATCCAACACCAAGCATGAGAAATATGCTCCTACCTACATCTGAGGTTCCTCATCTCATACGAAATGCTTTGGTAGGAAGCGTTTCAATCCGAAACGCTCGAAGCAGAACCTGGTGGGAAAAAAAAACAGTAAAACTCAAACAATATGTACTTACAAAATCCATTCCTTCATATTACCATTCCGGAAAAAGAAAACAAAAAACGAGAGCGATTCATGTACAAAACTTTTTTTTGGAAAGAAAGTTATCTATTATAAGAAACTCCTGAATAGTCCGAGTATACGAGAGCGAGGGCCTCCGAAAGAGGAGAATCATTTCAAAAATCGTCCAAAAGAGAGGTTATGCCACGATCAACGACAGAATTACATTGCCTATACACTGTGTGCACCTAAATAATTCAAAAGCTTTCAAATTTCAACGAACAAGCTCCAAAGAGGCCACGGGTACTTCACCTTCTTGTTTATGATATCCACCAAGATAAATGAGTCAACTTCAAGTCAAATACGTGAAAGGCCCAATTGCTTGCATCTACGGAGGCCCACCAGCGCCCCCCGGATCTCAGCCTCTAATATACTGCCAACTTGATACCGAAGGGCACCTGCGGCAATACAAGATCCATTGGAGTTGTGAATAATAAACTCCACGCCACCCGGGTCTTCGGGTCTACTAGTGAAGGAATCATCGGAGTTCACTTTCACCGATGAAGACGATGGGGGCTCCCATTTAATCCAAAGAGGATTGTGGGGTTGAGCTGCCTCAAGCATGGCGGGTCTAGTGAACCCGTCTCCACACCGTCAAAATGGTTACCAATTTGAAAGCATAATAGACATCATTTCATGCTAACCAGAGACCCCCTAGGAAAAAAGCAATAACGGATTGGCAGAGGAAGAATCCAAGTCAAGACCCTCTTGGATCCATGTTCCCTCGTGCCAAGTGCCAAGAAACAGAATGTATAGTTTAAATGTTGCTGCATCAAGGACCAAAGGATAAAGCAAACGAACAGTAAAAAAACAGAAGTTAGTTTCAGGCGCAAGACCATAGAGAGGACAGGAAGATTAATATTTGGATTAAAAATAACAATTATATTTAGAGTGGGCAAGCGATTGTGAACAAATTTCCATGTAAAGATCTTAACTTTAGGCGGAATTCTAAGAGACCAAATATGTTTTCGAATTGGATTTTCGAGGGTCGACGATGGAGTGAGCCGGCAACTAAGCAAGTGATACACAAAAGAGGCCCTCTTGTGTTTAACTATTATATACTAAATAGGTCCAAAATGCCAAATATTTAAAAGTAGACCTTACTATTAAACAAATAATAATAATAATAATTCAACCGTTCATCGAACAATTTGCATGTCCCCACTTGCTACGATTTTTGTATGTTCATCTTTATATTACATTATATTCTGCCACTATCATCGACTACATAATTCGGTATGACCTAATCAGTTGAGCAGTTGACAATATTCTCAAATATGAGAAAGTAAGGTTATCAAGATATGAGTTCTTATATAAAATCAACTAGGGGTTATAAGATAAAAAATAGTAAGATCAAATCGAAAATTATAAAATATTATCTATTAATTAATAAACATATATTTTTTAAAAAAATTAATAATTTTTTGATAAATTTATCATGCTTAAATGTTAAATTACACCTCAAACATATTAAAAATGAAGAAAACATATTAAATTTCATCTAAATTAATTTTTATTATCATAAATATATTTTTAAATTAATATCTAAGTAATTATACTAATCATATATAAGATCGTATATGATTAGATAAGATCATATATCATGTAAATAAAAATTAAGATCTTATACAAAAGATGCTAGAGATAAGACCGATATCTTTAAAGAAAAAGGGATAGTAGGATTCTAAGATCGTAAATAACTCGAAATTTTGATAATCTCGTCGGAAAGTAAATATCTAAAAAAATAATAATATAAACTAAACGTGTGCTGCACACACTAATATTCGAGCATCATATAATAAAGTTGGATTTAATATCTTTAAACATCTGAATCATTGGGATCGCCATCCGAATTCTCCTTTCGAATCGAATTAATCATTGCATCAGTTCTATGTTTTTCCACTTTTAATTTACACCAAAAAAAAAAAGAAAACTAATTGATTAAAGATGGAGACTGTAGATATTTATGCGAGAGTTTGCGGTCAGTGAGAGCTGCGCCTCCGGAACCGTCCGATCGGATCGCACGGGAGGGCCCCCGACGCCCGTCCCCCGGTCCGCGCTCTGGGGAAGGACTCGCTCGCCAGCCTCTATTTTCTTTTATTTTCTTTATTATTATTCGCTTTGCTTTGTTTCCTTGTGCGCTAGCAAACAAACCAACAAACACCTTCTGGGCAACACCTTCTGCAGCCACCCACCCAACTCGGAGAGCTGCGGCCGCAAAGTTCGTGTGCTCCGTTCGCCCCCTCGGTCTCCGCGAACTCTAACCCTAGAGTTGGCGCACCATGGACGGGGAGGCAATCGGCCTCGTCTTGGCGAGGGTGTCGGAGCTCCGTTTCAAGCTTAATCAGTGTCTCATACGGAGCGGCGGCGAGGATGGTTTAAGCAGCCGAACGACGTCGGGGGTTGAGGAAGAAGAGGAGGACGAAACGGAGGAAGAAGAAGCCGCGGACCTTATCGGGATACGCGATGCCTTCGCTTCGCTGGAGCGTCAGCTCGCCGCCTTGCAGGTGCCTAATCTATAGAAACTATTTATTTTTGCACGTTTTACGGGGGCACATGCCTAAAAGGATTAATTTGGTTAGGAAAGAATAAAAATCGCATCTTTGTATGATATGCAGCAACACAATCATATATTTCCCGGGTTTTGAATTCATGGCTTGAAAAAAAAATCGTCTTTTCCATGGAATTACCGCATTAGGCTTCTATTTACCGTAAGATATGTTCTCTACGTCAGTGTTCTTTGTTATTGCACAAGTGGCATGATTTATGATGGTTGATTCACACAGTTTCATTAGGAGAGACATGGCGTTGTTCTCTGCTTAATTTGGAGAGAAAAGACAGGAAAAATGGTGGACGCTCGCAATAATGTTTCTTTGCCTTTCCGATTGCAACAGAGGAATCGGACGAGTGCAGAACATTTTCATAGTGTTTATCGATAGGAAATTTCTTGTCACATGATGCAATGTGTCTAGGACTGACGACGCAACTTCATTGTGTTGCTTTGGGGTTTTTTATGTGGGAAAATCGGGAAAGATAGGCACCCTGAGGATATGAATTTTCTGATTACACACCCAAAAAAAAAGTGTGTCAAGGTTCGGTCATTGTGGAAGAAAATAATATAGAAAGGGTGCTAAGGAATGTAACTAGCTGATGGTAGACTCGTCATTAAAGTTCATTTCTTGCTATCAGTAATTATTGTTCTCTGGAAGTGTAAAATAAGGAATCTGTACTGTGGATGAAGAGATTGCAATAGCACTTAGAAGCAATAGCGGACATAATGTATTTAAGTTTGTATTCAGTTCACTACTTCAAAGGAAGTGAGGTCATACTATTCTGCTGCTGACAAGAGGAAGAATATATAGATAAAAAAATGAAAACCATTTGTTTAGTAGAACTTTCAACTTTTTTCTTGACAATGCAAGGAAATATGGATCTCGGATACTTACAGTTTTTCTCTTACGAATTGTTTGGTACCAGGAGGTTAGTTCTATAACTGCAGTCCGCTCTTAAGCTCAAGATATGGAAGAATATGAATGATCTATTACTCATGTTGTATAACATTTTGCTGGGTCGATTTATCAAACCCATTTTACATGCAGTCTCTAAATAAAGTTTTTCTTATGTTCAGGCACTGCAGGAGCAGCAAAGATATGACAGAGAATCTTTTCTGGCACAGATTGAACGGAGCAGAATGATATTGCTTAGTAAACTTAAGGAGTATAAAGGTGACAATTTGGGACTAATTCAGGAAGCTGCAGCTTTTGCTGGTGAAACTATAGACCATGATGATGGCCTTGTTCTTCCTCCTTACCAGAACCATCTTCCTGAGTTCTTTGCATTGGATGATCTTGATCCGTCTTCACATCATGCAGCCAAGTTCAAGCTCTCTCAAAATGTGACAATGGCAAACTCCAACCATGAGAGCAAGAATGTTTCTAATAAGGAAACCAATCAGAACACAAACAGTGGAACCAGACATTTCTTAGGATTTCTTGTGAAGTCCGTGGTAACTTTTGTTAGCATCGTGTCTATATTAAGCTTTGCCGGTTATCAGCCAACATTAAAAAAATGGCCCAACCAATTGAATAAGATCAAGGCCACACAACTGTTTGGACGGCGATCAAGTGAAGAGGGAAGTGTCAACATCCAGTGTCCCCCAGGTAAAGTCCTGATAATTGAAGATGGAAAAACTCGGTGCCTTGTTAAAGAGCGAATTGAGGTCCCATTTGAGTCAGATGTTACAACCCCAAATATAGGATATGGTTTTGGTTAAATGTGATTGTTTAATGTTTTGTACATTTTTTTCAGGATGACATGCTAGATTTTCATGCCTTACATTCTCATTCTCTAACATATGAGTACGTTGTCTGATTGTCTTGGTAAGCTTTGTGCTTTAAGTAAATATCTGTTGTTAGGCTCTGCCTAAGTATAAATGGACGGACAGTGACAATCCTGTATTGGATAAAGGGGTGATGAATTTACTAAATTGGAAAAAGACTTGTGGGTCATGGTAGTGTCAAATTAGTATTGGCCCTTGTCTGCTCCAATTTAGTTACTTAAAACACAGGTGTACTAGAAACTCATTTTTGGCATCTTAGATGCCATAAAGCTGGACGGAAAAGATTTATAGGAAATGTCAGAAGTACAAATGCCATGAAGAGTCTGATGCCACTAATTTTTTTGGGTGACTAATTCATTCGTACTTAGAACTATTAGTATCTAACTAATTTAGTATTGGAAGAGCGGAGGGGAAAAGGTTATCGAATTATTTATCATTTGGGGCACAACTCTGCAAACCAAGGTTAGTTTGAATGCCACTAAATTAAATCCTACTTTAGTTTTGGTGAATGAGTGAATCTTTGATTCAGCACGTTCATTGATTCTCCGTGCATTAACCTTTATGTCTCAAATGTGCCAGAGATGACCAATGATGTGGGTGGGTACCTGATTTTTCGTGGAATTGCTTGTGCCAAATCTCTCTGAGAGCTATAAATAACTGACTGGTTTTAGGCCGGTTTGACTTAGTTGATATAAAGCAATGAGTGCTCATAAGTAGTTTAATAGTTGAAGTTGATTTTAAAAAATAAGTAATTACGTATTTGATAATAAAAAAATTTATAAGCTATTATTTTAGTCAAATGATTAAAAAAATCTTAATATTATAATGATGAAATATACAAAGAAAGTTATGTATATTATAAGGGTAAATTAGTGCATTTATTTATTAAACTACAACAACAATAAAGCCTTATCCCACTAGGTGGGGTCGGCTACATGGATCATACGACGTCATTCCGCTCTATTATATCATTGTACCCGAGCTGTACAGCGCGTTACTTACGGGTAACGACCTAGCATTAACATAATATATTCGTTGATCCATGTTCATAAGATTCGACATGATTTTATGTTGGCTGTCGGGGCCTAACACAACCCTCCTCATTTATCCGGACTTGGGACCGACTATAAAATATAGGCGGAGTTGCATTTATTTATTAAACTGATCAACTTTTTTTTCTCACACAACTCAGCTTATTTCAAACTTATAAGCAATTAAAATAAGTGCTTATCGGTTTTTTTTTTTGTCAATTATCAAACAAGGAGATTTTTTTAAAAATTATTTATAAATTATTTTAAGTGAGTTATAAACTTACTTAAACAATCCCTGGTTCATGTTAAACAGCAAGAGTCTACGTCAGCTTAAGGAAGAGTACTCATGAATGATGGCAGAAAAATGTAACTCAGGTCGCCGTTGAGAACTATACACACTAGTAGTTCCACTTTTTTCAGTATCCACTCGCCCAGCAATCAAGGGTTATAAACACTTAATCTGAAGTTAACTAAAGCGTAGAGTTAGTGTAATACCCACAGAATCAGAATAGTATCTTTTTTATTAAATTGATAACTCTAAAAACTATTCTCGAAGTTAGTGTAATGCCCACACAATTATGACTGATTATCGAATTGATCTAGAAGGTGCAATATTTAATTATGATATTTTTTACTTTCAACATGAAAGCATAATAAACATAATTAATTATAGTGGAAATATAATAAAATAGGCATGTATACAAAAATATAACAGCGGAAATTTTAGTTAAAGCATAATTCCAAAATATCAACATATTAATTTATGGGTCTATATAAGCCCGACAAAAGACCTCATAAACATAAGTAAGTTTTCACAACCATTGCAAGTTGAAGGCCCGCAGGTTGTTCTTCACTCGGACTCGACTTGAAGAGTTCAATGGCATGATTGGAAAACTTAAGAGAATATAAGTTCAGGCCTAAATCTCTTAATCGGCATGGATCCATGAGTACAAGAGAGAATCTCTTAGTTTGATTATATAAAGATCTATGGATACTACAACATAGATTATAACTTCTACATAATATGGTATATGTGATTACATAAATATAATTAACAAGTTATGCATGCAATGAACTACCACATGCACTTTACATGACATGCTATACAATTGTTAATGATAAGATAAAGATTTTGCATATCCTACTTGATCATTACATTCTTGATTATACATAAATAATTCACATTTTCATCTTCATGTTCAATTCATTACTTATTTATGATATAATATGATATCTTTTTCATCATCTTCATCTTTTACCTTCTTTTTAAGGTAAATTATGATATTGTTTGATCAACTTATCAAGTGACCACATCTAATGGCTACATAGGTCATCCTTTTACTTTTTTTGAAAGCTTGAAACCATAGACGAGGATGTAACTCGTGTAAGACTTGATATCATGAATAGGATCTAATTTCCTTGATACTTGGACACCGCTATTAGTAAGAACCTATGATCTTTAAAATTCGTCACTAGTAATGATGAGAACTTGACCCTCTTCAATAACACACAAGATATATCTGACGACCATCTTTTGTAACACTTATCAATACATTAAAACATTTGATATATGTCCACGGTTGTCCATACATGTCGTTTATCAATGAACAAAATAACAGTGAATATTTTTAATTAACAAAAATTAATTAACAATTGTTGTTGAGGTGCTTTTCTTGATAATCCAAGATCTTTATTAGTTTATTTATAAGTTAAGTCTTCTTTGATATTTGATTTTTCGATTCTCATTACTTAGGCATTATCATGAACATACTCTCAAGCATCGACACATTAAGGGGTAAATTCGTCCCCCAACTTTGAGTCGATTTTTAGTTAGTCCTTCAACTTCAATTTATAATCATAACGTCTTTCATCTTTTACTTTCTTACACGCCTAGTCCTCTTGATCGGTGATCACAGGTTCCCAGTTGCCTTGCTGACATGACCAACTTTCTCTCTCATCCACGTCAGCTTTAGTCGTTCACGTCAGTTTAAAAATTTTAAAAATTAATAAAAAATATGAAACTGTTCATGTCATTAAAAAATAAAAAAAAAGTTGGAGAGAGAGAGGGAGGGGGCAACCACCCCTCCCTCTCTCTCTCGCACTTTGGTCAAGCTCGTCGGAGCTCGATCGGAGGGGGACGGTCACCCCCTCCCTCTTTCTCTCCAACTCTTTTTTTATTTTTTTAATGACGTGGACAGTTTCATATTTTTTTATTAATTTTTAAAATTTTTAAGCTGATGTGGCCGACTTAAGCTGACGTGGATGAGAGAGAAAGTCGACAACGTCAACAAGGCAACCGGGGAACATGTGATCAACGATCAAGAGGACTAGGCGTGCAAAAAAGTGAAAGATGGAGGACGTTCTGATTATAAATTAAAGTTGAAAGACCAACTAAAAATCGACTCAAAATTGAGAGATCATTCATGTAATTTACCCACGCATTAAGACATTGTGAAGTAGTACATTGTGAAGTAGTCAACCTATATGTCGCTTCATCAACCTCCTTACAATATTTGAATTGAATTTTTCCTTTTCTGATTGAAAATCATCTATTCGACCAGTATTTTTTTCCCAATTAGAGTTGATTTGATCGGCTGATTAGCTATGAGTACAATTTTTCTAGTATATATGTTTTTTCGTCCGACACAAATTTTAGGTTTTTGCTAATAGCAGTAAAATCAATATAGCATAAAAGGATGAATATTCTACTAGTATAATATGACTTAAAATGTTACAATATAATAGCGAAATACAATAATTTGTTTTTTATTCTTTTTATCTCTACTATTGTACATTGTTTAACTAGAAATATTATATTTAAACGGTAACTATAAAAATATATAATCAAAATTTGTGAATTGGAAAACAAAAAAAAATATTATAGCAATCATTTTACTTTGTGCTATGACCTACTAACCGGAACGAGCATGAACATCTGGTAATCGAATATATAATAAGACAGATATTAATAGAATAATAAGTGTACGAGACATTTTTAAGACAAGCTAAAAACCAGAATTTGTAAGATTAGGGCATGCTTGAATATTTATAAATTATTTCGAGCTTTTAATTCGATTAATAATTGTTTGGATTCATCTGCGAATACTTTACGGTTACATATAAGATAAATAAATATTTTATATAATTATATGGTTAATTCCTCTCATCTTCCTTGCATATTTCAGTATCTCCCATTAAACTTTCTCCATGCTTCCATATTATCCATTTCGTCAGTATTCCTAAGGAATCTTATATTCATAATTGACCAACTTGTCCTTCCTATCTGATAACTCACTTCATGTCTTGAATAAGTATTTCCAAAAAATAATAAAAATAAAAATATCTAAAAAGAGGCATAACTCATTTAATTTTTAAATATTTAAAAAACATAAAATGATTTTAGTAAAAAATATGAAACTCAGAAATTATATCAAACCAGCAAAAAAGTGATTTCCAAAAAGGCCTCAACGAATGAAAAAACTAAGAATTAGATCAAAAGATGGAAATTATAACATAACCTATTATTAACATTCAACGAGTTACACAGGTCAGCAAGGGGAACCCAAAATAATATATTACATTAGATCGAGAAGAGAAGCAGATCTTTTGCACACTGACCATGTATTCTGAAGAAACGTAGTAACTCATTAGCATATCTAAGATGAGTTAAGATCTGTTGGCATTAAGACATTATCGACAACAAGCTTGAAGAGTCTCTCAACATCCGCAATACCTGGAATACTTGGAGAATACACTTGACTTTTATTCATTCAACATCTCCTCTAACTCATCAAAGCCATCAACCGTCGGTGTACTACGAGGGCAACTAATGCCAGTCTGCTTGTACAATTCAGCTTTCCTGGCATTCCAATCAACCACAAGGCGTTCAACCTCGTCCCCTACCGATTTGTTGTTTTCTACTATATGTCTCGTATCCTCAACGTCCACCTTGTTAGTAGCCTCTACAATAAAGGAGAACAACATAAGATATGAAATAATCTTTGGAATGCCAGGAAAGAACCACCCTTTCAACTAATGGGCAAGCATAAAAATGTAGCAAGTAGAAAAGAACCACCCTTTCAACTCTTGGTGGTCATTCTTTGCCTTCTCAGGAAAAGAAAAAAAAGGAACTACCCTTTCTTTAGAAATAGGGTTCAGCTTATTTCAAGCAGAAAGAACCTAACAAATTTGTGTTCGCTAAATGACTTGCATTTACAAAGGACTGAGTCACAATAAGGACCTGATAGCTCAAAGTGCCAAAACATCCATCAGCATGTAAAGGACTGAACGAGGTATCTCAACTCTAAATTTTCTTTGCTATATTGCCATCTGGATATCACTCATTAGATACTAGAGCTAGTGAAAATAATAGTATCGCAGCTCGAGACAGGCAGACTTTTGCTGCTTGTTCCCAATTTGAAATGTCTAGAAGGAAATACGGTTGAGGTGAATAAATGAGAGTGTGATGCTCTCTTAAGGATATAATTGGGAACTTTATCTAACTCTATGCAGCACTTCTTTCTTCCTCCGAAACTCTTGGACAAGCATGGATGTTTCTATTACTGGGATCACACAATATGGATCTTATCCGTTTCAGGCATATAGAGAGCTTCGAAATGATTATGTTGACCTTTTTGAACTGAATGACAAAATGGTCATGGACCTCTAATAATCGACAGGATCAAAATACTTGTGTTTGGAAAGACCTAAGTACTTACATAAAAAAAATGCAAAAGTATCATCTGGCCAAATAATAGTAGATTTGACTACAAAATCAAGGGTCCTTGTTCAGCAGTCTGAGAAAGAAAGTTATAAAAGAGACCTTTAATAGCAAGCTCCTTTGCTTTAGCATACTCTGTTGACATCTTCTTGAGTGCTGGAAGATCTAATTCTTCACCCTGAAACATTGAGCAGTCATAAACATTGATGTCAGAAAGAAGATCAATCAAGTAATCATACTAATACTTTAGGATGTGTAAGAATAAAAAGTACAGATATAAACCCACCACTGATCAAGATTTGGTGGCAGATCTTGATGTAAAAAATATCAAAATAAAAAATAATATCATGGTGGTGTCAACCAATTACTCAGATCAAGTTTCATTTGTAAGTTTACATCTGTAAATATTTTTTTTTGAAGTTTACACCTCTATTTAATATCTGTTGTGATCATGCTTAGTATAGGGTTTATTATTTCAAGTCCTGTGAAGTCGCGATCTAACATTCAAGATCATATAATTAGGACTTACAAGGTCCATATGCAAGTAGTCTTCAATTGCACTATCTTCAAACAAACTGTAACATAAGGAAAAATAGTCATTAAACCATTGGAAGATGAAAAGTTGAGAAAAAAACTGGAAAACCCTTCTTAAAAAAAACTAGAAAACAATAAGCATAATTCACTAAAAATAAACACTAAGCATAATAAAGTATATGATTTGGATATCAGATGCACAAAAAAATATAATGTAGGAACAAAGAAGCATAAAAATGAGATGCATATATTGCCATAGGGTGGATGAAGTTTGAAAACATACTTCTTGCAAATTATCTGAATGCGTTTGTCCTGAAATTTCATCATTTCACCAAACCTATGTGCCACAGAACCATTGGCAATATCAACGAAACCAAACAAAAACATGTTCCTATCTATCATCCTTTTCACTAGAGCTGGTACAATGACTATACCATTTGCTTTTGCATCAACAACTAAATTTCTGAGGCTCTTGAGTTCTCCTGTGGATGGTGAAAAAGAAACAAATGTCAAGAAAAATGACAAGAAAATATTTCTTCAATGGGTCTTTGACTTGCAGAACTTTAATTTATATCAGAGTTCAATTAATGCTTAACAAACATTAAAACATTTGAACAAGAATTCAAGAAGCCTTTGGAGAATCAGTAATATTTTGTGAGATATATGGAACTGAACAATGTTTTTAGGGAGGTTAAACATGTCATAGATCATTTGGTCAACACTGGTCTACTTTTCAATTTGATTTTTTTGCAAGTGGCAGGGCCACCGTAGTGCCTCCCAGATCTTTTTGTATCAAGTCATTGCCGGTTTCTATAATAGATGATATATCTCCACTTAAACTTATAATAATAAATAATGAAATACAAGAAAGTATTGCATGTTTTTTCTAGGAAAATCTTCTAGTAACTTGCACTACTTGTCAATTGCTCATGTGGTAACTTAAGAACTAAAGTCTTCACAAATATTCATCCCGTAAAAAGACTCAGAGTTAAGATGGAAAAGGCCTACAATTGTGCAAGAACATATAGCAGAATAGTGTAGAACAAAGATACAAAGCATACCGAGTGAAAGATATATCTTGAAGCAAGGTTTATAAGGCTGGGTCTCATGGAGACAGTAAAGGCAATAGAGGCCACCCAATCGCCGTGACAGTCCACCATTTGAGACTATGTGACCTGAATTATAAAAAAAACACATTTCTAAGCTTAAAAAAAAGTTGAAGAATGCATGAAAATGTTGAGAATCCAACAATTTAAAACAACAACAACAACAAAGTCTTATCCCACTAGGTGGGGTCGGCTACATGGATCATACGACGCCATTCCGCTCTATTAGTAACCAAACCTTTCGGTATATTAAAACGATCAATTAAAACTCAACCTAGACATCAACATCAGATATTGAAAAGTGAAATCTGGGATTACGTACTGATTGCATGGGAATAAAGTGTTTGCATAAATAAAGCCGAGTTCGCCTTGGGTCTAGATTCATAAATATATGTGAATTTCCTACCCATCCAGACCCTTTTCATGTCTGCCAATGTGGTGAAATTCCCCTGCAAAAACAAAATTTGAATCAACCATGCCATCTGCAAGAATGTTGGAAAAAAAAGACTGCATTTAAGCAACCAAACAAAGTTAGAACAATACCACACTGAAGTCCTCCAAGAGTTCGTCAATATCCTGCTTGAAAGGTCTCAAATCCATATATTCTCAATTTCTACAGCCGAAAAACCCAACTGAATTATCGAAGTTGCTTTCCTAGACCATCCCAGGTTAAGGGAAATATGATTTCTGCGTCAGTACAGGTAAAATAAGGTTACGAACAATTAAAACTCCTAGGCAAAAGGTCCAAAATTGTGCACCCTATAAAGCAGAGAAACAGAATTATTTCTTAACGTTCTTTTCCCGCTATGCAACAAGTTAAAAAAGATGAGAACCAATATCTATGAGCTACTTTTTGTTTTGAAGAGAACATATCAACTATTTGCGAAACAAATACAGCAGAGATTCGGTGGGAAGAAATACAAAAGTTAGAAACCAGAACAATCTGTAAGACTTCTACAGGTGGCCGCAGGCAGCGGAAGACCTCGGGCAGTGGAAAAGGGTGTCGGACAGCCGCTGTGCCCACAGCTGTGGCGCCGGCAGCCGCACGACGGCACAACTGCGCGTGGACGCGGATATGGTGCCAAGAGCCGCAGATGCGCTGCGGCACAACGGCCACGAATAAGATCGGTGGCACAACATGTGGCATCAACGTTGGCGTAGGAGAGATAGGAAAAAAACAACTAAAACAGTAAAACTCACCGGAATCGACCACGAATGAGCCGCCTGACCGGTTCACCAGATCGACCGCCGGAGGTCCGTCAGAAGTTGATAGATGTTGCAGACGAAAGTTAGGGTTACGTATATCCCTTGTGGTTTTTTAACTTTTGCTAGGTGCTTTCTTATAAATATTATGATTGCAGATTAAAAACAGAGCTAAGTTCTAATCAAATATGAAGAAAAGATATGAGACGGAAATTAGAGCAATTTAGAGCCGGTTCGCAACGCATAAATATTTGAAATTTGAATTGACAAATTATTTGGGTGTTTGGATGGAATAGAATTTGATGATGAATAAAGTAGGTGATAAGAAAAATTAGATATGATGAATTAATTTTAGTGGATGATTAAATTAAAAATATGTGATAAATATAGATTATAAAATTATTTTAAAATTTTAAAATACATAATATTTATTTAAAAATAATATCAAATATTTTGTTAAAAAATGTATTATTTAATTATAAAGATAAATTTTGATATGTTTATATTTAATGAAATATTAAATAATATAATTAAATAATAAATAATATTATATTAATCATTTCTTATTTATATTTTTATATAGTAAATAAATTAATTTATATAAGTAAGGTTATAAAAAATGATAAAAGAAAAAAAATTGAAAAAAAAGAAAGAAAACATCAACTGAAAAAGGTAAAAAAATTGTAAATGAGCTAGAGTGCTCCGAGCATGAGAACTACGCTCACGTGATTCGTCATTCTCATCTCGAATTCTCGATTCGGTTCCACCAAACGTCCTATCGTTTGGCAAAACCTACTGGAATAGAATTGTCAAATGATCCTTCAAGAGGTGTTTGGGAAGTGGAATCGAGTGGAATGAGCCCCCAGTTCCCCCCAAATACCCCTATCTGGTTCCAGCTTGGAAGTAGGGTCACATGGCCCTGGTTCCAAGTCATCGGTAACCGACGGTTGTTATTTTATTTTTTGACTTTTTAACTTTTTTTAAATGATGTTTTAGCTTTTTTTTTCAAGCTTTTTTTTATCATTTTCTTTTATAACTCTTCTTATATAAGTTAATTTATTTTATTATATATAAAATATTAATATTAATATAATATTATTTATTATTTAATTATAAATTTTAAATATTTCATTAAATATAAATTATTAAAAAATTTGAATTTTTATATTTAAATAATATATTGTTTGACAAAATTATTGGCATATTTTTAAAATTTATATGATGTATTTTAATTTTTTAACAATATTATATTCTATATTTCTATATTTATAATATATATTTTTAATTCAATCACCCATTAAAATTAATTTATCATATTTATTTTTTTTATTATATCAACTATCTTATTTTTTATCATCAAATTTCACTCTAATCAAACACAATTCGAATTAATCTGTCATTTCAATTATTCACGAGAATTTGATGAACTTAATTCAATTGCCAAACGCCCCTTGATATTTGTCATCCCAGTTTCATTGAAATCACGAACGTCCATTTTCATCCGGCGGTGGATGATAACGTGCGTGAAACCGTGCCCAATTCGCCTTGACAAAAAAATCGATTCAATGGTCCTCTTGGTGGATCTCGATGGGGATGCCGCCGCTATTGATGTGGACGTTCCTTTGGTTAGCCTCGACATCGATCTCGACCTTGACGACGTTCATGGAAGGCTCACGCTGCTTATTGCTGCAGCGTTGATGAGGATCTCATCTTGTAGACAATGTAGAGGCTCAGGACGAAGGTGATGGTACGGAGAACCATCTCGTCGTCCTCCCAGATCCAAAGCGTCTGGGAGTGCTTTTCAACAAAGCTGACATTGGTGTCTGAACGGAGAGGATGTGCTCCAGTTGCGTCATCTTCAAGTAGATATCCTCAATCGTACACTTCTGGAGGAGCTTCTCCGACGACTGAGTTGTGGGGCGGAGCTCGATTGAAGAGGGGCCTTCTTGGCACCGGCCATATCAAGGAATGGGACGGGGGCCGCAGAGGTTGCGTCGGAGGGAAGGCAACTTCAGGTCTCACAGTATGCTTCAATTTGGTCCTCGGCCTCCTGTTCTAGAACCATGTCGTAGACCAAGCTACTTGGCCAATGCTAGATCGATGAGTGGAGTTGGAGTTAGTAATTAATTAATGAGATCAAATCGAAAGCTCACCTGGTTGATGGTGTTGTGCTCCTTAAAGCATTCCTTGAGAACGCTCGACTGCTCCTTGGAGAGTTGGAGCTTCTTGCGAGAGCCCTCACCGTCCTCCTCATGCCTTTGGAGCTCACTAGTTCCAACTGCACACCACCATGCAACCAAACGCTCAAGAAGGGATCTCTCTCGGTGCTGCTCCTCTTCCCGTTCACCTTCGACAGAACGCTGATGGGAGAAGACCGGAGAAGACGACGTGCCTTCGTCATCCGCCGCATCCCGGCGATCCGATTTCTCATCGCTCAAATAAATTGGGTGATGATTAAACCAGGCGATTTTTCTCATTATACTACACTGAACCGCGTTTTTTACTCCATCCGTTGGATGATAAATAGACGATAGAAGATGATGGGAGGACCATCCTCCCTGCTTTAAGCTTTTAATGAAAACAATAACCTATTAGAAAATTAAAATAGTAAAGTCATCAAAACAAATATTCATTAAATTGTTAATATTAGGTCTTTGAACTAAAATTTATTAATAAAATAATTCAATATTTTATGTCCTCTAAGTATTATAAATATTATTTATCATTTATTTTATTATATTAAGCTTTTTATTTAAACGAATTTTTAAAGCAAATAAATTATATTATGTTTTATTCAACTTAATATTTATCTACTTTAAAAATTAGATTCTATTTTTTATTTTCATATTCCACCTAAAGATTCACCAAACTTAACTTATCAAATTAACGATTTAAATTATTAGATACCATTCGATATTTTAATCTAACAAACAATTCTAACTCATATAAAATATTTAGTTTGGATTTTCAAAAATCTTATTTTAAATATTCACGACAGATATCACTATTATGCTTTACCAAACTACTTGCAAGCGTTTTTTATAGTTCTAATAATCTAAATTACTACATGAAATTACAAACCCAAAGTGGATATTAACAAAAAAATAGTAAATATTACTTTAATAAATATTATTTTTTATATTGAACTTAATTTATTACAAAGGTAAAAAAAAGGATGAAAGAAAGGGGACCTACCATCTTCTCTTTTCTCTTTTTTTATCTAATATTGTCCGCAAATTTTGACCCACGACTTTATCAAAACACATCATGCTTAATTAAAATCATAATTCAATATATTACCTAGCATTCATTTCACGACTTATACGTTCGAAACTAATTTAAAGCATACATCAATTAGCAATAATCTCATGTTAAAATGACTGCAGATCTTTTATACAAAGACTAATCCCTTCTAAAAATGGCATGTAACCTAATCAACCCGACTTGATATAGGCAGGCCCCCTACCAAACCATGTCGACCCAACTCATTCTATCGGTTGCACCATATCGACATGGCCATTTGGCTAGCCAACCCTAATCCTAGCCTGCACCACCCAAATCTTTTTTTATGTATTACTAATATGTAAACACATTATAACATAAGAAGCTATATAAGTATATATGCATATAAATATTTGATTAACTATATAGACAGTATAGTACATTGCAAAAATAATAATTAACATGTGGATGTAATGTGTTATGTGTTTTGTGCTATGTAGATGTGTGTGTACAAGTAGTTAATAGTAATAATATAACATTTTTTCAATAATATAAACATATTAGTCCATAAGACTATAAGGGTATAACATTAATAATATGATACATAATTAAATATTATAAGCCACTAACTCATCAATCCTTTAAAAGTTTAGGAATTATAACATATAAGCCATTAGTAATTAGTAAATAACAAGTAACTAAACCAACTATACATCATAATTACATAATAAGTTAATAATTAATGATAATATTATAAGATATAGTTAAAAAATAATTGACATCAGAACTTATGTGATTCAGCTAAAGTTGAGTCTGAACTACAAATTTGTGATTTATTAAAATTATAATGACAAGTTCATTAAAATTTGTATGTGGAAGCAATGGAGTTTTCATTTTCATCAACATTTCTACCAAACCACTAGTTCACATGAGAGAAAAATTCGAACTACCGATCTGAATGAGTTAAGTGGCCTCTCTATGAATCCATTATCGATCGCTCATCCAACAAATCTCGGACAAGGTATGATGGTGCTATCTCTTTTAAGACGTAGCGTGCCCATTAATTTTTTTAAAAAAAATATCATGTACATTGTTTGGTTAATAATATAAAAGTCCAAGTTCTTGAATAGAAACAGACACCTTCATGCATGTGCTCTTGATGGTAAGCAAACAATGAGTTCGTTGCTCTTCAACCAACTCTAGCTACTAAAAAAATTTGTTATAGTAGTTGGCTCCATAAAAATTGTCCCATAGTTGTCGTGACAATACATGAAGCACAATTTTTAAATAACTTTATCAATTTTTAGATCATTTCTAGAGGTGGATGGATATAGGATTTTATTCATGTGATTGTGACCAAAGCCGGAGGCAAGTGTGCTCCTTTGCCTGCACATGTAGGCACTAGATAAGAAAAATATATTAGTGATTATTACAAATTCTAGCCTTACTGGCTAGAGAGGCAGGTGTAGTAGCTCAACCAACCTATTTTGAATCTTCGTTCATCACGCTTTTTTTCCATTATTTCAAAGTTCACATTTTTCCTATTATCACAAGCAAGTATTAAATATAAAATATCCCAACTTTATTGATGTTTTTTTAATCGTGCAATTTTATAAGTTATATCTTTTACTTAACTTTTTATTTAGTATTGCTATAGCTTTTAGTAATTAAATTATAATTTAATCATCATATTGAATCATTAAGATTCAATTAGTATCTTATTTCAAATAGCTTCTAAATAAATCAATCCTTATATTTATTATCTTAATCAATTATGTTTTTTTGTAGATTTTTGTATATTTCTATGCATGTTACTTATGAAATTTTAAATTTATGACCGTAAATAAATATAAAATTTATAAATAAATTACTTAATAATAAATTAAATATATATATTTGATTGTTATTTAAAATATTTAGCCAATAAAAAATATAACTATTTATTTAATATTATAGATATTTGTTGAGATTATATGATAGATATACAATTAGTGAACCCACTTAGATAATTCTTGCGTCAGTCATTAATATGTCACTTAAACTAGTGGTACCTAAAACAATAGGAAAGGGACAATTCCTCGTATCTATATATAGATAGATAGATGTTAAATTTGATGTGACGATCAATTTTTTTTAAAATTTAAGCCGATGAAAATATTTTACATTTTTAATATTTTTCTTCATGTGTGGGCTACAAATAACTTTTGATCTAATCTAAGCTCAACATGTGAATAACTAAGGGAAAAAATATTTTTTTAACCTCGAGCTCTGATATCATGTTGAAATTTAATGTGTTAGACCATTTTTCTAAAATTTTAAGTCTTTAAAAAAAGCAATATCATTAATTTTATATTCTTAACCATAGATATCTACAATATGAAGAGAGGAAGAGAGAGAGAGAGTTGGTGCAATCAAAGACTAAGTTAATGATGGTAGTACCATACACACACGAACGTAATATTCACTATATGAGTGAAATAGATCTATTATTCACATCATAATAATAATAATAATAATAATAATAATAATAGAGCAAAACTTGAATTCATCATTTTTTTACTTTCCCTTCTAGAATTTATCTTATTCGACCTAGTACAATATGATTAGTTTATAGGGTTAATCTTTAAATCACTTATAAACTATAACGATTTTTCATATTTAATTTGAATATATAAATTACCGTAGTGCATCAATAAACTATATCAAAATTGTCACTTTAATCCATTCGTTTCATTTTGTTAGCTTTTCTATATTTTCATTTGTTTATATATATAAAATGACCAAATTATCCTTCTATCATATTTTCAATGTTTAAATATTTAAAATCATATATAATAATAAATAAATAAATAATAGGGGGAGCTAACTCCCACTCGTCACCGCCAAAGGGAGGGGCGGTGGTGGTGATGGGACTCCGATGAGCTTCTTCGCGTCTGTCGAATAAGGTGTTAAATTTGATGTGCGACTAATTTTCCTAAAAGTTTAAGCTGATGGGAAAAGCAATATCTATGATTTTATATGTTTAACACTCCTTACGTGTGGGTTGCTGACAACTTTAGTCTAGCTCAACTCATCTTGTGGACAAGAAAGGTAGGAAATTTTTTTTTTAATAAGAGCTTAACGAGGTTCGAACACTCCGATACCATGTTAAAAATCATGAGCTTCCTCGTGGATCGCCGAAAGTCATCAAAGAAGAAGAACAATACTGAAATGATAGAAGGGAGAAGAGAAGCAAAGAAGTAAAAGAAACTAAAACTAATTTCTATTATGATGATCCAAGGCAATTACAATCGCTTAGTCTTTTATACTAATCCATAACCGATATATGAAGGAACTAAATGGCGCACGTACAGTAACATTGTTACTATAATTCAATAACAGGAGACCAAACTGATAACACTCACAACAGGTGTCTTCTTCCTTTTCGATGACTAAACTATAGCAAGCAGATGCCCATCAGCCAATGCCTTAGTTGTCGGAGATGACATGGTCTTCTACAGAAGGAAACATCTGTTGGTCCAAAGACTATATTATAAGTATTTTGATGATAGCAAACAAGGAAGATAATGTACTACTTATGCTTGAAGTACTAGTGTGAACATGTTAAATATTTTTCGAAGAAAAAAAGTCAAAACATTTTCTGCAGTACAAATGGTCGACCATAACTATAACAGGCGACCGTTTTGACTTATAATGGACGATCAAATAGGAGCTGGAACGACCGCTAATTCTAGAAAGAAGTGACATTCCTAAATCGGACGACCGATTTATTTCCGGTCGACCATTATATGTATTACATGTCAAGATCGAAGTACATAACGGACGACCGAAATGACAAATGGAACGACCACAGATGATAGAGAGCGCGGACAATTCTAAAACAAACGACTTCGACTGTTCTGAGAAGTAAAGGTCAAAAATCATAAATCGGACGACCAAAGCTAGAGCATGAACGATCGCAGATTACAGAGACCGCGGACACTTCTAAATCGGACGATTGAAACATTAACGGTCGATCATTCTGGGCAACAAAGAATAAAAATATGGAAATCGGACGACCGAAGTCGCTGCATGGATGACCGCATATTACAGAGAGCACGATAATTCTAAATTGGTCGATCGATTTCCTTTTAAGCGACCGTTATGGAAGCAAGAATTAATTAAATGATTATAATTCTTCTAGGGACTGCGATCAACGAAAAATTTCACAGAAAAGACAAAAGCAACGAATATAATTTTTTATTAAACGGACGCCGGACAATATAATGGGCGACCATTGAATATGCGACAAAATGGATAACGACTAGTTACTGTGCAAAACGAATGATCGATATTAAAACGGACGGCTGTTTTAGAATTGACAGCACAACACTTTTGAATTGATTTACAATGACCATATTTTCAAGAGAAACATGTAAGAGGAATTCAAAAGATCGAAGAAAGGTTATCCAAGTAAAGCAAATCACTCTAAAGCTTCCTTCAAGTTCAAAGTATTTTTCTTGAGCTAAAGTTTACAAATCATCCCTTCACTATTCTACTTTTTTAGTGAGAATATTATTTGTAAGAAGAGAACATTAGAGGGAACTCTTGTATTCTGGTTTAGATAGTTTTGAAAGCTCTTTGTAAAAAGAGGTGTGCCTTACCTCTTGAACGAAGAAGAATGCATTGTGGTGTAGAAAGGATTATTATCTTCCTACAAGAAAAAAAGAAGGCTAGTGAATCTCCGACGATTTCGAAATCAAAAAATCGAAACGAGGAAATAGGCCAAGGAGTTAAGCCGAACCTCGCCAACATATTACGTCTCACTCTTCTCTTGCTCTTCTTACTTATCTTTTATTTGCTTGTATCATATTTTTTAAATCGACTTTTACGATTTTTTCGATTAAATTTTTATATCGATTAAATTTTTATACACCAATTCAACTCTCCCCTGTTATGCTTTCGATCCTACCACACCTCCCCCCATATGGGGTTTGCAAAGGGGTAAAGCTCGCCGCAAGGCATTGCCACTCCCCATGGTCTATCCGCAAGTCACTCGTGTCGTCCTCCACGAAAGTTTTTAACGGAGAAGATAATTTAGTTTTTTTAATAAATAAAAAATAAAAAGTTAACGAATTGAAATAAATGAATTAAAGTGAAATTATTTACATAGTTTAAAATATATTAGAATTAAGCGTGAAAAATCATTATAATTCGAAAAGATTTAAAAATTAATCCTAATTTATATGATCGTAAAAGAAACAAAATATAATAAAAATGTCACAAAACCATTCCAAGATTTTGATATTCAAAATTTGAATTTTCATAATAATCAACATTAATATACATGTACAAAGAATACACAAAAAAAGGAAGAGAAAAAATATCCTCCGAACTCGTCAATCATGTCGAGGCCTAGAATCCGGTACGTCGAAAATCGATCTAACGATCGAGATGAGTTTCGGGCGGAGTTCATCGGCCTTTTTTTCGATCCTGCCCCGACGGCTCACCGTGCGAAGTGCAAACATAAGCACACGCCCGTGAGGCAGAGTACCGGAACAAATGGAGCTGAGTCGATCTCAAGTCTTCTATTCCGAAATGGCGCTCAGATTGGGCATGAACTTACGCCTCATGCCACTTCTAGAAACCGTGTTCCTCATCGTCCTCCTCTTCATCTCCGCGTCAGCCGCCGCCGCCGACGGCGGAGCACGCAACTGACCGTCTTCTCCGCCGGAGACTGCGGTAAACACGTCGGGCTCCGAGGCGAACACAAGCGGCGCCACCGCCCGACTCCCTCGGCGCCCCTTTCGGCTGGGGGCCCCAGTCATCAGCGCCCGGCTCGCCTTGACCGCCAGCGCGGCAAGGTCCTCGGCGCGGAGCGGCCGCTCCAACGCCGAATCTGGGAGGACGAAGTAGAGCTGCCCCTGCCGGAGCTCCTCGCCGGCTCGGAGGGCGGAGACGAACCCATCGAAGTCGATCTCGTCCGCGTCGCACACGAAGCACCCTGCTGGCTCGCGCTGGAGCACGTTGGAGACAGTCACCGGCGAATCAAACTCGCGGAGCTCCCCGTCCGGGAGGATAAGCTTCGCCGTCGGTCCTCGCGACGCCCGCGCCGCCTTGGAGGACACGCAGAGACCCATTTTTATTTCCCCGGCGACAAAAAGGGTGATGGAAATGACGACTTTTGTGTAGTTTTCTTTCTCTGTTTTGTGGTATGAACAAAGCAACCGAGGAAGGGGTATTTATGAAGGGACCCTTCTTTGTCGGGTAGCGCAAGGAAGGAACGCGCGAGATTTGTCGCCGTGCGGACACATAAGCAGTAGATATTATTTTTTTCGCTTTTTTGGTAATGGCGAGGAATTAAATCAAATCAAATCAAAATGCGTCTCATGATTATGCGCCCTTTGGTTTTGATATGATTAGGATGCCGGGATTGAAAACAAAACGGAGGCACACGGACACGCTAACCTCCCTTCCGTTGGATTGCTTTGTTGGTGGGCTGAGACGAGACGAGTCGTACGCCGCGTTGAACCATTGGGATCTTCTTCCCTAGTTAAGATACCGAGTAAAGATTCCATTTACTCGCTAAATTGACCTTAATTAAATTCTCGTGAGAAACAACAGAATTAGTACTTGTCAGTCTGTCAGATTCGCAATTTGTTCGAACTAAGATACGCATAAATGAGACATTGAATTGAGATAATTTAATAATTTGACGTCGTAATCATACCTTACAACTGGGAGGATTAATATAGCACGAGATTTCGTCTACTCATTGATTCTAGAAGCGTTCACATTTCTTCTAGATTCGAATACACTCATGCCAACGGGGCACGTACGCCTTACTCCACCAGAGAGCCTACTACCTGTGGACAAATTAGACGCGCGCGTGACGTAATGAGACGACGCCTCCTAGAGGTGCGTCAGCCGTCTGATGGCCATCACGTGGATCATAACTGCGGAATGCAAGATGGTAAGCTTCTGGGCCACCATATATAATCAATGTAAGGGAACCGAAGAGCATGCATGCATGCATGAACTTAGAATGGAATACTTTTAAAGCGAGGATACGTGTGCAACTTGTGCAGGACTTGGAGCAAAATTTTAAAGCCGTCGTACGTGTTGATCTTATGATTGGTTTCGCAGTGCAGCAAACAGATGGTAGTCACGTGTGCGACCTCATCGATCGTTGCATACTTGCATGCATTCAGTAACTTTTGCGTCAGTTGCCACCGCCGCTTTTAGCCCGTCGTGCCATGCCCGGTGTTGGCCAAGCGGCCAACGCCCGATGGCGTTCACGTGGACGTCGACATGGTTTCCGGAGCCGGATAAGATAGTTTTAAGGCTCCTTCGAATCCGCGTCGAGGCCGGGTAACGTAACGGATTCTTTGAACCCTGTTGATTAAATTTTGTGTATCGGAACTAAAACCGCACGAGGTCGTGGTCGTCGGGGGCCTCCGAGTGGACGTGTCAATTGGATCTCCGTTTCAGCAGTCCGATGAGGAACGCACTTTAACCATGTTATCACAGAACCTGACTGGGTGGTTCTACCATGCGTTTTACTAGATGGGAAAAACAGGGAAAATGCCAAAAACTAAAAAGTAAATTGCATACATTTTTTGTATAAAAAATTACGAACTTTTATTCTATTCTTAAATATAGTCTAAATTTCTATTTTTACATAAAAAATCATGAAGTTTAATTTAATTATCAAATCTATTCTAAACTTTTCCTTCTAGAATTTTAAATTTATTATAAATATAGCCTATTATTATATGATTAAAAATAATAATAATTCAGTAATCGGGCAGTCGTAAAAATAAAAGAGTACAATTTAAAATATTTTTACAATTTTGATAGTAAATTAGTTTAAATTTTTAGCCTAATATCTAATTACAAAATAGACTAAAAATTTAAACTAATTTAAACTAATTTACTATCAAAGTTTTAAAAATAAATTTATTTTTTATTTTAGCCTAAACTAATTTGCATAAAAATAATTTATTTTTTTTACTCTTTTATTTTTTTATGATTGGTTTATGTAATGGTCATCGAACATTTATTTTTTAATAATAGCATAATAATATGCTATATTTATAATCAATTTTTGAAAAAAAAATTAAGCTATATCTGAAAAATAAATTAAAGTTCATGACTTTTAATTTTACGCAAAAAATAGAAGTCTAGACTAGATTTGATATTAAAATTAAATTTTGTGACTTTTTATGCAAAAAATAAAATTCAAGTTATATTTGAGAATAAATTAACAATTTGGGTTTTTATGCAACTTACTCAAAAGTAAAAGGACTTCTATTTGAACACGCGACATGAGAAGCATATGCAGAGATGGACTCAACCCAAACTATGAGAGACCAAGTTAAAAAATATGAGTATAAGTAGATTTAACTTTTCAATGTCATTAACACTTAACAATATATTTACTTGAATTGTAAAATCATAATATACTTAAATAAGGGAATTCAATCAAAATTTAAATATAACATTACATGTGGGTCCGCCCTATATGAATCACTCTATGTAGAAAAGGAGACGGGAAACTGGGTGGCCAAAACGCAAAGAGTGCAAAGAAAAAAAATGACATGTAATTAGCATACAACTGCAAAAAAAACACATTAAATAGAAAATTACTCTATAAACAATATATATATATTAGAAATAACTTATAGTTATATATTTTGTTTAAGATATTTTATTATTCACCGTGCCTTTTTTATTTGTCAAGATCATCTTGCAAGTTAAATTTTATCATCAAATAATATAATTATATTTAACATCTAATATATATGAAGTAATTAATTCCAAAAAGTTAGATGAAGTTATATCTAGCTAATTTTTTAGTACTTAGTAGTTTGATTTGTAATAGAAATAAATCAAAATTATTGGTGCATGTACTATGTTTTTTCATAAATCTACATATTATATTAATCTTTCTATGTATACTCATAAATATAATAATATATGTCAATATTATTAAAATCAGACTGGACCGACCGATTGAATCGTGAATCGATCGTTAATTCGATCTGGTTGCATGTAAACCGATGTTGACATTCAACCGTCGATTGAACAGGTTCAACCTAGTTCAATTTAAATTTTGAAAAAAAAAATAAAAGAAAAGGAAATAAATATAAAAGGAAAACAGAAATGAATATAAGGAAGGTTAAATAGGAGGGAAAAAGATATGTATAATATTCAATGAAAATTGAAATAAAAAGGAAAATATTTAAAATTAAATAATATTAAAATGAAAATTTTATCAAAGGGCATAAATAAAGGAAATATAAAGGGAAGTGTTAAAGAAAAAAAGTAACAATAATTTAAGATAAAATTTATTAATATAACATCTATCATCATTAAATAATAGATACTAAATCAATAATAATTTATTTATATTTATGTGTTAACCATTATTATTTATCATTATTAAAAATTTTAATAAATAATGTGATATTAACTTTTAATATTATTAATATATTATCAGTACAATATTAATATATTATGTCATATAACTTATATTATATCTTTATTATTATCATAAATTAATATTATTTTAATAAAATTCAGTTCAATTCGATCGAACTTGATCGGACCGGTATACTATGGGTTGCCAAGGATCCCCCTAAGTATTATCTAGGTCAGTCCTTTTTTTTTGTTGCCAACCACTGGTATCTGAAAAGCGGTGCCGATGACCTAACTCGCGTGGCGTTAAAAGTTGTACGCACTGTCCACAGGTTGGAGGCCAGCACACTATCAAGCTCAACTAATCCGATTGGTCGCCTCGCGTCCTGTACCTGTCACTAACAGGTGAGACTCCCAATAAGAATTTTTTGCATTCACCGCTTATCACTCCACCTCAACTCTTATTGGTATGTAGGTCAGTCTTTCTCTCTATTCTAATAGGTTTGCATGGAAACTTTAAGGAGTGTTTGACGAGTGGAGCTAGCCCGATTTCGCAAACACCCCATCGGGACTTGAGCGAAATCCGGCTGCATTAATTACCCTCAAAACTAGGGTCACATGACCCTGGTTCTATGGTGTTGTTTCACCATTTTAATGGAAACTGTTACGTTTTTTTCACTTTTTTTAGTTGACTTTTTCATTCTATTTTTTTCAAAATTTTTTCTTTTATCATTTTCTTTTATAACATTTCTTATATAAGTTAATTTATTTATTATACATAGAATATAAATAATAAAGGATTAATAAAATATTATTTATTATTTAATTATAACATTTTAATATTTCATTAAATATAATTATTTTAAAAAAATTAAATATGTCAATAATATATTTTTAAACAAAATTATTGACATAATTTTTTCCCATATATATTATGTATTTTAATTTTTAACAATTTTATAATCTAGATTTATAATACATATTTTTAATTCAATCACTCACTAAAATTAATCCATCATATCTACTTTTCCCTCATCATCAAATTCCACTTCATCCAAACACAATCATAACTAATCTGTCAACCAAGAACTTTATTGAACTCCTGCTATCATTGCCAAACGGGCCCTTAGAGTTTGCATTCACTATGAAGCAGTTATGACAATGAGTGAAAAGATTAAAAAAAGGATTATTTCCTCTAACCATATCTAAATTATCATGATTTTTCAGATCCAACCTCAAACTACGAACTTCATTTTTTGGACCCCTAAACTATCACGATTTTTCCAATTTGATCATTCCATTCAATTACGTCGACTTTACAGTTATCTTTTATTTTTTACATTTGTGAAAAGTCCATTATACTCCTGCCTTAAGTGTTAATCTATTTTTGCATAAAATAATATCTAACAATAAATATAAAAATAATTTAAAAGAGAAAAAATGAACATTGTGTCATTGGAGGGGGGGGGGGTCGCGGGCCCTCACTGTGCATCCATCCCCCATCTGCATCATCGTCGACACAAAGGGGTCGGCGTGCGCTGGGAAAGACGACGAGAGGGGGGTGGGGGTGGGGGGGGAGGGGTGGCGACCCCCTGTTTGCGTCGTCGACGATGTAGATGGGGGGCGACGACGCCCCCCTCCCACTTTGTTCTTTCCCTGCGCACGCCGATGTAGGGAAAGAGAGGGGGGAGGGGTCGCCAGCCCCTCTGCGTTTCGCTTTTTCCCTGCGCTGTTCCCTGCGTAAGGAAATAGAAGGAGCGGGGTGGGGGGGGGGGTCACCGCCCCCTTTGCGTCGACGTCGGATGCAAAAGGGGAGAGGGGGCAACGACACCCCCTCCGGTGACATACGACGTTCATTTTTTTCTTTAAATTATTTTTTATATTTATTTTATATAGTATTTTATACAAAAAATAGATTAACACTTAAAGCAGGGGTGTAATAGACTTTTCATAATTAAAAAAAATAATTGTGAAGTCGACGAAATTGGATGAAATTATCAAATTGAAAAAATCATAATAATTTAGGAATTCAAAAAAATAAAATTCATAAATTGAGGTTAAATTTAAAAAATCGTGATTATTTAGAGGTGGTTAGTGGAAATAACTCTTAAAAAAATAATTACATTATACTCAAACACACTATCTTTAAAATAGGATCGAACCAACCAGTCCGATCGATTCAACTATAAGTCGGTCGACTTGATATTAAAATTTATTTTTTAAAAAAACTGAGATGAATGAGTTTGTCTCGGGTAAAATTGAGTTGAACCAAAAATTGGTTCAAACTAATTTTCAAATTAATAAAAAAACAAATGACTATATGGAAAGATATTACAAAATAAGAGAAGTATAATAATGAAATAAATGTGGAAAAATATAAAGTATAAGTAATTAGAAAATAATGTAAGTTATGGAGTGTTAATTTAAAAATGAAATTAATAATAAGAAAACTATATATGAAAGTTGTGAGGAAAAATAAAAGTGAAAGGATAGAAAATTATGATATTATTTAAAAAGGAAATTAATTTTGGAATTTATAAAGAAAAAATGAATATACATGTATATATTTTGAATTAAGAATAAAATTATTAAATTGTAATAAATATATGTATCAAACTATCAATGCTTCCAATTAATGTTTAGTTATTTTAAAATATTAATCAATATCTTATTATTTATTTTAAATTTTATTTATAATATATTTTTGAAGAAACATAAATATATTGTTTTCATAAAAATTATGTTCAATCGGATCTACTTCGATTAGATCGATAATCCATGACCCATGTCTAGTTCCATTTTAGAAACACTCACGCGGATCATCTAATTGTCAATAAAAAAAATTTGACTTGCTTAAATGATGAAAAATTATATGCCAGTTTATCCCAACCCACACACACTTATCAAATAATTGACTTTCTAAAATATATGTATATATATTATGCTATTATTTTTTCGTAATAATTATATTATTTTATATTTTACTATGTTGTAAAATAAACTTTTAACAATATAGAGAGATATTAAAAAAAATTAAGAAGTACTAAAAATGCGTGCCAATTTTATTAAATTATTATATTTAAAAATTAGCATGTTATAATTTTCCGTTTATGTATATATATATATATATAGTTTCATTAGTCATTGAGGTAAAACACTAAAAAATGTTCTTACACAATGCAATTAAATAACTAAAGATAATTAAATTTTCACTTTTTTTAATGAAGAATGGTTCAATAGACAAATTACAAAAGATGTGACATCCAAGTTATAGTAAAAAAAAACTAATATAATAAATAAAGCCATAACTTGATTGGACCTATATTTTATTCACTTGATATTAACCCCCTTTTTTTTATACCCTTATGGAGCCTACCACCACCTGACTAATAGAGAATTAGAGTGAGGTAATTTTAGAAATCGAAGATGGAACGGCTAACTTCCAATCACTGGGCACAATCTTGTTAACCAATTGAACCAATATTAATTGATATTAACCCATTTTCATTGCATGTATCTCTTTAGTTAAATTTTTATTGATAGTTCTTGTTATTTTTCATTTACTGCTTTCGGGTTTTAAAATCCTTTGATAGCTCAATCATCCACAAAACCAACCAACATATTCTTAAATTATTGTAGTATTCAAGTTATTGAGATGATATTTATACTATATTACTTTTTGCTCTATATACTCGATAATTCTTTGTTAGTGTCATTTTACAACTATTTGAACTTCTCCAAACAATCATCAGATTATCCTTGTGAATATCTGTAATAGGATTCAAAACTTGCCCCAACTTACTATAGCTAATTGGTTAAGTTTTGATCTTATTCATCATATAATTTTATGTAAGGCTTGGATTGAATACACTTAAAGTATCCTAACAAAAATCCCAAAATTTTCCTTCCCAAATATAGAGCTGTCATGCTCGTTCTCCTACCATTTCTTTAGATTTCCTTTTCTATGTTTGAACTTTGAAGAAAGATCACATTGACAAAAGTATCAAATCCTAAAATGTTGTTATTTATTATTCTCGAACTTTCAACTAAGTTATTCAAAGATCCATTGATCTGATCATATTTTGGTTCCAAATGCTCCAAACTATGTTCCTTTTATTATTTGTCAACTTTATTTCCAAGTTGGAATCTGAATGTGTCGTATTTTGTATCATGAATCTTGTAAGTCCTATCAAATCTTAGTGTCTACACATCTTTTATAAATAGATAATTCATTCATTGGTTCATTAAATTTGTTCGACTTGGCCGATTAAGTTTTATCGAGTCAAACTGATTCAATAGGTAGCCGAGTTTGGCATCTTCCATGGTCCGATTAGACGCTCGAGTCACATTCCGACAGACTAGTCCTATTTGGATTTGATAATTATGGATTGGGCCCATCTTGCGTGTTGAGAGAAATGATAAGGTTTCAGTGCACGTACGAAGACAATAGATTCTATTATAACAACACACGATTCAATCTATCTTCAAAATCTAGCTCAAATTCATCTTGGTTTAGGAGAAAGAATGCAAACGCTCGACATTCTATCACAATGACTCGTCATTATACAATGCTAATAAGAAAGAAGATAATAGTTGACCTGACATATCCTAGTTCGTCAACATCGGAATTCCATGTTAAGGCTATTACTTAAAAAATGAGGCACGAGTGTTGTCACTTCAAATATATTATTATCATTTCATTTCATTAAAAATGTCCAGCACTTCTAACACTCGCACAATCCAAGTTATTTGTGAAAAATGCCTTTATGTTGGCATTATGATGAGCACACAACCCAAGTTATTTGTGAAAAAAAAATGCCTTAAAGATTAGAGTTAGAATCCAGACCAAGCTTCTATAAACTCGATCCCAAATGCCATTCGACCAAGTTCTAATTGTGTACAAATCAAGTTCCATTGGGTATTAAGAAGATTTTTATCTTGTCATTTATTTTATGATTAAATGACCTATTTGCCTTTGTACTTCCTATGTAATGTTGAAATCGTACAAAGAAAAAAATATTATTAGATAAAAGTCATAAAACGTAAGTTCATCATGTCCACCAATTGTCATTTGTTACTTATTGAATTAAAGTTCTACTTGGAAGTGGTATATTCTTGTGTCAATAAAATTATAAACAATGACTTTAATTATACCAATTCTATCATTGTAATTCCGATTTGTCACTGATAGTTGACCGTATGATACTTCAAAATACATTTATCTAAAACTTTATGTTCTTATTTTTTATTCACATAAAATCATGATAATATATATTCTTTTTCTTGCTGAATTCTTTCTGCTTGAGTGCCTATTGTAAATTATACATCTTTATCCACAAAACTCTTTTTAACCTAATAAATAATTATATTCGAAAGCTTATTTAAAATTATATCAAATTCCAAAATATTTGTATTCAATTGATATGAATTATGACATAATTATCAAATTAGCCTTGTAATTTTCCATAATAACGAGATGGGTAATCACTTTTAACACAACTTTGTTTATAGTATTTGTTTGGCATAATTTTAAATTCCTTAGAAATTAGACTTCTAAAGGATCTTACCAGATTAGTTTTATCATTTTAGCTAACACAAAATAATCAAACCTCTGATGCAAAATGGGCCATGAAATTTAGAATCTGGACATAATGCAATATCCTTAATCCTATCATCATAAATCCATAATTAGGTCTTAAGTGTGAACCTAGATTACTAAATCAAATTTAGTTTTGTTCGTGCATTCATAAGAGAGCATAAATCTAATGAAAACAAGAATTTGAGCATGATTATGGATTCTAAAGATCCGTATGTGTTGAAAAGTAATATGTTGTCACTTGTCTTTTTTTTTTCTCATTTGCTCTCTTCTTTTCCCTAACCTCCTTGAGCTAATTTTCTACGCCTCTGTGTGCGAGGAGGGAGAGTGAGAAAGAGAGACGAAAGGAGGGGGTGGACTTGAGGAAGAGGGAGTCAGGAATGAGGAGCTACACATCATTTTTTCTAGAAGATGACAAAAGGATTAAGACTGCCCTCACCTAATCTACATGCAGTAGAAAATATACTTTGGATCAACTTAATTCGGCAACATTATTTCTTTTTTTTTAAAAAAAAATGGTGTAAAGCGAGTAAATCCACAATCTTAGTGAGACATAGTAAACCATAAGTTTGACAAAAATAGTAAAACATAAGAAAATAAATGAGTTTTATCTAATTTATGAAAACGCTTTCATTTGAGAAAGAATCAACGTCACGACAGTATCACAATTTTTCAAATCATAAAATAATTTATGTAAATTCATGTCACAGGAATTATTGATATACACATATCAGCGTTTAGTTTCACCAAATAATCTCCAAAATTCTAAGCTTAAAACAAGAGTCAGGTGTTCTTGATTTTAAACTATCGGTTCCACTGTTTTGGTGGAGCCGATAATCATTATATTTTTTTTGTTTTTGACTTATTTTAAGATGACGTTTTGCTTTTTTTTTTCTTTATCATTTTTTTACAATCTTTCTTATATAAGTTAATTTATTTCTTTAAGGTAGTAGTCCACGCTAGTCTTTGCACGTATTACAACAGCGATCAAGACGAAGAGAGTAAAAATACAGTCAAAATGTGAGTATTTCATAATCAAGAGTGGGTAATACTATCTACTTTTGTCAGTCAATATGGTAAATGATCCTAAGTAGCTTCATGGTACAAGGAAATACATCAAAATTTCGATATCTTGGATAGAAGTTTTGAGCACTTTCTGCTCTGGGATGTTGAGCGATCAATTTGAATTGCAGATGATTAAATTTCTTCTTTTAAATATGTTAATTATATGAACTCTACAACTTAGACAGCTTATTCATAAGTATGTAATGCCAATATATGATTATTCCTTATTTGGATAAATTTTAATAAATGAAGGAGAGAGAGGAGAAAAAGATTAAGAGGGAGGATAAAACGTTCCCATAAATCAAAATATGGGAGAATTAGATTTTTTTTCTAATCTTATTTTTTTTAAAAGTAATTTGTTTTCCATCTCTTCCTCATATTTTATCGAAAAGAGAAAGAAAATTCCCACATTTCCTCTCAGTTCAAAATTCAAAAGGTGAGTTTATTTTGCGTCCCCTTAACCTCTTTTAACAACCCCTACATTCAATCGAGACGGGGAATCGGCAAAATTTTGAGAACTTCAACTTAATATTTCTAACATCCTCTCCATTAAATCCAGACAGGGAATGGAACAAAAATTTGAGTACTTCAACTTAATATTTCCAGAAAATTATTAGAAACGCATATTACTTTTGCAAAATGCCAAAGGGACGTTTAGAACGTGTTCCATCTAATTTCTTTTTGAAGTGAGGTTTCTAATTTTTCTCATAGAAAATATTATATTTATTACATATACTATATTTATTTATAAAAAATAATTTATTATTATTTTAGAATAATTTCATAAGAAATCAATGTAGCATTAAATGTAATTTAATAAAATAAAATTTAAATATTATCCTTAATAACTATTATTTAATAACAAAAAAATAAGTTTTACTATTAAATTTTACATTATTATTATTATTATTATTATTAAATTTTATATTTATAATTATTATATTTTATTAAAACATCCACTAAAATTAACGTTAAATAAAATTTTAATTCTTCGTCATTAATTCAAAAGAATAGAAGGTTCTACTGTTCTAGGATTGAAATAGAAGGATTTCGCGTATATTATTAGGAAAATAGAAAGTTCATATCTTTATGATTACGTCATTCGTCGACTACAAAAGGAGGGAAAAATGGAAAAAAATATCGTTGAAGACCAGGACGCCAATAATGATCGTTAAAGAGATAGAAAGCTGAAGCTGACGCGGCTTGGCAATTTCTTTTAAAAAAATATTATTAATAGTAGTCTAATTTTTTTATTAACATAAATTTAGATTATTATCGCGGGCATACTGGAGCGTTTTTCTAAAATATTTTTTCTGATAATATAAAGTTAAATTATTTAAGTCTACCATATTATCTTATTTAAATAATTTAAATTACCTAAAAATACAAAATAACCTATATTATCTTATTTAGATAATTTAAATTACCTAAAAGTACAGTTTGCCTATTCACATTGAGTAAAAGGAAGATGATATAAAAATTCATATAATAATAACAAATAATATTATTATCATCATAAATAATAATATTATTATCATCATAAATAATAATATTATTTTATTTAAAATTACTTTATTATTGCTATTCATATGAATAGCATATTATTTTTTAAAGTATTATATGCATTATCTTTATATTCATTTTAAAAAGATATGAAATATTTATAAATATATTTATTTAATTTATTAATTTTATTTGAGTTTTAAATTGAATTATATAATATTAAACATTACTATTTATAATAACAGTGGGATAAGGCTTTATTGTTGTATTTATAATAAAGGGTATTTTAGTAGTGTAGTAAACGCCACATATAGGTCATGTTATACAGTTAAATAACAAGCCTTTTATTATCTATCACAACTCAACTGCTTGGGAGTCCTTCCAAATTTTACTGACTGCTAGAGAGACGCGAAAGTAGGAGGATTTATTTCACTCACTAAACTAGTAGGAGGATCAGACAGCACTAAGTTAGATGCAAGAAAAGGCATTCAGAATGAGTAGGAGGATTTATTTCACTCACTAAACGAATTTTCAGAAAATATCTTTCTTCATTATGCCATTTCATATCAACTCAGATTGGGAACAGATGCATTTATCATTTTTTCACAAAATTGATAGGAATGGATCAGACTCACCACCTACGATCGATTCATATCATAGAGAAGAAAAAAAATACCAATACAATAATGAAATGAAATAAAAAAGAAGACTTCTGGCATTCAGAATGAGTAGGAGGATTAATTTCGCTCACAAAACGAATTCTCAGAATAAGATCTTTCATCACTATGCCAAATAAACATCGGACTGATATTACACAAACAAAACCGGCCACGGATTTTGGAAACATAGATTAATCCACGAATAGATTTAACAAATAGAAACGATGCTATGATTTCTCTCAGACAAATGCCTCGATTTGTCCACATGTGAAATTGAATGGAAAAACATCGGACTCGTCATCTATAGTTGATTCACATCATCGAGAAAATAAAAATTGGCACGATCGTCATAAGAAAATGAACTAAAAACGAGCATCCGATTACACAACTAAATCAAATATATTGTGCAAAATAAGTTGAAAGCTCGAAGAAATAAGAAAGAGAAAAAAAATGAGAATCAGCAGATCATACGACAAGAGGGAAAAAAGGGGGAGATTTGTTTGAGACGGCGAAACAAGGAAATGGGACGCGATGAAGTCTACAACCATCGCAGAGGTCTTTTATAGGCTCCCAGGTAGGGTTTTGGTGTTTCCTTAAAATTACGGAAACACCCTCCTTGGGTGAGGGCCAGCAATCGTTTGGGCCTAAGAATACGTTCTACTTTGAGCCCGTTTAATTTTAGAGTTCTGTTTTTTTCCTTTTCGCATTCTATTAATGTCGTTTTTGAAAAAAAAAAGTTTATTTCTTTATACATGTAATAAAGAAAAGGCTAAAATACTGTTAACTTTTCTATTATTTTTACTATTTTCCAATTATGAAAAGGCTAAAATAATTCTTCTCTCCTTTAATGTTAAGAATAAAATACAAACAAAAATATAAAAAAATCAATTTATTATTATATATTGATGCCCTCCGTTCGGTAAAAGTTTTATATTTTTTAGTTTTTAAATTATTTTTAATATTAAAATAAGAAGAGTTCGTGAAAGTATATTTTAATTTTTTTCATAAATAAGCAAAAATTAGCAATGTCGTAAGGTAGGTTCATTAGGAAAATTTTAAGAAAATGACTCAAAAAGAACTCATTTACAATTTTCAGTTTACATTTTACTTTAAAGAAAAAAATACAAAAAGATAAAACAGTTAGATACTAATTTTTTATTTAATTCCACCAAAAACAATAATTCTTGTACTTCTATTTTCCATTAAAAACCTTAAAACTCTTTTGTACCGACAGATCTGTTTTTTTATTCTCCTAATTATTATTATTATACTCTTAAAATTCATCCAAACGTGTGGTAATGACATGTGTAATAGAAAAATGCTCAATCTTCTTAAATTTCTCCTCTAAAAATCCTCCTAATACTCACATCCTTAATTTTTCCAAAAAAATTGATAAATTTACACACATGCCATTGTTTAGAGAATATAACATGGATCAATTGTAATTTTAAATTTTATTTGTAACTATATCTTAAAATGTTATTTTTCTAGTAGTTTTAACTAATTCTATTATTATTTTTATTCTGGGAAGAAAAGACCTTTCATCTTCTCTTGCTTTTATCTTTTACACAGCACAGAACAATAAAGAGTACGATGGTGTATAAGAAGTAGCAATAATGACATTCTTTCTCTCTACTATTAACGTCTTTCAAATAATTCTAATTGACTACAACTTTATTAAATATATCATTACAATATTATTGCATAGAAAAATACTATATCCTAGAACCAAAAATAATATAATTGTTGTAAATATTAGGAAATAACATTTTAAGATATAGTTAAAATAAAATTTCAAATTTTAAATATATTAGACTTACAATAACTTTTTGAATTATGATTAATTTAAAACCTACGAAAACATTTAGGATAATGCTCCCAAATCGCACATCGTCACGTGATAGAATACGTTTCGAAGACGTTACGAATTATCCTTACGTGTACTCGTATTGATCAAAAAGAAAATTTTGACTAGTCAACTTAACATCAGAATTAAAGCGAAAGACTACTCATCATTAAATAATATTAAAAAGGGTATAACATCATAATATGCGAAAGACTTATAAAGAACATCATATAAGTCCAAATAAGTTAATACATCAAACTAATATTGCGGAAAGAGAAATCTATCACATGAATATAAATGACTCAAGACACTCATGTGCAACCACCTACGAGCTTGATTTGTTATCGTTGTCGCCTTCATCATTCCAATTTGATCATACATTTAAGAAGATGCAGAGGAGAAACTTCCTTATGACTTTTATAATTCAGTATGGAAGTAAAGTAAAAATAATCGTAATATTATGGTACTAGACATGAATTATGAGAACATGATCATCCAAGAGAGAAAGTAGACATGAGCATAATATGAAGTAGATAATCATACAAAGTAGCATATGAAGATGAGATCACAAGATCATATTAGAATCATCATAAAGGTGGCAACAATCAATCATCATAAGGAAAGTTTCATTGTTCATATACTTTCATCATCTTATTATATATCTTTGACTTATCGTGGAGTATATTTTAACCCACGGGAGACCTGTTTCAACACATCCATCATCATCATAACTACCAAATCTAATAGTCAACCCAACCCATACTTAATTGTCATCAGTCCATAATAAAAAGACCTCTTCATTTAACATTTTTCATCTTTTTATCTTACAATTTTTAATTAATCTTTATTATGACTTAAATCAATACTACAAGATGGGATCATAAAGAGTAAATTAGGAGCATAAACATCATAATCATTATTATACTTAAAGCAGAATTAATCACATGAATCAAGGGTCAAAAGATCATGAAAATAATCATAATACAATCAGAACTCGCGCCGAGTGTGGGTGGAACTCGGGCCGAGTTCGTAAGCCATTATCTCATAAAATTAAGACATAACCTGAGTCGGGTTCTAATCATACCCTAGTTAGGTTCGGGGCTTCGATAAATCGATCGACTGCTATCATGGTTATAGCTCGGGCCGGGTTATCTTCAACCCGGGCCAGTTCTTATTCGTCGTAGAGTTTGAAGCTTTCGACTATGGCGAACCGAGTGCCGACGAACTCGGTCCGAGTTTGGACCTGCTCGGTCCGAATTATTGTGAACCAAGGCCGAGTTCTCCTCCACATGCATCAAGCATCATCATAAATTATAATACTATAACTAGGATAAAGTAGAGTATGCTTCAAACATAACATCAAGATTTTATGATGAATCTACTCTAGCTCTATACCTTGCAAGTTTATGTCCAAAAAATTAATTTGGCAGTCTTCTTCTTCCTTTGCTCGCTCCTCTCAGTCCAAGTGCTCGTTCCTCGCCATTGACGTCCTCAAGTTGATCCCTTGTCAACCGTCAGGTGCAAGATACTCAAGAGAGACATGAGAAATAGGGCAAGAAAATCTACAACACAAGTAAAGAGGCTAAAGGGACTAAGATTTCAATGTTGGCCTCTTATTTATAGTAAAAGAATTAAAATTTCAGTTGTAAACAAATTCTACCTAGATTTGTTTCAACTTTTATCTTTTCCCTTTTTTATTTTCATTTTCATTTTTATTTTCCTTTTCTTTTTTTTTCCTCCTAAGATTTCGGGTGTTACATTTAGTGTGTACATATATATCCTATGAAAATAAAATTTAAAGATAACATTTTTACAATTAAATAAAATATGGATTTGATGGGGATCCTCCCCTCGCAAGTGGAAGGAACCCCCTCCCCCATTCACGCTCGTCAGATCTCCATCCGATGAGCGCTTTTTTTTTCAGTTGAGACGGCTTGATCTGCTTTCGAGATGAAAAGGGGCGGTTCGGGATGATAAAAAGTAGAAGAGACCCCGACCTCGCAATCCTCCCCGTCGCGCGACCGTCGTCATCCCAGTCATCCCCGCCGCGGGACCATCGTCGTCTCTGCCGTGAGATCGACGGTGCCCTAGTGTCGCCCATGCAGCGAGGCCACTGCAAGTTCCCCATCGCCACCACGAGGTTGGACGCCCTGGGTTCTTCCTTCTTCGACGTGAGCCCATTGCCGCCGTGAGGTTGGACGCCTTGAGTTCTTCCTTCGACGCGAGCCCGCTGTCGCGCAAGGTCGGACGCTGCGTGGTTGCCGCCGTAAGTCTTCATTCTTAGTGCTGCTGTGACCATGACAATTTGGCTCGAACAACGACGAGCCCGGATCAGCGGCGGGGATAGCAACATGGTAGGCGATTTCTCGGTGGGGACAAACAAGGGCATGAGCTTTCGCGGCAGGGACGATGAGCGCGACGAGGCCAGAGTGTCATTGTCTCTAGTCCATGTGTCTAATGTCATCGTCGTCCCCATCATGCCCAATGTTAGGTGTCTTCGTCGTCGCCACGAGGTTGCTGCCGCCATGAGGTCGTTGCCGTCGTGCGAAAATCTTCGTCGCCGCGTGATCACCGCTGCCGCGCTGGGTCTCTTCGACTCTCCGAGGTCGTCGTCGCACTGTCTTCATGCCTTAGTTCGTTTCATGCCTCGAGTCGTCGCAGCGAGATCGCCACCGCCCGCGAGGTTGTCGACCGATGCCACTAGATCGCCGTTGCGATTCCCCCCATTTGGTGTTGCGTCTCTCCCTCTCACTTTGGTTTTTCACGACTGAACCGCGGCTCAATTTCACTCCAGGCCGGCTCATAACACTTGAACCACACACTTTTTCAGAGTTAACCGCGTGTATCATCCGCAGCCGTCATATGCATATTCGACGGTCACGGATGGTGTGGGGGGAACTATCCTCCCCTGTGTAAGGGGAAAGAATAAACATTAAATTCATAAAATATATAATATTACTATTGGCATAAGAATCAAAAGCTGAAAAAACGACTCAGTAAAAGAAAGAGACTTTTCTCTTATTTGATTTATATTTTGTGTAGTAATAATAATTACTATCTATAAAAAATAGCATTAAGATATTAGGAGTGAACTTATGGACAGGTGGAAAATTTTTCAAAGGATTTACCATTTTTTTTGTTAATACAATTAGAGCGGTTCCATGGTGCCTACTTGGAGTCTTCGTGACCACAAAGCCACGCGTTAAGCTACAAGTGGCAGCTCCCAGTTACCAGTTCCCGGTCTCGTTGTCACCGCCAGCCATCGTCTTCTCGTCGTCCTCTCCTTTGAGACGAACACCTCCGTCATGGCCGTCGGCGTCGTATCCAACCCTCTCAGCCTTCTCCACCGGCGTGGCCCGCGGTCTCCCCTTGAACCTTCTTTGGCCCGTCGGCCGCAGTGCTCTCCTCTGCCGCACCTCCGAGGCGACGGACGATCTCGCCGCTTCCGACGGTTGACGTGCCAGGCCGAGTCCAATCCTGTTGAGACACCCGTCGAGGGTTCTCCGACTGTAAGTTTCAAAGGTCTCTTAGGCTTTCTGTCGACTAATTTGAGCTCATATGCCATGTTGAGGCACAATAAAAAACCTCCTTGAAATGGCTGACATGACCCTGCATTTTTCATCATTAAAAATATAGAAGATCTAATCTGTGATGCCATTTTCGTGCGATTCATTTGGAGAGAGAAAACAATAGTTTACGACTTTCAGATTATAGCATACTTGTACATGATATATGTTGTTATGCTGTGCCAATTAATGGGTCTACACTGAGATGTATTTCAATCTCTGCTATGAAAGACTTTGGAATGCACTGATCTCATAAATTAAAGTTATACTTTGCTGTAATTTAGAATTGCCTTTTTTTTTTCTTTTCATCTTGGCTGTTTTTTGTTATCTTTGCGCATCAGGATAAGCAGGCCAACAAGCCTGATTCCATCGAAGAAAACAAACAGGCTGCTAGTGTTCCCTCGAACGAACTCCCAAATAAAGATATAAATAGAAGGGTAGCATTGACTTCGGCTTTTGCAGCGATAGGATTCTTCCTTTCAAGAAGACTAGATTTTGGTGTATCTTTGAAAGATCTTGCTGCTGCTGCTGTACCCTATGAGGAGGTCAGTGTGTCTTCTGCTTCATGCTTTCAATATACAACCACCAAACTACATCACAAAATCAGAGGGTAACTGGTTCAACTCCATCCATCACAGTCATTTTGTTCTGGTGATCATTTTTTCTTGAGTTACGCAATGACAGTGGACATCTTCAGTCAATTGATTCATTCACAGAATGTGAGCATATTGGCTCTGGATGGTTCCTAGTGTAAACCTTTCCATTTGGGTAATATATAATGCCTCTAATAATGAGTTCAGATGTTAGACTCAGAACTGAGGCTTTGTATTCCTATATGCCAAGTATTTACTAGTAATTGGGTTCCATACAAGAACAGGAAATGACTTGAGAACTGGCTCACCTGATATCTTTACCCAAATATGACATCTGCTTCTTCCTCTACATCCTGGTAACATTAATTTTGAATTGCTGTTGCAGCAGTGTTCATTAATTTGCTTAGTGTGCTAAGAAAATGGGTATTGTCTTGATGATAAGCTAATTTATCCATTGTTTTGCTCAATTCAATATGATAGTGTATGCATTGTTTTCCTGCAATCCTGATTCTCACTTTTCAACACGCACTTTTTGTGCAGGCTCTTAACAATGGAAGACCTACTGTAGTGGAGTTTTATGCAGATTGGTGTGAAGTTTGCCGAGAACTAGCTCCAGACATCTATAATGTGGAGCAGCAATATAAGTAATTTCCTGAGTAATCTAGTTATGCAAAGCAATTTCCATAAATGAAGCATATTCCTGATGGATGAATAATCAATTTCTATGTCAAAGTTCACTTCGAGATTCATAAAATAACTGAATATCATCTTTAAACTGAGTACTGAGACAATTAACATCATTCTCTTTAAGCTGCTCTTTTTTTATAAGTGCAAAGTAGTACCCTAGGTTTATTATCATTGGCAGCGACCAAAGCTGGTTGTCTGTGGATATATCTTTTCCTGTTGCACACAGTGAAATTTTGGCAAGTTATCTGTGGACTTTCTCATTCTAATTGCTTCTTTGTTCTGAATTAAGTTGCCTCTTCTCCGAAAAAAAATGCTATTATTTACTCCACAGACAATCATTTCTTTCAGGGATCGCGTGAACTTTGTGATGCTGAATGTCGACAACACAAAATGGGAGCAAGAGCTCGATGAGTTTGGAGTCGAAGGCATCCCCCATTTTGCTTTCCTGGATAGAGAAGGCAATGAGGAAGGCAATGTTGTGGGAAGGCTCCCAAAGAAGTATTTCCTTGAAAATGTGACTGCACTAGCTAATGGGGAACTCACTGTTCCTCATGCCCGAGTTGTAGGTCAGTACTCTAGTGCAGAAGCAAGAAAGGTGCATCAGGTTGTCGATCCTAGAAGTCATGGTTAAAGAGACATGGCATTCCTGTTCTATTCACGACACAAGTAAGTTTTCTCCATCTTATTTTCTCCCTTTTTTCGAGGTACAACTTCAGATAATTAAAATCTCTGTATGCCCTCCCTGGAGAAAAGATTATCACCAATTACTTATTAGAGAGGAAATTTTGTTCTCCACGCTGCAAATCTGACCTTCTCAGTCACTACCAAGAGGCGATCAGTTATTGTTGCATTTATTTTACCCTTCTGCGCCAGTGCATAAAGAAAAAAGACCATTGACCGAAAATGAGGACACCGCAAAGTTATGAATAAATGTTTGATGATTGAACATGTCCAATATCTTCCTCTGACTTGGACATAGGAACTGAAATACTGATTTCGTCATAGTGATCAAATTCATAGTGCTTAAATAGATTGCTTAGATGAAACTAAAATATCACATGCCAAATTCACATCTGTTGCACTAATTTATGAGTTATGACCATACCAGTTTGTCCATTTGTTTCAATGTAACTTATGCGAGTTTTAGCACCATTTAGTTTATATTAATACCAGAATAACTTCCTTTTTTCAGGCACCAAATTTGCCCTCGGCATACCGATTAGTTTAGAACCGATGCTTTCAGTTGTTTGTAAACGTAAGTCGAGATGCTTTATTGAACGTAACTTGAAGTTACCCTTGAGTATAGTAAAAGCAACTTCGTGCAATCACTGAAGATAGGCCAATTATCTACCAGCGTGCGCTACAACAAGAAAAGAAATCATCAGCAATATGTTACGACTAATATGCATCCTGCCAAGAAACATCACAATTTTACCAACCATTGAATGGTAGCACGCCCTCTGTACAAAGGACTATGAACCCTCAATGTTTCAGCTTTCCCATACTAGAAAAATGTTCAGTTCTGGTTACATCCCTTTAACAGGCTAAAATGTCCTACAAGATGCAAACCCATTCATGAAGTGGTAGTATCTACGGCTGAAGGTTTCGTCAATCTACCAGAAGAATGAAATGATCTGCATGCCGGAACCATAATTCATTTCAGGATAAAAACTGTAGTAAAGCAAAAGAATTTAATTCGTTTCCCTAACCAAATTACTAGAAGAGACCCAGTTTATTTCTTTTTCTTTCTCACTCGTTCACTGGAACAAAATATAATACAAAAAACAAAAAAAGGAAAAGAGAAGATGCTCTGCAATCATGTATGATCTGATCTAATTAGAAAGCCTGTAAGACAAATCGATCATATTTGGCATCTTTAGCGTGCATAGTTAAACCTTTTGACATATATTTTCTCAACAGCATACTATAGTGATCCGGGTGTTAACTTAGTTCCCGTAAACATTGACGAGGTTCAATTGGTATAGTCTGTCAATTATGTTGTAAGAATATTGTGTAATCCAACCACAATGACTGCCAAAATAGTCTGCGTTTGTATGAAAAACTTTGCTCATGAACTGTTCATCCAGGATAATATAATCGGCCATCAAAGGTACAGCTAAAAAACAATAAAACTTCAAACTAGTTACATCCATTATACCACCATTAAAAATAACTAACTATGACAAATTTACAATGGAAATTCGATATCAGAACTAAGAGTTATTTCTCTTCACATACTCTCTAATCCTCAATTATAAACTTATAGATTTTAATCCCTAGACTTATTCGAATTTTAATCTCGGGCGTAATTAGATTAAGGTGTTCTGGGCAATTAACTCCAATTTGGCAATGCATGTATACATGCGAAATCTTAATGAGCTCCCTGGCGCGGCCGTATCCATTTTGCGTAGTGTGCATGGTTTCACGAGTCCCAGAAGGGCCAGTGTTGAAGTGATTCATTTTGCAGAGTAACACGCATGACACTAAACCATTGACATGGACTTGATTGACATAAATTAAATTTACATATATTTAAAACGAATACTTACAAGATTGGATAATAAATTAAACCTAATGTCATTTGCAACTCGATCAGTGAAACTACAAGAAAAGGATCCTGGACCGGAACTTTTTAAAGTCAGCAACTCAGACGTCACAAAAACTTCTCCAACCAGAACGCCGTGCATCGTCGACGTCCATCAGCTGGGCGCAAACCTGTCCATGAGCATGCACACAGCAGCTTCGGACAGGACGCCTGATGATGATCTGCTCTCCTTCCCCTTCGCCGCCTCCAGAACCGTTCCCTTACTTCTCGGCGCCGCCGATGCGATCTGATCTCCTTTTGATCCCTCGTCCTCCATCTTCTTGCTCGCCAGCTCGTTCCTGAGGACGAGTGCCGGACCAATCTGCTGCCTGTTGGCAGCTGCAGGCTTCCACAGCTTTGTCATCATCCATGCCCCAGCAAAACCAGACATCTCTCTCTCTCTCTCTCTCGATCGCTTTGCCTTTTGGTCTAGTGTTGGATTGATAGATATAAGATCGAAGGAACAAAGCAGGTCAATTTATAAGTGCCTGCAGAGAGAGAGAGAGAGAGAGAGAGAGAGAGAGAGGAGTCGTCAATGCATATGCACTGTCGATAGAACTAGCAGAAGAAACAGGAGGCACTAGGAAACAGGAGCTCACACGGTATTTGGAGGTGGATACGTCGACGTCCAGGGACGGAACGGAATCAGCGCGGCATGCTGCAGGTGGCGTGTGTCTCTGGCGTAGGCGACGCAACTTGTTCACGAGGGAGCGAGTCCAAGTGGAAGGCGCGGTCTCCCCTCCTTATCTCCTCGATCGCGTGCATGGCCCGCCTGCGTTTGGATCTCTTTTGAATTGGGACCATGCCAAAATGTAGGTCTACGTACGAGACCTCAGACCTCCCTCCATGAGAAAAATAATGCACTTTGAATTGTCACTTAAAAGAAATGTACGTATACATTTTTTCTTCACCGGTGTCGCATTTGATTTTAGGAATCCTACTAATTTTCTTCGATTTTGGAATACAAATTTACTATTCTGTTTATTTTTGTATATCTTAGTGTAAACTCGTGATTGTGATACATACACTATCTTAGTTCCAGGTTTAATCCAGTTGTAAAATTAAATAAAAGAGAGATAATCACACTGTGTTTTTTGAAATTTGATTCCGTAAATTATTGGTTTCGTGGCAAACTAATTTACCATGTGGCTGGAATGAGTTCTTACACTTGTCACCTCGACCAAGTGGCTGGAACAAGGAATACGTGGCAACAAATTCATTAGATTATCTCCATGGTGTGTAAAAGTTGTGGAACCTTTCCTGTGATTCTCATTTCTACAATATTTTTTCAGAATCGGACCGACGACCGAATCAGATTTCTTATCGGGTCACGGTTGAACCGGTCCGATCGAGTTCGACCAAATTAAATCAAATTTTATTAAAATAATATTATTTATAATAATTATAGATATATAATATAAATTATATGATGTAGTATATTAATATTGTACTAATAACCTATTAATAATATTAAAAATTAATATAACATAATTTTAATTTGTTAAAAGTTTTAATAATGATAAATAATAATAATTAACATTTAAATATAAATAGATTATTATTAATTTAATATCTATTATTTAATGATATAAATGCTATATTAATAAAGTTTATCTTAAATTATTCTTATTTCTTTTTTCTTTAATACTTTCCTTTTTATTTTCTTTATTTATGTATTTTAATAATTTTCTATTTTAATACTAAGCAATTTCAAATGCTTATCTTTTTTATTTCCATTCATATTTAATATTACACCTGTCATATTCCTTCCTTTCTTATATTTCTTTCTTTTTCTTTCTTTTTTTCCTTTTCAACTTTCCCATGTGTCATTATTTTAATTTTTTTTAAAATTTGAACTGAACCGGGTTGAACCGATTCAACCGGCCTGGTCCAATCAGCCGGTTCGACCGGTTTTCCCCGGTTCAACATCAAAACCGGTTTTGCACCTTGACCGGACCGGATCACCGGCCGATTCGCGATTGAACCGGTTGAACCGGCCGGTCCGGTCCGGTTTTCAAAACATTGCATTTCTACCTGTGACACCGATCTCCTCATGATATCACAAGCCGTTTTTGCCAGAATGTGTCATTCTGGACTCTGGAGACCTTCTTCAGATCTGATCATAAAATGAAGCACAACTAGAAATTATTTTTGGGAGGAAGACGATTTGACAAGCGGATAGTGATTTAACTAGCGAATAACGGATTAACTAACGGATAGCGAATGATGATTAGCGATTAGAGGGTATAACAAATAAGTGTTTGATAAATTTAGCGATAAAATTAACTGATGAATATAAAATGATATAATCAGACACATGACAAATTATTTAATTTAAGTACTATACAAATTATATTATAATCCAAATAAATTAAATATTTATATCTTAATTAAATAAAATAAAATTTCACAACTAATATTTTGTTAAAATATATAGAAATTTATATTGACAATAATTTTTATATAATATAAAAGTATTAATTGTGAAATTATTTTTCATTCATTGTTAACATATATAAATGATTTGCAATTAATTAAGAATCAATATAAAAAGAAATATAGTTAAATGATTGTAAAATAAAAAAAATGAGAAAATGATAAGATAAGTTAGAAATAAATAATATATTTAAATAAGGATAAAATTGGAAAAATTTATAAAATGCTAACATATAAACGCTAAACACTGGTTGAAATAGCTTTTCATATGAAACACTAAATGTTATTTATTTTTATCATTTATCAAACAAAAGAATTAACGTTTGAACTACTAAATGCTAATTGAAATATTAATTTTAATGTTGCCAAATAGAACCATAGCCTACATCCATAATTTTAATATAAGGACGGAAAAACCAGACTCATGCAGACTGCTCAACTCAACAATCTATCACTCACACCGGACGAATGCATCCCATGTTATATTCCATTATCATCCATAACAAGTATCTCATATAAGCCCAATATCAAAAGTAGATGAATATATCATGAATTATGGTCATACTGATGACGGATCAAATGATGATTCAAATATATGTCCATTTTGATTTTGGATCGAATGACGATTCAAATAAATATCCATTTTAAATCAAATCGATCGGATTAAATAATAATAAAATATTATATTTAATATGATATAGTAAATCAATGATCTTTTGATTATATACGCACATAAATGATGTCAAAATATAATTATACAAAAGAAAAATTAACAATAATAAATTTATAAAATTAATTTTAAGATTTGATATTAAAATTATTATACATTTTATAAATTAAAATCTTATTTAATTTGATTATATATAAATTTTCTATTGGTTAAAATTTTTTTATATTTCATGTCTTCATTTTTTATGTTAGAAGCAACAAATATATATTTTTCAAAATATTATGACAAGATTATATATTCTATAAATAAATATATAGTATAATTAATAGTTAACTATTTAATTTGAATTATTACATAATAAATTTAAGAAATTTTAATTTGTGTATATATAGCATTATATATGATACTATACTATACTAAGTATAGTATAGTATTGTTGTATGTTGTACATATAACAACGATGTTTGCACCATTCATCCATAACTAATTTATCTAATATGATAAATATATTATAATTAATCTTTGAATATTTTTTAAATTTATAATAATAAATTTTATCAAATTATCTCTTAATAAAATAATAATAATTTTGACCGGTTGGTAAAAAAATACGATTCAACTTGATTTTTTTTTATTTAACTAATTTTGACTGGTTCAATTTGGTTTGAATAGGAGTCTAGTTTTAGGGCTTCTATCCAACTGATCCGACTGTGGGGCAACAATATGTTTCGGGAAAAGGATCCTCCTCTGAGCCTTTTCCATCTTTTATACTTTGACAATTGATATTGCTATTTCAATAGATAATTAATCTCTTTCAAAAAAAAGTAACAGACGACCAATTAAAAATACACCATTGCTCAATTATGTCAAAAGAACATTGTTCAATAATAAATATTGCAAGTAAAAATTAATAAATGATTACTTACATAATTTACTATAAACATCACTTGAGTCAGAATCATGACTTACATGTTTGCTCGAAATTCATATATGTTACATAAATTGCTACTATCTTACGAGTTAGGCTTATGACTCACATAGCTCCTCAAGTATTGCATACCCATGATATGATTTAACTGCAAGGAAATTAAAATTTTATATTATTTGGCTATAAACTAGAATAACAAAAAATATAAAATTAATAATTTAAATAAATATATTTATAAATGTTTGATATTGGATATATTTTTAGATGAAAACAATGATAATAAATTATCAATATATGTAATATTCAAAATAATTATGATTATTTAACTAATAATAGCATATTTGTGTAGAATTAGATTGTCACTTGAGTGAAAATATAAATAAACACTCTTTCCTTATGTGATGTGGATACTTGAGAGATAATTTGATTTGCAGTGTTAGGGAATTTAAATCATTTATAAGTTAAATTAGAATAATTAAATAATTTGATTTGCATTACTGGTATTTTCATTGAATGAAAGAGGTTGGAGCCTAAGATATGATTAGATTATTGGTATCATTATTTTGAATCCAGAGCGAACCTGTAAGTTCAATTCGGCTTGACCACGAGCCAATTGTGGACAGTCCGATTTGATTTTAAATCAAAAGATTAGAAAAAAAATCAAATCTTTGTCTCAACAAAATCAGGTAAACGAGTTCAATTCATTTTTTTTACTAACTTGAAACCCCCCGACACCCCCACCAAAAATGCTAAGGTTAGACAATGGGTGAAAATGTATATCCTAAATTCAATCGGATGGTCTCGATCAATTAAATTGTACAATAATGATCGAACAAATATAGATCGTTGAGATTCTAAATTATTATATAATAATAAATTTAATGGAGGATCATAATTGTCTTGGCTCTCATTGTAATATATTCCTCTCCATTATGAATGAGGAGAGAATGAGGGAGAAGAAGTTACAACGTTCTTTTCCCCGCTCAATGTATAATAATGTATTTTGTCATGAATATAAGTGTCTACCTCATTCTTCCTCTCAACCTCTCATCTTCTTATCCACAATGATTGCATGTTAAATGCAAGTCTTTTTTATGTCTTTGCGTGGATAAAATCTTGCCGATGCGATCTTTTCCAACGAACTTTCTCTTCATTGAATAACATTCTATAGTCGATTAGATATTTTCTCATTTTGTTATAGTCTTGATTACATAGGAAAAAAGGAAACGACAGAAGAGATGAAGTAATTATGTAATAAAGAAAACAAAATAAATACAAAGAAAAAGAACCAAGGAAATTGAAATGTTTTGAGTTAATAAGTGATATAAATGGATATGCAATATATTAAGAAAAATGAACAAAATCATAATTAGAGGAGAGAAATTAAGGGGATTTTAGATAGAAAATAGACCAATGATAATATGTTCAAAACAAAATCATTAATAGTTTTAAATTGATATTCAATGTTAAAATCTATTATTTCCTAAAGACTTTGAATGTTTTATATATTACTAGTCATATTTTATCTTTAAATTATTATAATAAATTATATTACTTTTATAAAAACTTATTCGACTATATCGATCAAGCTACACCCCATTTAATGATAATATAGATCTTGTTCAACTAAGCTTATAAGTTATTTAAAAGGACTTATAAGTAGTTTTGAAGTTTTTTTCCTATTTAATAATTGAAACAAAGAATTGATAAGCACTTATTTTACCTATTTATAAGTCAGAAAAAATAAATTGAGGAACCAACTTATTTTATGTGAGAAAAAAATAATGATCAATTTGATCAATTAATGTACTATCTTGTCCTTAGAATATGCATTAATTTTCTTCACATATTTCATTTATTATAATATGAAAGATTTTTTGATCATTTGATCAAAATAATAACTTATAAATTTTTTATTACCAATATATAATTACGTATTTTTAAAATCAGCTTCAGTCATTAAATATTATTTTACATCCGCTAAGCCAAACGGCCCATATTTTCGTTTTTAGAAACTATAAGTGATTTATTCAGTATGAACAGATATGTCGGCACAACTTTGATGTCCATAAAAATTGTTTTAACTTTTAGCAAACTTCCAAAGCGCAGAATATAAACATGGTGACTGGCATCTCAACAGCGTCCATATGCCAATTATGTATTGCTGCATTGTGACAGGATATCAAACATAGAAAACGAGAACATCTTCATTTTTTTTGTACATAAAAGAATAAGCAATGAACAATACAAACTAATATTTCCTTCCGGAATATATTTAATGCCCCTGGCGCGCTATATTTATTAATGGTCATATTTAGTAGTCATCGTGTTTGTTCTTGTGACAATGAACAAGCTGAACACTCTTGGAAGACCGCCAACTCTTGCATTTACTGAATCAACATCTCATTCCCTTGAAATCTTAATTTCTTTGGTAACAGTTTGACAGCTACTTTGCTAGTCCGACCTGACAATACAATGACTACGGTTTTCAAGTTCCCAAATCCACTTTTTATATCCATTGAGAAGACTCCTATCACAAAGACCATTTAAGGCCAGTTTAAAAGATTCTACAAGAAAATGGAAACCATCTGTCAATGCAATGAATCACCAAATGCCAACGGTGTGATTGTGTGAAACACAAGAGTGCAACTCATCAAAACGCCAACCTACAAGCTAGCCATTACTAATTAAGGTATTGAACCTCTCATGGCCAGTTAACTTATGTGAGAGTACAAATGAGCCCTCATTGAAGGCTAATTAATTAACATGGTGAGATATCAAAGAATGCATGAAGAGTCGGGAGACTTGGTCAGGACCAATTGCTTGAGGAGTTGGTGCGCTGCTGGAGTGATTCAAAGGGTTATCCATCATTCCTGGTTTTGTCGCATGGCAGTAGTCCTGCAGCCTCCGCTTCCACCATGACCGTACTCTGGTTCAAGCCCACGTCTGCCTGGCCTTGCCCTACAAACCATTTTCACACACCACTAAGATACAAGAACGGTCTGCTCTGTGTATGGGACACCAGAGCAGGCAAATAATTCAATTGAAGAAAGGCCAAAGCGGACCTCCCCAGCCCCAGCCATCCATCAGCCAACATCTTCTGATATCAGTGAGATGGCTGGGGGTGAGAAGGAATCTCCCCCCCATGAAGGACAAAGACCAAAGCATATTATAGAGTACTGCAGGAAATTATGAATGGAAAAGTCCAAATACCTGCTGATGCCGTTGTTCCTCCACCACTTCTGTCAGTGCTCTTCACTGTTCTATACATCTGCGGGGCACCAGAATCAGCACCATGAGAAAAACTCTTGAAAATTCTGACCCAAAAAATGAAAACATGCAACACAAAAGCTAGCTAGCTAGTATAGTTAACTAATTACTTCTTAGATGCCATTTTGTCCTTACTTCTTGTAGGCATGTCATGAGTGCGAAACCCTAACCCTGGACATTGAACTAAAGCAAAGATATAAACTATAAAGAAAAGGTGTCACGTATGTAGTTAGCGACTGTTTCCTTGGTTGGTCGCACAAAAGGTGAGGAATACTGCTTATCTTGTTCCTTTTACCTGCAGATGGCTCTTTACATGGGCTAGCGTCAGATCTTTTACGTTCATCAGCTCTAGAACAGACTTCGGTGTTGCTCCTGTATGTCAAGATTGATAAGAGTTTGCTCGAGTAACTAAGTTTTCTCGAATAGGTGAACTTCAAAGTTTCATCCTTACTCTCATGGCCGCCTAGGAGCTCCACGGCATGGACGAAATGAGCGTGGAGGGTGGTAGTCCACCTCATTCTTGGAGCCCTTGCTCCCCTTTTTATGCTGCCATGGTTCGGACGAGCATTCCGCTTGAATCCATAGGTCTGAGGGTGGCTCCGGTGAAGGTAGGTATGGCAGTACAGCTGGTGCCTCAAGTTCGACACCGGAAGCTCGAGTCCCAGGCGTAATGTCGGCTCGCCGCCGCTGCCACCATTCTGATTACTAGGCTCTTTCAGTCCTTCAGGTTGCAGGAAGACCGGTTCGCAACTCATGTAGTAGCTGCCGCTGCTCTCCGGTTCGTTCCCTGCCAAATCATGATGACTTGGGGAAGCTCTCCTCATCGTCGACTCCTCAGCCGCGAGCAATGGCGAACTCATGTTGAGTGAAAGGTCTGGGTAGCTAGTTGCCATTGGAGGAATTTGTTACTATCAGATTCATGCAAGGAAGATCACAAGGATCCGAGGGCTAGTGAAGAGCTAATGGCGTAGTGCTGCTGGTGGATGAAACTGAAGAACAAAAGAGAACTATACAGAAGTGAATGGGGGTGCAAGTGCAACGGAAGACAGATGAAGTGGTGAAGGGGAATGCGATCACTACTGACTAGTATTGAGGGTTGTAAAGGAGTGGTATGTGTGAGCTTTCTTGTCATTAGGTCAGAGAGAGAGAGATGGCTGTTTGCTAGGAGCTACTGGAAGAGCACAACAAATGCTACAAAAGGGTTAATTGCAGGGTCCCTAGGTAGGAATTAAATGTAAAAAGACTGACCGAAAGAAAGAAGGTGGAGATGGAAGTGGAACTGTATATTTTAAGGAAGCAGAGGTATAACATATTCAGAGAGAAACTCTCAGATTTTTTTCTACTTCTACGAAATGGGAGGAGAGATGGTGCAGGCAACAGCAGGCAGATAATAAGTGTAAGAGAGAGAAAGGTCAATAAGAAAATTATTCGTCTGAGATAAGCACAGGCAGGGATATGGTCCTAACTTGCCCACTATTTGGATACGCCTCAAGGTGGAAACTGGTCAAGGAATTTGGGAAAAGACAACCGAGGGAAAATAGTAATGGGAGTATTATACATCTTGAAGAAAGAAAAATAAATTCAGATTCGATATCTTTTAACGGAAAATTTTCTCTTTCAGAAGTTCTCTTATTACTCAAATTATTAAGAGTCCTCAAAACATTAACTCATATCGAGTATCATGAAGTTACTTTAAGGTGTTGATAAATAGTTCAATTGACTCATTAATTTTAAATGTGTTTGGAGAAAATTAATTGTAATGAATCAAACGATTTGATTGATTAATTTTAGTAGGTATTTGAATGAAATATTAGAATAATAAATATTTTAAAAAATTATTGATTAATAAACATTAGGCTTGAATTACGAATTATGTTAATTTTTTTTATAAATTTATATTTGAAAACATAATTTAAAAAAAGGTAGACAAAATGTAAGATTAATAATACTAAATTAATTTTAGTAAAGTATATTATATATAGTAACTAAAATATTAAATAGCTCTTATTTTAAAATAATGTACATTACACAATTAATTTGTTAATTAATATTTTTTATGATGAGATTAGTATTTATTAACCTAATCAAATAAGTTAATTATTTAATAATATGTTAGAAGTTAATTTTAAATTTATATGTATGTAATTACATTACCTATATGATTAAAAGATACTTTACAAACAAACGAGATAAAAAATATGAGACAGTGTGTGAGAGAGAAAAAGGAAAGTGTGTGTGTGTGAGAAAGAAGGGTAGAGAGAGTGAGAAAATTGTTAAATAAAAAAAAGAAAGAGGGCTCACCTTAGTTCACACGTGACTTGGTTCACCTTTTTTTGTTTGTTTTTTGTTTTCGTGAGATGTTATGTTGACAGAACTAGCTAAAATAAATGGGTTGGTTCGAACTGATTCTTGTTGTCTTTATACATTACTTCAGAAAAAAACAAATAAGCATCTTTCCTTCTCTTGCACAGTTTTAAATTTAATTAATAAACTATGATCGCAAATGTTAAATAGATAGCTTGATGCTTGTGAACTCGACCAACTAACTAATTAATTTAAATAAATAAATAAATAAATAAATATATATATATATATAAAATTGAAAAATGAGTTGTATACTCCTTTAGTTCTATGTGGGAGTGAGCGTCAATGAGCTTATTGCATAACAAAAAATCACTTTTATAATAGATCGATCAACATATTGCATACATATTTTATAAATCAACACAAACGAATTATATAATCCTTTTACCCTACGTACACATACATACATATGTACTGATGGAAATATTCGAGAACAAGGAGAAAAGATCGCAAAGAGATTGCAGAAAAATAGAGAAGATATACGATTTATCCAGGTTCACCCTTGAGACTACGTCCTGCAAAGATATTCCAATATATCATTTTGATTTACAACCGTCACACAAATTACATATGAAAATAAGTTATAAATAGTCTCTTCCAAACGGTTCCAAAATCCGAACAAAACAGAGAAAAAACCTAATCCAAACCACATAGGCCGGCTAAACAAAAGCCCAAACCACATGGTGCCCCCCGAACCCCCTTTTGTTCCTACGCTAGCAGCACAGGTAATTGGGTAATACTCAGATTCTCCTAAGCTCACGTGGGAGAACCCCGTATGAGAAACAAGGGGTCCTGAAGTATTCTCCAACACATACATACATACATACATATATATATATATATATATATATATATATATACACACATATACAATGTTGTCAAGATCGGAATCTTATATAAGATCGGAAGATGATCATAAGATCGAAGATCGTAAGATCGGATCGAGGATCGTAAGATCCTACCTATTAATAAAATAGTATATTTTTAAAATAATAAATATATTTTGACAATTTTTTCGTATTGAAATATTAGATTATACCTCACTAAAATATTTTTTTATAGATTTATGAGTCAAATTATATCAAAACATATTAAAAATGAACAAAAATATATTTAACTTCATATAAATTAATTCTTATTATCATAAATATAATTTTAATTAATATTTAAATGATTATATTAATCATATGAGATCGTATAGGATCGGATAAGATCGTAAGATCGTATGACCAAAATTAAGATCGTATTAAGATCTTACACATAAGATCCTCAAGATAAGATCGAGAATGGAAGGGGCCTGTAAGATCGTAAAATCGTAAGATCTTAATATTTAGATCGAGATCTTGACAACCTTGTATATATATGCATGTGTAGGGTAAAATAAACCTCCCGCTCATCACTGTGTAAAAGCGACATATGAATTGTCGATATTAGATTGGTTGGCTCATAACCTCGCACATGATATTTTTGGATCATCTCGTGAAATTTTGGCGTCACTCTCTCTCCCTTTCTCCCTGATCTCCCCTCCAGTGATCTCAGGCGATGGCGAGGTGAAGTGATGGTGATGGCGAGTGATGTGATGGCACTACAATCGCGAGGAGAATCTCTCAATCTTCGACGAGGCAGACAAGGCGAGGCGCGAGCACGGGGTTCGCCGGAGAGAGACGCAGTTCTAGATTGCGCGCACAAACAAGCACGAGAATGAGAGAGAGAGAGAGAGAGAGAGAGAGAGAGAGAGAGAGAGAGAGAGAGAGAGAGAGAGAGAGAGAGGCCAATGATGGAGGGTCGGTAGAGAGAGAGAGGGTGGAGGGTCGACAAAGAGAGAGAGAGGGAGGGTTGGAGGGCAGGTCTACATCGAGAAAGAGAGAGGGGAGGAGGAGGGGTCCATCTCGCGAGATGGATATCAACCATCGGATTAGATTCTGATCAGATTTGATTTGAGTCGTTTGACCTGGATGGCTGTAGATCCATTTCACATGGTGCTGAGCACATTCATTATACCCATATATATATATATATATACAATATACATGTATACGTATATATATATACACAATATACGTGTATACATATATATATTATAATGTAATGAAATTGCAACAATTAAATCATTGCATTGGTGGACTTTAGCTATAATATTATAATATTTTTTCTTTAACTGTAACATTGAAGATATTGTTCTTCCAACTTAGCGTTCAACTCTTTACTATAATTTATATACTTATGTTTCTTCATTACGTTAAATTCAATTCAATTATTCACTATGTACAATACAAAATTTTATGGTTGTTTCAATCATTTTGTTCACATATCTTATGCATATTGCTTTTGCTTTTGATCTCTTTTGCCTAATATCTAATTGTTAAGATTTATTGTATCACATTGCATTATGAGAAATGTTGGCTTTATAATATATACGATTCTATGCTTTTTGTAGAGATCAAAATACTATAAGAAATTCTAGTGGCATTCCTCTCCCTTGGTTTTAATAAGGTGTGCAGTTTATTGATCATGATAAACAATGCATTTGTTTATATTCTTGATGTCTTGGATTAACGTTTATAGTGTAACGTCCTCATATTTCACCCTCTTATACGTGGCAATTGAATTAGTTTGGGCCAACATTACTTGTACACATATCTCATCATAGGCTTTCATAATCCAATACGACAATAGAAAACAATAATAACTCCTTTCATAAAAATGCGGAAGCTAACCAACTCATAGTAACCCAAGTAAGAATATAATGCGAAAACTAATAATTCTTATGTTCCGAAAAGTTCTCTACTATCACGTACTATAAAGTATCTATTACATCAAAATAAACTAAGGAAGCTCTAACAACAAAATCTAAGACTGACTCTCATATGCAACTGCATCACCACAAACTCTGTTGCTGCACATGTCTCCATCTTTAGCATCAATTATCTGTGGGGTTCAGACATCGGAACATGAAATATCCGTGAGAAAAATACGCTCAATACATGGAATAATGCAAATAGATGCAATAACTTAAGTAGAGAAAGATTAGCAATTAAGTCATATACATCAAAGAACATATAATAACAATGTCAAACTTTACCTTTCATTTCCATTCTTTTTTTTCGTTCTTTCTATATTTTTCTTTCCATATCAGTTCTTTTTTAGTGTGTTTCACTACATCTTTTACCTTAGATATTTCTTAAGGAATTTTATATTTGTTGTCCTAAGGGAGCTCGACTTCATATGACTATAAAAATAGGTCAAGGTAGATCATACCAGGACCGGTGAGCATTTACTTACAAAAATAGATTTGGACTTCTCAAGGTTATCCAAGTAGGACTATAATAATCCTTTTTCTTTAACTTTAACTATAACAATCAATACACATGAGGATCTCATCTTTCAGATTTTATCTTTTCCTAATTATCTATCTGTTCCGTCCAGTTCATTAATATGATAACAAGGGCAAAATATACTTTTACATCTCTACAAATCAATAGAAAACTAGTTATGCAATCAGTGTAGAATCCTTGCCGGGGCACAGTCAAACTCGGGCCAAGTTTTCTTTGACACGAATTGGGTCATAGGAGACTCGGTCCAGGTCAACACATCAATTCTTCTCCTTTCAACTTTCAGAACCCGATGGGTGTACTGGAACTCGGGCTAGGTTTCGTATAGTGAAAATTGAGGCCGTGCGATCATCAACGAGGAACTCGATCGGGTCCCTGCAAACTCGGGCCGGGCTCGGTATGAATCTGGGTCGAATTCAGACTGTGCGGGCCGAGTTTGACTCAAACATGGAGAATCCACCGGGTTCTTCCAACTCAGGCCAGGTTCCCATACAGAGGAACTTCGATGCCGAAAAACTGAGACTTTGCCTTAACGTTATGATAAATCTAGACATGCTTTTGACATAAAACAAAAATGAATTTATTCTTGGACAAACAAAATTAATAACCATGCTTTAACATTTTGAATTCTTAATTAATCTATCAAGAGATCACATTCAAAAGTGAACCTAGAATTTCACGTACCTCGTTCAGGCAGAATTATCTGAATAGCCTAACTTCCATTTTTGAGAAAGCGGAGATGTTCTTGACGAGAAATCTTGCGTCCTTTAACAAAAGGTTGACCGTAGATTAGATGATCGGCTGGAGCACTTGCGCACGTGCACCGAGGAGGAAGAAATAAAGATTCAAAGTAGAGAGAAAAATCTATTTTCTAGGGTGGTCGAAGGTTGAAAGGGACTTATTGAAAAAGAAGAAGACTTTGACTCTTGTTGGACTAAAGATTAATTCGGGATTAAATGTTAAATTTCTCCCAAATTTAATTCAAAACCTTATCTATAATCTTAAATAATAATCTAATTAAATTATTTTACCTATTCCTTTTCTTTTTCTTTTTTTTTCTTCTTCACAAGGTCTTATCTATACACAAATTCCATATTCAAGTTATCAACTTTTATCTTTTCCTTTAAACTAGAATTTTGGAAATAAATAAATAAATATCTTATTTATCTAATTATTTAATTTAAGAAAAATTTTGAGGTGTTACATATTAACTCAGTTTTACATGGTTATCCACTTTGGGTCGGTGCACCTACACACACATTAATTCTTTTGATTTTTTTTACCAACTATTGTAATACCCTATATGGTTTTTGTGATTACAACATATTATACTAGAAATCGAGATTAGAAATTTTGAATTAGTTTAGTATTCCTCCTCACAACATGGGTTAGCTAACCAAATTTTTGCTTTCTTTTTTGTTCTTATCTTACCTCGTTTATCCAAACACAAACAAGAAGAATACATTTATCTGATCCAAATAATTTTAACTCCGCTTATATGTTGGGTTTATGCAACTATATATGTCATCAATCTCAAGGTTCGGGAGCTTCAGGTGACAATTTTAGCTAGTCATACAGTGCCTATCATCCATTAAATATTTGCATTATTAAAGCTATTTGAGAAGAGCCCCAAAGTGATAGAATGGTGATATCTGACAGTAATAAGCCACCAAGTATTGAATAGTTTGTCTTTGTCTAATCAAAGAAAAACAAATAATGCAAAAAACATTTACATTATTCGACACTTTGACTTATGCCTAAGGGAAAAATTTTCACAATATTATATTATGGATTCGAGATAGCAAAAGTAAACCAGACGTACAAAAGAGTGCCAATTATCTTATCTGAGAAAGAACTCTGAAAAAGGTTTTCTTTTCTCTAGCCATCTTTTTTGCAATCTTTTTTTTATAAACTTCATGACGAGAACCTTGATTTCATGCTCATTGTACTCATAGTATAATGCATACAATAGTGCTGTTCTAAAATTAAATCTAATATAAACTATCACTATAAGAAATATGAAAATTACAGACGGTTTCGACCAATTTCTCCAAAAATCATTGAAAATGACATTTTCGACGGTTTCTTCGACGGAATCGCGATTTGTCCGAAAAATGATCGTCGCAAATCAATCATCGACGGTCCAGAAAAAAATATCAAAAATTTCGACGGAACTCCGATGGTTGCGACGGTCGGCAAAACCGTCGAAACTTCGGTGGTCGACGAAACCAAACTTCGGCAGTCGCGTCTGCCGAAACTTTCGACGGTCGAAACTTTCGACGGTGAAAACCATTGCAAATAAATTTTATAATATAAAAAAATAGCCGTCGCCGACGATTGACGTCCAGTCAGGAAGCTGGCTAGCAGGGAGATGGAGAGGGAGAGAGAGAGAAGAGGGGGAAAGAAATAAAGGGTGAGATTGGGTATATATGTATGTATGTATATATATATATATATATATATTATATGTATTATATATTATATATTATATATATATAGGTGGAAATATGAGAAAATGGAAAAAAGAAGTAGGATAATGAAATTTTATTACCGATGGCTCTAATCGTCAGAAACACAAATATTAACTATTTTTAAAGTTACCAACAATTGTGACCGTAAAAAATTATTTAATTATAAAAATAAAATACTATATTTAGTTATATATAATATTTATTTTTTATTTTATCGATGATTTGAACTGTCGCTAATTATTATCGACGATCACAACCATAAAAAATTACGACGGTTTGGATTGTTGCTAATTATATTAATAAAATACTCATATTATATTATTATACATTTACTGAACCATCGGAAATATCGACGTTCCTAATCGTCAAAAAATAAAATAATAATATAATAAATTACATAATTTATTATTTTCATTTCCGAGGATTGTAACCGTCGAAAATTACGACGAATGGATATCCGTCGGAAATATCGACATCCCTAATCGTCGAAAAAATAATATAACAAATTACATAATTTATTATTTTCATTTTCGACGGCTGTAACCGTCGGAAATTTCGTCGGAAATTGCGACGGATGGATATCCGTCGAAAATATCGACATTCCTAATCGTCAAAAAATAAAAAAATAATATAATAAATTACATAATTTATTATTTTTATTTTGACGTTGTAACCATTGGAAATTTCGTCGAAAACATTTTCGTCGCAAATTGCGACGAATTTCTATCTGTCAAAAATTGTCCGTCGAAAAATAATAATTTTCTTGTAGTGTATATAAGAGTTTCGCTTAAATTAAAACTATACAAGGTTTTCAATTCTTTTTTTCTCAATGACCCATTCGTGGGCAACAGATTATTTACATTGTCCAAAGTTAATTTATTTTCAACTGAGAACTATATTCCTAGTTTAATTTATGAGTTTAGTAGGCATCCATCCTGTTGATGTGTTTGAATTATGTACCCTCAAAATTGTGAAAAAATGAGAAAAAAATGAGGATGTGATAGAAGGTCGTTAGGATATTAACACCTATGACAATCCAAAAGATATGATGACAATGAGTTTATCTGTTGTCAAGTTCGAATATTATTCAAACTTAACATGTATTCTACAAAAATCAAGTTAGGCCTATGTGGGCCATTCGGCAAAGGAGAGCTTGAGCATTTATTTTTTTTAGAGTTTTATAAATTCAAGTAAAGATGAAGATTTATTGATATGTCTTGAATTATGTACCATGTATTCAAAATTATAAAAAAAAGAAAAAAAAAATAAAAAATGAGAGCAGAAGCGGAAGGCTTGGGTTGTGATCATCATATACTCTCTTTTGCTCATAGTGAATTTCTTCTAGTGACGACCTCCTTTGTTTGTGGATGTTTCTCTTTTCTTCACATTGATCAAGAGGATTTTATCACAGTAAATCACTATGTTAATCTTCTCCTTTATTTCTCTACTTCGTTGTATTGATTATTAATCGATCATCAGTGTTCTATTCCCTACACATCCCATTCAAATGGATGGACATCCCAACCTAAATCAGTAGTTCATGAGCAGGTCAGCTAGGAAACATTGCTCCTCGAGAGAAAAAAAAAATCACGACTCTGCTCCGGCAAGCGACGAGCACGGTGACACTAATGAGGAATGTTGAGGACAGTGATACAACGATCACTACAAGAAAATGGTTATTTTCGACGGTTCGAGCCATAAAAAATGGTCAAAAATCCGTCTCAAATATGAGTTTGCAGCGGATTTTTTGACGAAAGAGAACTGTCGAAAAATTGCTCGTCGTAAATATTTTTCAACGACTTTATAACTGTCATATCCGAGCCATCGGAAATATTTTCCATGACTTGGACCGTGGGAAAGTTCCCACGGCTAAGACCGTGGGAACTTCCCATGGCTCGGGCCGCGGGAAAGAAGTTCCCACGATGTTAGAGACTGTACCAAACTTTCTAAATTTTTTAATGGTAGAGATCGTCGGAAAGGTTCTTTTAAATATTAAAGAAATGCTCGCCACCGGATTGACCTGATCCGACGGCGAGGAGATAATCTGCCGCTAGGCCGCCGATCCATCGCCTGGCAACCGATCTGGCCGCAAGGTGGCCCATCTAGCCACGAGCGAGAGAGAGAGAGGGAAGGAGGGAGGCCACGCCGGTGAGGGAGAGAGAGATAGCCGTCGTCGTCGGATGTCATCACGCCGGTGAGGGATAGAGAGATGGTCATCGTCATCGGAGGTCGCCGCACCGGGTAAGGAGATGGCAGTGCTGATGAGGGAGAGAGAGGAGAGAGGAGAGTGGGAAAGAGGTAGAGAGAGGAGAGTGGGAAAGAGGTAGAGAGAGGAGAGAGGGAGGTGGTGAATAAAAAGAGATGGAGAAGCGGGAAAAAAATAGGCGGGAGAGTTCGACGGGATTTTTGACTTTCCAACTGTTTAGGCCGCTGGAAACATTACACAGTTAAAGTCTTGGAAATTTTTCACGATCGAAGCCATCAAAAAAGTGTTCCACAGTTTGAGCCGTGAGAAATTTTTACGGTCTAACACCGTGGGAAATTTTCCTTGGTCAAAGCCTTGGGAATTTCTCGCGGTTCAAACCTTGAGAAATATTTCTCACGGTCTGAGCTGTAGGAAACTTTTCTCATGGCCTAAATCGTGGGATACATTTCTCACGGCTTGAGCCATGAAAAAAGTTTCCCAAAGTTTGAATCGTCAAAAAATTTTACGGAAAATAATCCGTCGAAAATTTCGTCACAATTTAAGATAAATTTTTTATGGTGGGAAATTTTTCGTTGAAAAAGTGGACGAGGAAATCTGATGACGACAATTCTATTGCAGCGTGTCTTCTCGTTGTTCAAAGATGAAGCGTTGTCAACGTTGAGAGCGGTGGCAGGGGAGGTGGATCGGCGGTGGATTGGTGGAGTCAGAGACAAGGGAGGGAGATTTCACCCCTCGCCAAAATCTCGCAAAAATGAAAAACAAAATGAGAGAACGGGAGGGACTGTCACATCTCCTATGAAACCAGCGTGCGTTCTGCCAAAGATTGTCGATCCTCTGGAGGAGACCCACTAGAGGTGTATTCATCGGTGGTGAGTCTCTGCCATCGTCCACTCGCTCGTTAAATTTTTAACTCCGCCTATATTTTATAGCCGGTTCCAAGCTCGGATAAAGGATGAGGATTGTGTTAAGCCCCGACAGCCAGCGTAAAATCCTGTCGAATCTCATGAACATGAATCAACGAATTGGCGTCGTATGATCCATGTAGCCGACCCCACCTAGTGGGATAAGGCTTTGTTGTTGTTATTATTAGATAAAGAATATTTTTTAAGGAATATTAATTTTTATTTACAAGAATTATAGTATGCTCCTAATAAAATTTGTTATTGTGACTGATGGATGGAATTTGATATGTCTGCACTCATTGATAATTGCGTTGTCAGATTTTTTCATTATTCTTATTCAAATGTTTGGCTATTTAATGGTGAATTAGGATTTATCAATTAAAGCTATAACTTAGACTGTCGTAGAGAATTACATTTGAGACCTTGTTATTTTTATTTTTTGGAATTGAAAGATTGGGATGCCATAGTTTTTTTGGTCATATTAATAGCATGTGTCAACTAACTAAGCTATGAGATGCATAGAATTAATTTGATGCAGTTTTACTATACGAAATCCATTTCCAAGTCTCCAAAACAATTTTTGACGGTTGTGTGATACAACTGGATAATATACCATGGGAAAAAAAGGGGGCAGCCGATAGCTGCTTGGCCGAGAAAAATAGGTCTACTCGGCTTCCTCGAGCGACGCCTCCACTCGAAGAAGAACGAACCCGACGGCGACGCCGATGAGCACGAGGCCGTTCATGATGGCCGCAATTCTAAATATCTCGCCGGCGGCGTTGCAGGTGGACGAGAGGCCCCCCCCGCCCCTACCCTTCTTGCCCTTCGCCGGCGCCCTGAGGGAGCTCACGACCGTCGCGAAGGACTGCGCAGTGCAGGCCGAAACGCCGAGGGACGTCACCTTATTGTGGGCCTTGAGTCCTCCGAAGGAGTTCATTCCTTCGACGTAGGCCGCGCCGGTCTTCCTCCTCCTCGTCGACGAGTTGAGTCCGCCGGAGCACGTCGCGGCGGAGAGCGTTGCTGCGGACACGGCTGCCATTGCGGTCTGTACGTACCTGCAACCTGTATGAGGCAGAGTACGTACAAATGTTACAGCAGCTACCGTTGAGCCTTGTATTAAAAGTACGTGTGCAATGTGCGACTGAGGGAAGTGGTACCTTGGTGTGAGAAGGATGGAGGGGGTGACGACGCTGTGGTGGAGGGTGGAGTAGTGGAGAGTTTTGTATGAGGGGAGGAGGAGAAGATAAGATGAGGAAGAAGATGGTTGGCTGCCGGGGACACAATTATCCTCACCCTCGAGTCTTGTGGCTGGCCAGGAGAGATCCAGATCGATGCGCCGTCGAATCATTCAAGAACCCAGTTGGCTCAATCTGATTAGATAGGCACCATCCAAATAAAGATTTTCTTGTTTCTTTTAATGAAAAACATTTGTGTTAATTTAGCTTTTCCATAAAATCAAGTCTAGCGAAGGTGGTTAATTAAATGTCGAACAGTTTGTTCTTGTTTAACAAAGTCTCGAATTTAAAATTTATTATATGCAGAATATTTTTAAGAGTTTTATAATTATTGTTGGAAAGGATTCTATTTCTTAAAATTTTTATATGAGAAAAATTATATACCGCAAATAAATTCTAGAAATTCAAGGTGATATATATTCTTATTACATAGGATCAAAAGAAGATTACAATTCAAATTATTTTATGTTCAAACTCTAAAGAAATATATATATATATAGGTTCTCTCTTTACAGATGATAGGAACTTTGTACCGATTAGGACTTTTAATTAAGTCCTAAAAAATATGACACTTATTTCGTGATAAAAAAATAAATTAATTTTGAATCACATATGAAATACCCGTAGTACGAGGTCTTGGGTTCATATTGATTTTAGTTTGGATAGGATTCAAAATATTATTAATAAATTTTCAACTTGAATTGAATGCTCCAATGAAATAGCTATGCTATTAGAAATCTACTTGGTGAACATGCTCGTTAGATTATCTTTTGTGTCGACCTTCTTAATCTTCTTCTCAGTACAGATGAGATGAAGTGATATTTGACGTCGATGCATTTGATTCTTTCATAATGCACTTGATCTTTGGCTAATTATATTGCACTTAAACTGTAATAGTAACATTATAGCCTAATCTTGTTTTAATCCAAGATATTCGATAAGACCTTTTAACCATGTCTTTCTTAGCAGCTTTTGTCAACGTCATGTATTCTGTCTTTGTTGTAAATAATGTAACTGATGATCGGAGTGTGACTTTTTAACAAAACTGTTAAGAGCAAAAATATAACCTCTCGCTGATCTTCTCCCATCAATATCTATAGCATAATCTAAGTCTGTATATCTTGCAACTAAATAATCTTTACCACTTTTGTACATGAGGACATTAGGCCAATATCCTCTCATTTATCGGAAGATATGTTTTACTGTCTTTCAATGCTCTTTTTCTGAATTGCTCATGAATCGGCTAATCACACCAACACATGTGAAATATCTAGTTTTGTGTACCCTAACATACATCAAGCTTCCGACTGCACTGACATATAAAATTTGAGACATATACTCCTTTTTTTCATCAGACATAAGTTTAGTTGCAGGAATGTGCACATTTGAAGCTGAGAGAGTACTTACGATTTTCGCTGCAGACATATCGAATCCGGATAAAATCTTCTGAACGTAACTTCTTAGAAATAGAAAGAGCTTATACGATCCCTCTAAATTTCCATCACTAAAATTTCCTTTGTTGCACCAACATCATTCATATCGATATGAATTTTGCACTATGGAGCTTCTTCAAATTTTGATCAGCAATCAACATAGCATCGACGTACAAGAGCAAATAGATGATAGAACCATCATTCACCTTCTTGTGATAGATGCAATAATCATAGGGACTCAAATTGAATCCGTCATAAAACTATCGAATATCTTGTACTACTGTCTCAATGATTGCTTTAAGCCATATAATGAATTCTTCAACCTGCAGCTTGATCATTTTTAAATGTGATAGAAAAATTCTGGCTGAGTTATGAAGATGTCTTCTTGATCATTTTTAAATGGGATAGAAAAACTCTCTGGTTGAGTTACGAGGATGTCTTCTTCAAGTTCCTCATGTAGAAAAATTATATTCACGTCTAATTGCTCAAATCCAAATTCTGATGTGTTACAAGGGCAAGTAGCACTCGGATGGCGTGTCTGACAACTTGAGAGAAGATATCGTTGTAGACTACTCCCTCTTTCTAACTGTAGTCTTTCGCAACTAGACGTACTTTAAATTTAATGCCTTCAGCTTCTGGACTTCCACCCTTCTTCTTAAAAATCCACTTGCATCCAAACGATCTTTCTACTTTTCGGTAACTTGACTAACTCTTAAGTCTGATTCTTGCGAGAAGACTCAATTTTTTCACACATTGTCGCAATCCACTGTTCTGATTCTGCATATGTGATAGCATTCTTGTAGCTCGATGGCTCTAGCGACTCTTCTGCTACTTAAAATGTATATCCAACCATGTCCTCAAAGCCACAACGCTTAGGACGACTTACTTGTCTGCGTGCACGTCCAACAACTAGCTAGACATGTCGTTGCTTCTTCTGCTTGCTTTTCAGGCTTTGATTATTCAGCCTGATGAGATTCTTCTACACCATTCTACACTTATTTGTTGACACCCTTATCAACCGAATTAACAACATCCGATTTCTATTTGAGCATAGACATCTTTATGTTTCTGTTGTGAATATTCTGAAATCTTTTACACCTGAACACATCTCACAAAAACTCCTTCTTTGGTCATTGATTCTAGCTTTTCTTCGCTGACATGTTATTTTACTGGACAACAAAACACTTTCAAGTTTGTATAATGATTTCCTGACCATATCTTAATAGGAGTGTTCAGATCAATCACGATTGTAGGACTCTGATTCACAAGAAAACATGCTATGCTAACAACTTCAGCCCAAAATGGCTTATTCAGAACAGAATTCGAGAGCTTGCACTGTACCCTCTCTAGAAGTATTTTGTTCATGTGTTCTACTACACTATTCTATTGTGGTGTATCTCTGATGGTGCAATATCTGACAATACCTTTATCCTTGTAGAATTGATCAAATTCAGACAAACAGAACTCCAAATCGTTATCGGTATTAAAATGTTTTACCTTTCTTGACTTCTGATCCTCCAGTAGAGCCTTCCACAGTTTGAAGATTTTGAATGTCTCGCTTTTGTGTTTCATCATGAATACTCATGTCATCATTGAGTAATTATCTATTACATATATGAAGTATTTAAAACCTCCTAGAGATGGAATACGAGAGGACCCTAACAGTTAGCATGGATGTAATCGAGTGTTGCCTTCGTCTTGTGCATATCTTTGCTGAATTGATATCGCTTTTGCTCGCCGAAGATGCAATGCTTGCATAATTCGATTTCAAATATCTTTTGACCATCCAGAAGTGTATGCTTGCTGAGGATGTCCATCGCTTTCTAACTCATATTTTCAAGTCGCATGTGCCACAACTTGGATGCTTCCGATTCTGATTTAGATGAACCTACTACAGGTACGTCAGAAATAACTATACCTTGTAGTATGTATAAGTACTATTGTTGGACTCCTCTCATGACTACAACATCACCATTGATGATCGTGAGAATACCTCCTGCATCATCCATCCGACATTCTTTGGAGTGCATAAATCTTAACGATATCAGATTTTTCTTCTGTTGCAAAACATAACGGACCTCTATCAATGTCCTTACCTCATTGGCATGAGTTCTGATCTGAATTGAGTTAATTCTATCTATTTTATAGGCCACATCATTGCCCATGATGACATTTTTGCTATCAATATTCTAATTAGTAAAACCACTCTTTGTAAAAAGTCATATAATAAGAGTATCCTGAATTCAGAATTCAACTGTCCTCCAAACATCTCTAATTAGACACCATGAGAGCTAGATCGATTCGCTACTCTGGTGTACTGCAACTATGTCATTCTTCTCTTTCTTGAGATAATCCTTTTTTCAGTGATCCGGTTCTTTGCAGTAGTTAAAGATGCCCTTCGAATTGATTGTTCTTCTTCGACTTACCCTTCTTAGGGTTTGGATGTTGTCCCTTCTCTGCGGTTGTTATCAACCTGTGGCCTGAGTCTCCACAGCCTTGTCAGACGAAGTTCACGAGTATGTAAAATCGATCTTACTTCTTACAAAATAATTATGTCTATTCCGATGATAACGGACTGAACAAAATTTTCGTATGACAAATGAAGGGACACTAACAGAAATATAGTAGCAACTTCATCTTCAATCTTCACATATATTCCGTAATTTTATCAACATAATATTCATCTTATCAAGGTAATCTTTCAAAGGGGTACCTTTTTGCATGCAGACGACGAACAAACATTGTTTCAATAATAACTTATTGGTCAGAGAATTGATCATGTAGAGACTTTCAAGTTTCGACCACATATTAGTCACCATTTCTTGATTGACGACTTCAATAATCACCTCTTCCGCTGGACACAACAAGATCATAGAGTGTGTCTTCTCTTGTGTCGTCAAATTTGCGAGATTGATCTCTTTTTCTTTGCCCTTTCACTCTTCCGCCCAGACTCCCTGTTATTTCATAAGTACCCTCATCTTGATCTGCCAAATATTGAAATTATTAGATCCTATCAATTTCTCGATCTTCATGTTGTGCGATGCCATATATATATCTATTGGAAGATCGACGATGAAGCCTCAATCTGATATCAGTTTGTTTAGGATTTCTGCACAAGAGAAATTATGCATCGCAAGAAAACTAAAAAAATTTAAGGCGATGCAAAATTTTATTAGATGGGAACAAAAGAAGATTACAATTAAGATTACTTTCTATTCAAACCTCCTAGGAAGTTTATATAGGCACTCTCTTATAAGAACTGCATACCGATTGGAGCTTCCGTAGTGCGAGGGTTCCTTTTATATGGGAATGTCTTGAGGTCCAAATGAATTTTCAGTTGGGGTAGGATTCATGGCATTATTAACACTATTGGTTTGGGCTTCTTAAATACTTCAAGAGCGCTAACGGAAAAGTTATGAAAGAATGATTTTATATAATAATTCCCTGCAAGAAAATACAAAATTTTTTACGACATATTTTCAATGGTCAGATATCCTTCGCAACTTAAGAAAAAAATTGTGATGGATTTAAAATCCCTTCCAACTATCGATAGTAATATTGTAACATCCAGGATTTTATGAAGGGTAATAAAATAATTTGCTAAATTAAATCCAAGTTTTAGTCGGTTGAAGAAAATTAGAGGAGAATATGAGAAGAAATAGGAATATAATTGGAAAAGAATATGAATAGAAAGAAAAGCTGATTCTATTTGGAGAAGGAATTATAGTTAAGTAGGATTAAAAGTATGGTTAGAAAGAAAAAAATAAAAACAAAAAAGATTAAATCGTATTGGGAGTAAGAATTATAATTAGATTGAGATTAGGAATTTCGATTTGATTTGAAATTCAAAAGAATATTTAATGGGTATAAAATTTACGAATAGAATAAGATTGAGAGTCTTATGACTCAGAAATATTTTAACCGTTAAAATAATATTTATTATTAGATAATCCAAAAATTAGATAATAAAATATTATGGAATTAAATAATTCCTATAATTAAAGAAAATTAAGAAATAAAAGGAAAAGGTGAAAATAGAGTTTGATTGAAAGAATTTATAAAAGAGATAAAAAGGAAATTTATTAGAAATGGAATTTTTTATGAGCATGGTTATGGAATAATTAGTGAAATTCAGATTTAATTTATGAAAAATAGCTTAAGGCCAATAGGAGTAAAAAATTCTACTTAAAAACTATAAATTGGACCTAAGTAGTGGTTAGAAAGTATTATTTGTCTCCACAGAATTTTTACACGAGAGCCCTCTTTTCCTCCGATTTCTAAGCACTTGAGAGCGCAACCCACATACCTTTTCGAAACCCCAACATAAGAGAACAAGATTCAAGTGGTAGTCGAGGATTTATGGACTTCATAGGAGAGGAATTGACAGCCAAAGTTCGACGTTCGTATAGTTTTCAGTTGATTTTTTAACCTAAACACAGAAGGATCCCTGCGATATAGACCCTTAGGACCCTTGTCCTATTTATAGATTATCGAATGAACACTACAAGAAAAATGGTGATTTTTTATGGACAAACCCGTCGAAAAATCATAAGAATCCGTCAAAAAATAGAGGTTTTCGACGAATTTATGGAATCGATCGGACGAAAAAGGTGGCGTCGCAAACAGTTAAAGACAGTTTGGAAAACACCTATAAGCGTCGAAACTTCCGACTGTTGCGACTGTCAAAATGTTCCGACGATTGCGACCATCGGAACGTTCCGGCGGTTACGACCGTCGAAACATTTCGGTGGCCGCGACAGTCGATATGTTCCGACGGTTGTTGATCGATACGTTCTGGCGGTTGCAACCATCGCAAACAAATTTTGAAATATAAAAAATTGCCCATCGCCAGTTGGCGGCCCATCGCAAACAATTTTTGAAATATACATTCCTAGCGGCCGATCGAGCTGCCTAGCGATTCCATCGCCTGGCGACATGGAGATCGAGAGAATGGGAGAGAGAGTCGGAGCCGAGCCGAAGAAGAACCGCTGCCGCTGTCGGACGGGAAGAAAGCCGGAGGGGGAGGGGGGAGAGAGCCGGAGGGGGTGAGGAGGTGATGGAAGGAGAGAGAAGAAAATTATAAGAAAAATTGGCAGGGAGGATGGGCGGGAATGAAATTAGAACTACCGATGGTTGAGACCGTCTAAAGTACTGACGGTCTGAATCGTCGGTAAATAAATAAATAAAATTAAATATCATATTATTGATTATTATAATATTTAATTATTTTTACAGTTATCGACGTTTGAGACCATCGAAAGTACCGATGGTCCGAACCGTCGGTAAATAAATAAAATATATATCATATTATATATTATGATATATATGATTATAATATTTAATTATTTTTATAGTTACCGACGTTTCGTACCGTCGAAAGTATCGACAGTTTCGACAGTCGATAATTAAATAAATATAATATATATCATGTTATATATTATGATATATATGATTATAAATAAATAAATAAATAAATCATATTATATATTAAGACATGTATGATTACAATATTTAATTATTTTTACAGTTACCGATAGTCCAGACCGTCTAAACTAATAATAAAAAAATACTGACTACATTATATATTAAATAATATTATATATTATAGAATATTTAATTATTTTTATTATTTTTACAATTACTGACGGATAGCCATTCGTCGAAAGTTTCGACATTCTGAACCGTCAAAAATTTTAAAAATAATATAATAGATTTCATAATTATTTTTTTTACTTTTGACGGCCTCGACCATTAGAAATTTCGACGAATACCCATCCGTCGCAAAATTCGTAACAAATTGCTAAGGAATTGTGCCCGTTGAAAATTCTCCATCAGAAAATCCCAATTTTCTTATAGTGGAATGGATTATGAATTGGATTATGCAAGTTGTTGTATCAAAAATTGGGCCACAAGTCATGACAAGAACGTGATTATGCTAGTAGCTATAGAACTTGGGCCGTGTTCTATAGTGTCCGGCCAGAGTTCTTTAGAACTAGAGTGACAATTGAATAGTCCGGACGGAGTTCGTATGAACTCAGCCCGAGTTACAGGTAAACATTCCGAGTTGAGTAATAAAGAGCGACATGATGGAATTGTGAAGAATCCGAACTGTGTTCCAACTTGCTCGGCTCGAGTTCCATTGATGTTAATGGACGAATTGGAATTGGATTAGATTCGGATCGGGTATCGGATTGTCCCAACCTCTTGACGAAATCAAAATATAATTGGATCGAATTGGCTCGATCTGGGTTTCATTGGACCCCCGCATGGGTTTCGTTCCACCCGACCTGGGTTACATTGATCGAATTGGAATAGGAGTTGATATCCGACGAACCGGTCCAAATTTTATCCTACACGGCTTGAGTTCTATGGGAAAGATGGACATAATTGATTATAGGAGCCGACCCGAATTCCATACCACCTTGCTCGGATTTTGAAGAAAAAAAGATGTTTTAAGTTATTGATTGATGTTTAATTGTGACGTTTATGCTATTTATTATATTTGATCATATTATTATGATATTTACCACATTGTGATGATATTGATCCTATGATTATAATATGTTGATTGATGTCTTGTGCATTTAAAATTAAAAAAAATAAATGAAAGTAAAATTAGACGTCATATGGTAATAAAGATAAAAGATGTAAGGTACCTAAAATTGGAAGAGCTCTCATAACTTATTCAATATATAAACATTATTTTACACATTTAAAATATTTTATTTTAATATTTTTTTTATTTTTTATACATAATATAAGCTGAAAACTAAAAAAAATAAAAAAACCGGGTCTTCAGATCGGGTGGGGTCCGACCGACCATAGATTCGACCCGACCCGCTGAACACCCCTACTATTATCAAGGGAATTATTATTTCCAGCCTTTATGGTTGATGATAAAGGATGATAGAATTATTCATTTCGGTCAACTGATCCTTATGGTCCATGGATAATGCATATTGATAATTGAGATTGCATTGATATGATAATATTGATATTTCTTATCATTGGACGATCTGGTTGGCAAAGATGGAAGGGTCATGGCTCAGAAGAGAAATGTAATTTCATATATATATATATATATATATATATATATATATTGCTCTTAATTTGTTGAAACTTCTATTACTATGATATCATGATCAGTACGACTACTCTAAAATAACTTGGTGATGAGACTATTAAATATATTCATTATTTTTAACTTTTACTAGTGGATAAAAAATAATTATAATTAATGGATCCTTTTTATTATGATTTCTAACAAATAAGCTTAGAGCTTTTATGTCTCTATATTTATCATGATTTGAAATAATGACATCATGTTAATGTTTTGAAAAACTAATTTGTAAGTTCTCTATGCTTATATACCTAATGAAATCAATTGCAAATGCATTTAAATGTTATTATAATAAATAATGGTGTGAACTAAAATTTATATATTTTGTCACACTAATAAAATACTATAAATTAATATGGTATTGACATGAACTCGGAAGGTCAGATTCATTTTTTGGAATCAACAATTTAATTAGAATTTATTATTTCATTCTTATATGAATATCAAATTAATCTTGTGCTAATAATCATATACAACATTAGGTTCGGAAAAAGGTTATTTCATACTTATGCAGTTAAAGAGCTATTATGCATAACCTGAATAATACTTTAGTCTTTCGTCTGTTTAGATTGAGGGATATGAAAGGGTGGGATGGAATATGGAAGAATGAAATTAGTTAAACTATATTTGACTATATTTTTTATTTAAGTTAAGAGGGGTAAGTGATGCATGCAAAATATAACATATTTTAAATTATTATTTTAATTAATTTTTCTGTAATTTAATTATGGCATGCATCATTTGTAGTCACTTTTAATCGTAATTCCGGATTTATTAATTTTAATTATTAATTCTATGAATATTTTAATTGTGGATGAATTAATTAAACTTGAATAATTATTTTGCAGGAAAATTCAAAACACGGCCGAAATTCAAAGAAAATAGTTCCTTACGGCCGAGATTTCTAGGGGGTAATGATATGGAATCTTCGTTGTTACGGCTAAGATTTGAAGGGGTAAAGATAAAAGAATTTTATCTTTTGGCGTAATGGCATGAAGATGAATTTGGCCGAGATTCAAAAGGAGTAACAATTGAATGATTTTATCTTTTGGGCGTAACAAGATTAAATTCCTTCCTTACGGCCGAGATTTGGAGGGAGTAAAAGGAATTTTATCTCTTTGGGAGTAAAGATTTAGTTCTTTCCTTACGGCCGAGATTCAAAGGGAGTAAAGATAAGAAAGATTTATCTTTGGGCGTAATGATAAAAGGATTTATCTTTGGCCGAGTTTATCTCATAATTTTAAAGTCAACCGTACGATGTTACGGCCGAGATCAAATTGAAGGCCGTCCGCACCCTATAAATACGTGAAGAATCCATCGTTTCAATTCGTGCTCTGAAGTTCAGGTTTCTTCCACGGCGAGTCGTGAGCTCTGCAGGCTACGACCAAGAGGAGAGAGGTGCGACGGCTGGAAGTTGATCGCGACCCTGATCAAGTCCGAGAGGCTGCCCGACTGTCTGCCCGTGATCCGAAGCTTCGACTTTTGTCTATTTGGGTGTAATTCTTCCAATTATTATTATTTTGTTATTATCTCTCCATAATTTCTAGGATGAACTTCATATTTTTATTTATTTCATGTTAGGAGATTATTATTGAAGGGAAACTATTTGGACCCTATATTATTTGTTTTAATCTTTTCTGATCAATTAGTTAATTATGCTTAATGCTTTTAATTTAATTACTTAGATTTCTGAATTGAGTACTTACCAGTTTGTGGATTATTTAATTTCAGAATTCATTAATTAAATTAATTGATTTTATGTGAAATTAATAATTGACATAAATTTGATAACTAGTGTGTGGAGAATCAAGTTTATGTGGTCTGTTAATCTAACCAGTTTGTGGAGTGATTAATAGTTTAGGATTTTCATATTAATGCATCTTAATTTTAATCTTATCTGACGAATACTAGTTTGTGGGACTTTAGGTTTGATTAAATTTAAGGTAGTTTGATTTATCGGATTAAATAGCAGAATTACTAGTTGTGGACTCTGTGATGTTAATCTTGTAAATTAATAACTTGGGAAAATTTCTAATCCATCTTTAAAGATTAAATTTATCTTTTATGGTTCAAATATTTATCCTGATCTATTTTCATCCTAAGGCCTAACTTCAACACCACTATCTTATCTTTATCTTATTTTCTTTATTTTATTTCATAAAATATCTTTCCAAAAATCCATGTTTTCCTCTCTTATTAATTTATAAATCTAGATATTGAATTAATAATATTCCTCGTGAGTTCGACACTCTTACTCCTATTTACTATATTACTTGAGCGACTAGTGCACTTGCTAGCAAATTTTATTGTTACAAATCATACGCATTAAGCTTTTGGCGCCGTTGCCGGGGAATATTTTATTAATTAATTTTTTATTTTTATGAATTATTAAGAGATGTAAATAAATTGTAAATAATTCTTTATAAATATGTATTAATTGTTTTAATTATTTTTTGTGAATAAACTAACACTTTTCTTTTGCAGATAAAGGTCACGACAGTTTTTTAAATTGTCGATTTTCGGCTTAAAATTCTGTCGCCGTCTGATGGTTTTACGACCGAGATTGATTTTTGTCGGCTTTACTGGTTTTACGGCTCGCAATATCGATTGAAATTTAATCTTCTGTTTTACGGCCGTAATTTTATCCGAACGTTATTTTACGCCATGGATTTGATTTCGTTTTGGCCAAAGTGGTTTGTTCTATTTGATTTGATTTCGTTGTTTTATGGCCGTAAAAAAAATCGACTCAATTCACTTTCGGCCGTAATAATTCAATTTTCGACATTTGAGTTGGGGTAATATTCTCAAGTTTCATTCGACTTTATTTCGGCCGAAATCCTGTTTTGCTTTACGGCCAATCTTGTTGACTTCATCTCGGCCGATGTGACCTCATTTCATCTTAATTGACAATTTTTATCTTTACGGTCGAGATTCACCTCATCCGGATCAAATTGAATTCTCTTGTGATATGATTGATTAAGCTTGCAGACGAGAATTTAATCTTCTTTACGGCCGAGAATGATCTCATGTTTTCTCTTTACGGCCGAGAATGATCTCAGGGTTTTGCGGCCGTAAAATTTCTGAACATTTGTTTTTACGCCATATTATGACTTTTTCGGCAAATTTATTTGTGACTTTTTCTTTCTCGGCCATCAACGATCACGTTCAACTTAATTCTCATTGTTTTACGGCCGATATGAATTATCCTCTTCCTCGGCCGTAATGAGTCATTTTGTCGACGTTTCGTTCGATTTTTATTTCGGCCGAAACCCTGTTCTGTTTTACGATCAAAGGTTGTCAACTTCAGTTCTTTACGCCTAGGATTTTATATGTGAGGAGTTGATTGCCGAAATGATTCATCGTTGTGTTAATTTTTACGACGTTGTTTCGACCATAAGCCAACAAGTTTTACGCCTTCACGTTGAATCCCTTTCAACACTGTTTTATGATTTTTACGGACGAACGAGCCTCGGATTACTAATTTAATTTCGGCCGTAAATCTATTTCTGTACTACGGCCGATCAATCTTATTTCCTCTCTGAAAATAATTTTTTTATTATGTCTGATTATTAACTCTACGACCGCAAATTAGTTCAGACTTATTTTGTACCGTTTGTTACATCATCATAAATTCTTTCGGTCGATATTAATATTTGGTATTTGTATTGGTTTGAAGAACTTCCGTTTGCGGCCGTAATTAGGTTTCTGAAAAGTTCCTCTCGAAAATTAATTTTAATGACGAATTTTCAATTCTATCAGGACGAAAGACTTTATTTGTTAAAATCTCATTTTTTTCGTGACCTATTATCTGTATTTCTTCCTTCTTGTTTATATTTTTATTTTATTTTATTCTTTTATCTTACTGAAAATTGGTTGTTGCAGGTACTAATTGAAAATTAAATCACAACCAATCCTTGAATCTTCTGATAAGCGCACTAGGAGTTCAAATCCACTGTTGGAATTTGATCCTGAAATTGAAAGAACCTATCGTCGATTACGAAGAAATATAAGAAAAATGGCGGAGCAAGCACGCGACAATAAGAGACTGGAGCAACAAAATGAACTGGTTCCACCACATAATAATCGGCGAGAAGATGAAGCAGAGCTTTCTATGAGAGAATATGTCTCGACCAGATACAGTGATCGAGAATCATGCATCGTGCTGCCTAATATTAACGCAAATAATTTTGAGATAAATTCCGCAATCGTGAGGATGATACAAGCATCCCAATTTGAAGGAGGATTTCATGAAGACCCCATGATCACCTTGACAAATTTCTTGCTACTCTGAGCACCTTTAGAAATAATAATGTTTCTTCTGAAGTTATTCGTTTATTATTATTTCCTCAATCTTTACGTGACAAAGCTTCCACTTGGTTTAAAACTTTGCCTGCAGGATCGATTCACTCATGGTTGGAGCTGGTAGAAAAATATGTTGGAAAATATTGCCCACCACAAAAAGCAGGCAAATATCGAAGGGAGCTGAGGGCATTTGTTCAAGACGATAACGAGACGTTATATGAGGCCTGGGAACGATATAAGGAATTGCTGGCCAGAGTTCCTGATAATAGAATTCCAAAGTGGCAAGTGATGGAAGATTTCTACCATGGATTGCGAGCTGCAGATCAAGATAAGCTCGACCAATCAGCAGGAGGGACAGTGCTAGGATCTAAACGTCTTAGTGAGATACAAGATATTATTGAAACTGTAGCCCTCAAGTCAAGTCAAGAAAGGAGACCATCTCGCCGAACTCATGATGTACATGCTACACAAGGAATACAATCTTCAGAAATAGTGGCTCAGCTGGAGTCACTTAATCAAAAATTCGAGCAGATGATGTCACTAATGGGAAATTCTAGCAATTATAGCCCTACAGGTAACACTTCAGATTCAAATCAAATTGAAAATGCTAACTTTATTTCCAATCCATTTTACAGGAACAACGATTATGGTTGGAGACATAATCCGAAATTTGCCTATAATCAGAATCAAGGCCAATCTTCTGGTCCATCAAAAGATTATATACTGAAAAGGCAACCTGATACTCCCCAATATCAATCATCAAATCATATGCAGGAGATGATGACACAGATCATAGACACAATGCAAGCGCTGCAAAAGAATATGGAATCTAGAGCCACGAATCAGGATGCATCAATTCGAAATTTAGAAAGACAACTGGGCCAGATGGTGGCACAATTGACTGGACGTACACCGGGCTCTCTCCCAAGCAACACAAAGAAAAATCCAAGAGGAGAAGAGCAAAATAAGCCTTGATTTTCATTAGAACTAAGTCAAGCTGACGACTATAAATCAGAACTATTTCTATCCTTTTTATTTATTTATTTATTTATTTATTTTATTTTTAGATTAGTCTAATTAGTTGTTAATTAATATCTTAGTTTTGGTGATAGTTTTATTTTTAATTTTAATTAGGCATTTTATTTTTATTTTATATCGAGTCATCTAATCGATATTTCTTTCTGTACACTGAGCGGAATTCGGATAATCATACGTCGACCGAGGAATGCACCATGCATGGGAAATACAAGGCGAAACGACAAGATTACGCCATGTTCCTCGTTACGGTCGAGAATCACCTCGATGACCACGCCGTAAAGATTCCAATGGACATAACAAGACAAGCTGCCACCCTCGTTACGCCCTGCCACCATTCCGTTACGGCCGAGATGTCACACCAGCAGACCACGGACGTGCCTTGGAAATCGTCAAGCTCGGACATGACAGGGAGACCACGGACGTGCCTTGGAAAAATGCATGCTTTTACGACCGGATTTGACCCTTCACTGCGAGCTGTCGGAACAGGTATTACCCCCATAAATGCATCTATAAAATCTTACCCCCTTCTCGTATGTTGCAGATCAATCACCGCAGACCGAGGTGCTTCCGCTATCCTTACACCCTTTCTTCGTTACGGCCGAGCCTCAACACCGCGCACCGCCCTCTGTGCATTATGGCCAAGCCTCTACGGCCGAAGTCTCAACGCCGTCACCGCTGCTCCCTTACGCCCAAAGTGCCACGCCTCCAACTCCTTACGGCCGAAGTTCCAGCGCTTCCCGGGTGCGTTATGACCGAGCCACCGCGCACCTACCATCTTCTTTACGGCCGAAGCCACCGCGCACCGCCGCTCTCTTACGGCCAAACTCCAAGGTTATTCATCGACATCTGTTCCTTACGGCCGAGGTTCATCTACTCTTACGACCGAAGTTTCGAGTCACGCCTCCAACTTCTTACGGCCAAACTCCAATCTCCGGCCGAGCTTTACTTATTACGGCTGAAGTTCTTCATCAACCAATTTCTTACGGCCGAGTCACCTCCGACCTTCAGCTCTTCATCGAATACTACGGTCGAAACCTCAGCCGCTTCCACCGAGCTGACACCTTTTCTTTGTTGATTTTTGTCCAGATAAAAATGAGGCGATTTGCTAATATATGGAGGGGACGTCACGAACGACGACATCCAAATGCTCAGTCGGCCCCACAGCCCTCACAATTAATCTCCTACACCGAAGATTATTATTGGACTAAGCCGGAGTATCAAGCTCGATATGAACGGATGTGTGAGATTTGAATTCATGCCACTAGATTTTCAGATACTGAATTGCTGAGGGAGTATAATTTACTTGTAGATATTCATTTATCATTTTCTCAAATTGGACTATTTGACTTTATGCATTCTTAGTGGCCAACTTATGAAGTACTAATTATGGAATTTCTCTCATCCCTGGAAGTCTTTAATTTAGATGGCAGGAACTATGATCAGCCCCGCATTTCATTCCAATTTTATGGGTGGCCATTTACTCTCACTCTAGGAGAGATTAATAATATCTATGGATTTCTCAACCATGGATCTCTTTCTGTACCTGCTGACTTTGATGCAGAAACTTTTTGGAAACAGATAACAGAAGAAGGCCGATTAGTTTGGAACACCGCTAAAGATAGCTCAATTCAGAATCCTGTTATGCGCTACGTCCATCGCATGCTAAGCAATACCATAAGTGGACGCAGTGATAATGATGGTGCCGTCTCAGAAGGAGAATTATATCTCATCCACATCATGCTTCACAGAACTTCCGTTAATGTGGGTGCCTTCCTCATTCGTCGATTTCATCGTCGCACTACTCATCGTGGCGGTAGCATTAATATGGGCGCCCTTCTCACACCTATCGCTCAGCACCTACAACTTGACTTGGATGATCTCGAAGCTGTGCCAGGAAACACTCACCTCACTCGTAGGACCATTCAGGCTATGGGTCTCGTGAAGACCAACAACTCAGGGATCAAAGTTTTTATTTTTAAAGGCCACCATCAGGAGGTGCCCTGCTCAGATCGAGATGCTTTCACGCCGATTAATCCAAATAATTGGCTCCTTTTTAGGCAGGTCATAGCTCCAGTAATCCCACCTGCAGGACCATCTACCTCTGTCGGACAACTACACTAGGATGAACCTTTCTCCTGGTTTGATTCTACTGATTATGCGACAGCCCAACCCTACCTTCAACAGCCACAAGGATTCTAGGCTGCATCACCGGCAGCCTCCCAATATGCCACATCCTTCCATTCACCTTATATGTTGGTGCCTTCTCCGATTCCATCTCCAGCACAAAAGAGCTCTTCTGATTCATCGTTCATACCTTCTACTCCTTATGAGGAACGCGATTCGATGAAAGTATCTGCCCCTTTACAAGAACCTGTGCAGAATCGCTATATAGCACCGGAGCCCACTTTTACTTCAGCCCCAGAGCAGACTTACTATCCACCTCCGCCACCTCAGCCTGATTATGCTTCCATGCAAAACTTATGGGAATCAATGTATGATGAACAACTTCGCCAAGCAAGGGAGTTTCACACTTTTCAAGAAGAACAACTTCGTTAGTCAGGGCAGTTGCACGCTATTCAGGAAGAGCAACTTCGACAAGCACAAGAGTTGACCAACATTCGAGCCGATTTTAGAAATATGGATGATCGTCAGGGTCGCTTCGAATCCCTTCAGAATCAGCATGCGCGCATGACGAGACGCATCCATGAGTATCATATGTGCCAAGGAAATCTTGGCTACCGTCCACCATCGCCACCCCGCAGACAGTAAATCCGGTTGTGTCTTTTCCCTTTTCGTTAATTTTCATTTCTTTAATTTTCCTTTTTATTGCATATGTATCACTTTCCCTTGCTGGCTTAACACTGAGGACAGTGTCTAGTTCAAGCTTGGGGGAGTTTGCATTCCATGCATTGCATGTTTCTTTCTTTTTATTTGCTTATGTTTGCATCTATTTGTAAAAAAAAAAGAAGAAAATCCAAAAAAATTGAAAATTTTGAAAATTTTCTAAAAAATACCATTACATGCATTTATTTTTGCTACCATCTTACAAACTCTTGTCTTACTGTTTTAATTATCTTTTAGTAAAAAGTTCAAAGACATGTTGTTAATTGATGAAATTTAAATGCTTTTCTTTCTTATCACTTGCTATTTTAGTATCAAACTTATGGACTATGTGCCTATGCTAAGTAGAATTATGAATGACAAATCATATTTATGCCTTTTATTAATTTCTTTTAAGTCTTGATTAGTAGTAGCCTTCTTATTGACCATATCAAGTACTTTTTGAGCTTATAAAAAAGAAGGGTTAGTTAAACCCCAACAAATAAATAAATAAAAAAAATGAATGAATAAAGTTATGTGTAAGTACAAAAGAGTTATCCGGAACCAAGATGTGTTCGGGTAATTAGATCCGTAGGGGTTCATGCCTGGCGACCTAAGGGCAACTGCTCTGAGATCCGTCGATCGAAAACCTGCTACATGGATCATCTTGTGGAATATGGAGAAGCACATGAGTATTGAATCATGGCTAAGTTCGAACTCTTCATTCAGAACCTTGGTTGTTCGGGCAAGTAAACTCGAGGGGTGCTTTATCACCTGTTGCCCTAAGGCCATCTGGTCTGGGAGTCATTAGTCCAAAGCCCGCTACATGGACTTCCTTGTGCAATCCTGCTTGAAGATTAGAACTTTTAAAATAATTAAAAATAAAGTTGAAAAATGAAAAGAAAAAGTTTTAAGCTCAATTAGTACTTATGTGTTCAATGTTAATGCTATTATTTGACAGACAATTTATTTTTCTGCAAGGCTGAATTTGAGATTGTTTAAATTTGTGTAGCATTCAGAACATCTATGAAGCTAAGTACATGAAAAATGGTGAGATACTGAGTAGCAGGTGTGTAGAAGAATTTTGTGAGAAAATTAGTCAGTTGACAATGTGGAGGCTATGATGGAACTTTCATATTAATGCATCTTAATTTTAATCTTATCTGACGAATACCAGTTTGTGGGACTTTAGGTTTGATTAAATTTAAGGTAGTTTGATTTACCGGATTAAATAGCAGAATTACCAATTTATGGACTCTGTGATGTTAATCTTGTAAATTAATAACTTGAGAAAATTTCTAATACATCTTTAAAGACTAAATTTATCTTTTATGGTTCAAATATTTATCCTGATCTATTTTCAACTTAAGGCCTAACTTCAACACCACTATCTTATCTTTATCTTATTTTCTTTATTTTATTTCATAAAACATCTTTCCAAAAATCCATGTTTTCCTCTCTTATTAATTTATAAATCCAGATATTGAATTAATAATATTCCTCGTGGGTTCGACACTCTTACTCCTATTTACTATATTACTTGAGCGACTAGTGCACTTGATAGCAAATTTTATTGTTACAAATCATACGCATTAAGTTTTTGGCGCCGTTGCCGGGGAATATTTTATTAATTAATTTCTGATTTTTATGAATTATTAAGAGATGTAAATAAATTGTAAATAATTCTTTATAAATATGTATTAATTGTTTTAATTATTTTTTGTGAATAAACTAACACTTTTCTTTTGCAGATAAAGGTCACGACAATTTTTTAAATTGTCGATTTTCGGCTTAAAATTCTGTCGCCGTCTGATGGTTTTACGATCGAGATTGATTTTTGTCGGCTTTACTGGTTTTACGGCTCGCAATATCGATTGAAATTTAATCTTCTGTTTTACGGCCGTAATTTTATCCGAACGTTGTTTTACGCCATGGATTTGATTTCGTTTTGGCCAAAGTGGTTTGTTCTATTTGATTTGATTTCGTTGTTTTATGGCCGTAAAAAAAAGTTGACTCAATTCACTTTCGGCCGTAATAATTCAATTTTCAACATTTGAGTTGGGGTAATATTCTCAAGTTTCATTCGACTTTATTTCGGCCGAAACCCTGTTTTGGTTTACAGCCAATCTTGTTGACTTCATCTCGGCCGATGTGACCTCATTTCATCTTAATTGACAATTTTTATCTTTACGGTCGAGATTCACCTCATCCGGATCAAATTGAATTCTCTTGTGATATGATTGATTAAGCTTGCAGACGAGAATTTAATCTTCTTTACGGCCGAGAATGATCTCATGTTTTCTCTTTACGACCGAGAATGATCTCAGGGTTTTGCGGCCGTAAAATTTCTGAACATTTGTTTTTACGCCATATTATGACCTTTTCGGCCAATTTATTTGTGACTTTTTCTTTCTCGGCCATCAACGATCACGTTCGACTTAATTCTCATTGTTTTACGGCCGATATGAATTATCCTCTTCCTCGGCCGTAATGAGTCATTTTGTCGACGTTTCGTTCGATTTTTATTTCGTTCAATTTTTATTTCGTTTGTTTTACGGCCGTAATGACTTTTTCGTTTCGTTCGATTTTTATTTCGTTTCGTTCGACCTCGTCCCGGCAGATCTGCCCGCCGCCGACAACATCTGTGCCTCGACGACCCCGTCCGACCTCGTTCCGGTAGATCTACCGCCGCTGACGAGATCTGCGCCTCAGCGACCGCGTCCGACCGACCCCCTATCTCTCTTCTTCTCTCTCCTCTTTGTTTCGCTCTCTCCGCTCCTCTCACGACGGCACCCCGCCGCACGACCGGAGACCTCCACGACGGCCAGATCTGCGCATCAGGGGGCCACATCCAACCGTCACTGACCGGATCTACGCATAGCCGACCTCGCGCAGCGCCAACTCCCTTCGCCAACCTTGCTCTCTTGCCGCCGCACTGACACCGACCCTCCCACGCTGTAATTAATTGTTAATCAACAATGTAATTAAGTGTTAGTCATTCTGTAATTAATTATAATTTGCATAGTGTAATTTATTGTGTTGCTTAAGACTAAGCATTTAAACAGGCTAGAACTTTTCCGTTTTAGCAGTTTATGCTCTCTAATATTATGAAGCAGGCAATTAACGTTGATGCAACACATCTCAGTTTATACTAGCGTAAAATCCCACGCATGCCGGCACCGAAAATGAATGTAATGTAATTTATTAGCAATCTGTGATAGAAAAGATACATAATTTGAAGTTGAGATTGAATTCGGAGTGATAATCGGAGGTCCGCACAAAGAATGAACAATCAATTCGCGTGAGGGGTTTGGCAGCCGAGCTCGGTCAAATGTGAGGAGTTTCAACGATTGAGCTCGAAGGTGGTGCTCGGCACCTGGAAGGCGGACTTGGCGACACTAGGAGCGCGTGAGGGCCATGATTAACAAATAATTACAAAAATAACATCGTTTAACCAATTACAAGTTCTAACACAAATTAGATTGTCCATTGCAATGTGATTAACACTACTTATAGAGTGATTACATAGTGATTAATCCATAGATTTTACATGTTGAGAAATAAGCTATCGAACAACTCATCGTTCTCAACAAAAATTTTACACTGAGTGTAACCAATCACACTATCACCAAGGATTAACAGATAATATGGATTAACGAGCTTGGCGTCGGGGGGAAATGCGAGCTCGACGGCGGCGGGGTGGGCGAACTCGATGACGGTGGGGCAGGCAGGCTCGATGGCGGCGGGGCACGAGCTCGGCATGAAGGGGCGGCGGCGGGGGTCACGGCGTGTGGGGTCGACGGCGGGGCGTTTGAACTCAGCGGCGACAGGGCGACGCTCGGCGTGAGTCGTGTTGCGGCGCTCGGTGTGCTTGCGGCGTGAGGGGGTGGTGGCGTGCGAGAGCGACAGGGCAGGCAGGCGGCGGCGTATGAGAGCGGCAGGGCGGGCGGGCGGGCGGCGGCGTGTGAGAGTGGCAGGGCATGTGGGTGGCGGCGTGCGGGAGCAGCATGGCGGGCGGGCGGTGGCGTGCGAGAGCAGGGCAGGGGCGGCGGCCTCCGACGACTTCTCGGAGGTGAAGAGATCCTGGAGGCGGGGAATATGGAGGCGAGGACAAAAGGTCAGACCGAGTACAAAAGTGGAAAACGCGAAAGAAGAGGGGGAAAGCACTTTATTTCGGCGGCGGCGGCGATCACTGAGGCTTTAGATCTCGTCGGCTCCGTGCGGATGAGGTCGGCATCCATCAGATCTGGTCAAACAAGGCCGCCGAGGACCGGATTTGGTTGGCGTCCGTCAGATCCCGCCGTTCGTCCGTCAGATCTGGTGAATCGGTCGGCGGTGGTGCACGATAGTGGATCTGGTGGTCGGTGAGAGGAGGTCGCGCCGCATCGAGAGGTCACCGGTGAGAGGAGGCGAGCGCCGCGGAGAGGTCGCCGGTGAGGAGATCGCACAGCGTCGAGAGGTTGCCGGTGAGAGGTGAGATCTCGACGGCGGCCGTCAGATCGACACGGACACAGTCATCGAAGCCCAAATATCGTTAGCTTCGTGCGAATCTAGGCGGACTAGGTCGCTGAGGACCCGATCCGGTCAGCGTCGGACCAGATCTAGTCGGCGTCCGTCAGATCTGGTCGGCATCCGTCAGATCTGGTCGGACCTGGTCGGAGAACACGAGATCTCGCCGGCGGTCGCACTCGCGCAGATCTGGGATGATCCACTCGAGCAGATCGTGGATGCGATCGTACTCGCCGGCGGTCGCATTCGCCGACGCACTCGCCGACGGAGCGAGAGAGCGAGATGGCGACAGAGGTGAGAGAGAGAGAGCGAGTAAAATGATGAAAAAATTTTTAACCTCGCTTTTTTACTCATCCCCACCAGATCGAACCGACATTCGAATGAACCGACAATTTTTCATGGTGAACCGCGCTCGATTGCTCGTTCACTGTAAAAAATTTCTATTTTATCGGCGCCCGTCCGATTTGGATCGGACGGGCACCTTGCAATGGAGGGAGTGTCCCCCATTTAAGTTGGAGCGACGCCCATTATTACTTGTCTTGTTAATAGTGCCCCTTCAAAGAAAATATTGATCGTTGGGCATCCAATTGAAAAAATAATAATTTAAAATATTGATTCCCTCACAAAATATTTGTGGACAAAATTGACTCATAGGATCTTTTCTCAACTGATCAGGCATGCATTCAACACTATCAACTGATATATGAAATGGAACAAAGAAGTAAACATGAACCTAGCAGTCCATTTGTTCGTTAACCTTCTATCTTGTAAACTAGCGAACTGATATGGAAATCGAATTCCTCCGCCTCCTCTGCGCCTTCTTCGCCTGCGTGGCCACCATGGGATTCTGTTGCCTCCGCCTCCTCTGCGCCTTCTTCGCCTGCGTGGCCACCATGGGATTCTGTTGCCCCATGTCGTGGACCTCGCCAGTGATCTTCATCATCTTGGTCAGCTTCTTCCACCTGCTGCTCGAGGCGGATGATGATTCCAACGAAGGCATCTAGCTCTCTGAGATGTGGCCCGGAGCACGGCGAGTGTTGCGGCGGGAGAGGGGGCGGTTCAGTAGACCAGTCCTTCCCAACAAAATGTCATCTGAACCGCGCATAAATGGATCGATTGTCCATTTTCAATCAAGTGGTCGTACGAGTAGGGAGGTAAATCCTCACCAACATTAAATTTATTATAAAATATAATATTTTAAAATGGATTTAATGGGATTCTCCCCTCATCCACGCTCGTCGGATGGAGATCCAACGGGCGCGGACGATGAGCGCGGTTCAGGGGGTTAAAAAATCGCTCGAACCGATCGAACCGTCCCTCCTCTCCCTCTCCATCTCCCTCTCTCTTCTCCCTCCCTCTTTCCCTCTCCCTCTCCGGCGGCTTTCCCGCTCCCTCTCCCTCTCCCTCTCCCTCTCTCTTCTCTCGGCGGCTTTCCCGTTCCCTCCCCCTCTCTCGCGATGGCCGCCCGACGGTCGATCTAGCTGCGGGCGGCCGGATCTGGCCGCCCGACGGCCGATCTAGCGTTGGCGGCCGGATCTAGCCGCCCGATGGCCGATCTAACGTTGGCGGCCGGATCTGACCGCTCGACGTCCGATCTGACGCGGGCGAACGGATCTGGCCGCCCAACGGCCGATCTGGCACGGGCGGCTAGATCCGGCCGCTCGACGTTCGATCTGGCACGGGCAGTCGGATCTGGCTGCGGGCGGTCGGATCTAGCTGCACATCGATCGGATCTGGCCGTAGATCGGCCGATCTAGCTGCGTCATCGTCCGTCCGTGCCGAGATCACCATTTGTACCGAATCGCCATTCGCGCTGAGATCGCCGTCGCGACGATAGAAATCGGTGGATCGACCCTACTGCCCTGAGGTCTCTTTCTCGGCCTCAACTCCGGCGCAAATGGCTGCTGGGATCGCGGCAGCCTCCACTGTACCTCTCCACTCTCTCATCGTCCTTGCCATATCGTCATCGTCCCCGTCGCTCATCGTCGTCCACGTCGCCCCTGCCTCGAACGTCGACGAACACAACAAAACCCTCATGGATTTTTTTTCACCGCGAACCAACGATTCCATTGCTCTGAACCGCACGGTCTACCCCTGAACCATGCTCACCATCCGCGGTCGTCGAATCTCCACGGATGGGGGGAGGGGGTTCCTCCCCCCTTACAGGGGGGAGGACCCCAATTAAATCTTTTTAAAATAGTCGAACTTTGCTGGCAGCAGTGGGATGAGAAATCTTACCATGATTTCGCTTTATTTTCTTGGATCAGACTTGTCTGATGAGTAGGGCTAAAAATAAGTCGAGCCATTCGTAAACAACTCGTGGCTCGACCTATTTTTAACCTAATTCGACTCGACTTATAATCAAAATAGAGGTTAAAATATTAAATAAAACTTATTTTCTTAAAGAGGCTTAGTCTCTTAATAATTGGCCTAACTTTATAGCTTATCAGTCCAAGATTTATTAATATATTATATTAAATATATATAATTTTTAATCCTTCATATTTTAAATCTTCAATTTTGAGTTCAATATTACTATTTTTATTATATGTTTAGAAAAAAATATATTAGTGGTGTCTCTTTTATTTAGTTTATATATATTATTTCTTTAATAAATAAGATTTATTATATTTAATCTAGTCGATCATAAAAAATATGTTTGGCTTAACAGACTAATAAGTTAGGTCAGGCATTAAAAGTTAATCAAACAAGTCAGGCTAAGTTTATATTCATGACTTATTACAGGATATATGTCAGGTTTAAATACTTTTATTTTACAACAGACTTGGCCTATTTATGTGGAAGCTTAGTTCGGCCTAACTCGTGTCCAACTCTACTAGCAGGAGAATAGGAAGGAAGCCTCCAACAATTTACATTTAAAAAAGGAAGTGCAAAATAGAGTAGCAGCTCAGACTGCTTCATGTTGGTCTGGCACGTCACGGACATGTCTGTGTCGTGTCCGTGTCATTTCTTGTTGTGTCGTCCATTTGCACTATGGGCATAACATGATTCGGGCACCATCGATACGGATCCGACACGACAAGGCTCGTTTTGGTACAAGTTTTTTTTTGTGCACCAACACGGACCGCACACAAACACGACCTGCTCTAAAATCACATGTTCCATGTTATTTATTTGAACAAAACTCACGATTTAACAATATGAACACGGACGACAAGCCCGTCTCAAGGGAAAAGTTAGTAAAGCAAGTGCTTTAAGCCTCTCCATATTTAAAGCCTCTTAAATCCTAATATATATAGATTGATATTAAGTTATTGATAATCCATTGATGATGATTATAACTGTGATGTTTAGTTTAAATTAGTCTCCTTATCATCTAGCATTAATTGTGTATTTAAATTGTAACTAATTCATAATAATTATATTTTTTTTAATATTTGATATTATTTTCAACAATCAACAGCTAGTTTTGCTGTTAATGAATGTGAATATCATTCTTTAAGAATTAGTAAAAAACTAGTATAAAGTAATTATTTGTTTAATTAATAGGCTTATATTTTTTAAGTAAAATTAATATTTTAAAAAATAAAATATTTTTTATTTTGATTATGATTTAGGCCTCATACTTTCTTGAGCCGGGCTTGACGAACGATTTTGAAAAAGTGAACACAAGCGTAAAGAGAACAACACAGACCATGTTTAAAAGAATGTGGATCGTGTTTAAACCTTATAAGAGCCCGTCGAATCCCATCTTCTCTTCATTCAAACTCCCTCACGGCCTCGGCCTCATCCTCTCCCTCTCTATCTCAATGTCTCTCCTCTCATCTTAGTCTCACGATCACTCTCAATTTCATCTTCTCTCATTGAGCAACTGAGATAGCATTTTCACAATAATCATTGTAGACCCATTTTGAGTGAAAATGCTGCATCTTCGGCATTTGAAATAGGTCTACACAATGAAATACTAAAGAAGTGATGTTGTCTTTTCACTCAAAAGGAGTCTAAACAGCGGTTGTTGTAAGAATGTTATTTCAATTACAAGAACTAAAGATTTTCGATGAACTCTAGTGGGTGTTTGAAAATCCTAAACTCCTACATTTATTATAGAATTGGTTGGTTTGATGCATATACTCAAACACAAGATCAGGAATCCATCTTATAACTTGGCATATAATAAATTAATACTTAACTATCTATACTACTAATATTATAGTCTTATACTAATATGATATTATACTATTATGAATTATACAACTAAGTTATAAGTAATTAGTAATGAGTATATAAGTTGTAACTAAGATAGTTAAGTACTACTTAGTATAATTTAGTTACAACTTAGTATAGAGTAACTTATTTATAGATAGTTAAGCACTAAATTTCTTAGTATAACTTAGTATATAGTAACTTAGTTATAGATAGTTAAGTACTAATTTACCTAGTATAACTGAGTTAGTATACAGTAAATAAGTAGTATATTATATATACTATTATACTACTAATACTATAGTCTTATTCTAATATTATTAATTATACAATAAATTATGTATAATATATATTTATTAAATACTTACCAATTAATTTTATGTATAAGGTTCTAACTTATAACTTATATTCTTCTAACTTATTAGTTATTACTCAATTATTCATTTTCAAATTTATTTATTTAATAATTATGAATTAATGACTTAATTATTATATAATAGTAATTAAAGTAGTCACTAAAGTCATATATTATATATTATAGAATAATTCTAATTATATTATACAAAAAGTAAATTAAAAATTAGAAATTTTGAATTTTAACGGGCAAAAAAAGAGTTGTCACAACTCGGCACAATCCGGTCCAGCCGATGCAAATCATGTCAGGATGAAAATTTTCCTTACTAGCATGACATGGTCCGCAACACGATCAAACACGAATTGATCGATACGAACATGACACGATCCATCTTTTTTTTCCATCTTTAGCTGAGACATCAAGGGGACAAGTAGTGCTTAGTTGTTGACTAATTATCTTTGATTATTCTAACATATTAATATCTTTTGAAGTTGGAATAAAGAATAGAGAATACCGTAGAATGGTTTATTTCTAAAAGAATTATTGTTCATGGGATTAATTCTTTTAATGATAATTTTTTTTGGATGGCCAGCTCTTAGGAAGTGGTGCCAATATTAACGATCTATCCATCGAGCCTAGTTAATCCGATTAGGTCGCCCTGCATCACGTACCTGGTATTAGTAAATGAGCAAGATTTTGAAAATCGGACTGGATCGAGCAAGATTTTGAAAATCGGACTGGATCGGCCGATTCGACCAATTCAACCGCGAACCAGTCCTTGGTCCGGTCCGAATGACCATATAAACTCGGTTTTGGTGAAAAACCAGCGTGGACCGAGAAAAATCCGGAAAACCAGGTTGAACCGAAAATCTGGGTTCAACTCGGTTTTTGCTTTTTTTAATTATAAATGGAAAGAACCTTCTGAAAATAGAAGTTATTGAATAAAGTTTGGAAAGTATTAACATAAGAAAAGATTTGGAGAAGGATTGAAACAAAATTATAGGAGATTTGACAGGAGAAAAAGAAGGAAAGAGTCAAAGTAAAAGAATATGGAAAGGAAATAAACAAATAAAAAATAACAATAAAAGATAAAAAATGAATGGAAATTTAAAAAATAGAAAACATAGAAAAATAGAAGATATTGGGAAAAATAATTAAGTTCAAACAGAAAAAAGAAGAAGAAAATCAAATCTAATTTTAGCTAAAAAAATAAATGCAAATATCATAAATAAATTAGAAAGTAACCTTTTAACTAAAATGCATTAGTGAGTACATCATTAGTTTTATTCTTTTATATAATAATTATGGAAAATTTATTTTTCAAAATATTGAGTAATGGAATGAAAAAAGGAGAGTAGAAAAGGAAGTAAATAAATTAAGGTGAAAACTATTGTAAAAATGAATGGAAAACGTTGAAGGATAACACAATAGACAAAAATGAATTTTAAAAAATATTTATGGGAGGATTAATAAGAAAACAAATGAAAATAAGAAAAGGAAAGTTGGTGAAAAGAAAAGAAACTAAATTAAAGAGAAATTTAAGAGTGTATTATAGTAAAATAAATTAATATTGCATCATTAATAGTATATAATTATAATAATATATTTGTCATTTAATTTTTGTGAATAAACATTAATTTTTAAAAACATATTAAATTATGTTTTCATAGTTGTCATTATTAGTAATTTGTTATTATTTATATGTTATATACTAGCATTTAATGGGGGTCCCCCCTTAGGACCCCCTCCTCCCATCCGCACCCGTCGGATGGACATCCGACGACGGGCACAGAATTTGTGCGTGTTTAGAGGTGAAAACAAACGGTTCAGTTCACCGAAGAAAAAAAGGAGAACTCAGGCGATGACCAATGGGCGACGGCGAAGATGGTGCGGTGACGGCGACCACGGGGCGGCAGTGAAGACCATACGGCTACGTTGCGGCGACGATGACCTTGGGGCGGCGAAGACGACGGCTACCTCGGGACGGCAAAGACGACATCTACCTAGTGGCAACAGTGATCTCGCAACGGTGATCTCGCGGAGGTAATCTCAGCAGGGTGACAAAGATCTCGGCGCGATGGTAACGATCTCGGCAGGACGACAAAGATCTCGGCGACAGTGATCAGTGCGATCTCACAGGGGGACGAAGACTCGGCGTAGCGGCAACAAAGAGGCGATCTGTCTGAGGACGATGATGGACACTGCTGGAGGCGATCTCGCGGAGGATGGAACGGACATTTCGACGATCAAAGGGGAAGGAGGGATCGGGGGATCGGAGTGTGCAGAGGGCGGTGGAAGTGGAGGAATCAAGTGGTCTATGAAAGAAACCAACGAATCGACTTCTCCTCTCATTGGGCTTCGTAGTGCCCCGTCGCCTGAGCTCCCTTTCTTGACCTCCGCTCCAACACAAAAGGCTGCTGGGATATCGCGGCCTTCACCGCACCTCCTGGCTCTGTCATCGTCCTGGTTGTATCGTCATCGTCCCCGTCGCAAAATCGCAGACGATGTTGCCGTCCCCGTCGCGGATCCGCGCTCTTATCATCCCTACCCGAACGTCGAGGAACACCACAAACTGCAATCGACGAATGAACCACAAGATGATGGAGAGGGCACGATGCGCCGACCACCTCATCCCTTACGTCTCGAACCGATGGTTCTTTTGCCCTGAACTGTTCCTTATGTCGCAAACCGCACGCTCTACCCCCCAACCACGCTCACCATTTGTGGTCGTCGAATCTCCATCCGATGGGCGTAGATGGAGAAGGGAGTCCTCCCCCTGGACCCCATTAAATCTTATATACTATTACTTGTGATAATTTATAGTTAAAGATTATTAGATAATAATACTATTTTAATAAAAAAACTAATTTAATCCGGTTGAATCCGATTGGACCGATCAAATCGTAACTTAATTAGTCTTTCAATCTAGTTATGAAAATATTATAAGTGAGACTTTTAAGAAGAATTTTTTCCATTCACTAAGACTCAAGTTTAAAATTTTATTTAGACTTACACGAAAAGAAACTGCATATCACTCATCTCAATTCAAGGGTAACGCTAACATTTACTCTCTATCTTTTCGGAAAGATAACCGTTTCTGATTGGTAAAATAAAGTCTTGGTGCACTAGCGTTACGTGTCAAACATGTCTCATCGAAACTGATGGTTTCTACTGAAAAACAAACATGAATTACCAATAGGTGTTGGGGCTTCTCACTTACGCAAGGTTGGCTTCTCACTTAAGCTAGGTTTATTTTTTTAAAGAAAAATACTAAATCCTTCTAAAAGTTTAACTTAAAAATTCTTCAAATACTCACAGTCTTCGTTTACTCCAAAAAGTTGATAAAATTACACTTCATTCATGCCGCTGTGTCTAATTTAAGAGGATATAGCATCTCTCTTTTTTCTTTAAAAAAAAATCTCACCTACTATTGTCATGTATGAACTGTCCGCACAGTTTCGATACCCGGACTGGCTATCCGAAAATAAAAACAAACATGAATTGATTTCTCCATCTCCCAACAATATCATTGAGAACTGGCCGAGGAATCAATTGTTAAAAAACTAGTTATGTTGGCTACATATCTGGTCGAGATCTGGGTTCCGATTGCTTTCTTTCTTATGCCCTTAAGCCTGCATATGCAAATTATTATGCATTCGGATTTGAAAGGATTTGTGCCTCACCTTTCATAGAGATTTTAGTGATCTCTACCAGTTGCCTATCGGGTTTGAAATGTCTATTCGAAAATTGAATATTTGAGAGTGATTTCTATCTGTAGATGATGATTGATTTGGAAATCTCTGGTTATCATATTTTGCTGATCGACAGAATCTGTACCCATCGATCTTATCAATTTCATTCGAGACGGTAACATATTTTTTTCTTGTACGAAAGATACGAAAGAATTGACTTTTAGTCAAGTTTCTTCAAACCAAAAAGAAATAAATAGTTTTTTTTAAAGAAGAGCATATTATCTATTAATGTAAGCACCAAAACAAATAACTGTAGTTATAACTTCGAGCACTGTCCTTGCCTCATTGTTACTGCTTCAAATTCCTGGCCATGGCGGAATTCTCAGTCACCCTTCTGTACCTTACACTCCTCTTCTCCATCAAAGGCGGCGCACATGCTACTGACTTCCTTTATAATGGATTCAAAGGAGCGGCCAACATAAGCTTTGATGGTTCCGCTGGTTTCAAACCAAATGGAGCTCTCCAGCTCACGAACGACACTATAGGGCTGATGGGCCACGCCTTCTTCTCCTCTTCGGTGGTCATGCTCCAGAATAACTCTGGCAGGCCAAAAGCTATATCCTTCAGTACCACGTTCGTGTTCGACATCGTCACCGTTTCCGGCGGGGGAGGCAACGGCCTCGCCTTCTTTGCCGCCCCTCAGAAGGCTTTACCAGGAGCTCAGAACGGCAAGTTCCTTGGACTATTTGGGATGAAGAACAATGGAAACTCCTCGAACCATGTATTTGCCATCGAGTTCGACACAGTTAAGGCCCATCGCCCGTTCACTGATCCTAACGACAACCATGTAGGTGTGGATATCAACAGCCTGCAATCGAACGTGACCATGACTGCCGCGTATTTTACGTCCGATCTCAAGAACGTAACAGTGAAACTCAGCGGTGGGCAACCGATCCAGGCATGGGTCGACTACGATGGTGCAAAAGAGATCTTGGATGTTACCATCAGTCCTCTCTCTGTGCCCAAGCCTCAGCGGCCTCTCATAACTTATCATGTCGATTTATCACTATACCTTAAGGAGAACATGTACGTAGGCTTCTCTGCTGCAACTGGAAAGTTCACAAGCTACCATTACATCTTGGGTTGGAGCTTTCGTACAAATGGAGTTGCACGATCTCTGGATATTTCTCTGCTGCCACTTCCTCCTAAGAGTCAAGCCGCAGAATCGCCAGATTCCAAGTCCAGTGTGCTCAAGCTTGCATCTTCAATTACCATCGTTACAATCGTCCTGTTTGCGCGCGGTTGCGATCTCAATCTGGTGGCACATGCATCAGAGAGCTAAGTTGAAGGAGACTCTCGAGGAATGGGAGCTCGATTACCCTCATAGGTTCCCTTATAAAGACCTCTATAAGGCAACAAAGGGATTCAAAGAGACAGATCTTCTTGGCTCAGGTGGTTTCGGCAATGCCTACAAGGGCACACTAAAGCGAACCGGGGAAGTGGCTATAAAGAAGATCTCCAGCAATTCTAGACAGGGCGTGAGAGAGTTCATAGCAGAGGTCGCAAGTTTAGGACGCATGCGGCACAGGCAGTTGGTTCAGCTCCAAGGATGGTGCAAGCGCGACGAGAACTTGCTCCTCGTGTACGAGTTCATGCCCAACGGAAGCCTCGACACGTTCCTGTACGATAACGAGAAGTGCTGGCAACTGAGTTGGACTCACAGGTTCAAGATCCTCAAAGGTATTGCTTCAGGGCTTCTCTACTTGCATGAAGAGTGGGAGCAGCTTGTCGTCCACAGAGACATCAAGTCCAGCAACGTGCTGCTGGACGCCGACATGAACGGCAAACTCGGCGACTTCGGCCTCGCGAAACTGTACGAGCATGGACGAAATCCTGAGACCACACGCGTGGTCGGAACGCTTGGATACATTGCGCCGGAATTGTCGCGCACGGGCAAGGCGACGCCCGGCTCCGACGTGTTTGCTTATGGCGTGCTGCTACTGGAGGTTGCCACAGGAAGGAAACCAATAGATCCTGACGCCTCCGTCCGGGAGTTGGTCTTAATGGATTGGGTGAGGGACTGCAAGGCAAAGGGATTGCTCCTGGAAGCTGCTGACCGGAGGTTGGATGGGTTGTATGCGCCGGAGGAAATGGAACTGGTATTGAACCTGGGACTGGTCTGTTGTCAATCTTCGCCTGATGCGAGGCCGACCATGAGGCAAGTGACGAAGTACCTCAATGGCGATGACAGCCTCAGCGTCGATACATCCCTTGTTTACACGGAAGCTGATCCCTTCGATTTCGCATCAACGATTTCCTGTAACACATCTTATGCATACATTTCATCAGGTTCTATCAGCGGAGGCAGGTGATCAAACGAAGCACCCAAAAAGTAAGAAACTTGCTTTTCATGCATGATATCATTGGTGAACATATATCAGTGGATATGTGCATCTCTCACCATTAAATTTGCCGTTGGCTTCTCAACTTGGATGTAATAACTGATGGAGGAATATGCAGTGATGTAACTACTACTGTATTTTGTTTTTTACTTTTTGTTATTGCCGTGTTTCTTAATAATAATAATGGCAGATATATATTCTGTCGCAGACTTACTCATTGCCTGCAACTCCATGAAATGCACAAATGCATAGTTTTTCAATAATAACACGAGCGCCTCCCCTTGGTATATTAAATAAATTTAAAGATTACAAAATCGCGGAAATAAAGCTTCCCAATATCCCCAAAAGTAAGAGTTTCTGTAATGACCCTCATTATATATCTCTCTCACACTCTAATTAAAATTTGAATTTCAAAATTAAAAAAAATAGTAACAAGAGAGAATCGGTGGACTCCTCGTTCCCCCACTCCTTGCCCCACGTCTCCCACTCCAGAGAGAAGGCAACAGAGGCTATAAGGGGAGAAGTGCGGACGCCTCCGACCTCTTTCGACCCCCACTCAGCCGTCGCCTCTATCTCTCTCTCTCCCCTGCTTCCTCCGGCGACCAATGAACCAACGGACGGACGAATGAGTGCACGAGTGAACAACACCGAGCAAAGGACGATCCGACGAACGAGCTTCCTCACAGTGACCTCTCGACACGTACGTAGGACCGTCACTCTCTCCTCGCGGGACCAGGACGATCGACGGCAGAGAAATCAGCGAATGATACCGCCAGCGACCAGAAAATAAATGAAAAAGGTACCGTAAGTGTAAAATCCCCTAGATGAAGAAATGTTGTCATAAATTTTGATTCCATTATGACCTAGAGATGTTTATCAATGTTTTTCATATTGAAATTATCGGGATTCAACGATCGGAAGCCGGCCGAAATCACAAAAGTCAATCGGCGGTTCTGTTTCGTCTACAGAATCGGTCGACCGATTCAGTAAGGTCGGTCGACCGATTCGTCGAAAACCATGTCGACCAGATTTCCGGTCGATCGATCTCACGCGATGGATCGACTGACCCGATGAAAGTCGTCGAGTCCAATCGTATAAGATAGGTCGACCGATTCCTAAAATGGTCGACCGATCCTGCAATAGCGACCAGTCGAATGATTCACGTCGAACGGTCGACCGATTCTCCAAAATGAAGTAAGAGAATATAACCAATCGACCGGCCCCCTGGACGGTTGACCGATTCCGCAATATCGATCAATCGATCCATTAGTCGGTCGACCGATCCAGAGAGAAAGAATCGTCAATCGTAATGTGAAATGATCGAAATGCCCTTGAGGGGCCAGAATACTTATAATCAATGCTAAACATTCGACTGACCCACTGTAGGCAATGTCCAATATAGTGAAACAAATAACGGACCCTTTGTCCGCAGGAAGGGGACTAGACTTTATCCCCTTCTCTGAATATTGATTCCAAACCCGTCCATGTTAAAGAATATGAGTAAAGTAAAGAAAAAGAATGGGATAGCTATGTGTTGTTCAAAGTAAAGATCAAAGTATTGTATAATAGAGGGGAATGTAGCTGCACTGAGAAAACAGTGTACCTACTAGTATTAACTATCACTGCTCCTGGATCACATGCCCTCTCTCACCTGTGCTCCGAATAAGGATGATACATCGAACACACTCTTTCCCCATGAGGGCATATATGGATTATATTATTTTATACCAGAGGGACAGATAGTTCAGCTGAGGAGACAATGAACCTATAGGTCATCTCCCACATATATTCCCAAAAGGTTATGCCTGGGCATACACTTTCCCTTTCATGGGCACCCTGGCAACATATTGTTTAGAGAGATCTCTAGCTTCCCAACTAACTAAAGTTGGGCTCGTATAGGATAACGAACATCAAGGACCTTATAGTAATGTAAAAAATATAGTACCATTCAGAGCATAACATAGTATATTATTGAATAACAGAGTATGGTAATGAACAAAGTAAAGTAGTGTAAAGTATGGTATTGTACAAGGTATTGTTAAAGTAAAGGATAAAGTATAAAACTGTATATGTATGGTCCATAACCTATAGAGATTAAGGTATTGGAACCAATGAATAAAGTAACTGATTATTGATTATCGTTATCAGTATAGATTTCATCAGATTATCATTTCATCGTCTATGACTCTATGTGTACTGGGCATTAGCTCACGGACATTCCATGTCCCTGCTGTGGGATTTTGCAAGTGAGAACCCTGCATAGGAAAGAAGTGGAAAAATGCAGAGCTTCAGGATGGCGGCACATGACTTGCAACAAAACCACAACTTTTCGCCTTTTAATTCTGCATTTTGAATTATCTGACTTTGTATATATGAGAAACTTGAATTTCTCTTTTCAGCCTTGCATATGTTGATATTTCTTAGAACTATTTGAACTATCTGTGTTTCCTTATTTTTCTTGAATTATCTCATGTCACGTGACATCCTTTGATTTTCAATTATATCTCTTCCGCATTCCCATTTCATTATTACTTCTCTATCATTTCTATTGCCACATGGGTCATATGTTGACTGGTCAAAGTCAAAGTAGTCGTAGGCAGTGTAGCGCTCTCTTGATTAGTCTGACGCCAGCGTGGTGGGAGGGCTGATTTTGGGGGCGTTACAGTTTCAAATCTCTTGGACCTTCGGATAATATCCGAATACCAAAAGAAAAATCTAACGCCATATTAGCCAACCAATTAGTACATTGATTAGCTTTCTATATGCATGATTAACTTGGACTAGTTAGTCTCCATCCATTAATTATAATATATTAACCTTATATTGTAAGGGATGTTTGGTTGTGGAATAAAACAAGAGAATGTAGTATTGTTGGAAAAGTTAGATATATTCCTATTTCGTCTTCTATTTGGTTTGAAAAGACTAAAATTTTAAAATATAATATTTTATAATTAAAGTATTTTATTATAAACCATTATTTAAATAATAATATAAAAATAAAAATATGAAAAATAAAAAATAATTAAATAGTATGCCAATATAGTTATTCTAGCGAGTGAGAAGAATAACTATGTTGTCAATTTGGAATTAAGCATAGCGGTTTCACGATTTTTTAGACATTTTTGAGTAAAATAAAATTTGACCAAGATATCTTGCTTTTAGCAGTTATTGTGAAATTTCACTAAATGTCCTCTAACTTTAACGCTTTTCCAATTCTATCATCTAACTTTACTTTGTAACTAAACTATTCTCCAACTATTAAGTTGTTTCACTAAGTACTCTTTTCGTTTATTATAGGTAGTTCACCGGTCATTTGCTTACATGAAAACCATTAAAAAAATAAAGTAAATATAAAATGCTAAAATAATATTAAAATAAAAATATAACAATTAAATTTTTTTAGGAAAAAAAAAGAGAGAAAGGGGTGTCGCCTCCTCCTCCTCTCTCCGATCACACAAAATCTCGCCGACAAGGGGAGGCAAGTGGGGGTGTGTGTGGCCGGTTGAGGGGGTGGGGGTCGCAAGTGGGCGGAGCGTGCAGAGGGCAAAGGTTGGGGGCAGTCATGAAGACTGCTCGCCAATGGATGGGGTGGAGGTGTTCGCCAGAGGGGGTTGGTCTCAAAGGTTGCTCGTCGATAGGTCGGGGGTCGCGAGCGGGCGGTTGTAGCTTTGCAAGTCGTGAGACTGACGGAGGGGGTGCGATCGCAAAAGGTGCTCACCGGTAGGCCGGGGGGTCACTTCAGGCCGGCGGTCGGGTTCGCATGCACCCCTGAAGGAGCTGGGGCAGGGGGATGACTGGTCAGCGAAGTGGGTGTGGTCGCAAGAGGGGGACTGCAGGACGACGGATGGGGTCACGAGCGGGGGTGCTCGCCGAAGGATCTAGGGGAGGCGGCGGCGGCCAGGGAGGGGTGGTCGTGAAGGTTGCTCGCCTGCAGATGGGATCACAAGCAAGTGCTCACTGAAGGAGCTGGTGTGTGTCACAAAGGCTACCTGAGGAGAGGGGAAGGCTACTTGGCGAGTTCACAAACGAAGGAAGGGGAGGGGGGTAGTGTGTGGGGGGTTACTCAGACGTCTAAGGGTATTTGTCCCTCGAGCTATCACCTTTTCACACAAAAATGCGGTGTTTCTTTTCTGTAAATTATACCATCCACTACAAGAAAATTGGCGATTAGCGACCCAAAATAGGCGACGCTGGGGTGGCGCTATTACGTCTCCGTGGTGAAGAGTGTCTCATTCGCGTCTAGCTAGCGCCGCAAAAGTGAGACGCTGGATATCGGTGGTTACTGGCGTCGCAATAGAGTCAAAGAAAATGAGACACTACTAGCGCCACGTCTTGATGCTATCCCGAGGTTATTAAGACGTGTGGTTTGCGACTGTGCATAGAAGACATGCGTCGCTAAGTCGATGCGCAAGGGGCGCTAGGTTTGAGGCGTGATTCCGACGCCCATGTGTTGCTATTGTAGGCGCTAGGAAGGCGCTGAAGTGATGCAATATAATGGTGTACGCGTCGCCAATGAGACGCGACTATGGCGCTAAGGATGATATATTTAACTCAGCGTCGACAACCTTTACGACGCGAATGGGACGCTATGGAGTCGCTACTTGCAAATTTTTTAAACCCATTCAATCCCCATTTTTCCCCTTCCTAGACCATACAATTATATAATGCATATAAAAATGTATTGATATTCATCACAGGTAATATAAAAGTATCACAGGCATAATATTTAACATAAGAATATGAAAAGTAATAAACCGAACTAACAAACTATATGTATATCTAAATCTATAAGTAACAAAACATTGTTTGTATTCATGGGTTGTTTCTATCCTAGGTTGGAAAGTTATTGTAATCATTCTGAACATTCGACCCAGACGTGCTCGGTCCATGGTCTCGCGGGGATGAATTCTGTGTCGGGATCAATTCCTGAATCGTCTGCAATAGCGGAGCCAACTGTTGCGACAACTGCTTCGACACCTGCTGTGATATCTGCTCCGATAACTGATGTGATAGCTACTGTGATAGCTGCGTCGTGTCAGGTGCAGCGGATGAGCTCGCAGCAGATGGACCGCCTGCATATCCTCCGATCCTTCTAGGTATCTGAGCGGCTGTGCCGAGGCCATGCAAGTATCCCCTCGTGTTATGCCGGCCACCTCCTCCCAAACAGTAGGGTCCTCCACGAAATAGAAAAATCATACAATCATATAATATATAAATTATATATCAAGAATTACAAATTAAAAATATGACAAAACCAACGAAGAAACATTACCTGGTGGCTGAGTACTCGGATCATCTTTATACTTTTTAGTCATTTTTGCATTATAATCATCCTATAAAATTTAAACATTCTGTATTTCAAAAATAGTGCACTAACGTCAACAACTAAATAATCATATCATAAGACTTACCAGAAGCCTACGAGCAGTGGACGTGACTAGGTCGTTTATCTTCCGGCTCTTATGCGTGGCCCCATAGATCACACGAAAGTCTACGGGATCGCATTTTTTCTCCTCCTATAATAAAGTTTCAAATTTGATAACATAAATACAATAAACTTGAGCCATGTGAGAAACACGGGCCACGAACTAACACGGGCCACGGGCTAACACGGACCCCGCTCAACGAGGATGTTGAGCCCTTTATGGGAGGGGGGGGGGAATTACAACGACTTGAGGTCTAAGGACCAAGATGGTCTCATCGAATAGTCTCACATGGACAAAATACGGAGGTGATCATGGGCTTATATGTAGCTACCCCCTTTACCTATCAAGTCGTATTTTAAATTCGTGCGGGCCAATAGGTCCAAAGCGAATAATATCTTGATTGGCCAAGGGGTGTTACAGAATAATTGCAACGACCTGAGGTCTAAGGACCAAGATGGTCTCATTGAATAGTCACACATAGACAAAACACGGAGGTGATCATGGGCTTATATGTAGCTACCCCATTTACCTATCAAGACGCGTTTTAAATTCGTGCGGAGGAATAGGTCCAAAACGAACAATATCTTGATTGGGCCAGGGGGTGTTAAAGAATGGTAACAGAGCCTAACAAGAGACACTTCTTAGCTGTCTCTAATAGAATAGAGTCCATGTGCACACATCATGAACAACCACTGTGCCGTCAAGAAAGGGTCAAGTAAGTTTTTTTGAACCATGATTAGCTATGTAACTAAATTGCAATATAGAATGTAGTGTCTTCAAGGCTATGGATAAAGTAAGGGATGACCTAAATCCTTGAATGATGGAAATAGAATGATTTCATTCATGGTATAAGGAAACACCTAAAGAGGTTATTCCTTTCGTAATAACCAAAGTTTTAAAGAGGTTATTCTGGATAGAATAGCTCAAATACTATGGAGGTTATCCCCTAACGATATATGAATATAATTAGATTATTATTATAGGACGTATCCTTATTTATGCATATTGATACAGATCACATCAAAAATTGACATTTTGCAAAATGTGCCCCGTGGCCCAAGGAGTGGATCCCAACGGGCCAACCAGCAGACTCAAGACTCAATGACAAATGAGCAGCAAACTTAAGATCCTCTATTGAATAATGATCGAAGCAACGAGCATCATGAGGAACAATTGTGACAGGGATCGCCACCACATGGATCACACTCCATCACTGGGAATGATGATCGGAAGGATAGTATTGAGAGATTTCTCAAATTACAGCCCCCTCATTTTGACGGGAAGGGAGACTTTGAGGATGCAGAGAGGTGGTTAGAAGAACTAGAGCAAATTTTTTTAAAAATGGATTGTGGTGAGGATCGCAAGATGATTTATACCACCATAAAGTTAATAGCTGAAGCAAGAGATTGGTGGAAAGCTGCCAAGCTCACAGTGTTCTCTAGTCAGGATTACATCACCTGGGGAGAATTTAAGAAGCGAGGATAGATATATTCCTGCCTACGAGCGAGGCAGAAAGCAGAAGGAGTAACTCATGCTGCAGCAGGGTAGTATGACCATCAAGCAATACCTAACTAAGTTTTTGAACTTGGAGAAGTACTCAACCCTGCGACAAACAGAGTCGGATAGAGTAAAACGTTGGGTTGATGGCCTCGAACCAAGCCTCCGAGAAAGAGTGAAGGGGGGTAACTGTTACCCTTCAATTTGCCGAAGAGTTCACCATCTATTTGGAAGATGGTAATAATACAAGCAACAAGAACCAAAGTCAAACACTTGCCAACCAACAAAACATGCAAAAAGTGTTGAAGGTTTCGGAGGATAAGCAAATTGCAAACAATCGAGATCAAGATCGATCTCAAAAAAGAAATAAATCATCTGAGGAGGAAGATCAAGATGAACCATTTGTGGGGTCTAAGAAACAATGGCGGATTAGAGAGTTTTGTCCTTATTTACATTTGGGTGAATGCTATCGTAAAACTGGAGCTTGTTTCAATTGCGGGAAACAATGACATGTTGCTCAGCATTGTTCAGAACCAAAGAGAAATCAATAAAGAAAAATGGCGAGATTCCTACTCTATTGATGAGGTATAGTTATAAAATGAATGATAGACAATTGGAATGGGGTTCGTAATGATGACAATTGATACTGAACACGAATGTTTCTTTAATGGACTTATTAATTAAATTTTAGATTGGTCAAATTCTCTTTCATAAAATTTGAGGATAAATTTATTTTTAAGGAGACTATTATGTAACACCCCACGATTTTACCTAGGGTAATATAATAATTTTATAATTTAATTAGAGTGTTTGATGGATTGAAGGAAATTAAATTCTATTGAGAGTAGGAATCATAATTAGATTGAGATTAGGAATTTCAATTTGATTTGAAGTCTAAAAGAATGTTTAATGGATATATGACTTTCCAATAAGATAGGATTGAAAGTCTCATGTCTTAAAAATATTTCAGTCATAAAAATAATATTTATTATTATTTTAATCCAAAAATTAAATGATAAAATATTATGAAATAAAATAATTTTGAAAATAAAGAAAAATATTGGGGAGGAATTAAATTGGAGGTAAGATTTATTATATGATTATTTAATTAATTTCAGAATTTATTTAAATAAGAATACATGTGAATTAGTTAAAGAGATTTAATTAGAGGATTAAATTTGAAAAGGATTAGACATTGTAGTTGGATTATGATTAAAATTGATAAATTCTATAAATAAAGATATTAGGCCGGGCATCTCCATAGTACGAAAGTTATTTTTTTCCCTTCTCCGTACATACACCTTCAACGTTCTCTTTTCGGTGACGTTGAACACGGCACAATCGGAAGGGATATTAACGCTTGGAGCCGTCGGCGAGAGAGACGAAAAGCGATTCGACGATAGACGAAAGACAGCAACGTCAGCGCAGGTATCCTATTCGTTCTTTTACAACGTGTTGATTTTACATCACGTTCGTTACACCTAGTCCAATTAGTCTGATGCAATGCAAACCTCATTGGAGGTCAACAATCATTATGGCCGTATCTTGCCAACCAAAATAAGAGAGAGGTTAGTGGGAGGAGAGAGAGAGAGGAAAAAGAAAAGTAATATCTGAGGCCAAGAAAAAAAGAAAACGTGTGGATAAGAAAGAAAAAGAAAAAAATTGAAGACGCGTGAAGTGGAGGAATTGAGAGAAAGAAGAAAATGTTTTCTTCTTTGGTTTATGATTTTCTTTTTATAAAATGTTCATTTATTGAATTTCTCGATCAGAAAAAAGAAATAATAGAGGAAAAGAATTAAAAATAATAGCGGGTCAAAATTCGGCATTGGTGTAATCAATTGACGATCAGAAATAGAGCTAATTTTTCAACCAGCTTGAGGTACGTACGGGGATCCTCATAACGTCAGTTTTTCTGCGACATGGACCCTGAACTCTTCTCTATTTTATAGAAATTACATTATATATTATTTACATCTATTAGATACTATGTGACATAAATAGGATGATTAAAAGTTATCGAAAACATAATTTTCTGATGACGATAGAACTCGGCTCGGGGTTATGTTGTGCCCAACTCGAGTTCAATAGAATTCGGACTGAATCATAGTAGGAAATCGGACCGAGTTCCATGAACTTGATCCGGGTTCCCATAGGCGTGGCTTGGGTTCTTTTACCCGAGTGCGACCGAGATTATATCATAGAACTGAACCGGATTTCGACTTATTCGGCTCGGATTTCGAAGACTCATTGATAATGGATTGGAACCGAGCCAATATGACCCGGGATCTTATATGAAAATTGGAGAAAATAAAATAGATGAACCGGCTAGAGTTTGTCCTAACGCGAGCCAGATTTTAAGAGTTTAAAATATATTTTTAAATAATTGTGATTAATTGTATTGGTTAATAGCATTGATTGTTCCTGACTATGTATTGATATGTAATGGTCAATTGGTTGTGATTGTTGTGTTGATTAATGTTAATCAGTTATAATTGTAATATGCTAATTAATAATAATTGATTATGGATTAATGACCTATTGTTCAATTGGCATAAATTGATAGATAATGGAATTATTAATATTGGTTGTGCATCGTCTAAGTGATGATATGAAAAATTGCTATTATGGAATTGTAAATTCTTAATTGAGGTTGTTATAGTCGATGGAGGCCGTTATGATCGATAGAGGCCCTCGTGATCGATAGAGATCCTTGTGATCGATTGAGGCCCATTGGGTCGATAGAGGCTCATGGAGTCTATTGTTGATGCATCATAGAGGCCCTTATGGTCGATTGAGCCTTTTATGATCAATGGAGGCTCATGGAGTCGATTGTAAATGCATAGTAGTTAATGGAGACCGGTAATGGAGACTCTCGTGGTCAATTGAGGCCTTTATGGTCGATGGAGGCCATCGTGGTCGATAGAAATCCTTGTGATCGATGGAGGCCCACTGTGGTCGATGGAGACATTTATGGTCGATGGATGTTTTCTTAATTGAATTGAATTGTTCATTGAATTGTATCATTGATTGAATTGTGCCATAGTGGCTGATTGATAATTGAATTGCTCCCTAGTGGACGATGAAAAATTGAATAGATAAATTGTTAATAGAAATGATAATTGATAATTGTTTATTGTGGCATTCACCGACTTATGGTCAATTGATAATTGATTTAAGATAATTGAATCGAATTGAATGGATATTGGATAGTTACTATGATTGGTCAAATGATTTATGATTTATTGATTATTGTTAAATATTATCTATTCTTACCAATTATATATTGTTATGGATAATTGTTATTTGTAGTATTGGTATCGATATTGACCATGGTTCATATAGTTATTTTTATGGGTGACCCTACGTATTGAGTTATCTCATTGGGCTTTGCCCCTATATTTGGATCCATACAGGTGATGACGATGGCGATGGTGATGATTGGTGGCTCCTCTAACGAGTGACATGCACATGGATATAGGGTCCATTATTATATAAATGTGGATTCTAACCCACAGGTTATTGGACATTGTATAAATAGCTTTCGCATATTGTAATAGAATATTATAAATTAGTCTTTCGCTTATGTAAATTAGTTTGTTGACTGATCAAAGTCAGGGTATAGAATTGAGTGGCGTTGCCGAGATAGCCTTTTGGGCAGGCAAAAGAAAAAAAAATTTTGGGGCGTTACAAGAATAGTCTACTCCTCACCTTGCATGATGTCCACCATTCATCCTTAGTTCTTTTCGATGGATACTTAGTGTAGTACAGTTGTTGTGCTTGTTCCGTCAATATGAATGGATCGTATGACTGAAGCCTCGACCGAGGGTTAATATCCATCAATTTAAACTTTTGATCGATCCGAACTCCTTTCTCTGGATCGAACCAACGGCATTTTAGCACCACAACTTTGTTAGATTTTTTCAAATAAAATAATTCTATGATGTTTTCTATAACACCGTAGTAATCAAAGTCGTTGTCCCCGTACATGCTTCCTAGAACACATATGCCGTTATTAATAGTTGAACGTTGTCGGCTATATTTTTTTGTATGGAAATGATATCCTTTGACTATGACACCGAAGTAGCTAAGAACTTATTTCTTCGGACCATAACCGAGATCTCGTATTTTTTTCTATTTGACTGAGCCACTAATAACCTACAAGAAAATTAACTAAAAACTTTAGTAAAAGTTACGAACTTATAACAATTAAGAACAAGCTGAAAGATTTCTCACTTCACATCTCAACCAAACGACAAAATGTTCGTTTAGGGTTTAGGGTTTAGGGTTTAGGATTTAGAACGATGCATCGAATTCTCCAATGGCAAAAACATCCTATGACAATCAAACCAGCAAACTTTCATATAATTTTTCAAATAAAATGATTTTGTATTCTTTCCACATATGGGACAAGCAAGTTTTTTTTTGTGCTCCAACCACTCAATATTCCATATGGTGGAAAATCACTTATGGTCCACATTAATGCGGCTCTCATAATTGAAATTTTGCTTTTTAAATTTGTCATAGGTAATCACGTCATCTTCTCACAACATCTTGAGTCCATCAATAAAAAATCTTAAATAAACATCTAAACTTTTACCAAGAGATCGAGGACCCGGGATCATATAGGTAAGCAATATATTCTCTTGCCTCATACACATGCTTGGAGGCAAATTATAAGGTGTCACAAAAACGTGTCAACATGAATAAGCAGTACTTGATGAGCCAAATGGGTTGAAGCCATTAGTGCAAAGTCCTAATCTAATATTGCATGATTCTATAGAAAAAGCCGGATGAAATGCATCAAATCGTCTCCATGCCTCCGCATCCGAAGGATGTGTAATTGAATGAATCTTGATCTTCACGTGCTCCTTCTCTATGCCATCTCATAAATGATGCAGCTTTTTATAAAAAAATAGTCGTTATAATCTTGGAACAATCGAAAGTATCTAAATATTGCATTTGCCACATTATTTTTTAAACTTCGGGAATTCTTTTTCGACTTGAATCTGGGCTCGCCACGAATAGAACAACTCAAAAGTAAGTTATTTTCCTTGTAGTACAAATGCAATGATTGCGGCATGCATCAATCTTCTGATATTCCAACCCTAAATCTCTCATCAACCGTTTGTACTTGTAAAATGTCCCGGTAATTTTTCTAAAGCTGGAAGCATACTTTTAATAATGGCAAGCATCCGGTCAAAACAACTTTCGCTCATATTAAATTCTGATTTTAAGTTTATTAGTTGTGCCACTATAGAAAGTGTAGTTTGCTTCACGCATCCATCCCATAAAGGTTCATCTGCTTCTTCAAGAAGATTATAAAACTTAGAAGCCGAAAAATTCAGGTCTTCTTCAGTCAATATTTCGCCAACATTTTCTCTTAACATTGTATCTCGTATCATGTCCCTGTACGGATTGCTCGAATCGCCCACAACGGTATCTACATTAGTTGTTTCTTTAGCCCATCTTTCTTCGCCATGAAAGAACTAATTTGTATATGTTAGTAAAAAATCGTTGTAATATAAATTCTTCTGGACATCATATCTTACTTTCCACTGATAATATTTGCACTTCCTGCATGGACATAAGATTTCTTCATATGAAGAAGCAACACCTTTATTTTGATATGCCACATTAATGAATTCATCAACACCATCTTTATATTCTTTAGTTATGATGCCATGTTTAACCTTTCAACGACGAATCCAACTACGATCTGGCTTTATCATTTCTATGACGGACAACATTAAGCCATATGTCAATAAATTCGTCTACTTGAAACGTGTGATTTTGAACTTACGAAGTCCAAAATCACATGTTTCAAGTACTTCATCGTCGAATCATAATCTTATTTTATCACCAAGAATGTCGAAGTACATCCTTAGTAAAATTTATGAGAACATGATCAAAAAGAGATTATAGAATTATGAAAAAAAAATTATCCAGAAGAGGTTCTAGTATTTAAGTTAACCTACGCTAGTAACTAACTTAACAGCAATAGTTTCAAGTAATTAAGTAGTACTTATCTTAACATGCATTGCTAACTAACTTAATAGCAAAACAATCAAGTAAAAGTATTTAACTTAACATGCATTAGTTACTAATTTTCAAGTAATTAAGTAGTATTTAACTTCATGTATTAATAATTAACTTAACATTGTGGCAGACTCGTACCTTCTTAACCGGTGAGGGATGGCGGCGAGCGGCGGTGGAGGAAGGCGGTGGGCGATGACCGACAGAGGAGCAGGAGGACGGCCGAGGAGGAGGAGCACAATCGGCGGATGGACGAAGCGGAGGGAGGAGGAGGAGGAGGAGGCGGTGGTGGAGGCAAAGGCGGACGTCGGCGCGGTGGAGGCGGAGGCGGATGTCGGCACAGTGGAGGTGGCAGCGGAGGAGACGGAGGAGGAGGGCGGCGGAGGCGGAGGAGACAGTGGAAGGCCGGCGGAGGAGTAGAAGGCGGAAGAGGCGGAGGGCGGTGGAGGCGGCGGTGGAGGACGATGGAGGAGGCGAAGGCGACGATGGAGGGGCACGGTGGAGGTGCGCGGTGGAGGAGGCGATGGAGAAGGCGGAGGGGCACAGTGGAGGAGGCGGAGGCGGAGGGCAAACATCGGAAGAGGAGGCGGTGGAGGCGGAGGGCGGCGGTGAAGGAGGAGGTGGCGGTGGAGGCGGAGGTCGGCGGAGGCGGACGTCGGCATGGTGGAGGAGGCGGCGGAGGAGGAGGAGGACGACGGAATAGGCGGTGGAAGGCCGGCGGAAGAGTAGGAGGGGGAGGCGGAGGCGGCAGAGGGGTGCGGTGGAGGAGGTGGAGGGGCGCGGTGGAAGAGGCGGTGGAGGAGGCAGGGGCATCGGGTGTTGGGCGCCGGGCGTCGGGCGAGTCGATCGTCGAGCATCGGGCGTCGGGCGCTGGGCGTCGGGTGGGTAAAGGTAAAACAGTAATAGTGAAAACGAAGAAGAGGAGTTAGAGATTTAAGTAAATTTTTTAGCATCTCCCCAAGATGCGACGCTACGTAGACGCAATGTAGGCGCTGATCGTATCGAAATTCGACTACTGCGGCGCTATAGAGAAGCTAATGTGTCGCTAACTCACTGTAGCGACACCATAGCATCGTAGGGGCATTGACGTAGATTTAGCGTCCCTCAATTGTGATGCCAGAGAGACGCTAATTATTTTTCTATTTCAAATTTTCTATTATGTATGTAATTTTATTTATCAATATAGCGTCTCATCGCATTGTGCCCCATTCCAGTTGTTTTATTTCTTTCCGACAATCTATTATGTATGTATATAAAATTATAAATCTATATGTATATGTGTCTATAACGAAATTGTGTGTGTATATATATGTGTGTGTAATATATGTGTATGTATATGTCTACATGTGGGATATTAAGTCACAACAATGTGTTTAATTATATGTATTATAAATATATGTGTATGTATATGTCTATACATGTGCGAGTCATATATAGATAACATATATTCACTTCGAAGTGAATATATGTGTATATGTTTATATGTGTGAGATTAAGTGATAATAATATGTATATATGTATTTATTATATATAAGTATAAGTATCTGCGCGTATGTATATGTCTATATGTGCCCGATTAAGCGAGCGAGATAAAAAGTTGATAAGGCGACGCAATACAGACGCTATTGAGTCACTAAAGAAGTTTAGCGACCCCGTAGCGCCGAACTAGCGTCTAAAACTTATTCGCATCCCAAGATGGCGACGGTACAGAGACACCAATAATGTCACCATAGCTTCGACATTGCTGGTGGCTCTAGTTAGATGCGAAGTTGGCGCTATTGAGTCTCCAAGGTGACGTGAAAATGGGATAATTTATAGCAAATCACTCTCTTAATTAAACAACTATAATTTCGTGATTAAGAATATAAAAATAGTATATGCATAATTAAGATATAATATATATTGTATGTATAGATAACTTAAATAATATAGGTAACAAATTATATATTTAGGAACACTCATATCATGTAAAAATACATATATATATATATATATATATATAATCGTGTAGTACATATATATAATATTGGTAATCATGTAGGAATACATATATATGTTGATAATACTAATATAATATTTAATTAATTTATTGATTAACATATAGTATATATAATATATAGGGTTTAGGGTTTAAATATAAAATAAATAGCGTTATAAATATAGATAATCTAAGAATCACATTCGCATCTACATAGTGTCGCCAAAGCATGTGACGCCAAATAGCGTCTCTTTAGAGCCGCAATGTGTGCGATGCATGCTTAGCGTCGCGTGTTGTCGATGCGAGAATGGCGTTAGGTTCTCCCGCACATTTTCGCTTCGTGGCGCATAATAATAGCGTCTATGTAGCGTCTCTATTGCGCCATCGTTAGCGTCTCTTTCATGAATAATTAAGAACACGCTAATGAGACGCTAGAGAGGCAAATAGTGTCTCATTATTGTGACGCAAAGTGGACGCCATAAAGGCGCTAGTGACGTCTATGTAGCATCACCACTATATGTGACACTACTTTGCGTCGCTAAGAGCCCATTTTCTTGTAGTGATCCACATCACGAATCGAGTCAGTAATCATAGATATGATTGGATCTTGATTGAGTCATCATAAGGAGAGTCATAAGATTATAGAGTCGTGTTGGAAATCATCATTATAATCATATATGGTATTATACTTACACTCATATGGTGCATGGAGAGAAATAAGGATCGATGTCTAATCACGATAAACATCAGCATATGGTTGATCAAACTTAAGGACATAAATAAAAAACCAAATAAGCATAAAAATCATCTGAATAGAAATACCCTCACTTCACAAAGAAAACTTCGAATAAATTTTAAAATTTATAAATCTTGTACACAATCACAATAAGAACTGCAAGTATACAATAGTGGATGTAGTACTTGAGGTTCATCCCAAGAGAGTACACTACTAGCCCTATGTGAAAATCTCTTTTTTTCCAAATGCGGAGAAGAAGATTGATGTAAGTAGAAAGTATGAATCGTAAGATAAACGAGCTAACACTGTTCTCGAGGGTTCTAGGTCTGGTAATAAGGCAAGTTGTTGTCGAGCAGGACGAAGTTGGGGTTTTGGAATTGTTGGGGACCTTGAGGTGGTCTGGGTTGGTTTTGGTTTTGCGATGGTGGTTGGACATAGTTGTTTCCTGCATAGGAGAAATTAGAATGATTTTGGGTTCTGGTCCAAGCTGCCTAGCATTGTATTGATTTTAATTTGAACTTGTGTTCGGATTAACTAAGGAATTGTCTAGGTCCTTTGGTAAATCTTCAACTTGATAGTTGAGTTTTGTGTAGGTTGAAGTTGTGTGATTGGGTGAATGACAGAGATCACATGTAGCTCCTTGAGCAAGATAAGGGTTAGGAGTACCAAACTCGATAATACGATGTTTTAACGGGACAAGAATTGCTAGACCGAGAACACATTGCCTCAAGGTCATTTGACGGGACAAGAATTACTAGAGCAAGTAAACAAACTTAATGAAGGCTCATTCGGATTAAAGGTCAGTTCTTACAAGCAAATTGTGTTTGGAAATGAATATAATTGGGAGAAAAGTATTTTTTGGGAGTTGCTTTGTTGGTCTTCAAACTTGGTACGTCATAACCTGGACATCATGCATGTGGAGAAGAATGTATTTACAATGTCTTCAACACTATTATAGATGTTAAATGAAGAACAAAAGATAACATATAGGCGCGCAAAGACATGAAAGTTATATGCAGAAGACTAGAGCTATACATCATTCATCTTCAAGATGGTAAATGCAAAAAGCTAAAAGCTACTTTTGTCTTTAGCAATGATCAAAGAAAAGTGGTTTTCGAATGTGTCAAATAATTGAAATTCTCCGATGGATATGTATCAAACATATCTCGCTATTTTAACTTGGAAAATGAGAAGATTCATGGGATGAATAGTCATGATTGTCAATTTTATGCAAAGACTACTTCCAATTGCCTATAAAAAACTTTTGTCAGGCCATCTAGGAAGTTTTAACAGAGTTATTTATATTCTTTAAAGAGCTTTGTTGATCCATCATTCGGGAAGAAAACATCTCTCAATTAGAGTCTTCTATTGTGATTATCGTGTGCAAAACTGAAAAGATATTTTCATCTTCTTTCTTTGATGTGATTAAACATTTGATTGTACATCTTCCATTTGAAATAAAAGTTGTAGGTCCGGTTCAGCATCAGTGGATGTATCCCTTCGAAAGGTGCATGTTATATTTGAAAAGGAAGGCAAAGAATAAGATGAAAATTGAAGGCTTTATATGTGAAGCATATTTAATTGAGCAGGTGTCAAACTTCACTTCAATACTTTGAGCCACACATATAATCACGACACACCCAAGTTCCAAGAAACGATGACAGTGGTGAAAGAAAAGTTAACATGAAAGTTGTCTTGAGTCACAGAGATCTCATCGCCGTTGACAATTATATCCTTGCAAATTGTAACGAGATGACATCGTATCTCGAGTAAGATAATTTATTTTAATATGTTATATAATTTAAAATTAATCATTGCTATGTGATTTCATTAATTGACAATTATGAATTCAAGAAATTCGAAAAATTATAGTGAGAAATCAATCCGTTAAACGATGAATTATTGAAACTATGAGACGAACATTTTGCCAATCTAAAGTGAGAATTCTTTCCGATTGTTCGTAATTATTACTGTCATTTGTAATTTTAATGAAGTTTTAGTTATTTTTCTTGTAGGTTATTAATGGCTCAGTCGCAGATTTAAAAATTCGAGATTTTGGTCATGGACCGAAGAAACAAGTTTTTAGCTGTTGTGGCTCATAGTTAATAAATATAAATTCCATACAGAAGAATATAGCCAACAACGTTCAACTGTTAATAGCGACATATGTGTTCTAGGAAGCATGTACGGGGACAACGACTTCGATTACTATGATGTTATAGAAGACATCATAGAATTGTCTCAAACAAAGTTGTCATGCTAAATTACCGTTGGTTCGATTTAGAATACGAAACAAGCGAATGAATCCCGTAGTCCTTCTAATGACACAAACTTATTACTTTTTATTTCAGTTATATATGGTTAGTAATAATAACAAAAATTTGTTACTTTATTTCAGTTATGGTTACTGGAGGTCGAGCTTTTGAATCATCTCGCTCTTCTAGGCATTTACTCCATATGAGTGAGTCATCACGACCATCAAGTGATATATTATCAGCTTCTGAATCATCTCGCTCTTCTAGGCATTTACTCCATTTTTTTTAATAATGTCAGTTGCTCCACTGCTGATGGGGCACGTAGTCGGACCGTCACATAGTAGACGATCCATTGGTGGGTCGTCTCCACTTATCAATTCAAGTATGTGTCACATAGTAGGCGATACATTTTTCTAAATATTTTGTTGTTGTGACAATTGCTCCACCGTCGATGAGGCACATAGTTGGGACGTCTCGATCGCATGACGACGAGGCATATCACACCAAGTTATTTTCTGTATATTTCATAAATTTAAATACATTATTTTAAGTATTTTTATTTCAATTATGGTTACTAGAGGTCGAGCTTCTGAATCATCTCGCTCTTCTAGGCATTTACTCCATATTTCTTTTTGAGAAGAAATTACTCCATATGAGTGAGTCGTCACACCACCAAGTGATATATCTATTGTCAGTTGCTTATTTATACTTTCTTATAATAGACACATTCATTTTTTTAATAATGTCAGTTGCTCCACTGCTAACGGGGCACGTAGTCGGACCGTCACATAGTAGGCGATCCATTGGTGGGTCGTCTCCACGTATCAATTCAGGTATGTGTCACATAGTAGGCGATATATTTTTCTAAATATTTTGTTGTTGTGATAATTGCTCCACCGTCGACGAGGCACATAGTCGGAACGTCTCGATCGCACGACGATGATGCATATCACACCAGGTTATTTTATGTATATTTCATAAATTTAAATACATGCAAGTATTTTAAGTATTTTTTATGATGATAGAAACGTCCGGAATGATAACAACTTCCAAACTTAAGATAGAAACTTTTGCAACTATACTTTTGTTACTTATACACTTGTTATTAGATATACGTATATTGTTAGCTCAGTTTATTACTTTTCATATTCTTATCTTCGATATTATGCCTCTGATATATATCTTTGATATTGTGCCTGTGATGAATCATTATATGCATTATATAATTGTATGGTGCGGGAAGGGAAGAAAATACGACTGTAATGGGGGGAAAATATCTGCCATTAGTGCCTCCGTAGTGTCACAATAGCATTGCAAGACTAGTCGATGCTATATTATATATATCGTCCTTCATGTCACCGTAGCGTCCCATTCGTGTTGACATAAAAAGCATCACCTTAGCGTCGCCTTAGTGACCCCACTGACATGATGTTAGCCTCGCAGTAGCATCGAACTAGCATCATCTTATGCATAAACTTAGCGTCTCTTGGGCATTGAAATAGTGTCTACGATTTCTACGTCACTTTCGCATCTCATTAGCGCCGCCTATCGATTGCTCGTAATGAGACATTGCGCGTCATCTTAACATCGATATAGCGTCGATTGTTAACGTTAGTAGCGTCTTCTTGTTCTTTGGTTCTATTGTGACGCTATTAGCCACTGATTGCATGTGTCTCATATTGTTAGTGCTAAGTAGACGCGAAGGAGACGCAACATCGTCTCTATAGTTGAGTCTCTATTCGCAAATTTTCTTATAGTGTGATTTGCTAAATTTTGTCCACTTGATTGACACTGAATGAAAATAATATAAAAATGATCATGAGCCACTTTTGCTTCCTACAACCTTGATCGATTCACGTGATTGAAAGAGAGACTCATGAAATATAAGATAAGATGGAAGTTACCATTTACCTATCTAGATGAGAGCTTCCTTATAAATGTTTCTGTCTTGCACGAGGTCATCTTGCTCGATGGGACTGGCTGTGGCATTGCTCATTGGTCTACCATGGTCTAAATAGCTACACACTTGTGTGTTGCAATTATATTCTCTAAAAGTGAAAAGCTCTTCCAATTATTGGATAACAATAAAAAATATAAATGATCGAATGAAAGGACTTTATCCTTATGAACATAAACAAATGACTATGGAATAATGAGCATAAATATGAAAAGAAATAAAATAAAAATGCATGATCTATGATAATGGCATTCTTATTGATTCTTCTTATTTATATGTTTGTGACCGACTACGGCTTGTTGGCATGTGCAAATGATTATCTAGAGTTGTTATTAAGTCTTTTATATGAAATAATGAGACCTATTAATATTATACCACGACCTGGACTTTTGTATGTTCATGTTGAAACATTTGATATACTTTTTATTTATCTAGCTTCCGTCTTTCTTATATTATTTGTTGTAATAATTTCATTAAAATCTTTCGTTTACGTATCATTATTCTTAATCATCTAGATCAACGAAAAAGTCAAAAAAAGATCAAAAAAGTAACAATCGAAAGAATATTTCGTTACATAATGGAGTCGAATTTTGAGGTGTTACATTTATAACCGCTCGATCACCGTAGGTTTCATTAGATTAGTAAATAATCTTAAGCCTACGCGTTATTTCCTTTTTCTCTCATTTTTACTTATGTCAAGATTAATCAAAATTTTGTTTATTGACACTTGTCAGCCTTAGCGCTCCCTGTCCTAAATAATAGACCCCGACCCCTTCCTATTTCATTTCTTTTAAACTTAATTACAATATTTGAAGGTCATTGAAGTCTTTTGTAAAATTAAATTACAAATATTACACTGCTTATTATTATCAACCAAATACTTAAATATTTATTTTTTAAAATTAGCTTGGCCACATAATGTGCAAATTCTCAGCTATTTAATTGGACTAATAACTCAGTCAAGTGTATCCAGTAAAAAGTTTGTTGCGGGGGCAACTGTTGGTTCAGTTCGAATTGAGAACATAAATTCAAACTTTGCAATTGGTCCTGGCCAAGTAGCTTTTTTTTTAGTTGGAAAAAAAGGTGATGGAGAACCCATCAAGGTGCCAGAAGATTGAAATATTACACGCTCGACCAGATAAAAGGGCAGAAGAGGAGGAAACTGATGTGCGCTATCATCCATAAGAATTTACCATTTGATCAAGGGCAAAATGAGAATTTGATATTTGGCAAGACTTCAGAAACAATTGAAGTTTTGATCTACATATACCTTCTGGTTTGCTATCCTATGAAATGTTCCAGCTGGTTTCAGCAATGCTCACAAGAGTCGGCTAAGAGATTTAATTAGCAACTTCAAGTTTCGCCTTGTTGCCTCGTCACCTGTGAAACTTGAGATGTCCGAACTAATATTCTGCGAAGTCATGGGAGAATGTTTTTAATAACAAAAAAGACTAAAAGCTCAGTGGCAGGATGTTAAAAAGATAATTAGCGGTGCCTAACCTCGATATTCTTTAATGTGTATATTACTGTGAAAATAGATTGTCTGATCAATGCAGCATTCTCGGGGTCCAGGATGGCAGAATGAACGTTCCTGCAAGATAATGAAAAACTTCATCAATTATGTTGTTTTTCAATAGCCATCAACCCCCAAGATAGCCACCAGTCACAAGGCTTGTTTTTTTGCTTCAGCCTTCTTCACTATAAAAATTCCATTGGCTTTCCCAACACTAACATATTCACATCAAAAACAAACATGAGCATATGCAACATCTCAAACTGCAAACACATGAACCGATAGAAAACAATTCAAAGTGAAGATGTCCTGAAAGCAAATTTCTTCTGTCCTCTCATTTGGAACTCAAAAGGACCACTATAATGTCACATTTTTCTTGAGGGTAAGAGGGCTATAAGCTCTGATGTAGGGGTACCTCATTTTCCAGTGAGTACTCATACAGGTACGCATTGGATAGAAGTAGGCAGTGAGTACCCTTTTAGTACATACCAATATTGAGAAAATATTTTCTTTTTTTTAAAAGTTGGGTAGGCGATATCTTTTGGATATATCAGGGTCATTTTTTACATAAAAGCTGATCTTAAATTTCTGACATTTAAAATGATTAAAAAATTTATAAGCTTATTTTCAGTCTAAAAAATTTAGCAGATTATCAAAACAATAATCCTATGGTTTTTCCTAACTGAAAAGAAACATATTTTCCCTGTGAAATGATAAAATAAACACTATATCAAGAAGATAAATATCAAGTAGACTAATGAAGATTACATGTGATGTTAATATATTTAAAACGCCTTTTATGGTGATTTACAAGTATTTCATATATATTTGATATTTTGATAAAAAAATGTGTTATAATATTTTATGAATTTGTATGTCTTACATTATATACTATATGTTTAAGATGTATGTTGTATCCATACCCTATATTTAAAAAATGTGCATCTGGTACTGCACCCATGCATGTTAGCTATAAATTGCCAAACAAATGGCCGTAAAATGAACAATGGGTATTACACTCATAAAAGATAGGAAATTTATTTTCCTAAATTGAAATGAAGTTACCTTCATGCAATTGAATATAATGCTTTTCAGAGGGTAAACAATGATGTGTCTTGTGCACTCACTTGAATATAAAATCATAAACAACAATATCTCCTTTATGGTTATGTGATGACTAGTCTTACATAAAGTCCATCATATACATACATACACATATATAAATACTCACATAAATGATTAATAAAAGCTGAAGTTAAACAAGATTACTTGCTTCAGTAAAATTTACAACTGATACCTTAAATCCTCAGTTGCTTCGGCAAGGCTTTTAGTCAAACTCTCCACATCCTTTACCAAAGTACTGTCATGAACCTCAGTAAGCAAAGGTTGCACGCTTTCAGCCAATGCTTCAATCTGTTACATCACTACAACATAATTTATAAACTCATAAGTATGAGCATTTGTATCCATCAGAAAAGTTAATGAAAGGAGGGAATCAAAATTGAAGAAAAACCACCAAGTGGAAACAAAAAAACAACAGGGATAAAATTATATATTCAACAAGTTATAAGCCATGAAGTGATAATATAATGATAATTAACAGCACAATGTTGTTGTTATATCATGCATCTTGCAAGATCAGAAAAATAGCCACTGAGGACATTGCTGAAATGTAAAAGAAAAGAACTAGAATAAAAAAATCTGAGTAATTAGGATCTGTTTGGATTGAGGGTTTTGAAGGGATGGGGTGGAATATGAAGGAATGAGATTAGATACACCTTGTTTGATTACATTTTTCGTTTAAGTTAAGAGGAATGGGATGAAATAGCTAGAGGGATGGGGTGAAATAGCTAAACCCTTCACACATCACATCTTTCATTCCACCAATTTGATGGAATGAGAAGGAATATAAAATTTTAGACCAAAATAACACCTCTTTTATTACCAAATGAAATCATTTCTCTTGTTATTGAATTAAACCATCTCTCTCTCTCTCACACATACACATACATATACAACTGAAAATACAACTAAATAAAACTAGGATAACTATTATTAGTAGTAAAACTGCAAGAATCTTAAACACAATTACTACTAATAACTTGTCAATTCGAGATGACAAATCTCCATAAGTCCGTATGGAGTGGACCAAGCTCCAATTACACAAGTATAAACACATTTCAAAAGGTTTCCCTAAATCTAAAACCCATGCATGTATTTATAACATGCAAAGGTAGTTACAATAATTATAACAAAACTACAAATATAACTAACTACCCACAACTTTCTTAACCAGCCACTAACTAAACAAAGTGGTATCTTCTAACTACTCACTACTTAATCAACTAGCCACTAACTAATACAAAGTGGTATCTTATCAATACACCCTCCTAAATTTTCGCCTTGTCCTCAAGGCAAAGAAAAGAAATGAAGCCTCTAGACTTGATTAACTCCATCATTGAGCCATGAGAGAAATTTTTGAACCAATATGAACTTTCAGCTTTTCTTCATATGAAATGAGCTTTCACTTGTAATATGTAAAGTTGATTTCTCCTAAATGAATACTGCTTCTTTGTGCTTTGCTACTAGGATCTTTGAGGCTCTGTTACCAATTGATACAAACTAAAAATACAATTAAATAAAACTAGGATAACTATTATTAGTAGTAAAATTACAAGAATCTTAAACACAATTACAATTAATAACTTGTCAATTCGATATAACAAATCTCTATAAGTCCGTATGGAGTGGACCAAACTCCAATTACATAAGTGATAAACACATTTCAAAAGGCTTCCCTAAACCCAAAACCCATGCATGTATTTATAACATGCAAAGGTAGTTTACAATAACTATAATAAAACTACAAATATAACTAACTACCCACAACTTTCTTAACCAGCCACTAACTAAACAAAGTGCTATCTTCTAACTACTCACTACTTAATCAACCAGCCACTAACTAATACAAAGTGGTATCTTATCACACACACACTTTATCTATGATATGGCACAGACTTTTCAAGATAGCACCACCAAATTCCAAATTACAATGAATGACATAGATAACAAGCTGCAGAGATAAAAGCAAAAAACTGAAATAGGAAGGAGGAGATTTCTCATGTTTTATGATGCAATTAGGCTTTGCAAATAAATTCAGCATTTTCTTACGTCATGGAATACAATCTCCAAAGTATATTTTCACTTCTTTTAAAAAAGTATATTTAACATTAGTCCTTAGGCAGCTAGAAAATTTATTCGTCTTTCACAACAAATGGACCATCAAACTAGATGTACAATAACAAACATTATGGAAACTACTTAACATAACGCATTTTGACAGCATAAAAGACACTGAAGCATGATATCTAATTATAAGTATAACACAACTCCAACGAATGTTCCCAAAGAGTAAAGAAATATATAATAGATTGTTTTAGATAAAGTATGTGCAAACACATATATTAGGAACATTCATGAAGCATAATATGGTCATTGATGATGGAGAAGAGTAATAGATTGTTTTAAATAACGTATGTGTAAACACATATATCAGAAAAATTCATGAAGGTGCAGAAATTACTTAGGCAACATAGAAAGGATTAGACTTCTTCACACCTTTGCTAACAGGGGTTTGGCTTCTTCTACAGCAGAAACTACTTTTTCAGCCAGTTGGTACCCTCTGGAAACACCAATTTCATCCATTTCTCGTCCTATGCGGGTGTATACACCAACCAATTCATCCAAGCTCACTCCTTGCACCCCTCTCATCTTTGTTCTGTCGCAAACAATGACACCTTCATTGATACAATCAGGGTCAAGAGGGCCTACAGAAGGTGTAGGCAGTGGATCCCGTGGTGTAACATCGATTAGAGTTTCCATAAGAAGGCCAGACTGGTTCACCTCAACTAATGAATTCCGAGGGATAACAATTTTGTCATCTTCAACCTGTCGAAAATAAGTATATGATAATAACACACTGTTGGTAGTTGTTGTAACTCCCTCTCTTTCCCTCTTTTCCTCTTTATGCATATATAGGACAACATCATCATCTTTAAAAGATCTTATCCCATGAAAATTGTCATTTAATTCATTTTAAGGTAAATGAACACAGAAGTCTTTGGAAGTTTATTTCCCACAGCATTGCGACACTGAAATCACAACTACAACTATTTTTAAAGTTTCATTATAATTAAGATATTATTTAACGAATGGGCATCGACCAAAACTGGTTCATATAAAAGGAAACAGATGAGATTGAACTACTAAAATCACTGAAACTAATCCTTTTTCTATACTCAAAATAATTATGATGATGTTGTGTCTTTATGTAGTAGTAATTAGCAGTTGGAACAACAAAAGAGAAATAAATGAATGACTCTAACAATTGGAACAACTGGAATGGCCGTCCACAGTCATTGAGGATCGAATTCAAGTATCCCCGAGACTTTCACATAGGGCAAGCATCCGAGAACGCGATAATATATCATTATTCATTTTTAAGACAGCTACGTTCAGTTTGAGCTCTCTTATGCATTAAAGGCGATCTCGTTATCGTATATAAAGATTCCACTAGGAAACCAGCTACATCAATCGTAGCATCCCAATGTTAATTTTAAGATGGCATTTCATCGAACAAAACCCGCTCACCTCGACGACCGCGTCAATGCTCCTCAAAGAAGAATCCACGCGGACGACGCTGCCCACTGTGACCCCACGAATCCGGACAGGGGTGCCGACGCAGATCCCGCAGGCTTGCGAGAACTCGAACACAGCCTGGTACTTGCGGAAGCGGGACCGCAGTTGGAACCCCCTGAGCCAGGCCAGAGTGAGGGCCAGGACGGTGGCGCCGGAGACGATGAATAGTCCGACACCGCCTTCCCACACGCTCTGGAGGCCGAACCCGAAGTCGCTGAGCGGCTGCAGGGTCTTCCTCCAGAGGGCCTTGGGGGCGTCGATGACGGCGGATAGCGGGCTCCTCTTGGCCTCGGGCCGGCCGTCTCCGGCGTCGGCGGGATGTGGCGCCGCGGCGGAGATTCTAAGGGTCCTCGTCGAGGGTCGGATGGGGAGGTAGGGGAGGGAGTTCGATTTGGATGCAACGACGGTCGCGTGGAGCCATGTACCAGTAGGAGCAGAGGAGGAGGCAGAAGAAATAGTAACAGTTGTGGTCATCATCGGATCGAGAGGGAGGAAGGAGAGGGGATTCGTAGCTTTTTATTGTCTGGATGTCAGTTTGCAGAAGAATGCCCCTGACGAAGGAGGAACATGGCGAGTAGACGAAATTCTTCGAAGAATTTAAATTGATTTTGATTTGATCGGACGAGATGAATAAATTGAACTGCGAGCTTTGTTTTTCGTCGCACGGAGGAAGTGATGCGGAAGAGGGTGGCGAGTGCTGGTGCAGTGGAGATAGGGAACACGGGAAGGTCCTCAGCCGCCGCTACTTCATCGGACGGCTCAGAATTAAGAAGGTTGATTTCCACCGGGAACCAAATGCGTAGCACGGGTCCTTTGCAAGCATCTTTGCCTACTTTGCAATGCTGGAACCAGTTTCAGGCGCACGTGGGATTTGTGATTTCAATTCACTTAACCGTGTATTATTAAAGAGAAATCATGAAAATATTATTAAAATAAATTATTAAGAGTAACGTGACTGAATTCGTTAATTCAAGGCTGACGCAATATTTGACGACCGATGCTTGTTTTAACCGACTTTTATTTCTTAAAACGTTTTTGCTGCATATCTCAATTAAATTATACTCTTTTTTTCAAAATAACCCTAATGAAATCATGCGTTTGGATGGAGAATATATTTTGAGAAATAATAAATTTTATTCAAAAGAATATAAATATTCTTATTGTATTCTTATTCTTTCATCCGTTTTATTTAAGAGAAATATATTTTAAATATATTATATTTTATAATTAAAATGTTTTAATGTAAATACTTAGCATTTATTATTATAATAATGATAAATATAATAATATAATGATATATGGTTAAATTATAAAAAATAAAATAATTAATTAAAAAGATGAAAAAAAAGAGAATAAGTCTATTCCATCATTTTGATGAAATACAAATATTATGTCTTCATGGGTTATAATTACAGTATTTAGAATTTTAAGTAGATGCAAAAATAATATTTAATTAACTTATTCTTATTTCGTTGGTGTTTAACAATATTCAGTTGAATAAATAATTATTCCACCATATAATCTTTATCCAAACGACCTTTGATTCCCAACTCAATGATCACGTGACCTACTTCCCCTTTCACCAAAAGGAGGTGGATTTATTTTTATTTGACCTTTTTTTTCACTCCCTCTTTTTCCTCCCATTGATTCTCTATCATTTCTTTATATCACTACTTTTATTTTAGAAATTTTTTTTTAAATTTGATAAGTGATCTAAATATTTAAATATGAATTTTAAATTAACTCCTAACCTAATATTAAAATATTATGTCATTTGATTAAGTTAATAAATTGTTAATTCCATCATAAAAAGCATTAAGTAATTATACAAAATATATAATTTTTAAATAAGAAATATTGAGTAATTTATTTACTATATATAATGTGTTTATTATAAAAAAGAATAATTTACTATTATTTATAATCTTATATTTTGTCTAAAAGATTAATTATATATTTCAAAATGGTTTTTCTTATCTAACTATGCTTTTTTTAAAGGGTATAATGTTTGTCCTCCCACCTTGTTTAGGGAGCACCGTCCTCCTTAAATCAACGTTCATCCATTTCTCATGGCGTGTGAAGAAAAATGCATGGTTTGAGCATCAATTCGCTGGGTGATGAAAAATAAACCGTGCTCGGTTCATCTGTGTCACACTTCTCGCGCTCGATCTTGACAGCGATGACGGCGGCGGATCCTGAGGTGACGCTCCACAAGTTGTAGTGTTGACAGCAGCAGCACTTCGATGAGTGGGACAAGGAGTAGAGCGTGTAGGTGTGCGAAGTGTGAGATCGAGAGGAGGGTCGAAGAAGAACCCATTCATGGTGTGGAGCCGCCGGAGAAGAAGCTTGTGCAGTGCAAGCACGAGTGCAGAGCAAGCCAACAGATCAGCGGGGACCAGTGGCGGTGGTGCAATCGACGGTGCGAAGAGAAGTACGAGGATGAACAGACGAAGGCGCCACATCAGACAACAGAGTGAAAGGATGGTAGTGGCATCATGAAGCCGACGAGGAGTTCAAGGAAGCAGATGTGCGCAGCATGAACAACTTCTTTTTTTAATAAGCTATTCATGTCGATTCTACTTTCAGAGTGTTTGTTGCATTTGATTGGCACAATAAGCATCGCTACTTAGAATCCAAGTCGTGAGAATTTATCTTTATAAACAAAATTAATCCGAGGCTAGGGAGCTCAATCCGGCCACGAATGTGATGATGAGTTCGTTCGTTCCCGTGGCGACGAAGAGACATTCTTTTTTTACCCTATTCGTTCCCGGCGGCGCGAGGAGATGCTTGCTAGGGCAGAATTCATTCCTAAGGGAAACTAGGGCAAATCACACATAATTCGTTCGTCATAGGCATACAATGAATAGTGTTCGTGATGGTATCCAACTAAACCAGGTGACTACGAAATCGAATGCAATTTTTTCGTCATCACCGCAGTGAATCAGTGCTCCACCGTGCACTTTTCCAATGCTCGACCGCGCACTTTTCCATCGTGAGTTTGATGATAAATGGATGGACGTCCACGTAAGGAGGACGGTCCTCCCTGCAAAAGTATGGAGGACAAATATTATATCCTTTTTTAAATTCAAACTTAAAATTTATTAATAAACAAATTATATTTTATATTTATGATTCATGTTTTTATCCAAAGTGAAATCAATTTATCAAATTATTTTTAAAAAAAACTCATTTGGGTGTCATTCTAACGTATTTAAATTAGTCTATCAATTTAATTATTCATAAAAAACTCAAAATAAATTATTTGTGAAAAGGCACACAAAAAGAATAATGTGTTTCACTCGTCCTATATGCAAAGGACAAAAGCAAATGGTTGTACAAAAGATTTATAAATTGTAATGAAGCAATTAATAAAAACTTAACCAAACATGGAAGCACTGATTTAGTTGAAATGTTCTCCCAAACACAACCGCCTAAAGTGGGTCGGCCGCTCCCAAGGTCCCCCTAAACACCAAAGGCCAAACGACGTCACTCCTCGCCGTCCGGCGAAGGCAGCCCTCGAATCTCGACGTCGGCTAATTTCTCCGGTGATGCTATTTTCTACTTTCTTGTATATTTTACCATCTCCAACTCATGTCTCCATTGCCTCGAGACCTCGACGCTTGCAACCGCCTTGCAGGCGTCGACACTGCTTCAGGGCCGCAGTGGGACCCTGCCGGGGCTTACGCTGCAGTCTTGGCGCCACCGCTGCCCCCTGCAGGGTCGCCTTACGGCCTTGGCCCCAGGTCCGCTGCCAACTGTGGCGTCGTCCTGCGGCCCTGGCACCGGGGCCGCTTCCCTGAAGGGTCGCCCTGGCGCCAGCTCCGCAGGGGGGTCGTGCAGGCAGGTCCGCAGGAGTGCCCCGGACCCCAGTGCTTCTGCCCCTGCAGCGTCGTCCAGCAGCCCTGGCCGGCTCGTTGCCCCTGGTTTTATCATTTGCAAATTAAGACTACAAACAATTATGATCTTCTTATTACAAGTTTGAAACATGCTATTATGGTTTAAATTTGACAACTTACTTTTATTTTATTGCTTCCAGTTCAGCCTTCTGTTTCAACGGGTTTCCCACATCAGTTGATTCGGAAGCCTCTTGGTTGATGCCCGGTTCGGGTTGGACAACCTTGGTTGAGACTGTAAATTATAAATAACAATTATTATATATCAAACAGTCGAGTTTATTGGAAAACATTGATAAATAAGTTTGGTTAACTTATCAATCTAACCAAACCAGCTCTAAGACTTTCAATTTGTGTTACTTAAAAATGATGATCCATCTTATGTGACAAGATATTATGAGATAAAAATTAACATTCTGACCCAACCAAACCAAAAAAAAAAAATCAATATTTCATTATTCTTTTTAATACTATAATTTGTACCAAAAAATAAATTATGATCACTACCTTTTCCAATAATGCCGCATTGCTGACACATGACACCGATCGAATTTACTTTCAGATGGACAATGACAAGGATCTCCTCAAATGAACTCCAACCATCCCACATTATTGATTATGATATTCCTCAATGTATTGGTAATTGGTATTGTAATATTATTTTTGCAATTAATCCTAATGTAGGCATCACATGTAACTTAGTGGAAACACAAGCCATTGAACATTTTAACATAATATACATTCTAAACATGTAGCATAGATTTTTTGGATGAAATAATGAAGTGCGAAACTTGTATTGTAACTAGTTCCGTCTCATCAACTGTTTATTGTATTTTACATTAAATCCACAACTGCATATATTTTCATATTTGAATAAGATGTGAAATGCAATAGTACACTTGTAAATCAAGATATCTCGAATTTGAATTTCATTAGTGAAAGTTGTATATCCTTTTTTGAGAACAAGTTGTATATCCATTTATGTTTTGATTTAACCTTGAACTTTTAATTTTTTTTGAAAAAATTGAACCTATAGTGATCAATGATCTAAATGTTGAATGTATTTTATTTTAAGTTTTTTGTATAAGGATAATAATCTCATTTTGTAATGGAAGAAAAATATGAATTGGTTGATAGTATGGAATATGGATTTCATGTTGATGGGACAACTGGGCAACCTAGACAAAAATCCTTCCTGACACTTGGTCCTGTTCCTGCTGCCGCTCCCTCTGCCCAACACCATGAGCCTCCTCCTAATCCCCAATTGATTTTGAAGGATGGGTTTGGTGGCCATGGAATTGGTTTCTATGGACCTTGGATCATTCCCGAAGGTGAGTTCACCATTCCTTCTCCTTAAAGTGAGGACAGATATAATGTTTTTAGCTTATTCATCAACTTTTTTGTGACAGGTTGAATTGAAAGGGAACAATTTCTAGAGATGTGGGTGTCGTTTGTGGGGGGTGAAAACATCTGTGGCCAAGTTGAGGAAAAGATTGCATTTTGCAACTACAAATGGAAAGAAATCTGAGGCATGTGTCCGCATTGGCATTCTTGGAGCGAGTGGTTACACAGCGGCCGCGGTCTAGTGTCTCTTATGAGATTTCTCTTTTCCCCTACTTTCTTAGTGCACTCCTGCAGCTACGAGTTTGTTTTGGGTTGCTTTGAGGCATTTTTAGTGCATATACTACATGATGCGTTGAATTAAATTTTATATCATTCTACCTTAGTCTTTGATTTAACGATCACATTCTGGGTATCCAATGCGGTCTTGTCGCATTGCATATATTACATGATGGCATTGAATTAAATCTTATATCATTCTACTTTAGTCTTTGATGTAGTGATCACGTTGTGGATATTCAATGCGGTTGTGTGGCATTGCCAACAAGGACGATTATCATTGCTACATTTTGATCGTCGTTTGACAGATTGTCTGGCTTCTAGCAAACCATCCACACTTTGGTATCACGCTATTAACTGCTGATAGAAAAGCTGGCCAGACGTTTGGATCAGTATTTCCTCACTTAATTACACAGGTATGTTTGACTTATCCATTTTTCTCATAGTTTCTGATTTCAAGTGTTATCATATTTTTTTCTCTTTTGAGAGGGGTTGACATGGTTTTTTATCTTCAGATTATGAAGTTCAACGATTACAAATCCGGTTATTGTTTCATTATGTTTCTTCATTTAGTGAATGTGGAACTTTACATTTTTTTGTGAGGGGAACTTTACATCTAGTTCTTCAAGATGTTTGTAAATGACTAACCGGATCAAAAGTTGGTGGGAATATTTTGAGTTTCTCATTAGATTTATTTTATTGTGGAGAAATATGGATGGTTTCATCGGGAAACACTTAATTATGCCACTGAAGTAATAGTTAGATATGTTTGTCATTATGCTCCCTACCTAAATAGATTACTGCTGTAGAAGTGAAAAGCTAACTGGTTTTCCGTTACCTTCTCTAGGACTTGCCTCATCTTGTTGCAATTCAAGATGCAAAATTTTTCAATGTGGATGCTGTGTTTTGTCGTTTGCCACATGCAACAACACACGTTCTTTTTTATTATATTCTTAGATGAGATGTTACATTTCAGAGAAGAACATAATGCAGATTGCAAACATAATATATGATATTTAGATGTCTCCCTTTCCATTTAGTTCTGATACTTTCACTCTTCTAGCAGGAGATTATCAAGGGCCTTCCCAAGGATCTGGAAGTAGTTGATCTCTCAGCAGTATGATTTATTGCATTGTTTATCTTTTCACGAATTTCATTTCCCAAACACGTATATAATTCTGGATTTCTGGCTGTAAGATTTGTAATAAGCATCACACCCTTCTAGGATTTTCAACTATATAACATCAATGAGTATGAGGAATGGTATGATGTGCCTTGTAAAGCCCCGAACTGCAGGTACCTCTTTTTGTGTTATGCCAACTAAATTCCCTTGCATGGGCCTTTTCGTTCTTAGTTACTCTCTTCGTGTTGGACATCTTGAAGCCTTGCATGTTCTTACCATTTTGATTGCACTCGCTGTCATTCATAGTTGTGACCTCTGACTATATTCAATCACATGTTACTGTCTCGTATGAGCTAGATCCATATTGGTCTCTCGTAGTGATGGCATATTCTTCACAGTGTTACGTATTCTTACTTTGAACTTTAGGAAATAGTCAGATTGATTATGTCATAAGATATTTTTTTGGTAATGTTCGAGTAAGTAGTTGACTACATGTTGATCTGGATTTCTCTTCAGGTATTCTTTATATGTGAATTGGTGGGCGGATTTCCTGTTTCGAGTCTGGCTATAGGGTTGGAAGTATATTGACATTCTTGTAAAGTAGAAAGTAATAATTACAGAAAATGTGTATGATGTCATTTGATTGTTATGGCTTATTTATATGTTAGTGGGCTACTCTATTATGTTTTTTTTTTGAAAAAAAAAGATAACCACCAGAATTGTGGTTGTCATCCAGCAATATATTGAACTGTAAAGAAATGTACAGATGTAAGCTCTCAGGGAGAGCGGAAAAAGGTGACCAAGGTCACAAAAAGAAATAGCTAGCCAAAATCTCACTCCCTAATAAGAAAAGATATGTCGTTTAACATCGATCTCTACAAAAAATGATACGGTTGTGTTGTAGCCATATGGCCCAGGCACCGCCGGTCAAAAAGTTCGTCATTGGCGCTCGCCAACTGTCTCTGACGCAGCATATCTCTGAAGGCCTACCACATGGACTCTAGATCTGATGACAAAGTGGTCGCGATGGTAGTCCGCTGCCATATGCCACGGGATGTGAGTGTAGGATCCCAAAGGGCACCAAGAGGGGAGTGAATTGGTGTTCAATTCGAAAATGTCGATTTCACAAAAATCGTCGCGGAAGCTTAAAATCGATTCTTAAATCCTTTACAATTCAGATCATAAATTCAATATTAGAGGGAGAGAGAGAAAATCAAACGTAAAAGCACGGTGGTTGTTGATGAGGTGCGGCCACACTTTGACCTACGTCCCCGCTCCGACTTCTCGACCTCGAGACCGCCAGAGATTTCACTAGTCACTTCCTTTGTTCCAAATGGGGCAAGATAGAAAGTCTTTTACATCAACCACCTTTTCTCCGCTTCGAGAGGCAAGACAACCTTTTCTCCTAGGAAGCTAGTCTAATTCTCTTGTTCAAGATGTAAGTCTTTGAACCTCTTTTACACAGGAGTTCTTTCAGTTTTTTAACAAAAGTGTTTCTCTCTTTTACAAAGCTAAGCTCACAAGAGAAGAAGAGAGAAAGAATAAGAAAGCTATAAAATGAAAACTTCAAGAAATGATCTCTCTTTGACAACTTGAATTTTTTCTTCAATCAATGAATGGGTGCCTTTGCCTCTGGCTTTGGCACTCCTTTTATAGTCTTTAATGTGTGAAAAATTCGTCCAGAAATTATTCTACAAATTTCTCCTTTAAATTTAACCGTTACTATTCATTTGACTCGGAGGTCGGTTGACCGCACTTTTGGACCGGTCGATCGGTCTATATGACCGTTGCGCCATTTTGACAATTTCTGCACTTGGTCGGTCGACCGGTATGTCGACCGGTATTATCTCGACATCGTCTGGAGCAGGCTCAGTAGTTATCAGTCGACCGGTATCATGTCGACCGGCCTTGTTTGCTTCGACCGACGGGTTGATCGACTTGCACTATTTTGATTATAACTTTTTGCACAGTTATCCAAATTAGATGATCTTAGAGTCTACGGAAATACAGAATTCTCTACAACTCGGACGTTCCACATTTCTCCAAAACTAATGAGATCAGTGTCAATTATTTAATCAAAGCGTAGTGCATAAAGTTATCTATTTTTCTTTAAATTTTTTCAACATTTCAACTTTAATCTTTCGAGGTTTGTTTTATCAAAATATAATTTTATATGTCATTAAAACTCTGACCCAACAATCTCCCCCTTTTTTATGAAGACAAACCGATAAATATGAAAATGATATAAGTTGGCGAAAAAGTTGTAAAATCTTGTAAAAATAATTTTATTTCCCTTAACACTTAACTTTCCTTACAATGAAAAATATAAAGTATATTCAGGTCATATTTCTCCTATTTTCTCCCCCTTTTGTTTAATAAAAAAGTCGTTCGTAATTGAAGTTTATAAGAAACCACATGTAATTCCCCCTTAATCAATTTTTCAAAAAAATATTCTTCCCCCTTTTGTCATATAATAGGTATGTAGAGTATTGCAAGTTTTGAAAGATAACTCCCCCTAAATTTATGGTTATTTTATAATAAAAATAAATTTATGAAAGTCAAAACAAAATATATTAACAATATGGCATAAAACTTTGACAAAAATAATGTGATATCTATGATATGTGAAAATAATGTTTAATCATGCTCCCCCTATCACCATGGCCAATCTTTTATGTATTCTTCTTTTCTTTTAAAGAAATAGTAGTTTTGAAATTTTTTGGATGAAATAAAAAAGTAAGTGATACTTTTACCATAACTTTTGTGCCTTCACCACTTGTCATTTGCTTTGCATGTGAGGCACACCTGAAAAGTGATTATGTAATCTTTGGTACCCAAATTTCTTTGGGTCCTAATTTGTTAGACAATGTTCCTTTCGAAACCCAAATCATGCCATATTGTGTTGATTTTTTTATTTTGCATTGATATGCATAATGCCCATAAAATCCACATGTAAAGCATTTGAAATGTGATTTTCTGTCGTAGGGATGATTCCTATGATTATTTTTCTTTGCATCAGATATAATCTTATTTTGTATATTTTTCAAAGAGACATTTTCTTTCTTTACTTTTTCCAAAGAACATACTAATTTTACAACTTCACATGCATGCTTGATTTTCAAAGTTTCAATTTCATTTTAAAAAAAAATATGCATTATTTTCCTCTTTTAATTTTTCAATTTCATGTATTAATGTTTCATTTTCCTCTTTAATTGAAAAATATCTTTTTATAAGAGAGGAAAGTTCTTTGTTCACATCTAAAGAAAAAAAATTTTCGGAAGAGTTTGATGATTCATAATTTGAGTTTGAAGGGTTAGAGATTACCTCATCGTTGTGTGCCATCAAGCATATGTATGCTTCATCACTCGAAGAGCTTGATGAACTACTTGTTTTACTAGACTCTTCGTATTTTTTCTTTTTACCTTTCCAAAATTTTTCTTCTTTGTGATGTTTGTATGATTTTCTTGTTGACTTCTCATTCTTGTCTTCTTTTTAACTAATTTGATATACTTATCTAATTTTTTCGTGTAGAGTGCGAGTTTCTTTTCATCCACTTCTTCTTCACTTGAATCTTCTTCTATTGTATTTGCCTTCAATGCCAATGTTTTCTTCTTGGGGGTTTTTTCTTCTTGATCTTCTTGGATTGAGATCTCATGTTAAAAGTGAGCCAATAAGATCGTCAAAATCTAATTTGTTCAAATCTTTTTCTTCGATCACGGTCTTCTTCATATGCCATTTGGAGGAGAGAGATTTGAGAATCTTTTTCATTTTTTGAGGGTTAGATCTTGGCTCGCCCAAGGAGACTAAGTCATTCAAAAAATCATTAAATCGAGCAACCATATCATTTATAGATTCAATTTCATGCATCTTGAGAGAATCATATTGATGATTTAAAATATTCAATTTAGATTCTATAACTTTATCGGTTCCTTCGTAAGTAGTGATGAGTTTATTCCAAATTTCAGTTGCACTTTCACAATTTGAAATCCGATTAAAATTTGTTGAATGCAAAGCACAATAAAAAATATTCTTTGTTTTCTAATCCAATTTCAAAAAAAATTTTTGGCTTTCATCATGTTCGGAAGGTAATTTTTCATGTAAATAATAGTCTTTTTCAATAATATCCCACATGTTTAAATCAATAGAATATATGTAAGCTTGAATCCAAATTTTTCAAGATTGAAAATTTGATGCATTTAAAAGGGGAGGACGACTAATTGATTGTTCTTCGGCAAAAATAAATGCACTTGATGCCATAGCTCTTAAGATTGTTAAATCTTAAAACAAACGATTGAATCTTAAAAATAATTAAATCTAAAATGATTAGATCTAAAAATCGAGATGATTCGAAAGATCAAAATACCAATTGTAGGATTCTAAAGGGCACCAAGAGGGGGGTGAATTGGTGTTCAATTCGAAAATATCGATTTCACAAAAATCATCGCAGAAGCTTAAAATCGATTCTTAAATCCTTTACAATTCAGATCATAAATTCAATATTAGAGAGAGAGAGAAAATCAAACGTAAAGGCACGGTGATTGTTGACGAGGTTCGGTCACACCTTGGCTTACGTCCTCTCTCCGACTTCTCAATCTCGAGACCGTCGGAGATTTCACTAGTCACTTTCTTTGTTCCAAATGGGGCAAGGAAGAAAGTCCTTTACATTAACCACCTTTTCTCCGCTTCGAGAGACAAGGCAACCTCTCCTCTTAGGAAGCTAGTCTAATTCTTTCGCTCAAGATGTAATACTTTGAACCTCTTTTACACAGGAGCTCTTTCAGTTTTTTAACAAAAGTGTTTCTCTTTTTTACAAAACTAAGCTCACAAGAGAAGAAGAAAGAAAGAATGAGAAAGCTATAAAATAAAAACTTCAAGAAATGATCTCTCTTTGACAACTTGAAATTTTTCTTCAATGAGTGAATGTGTGTCTTTGCCTCTGGCTTGGCACTCCTTTTATAGCCTTCAATGTGTGAAAAATTCGTCCAGAAATTGTTCCATAAATTCCTCCTTCAAATTTGATCGTTACTGTTCATTTGACTCGGAGGTCGGTCGACCGCACTTCTGGATCGGTCGACCGGTCTATATGACCGTAGCGCCATTTTGACAGTTTTTACACTTGGTCGGTCGGCCGGACTATCGACCAGTGTTGTCTCGACATCGTCCGGAGCAGGCTCAGTAGTTATCGGTCGATCGGTATCTTCTATTCGGTCGACCGGTATCATGTCGACTACCTTTTACTTCGATAGTTGACCAACCTGCACTATTTTGATCATAACTTTTTGCACGGTTATCCAAATTAGATGATCTTAGAGTCTACGGAAAGCTAACAAAATTCTCTACAATTCTGACATTCCATATTTTTTCAAAACTAATGAGATTAGTGTCAATTATTTAATCAAAGCGTAGTGCATAAAGTTATTCATTTTTCTTTAAACTTTTTCAACATTTCAACTTTAATCTTTCGAGGTTTTTTCATTAAAATATAATTTTATGTCATTAAAATTTTGACCCAATAGTGAGGTAGTAAAAAAATAGGTGGGTGATGTCCTCTACTGATTTGCCGCAAAGAACGTATGAAGTGTCACTGTGTTCTGCCCACCGAGCCCTGTAAGTTCTGGTAAGAAGTCGTCTGTGCTGTAAAAGCCAAGCAAAGATCTTGACTTTTAGCGGTACCCGAGAATGTCAGACGAGTCTACAATCCATCTTGAAATCCTCTAGTAGCGTATTGGTAGGAAGAAAGCGAGTGTAGAGGCTGCGCACCGAGAACGACTCTAGTAACCAAACCCATCCATCTAATCTAGACCGGTCCAGGATACGCGTATCCCAACTAGGAGTGGCACCACCCCCACCCCGACCCGAATCCTCGGTCCGAGGGGAATTTTATCCCCCACCCCAATCCCCACGGGGTTCGAGGCCCCGCGGGGACCTCGATTGCCCGAACCCCCCGGCCCGTTGCCCTCATCAAACGAGGGTCGTTGCCATCGCCTTCCTCCGTCGCCCTAAGCCCAAAAGTCATACACCAGTTTGGACCGGATTAAACCGATCTAACCGGACAAAAATCGGTCAAAACTGGTTAAAATCGGCCAAAATAAAAAAATTAGGTTGAATTGTGTTTTTTGGTTCAAACAAAATTTTTTATTATTTTTTTATTAAGAGATAATTTGATAAAATTTATTATTATAAATTTGAAAAATATCCAAAGATGGACTTTCTCCATAAACATTCATATTGACTCCTCTCCTCCTTCATTTATACTTGTCTATTTACTCTCACTTTGGTACTACTATCAATGTGGGACTATTCTTGTACTCACTTGTTCTTTAGGGTGCGAGAATTCGAGGCCCCGCGGGGCGGGGACAACTCCTCCCGCCTCGATCCCCGAAAGAGAGTTCGGGAAAAATTTTCCCCCATCCCCGACCCCACGGTGGAAAAGTTCCTCGAGTTCGGGGCCCCGATCGGGGATTCCCCACGGGGCTCCGCAGGGGGCGGAGAATATTGTCATCCCTAATCCCAACCAAGGGTCAATAGCTCTGTGAAGCGCTAATTTGACAGATATGCTCTGAATAGGGGAGATCATGTACCAAAGTTCTGTCCTCCCTCCACGGACCAAGTGTTTGCAATCGTCGCTCTGGGAAAGTCGAAGGGCTCAAAGGCGGGGAAAAGCCTTTGCCAGGGAGCCACTAATTGTCCAAGTGTGCCGCTAGAAGAAGAAGTCTACCCCCGAGCCAAGGAATGAAACCATAAGGGTACGAACTCGCGGCACCGTGGTTACTACATCCCGCTAGAAAGATGATGCCCCTCGGGGTAAAATGAACTTCGACTCCCATAACAGGTTCCAACCATAGCAGGTATCAAAAACTGGTCGCGAGAGGCTATCTTTCGGTCCCATAATTTGCCTAAGCCAACGGGCTAAAAGAGTCCAATTGGCATACCGTAAGTCACGAAACCCCAAGCCTCCGTGAGAGGTGTCTGGTCCAGTCTACCAAGTGTACTCCGTGGTGATCGAGGCCACGCCCTTGCTAGAAAAAGTTGCTCCTAAGTGAGTCTAACCGTCTGAGAACCTTTGCTGGTAGAGGTAGGACTGACATATAATACGTAGGGAATGTCGAGAGCACCGACCGTAGCAGAACGAATCGACCCCCATGTGATAATAGACGAGCACTTTAGCCATGAAGTGTGTGCTCCATATGCTCAATGATTGGTGTCCAACCTGTGAAAGTAATGTGGCGATCTGAAGTGGAAGTCCCAAGTAGGTGATCGAAAGGGTGTTGATCGGGGTATGAAGTTGGGATGCACAGCGGTCAGCCTCCTCCGGAACCATGCCAAAGGAGATTTGGCATGGTTAATCTAGAGTTTAGTCGTCGAGCTGAATAGATCCAAAAGTAGCGTGACTTAACGAGTCTCCTGCTCTGAGCCCTCGATGAAGAACACTGTGTCATCCGCATACTGTAGGAGGGGGACAATGCTCATGGCAAAATCGCTTAAGAGGCTTGCCTCTCAGGAGGACTGAGTGCATCTGTCGAGGACATCAGCGGCTAGCACAAAGAGCATGGGAGTCATAGGGCAGCCTTGTCGAACACCTCTATGTGGTTGTACCCACTCACTCGCCATCGCCCCGCTGTCCAAGACCGAGAAAGAAGCAGTAGTGATGCACTGCTTCATCCCTGCGATCCAGGTCGTTGAGAAACCTCTGACATGTTGGGCATGCCATAAGAAGGACCATGACAGAGAATCGTAAGATTTAGCAAAGTCAACCTTCCATAAGAAAGCCTCCTTCGCCAATGAGCAATGATCTGTGATGCGATGGTGTAACTGGCAATGATGGTCCTGGGCTGGGTGTATCAGATGTGGTAACACCTTACGCAGCCGATTCGCCAAAATTCGAGCCACCATAGATGACATTGGATAAGGCGATCGATTTGAAATCCTCAACTCGCTCGACTGGAGTGCGCTTCGAGAGTAGGAATAACAGAACTCCCGAACGACTGTGCATACATCATCTCGCACAAGAGGCCAAAACTCCCGAAAAAATAACTGGGAAACCATCAGGGCCTGCGGCCACATCCGCATTGAGGTCCTGAAGGGCCTCGGAGACCTCGTCCAATGAGACTGGTTGTACTAGCAGTGAAGACCGTGCATCAGTAAGTTTGGGAATATCTCGGGGGGTCTACCGCTAGGCCCAGTGATCGTCGTCGATATGTGGCTCGGAAGTATGAGGTGATGGAAGCCCCAATGCCCTGCTACCCAGTGATCTGCTAGCTTGGCACTTTGATCTACTCGATCCTGTTAGCCCTCCGCCGAGAGCTCGCATATAAGTGAAAAAATCTAGTGTTGGCATCTCCCTCCTGAAGCTAGGTCTACCGAGATCGCTGCCTCACTGGGTTTCCACTATCCGGTCCTCCAACTAGATGGCCTCCTGTACCTATCGGCGCTCAGAATTTAAAAGGTGGCGGGAGTCCTCCATGCAGTTCATCCGAGCAATGGACGCCAGGGCATCCGTCTTGCAACGCACGGATCTGCCGGCGATGCTGACATAGGAAAAAGCGTAGGCTGGTTAGGCGGGCCACTAATGTCCTAGCTGCGAAGTCCGATGGGGCCACTCGATGCCACTGTGCCTCGACTAATTGTCGAAAGCCATCCTCCGAGAGCCATGATCTCTCAAAACGAAAGATGGAGCGCTACCTTTGCTCATCATTGGACCGTCACATAAGAGGGGTGTGGTCCGAGAATGGCCTGTCAAGGGCCTGGACGTTTGCCAATTGGTGCGCCTTTGCTAGCTTCAAAGATCATGTGAATCTACAGTTGGTGGCCAGAAAGTCAACCAACGACTCAGAGTCAATGAAGTCCCTCTAATATCCCTTCCGCGACGTCTGATGGGCGATCCTCCATGTTCAGAGTGACATTGAAGTCTCCCCTGATCAGCCACTAGGCGTTTGGAAGGCGAGCACGAGCCTCCCAAAGCTTCTCCCATAGAGTGTTGTGCAAGGAGGCGGAGCACGGTCCGTAGACGCGAGAGATGAGGTGGTCCATATCCTCGCCAGATGAGCCGTCATCGAAAAGCGGGCCGTCCAAGAATCCACGACTGATAAGATATCCGATCGCTAGCCAATAATACAACCTCCCAACTGCCCGACTGCCCGACTGTATGTAAAGAGAGGTGGGCAGTCAATTTAGAGCCTCCAATCTGGTCCCATACCCCCAAGCTACAATATGATAGTATGGTCTTCTGAAGAAGGACTACATCTGCCTCTCACTCTATATGAGGTAACGGCCCAAAACAGTGTTTCTTTGTCTTGGCAAATTACACAGTATTCATGTTGCTATTATAACTAGGAACATTTAAATTAGTTTTCATATCCTTGTCTGATTAATGTTTCAGTTAAGTTACAGTCAGCGTTACAGTGCTTCTTTGTCTTGGCAAATTACTGGTCAGCGTTACAGTTAAGTTAATTTTTCAGTTCCAGAGAATGAGCAAGGTCTCTCAGAGGCTGCAAACACTAAAATTACGGTCAGTTCATCCATCATTTGATGCACATGGTAAGTTGCTTCTAAAATTTTTATTTGACGAGTCGCAATTTCTTTCTGGTTCTTGATTGCAAGCTTGCTTACGTTCGAATTTGAATTTGTAGAGCCGTGGGATGGAATCAACCATGTATGTGGTAATGGCACCTGGTGTTACTGTCTATTGTTTATACCAATAATTGAAGACATCTTATGCGGTATATAAGTTTTATCTTCTAAGATTTCCCTACTCTGCTTTGACCTACAATAACTTAAATAGTAAGTCACATGATACAGTGCAAAAGGTTCCTTTTAAAAATATTATATGTATAAAAGTTGTCTATTGTTGGAAGAAAATGAAATTAAGTTCTGGCTATTGCATATCTATGGCTAGACTTAATGTTCTGCATCTTTTCCCCGTTAATAGGCTGCATGGATCCTTATTTTAAATATTATGGAACATACGTGTTGTAGTTGAGAAAATCTTGAGAAGATCTTGTTTACTGATTAGGACACGAGAGCTATATTAGTAGACCTTGTACAATTGAGAGTCCCCTTTTGTTCAAAGGTGGTGCTTGCAAAGAATGGCTCACTAGCCGAGTGCTGGTCTGAGAGTGACAGCTCGGGCACTGGCTCTTGGACTCACCTTTTGTTCCTCCTTATTTGACCAACGATATTCATAGCTACTGGCGCTTGTGAGGATTGCTCCCTTCCGCTCGGATCCTGCATCGGTGGATGGTTGGGTGTGGATGTCAGATTTTTTCTCAGCGCACAGCTTATACTTCAGTTTCCTTCCCATTTCCACAGATATAGAGGATTTCATGGCGTACTACAAACTCATTTGGCGATATCGGGTTCCGCAAAAAGTCAAGATCTTTGCTTGAATTCTGAGACGCGAGAGGACCCTCACTCGAGTTTACAGAGCACAGTGGGCACCCCACGCGGCTACTTCTTGTGTGTTGTGTGGGGAGATGGAGGAGGGCGTTGCTCACTTATTCTTCATATGCTGCGTAGCTAGGGTGGTGTGGTCTCGGACGAGTATTATGGGCGATGTTCCTCTTGTGCATGCAGACTTCTGGCAATCCATGAGGGGATTCGGCAAACAGAGGTCGAGCTGGAGGGTCGCGATCTTTTTGGCCGGTGCCTAGGCCATCTGGCTACAGCGCAGTCGGGTCATTTTTTGTGAGGAGAGTTGTCAGGCGGATAAAATTGTTTTGTCTTCTTCGGGAGTGGGGCTGTGTCTAGTGTATGTATTCTTCCTTCCTTTGCCACTCTTCTCTAGAGAGTGTCACTTGTACATGACTCAATATGGGGGGGATTTTACTCCCATTTTTCAGCTGTAGTTGGCTTTGAAGCGGGGGACCTTTTCTGGATTGAACAAGAATTGTACGACTTCGGGCTGGACTGGATGAAGAAGTATGCCGGCTGATATTGCTTTTCAACGAGTGATTCCATTGACCGGTACAAAGGCATCTCGACTATGGAGGCTAGGGTAACTAGAGCATCGGCTAGACTGTTCTTGTCTCTAGGAACCTGAACGAAAACCACCTCATCAAACAGTGAGACTAGGTGTTCGGCTAGCTCTTGATACGAAATCCACTTCTAGTCCACTACTGGTTAAGCTTCCACTCTTCCACGACCCGACTGATAACCCATTTCGAGTCCCCGCTTTTAGGCGAGTAACTCCAAACGTGAGAGCGCTTCTCAGGGTAGTGTAGTGTGGTAAGTTTTTTTAGGGAGCAACCATGTTTGTTATAGTAGGGCGATTGTTCGAGTAGGTCCTATCGGCTTGATATATATACATAGATGGCAACCAAAATACTAGTCATCCTTTTCCTTCTCTCAAAAAAAAAAAATGGATCATTACAGTATTTCATCTCCCAGTTTTTTCTTGTCCATTCCAATGTTTAGAAAGTTTGCTTTGAGGGTGAGATTTTCCGTAAAAGTATTGGAGAAAGGCGCCATTTCCCACACCCGTTATACCCGCGGATCAAAATACTGTTTTATGAATGTCTTCCAAGACCGCATTCCAGGGAGAGCTATAATAGTCTCTGTTGTAAGTAATCTCCTCTCTCTCTCTCTGTGTTTCATTTGTTCTTTTTATTTTGGAGGGATTGTTCAATGGTCGCCAGTTGTGCTGATGTGGCCTTTTATCAACAAACACGTGATGGGCACGTAACATATGCCTTTTCAGATTGATAATTTGGTTGAAGGAGCTTCTGGAGTCCTGGACATGACCTGCAGAATCTTAACGTGATGCTGAGATTTACATAGGAAACTGGACGTACTTACCAGCAATTATGTCCCTAGCTAACATTCTCCTACAAGGTGAATATGTGTTCTAAATTCCTCTGCCTTGATTTGCTTGTTTATGCATATTGACTGCTAGTTTATGCATTCGCCATTCCAGATATCATGCGGGGGACGAGTGTTCTTGAAGTGCCGTTAGGAGAAACTAAAAAAAAAGGAAAAATAATTGTGCTTCTAGTGAGATGAAATATGGTCCTTTTCTCCTCTGCTGCAACTCCCCATGTCCAAGTTTTTAGTGCATTTCCTCTTCATTTTATCTATTAGCAGGGAAGATTCTTGTGGTCGAAATTGCTCTACAACCCATGTTCTCAAATTATGCGCATTTACATTTATTCGACTGCCAATGATAATGCGTGAGTATGGGTGAATGATATCTATGGATGTGCAAATACGAAGTCAGTTTATCGATATGTCAAGTTTCACTGGGAGCCGTCGTGGCACATGGTTTGGAAGATTCTAACTCCACCTAAATTGCATATCTTTTTTTGGAAGCTCCTACACTCTAAATTATCCACACTCAATATAATCCTCCTATTTGATAATACTATAAACACTACTTGTTCCCTATGTGGCCTCCACTTTGAAACCGTCCAGCATCTGTTCTTTCAATGCCCTATGGCCCACCAGCTTTGGAACTCCTTCGGGAGGAATCTAAATATTACTTTTCAAAATCAGCCCTCCTGGCACCTCTAAATCTAGCTTCTTGAGGGAGCCAATCTTGATATGCAGTCCAGAAACTTCTTTCTATCCCTCTTTGAGGCTCATTTTATATCACAGCGTGTTACTGTGGACTCGGCCTAGGTAAGGGCTTTGACTGGCTTTTATGAGTATGTTGGCGCCCACACACTTGAGGCAACTAGTCCTTACGACCCGCATAGGCAGATCCGGTGGGAGCGCTCTCCACAGCATGGGACTATCCTCTTTTCGGATGGTTCATTTTCTGTTGGGGTTGGGGGTATTGGATTCCTAGCACTCTCTCATGGCAACTCTTTTATTTTTGTAGGATCTTCGTTTGCGCAGGCTGGCTCGGTCCTGGAGATGGAGGCCCGTGCTTTGCTCGTTGGCATTCGCCCCTGCTGTCATGCTGGATTATTCCACATCCATATTTACTTGGACTCCGAGATCCTTGAGCGCGTCATTAATCACAATCAATGCTGCCCGTGAGAGCTCTGAGGCCTACTTGCTGATATTTGGAACCTTCTTGCTGAAATCAATCCAACCGTTGTGTCCCATTGTTTCCGTAGCGAAAATCGCGCGGCAGATTACTTAGCTAAATTGGGTCGACAACAACTTAGTAACAATTTTTGGATGGGTAGGCCTCCTCTGTCTGGCTCAATTTTTGTACTCAAAACTCCATTGGAGCAGTTACTTAATATCAATACAATTAACCTTTTAAAAAAATTGCTCTACCTAAATAAATCATGCGGATGAGTCGATTTTTCATTACCATATCATCGTTCCATGTCTACTGCGACATCCATCCATTTGTAATGGATGTTACTGCAAACTGGAACTCTGTTTTTACGAATTGATAAGATGGTGGATATCTCCTTAGTTTTGGACATATCGTTGCACCTCTGAGCCTTATCTCAAACGTGAGCAACGATTAATTCATCCAATGCTTTTTTTTATTGAATGTTGAGAAATCTACCGACCAATGTCATTAATCTTTTTTTTATACTTACTATTTCCTAATATTTGCACAAATCAATGCTTTCTCACCATCAAATACTTACAAGTAAATTTAATCAACTCAAAGCCATTTGTTATGTTTTTTTTCCATCAAATTCCTAGTGTGATGATTTAGGCAAACTGTGTCCATCAATTAGCTTTATTTCAATTGATGAAAACAAAAAAAAACGGCACAATAAAACGTTTTTAATTTGGGTTTTTCGATTTATAATTCAGTAGCCTCAACTCGTTTGTTTATTTCTTAACCATTTTTCATTAATAATTTAAATAAATTAATTTCGATTACGAGAGATTAACTGCTTTCATTTAAATGTGTTGTTAATTTGAAACTTTGATGAGTTAATTGAAGATAAAGAATAATTATTGTTGAAGATTATATCTCCCTTGAATATATGCAGGCCACGTAAATTAAATACACACGTAAATCGATTTTTGATTTGTAAATAGACAATAATCATTGATAAACTTGTTATTAAAGTTTAAAACTATCATGAATTTATATATCGATGGTACCATACAATTTTTAATCCCTAAATTAAATTTCTTTTTATATTAAAAAAATCCGTTGTCCTTTATCCTGCATAGATTTTTTGTGTAACTTTTTTTTCTCGCATATTAAGTTTTAACTTATTGGTCGTATGTGATTAATAAGCTTTCTCCGAAGCAATGCATCATATGTGAGATTGCCAACAACGAAATGGTCGATTTAAGCCCATGATTCTTCGTAAAACAATTTTATGTAACTAGTCCTCAAAGAAGGAAATAATGCTTAGGCTACCGTAAATTAACTAAAGGAGAGTTTAAAGAGAAAAAGAATAAAACATAGAGTTTTTTAAGAGTTCAAGACTGGTCAGATCAATGTGAAAAACACAGGACCCAGTGTAACATCCGGCTAGTTGAAAGCAAAAATCAAAGGAAAAAAAAAGAAAAAAGTGAAAAGAGCCCACGCCCGCACTCGGCCCACAAGCCCACTACCTAACATGCATAATACCCCTCCCAACCTAACCAGCTGACCTCCTAAAAATCCCACAAAAAAAGAACTACAGTGCTCCCTCTCTCATCATCTCTCTCTCCAAGGAGCAGCTCGGCCAGCACCTCCACCCATCTCCCTGCCATAGTAAGCCTCCATTTTTACCTTTGGTCAATAGTAAGCACCCTGGTTGTAGCTGACCATGTCTTTCTCTCTCTAGCTACAGTAAAGATGTCTCTATCTTTTCATTTGAGTGTTAGCACGAAGATTAGCTCACCATATTTTTCTCTCTCTAATTATTGTAGTTGAATCAGAGGATTAAGAAAAGAAGCTAAGTTTAGAAATCTTAATCAAAATATGTTGAGGGGATTCAAATCCTCTAATCACTCTCTAATGATATTTGTGTGTTTGAATTAGGACATAAGAATTTAATATGTATTCTTTAAATGGATGATTAAGGGAAATTCATGTTAGCACAAGTACGTTTCTCATTTTGTTAAGATTATTACTCAATTGTTAATCATGTTTAGGACTATGATGTTCATTGTTACTCATGTTAGCTCAAAATAAAATTGTCTAAAGCTCATGTACATTTATGAATTTGATTAGCATGTTAAATGTCTTCATATGAAAAACCTCATGTATTTTCATGATTAGAATGCTAAGAATATTAATAAATGTCGTCAATATGTGTTCAATATGTTAATGTATGTAAGATTAAGAAAGAAATGATGTAAAAATCGTATATTTGTCGTCTCAGAATGAGCGATCGATTCATTATCGGTCGATCGTTTTACAGACAAATAGAGTCTCGCACTCTGTTCAATGGTTGACCGATACATTAACGGTCGTCATTTTTGAAAGAGTCTTACATTCTGTGATTAGCGAGCGACCGAACGCCATGTATCGGTCGTCCGAAAGACATGTAATGGTCGATCGATTTTTCAGCGGTCATCTATTTCAAGTAGTCGTCAAATTATGTGATTAGCGGTCGACCAAACGTTCTGTTTCAATCGTCCGAAAGCTATGTAACGGTCGATCGATATACCAGCGATCATCCGATTTGAGGAGTCATCATATTCTGTGATTAGCGGACGAATCGAAGTTAAGTTTCGATCGTCCAAAAGACTTATAACGGTCGACCGATATCCCAGCGGTCGCCCGTTTCAGAGAGACATCACATTCTATAATTAGCGGACGAACCGAACGTCCTGTTTCGATCGTCCGAAAGGATCATAACGGACGATCGATAATCTGATCGGTCGCCCGATATAAGACCAGCGGTCGACTGTCATTCAAAACGGTCGTCCGTTCTGAAAGATGATTGGCTATGATTGAATGACCACACTTAGCATGATTTGAAGCTTGTATGACCTTAAATATGGTTAAAAGATACAACGTATTGAATGATTATATGTATTGACGAACATGATTAAAAGACGGGTTGATGAAGGAGTGACATTTTATGGCTCGAGATCAATCGGTACTCAACCTAAGACCCCACCGACGGGTGGGAAAAGACCTCATTGATGAATGAGGATAAAGACATTGCTTTCGGGGAAGGCTAAAGACCTCGCCTTCGGGGGAGAATAAAGACCTCATTTACGGATGAGGATAAAGACCTCACCTACGGGGAGGATTATGATTTATGAGCCACTACCCTTCTCAATCGACAAAATAAGAAAGTATCTAAGTAAAGATGAAAGATAAAAAGATGAAACGATGAATGATATGAGACATAAAGACAAAGATGAAGAAGGCACTTATGAGGATGCATTATGAATGTCCACTTGTCACATCATATGATGTTATGAACAAAGATGACAAAGTAAAGTAAGACAAGATCATGCTATGCAATAGCATAATGATGAGTATGATGATAAGTTATGATATGCATGATCTAAAGATTATGATGTTACATGTTATCTTATCTTGCCATGATGATTTGCTCGCATGCCATATAGTATGCATAAGTAGCTCATAATATGCATATGACTTACATTCTATGATGATGAAATGCATATGTCATGACATATAGAAATCATATTATAAGATTATAGCATGCATGACATCAACATACTCTAACGGGAGAAATTTCGTGCACCACATGGATTCGTGCAAGTATGGAGGAGGCTTAAGTTCGGCGGCGAGAACCTCGTGACAGCAACATTGCACATGGGCCTGTCGGGCTACGACCCAAGTTGTTTACCTCTTTTATGTCATGATGATGAACCTTTATAAGGATAAAAATATGTATGGCTTATGGGTCTCTTATTGAGTCATGTACTACACTTGAACTTATTTATATATGATGAACCCTCTATTGAGTATACGTTAAAGTCTATTAGGCTCATGGGCCAGTTTATGTATCTTGGGATTTATTCACTTATGAAGTCTTCCGCTGTGTATGAAAATGATGTTTATGATATTATTGTGATAAGTTTATTATATTATTCTTCTGCTGTAATGTTTTATGAAATTAGGTCAAGGTCATGTCAATGTAACGTCGTCTAGTGTTCGGCAAAGTTCTAAATTGGGGCCGAATTTTGAGGGCGTTACAGTATGGTATCACCATAATGTGGCTCTTATGTATAAGTTTTAGGATGTGTAAGTCATTGGTTGGCTAATGTGTTTAAGTGTAAAATCCACGTGCAATCGTCATGAAGTGTCACCGAACCTAAAGGTAATTGTTATCATATGATTAGCTCATGCTATTGATATTTTTATGTTTGTTTGATTAGGAATGTAGATGTCAAGACGGGCAATCGTTGATGAAGATTATGAGAGGAACACATTCTTCGATGGGTTAATCCGGACGGACAAAATGCCCAAAGACCCACTGAATCGGATTATTCCATCGAAAGGTTCTTAAGGCTGCAACCTTCGAAGTTTGACGGAGTGTGAGATCCCGAATTAGCTGAATCGTGGATTGAAGAAGTAGGGGACATTCTCAAAGTCATGTGATGCCCTAGAGACCGCAAGATGATGTATGCAACACATTCGCATTTGTGGCCAAGATAAGGCCTGATGGAAGGCCCTCTTGAAGACTACCTTCGATAGTGAAGAAGAGGTCGAATGGGAAAGTTTCGTGAAGGTGTTCGAGACTCGTTTCTTTCTTGACCATGTGAAGGAAAAGAAGAGGGATGAGTTCCTCAACCTCGTCTAAGGAAGTATGATTGTGGATGTGTATGTGAACACGTTCCTAAGGCTGAAGAAGTATGGAGAGTTCAATGAGAATGAGCTCCGAAGGACAAAGATATTCATCAATGGGCTGAATCTCGGACTGCAATCATGGATTAGGAGTGATCGCTGCACCACTATGAAGGACGCGGTGGAACTTGCCACTGAATATGAAAGAAAGTACAATGAAAGGAAAGATGCTAAAGAAAAAACGATCAAGGTGTATGAGGGAAAAAGCTCAAGGAAAGTCCTATCTCACTTTTCAAAGATGGTGAAGCAAGCAAGACCAGTCTACGCTACTTGTGGGAGACCTCATGCCGATGAATGTCGCTTCAAGGCCAGGGCATGTCTGCAATGTGACAAGGTGGGCCACTATATAAGGGACTACCCGGAGAGACAAGGGGGCAATCGAGACAAAGGAAAGATGGTGGTAAACCCATCAGGAGCTCCAGCAAAGGTTTTCGTCATGGAAGTGGATGAGGCCACTCAAGAAAATGACGTAATCCAAGGTAACATTCTAACTGTCGGTCGCCATGCAAATGTGCTCTTCGATTCGGGTGCAACCCACTCTTTTATATCACATGCATTTGCTAGCATGCTAGAAGTAAGATCTCTAGTTACAAATTGTCAACTAGAAGTAGTGACTCCCATCGACATAGTAGCCACTAGGAGAAATATTCCCAATGTATCTATAGAAATAAATAAGAAGAATTTTCCATGTGACCTCATATTACTTCTTATGATAAATTATGATGTAATTTTAGGAATGGATTGGTTATCATATAATGATGCTCATATGTATTGCAAGGAAAAGAAAGTTTTTATAGGTGACCACCATAATTTGACCGATCGCCCGATATAAAACCAACGGTCGACTGTCACTCAAAACGGTCGTCCGTTCTGAAAGATGATTGGCTATAATTGAATGACCACACTTAGCATGATTTGAAACTTGTATGACCTTAAATATAGTTAAACGATACAACATGTATTGAATGATTGTATATATTGACGAACATGATTAAAAGACGAATTGATGAAGGAGTGACATTTTTATGACTCGGGACCAATCGGTACCCAACTTAAGACTCACCGATGGGTGGAGAAAGGCCTCATTGACGAATGAGGATAAAGACTTTGCCTTCAGGGAGGGATAAAGACCTTGCATTCAGGGAAGAATAAAGACCTCACCTTCGGAGAGGATAAAAACCTCGCCTTCAGGAGAGGATAAAGACCTCATCTACGGATGAGGATAAAGACCTCACTTACGGAGAAGATTATGATTTATGAGCCACTACCCTTCTCAATCGACGAAATAAGAAAAAATCTAAGTAAAGATAAAAAATGAAAAGATGAATGACATGGGACATAAAGACAAAGATGATAAAGATGACGAAAGCACATATGATGATGCATTATGAATGTTCACTTGTCACATCATATGATGTCATGAACAAACATGACAAAGTAAAGTAACACAAGATCATGATATGTAATAGCATAATGATGAGTATGATGATAAGTTATGATATGCATGATCTAAAAATTATGATGTTACATATTATCTTATATTGCAATGATAATTTGCTCACATGCCATATAGTATGCATAAATAGTTCATAGTATAAAAATCTATGATAATGAAATGCATATGACATGATATATAAAAATCATGTTATAAGATCATAGCATGCATGGACCGTGATTCCGTGCAGGTATGGAGGTGACTTAGGTTCGACGACGAGAGCGTCGTGACGGCGACATTGCACATGGGTCTGTCGGGCTACGGCCCTAATTGTTTACCTTTTTTTTGTTATGATGATGAACTTTTATAAGGGTAAAGTATGTATGACTTATGGTCTTCTTATTGAGTCATGTATTACACTTGAACACATTTATGTATGATGAACTTTCTATTGAATATACGTTAGAACCTATTAGATCCATGAGTTAGTTTATGTATTTTGGGATTTATTTATTTATGAAGTCTTTCGTTATTTATGAAAATGATGTTTATGATATTATCGTGTTAAGTTTATTATATTATTCTTCTGTTGCAATGTTTTATGAAATTAGGTCAATGTAACATCGTTTATGATTTAGCAAAATTTTAAATTGAGATCAAATTTTGGAGACGTTACACGCAAAGCAAAGGAGAGCTGCATGCCCCTTCGAGAACGGAAGAGCAATTGGAGGATAACTACGGGACCCACCTCAAGAGCGAATCACGGAGCAAGGTTTTGACTTGGGGTCCACCAAAAGTATAATTTCATATATTCGATAATTTCCATTCCCCATGGAATCTTTTTTTTTTTCTCTTTTATTTGGAGGAGGGTTTACGACTTTTACGTAGGGCAATCCATTAAGAAGAATCTTGAAATGATTTGTGTGTATAAATTATTCCTATTAATCTTCGTGATGACTAATATAAATGCTTAGTATAAAATATTTATATATATATATATATATATATGTTGATTAAACATATACATGGCAGCACCGATTATGCGACGCGTATTTAGAAAATATTATAAACTGTAAAAAATCACAGCTATTCATTTCATCCGTGGACGATTCCGACGGCTCCGATTATGTAGTTTCCTTGCGCACAAATTCCATTATAATGTATATCGGCAAATTTCGGACACAAAATTTTCGAATTTATAACGTAATTATTTAACATGGTTGTGTCTGACAAAAAAATTATTAATTCGACTAGTATTTATCATTTCAATTACTTTTAAATACTGACTTAGTTAAATTCTAATCACATTATATTTTGACACCGATAAATTTATATTAAAGAAACTCTCTCTCTCTCTCTCTCTCTCTCTCTCTCTCTCTCTCTCTCTCTATACACTAACGTAGCAGTAACCAGTCTTTCCATCCCTCCCAAATGTTGAATCCTTCTTTCTACAATTGGTCTGGTACAAATCAATGGTGGGGAATTAGTTAGGTCTTCATGCACCATGGAACAACCTACGACGTGTGAATTCAAATGAGATTAAAAACTAAAACTCTCCTATTTTATTCACACTTATCCCTTTGTATGGTAAAGTGTTCGAGACAGCTTACTTTAGACGACACATGCACTTCATAAATGTGAAATGCAAGCCCTCAAAAGCTCCTAAAGATCGAAAATTAAGGAAAGTGGTGCATGTCGTTGGATCTTGACTTGTGATAACTAATTATTTTTCTTTAAGCTTTCAAGAAAATTATCAGCGTACAACTACAATTAGTGAAGAAGCTACTTTTTGGAAGAAGAAAGTAGTTGGAATAACATTTTAGAATTGTGAATGCTCATATTACTGAAAAAAAATAAAGAATTGTGTATATTCATATATATTATGATCCATGACGACTGGTGAGAGAAAAATATTCCCAAGATTGAGATGTGTATGCATGCAGTACTTGTCTAGTTGTCATGCGTGTGTCGTACGTGAACCACCACCAGCATCTCTCTCTCTCTCTCTATGTGTGTGTGTGTGTTAGATTCTCAATGGAGGACGGCACACGGCACAATATTTGGTCGTTGGTGAAAGGATTTGATTCCAACTGCAACAAGAAGAGATCCCTTAACTTGACCCCAAAGTAAAAACACCAAAAAGAATAGATTTGTGTCGGCAACATTTAGTTTTTTCTTTTCTTCTTTCTTTTTTTTAATTATTAATTTGATTAAAGTTTATTTTTCCGCTCTCGACCTCATCTGAATATTCGAATAATTATGTGTTAATACTTTGTGATATTGACAGGTAAAAAAAGGCGAATTTTCTTTTTTTTTTCTTCTCTGGAGACTTAGAAAAATTGGTCCTCTAAATGGCCTTCAACGCAAATGTGGAAAATGACATTTTGAAATCACCAAGCGGCAATCAATTTCGTACTTAATTTAATTACATATATAATTACGGATTCCGTGTATCACAAGGCCAAAGGAATTATGGTGATCACGAAACAGGAATCTGCATGCCATGCTCTCTCTCTCTCTCTCTCTCTCTCTCTCTCTCTCTCTCTCTCTCTCTCTCTCTCTCTCTCTCTCTCTCTCTCTCTCTCTCTCTCTCTCTCTCTCTCTCTCTCTCTCTCGGTATCCCATGACTGCGTTGGATTCGAATTGTTTGAGGCATCCCAGTTTCGGATCCCATCAGCCTTAAATTGGAACTGCATACACATTTGAACGAACCAAAACAGGAAAAAAAAGGAAGCTCCAATATTTGGAAACCCTAAACGGAACTTTAGATTTTAATTATGTGTGACATTATTGTCACTCCAAATTTATTATTATCATTTCATTTTATTAGATATGAGTACAAAATTCTATTAATAACATAAAAAATACAATAATGTTACAAAATTGATTCATTATCCGATATAATTAGTCTGGTATTAATTTCGAGTTAATGAATGTGTCAAAGAGTGACGTTTCTAATAGAAATTTCTCTGCAAACGAATTCGAGATTTGAGCTATTCATTATTCCACCCTAATTTCTTTTTGTTAGTGAATAATATATTTTTTCCTTTGAAGATTTATTAATTACAACGTTATATATCATAAGAGGTAATTTATTTATAGCAATTCGACGACATGTTGTATATGTGATGCAAAAGCTTATGCGTATGAACATTTCATAAGCTCAATATGCAACTTTTGTTTTCTTAAGTACAGAATTTTTGGATTGGATTCCTTCGAGTCTTCAAAATATATGATGCATTCCTCGAACTCGCATTGAACTATGTTTTTTTTTGTATAATAAGAATGAAATAAGAGTTTCTTTGGTCATCTTTTTAATCATTCACTCGTTTATGTTGTGACGCCTTGGATTCGCACATCCATATTCCAAATCTCTTATCAGTGGAATCACAAGGAACGCATTTTGGATTGTTGCGTCTTACATGATAGGACTACAATTTTAGTTCACAAGTGCTTAATTAGTTAATTCATTGCAAAAAATTAAAGAGTAAAAATGCGAAAATATAATAAATAAGAGAAAAAATAATTGTATTTTTATTTATTTAAAACATTAAATCTAAATTTAAGTCAATGGTGTTTAACATAAATGAGCTTAAGAGTGTTAGAACAATGTGTGAAATATATCGAATAATCGTGAAAATTAGCATTTCACAATAGGTGACATTAGGTCGGCGTCAAACACATCACGCCACATTAGCGTCGCAAGTAGTCGATGCCGCTTAATCAAGCTATTTCATGTAGTGAAAAAAGAAAATTTAAATCCAATTTGAACACCCTAAAGCCTTGAATATAAAAGTTGACCGCTAAAGTACATAGAACTTAATTAATGTTGACATAAATTATCAGCCAACATAAAAATTATTAAATTAAAAATATAATCGCTGATATTAAAATCTGAAATATAAAATTCTGTGAAATTAAGGATAATATTTATTTTGTAATTTAGAAATCAGCTAAAATAATAATAAATTTTATATAACCCAGTCAGGATAACGGGGCATCATTTTATCATTTTTTTACTTAATCTTAAACTTGACGTGAGCTAATAGGTTTTCATAATATAGTAAATATTTTCAATGGAGTAAGACGGGTGTCCGAAACATGCAAAAGCGAAAAGATACTCTGATTCATGGAATCCATTGACGACTGTGAACGGTTGTCCTTTTTACCTCTCCCTCGATCTCGACGGTGAACGGTCGCCCTTTTTTTAGCGCGTTTCTCTCTCTCTCTCTCACGCAGAGTACAGTCTCTCTCTCTCTCAGAGTACAATGTGTCTCTCTCTCTCTCGTCTAAGTGGTAGAATCTTTTGCCTTCATTTCCACACCATCTCTTGGTTTTGTCTTGTCAACAAAATCCTGCAGAGAATATTTCCGCCTGTCGGAGCTACCCTTCCAACTTTCAGACAGACCCAACCAACCACCCAGGCACCCACCTCAAGATAGGATTCCAGGTAATAGAACTGCACTTTTGGATTATTGATCAACAATTGAATTAACAAATTAATTTCAAATATATTTGAAGGGAACATACATGAATAATAAAAATTTAAAAAGTGATTTTAGTGAATGCTTGAATGAATTATGAGAAAACAAGTGTAGAGAGGTCCTCTAAACAGATGAGCGATCATTTTCATCATGCCATTTTGATCAATTGGCACATATTTTTTTTAATCGATCAATCGTGCATTCATTATTTTCTCTTGCTCGTGCTTCATACATTCCAACTTTCTCTCTCATTCAGCTCCTTAGGTTGCTCGTGCTTCATCAATCGCGTGTTGCTCCGTCAACGGCGAGGTCGCTCCTTCGGTTGCTCTCACGGTGAGATCGACTTCAACGGCGACATCGTTCTTTCAACAACTCCTTCACGCTTTATCATTTGACGGTGAGGTCACCTCCCAAAAAACCCTACATTTTTTCCTGACGATTGCCCCCTTTATGTTCACTCACGGCTCCTCTCATTTGATGTTGCTCCGACCATAGCTTCCATGCATTGGAATGGACCCTACGCCATTTCTTCTGCGCATCGTTATGCCTCGTGGATGCTCCATTTGAGCTCGTGATCATGCATGCGAAGCCCCACCCGACATTCGTCGTCGACATCGGCGGTCCCCATAGTAGACCCTTCTTAGGTCTTCGTTCAATAGCGTGATGCATCAATCTTGCTCTGCCCTCGCCGATCCCAGTAGTAGACTCTTCTTAAGTCTCTATTTAGTATATGGATGGCAATATCCCTACCCCCTGTGGGGCCTCACGGGAAATTTCCGAATGGGGCTCCGATTTCGAAAAATTTTATCTCGCAGAGCGGGGATGGGGCATATGCCCGAAGCCTCTTCCCGGGTTCGGGGCGGGAGATATTGCCCCCGCCCCGCGAGGCTCCAAATTTCAGAAGAATGAATTAAAGTGAAAATATCGATAAAATTTAATGGCATTCTATAATAAATTAATATATTAAAATTTGATGTAAAAATATTATAATTCATGAGAGGTTTAAGAAATTAATTCAAAAGTTAGTAAAAAAGAAGGTAAGTGACAATAGTAAGAAAAGTTACCAATAAAAAATAAAAAAAAAACTAATAAAAAAGAAGGTAAGTGATCAACGATTATTTTTAATTGTTGTTTAATTATTACATTTTTTTGCTATCACATGTTTAATATTTATTGTGACAATAAGTAAAGAATGTGAAGTAGTAAATCTCTTTGCTTTTCACACTCGTGCATCCACCAACTCCACACCAACTCCACAAAAGAATATAAGAAACCTCCTCAACAATAGTATAAAAAGAGCAATATATATATATATATATATATATATATATATATATATATATATAAGAATAAAAAAATTGTTAAATAAAAAAGATGACCACAAGATTCTCTTAGGGTCATTTGACGCATTACCAATTTTAACCGATAATTTAGATCATCACTTAAATAAATTATCACTATTTAAATTATCGATAATATTACATTATATTATTTGATAAGTACTAGTAATATAAATAATAATTAAAACGAATAGTGACAAATTATCAAAATATTCCTAAAAATTATTTTAGACTTTAATAACATATTATTATAAATAAACAAAGAAAAATTAGAAAAATGAATATATAAAAAAAGATGAGACAAAGAGTTATTTGTAAAAGATTCCAAATAATAAAAAGATGATAAAAAAATTAATTGAATGGATATTTTCGTCAAAATGCATTTCCATCGGCTGATAATCTAAAAAGACACTTTTCCTATATGCCATCTAAATTATCGATGATCAATTATAACTAAACAAGATAATGTGATGGACCCTAAAAATTATCAGTGAGATGATAATCAAAATTACTAAAGTAATTAAACTTATTGATAATCAATTAGAGTCAAACAAAATAATATGATGAATTTTAAAAATTTTAAATAAAATAACTAATAATCTATTTAAATTACCTCATATGCCCCATCTTTCTTTCCATCCACATCGAGTGGATCCTGATTCACATCAGAACCATCAGTGTATAAAGAACTTGTAAAATAATTAATGATGTTAAAAATAATTTCATATAGTAGAAAATGATTATATTTATGAAAGTTAGTCGTGTTCAAAAGTTCGTACAATTTTATAAATAGTAAATATAATTACTGTTGATGATTCAATTTTTTTTTTATAAAATCAAAACATAACTAATAGAGTCATCCAAAATTTTTATATTCTGACTTTCTTCCTCAAACATAATCGATAACTTATGAAGTCGCAATTGGTAAAAGACATGTTACACTTGCGCCATAGGGATTCCCACATTTGCTCATCCCTAACTAATACATGTATTTTTTATTTTATTTTTGTACAATGTTTCCATAAGTCAATGTAAAATTATGTGGTAAGAATCTTTATATACATACAAGTATGTTAATACTGCTATAGATATTTGGAGACAATTTCATTTGTGAAAAATGATATTATGTTTTGAATAAGACAGTTCAATAGAAATAGTTATAGAAACTAGCTCGTTATTATTTTAGCTTTCGTATTCATCAATATATTCACTTATCAGCTTCAAGGTATCATAGATCACTATTTTTTTTTCTTTTTAGATAATCATGTTTTCAATTCCTTATCTTTAGATCCAAATTTTGTTATATGGAGTTTAACTCGTACGTGTTAAATCACTTGATATGTGTCATATAACACCTATGTGACATCATTAGTCAATTCATTTTTTTATAAATTATATTTTAAATCAAAGGTCGCCTAAATTATGATAAATATTGAAAGAGCAATGCTATATCCTCCTAAATTAGGGGGATATATTCTCATAATCATCTCACAATGACATACATGGTAAATTAATAAACTTTTAGGAGTATTTTAAAAATATGAGTATTAGGAAAAATATTAGGCCAAAGTTTTAGGAGGATGTATCATTTTCCATATTGAAATTGTGTTAGTTAAATAAAGAAATTTTAATATTTTTTCCACCTATGTGCCACATTATGACACTATTAAGTGATCTAATTAATTAATGCCTGATATAACTCTTGACCAAATCAAATTTGTGATCCAAAATAGGATTTCGCAAAAGTTTTTTAACATTTGATAATTTAAAGTCTTCTTTGGCCATAAACAAGAACTATAATGAATTCATAATATTATGTTTGTAATGTGTGTTTGCTTAAGGGCTAGGCATTTGCTATAAATGTGCGGAATACTTCAAAATAAAAAGAGAAAATACAGAACAATAACTTTCAGTTATTATTCTGTATCCTGCTAAATTTTACAAATTAATAACAATTTACTCTACCACATTTGGCTAAAATATATTATATATTTATTTTAAAAAGATATAAAAGGGGCCACCCTCTTCTATTTAGGAGAAGATGAGTAGCATTGTCTCTAATCCTACCGCAGTCGGGGAGGGAACAAACCAATCACTTTTTTTAATTGTTTAAACCGTCCAACAAGTATTGACCTATTTGTTGTTTCACCTTTTCTTAAAATGTATTATTACCATTTTTTTTTTTTGAAAAGTAGGCACAAAATATAAAAGGGTAGATATGACAACAAAAAAAAATTGCAGTTAACACAAAATTTACCAAACTCGAATAGATGATTCGTCTCAAATTAGTGATAAGTTTATGAACTTAAATGTCTAAGATTTATAATTTGATGTTAAAGGAAACAACAACCATTGTCCTTTTTTTAGGATAATTAAGGCGATAATGCAAACTATAAAATTCGACCTCGAAGATTAGACCGGTCTACAATCAATTTTGTAAATTAAATTGCTTCTTAAACTTTGACGGTAGAATTGTCAAATTTTGCAAAATTGAATCAAGTCGAAGTCTTTTTAAGAGACAAATTCAATTTAGTTTGGATCGAATCAATGATCGAATCATATAATAATATTTTTTAAAAAACTCTTTTTTATTACATGATTAAATATAAAAAATATTATGTATTATTTATTTATAACATAAAATAAGTTTTACTAATTTAAATATCATCTCCATACCTAAAATACATTCTAAATTTAAAATGAAATGGAGACTCTTAAACAAAAATTAAAAAAATATCGGCTCATCAGATTGAGTCACTTGGGTTGCGAAATGTCAATTGTACCCCACCCAACAACCCATCAAGTACTGATCGACTCTAATAAAGTTCAATTCAACTTAAGTCGAGTTAGATCATTAGATTCACCGAATCAATTCAACCCGGTAGATACTTCTACCAACAAGCAAATCTTGTTGAGAAAAATTGGATACGTAGGGTACTATTATAGATCAGGAGAAGAGCAATTTTTTTTGTCCATTTGATTGATCCAATAATTATGTATTAGTTTATAATTTTAGTTGGACAATTATGTTGAGATGATCATGATCAAATAATCAAATGATGATCACCGGTTTATAAATAGAATATGTTAAAGAAACCTACAATCAAATTTGATATTAACACGATGTAAAACACTTATTATATTTAATTTGATTAATTTCAATCATAATTAAATTTATCATTCCTCTTTGTTTACTTCTTTAACATATTCTATTTATAAAAGAAGTAAAAGAAACACCAAAACAGAATAACAAAGAGGAAGTTCTTACACACATTAATTGGGAAGATTTCTATCATTATATTACAACTACTCACCCTTATTTTGATGTTGTTAAATTTTTTTATTCAAATAGAAACTTATTGTGAGTATAAGAAAATATGATAAAAATTTGCTAATTCGATTCATTCTATTTTACCATCTATTTTCATAGAAAATAATTGTAATGACATTTCAACAAAAGTTCAAATCTCCGAGAAGTTGTCATCCAACAATTTCAATAACTTTTTCCTTTCATTATGAATGTAATTTCTTTGGATTGAGGCGAAAGAAGGATAAAGAGAGGGAGAGGAAGGTAAAAAAAAATTTTAAATCTTTATTTTTTTTCTTTCATTTCTTTTTATTTGTATTATTTTGTTTCAAGCCGAAGTTGTACTAATTCCCTTTCCCTGCCTCCTTTTCTCTTCTTCCTCATTTCCTTTCTTTTTTTTTTATGAGCCTTTATCCAAACACCATGCTAAAGTACAAGAAAAGCTAAAGAATTCATACCATAAAAAATCAATAAAAAATAACTCATCAAAGATTAGTTTCAATCGTTGTTTTAACAATTATATATTGTTTTTCTATCACATGTTTAATATTTATTTTGATAATAAGGAAAGAATGTTAAAGTGTAAAAATAATTTTAAAAAAATAATTTCTTTGCTTTTATATCCACAAAAGAATCTAAGAAACCTCCTTAACAATAATATAAAAAAAGAAGAATAAAAAATATTAAATAAAAAAAGATGAGTACGAGATTCTCTTACATATCGCCGCGTTATGCAACGATATGCCGCATCTTTCACATTTTCCGTCCGCTTCGAGTGAATCCTGATTCGCATCAGCATAAAGGTCGGCCCCCTCTCTCCCCCTCGCCCTCTCTCTCCCTGTGGCTTCGGTTTCCTGCGAGAGATCTGAGACAGAGAGAGATATTGCCAAGCTCCGATGGAATCCGATATGATTGGTCTGGACCTGAACCTGAGCGCAACGAGAGCCGTCCGTGGCCTCATGGGTGCTCACGCCTCTGCCGGCGCCGGAAACGGAAGGCTCGAAAAGTTGGAGGAGTCCGTGAGGAGCTTGGAGGAGGAGAGGAAGAAGATCGAGGTATTCCGGCGAGAGCTTCCCCTCTGCGTGCGTATCCTCACCGATGGTTCGTTTTCCTGCCTTAAGAAAGCTGAGATCTTTACTTGTTTTCTGGTCTAAAGGCTCGACTTTTTCTTATGTCTTACGGCGTTTCTACGGGCTTTTGCAGTGATCGAAGCGTTGAAGAAGGACATGAAACAATGTCAAGAGGAGAGCTTCGCCGGCCGATACGAGAAATTTGCATCTCCGAAGCGTGAATTCGAGGAGGGCGATGCAAAAGCTGAGAAGATGAATTGGATGAGCTCTGCGCAGCTATGGAGTAACAATTCCGGCGACATAAAAGAAGCCGTGGAGAACAAGGAGGAGGAAGTCTCGGAAGAGGTGTAAAAAGGCGATTTTTATGTTGTTTTCGTTGAACAAAGACGAAAAATCAGAATTGTGATTGTTTAAGTCCAATAAGCTTTTGTTCTGTTTCTGTCGGCAGCGGCGATCGGAGAAAAAAAGCTTGTTATTCGAGTCCAGAAGCCGTCGCAGCGCCGGTGCTTTTGTTCCGTTCAAAGGACTCACGGAGCATAGCACAAAGCTTGTCCTGACACAGAAGGAAAAGCTTGCAGCTGTACCCGGCCCTCCACTTCTCTCTCCATCGATCAAGAGCGCTCCTCGCACTTCCTCCACTGCCGTCCAGGACCAACGAGTTTTCTCTAGGGTCGTCAATAGAGTTCCATTTGCAGCCGCTTCCAGTGCGCATCTCGGCTTGCAGGCCCAGCAGCCGTCTTCAAGGAAGGCTCGTCGCTGCTGGTCGCCGGAGCTGCACCGATGCTTTGTCCTTGCCCTCAAACAGTTAGGCGGCGCCCAAGGTTCCATTGATTCCGCTTTGTTCTCCTCAAATCTTTGCAGACTTGTGATTTTGCCTGCAATACTAGACTCTTTCATTACGTTGAAAGAACTTTTAGGAAATGTTAGGCTTGGAAGATTGGAAGTCTCTTACGATCTTTGTTTTGTATGTTGATTCCGATTGTAATGGTTCTTGATGCAGTGGCAACTCCTAAGCAGATTAGAGAACTGATGAACGTGGACGGACTCACCAACGATGAGGTGAAAAGTCACCTGCAAGTGAGTTCTAAATTCCTGAATGAATAGTTGATGAGTATACGTTAGCAGTTGCGTACTAAATTGGCATGTTCTTGCTCAAATTGCAGAAGTATCGTCTGCACTCGCGAAGGGCGCCCAGTGCTTCTGCAGCCACCAAACTTCCAGTGGTGGCAGGCCGCTCACTGATTGCGGCTTCTGAGAACTACTCGAGCTCCTCGGAACAAAGTCTTTCGAAATCTGGTTCTCCCCAGAGCCCTCTGCAGTTAGCTGGGTCTAATCTGACGCTCTCCAGTTCTGCCCGAGATAGCTGTGAAGAAGATGGCAAATCTGAGAGCTCTAGATGGATGCGAGAATAATTGCTTTTTTACTGCTGCTGACAGTTATGAAGAGGAGCTTTTTTCCTTTATTCTTCCGAAATATGAGGCTTTAGGTTTCTGCTGAAGAGACTGACATATCGGTCATGCATGTATAGAATATATGGAGAGTTCTGTAAACAATACCTTGGAGGAAAATGCTGGGGAGCTTGAAGATACGTTTAGCAGGAAAGTCTAGGGACATGTTATACTGAGATTAGAAGTCCCGGAGTTCCTGGGATGAGATGATCTTGAGAGAATTCAGGATTTTCGCCCATTAGATCTTCCATTTTGATTATCAAAATTTTGATTCTAAAAGTTAAGGGATAACTTTGACAAAGTTTGAGAAACAATTATCTTGCTCAAAAGGTTCAAATATTATTGGCAATGTGTGCATCGTCTCTATTTCTCTACTTGAGTGCCCTGAATTCAAATGTGTTCATGACTGGAATTTTCTTAGGCAAGGTAGATTATGAAAATTTCATCTTCTTCAGGGGAAGTTGGAGAATGAGTAGAGAAATTCTGGCACTCAAAAGCTCTTGCAATCTGAATTCCAAATGGGGTTGCAGTTTGCCGGGAGTTTTAAGGCTATGGAACTCAATGTTTGGATACAGACCATTTCCTTCGTGTCTTCTATGGTCTTTTGCTTTTCATCAATAATTTCTTTCCACCTGCAATGATTTTTCAGAATTCCCTATGAATCATCTTATTTTGAGAATTATTTTTTAGTATCCTGAATGAACAGAACTTGACTTCCCTGTCACCCAAAACAACGATATGTATATGTGTATTATAATAAAATATGTTAGCTCTTTGTTCTGCCGATTGCTGTCTTTGCTCTCTTCTGTCATGTGATGCATGTAGTTAAGGCTTCAGCAGTTGTACACTTGATTGAATTGTCTGATATCTTCAATAGGACAAATTATTATGATTTCAAGTGGACTGATTCACATCTTCCATTCTATGGCTCACTAAAACCTAAAGTGCTACAGAATCCAAATTCCATATCACTTGCCTAATATCTCTATTCTCTTCGACTTGCTGCCTAATTAAATCCAAATTTTGTCTTATCAATATCTGTAACTACAGTACTCTTGGCTTGCCCCTTGGGGCTGTGGGATTCCAAACATTTTGATATTGGCACCCATTCTTCTGTTATCCACCCAACTTTTACTCGGTGACCTCTTGTGCTGCAGCTAGAAATTGGGACTCGAGAAACAAAGGTTTGATGCTTTAGGCCAAGGACCAAAGGTTCAGTGCATAGAGCGAGATGTTCTCAAACAAATGTCAAGGATACTTTTAGGTGGCAGGATATCCTCCTGACGAGAGCTCCACATATCTACATGCACATAGAAAAAGGAATCTTAATTTGGTGTGGCTCCCTGCGTGGCTGACAAAAATTGGACTATTGATACGGTTGATTCCATTAGAGCTGTTTTCAGTGTCCATCAACTTCACATGACCGCTGTTGGAGTCTTCGGATTCTTCCACAATGCGTTTGAAGAACGCCTAAAAACTTGCGTTATTTTCCTGTCACATGTACCCAAGGCGGAAAGTTGAAACCCAGAAACTTCCTCTGTTACGATAGAGAGCAATAATGATATCTGAAATCTGAAAACGTTTTTAACTGCGAATTGGTTTCAAGACGGGCAGTTCATAGCTGCGTCCTGGCATTTGTTCTTAGTTTGGCATCCATAAAACAGATCAAACCGTGGAATCTGCCATTGCCTCCAGGAAATCTCTCTTCTTTAAGGTCAGATGTTGCAACAAAATTGTAGGATTATTTTTTTACTAGTAATCCAGATTCTGAAAGGTAACAAATGACTAGTACAGTGGCGGTCGATTCTGATCTCGTCGGTCCATATCCATTTTCAAACTATCAACAGGAATAGATATTAAGAAACGTAGACAGTGCTCACAAAAATAGCACTGGCGTTGTCTGATTTTGCTGCAGGCTGACAGGCTGTGTCAGCTATCTCTGGTATTTAGCCAGTCTATCAAGATCTGAATCGTAAAATCTTCTTTTCCACTTTGCAACACATCCGAAATTCTCGACATTTGCGGAGAAAAATAGAAATCATTGTTTAAAAAAACAAAAAAAAAAGCTGGCAGAGGTAATGAATGATTATTAGTTTGCTGTCCAAAAAAAAAATAAATGATAAGTTATTATCTTGGTAATCTCGAGTCCGATTAAAAGAGAGAGAGGGAGGTCAAGACGGATACTTGGCGAACTAATAGAGCAAGATTTATTGGTGAATAATATACCGAAAGATTTGATTACTAATAGAACGAAATGATGTCGTATGATCCATGTAGCCGACCCCACCTAGTGGGATAAGACTTTATTGTTATTGTTGTTGATCAATTATTATCTTGGATCAACCCACAGAGTTGTCGGAGATGACCTGGGAGGAAGATTCAGTTGAGTTGGCCTTCTTGGTCCTCTGATCTGTAAAGAATTGGTCTCATCAATAAATTGCTCCGCCCCACACGTTTCTACTTAATTTTGGAATTAGACGAAGGTTACGATTCAGTCTCGTAAAATATGATTAACTTAAAAAATTTCGGAATTCATTTTATTAAATGGACTTCTGATTCTGAACAAGAGGTAGTAAAGTAAAAAAAAATTATGATATTGAATTCAGAAACATCATTATTTGATATTAATAAGCTTTTTGATACCTTGTTAAATAGGAAAATCTACCTTTTATAATATTATTTTAGGATTTAACGAGCGTGTGAAGCGATTTTAAACATACTTATATTTATTTTTTCGACATTTTTTTTATTTATAATTTAGAGGATCACTAGGAATAATAAATATATGATTCAAATTATTCACAATAAATTTTTTTATCATTTTTAAATTTTGACGAACTTCTACACATTATTATTCATCATAATGAATATAAGTATTCTATATAACTTATAATCTTATAAAATTATTTTTTATTATCATGAATGATCATTTAAGCTATTAATAAAGAAAGATATCGAAAAAAATGAAGAAAAATATGTCTAAGATCACTTCACACAGAAAACATTTCACACGCTCATTTTTTCCATTATTTTATATTAAACTAATTAGTCCTTGATGATTATTCAAAAACATTATGTGATGGGTGTTATGGAAATTCAATTAGTGGGTAATAGTTAGCCCAACGAGTAGATGTGCGAACGTGACGATCCAATCCCAGCAAATCTCAAATTGGATCGATATTTGCATACTTTGTTGGATCCGATCAAAAAGCCCACCACCTACAAGTCGGGTACGGGTTCAATTTTTTCAACATGGCCGAAGCAATCTTATCCAATGACCCAAGAAATTATTTAGTTTATCATTAAAAGACCTAGGCTTGACCAAAGATTAGTAGATTAAACTTACAATATATTTATTTTAATATTTAAATTATTTTAAACTTACAATATATGAAAATAAAATAATATTTTAGGTGTCGGGAAAAAAACTGGCATTCTTACTTTTAAAATAATATAACTAATATTAGATATTCTAAGGAATGAAAAATAATAAGGTAATACAATGGCTCGACCAAAACTTACCAACCCAATGGAGTTCGTATTGGATGAAATTTGATGATATATATTCTTTTTTACCTCAACCTGACATGAACAAAGTTGCAGGGCATTCAAATAGCTACTCAAGAATGGAAATCAGTACGTTATTCATAAATTTATTTATATTTGACAAATACAAGGTATAATTTATGCTCTTATATGCGTTACAACATTAGGTATTTTTTCCATATAACATGATAGATATTTGTTTATTGTATTTACAAAATAATATTATGTATTGAAACATAATAAATGTTATTTGATCATGAGAAGAATATCAAAATAATTATTTAAAGCATAATGGATAAAAATAACAAAGAATAACAGATATGAGAAATTGATAGCTAACGATTATATAATTTTGTAGATCAAAATAATAAATTTTAAAAAATATTTAGCTAATTAGTTCTAGCAATCGAATGGGCCAATAAACTAGGTCATGATTCAATCCAAATTGACCGGATTCAACTAAATTTTTACTTATTGATTTTAAAAATATAATATGAATGAAAGTCTAAAAATATCAAATAAATGAATAATAACCTATTAATTTCCATTTTAATCATTAAATATTAGTAAGATGCTTTCTTATTTTTAAATATATAAATTTAATTATAATTATATTGTTTTCTTGTTAAAGAAAGTAGCCAACAATTTATCTTTTTTTTGTGCATTTCTTTTTTTTTTCTTATCTTTCCTCCACCAAATAAAACTTAATTTTCCTCCATCAATTTAAGTTAAACTTTCTTATAATTGTTACCTTTTCTAATTCACCACTAATAATCTTCCATCTTCCTTGATCCTCAACAAGTATTTTCTTCCTATTTCCCTCCAATTTCAGTTCTTCCATCTTCATTAATATACATCCCCATAATTTATTTACGACATCACTATTGTCACTCCAAAAAATAATATTGTCACTTCATTTGTCTCACAAGGATAAAAATTCCAATACATTAAGCACTCATATGATGAAGTGTCAATAGTATTTTTGAAGTGATAATAGTGGTGCCCTTTATTTATTTCTTAATTTTATCCTCTTTTCAATTTTTCTTCTTCTTTCATTCATTATAGTCTCCTTATTTCCTATTATTTTAGATACTAACAAATGAATATATCAATAGAGCTAGAAAGTGGGACTTTTATTTCTAAGTCCCTTTGCACAAGGTCAATTACCTCCTTTTGTAACAAAAAAAATCAATTGAATCTTTGTTCTCAACTGGTAGGTTATTCATTTTCAGCATATAGCATATTCTTGTTTTGACGCAGAAGCTGATGTAGAATCCTCTCAAAATATTATGGCGTTCAAAGAATATTTGGACTAACACAATGTAAATGATTAATGAGTGTGACATGCTAAAGTATGGTGATGGATTTAGAATTCCATTCGTTCATTAATTTCTATTAAAAAAATGCACAGATTAATGTACCAATAATTTGGGAAGATAAGCCAATGACAAAACAAAGAAATGGGATATCATACCACTAGTGGATTTGTTTGTGTAATTGATCTTACACCCTTCTTACAAATGTACTCAAAATACATTTTTCATAATCTTTTTATAATGATGTCTAAGGATTAAGATAGTTTGATTGAATAGTCTCATATGGATAAAACACAAAGGTAGTCATGAACTTATATGTAGTTATCTCATTTACCTTTCATATGTCCACTTGAGCCATGAAAGAAACATGAGTTGTGGGTCAACATGGATCACTCAACGAGAACGTTGAGCTCCTTTAGGGGGAAAGATTATAACAATTTGAGGTCTAAGGACCAAGATGATTTGATTGAATAATCTCACATGGACAAAATATGAAGATAGTCATGAGCTTATATTTAGCTACTCTATTTACTTTTCAAGATGATTTTTAAATTCTACGGCCAATAGGCCCAAAATGAACAATATTTTGATTAGGTCGAGGGATGTTACAAAATAATATCACATACAATCTCGCGTGCTCACTTGAGTCATGTAAGAAACATGGGTCATGGGTCAACACGGATCATTCAACGAGAACGTTGAGCCCCTTAGGAGGAAAATTATAACGATCTGAAGTCTAAGGACCAAAATAATTTGATTGAATAATTCCACGTGGACAAAACACGAAAGTAATTTATATGTAGCCACCCATTTACTTCTCAAGTCGCGTTTTAAATTCATGTGAGTCAATAGGTCCAAAATTTGATTGGACCGAGGTTTAAACTTTGAAATTTGTGTTGATGCATGTTTATGTCTTACAACAAGTATCTTGTTCTTGTTTTCAATTAGTAGAAATCCAGAGCAATTGAATTCCTGCTCCATTATTGACGCTCGTTTGAATGTTTATCATCATCGTTATTTGCTCCATAATATTTGCTTATTCATTCAGGCTTTCATAACATTCAAAAGATGAGAACCAGTCCCAAACATCTTTCCCCATGAGAAACATATACCTTCCAAAATTGAGGTAGACCTAACAAACCTTTTTTATTTCAGAGATCCATCCTTTATGAACTTCGATTTCAAATCTTGAAAGTATATGCCTTTCAAGAAGGTTTAGCGTCCGATAGAAATGATGGATCATATCTTTTGTATCATCATATCATAATTTCAATCGGATCAGTTTACATAAAGGACCCATATGAAAAATTCACGTCCACAAAACATCTAATGAATCAATTTCCCATCTCGGTCCAGGATTACCAACGTTGGACGAATTAAATTGATGACTTTAAGAATTGAATTTGGTGATGCTAATTTTCATTGATCTTAGGATATAATCCCATTGGTACATATGTTTAGACTCTATGAGCGCTCCCCCAATCTCCAGTGACCCTCGCCTGAGGTGCCACCTCCTTTTTGTCTCTAAACCTAGACTCCATAAAGCTCTCAGATCCTGCAAACCTTGTTTCATCTCAACCCCCAGCAACCTCTGTTCCGAGCTCACCCCAAGCCCCCCCCCCCCCCCCCCCCACCACACTTCCTACCGCATGGTACCCAATTGAACATTTTGCCAACAAGATCTAATCTCCCCTCACCAGTTGTGTTGCCTACAGAATGAAATTGTCGAGGAGGTCACCATCCCCGTTGACGAAGTTTCCCATAGATAGGAAGAACTAGCGCAGTCTTATGGGTTGCCTCCCTAGATAAGTTTCGCTAGATGCCTTATGCATTTGTTTTACTGCGCTCTCGAATCTCAAGTAGGATATGAGAGTCAAAGATTTGGGTAATATGTTCTTTCTCTTCACCTTTGAATGTGTTAACGAGCATCTTCGCGTGTTGACAGGAGGCCCATGGACGGTCAAAGGACATTATCAACTGATCTCGCAGCCCCGGCCTTTCTTCCAGGAGGTGGAAGAATGCCCTTCGCATCTTCCCATTTGGTTGAGGTTACCAAATCTTTCTTATGAGCTTCATAACACCTTTCTTCCAGACGGCATAAGAACACCCTTTGCATCTTCCCATTTGGTTGAGGTTACCAAATCTTCCTTACAAGCTTCATAACAGAGAATCGACTTCTAGGATTGCAGTGTGTTTTGGGACTCCTCTTACTGTTGACGAGGACTCTCTCACTTGTGATTTAATTCTGGACACTCGAGTTTGTATCGAGATGGATCTAAAAACACAAGTTAAGCAGGGTATCTGGTTTCGAAATGCGGATGGAAGTAAGTTTTTCCAAAGAGTTACGTATGATCTGCTTATTTTCTATTTTCATTGTGGTTTGACAGGACATCGCTTTGAGTTCTGCCCGGAGATGTCAGCGGTGGGCACTACACCATCGGTTGGTGGTGCCGCGGGGAAGGTCCTGATGTAGGCCCATGGCTGCGCTGCTTCCCTGCCCAACGTCGCCTCACTCAGCAACCGTCGAAAAGGCTCGTCGGGCCTCTATTGTCTACTGCTATAGGATATTATGGAGATGAGTCATCTCGGACGATTCAGACCGTTGAACTGGGTTCGGCAACGGGGCATAAGGGCATCCCTAACAGGGCTTGATCTCAACCATCCACCAAGTGCTGGCAGTAGGATCGAGACCCAGGACTACCATTTTGTTGCCCTAACGGATGCAAATGGTCGTGATAATGAAGTTCGTACAAGGGAGGGACGTAGTGTCAGGGCCAATAAAGAGGGGGCGCGTGCCCCACATTATACCTCTACCATAGGTCGGTCCACTCGGGAAGGATCGCATGTCCCCCACTTTAACTCGACCAATGGTCGGTCCACTCAAGAGGAGATGCGTGTCCCACACTCAAACGCAGATGCTTGAAAAATTGTGAGTAAAAATGACAAGGTTTTCAACGGGCAGATGCAACAGAGGAGAATTTGGATGCTTCACCATGTGCCCCCCAGATGCAGTCGTGCAACCCAGATGATAATCTTGCTTTGTTCAATGCCACTTTCCCGTCTCTTATGTTTTATTTCCCTTCTTCCAAAAAACTCTCAATCCTTGCTTCTCCATACTCTCTTCCGCTACCCTTCTCTGCTGCAGGGTCGCTGCTGCATGTCCCTAGGCCTTTGCACTATCGATCCCCAACCTCGGCGCCCCTGCGCCACACTATTCTGACGGAGGAGTTCTGTGCTCAGTTCTAGTGCGCCCTCAACAAGAAGGGATCGTGCGGGAGGACCAACAACTCGAAGTAAGATGAGGCAAATCAAGATGATGACCTTGATCTCATTCTTGTGACTCGGACAGAAGACAAGCGTAGCCATGCCCTGAAGAAGATGGCTATACAAGAAAAGCAACAGCCTTTAGCAAGCGCAAGCAACGCGTCGAAAACAAAGGTGATTCCTCAACCTATACTTATGATTAGGCTCACTCTCTACTACCTCTTTGCAGGTGCCTCCCCCACCGATGATTGGGGACTGCACATTGTAATCTCAAACATGAAAGTCAGCTCATGGAATTGCATAGGGATGCACAAAAGTAAGGTACGAGACCGACTCAAAGAGATTTTAAGTAAATATAATCCTGATATTTTAGTTTTAGTTGAAAGGCATGCTACGGATTAGCGGGTGAAAAATATTTTGCACAATCTAGGAAACAATTGGTCTAGATGTCATCATCCTGATAATGGGGTCGCCAGGGGACTAATTTTTGCCTGGCATCACTGGTATGTTTAAGCCTCTGTGATCAAAGTAGATGAACAAGTTATTCATGTTGTTATTACTATTGATGTGTTTTTATCTTTATTATCTTGCATGTGTTTATGCCAGTATTGCTCCTATATCCCACTTCCTCCTTTTTAATCAGTTAAAGAACCTTAATGTGAAGACATACCTTGTGTTATTATCGGTGATTTCAATTGCATCCTTCAGTCGGAGGACCAAAGGGGGGGGGAATCCTTTTCCCTCACCCGTTCTATTAGAGATTTTCAGGATTTACTTACCAACTAGGGACTTATTGATGTTGATCTCATAGGACCTCAACACATTTGGTGTAACAATCTGGTGCGGCTAGGGTCCGAGTGTTAGGTGTCGAGTGGATCACTTCATTCCCAAACTTGGAGCTTAGAACCCTAGCCAAATGCCCATCTCATCACACTTCAATTCTCCATCAAACCCAAAATGAGAATAGACATTTTAAACAATTGAAATATGAACACTTCTAGTTCGAATATACTGAACCTAAGGAGATAGTCAAGCGGGAATGGACACAAACTAGAAACATAAATCAAGCACTCACAACTATCAAAGAAAAAACTACCTACTAGAATCGTAACACCTTAGGTAGCTTAGATCAGAGAGTGGATAAAGTGTTGATAGAAATACAAAGATTGGAAACTAAGGATAAATCTACGAAATTGTCTCTTGAGGAGCTAGGTAAGCTTAGGGCATCCTATCATCTACATGTTGCACTTAGAAGACAAATAATCATTAAATGGTGGTCCAAATCTCATATCAAATGGATTAAGGAGGGGGACAGAAACACACACTTCTTTCACCTAAGTACTCTCATTCAACATAGAAAAAATAGGATAACCTCGATAACACCTGATGAGGGTACTACCTTTAGGAAAGCTTTTCGATAAACAATACATTTGTTCATCATTATCAGTCCCTATGGGGACACAAGGGTATAGACTCACCACCAAATGAATTTTGACCTGCTCTACCAAGTCTTAACCAGGCACATGTTTTCCATCTCATTGCCCTTGTCACTCGTCTAGAGATTAAGGAGGTTCTTTAGGCAATGTGGAAAGGCCTCGGGACTAGATGATTTTACGGTGGAGTTTTATAAAAGTTACTGAGATATCATTAGCAGCAAATCAGTAAAGGAAATTCAGGATTTCTTCTCCACTATCGCCTCCCTTCTAGTTGGGTTGTCACCAATCTGATTTTCATCTAAAAAAAGTCAAATTCTAGATTGGTCACAAACTTTAACCCTATTTTCTTATGCAATGTCATTTATAGAATTGTAGTCCAAGATCATAGCAAATAGATTAAAATCCACACTCTCCGAATTAATTGACAAAGCCCAATATGCTTTTGTGGATAATAGGATGATTTAGGACAACATCCTTATTGCCCAAGATCTTGCCCACTCTTTGGGGAAAGGGAAAACTAAGTACCTATTAATAAATGCTGATATGGAGAAAGTTTTGATCGTGTATCCTAGGAGGCGATCATCTCGATACTTCATAGAATGAACTTCCCATCCTTATTCATAAACTGGATTACTGCATGTATTTCTTCCCCCACTTTTAGATGTTGTATTAATGAGTTTTTGTCACAAACCTTCAAAAGTAAACAAGGTATTAGTCTCGGGGACCCGCTGTCTCCCTATATTTTCATATTAGTCTCTCAAGTTCTCTCCTCGTTAATGCTTAAGCATGTAATTCTGGTAACGTTAGACCATTTAAGATTGATAATTTTCAACTTAGCCATTTGACATATGTTGATGATCTACTTCTTCGTGTTGCTGCCACAAAAAAAATTTATACCAACCTTAACAACATACTTGAGGATTATTTTAAGCTTACAAATAAAAAATTGAATCCCAATAAATTTGAGTTGTGCCTTCTAGCCAAGTTACGTCAGAGAATGGTCAACATCCTTTACCAGATTCTAGGTATAAAAAAGGAAAATTCCTTTTTACTTATTTAGGTGTTCCTATCTCTTACAAGCTGGTCGTCATTAGGGATCACACCTCATCGATAAGGCCTCAGCTAGGCTCTCAGGCTAGAAGAAATGTTCCCTTAATCAGGTCAGAAGGCTTACCTTGGTATAGTCGATCCTCACGTCGATTTCTATTTACTCTTTAAGGGCCATACATGTGTCTGCTAGAGTCCTACGAACTCTGGGGAAACTTTCAAGGGGTTTCTGTGGGATTCAAGGGGTTTCTGTGGGATTCATATGGTAATAAAAAGGGGCTTCACTTCATAAGTTGTTACACTGTCCAACTACTTAAGAATGTAGGTGGTCTGAGAGTAAAAAAACTAGATCATATCTGTAGCTCTTTATTGGCTAAGAAGCTTTTGAATTTGCTCAAACAATAGCTTGTGGTCCTCCTTGTCTTTGAAAAATACGGCCTCCTATACCCCTGGCTGGGGCTTGCCGTGGAAGCTAGACATCCAGCTTGGTCCCAGAAAATTGTGTGTGATACCATGGAGAAGATTAAATACGGCTTTTTTCAAGGTCATCGTCAATGGTAAAGAAACTAAGGTGATGAACAATCCATGAGTTTTCTACACTCCTTTAGCTCTGATGCCTACGTTTGTCAATGCTGATTTGTTAAATCATAATTTATATGTTGCTAATCTTATCTATAATAATGTATGTAATGTCAATCTCTTAAATCACCTTTTTGGTCCTGAACTTGTAAACATAATTTGTGGTATTTACCTGTCTGCCCTTGCTAATGATGACTACTGGATGATGCATGCATTTTACAATATATAATTAGATTTGCATTTAAGCTTATTTTGTGTAATTTGTTCATAGCATGCATATATTTTTATGTTTATTTCTTTAGATTCTTTGAAGTATCCATCTACCTCTAGTTGGTGTATTTTGTAGAAATTATTGATGAAAAATGATGGAGGAAGGGAAGAAAAGAAGGAGCATGAAAAACGAAGACAATTCAGCTTTCGAAAAATCAAATTTTGAATCTCACGGGCTGTTAATTTTAACTCGCGGGCCGTGAAATGGAGTTTAATGCTCCATAGATTCACTTCACAGCTCTGACAGAACCATACTTTGAAGAAAATAGGGTTTCACATGCCATTAGATATTTCTCACGATCGTGAAAGACGATTTTCATGCATCCATTGCATTTCACAGACTAAAGGAACACATGTTTCCAACAAAGAAAACTTATGGACCGTGATGGATTTCTCACGGCCGTTAAAGCAGTAACTCACGGATCCCGCAAGTTCCATGGCTCCTCTAGCAATTCGGAAAAGATTTCATCAAGAGTCGTGAAGACGATATGACGGGTCATTAATCGATGAGGAATCACAAAGACAATATCGTAATGGACCGCCACGAAGCTTTAACGGGTATCACAGAATGATTGCACCTTCAAAATTAATGTTTCACAGGTCGTTAACCTGGTGTTACGGGTCGTGAAATCACTTTGAGGACACGCGACTACATAAAAGCCCGATTCACGATCGTGAGGTAGATCGCCCATGAAGGCTACAAAAAATCCCAGTTCCACTCTGATTCTACTGTTAGAACAATTTGAGGGGGCGTGATAGACCCGAATTTGACATAGAAATATATTTTTGAAAGATTTTTGAACGCACAAGAACTCCAATTCCTACCGCATGTCCTAAGGATCAATTGGAAATTAATTAGGTCAGAGATCTTGGAATTTTTACAAGGCAAAACTCTCAGAACCAATGGGACTCAAAATTTACCTTATTTTAGATGAAAAATATTTTTGTTTGTTCCTAAGTCACTTGGAAACCGGATACCCTATAAATAGAGGCCTTCTATAGTAAGAAGAGAGCATGCTACGATCTGCAATCAGAGTTTTGAAGTTAAGAACGTGAGAAAATTCAGAAGGTTCGTTGAGAAAATTTTTGCACGATTGACTCTAGACGAGGACCGGGCAACTGTTCATCGACGTTCCTGAGAATATTTTCTGTTCTATTTCATGTTGGGATGATCTTATGCTTAGTTGATACATCATTCTATCTTCTGTAATTCGGATAATTTAGTTTTCTTTCTATTTAAGACTTGTGTAATAGTTTTAATTGATAAAGGCAAACTGTTAAACCTTATTTCATAATCGATTATAGTTCAGTTTCCTTTCGAATATGCATACTATAATCGATTATAGTTCAGTTTTCAGAGATTGATTGCTTTATATAGCTAACTATAAGCCTTGTAGGAGTAGTTACTTTTGATCGCACGATTTCTTTGAAATTAATTCTTGACTTTTAAGTCAAAGTATTGCATATCACAACTCATATGATCCTCAAAAGAATATTAGTTGTGCGGTCTATTAATCATTAACATGTTATGGGTGATAATAGTTTAGATACTACATTTTAATGCATCTTAATGTCATATTTGATTAGATTATGATCCATGACGGAATAGTCTTAATCTAATTTGACTGATCATAAATGAAAATCAATAATTTGAGTAGATTCTAATATGTCATCAGAAACTAACTTATAATATTTGGTCAATTTAGTTTGTCTACGATTTCATTTACATCCTAAGTCCTATGCATTAGTAGATTAGATTAGATTAGATTAATTTAGTTTCAGTCTTTATTTTTTAAAAATTTTATTTTTTGCACTTCTTTTATTCAAATTTATGTTGTCTCCTATTAGCCACTAAAATTAGTTTAGTTAAGTAAGTTAATTCCTCGTGAGTTCGACACTCTACTCTTACACTTTATTACTTGAGCGACTAGTGCACTTGCTAGCATTAAATCGTTATCAATTCTCACATCACTGGATCTAGGCGTCGGATACTCATAGATGTGCTAATGCTAATTCTGTTTATCACTTCCTTGCCAGCGATTACCCTCTGACAATTGCATTTGAAGGGTCGTCTTGAAATTGCTTGTGGAAAATAAAGATCCCTCACAAAATTTCGATATTTTTATGGAAACTAATGCATAATCGGTTGTCGACTTTGGATTTCTTCACGAGATTTGATCTTTCTATGAATTCCACATGATTATTTTTGCAATTTGGATGTAGAATAAAATGCTCACCTGTTCTTCCAATGCCATGTTACCAGAGTTTTATGGGATTTCTTTCAGCCGCATGTTAACTATCGTTTCAAGTTCTTTTTTTCCTTTTGCCATTTGGGACATTGGATCAAGGAAGGCCGACCAAAAATATAATAAAAGTTTTTTTCTCTCTTTGCTTACTACCTCTGGGGGATCTGGAAGGCAGGAAATAATCTTCACTTTAGTTTCAAGACGACAACCATGCAATGTGTCTGGGAGATGGCAATTGATGTCGCAAACGAGTATGAAGTTACCCAATTATATGAAGCAACTCACCCCCATGATTCCATCCGAGTCTGGTGGGAGCCTCCGAAAGCCGAATGGGTTTTGCTCATTTCGGATGGGTCCTTTTTGGACCCACAGTTTCCTGGGGAGCGGGCTTTATCATTTGTGCCCCTGATACTACCTTTATTACTGCAGGTTCTCTATCGTTGATGGTGAACTCCATTCTTACACTGGAGGCTTGAGGTCTAATGCATGAGATACTGGCTTGTCGACGCCTTGAACTCATAAAGGTTCTTGCAAAAGTTGACTCGCAAGTATTAGTGCAAATTGTTAAGAAGACTATGCAGTGCCCTTGGAAGATTAGGAGTTATTTGAGCTCAATTTAGAACGTCATTGAGTCCTTTATCTTTTTTGATATTAGCCATACTTATGGACAATGTAATAGAGCTGTGGATTTTTTGGCTTCACTTATAAGAACTACCACTTCCTTTTATCAAATGTTAATGCCTTCACCAACAAGAGTTGGGGTGGAGTGGGTGTGACTCCACCTCGCTTAAGCAGAGGTCTCGAATCTGAGTCTCTGTGACTGTAGAAAATTTTTGTTGGGAGCCTCACCTGTCATTGCTAGGCACACGACGCGAGGCAATTTTATCGAATTAGTTGGACTCGATGATGGACCGACCTTCAACTTGTGGACAGTGCGTATAACCGTTAACGTCGCGGAGTTGAGTCATCGGCACCTCTTCTCAAATACCAAGAGCTAGCAACCAAAAAATATGAGGATAAGGATCCTATGGAGCGCTTTTCACCCCACATATATGGGCTATCGTCAGATTCATATCCGACCATCAGAAAAAAAATCGCTTTTTTCTCACTTCAAACACTGCATTCATCTGAACTAGTAACGATTCTTATTGAGTGAATTGGTGAACTGGCTAAAAAAACTCGATAAAAAATGCCCATGTCCATATGAAATATTTCGCACAAAAGTAGGTGAGAAAAATATCTCGCTGCCCTGCGCACAAAAAGGACCTCTCACCGAAACCCTCACCCACTAGAGTCCTGGTCGTTGCTGTGGATATTCTTGGTCGCCACTGGCACTAACCCTGCTGCTGCTGCTACGAATCTTCTCGGTGGATTTTCCCGATTGTCGTTGTCGCTGCCTTTTATCTCGCAGCAAAACCTTCGCGCCCAGAGTATGCCGCTGAGGACCTTCTTGGTCATCGTTGTCACTGCCTCTGCCGCTACCATTGTGGATATTCTTGGTCGTCATTGCGTCTTCCTCTTTCCCGTGAAATAGGTAACCCAAGCCCCTTTTGCTTGCTGGCATTTCTCATCCTCTCGATGATCCCTTCTGCTCCCTACCTAATCTCATCCTTCTCTTCGGATCAACATTTGACAGATTTCTATTGTCCATCATCCTAGTTGCTATTGCCGCCTGCGTCATCAGATCTTTCGAATTGCCGGTCACTTATTTTGGCATCCAGCATGTTCACCTGCTTGCAGCAATCACTTGTGATGTTGTGGATGAAGAAACAGATTTAGCAACTTTAACGATATAATGTACATTTCTTGATGTCAAGGTATTTGTGGTATTGTATTGAGAATAATAAATGTAAAATTGCAACTGAGTTCTCAAATCTTGAATTTTTCTATCAAAACATCTCATTCGGCCATATAAAAAAGGTTTTTATAGTTATCAAGCTCCTCTTGGATTCTTTTCATCTCAATATTAGTTTGTAATAATTTTGGATAATTTTCGTACTTTTGTTCAAGGATCTGCAATAAAGAAGAAAATGTCATTATAAGCAAAAAAAGAAAGTTCAAAAGAAAACATCATTATGAGCATGCACTTGAGTTTAAGAGGTAAACAAAATAGACAGGCTAATATGAAAGACCTTATGTTCATTTGCAAGTGAAATCAACTCTTCCTCCATAAAGTCCTCCATAGCATCAAAGAAATAGTAAATATCCATTCCAAATATCAACAATCTGACATTGTAATGGCATTCAAAATAGCAACAAAATGAACAAGTTACATAGAAGAGCCCAATAACAACTTTGACTGCAATTGCAACAAAATGAGCGAGTCCTTTACAAACTAAACACGTATTGCAATGGTTCATAACTGAAACAAAGATTGGAATGCTATCCGATGGTTCATAACAAAGATTGGAATGTTTCCATCCTTTACATCCGATTCTTTATAACTGATGTTCATAACAAAGTAAAGAAAAAAAAATGGAAGAGGTACAACTGCATATCAAAAAAAGAAAAGCATGACCCATGTCCCATGTCTTCACGTTTCCTTCGATATTTTTTTGCATATCATATTCCTTCTGCATATCAGCGGTTGATGAAGACAATCTAGCGAAGGAAGTGATTGATCAGCAGGTGGCAGCAACGGTGATGGGGACGATCGGGTGATGAAGCGGCAACGATTTATGAGCAGATGAGGCGATGACGATTAGATGAGGCGACGGCAGATGAGCAAAAGATATGTGAGGTGACGGCAGTAGCAAATGAGCAAAAGATATGTGAGGCAGCAATGGCAGTGACCAGAAGATCTGATGAGGCGGCAATGACCGAACTCAGGTGGGCGAGGAGGCGACGACGATTGGAATCCAGTGTGCACAAGGAGAGGGTTTTCTTGAAAAGCCTTGCGCAGGGTGGGCATTCTTTTTTGTCGTGGGTTTTTTTGTAGCCGGACTCATTTCAGATGATGGGCACGGAAACATTTCAAATGATGGATGCGGGCATTTTTTTAGGGTAAAGAGCGGCTGCTTAGCAGCCTTCGAAATCGTCCGCTAAGATCTGACGTTCAGTTTTTTCTTTTATTTGTTCACCTTTTTTTTATACCGATCTGACCGTCTATTATTTTTGAACGGCTTAGATCTTTTTTCCCGTGGAGAATAAAATGTGAACCCTAACATCATGAATCATCCTTGTCGCGACGGCTGCAATTGCGACGCCCGACGCCCCTCATCGACGATCGTGATCAACGGCTGCAACTACGATGCCTGCTCATCGACGACTGTGATCGACGGCTGCAACTATGATGCCTGAGGCCCCTCAACGTCGACCGTGATCGACGGTTGTAGCTGCGACGCCTGAAGCCCCTCATCCTCGTCGCAGCTGTCGGTAGTTGCAACGCTCTTAGCTGCTCATCTTGCTGTGTGTTTGGGTAGCCTCCTCGACAGGCTGCTGCGTGGTTGTCTTGCTGTTCTTCAACCTCCTACGTAAGTCATGGTGCATGGCGCAAGGGAAAGATGTCTCCTCGGAAGGTGGAGGGCTGCTACTGAGCAGACCCAGCAACGGCAACCGCGGCACACACTCTCACATGCGTTGCCAACATTGGTGTTATCAGCTTCGATGCAAGCAAGGGATCAACAACTGATCCTTCATGGATCCTCTGTTTGTTTGAACAAATTAAAATCTAAATTTTTTTCCTTTGCTACCGTCAGACATTTGTAAAGAGCTAGTAAAAAAAGTAAAAGAGGATGCCGCGGAAATCGATTGTAGTCATGCCACAATTTCTTGTTCTTAGATATGTTCATGTTATAGATTTCAAACTTCTTACGTTGAATCGAAGTTTACTTTGTTGACAATCCAAACATACAAGAATGTTGTATCATTTTGCACACCTTCTTGTTGCTTGTCTTCTCGTTTTTAATCTCCTGGGCGTCGCCACTATTTGTAGTGATAATGTTCCCAAAAAAAGATCCGATCAGCAGCAACTGAAGTGGCTGCAAAGCAACAAAAAAGGGGTTTGTGCATGTAGCCTGCAGCTGCTGAACATATTGTCGTCCAATTTTTTTGTTGTTGTCGTTGAGTTACATCTCATACAGGGCTTGTAATGAATGAATAGTTGGAGATTATAAGAAGTGAATTTGATGCTTACATGTTGGAAAGTTAAAATCACAATTACACACGATGATGAAGACATCAGAACCGTAAGCATGAACACAAGCTGCAATTTTACTAGGAAATTCATAACCATTACACTAAAAAGAACATAACTAGCACTATAACCATTACACCAAGAACACAAATAGCACCATAATTAACAGTGCTAAAAAAAAAGAAAATGACACAAAAAAAATACATAAAGGAAACATTCTTCGGCGCACCCCACGATCAATGTCGTCCATGTAATGGCGTTGAGGTCATCACGTCCTTCCTTGGCATCTAGTCGAATACCTGATGTGCACAAGATAAGCTTCCTGGCTTTGTATACGCATCTATCAAGGCATTAGCGACGTGCACATGGGACTCGAATCCGACTCTTAAAATCAGTGAATGAATGGACTTCTCAGTGTTCGAGTAGTCGACGATGCAGTTGAGATGAGTGAAGAAGGGTAGGTGAACTCGTCCAGCTTGAGGCCTCGTCAGTGCATTTCGACGAACAAGAAAACACGTTCGCGTGGAGAGCTGCTCAGCCGCCTCTTGCTTGGTCGCCGCTCAGTCGGTCGCCAATCAACCACCTCTCGCTTGGTCGCTGCTCGATCGGTCATCACTCACTCGCAGCTCAGTTGTTCTCCGTTTGCTCGCTCGCAACTTGATGTTGCCACTTGCGATGTCTCAAAAGGTCATTCTGCCGAAGGGAAATCGCTCGATGAGGGGCGTCAGCCATTGCAGCCGTCGATCGCAGTCGCTGACAAGGGGCGTTGAGTGTTGCAATTGCAGCCGTCGCGGCAAGGATGACTTATGATGTTAGGTTTCACATTTTATTCTTCACGGGAAAGAAGATTTAAGCCATTAAAAAAAATAGACGATCAGATCGGTATAAAGAAAAGGTAAAAAAATAAAAGAAAAAATTGATTGTCAGATCTTAGCGGACGATTTCAAAGTCCGCTAAGTAGTCGTTCTTTACCCATTTTTTTATCAGGTTTTTTTGTAGCCGGTTCGCCGGTTCACTCAATAAGAACCATTGACCGGTTTAGATGAATGCGGTGTTTGAGATGACAAAAGAGCGATTTATTTTCTGATTGTCGGATATGGATCTCACGACAGGCCATATATGTGGAGCATTTTTTGTCCCACATGATCCTTATCCCTAAAAAATATTAATGCCTTCTTTAGTGTTGGCTTTATTATGCAAATATGTACCCAAGTGTGATCGACTCATTTTGACGTTAAAATGAAAGCTACCTTTTCTCGGTAAATGTTTATTTTGCAATCCCAACACAAAAGGCGGGTAAAACTTAAAATGTAGTGCTCCATCCTCCTAAATTAGGAGGATAAGCCTCTTGATTTGTCTCACAATGGCATCATGGTAAGTTTTAAATTTATAGAGGTATTTTAAACATGTGAGTGTTAGGAGAATTATTAGGTTAAAATTTTAAGAGGATAAATCATTTTTCAACTTAAAAAAGAGTATTTTTTACTTCTATAATAGATAAAGAACGATTTGGGGTATTGAGGTTTTAATTTTTCCATTATATTTTTATGTTTCTTTTTTTTCTAAAACGGTAAAGAGTGAGATTTGTATATTACGAAAAATTTTAATGCCACTTATTTTCAAATTTTTTCGTATATTGATAGTTAAAATTATTTTAGAGAAATTGATATAAAAAATTAGTAGTCTTTATGAGCGTATCAGGTGTTTACTCGAAGTGATCTTTATCCTTGTTAGACTTTAGCGCAGGACAACTTTTCACTTTTAAATTAAAGGAAATAATAATCAAGGAAGAGTATTAGAATCACTGTCAAGTGAGCTGTAAACCACAAGTCCTTTTGCCGAGAGAGAGAGAGAGAGAGAGAGAGAGAGAGAGAGAGAGAGAGAGAGAGAGAGAGAGAGAGAGAGTTGATATTGAGCACTGATCATTAAACTTCTGGGAACCTGGACGAGTGGAAAATAAGGTTCTCCAGTGTGATTTCGAATGCGATTGGCTTGAAGATTCAAACCTTGTGTTCTGTTTTAATTCCATCAATGTTTGGTATTGAACAAGCTCCTGCTTCACTTTGAACAATAAATAAATAAATAAACTTATTTATATCTATGATTGAAAGGTCTCTAACTCTTAATTCTACATCCACCTTTTCCTAATTAATTCATTTGCGTATGCCAACCTTGCCGTTAGACCAAAGTTCACAAAAAATAGTCTATTTAATTACCTGCGAGTTTGAACTCTAAAATTAGGAAATCTTCTAATCGTATCTTAAGTATGTCATCGTTGAAAAAAAAATAATGGAGAAATTGAATAATCGTATCTGTAAATATGAGGTGTGATCAGGTCCAGGGTTTTCAGTTGCATGTGGGTTGACTTTCATCTCCAACGTGGGTTGACGTTATTTACAAGGAGGCAATGCACAGATGCAAGTGAAGTTGACTCTGTTGCATTAATGGAGTCAAGACGCGCGAGACGACACCCGGATAAGTCCAATCTTAAAATCTCCGGTTAGGTTAACTTAACCCGTATCCCGTAACCCGACTGTTTTAATTTTTTTTTTCTATGCATTCACACATACACACAAAAAGAATTGTTACGATAATTCATATTGCGAATGAAAAGCAGATATATTAGTGAACAAGGTTATCAACATCTCAACTTACGTATTAAGACATTACGATTTTATAATTTTATTTATAAAATTTTTCATCAATCTCAATTTTATTTTGAGAATCTTACGTGCAAAATTTAAATGGGATATTAATTTTGATCTTATTCGATTTCATATGAATAATATAATTATTTAAATATTAATTAATATATGTATTTTATTTATTTATTAATATTCTTTGGTGTAATTTTACTTAAGAAATGTTAGAAAATAACTTAGCGAGGTATAACTTAAAATTTAAATGCGATAAATTTATTTTAAAAAGATTTATTATCTTCAAAACATATATTCTCTTATTAACAGGCCGATACTCGATTCAAACTTGCGATAATCTTGTCAGTGAGGCAAAAATTAGTTTAGTCGAGCTCATCCGTTATAATAATCAGATTAGTCAAACTTAATGATAAGTTAAGATTTCAATGAGTTGTCCTAATATTTAAGTCAAAATAATAAAAAAGACATCAATTTTCAATTAATTGATTGCAGACCATGGACCAACCAGACGGAGAAAGTTACAGCTAATGGATTGGGGGGGTTTAACGTGGACCGATTTCAAGTTAATTTATTGCAGGGGCCATCTACCAACCACACGATCTGTAGACAAGATTGGATCAATAGATTTTCGAACATACTTCATTAATTAATGAGATAAAAATATTTATGGCATTCACATACGAATACGATGCAAGAAATTGTCTTCACATATATAAATATGATACAAGAAATTGCCTCCTATATTCATGTTTACGTGTGGTTTTCACAATGATGGACCGAATCGTGCCCGGACTAGTCTGACAGTGGCTCGGATCGGATCGACATGATCCGGCTCTTTTTAATTAATCCTTCTTTTGTTATAACTGTTTGTGTTGGTCCATTCAACTTTTTTTCCCTCTACATCTACGTCATAATCATATAATAAATTTTAAACAAAATAAATAAAATAACATATGAGGGAAAGAAGAAAGATATGATTGATTGCGAAATTCGAATCCTCATAATAGTGTGTTGTAATTGTACATATATGTTTCATGTAATAAATAATTAAGATTAATGATTCATAATAATTAGTTAATAAAATTTAGGACACTAAAAGATAAAGGATGAGAACATTAAAAAAATATGTGCAGTAAGAACTATGATTAAAAAAAATTAGAGATAAAGAGTCGACCAAATAATTGATAGGAGTTACGGCAATGGAAAAAAAGCACCACAAAAAATAAAGGCTAATTCTAATTGAATATAACTCTTTTAAATTGATTGTTGCCTAGATTTTAATTATATATGGTTTTTTTATACTTTCAACTCAGAAAAAAGACAATTATGATATCGAAGATATAATTTTTTCCCCTAAAGTTTTAAAATTTAACTTATAGACAACAGTAATAGATGAAAGGACAATTTGCATCTGCTGTACCTGCTATTAATTTATTTTGTTTACCAAACAGTAAACTAAGATAATACACTATTATAAAGTAATGCCATTGCACATGATATATCATATATGATACTATTTAATTTACGATATCCAAGTATGTTTCAAAAATGAAAACTTCATGACCATAATTTATTGTTAATAAATTTACTACATTTAAGTACCTTAAGAAAATAGGCAACAAGCTAAATTATTGGGTTATTTCATCTAACCACTCTTAAACTATTAAGATTTTTCACACCTAACCTAAAATTACGAACTTCATTTTTGGGTACCTAAACTATCGTGATTTTTTCAATTTGATTCTTCCGTCCAATTCTTCGTTATTTTTTATTTTTCGTATTTGTGAAAAGTCCATTATATCCTATTCTGAATTGAATTATATTTTTATATAAAATAATATATAATAATAAAACGCCACGTGGGGGAGGGGGGGGGGGCAAACATCGCGTGTTTTTCCTTTCCTTTTAAATTATTTTTAGGATTATTTTCTCTGACCACTTCTAAATTATTCCGATTTTTTACATCTAATCAGAAATTACGAACTTCATTTTTTGAATACCTAAATTATCACGATTTTTTCAATTTGATCTTTCCATCCAATTCCGTCGACTTCTCCGATATTTTTTATTTTTCACATTTGTGAAAAAGTCCATTATACCTCTACTCTGAATTGAATTTCATTTTACATAAAATAATATATAATAATGGATATAAAAATAAATTTTTTTAAAAAAATACGTCAGGTGAGGGGGGGGGGGGGGGGGCGACACCCCCCTTTCTCTTTCCCTGTGCCGGGAAAGAGAGGGGGGGGGCCGTTGCGGCTCGGCACCTTTTTTTTTTAAAAAAATTATTTCTATATTCATTATTATATATTATTTTATATAAAAATGAAATTCAATTCAGAATAGGAGTATAATGGACTCTTCATAAATGCGAAAAATAAAAAAATAACGGAGAAGTCGACGAAATTGGACGGAATGATCGAATTGAAACAATCGTGATAGTTTAGGTATCCAAAAAATGAAGTTAATAGTTTGGAGTTAAATGTGGAAAATAGTGATGAGTGGATAGAGTAAATAATCTTAAATTATTTCATGACTAATATAAACAATATCGTGTTAAAATTTAAAGGGGAAAAAAGCAGCTAAAATTCCATCAAATTACCCCAGACGTTCATTACATTTTTCAAATGCAAAATAACAACCGTTTCATTTGTTTTAAAGTTTAGGGTTCAGTATAAAATAATAAAAACACTATCGGTCAAATTAATCGAGTACAAAATATTAAAACCATTAATTAACATATAATGAACAAAATATCTTTTTTTTTTTAATGTAGAAGTGAATGCGAGTGGAAAAAATAAATAAATTCTTATATTTATTTTTCTCTTCGGGGTCTACGGGAAACTTCCTGACATCTACCTGGCCAGAAATTTATTAGAAATGTGTGAAGGTCGCAGCCAATTCGCTGCCTTGCCTTCGTTTCCCTCTGCCTTCTTCAAGTGGACCTTCGAAGCCCTCTTCCCATGGCGTCCGCCATGGGCAAAGCTTACTAGGAGGGTTTCAGCTGCAGAGCTCCGCCATAGACGTGGTGGTCTCCGTGGAAGTAGTGGTGGTTAGCTCGAATTCTCCTCCTCTTCCTCATCCGTCCTCTTTGCTTACCATGGTCGTCGTCGAACGCAACGATGCAGAAGCCGAAGCCGTGGTGGAAGAGCGTCATTTCTCCTTCATCCTCGTCGTCGTCCTCCTCTTCCTTCAAATCCACCGCAGTCCTCCCTTCCTCTTCCACAAAATCGACCGCCACCGGCCGCTCCAGTGATCACACCCTCTTCGCCCGCCGCGAGCGTGCCCAACCCCGCCTCAGTCGCCAGCGCAAGCTCCGCCACATCTCTGACCTCGAGGCTGGCCTTCTCACAGCCAACAACGACGTCGGCGGGGACTCCTCCTCCGCCAGCTCCACTCCTGCCTCCCGCTCCAGCGGCCTCCTCCCCCTCGACTCCGTACCCTCTCGGACCGCCTCGTCTCCCCTGCCCCAGCCGCTCCCCCTGCCCGAGTTGTCCTCTTCCGCGCCTCCACCGGCATGGCTCTTTGCTGCCTCACCACATCGAGAGTTGGGACCTGTGAGCTGCCGTTTGCCTTCTCCTCCAGATTCTTGGGAGGGTAGTGGAGCTGATCTCACGGCCTCGGAGCATTCGGCCACTGTAGCGATCACGGCTGAGAGGACTTCTCCCACCAGTCTACTAGGACGGTAAGAAAACGCATATTATTTGTTTCAGACAACTCCGTCTCCCTTTTTGAAGTTGTAACTAAGAATCGACTCTGTGGTTTTCTGTTTTCTGCCGTCTTTTAGAAATTGTTGCCCAATTCGAGAACAACTTCTCTTGGTTTCTCTTCTTTGTGCGTCAATTCATTTGTGGACATCGAATTCACATTCTGAATTATGTTTCGCTAACTTGTATTTTGAAATTTGGTGAAATAAGCTTTTTGTTTAGTACCCATTTAGAAAGACATTCAGTGAGGATTGAAACAGATACGGCATTTTGGATGGTCTAATTGATACGACAGACTGAACTTTTCATGCTGTGAGATGCTGAAGTAAGAAATTTGCTTAATCTACAGAGTAAAATTAAGCTAATTGAAAGTTAGCCTACTGAAAAATGAGATGGGTAAATTTCCTTATTGATTATCATCACTTATTAACTAACTATGCTTAATTAAACAGAAGCAGTACCAGATATTCATGTAAACCGCACTGTCCTATATTTCTAAGGTTTATTATATATGAAGATGACATTTCAACTATCCGATAATTCTCTTTTGAAGAAAAGAAATTATCCTATAAATGTTATGGTTTCTTGAATCAGAGTAATAATATATTTCGAAAAAGGAGTCATATTAGTAAAGATTATCAAATTCGTTGAAATCCAAATATTAAACTAGATTTTCTTATGACTGCTACAACAGAAAAAAAAGGTTATTACTTTGTATCTGGCATGTCAATACTATGTATGTACAACAACAACAACAAAGTCTTATCCCACTAGGTGGGGTCAGCTACATGGATCATACGACGCCTGATCCATGTTCATGATATTCGACAGGGCCTTCTTACTGCACCAAAAGTTAATAATCCTCCTAATTGATTAGCAACAATTATGGAATATGTTTATAAGGTTTCAATCATATGCCATATGCTTTTGGTACTGCTATTGGGAAATTTTGCATTCTTCAATGTCTTGCAAGTCATGAAAATTGTTAAGAATATAAAACCAATAATGTTGCCCTTTCTAACGGCTTAAGCTTTTAGGAAAACTAGTTAGCACATGCCAGAGGTCAAGAGTTCAAACCTCGTTAAACTCTTATTAAAAAATGTATTTTCCTCCCAGCATAAAATCCTGTCGAATCTTATGAACATGGATCAACGAATGAGTGGAATGACGTCGTATGATCCATGTAGCCGACCCCACCTAGTGGGATAAGGTTTTGTTGTTGTTGTTGTTGTTGTTAGTCACATGACGAGCTGGGCTAGACCAAAATTGTTAGGAATATAAAATCAACGATGTCGCTCTTCCTAACGGCTTAAGCTTTTAGGAAAACTGACACATCAATTTCAACAAAAAATGTTCTCACTTTTGTGAATCTTTTCTTTATGGAGATTATCCTTATGAAGTCACTTTCTTTCCTTTCATAATGTTGAACATACTGTGCTGATGTTTTTGCAGTGGAATTCCTTATCAACATGCCAACAGAAGTCCAGAGCTTGATGTTGTATCAAGAAGGATGTCAATTTTTACCTCTCGTAGGAAGTTGTTTCAAATTCCAAATTCAGGTGGAGCTAAAAACTTGAGGTTGAATATACCACCTAAAAGTGCTCCAACTAGTGGCTCCTCAAGTCCTGTTCACAGCCCTGTGTGCAACCTTCGGAGATCTTTTGGCATTGGGACCCATGGATTTCATGTATCTGCAGAGACTCCTTCCTTAGATATAGGAAGTCAATGTTCTCAGCAGACTTCACCTGACAAAATTTTCAACACTCCTGATCATTCTCCAATTTATAGTCCAACAACTAGGAGCCCTGTCTTAAGATCCAGAAATCTTAGTTGTCCTCCTTCTCCATTGCATTCTAAGGTGGTTTCTGATAACTCGAATGCATGTAGTGGAATTCCTTATCAACGTGCTAACAGAAGTCTAGAGCGTGATGCTGTATCAACAAGGACTTCAATTTTTAGCTCTCGTAGGAAGTTCTTACAAAATCCAAATTCAGGTGGAGCTAAAAACTTCAGTTTGCATATACCACCTAAAAGTGCTCCAACTAGTGGTTTCTCAAGTCCTGTTCACAGTCCTGTGTGCACCCCTCAGAGATTAAGTATTGTAGACTCTGCTTTTGGTACTGGATCCCATGGGTTTCATGTATATGCAGAGACTCCTTCCATAGATATGGGAACTCGATACTCTCCACAGGCGTCACCTGAAAATTTTGTCAGTAGTCCTGATCATTCTCCGATTTATAGTCCAACAATTAGGAGTCCTGTCTTAAGATCCAGAAATCTTAACTGTCCTCCTCCATTGCATTCTAAGGTGGTTTCTGATAACTCAAGTACATGCCATGATAATGGTAGTATAGGAAATGTCTATCGACTACCTCTTCCTCCTGGAGCTGCAGCTCCATCACCATCTGCTTTTCCTTATCAGAATACGCCAAAACCTGAGCCATCACCAATGGCAAATCAGTGGCAGAAAGGAAAACGCATTGGAAGTGGAACTTTCGGGAATGTTTATGCAGCTACCAACAGGTATGTTCAGGCATTGATTGATTGCCATATTCTAGACTTGTTTTTGTTGTTCAAATGTAAACATTACATCTGTGCAGGCATACTGGAGCATTATGTGCCATGAAAGAAGTTAACATAATTCCTGATGACTCCAAATCAGCTGAAAGTATCAAACAGTTGGAACATGTTAGTTATTCATACCATTTTCAATTTACTGGTAGTTTAATTTTTGAGAATATACTACTAATTTACTCTTTACATATTAAAAGTTGACTGCCAAGATTATTTTGATCCCTTCAATATTCTATTAATAGCTCTTAAAAAATCCTATACTTTCTAAAAAAACTATTATGCTTTTAGGGTTCTTTTGTTCCTAAACTATTTATTAATTTTCCAACATTTGCTAATGTTTTTATGTACCTTGCATAGTCATTGTGCAGCTTATTGTACTTATTATGCTTTTTGTGATATGTTCATATGTTTCAGCACAGAACCTATTATGATTTAGCTACAAAGAGTCAAAGATTGTGTTGCATAACTTTATGAGCTATTGACTCTGTCCAATGCTAAAATCGCGATCTGCACATAGAATCATCCGATTTATGATCATACCAAAGAATTTTGTCTTGGGTCATATACAGAACCATTTTGAGCCTGCATGCAATCACTTACTGGTTGTAAGATCAATGGAAATATGGCAAGTCAACCACCATCCTTTGCAACCACCAGTAGATCATCACTGCTGCTTCTAGGCTGCCACTGCTGTTATCTCATCGTCCCTACTTGGTTGCCGTCACTATTGCCACCCCACTGTTTCCTCTCCAACCCCCACAAGACGCCAACCCCACCCTCCCCCACCCCTCCCTTCCCTTTCTTTCCTTGCTCTTCTGAGTTCTAAGGGAGCAGAATCCCTGCCTCGCATGTAGGGTCGGCACATTAGGCTGCCTGCATGTGAACCCCTGCATCACATTAGGGTCGGCACATTAGGCTTCCTGCTCACAGGCAGGGGGAGCCTGTAATGGGCACCTCCTGCTCGAGGGCAGAAGGCAGAGGCTGCTCGTTACTCGCGACCTTTGGGTGCTGGCAGGGACAAGGTGTGGCCCCAGCTCATATTCTTGTGGTGTTAACCTTTGCGTGCCCATGAATTTTTTTATATGAAATGTTTTTCTTCTTATGGTTATATCAGTTTAATCATTTTTTTGTCAGGACAGTTTAATATTTTTAAAGCTCTTTAATTATTACTTATGCTTTTATAATAAAATTATTTTTTGGATGAAAAATACAATTTACAATTTGGAAGTTTGATCATGTAATCTTGTGTATTTCTTAAAACTTAAAAGTTTAATGGACCGAACGATGTATTGATGTTGTACTCGATTTTCTTGAAACCTGGTAGAATCACGTGTTCCATCAAAAGATTTTATGTTTTACGTATTTACTAAACCTTTTAGTGTCAAGTTGGATTCATGAGTTTGACAACATTGACTGTGTCCACTAGCAGAAATTGCCTTTTCATTTTTCGCATGTTGATTAATTAACTTCATTGTGTTCTTTTTAGATATTCCAGTTGTTTGAATGACCTATGCCGAGTTATTGAGCATTTTTTTCTTTTACAGGAAATAAGGTTTCTTAGCCAATTTAAGCACCAAAATATTGTACAATATTATGGGAGTGAAATTGTGAGCATCTCACATCTCTTTGCTGGGGATAGTTTATATTTTTTCTGTTTCAGCATGTAAAATTATTATTTTTTCTTGTTTCCAGATCGGCGATCGGTTTTACATATATCTTGAATATGTTCATCCTGGTTCGATTAATAAGTATATTCAACAGCATTGTGGTGCCATGACAGAATCGATGGTCCGAAATTTCACTCGTCATATTCTTATGGGTCTGGCCTACTTGCATAGCAAAAGAATAATGCACAGGTATAAACATTTTTGAGGCAGTTTGATCTAACACTTTCAACATATATAGTTTAGGACACAAGATAGCCTCCTTTTGACTATGATAGATTGTGTCTTTCAGTTGAGAAACAGTTAGTCCCGCTTGAGTTAAAAATCGTTTAGCTTTACTTAGTTGTTCTTTAGTTACTTACTTGCTGAAGGTCTTTGAACAGCCTTTCATGTTTGCTTGATTGCACTACTTTACTTCCTTCATAAGTTATTTTTGGAGGATGCACAATGACTTTATTCTTAACTACTTTTCAACAAATCCAATCAGCATGGAGTCTGTGTCATATATGACATTTTAACAGTTTTATACTTCATATTTTAGATTTTTTTTTAAATAATAATGTACATAGGTAATACTTCATAATGATTTTTTTGAGAAGGAATACTTCATAATGTTGGAGAAAATCAGGGAGTGGTTCTCAGGAAAAAAAATCAGGGCTAGATTTTGTTGTTTTACAGGAGGAAGCCAAGCTCAGGATACAAAGTCCCATGTTTAAGTAGCGATGGAACTTGTGCAACCTTTACCAGTGAAAACTTGCATAACAATGGCCATTTAGCAACATTTTTCAAATCAGGTTGGACAAGGGCTTCTTCTTTGGCCTTTATGGGTTTAACAAAATGATTGAATTTTCAAAACATTTTACCTCATGCTCAGACATTACTTTGAGAATGTGGTTCACTGTCATAAGAGAGAGAGGTTATCTGGAATCAAGATTGTATTATTTATGGAAGTACAAAAGTCAACAATAATCAACATCATAATCAAATAATTGGAAGGGTTCCATTCTTGTTGCAACTCAATGTTCATCTGAAAACACAACAAAATGGTTACATAAGCCCATAGTCATTGTGCCACCAACTGCTCGAATATCGTCAAAACACAAGATTAGCTCCTGTATCACTGTCTTGTATTTGCAAGAATTAGATGTAGGGGAGGGTAGACAATTCTCACATAATTAATGACGTCTAATGTATGAAACAATAATAGTAACAATAAATTGAAACTTCGTATTCGAGAAAGAAAACATCTCATTATCATAAAGCAATAATCATCACAAGATAGAAGGAAGATTTTATAATAATAAACGAGAAATATTCTCATATAGGAAATGGTTCGGTGAAGTACGTCTAAGACCAATAGAGTTTCAATGATTTGATATCAGTATAATGTTCGATGTCAATGATTAATAATGAGTCAGTATTTATTGTTCTTCGGTGTTCAACATTCAATGCTTTGAAATCATTACTTTGATTGATGGAAGTTATTTTTCAATTTTTTACATTCTTGTTATAATTGGAAGTGCTCTCCACTTGTCATATGCTGGCAAACATTACAGTCTCATATCAAAGGTTAGTGGTGGATCAAATCATGACAAGTATCCTCTCTTTGGGGAAGGGTGCATCATTTATTTTATGTGAAAACCCTTATCAATGAACAGTAACAAATAATAATGTATTCAGCTTTACTTGACGTCCCTTATTCTTTACCTATTATTGTATGTATTAGTCTAGAAACTATGTTTGGGTCATTTACATCATCAATGTATGAGTGAAAGTCACTCCAACTCAGTAAAAATATTTCGTAATGGTCAATGATTCATGATACATTTGACATTGGATGATTTATGGATTTGAGATTTGATAAATAGTGCTCTTTGTCACATTTTCGGATGCCTAGAGCTCTACTCAATCAGCGTCCGATCTTGTAAGGAATGATTCGGATGTAGGAAATCAATATGATCGAACATCTGGATTGGGCATCCGATTTCTCCACCGGTCCTCCAGGCAACCGATGAGGGTCGTCTAGACATGTTAATGTCCTTTTCTAAAATCTTTGTCTGGCTTACCTGTTTATCTATACTCTGCAATAACACTCAGGATATTTTGAGATAGTTTTTGGTTCTTATGGAATGATTTTTCTGTTGGGATGTCAAAGGAAAAATTTTGGTGGACATAAATGGTTGTGTATCTTAATATTCTTTTGACACAATTTACAATTTGGGTTAACATAAATGGTTCTGGCTTGCCTGTTTATCTACACTCTGCATTTAACACTCAGAATATAGTGCAATTATTTTATTCTTATGCTTTGACTCTCCTCTATAGGGATATCAAAGGGGCAAATTTGCTTGTGGACGTAAATGGTGTTGTCAAACTGGCTGATTTTGGGATGGCGAGACATGTGAGGGTGATTTCTGGATTTATATAATTTTCATCTTGCATATCATAGTGAAGATCTCATCTTTTTTAATGTCTTCATTGTTGTGAGATTGGTCGCCTTATATTCGTCCCTTTTTTCATTCTCTTAAGCTTAGAGTATTCATTATGTTAGATTAAATCATGATCTATTAGGCAGAGGTATATTCTTAGTAATGTCATGTAAAGATCAAAATCTTTTGTGGGGATTATTGTCATCTTTTCTTCAAAGCTATTTTGGTTTCTATAAACTGTGGTAAATTATGTATAAAGGGCAAATGAAGCACATTTAAAGATATATCAAAAGCATATGGATATTGGCATCATGTGTATCCTAGAGGCTTCTCACAATATCTTAAGTAATCTCTAAACATAATCATAATCATCCAAAATAATGTACCTATTAGCAACAACTACACAATAAAAAAGAATGGCTCAGTGTGAGGTACAAGAAAAAAGGACCAACCTCAGGACACCATTATGAAATATTGGCACCATGTTCTCCTACTAAAACTATGGTGGCACCTGGCTTAAATATTGCATTTAGTCTAAAATTTTGCAATTAGTTTTTCAATCTAAAGATAGCAAAAATAGATCTTTTGTATGTCATACTACAGTATCAATGAATTAAAAAAATCTAGCTACAGTACATCATAAATCGATGAAACATGTGAACAAACTAGCAGACTTATCCCAGACTCCTAGAAATGGGAACAAACATGGGAGCACCTGGCGTCACTCGTTTTGTGCGAGTAGCATACGATCCCAACTACTGTGGTCCATATTGCATACAACCATTAAGGTTTTCTCCTAAAAAAAATACAACCATTAAGGTCCATAGAAAGATCATCTTAGCTTGATTATTGACACAAGTTAGAATGAAATGAAACAGAAAGAAACTGTTTTCAAGATGCCAGGTTAAAGCTTTTGCATGACATAATTGAGAAGTTTTTGGGATTGTCTTACCCTGATTGTTGAGCTTTTCTAGATGCCAGATTAAAGCTTTGACATGACACAATGAATTCTACATGAAAATGAGCACTGTGGCAGTCCATTGGCATCGAGTATAGAGCTTTTGATCTTCCTATATTATTCACAATTTGCATCAAAAGTAAAGTGATAAAAGAATACATGTTGATTAGTAAGTAGTCACATCGAGTTAAAACAAAATAATAAATTCATTTATTCTTGTACTATTTTATTTGAAAAACACGTGGATTCATTTCCTGTGCCATTTACTAACGTGCACAAAAAACAGACATCTAGAAACCCATCTGTGTTTCGGAAAAAAGCAAAATTTTTTCCTCAACATTTGTCTCAATATATCAGATTTTGACCCCTTTTAATTTCTGAATTTGTTCTGATGAAGGTTTCTATTTCTATTTATTCTATTTTGTATGACATCTAAGCATGTTAATGCATTTTTTAGGGTAATGTTAATGGAGTTTAGATAAAAAATGCTGCAATGTATAATTAATTTTTTTCAACTTGTCTTCACATTCTTTTCCATTTGCAGTTTTCAGTTTTTCCTTTGGACAATCTCCTGTTATCATAATTTGACATGGCTTGCATGTTAAGACAATTGCTGTTCATGTATCAGTTAAATGGAGCGATGGGGGCTCTTTCACTGAAGGGAACACCCTATTGGATGGCTCCTGAGGTTGATCTTTTTTTCTTGTACCTCATACTAAGCCATTTTTCATATTGTATAGTTGTTGCTGATAGGTATGTTATTTTGTATGTTATGATTATGCCTAGAGATTACTTAAGATATTGTGAGAAGTTTCTAAAAGTGATATGTTGTGTTAAACCATTTTATGAACATAGATCTTATGAACATAGATCTATGTTCCATGTAGCCGAATCTTATGAACATAGATCAACGAATTGGCATCGTATGATCCATGTAGCCGACCCTACCTAGTGGGATAAGGCTTTGTTGTTGTTGTTGTGTTAAACCATTTTGTTACTTATCACTTGTGCTTGCAGATATGAGCTTGTCTTAAACTATTTGATTCCTGTTTACTAGTCACATATATGCTTGAAAATTCCCTCAAACTTATTTTTTTACATCATTTACTGAAAAAGCATTGCGATTTTCATAAAACTATTGGAAAACATTCTTCTTTAAAAAGATATATAATTTTCCTGAGATTGCTCTGCATTGATTTTTTTTTTGTTGCTGAATTATGCCATCTAACACATTTATTGATATATGTTCTATTCAAGGATGAGTTAATGTGGGGTTTCAAATTGAGATCATGAGGTCTGTTGCTTGTATATGCAGTTCAAGAATGGAGGAGCATAGAAATAAAATTGTTAATATGGTTAATTGAACTTTGGTGGCTGGCATTATTAGGAAAGCTCTGATTTGTAATGAACCTATTGAATGCATGCCAGATTAAAGAACACTGGTGAAGGATCAAAAAGATCAAACCCCACTAGCTTGGGACTGAGGTTGGATCAACAACGGTTTAGGAGCTTGTTTCTTTTTTTCCTTCCCATGGATTTCCCTTCCAAATGCATTTATAGTCCCTCTTCTTTTACAACTTGATCTTATAATTCTATCCTACATATTCTTGTGAAAGAAAAGTTAACAAACCTTCGTATATAATTTATCTAAAAAAAAGAAATGTATGTAAGCATGTGCTGAAGAGTGTAACCATGAAGACTCCTAATTGTCCACTCTCGACCAGTACCCAACTTTGTTCTTCCTGAAGTTTCTCAACTTAAACTTCTCTTGACTACCCTGTGCCTAGAAACTTTGTGTAACTTCAGATGCAGTGTATTCTCTCTTCTATGCCAATAAAGAAATAAGGAAAATTATCTTTAAAACATACAACTTGAAGTTAAAGTTCAACAACAACAACAACAAAGCCTTATCCCACTAGGTGGGGTCGGCTACATGGATCATACGACGTCATTTCGCTCTATTAGTAACCAAACCTTTCGGTATATTATTCACTAATAGATCTTGCTCTATTAGTTCGCCAAGTGTCCGCCTTGGCCTCCCTTTCTCTTTTAATCGGACTCCAGATTATTTGATCTACTCTTCTTACTGGCGCATCTAATGGTCTTCTCTGAACATGACCAAACCATCTCAAACGATTTTCTACCATTTTCTCACTAATAGGAGCCACTCTGACTCGTTCACGTATATGGTCATTCCTAATCTTATCTAATCTTGTATGACCACACATCCATCTCAACATCCTCATTTCGGCTACCCCCATTTTACGTTCATGTTGTCCCTTCATAGCCCAACATTCACTACCATATAATACTGCTGGTCTTATAGCAGTACGATAGAATTTTCCTTTAACTTTATTGGGTACTTTTCTATCACAAAGAACTCCAGTGGCTTTCTTTCACTTACACTAACCAGCTTGAATTATATGATTAACATCATCATCAATCTCACCATCTTGTCTTACAATTGATCCTAAATATTTAAACTTTGTCACTTGAGGAATTATATCCTCCCCTAGTTTAACTTTCAACTTGAAGTTAAAGTTCATTCCAAGAAAACTGAAGGCTGGTTAAAACCTTTGAATGTAGCCCATCCAGTATTGAACAAGAAACTGACTGACCTATGATGCCCAACTGACGGATCGCCAAAATCACCAGACGCTGCTGGCCTCTGTCATTGACTAAGCCTCTTGTTACACCTTTAATGTACACCTAAACCCTAGACCTTTTCCTCACTTGATGGGACCCTCCATCTTCCTTTCCGCTCTTCCCTCTTCCAACTTCCTACCTTAGTGGCTGGATGTGTTTGCGAATGTTAGATTCACTTTTGTCCCCAAGTTGATCTTGGAGCTTCATATTCAACTTTTGCTGCTGAGGACCTCATGGACTCATGTAAATTTAGTTTTAGACTCCAAAAAGATATCCTCTTTTTGTTCAAGAATGCAATTTAACCATGAAAGGGGTTAAATGAGTAGAAGAAAAGTTTCCAACATGTAGAGATGAAGACCATGCCATACGACTTGTGATATCTGGACCCCCTGCTGGAAAATTGATTTTTGTCTGTCCGCATACAATCCAGGTTGAAAGTGGGTCAATCAAAATTTGATGTGTATTTAAAGTTTCATGTGCGGCCACATGATTCGTTTTTTTTCCTTTTTCCCTTTTCCTTCTCATGAAACTCATCACTGACCTAGAGTGTCTCTTTCATTATAACTTGATCATATATTTCTTTTGACAGATATTTCAATATTTATATCCAATTTAATTATTATAATTAATTTGGCTTAAAAATAGATATATGGTTGTAGTTCTAAACATTATCAGATAGTTAAACCCTTGCGAATATCTGTCCGTATGCATTATTGTTCTTAATCACTGTTCCCCCATTCCAGGTTGTGCAGGCTACAATGAACAAGGATATTGGTTATGATTTTGCTGTTGACATATGGAGCTTGGGTTGTACCATCATTGAGATGTTTTCAGGAAAACATCCTTGGAGTGGTCTAGAAGGGGTAAATATGGATTTCTTTGTAGTCTCTACCATCTGGCTCTATATCATGTCAAGTCTCCTAGGACATTATTATTTAATCAAGCTATTTAATATTTTATATGTTATTTTGTGTAATGTGTAGACACTGAAAAATACATTTTTGAAATGGTTTATTGCAATGTTTCTCATATAAGAATCCTTTGCTGAAATCATTTAGTTTGTATGGGTCTAACTACTGAAGTTTTTGCATGTCATAATTCCTGGGGATTAGATTTAGTTTTTAATTTCAATGTATGGTGTCATAGTTCACTATATTTCTATTTTCATAAGAAATGCATATGCATTCACAAACAATAAGACACATCATCTTTGAGGAATATGACTTCTACATTCATAAGGATTAAATGGAAAACTTTGATTTTTGTGGATATAACATGGGCATTGATGTATGCTAGAAAAAATTCTTGATATAGTTTACTGCTGTACTCAGTAAGGAGTCATATGTTGAAATTAGCATGTCGTAGCATTGATGCTACTGCTTTACTCGATGAACTTATACTTCTGTAAGGGGCTATCATGTCATAGCACTTATGTTGTCAAATGCAGGACTGTATGTAGTACCCTACTTGTTGTAGTACTCAGTACAAATGCTGTACTCAGTAAGTAGTAACATTTTACCCTACTTTTTCTTTTTGGAACATAACTAGTTTAGGATAAATCACAGGCTGCGGCTATGTTCAAGGTATTACATAAAGACCCCCCAATACCCGAGACATTATCCAATGAGGGCAAGGAGTTTCTGCAACTTTGTTTTCGTAGGAACCCTGCTGACAGGCCAACAGCAAACATGTTGCTAGAACATCCCTTCATACAGCATGCCACCCACTACAACAACCATGGTTCCCTTCAAGCATTTGCAGGGATGAGAATTAGTGTAAGCCTCAAGTGTTCCTGTACATATAATAACTGTGTTATCATTCTGTAGAATGCATATACAGAAAATTTTAAATCAGAACTTCTCCTTGTGTATCTCCTAAAAAAAAACTTCTCCTTGTGTATATTAAAAGGATTTATGTTGTAGGATAATATAGTGAGCCTGAAGGAGAAGACTAAATCGAAACGTGAAGCTTATGTGAAAGACAAGAACTCCACAAATGGGTGAGCTTAAGTTTACTGTTGAATTGCCTAATTATGGAGCTTTTTGTGAAATGTTTAGGGATATTCCCAAAATGATGCTATCTTTTTACTTTGAAACAGTGAACACTTTAGTCATTCCCATCCTGAGAGTTCTGAGGCCACAACTTCTAGGCGTTCATTTCATTCTGCTCACGGGATTCTTAATTTATCCCCTTTCCAAACTTCAGCTAGTTCCACGTCAGATTTTGTGCCATTTGCAAATGGATTCTTCCCACCTTATCCATTTTCAAAACCTTATGGAACAGAAGTTCATCTTCACTGAATGGAGTCTGTCATTTGATTAGCATCATTATTTTCTTTCTGATATCTTCAATAGTGGAAATCTAGTGGTCATATAATATAATAGAGATGGTCTTGAAGGAAGCTGAGCTAGGGATGTTGGTTGAGGTAAATTATTTCTGCCTTCCGACCACCCATTCTTACCAATTAACACAGTCCACGCAGGTGCTTTGTCAATAGCCATGTGAGAATGAAAGCTTATAAACGCTGAACCATTCTTCGCTTGTGAGTTAGGCAGAATTCTTCCACAGTAATCTAAGTAAGATGTGTTGTTGTAGGAGCTTCATGCCGTTTCTTGTTTTTGTTGTAAAGAAATTCATTAGTTTTTCAAGGTCTGCCACTGATAATATTTGTGTAGGCTGGCACTACTTGAGAGGTACTGTTCATAGGAGAATGTATGAATAACTTACCCATGTTTGGGCATGTAGATTTATGTGATTGTAATATTTAACTGTATTCAGTTCATTTCTTGCACTATTTGGTGTTTAGTTAGACTATTGTCTTCAAACACAGCTGGATTATGCACTATTCTCTGTTATTTATTCATTTCTTCAAGGGCCCTTTATAATGCTTGACGATGTAGCACCACTGAGTACGTGCAATATCATGCATCTAGTATTCTGTTATTGTATGTCCTTTCCGTTCTCTGCAAGTGTTATTTTCTTTCTCGGTACAATCTTTCAGATTGTTTTTGTTTTTAGTGCAACTAAATATTTTTGAGAGAAAATAATTGTTTTCCCCGAGGCTGGTTGTCTCTCAAAAAGTAAGTTGAGAAAAATGGGTAAAAATATCTATATCACTTACAACATATGAGATTGTATCTTGGAAAAAAAAATTCTCCTCGAAGTGGAAAGAAATATTAAGATTTTATACGAAGTTTCGTCAAAAAATTCTCCTCAACTGCTACTTCAAGATACTGCTTTATCTTTTGACTTCGAATTAGAAAAAAAAATTCCTTTTTTTATTGTCAAATAAGGAAAAAAAGTACTTCCAAGATGAGTGTCTTCCACACAATTGTACTTCATAGAGCGTAATTGAGTATAACGACAATATGCACCTTTGACATGTTGACCTATAAATGCAATATCTACGAGTAAAACTTCATCTTCAATTGATTTTTGGAGGTGCGTGCGCGCCGTTGCTACAATTTGAACGCACATGTTACTCATACACGTCTCCATATATGAAAACTTGGCACCTAGTTCAATTAGTCACCGTACTTGAATATTTCTTCCACATATCTTCAAAAAATGACTAGAACTATGATAATGAAGGAGGGTTGGATGGAAAATAATTTAGAATTTGCTGATAATAACTGGTTCATTGCATCCTTTTTGACTGATTATAGGAACGAGTCAAGAGGGCCTCTGATCTCTCTAAGATATGCTGCGTCCCTTCCTATCTCGGCCCCCACCTCCACCTCCACCACTACACTCCACGGCACTCACCAGAACCCGCCCACTGACCCACGACTCCTCTTCTCCTTTGCATATTGCAATTTGCAATGGCTCCTCTTTTGTTAATTCCACTGCTTCTTCCCAGCATGAAACCTTCTCGGAAAGAAAGAAAAACCCACCCGGAAGTCAATCTAGGTGGAGGTTGAAATGAAGTGGTAAATAATTTGTATTGGTCTAATGAGGTTTCTACTTCTAATTTTGCCAATATTTTTGTTACGAGTCTCGTGGATCGTATGAAGTTGTGCGATTCAAAATGATACAAATTAAGTATAATAATAATAAAAAATAATAAATTTTATTTTTTAAAATCATTATTAGTGTCATGATCAATGGCGGAGTCATATGAGTGCCTGTGTGCCGCCAATCATTGAAGCAGAACTTCAAAGTTAGCCGACATCTTCTTTCACTTAGAGGTTCAAGTCGTTTCGCTCAAGAGGAATGAAGGATGACAACACCGATTGCGTTCTTTCATGATCACTCACTTACTTCTTTGACGAGAGAAGGCAAATAAGAAATATCTCACATTAAGAGGGACTAGTTACTTATTCAATGCTCCAAAAGACTTCTCTTCAAATTTCATAATGTTATAGACTATCAGGAAGTAGTTTCCTAACTTTCCAATAATGTAACTACCCCTCCCTTAGTAAAAATATGAGATTTGGGCTTTAAGTCAACATACAAAGCCCATTGACTTCTAATTCTCTCTTGATTATCATGGATGATGTCCCTTCATAATTCTGACAACTTTGGGATGCATCCTTTCACGAAAAGGTGCTTAGTGTGAACGTGTCACGGATCGTTTTTCACTTGATCGATCTGTGCGGCGCCTAGACATGTCCAACGTCTAGGCAAGCTCTTTTGAGTGCTTTGCGAAAGCTTGCTTATGTCACTTTTCGAATGTCACAGTTTTTTGGACGCTCGGTCCTGAGCGAACGCTTCTTCGGTGGAGGCGTTTGTGAACAAATGGGCACCTCGGTGTAACGCTCGATCGATTGGAACACTCTTGTGGGTTGCTACCCCACATTCGAGGCACAATGCTAAATTTTGAGAAGCTTGAAATCTTTGTTGAGTAAATAAGAATGATTACAATGCTTCAGTAGAGCATTACCGGATCTCCCATACTATACCTTAGGCTCGGGAGGCTTATATACGACATGTGATGTGAAGAACAAGCTAAGGAGTGCGCTTTTCTAGAGTGCAAAATTATAAAACTGCCATTATCACATTTGAAAAATAAACTAAGTACAAAAGTGAGTTGAAAAAGGAAAAATACATGAAGTAAGATAACTCGACGTGCCCCGAGAAAAGCTCTCGGGACATTCTCCCCCACTCAAGTCAGCGACATCCCTTGAGCTGCAGCTTGAAATTCTTCAATCTTCTGCTTGAACTACCACAGGCGGTTGTCTCCCAACTTGTGTCAGCGTCCGATCTTCTGCTCTATCGAACAAGATACTCCTTCTTCCGATTCTTCATGCGGACGACGAGTACTTCTTCAACTTGATCAGTGAACTATTGATGGATGGTCGGCGGGGCGTGGCCTGAAACCCCACGTCCGGGATCTTCAGGGTCTTTAACGAAAGGCTTGAGCAAGCTGACATGGAAGATGGAGTGTTGTTGCATCTGCGACGGGAACTCCAACTTGTAGGACACCTTGCCTACCTTATTCAGGATCTTGAACGGGCCCTCGTAGTGCCTAACGAGGTCCTTGTGCAGATTCTTCCCACTTAGCCGAAGATGTTGGACCAGTTTCACAAGGACCAAGTCTTCGACTTCAAAGTTCGTCCTGTCGGGCGGTGTCCGCCCACTTCTTCATGCATTTCGATGTTTTGTGTAAACATGATCTCGCCATGTTGTTCTGCTTATGCCATTCCCTCGTCATGCGGTGAACGACGGGGACTTTGAAGTGGCGACGGTCTGGAGTGTGAGAGGTTGCTGCCCCGTCATTATCTTGAAGGAACTCTGATTGGTCGACTCGCTTCGTTGTAGGTTGTAGGAGAATTGTGCGATGTCGAGTAGCTTCGTCCAATCCTTCTGATTGACACTCACATAGTACCACAAGTAGATCTCCAAGATATAATTCACCCTCTCAATTTGGTCGTCGGTTTGAGGATGAAGTGATGTCGAAAAATGCAAGTTGGAGCCCATCATCTTGAACAATTCCTTACAGAAGTTGCCAATGAATCGCTCATCCCGATCGTTGACGATGCTTTGCGGTAGGCCCCAATACTTCACTATATGCTTCAAGAATAACTCCGCAGCTTCAGTAGCAGGACAACTTGCGGAGCCTACGACGAAGATGACATACTTGAAGAACCGATCGACGACCATCATGATGGTATGGTACATGCCCCTTCAGACTTGGGCAGGCCCGTGATGAAGTCCATGGAGACATCTTTTCATGGACGCTCTGGGATAGACAGGGGTTCCAGAAGTTCGTCGGACGCTTGATTGAGGTTCTTGTCTTGCTGGCAAACAAGGCATGTTTTCACGAAAGCTTCAACATCGTCCTCCATCCTTAGTTGGAAGTAATTATCTTCGATGAGTGCCAAAGTGCGACGGATGCTCGGATGTCCCGCCCACTTTGAGTCGTAGCACTCTTGCATGATGGCGCGCCGTAAATTGTCAAACACTGGAACGTAGATGCGACGTTCCTTGATGAAGATCAGCTTATCTTCCACTCAAAAGCAGTGTGTCTTTTCCTCCTTTGCTTGCTCGAATAGGTTCTTCGCCATGGGATCTGACTCCAATCCCTTATTGATCCTCTCGATCATGTCGGCCTGAGAGGAGCTCATGGCCACCAATTCCGCGCGTCGGTCGAGGGCGTCGACAATGACATTCGTCTTACCAGGCTTGTACTCCAGGACATAGTCGGACTCCGCCATAAAATCTTGTCATCTTGCTTACTTCGGCGAGAGCTTCTTCTGCGTCTCAAAGTAACTTATCGCGACATTGTCCATCTTGATATGAAATCGCGACTCGAGAAGGTAGTGCCGCCATGGATCACCGTGGTCATCTCCTTCTCCTGAACGTCGTAATGCCACTTCGTGTCGTTCTCGAACGTCATGGAATGCCCTTCCTGCATAAGAACTCCTCCGATAGCATAGTCAGAAGTATCTATCTGTACCTCGTATGGCTTAGTGTGGTTTGGTAGGATGAGCACAGGTTCCTCCGTCATGGCCCTCTTGAGAGTGTCGAATGCTTCTTGGCATGTCGGCGTCCACTCCCACTTCGCATTTTTTCGGAAGAGATTCGTCAAAGGGATCGTCACATGTGAATACCCCTTGACGAACCGCCTATAATAGTTCGTCAGGACAAGGAAGGAACGCATGTCGAGAACCCCCTTGGGCGGCTCCCACTCCATGATGGCCTGAATTTTCGCGCCATCCATCTTCAACTTTCCACTTCCGACGACATGTTCTAAGAAGTGCACTTCCGGTTGAGCGAAGACACACTTCTCCTGCTTGACGTAGAACTCGTTCTGTCGCAACACCTCGAACACTTGCCGAATGTGTTCGATATGCTCCTCCAAGATGCGATTGTAAATCATAATGTCGTCCAGGTAGACAACCACGAACTTGTAAAGGAATGATTGCAATACCTTGTTCATAAGGGTGCAAAAGGTCGTCGGGGCATTGGTGAGGTCGAAAGGCATCATGTGGAACTCGTAGGAATCGTATCCTGTGATGTACGCTGTCTTCTGCACATTATCTTCTGCGATTTGGACTTGCCAATAGTCCGAACAAAGATCCAACTTGAAAAACCATTTTGCACCGCCAAGTTGGTCGAACAAGTCCGCCAGCAAGGGGATGGGGTACTTGTTCTTCACCGTAAGCTTGTTGAGTGCCCGGTAGTCGATGCACATCCTGAGAGAACCATCATGCTTCTTCTGAAAGAGTACTGGGGCGCCATATAGAGACTTCGAGGGCCGAACATATTATGCATCTAATAGTTCGGTGAGTTACTTACGGAGTTCCGGAGGGGCTAGTCGATAGGGGACTCCATGCGGGGCTTTCGATCCTGGGACCAAGTCAATGACATGGTCCACTTCACGCTTCGGAGGCAACCGCTTTGAGAGTTTTGGGGGCGTGACGTTCGCAAAGTCCTCAAGGATTTCAAGGACTTTGGGAGATGTTAAAGTGGAGAGCCCTGGATCTTCCAAGATGGCGGTCGCCAGGAATGTGTGCTCCTGTTTGCGCAACCTCTTCGTCACTTGCATGGCGGAGAGGGTCTTCTATTTGAGATCTTCGTTTGACCTCATGAAAACATTGTAAGATCCCTTGGGGTCGAAGATGACCATCGAGTTGGTGAGCGGGATGACATATGCAGCAATGTGTCACAGAAAAGAGATATCCGCCACCACTTCGTAGTCGTTCACTAGTGCCACTATCACATCGAAGCTTCTCGACCACTTACCGATGCGAATCTTCACTCCAGAAGAAATTTTTGTGGTCGAGATAGACTTCGCGTTCACCCATGCCATTCTGTAGTGGCAGCTTCAGCTTCTTAGTGGCAACTTCTGACACGAACAACTTCGATGCTCCCGTGTCAATGAGGGCATTGAAGACTTGTCCGTTCAACTCGATGTCCGCGTAAAGTCGAGCAGCCGATGAAGGACCATTCGAGGCGTTGATGGCGCTGAGGACGTGCGTCAAGTTGAGACACGCCTCCTCCTCCTTCTTGTCGGGGCAATATATGGCGTTGACTATCGCCTTCTGCGAACAATCGCTTGTCTAATGTGGACCTTTGCAAATGTAATATAACTTTGGCGGCTTTTTGTCCCTCTTGAATCGGTCATTGTTGGGCCTCCTGTCTTGATGCCCTTTTTTTTGTCTTGATAGTGCGGCTTGCCTGCTTGCGACTTTGACTTCTCTCCCCCACCATTGCCCTTGTCCGAGAGCTTTGGTGGTGGAGCGCTCATTTTAGCATACTCCACGAGCGACTCAGCAACGACGACTAGAGAGCGGAGGTTGGGACAGTCTCGTCACTCCAACTCCATCCTAGTCCATGGATTCAAACCCTTCATGAAGATCGTCAGCAACGTGTCTTCGTCTACCTGAGAGTTCTGTAGGCATAGCTCGGTGAACTCTTTCACGTACTTCTTCAACGTGCCCTTTTGGTAAATGTTGAACAACGCAATCTTGGCCTCCAATTCCGACTTGGCAGAACAGAAGTAGTTGGTAAGCTACCTCTTGAAGTTGTCCCATCTCTCAATGGGATCAACTTTGCCACGCTCCACGTCGTCGTAATGACATCGCCACTATAGACTTGCTGCATCTTGCAAGTAGGAGGATGCGGTCTTCATCATCCTCGTTTCAGACGCTATGTTCAAGGCCTCCATGTACCTTCGGACGTTCCACAGGAAGTCATTGAAGTCCTTTGCCGATCGCTCACCTTTATAAGGCCTCGTCTTTGACACATCGATTCTTGCCTCATGCGGGGCGATCGTCTCGGGACGTCGCCCATCTCCATAGCGTCACTTAAGCTCTTCCCGAATGATATTGAACTCTTGCTCCATCTCGAATCGTATATTTGAGAGACCATTTTTCAAGGTCTGCCGCATGTCCATGATTGTCGCCTCTATGGACTCGAGCCGCGTATACAACGACGCTATCTCGTCATGCACCGTTGCGAGATCTACGGTCTTCTCCAACTTTCGCTCGTGCGTTGCGAGTTGGCCTTGCATCTCGCCCATGTCCAGTTGGAACTGACCGAAGCATTGCTCGAAGGTGGTCATGACGTCCTTGGAGCGAGCACGCCCTCGCTCCTGGCGGTCCTTCTTCGGTGCGACGGGTTCATTCGTCATCTCCGAGTTCGACGTCATTTCTCCTTGATCGTCGAACGCCAACTTGAGCGGTCCCAGAAAAGTGGCTCGGATACCAACTTGTCACGGGGTCATTTTTCACTTGACCGACGGCGCCTAGATGTGTCCAACATCTAGGCAAACTCTTTGAGCACTTTGCGGAAGCTTGATTATGCCACTTTTCGAATGTCACAATTTTTGAGACGCTCGGTCGAGCGGACGCTTCTTCGGTGAAGGCGTTTGTGAATAAATGAGCACCTCGGCGTAACGCTCGATCGCTTGAGACACTCTTGTGGGTTGTCACCCCACGCTCGAGACACAATACTAAACTTTTGGAAGCTTGAAATTTTTGTTGAATAAATAGAAATGATTACAACGCTTCGAAGGAGCACTAGCGGATCTCTCTTACTATATAGCAGGTCCGGGAGGCCTATATACGACGTGTCATGTGGAGAACAAGTCAAGGGGGTGCACTTTTCTAAAGTGCAGAATTATAAAACTGTCACTATCACACTTGAAAAATAAATTAAGTACAAGAGTGGATTGAAAAAGGAAAAATACATAAAGTAAGATAACTCGACGTGCCCCGAAAAAAGTCCACGGAATAAACGCCCCCTTTCATAACGTGAATGCACCTGTTCACATGCACCTTTTGAACAAGCACCCATTGAGCAATATCACCTCTGTCCAAATTCGAACCGGTTACCATCACCAATATGCGCGCCGCATGATAATTAGACCAACCTATCATCGGCTCGGAATGTAACCGCTCGGTAATTATAATAACCGTCACCCATTTTTGTTAATGTACATCCATAACGTCTCAAAATTTGATACGATTATGTTGACTTAACGTTGAACTTTCTTATTTGGACATCCTCCAATATTAGGGTGTTACAAGTGAGTGCACATGCACCCACGGGGTGGAGTAGTTGTTAATTAGATACTGCCATTTGTTCAATCAGTTTGGTGTGCGTTTTACTGCCGTCAGAGTCATGCATCCAAAGAGACATAATTAATATCGTAAATATTTATAAGTTTCCACCATCATTATTTTTTTCACAAAAAAATATTCATGCTAAATTATATGTGCCCATTTATTATTTTATTCAATATTTAAATTACTTTTGTAATATATGTTTAATTTTCCAAGTTTCTCTAAAAATATTAATTGGGCTTGACATCAAAATTATCAAAGATAATTTGAATATGGAATGTTTTGATTTATCTTTACAAAAATGTTCATTTGTATATCATCATAATTAAATAATTTATATGTTAGATATAACATTTAACATTATTATTTTATTTTCATATTCATAAATATTTTTACATTAAGAAATAATTTTAATTTAATTAACAATACTGCAAAATAATATCCTGAAAAAGTAATTTTCGTTCAGAAAATTATACTTATAGATATTTTTTGCATTTTAATTAGCTCATTATTTAATTTTACGTTGAAATTACTATTTAATACTATGTTATATATCATTGGGAGGATATATTTCTTTATCACACACTTGAGTATTCCTTTTTAATATCAATTCATATTTAAAATATTCATTAATATTTCTAATTTTATTTATGTTATATATAGAACTAAAAAATTATTTTAGTCTTCTTGTTTATCCTAAAAAAATGAATGTTTTTAAAAATAAATTTTTGTGACAAATGTTGAAATTGAAAAATAAATTAATATATTTTTATTTTATATGAAGAAAAGATTAAAAACATCTTATTATTTTGAACCCACTTAATAAGTTGGCTCACTCTGACAATAAAAGGAAACATGTCTTGAATTAATTTCACAGTTAATACTGAATATATATATATAAGAATATAAGACAAAGACTCAAAGCGATATACAACTACAGTACTACTATGTCCCTGTGCTTAGTTATCAAACTTTACAATGGTAGTTTGATCCGCCATTAACGTCATGGCTTGCCTTCTTATTCTTAGCTACCACTAGTTGTATTACTAGTAGTCTTGGTCGTCGCAATACCGTAGTATGAGTTCCACTCGTCATTGGCGTGTTTCCATTGACTCACTCCCACACACACACACATTCTCTCATCCGTTAAATATATATGCTACAACAATCTCAAACTACCCAACCAAGCCATTCCACTTCTTCAACTCCTCTTCCATTTGATTCCCTTCTTCCAAAGCTTGAGCCTTCAGACCTCTCCTCCTCATTGTCAATCTTCGACCAATTCAGAAAGCAACGTAGATGGCCGTCGTCGAAGCTGTTGAAACCGTACGGGTAGTGCCGCCGGCGCCGCCAGCGATCATCGAGACCAGCTGCGAGGAGGAGCCGCCACACATGGACGGCTGGGCCAAGAGGAAGCGCTCCAAGCGCCAGCGTTTCTTCGACCACCCACCGACTGAGGAGGAGTACCTTGCCCTCTGCCTCATGATGCTTGCCCGCGACGGGGCCGCCGGTCCTCGCGGCCACCGTGCAGCGCCGGACTATTTTGCCCCCCGAGCGGCTGGACTCCCCACGTCGAAGCTCGAGTACAAGTGCTCTGTCTGCGGCAAGGTCTTCGGCTCCTACCAGGCCCTCGGAGGGCACAAGACCAGTCACCGCAAGGCCAACGTCGCCACCGGAGACGAGTCCTCGGGCGCGTCGGCCTCGAGCTCCTCGACTGCTACCGCCGGAAGGGTGCACCAGTGCTCCGTGTGCCTAAAGGAGTTCTCCTCCGGGCAAGCCCTCGGCGGCCACAAGAGGTGCCACTACGACGGCGGCCTGGCAAGCGGCGGTGTGCCGGCCGCGTCGGAAGCCGCAAGCCCAAGCCACAACAACAAGGGCTTCGACCTGAACATGCCGGCTCAGTTGGAGTTCACCTTCGACAACGCCCGCCGGTGTGTGGCGGCGACGGAGGAGGAAGTGCAGAGCCCCCTGGCGGCATTCAAGAAGCCGAGGCTTTTGATCCCGGCGTAGATTTGGTCAACTATTCGCAACAAGTCAACGTCATATTTTTTTATTTATTATGTTGTCTTGGAAAAATATCGGTGTTGTTATTAGTCGTAGGTGTACACAGAATTGCTCATTCTTTTATAGCTGGCAATTAAAAATAAAAATGTTTTGAATTGAAGCATTACCTGTCGATTTAATTCTTTATATTTATAAAAAAATCTTCATATTTATATGCCAAAGGTTGGATATTTGTTCTCTTCCTAAATTGCTTCCTTTGGTTTATGCAAATATTTTCCCAAGTACGTGCTGTGATTTGCAGACAGTTGCAGACTTGCAGTCTTTAAAGCATATTACTCAAAAGATATTTCTACATATTCATCTTATTTTTAAAAATTAAATCTTATTTAGAAAAGTTGATTTACACATGGATATCTACTGCAAGAGTTATATTTAATATTAATTCTCGACTTTTCAGATTCATTACTGAGGTGGTTGGAGCTTAATAATAATAATAATAATAATAATAATAATAATAATAATAATAATAATAATAATAATAATAATAATAATAATAATAATAATAATAATAATAATGATGATGATGATGATGATGATGATGATGATGGTGATGATGATGATGATGATGATGATGATGATGATGATGATGATGATGATTTTTTTGTGCTTATGTCTGCTAGATGTGTAACTTGTGAACTTTCATTGTATGGATTAGAATAAAACAGAGTTAACCACGCCGCCATATATGCCTAGGTCTTTTATTTAATTAAATTAAACCACATGTTCAAAGTTAGTACAAAAGTTTCTATTATTATTATTATTATTATTATTATTATTATTATTATTATTATTATTATTATTATTATTATTATTATTATAAGTTCCAACTATTATTATAATTTATTTATTGTCCCGCACACCAAGAACTCCAATCCCAACAAGTGGAGCTCCACCAAGAACCATCATTTGGCCCACACGCCTAGAAGTTAAAAAAAAGAACAGGAGCTTCATTTTTGTGCTTGATGACCGAGAATTTTATAGTGTGTTTCCACGTTGAACGAGTCCTTGACACTTGCCGACTGCTTCAATTCGGACGGTCTTATTCCATGTTCTTTTGCAAATATTATTTTATATTACAAATATATCATACAATTATTTGATAAGTCACAACTATTTATTAAGGGATCGATCCAATTACTAAGAGAAAGATGAATGTTTAAGTCAATAGTCCCCATCCCCGTTATTTTCAATGTTTCTTCAATAAGATTAAGGACGCTTGCTGCTACGCGAGTCTCGCGAGAACACATTTAAAAAAATAATGATTTATAAAAAAAGCTTTAGGATTAGGAGATCTGTATTTTCTTGCCTTTTTTTCCCATATTAAACTATAAGATATATGGAATTTGCATGGAAGTTTCCTCATCCTCCGTCCTCCGGGGACGGATTATAATGTTATTAAAATAACTAATTAGGAGGGATTAGCAATCAATAGTATATAAAATCAACGTAGATAAAAAGTGATAAAAATTATGATAATTATCGACGACTATGGCATTGGCTTGATGATTATGTAATACTCGTGTATATTAAATAAAATTATAATATTTATGAAGTTTATAAAATTCTGAATGTGTCAAAATCTAATTAAATATATAACTTATAATATACACGGACGCGAGACGACCATCGGAAGTGACGACATGGCGAGAGCCGTCCTCGCCTCTCGCCGTCAACTGAGGATGCACTCTTGGTTGATCTGCTGGTAGTCACTTGTCTCAGATTTTAAACCATGCATGTACAAATACAAACCAATTCGGACGGTGGAACGGTGAATGACTCGTTAAATTAGGAAGGGACGCATTTATTAGGCAAAAGATCGACGTGGACATGACTTGCTTCTGGGAGGACTCGTGATCGAAAATTACGACGATTTCAATTGTCGTTAAATATATTAATTAAATATTTTTTATATTATATTGTTTTTTATTTATCGATGACCTTGATCGTCGAAAATTACGACGGATAGATATCCGTCAAAACTTTCAACGTTTTTAATCGTCGAAAAATAAAATAATGATATAACAAATTACATAATTTATTAGTTTTATTTCCGATGATTATAACCGTCAGAAGTTCCGATGAATACCTATCCGTCGTAAAATTCGTCTCAAATTGCGACGAATTTTCATCCGTCGAAAAGCACCCGTCGAAAAATCACAAATTTCTTGCAGTGATAATTTTGCAACATTAATAGTATATATGTTATAATGTGATTTTACTTGAATATACTATAAGGACATACATATTTTGGGATAAGTACATCTTGACTCTTAAATAGTATGTTATTTGTGAAAATCAGAATTACTATGTTAGAATGAGTATAATAAAAATTATATTTTTTATATGTAGAGCTACTTTTTTTACTTACTGGATAAATAGAACTTCAGCTTCATTTCCGAATTGACTGAGAATTGTATAAAATAGCTAAAATATGGCGTTTATATTTGATTTCAAATAAAGATACATCTTGATTGATATATAATTATCATTGAGGTTAATTATAAGTCAAAATTTATGATCATAAGAGGAGAAAAAGAATGGGAAATAGATTAAAAATAAAATGTGGGTAAAGATGGATTCAAATGGTATGGCGTTCTTCATGAAATGATTGAAAAATTATACATGATTTTCAATCAATTGATGAAATTGGCGTTTTAATGTGCTTATGATTTCATAATTACAAAATATATTATTTATGCCTCATATAAAAGTTTCAGTGGATCTAATCACGACCTAATTTGATTAACGCTAGCATTTGATCTTAATTAATCTTTTGGCACTTGATTATTACAGTGCTCAAGAAATTATCCCATTATGCAAATTTGTTTGCTCATGTTAACTACAAAATTAAGTTTATTGCATGTTATGAGATGTTTTGTTACAAATCAGAATTGAATGTTTATATGTTATATATATATATAGGGACCGGAGTCTGACATTGCTCTTAATTTTCTAGAAGCTGATTAGTTATTTGTAGTATTTTGAGTGTTCTCATAAACTTTTAATTCTTCTATGGCTGCCTGAACAAATGGTATAGATGAAATCGTGTCCATAAATATTATTATTTTTGTTTATCAAATCCTAATTTTTGTCTCATTTTAAGCCATCATCATTATTATCCGATTTTTTTATGAATCCAACTAAACTCTTTATGACCCAATTAATTATGGTCTTCATGATGACTCAGTGCAAATGATGACTTGACAATAGCCTAAAAAGAATGATCATATCATTGATTAGGGATGATAAAATGATATTAATTAAAGCAAGTGTGTAATGTTGACTCATATAATCTTGTTATTCAAGAATGATCTGATACATGATGATTTGGCAAATGCACAATGTCGACCTTATGTTTGATTTCAGTTATATCGTTTACCATAGTGTTGATCAAAGACTAATCCAGCACAAGATGATTCACAATTGCAGATGATACCTAATCATATTTATTCTAATTATCATGTTATTTTATTGATACTACTATGATGTCTATTCATTTATTATATTTTTTCTATCGATGTTCAAGACTATTAGCAACCGATCAATTCAATATTTGAACGACGGTATAGATAAATTTTGACCAAAGTGATGGTTTTGAAAATTAAATTTGAGGCTACTAACACATAACTATCTCAAAATATAATCCCGCTATCCGATTATATCTACCATATTTGATTTTATTATAAGGTTTTTTTCCTCTTACCTCCCTTGAATTATCAAGTTTTTTCGCGTCTACCCACAATTTTAGTAGACCTCCCCTAAACTATGTCACTTTTTTCACTTAAGTTTATCTGTCAATTTTTATTAACTTTCTCGTCAAATTTTATTATTTTGATTTATAAAATGACCAAATTATCCTCACGCAGTTCATATAAGTGAGCTCCCTATTTTCTTTATTGATCTAGATGCACGAGAGTAATTGGATCATTTTATAAATTAAAATAATAAAAAATAATAGGAAAATTAATAGATGTTGACGGATGGACTCGAAGTGAAAAAAATGACGTAGTTTAGGAGAGATATGCGGAAAATAAAAAAGTCGTGAGTAGACGCTGAAAAAAATTTATATTTCCGAGGAGATCGAAGAAGAAAACTCTTTATTATATTGAACTTCATAGCGCATGAGAGTGCGTCTGCATGTGAATGCCTCAGGTACTAACCAACTGTAGTGGTGATTGTGGCGTCTGCCATAGATGAGGAACCTGATGGTGCAAGACATGATATGACAAGTAGATCATCTTTTTATTTGATCCTGAATCTATTAACATGTATTTACCCTCTTAAGACTGTAGTAATTATTGATATTTCTATTTTTTTATTATTACTTATTAAATTTCTTCTGCATTGCTCACTATTTTTGACTGGTTAAGGTAATTGCAAAAAATCGATGTTCAGTTAATGTATGCTATGTCTACATAGCACATCCATAGATATATTGTCATATTCTGGGGAAGCTAATTTTTTATTATTAACGCTTGATTGATTTGGCGTTTAAATGAGAGGAGATAAATCCTAGCTAAACCAAAAATCAATTGACGATGCCTAAAATCGAATAATTGTTTCGGTTGCAAAAGTTGAAATAATTTGCGACGATGGGTTACGAAGGCCCAATCTCGTGGAATCGGCCCATAACTGAGGTGTAAGTAATCTTTTCTAAGCCTACAATGTGAAACAAAAAAGCCCAACCCAACGAATACTACACCAAAACATAGTGCGCTACTTAGGGGGGAAAATAGTTCGGATTGCATCGAGTTTTTGGTCTAAAAAAATTAATCATTATTTTCGAGTCAATTTTTAAAATGTTAAAAACCATCATACAACTATTTTGAAAAAAATAAAAAACCAACCTCTAGCGGATTGATTCAAATGTTTTTTCGGAGTCCTACTTTTATATAATTATATTTTATAAAAAATATAATAAAATTTAATTTAATTTAAAAATATTTAATTTTATATAAAATATACTGTTAAAAATTTAAAGTCATTAAATTTGAATTTGATAATGTGATAGAAAAGTATGAAATTTTATAAGAAATATTATATCTATGATAAAAGAATTGATAATATTTTCGAGTTGCATCGAGTTTTTGGTCTAAAAAAATTAATCATTATTTTCGAGTCAGTTTTTAAAATGTTAAAAACCATCCTACAACTATTTTGAAAAAATAAAAAACCAACCTCCAGCGGATTGATTCAAATGTTTTTTCGGAGTCCTACTTTTATATAATTATATTTTATAAAAAATATAATAAAATTTAATTTAATTTAAAAATATTTAATTTTATATAAAATATACTGTTAAAAATTTAAAGTTATTAAATTAGAATTTGATAATGTGATAGAAAAGTATGAAATTTTATAAGAAATATGATATCTATGATAAAAGAATTGATAATATATGTATTAATTATATTAATAAAAAAATATAAATAAAAAATGAGCTCCTCGGATGGAGCCCTAATTTTAGCGGGTGAATTATATTTTATTAAAAATTATCCTAAATCATATTTGGACCCTTAATTTTTTATTTTTTCGATTCAAAATTTTCAAATTGGATAGGTTTTCGAATTGGTGGAGCTTTTCTTACACCCCTAGAGCTGCTATTAAAAAAATAAATAATATTTCTATTATATATATAATATTAATGTAGCTGGCAATGCGTTTAAAGTTCCTCAAGTACGCTATTAATGTTTAGGTTGCATCATACTAGTTATTATTAATTAATGACACCCTAACTAATTAACAAAATGAACTCCTAGCACTACAAAAAAAAACTAATTACATATTTAATCGGTCCAAAATTGTCAGAAATTACGATTTTCGACGAGTTTTCCGACGGAACCGATCCATCGAAAAAAATTTGATGGAAGTATCGACGGTCGTAACCATCCCAAAAGTCCGACGGTTCCAACCAAAACTTTCGACAGTCGCAACCGTCGAAGCTTTCGGCGGTCGTGCAACCGTCGAAACTTTCGGCGGTCATCGCAATCCGTCGAAACTTTCGGCGGTCACAAACCGTCGAAACTTTCGACGGTCATCGCAACCGTCGAATTTTCGGCGGTCGCAACCATCACAAAGAATTTTTAAAATATAAAAAAAATTAGCTGACTGCCAGACCATCGATCCGGCCGCCCACGGCAAGATCCGACCTCCAGATCATGCCGGCTGGCAGTCGATTAGGTCGCGGCCGGCCAAATCACGCCGGTTGGCGGCCGATCACACCGGCATGGCGGTCGGCCAGATTTGACCACCTAGCGGCCAGATCCAGCTGCCAGGCGATCGATCCAGCGGCCAGATCCAGCATCCAGGCGGCCGAATCGGCCGCCAGGAGGCCGATTTGACCCCCGTGGTCAGATTCGGTCGCTCGCGGCCAAATCCCGCCGCCAGGCAAGCGATCTGGCCCCCGCAGTCAGTTTTTGACTAGAGAGAGAGGGAGGGAGGGAGGGAGGGAAGGAGAGGGTCGCCAGCGGGTCTTCGTCCGGGAGGGAGAGGGTCGTCAACTGGGAGGTCGTCGGCCGGCAAAATAGGAGAGGGAGAGAGAGGAGAGAGGGAAAGAAGTATATATATATATATATATATATATATATATATGGGTAGAAAGTTGAGAATGCGGGAAAACGAAAAAGCGGCGGGAAAATATTTTTTAATTATCGACGGCCATGATCGTCGAAAAATTAGTAAATATTAATAATATATATTATTATGATATATATATGAATATAATATTTTATTATTTAAAATTTTTGACAATCGAGATCGTTGGAAATTATTTAATTATAATAATAAAATACTATTTACATACAATATTGTCAGACCCGGCCTGGCCTGAGTTGGACCGGTCGGATCGGGTCGGACCGGTCGGACCAGTGTCGGGGGCCTAAAACTGCCCGTTGGTCAGTTGAAATCCGGGGAAGGATTTGACCTATTTTAACCCGGTCAAAACCCAGTTCAACCGACCTGGTTGGGTCAATTATTGAAATGAAAAAATAAAACGCAAACAAAAATATTAAAACATTTAGACATATTATATATATATTTCTTGAAATTTATATTTTAATATCCTCTTGTCACATATATAAATTTTCACTATTTTTTATTTATAATTAACTCACAAGAATTTTTTTATTTATGTTGATGACTTAATTTATGTTACTTTATTATATTATTTAATATGAATTATTTTATTTTACTTTATTATACTATATTTTATATTTTTGTTAAATAAGATATTATATATTAATAAGGTTATAATAATCTCTTTAACTTATTTTATTCTTTTATTAATTTATATTATCCGGTCCGACCATCCAGTTTGACCTGGTCTAACCGGTCCGACCATCCAGTTCGACCCGGTCTAACCGGTCCGACCTGACTCATTGATCAATCCAGATCGATGATCGAGTCGGGTCTTATAACATTGCTTATATATATAATATTTATTTTTTTAGATTACCGACGGTCCATACTGTCGGTAACGTCGATGATTTGAATTGTCGCTAGTTATATTAATAAAAGACTCCTTATATTATATTATTTTTTACTTACCGACGATCAGAACCGTAAAAAAATACGACGATTTGAAATGTCACTAATTATATTAATAAAAGACTCCTTATGTTATATTTGTTTTACCTACCGACGGTCTGAACCGTCGGAAATTGCGACGGTTTTAACTGTCACTAAATATATTAATAAAATACTCCTTATATTATATTATATTTTTATTTTATCGACGGTCTTGACCGTCGAAAATTGCGATGGATATATATCCATCGAAACTTTCGACGTTCCTAATCGTCGAAAAATAAAATAATAATATAACAAATTATATAATTTATTATTTTTATTTCCGGAACTCCAACGGATATCTATCCGTCATAATATCCTGTGACGGATTTCCTTCCGTCGAAAACTACCCGTCGGAATACGTAATTTATTATTTTTATTTTCGACCGTCGCAAAATCCTGCGACAGATTTTTTTCCATCGAAAATCGCTCGTCGGAAAATCACAATTTTCTTGTTGTGTAGGCAATCCGACCATGAACTGAAATATTTTCTTATTTTTTTTTCTGGATTCATTAAAGTCTGTCAATTGAAGCAGTCAACATGTGTATATATTATAAGGGATCAAATTATTTGGGATCTCAATTATCAACTAATAAAGTTCGAATAAAAAATTGGAATATGGGTCATATCAGACAATTAATTATTTTTACTTAGTTACAAAGGCTCGTAAAGATAATTAAACTAAAAATAAATTGAGCATATTCGAATTCTTGAGCACGTAACAGAAATGAGAATCCGAATTCGTGAGCACTTGTACAGAAATGAGAATATGAGTAGGGTATTCAACTCAAGTTTCTCTTTTTTTTTTGCCATGATTCGACCTGGGCTAGGTCATGTTGGATTGTTGGATTACCTGACTACTATTATTCTTTTAATTTTTTAATAAAAATATTTATTATTTTATTTTTAATATAAAATAAAATATGTTTAAATACAAAAAATATTGTTTTAAATATCTCTATATTTTCTACATTTAAAATAGTTTATTTTATATTTTTTGTCAATTTTAAATGATATAAAACTTTTAAATTAAAAAAATCATTTAAAATAAAAAAAGAAAAAACTCGAGTTATCGGTTCGATGTCAGGTCAAATTTTTGGATTCACCAGGTCAACTTGTGAACACCCTAATATGAGGCAACAACTAAGATGGCGACAAGTTTAGTGTAAAAAAAGTACAAGCTATGTGATATTAGGTCTAATACAATATCTAATTGAATTTAATGAACATCCACCCTATTAAAATAGGATGAACACTCCTTTTTATTGTGGTTTCCAATCAAATCCTGGATCAATCACAAAATTTCGATTCAGCCAGTGGATAGTTCAATGGCAAGGGGGACTCAATGATGGGAAAAAACAGAACCTCCCTCTCCCTGCATGACTCCTCTTGCATTTCATGCATTAAGAGCTCGTCGCCATTCTCGTCCTTGTCCTCATTGCCATCAGCGTCATCCCCGTTGTCGTCTTCACCCGCAACCATTCTCGTCCTCACTCTCACCCTTGCTGTCGTCATCATCATCCCCACCATTCTCGCCCTAGTCACCACCCTCGACCTCGTTGCCCTCTCACCCTAGGAGCTCGTTCGTCATCGCCACCCTCAATTTGGCTTGTCTCGATCATCACCATCCCCGCTGTCCTCAATCTCGTTCACCCGCCCCTTCATCGTTGCCATCCTAGGAGTTCGTTTGTCATCGCACCGCCAACCTCAGATGCTGCCACCATCCTCGCCATTGGCTTCATCACCCCTTCTGTTGTTGCCACATTAGGAGCTTACCCATTGTGGCGCCCTTGATCTAGCTCACCGTCGTCCGTTGTCCTCACCCTTGTTTACTGCCTTGGATCTCGTCGCCCCCTCTATCATTGCCAATGTAGGAGTTCACCCATCATCCTCATCACCCATGTCCTTGCTTGCAATCCTCATCCTCACTCACCGTCCTCTCTAGCAGGGGAGCTCACCGTCCTCCTTGGCAAGGAAGTCACGATCTCATCAACCCCTCCCTACCATCATTTTTTTAAAAATCAACAAGGTTTTATCTGAACCAATTAAAATTGACAAGGTGACACCTTCTCCTTCTGACCGTCCATCGCACATCCTACATTTCCAACGATAGTGGGGTGGGCGCCCATTAAATCATATCTAATTATGTTAATCTAACGACTCATACTATAATTCTTGTACAAAAACAATAATTTGCAACTTAAATAAATGGGTACATGATATACGTAAGCTGAAAGATTATATACTGCCCAAAAAATATTCTACATATACATTTTATTTTAGAAACATATTTCTACATATATATCTATATATAATTCATACACCAGCACAACAATTCTCAAATTAATTAACTGGTTACATGACTCAATTACGATCCACATATGTATATGTATATATTCTTTAGGCTTTAGGTAAGCTGCAAGATTGTATATTGCCAAAAAATATATTTCTACACATATGCTTTATTTAAATAAATTAACATCTTACTTAAAAGAAGTTGCACTCTGTCTGATTTTTGCAACCAAAGATGACTTATTTTCTATAATAACACAGCATTTGGTAGAAAAACTAACATTGCTTTTGTGAAGAAATGACGGTATCACATTTACTTTTGAATTTTTTGAAAGCTGAGCGTAAATCCTGTGAATGAAAGCGTGCTTTTGTCGAAACAAAATGTCCCATAAAGATCTCCAAATGGTAGCCTATGGTTGTCCAAATGCACTGCATGCAACATTTGAAGACTTGGAAGTGCCTTCAAAACTCCATGAGCTACAGAACAAAATCCACCGTCAACACAAGACGGAGGCCCCCAGACACACTGGTACTCGGAAGTACGCAACAACAACAATTCATTCACTGGTAATGACTGGACATCGAAATGAAATGCCCCTTTATGAATAATAATAAAAAAACAGGTGATATATCAATCGATCTACACATCTATAAATAGCTAGAAACAGTGCTGATGACATGGGTCTACCTCATACGTGCAGGTTCACTGTTCCCATGCTCAAACAGGCTGGAGAATTGCCACAAGGGTGGGCCATGAAATCAAGCGAAAAGAAGAAGCCAAGCACGTCATCCAGACCAGTCGCATGCACGGACGCATTTGCTACGTCTTTTTTTTTTACTGGATCACACACCACATCAACATATGCATGCATTGATCACAGCAGCTGGATGTCTACACATATGTGCCCACTGCTCCCCATCTATCCCCCTCTTTACTCTGTTCATGTCTCTGTGCCCCCACAATAAAAGGAAGGAAAAATGAAGAAGAAGACAAACTGATCCTCACAGAATCAAACCAAACGCAAGGGATACATTTCGGTAGCCCCCAAACAAGTAAGCCGTACCAGTCCAAACATCCACCTCTCTCTCTCTCCCCCTCCTCCCTTATACATGACGCACATATTATTGATCAGTAGGGTACATATGTGTGAGTGTTATATATGTATATATCTCCGTGCATCAATCATGGTGCATGCATGGGCACAGTCAAACCAGTAGTGTCACTGCAACTGTGGTGCGTAGGTTCCCTTTTCAATCGTGATCCTGGACGGATTCGTTCATGCTCTTTTGTTTGTACGTTGTTCAGTTGTCGCTCCATGATCTCATGTCCCCCCCGGCCCTTCCATTCCATTAGATGCTGATGCATATCCACTCCGTGTGGGTGGCCAATCACAAGCATATGTATAGATCGGATGCAGATAGATCTATGTAGGTGAGTGATTGTGTACACACACACACACACACATATATATATATATATATATATATATAGTCTATAGAGGAGGTGAATCGAGCGTGTTTTTTGATTTGAAAGTGCATATATATATAGAGGAGGTGAATCGAGCGTGCTTTTTGATTTGAAAGTGGAGGAGATAACGTTGGGGGAGGTGGGGAATTCACCACGTAGCATACGGCAGGAAGGCTAAACATAGAGAGCATCTGATCAGGAGCAAGTGACAGTGTGCATGAAGATGATTAAGAGCCACAAGTTTGGTCTAATTAAATATGGTGAAGAAGGCGGAAACCTCCTCATGGATTCAGACGGAGGAAATCCCGAGGTCATCCGGGCGCACCGAGTTGGACGATCGATCGATCAATCGAATTGTCGTCCAATCCAGGTTTCTGTGGGCAGGAGTTTATGGTTAGAGTTTGGGATTAGGGAAGATCAAATAAAAAGTTTCTTGGTAGTGAATTGATTGTGAGGAGATTCTTGGATTTGATTAAGAGTGAAAATGATTTAGATCCGATGGGGTTTTTTTAGTCCAAAAAAACTCATCTCACATGTTTAGAATAATTGATTTTCTTAAACCTTAACCATTCTACTCAACTTTTTTGGATTTTTTTTATTTATCTCTACTTTAGTACCATGATATTTAAAAATATTGATTAAATAATAAAATAATTTCATCATAAATATTTAGTTTGACATCAGTATGCCTAATATTACAAGTAACATATAAGATTCTAACCAATCAGTTTTAATTTTGTTAATAAGAGCATCATCATGTAATGAACATATATCTATTGCATATATATATCAACAACTAAAAATATTTAAATGATGACTCAAATTCCTATTATTTTTTGTGGGTGAGTTCCGAGTCATCTTTTCAAAAAAATTCACGCTTAATTAACAATCTCCTCAGTCTCGATTTCAAAAAAATTCTTATTAAAAACCTCACTAACCTAAAGATACACGAGACGATTTTACAAAATTAATTGGACCGATTTTTAACTTATAGACAGTGCACATAAATATTCGTGCCACGTGAATGAGATCATTTTCCGACATCAGACCTGGCTAAAATAAATTCAAACTTAAATTTAAGTGAAAATTTCAATTTCATTTTTTCAGTCAAGCCAATTGTTGGACTTTTACTAATTTACCTCACACATAATTAATGTAAGATTTATGATCTATGATGCTTGGCTTTCAGCTAGAAGTGGACAAATGCTTGACTAATTAAGACATTATTATAAAGGATTTTTGCCTGTCAAATGGATCATAATATTGATTTAGTGGAAACGGCTATATATCAAATATTTTATTAATTTAAAACAAAGCCGCCCATGTGCAGGGCGTATTGACCGCTTCCCTACAGGATCGTAACATTATAAATTAAGTTGTGCTCATGCATAAAGAGAAGATGCATGCTGATGATTTATTTATTTCTCAAGGAACAACTTTATAGCCATTGATCCTCGAAAAAGTTACATGATTTTTCTTTGGTATAAATGTTATTCTTATAAAGCGATGTCAGATGGTGAGCATCCATCTCGTTGTTCCAAGCTTGACAGCACATAGTAATGGATGATCTAGAAACAGGAGGGGAAAAATAAAGGAAAAATCAGAATAAACTTTTCAGTCAAAATAATATCAATAAAAACTTAGAATTAGGTTGTGAATTGTTTTCTGAACAACTAATCCGTAAGAATGATGTGATCAAGGCTGTTCTGTTTTCTGCCTGAACAAACTAAACTCCAATAATAAAATCCTTTAATCAGGTACTTATAATCCGTAATCAGGTGCTTATAATTAGTATGTTTCACTTCTATTTTGATACACAGTGTTCTATCCAAGAGTGTGATAAAATGGATGGCACAAGGGGTTTGCAAGTAAATCATTATCCATTTCTTTACCTAGCAATTATTTAAGTTGAATTGGAAATTGGACCACCATATAAACTAGTACAGATCAATTCCAAATGCCGCCCCACTCCGTGAAGGAATGAGAGATCAAAATAAAAAAAAGAAGTGCCAAGGCTAAAAGCCATTCCATTTGCAAAACATCTTTTCCAGCCTGATCATAATTTAATATAATCTTTTTTTTTTCTCTAACACTTGAAAGCTAAGCTTACTGGTCCCTGATTTCACAGGCTTCAAATGGTTTCCATCCCCCTCACGTCCTTTCCTTTCACCTTTCTTCAATAGTAGCAAGTGACTTCAGCAAAGAGTAATGGCTAATGAGGAGGAGATCAAGAAAAAAAAAACTTCTAAACTTCTAAATATCAGGACAAAGAATAAAGGTCCCATGACAAGATTGACCAACCAGCGCCTGATGATCTCTCTCATACTTACTTGCAATACTTTAGACTTCAAAACTTGGGACAGATCTAAAAGTAGTGTAGTTTGACAGTATGCCATCCTGTTGTGACTAAGATAGCATGAATGTTTAAGGAATAAGGGCTAAATCTTTTGTTTTCCTGAAAGAGTTATATAGATCCTCTTACAATTGCAGAATAAGTAGTCAACACTCCGGACAGCATGAGCTTGGCGTGCTTAAGATGAAAGCAACCACTCGCCTAATCATTTTCTTCATCCATAGCACATATAAATGTTAAAAAAATGGGAATTTTTTGAGAAAGAAGAAACTGAAGTTGCAACCATGATGCATCATGCAAGTTGCAATAATTTCCAATGGCAAAAGAACGGTAGAGCCCAAGCGGATTCACGGGCTCATAATCAAGGAGCACTTTTTGTGGCTTGTTTTCTGATTAGCTTGCGATGGAAACTGGGGATCCTCAGGATCAATCTCATGGCTAACAGATATTGACGATTCTGTCATTCTCAGTTCATCTGTGGCATGAAACGCTAACATCAAGTGTTCCATAATCTGTAATATCATGTTAATTGTTTTCCGCAGGGGAGGAGAGGTAATTCTGTAGATGCTGAATCAAACGTTAGAACTTGAAAGGCAAGTTTTTCAAGCTATCTTCTCATAGTAAATTTCAGTTCATCCAAAGAGAATTTCCAGAATGATCATGCAACTTCATTTTATAAGGTTATCAAATTTTAAAAATATTTTAACCACGGGTTATAAACAATCAATTAGTGGACATGGATGCTTATGTGGCAATACTTCAATATTTTCTCTCTTTTCTTCATCAACTTTTAAAAAATTTAAAATGCCACGTCTATATTTTTTTCTTTCATCTATTCAAACTTAATATTGTATTTGTATGATCATTCAACTTTTTAAAATTTTCACACAAGATCATTCAACTATGCAAAATTTAAAATAATAAATAATAATAATAAAAATAAAACAAATAAATAAAATAAAATGAAAAATTAAATGTATTTAAATTGATCTAGCACGGTTTGAGCACGACTCAATCAAGTCAGGTCGTCCATTTTTTTATACAAATTAATTATAATGTAAGATTAAAGATTTAAATATATAAAAAATATCGTGATTACTATTTGACTCAATACCCCGCTAGATGCCAAGCGTGCCTAACACCCTACTAGATGGCCCAATATGATTTATATTTTATATATTTAAAACTTTAACTATCATTATGATTATTTTTATTTAAAAATAATTTTATTATATATCTAATAATCATAATATGATATATTATAATACATTTTTATTAGTCCAAATTTTAGGACAAAAATGTAATATGTATTTTATTTTTTATTTACATAATTTAATAATATAATTTATTATAATATTATATATTTAATGCACATAAATAAATTAGACGTCCGAATCATTTTGGGTAAGTCCAAGTGCCTTTAATTTTTTATACATTTTATTATTTTGATTAGTGTAATATTTTATCATTTTTTATTATTTTAATTTTTTAATGACGATCGTGACTGAAATTTTGTAAAGTTGAATGACCATGCGTTTTGAAAAATTAAATGACCATGCAAATAGAATATTAACTTTGAATAGATGAGAGACAACATATTGATGTGATATTTTTATTTTTTACGAAGAGGAGAAAAAATGTTGACGTAATGCTACGTAAACATTCACGTTAGCATCATTTCAGCGATCTATTAGTGAACTGCCTATAATCGATCGAGATCGTGGTTGAAATATTTATCGGATATTTTTGTGTTACAAAATGAAATTGAATGATTATGTTAAGAATAAAATTTATGGATAATTGATATAATGATATGTTCGAGAGATGGCATATTTAAAATGTTGCAAGTAAAAAATAAAAAAGCAAGATAATAAAACTTAAAAATTACACAAGGGAAGAGGACGAAGAGCATAGGGGTAGGGATATAAATGTCATGTCAAGTGATTAGCTTTCGGGGCAGCAAGTGATAACAGGACCATACTAGAGATTGAAGAGTCTCGGGGCAAAGCCATAAATACCAACTCCTTGAGGAGCTTTAGCAGGAGGACAAGGCAGAAGGCAAAGATTTTGGCCTGCTGAACTACTTGTACCATCAAGCCATCAAGGAGCACGAGGAGATCAGCCACCCACGGCACCAGTCATTGCACGTACGGGGAGTAGCCCACTATTTGGGTTGAATCATATGATTTTCAGAGGTTTGGTGTGGGTAGTCTGACAAAACAGAGAGGGTGCTCGGCTTGATCACAGGTGGGGAGCTGTGATGGCGGCCTTGCCGCTGTTGCTGCTTCTTGAGTGACTCCCTTCAGGACACCTGGAGAGTGGTAAGATTCTTGCTTTTGTGATCCATATTCTCTCTCTCCGCCTCATTCCCTCTCTCACTCTCCTCGCTTTCTCCCCCTGACGCACTCTTTAATGGTATATGTTCAGTTTTCATGTTGTTTGCTACATGATTCAGTTATGAATTGTTATTAAGAGGCACTAAGAATGGTAATTGTATCAGAAGATTAAAACAGTACGTGCTTGTCGAAAGATGGCTGATGGACTGTTTTCGCTTTCTGTTCCTTGATACTTTTTTCTATCCAAATTTGGTTCTCCGAAGCTCTACTCTGTTATTCTCATATAAATATTCCTTATGTTTGTTTTGGTGGGGGATCTCCAATTGCTTCCCATCACATTTTTCGGATTTTTTGATTCATGTCTGCATATCATCACAGCCCCATGTGTCTTTGTATTGGTCGCATAGCATATCAATTTTTTTCTGGAGATTTGTGAATGGCGAACGGATGGATGTATCTGGTGACCAGCATTTATTAGTTAGTCATCATTTAATTACAAGAAAAAACCCGATTGAATTCTCTCTCTCGTGTCTCCGTTCTCTCCCCTGTTGTCGATTTCCCCCAAAGTTTGATCTTTTATGTTTCTTGATCTTTGATCTTTGCAATTTGCATGGGTTGTGTTCCCCGGGTGTTCGTCTCTGGGTATGCAATCATCTGTCAACTTGATAAGATTCCCAAACTGCAGCGGGCAGGTTGTCGACACGGTCTGCGAGTGCCTGCTTCCTCCTCCCTTGCTCGTAAAAAAATAGATGTTTACTGTCTGTTGGTTCCATTAATCCATTACCCTGACTCCAAGGCGCTGCCTTCCCTCTGCAGGTCGTGGCATTGCCAGTCCACCTTGGGATCAGTTTGAGGGCATGTGTGAATTCTAGGGCCTGCAGCCTCAGACCTTCAGCAGATTAATCTTGTCGACAGATTTCTGATAGACGGAGAACAAATAAAGTATACTATCCACAGAGAGCACAGGACAGGACGAATAGATGAGGCAGTGGAACAACTTCAATTCGCAGCTTATCAGGGATAAAAACTGATAGATCTGGGCGTCAATTGACTGCTTGCTGATGCCTCTGCCGCCCCTCAGAATTCTTTACTGATCTAGGGGGTCTTTCGCTCTTTGTTCCCCTCCGCTCCACTGTTCCGCCCGTTGCCTTCCGCGCTGCGTGGGCGCTGCCGCCTCCAAGGGATACAAATTGTTCCTTCTGTTAGAGCGCATCTTAAGGGCTCTTGCTTGTTTAAAGGGTAAGTTTGGATCTTGGACCCAATCGCCGCTGTTCTGCCCACGTTGCAACGCACAGTTGGCCGTCCTTTGGTAAAAAGTTCTTTTTCCCCCTCTTCTTTCCATCGGTGAACAAAATATTCGGGAGTTCCGTTTCCATCTCATTCCCCCTACGAAGAAGTCCAACTACGGACGGTTTTCACATGGTCGTGTTCTCTTGCCACAGTTGTTAAAAGATCGCTGTGCATGTGAGGCGACTGTTGCAAAAAAGGACTGTTCGTGATATATCATGGGTTAAGGAGAAAAAGAGGAGGGGTGCCTGTCGATCTCTGCGTTGTGGATGCATTCTGTTCTCTTCTTTAATTCGGCAAGATGAAGTATATGAAACTTGGATCAAAGCCTGATGTTTTCCAGTCTGATGGAAACAACATCAGGTAAATAGCTGTCCTTTTTTTTTTCTTTATGAACTACTTCTAGAGAGGGACATACAGATTTCCATTTTCTCTGCACTAATTTCCATCTGTTTTCTTAGTTTAAACCCGATTCAGCTCTGTGTTCAATAATTTTTCTCTTCAGAGAGCTCCTCATATTTGCTACAGTCCAGGCCTTCTCTGTTTTACCTTAACTTGATTGGCATTTTACTAGGAACTAAAATTTTTCACACCATTGTCATTTAAACTTAAAATGAAGAAATTTCATTAAAACTTGTATGAGGAGATGTTTGGTGTTCTGGCATCGTAGATGGGTCTTGGTCCTGAAGACATGAGCTGACTTCCAGTCAACGTTAGTTATAAAGTTTCTGTTTAGGATTGGATATGCTCTCGTTCATGTTCTGATTCCTGAAGCCTTGGCTTCTAGTGGTTTCTGCTTTTTTTCTTTATTGTTATGCATGTTTGATTAGCCTATAGCTCTCAAGAGGAATTGAAATTCATAACCGTAATTTTCAGTCTCCATTTGTTTCTTGTTCTACATTCAAGGGCAACTCTGGACCATGCTTGATATGTGCCAAATTTCATCTGATTTTTTGTACTAACAAATTGATCTGCTTTCCTCACAAAGAAAAAAATTCACAAAAATCAGTATTATTACAAATATTTGCTGCAAATAGACCTGGAAGACCACTTATATGTGATTCATGTAACTTGAATAGTCACTTATTGTGTGGATGCATTGCTTTGCCTGCCGAATAAGGATGGTTACAGCAACAGCAAACAAAAATTACGAAAAATTGGGGGTGGAGGTGGGGGTAGGGTGGGGTTGCTGAAAGAAACTGCTAAGAATGAGATAGAAAAGTCATGTTAAAAGATGAAATACCTCATGCATACACCTAAGAGATTTAATCAAATCATGGAGATTAGAATGACCTTATTTTACGTCTACTTTGGACACATAACACTGGATGAAATATCCAATAACTTCAAATCAGATTTACATGCATCTTTCCTTGTATCTCATCCATTGTTCATTAAATAGGTATTCACAATTATCATTTCAAAGAGATTCAAAGGCATCCTTTGCTTTTCAAAAAGTAACACATTGAGAATTTTATCAAGCATGTTGGAAGTTTTTTTAACTCATATTTCCTCAAAGTTAGGAGTTTCCATTGTTTGACATTTATTTTTCTCATGTTGTTTTTTTTATAACTCATGTTGTATATTTTTATTATTTAGAATATTTGACCTTTTGAAATATTGCACTGAAAATACTCACATTCTCAGGTTTGTCGCAACTGAGCTGGCAACTGATATCATAATTAATGTAGGGGATGTGAAGTTTTATCTACACAAGGTAGTGACTCTAACGTACAAATGATTATGCATATTTCCTTGTAACTCATCTGTATTAGACCCAAATGATTTTGCATCTTCATCATCTAAACTAATTCAAATATACTATTGTTTGTGTCCAATATCAGCCTGCATCATTGCTTGATTTTACCACCTACGTGGCTCATAAAAGTTTCCTTATAATTACCTTAGTTAATTTTGCTCGTTTGTGTTTTCCAATATATGGGCCTCATTGATTCCCTGTGAAATGCCAAGAAATAAACTTCATTGTTTATCATCTTCTTATGGTCTTTGGAGAAACTACAATAGTTTTTGGCTCATTACTGCCTCTTTTAGTATAAATGCTTTACTTTGATGAGTCGACATGGTCACTTTTTTTTTTTTGAGGAGACATGGTCAGTGACTTCACCTTTCAAGTTTCCTTTTCATAGAAATCTTATTTATCCTGTATGCAGTTTCCTCTTTTGTCCAAGAGTTCTCGTTTGCAAAAGCTGGTTGCTGCCAAGGGTGATGAAAACAGTGATGAAATTGATGTTCATGACATTCCAGGTGGCCCTACTGCCTTTGAGATATGTGCTAAGTTCTGTTATGGCATGATTGTCACACTCAATGCATACAATGTGGTAGCAGCTCGTTGTGCAGCAGAGTTTCTTGAGATGAATGAAGCCATTGAGAAAGGCAATCTAGTATACAAAATTGAGGTATTCTTAAACTGTAGTATTTTCCGGACATGGAAAGATTCCATTATAGTCCTACAAACAACAAAAAGTCTGTTGCCATGGTCCGAGGATTTGAAAGTTGTCAGTCATTGTATTGATTCTATTGCCTACAAAGCCTCTATTGATCCTTCTGAGGTTGAGTGGTCCTACACCTACAACAGAAAGAAAATTCCATCAGAAAATGGTCTTGATTCACCTTGGAATGGTGTCAAGAAAGAGCAGTCTGTACCAAGAGACTGGTGGGTTGAGGATCTTTGTGAGCTTGAGATGGATTTATACAAGCGAATTATAGTATCCATCAAGACAAAGGGAAAATTTTCTGGTGAGGTAATAGGAGAAGCAATTAAAGCTTATTCCTTAAGAAGACTCCCAGGATTTGTGAAAGGTAATGTAACCAATGTAACTGATCCTGTGAAATACCAAAATATCCTAGAAACAATTGTTTGGTTGTTGCCCGCGGAACTACATGCAGTTTCATGTAACTTTCTTCTTAATCTATTAAGAGTTGCCTGTGTGCTCGAATGTGGAGAAACATGCAAGAAGGAATTGATCAAAAGGGTAGGTCAGCAGTTAGAAGAGGCTTCTGTTTTGGAACTTTTACTTCCAGTTGCAACAGGCGAGAATGGACTCTGTAATATTGATTTGGTTCTAAGCATAGTAGAGGAATTTATTATGCAGGACAGAGATGTCACTCAAGTCAGCACAGAAGATCCTAAGGAACTTGTTAAAGTTAAAAGGGCTAATGTTATTTCTGAAAGTTCTAAAATTGCTGTTGCAAAGCTGATTGATGGCTATCTTGCTGAAGTTGCAAAAGATCCCAATCTACCTCTTTCAAAGTTTGTTGAACTTGCTGAAATGGTTACTGGCAATTCAAGACCATCACATGATGGACTTTATCGGGCTATTGACATGTATCTCAAGGTAATGTCCTCCTGAAGCTTTGAGAATTTTATAGTTATTGATGTTTTTTGTTGCTACCATTGTCCAACATATTGCTGTCATACTTGACACTATGCGTTCGTAATCTTCTGCATCTCAGCACTAAATAGATTTCACATAGAATCTTTATTGAATGTTCTCTGAACTGGACTGGAAGATCTGACCCAAGGTTCTTAAACTTGTGAGTGAACTCAGTCGAATCACACGATTCCAGGACTCTAGGTCACAAAAACGAGTGAACTCGGTTCAAACTTGTACTGGGTGGTAAACTCAGCAGACTCATGAGCTAACTCAGTAGAATAAGTACAAGCAGATAAAGTCGGATGGACTTATAGATAGTAGAAGTTGAGTATTTAAATTGAGTTTGAGGGTACAATCGAAAAGTAAATTTAAATAAAAACAAAAATTGAACATATTTTAGGATTTGATAAAAACCCTCCACGCTCCCAAAACATTATATATTTTTGTGTCTTCCTACGCCAGGGTTTGGCAATTAGCGATCGCCAATGACTCAAGTATTTGGGGGAATCAAGACAAAGATGAAGAGGATAAATAAAATTATTAATTACTGTTTACTTTATATGCTTGTGAGTCAAGATATGATGTAGGAGCTTTTTAATTATTAAAAATAATGTATGAAAATATTCATGATCAAAATTCTTGTTCCATAATATATTTTTATATTTTTGAAGCTTGTATATAAATTCTACAAGTTTTCTGGATGTAAAACGGACAATCCAGTTTAAAAAAACTTGATCCGACTTACCCAACTGTCAACCGGTAAGTATGTTGACTCTGGTTCAATGTCATAAGAACTGGAAGTAAAGTTGGACTGGTCAAACCTAATTGAAACCACAGCTGAGCTGCTAAAGCTAACCAGTTTTTCTTTAAACTGGCTGGTTCAGTGGAAGAGAAATAAAAAAGTCAACCTGAAAAATAAAAAGTTAATGACAACTTGAACTTGAGGATGTTTAGTAATTTTGAAGGATGAACATGTTGGAGTACTGAAGCTTCAATTAGCCTTTCATTTAATTGGTCCTTTCATTAAATGACTTCTTTTACTGTCTCATTAATTAGTCACTCTTTTAGTTGAATGAGACTTTACTTAAACATTTAATGACCTTTTAATTTGCCCATTTAATTAATTGTTATTTAATAGTTTATTCTGTACTATGCATGAATCATATGAAGGTTTAATTTCGTTATTTCTTTTTTTTTTGAGGGAATAATTTCGTTATTTCATTGTTAAATGAATTTGGTATTCTATTCTTATCTTATGATCAATGCGTACACTAGATATTAGTTGTTACATGATTAATTTGATATTAAATTATATCTTAACTTATTTTCATGTTTATTTATTATTTTTTAATCAATTATTTGCTTGTTTCTAAAATGAAATGATTTGAAGCTTTTAATCATCGATCAAAAGTCAAATTTAGTTACCAATTTCTTTCTTGGCCTCTAAATTAGTAATTGTAATACTTAACCATTAAATTCTGCATGAGAAATGACCTTAATCTGCAAGTTGCACTTTTGGACTTGTTAGTCTGTAAGAAAGACTTATATTACTATTGGAACTTACTAATCATATTATCATTCTATTTGATACACGTAATCATAATTAATATTTGAACAATACATGTAAGTTATCCAAGTCGATGTGTCCAGTTCAACATTGTTTTGTTGTGTGATCTATTCCTTAAAAGTCATTCTACCCCTAAGTCATGTTTTGTTGATCTCAGTTTTCTGAAGTCACTCTGGCTTATAATTCATTCCCTTTACGTAGTTTAGGATCTTTGAGGTTGATAAGCCATCATCTGTGATCTGTTCAATATCTCTAATGCTCCGTTGGACTCCTATTTTAATTATCCATAGTGTTATCTATGGAATGTGATTCTCATAGTTGTCATAGCATATGATGCAACTGGTCTCTTCTTCATTACCACATTCGGTATCAGTGTTAAAACGGATGTGGTGCTAAAAGATTCTTTTATAAGCTCTAGAAAATACTTTAAAAAAAGGCTGTAAAAGTACTTCAATTTCCTGACATCTTCATCAATATTGTTGCACTTTCGTTGTATCCGTATACATATGTCTCCAAGTGTTCTTTCATTATCCTCAATAATAAACATAGTGCAGATTATTGAAATGGCATCAATTTTGTTCTGATGTGATTGGCCAGAATTTAGTCCAAGTCTTAGGATACGTTCCCCTCAAAACAAGTTCACAGGAAAACATTTTCTGAAAAAAAAGAACTTGCTTTTTAGTGTTTGGTTGTGAAAAGTAAATAAGTTGCACAATACAAATTATTATGTATGTATATAAAACATAATAATTTGTCTTGTGTAATTTATTTAAAATATATATAAAACAAAAGTTTTTCCTCAACAAGAAGGAAAAACATTTTCCACAAAATTGTATATAAATTTGGTCAACTAGAAACGTTCTATTCACCTAGATTACTTCATTGCAAACACAGGAAAAGGAAAATTATTCTTCTGAAAAAAATTTCCCTGAAACAAACATGTTTATTTAAGTTATTATTTTCTGGTTTCATTATTTAAGTTATTTTGGGTTTAGAAATATACATACAAATCATCCTTAGTCCTTTATGGCTTCTTTCAATTATCTTTAAATTATTGGATATATGAGTTGTGCTAAATAAATGCATTTCAGCTTTAAAAGGTTATCATTCTTGGTGCACAGGAACATACAAACCTTACAAAAAGTGAAAAGAAAAAAATATGTAGTCTGATGGACTGCAAAAAGCTATCTGCAGATGCCTGCATACATGCCGTGCAGAATGAGCGTCTTCCATTGCGTGTCGTTGTACAAGTTCTATTCTTCCAACAGATGAGATCTTCTGCCGCTGGTGCAGGCACAGGGACTGACGTACCTGGCAGTGTTAAATCGCTGCTGCTTCGTGAGAATGGTGGTTCCTATGACAGCTCAAGATCTGCTGTGACAACTCCCACTGAGGATGACTGGGAAGGGCTTCAAACAGCTGGGGACATCAGCTCTCTCAAGTCTCTGAATATCACTGGCAGGGGTGGGGGAAGCCATAGGAGTAGCGGCAGCAGTGATGTTAACAAGAATGACGACTGCAAGAGCCAAACTAAAGTTAAGGGAAAGTTGATGTCGAAGAAGATGCTCAGCAAACTATGGTCAGGCAAGGGGCAGAGTAGAGAAAACAGTAGTTCTGATACCTCCGAAAGCCCTGGATCGATAACCCATGATGACTCCAAGTCTACTCATTCAAGAAACACAAGGCATTCCGTCAATTAAATGAGAAGACAAATAGTGTTTCTATTATTTTGATGATTTGTTCCCCCCTGACATACAAGTTCCATAAGAGGTTGTCAATGGCACAAGAAGCTAGTCACCTGGGATGGAAAAAGAAGAAGTTAATAGTGCTTAATTGTTTGGATCACCAGTTGCCTGTTAAGGATGCTTGTTCTCTTTTGGCTTTTGTAGGGATGGTGGTCCAATTTTTTTCATCATGGAATATGATAGGCTATAAAAATGCTATTTAGTTTAGTTAGAATCTATGTATAAGATGATAATGATATTAGTTTGTTGACATATGAGAGGAGACTCAGATGCGTGCTTCTGGAGATGTAGCGAAATGTAATTGATTATGAAGCTCATGTAATTATCAACATGTGGAATTGCAGAAAATCTGATAGTTTCTTACGACTGCTGTTCTGATGTTCCTGTCATTTAGTTTGGACCACTTCCCTCTTCTACCATTTTTCATACAGTTGAAAAAGATCGCACAAGCTTAGATCTTGAGCTTCAAAATATCTGCATTGCCTCAGCAGAAAAAAAAACTGATTTATTACAACTGAATGATGTATTCCCTCTTGCCCTTTATTATTTTTCTCCTATTATCTTACTGTCATTACATTTGTCATAACATTCTCCTAATGTTGCGTTCATCTTTCTGTGTGGTACTGTCACCGATGCATTGATGCCATGAATATCTGCAGGATCAACAGCTTTTGGGAAGGTAAATGGTAGCCCTCATTTATGAAAGCAGATGTTTGAATTGCATGCACTAATTCCTACATTATATATTCCAACTATGAGCCTTTTTAAACTCCAGAGCACATATTACATGCCATCTTTGAAAGTGGTACCAGACAAGAAAATTTAAGCATCCATCTCACTGCATGTGAACATCTGCCACCTTCCTCTTTCCTTCGTCAAGATAAAAAGGAAAAAAAGTTGGGACCTCCCCCGGAGGTTCTTGGTGGCATGCATGCTGAATGGCAGTCGACCTAACCTTGATGCCTTGAGTTTTAGGACAGGCAGGGAGGCATCCTCACAAGTCGCTAGTGGCCGGTTTGCCGGCCAATTCTTGTCTGGCAATGGAAAGCCTCCGGAGAAAGGGATGTGGAGAAGTCAAAGTTGCGCTGTTGCAGCTGAAGCTTTCACCACTTTAGCTGCTGCCAAACTAATTAAGGTCCCAAAACATTTGGACCTCAACTCAAACCCCAAAGGAAGCAGGACCAAATTGAGTCCAAGATGTCTGAGAGCACGGAGAGTATACTAAGTTTTCACCGCTTCTGCCCAAAAGTCTACGCGGTAGGTGCAAGTGTAAAGTGTCTGTATCGCGCTTATGTGAATAAGTGCCGTTGGGCGGGATGAGTGAAGAGGAGAAAGACGACTATAAATTTTATGTTACTAAACTAACAACCAACTCCATCAAAACCAGTGTTTTGACTAATGTTGGCTCAAAAGGCAAAGAGGAGCAAGAGTTGGGCATCAAGATAAGCTTGAATATCATGATAGATTTAGCTGATCTAAATACCTAGGACTGGCAAAATTTGAGCTTTGCCAAAGACTTGACGGTGCTGGAGACTGGTATTAGGAAAATTAGGCATATCGTCTTCACACTTTATTGGTCCAGAATAAAAAGAAAATTGTGTAATCCAAAAGTAAAATATTGAATATCTGAAAGAATATGTTAGGGATCGACTATCTTCTTTTGAGATCTACAAAAGTCGAATTAGTTATGATGTAACAACATATTTAGTTTCAGGATTAATGTTTCGCTCTTGTTACTACATTAAGGGTCGTTTGGTTGGGGAACCGGACAGGAACCGCGGCTTTGTTCCGTTCGGTTTCATCAAACACCGTCTCGAAATTTGATTTCGGGATAGGAACAAAGCTTTCCACCACTTTTTAGGTGGAACCGGAGGCTGCCCTTTTTTTTTCACGTTGACGTGATGTTTGTTTTTTTTTTTCAAAGTTTATTTTATTTTTTTCTTTTCTCTTCACACACTATCTTCACTATAATAAATTATTTAATAAATATAAAATAATTTTAATAAGTGTTTAATATAATATTATTTATTACCTATTTTTTCATTAAAAAATTTTAATATTTCATCCATCAAAATTTTAATTTTAAAAATGATTTTTTATATTTAAATAATATAATTTTTAACAAAATTTTTCCCATAATTTTTTTACAATTTTATTTTAATTAATAATAAAATTATACTTCATAATTATAATAATTATTTTTAATTCAAAACCCACTCAAAATTTATCCATCACATCTACTTTTTTTCATCACATCAATCATCTTATTTCTTATCATCAAATTCCACTCCAATCAAACATACTTCGAACTAATCTCAATTCAACTATGCACAGAGAACTTAGGAGGAATCGCGATTCTGCTTCCAAACGACTCCTAAAGTTTGCCACCTTATTTCATGTCTAGTTATTTGCTCTTTTGGTATCTTTTTGTGCCACGTTGCTTGTTCTCTAGTTCCTCGACAAAAGGTCAAAAAAATAATAATAAAAAATTGACATCAAAATACAGATTAACCGATTTCTAGCTTTTTTATTCTTTCCACAATTCGACGACTTGCAAATGAGATCCAAGCTCTATTTGCTTTATTCAAAATTAGGTTTCTGATAATAATATGAGAGAGCAAAAGTGACACTTGAAAAATGTTAGGTGCCAGTAGAATGATAGCCGTTGTCGCAAAATCAAGCAAGTTGGGGCCTGGGCAATATTTTTTCGCGTTTAAATTTCTAATTTTATTTTTACACATACATAATATCTTTGTAATTGGTCACATCCGCAATAGTCAACGTTGTAAATAACTAGGGAAGGAAATATCTTGCAACCCCCACAGCCCACTGTGTCCAATTCCTATTTGCTCCTTTAGATATTCTAGAACAGATCAATTTCTCTGTTCCCGTACGTAGCTTTTCATCCGTATCTTTCTGCCTGCTCAAATTTGATCCCTCGGTTTAAAATATCTGAGGTGATATCCAAATATTAGGGTTAGGCAATTGCACCCCCAATTGAAGGCCATCCTTCTCCCCTTATTGACTTTTTGGTCAAAAGGGAACAAAAATGGTGAAACTAAACGGCTGATCATAGACATTATGAGAGTTCAAGAAAATTAGATGAAATAGATATCCCTTTTTTTATTTTCCTATTGGAGGTTAATAGGTCGTGTATTCAATGTCCATATTTTAGGAGTTAGTTATTCCACTTTCGGACTAGATGGTGCAACCAAGCATTATTCCCATTGGAGCCTCGTGATCTCACCAATTCTTAAAATTCTGGCATGGTTAATTCTCAAAATGCACTGCATCAAACGTTAAATTCGTGAAGCAAAACTCATCTCAACCATAAATCGACAAAAAAGTATTTAAAATGTGAATCCTGGTATACATTAAATATTGTGATGCCAAAAAGTGATGTGAAATATATAAATCACAATACTTGGACCACTACATCTTAAGAACAGAATTATTGAGAGATGACATCTATGAAACGATATCAAATATATCCAATCACGTAACTCTAGTCACATAAGAATGCAGGCATAATTGTTGAGTATCACACCGAAAGCCAAGTGACATGGATGGAACAGGAGCATGCATGCAATCGACACACATTCTACACACAGGCAGGACCATCATATCAAAAGTATCGTTCTTTTACATCATTTAAAGTAAACAGAAAACAAGAAATATGAAATAGAAGTCCCATTTTAAATAAATAAAACTCTTTATATATGTATATAATAAATAAATAAAAGAGCTCTCGGGCAGCATGGACCGCAACCGGCTTACAAGTCTCTGGGATCCACGAAGATGGAGGGTCGGGGCGGCGCCTTGGTCCAGTCGCCGAGGGCCCCACCGCTGTACTCCTCGGCCAACCTCTTCACGCACCACACGTCCTCCGCACACGACAGACGCCGCCAGTGCGGGATGCCCCGCCGGAGGGGCTCTCCGGCCGCCACCTCCACCGCCACCACCCCCACCTCGTTATCCCCGGCGGCCATGTTGTGGGCGTGCCGACACAGCGCCCCAACGAGCTCCGCTGCTTGGGGTCCCTCTCCGCCGACGCCGTATAGGAAGTAGAACCCGAAGGGCCGGAATATGTCAGGGACCGACGGCACACGCAGCCACGGGGCCGCGCGGTCGACGGCGCGGCTCGCGACCGTGGCCACCTTCCGCCATCTCCCCGCCCCGCGCACCTCCAGCCGGAACACATCCTTCGAGTTCCACACGCTGAGCACTGCCCACGACTCGGGCGGTTCCGCCAGGAACCCGTCGACGTCCCCGTCGCCCTCGGGCCAGCGGTACGTGGCGGGGACGGCGAGGAAGGTGCCAAGGGAGAGGGAGTTGCGCAGGACGGAGTCGATATCGAGGGGGAAGAACTCGGTGCATGCGGCGAAGCGGCCGCGGTAGAGGCGCTCGGCGTCGTCCGGAGTGAGGCGGATGACGGTGACGCTGCGTCGGGGGAGGGGGAGGCGGTGGGCGAACACCGGTTGAACGAGGATGGCCGGAGTCCGGAACTTGACGTAGCCGCAGCGACCCGTGAAAAGGCGGAGTGAGGCCTCGTTGGACTTCTCGGTGGCCATGTAGGCGTACTCGGCGTCCTTCGACCTGAACCACTCCTCCATTCGCTGCACCAGTTTCTGGGCGACTCCCCTTCGCCGATGACAAGGGGAGACGCGAAGGCCGAGGAGGTAAGCGACCTTGGCGTATATGGGGATGGGTTCCCCGACTGCGGAGTCAGAGCAGCAGCGGCGCGGCTGCTTGGCGCCGCATGTGACGGTTTTGACGCAGCCACGGACGACACCGATGATTTCGCGTTGATCTTCACCGCCACTGCTACTACGCGTTTCTGCCAACTTCATAAAATTCATTCGCATAACCTTGTTAATTAGTTGCACGATACTTCAAAGTTCAAACTTTTTGTCGTCAGTACTGTATATAGTTTATGCTTTGAGTACACTTGTTAGTCGAACAAAAAGCGAGTAACGAAAATAAAAAGAAAAAACAAAGAGAAGGAAATTTTTTTTTACGTGTACACATATATATAAGTGCATACCAGCATTAGAAACAGCGGAGAACAGCGAACGCGAGCCAAGGGGTCGCCGAGTTGGTGGGTAAAGAGGGACATCTTGCCGCTGGCTCCGGCCTCGCACTTGGCCTCCATAGCCTCGACGGCGGCGCAATCGCGGGCCGGGTCGAACTCTCGCACGGTCACGACGATGTCCTCGTGAACCGCTGCGCCCGTGGACAGCTTCTCGCCTTCTTCCTCCAATGCAGCCACCATTTGGCGCATCCCTTCCGGCATCTATGTAATGAGAAGGAAGAGGATATTGCTGTTCTTGCTTCCTCTACTACTTCTTACTCGCCCTTAACCTGTTGTTTGTGTGACACACAATCCGCGTCTCAGAAGACCTTAATATTTCTTGTTCCACTTGAGCTTTGCCAAGTGTAAGCAAGCAAGCAAGAAAACAAGCATACGGGGAGGGGAAGGGAAGGAAAGGGCAGAGACAGACTTATGCTGCTATCTAGAGATATATAGACATGTCGCATAGCTGCTAATTGTTTGCTCTATGTTTGTTGTTTATATATCTATATAAGAATAGGATCGAATTGTGTGTTAGGTAGGAGGTCTCAGTTCCCTTTTTCTTTGCTGCATGCATGGGCGACTAATTAAACGGCGCTGTGGTGTTGTTGTTGTTGCCGCTGCTGAGAGAGATAAGAAGCTGCAGGTGTTGATTGAGAAGAGAGCTTGTAAGCAAGCATTTATATACCCGTTATTTTTTCTCTGGTACAACTACGTACGTACAAAAACTGAGGGAGGGGGAGAAAGAAAGAAAGAAGACGAAGAGCAAGTTGATGATTGATAGGTCGATGGGTTATTGATACAAGTCATGGGCTCATCGTAGTGGTAATAAAACCTATCGACGATCAAAGGCCCTACGGGACCTCGACGTCGACATATAATTCCGATCCCCATGCAATTAATTGTTGTTTCACGGGGGTCCCTCGTGCCTCCTTCCAAAGCCAATGGCTCCAAGGATCGACTTGTCCAACTCTTTTCTTTCTCTTTCTCTTTCTCTCTCTTCCTCTTCTACGTGGTCCTTCCTTGATGAGTTGAGTTCCCAGTTCATATATAGATCGAGATCAGCGACTGAATGACGATAATAGTACCTTAACTAAATAATTATCTGCTGAGGAGTGCTAAAGAAAGTTAAATCGACGTAGTAATTTTGTTTATCATTATAAAACACATAACGAAAAATAATTTCACAAATAAAGAACGTTGATGATACAACTTCTTCATTATACAAATAAATTATGAAGAAGTTATAGCTTCTTCATTATAAATGAAATATAATATCACCGTGTATGAAACTCAAATTTGCAATGCACACAAATGTACAGCTACCTTTTTGCTTCCAATAATGCATTATATATGTTTTTGTTTTAACCATGTTTATTTCAGTACATTACATTGAATTAATTTTAATCTAGCTAGACAATACCCTAACTAACCAACAATGACGTTTTTTTTTCTAACTCATTGTTGTCGCTTCAATCTAGTTGTTAATAATATTAATTGGAAACGGGTACAACGAAATTCAAAGCATATCTACATCATCAATAATAATCGATCATGCATAATATATATGGTGGGGGAAGGGAACTCAAGTGCGTTAATATTATCACAAGAGTACCTTGGGGTGTTTGTTTTACTGATTTCCCCCAACCATCCGCGTTAGCTTCAACATATTGGTCATGAAATTCTGACATTCTTGTTATTCACATAATGTAACTGCAATTTCAATATTTTCAATATTCGTATAATAAGAATTAGAGATACACTTTGAATTTCATTATTCATAAAATTTTAATTTGACTTAAATATTGTTTGGCATCATTACATCAACATATTCAATGAATGTCCTGACGGAATTCTCTTTATAAAATACATTGTAAACATGCATGACACTATCGACATAAAGGTAATGATCATTGTTTTCACTATATTATGTAACTAATGATATTCAATCTTTATATATTTTCCATCCGAACTACTTGTTCCGGTGTATATCAAGTTTATTAGGAATTGATTATTACAATACATGTGCAAGAGCCCTTTGACCAATTTGATCTTAAGTTACATAAAATTAAATCATTTGATCCATAGAGCTTCACTCAATCCCTTTTGCATGTCCTAGTCATGCCCTCTTGTTTCTTACTTGTTCAAGAAACAACTAAATCACCCATTATAGATAAGTGACCAGATGTGAATCCTCGATCGTCAACATTTCCACCAAAATTTGCATCCAAATAGTATACCACTTTTGATGTATTTTCTTGATAGTTAAGCTTCGGTTATACTATATATTTAAGATATTAAAGAATCTTCTTATGACTTTCTAATATACCATTTTAAGAGTACTTTGAAACAATATGACATATATCATAAGTCATATTGTGTGCCAAATTTTTATGCAACTTGATATATATATATATATATATATATATATATATATATATATATATATATATATCAAGTTGCATAAAAATTAAACATAGGGGATCCCTAAATATTCTTGCGCTACATTTGGACATTGACTTTTACTAAAATTTTTCTCGACTACAAGGAGTGTTGGTGTTGAATTGTTATTATGCATTTCTAATTGCTACATGCTCCTTAGATATTTTTCTTTACTCAAACTTAATATTCTTGAGCTTCTATTTAAAATAACTCAAATTTCAAGGATATATGATGCTTCTTCCATATTCTTCATTTCAATTTTTTTGTGAACATATAAATTAGGTGATATCATTTGCTTACAAGCAAAATGTTATCTACATATAATGGCAGTTCAACAAATGTGCTCTTACAAGTCTTGACTTACACATACAATTTGTTTGCTACAAAATTAAATTGAATGAGTGCTTTATGAAACTTTTGATACTATTGGTGTGATAATTTCTTCAAATTATACAATGACTTTTTTTTAAAAAAATATACAACTTATTCTCCTAATCTTCCAACTGAAAATCATTAAGTTGTCACACACACACAAGTCTTCTAAAAATCTTTATGGTATGAAAATCATTAGTTTATTGCATATATATGTTTTCACTTAATTTTTCATTGAGGAAGGTAATCTTAACATTTGTCTAGAGTACTTCTAGAATTACTTCTAACCTTCTACTTGAAAACTATCAGGTTTTTACATATAGATATTTTCACTCAATTTTTTTATTGAGGAACACAATATATTGACATCAATATGAAATAATTCCATATACGTAGATGATGTTATTTTTAATATGATCCTAATAAATAAAAACCTAGTGAACAAAAATAGGTCTTCTAAAAGTATTTTTTGGCTTGCTGAGTATAATCCTTGACAAGTAATATTATCTTAATTATTAATAGTACTATAAGCTCGACATTGTTTCTTCAATATTTATTTACACCCTACTTATGACAAATCATATAATTACTAAATTCTATTATGATTGATAGCGTCCATTTCATCCCTCCTAAGGTTCGTTCATGATTCCAACTCAACTAAACTTACCATTTCGTTACATATCTAAAAAAATAACATGAAGCTTCGCATTCATCCATAACATAATTATTAAGGTGTGCGAGTCATGTCAGAGGCCTCTTATTGCTAATTATACTCTTAGCTTGGTTAGGTGTGCTTAGTTCTTTTAAAGTTTTTATTTCATGTATAAATATTTCTTTGACAATTAGTTCTTTGGAGACGATTTCGTTGCCCCTAAGGATAATTAGGGCTCATTCTTTATGCACTTTTTCCTTTTTGCTATCAAGGAATATTACATTTTGACTCTTAATTAATTAGTCTTTCTTATTGAAGAAGTTATACCTTTTGGATTGCTATGAACCTGCATGTCAATGCTCTAAAGTCAAGTTTGACATTTCATAATTCATATGGCATGTAGTATATGGACTTGATGGAATTTTTTATATCTAGTTTACAACCAATATTACATACACTTGTTGGTCTACCCAATTTCTTTGTCTATTTTTGTTTGATATATCATGAATGTTTCAAAAGCTTTTGACTTAAAGAGATATACATAAGAAAATATGGAGTAAGTCATTAAATGAATGTGATAGAAATTCATTATTCTTGTATGTTGTTACACAAAGGATAACATATATCAAAATGTACTAGTCCTAGTAGTTTATTGATGTATTGCTCCCAAGGTTGACTTCCAAGTTATTTTTTTTATCAAACAATGTTCATAATGCTCAAAATCAAATAGGCACATATCAGATAATCAATAACAACAACCACATTCATTTATTCGATCTCAATTACAACTGAAAGGCAAGTCATGCTAAAAAAAATCCATAAAGCACATCATTAAGAGTTAAGAAACACTCTCCCAAATCCACATGTAATTCTTCACACCTTTTACATCAAGGTAGGTATTGTTGCCCATATATGTCCTCTATTCCCTCTTCTTCAATTTTGAAAGTTAAGTTATGCCTTCCTTGATCTTTGCCATATGCAGGTAGTATTGATTCGATTCACCACTCTATATTTTCAATAGTTTTAGTGTTGCATTTGATGACACCAACAAATTAGGATGTTTTGCCTTTCTTGTCACATGTTTTCTCTTGTTGTTGTCCCTTTATCTTCGTACAATTTGCTTTGAAGTGGCCAAACTTTACGTAGGCATAACATGTCACATCATCTCACACTATCCTTTGGATGACTTTTTGTTATGACCAAGTTTCTTATAGCACACAATGTTTGCTTCGTCTTCAACTTACTCAGATTCGAAGGCTTCAAATATTATCTTACTATGGTCTAACAAGTCTATCATCGAGTTAATGCTTAACGTTATGGCATGGGAGCTTTTATTGCTGTTTGGGTGAACTTCGACTAGTTTCGGACGAAATTTCCATGCCAAACACGACCTACAAGTCACCATAGTACTTAATAATCTCAATTCTCATTTTTACATGACAGTGGGAACTTTTATTATGATCAAAGCAAGAAGTTCTGAAATGTTCTGAAAAAATGTTATGCAATTGTGCAAGAACTTTTTTCGCAACGAACTTCCTCGATGCTCGAGCCACTTGTTTACATCCATCTCCCCCTTTCTCTCTCCAACTTATCCCTCTCATTCTCTACTTCGCCTTCGTAGACGCATCCTTGTGGCGGTTCTGGCATGACCTACCTCGGCCGAATCCCCTAGCAAAAACTTTTAATAGCCTCCAGCGTATAAAAGATCTGTCTCCTTCCTACGACGAGGTGAGAAGCTCTCCCTTCTTTTCTGGTGTAGTTACTTTTTTCCACTTTAGCGCCGTCGACGTGGGCAGATCCGGTCAGATCGGGGGCCCTGGCGTGGGATCAGACGACGTTCAGGTGGATCCCTCCCGTGTGTCACTCCTCGCCTCTGTCATGTCCCAGGATGAGACTAGGACACAGCGGCCACAAGCTGGACGCATAGCGACAACGGGCAACGCAAGGCACACTAAGACGTGTGTAGTGATCCGGGGCACAGAGCCAAAGCAGGAGGCTTTGGGGACGAGCAGCGATGTCCAGGGATGCGAGGAAGCAGGAGTCTCAGAGCATGCCTGGGACATGGCGGGCATGCGACGGGCGCGAAGGCATGACGCACTCCTACTTCTAGTAGGAGTAGGATTCCTAGTCCAAGTAGGAGTTGGACTAGGGCATGCCGAAGGAGTCCAAGTCCGAGGAGGGACCAAGTGGGCTAGAAGTGATGGAGGCGAGGTGGCAGCCATGCCCTGGAGAAGTCCTAGTGCAAGTAGGACTTGGACGGCCATGACTTGGACAAGTCCTAGTGCAAGTAGGACTTGGACGACCATATGGATCGAGTAGCAGGTGGAGTCTTTAGGCGGGGAAGCTCCAAGATCTTGAAGTCTGAGTTGGAGGAGGACTTCCGAAGATGGTTGGACGTGCAGTGCAGGGTCAGAAGAATTCCTACTCCTAGTAGGAATAGGGTTGGGGCGTCCTCCTATGTCGAGAAGGACATGATGGATTCTTTTAAGGCCGAACTTCCTTCTTGGACCGAGGAGCACTTGGAGTTGAAGTCTGGATCGCGTGAAAGGCTGGAGAGGGTGCAGGGAAGAGTCCTGAGTCCGAGTGGGACTCGGACTGTCCAACCAGGCATGCCCCGGGCGTGGCGGGTGCCAAGCCCAATCCGAATCCAGGTAGGGATTTTGGACTGGCTGAATTCTTCAGGGGCTTTAGAGGTTTCAGATTTCTACTCCTATTAGCAGAGGTTTTTTCTAAAGAAGGGCTTGCATGCCTAATAGGATTAGACCAATAGTTAGAGCAGGAGTTGGTGCTCCTTGACCGTATAAAAAGACATGTAATCCTAGGCTTGTAAACATATCTGGATCTTCTAAGATTTGCTCAATATATTCTCTAGTTTTCCTCTACCTTGTGAAGCACTGAAGCCTCTCTTCTCTCCAAGTGGGTGAGTGTTTGATTGTGCAACCAAGGCATGTCTGGGGCACACTCGAAAGGGGCCGATCGACAATCGAGCATATTTTGGCCGAGCCGCATGCTGAAGTTTGAGTTAAGAAGCTTAAGGGAGTGACAACGTGGTATCAAAGCCTGAGTTTCGAGATGGTGAATTCATAGCATGTAATTTAAAGGTTTACAATTCCTTGAAAATGATGGTGCATATGTGAAATGGGTTAATGTTATTAAAATCATATCGTACCGTTCAACCGCGATTTGGTGTTTGGTCCTATCCGATTTGACTTCAAAACTGTTTCAAACATTGAACCACCAAAAATCTGATTGAACAAAAAAAAGAAGAAAACTAGTTAACCGGCGAAACAACCAAGGATCGATTCAATGCAACACTTTCTTTAAAAAAACAATTAAAAAAGGAAAAGTTAAAAATATAAGGAATTTAAAAATATATAAATTAAGGAAATAATAATCAAACGTTAAAAAAATAGAAAGGGGAAAATAAATATAGAAAGCTAATTAATATGGAGGAAAAGTGGTAATTGAAGAAAAAAATAGTGAAAATTAAGGGTGAAAGTGGTTCGGATCAAACTAATTTTTCGGTTCAAAAAACTGATTCACTCTTTTATGGGTCAAGTTTTTAAATTAAAAAAGACATCCTAAAACTACTTAGAAAAATAAAAAAATCATCCTCTAACAGGCCAATTTGTTCGGACCCTTATTTTAATAAAATAATATTTTTTAAATATATAATAAATTAAAATTAATATAAATATAAATATCAAAGGATATAGTATTAGAACTACTAAATAAAATTTCATAATGTGATAAGAAATTACTAAATTATATAAAAAATATTATACTAATAATAAAAATATTGATTACCTATAAATTAATTATAGAAATAAAAATATACTCCACCAGCTCCTACATTTTTTCAGGTGGGATCCTAATTTTAGCCGATCGTTTTGCTCTATTAAAAATTGATCTAAATCATATTCGGTCTCCAAATTTTTAATTTAATTTTTTTGAATCAGATAATTTTTTTTGGATTGGTCGAATTTTTCTTACATGCCTAATAAATTAGATGATTAGGGGAGAAGAATTTGAAATTAAAAAAAAATGAAGAATTTTGTGAAGAAGAAATGAAAAAAATGAAGAAATTAAATTAAATAAAATAACATAATAAAAAGATTAATGATGATTTAGGATAAAATACATTAATATGTTTATCATTATGATTATATAATAATATTTTAGTAAGTACTAAGGTTTTAAAATATAATAAGTAATTAGGCAAAGAATAAATTTGAAAAAAATAAATAAATGAGCAACCATGGAAAAAATGAAAACAAAAAGAGGAAACAAATATGGGATAATAAACAATAGGAAGAATAAATAAAAGAAAATAAAAGAAGCAAAATTTTAAAAGTGAATTAGATTTCAACAAATTAAAATATCATCACAAATATTATATAAATAATCAAAATATAATAATGTACCAATCATGATAATTTTGGATAGCTTAAATTTATGTAATAAAATAAATAATAGTTGTATACTAATTTATTATTAGTAGTAGTATGATATATTATATAATATATTACTTATGATATATATATACGATTAATATAAATGATATTATTTTAATAAAATTTGTTTGAAGTCAATCATACCAGTTCAATGATCGTCTGTCTGATTATGAAAATATTAAAATGTATACATTCTTTATGCCAAATATCGATTTAATAAATATATCTTTAATCATTTTTTTATTGCTCAAGAGTAGTCGTAATAACCGCTAAGTAATTAATCCAGTTGAGAGCGTAGAACATGCATTAAAGGTTTTTTTTTCATATGGTTTGCTTTGAATTTGGTCTAATCAAAGTGCTTTAAAGTACTAAGTGGTTCTGTCTAGTACTTAGGCCTACCCTACATGTCAGTGATTAGAATAAATATTCAAATTAATTAATTGAAAGGCAAAAGTTAAAATTGTCACCTTTATAGGAACGATTAGCCTTCATTAATTCCTCGAGGTTGTACAAACATATCACAATAATGATTAATTAGATTAGTCAACTCCATCATGAAATAATTAGCTTCTCCGAATTAAGAAACTAAGGGCGACCATCTTGGTGTTCCTAATTAATTCGTCTCTCTCTCTCTTCCCCATCCATGATCCATTCCTGAACAGGTTTCCTCATTCCAACATCCACTCTGTCGGGCCCTCATCTTCCTCAACCCTCCTCATGCTTCCATGTCCCCCTCTTGATATCTCTCTCCGACATGCATGGCCGACTCTTCGTACCTCCAACTACAATCATATGCATCTTCTCCCTCAATCCTCCCCTCCTTTCACATCTTCTTCTTTCCTTTCCCTAATTTACGAGGTCCATTCATGCATGCATGTAACTAATGATGGAAATCTAACACAGAGTTACCCATGCGTATGTCCCTAGCCAGCTATTTGACGTGTCTACGCCCAGCTACGCTCGCACGCGCGTACGATATCAGGCCAGCTATGAAAAGTGATTGATGCATGATTGAGAAATGTAGACATTAATTATTGATGAAATAAATTCTGTAATTAAGTAAACAGTTGCGAGTACACATAATAAAACTACTGATATTAATATCACCGAAAGAAATTATGATGCTGTTCAATTAGTAAACTTTACCGGCAGGTTAAAGTTGAGATCTTTGGGATTGAAATGAATTCTACTGATCGATAGCCCTAACTTTTTTCTTCCTTACCAAAAAATTCAATGATTTCAGGGTGGCTTATTCTCGTCATCATCTGCTCTTTCATAATCTATCGTCCTCTTGTGTATATAATTTCACTTTTCATCATTTTGGCGTGAATCCATTTGGCCAGGCCTTGCGCTTGCGACGTCCTCATTGAAAGAATATGACAGCGCTGGAGAGGAATGAGAGGACGGTGGTACCACATCCCGAAGTATGCACCAGTCGTCCTCATCCGATTGATGGGTTCGTCTTCGTCCTCGTCGTCGCCGCCGAGCATCGTGGAGGAGTTAGCCGTCCGAGGTCGACCGTCATGTCCTTATAGATTGTGCTTGTTTCGGCCATGGCGCCCCCCATTAGAGTTCGGAGGAGGCTTTACGTACGTGGACGTGGCAAGTGCAGGGACCGACGCCCTATATATATATCCTCCATTAATAATTTAAATTGAGAGGTAGCTAGCTAGGTACGTTTGCAAAGCATCGAAGTGAGAAGAGATCGATGCACGAGCTTTCTCTTTCTGGCGGTCGGGATAAGATTGTATATCTATCTGTATCGTTGTCAAGGAGAGGACGACTCGTTGTATCGATCATTATAAGAAGAAAGTGGGAATGAATATAGATTCTCTGAATTAAAAGGTTCCTGCATGTTCTACCTGTTGAAAGATACATGTTTATTTCAGTCTGAGATGTTGTTGTTCATTGTTGGTTTTTTTTTGACAATTGCAAAAAGAGGCATAGAAAGCAAGTGTTGAAAATAAAAATCTCATTGATGAAATTTAATATGCCCCTGATTTCTTTACTATTATTTTTTATATATGGGCATAATAAATTTTTTTTATTCCACGAGAATGATAAGATAGAAATCAATCTCAATCATTATCACTTTGACTAATATGTTAACTAACAAAAGTATTTTGTGTACATGTGATTTTTTAATATAATGAGATATACTTAAGTAAAGACAAGATGGCCTCACCTCGTGTCAGGTAATACTTCTTTTTTTAAACATGAACTTTTATGAATTGAGCCCACATTTGATTTTTTAAGAATTGAAGTAAACTTTATATATTATATTTTAAGTTTAGAGGTTATACTATCTATTGTCCTCTAACTTTAGAGTTTATGCCTATCTAATCCTCTAACTTCTATCTACTGTCATTCATCATTCAATTTATTGCATGCACAAATTTTCAATTCGCTATAACTCAATTTACTAGTTGAATAGTGAAATCGCCCATTTCACTCTCCAGCATATCAACACTAACTATTATGCAATTTAAAATATTAACAATAAAAAGTTAAAGAATATGACATATGTTCGGGTTCTCGGCAAAGAATCACATATCGATGGTGAGTTTTATTTCTCTCCCTCAAACGAGGTGAAAAATGTTACGAAAAGAGGGAGAGTGATCACACGTTCATCCCAATTCGGGTTACTTCTTCGGGAAGAGGCAATTTTTTTTATTATAAAATAATAATGATTACAAGGATATAAAATAACTCAGCCATCATATAATTTATTTAGTCACTCTCTTTTACAAATGATAAGAATTACAGACCGATTGGAACTCTGAATTATTCTTCAAAATAGAACATATATCTCGTGATAATGAAATAAATTAATTCTAAATCACATAAAAAAAATATGTTGAAGTGTCTGACTATATATGGGGATCAATAGAATTATAATTGGGTTCAAATTCAAGATATTATTAACAAAAAAGAACAGGACATGTCTCTCGATCCTCATGGAAGAATTAATCAATCGCTGGGGTGTGGCATGTGTCTCTCTCTGCGAGGTTGCCTATATCTTCGAGTCTCTCTGAAGAATTAATCGATGGATGATTGTGGTGGTGTACTGGTGTGTGTGTGAGGGGAGAGGGGGAGGTGTTCTCTCCGATGAGGTGAGAAAGAATAGGGCATGTCTTTGGGTCCTGGGGGAAGAATCAATTGATGTCTCTCTCTCCATGAGGTCGCAATGCCAGAGACATATTGGAGGGACAGCAGCCCCTCCCATTCTTCTTTTATTTTGGTTTCGATAAATTTTATTAGAGGTCGTGGAGTATACAGCGCCCTTCACTTGCTGTAAATTACAGCCAAGGAATATCCACCATCGAATTTAGATCGACGATCCATATGCTTTGTAGAAAAGAGAATTCCTTTCGTCAGAGACAGTCGATTCATTCATCGTCTCCAAGCGGCCAGTGGCGATGACATTCTTTTTTTGGGAGGGTTACAAATCCGGTGAGAGAGGAGATTGAGATCAAGTGAGTCAGATTCGATGAGAGAGAGAGCATAATATCTGGCTAAAAGGTTAAAGGCGGCAAAAGGGCAACAGATCCGGCAACATAGGGCATTCAAGATCCGGCGATCGGCTACATTTAGATCCGGCGGCAAAAGGCTATCGGACATCCAATCCAGTGTCATAAGGCATCTCATCCAGTGAGGGACGCGACATAGGGAATCTGACCTGTGACATAGGGCATCTGATCGGCGACATAGTACATATGATCCGGCGAGGAACACGATTCAATTAGGTAAACTCAGAATTTAGTATAAAGCGATTGAACTCAGAATTTAGGAAAAAGTTTTGTAGCTAAAGCTTCCATCGAATCATGCTCCTCTCCACGTCTTCGTGCAAGGTGAAGCAGGAAAAGACACAATGCTTTTTGTTGTATTTGATCAATACAGAGGTTTTATCTCCTCGTGCTTCCTGAATATCTCAAGGGTTGAAGTTGCCTCGATGGGTGGTTGATAAGGGCAACTAGAATAATATGATCTTTAGAATGAATAGAGCAGTGGCCAGCTGTTTTTGGTTGATATCTTGTTCACAGTGTGTAGTATATAGGGGGCTGGATTATTTGGGTTTGTGAAACCTTGGTTTCTGCTACCCCTCTTTTATTCATTTTGCTTAAAATAAAAGACTATTATTTCTTTATGGAGCTGACCTGATAAGCATATTATCTGTCAACTTCACTGTGATGTTAGGATCTTTGTTTGTTGATAATTAAGCTTCAGCTGCTCTTGCTGTGATGTAAAATGAATCCCATCAGCACTTGTAGTAAAGGCAAACAGAATGTTTGCAAGACTTGAGCAAGTTGAACTTGTATACCTTCACTTTTTTGTTGTATTTGATCAATAGAGGTTTTATTTCCTCTCGATGAATCTTTTGAGCAACTACTTCTGAGCATGTTATTAGATAAACAAATTTCTAACTAAATTATTTAGGGTAGCTACTTCTGAGCATGTGTTATTAAGGGCATTGATTAATTTTTTTTCATGTTGGACAGGGAAGCAAAAATATATTGATTATGTTTAAAAGTAATTACACACCTTTACCCCTATGAATTGCAATGAAGAAGCAGTTATAAGAACTTCGTGGACCCAACGAAACCCTGGACGTCGATTTTATGGCTGTCGAAACTACAAGGCAAAAATCTTACGAATTTATGTGTGATATTTGTTTTTGTTATCAGCTTCGTATTTGTATGAGATCTCTTGTATTTTGTTTTTAGCAACATGAAGAATGCACATACTTTCAATGGTTGGACGAAGAAGTTGAGCCACGATATAAAGATATCTTTAACAGGCTCTTAGGAAAGCTTGAAAGATCTGAAGTTGAAAATGAAGTGTTATTGCGTAAGCTTGAGACAATGGAAGCCGAACTTCAATTGGAACGCCGAAGGAACAATGAATGGAAGTGGAAATTGATATCTTTTTTTCTTATTTTGATAATAGCTATCAGGTTGATGTACTAGAATATTGTTCAAGTTTAGTAGCTTTTGGGATGTATGATGTACTAGAATTACCATGTATTATTGTGCTGGGATGGGCTATCTTTGTATCATGTACTAGAACATCATTGTTTGTTATGTCTAGTAGTCATTTGCAACTTAAATGTTTCTTTGTAACTCTAATATCATGTGCGTTCAAAATAAATAGAGAAACATTGCCAAAAATTTTGTCAGTGTAAACAAATGTCGCTCCGTCCAGAGTTTAGCCCAATACTAAATGCACTTAGCCACTTACACACACAAGTGCACAACTGATGCAGATATGGAAGCACGGGTCGGAATCTCTGGTGGGGTATATCAATTTCTAGTCGATCATAGTTAGCATTCTCCGTGATGTACAAAGGGAAAAAGAAGAGAAAAAATATTAGTGTAGCTGCTGCATTAATGAGGAAGAACACTGACTAAAAATTGCAGATGCTCTACGGGTAAAACATAAGAGATGGAGAATGTTCGACAAAAATATATCGACAAAGAGATGGAGAATGTTCGACAAAAATATATCGACAAAGAGATGGAGAATGTTCGACCAATGACCAATGACATAAGTCTTGCTATTGGTAAAACTATTACAATAATCAAATTCTTACATAGCACAATGACATAGAAATTGATAAATCAGGCATTTCAGTCCTGTTGGTAAAACTCAACTACAACAGACATAAGATGCATACATAACATAATGACATAGAACTTAGATATTTCAGTCATGTTCCTTTCACTGGTACTTTTGATCTTGTTTAGAGCTTTGAAAATGCTGAAGATTCGTCACCAGTTACCACAAATGAGCCTGCAGGGGGAAAGTAAAAATTCTCAAACAAAAAAAAATGCGGACAGAATGTGCCGTAACAGAATGGGACAAAAATGTGCCATAACAGAATGTGACAAGAATCACCTCCAACTCAAGCTTTGTATTGTTTATTGATTATCCATGACTGTTTGAGTCTATTTTCAAATATAAAAAGTTTGCATGAGAACATATAAGAATGTAAAAAATATAGATGAATGTAATAATAAGATGGAAGCGGAATCACCTCAGATATTGTACATGTGCGTGCATTATGACCTTCTTTCAAACACTTCTTACATTTATATTTCTTTGATTCTGCCTGTGACATGGAAATCTCAACGCCGGACTTAAGCCGTTGCAACTTCCTTGGTCTGCCTTTCGATTTAACTTGATTTGGGTCACGTACAATAGGGATCGACCCATCATGAGCAAACAAAGATGAGAAAGCTACACTGGTTTGGCCTGTATTTCCATCCATGATTCTTAAACTGCCTAACTTTTCTATAGGACCATGAATAATTGAAATTCCTATTTCCATGTGCTCGCGTGAATGTAAACTCATCTCAGTAGCTCGTCTCATATTAATATGAAAACTCCATTTCTCCAACGATGTCATTTCACCTTGTCCATCTAAAGCAGTTGCACTTGGAAAATACATGCTTTTTGTATATTGTGCATTTATTGTCCATCGATAGAGAATATAGTGTTCTGGTATAGATATATGTCTTTTATGAGAGAGGATAAGCAATGCATGGCCACATAAGATTCCTACCTTCTCAAATTTTTTACATGAACACTTCACTAGCTTACTAGGATCAACAATGTACTCCACAATAATCTTCTTGGTGTCCTTCTTTCCGGCAAAAAACACAGAATACACATGTCTTTCATGATTTTCTGATATCATATCAAACCAATACCCTAAAGTTTTCTTAAACTCTTCCTGAAAATGACTAAACACCTTTGCTGTATAGTCTTTTCCTGCGTGCACCTCCAATGGACTTGTTGAATTTAAGTTAGCTAAAGTGTTCAAAGTTTTAAAATCTTCTCGTTGCTCAGCATCACGTCGAGATTGAAGAGCTCACTCATATTGATAAACAAATTCAAGTAAAGAAGTGTTCGAATTCACAAATCCATCAAAGAAGGAATTCATACTTTCACATCGTTGCGTGGACTTCGCACCTGCACCAAATATAACTGCACCCAATGTTCGCGCTTATGAAACATTTTTCTCTAACCAATGTCCATCTGGCATGTTATACTTTTGCTTCAACACATACCATCTTTCTTCAAATTCTTCGACACTAGATGAATCCTTAAGCCAACTTCCATAGTCGGCTTCAAAATTTTTAATGGCCATCAAGTCTCTCAAATTTATAATTGCATTTTTTTCGATGTACCAAATACAATATCTATGACGAGTATTCGGAAATACTTTACGAATAGCATTTTCCATCGCAACGTCTTGATCTGTGATAATACAAATGGGGTGCTTATCATACATACATTCTAACCATATTTCAAATAGCCACACAAAAGAATCCTCAGTCTCGTCAGCAAGTAATGCACACCCAAATAGCATGTGATGATTTATTCTTGTGAATGGTGCAAATGGCATACACAGGTTGTTAGTTCTATATGTTGTGTCGAACATCACGACATCTCCAAAAGTTAAATAATTATCTCTTGATCTGTCATCTGCCCAAAAAAAACTTCTTCCGACATTATCCTCATCCATCTCCCATCCAAAGAAGAATCCGGGATCACTTCTTTCTTTCTTTTGAAAATAAGATATGACATTCCTGCATTGCTTACCGACATGATTTACACGTGCTACTTTTAAATGATCAATGCAATTTTGTGGTGTAACAAGAGGATCACCACCAAAATTTAAAGTGTGAGCAATCTTTGATGGGCCAAGTCCACAATCCCTTAATTGGGTAATCATTTCCTTGTAGTTACTTGATAATCTACTATGAGACCGTAAGTTTGCTACCTTTGATGGAGACATTAAAGCATGTTTGTGTTGTTCAAGAAACTTTTTAACCTCCCACTTGCCATCATCTGTAAGACCAACAAGCAAATGAGCATTACAACCCTCTCTAATATCACGTCTGCGTATCACTTCATTTTCCATTTTTTTGTTGAGAGGCTTATGACCTTGTTTCGAACATACAAGCATACTTGATATTACTTCATTAGTCTTTTTAGATCTATGAGAATAATGCTTATGCACTGAAAAGCCAATTGACTTAGCATATACATTGTAATAAATGTATGCATCATCGTGACTGTCAAAACTCATGCCGACAAAAGATTTGTTAACTAGCCTATCTTGTTCCAAATTGTCAACAATATAGGGCACCTCTTCAGTAACATTGCCATTAATATTGTTCACACTGTTTCCAAACCATGAATAAAAAAAATTAAGTATGACGAAATAGCAAATTATCATTTCACTTATATAATAATTCCAAATGCCTCTAAATAAAATAATCAAGTATAACATTTAAGAATATGTCAATGATACCTTTGTGTATCTCCCTGCCCAATTATATCATCATGTGCATCATTAATATCCATATAACTGACTAAAGAAGAAGAAGCCATGGCATTTGCTATAGAATAATTTAAAACAAATTGTTTTCAGCAAACAATTAGAATTACCAACAAATAAGAAATAAATTGCTTGAGCAAACAATTAGGATTACCAACAAATTGTTTTAGCAAACAATTAGAATCACGGGAGGGTTGAAATGGTAGTTCTGCCTTTGATTCTCTCTAGCACGAAGTCACACCTTCCCCTGCCGATGCATTTCAAAAAGGATTCAACGACATACATGAAAAGTTAGTTAACTATAACTAGTCGGAAGCAATGTTGCAATGGATCAGCAGGGATAAGGTCCTTTTCCCCTTGCTTTTCGTCGAAGACTGCGAGCAGTAGGGAGAAGTTCCTCTTTGCCTTCACCGGAGACTGCGAGTAGCAGGGAGAAGGTCCTCTTGGCCTTCGCCGGAGACTGCGAGCAGCAGGGAGAAGGTCCTCAGGGAGAAGGTCCTTTTGGCCTTCGCTGGAGACACGCCCTTCAAGTACTTTTGCCCTTCGCTGGAGAGAGTTCGTCCTCTTGCCCTTTGTCGGAGATCGCGAGTAGGAAATCTTCGCCAGAGAGAGTTCGTCCTCTTGCCCTTTGTCGGAGATCGCGAGTAGGAAATCTTCGCCGGAGAGAGCTCGTCCTCTTGCCCTTTGCCGGAGATCGCGAGTAGGAAATCTTCGCCAGAGAGAGCTCGTCCTCTTGCCCTTTGTCGGAGATCGGAGAGAGCTTGCCCTTTTGTCCTTCGTCGGAGAGATCATGCAATACCATGACATGCCCTATTCGCCAAAAGCACAGGAGATCGACATCGTCAGATTTAGATTGAAATGGACGACTCTGATTAATCCTGTAAAATACAGCCCCATGTTACGCAGCATACTCCTTTTACCCATTTTATTAATTTCCCCCAAACTATATTTTTTCGGAATAATATAATATTGTATCATATCGTTCTCCAATAATTAACTTATTTTAGTAGTCAACTATTGATCAAATATCACCAAATTTTCACTATTCTTACGTATGTGCATGGTTATCAAAACCGGATCGGACCGACCGATCTGATTTAGTATTTAAAGGGAAAAAATAAGAAAATAAAAGTTAAAATAGGAAATAAAAAGATGGAAAGGAATGTAACAAATGGAAAAGTATTTGAATTGAGAATTGGTATAAATTAAAACAAAAATAAATGTGAAAAAATAATTGAAGAGAGGAATTCATAGGAATAGAAAAGGAAGTAGTAATAACTTTTAACATGAAAATTAATATTCTTTCCTTTTTATGAATACAAGAGAGAAAATAATCATAACATTAATAACTTAAAGTATTTTATATGAATATAATTTTTTAAATATTTGTGTATTATAAAAAGGAAATTAATATGGAAATTGATAAGGAGAGAAGAATTAATGGAAATAGAAAAATAAAATTATTAAACTAAAAGTAAAGAAAAAATAAACATGAGAGTTATATTTGTCAAAATAAGAATACTCTTGAACAATAAAATAAAAGAATTAATGTAATATATATATCAATAATAATTCAAACTCTTTTTTATGAATATCAAAATTTATTTATTATATTTTATTATAAATTATAAGTTAGAACTATCTTTTTATGCATTATATAATATTGATTATGTATATATCTTTAAACTTATTATAAATAATATTAATTTAATAAAATTCGGTTGAACCAAGTTGAATCTGATCAAAACACGACCCAATTTATCGTCCGATCCGGTGGACGGTCTGGCTATTATAACATTGTGTATGTGACATATATATTATTAAAAAATTAATACAAATAATATAATAAATACTAAAAATTAAAAAAAGGAGGCGCCATCCCCACTTCCCTTCTCTCTCTAGCGGCCTCGTCTATGGCAACGGAAGAACGGATGGGGGCAATGTCCCCCTCACTTACCGGTGATGCCCCACACCCCATCCACTTCGTGCGCGCTCAAAGTGCGCTTCTTGTGCAAAGAGGGCATTGTGCCCCTCACTTATCGGTGATGCACCCACCCACCCACCACACACACATCGTGCGCGCTCAAAGTGTGCTTCTTGTGCAAAGAGGGCATTGTTCCCATCTCCCTCTCCTGCCGTCGTGAATGAGGCCGTAAGAGAGAGAGAGGGGGGGAGAAGGGAGGTGCACCGTTCTTTGTTGATGATGCACGCCATCGGGTGCAAGCTTGCAGGAGGGAGAGTGGGGCACCCCTTCTTTAAAGTGTGCATAACTGTTGAGAGAGGGGATGGCACTGACTTTTTAAAAATATTTTTATTAATTATTATATTATTTTGTATTAATTTTACTTTCTAACAATATGTTATGTAGGTAAGAATACCAAAAAATTGTTAAAACTCAGTAAAAAAGATAGATGATAAAATAAGACGATTTCGTTATAAAGTAAAGTTTGACGATCGAGTTGGAAAAGAGAAAATATATAATTCAAGAATAATGACTAAAAATTATTCATTTTTGTTTTGATAGAGTTGCAAGAAAGATAAGGAAAGAGAGAGAGGAGGAGGAAGAGTAGGAAGGAGCTTCATGTGACTTCAAATTAATTAAGTGTTAATAGTCTTGAACATAAAGGCGTGTAATAAATTAAAAGATGAAGATCATTTTCATTATAAAATGAAGTGGAGGACTGCATTCTAAAGTTGAAGGACAATAAATAAACTTTCTCCTTTAGAATGGATAAGTTAAATTTATATTTTGTTATTATGATAAAATATGAGCTGATAGTGTTAATTTAATGAATGTGTGAAGCGCGCGGATCATTTTATTCCTCTTGTCCGCGATACTTGGAAATCACAGCTCCACTAGCTACATATTTGTTTTATCCATCAATAGTAAATGACAAGTGCCCATTGGTACAAAATCTTAAAAAAAACTATTATTTGTAGTTTCTTATGTTACAACCCATTGGTACATTGTACAAATTCTTTTGCGATCTAAAACAATACAACTTTTTTAGTATCAACAAGAACCATTAAAATTGTAATTGGCGTAAGACGCGAGAGAAGATAACACAATGGCTTCCTGTACATTCAATAATCTCGTCATATTATAACACTGTTTTTTTATGATAAGTTCTATTTTTTTGTTAATTTATATAACAAAGTTAACTCTAAACAAGAAACATTGGAGAAAACCAATATTCTAAAAGATCCCCTAGAGTTTATTTTTTTCCTTTAAATAGTTCGTTTTGTTCTTATGTTAGAAGAGAGAAAAAAAACACAGGAGAAAGTCGACTCAAATGACAACACTATTTTCACCGCTATCAAATGCAATTATATATATATATATATAATCATTAAAAAGATGAAGACAATTTGTTTTAAATTAACATACGACAATTGATAGTCCAACCAAATAAAAATAACATGAATGCATGCAACGACACATGCATTGACATCAATGAATTAATTAAGAGGTTCCAAAATGTATTTATTATACACGTTTTCCTGTCTTGTAATATAAAATTATTGGAAGTTGTGCATCAATGATTGGTACTTGGTAGTGTATCTATATTACTATTCACTAACCAGAGAAAAGCTGAGATCGGCACCTGAAGCCCTATTCAGGTGTTAAGTATAACCCACCTTACAATAGAAGAAAAGACAAGTTGATTAATTGTCGACAACTTAATTGAAAGCACAATTTGCAATCATTAATTAATACTAAATCAGACGAGCCAAAGTACTGCTACACCGAAACTTTTCCTGTTCTTCCTTTTGAGGCAAATCTTATATTAATTAATCATATATAGTTGCCAACCCTAATTAAAAAAATCAATGTATTTGTCTACTTGACAATCCAAAATAAATGAGTAAATTTGAGTTATGATCGTGCTCAAAATGTGCCGACTAAATATAAGCGCATTTAATTTTTTTATTTTTTTATTTAATTTTTTTAATTTAATATTATTTTAAAATTTTAAAAATGATCGTGATTGAAAATTAAAAAATTTAAGTAACAATGTTTAAAAATTTTGAAAAGTTAAATTATTATAAATGTTGACGTGATTTTTTTATTTTTTAAAAGCTGACATGAAGAAGATAGAAAATATTGACATAATATCACGTAATTATCTATGTCAACTTCACGTTAATAATCCACTGATTGATTAGTGATAATCGATCGTAATGATCGTGGTTCAAATATTTCTAAAGTTAGATGATCATGACGTTATAAAGTGAAGCTGGGTGATATACTCGTGACTACTGAAGTTTACTTCAAAATAAATAAATAAAAGGATATATACTTATGTTGGCCCATTTGGTTGCTGGCACTTCGAAAGAAAGTTTTGTCTACTCATGCTTATTATTTCCTATCTGTTTATATCAATAATCTCATTCTTTTTTCTCACTAATTAAACAAACTAATTTATAAAATTATCATTCTATGTACTATTCTTCATGTATATATGTCGAGGATGATCTTTTGTCTTTCAGTTAGATAACTAATTAAGTTTTTAATTCCTATTAAATTTGTGAAAAAATATTAATATATGTCAAGATTCTTCCATCGATTCAGCAATGGAAGAAGAAGGGAAGAACGAACACCTTCTTTTTATTAGTTTCTTGAAATGAACATGTAAACAGTTTACCGAGAAAAGATCGTGATCAATGTCTTTTACACACGTATTACACTAATATACCCAAATATGAACTAATATAACAAAATATGAACTTCTAAACTGCCAACTGTCAGCTCAATTGCCTAAATTCGGACAACCATCGAGTTGAACTGGAACTTGAGAGTGTCGATCTTGTTTTGCGATGACCTGTCATAGACTCCAACACCCCATCCCCTCCCCTACCCCCAAATGGCCATTGGAAAGGAACTAACAGTCCCAACTTGGAAAGTAAAACCTCATGTTGTGGCTTAGATAGTCCTCTGTCTGGCGACATCTCTCAGCCCTCACAGCCGGTTGGCGATGCTCGGCCGCCTAATTCCTCCCCTCCGTCGGATGTAGTCGTTGAAGCAGAACAGGTCCATGCCACTGTCCCAGTTGTATTGCCAACGACACCGCGAGGCGAGTAGGGTAGTGACAATGAGATTAGGCAAGGCGACGGCGAGGCGCTCTTGGGTCGGCGATGGCAATGGCGAGATGTGCAGTGACAGTGATAGAGGCATGCAAAGACGGGATAAATTACACGAATGGTCCCCCAACTTTGAGTCGATTTTCAACTGGTCCTCCAACTTCAATTTATAATCAGACCCTCATCTTTTATTTTCTTGCACGATTAGTCCTCTTGACCGGTGATAATGGATTTCCCGGTTGCCTTGCATACGTGGCCGACACCTCAGTCGTTTCTCTCTCATTCATGTCATTTAAGTCATCCACGTCATTTAACGCTCCAAATCAGGTAAATTACACGAATCGTCCCCTAACTTTGAATCAATTTCTAAATAGTCCCCCAACTTTGATATTATTACACGATTCATCCACTTGATCGGTAAGAAATAGTCTCCCGATTATCTTGCGATGTGGCATAATAAAATATAATAAAAAATTTTAACTAGCTAACATCACACAATAAAAAAATATTAAAAAAATTTAAGGACGTGAACGAGCAGACTAAGGAGGAGTGTCGGCCCCACTCTCTAAGCTCGCCCTTTGGCAAGTTGGCATAGGGGGCGCCGACCCCTCTCTCCAAGCTCATCCACTAGCGAGCTTCGCACAATGGGCATCAACGTCCTCTCGCGAGCTCGTCGATGACCCTAAACGACTCAAAGTTGAGAGACTATAAAAAATAAAAATGATAGGAGCGTCGACGAACTCACGAGGGGGTGTTAGTGTCACGGGGTCATTCTCGGACACTAGACCACGTGCGGCGACTAGACGGATAGGCACCTAACCAAGCCTGTTTTGAGTTTGCAGCGAAAGTTTTATGGTCGAGACGACTATGCCGAGAGTCGCTCTTATAGGCATTCAATCACGGACATGACTAGAGTGTTGGACTACTCGTCACGAGATCGTGGCATTAGCGCGTTGCGGCACTAACGTAGGCGCTTGGGCGCTTAAAGTCCGGATGGGCGACGAAGGGACCACGTGACGCCACGAAGGGACACCGATGTGGGTTGCCACCCCACGCTCAAGGCCATGATACTAGAATTAAATGAAAGTTTACTTGTATTAAATATGATGAAACATAACATACAATTGGGCCTCGAAAGGCACTAATGAACTCCTTCCAGTGTACCATAGGTATAGGAGTCTTGTTACATATTGAAGATGCACAAGACGTACCCTACGGGAACGTCACCTACTTGGTCATTCATAAGGATGACCTTACAAGATAAATGCTCTAAGGGCGGATAACTTGGTACTCCGCAATATTACGCAGTGCGGGGCGGCTGCATGTGTTCCATTATTTCGGCGTTGAGTGGCCGAGGGCTATAAGTTGAGCGGCACTGGTGCCGCGAGGCTTCACGCTTCGTGTCACGGAAACGCCCCGTGACATTCTCCCCCACCAAAGTCGGCGACGCCCCCGACGCCGCTGTCTGGACTTCCTCGGGGCCTTCGTCTTGAGTCTTGACTTCGCTTGTCTCGTTCAATTCTGCCTTCTTTGCATTGACTTCGACTTCACCAGCATCACGCAATGCCAGGAATGCCCGCTCCTTGGGGTCTCGCTGAGGACACCTCCCTCAGGCCTGCTTCGCTCGCTGATCCTTCGTCCAACCCGAGGTCATACTTGTGCAGCGCCAGTGGAGTCTGCCATGTGCGGTCTGACTTCATCAAGCAACTATCCATCCATCAAGTCTCTGTTGGCTTCACTTCTCTTCGACTTGCGCAGCGTCACTTGTGTGGTTTGGCTTCTTTGGGGGTGAAACAACTCTTGTATGCCTTCAGGAATAGCGCGGAGAAGAGTTGTCTCAGGGTCGTGTAGAACACGATGAAGAGTCTCGCCATTCGACCTGCATGACTTGACTCGATGCTTTCATGTTGCGGATGGCCGCAGCATAAGGTCTCCCTTCTGTCGAATGCAAAGTACGGGACCATCTCACCCTCGATGATCATTCTTGAATTTCGACGGCTTGAAACAGCACAAGCTCTCCGATGTCGATGCTTGTAGCTTGTCTGCTTCGAGTGCCTGGGTTCGCTATGATGAGCGACGAGAGTCTCCCCACGGATACTTTGGGATGCTTCAGGTATCTTTGTGGGCTTGACTCAACGTCTCTATGTTGCAAATAGAGGCTTCCATACCTCTGCCGAATGAAAGCGCAGGATCACCTCCTCCTTGGTGATCACCTGATGTTTCGACAGTCTTGAGGCGGGACAAGATTCTTTGATCTGAAAATTCATGCCTTGTCCATCCAAGTCACCATAGTGGGCGACGAGAGTTTCCCCACGTTCCCTTGTGGTTCAACTTGCTATCTCCTGCTTCGATGGGCAATCTTTATCTTCGGCATAAGTAGCTTCCTCCTTGCGACTTGAACTTCTCTCCCCCACCATTGCCCTTGCCCAAGGGCTTTGGTGGTATGGCACTTGTCCCGATTGACTTGGCAGCGTCGACTAGTGAGCGGAGGTTGGATGATCCGGTCATTCCAACTCCTTTCTAGTCCAAAGCTTCTAACCCCTATGCTTGAAGAGCACCAACACTGGGTCTTCATCCTCCTGGGAATATTGTAGGCGGAGCTCGGTGATTTCTTTCACTTTCTCCTTCAACATGCCCATCTGGCTGATGCTGAACAAAGCGATCTTGACCTCCAGTCCCAACTCGTCAGGACCAGCATAATTGATGAACTGCCACTTCTTCTGTCCCATGTCTGGGATGCATATTTGCCACATTCTACATTGTCGCGATGGCAACGCCATCCTGAGTTTGCCACATCTTGCAGGGTTTTTGGGATATGCCTTCTTCCGATCCTGGGACCTCCTTTGAAGCTTTGATAATCCCTTTGGGGTATGGACGGGGCGAGATCGTTGTGCTTATTTACGAAGAGGATGCACCTTAGATGCTCGTCCATCCGCACCTTGGACAAAGTAATGCCACTTTGCTTGTCATCCTAGATCATACACCTTTGACATACTCGTCCACCGGGTGGCTTGACCCTTGCGAAAGAGTAGCCGTTCCGGGCCTTCACTGATCCGTGTGGATGCTTGTGAAGACGCTCCGCTTAGATAAGCGGACTGCGATTGGTGAACTCGTGGCATGAGCTCCCAATATTACCTCCATCTCCATTCGAAGGGACGACATCGCCAATGTGTCCTTCAAAACCTTCGCATTGCGATTCTTGGAGGCCGCTTCGATTTCTCGAGGCGATGTCCGAAAGGAAAGGGCACTCCTTCCATCGGTTGGCGGCAGAATACTTGACAGCAGCATGCCAAGGTTCACCAATGCTCGACGCTCAGACCATTTGCCAAATTGGTCGCTGAGTTGAGGCGTCGATTTGCGTTGGCATGTATCAAGTTCGTCCCACTCCTCGATGGATGACATCGCGCCGCTTACGGGGCGACACTTGACGAGGCAGGCAAGACTGACAGCTCGTCCGCGAGTGTTTGCAAGTAATCAACGCTTTGCTCCATTCCTGAAAGTCATCGTGGCGTGGCAGACGATGCTGCGACACGACAAGATGCTTGTGATTGATGCTCCTTGGCCGAAAGGATGATATTCTTTGGCCGAAAAGGGACCATGAACCTTGATATTTATCTTTAAGCCAACTTTTCCCGTGAAGCGGTTGTGCACTTCACGTTGCATGACTGGGCATGCGATGCGACGTCACGAAATACTGAGCAGCGCCAGGTCGCCATGATAGTGCATGACCGACAGTCCCTGAATGTGACACGACTCCTTCGAATTACACGACGCTCGTGTAAGCGATCTCATGATATGAGCAGCGCAAGACCATCATGCGGAGCATATGACCACTCTTTGACACAACGCGATCCTTCAGGATTTCCGACTATATACCTGGGGTGGTTGATCTGCTCGAGTGAGCGACGCATGACCGTCCCGATTAGGAGGGGCGATCAATCCACCATCATGATGCATGACGGACGTTCCTTGATACGACACGGGTGTATGAGGAACATGCTGCGGGGCAGGACTGGGCGTGCGGTGAGGATGCTTGCCATGCATTCCTCGTTGGCGTCCACGATCAAAGACCATGGTACCAGTGCGCCTGGGCGTGATGGAGTATTTGAGCGGAAGCACATTTCCTACGCCAGGGCATATTGCGACGACACAAGCGAGTCATCGTCGCTGGGTAATCCGAGCAGGAAGAACTGCTCTGATACCACTTGTCACGGGGTCATTCTCGGACACTAGACCACGTGCGGCGACTAGGCGGATAGGCACCTAGCCAAGCCTGTTTTGAGTTTGCAGCGAAAGTTTTATGGTCGAGACGACTATGCCGAGAGTCGCTCTTATAGGCATTCAATCACGGACATGACTAGAGTGTTGGACTACTCATCACGAGACCGTGGTATTAGTGCGTTGCGGCACTAATGTAGGCGCTTGGGCGCTTAAAGTCCGAATGGGCGACGAAGGGACCACGGGACGCCACGAAGGGACACCGATGTGGGTTGCCACTCCACGCTCAAGGTCATGACACTAGAATTAAAGGAAAGCTTACTTATATTAAATATGATGAAACATAACATACAATTGGGCCTCAGAAGGCACTAGTGAACTCCTCTCAGTGTACCGTAGGTATAAGAGTTTTGTTACATATTGAAGATGCAAAAGACGTACCCTACGGGAACGTCACCTACTTAGTCATTCATAAGGATGACCTTACAAGATAAATGCTCTAAGGGCGGATAACTTGGTACTCCGCAATATTACGCAGTGCGGGGCGGCTGCATGTGTTCCATTGTTTCGGCGCTGAACGGCCGAGGGCTATAAGTTGAGCGGCACTGGTGCCGCTAGGCTTCACGCTTCGTGTCACGGGAAACGCCCCATGACATTAGCGCTCCTTGTGCGAAGCTCGCCAGTGGATGAGCTTGGAGACGGAGGCCGGCGCCCCCTAAGCCAGCTTGCCAAAGGGCGAGCTTGGAGAGGGGGGCCGACACCCCTCCTCTGCCAGCTCGTCCGCGTCCTGAAATTTTTATAATAATTTTTATTATATGATGTCAGCTAGTTAAAGTTTTTTATTATATTTTATTATGCCACGTCGCAAGATAATCGGGAGACAATTTCTTACCGATCAAATGGATGAATCGTGTAATAATATCAAAGTTGGAGGACAACTTAGAAATCGATTCAAAGTTGGGGGATGATCCGTGTAATTTACCTGGTTTGAAGCGTTAAGTAGCATGGATGACTTAAATGACATGGATGAGAGAGAAATGACTGACGTGTCGGCCATGTATGCAAGGCAACCGGGAAACCCATTATCACCGGTCAAGAGGACTAATCGTGCAATAAAATAAAAGATGAGGGACGTTCTGATTATAAATTAAAGTTGGGGGATCAGTTGAAAATCAACTCAAAGTTGGGGGATCATTCGTGTAATTTACCCTGCAACGACGGCATGATCATCATTAGTGAGATCCCCAAGTTGCTAGGACACAATTGAATCGCTCCGATTTTTCTTAAATAATATCGAAATCGCGCGGACTTTTTTCTAAGATAAGAATGAACCACCTCATTGTTCTGATCAATTCAGTTGTAATATTACATAGGAGGATCCTACCTAAGGTAGGAGCCCCATTAAATCTTATTGTTATTATTATTCCGGGGTCCAGCAAATACGTGAGCAAATGCAGCACTTGTCCAGTCATATGGTCTACGCCACCACTTGTCGTAGACGAACTCTAGCTCGCATCACTTGTCGTAGACGCCTCCTAAGAGCACTTCATCTGCACAGCCATCTACATCGGCAAACGCAACGCAGACCGACAAAGGACAAAAGGGCGATACGTCGATGAAGGGGCGAGGATGTGTCATGTAATTACCTGAGGTTTAAGGACCAAGATGGTTTGATTGAATAGTCCTGCATGGGCAAAACACTGAGGTAGTCATGAGATTATATATAGTTACCATTTTCACTTATCAAGATACATTTTAAGTTTGTACTGGCCAAAAGCTCAAATCGAATAATATGATTTGGTCAAGGGGTGTTACAAATGGTATCAGAGCCGACCTCGCGTGCTCATTTGAGTCATGTGTATGGGAAACACGGGTGCCAATACGAATCACTCAACGAGGCCATTGAGCCCTTAAGGGAGAAAGATTGTAACGATCTAAAGTTTACGAACCAAGATGTTTGATTGAATAGTCTCACATGGACAAAATACGAAGGTGGTTCATTGGCTTATATGCAGCTATCCTCTTCACCTATCAAGGTACATTTTAAATTCATGTGGACTAAAATCCAAGCGAATAATATTTTGATTGGGACATGAGGGTTACATGCTACCTTTGCCATGGCACCCTCATGGTGTTTCCGTCAGCTGACTTAACATACATTACAAGAAAATTAGGATTTCCAACGGACAATTTTCGAAGGATAGAAATCTCTCGCAATTTACGACAGATACTAATCCGTTAGAATTTTCGACGGTTGGGGTCGTCAAAAATTAAAGTAATAAATTATGAAATCTATTATATGATTTTATTTTTTGACGATTCGGACCATCGGTATTTTCGATGGATTCCTATCCGTAAAAAATTTTGACGGTCGGCCCGTTGGTAATTTAAAAAATAATTGAATATTATATAATATATAAAATTATTTCATATATAATATAATTATTATTTTATTATTATAATTATCGACGGGTCCAGACCGTCGAAAGTTCCAATGGATTTCTGACGGAACGATATTCGTCGGTAATTAGAAAAATAATTTAATATTATATAATATATAAAATCATATAATATATAATATGATTAGTATTTTATTATTACAATTATTGACAGTTCAGATCGTCAGTAATTAGAAAAATTATTTAATATTATATAATATATAACATCATAAAATATATAATATAATTAATATTTTATTATTATAATTATGGATTGTTAGGACCGTTGAAAGTTCTAATGGTTTGGACTATCATTAATTAGAAAAATAATTAAATATTATAGTATACATATCATAATATATAATATTACTTACCAACGGGTCGAACCGTCGGTATTTCTGACGGACCCGACCCTCAATAATTCTAATTTCATTTTCGCTCACCCTTACCGCCAATTTTTCTAATTTAATATTATATATTTCTCCTCTCTCTCCTTCCCTCACCTCCTCTCATTCGCACTTCCTCTACCCGGCGGCTCTCTCCCCCTCCGGCAGCTCCCTCCTCTTTGGCTCGGCTCCCTCCTCTCCGATCTCCTTCTCTTCGGCTCCCTCTCCCTTTCTCTTGATCTCCCCCTTTGATCTGGCCGTAGCCGGCCTGATCAACCATCGGGCGACCTAGGCCGGCTGCCAGATGGGCTAATCTGGTCGCGGGCGGCCGAATTCGCTACGAGGCATTCGATCCGGTTGCCAAGGCAGCCAATTTTTTTAAAAAAATTTAAAAATATTGCCGATAGCCGCGGCTGTCGGAAACATATATAACCGTCGGAAGTAACAACCACTACTAGAAAAATGTTGATTACCGACGGTCCGAACCATCGGTAATCAGCCCGAAAACCGTCGGTAACGCAATTGCCGACGGTTTTTCAGTCGGAATCAATGCGTCGGAAAAACACTCATCGCAAATTGATTTGTGACGGTAGAAAAAAATTCGTCGGAAATATCGACGGTCAGAACCGTCGGAAAAAGTACCGCGGTTCGAACAACCACCGGAAAATGCCGGCGGTTCGAACCATCGAAGTTTTCGATGGTTGCAACCGCCGAAAAAGGACGGCGGTTCGAACCGTCGAAAGTTTTCGACGGTCGCAATTGTCAAAACTTTCAACGATCGTCGCAACCGTCGATCTTTCGGAGGTCGCAACCGTCGAAAAGAAGTTTTTAAATATAAAAAAATTAGCAGCTGATCCGGCCGCTAGGGGCCGGATTCAGCCGCTGGGAGCCGGATCCGGACGCTGGGCGGGTCCGGATCCGGCCGCCAGCGGCGAGATCCGGCCGGAGAGAGAAAGAGAGAGAGAGACGCCGGTGCGGGAGATGGTCGCCGGTGCGGGAGAGGGTCGCCGGCGTGGGAGGGTCACCGGCGTCCGGTGCGGGAGAGGGTCGTCGGCGCAGGCCGGGAGAGGGAGAGAGAGAGAGAGAGGAGAGGAGGGAGAGAGAAATGAGAGGAATGATATATAAGGGTAAAAGATGAGAGAAAGCGGAAAAAGAAAAAAAAAGCGGGATAACAAAATTTTAATTACCGACGGCTTCGACCGTCGGAAATGTAAATATTAACTATTTTTAAAATTACCGACAGTTGTGACCGTCGAAAATATATTTAGTTATATATAATATTTATTTTTTATTGTACCGACGGTTCAAACCGTCGGTAAACGTTACTGACGGTTGAAACCGTTAGTAATTGCGACGATTTGGGCCGTCGCTAGATATATTAATAAAATACTTATCATACGATATTATTATACATTTACCGACGGTTACGACCGTCGAAAATTACGTCGGATTTTACGACGGATGGATATCCGTCGGAAATATCGACGTTCCTAATCATCGAAAAATTAAATAATAATATAAAAAATACATAATTTAATTTTTTTCATTTCCGACGGTCGTAACCGTCGGAAAATCTTTCGAAAAAACTATATAATAATATAACAAAATACATAATTTATTTTTTCATTTTTGATGGTCCGTCGGAAATTGCGACGGATGAATATCCGTCAAAAATATCGACGTTCTTAATCGTCGAAAAATTAAATAATAATGTAAATCACTTCCGACGGTCATAACCGTCGAAAAATCCGTCACAAATTGCGACGGATTTCGAACCGTCGGAAATTGCCCGTCGGAAATTCGCGATTTTCTTATAGTGAACGGCTATAGCCGTCGGAACTATCAACGGTTAGTGCCGTCAAAATGTTCTCGATAGGAAACTTCCGATGGCTTTGACCGTCAGAACTTCCGATGGCTTTTTCTTGGCCATCAGAAATCCTTTGCGATGAGTGTATTTCGGATGACGACCTTCCGTCGGAAATCATGATTACTCTGCAAAGTTTTTTTTAAGATCATATTTTTTAAGTGAAAGTTAATTATATTTATATATTTTTGTAGATAGTAATTTGCTAGGTTAAAGTAATTTTTTCAAAAAAAAAGTTTTATTATTGTTACTATTATTACAATTATGTTTCCTTTTCTTAAGAAAAATAATTTTAATTTATTTCGACTCATAGCAGTAATTTCTACGCTTAGCATCTAGGTCGAACGAATTGGACGTTTAATGTAAATTATAGTGACTAGAGTAGGCTCAAGGGAAAGGCTGCTAAAGTCGTGATTAATTTGAGGTCCCGTAATTTTAATTATTGCTTCAATTATTTTTATATTGAAAAAAAGATAATTCATTATAAAAACAATATGTATTTTCCACCAATAAAAATGGGATATTTCACTATAATTTATCTTAATTTTTATTAGTGGTGTTAACCATAGCCACTAATAATATTGATTGGTTACAAAACTTTTATTAGAATGTAAAAATACTATTTTACTTTTTTTATATCATATGTTATATTTTCTTTTCAAATGTACTCTATAAGTTGATAGAGTTGATTTATAAAATATGATAGTGAATTTCTGATCATCCCTAAAGATTTTAATCCTATTTATTGTGGCATTCTTACCTTTTGAGGTCTGGAACGGTAAATGTTTCATAATTCTAATCAACTCTACAAATTGATAAGAGTGAGTTTATATAATATGGTATTGTGGCATTCCTGATAAAAGAAATATCTGAATTCAATTCTACGTTAATATCATTTTATAGTCCATTAAGTGAGATTAAAAATAAAGAAAAAAAAACGATTCGTCCGTACGTATGCCCTTCGCCCCACACAAGGATATACAAGGTGATTTATATCTGTGCTTTATTTTGTTGTTCGCTTAGGATGCATCTTAAATTAAAAGTGTAAAATCATATACTCTTTGGAGACTTCAAAATTTGACCTATGATTAGATTGGAGCTTGAAGGTTGAGAGATGTATTCTGTCTACCAATGGACAAACAGACAAACACATTATTCCTTACAGTGTTTTCTGAGATCCGGACGTATTGTTCGGCCTGGGGCTGGTAGGTTCAACATGAACCCACTTGGCATGAAAATATATTTTTTGAAAGAATCATGATTGAACAATTTGAACCAGATAAAACCGATTAGAGGTTAATGAGTACGTAGAGCAAAATGTAGAGCATTTATTTTTTATTATTTAAGTAATTTTATAATTATAATTTATTATTAGTTTAAACATATATTTTTTAGATGAAGTAATATATATTTATTGAGATGATTTGATAATAAAAAAGTATCATCTAAGTTTAAATAAGTTATAATAATTGAATTAATTATATTTATTAAAACAGTTTGATCATGACAATCAAATAATCTGATGGTCATGATCTTAATTACATTTACTATTTAACATATAATTTAAATTAATATATATTTATTTTATTAATATAAAAGTAAAATGAGTGCTCTACACTCGTTCTACATTCTCTGCATATACATTTTTCTCAAACGATTAGAGGTTAATGAGTATGTAGAGCAACTAGCCCTACACATTAGTGTAGTGCATTTATTTTTTATTATTTAAGTAATATCATAATTATAATTTATAATTAGTTTAATCATATACTTCTTAAATGAAGTAATATATATTTATTGAGATGATTTGATAATAAAAAAACAGGAATTTTCATTAAAAAAATGATGAAGAACATTATATGAGAAAGTATAAAAGAAGGAAAATATAATAAGAAAATAAAGGTGGAAGAGTAGAAAGTATAAGAAATTATCAAATAAGATAAAGTATGGAGCGTGAATTAGAAAAAGGAAATTAAAATTGAAATTTATGAATAGAAGAACGGGAAAAAGAGAAAGAAAATAATAAAACGAAAAAAAATATTCACAAAAGTTTATAACAGAAAAATGGTTAAGATTAATGATCATAATGAATACATATTTACAAATAGTAAATTTTTTTGTTAAAATTAGAATAAAATATATATTTTAAATTTTTTATTCGTCAGAGGACCTTGGACTATGAGAGGGCTAGGGACGGACCGATGTCCCCCACTTCCCAACTTTTTGACATACACTAATGGGAATAATGGGTGTCCCCTCATCTGAAATGGGGGACATTCCTCCCATTTCAAGGCGTCCATCCGATCCAGATCGGACGGATGCCGATCAAAAATAAATTTTTTTAAAATGAATCGGCGATCTTACTCAGTTCATGGCGAAAAAATTGACCAGATCGTGCGAGCCCGATTCAGCCGTGGAGGGCGAGTACAAAAGGACGGGGCAAAAAAAATTTCCCCCTTTTTGCTCGTGCTCTCTCTCTCAACTCTCTCGCTCTCACCTCTCCGTGCGGCGAACTCGGCCCGCCACCGATGAGATCCACCGACGTCTGTCCACGACCATCAAACATAGGGAATCGCGACCCTCGAACATCCTCCACTGACCAGACTCATCGTCGACCTCTCCGCGCCTAGATCCGCCTCACCCCGGCCAGATCTGCACGCAACATCGACCTCCGGCCAAATCTGCGGGCAACGACAACCCTCCAACGGCGACCCCCTCATGGACCTCGAGCACGCCGACCTCGTGCAGCGGCGACTCCCCACACGGACCTCGAGCACGCCGAGCACCGCCGACCTCATGCCGCTGACACCTTCGCCGACCTCGAGCATGCCGAGCGCCGGCGGACCTCGCCGAGACCTCATTCGACCAGATCTGACTCTCGCCGGCCGGATCGGATCCATGACGACCTCGTCCGCCCTGACTTCACCCAAGAAGCCGTCGGCGCTCGCCGCCTCCAGGATCTCGCACGCTGCCCGCCCTGCGTCTCTCGCACGCCGCCCGCCCTGCCGCTATCGCACGCCGCCGAGCTCTAATTATCGTCCGCTGCCACTGCCGTCGCCATCGAGCTCGTCCGCCGCCTCCACCGCCACCGCCACTGCCGAGCTCTTTTGTGTTAATCCATGTTGTAAACTTGTCAAACTTTTGTTAATTCATGTTTGGATTTGTTGCACTTATGTGAATTCATGCTTGAATTTGTTGCACTTAGTTAATTCTTTTTCTCGCTCGTATGCGAATGAATGCCTCGGATGCCTCGGAATGTCAAATAGACGTACTTCCCTATCTCCTCTCTACATTCTCGCTTTCGGACATTTTGATTGCTCATCTCAAGCTTTAAACGATAAGAATGCTCATCTCAAGCTTTAAACGATAAGAATGCTCATCTCAAGCTTTAAACGATAAGAACATTTTGAATTTACCAAGTGCAATTAATGATAATGAACAAACTTTACAGCACGAAAGATTAACACTCATGCGTAATTAACATTACATAGCACATCCATTACATTACATTACAAATAAATTACATTACATTACATTTACAAAAATTTACAAAAGTGTAACTAATCACACTAATCACGCACAATTTTGATAATTCTGGACAGATGGATCACGACGGTGGGGTCCGATCTCTGGTGGCGAAGTCACGAGAGGAGAGGGGAGATCTCGTCGGCGGCGGCGTGGTCCTCAGCAAGGTCCTCGACGGGAGCGGCAGGGCGGGCGGGCGGGCGGCATCTCAACCGTTGATCCACTCTTCAATGGATATGATCAAAAGTGATTAAATCTCATAATTTAAAAATATTAATTATCTTAATCATTGATCAATGGATTAACGATTGAGATGCGCTCAACATCCTTACAAGCGGAAGATGCTTTTGTAGGTGTGTGTGTTTTATTATTGCCTAAATCAACATAGAAAATTACAAAATCTAAATAACCACTGCCTGATCGAGTTCATTAAGACGTACAACAATCAAGTCGATTACTTGCTTAGTTAGCTGTATATGTTTCCATCAAATGCATGACTTTCTACTTGCGACAGCATTCCAATGAACTGGACGGTTAATCATCAACTAGTGTAATGCCCGTGCGATGCACGGATATTGGAAAAAAATTTGATTTAAAATAAAATAAATAATTTTTTCTATGAAAAATAAAATATATTTATTTTTTTTATAAAACTGACAATAATAATAAAAAAATATTATTTATGTCTATACTATATTAAAAAAAGATAATATGAAAGGAGAGTTTGACACTTGGCATGAGATGTGCTAGCAAGTTTCTTAAAATATTAATTAAAGTTTTTAAAATAGTAAACACTTGTGATTATGAAAAATGATAATTATATAGTTTTATTATATATTCAATTATAATGACTGTATAACTTTTTCTATGCATACGGTTACATAGTAACTATAATTTGTAATAACATAATATAAAATCAATCTATATTGTAATCATAAAAAATATATAATAAAACTTTTGCATGAACCTACTTGTTGAAAAAATGCAATTATTAAAAAATAAAAAAAAATTATTATTTGTCATAGTATAATTATGTTAAAAATTAATTATTATATTTGGTTACAATATATCAATAATTATATAATAATATCATTCACATTTAAGGCAATAATTAGATATATAAATAGATTTACAGTTCAGCATTAATTTACACTCGCGTTTTCCATATATTATGTGAAATGAAATTCATTTTAAACTTTATACTAAGTTCTTTATATTCTGTAAAATCCCAAATTTAAAAATAATAAAAAACTATGAGAGGAAGAATAGTCCCTTTGAATCACTCATCTATAAAAGTTTTGTCCCAGTTTTATTCATATAAAGATAAAACAATAATTTACTATGCTACATGCATTCCATACAATGAAACTATTTATACTTCAAAATTATTTGGAATTGCATAATAAAGAATATATTTCTTCTCTTTTTGTCTTGGCATTCTCTATAAAATTGAGATATTAATTTTCTTTTATTGGTTAATCCATCACGCTGTCATATAATCGATTAAGAAATAATTCCATGACATGACTTAATAGTTAGAACAAAAAAAAGGGTTGGATTAGAAAATATATATAGTTCTTATGATGAAAAATTAAATTAAATAATTAAATACGATTAATTCTTTGCTTAATTGGCTCATCTTTCTCTTTCTCTTCTATTAAGAGTTTTACATCATAAAGAAAAGAAATATTTAATGTAAATCCTTTTATACGTGCTATGCTAAATATCTTGAATTTAGCATTATTGACTGAAATAAAATTTTGAAGAATTAGCTGAATGACTAATTGATTGTATTCACTTATGCATTCTCCTTTTATTTCTTATTTAACTATATGATATATATATATATTAAAAAACTTTCTCTATTACAAAGGATACCATTTTTAATATTAAAAATAGATTTTTCTTTCAAATTTGAAACTTAAATATCTAATTAGTTTCTAAAAAATGATTTATCAATAAATTATTAAAATTACAATATTCCTTAAATAGTGTAAAACAAAAGAGGAAAATTTTCAATAATAATAATGTATTAGACTTTTCAACAAAATACCGTTATGTACATTTTAGATGAAGTGACTCTTATAGAATAACTTACATTTCAATCAAATTTATAACTGATAATAAATTTCTAACAATTCAAATCTAAGATTATTATTTTTATCAAAATATAATCTATGTCACTATCAATCTTGATATTAGACATAATTAGAGAAAGAATATGGGAAGGCATAATTCAATGTAAAATGATATAACCATAGATTTCCATCAATAATAACAAACAATAATATTTTTATGTAAGGATATCATTAACCATAAAAGAATTATATATATGATAGTGTAAGTGTGTGTCAAAACCAAATGAAAAATTGGCAATAAAGTGTTGGACTAATTACTTATGAATAAAAAAATTTCTAAAAGAGAAAGTCGTGTATCCTTACTCCAAAAACAATTTCATGCATACAAATAAATTATACATAGAAAATTAATTCATTATGATTTGAGAGTCTATGTAGGCAATCCATGTTTTATATTGTAATTAATCAAGTGCTAAAGGAAATACTCTGTAGAGCAAAAAAATTTATGGAATATGGTCACAAAAATTGGTCATAGATTAAATTTTATTTTTAATTTACTACATGACATATATATAAATATAATATAATCATTTTTAATTTTTTTTTCAATATGTAAGGACTACATTAATAAAAAGAATAAGGATCAGAAATAGAATATGAGTAAGATTATTTAATAATAGAATCTAATATGAGTAGATAAAACTAATATGAGCATAATATAATGAGATCTATACCTAAATAGTGGTGCAGGCTAACAATCTTCAACAGCATGGAATGGAGTATGTGAATCATGCACACGTAATCCTTATGATTTCTCTCCTTATTTATAGTGGAAAAAAAACAAAAGTCATTTGACCAGTTTTAGAAACTACTTTAGTAACTTGCTATGTTTAGTTTCTTAATTTTTTTCCTTTTAACTTTTTTTATGATTTGATCTTAAATCACAAATTGCTTCTACTTATTGTTCAAAATCAAATTTCATAAATATTATTTCCTTTTATTTTTTAAAATAATTTATTAGTGTCTCCCTACACACTTCACCGAAAAAAGGTGTTTTCTTATATAATGAAAAAACACAAATAAACTTAATAAATATCATTAAATAATTATTTCTAATAATTAAATGCCATGTTTATATTGGACGGTTATGGACATTTATTATCAACTATTCTAATAAAATTATATAATTATATATTTACTCATATCTTGTAACTAACTCTGATAATTAATGATTAAACAATATTTATAAATTATTATCCTGTAATAAGCATGTAAATCATTAAAAAATTATTCATCTTATCAATCAAAGTCTGAAATTCATAAAAGATTTAGTGTCTCCTTATATAATCAAAATAAACAAAAATAGAAGACATGTTAATAAAATATTATTAAACAATTAATTATTGATCATCGAATATTATTTTTGTATATTAGACGGTTTGGATCCACTATTGTAATAATATTATATAATTATTTAGTTACTCATATTTAGTAACCAACTTTGATAATTAATTATTAAAAAATAATTATAAACTAATATCCTATGAGCAAGTATATCAATATTTTAATTGATTACAAATATTAAGCAGTGGACACGTAGCACTTCACAAATGTGTCAAATGTCATTCTCCCCTTGAAAGTACTTTCTTTAATATAATAAGATAGATTCTAAAAATAACTGTCAAGTAAATATTTTTTCATAAATAAGTTTGTAAATAATATGCAGATATAAATTAATTTTCAATTAATTATAAATTCTTAAGGACACTTGGCAAAATTAGTTATGGTATATTAATATTTTGTTGGTGCATTTGTCATATAATGGTTAAACAAAAGTCGGCTTAATACCATATAATAGCGGATGCCACCTTAAGATGAAAAGATCTAAAATAATTTTATAAAATATTAACATTTATCCAAAATCAACCTGCTAATTAAAATGAGTCAACTCTTTTCTATATGTTATTAATAAATTTTATGAAATATGAACAAAAACTTGAAATATAATAAAAAAATTATAGTAACAGAAATGACAACAAAGATCAATTAAATAGAATATATAAATTGATAGAAAATGATAAAATTGACAATTATCAATTTTTCTAAAGTAAATGATTCCATAAATAATAAAACGTGATAGTTTAAAACAATGTAAGCAAATCTAAATATGTATATGTTTGCTGTCTTCTTTGTGACAAAGTCACTCTCTTTTCTTAGTCATCTAGAATAAATGAATCAATATATTCTAAAAATAAAAATAAAAATATGAAATTATTATATAAAAGATAACTAATTGCAATAAAATTACAAGGGAAGAGAGAGAGAGAGAGAGAGAGAGAGAGAGAGAGAGAGAGAGAATGAATTGGCATGAAGTGAGGCAACTAATTGAGAGAGAGAATGAATGGCATGAAGGTTGGTTTCCTCCTCACTATTTATAAAGTGTCAAATGGAGACCGTTGCTAAACAGAACAACCAAATATTGATGAAATTTCAAAAATAATATTTAGCCTAAATGTATAATAATTATCTCAATATATCTTACCACTAACTGATCGGTTATAACTATATCCAGGTGTTAAAAATCACTATTAACAATTGAATTTGCATTCAAAATGATTTTATGAGGTGAATTGGTAGACCTTTATTCTTGTGCTAATGTAATTAGAAAAATATTTATCATCTTATCTTAACTATTTTAAATATTTTTTTACAACTTTCATTTAATTATTAGGTGATTATTTAAATTTAAGTATTTTAAATTATTTAAATTTATTTGTAATTTGAATTTTACTATATATTTTAAACTAATTTGAGAAATAATCCTCAAATATTAAGTGATTATATATAATTATAGTTTTTAAGATATCATTAATTTACTTTTAAATAACATATAAAAATAACATTTGAATTAACATTCTTTGCGAAACTTATTTACTTTTATAAAAGTTATGTTATCCGTTATGAATTGTTCTCAACCACTAATTCAATAACTAATAATTTGTTTATTTATTTTTAACTTATTTGATGTCTATAGTATTTACGTGAGTATACTTTTTTATTAATTAGTTATGACTTTATCACAATAAATACTTAATTATCATTTAAAATAATAATTTAATATTAGTTTCTTTAATTATCATATTTTATAACAATAATTTAAAATAATTATCATATTTTATAACTATAATCTATAATAACTTAATATTAGTTTCTATAATTTAAAATAATTACTATTTCTAAGAACACTTGTCAACTCATATTGATGCCAAGTGTCATTCTCTTCTTCAAAGTACTCTATCTTTAATATAATATAGATTAGTAACTGTAAAATTGTTGCACAATTATTAATAGCAGGAGATGCCATATCGCTATAAATAAGACACTTGAACATATGACATTTATCCTTCTATGTTGTCATCATGGCTTTGATTTCTACATTAATCATAGTTTTGTGTACAACTTATCATCTTTTTTTTTTATTGTGGTTTTCTAACCTTTTGAGGTCAGGAATAGCGCAATTCATATGTGTAATTAACTCTACAGAGTATAAAAATGGATTGTGACATTCCTGACTTCAAAAGATTTGAATTCGACATCATTGTTACTTGTTGCTAGATCTTGCCTGTGTCTAATTGTGGCATTCTAATCTTTTGAGGTCAGGAAATGCGTAATCTTTTTGTAATTAAATTAACTCTATTTAATTGATAGAGTTGATTTATTCAGTAGGATTGTGAATTTCTGATCTCAAACGATTTGAGTCCTACATCAATCTTAGTTTTGGACATGATTTGTCTGCATGAATCTTTGACGATCAGATCAGGCACTGCACTATCTTTCTCAAAACTAATGGACTCTACAAATTTTAAAAGAGTTAATTTATAAGGTGGGGTTGTGACATCCCAACTACGAGAGGATTTGAATTCTAGTCAATCTATTTTTGGTTAAAATTACCTATCATTGTGGCATTTTAACTTTTAGGATAAGAAATCTCTGCAATCCTTACCATGTGTACTTTACTCTATCATTTACTTGGCAGAATTTAGTTTAGTTTAGGATTGTGATCTTTTGGTACCAAATAGATTTGGATTCTACGCCACTTCAATAAACCCTTTGAATTTGAAGTAAGTGTTTTTTTTTTCTTCGCTACATCTATCTAGCTTTCGTCTTTGAGATTTTAATTTCATTTTTTCTTATTTTTTTTTTTTTCCGATAGCCATGTATTCCTGATTGTTTTAGTTGTTTAACTTTTTTTTTTTGAGGAATCGAATTACAAAATATCGTAAAATGCTTGTGAACATTTTTCCAGTTCTTTTTGCAAATCAGATAATCATTTTTGGATGAACAGTTTGAATTTAATTTCAATGACGGTAGTATTCATCACTTTAAGCAGTTATATATATATATATATATATATATATATATATATATATATATATATATATATATATAGAGAGAGAGAGAGAGAGAGAGAGAGAGAGAGAGAGCAATATGGGGTCTGAGAGAGAGCAATATGGGGTCTTGACGGTTTCAATTACGTAAACGAATTGAGCGGTTAATTTAGTAGTGAACACAAAAGATTGGGCGGTTAACTTTATTATTAACCGTAAAAAATTATTGTATGGATATTTAATCATTTACTAATTAAAAAAGGATGTCTTTAATGTCACTCCAAAAATTTTATAACCTCTATTGTTTTTACTATCAACAGGTGCCAACCCCCCTTTTAATCTTCCATCTCATTTTTTTAAAGTTCTTATTATTTAATTTATAATTTTAAAATAAAAATTATCATACTCATATATTTTTTGATGAGTTTGTGTTTATCGTTAGCTCAAACTCAATAGGCAAATGATCGATATTAAATATTTTCAAATGTGGAATATAGAAATAATTAAAAATATAAAGTAAATCTACCTTAGTATTATATTTTGATTAGCATTACTAAAAGAGGTAACGGATAAGTAGAACCTTAAAATAAGTATAGAAATATTACATAAGCTGAATAAAATATAGGCATCGTAATTAGAAATTGTAATAAAATACAGTAAAGGCTTTTCATGTTGATTATTCAAAAATAATAATTTAATTATTGTGGAAAGAAAAAGTGGACTCTTAGTCTTCTAGCTAGTATTATAAAAGGCAGATATTTTTATATTAATTATCATAAAAAATAATTCCAGATCAGGTGTTGAAATAAAGAGATAGGAGACTTTGGTTTTCTAGTATTATAAAAATGTAAGATAATTTTATGGATTTAATGTTTATCATACGTATGCATCCCCACCGTCCGATTAGATTGGACGGTGGGCGCTTAAGCGGAGCAACGGCGGCGGCGCACCGGCGGAAGGGGCCACTTCGGAGTCCTCGTCGACGAGGACGCCGACCTCGAGGGAGACGGCCGACGGGGAGGAAGAGAAGGAGGAGGAAGAGGAGGAGGCTGACGGGGGGATGCTGGTCGCGAGAGGACGGCGGGGATGTTGGCCGTAATCGATTGCCCTCGCCTCGTCACCGTCACTGGATCAGGAGAAAGAGGGAGATATCGAAGCGTCTCACACTGACCGTCGTCTCACCATTCGTGCCTCGCCGCTTGGATCCATCACAATCGGCCACCGTCGCCGGATCGGGGAGAAAGGGGAGAGATTGGATCGCCTCGTATCGTCTCCGTCGCGCCTCGTCGTCGCCGCTCGCGCCTCGCACTGACCGTCGTCTCGCCGCTTGGATCCCTCACAATCGGCCTCCGTCGTCGTCGCCGGATCGGGGAGAAAGGGGAGAGATTGGATCGGCTCGTATCGTCGCCGTCCCCGTCCGTGCCTCATCGTCCGTGCCTCGCCGCCATCGTCACCTCACCGCTCGTGTCTCGCCGTAACCATCATCCACCGTCGCTCCGCCTTAAGCGCCCACCGTCTAGGGAAGCAAGGACGGCAGCAACGCAGATCAGGGACGGACGATCGACGTCGAGCTTGCAGATCGGGGACGAACGGTGGTCGACGTCAAGCTCGCAGATCTGTTGCGGGGCGGCGATGGTCGGAGACGGGACGGCGGTCGGAGAAGAGAGGAGAGAGCGGAGGGGAGAGAGAAGAGAGAGTGGATGGGGAAGAGAGCAGAGAGAGGGGGTAGAGAAGAGAGGGAGGGCGCGCATCCGTCCGATCTAATCGGATGGATGAGAAGCATTTGATGCGTATGATAAACATTAAATTCTAATTTTATAGTGTAAAAAAGTAAGAATAATATGAGTAAACAAAAGGGGTGGCAAACAATTAATCTCTTTATCTTTAATCACTGTTCAACGGAACATGAAATGCGACTAGTAAGCTAAATCTATTAATCATCTTCGAAAATCGTTTGGATTAATTGTAATATATTATCTTTAAATAATTGAATTTTTGTTATTATAACGATCAACATATCTTTGCGTATCTGCGAACCAATGCGGACGTCCGCATGAGTGTGTTTATGCATATGCATGTATCTCATTATGCATGGGTGTAAGAAAACTTGGACCGAACCGAAAAAAAAAATTATTTGATTCAAAAAATAAAAAATTAGGAGATTATTCAGAGTAATTTTTAATAGAGCAAAATCGACCCGAACCTCATCTGAAAAAATCGAACTCATAGAGCCTACTTTTATTATTAATTTATATTTATATAATTAATTTAGATTCAATTATTTTATTATTAGTGTAATAATTTTTTATATAGCTTAATATATTCCTATCACATTATGAAATTTTAAATTAATAGTTCTAACATAGTATCCTATATTTAGTTACAAAATTAAATAAATTAGTATTAACTTTAATTTATTATATTTTTTGAAAATATTTTATTAAAATAGGAGTACAAAAAAATCACTCGAAGAAATTGATTGGTTAGAGAGTGTTTTTTTTTCTAAAGAGTTTTAGGATGATTTTTTATTGAAAAAATCGACTCAAAAAATAACGGATGATTTTTTAAATAAAAAAATCGATATGACCCTAACCACTTTCACCCCTACTCATAACAATGTATTTTTTTATTATTCATTGTATTATTGATATCTTTTTCTAAAAAAATTCTAAAATATTTATTATCTCTCCTATTTGTTTATGTCAATAATCTAAGCTCTTTTCTCATTAAAAATAAACAATTCAAGCTAGCTAATTTACGAAATATTATTCTATGACAAGTAATGTATTTTCTCCATCTTATGTCTTTCAACGTAATATCGTCTCCTAGGATTTCAATTATATAAACATGTGATTCGTAATTAATTTTGCAAAACAATATGAATAAAATATTGATGACACACTTCTCAATAACAATCAATATAAATAAAATATTTAAAATTTATTTTTGTTATTATTGAAGCATGATCCATGGGCCTCTTATCCAGTAATGAGTGGATTCAATTTATTTTACACGTTCCCCTTATAAATCATTCTATCTTTTCATTTGATAAAACTCAAATGTGTGACTATTTATATTGATATTAATATGGGTTAAATATTTGTGCTACCATGGTCATCTATTAATCAATGTTGAATTTGTCTTATTGATTAATTTCTTTAATTCATCATTCATCATGAATTTAAGGATGATCGATTGATGTGTGATGATATTATTTATCATAAGGGGTAGCACAATCACAACGTTTGTGCTACCAATTTTAAAGGATAGCATTATTAGACATCTATTAATCAATGTTGAATTTATAACTTATGGAGCATCTATCAATTAATATTTTTTTAATCCACCGTTCATCGGTTTAATATTTGTGCTATCACTTTTAAGAGATAGCATCATCAAACATCGTTGTATTTTTTTATGAATGATGAATTTATTATTAAATATTTTTTAATCCATTATTTATCATGAATCTAAAGGTGAACAATGGAATAATAAAAAAGGGTAACACAATCATATTTTTCTTTTCATCTTTTATATGTATTGTTTCTCTCTCCATTATTTAGAGCATTATTTAACTTATTAATGACGCATTTATTCTCTCCACTATTATTATCATTAATCACATTGAAAAATGCATTTTTATTTTATTTTTGTGCCATACATATGTATATATTGTTAAATTTTATTCTTATTTATTAGCACATCTCATCTCTAATAAAATCACCCATATCCCCATTTCATATTTATTTCTACCTATTTTTTATAAATAAATCTTCTTTTATCAATTAAGATTACTCTCACTTTTGTAATAATAATAATAATAATAATAATAATAATAATAATAATAATAATAATAATATTATTATTATTATTATTATTATTATTATTATTATTATTATTATTATTATTATATTCTCCTTTCCCTAATCCTATTTATTTTTTCAGATCATTTTTTTATTTTCACCACCTCTTTTAATTACCATCATTAAGATTTAATTATCTTCTTTCAGTTACCAAAATTATAAATTACCTTTAAAACTTTACCATTTTCTTGCCATCACTATAAAATAATTCCTTTTAAATTTTACCAAAATTATATTCCTTTTGATTTATTGACTGATTAATTTATATTCATTCTAAAGAATATTTCTTTATTTATCTTTAAGCATTATTGTATTCTTTGATAGCAATTTTTTTTAAAAAAATATCATTCATGTACAAAAGCGAACATTGTTATAGTATATTATTTATTAATTCTTGAATAATAGCTTTCAACCTGAGCTATTTTATTAGATTCTTATAAGAGTGTTCCATGCAGGTTAATTTCCAGATAATTAGAATACTGGTGAAACAAATATAATATTTGATAATATGTATCATGAAATTTAGATAGATATGAAATATAACTAACAAATCAATATCTAAAACTTATATGAGAATATTATTTTCTATGAACAGAGAAAAATAAATGGAATACAAAGAGAATTAGATAAATTAATAAATTATTTTAAATTTATAAATCATATTTTTATGTAATATGAAAATATATCAAACTAACTTTTACTTATTTTATAAACATACAATTTATCTACTCACACTAGTTACCTTTAAAACTTTACCATTTTCTTGCCATCACTATAACACCACCTCTTCTAATTACTATCACTAAGATTTAATTATTTTTTCCGGTTACCAAAACTATAAAATTACTATTAATTAACTGTAAAGGTTCCATCGGAACAATTATTTATTTCAAGGTACCTCGTCTCTTTGTTTGTTAAAAAACTCACTTACCCTGCGTAAAAGTACTATTGGTATTGGTACACTGTTGAATCGAAATTCTCTATCCGTAGAGTACATTGAATGTACAGAAATGGCTATAACAGAGTGATGGTCTACGGTTCGAGTTCGTATAGCCCTAATATTAATATATATTATTTTTATTGTATAAAATTACTAAAATTACTATAATTATATACTATTAATTTTCAGTTACGAAAGCACTTTCCTCCTAAATAGATTTAGCTTTGGGTTAACCACCTTCCATTTACTGCTAGCACACAAATAAAAAGAGTTTAAAACAAAATAAATGAACTAAGCAGAGATCGAACACAGGCGTCGTCTATGCTTACTCATAAGGGCAGACGGAAGGCTCAAAGAAATGGAATCCGAGGAGCAGAAGACAATGAAGGTAGAGGAGGACAAGGCCGGGGGAAGGGCAGCACTAGTGTGTCAGAACAGGCGGTGCCGCGGTGTTCATCCGGCTGCCACAGCAGCTGCTGCACCATGTACATGGCCATGCCGAACACGTGGAGAACCAGTGTCACGGCCTACGTCGGATTGGCTGTCGCATTGCATTGGAAAGGGTCGCCGACCACCCGCGCATAGCATTCGCTCAGGTCGGCTCTCCCCTCAAACCTCATTGCATAAGTCCCTAACTAGTTACTGTGGAACATTCTACATTTCCAAAAGACCATAATAGCCTCAAAAGAAAAATAACTTTGAGGGAAAAATGGACATCTGATTAATAAGTTAAAGTAGACCAAAATGATCCTAAAAGCATGATTAGTTAGAAGGCAAATCCGTCCTTTGAAAAAAGGTGCAAAAATTAGCCCTAAAACCTTCAAAACCTCACTCTTATTCTTTTTCCTTCCTCCATTTTGGCTGCAATCTCCCCTAAGTGCTCAAGAGAATTTTCAGTGGTGTTTTAAGTGCTCAAGAGGAAGAGGGGACAAGACAAGAGCTTGCTGGAGTGAACGAGTTTCGTTGGAGAGGAGGAAGAGCTAAAAAAGAAAGGAGAGAACCCTAAGAACGCTTAGGGCTCAAGGTATGTAATGGGTGAATCCACACGGTCTTCGACCTAATCACTCTTGTTAAACTTCTTGGATTGGATTCGTTTGGATTCGCTATGTTTCCATTGTTCGTTTTAAGGGTTTGAACGTATATGATTCGATTGAAATCATGATTCTTTTGTAGCTATTGTTTGTTGTTTTATGAATCTATAAATGCTAGAAAAATAGTAGGTATTCCAAGAAGGAATGACTATGTGATTTGGATTGTGAACGATGAACTGAAATGCTCGATTATATGATTTTGCGATATGAATCGATCGACCGGTTGGGATGAGCGGTGGACCAATTCATGAGTTTTCCATTGTGTATTCACTACTATTTTAATCGGATAAAGTATCGGGCGAACGGACCATAAGTTTCCCATTTCGTGATCGCTACTATTGTAATTAGATGAAGTATCGATCGACCAATCCAAGGGTTTTCATATGCGTGATTACTACTATTTTAATCGGACGAAGTATCAGTCGATCGACCTCGGAGTGGTTACATGTGTAACCGCTACCGTTCAAATCGAGTGAGACATCGGATCGACCAAATAGTTGACCGGCCCAAAAACGGTCGACCGATAATAGCTTAGTTATATATAAAATATTATTGTTATTATTCATCTAATAACTTTGATAATAGTTTAGTTCTTTCATTATTACCATTAACATAATATATGTGGATTTGACACCCACATTTTTTTTTGTAAAACCTCGCATATTATTTATTTTTCAAGCAACAAATTAACGAGGGACCGCATACATCTTATTCTTGCTACCAAACTTTGAATTTAAAAGATAACTTTTTTTATATCTTGAATATGAAAATAATTATATATAAAAAATATCAAATCATTTATGATCATGTTGGCGCCGCCCAAGTCTTTAGTAATAAATATTTATTTGTGCAAAGCGTTCATCAATTAATTAATAAAATTGATTATTAAGACAATCATATCAATATTTTTAATTAACTAATACTTTATTTACTTTATTTAGTAATAAATATATATTGAGTATTATAAAGATTACTAAGGTTCTTTATTCAGTATCCTAAAATAATATCTCAATTTAGCATATAAATTAAGTTTAGTAGTTATGACACATGACCGAATGCCGAATTATCCTTCCACTATATATATATATATATATATATATATATAATTAAATATTTTAAAATTGTGGTTAGTTCTATCTATTTTATTATTTAGTAACCGTTAAAGAATTGTTGGTCGGTTATTAATAGATAGAAGATTAGGAGATATCGAACACTATAAATAAGGCACTTGACATACGTGAAGTATTAACCACAGAACAAACTTTGCAACATTCTTTTCTCAGTCATGGAAGTTTACTATTCCATGGCTTTCGATTTCTACATTAACCATAGTTTTGTGTACAACTTCTCTCTCTCTCTCTCTCTCTCTCTCTCTCTCTTATTATTGTGGTTTTCAAATCTTTTGAGGTCAGGAATAGCGCAATCCATAAGTGTAATTAACTCTACAAATCGACAGTGTTGAGTATGAAAATGGATTGTGACATTCCGACTTCAAAAGATTTGAATTCGACATCATTGTTACTTGTTGGTAGATCTTGCCTATGTACCTAATTGTGGCATTCTAATCTTTTGAGGTCAGGAAATGCGGAATCTTTTTGTAATGAAATTAATTCTATTTAATTGATAGAGTTGATTCATTTAAGTAGGATTCTGGATTTCTGATCTCAAACGATTTGGGTCCTACATCAACCTTAGATATTAACTTTTTATACAGGAATCAAATTGCGAAACATCGTAAAATGCTTGTCAATATTTTTACCCGCAATTTAAGTTGTTTAATTTTTCTTGATCTTTTTGTCGGCTCAGATAAAATTTTCTAGATGAATAGCCTGAATTTAATTTCAATTACTGCAATATTCATCACTTTAATTATTTATATTAAATATTTTTTTCTAGATGAATAGGGTCTTGGCGCTTTCAATCATGTAAAGGAATTGAGCGGTTAATTAAGTAGTGAACATAAAAATTAAATGATTGGGCGTTTAAATTAACGATTAACCATAAAAAGTATTGGGTTGATAAATTATCATCTTTAATATCATCTCTCCAATTGAGTGACTCTTTTAATCGTCTATCTCTATATTTTTAAGTACTTATTATTTAGTTTATAATTTAAAATAAAGATTATGCAAAGTAAATATTTTTATATTAATTATCATTAGAAAATAGTTTTGGTGACAGTAGACCCTTGGTCTTCTAATATTATAAAAATGTAAGATAACTTTAGTGTTAGTGTAAAAAAAGTAAAGATAAAATGAGTAAAATATGAGGTACAATCAATTAATCTCTTTATATTTAATCATTGTTCAACGGAACATAAAATGAGACTAGTAAGGTCAAATCTATTAATCTTCTTCGAAAATCACTAGGATTAATTGTAATCCCTCTATCTTAAATAATTGAATTTTAATCTGTCAATCTTCGTGGAAAATCACTTGGCTTTGTAATTCCTCTACCTTAAAGAATTGAATTTTGATTATTGTAACAATCAACATTTCCTTATTGTATTATTGATAGTTTTGAAAAAAAAAATTACTCCAATATTTATTTATGTCAATAATCTAACATCTTTTCTCATTAAAAATTAACTCAAGCTGATTTACGAAAATATTATTCTATTACAAGTAATGTATTTTCTTCATGTTATGTCTTTCGACGATAAATCTTTATTAGGCTTTCAATTATATAAATATGTGATTCCTAATTATCTTTTCAAAAAAATGTTAAAGTAAAATAATATACGACGCATCAAAATATATAGCGAATAACTATTAGATATCAACGTAAGATCTTATGTGAATGTGTTAATTTCTGTATAGTATGTTCACAGGACTTACAGTTGTTAATCAGATCATGGAAGTAATATATGGTTTGAGAATAAAAAAATGTTGCCTGTAAAGTTTCGATAAATGTTATTCCATCATACGTTTATGCATCTTTGCCGGATGTAGAAACATATTTCGAGAAATAAAAAAATAGGCCACATCTTATTCGCCTACATGGCCTGTTTATGTTGTATTTTTTTCATCTTTTAAAAAAACTCCACTAGCATTTTTCTTACAACATACAATTATTTCCAAGCATGTCGATCATAGTTTAAAATGCTTTGTAATTATAAAATAAAATAATGATGTGTTTATATATTTTTTATAAAATTTTAACGCTACATTTAACATAGTTTTTTTTTCAACGTAAAAAATATTCTGTAGACTGTTTAGGTACCTTTCCAAGTACTTTAAAGGATGGACATCTTTATAAATATATATATATATATATATATATATATATATTATTGTAGGAAATTTAATAGAGGAATATTATGGTAAGATTAAGCTCACCCTCAAATATTTTAATCTTGCACCACAAAAAAATATGCAAAGAGCGACTCCACGATGAGTGACGGTGTTTTGACATTAAATTGTGACTAAAAATAATAATCATATATTAGCGTCGACATGACGACACTACTAGCATCACATGTCGACACTAGTCCGTCGTTATAATGACGTGAAATATTCCACTAGTTGAATCATTACGTTGTTAAATAATAAAGAATCTTGATACAAGCAAGAACATTGATACAACAAAGAATCTTGTTATTGCACATTATTGATACACATTACATTTTGTACTTATACACATTACATTGGATTACAACAATTCTACTATCCAAATCACAACAAAGAAAAAAAAAATTAGAACCCAAATCCATGATCCTTGCTTGGACAGCATCTGGCACGCCCTCAACACGAGCTCCCTGTTGGAGATCTCGCGCGGATGGTGTCGATGCCCCTGCTATAGAGGCACGGGCTCCTCATTGCAACTTGTAGGTGGTGCCGTCGAAGGCTGCGGGCGGCGGCAAGCCTGCGGGAGGAGATGGGACAAGAGGATTCGAGGACAGCAATAGCGGGACAAGAGGAGTGCGACGACGGGGGGTTTAACATTCATGGGCTTTGGTGAACGTGCTAGAAGCATTGGATTTCGACGAATATAATATATGAATATTATACTAATAACCTATTAATAATATAATAATTAATATAACACAATTTCATTTATTTAAAGATTTAATAATGATAAACAGAAATTGTCAACATATAAATATTAATAGGTTTATATTGATTTTTTTCATTTATAATTTATTGATAATACATGTTGCACTAATATATTTTATCTTAACGTTTTCTTTTTTATTTAAATTCTTATGCCCTTTGATAGTTTTTTTTTCAAATTTTAATACATATCTTTTTATTTTTATTTCTATTTAATCTTTTACATCTCATTCGTTCCCTCCTCTTTAGCTTTCCTTTTAACACTTTTTTAACTTTCCTATTTCATATTTTTTTTAAAAAAAAATTTGAATTTAAACTGCTTCGCCGATTATCTTGGTTCAATCGATTTTTTACCCATTCAAAGTTCAAAATAGTTTTGACATTAATAATAATGTCTTAAAGTTCATAAAATTTTGAAAAATAAATATAATTATTGTTGATAATTTGAATCACATACTTGTTATCATAAATTATTCTCTAAACTATTAGCAGAAAAATATCAAAAAAAAAAAAAGGAAGAAGAAAAGCATGAGCAAGATCGCTTCACATGAACATGACATTAAAAATGTATGACACACTCATCAGTCCCTTATTATAATATCACATATAATTTAATAAATAGTTATTATACTCTAATATGTGATTCCACACGATGTACAAATGACTAAGAATAAAATTAATTTATAAAAATATCTTTCATAGAAATTTATATTTTAATTTAAAATTATTTGTAATTATTTCGTTTGGGTGTGTTAGGCAATATAAAGGGATAATATAAGGAAAAGATAGTGTATCAAAGAAAGCTGCAAGAATACTGAGAATGATATAAGATAATGACATTATCAAATATCTTTGTAGATGGAATATTCACCTTCGCAATATAAAAGTGATCTAAAAGCAATCTATTTAAAGATAATCATATATTAAAAAGCAAAACATAATATTATTAGCATAAATACATGGAGTGCATGAGAAATTCAAATGTAGGGTGACTATATTTAAACTTTCTGTCTATGACCGAAAGAATGCAAAATCCAAATATTTTCACACCAAAATTAAAGCAAGATCCGTTATTCTAACCATAATATACAAATTAACATCAATAGTTACTTTATAGCTTAACGATAAGAGTTCCACTCTAATTCCAAATATCAAAGGATCTGATAAATAAATATATATATATATATATATATATAATCTTATTCTAAGTTTTTTAATTAATTTAGGAGTATTACAAAGATTACTAAGGTTCTTTACTTATTAATTTCTCGGTTTAGCAGATAAATTTGTTGGAGTTGGTGAATACTTCAGGGATCCTTGTTTCTCACACCGAGTTCGTTCACGTGAGCTTAGGGGAATCTGAGTATTACCGAATTAATAGTGTTGCTGGCATACGAACGAAAGGGGGGTTCGGAGGGCCCCGCTCTTCTAGACAAGTTTTGGGCTTTTGTTTAGCCGGCCCGTGTGATTCGGATTAGATTTTTTCTCTATTTTGTTCGGATTTTGAACCCGTTTGGAAGAGGTTATTTATAGCCTATTTTCATATGTAATTTGTGTGGCTGCTGAAAAACATAAATGATATAGTGGAACCTCTTTGCAGGACGTAGCCCTAATCCGAAGGATGAATCTGGATAATTCATATGTCTCATCTATTTTTTTTTGCAATCTCTCTACGATCTTCTCTCCCTGTTCTCGAATTTTCCCATCAAAATTAAGTTAATTAGTTATGACACGACCGAATGTCGAATTACTCTTTCTACTACATATATATAATTAAATATTTTTAAATTGTGGTTTATTTTATTTATTTTATTATTGTTCAATTGACAACTGAGCCTGTTCCAATTGTTGTCTCGACTGATGAGGCAGGACATACTCGCATATAGTGAAAAGTCAACGTTTATTTTTCTCATAATAAATTTGTTCTACTTCCTTAATCAACATAGCAAACTACAAGATCCAAATAAACACTGCCTGAGTTAATTAATTAAGATACGTACGTACAATGAAGCCGATCGTTTAATTGATTATAACTTTCTATTGGCGAAAACATTCGAACGAATTGGACGGTTAATAATCAATTCGTAACCGTAAAAAGAAATTGTTGGACGGTTATTAATAGCCAGATAGAAGATTAGGAGATATCAAACACTATAAATAAGGACTTGACGTACGTGAAGTATTAATCACAGAACAAACACTGCAACACTCTATTCTCGGTCGTGGAATTTTATCCTTCGAGATTACTATCCATGGTTTTCGATTTCTTCATCAATCATAGTGATATGTATAACTTATCATTTTTATTGTAGTTTTCTAACCTTTTGAGGTCAGGAAAAGCGCAATCCATACGTGTAATTAACTCTACAAATCGACAGTGTTGAGTACAAAAATGGATTGTGACATTCCGACTTCAAAAGATTTGAATCCGACATCATTGTTAATTGTTGGTAGACCTTGCCTATGTACCTAATTGTGGCATTCTAATCTTTTGAGGTCAGGAAATGCGGAATCTTTTTGTAATGAAATTAACTCTATTTAATTGATAGAGTTGATTCATTTAAGTAGGATTCTGGATTTCTGATCTCAAACGATTTGGGTCCTACATCAACCTTAGATATTAACTTTTTATACAGGAATCAAATTGCGAAATATCGTAAAATGCTTGTGAATATTTTTACCCGCAATTTAAGTTGTTTAATTTTTCAGGATCTTTTCGTCGACGTGGACAAATTTTCTAGATGTACAGCCTGAATTTAGATTCAATTATTGTAGTATTCATCACTTTAATTAGTTATATATTGCAATTCGGTTTCAACCATGTAAAGGAATTAGTTATGCATTGGACGGTTAAATGAATTATTAAGCAAAAAAAATTATTGCGTTGATAATTAATCATGTACTAATCATAAATAAAAAGGTGCCCTTATCATCACTTTCCAAATGAATGACCCTTTTAATCTTCTAACTCAATGTTTTTAAGTACTTATTATTTAATTTATAATTTAAAATAAAAGGCTATTGATGAGTTTGAGATTATCATTAATTCTAACATATTATAGATATTTGTTCAAATTCAATAAGCAAATGATAATAAATATTTTTAAAACTCGAAGGATACAACAATAATTTAAAATGTAAGTAAGTTTAACTTAGGATTCTCTTTTGATTAATAATTAAAAATTAATGTAATCAGTATTTTATATACACACACATAAAACCTTAAAATAAGTATAAAAAATTTAAATAAGCTGAATAAAATATAGCCATCGTAATTGAACAATTGTAGCAAAAAGAAAGGTGAAGGCTTTTCATGTTGATTATTTAAAATAATAATATGATTGTTGAGGAAAGAGAAAGAGGACTCTTGGTCTTCTAATATTATAAAAAGTAAATATTTTTATATTATTTATCATAAGAAAATGATTCTGGTGTTGAAAAAAAGAGATTGTATAATCTTGGTCTTTTAATATTATAAAAATGTAACATAACATTAGTGTGAAAAAGTGATGATAAAATTATGACTAAAATAAGACTGGCAATCAATTAAACTCATTGTTCAGGATAAAATGAGACTAGAAAGATAAAATATATTAATCTTCTTCGAAAATCACTTGGATTAATTGTAATCCCTCTACCTTTTGAATTTTGATTATTATAACAATTAACAAAACCCATGCGGACGTTGCATATGTGCATGTAGGTGTTGCATGATGCATGTGTGTGCACGACAGTGTGTATATGCATAATATGCACGTCTCTAGACAATGTATTTTCTTATTATCCATTGTATTATTGATATTTTTAAAAAGTTTTCCGTCCAATATTTCTTATCTGCTATTTGTTTTTTTTTCTGTTTATGTCAATAATGTAACCTCTTTTCTCATTAAAAAAATAATTCAAGCTAATTTGAGAAAAATTATTCTATGAGAATTAATGTATTTTCTTCATCTTATGTCTTCCAATGATAAATGTTTCTTAGGCTTTCAATTATATAAATATGTGATTCCTAATTAACTTTGCAAACAATATTAAAATAAAATAAAATATGACGCATCAAAATATATAGGGAATAATTATTAGATATCAACGCATAAAAAAGGTCCTATGTGAATGTGTTACCTTCTGTATAGTATGTTCACAAGACTCATAGTTGCTAATCAGATCATGGAAATAGCATATGGTTTGAGAATCAGAAGTGTTGCCTGTAAAGTTTCGGTGAATATTAGATCATCATATGTTTATGCATCTTTGCCGTAAACATATTTCAAAAAATAGAAAATGGGCCACATCCTATTAGGCTACACCCCCTTTTTAATTATACTTTTTTTCAACGTTCCAAAAACTCCCTAACATTTTGTTTACAACATACAATTATTTCCAAGCATGTTGATCACAGTTTAAAATACTTTGTAATTGTAGAATAAACTAAGGACATGTTTGAATATTTTATATTTTTTGTAAAATTTTAAAAGCTACATTTACCGTAATTTTTCCCAACGTGAAAATATTCTATATATGTTGTAACTAAAATAAAACACAATTGATTATTGGGATCATCCGGATGCAATAATATTTCGTTCTTTTATGGATTATTTCAACGTGTTCTTACTTGTTACCGTCCCCCTAATGTAATGCCTATTTATATTATGTTCAAAAGTTGCATCCTTTCAACCAACAATCACATCTATTTTTCAACATTCGCACCATTTGTTCAAAAGTTGCACCATTTCAATCAACAGTCACATCTGTGGTCATTAACGAACATCTCTCAATTTACCGATCTAGTCAATGATATTCAACACTCCCACTATTCGTGTAGTGTTAACTAGATATATTATTCTGAAGTTCACTATTCGTGAAATTTCGATCTTGACTCAAATTCCTGAATCCCATTAAACATGTGTTTAATATAATTGTGAAGTTCATTATATTTATTCATGAAACTTCCTTTCTGACTCAAATATTTTCAAGTTCCAATTCACCAACATGTTTAATGTTCATGTTACAATTCCTTTAGTAAAAGAATCAACTAACGTATCATTAATAAACATATAAGTTACGATCACTTTCCTCTTTTTCACTATATCTTGTATATAGTGATATTTGACCTTTATACATTTTCCTTTGGAACTATTTGCTTTATTGTTTATTAAGTTTATTGCAACTTGATTATTACAGTACACTGACAGTGGTCCAATGCAAAAATCGAGCCGAAGTTTCATAGAAAACATTTAATCCATACTCCATGAATGAGTGCCATACTACATATAATATATTTAGCTTCTTGTGTATCTCACTACACATCTTTATTTCTTGTTATCTCAAGAAACAGCTACACCACCTAGCATAAATAAGTGACCCGATTTGAATTTTCGATCATCAATATCTTAATCGATATCCGCATCCGAATAATCTATAGTCTCAAGTGTATCAACTTGTGTATGTCAATCTTAATTATACTTTTGCCTCTAAAAAATTTTGTTATTCCAGGATTATTTTAATCAGACTTACTGAATAAGTCAACATAAACGTACATAACATTGCATACATCAAGCTCTCATTTCTATGCATTGGAATTTTTGTCCTTTATTCAGGACATTAACCTTTTTATTAAGTCTTTCCCCAATTACAAGTGATGTATGTACTGAAATATTATTCTATATTCCAAAATCTGAATAATATCTTATTCAGATATTGTTAACGACTCAAACTCAATGTTCTTGAATTCTTACTCTGAGTTATTTAAATTTCAAGAACATAGCTCATACTACAAATGTCTTTCATTCCAAATTTCTTGCTCAACCTTTTATTTATTGTGTTGAGCCATGTGAAATCATTTTTTGGTGAGCAAAATGTTAGATTCAAAAAGCTGTATTATCACAAACTTGTTCTCACTATTCTGATGCACATTCAATAATCCAATTTGCTTACATCAAAATTGGATGTCCATCTCTGATATTTTAATATTATTGATATCATAATTTTCATTAGCCATATTATGACTTTTCTTTGTACACCTTATTCTCCAATTTTTTTCTCTTGAAAATCAGGCTATCGTATATTTATTTCTTCAATTCTCCATTGGGCAAGTCAATCCCATTGGAATAACTTCACAAAACACATATACGATCATTGCTAGGATCAACATTAACAATCCACACTTAGCTTCTAGAGAATATGTTATCTAAAAGTTAATTTCAGCTGACTGAGTATAACCTTTGGAAACACATTTCTTTTATTGAAATTTAATAGTACCATCAATTCGATATCATTTCATAAATACCCATTTGCACCTTATGTACTTTACCTACTTTTGGCAAGTCACATAGTACTCATTCACTATTAATTAATTGAGTCCACTTATATTCTCATATTAGTCACACGTGATTCCAGACTCACCAAAAGTACATCACTTCTGACATATGACATGTATAATCCTTTTATAAATATCATAGTGTAACACGAAAATCTCTCGCCCGTACGGAATCTAAACATGTGAGTTTCATCCTAGGCCTCTTGCTGCCGATTATACTCATGGATAGTATACAAGTTCATTCACTTCCTCCAAAGGTATAATTTTCTGTATAGTTTCATCTTCATCCTTGGACCAATGTCCAATATGTCTCCTTTAGAGTTAATTTTAATATCACAAAGGATAATCATCCTTTCATTCATGCACTTTTTCTTTATTTGAAAGATTACATCATGACTCTCATTTGGACAATTCTTTCTTGTAAAAGATCTATACCCTTCAGATATATTTAATTAGCATGCATGTCAACATCCTAAAGTCCAACTTCTCCCAAAGTTGACTCGGATTAATGCATGCAATTTTACATCCCCTATTCAGAGATAACCCAACTTGAACTTCTTGCCATTATTAGTTCATATGACATTAGTTATACGGACTTTGTGGAAATTCTTTGTATGTAGCTCTCTCTCAAAATAAATTTCATTTGAGAGTCATGAGTGAGATAACATACACATTATTACATTCATCAATATTTCTTTCCGTCATATTATTGTACTGTGGCACATGAAAGATATTAACAATATCTCTGCATATTAATGCAATAATTATTCATTCCCTAGAAATATTTTCTTCTCTTCTTGTTCGTACTTTCGAATTAGTATTCCTAATTCCTTTATCTTATTTGTCATGCCTCTCTTGTGCACTTCAAAAGCATAAGCTTTTCTTTCAAGAGATTGCGAAATTGACAAACGAAAAATCACAAATAATAATAAATGAATATAACATAATATTCTATCTTCTTATGTGTAACCACACTCAATATGGCCACAATTTATTAAATGAAACACTTAACAATTCTTTAGACCATATTTCCATTCGACAATTTCGAATTTGTTCCATTCTAAATAATATTTCAATGCAAAATTCTGCGCATAATATGTTAAGCATATGTCAAAGCAATATTCTGATGCAATATTCTTGCATCTGATATGTTAAGCATCAGATTCATTTTCACATTTGTTCAATTCTAATTTTTCGAGTGTGCAATCTCTTAACAGAGATAAAAGTAACACACATAATATTCAGAAATACATATTCATTTATTATTCATTTCACTGAAAGACAAAGTAGATAATCTTTAGAAACAATCCTTCCTATAACAAGATCTTTTTGTTCTTTCTTATAGATACACTTTCAAAATTAGATATCGACTCCAAAAGAACTTGCTCTGATACTAATATTGTAACTAAAATAAAATATAATTAATTATTGGGGATCATTCGGATGCAGCAATATTCCGTTCTTCTATGGACTATTTCTCTGTGTTCTTGCTTACTACTGTCTCACTAATGCCATGCCTATTTATATTATGTTCAAGGGTTGCACCCTTTCAACCAACAATCACATCTATTGTTCAAGAGTCGCACCCTTTGTTCAAGGGTTGCACCTTTCAACCAACAGTCACATATATATGGGATTAAATAACATGTAATTAACTATTGTACAATCAATATAAATTTGTATGATTGAGATTTAACTTTTATTTGTTTAAATATTAATTTGTTAAATTTCATCTCAATTATAAAATTGTTATTTAATTGTCCAAAATCGTTAAATACATATTGGTGGTAGAACTTTTGATTGGATATTATAAATACTATATATACATATTTGAGGAACTCGATAAATTATATAGTTGTAAGATATTTAATAATATTTGTAGACAGTTATTTCTTGAGAAAACGTGAGAAAGTAACTGATATGAATGCCACGGAAGGGGTACGGTTGAAAAATGATTGTTAAATTGGATAAAAAAATTATAATCTTTTCTATTCAAAACTTTTTTAATCAGTATAATTATTTCCAAAAAAATATTTATAAAGTAATGCATTGAGAAAAAATGCAGGGGCAGACCGAAAGCGTTTGGTCCTCTCAAAATTCTTATTTTCTGCATAGATTTATATAGAAAAATTGAAAAAAATTAAAACTATATCAATATTATATACATGTCCCCCTAAATTTTAGGCTGAGTTCGCTCCTGAAAAAATGTATTATCGATTATAAGCAGAAATTTCAATTCTTAGTCAAAACTTGGCAGGAATTGGAGGGCTGACGTTTTGAATATTGAGTTGGTAATATATATTTTATATATTGGTAATTAGACTCATTGTTACTACGAGGAAAACGTAGTCTACCCTCAAACCGAACTTGGCACATTAAAAAAATGCTAGTTTCAAGCCCAAAAAACTTATATTATCTTCATCCCTTAAACTAGTTTTACATCATTTTGTAAAATAATGCGATTTTAACTTCGAAGTAAAGTGAAAAAATTACTTTATTTTCTATACTTATTCATCAATAGAAAGTAAATTGACAATTATTATTATTATTATTATTATTATTATTATTATTATTATTATTATTATTATTATTATTATTATTATTATTATTATTATTATTATTATTATTATTATTAGCGAGAAATGTTCACGCGAAGTCGACGTTTACTGATGTATAATATTCCAAGAGAAGCATTGGGTGGTTAATTAATTAATTCGTAAACGTAAAAAATGTTGGACGGTTACTGATTAGTAGATATCATGCACTTCACTATAAATAAGACATCGAAAATGTGTTCTAGCATATGGACATTTTAGCTCTCTTAAAGCTATTGAAGAATTGGGGGAGTACTTCAATTCTACTTTTAGGTACAACTTAATTTTGTGACATTCTAACTTTTTGAGGTCAGGAATATTAGCGCAATTATTGTATAATATAATTAACTCTTACGGAGTTGATTTATAAAATATGATTGCGAATTTCTGATATCAAAAAATTAGGATTCTACATCAATCTTAATTAGGGAGAATTTGTCTGTACTTATTGTGGCATTCTTATCTTTTGAGACCAAGAATGCCAAAACCTTCATCAATCTGATCAACTCTACAAAATGATAGAGTGGATTTATAATGTGGGGATGTGGCATTACTGATTTCAAAAGATTTGGATTCTACATCATTATTACTTCACTATTGCTTTGCTAATTTAATTCTTGCCCAACAATCTTAATTCAAGAGTTCAGTTTGTATAAACTATATACACCGAACATTTTTTCAGTTTGTAAAAATCTTAATTCAAGTAGAACTGAATCGTCGATCTGCCTTGGCCTCTGAGTTTGCATATCTATCTATAAATTATATACACACATTATTGTTATTGAATATAACAATTAACAAAGCCCTACATATCGGAGGCACGAGTAAGATACCCAGAAGAAAATAACCTAATGAGCTATAAAAAATACTGTCCACAAATGTAAGGATGATAAATTTTGTTGATAATATTTTAAATATGAACTCAATTTCTAATTTTAGAAAAATCTTTATGTCAGTGAGACACTTAACTAAAGGGATGGTAAAGTTGTTCGTGGAGTCTTTCTAAACGATTTTAAAATTTATGTTTCCTATTTTAATACAAAATAGGAAACATAAATTTTAAAATATAATAATAATAATTATTATTATATTATTAATTAAATATAATAACTTTATTATTATTATTATTATTATTATTATATTCTATTTTATTTTATTTTTATTGTGGCATTATAGCCTTCGGCGGTGAGGCATTCAGCATTCTCGAATCGAATTGACTCTACAAATTTTGAATAATTAATTTATAAAATAACATGGAGATACTTGAGAAATTCCAACTAAAAGAATATTTTTAAGATATTATTTTATACTTTTAAAATATTTTATATTTTTCGAGATATTTTTTCACATTTTCTTCTGCGAGAGACGTGAGGGGACGTTGCTGTAGAAGGGGAGAGTGAGAGAGAGGGAGAGAGCATGGCAAGCATATGGGTCAGAACGAAAAGTGAGGACGGTTGAAAAAAAAAAGTAAAAAACGGTGGTGAAATTGGATAAATTTTTGACAATCTTTTTTAATTAAAATCAATGTCTTAAAAACCGGATCGGATTGACCGGTTCAACCGTGAATCGGCCGATGATCCGGTCCGATCAAAGTACAAAATTGGTTTTGATGTTGAACCGGAAAAACTGATTGAACCGGCCGATTGGATCAGACCGATTAAACCGGTTCAATTTAAATTTTGAAAAAAAGAATTAAAATAATGACAAAAATAGGAAAGTTAAAAAGGAAAAAAAGAAAGAAATAAAAAAAATGTAAGGAAGGAAGGAATATGACAGGTGTAACATTAAATAGGAATGAAAATAAAAAAAATAAGTATTTAAAATTGTTTAGTATTAAAATATAAAATTATTAAAAAACATAAATAAAGGAAATAAAAAGAAAAGTGTTAAAGAAAAAATAGAATAATTTAAGATAAACTTTATTAATATAGCACTTATATCATTAAATAATAGATATTAAATTAATAATAATCTATTTATATTTAAATGTTAATTATTATTATTTATCATTATTAAAACTTTTATCAAATTAAATTATGTTATATTAAATTTTAATATTATTAATAGGTTATAAGTATGATATTAATATACTACATCATATAACTTATATTATATACCTATAATTATTATAAATAATATTATTTTAATAAAATTTGGTTCAATCTAGTTGAACCCGATCGAACCGGTCCAACCGTGACCCGGTAAGGAATTTGGTCCGACCGCCGGTCCGGTTCTGAAAATATTGATTAAAACGTTATTTTTTTTATTTTCTAACCAGTATAATTATTTCCAAATAATATTTTTATAAATTAATACGTTGTTGAGAATAAAAAGTATTACGTTTCATTATATTGGTGCGATTGGAAGGAAATTCCTAATTAGCCCAACTCGATTATAAACAGAAATTTCAATTCTTAATCAGAAAATGAAGAACTAACATTTTGAATATTGGATTAAAAATGTGGACGACCCTCAAAACGAACTAGGTACATTAAAAAGATACTATTTTCAAGGCAAATAAACTTGTATACTAACTTCATCCCTTTGAACTAATTTTACATCATTTTTTAGAGGAAAAAAACTATACTTCGTTTAAAAATGAAAGAAATTTACTTTATTTTTTATATCAACTCGTCAATCACTTAAAAGAAAAAAAATTGATTTTCCGACGGCCAAATTTATCAAAAATTCCAAAAAAATCGTCGGAAAGAAATCGTTCGAAAAGTTCTCATCGCAAAGAATTTCTAATGAAAAGATTGATGAATTTCTAATGAAAAGATCGATCCGTCGGAACTTCCAACGGTTAGAACCATACACTACTAGAAAATTACCATTTTCCGACGGATAGAAATTCGTCGCAATTTGTGACGAATTTTACGACGAAAATGTTTGCGACAGATTTTTCGACGGTCACAACCGTCGGAAATAAAAATAATAAATTATATAATTTATTAATTTATTATTTTATTTTTTAATGATTAGGAACGTCGATATTTCCGGTGGATATCTATCCGTCGCAATTTCCGACGGATTTTTCGACGGTTACGATCGTCGAAAATGAAAAATAAATTATATAATTGTTATATTATTATTTTATTTTTCGATGCTTAGGCACGTCGATATTTTCGACGGATATCCATCCGTCGCAATTTTCGATGGTTACGATCGTCGAAAACAAAAAATAAATTATATAATTTTTTATATTATTATTTAATTTTTCGACGATTAGGAATGTCGATATTTCCGACGGATATTCATCCATCCCAAAATCTGCCGTAATTTTCGACGATCGTAACCGTCGGTAAATGTATAATAATATAATATGATGAGTATTTTATTAATATAATTATCGACAGTTCAAACCGTCATAATTTTTTATGGTTCCGACCGTCGGTAATAATTAGCAACTGTTCAAACCGTCGGTAAAATAAAAAATAAATATTATTTATAACTAAATATAGTATTTTATTTTTACAATTATATAATTTTCGACGGTCACAATCATCGGTAATTTTAAAAATAATTAGTATTTACTTTTTCGACGGCCAGAGTCGTCAGTAATTAAAATTTCGTTACTCCGCTTTTTTTCGTTTTTCCGCTTTCTCATCTTTCCACCTATATATATATAATACCCCTTTTTTCATCATCTCCTCTCTCTCTCCCTCTCCCTCTCCCGGCCGGCGAGCCATGACAGGACGTCAAGCGTCGACCGCCGGCATCTCTCTCTCAAGATCGGTCGTCGGCGTCTCTCTCCTGCCCGGACCGCCAGGGGGCCGGATCTCGTCGTTGGCGGCCGGATTCGACCGCTGGCGGCCGGCTCGATCGCCTGGCGGCCGGATCGGCCGCCTAGCTATCGGATCCAGCCGCGGGCGGCCGGATTCGGCCGTCGGCAACCGATCCCTGACGGATTCGGCCGCAGGCAGCTGGATTCAGCCGGATCTAGCCGTCGGCAATCGGATCGACCGCCTGGTGGCCGGATCCAGTCGCGGGCGGCGATGGCGGCCGGATCTCGGTAGCTGGCCGCTGGCCTTCCGATTGCCCGCTAGCGGCCGAATCTAGCCGCTGGCCTTCCAATTGTCCGCTGGCAGTCGAATCTGGCCGCCGGCTGGCTAATTTTTTTATTTTATCGATGACTGCCAAAATTTTCGACGAAGCAACTGCCGATATTTGCAGCCGTCCATGAAATCATCGAAAACTTCGACGGTCGTGACCATGGAAGTTTTGTCAGTTTCGTCGACTGTCACAAATATCGCCGGTCACGACCGCCGAATTTTCGACGGTTTCATCGACCGCCGCAAATATCGGCGGTCCGTCGGAAATCCGTCAAAATTTCTGGCGGTTCTTTTCTAACCCATCAGAACCTTCAACAGGAGATATCCGTCGGAACCCCCAACTTTTTTCCGACGAGTTCGTCCATTAGAAAAATTTTTAAAATATAAAAAAATTAAGCTGGTCAGAGCTTGAGTCGTCAGTCGTGGAAGGTCGCCGAAATTGAGAGGATGGCCCTCGCATCGCTGTGGGAGTGAGAGAGAGGGAGAGATGGAGAAGTAGAAAAAGAGAGAGAGGGAAAAGGAAAAGATAGAGTGAGATGGAGAGGGGAGATATAAGGAGAGAGAAAAATGAGTTGGTGAAGGTAGGGGGAATGAGATTATAAATACCGGCAGCTCGGTCCGTCGGAATTATTGATGAATTTTAAATTCATCGATAGTTTCAACGGATGTGACCATAAAAAATATTAATAATAAAATATTAAATATATGTTGATATTATATTTTATATATTTTTATTATTAATTTAGTTACCAATGGCCCGGTCCGTCGAAACTATCGATGGATTAAAATTCGTCGAAACTTCCCACCGACGAGACCATAAAAGATATTAATAATAAAATAATAAACATATGCTGATATTATATTATATGTAATTTTATTATTAATTTAATTACCGATGGCTCGGTCCATCGAAATTATCAACGGTTCTTCAATCTGATGATATTAAAATTAATAATAAAATATTAAATATATGTTTATATTATAATATATATATATCTTTATTATTAATTTAATTTACCAACAATCCGATTCGTCGAAACTATCGACAGATGGGACCAAGATAAATTATTGTCGGTATTTGGAAAGGATTTTTCTTTCCGTCGCAAATGCTATCAGAAATTGTGAAGAATGATTATTCGTCAAAAATTGTCCGTCAGAAATTTTCTTGTAGTGAATAAAAGTAAATTGGCAAAGCAAAAAAAAATTTATCGCATGCTTTATTTTTCATTATCGCAAATTTGTTATATTGTCTAATTAAACATATAGGAAACTACAATATTCAAATAAATAATTACTTAGATGTATATTCCATCAGTGTCGCATAGTAGTTTTCATTAAAATGAAATAATGATTTTCATTTTAGTTACACTCCTTACATATCAAATGACCAAATTTTATTTTTTTTAATTATACAATTACTCGATTTATCTTTTAAAACATACAAAATAAATGGGACTACCTCTCACCTCATCTTCATAATCCTATCTATTTTTTTTATTTTCTTACTTTTTAAAATTTTAAAATAGAACTAAATAAGGGTAGAATGGTGAATGTGAACTCGTCCACCTGCATGGTTATAAGACTATTGTTCCTTCTACTAAGAAGAATAAGAATGCTGCTTCCTCAACAGCACATCCAATCAGTAATTGCATTTCTTATCATGTCTTGTCAAGTTCTTATCAGTGTTTCCTATCATCTCTTTCAGCTGTTAGTGAACCTACTAATTATTCTCAAGCCTTGCTTGATCCTCGGTGGGTCGAGGCCATGAACTTAGAGCTAAAAGCATTGGAATCCAATGGCACATGGCAAATAGTCGATTTACCTCCTGGTAAACACCCTGTTGGCTGTCGATGGTTTATAAACTCAAACTAAAAGCTAATGGTGAAATAGAGCAGTTTAAAGCAAGACTTGTCGCCAAAGGATTCACACAAAAGGAGGGTATTGATTATACTGATACTTTTTCACCAGTGGCAAAGATTGTGACTATTAGATCTCTTCTTGCTATTGTAGCTCAAGCACATCTCCCTCTCTATCATTCCGATGTCGACAATGCCTTTCTTAATGGCACTTTAGATGAAGAGGTCTATATGGACTTGCCGCTTGGATATCACCAACGGAGGGAGACTGGATCAACTCGTAAAGTATGCAAGTTGGTGAAATTGCTTTATGGCCTAGAACAAGCATCCTGACCGTGGAATGTGAGATTCACTGATATTCTAATTTTAGCAGGTTCCAGCAAAGTCGCAATGATTATACACTATTCACCAAAGGAGATGATGCAGACTTTGTTGCACTTTTAGCATATGTGGATGACATATTGATTACTGACAATAATGAATCCTTAATTCATCAGGCTAAGTAGACTTTGCAGAATAATCTTCGAGTAAAAAACCTAGGAGATGCTAAGTTTTTTTCTTGGAATAGAGCTGCTCAAATCAGAAAAAAGAATTGTCTTAACACAACGAAAGTATGCCTTAGAGCTCCTCATAGACATCAGAATCAGTGGTGTCAAGGCTGCTATCACACCAATGGAACAAAATTTAAAGTTATCAACCTATGAGTATGATAGTCATTTCAAGAAGAAGAATTCAGATAGTGCCAAAGAATCAACTGATCCTCTTTATCCTAATCCAGAAGCGTTCCAACGATTGGTAGGAAGATTATTATACTTAACTCATACTCGACCAGACATAACCTTTCTTATACGACTTGTTAGTCAGTTTATGCATCAACCCAAATTTTCACACTTTGAAGCTGCAATGAGGATTGTGTGATATATTAAAAAAAGTCCAAGCAGAGGATTGTTTTTTCCATCGACTATGGATCATACAGTCACAGCATACTGTGATGCCGATTGGGGTTCTTGTATCTTCTCTCGGAAGAGTATTTCAGCCTTCTGCGTGAAGATAGGTGGCGCCTTGATTTCATGGAAGTCGAAGAAACAAGACAAGTTTCACGATCTTCAGCTGAAGCAGAGTTCAGAAGCATGGCACTTGTTGTTGCAGAAGTAATATGGATTCACAGATTACTAGCGGAGCTAAGGTTTACAGCTAGTACTCCAATTCAGATTTTCTCCGATAGTAAATCGGCAATACAAATTGCTGACACTTCTGTCTTTCACGAACGCACGAAGCACATCGATGTAGACTATTATTTTGTACGCGAAAGATATTTGAAGAAATTGATAAAGTTGTCTTATCTCTCAACTAAAGAACAGGTCGCAAATATTCTAACGAAGCCATTGAATCAGCACCAACACGAGTACTTAGCTAGCTAGTTGGGATTGATCTATTTATATCAACCTCAACTTGAGGGGGAGTGTGCAAATGATCAACATGTCGGTGATAGTTAATTAGCTACATCGCAAACTTATAAATAGAAGTATTCATATGATATAAATAGTTGTAAACTGAGAAAGATCCATTCATTCGAAAAGAAGACCATCAAGATTCCTTTTCTCCAATTCCTCTGTGATTACTTTCTTTCTCATTTTGCCTATTGGGTTTCTGTAATGAATTAGAATCCAGACGAGTTGAATGACACTAGAAGTTTGACAATATTCATATGCAACAACCAGAATTCTACATGTATATAATCATATATCGGCATTCAAAAGTAGGACTTGCCACCATGCATATATACATCTAATATCTGACTTTATATTTATTTAAGGTTATACATATTATATGAAATTCAAAAACACGTATCACTTTATCAAGCATTTGATAACACTTAATGCGCCAAAATAAATATCAAGTGAAATCCACGGTCACTGACCCAATTTTCGAGAAATATTTTTGGTCCAATTATAAATCAGAGGACCGGATCAAAGAATTAAAAAACTCGATGGGTTGTAGGTCCGAATCAGATAACGTATGAAAACTCGACTCAAGACCGGATCTGATTATAATAATATTATTTAAATAATTCTAATTATTTGATAATTTAATATTTTTTGTTCATTCTGAAGCGTTAATTTTTTTATTGTCTTTATATAATATTTTGGTAAGTTGATATTTATTTGGTTAAATTATTATTTAATTTTGTTTAATTATCTAGTTTTTATATTTCAATATTTTTTACCCAATTTCATTTCCCGCTTTGTTCTCATTTATCTAAGATCGACCCTGACCCGGACCTGATACCGATTAGGTAAACCTGGTCAAGGTGGATCCGAGTTTGGTTCCTAAAGTTGATATCTCTTCCTAATGTTGAAAATTGTTCAAATCAGATGAAACTTTGGCTCTACAAGACTGTCCAATGATTCTTTATGTTATAGTTAAAAAAAATCGTAAAAGAGTTATTTCACATTTTTGACCCCCTACTTTATACTTAAAAATGATCAAACATGTTAATGTATACTTTCCTAGTACTTTGTTACCATCAAGTTTTATATATGTTACTTCATATTTTTCATTTATCCTTTCTATTTTTACACCCTGTTTGCATTCAAGAACGAGAGAGGTAAAAGAAGAGAAAAAAAATCCTTTGAATAAAAGGAAATGGAGGAGAGATTCCCATCCAGATTTAATGGACCTCCCCTAGTGAAATGGAAAAGGGGGGGTCCACCTAGGTCAAAAATCATCTGATCTAACTCAGATGGATGCGATCGAAGCATGGTTCAGGCACTCGGTTCAACGACGGTTTAGCATTTGTTGGGGTGACGATTCAGTGCTTGGGCAAAATGTCCCCACATTCGTCGTCCTCCAAATCGTTCGCCGCCATTGCCCTCGACTTCACGGACTCACTCGACTCGAACTTGCCCCATTCCCCGCTGCCCACTCATCTTCCACTGCTCATCCTCCATGGGTCGTGATAACAGTAGGGTGATGAGTGAGTTCGAAGGTAACGGTGGTGAGGCCGAGGGTCGAAGGCGACGGTGATGATGGCGAGTTTGAGAGTCAACGGCGAGCGGCGAGGTCAAGGATGACAGCAAATGGACGAGTTTGAGGTCGACGGCAAGACGAGGTTGAACTAGATCTGTGCTCTAGATGCCTATACCCTAGATGTCAACAAAGATGTTTTCTGCCAGGAAGTCGTCGTCCTTACAATTCCTCACTGCTGTCTTGGGCGCTGTCGGCGAGGACGTTCCTCACAGCTTATCAGAATTGCTGACCTTGATAGTCATCACTCACCAGACGCCCCACAAATGAACAATTTGAGCTGTGATTTTTTCCCTTTTTGTCCCACCGGAATGAACCGGAGGGGCGGAGATATAGGGAGAGAGAAAAATGAGGTGGGGAAGTAGGTGAGAATGAGATTACAATTACCGACGGCTCGATTCATCGAAATTACTGACGAATTTTTAATTCATGGATAATTCCAACAGATATAACTGTCGAAAATATTAATAATAAAATATTAAATATATGTTGATATTATATTATATATTTTATTATTGATTTAGTTACCAACCGTCCGGTCTGTCGAAACTATCGAAACTATTGACGGATGGGACCGTAAAAAATATTAATAATAAAATATTAAACATATGCTCATATTATATTATATGTAGTTTTATTATTAATTTAATTATCGATAGTCTGGTCCGTCAAAATTACTGATAGTTCTTCAATTCGATGGTATTAAAATTAATAATAAAATATTAACTATATATTTATACTATATTATATATAAATTTATTATTAATTTAATTTATCGATGACCCGATTCGTTGAAACTACCGATGAATGGGACCATCAATAAATTATCGTTGGTATTTGGAAAGGATTTTTCTTTCTATCACAAATATTGTCGAAAATTGTGAAGGAAGCATATTCGTTGAAAATTGTCCATAAGAAATTCTTCTTGTAGTAAATAAAAGTAGTGGCAATCTTGTAGGATCACAAGGCACTAAGAGGGGGGGTGAATTGGTGTAAAATTAAAAATACCAATTTTACGAAACTCATTACAGAAACTTAAAATTGATTCGTTAATATTTAAATCAACACAAAAGCGATCATATCACATGCATAATAAAGTAGGAAAGAGAGGGAGAGACAAAGACAAACACAAGGTGCACGGTAATTTGTTGACGAGGTTCAACCACACCTTGACCTACGTTCTCGTTCTGACTTCTCATCTCGAGACCGTAGGAGATTCTACTAAGCACCCTTCCTTTATTCTAAATGGGACAAGGAAAAAACTCTTTACAACACACCATATTTTCTTCACTTCAAGAGGTAAGGCACACCTCTCCTTTTAGGAAGCTTATATTTTCTTTAGCCCGAGAGATAAGATAAAATCTCTTTTACACAGAAGCTCACACACAAATTTTTGAGCAAATGTTTCTCTCTTTTACAATATAAAACTCACAATAAAAGAAGAGAAAAAAAATAAAATATTTGTAACTCGGAGCTCAAATAGACTTCTCAAACGTTCTTTCCACTTTTCCATGAAAGTCTTTATTATTCCTGCACCTTTGGATCTTCTTTTATAACCTTCTTAATTCCATTTAGTCGGTGGGGCCAAAATATGATAGTTATAATGCATTCTGCGTGTTGACCAGTCAATCGTTCTACTCCACTGGTCGACCGGTACACTTTTTTTAAAAAATATGACCATTAGTGAATTCTAAACTGTCCGATCGACCAAACGATCAATCTATACCTTGATCGGAATAGTCTCGATATTTTGTTTGCTTGAATTAGGCATTTTCTGCACTAACCAATCAATCGGTATACTTGATCGATCGATTGGTATTCTAGTCTCCAAGTTGACCGTTCTGCACTATTTTAAGCATAACATTTTTCATAGTTATCCAAATAAGATGATTTTTTTATTTTATGAAAAGCTAACCGAAGTCTCTACAATTTTAATATTAATCATTTATCCAAAATCTAATGAGATCATAGTCAAATATTAATTCAAAGTTCAGTATACAAAATTGTCCATTCAAATAAAACATTTTAAACATTTACTCTTTTATACATAACTTTTCATACCAATATCCAAATGAGATGATGTTTGATTCTCTGAAAAGTTAACAACATTATCTGTAATTTTATATCAGTCTCTTGATCAAAATCTCATGATAGAATACTCAATTATAAAGTGCAAGTTTAGCACATAAAATAAATTTCAAATTTAACTTTTTGAGCTTTACTTAAACATAACATTTTATGTGGTTGTCCAAATGAGGTGATTTTTTATTCCCTACAAAGATATTAGAATTATCCGTAACTTTTATATTCATCCATTAATGTAAATCTCGTGAGAACATAAACAAATATTAATTAAAAGTTTAATGCATGAAGTAACTCATTTGTATTTAAACTTTTTTGGCATTTTAAATATAACTCTAGTCTTTCGAGGCTTGTATCATCAAAACATAATTATATAGGGCATAAAAACTTTACTCCAACAATCTCCCTTTTTTTATAAATATAAATAAAAAATATGAAAAGTATATGAGTTGGTAAAAATATTAAAATCAATTTTAATTTCCCTGTAACTAAACATTCATTACAATTATGAATATGCACATAAGTCTTAATTGTAAGACACTTTTCATATATATTTATATTCATGAGGTCCATAATAAATCAATGGTTATATATATTTCTCTTATATAAATTTTTCTTATGTTCTTATCATATTTCTCCTATATTTTTTTTCTATTTTGTTTCATCAAAAAATAGTTTGCACATGAATCATATAAGAAGCAATATGAGATACAATATGTAACTCCTCCTTAATCATGTCATCTTCCTAAATTTTTCATTCTCTCCACTTTTGTCATATAAGATACAATATGTAAAGTGTCATAAGGGAGATGAAAATAATTTTTATTTTTTTATTACATCTATAAGAATAATTTCATGTATAATATATGTGATAGGCAAAAATAACTTCCCCTAAAGTCATGACCGATTCATAAGAGTCACACATGAAATTAAATTGATATAGGGGTTATGAATAACACATCTTAAAAAATTGTATAAGGAATCAAAATATTGCATAAAACTTTGAAACAATAATGATATGTCAAATTTAAATTGAATTATATAAAATAATCAAGAATTTGACAATAAGAGCAACAAAGTTATATTCAAAGTGGGTGGATGAAATAATATTTCAAATTTTTGAACAAACTCCCTTTATCACTATGATCAATTTTCTTTCTCTTTCTCTTTTCCTTTAGTCCTTTATTTATTTCCTTTTCTTCCAAAGAAAATAATAATATTATGAATTATGGGTCATAGCTTAATTTTCATAACATAAAAATTTTAAGCTTAAAATATTTGTACTAAGATATGATAATAAAATGATTTTGCAAATCATGAAAATGTAAATTCATGATCATATGTCATATAATTGATACATTTCATGGTATGACATAAATATCTCAAATGTAAATATATTATTACACAAGTCAAAAAATCTTATATATATTTTCATTTGTTCAAGAGAGATATCATTTAAGTATCATTCCAAAGTTGATAGTTAAATGTATATAGGAATATTCAAATGATAAAAAGTTATGACCATATAAGTTTATGCACATTAATCTCATAGCATAAGATTTCATATGGTAAGACAAATAAATAAACATCGTAAATAGTATAAGTATTTCAAAAGTTTAACATATCAAAATATGCACCAAAGTTAATTTTTCAACAATCATAAGTTTATGCACAAATTATGATAACTAATAGACAAATATAAAACACAAATAGATGTGACACACAAATATATCCAATTTTTCATTTCTATAGTTAACATAATATGTTTATTCTAAAATTTGTGTTTGCACTCCTTCAAATTCATTTTTCTTTTTCTTCCTTTGTCACAATATATTCATAATATATATGTCTTTGAAATCATAAAAAATAATATTTAAATAAAATTTTGATTGAATCCAATTAAACTAATTAAACCATAAGGAGAGGGGCCTACAGTGATAGAGAAGGGGAGCGAGAGTCTATGTCAAGGCAAGGCATGTACCGTTGTAACAACGGTGGTGAAATTAGATAATTTTTTGTAATTAAAATGTTATTTTTTTTCTAACCACTATAATTCTTTTCCAAATAATATTTTACAAATTAATGCGTTGAGAGAAAGAAAGTATTACGATTCATTATACTTATGCTCTTAATCAGAAGTTAGGAATGGCTGGACTGGCATTTTGAATATTGGGTTTATATATTTTATATTGATTTGTCATTTTATATTGATAATATTGGGTTGATAAAAAAATGTTCTCGCGAAGTCGATGTTTTATTTTTCGTTATCGCAAATTTGTTCTATTGTCTAACTATATATATATATATATATATATATATATATATATATATATATATATATCATCAAACGAATGGCTTTCTACTGCGCGTGGGGAACGAATTGAGCGGTTAACAATTAATTAGTAACCATAAAAAAACCATTGAGCAGTTAATAAAGATGAACGGGGAAGAGATATCATACACTATAAATAAGGCATAAGACACATTGCTGCCATATCAAACTCTTGAACACCCCAAATTCTTTTACAGATCGTGATCTTCTGAATTAAGATTCCTGCCCTGTGGAAGGATTTCAATTATACACGAACTATTGCCTGTCATATGTAATGTGGCATTCTAATCTTTTGAGGTCAGGAATTGCACAATCCTTTTGAAATATATTTAACACTATACATTGGTAGTTAACTTTCAAAGAATGATTGCGAAATTTCGATCTCAAAAGATTTGGATCCTAATCTTAGTTATACGTGGAACTTTTCTACAAGTACTGTGGCATTTCAATCTTTTTGGGCAGAGTATGTCATAATCCTTGGTGGTTAATATAATTAACTCTACATTCTGATAGGGTTGATTTATAAAGTAGGATTGTGGAATCCTTGCCCAAAAAGATTTGGATCCTACAACAATTTTTTAGGTAAATCTTGACGGTCTTCAGTTAGTAATTACCTCTCCAAATTTAGTTGATTTCTGATGACAGACTCGAAAGATTTTGGAATCGACGTTACTTTAAAAATGTATGTACTTGAATGATGTTTTATTTTTCCATTTACTTTTGTGTCTGTAAGACATAATTCTATCTTTCTGATGCCACTGATGACGAGTACTCATGCAGTACATATTTTATCCTTATGAGTATTAACTAAAAATTTTAAAAGCCTCTTTTTGGTTACGTTGTTAGTAAATATAAGAGATTATGGCATTAACGGATGTGACTCAAATTGCATTATTTTTTATTTTGAATTTTTATGTTGTTTTCTTCAAATTGCCTTATTCATGCAAGTACGTTATGCAAAGTTGCATGTGAATAATTGAATTATTTCTTATTCATTGTAACGCAGACAAGTTTTAGCAGTCGGTGTCGTGGTATAGTTATCTTAATTGAACCTCGATTATTCTTCATTTTGTAGTACGTTTTCTCGTCTCACTTTCATGCACTCGTCATTTCAATTGGTTATGTATGAGTAATTACGGGATTGACTAAAGTAGTCCCTTTTAACCACTCCAATGCACAAAGAACTCGTAAAATAGCCATTGAAAAAGAAAACACTCATAAAATAACTATATTTTTATTCGACAAAAAAAAATAAATTCTTATACAATGTATTTTATTGAACTTAAAGGCAAGAGAATAGATGCATGATTTGGTTTCATAATTAGTACAGATCATATATAAACACCGAAGCATCTTCCTTTATTCTCCATCGTATTTATTAGAACGAAAGAGATGAAGGGAAAATAAAGTAACAAGATACGTAGGAAAAATATTAATATATCACTCACCGATCACTGATCATTCCGGAGGCATCTTGCATGGTGCTCTCGCTTTACAACCATGTTACATGGTTTCCCGGCCTCATGGTATCGCATCTCCTAAGATCTTGTAGCAGAAGCTTCGAACCTGTGTACATGTATATATACCTCCCCATGGACGATGGATCGATCAACAAGTCAACACAAAGAATTGAAGTAGTGCTCAATAGTAACATTAAGACATGCAGCACAAGGTCAGTTGGCTGTTCGCTCAGGCCTTCATGGCTTCCGCTGTCATGGCCTTCGTTGCACAGGGCCAGATCTCGGACTTGCCGGCGACGACGACCGCAGCGCCGGATCAGAGGCAGCTCTGCTCGAGCCAATGCGAAACTTGTCCGGTCGTGTGCTCCGCGCCACCGCCTCCATCTCCGCCACCTCCGGCTAGCTCTAACTCGCATCAGCCACCACCACAGGCGCCTCCTAAAGGTTCTTCATCCGGGCAGCCGTCTACTCCGGCAAACACACCGCCCGCCGGCACACCGCCAGCCAACAACAATACCTCCGATGGGACGGGGAGTTGCTACCAGCTCCGTCATGGAATCCTGGTGTTGCTCGGCAGCTGGCTTGTGATGATGTGCCTGTCCCCGGGTTCTTTGAACTGAAACGATGGCGTTGCGTTGCATGCATGCGGACGTATACGTAGTATATCTTGGTTGATGATTCGAGTGCGTAAATTTTATTTTCTTCTTCTTATTATTTTCTTGTATGTGTCGCGGAATGCGACTGTGAGTGGTGTGCATTGTTGATGAGTGCTCTACGTGTGATTGTGTCAAATTAGCATTATTTTATATTTCAATTAAATAAAAATCATTTGATGTTTTTTCCATTACAAAAGAGGTTTCAAGGTCCAATACAAAAATTGAAAATAAAAAACCATGTAACTTTCTTCGATTAGGCCACTGGTATGATACGAAAGAAATCAAGCAAGACTGGAATCTTGACCTCATTAATTAAGAGAATGATTTCTCAATCACTCCACCAGTTGGTTTGTAAAAATTGGCACGAGACTTTCACCAATTAAAACTTGAAGATATGTTTTTTTGCACGATTCTTACGAGAATATTGGCTTAATTGGTTAACACATCATATGATATCATAATTAAAGGTCAAGAATTCAAACATCATTAAATTCTTGTTAACACATCAATTTCAATATATTGGACTGAATTAAATTAAAAATATCACTTAACAGAGAGGTTTAATAATATAAAATAATTGATATTACTCTTCTTATCTACTTAGGCAGCATTTGACAAAACAGCCAGGCTGGAATCAGGCCTTGGTTCCGTCTAGCTAGTTCTGTCAAACCTAAAATCCGATTCTAATATTGAAATAAAAAATTAAAACCAAGTCATCACGTGATCTAGTTTCAGTGGCATCGGTTCCATTTTTTTATGAACCAGGGCACTATAGCTAGAAATCAATTTTTTTTACACGACTATGTTTTGTTTTTGGTTTTTTATTTTTGGTTTTTCTTTTTCTTTTCTCTCACACATTTACCCTTATAAAATAATTTTAATAAATAGTTAGTATAATAATATTTATTAATTATTATTTCATTAAAAATAATTAATTTAAAAACCATTTTTATATTTAAATAATATATTTTTCTACAATTTTTTTCAAAAAAATTATTAATAATAAAATTATACTTCATAATTACAATAATTACTTTTAATTCAAAATTCATAAAAAATCATATCAATTTTTTTCTATCACATCAACTCTATGATTTCTCATCATTATGATCTACTCCATCCAAACACATCTCATCGAATTAATTTATCAATTTAACTAAAACTTAGAAAGACTACGGTTCCATTTCTCAATGCAGTCTTAAGTTTTTAAGAAGATTGGTCAGTACATAATTTTCCGTTCTCAAGAGAAACACGATGTAATTTTCTTTTACCAAAAGTTGTGTGAGGACGATAGAAAATGGCAAAGAGATAAAGTTACATTTCGAGTGATATCCCTGTCAAATATATCTTTCATTAAAGGGAAATTTGTCACAAATGGTGAGTTTTATACATAATCCTTAATTTGATTACCCACCTGTAACTCTTATCGACATCGAGTAACATGCTTAATCTATGGAGAACACCAACGGAATCGATGGATACATATTCTTCAAAAGTACCTCTTGTATTCTTTTATATTCAATTGCCTGAAACTATATGAATTCTGTGAAGGGTACAACTCGTGGGTGCCTTTTTGAGGCCTGCAATGTCACAATACTTCACGAATCTCGCTTTGTTGATTTCTTACGTCAAATTGATAGAGTTAACTTTTCTAATTCTTTGATCCCCATTATATATAGCACGTATCGTCACGCAGATTAATAATATGGATGGTGGCATTATTAACATTTTGGATTTTGCATATTAGCTTTTTTTTCTTCTCATTAAGTGTTGCTTTTTAAACGTCCCTTTGTTGCCCAGTTGTCTAAAGCTAGCGGAATGAATATTTTATGAGCAAATTATGTTCTTATTCAGGCACAAAAGGTAACAATCGTTATAATACAACATAACGAACATGTCATATTAATTAATTAAGTCTTCATTAATAATTATTCGTCATATGATTTACATCGCTTATATAGAATATGCATATGGCGTAATTCCCTTATGCTACTAATCATATATGTACTTTTTTCAGAACAATCGTGAGATTATAAGTTAATGCGGTGCATGCGAAAAAATGTCATAATTAGTTTTTTGTTTAGCATGAAGATTGTTATATTAAATGCATGAGGTCACCGACTATACAGCTCACTTATCCGTGTACGTAAGAGATTCAGATTTTTAACATAGAAAATTCAATATAACGGATAATAGCCCTATGATGAAAATTGTTACTGTATTATCCATATTAAATATATAGTGCCAAAGCCAAAGCAACAAATTCATGATTAGTTAGTCATTAATATTGCTCGTTAATAACCGGAATTCAGCTTTTAACTGCCACTTCCCCCTTTGTGATATACCACTTATCTTGTGATATAATCTTATTGGTTTTTTTTTATCAGTTCAGATCATGCATGAACGCAAAAGCATCTTCCTTTTTTCTGTGTCTTTTTTCATTATAGTGAAGAGAGAGGGAGGAAAAAGAAGCAAACAGAGAAGCAACAGCATCTTCTACCTTAGCTAGCAAGATAACAATATCACTCACCCCGGAGGCATCTTGGGTGCACTCACTTTACAACAATGCTGCACAATTTCCGGCCGCAAGCTATTCTGAGCTTGTAGCACAAGCTTGGAACCTCCTCTATATACGTCTCCATGCATGTCCGAGAGATCTATCAACAATCTCCTGTTAGACAGATTGCAATCTCCTGTTGTAACCCTGCAAATAGGTGATCAGTAAAAGAAAGGACGAAGTGGTCTTTATGGTTTAATTAAGCTAGCTGGAGGCATGAAGCACAGGATCAGTTGGCAGTTTGCTCAGGCCTTCATGGCTTCAGCCATCATATCCTTTTTCCTGGCTGCGCGGGGCGAGATCTTGGAGTTGCCAGCGACGCCCAGCGCACCGGATCAGAGCCAGCTGTGCGTGAGCAAATGCGGCACCTGTCCGATCATATGCTCCACTCCACCACCCCCGCCCCCATCTCCGCCGGCGGACTCTAGCTCGCATCACTCTTCGCAGACGCCTCCTAAGAGCTCTTCATCTGCACAGCCATCTACACCGGCTAACGCAGCACCGGCCGACGGAGGACAGAAGGGCGATACATCGACCAACCCCTTCTATTACATGTACACCGCCGGAGGGACGAGGAGGTGCTACCTGCGCCATGGCACCCTGATGGTGTTTCTATCAGCTGGCTTATCATATTTGTGCCTCCATGTTTCTTTGAATTGAAACATGGTTGGCCTTGCATGGATGGAAATTTAATTTTGCGATGGACGATATTCAAGTGCGAAATCAATGTTTTCTATTCCTTTCTTATCTGTTGTTCTTCTGGTGTTTGTGTTCATGAATGAATGCGCGCATGTTGTATTGTGTTCATCGAATTATTTGTTTTACTCTAGTTTATCACTAAAACAAAATCACTTTGAACTTTGAAGACTTGCATTGCAACTTGTGAAGCACAACTTGTTTATTTGTTCTTTAAAAAAGTTTAAGGTCGATTAACTAGAGGGGTAGTTTTTTTAATTCCTACAACAGTACAACTTCTACGACCAAATTAATATATGCACTACCCGTTGTTAATTAGAACAAGGTTATCAGCAAATGTGGCTTTAACCAAAATCATGAAAGATATAAGCATGACTGCATGAAGGGTGATGGAAAATTGTTAATAAAAAAATTTCACAAGGATGATAAAAACTATACGAATTCTTCGGTATGATTATGAAAGATGGATCAGAATCTCAGACGCAACCACAAAGTTTTGGACCAGTTTCCTTGGTTCCAGAGAAGTAAACGACCATCAGGACCAGTATACACCACTGACATATTTTTCCAAAACAGAAAAGGGTTACGTGTGTCAAACCATATGCAACTGCCGTTGCATTCCTGCACCAATATGGCTCAAGCCACAAGAAATTTGAACATATTAGCCCCATACTTTTCCAACAGGGGAAATCAATCATCAGTCCTAGTTCTAAGATTATTTCATCGTATAATTGATTCAAGCCTAAGACACAGACACACTAGAAAAATAGAAGTGATACCTAATAGAATAAATCGATAAAAATGATTAAAAAAAACTAAGCTCGTTCATCAACATGAAATCCCAATTTAGATGTGGCTTCTGGTGGTTTATGGACTTCTCACGGGATTGAAGTAAGGATGGGCCTGATCAGAAAAATCCAGGTTAAAATGGCAGCATCACACTTGTTCAAAAAAATGCTGCAGCACATTTATAGAATTACGTACATTTCAAAAATAAAGAAATTAGGATAAAAAATTTACCATGGCTTCTTTTGCAGTAGGTCGTTCCTGGTGGTCATAACGGAGCAGTTTGTCCACAAAGTCGATTGCCTAGAAGAACACAAAATAAGTCAGTCAAGCGACATTTTTTAGTAAACCATAACATATTGGTCAACTGCAAGAAGTCGTGTAATTAAATTCACCTCTGGAACTGCCAAATGCTGATTGTCAGTATTTGTGAATTTTGTCCACGGTTTTCTACTATGTCTGCGATCAGGAAAGAAACGTGTCACAAATAATGGATTTTTGGTTCTCCTAAAAAAATAATGGATTTCTGGTAAGTCGTATTATAAATAAGGAACACTTCTGAAACCTTCCAATAAGTGCTACAAATTGAGGATCAAGCTCGATATGGTATCTGCTGAGATAAGCATTCAACTCATCTGTACCAAGTACCTAAACCCAAAAATGAAGGCACCAATAAGATTATGCATGAAGAAATAAATAGCCAAATGGCCAATAGAACTGGATATCATGAAGATTTTGCACCACAAGAAAATAGATCAAGGACATGGGATGGTGATAACTGCATAGGGAGATAATGTAAATGCTAGAAAACATAGACGTTTTAACCTGAACTTTTACTAATGTTATCCACTCTATAGCCAAGAGTTCCTTAAAGAATGCATGTCTTTGTCACAATGACCATGCATGACAATATCTGCCGGATCCTCAAAGAAACGATGAACAAGTTTATGGACCCAAGAACAGACCATAGAACATTATGGCTTCCTCAACTTGCATTAACCTTGCAACATAACATAAATTATACAAATCAGGCCTAAGTCTATTATTTGTTACATCAATTTTCGTCAATTGAAACGTTATGGCTTCCTCAACTTGCATTCACTTTGCTACATAGCACAAATTTTATCAATCAAGACTAAGTCTATCACTTGTTGCATAAATTTTCCTCAATTATTCGGTGACATTAAGTTGACACCATTGAACTAATCCAGGATCCACATAACATCTAAAACAAGGGCTCAGTCTCTAATGAACCACCACAAAAAGAAAATATTATGATTTGCAACCTACATTTGCAACACTAATCTCGAATACAAGTTTTCGATGCCTTTGCAATCACATGGTCTAGAAAAAAAATCAGATATTAAGAAAAAGAATTTAAAAATAGGGTGACACTATTCCACTCCAAAATTATCATTCCATTTTATCATACAGGGGCAAGAATGTCCACGACTCATATGATGGAGTCACAATTGTGATTCTTGGAGTGGCAATAGTGGTACCCGAAAAATATTATCGACCACTTTGTATTGGGGTTCCATTCCATTAGTCACAACCTATAATGAAAGGGTTATCATTATCTATTGCAGCATAAGTTGCAATCAGGTTGCAATGACAATATTATTTTAATTTTAAAAAGGTAGAACAAGAAAATTACTGTTAATTCCATGTATGAAGAGCAAAATAAAATGAACAAGAGAACAGAAATAACTCATGTTCAGAAAACTAAATGCATACCTTTGCTATTTTTACCAATTGATCGTAGTTATCATGCCCGAAAAAAAATGGATCCTTACGAAAAATCTGTTTACCAAGAAAATCCTTTAATCATAAAGATTAGAAATGTGCAGGATAAATCTAGATGTTTAGATGGCATACCATGCCAGCAAACATACAACCAAGACTCCACATGTCCAGCGAATAATCATAATCTTGCAGGTCAACTAGAAGCTCTGGGCCTTTGAAGTACCTGAGAAAGGTCTTAAAGTTTCATTTCTGAGAAGAACCAATAGATGGCTCGAACTTCACAAGTTCCAAGAGCTAATTACAATAATCACATCCCCCAACAATGTGAACTACATGAAACTACATTTCTCATCAATGTGTCTCGATTATACGAAAAACAGAATTATATTCAGCATGACAAGCTGTCTTAAAAAGATCCAGCTAAATCACAATAGTAGCAAGAATAGTGCCAAAACATCAAACCACCATTTAGCTGACCTTGAAGCAACTCTAACATTATATTCTTGTCCAGGATGATAAAACTCAGCAAGACCCCAGTCTATCAGGCGAAGCTTTCGCTGCTGGTGGTCGATCATAACATTGTGAGGCTTCACATCTCGATGCATGATGCCTTGAGAATGACAATAATCTAATGCCTATACAATAATCTGGAGAAGTTAAGGACAAATAAACTTGACATATCAAAAACACCGAACACGAGTACAGAATAATTTCAGGAACATTAGAGCAATACAATTACATAAATATGTGAATATATTTATTAAATATAACATGCAACTGAGATTGACTTAAAAAAGTCAAAATATTGCAGAGCAACTTATTAGCAACTTTGTTTAATTGGATCTAGGGCAACTCTAAATCAATCATCCTTATGAAAATCCAATCCAATCAGATGATAATGGTGAATAATCTTGTTAACTTGTCAATACACAATTGAACAATAAAGAGTAAGATCAGACGAAACAGAGAAACAGCAAATTATGGAAGCTACAAATGAAGAATTAGATGACAGCATGCGATTTCCAAAACAATATCCTACGATAATATGGTGATAGAAAATTAGGAATTCTCTTATGCAAAATTATTCTGGAAAGATAGGTGGAAGTACATACTACCATGCATCAAAAGCAACTGCTCAACCTTTTGGAATATTCAAATGAGAAAGAGGGAAAAATGGGTGATGAATGTGTCAAGAGTCATGAAAGGAAGCAGATGGAGGGTTGTCCAGGCCCCAGTATAACATGTCTATATCAACACCACGCCCTCTTCAGTGATATTCTTAAGTTGCTGTTTAGTTAATTCATCTATTAACATAAATATGTAGTGTTTGTGATTGAGATGATGGATGATTTATATATTGTGTTGGAAGGATTGCCCACTCCATACTTGTTACGAAAAGAGGGAGAGAGAGATCGCACGAAATATAGAAGAACGCGAAGAGGAAAAACGGCGGCGGCTCTTTGTTATGGAATAACGATGATTACAAGGATGGGTCTCTGTCTAGACCCCTAGGGAGTTTATATAGGCACTCCCTTTGACAGATGATAGGCACTCCCTTTGACAGCGAGACCCCCGTAGGGGAATTCTGCTGAAGCGCCTGACTATGTAGGGGGATCAATTGGGCTCAGATTCAAGGCATTATTAATAAATCTCCACCTTGACTTGAATCATCTTCAGAGAACACAAAACCATGCCACGCCGTCTCCAGCCCCACCTCGGGACTATTACCAAGTATTGATGTTAAGCAAGTCCAAGCAGTGCTGGAACTTGCCATGAGGAACAGATTTGGTGAACATATTAGCTGGATTATCTTCAGGGCCAATCTTCTTCACCTTGATCCTCTTCTCAGTGCGGATGAAGTGATATCTGACATCAATGTGTTTGGTTCTTTCATGATGTACTTGATCCTTGGCTAAACATATTGCACTCAGACTGTCACAGTACACTATAGCCTGCCCCTGATGTAATCCGAGATCTCCAACTAAGCCTTTTAACCAGATGCCTTCCTTGGCAGCTTCTGTCAGTGCCATGTATTCAGCCTCTGTGGTGGACAATGTAACTGATGGATGAAGTGTAGCCTTCCAACTAATAACTGAACTGCCCAAAGTGAAGACATAGCCTATCATAGATCGTCTTCCATCAACATCTCCAACATAATCTGAATCCGAGTACCCTGCAACCAAACACTCTTTATCACTTCTGTAGATGAGGCCAATATCATATGTTCCTCTCAGATACCGAAAAATTCGCTTCACTGCTTGCCAGTGCTCCTTTCCTGGATCGCTCATGAACCTGCTGACAACACTGACTGCATGAGCAATGTCTGGTCTTGTGCAAACCATGGCATACATCAGACTTCCAACTGCACTAGCATATGGAACCCGAGACATGTACTCCTTTTCTGCTTCTGACTTTGGTGCGAAGGCAACAAAAAGATGAACATTTGCAGCTGATGGAGTATTCAAAGGCTTCGCTCCAGACATTCCAAATCTGGATAAAATTTTTTCAATATAACTTTTCTGAGATAAAAAAAAGTTTACCCTGTGCGCGATCCCTTAGAATTTCCATCCCCAGAATCTCTTCTGTGCTGCACCAAAATCTTTCATGTCGAATTCTGCACTGAGGAGTTTCTTCAGATTCTGAATGTCTGCCATGTCTCTGGCAGCAATAAGCATATCATCAACATACAAGAGCAGATAGATGGTGGAGCCATCCTTCACCTTCCTGTGATATACACAACAATCATAGGGGCTTCGACTGAATTCCTTACTGATCATGAAGCTGTCGAACCTCTTGTACCATTGTCTGGGAGACTGCTTCAAACCATACAGAGATTTCTTCAGACTGCAAACTTGATTCTCCTTTCCTGGAATGGAGAATCCCTCTGGTTAGCTCATAAGAATGTCTTCTTCAAGTTCTCCATGGAGGAAAGCAATCTTCACATCTAGTTGCTTGAGCTCTAGATTCTGATGTGCTACAAGAGCAAGTAGCACCCTGATAGAAGTATGTCTGACAACAGGTGAGAATATCTCATTGTAGTCCACACCTTCTTTCTGACTATAACCTTTAGCAACCAGTCGTGCTTTGTATCTCGTGCCTTCAACTCCTGGAATTCCTGCTTTCTTCTTGAAGATCCATTTACAGCCAACAACCTTCCTGCCTTTAGGCAACTTGATCAGCTCCCACGTCTGATTCTTGTGAAGAGATTCCATCTCCTCACCCATAGCAGCGATCCACTGTCCAGATTCGGCACATGTGATGGCATCCCTATAAGAGGACGGCTCCAGGGACTCCACCTCTTCAGCTACCTTTAGTGCATAAGCAACCATGTCCTCGAAACCATATCGCTTAGGAGGACCCACTTCTCTGCGATGACGTCTAGCAGCAATTGACTCCTCTTCAGGTTGCTCATCAGATTCTTCACCTTCTGGTTCTGCTTCTTGATGTGATCCTTCAGCATCATCCTCAGTTGGAGTGATTTCAACCTCCACCTGTTTACTGACACTCTCTTCAGCCTCCACCTTCAACTGAAGCATTGATGCTTCATCAAAGGTCACGCTTCTGCTGTGGATGACTTTGTGTTCAGAAGGAGACCAGATGCTGTAGCCCTTCACTCCTGCACCATATCCCATGAACACCCCTTCTTTGACCCTTGGCTCCAACTTCCCTTCACTGATGTGATAGTATGTTGGACAACCAAAAACTTTCAGACAAGTATAATCAGCAGGATTTCCTGACCATACCTCAGTTGGAGTCTTGAGATCAATCGCAGTCGCCGGACTTCGATTCACCAAGTGGCAAGCTGTGTTAACAGCTTCAGCCCAAAATATTCTATTCAGGCCAGCGTTAGAGAGCATGCACCTTGCCCTCTCCAGAAGTATCCTATTCATTCGTTCTGCAACTCCATTCTGCTGTGGAGTATCCCTGACTGTGCGATGCCTGGCAATGCCTTCATCTTTGCAGAACTGGTCGAATTCAGCAGAACAGAATTCCAAACCATTGTCAGTGCGAAGACGCTTCACTTTCTTCGACGTCTGATTTTCCACCAGAATCTTCCACTGCTTGAAGGCCTTGAAGGACTCACTCTTGTGTTTCATCATGAATACTCAAGTCATCCTCGAGTAGTCATCAATCACAGATAGGAAGTACCTCGCACCTTCTAATGATGGAACACGAGAGGGACCCCAACAATCGGCGTGGATGTAGTCAAGTGTCGCCTTCGTCCTGTGCACTGCCTTGCCAAACTGAGACCTTCGCTGTTTGCCGAATACGCAGTGCTTGCAAAAGTGATTTCAGATATCTTCTTGTCTCCTAGAAGACCTCGTTTGCTGAGGATATTCATCCCGTTCTGACTCATATGCCCAAGCCGCATGTGCCACAGCCTGGACCTATCTGATTCGGATGAACTAGCCACTGCAGCAACGCCAGAGACTGTCTTGCCTTGTAATACATACAAGGACTTCTGTCTGACTCCCTTCAGAACCGTAGCATCACCCTTCATGACCTTGAGGATGCCTCCAGCAGCATTGATCTGACACCCTTTAGAGTCGAGGACTCCAAGTGATATCAAATTCTTCTTCAGTTGCGGAACATGACGGACATCTGTCAGCGTCCTCACAAGATTGTCATGAGTCCTGATCTGCACAGAACCGATCCCAACTATCTGACAGGCTGCATCGTTGCCCATGATGACGTTTTCACCATCAATCTTCTCATAAGTTGAGAACCACTCTTCATTCGGAGTCATATGATAGGAACACCCCGAATCCAAAACCCAACTATCTGCCAGACATTCTTGATCAGAAGCAGCCAGAACCAAATCATCTTCGGAACTCCCAATTTCCTGTGCCACCGCAGCGACGGAGGCCTTTTTCTTCTTCGGACAATTCTTCTTCCAATGACCTGGTTCCTTGCAGTAATTACAGATATCTTTCGTGGTGATTTTCTTCTTCTTCGACTTGGATTTCTTTGAATTCGAGGACTGTCCCTTCTCTGCGGTCGATATCAAACCCGCGGCCTGAGTCTCTGCAGAATTTCCAGATGCCCTATGCCGAAGTTCACGAGTATGGAGACTTGATCTTACTTCTTCCAGACTTATAGTTTCCTTCCCGATAATCATAGACTGAACGAAATTTTCATATGATGGAGGAAGCGAAACTAACAGAATTAGGGCAGCATCTTCATCCTCGATCTTAACATCGATATTTCTGAGTTCCATCAACAAAGAATTTAACTGATCAAGATGTTCCTCCAGAGGGGTACCTTTCTGCATGCGGAGAGAGAACAGACGTTGCTTCAACAACAACTTGTTGGTGAGAGACTTCGTCATATATAGACTCTCGAGTCTCAACCACAGACCGGCCGCTTTTTCTTCATCTGCGACCTCGATTATCACCTCATCCGCCAGACACAACAGAATCATCGAGTGCGCCTTCTCCTCCTGTGCCGCCAAAGTTGCGAGGTCGATCTCCTTTTCTTTGCCCTTCGAGTCTTCCTCCTTTGGCTTGTTCTTCGACACGTTTGAGAGCGGCGCCCAGACTCCTTGTTGCTTCAAAAGCGCCCGCATCTTGATCTGCCACAACCCGAAACTGTTTCTGCCGTTGAACTTCTCCACGCTCACGTTGTGCGACGCCATCTCCCTGCTGATCGAGAATCGTTGACAAACCTTAAGGCTCTGATACCAGTTTGTTACGAAAAGAGAGAGAGATCGCACGAAATACAGAAGAACGCGAAGAGGAAAAACGGTGGCGGCTCTTTGTTATGGAATAACGATGATTACAAGGATGGGTCTCTGTCTAGACCCCTAGGGAGTTTATATAGGCACTTCCTTTGACAGATGATAGGAATTACATACGGACTGGGACTCTAAATAAATCCCCTGAAAATAGGACACCTATCTCGTGATAAGGAAATAAATCAAATCCGAATCACAAACAGGATCCCCCCCTTGATCCCCCACAAGCTCGCTGACCGGCAGCAAGACCCCCGTAGGAAAATTCTGCTGAAGCGCCTGACTATGTAGGGGATCAATTGGGCTCAGATTCAAAGCATTATTAACAATACTAACAAATTGTTTGCATTAAAAATACAAATTGTTGATCCTAATATAATGGCCATGAGCCATCAAGTCTTCTACCCACAGGTCCTTCAAAAACTTAACAATACATCCCTTGACTTTGTACTGTAATAAAAAAAGCACCCTCCAACTTAAGTTTTGTATCAAAGCTATCTCCTTTGCAATCATAAGTTACTAATTAACTTGCTAACATGACATGCTAATTGTACATACATATCATTTTTTTAACATAGAAGATAAAAAGACCAAAAATTAGAAAAGAATGGAACCAGCAAACTTATTTTTTTTTTCAGGAGAGGAACCAGCAAACTTACCAAAGAGGAATTTGGGTGTAAGTACTACCATTAAAGTTTTTATTAATCATTGCAATTTTTTTAATATAAAATAAATGAGGTGTCATCTTGCCACATCAGCATATCACTTGGTAATCTACAATAATAGGATAGGGGATAGTTTTGTTACAAAGTTTAACTTTTTTGAGAGGATACAAAATTTAACTTAGAAGGGTAGTTTTGTTACAAAACAAAAGTTAGGGGATAGATTTGGTAAACAAAACTAGAAGGGAATTTTATGAAACACTACAGTAAACCAACAATGAACACAAGTTGCACCCTAGATCTTCAAATCCTAAATAATTCTTGTGTAACCAACCTCCACTTCCAGTCATCACAATGATCAAATATTCTGACAATTATTGTCTATTACCTAAGATACTTAAACCATGTGAACTTCATGTTTTGAACTACACAAATTCTCAAGTCATCTAAACTCTTGAGTATTTTCCACATTATCGTGATTTTAAAAAATGTATCTATGTATTGAAGACTATAATTCCATGTATCATTGTCAGTAATACAGATGAAACTAGCATAGAGAAAATGTACAAGAAAAATATGTTAAAGATAGTTTTGTCCATTAAAGATTGGTATTTATGTTTTTTTTTCTTTTGAAAGCGGTGATTGGTATTTCTGATGTTAATAACAAAATAACATAGCACAGCAAATCTTGATAGTAATAACATGAAAAATTTCATAGTAATTATGATCTATAGTAAAATTTCCTTTCATTTTTAATGACAAAGAAATAACCTAAAAACTTGCCTTCAATAGTTCATAAATGTAGTAGCGGATATCGTAGTCTGATAAAGTTGGATAGAGAACTTTGAAATCTGTATTGTTGACATGTTCAAAAATAAAGCTCGGCGTCTTTGATTGAGGATCTCTGACAACATCAAGTAACTTAATGATGTTTGGCCCACCACATAAATTCTGCAATATCTTAATTTCTCTCTTGATCTGTGTTCAGAAAACAAGAAAGAGAGAGAAAAGCATATGTGAGAAGAAAATTGTATAGTGTAATGAGATGGCAGAAAAAAACAATTTCCAAATTCAGAAAAAAAGTAAGACACAACATTCAAGTTTTCTTTCCGAGATGGCACAACATTCAAGTTGTTAAAAGTGTTTAATATCGTGACATGCCATATTCCTTACACATATCATATCTATGATTCTTGCAATCATGCATAATTAGCTAACTCAAGCTCAAATCCTAAGTAAGAAATAAAGACAGATAAATCAATTTGCGGTGAGATACAGCTAAGTAATTTTAGTTTATTCAAAAATGATCTGGATGTACTTTGTACCGTAGTTGCTTGATACCGCTGGGATGATAAATACCAATTAGGTTTGTCAATGGAGGTTTCTTGTGTATCAGCTAGATTGGCATGCATTGGGCCTGAGATATCAACTAGATGTTCCATTCCCTTCCCATGTGTAAATGAATTAAAATATTCATTTAAGGGTAAAAGGTTTCTATCAAAAAATAAGCGCACCTTTTTCTTCTTGACGGGCTTCAGGATCTTGATTACACACTTATCATTGTTTGGCGCATGCACTCCTTCGAACACCTCACTGTACTTCCCCCTCCCAACCTTGCGGACCACCTCGTAGTCATCTTGCTCCCTACAAAAACCAAAACACGAAAGAAAAGCTGCATAAAAAACGAAAAAGTCCAGGGGAAGACAGAGAGCGACGCAGGAAGACAAATTTAGACGACAGTACCCCCACTGAATGACGAGGGATTCGTAGTCCCAGTATTCCTTCGGACGGAGGAGATTGGCATCGGCGAAGACCCTGGATTGGGAGGCGGATCCGGGGCGGCGGACCGCCTTCCCTATCTTTTGCGCCAGGGCTCTGACTCCAGCGTAGGACAGGAACCGGCGGTGGTGGGTGGTCGCGCGACGGAGCCGGCGCCGGGAATTGCGTGAAGGAGCGCGAAGGGGAGGAGGTGGTAGTGGTTGTTAGGGTTTGAGGATTTGGGGAAGAGGTGGTGGTGGTTGTTAGGATTTGAGGATTTGGGGAAGAGGCCGGCGGAGGAGGAGATGGTGGCGGGTGCGGTAGGAAAAGGAGGGAAACAGAAGAGGAGGGGAGCACAAAAATGGTGGGTGTGATGATATCACGAGGGGATAGGCGCGGCAAAAGTCCTAAACTCCTACTAATGTTCCAAGTTTTTTTCCATTTTAAACTTTTATTCCTCTTTTTCGCAATCATTAAAACGGGCTAATAAAGGTGTTGTAACAACAGATGTTCGATGGGAATTACTAATTCCGAATTCCAAAGAAAATTAAAGAATGAATTATTATTCATTTATTTTTTATACACCGAAGACATTCAAAAAAAATAAATTGTTGTAACACCAGACAAAAAAAAGAAAAGAAAATTTTCACGTGGTAGTCGTGGTAGATCCAAAAAAATATATTGATCAATTTTTAAATTATAAAAAATACTCTAACATACTTTTTTTAAAAAATCACTCTCCAATGATTTGATTTTTTTTTCAAACCTCTATTTTAATAAAATAATATTTTTTAAAAATATATGATATATTAAATTCAATAAAAATATATTTTATTTATAAATAAATATGAGATATAGTATTAGGACTATTAAATCAGGTTCATAGAAACATATTAAAGTCTATAAAAAATTTATTATATCAAGAGTAAAAAAATTAATTATTTATGGACTAATTTAATAAATAGATACAGACTTCTCAGACCTTTACAATTTTTTCGAGTGAGCCCTAATTTGAATGGATCGATTTTATTTTATTAAAAAAATTTTCTAAATCGCATTTTAGTTTCTTAATTTTCAATATTTTCGATTCATTTTTTTAGATTAGATAAATTTCTCCAGTTCGTCGAGTTTTTCTTATCAATAATACTTGGTTGTGCTAATCAAATACTCCGGTGTTTTGAATTTGAATTTAAAGTCCAAAATTTTATAATAATAATGTTGGAGGGTTAAGAGAAATATCGTGACATTAATGAATAACTAGATGCATTTATAATAAGTATTTTGGTTTATTCTCCTCCTCTCTACACTTGCACAAAACATATCATCCTAAGTATAGAATTGTTAAAACTCCACCATAACCGAATTTGAAACACCCCAGAGTAGGGAGAGACAAACAAGATGAAGACGACGGGCCCATTGTTAGGCCTCATTTAATCTTTTTTTCCTTTATCTCTTTCCTTTTTTTCCATTCCAAGTCCTTAAGTAACAAAGAAAGAGACTAAGAAAGAAGGCAAAAAAGAAAGAGACTAAGGAGGAGTCCATAAGAAAGAGGGCCAACGAATCTTACTTTCATTGAATAAACTCTTGAATAAGCTCAAAACTTTGGTCTAATCTAGTTCACTATGTAGATAATTAAGAGAGAAAAAAAAATTTCAATACGAGCATTGAAGAAGTTCGAGCTCAATACCATGCAAAGTTTGATATGCTACCACCTTTTTTTCTAAAAATTTAAGTTGTTAGGAATAACAACATCGTTAATTTTAGAATCTTAACAAAGTCAAATGCCATTACATGTGTAAATTGGATGAATGTGTTGAAAATAATGTGATTTGGGCCTTGATATTGGACTCATGAAAATAGCTAATTGGTTGTGTCCTTTAAGAGGTTTATTAAGCTGATGTGTTGCCATGATAATAGTTGTATGATATCTGTCCTTTAGTTAAACGTTGGTTTTATTATAGGGATACTATAGACTAATTCAAATAGTTTTTTTCCAAATTATGTCTTAACAAATAAAGGGTTCAAGTGTGATTGCTTTGTGTTATGAGTTAATTATAAACGAGTTTTGATCATGTGATTAGTCTATTAATGAGGTCTCAAAATTTGTGTGGATAATAAGATGAGTAATTCTTTTTTTTCTAATTGAACATGAAATTTAATATAAAAATAATACTAGTGTTATGTGAATGGGAATTAAGTCCCTACTCAAATTAATCTATATTTTTTGTCATAATGTTTTCTACGGACAATTGGGTCATGATGTGTAACTATGATGACAACAAGTTTTTAACTTTGTTATGAAATAACTCCTTAAAATAATATATGACATAGTAAATAATGAAAGAAGGATAAGTCAAGATAAATGTTCGCTTATATATGCTGACGATAAAATTAATGTAATGATGTACGATGTTATGCATTTTTTTTCTTTCTATTAAAGTTATGAATGATGACACTTATTAATGTTAAGAATGTAATTTGATGTTAAGCTATATGCGAGGTTTTAAAATAGTTCATAAATGTTCACATCATGCATAATCTAAATGATTCAATGAAAAATCTTACACTATATAGATAATCAAGAAAATTGATTATGATGATTTAGCTCATGACATGAAGTATTGCACATGCTTAGAATGTTAGCGAATAGCAGTATAGTAGTGATATTGAGTTTAAGAATGTTTTGTGATAAATGTTATATAAGTACTTTGAGTATTTAGTTTTAACTATTTAAAAGTTTTCATTAGTCAAAAATATTTTTTAAGTTATTTACTGTATTACAAGTTTTCACCGTTGAACTATAATCATAATATAAGATGAATGGACTTAATACCCCAAAGCTTCTTAACGATGTCTAACTTTATAATGAATTTTCAAGACGTTACACATAATCATAAATTTCAATGAAATTGACAGTCAAAGAAAATAATTAATCTACATCTAAATCCTTTATTATTGTAATTAGCTTTATTTTAAATTAAGTTAATCAACTTTAGGTAATTAAGATATTATCACTAAATTACATTAGATAAGTAAGAGGAATTATCTCAATTAATACTTAATTAAATGAATTATCCATGAGATGAAAATTTCTATCTAAAAATAATAATATTTATTATATTTGAAATCATTATATATTTATGAATGTGTCTTTTACTTTTCCAAAAAAATGTGCTAGGGCAAAATGTTTTATATAATAATAACAATATTAAGATGAAAGGGCAAGTCCAAATTGAGCACTTGGTCATATATACGTCATAGTTAGAAATCAGTCTCCAATATATATTAATTTTTTTTATTTTGAGAATTTGATTATACAATTAGAATTAGTTTGTCTTTTAGCAAAAAAAAATCATGGAATTGATCTGCATTTTCCCCTTTTCTCTGTAATTATATGCACCTTGAAGTTAGAACTCATGTTTGAAATTTTACTGAATGTTATTTCATGTTGATATATAGATAACATGCCAACAAATTTTGGAAAAATATATTTGTACAAGAACTATACATATTATGAATTCATGTTTGTTAAGTGATGATTTTTATACTTTCTATCAATCAATTGAAGATTAAAAATTTGAAACATTTATCCAATTATACTATCATTCTCAATGCAATAATCAAATTTTATTTTATAATTGCAATCCTGGTCCTCCTAGTCAATGATGAATCCATTGGTTAAATTTTGAAGTGATAATCATGCAATATTTTCATCATTATTTTTTCTTTCTTCCATGTCAACATAAAAATTAATAAAAATAGCAACTCCTTTATAAACTTGTTGCCCCTCATGGTATAGCTAGAGAAAGAGGAAAGGTAGGCGACAATACCCCTCCACAACTGCCAAAGGAGAGCGGAGGGAGGCAGCAACCTCCCTCCATTGCCTATGAGAGAGAGAGGAGGAGGCCGCCATTCCCTCCTTTTGAGAAAGTGGACGTGATGAAGCTTTATTATAGAAATTTCGGAAAGAAACTTGAGAATTTTTCAATCTTAATTTGCCTCATCATCTCATAAGAGTAATATTGAATAATTAATTATTGACAAGTCAAAATTATGAAATTGAATAATATTTTTAGAATAACCTTTTAACTATGTGTTCCAAATGTGCGTTCTAAGAACATTACATCAACAATTATATTAAGATGCATAACGACATTACAGCTAGTTAATAATGCATCCAATATTGACATAAGTGAAATCATTAGATGTTCTGAACATTGATAGCATATTGAAGATGTTGAGAACATGAACAGTTGGTAATTGTAATGAAAACTTTCGAATACTTTTGTTTGTAATTGTAATGAAAATTGCACATTTAGGATGTGTCTGATGAGAATTTTAAGTTCTCATTTATTTCTAGAGAACTAATTAATTGGATTAAAAGTTTTAGTGGATGTGTTGGATGAAAAATATAATTATGAGAATTTAAAAAAATTATTTGATAGATAAATTTTAGTGAGTGCTTGGATAAAAGGTAAGAAGTAAGAATATAATTTATTATTTTATGAGGTATAAAATTATAGTAATAAAAAATATTATATGTATTTGTTTATTTAAAATTTACGTAAATCTTAAGATCCAAATATAATATTCTAAAAAAATTTGAGCATTTTATTAATAATATTCTATTTTAAGATTTTACATTAATTTTCTTTAATTAATATTATAAGACAATAAACGTAATTAATATAATGTTTACATTAACTCGGTTAACTAAAATGAATTTTTTATGCTATAATAGTAAGCCAAAAATTTTAACTAATTAATAAAATATTTTTTAATTATTAGAACTAAATAAATTTTAATTAATAAAATGCATAATTTAGTTTATAAGATAAATAATAATGCATTTAAAAATTATATATATAAATAATTAAAATAAAAAAGAAAAGAATGAGAAAAAAGCAAAAAAAGAAGGACCTCCATCAATCATATAGGGCAAGTTTTGTCCAAATTTTATCATCCAAACACAGCGATAAAAAGTCAAATTCTAATTAAGAGTGATAAAGAGTACAGTTAAAAATGTTAATTTTTCAATAGCTACCGGTACTTTGTTAGTACATTAAAATTATAATTATTATGATGAATAAAAAAATAGGCGTACTAATTGGGTGGACCTGGGCACGTTAAAAGTCATTTAACTATATCTTATTTAACTTTTTACAGGTATTTAGTATTTATTTTGTTGTTGTAATATATTTTGATCCCAATAAAAGCGGTTGGATCCCTCCCTAGTTGATAGACACCATGAATCCATGGTCACATGAATTTTCTTCACATAAATGGAACTTTGCAGGGGGGAAACTAAACTTGCAGAAACCTTTGCGCTGACCTTGATATATATCTACCAGGTGCACAGGTGATGCGTGTCCTTGGTGTAATGATTTTTTTTTAAAAGGAAGATAGATGTTAATTAGCCAAAAGCGTCGTTACACAAAAATTGAAGGAAGTCCGAAGGGGGAACATCCTCTTAAAATTGATCGTCATACGATCTTCTACTAAAAGATGCTAGAGAATCGGCCTCGACATTTGCTGATCTAGGAACATGCCTACATTTAAAATCATGGAACAATGAACTGCAAGTGACAATATCATTAAAAATGTTCTTAAGACGTCACGGACAATGAGACTTCTTGGCGATAATATTGATAGCAAGCTGGAAATCCGTCTCAAGCAGAATATGGGTGATGCCCCAGCGCTGGCAATGAAGCAAGCCACAACGAATCGCCCAACCTTCAGCCTCCAAAGCTGAATGGAATCGATTATGCAACGCCCCTGCACAAATAAAATCGGTATTAGAAGCTCTGACAATAAAATCTGCTCTCCCCACCTAGAGTTGCTCAAGAATGAGCCACCCGAGTTCAGTTTGAACCAGGATTCGGATGGACGCTCCCAACGAACCAAGGGGTGGTCGTGGGGAAAGTCCCCTCAGACATATAGGGTGTTTGTAACTCATAATAAGAGGCCTTAACCCGCGACCAAACCGCAGTAGCGGTTGCCTGGATGAAATTAAAATGAGCATCATTCCTCATCTTCCGGATTCCCCATAAGAATAAAACAAAAAAGATCAGAAATTGAGAACGAGATGTCTGATTTTGGAGGTCACAACCCTCTTAATCCAATCCCCCTTCTTCCAAGTAGACATTAACATAAAATGATATCCAGTGTGAGATTGAAATAAATTTCATATTTGGAGAGCCACAGAACAATCGAAAAAAAGATGAGCATTAGTTTCAAAGCCGACACCACAAAGAGGACAAACATGGTTAACAGAAGAAATGAATCTAACAAGAAAATGCTTGGTAGGAAGGCGGTGGTGAGTCAATTTCCAAAGAAAAATTTTTATCTTAAGGGGAATGTTGATGCACCAAATAGATTTCCAACTCAGTCATCCAGCATGCTTTGGTGGCACAAGCGGCCTACTTATAAAATTATATATTGCCTTAGCAGTAGCAATTCCTGCATTATCCGAAGTCCACACCCAAGAATCATCACAGGGGAAAACATACAATTTAATACTTTGAATCATATCCACAAGACAGGGAGCAAAGCAATGCATAAGCATGTCAGAATTCTAGGCAGATTGAGAGATAAAATCCGTAGTCATCAGAGAGGCAATCGGTGAAAAAAACATTTATGTAAGTAGGCATATGGCTTAAAGGAATATTAAAAATCCATGGATCATTATATGCATGAATATTCTAGCCATTGCTAATATGCTTCTTAAGGCCAAGCTTAATACTATCCAGAGTTTGAGACAAAAGCTTCCAACTCCAAGCAGTGTTGTTAATGGAAGTACAAGGCAACCAAGGGTGAAAAATATGATATTTTTTAATCATAAGAGATGTAAAAAGATCAGGAGACTTGTTTAAAATGGATAACACTCTAGAAGTTAACAAGGCATAACGCATATGATTTAGGGGATCTGATTCCTAAACCCCCATCCTGCATAGGTAAATGAATTGTACCCTAGTTAATAAGATGCAGCCCACAATTGTCATTAGAAGAAGAACAGAGAAAAATCTGGAAATACGCTCAAGGGATTCAATGATGCTAGAAGAAAGATGGACGGTGCTTAAAGCATAATTTGGGATGGACGAGAGAGTGGATTAAATAAGTGTGACTTTTCCAGCCTGAGATAAGGTCTTCCTCTTTCAACCAATTAGCTTACTTTGGATCTTAAAGATAATATGAGTAAGAGAATCTCTTTTAAGCTTCTTGTAAGAAATATGAGTGCCAAGATAGGTGAAACGGAAGACCCCTAGAGATATTCAGAATATTCCGAATGATATTTTTCCTACAGATATTAAGCTTTGGAGGTAAATAAATAGTTGACTTACTTAAATTGATTTTCTAGTTTGTAAGTTCTTGATACCTACCAAAGGTCTTCAACAGAGCATTACAATTTGAAGCAGTGGCTGCGATGCAAACAATGAGATCATTTGCATAAAGGAGATGACTAAGAGATAATTCACCAACCCTAAGAGGCTTAATGTGTCCAACACTAATTTGGTCATTGATAAGCGAGGAGAAAACTTAGGACACCAAGATAAAGAGATAGGGGGATAAGGGATCCTCCTGCCTAAGCCCTCTATAAGTTCTGAAATATGGAGATAAAGAGCCATTGATATTGACAAGTGAAGATGGGGGATTGGATACAAGTCATAATCCAATTAATAAAAGTGGGAGGGAAATTCATCAGATGCAGAACCATGTTCACAACATGCCAGGAGACACGATCAAAAACTTTTTCCATGTCTGCTTTGAGGATAAAACATTTTTTCCTCCCCTTAGTCAAGGAGTGGGTGATTTCTTGAACCAAGAAAAGATTATCCTGAATTGATCTACCCTTGACAAAGGCAGCCTGAGACTGATCAATGAGGTTATTGAAGGTAGGCTTTAATCGATTAGTGATGATTTTGGTGATAATTCTATAGATGTTATTACATAGTGATATATGCCTATAATCAGAGATAGAGATATGATTTGTCTTTTTTGGTATAAAGGTAATGGCAGTAGCATCAAAACCCCTACGAAGTTGATTATGAGAGAAGAAGTATTGTATCTCAGTACAAACATCCAAGCCAATAATGTCCTAGTAGTGTCTAAAGAACTCAATTTTAAATCCATCCGGCCTAGGGGCCTTCCCAGCAGACATATGCCAAATGCAATATTTGATTTCCTTATGGGTGACAGGTAGAGTTAATTGAGGAAACCAGGTATCATGGAGAGTAAGCAAGGTAGGCCAGGTAAAAAGATTGGGAGGAAGCTATAGATCAGGAGCCCAAAGTTTAGAATAGTGATTGATGAAATAAGTTTTTATGTTTTGGTCCTCAATAATGAGATGTCCATTATCATCCTGAATTTTAGTGATTTGATTTCTCCTATGCCTTATGATAGTACTAAGGTGGAAGAATTTGATATTTTTATCGTCATCTTTAATCTAATTCATCCTAGATTTAGTCCACCACTTAATACTAATCTGTCTAAGAAAAGTCACATACTGATTATATTTTGCTCTTAGAAGTTTAGATTCACAATTAGATAAACCAGACCTTTCGTACTTAAGCTCTAGTGCACTAATTTCTTGCTTAACTATAGCCGCCCTATTTTCCAATTTATCTAGAGATGTCTTATTCCAATGTAAGGTTTGTCGTTTGATTTCAGTGAAATATTTCTGTAGAGAAGTATGGGTGTCACGCTTAGCCTAGACCTCTGCCACGATGAATTTTGGTTGCGGATAATCAAACCAAAAATGCTCATATTTAAATGTTTTAGATCTTTGAATTTTATTATTAGTATTAAGCAAAATAGGAGCATGATCAAAAGTCCCTCTAGCTAGGGAAGAAAGGTCAAGATTGGGAAAAGTGGACAACCAATGATGATTAATAAGATCCCGATCTAGCTTGCAGAGACTTCTAGCAGAATATGATCTGTTATTGCACCAAGTGTATTGAGAGCCAACAAGAGGAAAATCAATAAGGCATTGATTATGAATAAAATTACGAAAAACTCGAGTAGATTTGTTTAAGGTAAAAGGGGCCCACCCCTTTTATCCTCAGAAGAATAAATACAGTTCATGTCACCCATGATAAGTCATGGAATATCATCTAAAACCAAATTTCCAAAGGAGTTCCAAAGATTATTATGATCTAGAGGCAAATTATTAGCATAAATCGTAGAGAGTAAAAAAGAAAAATCGTCAAGAGTAACAACTGCATGAATATGTTGTGATGAGAAACTAATTAAAGAAAGAGTAGTGTTACCCTGCAACCAAGCAATAATTATTCCGCCAGAGACGCCAGAGCCTTCATGAAAAAAACCTGTCCAATTGCTACCTAAAAGCTTGATTATTAGATTAGAGTTCTTATCGTTCGCATGTGTTTCTAGGAGAATAATAATGTCTGGAGAAAGTTCTCGGATGAGACAGCAAAGCCGGTCCCGTGCCTTACTCCTAAGAGCGTTGCGGCAATTCCACGCTAGAACCTTCATTTAGTTAACTAGAAAATGATGGGTCTGCCTCATGTCCCTGCACCGGAGGAGGAAAAGAGTTAGATCTAGTACGTGAGGATTCAATCTTACCTTTTTTCTTTCTACCCCCTTTCCACTTGGTGAAGGAGGGGGAAGGAGGGGGAAAGCGAAACGTTGCTTTGCGATTACGCCGTGGTTCCAGGACAGGGTCCATAATTAACTCTTCGTCCACCTCTTCCGATTCCTTGTCAGATAACCCCTCGGAGTGAGCGATCCGCGATGACCGAAAGCGCTTCAGAACCTGAGCCACCAAGCTTTTGTGTCCCTGCACAGGAGTAGAAGAGGAAGATGACTTCTCTAACCCGGCCGATAGAGGTGATGCCTGTGGTTGGAGAGCTAGAGAAGGGGGAGTGGCAGAGATAGGGTTAAGAGAGGGGGAAAGAGAATGTGTTTGATTTCTAGTGGCGTGGGATCGGACGGATGGCAATCCACCGAATGATGGTGATGAGGCGAGCCACGTGGTCCCAGCGGCTCCAGAGCCATAATCGAAGTAAGCACGTGCGAGGGGAGTAGCCGATGAGCAATCTAGTAGGAGGGTACATGGACGGATCGGATGAATCCTACTAGGGCAATAGGAGAAACTGAGTCACACAATGGTTTCGGTTCAAGGGCCTGAATCGGCTGACGACCGAGAGTGCGATCCACTTCCCTCGGGTGCCCGGCACGGCCGTCCACGTAGGTGGCCGTAGCCGGATGCCGACGACGAGAAGGATACGATCGCATCCAAGAACCGTACAACAGGACACCATCCTTGCCAGCCAGAAGCATACCCTGGTCACTCCAACGCGCCAGACAGTGATCTAGAAGGTGACTAATGTGACCACAATCAAAGCAAAACAGAGGCAAGTTTTGGTAAGTAACAACCTGGAAATACCGAGATCCATCCAACAACCTAATCCATGTTCCCTGCTTGACCGGAGAAGCCAGATCTAGTTCTACACATACACGCGCAAAGCGGAAACGATCAGTATGTTGATCAATCTTCAAAGGCTAACCAAAGATGCTGGCGATGCACAAGATCGTCTCAGATTCCCCAAGCTCATAGGACAGTCCCGGGAGCTGCAGCCAGACAGGGGAGGTGGAGAGACGATTCTCCTGCGGGCGGAAGAAAGCTTTCGCCTGTGAAACATGAAGCAGATTGTCATTGAAAGACCAAGGGCTATATGTAAGGACGTGTAACCTATCATCCTTGGAGCCGAATCTGAAGAGGAGGAAATGGTTTCCCAGATCCGTAATCTCCAGGAGAGCAATGAGGGACCAGAGGGCTGAGAGCTCGGCTTTGAGATCAACGATGGAGAGATCTTGAGTCAGTAGTCGCCCCATGAGAGCCAGCTTGAGGTCCTTCGACCTCTGTGCGACATCCTCTTCGCGAATGATGATCTCATCCTTTGAGGCATCTTTGATAGCTTGAAGACGATGTTTGGAAAGTTGTGGGAGAGAGGATGATGAGGGACGGTGAGGTTTGACAACGTCCAGCCAACTCCAGGCGGGACCAGGAGGATTTGGAAGAAGAGGGGGGAGAGAATTTGGGGATTTGGAAGAGCTAGGGTTTGAGGGTGGTGGGAGAGGGTCGGGAGGGAGGGTTTCGGGAGGCATTTTTTCTTGGGTCGATTTGTATGGATTACTAGTTTAATATGTTAATCATCATCTACCGCTACCACTTATTAGCTCAAGTTCTAGACTTCTATACGCCTTGTTTGATATTAGAACATCTCAAGAAGGCCGTGTTTATACGGTTACAACCAACCTTCATCATTGCACCTTTGTTCCTTATCGACACACTCAAATAAAAAAAGCAAGGACACTTGAGTTCTTGCTAATAAGAAGAATAACATCAGAACATCTCAATTCTTTGTTCTCATTGTTAAAACACATAAGTTCTTTATCCAAATAGTCCCATAGTGGCCAGAGAGAGGAGCTCACACTCAATTACTTAGCATTTTTTTGGCATCATCAGTTATTTCTCTACCTATTTTAATAAGTCAAAGCAATTATACCCTAAGAATGATGTTTCATTCTCCATGTCATTTGTGTTGTATGCAATCAATATATCTATTTTCAGGGGCGGACCCAAGTTAAGGGTGAGGGGGCTTGGCCCCTCTCAAAATTTTAAAATCTTATTTATATTATATATTAATATATGATTAAAAATTATATTAAGAATTTTGTTAGGTAAATTTAGTATGAAAATGAATGTGTAATATAGTTTAGTGTTGCGGTTCTCTACTTTGAAGAGTATTGTAGAAGTCCAAAGTTCAAACTTGGCCCCTTTTTTGTCTATCTTTAACAATTCTACAGGGATTATTAACAGTTTCTCTCTAGGCTGACTTTGTCATGCAATTTTATTCATAAAATATGTTGATATATCTTAAATTATGATATTTTTTATATTTAAAATTATGAAAGAAAAAAGTAGAAATTCACGATAGAAATTGCAAAATTATTATCACTTGCTCTCTTTTGATTTCGTGTCCTTTTTAATTTATTTACTTCATTATTCTTCTATTTATTATTCGGATTTCGTCGTAGTGTTTGCATAAAGTTTTTGAGTAAAGTGATAAGTGACTTCTTTTCGTTTAAGTAAATAAATGTCCCTATTCCAAAAGTTTATGAATAAAAAAATACTTATTAAAAATTTTATTTGTCACTATTAAATACGTAATGTAGGATACTTTTATCGAATTAATTAAATTCGATGATTAACCAAATTAGACCCAGAGAAAACAAACTAAATTGATAACAAATATGAAACTCAAACCTACTAATAATATCTATTTAAAAGGTTGATGGGAATCAAGAGGTTGCGGGCGCCGCTGAGCTGACGGTGGCTCCTCCTTTTGAGGCGCTCGCCCGTGCATGGACCTACCAAGCCGGTACCCTTTGTGCCTCCTGGCGCCGGCAGCGCGTGCGCGGTGCGCCATCGTCGGGCGCTTCGAGCTCCGAGCGTTTTCAGCAGATAGTACTCGAGCACACATGACCTCAACCTCGCTGCGCAAAAAAGATTAAAAAAAAAAAGAAGCACCACTGGTCTCCGGGAGCCATGATGGCTAATCCAGCAGCATTGCGTTCTCTCCTGGACAGATCATTGTTTTCTTTTCTTTCTCTCTCCATTTCATCTCCTGGCAGGGTTCCACAACGAACTGGTGTTCCCTCGTGCGGGTTCATGCGTGCGTCGTCTGCTGTGGATCCCCCATTCAAGCCCTCTGATCGTGTGAGCTCTCTCTGAGCCCTCATGGCCATGGACAGTTCCTGGTATCTCCGTGCGCAAGTAGTTTATTGTAACACAAGTAGTCTGTGCTTCGTACTTCGCAGGCATCAAAACTTGTCCGCATGGCGTTGTTATATGTTTTTTCTTTTGGTACTAGAAAAGTGCTCCGTCCTTCCTAAAAATTTTTTATCTTTAATAAATCACGTAAAATTCATATAACCGTGCCATTTGCTCCCATGGCAACGGTCAAATTTGTATCGTTGTGCTTTCGCTTCTTCTCTATATCGATATTTTGCTTAGTGTATTTTCGATTCAACAAAGCATTGGATTTGATTCCTTATTTATTCAACGTACCTACATGTGCAATACAAAAAACATTATATTAGCCGGACAAATAATGCAACTTAAATAATTAGCAAAACTAATCATTTGATTAATACAATGAATGCGTAAAATTGATTTCATCAAAGATGAATAATAATTAATGTATTTATTTTACTTTGACATGTGATAATTAAAAATAATGTTTTTAAATCAAATAAATGAAAGCAAAAGGAGGAAAGTGATAATCAGATTAAATATAATGATTTCAGGATTAATGCATCACCTAACCTACGGCACTCCAGTATATGGATTCTCTAAAGAATTAAACTTGAAGTATTAATAGAGTTTAATTCTCAAATTTTAGTTGACCAAATACCATCTTAAGAAAAAATAGGAGAAATTAATGCAATCACGTTTTTAGCTTCATATAACTAATAAAAAACTCATTATGTAATTATAGTTAGGATTTTTTAAGTCACCTTAATGACTTCATATAAGAAAGCATTGTGCATAAATCACACATAATGATGCAAAATAAAAAAATTCAATATATGCTAGATTTAATTTGGATAACCCGACAAAGACACTACTATGTATTTTATGGCTAACATCAAAATTAATAAAAATATAATCATGAAGAACGAAAGGTAGAAGCCAATTGTTAATCACATTCTCTCGCAAGTTTCGGTGGAGATTTTGTATTGTGTCTTAATCACTGCTCTTTAAAATATATATCTCTCTCAAATGCTTTAGAAATGAGTTATTGAGGTGCTTGGGAGGAATGCTTTAGTAACTGGACCGACACCGGATGACACGGTATCAGGTTGTGGTTGGATTCGTCCAATTGAATTTGATCAAATTTTTTTAAAATAACATTATTTATAATGATTTTAAAGATATGGTATAATTTATATGATATAATATATGAATATTGCACTAATAATTTATTAATAATAAAAATACTAGTATAATATAATAATTATTTAAAATTTTAATAATAATAATAAATATAAAATGGCCAATTAAGAGGCTATTATTAAGTTATTTTTATTTACTATTTATTGATGATAGAGGCTGCATTAATACATTTTATTTTAAATTATCTTTTTTTTACATTTTGATTTTTTTATTTTCATTTTTATGTCATTTGATAGTTTCATTTTCAATATTATTCAAATGTGAATACTTATCATTTTTGTTTCTATTTTTATTTAATTTTTTACATCTTCTTCTTTTCCTCCTCTTTAACTTTTCTTTTAACACTATTTTTTTCTTTTAAAACTTTCCTTTTCATGTTTTTTTTCAACTACTGGTTCACAATTGAACTAATTGAACCGGTCGGTCCGCGCTGATTTTAATAACATTGTTTGGGATCCCTATTTATAGATTTAGAATGTCCAAATTAATGACATTTCAAACTAAATTTGAATGAAAACTTTATCACCAAGTCAAAATAGATATAGTTATGGCAGTCACTAAACTCAGGTAAATTTCAATAAATATATTCTAATTTTACTCATTTTTTCAATTTTATTTTGTAATTAGATTACCCTCCAACTATGAACTTATTTCACCCTTTTGCTATCTACAATCGCATGTTTCTTGGTGGTGTGGTCTACGAGGGAGTCACACGTCATATTTCTCTCTCATCCGTGCGTGCAAGTGTTTGACGTGACATGTTATTTTAAAATAAAATAAACATAAAAATAGTGATAAATAATATAAAAATCAAAAGGGAGAGAGGGAGGGTGCCAACCCCCACCCTTTTTCTTCGACGACACCGAAGAGGAGAGGGAAAGGGGTCGATCGAGTGCAACTTTGTCACCCTGGGCGACTATCTCGTGGTCTCACGACTGACAAAGGCTGTGATGTGTCCTTCAACACAAACTGATTGCCGGGAGAGGGGAGCATAAGTGTCCGTCCTGCTTGCGGGGGAGGACGGGGCATTGTCGGCCGCATTAAAGTAGTCATTGACAAAGTAAAGTCGTAGGGCAAGCTTGCCACTGCCATTGAAAAGGGCATGTTTTTGGAGGAGATATAGCTGGATGGGGGCATTGAGAGATGACGGAGCGACGAAAAACCACGAGAGGTGGACACAACCGATGGGGTTGAGCTATTGCTTGCCATCCGTGGAGTAGCACTCATGGTAGACATCGACATAGATGGAACGATCGATGAGCTCGAAGGGGTTGCCGACATCGAAGACCAGTGTTTCGTTCCATGAGGGGGTTGTCGTTGTTGTGCTTGGTGAGGGTGCGATTTTAGCACTTGTGGAAGGACTCCTCAATGAAAGAGAGGGGAGAGTGGGAGATGGAGCACACCCCTTTTTTCTCTCTTTTTTAGAATTTTTTATATTATTATATTAGTACATTATTATTTTAATATTTCATAATTAATTTATTTTTAAATAATATGTCATGTCGGACACTTGGATGCGAGAGAAATATGATGTGTGATCGTCATGTAGATCGCGCAAACGAAAATGGATGATCACAAGTAAAAATGGTCGTGGGTGAAATAAGTTTGACAATTAGTTATAAAATAAAATTAAAGAATAAAATTAAAAAAAAAGATAAAGTTGAAAGATATTTGGTGAATTTTATCATCCTAATGCACAGCCATGAACTTTAAGGCCTATTTGGATGATTTTGTTATGTTCCCGGGTCAAGATTTTGTATTCCCTCACTTGCACCCATCTGAATTCCAAATCAAAAGAACTTCGTGACTGTTGATGTGTCTTGAATTATGTACCATGTACCCAAAATTATGAAAGAAAAAAAATGAAAAAGAAGAAAAAATGAGAATATGTGACGGAAGCGAAGGACTTGGTTAGGGTTTTATATGATGTACTCTCTCTTTTGGCTCATAGTGAAATTCCTGACGACGGCCTCCTTTGCCCGTGGATATTTTTCTCTTGTTCACATTGATTAAGAGAGTTTTACAACGTTAAATCTCTGTGTTCATCTTCTCTTTCTTTCGTTATTTTGATTATTCATCGATCCTCAGTATTTTATTCTCAACAGTGACCCATGTTTTCGTTCATTCCACATTTAATGCAATGGGGACTAGAAAAATAAAGAGAATAAGACACTAACCTGAGAGCTATTCTATATCCAAACGAGGTTTAAAAGTAGCATCTCAGAAGTTCTAAAGATAAAAGAAATAAAAATATTAAATCGTAAAAGAAAATGTCAACTTAAAGAAAGTGTCCAGCTCAAAGTTGGAACCAAACATGTTTCGGCCTAAAACAAGAACCTGCCCCTGCCTCTGGAGTCTGGTCAATCAGGCACCATTTTATTCCTCCAGGTATTTGGTACTACCCCAATGAGAACTACGATTCTCGAACTTGAATGAATCTCATGGCCATGAATGAATTCTTCCTATTCTATTTCATGCCCTTGGTGAATCAAATTTTAAATTTTGTCCGAAGCTCAGTACTCACGGATGCAAAGTGTTTAGAGAATACACAATTTTGAATTTTGTTCGAACCTTGATTTTTGGTTGGATTAAACTTTTTTTAACCTGAAATATCTCTTATCATTCCTGAATAGAATCAAACTAAAGCTTGGGTGTGTCATGTAATTGAAAAATATGAACTCTAAAATCTAATCAAATTAATTTAAATTAGACTAATTTATCTCTATAATGTAACTAATTAATGATAAAAATATGCATGATTTTTCATGCATCAACAAACTATCGGACACTGATGGCAAGTCAAAAGGGGAAAAAAAGGAAGGAGAGTTTGTAAAGATTAATTCTTTTCAATCACTTTAGACTTGGATCTTGGCTCAACCATCAACTTTTTGTCGATTAACTCTAGACCGTTGTGGTTGAACTAGCCATTTTATTATCACTAGTGACGCTTCTAGTGCGTCCACAATGAAATAAATAAGATTTGATGGGGCCAATGTTCTTTCTGCATACTTTTTTTTGTGCTTACAAGAGAAACCTAAAGAGAAAAGTATGTTATATACTTATATATATGATCATCATAATAAAAAAAGACTAGTTGCATGGAAAAAAAATGCGAATTCAAGACAAGTTGTAGTACACGGTACTGATAAGTGATCGCCATGTTCTCAAACTTATTGTTTGTATAATACCAAAATGGTACAATTCAAACACGTGAGTGCCAAATGTCTGGCTCGAAGGAATTGGATTCCACATGAAACTCTACAGTTACAGTTACCTCTGGACATGCATGTATTATTAAAAAATGTGAGTGATGCAATTAAAACACTAAAATGACCCCAGTTGCTATCCCATAACACCTTCCCAGTTCCCACATTCCATCAACCTTGCCATACTCCATTTTATTAGCATGAATGATGTGAACTGTACTTCTGATATATGATCCTCTGGAGTTGTGCTCTTAAACTTTCCAGGGTCAATTATATATGGCCAAAGTCTGCTTATTTTATCATATGTCATGTCAGTAGCCGGTTGTGTCTGGAGCATCTTCTGAACCCCAGGCAATTGAGCTTGCAAAGGCCAAGGAACAGGAGCTTGTTCGGCATGCCCAGAGAGCCTACTAAAATATTATGCTAAGAGTTCGTGGGAGATAGATTTAATTTTGCTGACTTGCAAGGCTGAGAAGTGTCTGCATGAAGAAGTACAGGTATATAAATATAACCCCTCTCCACCTTGAGGTTAATGACATATGTGCAAGGAAAGTAAAGGTCAGTACAATGATCTTTGTCATATCCTTCTCTTTCTCTCTTGTTTTTTGGACAAATCCTTTTCTTTCCCGTTTGTTTCCAATGTACCATGTAGTTTTGTACTTTTATTTAAGATATGAAGAAGGATGAACAAAGTTTTTTGAAGGGTGCCCAATCTGTTTATGAACTTAGATCACGATCTATTAATCATCCTCCAAACCCATTCGTTTCCTGCAGTATTTTTCCAACGTTTAACTAACTGTATGCATGCTTCTTCATGCTTAGAAACTTGTACGAATATTGCTTCTTTTCTGTAAATATGAAAGGGCCTAAACTTAAGCAATCAGCTTGTATGAAGGATATGTACGTGAATAACAGACTGATTTTAGAGTTTATGATGGATCAAGAAGGAACAACCATATGCATAAGGATCTAAGTTGTATCCAAGGTCACGTTATTTTGTCCGCCTCTATTAGTACTGCCTTGTCTCATCGGTAGAGCTTATTTGGACATGTAAGAAGACAACTTCATTTCCAATGTAAGAAAACTTCATTTGATCATTTGATTCAGGATGCCATTTCGTTATATCCTATTTACCAATCTTTTGATAACTTACATTTAAAGATTCAAAAAAATGCATCATGTCCATAAATTTCGCTTTCAAACAAATATATTTAGCTCCTTCTCATTTTCCTCCTACTGCAATCGCATCTAATACGAGGCATGCAATCGTTTGATCATGTTTATGCACCCCGTTGAAGTCTAAGTAGTTCTGACAATTTTGCAGGGTCACAGGAACCATTCTCTGCTCGATCGAAAGACTCCTGCGATATCTTCAACCAAACTTACGAAGCTACTGGACTGACAACTTTTTGGTTGACACTTGATAGCGAAGTCTTCAGAAGGATCAATTTTCATTGTAATGGAGGCGCTTCTGAGGAAATATGATAAGGAATGCATGAAGATGGCCATGCTGAAACATGAACAAGTATTCAAGGGCCAAGTAGGGTTTTTTACGACATATTATCTCGTTTTCTTTGTGAATTGGAATCCTCACTCTTCCACGCCTTCAGATTTGATTTTATACTCACACGAGTGGTTTGTGCACAGGTCCATGAACTCCATCGTCTGTATCGAATCCAAAAGCTTCTGATGAGAGACATCCAGACCAATGAACCGAAGGGTCGACAAAGGCAGCCAAGGTGCAGCCAAGCTCATCTCTTCGTCAACTTGGACAGCAGTATGCTCGCGTTTCTGCCAAGCAACAGTGCCAACAGCGAGAGAAGGCCTCGGCGGGGCCCGGCACTCGACCTCGAGCTCCCCGCGGACGAATACATAGTGAGAGCAGAGGGGCAGAGCGAGGTCGAACAGGAGGACATCGATGTGGAGCTGACGTTGAAACTGGGCAACAACAGCTGGAGGAAGAGGGAGGATGCGGCTTTCGCCCGCTCTTATCCGTCGAGCTTCTCCTCGTCTTCCACCGAGTCAGGGGGAGTGCCGAGACTGCATCACCACGTTGACGACGTCCATTTTGGACATCATAGTGGGCTACCAAATGGCTTTGAGCTGGAAGAGGGAACAGGGGACGAGGCTGGGATGAAGCAGTCGCCTTCTTGGTTCATGGAGTGCCTGAGCCTTAAGATGGCGTGACGGCGTTCGCGTCGTTAATGCCTCTGTGCGTTGATGTTTTAGTTTTAGAATCGTAGCATCAGAGCAAACTCTACCGGAGGAACGTACTGTTTTGGCTTCGACTCAAAATGATTCGGTTTCGTAGCTCAAAAATATTTTGGAAAAAGGTTGTCATGGCACACAACGTGAGATTTGTAAATTGCGAATGTTTTGAGTTTCAGGTGAATTGCATGATTTTATTTTCCATCATAATAAAGTCTTGTAAAAAAATTTAAATAAACAAAATAAATAATGGAAAAAAACTTTAAAATGGTGCGTCATTTTTAGGTGTTGCAACTTGCAACACAAAAGTAAGACACGAAACAAATAAATGATGATAAAGTGGTAAAAGAAAACAATTAAATAGACTGATAAACGATAATAACTTATCTGGTCTACATATCATCTTTGGCAATGTATTTTTTTTTCAATGTTAAAGATAATATAGTCGCAAAATAAAGGGGGTTCTTGTATAAAAGGTGGGTGAATCCATGGGATGAGTTTTCACCCACGAAATATTTGAAGTAGAATTACGCCCTCCCTAAGTTTATGACTGCGCTTAGAGAGTCATTAATAATTGCCCGGATACACTTGGGGATGGCAATATTCCCCACCCCCGCGGGATTCCGCGGGGAATTCCCGATCGGGGCCCGATCTCGAAAATTTTTTTCCCCGCGGGGTCGGGGATGAAAGGAAAACTATTCTCGAACCCTCTTTCGAGGATTGGAGCGAGGGAAGTTGTCCTCGCCCTGTCGCCCCGCGGGGCCCTAAATCCCCACACTCCAAAGAAAAAGTGAGTCTACAACAATAGTCCCACATTAATAGTAGTAAGAAAGTGAGAGTAAATAGACAAGTATAAATGAATGAGGAGACTAATGAGTCAATATTGAATGTTTACGGAGAAAGTTCACCTTGGGTATTTTTCAAGTTTATATTAATATTTTTTATCAAATTATCTCTTAGTAAAAAAAATAATAAAAAATTTTTATTGAACCAAAAAATACGGTTCAACTCGATTTTTTTCGATTTTGATCGATTTTTTATCGGTTCGATTTGGTTTAATCCGGTCCAAATTAGAATCGGGCTGCGAAGTTTGGGATCCCCGCGGGGATTCGGGGTCCCGCGGGAATCGGGGCGGGGGATAAAATTTCCCCCGGACCGAGGATTCGGGGCGGGGGTGGTGTTCCCTGCCCCGAACAGGGTCGGGTGTCATCCCTAAATATACCAATTACTTTGGCCATGTATCCTGCAAACACTAGGAGGATTCATGCGGCCATGTTTTGTTGAAGGGGAAAATAATCTATTAGCATAAGCGATTCGAATAATATATAAATAAGATAAGATAAGAAATAATATATATGATAGACTTACCTTGTTATTATCGCGAAAAAGATATAAAAAGAACAATAGTTAAGCTTAGAATATAAGTGAATAAATAACCGACTTACTCTGTCTTCAATAGTTGCTACTCGATTATCAGCTCCACTTACATAGTCATGATCCTACTATTACGACAATCGTAACTCCATCTATTTATATGCAATCATGTACAACACTTTGGATCATAATGTCACATGGAGTTTTGGGAATCACATCCATCCTCATCGGCACCTCGCAATGTCTGAAGAAATTGATGCCCTGCTGCACAATGTCACATGGAGTTTGGTTCCCAAAACTCCAACTATGAATGTTGTTGGTTGTTTGTGGCTCTTCAAAACTAAGTACAAAGATGATGACAAGAACGATTGGCATAAAGCACATTTAGTTGACGAAGGGTTTCATCAAACATTTGGACTAGACTTCATTGGAACTTACAACCCTGTTGTAAAACCTACGACCATTCGTCTGATCCTCTCAATTGCCATCTTACATGCATGTCCTCTAAAATAGTTGGATATTAGTAATGTTTTCTTACATGGCACTCTACAAAAAACAATCTTCATGGAACAATCGTCTGGTTTTTAAGACCCTAACAAGCACATCATGTCTGCAAACTCCATAAGTCGATATATGGACTCAAATAGACTCCACGGACATGGTTCAACACCCTTGCAACAGTCCTCATCTAGTTTGGATTTTGCAGCTCCATTGAAGACAACTCACTTTTTGTCTATCGTCGTGATAACATCTATCTATATATACTTGTACATGTCGATGATTTGGTTATTACAATTGATTGATTTGCTTCTTCAGCATCTTCACAAGCAGTTTGTTGTCCGCGGCCTTAGTGCACTACATTACTTCCTTGGTGTCGAACTCCTCAAACATCCTCGTGGTCTTCTCTTGTAGCAGAAGTACATTCAAGACATACTTCGCCGCACCAACATGCTTCAGTCCAAGCCAGCAAAATAGTCTCTTTCCAACAATGTGAAATTGCACCTTGCATCTGACAAGCCTTGTGTTGAACCAACCCTTTATCAACAAACTATGGACACGTTGCAATATCTCATAATAACAAGGCCTAGCGCTCTCAGTCAATTTATGCATGCTACCTCTTTTGAAAATTGACAACACGTAGAACACATTTTGCACTACCTCAATGCAACACAACAATTGGGACTTCTACTCACCCCCATGCGTCTTCAACAGTTCCAAGACTTCTCCGATGCTGTTTGAGCAGGCAACTCATCAAACTATAAATCCTTTGGCGACTATGCTATCTACCTTGGCAAAAATCTTATTTCCTGGAGTGCAAAGAAATAGCGCACTGTGTCACGCTCTTCCACCAAATCTGAGTACAAGCTATTGCTGACACCACCACAAAATTAATTTGGCTCCGGTTCCTACTCAACGAAGTATAGCTACCTCCACTTGCCTCACCTATTTTGTGATGTGACAACATAGGTGCAACATACCTTACAACCAATCTTGTTTTTCATGCTCGCACCAAACATGTCGAGGTCGACTTTCATTTTGTACGTGATGAAAGCTCATCGCCGACTCATTGCTTGATTTTTATCGTCCAAGGACCAAATTGTTGATGTCATGACTGTCTCTCTCTGGTGTTCGATTTATTTTTTATTTTTGCAACAAACTCCACCTGTGTCAATAAATGAAGCATTAGAGTAAGTCAATAAATGACTGACTTACTCAGTCTTCAACAACTCCATGATATATACTCGGCCATCAGCTCCACTTACATAGCCATGATCCTACTATTATGATAATTGTAACTTCATTTATTTATATGCAATCATGTATAGCACTATGGATCAGAGTTCAATAATATTGAAACACATTATTGGTATGTTGATTAAGCATAAAAGCAATAGACCATTTTTCACAATTTTAATCCTGATTGATGATTTTTTATCCAAGTAGTAGTGCTGAGATAGATATACCAAGTAGTAGCACTCCTAACAAAGAAGAAAGTGTATCAGTAAATTATAAGCAGTAGAGTAATTATAACAAACATGTATGATATTAACTACTAGTTAACAATAAATTGTACGTCATGGTTCCCGTAATTACGCCATCCTAAAAAAATACGAGTGACCATGACATAGAATTACAATAAATTGTTCCTAATAAAGCCAAGTAGAACTGTGAAAATCTTAAAATGAACGAATGTTTTTACGCAAAAGAATGGCAATTTTATGCCTCTTTTTTTTTCCACTAAAATCGTCAACATCAATAGCAATTACAGAACGAAAGCCAGAACAACAGTTGTTCACATTTTTGATGCAGAATGACATCTACAATTCCTGATAGAATAAACAGATGGTCATGCTCTCCTTAATAAAATGGGCATCATGGACAATCTGCTCTGTATATATGTATGCAGGTATGCATTATATGGAAAATATAAACACAAAATTCAGGTCATTTCTTAATCCTTCAAAAGGTTTATTTCTTTATCCTCATGATTACTGAACTCAAATGTTTTTTTTATGAGGCTTAGGCATGTACCTTGTACTTTGGGCAAAAGCTACTAGCCAAGAAATAATTTGCATTTGTGCTCCATGAATACATGTACGTATCTTTCAGTAATTTGATTAATTGATACGGCCACAGGGACTACTTTGTATTGACGTAATCTCAACGCGCTCCTCTTCCTACACACAATTATGCATTTCGCATAAATTTCATTGAACCATTTCCCAATTTCAATTATTCACTAGTTTGTAACTGTATGGTCATTTCTCTCCTCGGTCGCTAATTATATCAGGGAAAATTTAGAAAAACTGAAAGGGGGAAAATATAAATTTGAGGCAATATGCATATACAAAATAAAATTATAAAACCAATGACAGATGGCATAATGCGACAACTTAGTTACGTCCCTAAGTGCAAGTAGTCTCATGTTCAATTTTCAAATTTTATTCATATCACTCTTCTTACTAACAATTCTGAACACAAGGCCCGATAAAAAAATAAAATTTAAAAAGTAATAGAAGACCATTAAAATTTAATTAGTTAACTTTTAAACCTAAATTATCCATATATGCCTAATTTGGTAATTATTATGATTACTGATTTTTATACTAACTCGGTAAGAATTTGATAGTTCAGTTTACAATGGAACGTCAAATTAGTAAAATATTAATATGTTTAACACTGATTGAAAAAAATGAAAAAAAAATTATTTGAATAGTTGAATAAATTACACGGAAGTTGAGTTAATATCTCAACGATCCTTCATTTTTAATTTATAATTAAATTATTCTTGAATTTTATTTTTTTTGCACGTTTAGTCTTTCTGATCGTCAATAGCGTACACGTCAACGAGCACACGTGAGAGAGAGAGGAGGCCATCGGCCCCTCCTTTGTGCGAGCTCGCCAACCCCGATGCCGCAACCACGAGGTTGCCATCTCTTTTTATATTATATACTTATATTATTTTATTATCTTTTTTATGCTACATCAGCCAAGTAAATTTGGGAATTGCCTATTGATGTTCAGGGGTAAAAAATTTTTTTTTAGGATAATTTAATTATAAATTAAAATTAAGAAATCATCTAGTTATAAATTTTAAAATTGAAAGACTATTGACGTAATTTATCCTAATAGTTCTCAAATATATCTTTACAATTTTTTTTCCTTTTTTTGTAATTATCTATTGCCTTGTCTTTTATTAGAACACAGTCAGCGAGAGAGAGGGGGTTGGGGAAGAAATTTGCATAAGTAACGGAGGAAGAGAAGGGAGCGAGGGAAAAAAGAGGAGTGGGCATTGTGTTGCATGACGATAGCTTCAACGCTCTTCTACTTGCGGAGTTCTCGAACCACCCACGAGGACGACGCCGGCCAAGATCGCCGCGGCGACGGAGACGGTAACGCCGCCACGCGGCACCGCCGCCCCCCGCACTCTACCTCGCAGCAGCCCCTCCGCCGCGGGCCCTCGTCGAAACCTCTCCGCCGCCCCTCCGTTCGTTCCGCCCATCTGGTTAGTTCTTCTTCCTTTTGATGCTATTTGATCTGTTGATTTCTTTCGCTCAGTTGAGCTACCTAAGAGGGTCTAGAATATCTGGTTTTAAAAGTTGGATCTCCCCACCAAAAAAATTCAGCTGGACCATCTTAGATCTGCGCACAATGCAGTACTTTTCAACTTGAGCTGGTGATTTTTTTTTTTTTTTTTGTCTAAGCATCAACGTATTATTTCTTTTTCTTGCTAAAAGTCGCAGTAAAATTTATGTTTGGTAGTTAAAGCATTTAATCGCTGAATTACACGAATTGGAGGTTTCTTATTCGGCATTCTGATGCGATCTGAATTCATCCGGCTACTTTGTGGCATGCGATACTATGTTGTCTTTTAAACATTGTATTGGATAATAGCTGTAAATGAGCCTCATATGTACTTTAATCTCTGATTTCTTGGCCAAAGAACAATGCTGCTTTCCAGTTACAGCATTTAGTTCTTTCATCTTCCCTTCTCATCGCTATTCAAACGAATACTATTTACCGCCTCTGTCGTTGGCAAGGAACCCGTTCATTTGTGGGTTGAAATCTTTTGGCAACGAACATGGTAAATTTCGCCTCCATCTTTACCCATTTTTCAGCTTAACCAGACTGCCTTTCAATTATTACTACTGGGTATATGCTTACCTTGCAAGCCATTAAAAAATAAAATAAACATAAAAATTTACTGGGGCGACTGCCCCCTTCTTTGCGTCATCGCCGGTGCGCCACCCCCCTCCCTCGGGCGCCATCAAGGCCGACGGAGGGGGTTGCAACCCCGTCCTCTTTTTTTTAAAAAAATTTAAATTATTATATTTGTATTTTAATAATATATATTTTATTCTTTTATATCTTGGCACACAAGCAAAATGACTGGTAAATCGTCTATACCTCTATACCCGGTGAAAGGGATAGTTGGTGATAGAAGTTAATAATCGGAGGGTAGCCTGGTTATAAAGTTGAAGGATAGAGTTGAGAAAGCGGATAAAATTGGAGGCCATTTAGTGAAGCTTACCCTAATACGTAGGTGTGTAGATGGTCAACTGAACATCCAGTCTCTTCTGCATTAGTTGAATCGAACAAATGAATAGTTTAATTGTTTGTTTCAATTAAGGCAAACTGGAACTATTAATTGGTTAACATTTTGGTTAATAATCCTTTTCTTCCTCAAAAAATAATTGGTAATAGTGATGGGATATTTTAATATCTTGAGTTTTGTGATTTGATATTTTAAATACTCAGATAACATTGAATAAAAAGTGTTAAGTATATTTTTCTCAGTCAGAGTGCTGCAATAGGGATACATATGAACTTATGTCATTTGCTTTCCTTTTACATCATCATCTGAACTTCCATGAAAAAGGTCTAGTGTTTGAAATATGTGGAAGATTTAAATTTCGTCAACAGAGGATTGACATATGACTGTCCAGTTGTGGAGAATGGTTCCATAATATTATTTTGAAAAAGAAGTATTCCTTTCAATATTCATTACTTGTAGCCTAGTACCTTTCATAAAAAGAAATTTATATCCACCAAGTGGGAACAGGAGACTAACTTAGTTAATTAACTAATTGGAGTAGGTGCTCTTTTGGAGAACACTCCTGATGTTGGGATAATATACAATTTGGCTCGCTAACTGGCATAGGCACTTTATTGAACCTCGTGGCCCTTTCCCTGCTGTGACAGCAGAAATCACAGGAACTCCAAGGGCCGCGTCGCCTGAACATCTGAGAGTCAGATTCTGGAGTCCAAAATTATGTGGCCCTTTAGCATCTCATTCGTTGGAGGTAATACACATAGTTGCTAGCTCAGCTGCTAAAACAACATTTTTGGAGTCATTTGTAGGAGAACCATGATATCTGGGCTTTCTGAGGTTTTGTACTGTACATTTCAGCATGAGTTTTGCCGAGGTTCTGGAGACGATTCCTGGGGCATCTGGTACAATGGAGACTACTACTTTTCGGGAATAGGGAGGTCAACTCTAAGCAGGAAATTTTCTGGATATTGTTGATCATTTTGAGCCTACCTAGTTTATAAACCACATACATATGTATCAGCCAACAAAAGGGTGACATCTATAGTTGTATTATGGGCCATTTGGAAACAACGCAACGAAACATTTTTCAGTGGGTGTATGTGGAGAATATGGTGCGGACAGCCCGACGACCTATTAAACACTAGAGAGAATTATGATATGTGCTTGTAACCCTGTACATTCCTTCCTGTAACCTACAACTAAAATTTTAATAAATGGATGTTTGACCCAGTGTCAACATCCTATTTTTCTTTCAAAACAAAAAAACTTGGATGACTACTGTCCTCTAGTTTCCTCTAAACTCTCCAGAAATAAGCTTGGATCCTTTCCTAGCTTCTTATATATTTATCAAACTTGAGTGAACACATGCTGTGACAACCTCTTTCAATTTATCAATCCACCTCACTGTTTTCCCTATGCTCATGAAAAAGAGGCCAATTAACAAAATATTATCAGCTTGATGATTGCACATGGATTTCATTAGATGGGGCAATGGTTTCTATTCTAAATTAGATTTTATCACAAAAGCTAACAGCAAGTCACTGTCATATTTATATTTCAGTTTCACGTCTGATGGGAATAAGATCCAATTCATGCAAGTCTACAAAATGTGCACCGGAAGTTTATGCTGATTTTCATAATTGAAAAACCATCAATTTAAGCAGAAAATTCATTGCACTAATATTTTCATGATTGAAATCATCAGCAATTCGAGCAAGAAATGTACTTGAAATTGATGTTAAGTTATTGTGATAAGTTCTTTTCGTTATTTGCTTTTCAATTTTTCTTTATTTTGGCATTTCGTTACTTAGCTTAGGCATCATACTCTGTTAAGCTCCAAAGGCTTTATATATAGGATTACTTTGCTGTTTGTACTGGACAGCAAGTTGATTATAAGATTTCTCAGCAAAGTTCAGCCACCTAGGTTAATTTGTAAATTGCATCAAACTCTCAGTTAGATCCAACAACACATTGCTCTTTACTATGCAACACCACAGATTTCCATTGACAAAGCACTATCTTGAAGTAGAGCATTATTTTAAATGTGATAGTTCCAATTTGCACCTATGTTTTTCAATTTCAAAAGTTCATGTGATAACTAAACCCCTGTCCAAGTCCATCCTTCAAATGTCTCAGCATCTTGTAAAATGTAAATCACATGTCAATGATATATTTTTTATGCATTAATAACTTAACCAGCAATACAACATTCAGCCAAGTGAATCGTTGGTCACTGAATCTGATTCCATTCTGGTGCGCGACCCCGATGTCGTTGCCTTGGTGGTTCAGGCCTGTGGTGTCAGGCGAAAGCGTGTCTGCAATCCAATCGCCATGCGCCCCCCCAATAGTCGGGGGCAAATCTGGTTCTGAGCTCGTTGCTGGTTGTGCCTTGTCCCCTCCTGTGTGAGTAGCGTGGGATGGCGGCTGTTGATGCATGGAGTTGTGAAGTCATTTTTTGGTTTGGTGTAGTGTGATGTTGTCATTTGGGATGACAGTTGCTGGTGCATGGAGTTGTGAAGTCATTTCTTGGTTTGGTGTAGCATGATGTTGTCATTTTGATTTCTTGGCCATATGCTACAGTGGTTTCTGGTGTCTCTATCAAACTTATTGTAATCCCTACTATTATTAATGGAACCCTTGGATGACTACCTTCTTGCTAGTCGTTCTTTCTCATTTCAAAAAAAAACACACACACACATTCAGCGAAGTCAATTTCAAGTATATTACCTTTCTGACCACACTTTGGTATGTACTTGGATCTTCATTATTATGTTGTTGAAAACCTCAAAAAGTAAATTATTTACGCGTTGACTTATTGATGCCTACCTTGGATCTCAACCTTCTAGCTCATGAAAGTATCTAAGATGCCTTAGATCTTTTATCTGAAATTATGATTGTAAAATGTTTCTCCTCAAAAAAAATGATTGTAAAATGTATCTTCAACCTTGATATTCCAGTTGAACTATCATCCATAGTTAATACAACAACAACAAAACCTTATCCCACTAGGTGGGGTCGGTTACATGGATCATACGACTTCGTTGATCCATGTTCATGAGATTCGACAGGGTTTTACGCTGGCTGTCGGGGCCTAACACAACCCTCCTCCTTTATCCGGGCTTGGGACCGACTATAAAACATAGGCGGAGTTATCATCCATAGTTAATATGTCACCAAAATAACAACTTATCTTTCTGACCTCCTCACATTTTCTATTATCAAGAATAATCAATTTGATTGTCTTAAAATGATGTGCCAAACATAATTATTACATATTTTAAATCATGGCCAAAGAGACATAAAATATTCCCCATGAGCAACATATCTATACAGCTCCTCTGTTGCACCTCTTTTGACAAAGCATCATGAAATAATGAATTTTTAATATCTAAATGAGAGAGGTCTTAGTGGAAATGCACTAACTAAGAATACATTTAATAGGGTATTAAACAAATAGAATAAACGTTTCAAAGTAATCTAAGTTCTTGTACAACCTTTTTCCACCAATTGTCCACTGTTATCGCGGCATCCATTGATGGCCAAGAAAAAGAAGTTGATTCAAAGAAACTCAGTCATTTGTTTTTTTTTTTTTTGGAAACATAAGTTAGAAATTTAAAATACATAACAAAAAAATGGACTTCAATTTTGCATTAGAAACATGCAAATAGAGATAAAATTGTCAGTCAATTTTCATGTCTTTGTTTAAAAATGACCAAAGGATGTGCATTGCTTCGCCAGGAACATGAACTAGCTTCATTGAACAAAAGGGGCTCTGATGAATATGGAGGACAAAATAGCAGCAAGACCAGACTAAAAACTGATGAGGTCAGTAGATCCCAATTTATCAGAGATCAGTATCAGTTGGAAGAAAGACTCCCTGGTCCTGTACTGGATGCTCGAGCACGGCTTACTGAGAGACTGAAAAGTTTTCATCTCACAGATAACAAGTAAGCATTGTTCTCTTTTATGATATACAGCACACTAGAGATCATAAAAATGGAATCTATTGTCATGTAGAAACTCCAATCTTTGCAATTGCTGATTTCTTCTTCTGTCATCACTAGGCTGCAGAACTCAATGGCAAGAATATCCACAAATGGACATCAAAATTCTGCTGTAGGCATAAAAGATTCTCTAGATTTGAAAGGTGGAGCTGCTTCCAAAGATCTCAAATCTGAGGCCGCATTTTCTGTTTCTTTGCCCCGAAGGGACCTTGTATCTTTGTTTAGAGATATGAAGAGGAAGCCTTCCTCGGTTAGCTTTGCGGATCTTCAAAGATTGCAGGAGGAAACTTTTGTCGAATCCAAAGATGCTAATGAGGTTCCTAAATCATTGGAGTGCTCCATATGCATTGAAAGGATTTCAAATGGGGACAGGCTGATTCGGCTGAACTGTGGACATAGGTTTCATCATGCATGTTTAGAGCCATGGCTTCAGGTACATCATGAATGTCCATATTGCCGAGCTAGCATCGTCAACTGATTATGTAGTATAAGCATGGAATTGAGTTTCCTAATTTACCTTTGTTCAACTAGTATCATGCTTTTTGGATATTCATCTTATACTACAGTGTTTCCACATGTAATACCTATCGGTCTATACCGTAATAAGAGCTGTTGCCCTTGTCTAAAATCATGTAATGTTTTGGCATCTAAAAATAAGCTGCAGCTTATCGAGCAAGGAAAGCAGTTGTACTTGTAATCAGAACTCAATTCAAATGAAACTTCTAGTCTAGATGAAAAGGGATTATAAAAAAGAGTTCTTATGGAGTGGACAAACCTCCCAAGTACATAATATTCATATCAAAAGCAAGCATAACTAAAAATAAATGGTACACACATATTTATACTAATATTCTAACTAATATAGACACTAGTGGGGTAGTTAATGAGGCAGTGATGGCTGATCAGGACAGCAACCAAACCACCCTAACTTTCACTTCCTTGTATGAACGTTTGAGGTAGTTATCCTGGTTCCATAGTAGAAGATCCATATTATTCTGGCATAGACCTTTATAAGAGGATTCCTATCAATTTATTAATCAGGATTTACATGAGACCGATTAGTTTAACGAGATGCTCAATTTATCTTGTACTCTTGTTCTTTCCTCCTGTGACTCACTTTTCATCTGAAAGACGTATTTTTTAGATTGTAAGTATTCTGAGTCGTTGTTCATATGGTATTCTTGGTTTTCATTTTTCATCTATTCCATGATTCTGTATTCTCTCGGTACTCAATTTGGCATGCAATTTCCCTACCCCATTAAGGACTTCCTGGCTGCTTTCATTTCCTATAGACTTTCCTGATCATGATCTGGTATAAGAGTCGATATTGGACATAGAGCCCAGAAAAATAGGGGATTTACAAGTCATGTTTTAATATTTAGTCCAGTACTTAGATTCATGTATCTAAATTACTCTTTTTGAGCACCTAGTATTTCATACCTACTAATGCTAATGTTCCATTCTAGTACATCTGATATCTCTGGAGGCCACTCTTCCTGTTCCTTTTTTGTGCAGTATATCAGTCTTTGGCTCATGGTTTAAGTCTCAGGTTTTCCAATAAAGTTTGAATTTTCAAATAAAAGCATGAAGGCCCGATCTAAGGCCTCAAATTTAATAAATGCAAACATCAAACTGGTTCTCTTAAATGGTCCTATGAAAAGGGTCCAAAGCTGTGATATGGTTCACAATAAAATTAGACCAATACGTCGTGGTGAAAGATTATATAAAATACCCTGTTTTCCTTGAAAACGAAAGAAGTGAGTGCAATAAAAAAATTTTGCTCAAAATTAATTTTATAGAAATGTCTGATTGCATATTAATGGTCCGACTCCCAACATTTATTCTCTCTGGTGTGTCAGTTGGAGTTCTGTTTTCCAAAGTTTCTGAAATCCACCGAAAGAAGTTTTAAATTTGATTTTGAGTGTTCTGAGTTTTCCTGTCTCGGAATAATCAGATTTTTTGCTTTTATAATGATCATAAAAATAAGTATTGCTACTTTCATGAAAATAAACAAAATATTTAAGATAGTTGCTAGTTTCCATCGACCACTCATTGTAGAATTGTCCCTCTTGATTGAAACAACTTTATTCAACCAGATGTATGTATTTATCTGTTTCCTTAAATCTCAACAACCAACAATATCTTGTCTGCCCAGGAACCAAACCCTTGACAGAATCAGATTGCAGTCAGTGGATTGCATTTATCTGATCACGGGGGACAGTCATGGGTCTTTGATTGGCCATCAAACTCTTGAAGTCTGGTGGGCATCAAAGCTTCCACATAAGCAGTTTAAAACAATCTACATTATGTAAAATTTACACTCCTATTATGATTTTGTCAGTGATGGAAGGACCAATGCTCTGATCAATTTCTATTATATAACTCCTATGGTGGTAAGCATCTGATATCACAATCAGTTGGGTGGAAGAAAAACTTTCCTCTCTTGGTGCCTTGCGTTGATGCATTTTGGCGACAAGGAGAATCTGGCAGGGATTGGTGGGGTCTGGTATGCCACAAAAAGGAAAATTATATCATATCTGGAGAAGAGTCTAGGCCTTATCTGGACACTGAATCGGATCAGACCAAAATTTTAGGTAGCTGTCTGTGCGCATCTGCATTCAGGATCAGATATCAGAGTTGGTCGATCTGGCCCACATAAACTCAGAATATAAACTTTTGACTGCACCAAAAATGTTTAGCTTGAGAGCCAAGAAGATGACTTGGTCCTTCGGTTCAACACAAATTGCAAGTTGAACTACAGGTGGGGCAAAAAAGACTTAAATAGAATTTATCACTGCTGCGCTAATAATTTCTTCCTGATAATATCTCTGAAATCTGTTCAGACAAAAATCAGACTTACATCCACCTCCTTTTCTTGGTGTACAGCTCTCATCTCTGAAACCATGTCCTCATATAGCGGATCAAGTCTCTCAGTCAGAAAATAAATTCTACTGTGCATTCGCAGCAGGCCGTATCGGTTGGTTCAGCAAACCACAAACATGGACATGTCCTCCCGAGTCCTGAATCAATTGACCCTGGAGAAATGGACATTGTCTTCGGTCTTTGGCAATGTTTCAATTTTCAAGGCCATGTCCTCACATGCACCTGGTCTTACGCCACGTTCTCCGGTACGTGACTTCTTCAAACCAACAGCATAATTGCATTTTGTTTTAACTCGCCAACGCCAAATGGCAGTTTAATAACCAACCAAATCTTTAATAAAGGAGTTGAAGCCTTAATTCCTCTTGTAGATATTCGTAGTTCCTTTTTAGCTTTCATTTTTCTTTTACATTAGGTCAATGATCTTTGAAAAAAGAAAATAACATATTAATAAGATCATAATCCATAATCCTCGAGCGGATAAATACTTTCCATATTCGTGTGCTCATATGTCTCAAAATATCAATATATAATAATCTCAGGAAACTGGAAAGGTCTCAGTCTGACCCGCTTGATGTAATAATTCAGGATTTTTTTAACTTTAAATGTTTAGGTAGTGATAAAAAGATCCCGTAATCGGACTAAAAGTACATAATTATTATATTCTTGAAAATAACACGTCTACAATTTTCTTTCTTCATTTGACAACGTGCTTCTATTTCGATTTTTCAACGAAATCTAACGGATGCATAATATCCACTCGATGCGAATTCAGGCCAAGAATCGAACTGTCGTATTCAATTAGTCTTTTATATATATATATATATATATATATATATATATATATGTATAATTACCTAGTCCATATAAATTAGTACATGTTTATTTGTCAATTTAAAAATGGAGGTAGTTAAAAATAATAAATTAAGACCACTAATTAATGGCGTGAAGGGTTGGTTGCCTATAAAACGACGAAGAAAACTAAAATAAGCATGACATTTTTATTCCCTTATCCGAATCTCTGCGCATTCTTAACATTTTTATTCCCCTCCTCGCCGTTTGCTTCACGCGCGAACCCTTCGACTCGTCGTTAGCTGAGATCGGAGGGACGTCTGCGGTGCCGGAGACGATGATTCGATCCTACGTCCGGCCGCTCGAGCGGTGCTTCGGGCGGCTTGGCGGCGGTGGGGACGGTCTCCTCTGGCACGCGGAGCTCAAGCCTCACGCCTCCGGCGACTTCTCCATCGCGGTCGTCCAGGCCAACAACGCGCTCGAGGACCAGGGGCAGGTGTTCACCTCCTCTTCGGCGACCTACGTCGGGGTCTACGACGGCCACGGTGGTCCCGAGGCCTCCCGATTCGTCAACAGCCGCCTCTTCCCTAACCTGCATAGTACGGCCGCTCCCTTTCTCTCTCTTCGATACTGCCGTGACAAAAATGCAATCTTGACACCTTCATTTGATTGAGATTGGGACTTCCCGTCCATCTATCTCCACCGTTATGGGGCCTTGAACTGTTAACCTGTTCAAGTTTGGGATTTTGGTCTTTTTTCCCTGATCAAAATGCGATCTTTCGTTGTTGAAGTAACAAACAGTTTCGAAATTTTCTGACTAAATAGGATTCGCTTCGGAGCAGGGCGGCGTGTCTGCAGACGTGATCAAGAAGGCGTTCGACGCGACAGAGGAGGAGTTCACGCACCTGGTTAGGCACTCGTGGATGTCCCGGCCGCAGATCGCGTCGGTGGGCTCGTGCTGCCTTGTGGGGGCTATCACAGATGACACGCTCTATGTGGCGAACCTGGGAGACTCTAGGGCCGTGCTAGGACGCCGGGGCTGCGACGGGAGGGCGGTTGAGACAGAGCGGCTATCGTCCGACCATAACGTTGCGGTGGAGGAGGTCAGGAAGGAGCTGGTGGAGCTGCACCCGGACGATTCCCACATTGTTGTGCATACTCGAGGTGTTTGGCGGATTAAGGGAATAATTCAAGTGAGTATCATTTCCTCAATCTTATTGTCATAATTCATTTTGGCTTATTGTTACTAATCATTTAAATAGAAACTACACACAAAAAATATTTTTAAGCCAAACTTTTTTTAAAAGAAAATTCACATTTCATACGCCATGTACGTCAGTCCGAGATGGCTTGATTGAAGGGAATGCCATATGAAAACTCTCTGAAGGTTATTTCATCCTCTGAATATGGGCCGAGATATACCTGCAAACTGCAGTTTTGTTCTTGTTTCCTTTTCCCTATTTTTCTCTGTCAGATGTTTTTTTGGGTGTGCAAACAATATGCATCGGTTTTATTGTTAAGTTCGTTTAGCTTATATCCTGAAATTGTAACAAAAAAAATAAAACCTATATCCTGAAATTTCATCTCCACAAATGAGCCAGAGTTAGCTTTCCTGAACAGTGTTGCGGCATGCTACTGTAGTCTGATATTACATTCGGATGCCATTAATTTGTAGGAGCATTAAATTCGATCAGTTGACATTAAATTATATGCAATGCCTACTAGGAAGATGAGTACAACGTTGGTTACCTTCATCTTAAAAGGCTGATTATCATTTTCCATTTTACCATCTCAGAACTTCAATTGATTTCCATGACATAACAATATGCAACACTTCATTGCAGGACTTTAAATGGATGGAATTTTCTGTTTCAATCAACTTTAGGACGCCTATCAAATTGACATAAAGACATATTATACCATGTAGCATTTGAATAAGGATATAAATATGCTAGCGTCAGGATATTATATTCCAAGTGCATTTCCCTAACTTGTATTTTATGCCATATGGAAGGAGGAAGATATTTGATCAAGTTTATCTTCTTTGCGGTCCTAAAGGCATATTTGCTTCACAATGCATACATGAACTTAGACCAGATATTCCACGAGAAAGCTACTCTCATATTTTATATTGTCTGTAATACAAAATCTGCTTGTTGATTTTAGACCGAACTTTTACTGTTCATATGATGGTTGTCAACTAAGTGGCTTCTGATATGTAGGTATCAAGGTCCATTGGTGATGTCTACCTGAAGAAACCTGATTTCAGTGGAGATCCTTTGTTTCAGAAGTTTGTCTCTCCTGTTCGACTAAAGCGACCAGTCATGACCGCAGAGCCAGCAATACAGATCCGTAAACTTAAGCCAAATGACTTGTTTTTGATATTTGCATCCGATGGACTCTGGGAGCAGTTAACCGATGAGGTTGCGGTAGAGATAGTGTCCAAGAACCCTAGAGCAGTAAGTTTCATTCAAGTTGTACTGATTCGCAACTTACAATCCACTCTCGTTAGTTATCTTCTAAAATATTCTGTTCATAATGATATGCAGGGAATAGCAAAGAGATTGGTCAGAGCAGCCCTGAGTGAGGCCGCAAGGAAAAGGGAAATGCGGTATGATGATTTGAAACGTATTGAAAAGGGAATTAGGCGGCACTTTCATGACGACATCACTGTCATAGTGATATATCTGGATCCACGTCGCCAAGCAGGTGACTCCAGATCGAACGACAGCTCTGATTATTGTACCAGTGTGCCTGTAGACATTTTCTCATATTGAATCCGGCTCCAATGCCTGCTATCTTAAACGGGTACCTCATGACCATAGAATGAAATTATCTGTTAATTATTCTCTACGTACAACAACAACAACAAAGCCTTATCCCACTAGGTGGGGTCGGCTACATGTTCATGAGATTCAACAAAGCCTTATTCTCTACGTACATGATGCATAAATTATCTTATCAAAGTACAAATGCTGTATACATGTTAACACCTGTAAACTGATATTTGTCTCCGGAAATCAGAGTAACTGTTAACTTTGATGACTTTTCACTGATAAATATTCACTGTGCAAATCCATGTTAACTTTGGTAACATTCAGATCTTTCTTCTTCTCAACTTATTTATTTTCTACTGATTATTTTGCCAATGGCGTGGATGATGCAATATAAACAACAATACATAACACACGAGGTTTGCAATTTATGTAATTGAATTGCAATAAGTTCAGTTGCACTATGGTAAAAGTTCCAACATTTCTGTTGATAAAATGGCAACAAGTTTATTGCATAAAACTTGACAACAAAATAAAATACTGATGTTGAATGTTCAGGAAATTGTCGAGTTAAAATTCTTCAGTTATTTGTCATTAGAAATGTACATATTGCAAAAATCACGTTAGTGTCAAAACATAACAATACCGAACTTAATTCTGACTAAATGATTTTTGACATCGTTAAAAAAAACAAGCAGAAAAGCAATTAGCGGCGCTAATATAAAACGTAGGGTGCCTTTGGTTCAATTTTTTTTGCTAGTCTTTGTTTGGTTAACATTAAGAAAAAGAGAAGATAAAATAATTAGAAGTCTAGAAGGAAAAAGGGCAGAAGGGAAGTGAAGAAATGACATAACTAAATGAGAAAAAAAATAAAGTAAAAGTTAAATAATAATTTTACCTTTCTATATATTTAATTTATAAGATTAAAGATTAAATCTTGTGTTAATTAAAATTTTCCTCTCATTGGAAATGGAAGTAAAATAAAATTCAATCCAACCGAATAAAACCAAATCTATTGCTCACTTTTCTTTTTCTTTCACCCCAACCAAGGCAAATATTATTTCTTGGAGGAACCTCACAAATAATTGCCCATTTCTTGGTTAGATTTAGTATACAATCACAATGCCATCACACATTTCATCTCAGGTCCAAAACATAAAAAATCTATATGGTTTGAATCAAATTAATACCAATTCAAAGGCCCTTATTTTTTTTAAGTACACATAATATAGGTGTGTCAAGTTCGAAACTTGTTTGTTAGATATGACTAATCATCTGCCTGCCTCCCGCCCAATAAGCTTTTTTTTTTCTTTTTTTCACTATCTTGATCATGGCCAAGATTCCAATGAACTGGTTTCGTACATGTGTTCCTGGGTATTTAAATTATGAGTAACTGCCCATCATATTTTCTTGACACAGGCAGAATTTTTACGAGGAGAGGGAACCAAATTATGGTATGATCCTATGAAAATGTAAGAACTTTGATGACCTTATTGTTCTTGAAGAGAGGGATCCAGAACTAAGTAGCAAGAGAGAGGAAAGAGGGGGGAAGAGGTTTCTATAGCTTTATATCGTTTTACATGTGGTTGGACTTGGAACATCTAAAGCCGCCACGCAACAAGCTGAAAAGAGGAGTGTTTAATTACGGATATTAACTGAGTTATATAAAATCACTGCATTGATGTATACTTAGTCCAATGTCGATGTTAACATTTAGTATAATTTAATCTAAATCGGTTCTCGTAAATGGCATGCATGCATTTCTTACCCTGTGTCGTTTTTGCTCTTGGACAGTTATTGCTCCATATACATATTATGATTACTTTTAGATTTTTGGCATACGCTTAGTTTTTATTTGGTTTAACCCTCAACAATGACTGGAACTTGCATAACATATTTCATATCGTTAACTTTTAAACAAGCGTAAAAAATAAAGAAGACTAAAAATTTGGTTCAACCTCCAAAATTTTATTTTTCTTACTATTCCATTAAATTTATCTAAACGCAGATCATTCGCCGCTTCCTACCAAATTTGCTATTCATTAAAAGCGTTTGCGAGGAGCAAATACTTAAGCCCACAATTTCAGTAGTACTAATGAAGGAAGGTCTAACACAAGTCCGGCTCAACCATAAGGCCATCAAAGTCATGGCTTTAGGCCCCAACTAAATTAAGGCCTCTTAAATTTAGTAACTAATATATACATATATATATATACACTCATGCTAAACACAATTAAATTATTATTTTATCAAGATTATGTATTTTTTTAGATTAATCTTATTCTCATTTTTTATATATATTTCATATTTGCAGTGAAATCAAAGTAAATTTTTTAATATATTTTGTCAACAGTTGCAAATATTTTCTCTATTTTTTCTCAAAAATAAATATGGATATTTTAATTATTTTTTGATAGTTAATGTAAATATTTTGTTGGTTAGTACGAAATAATTATGTTGAACTGTCCAATTCTTTAGTTTTGTTTAAAAAAGTATATATTCGACATTATATTTTAAATTTTTAAAATTCATTTAGTACATCGGTTTAGACCTCCAAATCTTTTGAGTCAGCCCTGTTAACATATGTATAAAACAACAAAGTAATTTAAATAAAGATAATGTAGCGAAAAAACAGGAATATTAAGATGTTACAAAATATTGCCATATCAATCGGGACTAAAATTATTCTCTTCAAATGTAAAATCCAAATCTTTTGATACCGGAATTAAAGCAAAACCTCTTTTCTTCTAGCCATTACTGACAGTCATCATATCTTGCTCTAATTCCAACATCAAATGATCAGAAATTCACAATAAAATAATGCATGCTAAATGCATCTGATCAGATGAAGGCACTGAGGGATTGCCGCGGCATGTTTAGGTATTTATAAGGCAGATTACAGTTATTATATGTAGTTCTTAAAACGGTTTTCGTAACCGGCATTTGACCAGATATAAAAATAATAATAAGATTGACCAGTTATTATAAGGCAGATTACAGTAATAAAATATATAATATATATATTTAATGTTGATGTCCCTACTTCAACTTGTCCCATATTTTTTGCACTATCATATCTTCATTTAATCGTTCGTAATTAAATCTCTTAAATAATTTATAATTTATCATTTAAGATAAAGAACAAAGTGAAATAAGGAACACCTTCATCATATATATATATATATATATATATATAACATATTCTTTAGACAAAAGAAATAAATTATTTACATTTAATAAAAAAAGTATAAATATGTTTTATTGTTATCAGATATATCGCGATATTTGTACATGATATATGGAGAATCTAAAAGAGACCGATAGGACGATTAAGAATATGAAACTTATAATTATTGAAAAATGAAATATAATATAGGAAGACTTTAAAAACAACATGATCAAAATAACTTTTAGTTCATGTTTACCGATATTATTTTCTAAGGTGGGAGAAAAATAGAAGAAATTAAGATAAAGTAAACGTGCGTAATAGATAACAGGGTAACGCAAATAAATTATCATTTATATTAGTTGCATCTAAAAAATAAAAATATATGGCAAAAAAATAATGTTTATTATATTTAAGAAACATAAGTTTATGCATGACAGACGAAACAAATTAGGTTGACTATAGTTATAACTAAGTTATCATTATTATATGATCTAATATATCTTTAGAATTAATCAAGATAATGTTCTGACGACCCTTTTTGAGTGTACTAACTCACAGTTTGCTACGGGCGTGTATATAATGTTATGCATGCACTCCTTATTACGAGCTGTGTGAACATCAATTTCCTAAAAGGTTTTAAGGATTGAGAATCGATTGGATAAGGACTCGTAACATGATAACATACTATCTCAGGAAGAAAAAGTTTTCTAATACACAAATGCTTGAAATAATAGAACCCACCCCCCAACAAATGTTGAGGAATCATTATCTCTTTTAAGGATTGTGCCATTAATTTGATTTATGAAATATCTATTTCCTTTTAATTTCTATTGTACTTTCAGAAGTAAAATAATGTTTTATATTTGTTATGAGAAGTAAACTGAATATAAAACTATTTTTTAAAAAAATACAATATGGCAATTATTGCTAGGCATATTTTGGTGACATTTAAATGCCCCTAAAATTTATTTCATTGTAACATTTATTATTATTTTATCATTTTCTTTTATGCAACTTTGTTATAATAGATTTAGCCTATAAAAATTTTAAAAAGTTTATATCTATGTGTAACAGAGTGAAAAATATTAAGTTGGTGACTTAATATTCAATTATATATGTTAAGATCATTGAATCGATATTTAATGATCTTATTTTATTTAATTATAATATAAGCTAGAATTCAAGCGAATTAAAAATGTGTAACTTTTTATATAAAACTATAAAATGAAATTACAGTTGAGCTGAAGTTAATTTTTCATGCAATTTACCTATATATAATTTTTTTCATACAATTTACCTAGTCTCACTTGCAAAGATTTAGATAATGAGGTGTCGGTGAGTAACATGACTTCATCAGAATAAAAGTAAGGAAACAACATCTTTTATTTTAACTAAAAACACAATTTAAGTCATGCTGCTCATGAGTGTATATAGATGTCCAATTAATACACATATGTATATACACATAAACATATAGATATATAAGAACGAAGCAATGTCTCAACTCATCGAAATATCATCTGTTTTGCACATTTGGGATATGAAAATTTGTTAAAACATATTTTGACATATCAAGAGAGTGGTTTTATATAAACACATGATCACAGATCACTTTTTCATTTTTATATGTGCTAAATCTTCTTTTTAATCACTGATCATGCGAACTTTAAATAATTTTGTAACATTATGATTCATCAAGATATTATATATATACGTTGGATCACTAACGCACACATTTTTGTCAAAAACCTATGGATAGGTAAAGAGCTTGATCTTGTATGTTAAGATTTAGAATAATTGTGCAACTTTGTATACAATGTGGAGCGATGCAGGCCATTGATCGCATCGACACCCAATGGGCGAGTATCACAACCACAACGACAAGAACTACTGAACTAGGGATTAGAACTTTCTAGTATCAAGCTTTTTAACTATTTGTCAAAATTATTTTTGTGAGCTGTGCATTTTGAAACTTTTTTGTGTAGTATATTTCGAAACTATTTCTGCAAAACGTTTTCCTATATTTTTATGAATTGCTTATATATAATTTTATTATTAATATTGTAACGCCCCACAATTACATTCCACCATGTGACAGAATACACTTCAAAGATGTTACGGATCATCCTTACGTGTGCATCATATTGACAAAACATAAGGCTACTGATCAACTCAACATTATATAAAAGCGAAAGACTAATAAAGAACAACATATGAGTTCAATAAAAACTAATACATCAATTTAATATTGCGAAAAAAAATCTATCCTATAATCTAAAGAATCATGAGATTTCCATAATCGAAGAGTTCATTAAAACCATGCAAGACTTAAATCGAAGCTATAAGATAGATTAATGGGAGTAATCAGAGAGCATAAAAATTTTAACCATCATCATGTCATAAATAGAGAATAAACTCACAAGTCAGGGGTCAAAGAAACTTCAAAATCATCATTTTAGAGTCAGAACTCGGGTTGAGTGTCAAGGGATCTCGGGCCGAGTTCATCCGACATTAATAGGAGAAATCATGGGTAAACCCGGGCCGGATTTGAGTCATACCCTGATTGGGCACCCGCATCGTCGAGTTGGGGCAGTTGTCGTGCCCGACTGCCTTCGTCGTGGGTGGAACTCGGGCCGGGTCATCCTCAATCCGAGCCGGGTTCATCCTATTGCAGAGCTCCGAGAGCGTCAACAATGACGGATCCGAGTCCAGTTCCAGCGAACTCGGTCTAGGCATGAACCTACTCGGGCCGGGTTTTATGAAACCCGGGTCATTTTCGTTACGTGGAAAATAGCATGACGAGAACATGGATTTTTTATCGTCTTTTCAGCGATGGCCGGCATCGAGCATTGTCGTAAATCATTATTCTATGACTAGAGATCAATTAGAATATACTTCAAGTCTAAAATCAAGATTTGATGATGAATTTACTATAGTTCCACACATTGTGAAGTTTCCGTCAAAACTCCACGTCCTTCCTCTTCTTCTTTATGTTCTTCTTTCTCTTCCTCGATTCATTCCCTCGGCCCCGGTACATGCTCGTCATCCTCCCTGCTCTCTCGTATAATGGGGCGCCGTCAAATTTCATAACGGAGAGGGAGATGTGCGTGAGGGAGAAATCTAGCAGGGAGGGCACGATTTGACTTTTTATGGAGGAAGGAGATATAACTTTGGTTAAATATTTTTATTTATCTCCTCCTTTATCTTTCTTGTTTAGCCTCAATTCCCCTCTCTCTCTCTCTTTCTTTTCTGTTTTGGTTTCAATCTTTTATTTTCTTATCTCCTTTTTTTCTATGCCTAACCGTCTCAAACGTTACAAATATAATTACCGACTGCTCGGTCCATCGAAACTATCGACGAATTTTTATTCATCGATAATTTCGAAGGACACAATCATCCGAAATATTAATAATAAAATATTAAATATATGCTTATATTATATGATATAAAATTTTATTATTAATTTACTTATCGATAGTCAAGTCCGCCGACACTGTCGACAATAAAAAATCCGTCGGTAATTTCAACACCTATGACCGTTGATAAATTATCATTGGTATTTTGAAAAGATTTTTCTTTCCATTGCTAATGCCGTTAAAAATTGTGAATGATATTTGTCCGTCGGAAATTATCCGTAAAAAATTCGTAATTTTCTTGTAGTGCATGTAGATAAAAAAAAGATAAGCCGAATGCAACGAACGCTAACTAAAATACTGGAGCTTTATGTCACTGCCAAGCAATGTCGATGTAAAACAGTCCAATATGTCTAGCCAATTGGGAAGTTGTTTTACGCATGAAGGAAATATATGTCTTCGATCGTCTAGAAGGACAAAAGGCATGTCTAGTTGTTTGCCCAAAGCTCCTCAACTTGCTGTATGGCTTGAACTTTGAGGAAAGTTGAAGCACAAGTAAAAATGGCGAGTGGATATCCCAAGTGTACTCAATTAGTTATAGTTGGCAACGGGGCAGCTGGTTGAATGCAAGGTTAATACTGCTCGTGGTAGTCAGGTGCTTCAATTTGCAATCTTAGGCTTTGTTTAGATGGATCGGATCGTATGGACAATTTTGATAAAAAAAATAACAATAATATTAATTAATAACTATAAAAAGACATAAATGGATACGAATATAAATATTAAATTATTATATGTATAGTTTTTTTTTATTTTTGTGCATATAATAACTATATTTATTGTTTCCTAAATAATGTGAATTATTTTATAAAATGTCATTTTAATCATAAAAAGTAAAAAAATAATTGAAATAAAAAATTAATTTATGTTGATAAGACAGAGAAATGAAATACTAAGATATATAGAATATGATATTCAAATATCATTCTTTTAGATAACAAAGAGTATATTAGGACTAAATGGTCAACAACTAATCTTTAAACTATATAGAATGCAGAGATAGCATGTAAACTTTCAAATTGTGTATACCACAGTAAAATAGAATCTGTTAGTAGATTCAAGTTTAAGTTTGTTAGTTCAGTAACAAGTCCAAATTATCTGTTAACAAAAAATAATAATAATTGGCTTAAATTGACGTCTTCTTTGTTTTGGGTTTTTGTTATGAACTTCACGATTTTATAGATCCTATTCCTTGGATTCGAGAAGTAACTCTTGTTCCTTGATTATTTTCTTTACCTAATGTATTAACTACTAAGTCGAATTTAGGAGTTGTTCGGATTGGATTGGGTCGACTCATATTTGATTTGTTTCAAAATCAATTTGTATCAGGTAAATTGGATTCAATTCGATCGGACCATTAGTCAGATCAGGTATATTTTCAATCTTGACTCAATTTGAAGATCCAAATTTTATTATTTTACATTTATTTTACAGCTTATATAAAAATAAAAAATGTTAAAATAAAATATTTTAAGTGTACAAAATAATATTTAAATAATAAAAAAGTTATTTTATGCTTTAAAGTAAATATTAGATAATATTTTTATATTATACAAAAAAATAAATAAGAAAGAAATAATTTCGTCATCCGGCTCAATTTAATTTGAACCGATTGATTCGTCTACTTACATTCCTTAATATAATATATAGTTAAATAAGTAGTTAATTATAGCAGATTACATTAAAGCCATTGCATAAGACTAAGGGGCATTTGGTTATAGAATATTTTTTGGAGAATAAATAATTTTATTTAAATTCGATCGGAATAAATTTTATATATATTTTATTTTATAATAAAAATATTTTATTATAAATACTTGACATATAATAATTATTATTATAAAAAATAATAATATAATAATATATGATTAAATTGTAAAAATAAAAGAAAATGTAAAAAGATGAGACGAATGGATAAATAATTATTTTTTTATTTTGATAGAATAAGAAAATTGATGTATCATAAAATAAAATTATGATATCATAAAATAAAATTATGGTATCACATATTTTCTAAATTATTTCATTATTGACCGACTTAATCCTATTTTATTATCTGTTTGACGATATTTAATTGAATAAATATTTATTCGTCACTTTATTGTTCAACCAAACGCCGTGTAAGAGTATATATATATCTCTGTGTGCGTAAATTCATATGCATATAAGCACACATGACAGCTCGAAGTTTCCAGGGTCCTTTGGTTTCCCTAGGTAGGTTCTATGGACGAGCCTCCACCACTTTCTGACCAATTCCAATTAAGTCGTCAAGTAGTGACTCATCTCGGAGTCCGAAAGCCAACTCATCATCGCTACATCTGCTCTCTTTTTAATATATGCTCCCTTCTCGGTATTACCAACTCCCCATCGGATCTCCCCACGAGAAGAAACCGCGTACACGCGCGATCGAGATATGCACACAAAATCCGCCCGCAGAGAGAGAGAGAGACTTTATATATATATATGTATATATATATAGTTAACTGAGAGAGGCTAGCTTGAGCCCAAAGCAAAGTAATCAAGTATACTTGAAAACTCTCAAATATAAAGCTGTGATTATCGTTGATGAAACCTCTGAATATATCACTACATACTTAATTATCCAAGCACAACATGTAAAAGAACTTTGTTTAAGCTCGAAACGTAATGACGGCACTGGCCCCGTGCATATGAGTAAATGCATTAGCATGCACTCCAAGAGCGAATGGATGCCAGCACACAGGTAAATAAACTCTATCCTGCAAGGGCGTCCCCACCTAACGCATGCAACAGCCCACGTCCCACCTCCCCCTCCAACCCCCACCCCATGCAAGTTCTAGTCCCCTTGATCCCATCTCCTTCCTATATAAAATCCCTTGCCATGATCCCCAGTCCTCCCCGTCCACCTCCTCTCTCCTCTCTCCTCGCTCGTGTGTGTTATAGGTAGCAAGAGCAAGATCACCAGTGACACATCACAGTGTTTGATTTGATTGATCTATGATGATGAAGCTCCTCCATGCCCTTCTTGTGCTCCTTCTCCTCGCCATCTTCACCTCCTCCTTCCCGGAGGTCACCATGGCAGGATCAGGTAGGCAGTGCCGTTGGCAACTTGGCATTGAAATTTTAGTTAGGTGCTTAATTAAGACTTTATGTGTTTTATATATATCTTTACTGTGTTCTTCGGCTAAAAAGAATGTTGTGTTCGTTTTGTAACGAATGCAATTTCATAATAAGGAAAGGAATTCAAAATCAAGGAAAAACAAATCAATAGGAAATTAATTACCATTAATGAATGAAATTTGAAACGAATTTGAAATGAAAAAAGAAAACGTTGAAAGAAGAAACGGCCGACGGGGGAGGATTTTCCTCCCCTGTTTCCGTTCGGAATCGGCCGGCCAGAGTGGCCGGCCGATCCTATAAAAGGAGGACGCGAGGGCGACCTCGTGCCCCCCTTGGACTCCAGCCGACGCTGTCCCTCTGTCGTTCTCTTCGTCTTCCTTCGAATCGGCGATCGGCGGCCTATGTATGTGCAGAGCAGAGTGCGACTTCGACAACGACCGATTGAACAATCCTTCGACGCGCAGCGAGCACCCTCGACGTGCGTGAAGACCAGGCGCACTTTTCGCACCATCCAGGGACGACCGGACGAGGCACAGGAACGCCGGCGATTGTAAAACGCGAAAATAGAGGTACTCTAGCCGTTTAAAATCCTTAGACGAAGAAATGTGGATTATTTGATGCAAAGAGTTATACCATTATGATCCCTAGAGTATTACCTGCAAGTTTTGTATTCATGTCGTGCTCGTTTAACGACCGGAAGGCCGTCGGAATTAATGGAAAAAGTCCGACGGCCTTGTTTTATCGAGAGGACCGGTCGATCGATTTCAGAAACGATCAATCGATCCCTACTAAGAACTCGTCGGAGTTCTGATCTATCGGTCGACCGGCCACATAAGGTGGTCGACCGACTGATCTGTCGCCAGACAGATCTAGTTCTGAAATTGGTCGACCGATTCATCGAACGGACGATCGATTCTTCGCGCAATGCGCTTCTCGTTAACCTTACGACCGGTCGATTGATTCCCAAAATGATTGGCTGATCTTGTAGAGTAACCGGTCGGGCGGCTCATAGGCATGATCGACCGATCCACAGTCACCTGAGTGTCGACCGATCCAAGAGGACCGGTCGACCGATATTCTAGAATGGTCGACCGGTCCAAAAATGGTTGATCGATTTCGACAATAAATCTAAGTCCAATTTTAAATCAAAATCTGAGACTCTAATCAATTCACCTATATTGATTGAGTCTTATTGTACAGAGATTTATCTCCTAGTGGAGTCCTGAATCATATATGTCATGATAATCGAAGATGAATAATGTAAAGATAAAAATATGGGATTGTTATGTGTCGTCCCCATTGTTAAAGTAATGATTAAAGTTAAAGCAGAGGAGGGATATGTAATTAGTTGAGGGGACAACGAAGCTACAGTCTTCAATGATCACTATTTTTGATATTTCAGGTCTTCTCATACCTATATCTCGAATGAAGAGTGATACAAAGGTCACACTCCTTCCCCCAAAGATTATTGTATTGTGTCAGAGGAACATGTAGCTAGCTGAGGAGACAGTGAACCTACATGTTTCTTAATTGACCACTGTTCCTGGATTGTAAGAATTTTTTTCCCTACCTTTCAAACTGGGTGAGGTCTTAACACCCACCCATTTTCCCTTTTTGAGCTTGCTGTCTTCAGAGATTCAGAGAGACACCCCTGGCATCCCAACCTGATAAAGTCGAGCTCGCATATGACAACTAACATTAAGGATATTATAGTAATGTAAAAGACGTAATGCAACTCATAGTAAAGTAATATACTGTAAAACAAAGTATTATAAAGTAAAGCAATGCAAAGCAGAGTACTGTAATGTAAAGCAATGTAAAACAGAGTATTGTAAAGTAAATCATAGAGTATAGTAAAGTAAAGTACAATAAAGCATGGAACTTGGTATGGTGAAGATTATGCAGATTAAAGGCAAATAATAGTTATAGTAAAGAATAAAGCATAGACATTGATGTTGTCTGAGATTGATACATTTATTTCATATTTATCATTGATCCTTATTTCATCGTCTATTTGCTATTGTACTGGGCTTTTTGCTCACGGGTATTCGATTCTCCTGTAATGGGATTTTACAGGTGAGAATACTAACTGAGGAGGTGTTGGAGGGCCAGAGTTTGGAGAAACACTGCACATGATTGATCTTCTGCTTCAAGTTTTCTTGTTATATTTAGTTCATGTTATTGTAATTGGTCTAGAGAACTTCCGCTCATTGAACTTCTTTCTCACATATTGAACTTGATGCATTTCCGCCTTATTATTTAACGTCTGAACTTTCACATATTGAACTATATATTATTAAATGTTTCTTGTCATTTCGCCTTTTGATCTTCCACATTAAAATCTTTGATTTTATTTTTCCTATCATATTAGTGCCACATAAGCTATTTTGTTGAATGGTCATGGTCAATAGTGTAGTAAATAGTGTAGCACTCACAGGATCAACCTGACTGCCTACGTGACAGGAGGAGACAATTTTGGAGGTGTTACACGTTTCGTATTTACTGTCTCTTTCGTCTTGTATACTCGGCCATGATAGCCGAGATTTTTGCTCAACGAGCACAATATTATTTATTTTTGTATGATGATTTACTTAATTATAATTAATCTAAAATATAATAAATATTTTCAAGTGAAATGAATTATATTGAATACTAGGTTATAAACGACCCAATCCTTGAAATTTAGAAAATAAAATCCCAAAGTGATCTCCTATTTGATTATTTTCATTTTTAAGGTAAAACAAAAAAAAATACACAATTAAAAGGTAAATTTAAGAAATTGCATTCGGGGGGTGATTGCAAAAGTTGAGCAGAGGTAATTAGGTTTGCAATACTAAGGTTTCAAGGATGAAATGGAATTAGATTATACTTGAGTGGAGAAAATATAAAATTTATTCATAAAAATTATTAACTTATAATGTTCCTATCTCAAAAATTATGCCATCAATTTGTTTGAAGATACTGCAATGCCTAGACAAAGAACTGAGATGGTTAATTTTTACTCGATTTAATAAGTTACGTCTCTTATTAATAAGAAAAAAAGCAGGAAATCAGGAACCAAAAGCCTAATAATCGCAATTGTGTTTGCATACGTCTAAATAAATTCCATGCACGTAATTAAAACAGCCCACAGAATTTTGAAAAATACGGACCGAATTTTGGCAAGAATGATCTTGCACGCAAAAATTTTCTTAGGGAAGGCCGATATTATACATTATAAATGTGTAAGTAAATGTCTAAAAGCATACACAAATTTATTAATTATTTTTTGTTTAACTTAACTTAAAAGTTAGACAAGATTTTATTTACTCCAAAAACTTATACAATATAATGCCTAAGCAAATCTTTCATTTCATTTAAAACTCTTCAAATTATTATAAATATTATTGAAGGTATTTATATTTGTACTTTTCTTTTGTATTAAGCAAGTGAGATCTTTCGTACGCAAAAAAAGATAAAATAAATAAATAAATAAATAAATAAAAGTTGTGGGCGAGAACTGGAAGTATGCTATGAACCATCACTCAATTCTGCATAATGCTCTCTCAATATCATCTGTAAAATAAAATCCGTGATTAAGCTTAGAAAGAAAATTGAAATTTTCATTCTCTTACCAGATTTAAGACCAGCACTGATTTCGTTCCTCTTTCGTAACTAGGAATGTTATAGCAATTGCCTTGCACTGCAGTAAGAATTGTTAATTGTTATGGTAATTTTTTTAAACCCCTAAAGTATAACATTTTGTGCAACTAATCCTAAGCTATAAACTTAAACAGTTTAATCTCTACATTTAATATGGTTTGGCACTTTAATTCATCGCAAAATTCTGTTAAATTAATTTAATAATTATAAAATATCATTTTTAACCTCACTTTTTTATTAGACGAAAAATCTTTAAAAAAATAACAACGCGACATAATATTTCAAAGTTACTAAAAAAATTATTGATTGAAATGTTTACAGAATATTTCAACTTAGGAGCCATTTGACGCATTACCGATTTAATTAATTAATAATTTAGATCATCACTTAGATAGACTGTCACTATTTTAATTACCGATAATATCACATTATAGTGTTTGATAAGTATTGGTAATATAAGTTATGATTAAAATAATTAGAGAACAAAATACCCTTAAAATTATTTTAGATTTTCATCACATATATAAATAAACAAAGAAAAACATAGAAAAAATAAATATATTAAAATAAGATGAGACAATATTAAAAATTATTTATAAAGAAATTAAATAATAGAGAAAATAAGATTGGATGATATTTATTTAATAATAAAATATTTAAAATTAATATTTTTTATTAATTGGACATTATTGTCAAAATGTATGTCAACTGGTAATCTAGAAAGCCAACTCTTATGCCTGTTATTTGGATTATCAATGAGCCGATAATTAAGATTATCAATATAATTAAAATTATCGATAAAATTATCAAATGAGATAATGTGGTGGATCATGAAAAATTTAAATAAAATTATCGATAATTTATATGAATTGCCTCGTACTAAACCACCCTTAATGTATACCACATTCCTCTTATTTTACACAAGCTTGCAGTTGGGCCGGCTAATGCTCAAGTGATGGCTCATATAATAATAACAAATAAATCAATAAACGAAGTCGCAAATCCTTGGTGCGTCTTCCAGCACCCCACAGGGCCGTCTCAAGAAGTACGGTGGCCTAATGCAAAATCATATTATAATAAAAATTTGTCTTTAAAAATTCTTAAGTGTTATCTTAGTAATTAGCAATTACTTAACTTTCATACTCAATGGATAAAGAATATTTCTACTTATACTTTTGTTTATTGGGAAAAAAAATAGAAAAACTAGCTAAAAGAAAAAAAAGGAAAAAATGATTATTTTGAATTCATTTTGATTTAAATATATAATTAATTATATGTGAGAATAAGATCAACTTAATATGACATACAATATCATTAACTAATTTCCCTAAAAAAATATCATCATCTTATTATTATTACCTTAAGAATGCTATTATCAATAAACAAATAATATACCATATTCATATATAATTAAGCCCCTTAATTAATTAAAAAGGAGGCTAAGGCAGCTACTTGAGCAGCTTGGACCTTGAGCCGGCTCTGGCACCCCATATAATTATGGGACTGAACAAACAGCAATAATAGAAACCAGTTAATGAGCAAAAATAAACAAAAAACAAAAAAAAACATTAAGTAATGTAATATTTTCTTAGTGTGATTAGCCATTAAATTATAAATTGTAAGAGTGGACAAGTTATGATTACATTTACATAAGTTGGTTTGAACTGCAAGGATGTTAAATTCTCATACATATATCCTCCAAGTAGTACTAGTCTTCCTATCATTAATCAATTTCATAAAATCCAATTTACTATCCTCCAAGGCCCTAATATAGTATCTCCATTATCAAGCAGATGGGTGTAATATATTTGTTTAAGAGGAATTTGACTCGAGAATTATTATTAATAATTTTCTTAACTATAAGGGAATTAGGCTTGAGCAAACTCGGGACCGAGTCTGGGTCTAAGCAGATCCGGTCCTGACTCGAATTATGTTGGGTCAAAATTTTTTTGACCCGATACTAGACCTAGATTCGGATCCAGCCAGGTCCGATACCGGGTCAGACTCGACAATCCAAGAATTTGACCGCGTTTGCGATCAGGAATCACTATGGCGACCGATCCGACGCAACGGACGGTGTCGAGAGACGAGGGAGGGTGGATGAAGTCGGGATCGCTACCGTTCGCCTGTGTTATAATCGCCTGCCATCATCCTCCGGCAGTGGATCCCACCATCAGGCACCGGATCGCGACAGCTAGGCATCGGATAGTGGCTGTAAGGAGAGATCCAATCGATTCTGAGAAAGGCGGCCCTTCCGATGATTGGCGCCCATGATGAATGCCGATATGCCATGATGCGGGGCCTGACAGTTGGATCGGATCACCTGGTGGCCGATCCGATGCTTTGCGGTCACAATCTGATGCCTAACAGTCGGTTCGGGTGCCAACTGTCATGATCCGACACCTGGCAGCTGGATATGGCCACTGGCGGCCGAATTGGCTCGCCCGGTGGCCGATCCGACGCTTGGCGAACACAATCGGACGACTGACAGCCAAATCGGCCATCAGCTACTACGCTCAGGCACTTGACAGCCAAATCTAGCCACTAGCGATCGTATCAGCTCACATGGTGGCCATGGTCCAACACTTGGCGGCCACGATCCGGCACATGGCAACCGGATTTGGCCATTGGCGGCCGTGATCCGGCTCTGCAGTCGTTCGGCGATCGGCTACCGGAGTAGGGAGAGAAAGGGAGTGAAGAGAGGGGGAGGGCGGACAGAGTCGGGAGAGCCATGGGAGTCACCGCCGCCGTCATGGGAGAGAGATGGGAGAGAGAAAGGAGATGGTGAGATCGGATTTGTATATATTAATAACCTGGGCCGAGTCCGGGTCAGGTTTGGGTCGGGTATCTACATTGCAAACCCGGTTCTAACTTGGAACATGGCGAGTTTTCCACCAATTGGACCGGGTCCTGATCCGGATCTAATTCGGACCGAGTTATTTACTCGGTTTGTCGGATCGGTGCAGTCCGGGTCGGCCCGGATCGTGCTCAGCCTTAAAGGGAATCCTTAACCTAATGAAGTTTTTTAATACCTATACCACCTAAATCCTTTGGTATTTGGACTATAGACCAATTAATATGGTGAGCAATGGGTGTTGTATCAATCCTCTATATAAACATTTCATACACCAATTGATATTATCAACAATAAAGTAAGAATCCACTGAATGATTAGGAATAATATTCAAGATAGATTTGATCAAGGTAGCCTTCCATGTGTCTGATTGAGGGTTTTCATCATCCAACTTGACCAACTAGTTGACATTTTATCCATTAGTGTGAAGTGCATGAGATGAGGGATATACTTGTAGGATTTAGATTAGGAGGGGTCTAATGGCATGTTTTTTTCTCTAAATTTAGGTAAAAGATAAACTTTAGATTTGTTATGATTAATTATTGATTGGTAAGCATATCATACAATATAAGGATGACTTTCTAGTCTTTTGTAATTAGAGATAGTGGTTGCAACAATGATAAGTAACTCATTAACATACAAAAATGTGGTTAATAAAAATGAGCCGATTGAGAAAGGAACTATTTGATTGCAGGCTACCACTTGGATGAGGGACGAGAAGACCTATGAAATCATTGTAACGAGACAAGGAGACTTGGGGTCTCCTCACCTAATGCCATAATTGTTCTTAATTAAATAGAGAAGAGAAGAAGCCATTAACATTGCAAGTGAAGGATATTGATTGAATCGAACTAGTAACTCATATTACAAAGGTATTAGGAAAGTTCATAATTGTAAGAACATTTTGTATACCAATTCAGGAGACCATGTCAAAAGTTTTTATCAATGTTAACTTTAACAAGTATGTTCATTTTCTTTTGAGTTAGAAGGAACTTATCCTAAAGAGATCAATGAGCAATGTGAATGTAGATTATGTAGGGTTAATGAAGGACAACAAAGTGATTTTTAATTTATTGACAATTAATAAAGGTTTGTATTCAGCAACATGTTTAGGAGCAAGTTTCTTAATGATGAATACCAAAGTCGCAGACCTAAAGCCTCATGACAAGTTCACATGTCTCTTACATAAGAATTAGCTTTAACTTTAATCTTAATGGGCCAACCAACTTTTCATTTCTTCTCGACGATTAGCAAGGAAGGGGAGAATAATTTCTTTGCCTTCATTTGACCTTTTTTATCGCTTTCAAGTAGGGGGAAGAAGTTCTTCATCAATGGCCTCAACCTTAGAGATGTCAAAGAAGCTATCTTCCAACTTGACCATGTGATGCTATGACTAATCGAGACAATTAGGGCTCAATGTCTATTGAGTCCGACATTAGAAGATGCCAAAGAAGTATTCTTTTCAGAAGAAAAAACGAAGAGCATAAGACAAAATATAATGTAGAATGATGAGGAGATATTTCTAACAATTCATTTGGTCTTTGAATGAATGGCCTAAAGAGATAGGAGAAAGACATATTTTGTCACCTTGGCAAGAGGAAGGAGAACATAAAAAAAAACAGATATGGAGGGGAAATATGTGACAAAGATGCATTCTTGATTATTTTAGGGGAAAAAAGAGAGAGGAGGGTAATATTTGACAAACCCGATCCAATCCGATCTGATCAGGTCAAGTGGTCAAGTTATAATTTTCTTTTTTTTCTTACAGTTTTATATTTATTTAATATTAAAAACATTATTTAATATTTATTTTAAAGTACACAATAAGTTTTTCTAACTATCCAAATATTATTTTTATACTTAAAATATTTTATCCCAAATTTAAAAAAAAATAAATTAAATATAGATTTAAGTTTGAATAAGAAAAGAAAAAAAATAAAAAAATTCGGTCTTCGGGTTGAGTCGATCTAACCACCGACCTAATCGAACGGGTCATCGAGTTCACTAGGTTGATCCGACCCGATGAACATCCATATGCACAATGGAGTTCATCAACTCCAGTTTCGAATGTTTGACAGTTTGAGTGTGATTAGTGCATTTTAGGTAACAAAATATCTAACATAAGGGTCCTTGTTGTGAGATTCATCCATTGCAACATGTGTACATTATGTCTTGTATGATGTAGTGATGGATGTTGATGTTGATGATGCTACCTTAGGGTTTCTATGTGCATTGAACGATTTGGTCTAGCATGCACTGCTAGGTCAAGTTGCACCATAAGTGCAAGTCACAGACGAGTTCATGGTTGAAACCTTGCCAGTTTAATGATTATGTGCCACCACAAGGTGGCACACAAGGCCGTAAGTCATCTAGGAGGATTCTGGAGCACGCCAACTCTCCATTCACGCTAGTGCTCCAACCATTCTCTAAATAGGCTTCTAACCGATGGCTAATAATACAACATCAAAAAATAAATAATAGTCTAATATTAGTATCCATATCCCTACTTAACAAGTTCCAAAAGTGCCATATCAAAATCGATTCATCTGTATTGGTAGTTAATGAATCACATTTGCTTTCCAATTTTCAATGGGGTGCCAAAGGTACGTATAAGCAATTCAACCATGGAGTCCATGCATGTCATGCTTAAATGAGAGGCCTTGTAATTGAATCAACAATGGAGTAAAGGTGATTTAGTCATTCTGGGATAGAAGAACAAATGAGCTTAGTAATTTTAAAAGATAACTATTGATGAACATGAAGATAATTATCAAGGTCATCGAAGATATACAAAATATAGAAGTTACCTACTTCCATTAGTTTGAGTGGGGTTATGAGATTCCATAATGTAGCAAATTCAACCTTGAAAAAACCCATTAGTGTGTTGATATTCACATAATGCTCCATCAGACCACTTGAGATAATTCAAATGTTTTGTGTTTTTAGAAGTAGAGATGACCACCTCATTGGCGAAGATATGCTAGAGAAATTGGTATGAAAGGTAGAGAATAGCTGGATCTTTTCATTATGTAGGATTATTTTGTTGCTTGACTTTCTCGGGTTAAGATTTGGAGGATTAGTAGGAAAAATAAAAAGAGGTGGATTCTGATCATGAGAAGCAAATGACGATGAGTCGAAGGAGGATGTGTCAAAATCTCGGAAGACGGTATGATGCAAGTTATTCGAGAACGCATTAGGCCAAAATTATCTACTAATAAGAAAAGTAGAATTGTGAAAAGGGAAAATGGTAGAGCCAAAGCTTCATTACTATCTTGCAGGTTCCTCCTCTACTCTTTTCCCCATGTGTTGGTGTATTCTTCATCTTAGTGTTTCATTCATAATATATTTAGAATTTAAAATTATTTTAACTTAAGATTTTGTTTATGTGTATTTAATGTGATAATTCATATTTCTTATTCAATTATCTCCATACTAATTGACAATGTTTGGAACTCGTAGCAAGTTTTTTTGTGCACAAAAAAGATTAAATATGAGATCTTATTCACCATATAAATCAAAACCGTTGATAATGACTTATATTTTGTATATTGATTTATTTATTAATAGTCCGCATATTTTAATTACTTTATTGTTGAATATCAGTTTAAACCATACCAATTTAGTCCTTAAGATGTGAGTTTGCAAATCCTTCAACTTATAATGTCATCTTCACACACAAATAAAAAAAATCATCATTAATTTTGAATAATTTGTTGTCGATGTCTCTGAACTTTTTTTCCTCAACAGGTCACAAACCAATTTAGCTCTTAAACGAAAATTCGAGTTAAATTTCCCAAATATACTAAACAAAACTTAACTCGCGCAAGTACAAGGACAATAGTGACACCAGTTGACATCACACATTGAAAAATCCGTCCTTTCCAGCCTTCCAAAATCGAAATAAAAAAATTTTGCACCCACCAAAAAGAAAACAAACAGCAAAAGAAGACTTGTAAAAAAAATTTAAAATTAGTCATGAGGAGCAAAAAAAACTTATTTCTTCTATGAATATTTGTAAAAAATAGAAAAACAAAATTTATTATATCCAATTTCCATGCACACCACCAAACGGCCGTGTTGAACGGGGCCACGTGTGCCACAGAATCGCGTGGTGCGGTCGTGTCGTGGGCAGCCCTCCAAGTTGGAAAAAAGAAGAAATGTATAGAGGAAAAAAATTATTATAGCAATAATAAACGACACGAAGAGATAAGAGTTGGGGACTTCGGCTTCGGCGTCCGGATTCGGGCTTCGATTTGGTGCCGAGAGGTGGTGGAGGCCGTGGTGGCGGCGGGGCACATGCCGACCGCCGCCTCCTTCCTCCCTCGGGCAGCGGTCCTCATCTCCAGACCCCGCCTTCCGTGTCCGTCCCCGGCGTCCCTTTCCGGGCAGCGGCCGGCGCATCGCCAGTTGGAGGTGACTCCGAAGCAGCATCAGCGTCGGGTCCTCATCGCGGTCGCCGCCGCCTCCGGCTCCCTCTACGATGGGCTCGACTCGGAGGGCGGACGTCAAAAGCGCTCGACGGGGGGTTCCAAGGTTGAATTTTGCTATTTTTACCTTTGTGATAATCGAAATCTTAAAAAGCTGGATTCGCATAGCGTCCTCTGGATTCGTGAATTTCTTGGTGAAATTCAATTATATGGCTCCCGGAGGATGAGGATTTGTTCGTGAGGATGGGTTATTCTTCAATTTTGTTGCCGTTTCGATTGAGTATGACTGCAAACAATCCCTTTTTCTAAGTGGGGGCGAAGAACTGCTCTTGACCTTCGTGATCATCGAAATATGAAGATGGATTCGTGAATTGCTCAGTAAAAATTGATGATTTGAGTACTCTATGGCTTCCAGCGGAAGCGAATTTATTGGCAAAGGTATTAACATTGGGCTTGACCGAAGGGGACCAGCGGTTCTCCCTGACGGGAATCCAACCGCAGAATTGAGGAATTTATCAGATTAATTTGACGAAGCTTGCGGATGTTATTTAGTTACTAATGATTAATAAGCTATAAGTGTTAACGTCGTCATAGGGGAAAAGATTTATGGAAGAAAATTCAGGAAAACGAATGAATTATATGGGGAACTTAAACTTCAAATTGGAATTGCACCGATGCTAGCTTTCAGCTTCTCAAACTCTGATCTGACTTGAAACTTGGAATGTTTGCTGTGAAGAAATGATGATATTTTTCGACATGTATTCATAAAAACTTTGATTAGGATATTTGAAATGACTTAACCAATATATAGCTTATATATTGTAATGGTTTAACTTCCTCACAAGTGACAATCCAGTTATGCAAATACCTTTTTTTGTGCTGACAGATAGAATGCCATCAATACATTATATCAGTTAAAAAGGAGTTCCTAGCTTATTTGTCATGACACAGTCTTTCAAAAGGAACATTTGATAATTGAGCAATAGAAAGTGTCACCAAAGATATTTTGGAAAGGTGAGATAAAAAAGTCTCTTGAAATTGTTCGAGATTGACTACTATGTCTCTTATTAGAATATCACTTGTATGCTTATTGTGAACATTTTTCCTTAACTACAATATCCTCTTTGAAGTATATTCTTATATATTTCTATAATTTGCACCTCTTTCTGTGTTTCAGAAGTCCATTCTATTAAATCTGATACAAGAGATAGAACCTTTGGATGTCACCCTTATTCAAAAGGATGTTCCTGTTAATACAGTTGATGCAATGAAGAGGACCATATCAGGCATGCTTGGTCTACTTCCATCGGACCAGTTTCATGTTCTAGTGGAAGCCTTATGGGAGCCACTTTTCAAGTTATTGGTGTCCTCAATGAAGACAGGGTATGTTGCTTAATCAAGATGCAAATTGCTTTCTGTAGTAATGCTGCTCAATTGCAGAAAAGTTTGCATAAGGTCTATAATCTGAAGTTGTTTGATAAAAAGAAAAAGTGGTGTATTTGGCTTTTCTTTTTTACCTTTGAGGAAGAAAAGGGTGATTAAACCAGGGTGTTAATCATCATATTTGACTTTTGGACGGCAGGGTTCATTGATATAGATGATATGTCCCTGCACTGCACCTTTTTTCTGCCTACAGCAGTTATAGGTCTATTCAAACCCTTAATCAGCACATGATCAAGTACTCTGTGCTGATAATGAAAATATGACTAGAACATTCCTAGCATTTCCTCTCATGACACATCTGGAAGTGTCTGTCTTAGCAACATCCACATCCAAATAAGTGGTTCCGTCCTCAAAATAAAATCATTCTAGATAGCTCCTCATAACTCTCATATGAAAATGAATGATATTTTCGATAATGTCATATGACTTCTGTTATATGTGATTTGTTTTCATTTCTTTCCAGCACTTCAGTGAGCAATATTTCATGTCAAATATCATTTAGTCTGATGTATGAATGGAATGTTTGAGTCATGGGATCACAGGATAAGGATTAAGGAGAGTAAGTAAAGATAACTTTCAGGAAGGTTGATATCTTACATGTGCAGCAAAAATGCGCTGAAACATCTTGACTATGTTATAATACATTCCATAGGTTTATCACATCTGGCTTTCAGGAAGGCTGATATCTTACATGTGCAGCCAAAACACACGAAAACTTCTTGACTATGTTATAATACATTCCATAGGTTTATCACATCTCTTAATTCGAAACATCTGTTTTCTAGATTCTATATGTTATTTGGTTGTACTTATCTGTCCAATTTGTATTAAACATAAGCATCTCAGGGAGGTTACCAAAACTTCTGTATTTGCCAGTAAAGCATCTCTAGGAAATGGTTTTTATTCTCATTATTTTCAGCATCTAAAACTTTGCATGTATGGTATGCTTTCAGATTCGTGTATTTTAAATGTTTTGATCTGTTACTATATGTCTTTCAACCTTTATAATTTTTTGGAACCTCAGCAATTATCTTTGTAATTTTGTATCACAGATACACTTTGCGCAATGCTGAATATAGGCTTTGCCTTGAAAGAAATTTGGATGTTGTTGTGGAAAGTAGCCAAAGCGAGAAACCAAATTCTCTAGAAGATGATGTTCATGAGACGTTGACTGATGGTCCTTTGGAAATGTCTGATTTCACTGGAAACAATGATGCTAGCAAAGATCTTGAAAACATTGACCATGAATTTTTCTGTGACAACATGAATATTGAAGGTCTTGGTGACATCACACCGGAAGCTCAAAAATACATCCTCTACCTTCAGTCTCGTTTGAACTTCGCAGAAAAGGTATAAATTATTTTTTTCTGGACATGGACTTGTTCCTGTATTTGGTGCTGGGTTCTTGAATGATATAATTTAGTTACTAGAATTTGCATCACTCTTCCATATATGTTTCGCATGAATCACCAACGTTTTCTCATTGCAATTTAAAGGAGACTACTTGTTATCCACTCTACACATCTGTACATTAAATGTTACGAAAAGAGGGAGAGAGGGATCTCACGAACACAGAAGAACACAAAGATTTACGAGGTTCACCCTAAATCGGATTACGTCATCGGGAAGCGACGGCTCTCTTTGTTATGAAATAATGATGATTACAAGGATGAGTGTCTAGACCTCTATGGAGTTTATATAGACACTCCCTTTGACGTATGATAGGAATTACATACAGACTGGGACTCGAAATAAATCTCCTGAAAATAGGACACCTATCTCGTGATAAGGAAATAAATCAAATTCGAATCATATACAGAATACCCATAAAAAAATTTTCTACTGAAGCGAGACCTCCGTAGAGGAATTCTGTTGAAGCGCCTGACTATGTAGGGGATCAATTGGGTTCAGATTCAAGACATTATTAACATTAAACCTAAAAAAAGCATATGCTGCTTGTATATATTTCCGTGAATCTTGTACTTCGTTGTGGCCTTCCTTTGATTAAAGTTTTTTTCTTGCTGTTTGTTTTCCACAAATCAATGATCAAGTTGTTTTTCTGTTGGATGGTTTTGATTTTAATTTTTTTCACTTACTATATTTGTACTATTTTTTTCATGTTCCCCCAAAAAATTCTGTTCTGCTTATATGTATTCCAATTTGGTTTTGGCTTAGCATATGACTCATCTCATTCTTCAGGAGCTACTTGACAACAAAAGGAAAAATTCTGCTCTACAGATGCAGCAGTTTGTAGGAGATGAAAAGAATGATTTGCTGGATTATCTTAGGTCCCTGCAACCGGAGAAGGTTGGCTCTCAAATTTGGTAGTTTGTGATGTTTTCCATTATATGAACTGGTCTCATGTCTTCTTTGGCTTTTTTATTTTGCTATTATTGTTCTCCCAGTTTTGTTGAATTATATGAATGGCGTGGTATGATCCATGTAGTCGATCCCACCTAATGGGATAAGGCTTTGTTGTTGTTGTTCTCCCAGTTTTGCACTTGTAATTTATTAATCTCTCTATGGTTACTGTATCTTGAATCTAAATGTTTTCTTCCAGGTTGCTGAACTTTCAGAACCAGCATGTCCTGGTGTAGAAGAAGCCATTCACTCTGTTGTACATGGCCTTCTTGCAACTCTTTCTCCAAAGATGCATTCGAAACCACCCCTTCAGTCCGAAAATTCTACTGGTGGAACTGTCGGTCTTGGAAAAGATGACTGTGCTGAGCTTGTTGAAAACACTTCCATACAATTCCAGCCACTTATATCTGTCCCACGCGATTATCTTGCACGTCTCTTGTTCTGGTACGACCAACTCTGCATATTTTTTATCTTTAGTTTTTCTCCCCTTTAATAGTTTCTTGATCCTTATCTTTCTGGTGTTTGTTTAAGGTGTATGCTTTTGGGTCACTATATTAGAGGCCTCGAATACCGGTTAGAATTGATGCAACTTCTAACGATCTCGGGCGATGTAGACACTGTGCAACTCCTACAACATAATGGGGATTCCGTCGTCTAACAATTACATCGTATTCACTCCTTGATGAGCTCCGTTGAAGCCCCCCTGTTCACTGATTGCATATGATTTAGAGGGAACAACGAGGTCACTAAAGCTTCTCAGCATTATTTACTTTGTGGTAACGGCAATGCGACCATTGCAACGGGGAGAAGCAGAGAAACAGGTGGTGGATAGTAAAAAAAAAAAAGAAAAAAAGAAAAAACCAATTCTAGCTAGAAGTCATCCTTGTACATTTATGATTCGCTGCTTTTGTTTAACCGACATTATGGAATGCACATTCGTTCATCTGCCTTGTGTTATAGAGCCAAAAGAAAAAGGGAAAGTACCTTGAGAACTTCCTTTTTATCCTTTAGGTGTTACAAAATAAAAGTGATTAAAATGGGTGGTAAGATAGCATCTGCTAAAATAGTGAGGTTCACATTGTTCCTCTCTTATCACAGCTTCATGTCTGCATCTCCAATTTGTCACAGTAGTCCCTGGAATTGGTGGAACATATATGTTGGAGGTGCACAATGGGTGGATAAATTTTGATGCTAATGGCAATCATTCCATGAAACTTGTTTTTCTTTTTTGTAGTTTTTTCCGCTAATCTTTTTTGAATTAGAAATTTTTTTCGCATCTAAACTTTCAACGTCTATTAACTTCTTTGTTATATTTTTAAATTATAAAATGATCAAAATGCTCTCCGATGAGTGAGCTTAAAATTTTTTGCCTCTGATGTTGCTTTATTGGCGTAATTTTTTATAATTTACTATTATGTATTATTTTAAGCATATAGTTCAAGAGAGGTTTGTAAAAAATTTGAAAGCCGTTATAAACGTCAAAAAAAGTTTATAGTCAAAGGAAAATAAGTAAGAGGAAAAAAAAAACTCTTTTGTTTAATGCAGGTGTTAATCGCAATCGTGTTCTACATCATCATCCGCAGCTGACGTTCGTGTCAATGTCTTCAAAAGCCCAAGTGTTGGATGTCATGTGAGCATTCATTGTCAATGTGCTGGCAATTGGCAAATGTACAAGTGGACGGGAGTTAGTAGCCTTGATTTCAGATTAGTCCAGTTTTTTCTCTGATTTTTTTTTTTAAAAAACTTACTGATTCACCGTCTCTTTTGAAGTTTTCAAACTTTTTTCTAACGCGAACTTTTTAAATTAGCCTTGATTTCAGATTAGTCCAATTTTTCTCTGATTTTTTTTAAAAAACTTACTGATTCACCGTCTCTTTTGAACTTTTCAAACTTTGTTCTAACACGAACTTTTTAAATTAGCTTTAACATTTTCTATTGATTTCACTATATTTCTAACATTCGTTTTAATTTTAAAAAAAAAAAGTAAAAAAACAGAGGAAATGTTCAATGGTAAATTAATGAGCTTTTTTTAATCATTAAAATTTTCTTATCTAAATTATAAAATGTATAACTGTAATTGCATGAATAAATTTTTTTTTTAAAATAATAGTTCATAGATTAAGCTCTTATTAAGATAATTACTTTTATTATTTAATGTTATTTTGATTGCAAGGTAATATTCTATTGTGTTTAAGTTGTTTTAAAATGATTAATTTTTTTAACCTTGCTATTCACAACCAACTCAAAATGATAAAAATTCTTCGAACAACATTTTTAAGACTTATGAGAAGAGGACAACCGGGCTCATGTTTATTTTCTTTGTCTAGCGTAACGAGTAAAACACTTAATAAAAGTTGACGATTTCTAGAGTACATGATCAGATCAAATTTCTAGAGTGCACGTAATGTGTAACAGCTTTGTTTGGCAACACAAACCGACTTGAGACGCTTGGCTGCATACCGTTACATGTCACAGGTGAGATATGAAATGTTGTCGGCTAGTGTTCAATTAAGGGCATTGTCAAACAGAGTTAACAGTGCATTTGAAATAAAGATAACTTGGTGAGCCTGATTTTCCCAATGTTATTCTTCAATACTTGAAGTTGAAACTATTAATTTCAAACTTAGAATTTGAGAAAAGTATATTTTAATTCGTTCGTTTTAGCAACAGTCAAAGTATATTTTTTAATGAAAAAATATTTTTAAATTTTAAAATATCATTTTTTGTGTAATCTTTTAATTTTTATATTCGGGAGTATTAAACAATATTTGATATTTTAATTTCATCATTTTTATATTATTTATTTGTTGTTAATATGTATTTACATAATTTATATGTTCAATTGAGTAATCCTATATAAGCTAGAAAATGTTGAAAAAATGAAATATATTTTATATTATGCTAATTAATTGAAAAACTCTAAATTATTTCGGATGTTAAAAATCTTTTTCTTTTTTCTTTTTGGTTATTGGATCAGGTTTATTGTTTATTGCATTATTTTAAGTGTTTTTTTTTTTACATATGACGCTTAAGTGGGCTATTGTTCAATAAGTTTGCAAGATGGGGGTTCAAAGGCACAATATTGACTTAACAAGTTAGAACTCATTTGGCTTTATTAACATTAAAAGCATTCAGAAACTAAAAAAACTAAAGAAAAATGAAAACCTACATGTTTGGATGAAATTATTTTCTTAAGAAATAATTTATTTTAATATCTATTAGTTATGTAGGTGTTATTGTAAACAAATAAGGAGAAAAGGAGGGCGCACTATTAAAGGTCTATGCTCGTTTGTTTGCATTGAGGAATTTAAAGAGGTGGAGTGGAATATGAAAAAATGAGATATATCATGTTTGATTATATTTTTTATTTTAGTTAAAAGGGGTGACATGAAATAGCTAAATTCTTGAAACATCATATTTTTTATTTCACCAAACTTATGAAATGTGAATAAATAAATAATTTTAGACTAAATTAACTTATCTTTTATTACCAAATTAAATTATTTATCTTGTTACCAACTTAAATCATCTCTCTCATTGGTAAATTATTTTTTTCTCTCATATAAATAATATATAGATAAAATAAATTTTATTTGTAATTATTCTTTTATAAATATTTATCTCTCATTTTTATTTTTAAAACTAGATGAATAAATTAATTAAAAAATAAGGAAAAATTTAATTGATAAAAGAAATAAATATTTATTACTCATTAGATATTATAAATACTTTATATATAATAAATGATAAAAAATAATATTTTAGTAAATAAAATTTCTATTTCCTAACCCATCATTTTTTACAATTTTCTATTCAAATATGAAATTTCTACGACACACCACACTCCATCATCCTATCTCTCACAACATCACTTCATCTGACTCCTCCATTAGTTAATTGCATCCCTAGTGAGGCCCAGATCGAATGGTCGGATCAATCGAGTCAAAATCTGAACAAACCAAGTTGAACTGTGTTTTTTGGATCAGTCAAAATTTTAAATTTTTTGTTAAGAGATATTTTGATAAAATTAGTTATTATAAAATTTAAATATTCAAATATATGCCATAAACAATCATATTAGTTCATTAATTCCTTTCTTAATTAATACTTATCCATTTACTCTCACCTTATTATTATCATCAATGTGGGACTATCTTTGTAACCATACTTATTTTTTTTCTTTTCTTTACTCTTAGAATTTGTTAAACTTTTAGCTTTAATTTATAAATAATAATTTTTATTCAATTGTTTTAATATCATAAATGAATATTATAATATAATATAATTTATAATATTTATCATATTAGAAAACTATTTATGGATGAATGGTGCAAACTTCTTTGTTATATGTATAATATACAAAAATACTATAATATACTTAGCATAGTATTATATATAATAGTGTATATATACAAATTTAAATTCTCTTTAATTTAGTATCTAATAAGTTCAAATTAAATAGTTGACCACTAATTATACTATATATTTATATATAGAATATATAATATTGTCATAATATTTTGAAAAAAAATTATTTGTTGCTTCCAACAAAAAAATAAAGATATGAAATACAAAAAAATTAACACATAGAAAATTTATATATGATAATTAAATTCAATAAGATTTTAATTTAATAAGAGTGTAATATCAAAATTTAAAATTAATTTTATAAATTTATGATTTATTATTATTATTATTATTATTATTATTATTATTATTATTATTATTATTATATTTTGACATCATTCATATAGAGATATAATCAAAAGGGCAAAAGGAACATACAGAGCACTAAAGCTTTGCATCTATGCTGAGCGCTCTCTCTACCGTCCAAGAAAAGACTTGTGGTCATGATTTTAGTTAGAATAAGTGAGTGATCTCGATCGTTTGTCTGAGAATGATGGGTCAGATTTAATGAGGTGTTAAAAGAGCACTAAATCGCTAACTGTCCGCACATTCAGTACTCTCGTATCTCTCTTCATTGCTGTAGTCGTTTGGCTCCCTCAGTTGATCATTGTCATCTCCTCTTTGTTGCTCCGAGGATCTTTAGGTACCATCTTTCCTCCATTGTTGTTGGGTGCACTGACTCTACTTGCTCCCTCCTGCAAAGTTGTTGTGCTCCTGCGTCATTTGCTGAATTGTTTTCCCCTTTGTTGTTGCCAGTCATATTGCTCGATTTTGTTCTGTTGCTCTGCCCTCTATTGTTGCTGGCCAGTTGTGCTTTTGTTGTTGCTTTTTTGCCCTGCATTGTTTTGTTCCATTGTTCTTGTGTTGTTGGTTATTGTCCTTATTATTGCTGCCCTATCCTATTGGTGCCACCTCTAGAGACCTGTCATGCCGTAGTTATGGTACCCCATTGTGTGGTTGCCTATGCAATGTTGATGTTGGTGCTTAGAACAAAGCTATTAGAAGTCTGCTAATACTACCATATTGTGTTATTGTCTCTGTCATGTTGATGTTGATGTTGCTTAGCACTAATCTATTATAAGTGAATGTTATTTGTCATTATAACCATTAGGTTGTTTATCATTTTCGATGTGAGATAAGAATTATTTTAAGTGAACTTTTACTACTAAGAATTATTTTAATTGATTTTTTACTGCTAGCATGCATGCTTTCATTAAAGGTTTATCATGTCTCCATTCGATATTATTGGTTTGGATGCATCTCCTTCCATTTTGGAAGATCAACAGTCCAAAAATCTTGAATTCACACATGAACTGTGAGATACTTAGCATTTTCATTAAAATTTGCAAGTCATTGTATGTGTTTTTTTTATACGAACTATTTCCCTTGAAGTGATTAAATCCAAGAAGGTATCTAAATTGGTAAACCAAAGATTGACATGACTTTTGATACAGAAGATGATGTTTACACTTTCTACAATACTTATGCTAGATTAGTAGGCTTTTCTATGCGAAAAGATTATTGCTACAAATCTAGTAAAACAAAGATGTCAATTGGGAGGCTGTTGATTTGTTTTAAACAAGGACAAAAAGATCTCAAGTTAAAGCAAACCTTAGGAAAAGATGTGAAAATGAGACGAGATGTTAGAAAGAATTATGGTTATTTCCTGCTAAAGTTGCAAGTGAAAAAATGGGAGATAAAAAAGCTCATCGAAGAGCATACACATAAATTAACTTCACAGTCGGATGTTGGTAGATTACCCTCACACAATAAATTGTCAACCCCTTTTAAGGAAGCTACGATGGATTTAAGAAATTTTGGAGTGAGACATTCTAAAATAGCTAGATATTTGAAGATGTCTGGAGACACTTTTGTAACATCTCAACTTTGTATGGATTATATAAAATCATTATGAAAAGATAATATGGGAGGTGAATGTATGGTTGTGTTAAATTATTTTCAAAAGAAACTAACTCATGATGAAGACTTCTTCTTTAGAATGGTGGTGGATGAAAATAATGTAGGAAAAAGTGTTTTTTTGGGCCGATGGTAGATCTCAAAATAGTTATATGACATTTGGTGATGTTATAGTTTTTGCTACAATATATCGTTGTCATTTACTTCTTTCACTGGAGTTAATCATCATAGACAGAACTTTGTTTGGTTGTACATTATTAGCTGATGAAATTGAAGATACATTTATTTGATTATTTCAAACTTGGTTAGAATGTATGAAGGGAAAGATACTTATTTGTATAATCACTAATCAAGATGTTGCAATGGATAATGTCATCCACAAAATGTTCCTTGAAACTCACGTATGTTTTGTATTGGGCATATAGTAAAAAATGCTTTGATTCATCTTCATGATTTATACGTACGTGGTAACTTCAAAAAAAAATTCAAATGAATTAATTATTCTATAAGAATTTAAGAATTTGAAGACAAGTGGTTGATTTTAAAAGAAGAATATGATATTCCAAATGGTCATTGGCTGGAATAGATGTATAAACAATGTCATCACTGGAATTCAATTTATCTAAAAGTTACATTCTGTGCAAGCATGCAGTCCACTCAGAGGGCCGAAAACATTAATGCTTTCTTTGATGATTTTGTGAATTCTAATACTTCATTATCTAATTTTGTTCATCAATATGATTTAGTTCTTTGTTCTCGTCGTGAGGCTGAAGAACGTGGAGTTTTTAAGAATCTCAATACTTTTGTTGCCCCCAACTTCAAAAAGAATCCTTTGGCGATTCAAGCATCAAAGGTGTACACACAAAACATGTTCAAAATCTTTCAAGAAGAATTTAAAAACATGATACATTTTTTGACGCAAATAATCTGTCAAGATTGCGAGAAGGTTATGTACTCTATTTATGAAATAGGATCTGGGACAAATGAAAAATTATTGTGGAATACAATGCCCAATCATCTGTTTCGATAAGTTGCTTTTGCAAAATATTTGAACAAGAAGGAATCATTTGTTCTCATGCCTCGCTCATTCGAAAATAGAGTTAAGTGCTTACTTCAACAGTATATTCTCCATCGTTGGATGATAAATGCTCGCTATTTAACTATACAAAATTTGGATGATAGAGAATGTAATGGATTGTTGTGAGTCTTTCACAAACATTAAATTTTTGAAGGAATGCACAAAAATTCGTAGAAATGAGTTTGCGTTCATCGGAATATTTAGACATTGGAATTTCATTTCTAAAGTGAGATATCCAAAATTTAGAACTTCCAAGAAAATATGGTACAGAGAAAGCGCCTTCTAACGAGATGGTTGCAATACCTTCTAAAGATGTGGATATGGCACCCTCTAAAGATATAGATATGGAAGAAGTAAAATCATTAGGGACCCACTCACAAGTTTCAGAGTTTGTGATACATCATCCTTGTATCGTGAAATCCAAGGGAAGTCTAAAAAATATAAAAAGATTTAAATCTGGTATTAAAATTTCAATGACACAAGGTGAATAGAAAAAGATGACATGTAGTTATTGTTGTAAACCTGGACACAATGTGACATATTGTCCAATTAAAAAAATTCAAGTTTTATCATATCTAGTGTAAGTTTGTTTGAATTTTATCATCTTGCCCAATTAAACTTGAACTATTTCCCTTAAAAAAATTGTGATTCTAAGTTTTTACTTTGTTTTTCACACAGGGGCAACAAGTTGAAAATACAAGAATCAATCATAATAACAATACCCAGTAGATTTTAGTGGGTATGTCCAATGTTGGGAAACTTTACCACCTGATCCCTACTTAGTTGTAATCCATTCTGATTTTCTTCAAATTATGCAATGTTATAGATTTTTTAAAGTTTTGATTTTCTAAAAATATTGTAATGAAGTTTAATGTCGTTCATCCTGATTTTCTCCAATATAGCTTCTGTAGTGATATGATTTAAGCTCATTATGATTTTTCTAGCACATCCTGGTTTCCTACAAGTGATGTAACAAACTTAGTTATAGCTCTTCGAATTATGCAATGTAATGGATTTTTGAAAGTTCTGATTTTTTAAAAATATTGTAATGAAGTTTAATGTAGTCCATCTTGATTTTCTCCAATATAGCTTCTGTAATAATATGATTTAGGTTCATTATGGTTTTCTATCACGTCCCGATTTCCTACAAGTGTTATAACAAACTTAATTATAGTCATTTTGATTTACTTCGAATTATGCAATGTTATGGATTTCTAAAAATTCTGATTTTTTTGAAAATGTTGTAATGAAGTTTAATGCAATCCATCCTAATTTTCTCCAATATAACTTCTGTAATGATATGACTTAGTTGTAGTCCATCTTGATTTCTCATGTTCTGCACTAATAACATTTGTATTTGGCACTAATAACATTTGTATTTGGGCATGATGATTGTTTCAGCCAAAACAACAACAACAATACCAATAAAGCTTGGGCATGAGGACAGTTTGGAGAAGAAGAATACTTGGGTTGGGGTTCATTTTGTTTTTTCAGATTTTTTATTGTTGTGGAAAAATTTGTTGTCTATATACTTATATGTCGTTCACTTTAGAAATTTTTATGTTTATATACTTATATTGTTCAGTAATGCTATGAAATGAAGCTATTTGTTATTGTGCTAGTTGGGTCCTTCGTTGCTTCATTTCAAAGTTCAACTTTAATAAAACTATCAATCCTAAATACATGAACTGAACTTGACATCTTAACCATGAGGTTGATGAAACAAACAAAGTTGTACTCGACATCATTTTGTTTAACAAATTGGATACAACTGTGTATACAAAGATGAATCAAAGACAAGAGGAGAAAGATAATTGTTCTTCATATTATGATATCAATTACACATGATGAATCCATAAGATTGACTAGATGCATCAAGGCCACAACCATCATCTCATTGCTGAATACATCAAAAGATGGTTGTCAAAAGAAGGCTACCCATCAGATAAGTACTTCAAAGTTAAAACATTACATATTTGTGGTCTGACTAAGTAGTTCAACGATCTCATACATTGTTAAGATAACATCATAATTACAAGTACAGAAAGCAAAATAAAGGTTGCACATTTCCAAAATGACTCTGGATCTTTCTTCGGTGCCATCTTCATGTGTAGGATTTCACAATCACTCTCTATAATTTCAATTTGATTCTCCAACCTATTGATCTTTTGCAGCAATCCATTGATGACCTTCTTATAATGAATTTCAATAGATCCATCCAGCCAACAAAAATATCGACAATATTCGATCTACATGATATAGAAAAAAAATAAAAAAATTATCTTTGAACACTAAAATAAAATAAGTAAAAATCTAAAGTAACTATTACTCACTTCATTATTATTACAAACATAAAACCTTCGTCCAGAATTACTTTTTGTCCAAGAAATTTTAACGATTGTTTCTTCTCGACAGTAACGTCGAGGCACCATTTCTTGGTTAGTTTGCGACATCACCTATGATTGAGGAATTAATCAAATGAACTTAGTCTTTACATCACCTATAATTGAGTATAATAATATTTTGTGAACTGCTACATTGAAAATTAATCAAATGAACTGAAATTAATAATAAAGTAAAATGAATCGGGAAGAAAATTGGGAAGAACTTGATAAACACTTTTGACGAACATTGAAAAACAATAACAAATGAGGCACCACTTCATGCTAGCAAACATTACACAATAAAAAATATTATAAAAAATTAAGGACGCAAACGAGCTGGCAGAGGGGGTTGCCGACCCTCCTCTCCAAACTCGCTCTTTGGCGAGTTGGCATAGGGGGCGCCGACCCCCCTCTCCAAGCTCGCCCCCTGGCGTGCACAAGGGGCGTCAACGCCTCCTCACGAGCTCGTCGGCGACCTTAAACGATTCAATGTTGAGAAACTATAAAAAATAAAAATGATAAGAACACCGACGAACTCGCGAGGGACCGTTAGCGCCCCTTGTGCGAAGCTCGCCAATGGGCGAGTTTTGAGAGGGGGTTCGCCCCCCCCCCCCCCCCCCCCCCTCCCCCCATGCCAACTCGCCAAAGGGCGAGCTTGGAGAGGGGGGCCAACACCCTCATCTGCTAGTTCGTCTGCGTCCTTAAATTTTTATAATATTTTTTATTGTGTGATGTCAGCTAGTTAAAAAATTTTATTATATTTTATTATGTCACATCGTAAGATAATCGGAAGACTTTTCTTATTAGTCAAGTGGATGAATCGTGCAATAATATCAAAGTTGGGGGACTGTTTATAAATCGACACAAAGTTGGGGACGATCCGTGTAATTTATCTGATTTAGAGCGTTAAATGACGTGAATAACTTAAATGACATGGATGAGAGAAATAACTCATGTGTCGGCCACGTATGCAAGGCAACCAGAAAATCCACTATTACCGGTCAAGATGACTAATTGTGCAAGAAAATAAAAGATGAGGAACATTATGATTATAAATTGAAATTAGAAGACCAATTAAAAATCGACTCAAGGTTGAGGAACCATTCGTATAATTTATCCTAAAATTTGCTTGTCTTCCTTTCAAAACCTTGCAGTCCGATGAGTTATTAAACTCTTCTCTCTATTAATCTCTTATCAGATACTAACTTGTCAATGTGTGCAGGAACCATCAACAAAGGAAGAAGCTCACTGGACCAAAAGAAGAGAAAAGAAAAATAAAGAAAAAGAAACACAGGATTTTGAGCACCTCAAGTTTCAAAAACTCAAAAGAGTAATTGTAAAATGGCTAAAAAATTATTCTCTTTTCGACCTAACTTTTACAAAGCAACCAACTAAAATATTTCTAATGATTGGTATGCGCTAAAACTGTTAGATGCTTTATTATTACTATTATACTATATACTAAAATTGTTACATGTCTTATGTCAATTCCAAATTGTAATCCATGGATGGTTCCTCTGTTTATTATCTCCTGGTATATAACACTACCACATTCACAGCGCAGAAAGGGTTGCAACCATGTTTGGGCGTGGCCTGTATACGACTTCAAGTGGCGTAGCTTTGGGCACGGTGAGCCCCCACCCTTCCGTCATGTCCTCCATCTCCGGCGACGTCCTCTCTATCTCGAAGCAGTGGATCAACGTCGCCAGCGTCAGTCCGACCACCCGCGTCGCGAGGCCCTCCCCCGGGCACCTCCGCCTCCCCGCCCCGAACGCTATGAACCCGTATTTACCAGCCTGCTCTTTTCCTCCGACTGTAATTGCAAATTAATACAATTAGAGAGAGAGAGAGAGAGAGAGAGAGAGAGAGAGAGAGAGAGAGAGAGAGAGAGAGAGAGAGAGAGAGAGAGTGATCAATTCCAGATAAGCAAGAGAAACTGGCCACCTGACAGAAACCTCTCCGGCGAGAACTCCTCCGGCTTGTTCCACAGCTTCGGATCCCTCTGAATTGCCCGCGCGTTCACCAGAAGCATGGTGCCCCGGGGGACGCCGTACCCGCCGACCGTGCAGTCTTCGGAAGCCTCGTGCGGCACGAGCAGCGGCCCCGATGGTTGCAGCCGGAGCGTCTCGCTTATGACGGAGTTGAGGTACGGGAGGTCCGCTAGATCGTCGTCGCGCACCATGCGTCCAGCGCCCACGACCGCGTCGATCTCCGCTCTCGCCTTCTCCAGGACGTTCGGATGGTTCACCAGGAAGGTCATCGCCCATTCCATCGCCACGGCCGAAGTGTCTGTGCCGGCCGATATCAGGGACTGCATACATATGTGAATACGATGGAAATGAGTAAAAAAAAGCGTGCGTAAGATTGAGGTTAAACTATCTCACGTGAGGATTTATATTATATTATATATATATGTATATATATATATATGACAAATCTTCCACTGATATCTCTTGACGTAGAGGCATAGAAATTTCTTTTTTCTCCAACTGTTCGTGAAGTGAAATCGTATAGAGAAGTTAAAGAAATTGCCTACCACGATGAGTCCTTTCATGGTTTCGTCGGGGTAGGATTGGGGATCACTATCCTGCAGGGACAACATAACATCAATAATGGCGGAACGCCCCCCGTTGTCCTTGCCATCACCCTCCGCCACCTGCGCGGCCTCCTCTGTACTCCACCGCCGCCGCCGGCGCTCCAAGATCCCATCGACCAGCTCGTCTCTTGTCTTCCGGAGCTCCGTCAACTTCTTCTCCGGTCCCCGCCACCCGACCCACCTCAGCGCCGGAAGGAAATCCCCCAGGTTCGACGTTCCGCTCAGTCTCAGCGAGTCCTCGATGACCTCACGGAAGCGCACCCGCTCCCGCGCGTCGCCCTCCTCGCCTACCGTCATCCGAGTCACCACGCCGAATGACAGCTCGAACAGCCTCGTCTTCATCTCCACCCTTCTCATCGCCGGCGCCGGGGTTCCCCCGTACTCCGCGAAAAGCGAACGGGCGAGGTCGCGGGCGGCGTGTGCGCGGATGGAGGCGGAGGCGCGGACGTAGGCAGACGACAGGAGGTGCAGGGAGTTGAGGCGGTTGAGGTTGCGCCAATGCGGGCCGTAGGGCGCCCACAGGATGGTGGTGTAGTTGTAGCCGAGGATCCTACCGGCGAGGAGGCGAGGGCGGTTAGCGAAGACGACGTCATTGGCGGTGAAGCACTCCTCTACGGCCGACGAGGAGGAGACGACGAGGACGGGACGGGAGCCGAAGCGGAGGAGGACGACCGGGCCCCAGGCAGCGGAGACGGCGTCGAGGGCTCGGTGGAGCGGCCGCTTGAGGAGGTGCAGGTGACCGATGATGGGGAGTGCGGGGGGGCTCGGAGGAGGGGGTCCTAACTTGTTGGAACCGGTGACGCTTCGGCAAAAGCGGAGGAGGACAGCGGCAGAGACGAAGGAGAGGAGGAGGGTGGAAAGAAGAGCGAGAGAGGAATGAGTCGAAGAGGAGAAGAAGGCGTCAGGAGCAGCAGCTAAAGCGGCGGTCATGATGGCAGGAGGCAAAGATTCACAGGGAGAGCGCACAGTGGAGGGAGGTGGAAGATGTGGGGAGAGAGAGAGGAGAGAAGAGGGAAGAGAGCGAGAGCGAGAAAGATATCGATTGTGTGAAGATAGAAAGAGCGTTTTAAAAAAAAGAAGAAATGGATAGAAAGATCACGTGGGCACGGCACCCCAAGTACCGATATGAACTATTTGACTAGATCAATGGCTTGATTCGTAAACGGTTGCAGTTGCCCATTCTATATATTTATTAACTATAAAAGAAACGAAAAACAATGCTTTGCTATATTATAAATGATATGCCCCACATTGTCGTGACCTCAAAAAATTAAATCGTCACTTGATTTCACTGTCCGGACATTTTTATTATTATAAAATAAAATAAAGTGATAATATATATTAGGATGACAACAATGTCATCGTAATAATATTATAATTTTTAAAAATGTTAAAGCTAAGGTTTAACAATAATAATTATGTTGATTTACCTTGAGAGAAAGATATTAACTCAATATAAAAAAAATAAATTGCATGGGATTAAATCAACCCGAAAGAAAGTTTTGAATTACACCAAATGTCCTCCAACTTTCAAGTTTGCTTAACAATGTTCTCATCTTCAAACTTATTGTATAAAATATCCTCCCGATCGAAAATATTCGATTTTCCGATCGGTCAGCTAACATGGCGAGATCATAGAGGAAGGGCGAGCCCCCCCCCCCCTTCCCCCTTGCTGTTCGCCGGCGCGGGCAAAGGGCTCCCCTGCTGTTCGTCAACGCAAGCAAAGGCCTCCCCCCCCCCTCTCTGCAATCGGGCCGAGGCCTCCTCCATTGCCCGTGCCGACGAACAGCAAAGGGGGGGGGGGGGGGGGGGGGGGCGGGCTCGCTTCCCCTTTACGACCTCCCCCTCCCCTTCCACTTGCTCTTCGTCGACGCGGGCTCGCCGGAGGTCGCAAGGGGCTCTTCGTCGGCCTCCTCTTCTCCCTCTGGCGAGGACTTCGAAGAGAAAGGAAGTAATTTTTTTAATATTTTATTTTTATTATTTTAATATTTTTTTATTAATTTACTGATGTGACGGTGCCATGTCGAATGCTCTTCTACGTGACGGAGAAAGTGCATCGTCATGTAACAGACCGACCGAAAAATCGGGTATTCTCGATCGGGAGGGCATTCCATATAACAAATTTAAAGATGAAGGACATCGCTATTACAAAGTGAAATTGGAGGACATCACTGATCAAACTTAAAAGTTGAAGGACATTTGGTATAACTCATCTAATTATTATGGGTTCAATGGGCATGCTACCACTCATGTGCCTAGCAATGTGCTCCCCAAGTCGAGAGATGTTAGATTTTGGACGGACGACCGATTGTAGAATGCATGGTTCAAGACCGGTTCAAGCGTCGGTTCAACAAGTGAGGAGCCATTTTGGTTCAGCAGCATTCAGACTTCACCTCTCCCATTTTCTCAAGAATTCTGCCTTAGAAAATTCAACATCTTTCTCCCCTTTTCTCCTTATGATCGGTGGTACGTGTGGATCGAGGAAGAGGGGAGGTTCGAGACGGCGGACAAGGCGGCCTGCCTTCAGTACCTCAGCCCCTCGTCAACACCAGATAAGACCGAGACACGCCTGCGAAGGAGGAGAAGAAGCAAGCGCACATACGTCTCCTCTGCTCCAAGTCATCGCCGCCAAATGATCTCCGCCCTTGCCACCGCCAAACAATCTTTTGTTCCTGCCGCCACCGAACCATCTTTGCTGCTCTCCACAGCCAAACGATCTCCGTTGCCCGCTGACGACGACCGGTCTCCTCTGCTCCATAATGTTTTTTCTCCTATCACGCACTTGACATTTTGGTGTTTCAATGGACTTTAAAATCATCTCCTTCCTTCTTTTCTTCAAGGAAACACAATGCTACCTTCGTGTTTTTTTTTGTTACTTAACTTTGTCTTTATTTTATTTCATTAAGAAATCTTATATAACACCTTTAGTCAAGTGGAAGTTGCATTTCGTCCTAGATTTATGATTCTTTGTTCTCTAAACATGTTTGACCCCATGAGCTTACACGATCCAACAATGTATAACACCTTTAGTTTTGACAATGAGACAATGTAATGTTGTATACATTGTCCGGCAATGTTTTTATTAACTGCAAGCAATGTGTAACGTCTAGACAATGATAGCCTCATATTCTAATTTTTTTTCAACTTATCTGGCAGTTGGGTTTGATCCTCCTGTAGTCCTGTGCAGCCCAAAGCTCAAGTCAATACTTTCTCCTTCCTCTTTGCACAACACGAGTTAGTCGAAAGAATAGTCGAACAGCATAATACCATGGACGTCGTACGTCCCGTTCTCCTTCCTCTTCGCCTACCTATTATCTCTCCTCTTCCATGGAGGCACCAGCAAGTCGCTGCCCCCCAGTCTTCCATTCGGACTATTCCTCGGCAACTTGCTACCACTTCGGGGACTTAGAAAATCATAGAGCTCCAGGGACGCTTCGTAACCCATTTGTTAACATGAACCGTGCATCCACCGTCAGTCGCCCAAATCCGATCGAACGCTTGCAAGTGTAAGAAGCACTTTGCTACCTATTCCCTAGGTGAAAGTAGTTCGAATACAGTCAGAGTTTTCGGTCTAAAAAAATTAATCATTATTTTTTGAATTAATTTTTAAAATTAAAAACTATCTTAAAATGATTTTGAAAAAAGATCATCCTCTAACGGATGGATTTTTTTGAATGATTTTTTCGAAATTCTACTTTCATATAATTATATTTTAAAAATATATTTAGTAACTTAAAATTAATATAAAAACTTTAATTTATATTAATATAAAATATACTACTAAAACTTTAAAGTTATTAAATTAGAGTTTGATAATGTGATAGAAAAGTATGAAATTTTATAAACGAACTGTGCGGACTCCTACTATTTTTTTCCGGATGGGATCCTAATTTTAACTGATGAATTTTAATTTATTAAAAATCACCTTAAATTATATTTGATCTCCTAATTTTTTATTTTTTTCGATTCGATTTTTTTGAATTAAATTAATTTTTCGAATTGGTCGGATTTTTCTTATACTCCTATTCCAATGATAGTACGTCCATTAATCCCAACTATTATATAATTAAAAAATATATAATTATAAGCAGCGAGAAAATAGCGCGCGGAGGCAGAGAGCAGTGAGAAAATGAAGCCCTAGCGCGCTCCGACTTTCGAGCCTCCGCTTGTACCCTAGCGTGCTCCAGTTTTCGAACGCTTGGACTCCATCAACTTACTAGTAATAGGGAAGGGTTTTTTTTATAATTAATTATTATAAGTTTTTTACAGATATAATTTTAAAAAATGAATTAAATTTCTAAATTTGCCAGCATACAACTTGGATATAATGCCTCATTTTTTAAAATAATTTAATTCAAATTAAATTTTTATTTATCAAATTAAATTAATAATTTTTGTAATTAGTCTCATTTATTTTTTAGTCATACATGTATTATTTGGGGCAAGCTTTTTCTTTGGTATTGTCAAAAAAATTATTTCATCCAATTAAAATTCCTTATTATACATGTATTATTTTGTTACAAAATAAAATTCATAATATAAATTTTTATGCGTCATATGGCAAATACTATTTCCACTTTTAATTTCTTGATTTAGTATACTCAAGTTCCTACTTTTGCTTAAATAAAAATTAGCTTAATATTTAATTTTGTTTATTTAGTTATACATATATACACGTTGTTTGGACAAGATTTTCCTTTCATATCTTTCTAACAGAAGATATTTTCTTTATTTAATTAAACAATAATTCTTACTTATACATAAATTAAAGGCAAATCTTAAAAAATATTTTTAGTAATATTTCTGCTATTAATATATAAATTATTATTATTTATATATTTTATTTAAATATTCCAAAAAAATTTGCAAAATAGTAGTTTAAAATCTAAAAAGGAAATGAAAAAATTCTGTAAATATGAGGTGTCATACCCCTTATTTTTATATTTAAGATGACAAAAACTTTAAGGTTCTCAAATTTCAAATTATGAGCTATTGTGCATTCGATATATGATCATGATGTGAAAAGGTTTATGCGATTAAGTGCTTACATTTAAAGAAATTATTTTATGATTTGCATTTATGATGTTATCACATTAGACTTTTATGCTTAAGAGACTACTTTCTCCCTTTTGTTGATCCCGCATGTATGTTTTGGGATGGCCGATTGAAAGTCTGTGACACGAATATTGCGAGGGTACGAGTGCGCATGAATAAATTTTTTAATTGTCATTAGTTGATGTAATTATGATAACATTATGTTGTATTAAGACCTCTGACTTCTGACTTGAAGGTTAGGTTACAATGATGAAACTCGAGTATTGATATTATCGAGTTTGCACTACGGAATAAGGACCTTGTGGCCCCAAAAAGGGGGCCACACCTGTTGCCTGTAGTTACGTGAGATGTTTTTGCGGCATTATTGTCAGAACAACCAAAATTTTAAAAAACGCAACATGATTCCAACGTGATGTAACTGTAGTCGTAACTTGTAAGGTGATTCACCAGAGCAGGACAACACAATTCGTTGAGGAAGAAAGCAACGGATCTAAGTTCACATTCAAACATTATTCATAATAGCCCTGGATTGCAAACACGAATATCTGAAACTCAAAAGAATAGGTAGTACTAACCTATCACAAGATGCTGGCAAGGAAGGCAATTCCCTGGTGGCTTGGCACAAATCGAAGAACAAAGGGCAGTGTCGTGTTCGCGGGATCCTCGGGGACACGGATGGGGATAGAGGAAAAAACACCGGTCACGGGGACGCTGATGGGGATAGAGGAAAAACGACCGGTCACGGGGATAGAGGAAAAAAGACCGGCCGCGAGGCAGTAGCGCGACTCACTTCTCGCCGGAGCTTAGGGCAAAAGAGAAGAGAACAGGAGCTTAGGGCAGAGAAAAAAGGGAGTGGGATTGCACTATAAGAAAATGGTGTTTTACGACCATCAAACCATCGAAAAATCGAAAAAAATCGTAAAAAAATGAGGTTTTCCACGTGGTTTACCAACGAAAATGATCCGTCGAAAAAGAGGGCGTCGCAAAATGATTTCCGACGGTTCGAGAAAATTCATCGGAAGTTTCGATGGTTCAAACTGTCACAAAACTTCGACGGCCACAACCGTCGCAAAACTCCGGCGATCGCAACCGTAAAAAAGTTTCGGCGACCGAACCGTCGAAACGTTCCGACAATCGCAACTGTCGAAAAGTTCCGATGGCCGCAACCGATGCAAAGAACTTTTAAAATATAGAAAAATTACCCATCGCTACGCCTGGTGCCGCAGGCGGACGGATCGGCCGCCCGCATCAAGATTCGGCCTTCTGACGACAAGATCAAGTCGGTTGTGGACGGATCAGTCGCCTGGCAACTAGAATAGGATGCCTGGTGACCGATCAGGTCACGGCCGAACAGATCGGCTGGATCAGGTTGCTTGGCTATCGGATCAAGCCAACTATGGTCGGATGAGGCCGCCGCTACAGTTGGATCAGCCGCCTGGCGACCAGATCAAGCCGCATACGCCCGATCAGGTCGCAGTCGGCCAGATGAGGCCGCACCGGCGAGATCGGCTGGCCCAAGTCGACTACGATCGGATCAGAGAGGAAGATTGAGAGAAGGAGATCGGAGAGAAAGGAGCCGGAGAGGAAGCCTCGTTGGCAGGAGTCGAGTCGGAGAAGACCCGCTGCCTTAAGAAGCCGGAGGGGGAGAGGAAGTGCGAATGAGAAGGGCAAAAAGAGCCGGAGGGGGAGAGGATGTGAGGGAAGGAAAGAGAGGAGAAATATAAGAAAAATTGACGGGAGGGTAGGCAGAAAAAAATTAGAACTACAGATGGCTTGACAGTAATTAAATAAATAAAATATTAATCATATTATATATTATGATATATATGATTATAATATTTAATTATTTTTACAATTACCGATGATCCTGATCGTAAAAATTATGACGATCCAACCGTTAGAAATTATAATAATATAATACAAATAAAATTATATATTAGATGATATTATATATTATATAATATTTAATTATTTTTAATTATCGACAGTCAAGACCGTCAGAAGTATCGACCGTTCGAACCGTCGGTTATTAAATAAATAAAGTACTCATCATATTATATATTATGATATGTATGATTACAATATTTAATTATTTTTATAATTATCGACAATTCGAACTATCAGTAATTATAATAATAGAATACTAATTATATTATGTATTAAATAATGTTACGTATTATATAATATTTAATTATTTTTTTACTATCGATGTGTCTGATCATTGAAACTTTTGATGGATAGGCATCCGTAGAAAATTTCGACGGATAGGCATCCGTCGAAAATTTTGACGTTCTGAATGGTCGAAAATTAAAAAAATAATATAATAGATTTCATAAATGTTTTAATTTTTGACGACCTCAACCATCAAAAATTCTGATGAATTCCTATTCATCGCAACATCCGTCGCAAATTGTGAAGAATTTGTGGTCGTCGGAAATTGTCCGTCGAATAATTTTAATTTTCTTGTAGTATTGGAAAAAATTAGACCGCGGGATAGTGTATTTGGGGGTTGCCTTTTTTTCATGAGACGCGGTCGATATTGCTGCAAAACGTCGACCAAGCGGATTTACACACGAGTGAACTGTGCATAATGAAAGCTACCATCGATCGCGTGATCGATGGCAGGCAACCGGTGTGGCCGGGCTACACGCTCCTTATTCCCTTTGCAAAATTATTGTATTAATTGTTTTAGCTTTTCCACGTGCTAATGGGATTGTATTTTATTATTATTTAAGTTATCCATCAATGTGTCAAGTTTTTCAATCATTCTAGATCAATGAAAAGGTCAAGAACTAAATTCATAGTAATGGTTGATGGTATAGTTAACATATATTATCTATGTTGACAGAGCGAAAGGAGGTTTTATTATTAATATTTTAATAGACAAATTGGAAAATTCATAAGCATACCACCAAAACTCTTAATTCTACTCAAATCATTTTTTTATATTTAATCTAATTTCATCTAATTTGCAGTTATACATAATCTTATATATAGATATACCGATACGAAAAAAATTCAAAACTCCCACTTCTACTCAAAGAAATGAATCTTAGTTTTTTTTGTATATTTCGATCTAATTATCTTTTAAGTTTTGCTTTTTTAAAAATAATTCTTATTTTAATCCTATGACAACGCATACTTCTAGCCCAATTAAATCTATGTTTTTATATTTTTCTAGTTTAATTTTGAGTTATACAAGTGGTATTATCTTGAACTTTAATTATTTATCAATTTTTTTTAAAAAAATCAGGTGTAGGATTTCTCTCGTGGAATTTATATTTAATTTCTTATATATTGATTACTAATTTTCAAATTATAGTGAAACTCATCATGAGTTAATATATGCATACGTTGACAATAAAAAAAGTATTGGAAGACAAAATAATTTGCCACCCTCAATTAAATTTTAATAATGTAATAAAAATAATAAGATATATTATTAAATATCTATATATCATGAATAAAATATCTGGTAACTATCAATTCCAAAACTGTTTTCTTTTCCTCTTTGCTATTCGATTTTTCTGAAAATAAATAAAAACAGTTAACCTTGCGTTTTGAGCAGGCCGGAAACTTTGGGGTCATATTAATTTGTGCATGTTACTATTAGTAATATATTCCTATAACTGGGCCTTATGGCCTCAAGGAAGATGGCCCAATAGACAAACAGTTGGACGCTGGGTTGTTGTTGCGGGCCTCTACTGATACGAGGCTTTCGAAGCTAAAATACGAGGGCTAAAATAAGGAGAAAAAGGTTGACAACTAGAATTGAACCCTCAAATCGTAACATAAGGCAACCATCATCGACTCAATATATTTAGTGGGATGTTATTTTTAATTCCAATATATATATATATATATAATTTTAAAAATATGGAGGAGTGAGGCTTCTCATATTATACTTGGGTCCGCCTCTGCTTCTAGGCCGACTTAGGGTGCGTAAGGTCTCTCTCATCAAATTATTCATGTAACAATTGAGAAGAATTTATCAGATTTTGAATATGCATCAAACTTCACTGCATGATCAGTTTATTTTATATGGAATTGAAAATCCTCGTACCAACTTTAGTGGATCTTATCGTGAACGTTCATAAAGTTAAACTATACTAAAGTTGTCAACTCACTTGCCATGTATTCTATTGTACCATCTTGTCGTCCTAATGCTAATGATTCTTATATCTTCTACTGAAAATAGTATCTCAGTAGGGGATTTTAATCTACGTTTTCATTTCTTCCTTCCTCTTTTTTGCTAAGCTTCACTAATCGGATAAAAGTTGAATGTGCTAAAATTGTATAAATTCTTGGAAAAGCTTCAATTTAATTTTAAAACGAGCAGAAATTAAAAATTCCATGTCAATTTTTTTAGTGATAAATCCTACTAAAGTAGTGATATCCCCAACATGTTAAGGAGAAGGTTGTCCCCTCGGCAAGTTAAAATGTGATGTTTTCTCATGTGAAACTAGGCAGAACGATGGTTTCTCCGATGTTTGATAGAATCAAATGTTAGAATTCGAGATGGGGTGTTAGAATTCGAGATGAGAGCCGACGCTCACATGACCACGTGATCTCCCTTATCCGTTCATTGCAGTAATTATTTTTCAACTTCTTTTTTCTACGTGACATTTTTACCTTTTTAAAATTCAGTGATAGTGATTCAACTTACGGACATTCTTAATGAGATCATCCAACTTTATTTTGTAATAAGATAGTCATCGAACTTTAGAATCATTTCAGTCAAAATCATCGCGACTGAACCGATTATAATCATTAAATTAATAAATCACTGACGTGACGTTGATGTAGATGTTTATGTCACACCACGATAATATTTTCTCTATCATTCATGTCAAATTTAAGAAAATAAAAATTATCACGTCAATATTTTTCTCTATACTCCATCCAAACTTAATTTTCAATCGTGATCATCATTAAAAGCTTAAAATAATAAATAATAAACATAAAAATTAAAAATTAAAAATTTAAAGACACTTAGACTACCTCGGTACATTTTTTGGCACGGTCCATTCATATCAAGCCGCCCAAACTTTTTATGTCTATTAAATATATAATATTATGATAATTAATTATTTATATTTAAGGAAATAAAAAATTTTAAAAATAACACACCATTTATTTTTTTACTAAAATTTAAAATAATAAAGATATTATAATTTGAAAATAAATATTTTTTTCATGCGATATTTCATCGGGATCGAGTCAAATTGTAATGAGTCCTCCAGCGGAGTGCTTAGTACGATCCGACGTTCAGCGAATTGTTGAACCAAATTATTAATTATCATAATATTACAAATCAAAATTATTTATTATCATAATATTATATTAAAAAATCATGTTTAGCTCAGCAATCCGCCGGATGTTGGATCGTCCCTAGCACCCCATTGGACGAGCTATTACGATTTGACTCGGTATTATAGAAAAACATCATAGTATAATATAAAGATATAATTGGTATGTTATTTTTTTTAATTTTTTATTTCCATAATTAAAAATTATTAATTGTTATAATATTATATATTTAATACACATAAAAATTTTGGACGGCTCAATCTGAATGGGTCATGACAAAAAATGTACCGAGTCAGTTTAAGTGCCTTAAAAAAAATTAATTTTAAGTTTTTAATGACGATCGTGATTAAAAATTTGAAAAGTTGAATGACATTGTCTTGTATGAAAGTTTTGAAAAGTTGGATGACAATGTAGATACAAAAATAAGTTTGGATAGAGCATCAAGAAAAATGATGATGTGTCAAATTTTATTATTTTTTTTTAATTTGATATGGAGGAAAGAGAAAATGTTGACGTGGTGTCACGTATGCATCCACGTTAGCGCCACGTCGGTTTACTAGTTTACTGACTATAACTGATCGCAATGAGTTTAGTTGAAATAATTCTAAAGTTCGATGACCGTCTTGTTACAAAATAAAGTTGGATGACTTTTAGAACGCCACTTAAGTCGGATGACCATCACTAAAATTTACTCAATTTTTTCCTTTTGAAATTTTCTCTTACATACCTCACCTAAAATCTTTCATATATTACATGCAATATGTTTATTATAAAAAAATAATTTAATATTATTTATTATTTATCATTTTCATAAAAAATTAATATTTCATTAAATATACTTTATTATATTTAAATAATATATTTTAAACAAATTTTTAGTTTTTTAATTTTTAATTAATAAATAAAATCATATTTATATTTATAATACTTAAATTTCATTCAAACACCACTAAAAATAATTTATCATATCAACTTTTTAATTTCTTCAATCCAAACACTCCGAATTAGTACATCAATTCAATTATTCGTGTAAAATTTGAAAAGAAATATTCATTTAAAAATTTTACTATTTTAAGTGCAATGTTGAAGTAAATTATGTCACGCAAATTAGCAACTTTTTTTTGTGAAATGTGAAAGTAGCAACTCGAAGGAAAATTCGGCAAAGCAACTGGAAGGAAAATTCGGCAAAGTTAGTCAGCTACAGAAAACTGTACTGGCTTTTTATCTTTTGCCATGTGGAAGACATTTTGCTCATGAATGTAGATTAAAAAAAAAAGGAAGCATTTAGATTTATGCCAATAATTTGCAATAAATGGAATTAAGAAATCAGCTGGTATGTAAGCATAAGCCATAAGGTCATTATATCAATTCAAGGGGCAATATGTAGCTTGTCTTGCATTGCATTCTAAGCTCATTGGCTTCCCTGTTTGTTTTGAAGGTGGTTCTGATCGAAATTGATGCAATCAATGTTGATTATATGTCACTTGGACTTGATCTTCAACATTGGAATAATTTATATGCCTTTAAGAATGAAGAAGAAAAAATATTGCCCAAAGGAAGGTTTCGAATGTTTTGTTAGTATGACTAAAACAAGGGCGTCAGTTAAAATAGGTTGTATTGATGTGTCTTGAATTATGTAACTTGTACTTAAAATTATGAAAGAAAAAAATAATAAAAAGAAAAAATAAGGATCGCGGAAGCGAAGGGATAACGGTTCAAGTTCGTAGTTCGTCAATGATTCTCGTGGGAGTTGCAGAGGCGAAGTCTATCGTGGTATGAACTTTTATATACGAGGATTAGAATTTTATCATAATGCACTCTTTTTTGCTCATAATAATTTTTTTTTACGGTAGTCTTTTTTGTCTGTGAATGTTTCTCTCTTATTTAAAAGATTTTACCACATTTATTAATAGGATTTTATCACATTAAATTTTTATATTTATCTTCTCTTTTTTTTATTGTTTTAATTATTTATCGATCCTCCATATTTTACCCCGGACAGGTTTCTAGTTACTTTGACTCTACAATTACACTTTGTGAATACGAAGAAGCCTCCAAAGAAAAAATAGACTACGATGCTAGAATGGAGATAAAAACGATCAAGTAGCTTGGCCACTCGGCAGAAATTTCAACTCATTGTCTATTGGTTCTCAGAAGATGCTATGTGGTAAGGTTGGATATCATTTCTTCTGTTCTCTTTTGGTGACAAGCACCTGGAAGCAGTTCATTCACATAGCAGAACTGCTCAAGTTCTTGTTGTCTTCTTGGAAAGCATAAACTAGTTTATTGCATGCAAATCAGGCAGTTCTTGACATCCTGCACAGATTATTCTGTATTCGATTTTACTCCATCTTTCTGTTAGTGAAGGAAAGAAAAAAAAAAGGAATATGATTTGCCCGGTAAAGACAATCTGAAGATGGAGCAAAATCCCTGAATATGAGGTCGCCAAACCCGTAGATTTAATATTGTTCCCTCAATCATGTAGTTTGCAATATGACCATTTAATATCAAAATGAACAAGATGGCGGAGACTGAATTGTTTCCTCATTTATCACTCTACTTTTATTGGCGTTTCTGGATCCATTCCGCTAGTTTGGTTATCAGAGTAATAATTTATAGCTTTAGCTTTGTGTATTAACGACAAGAATACTTTTAGCATAGATCACGAATCTTGTGTTTATGTGGACTTTGGCATGCTACAGACAACTGATCCTACTAAAGGCTAGTTAATCAGACTTTGCTGACCCTAGCGGCAGAACTGTACTATATCTCAGCTTTGTTCTGTACAGTATATTTTTCATTCTTTTATCTAATCGAGTTTATAGTTGACATCAGCTATGCTAATCCAACCATAATGACAGATTTGAAGTAACTGCATTGCCTAGTCTGGGTCTAGATAAGTAAATAATTCTGACTGATCATTATTAGAATGCTCCATTGCTATATATATTGGATGTTGTCCAGACTTGATCCAAGTCATAAGGCAATGTAGATTCGATCCAAATGTTTGATTATTAGGTTACTCTTAGAAACAAGTTTTGATCACGCTAACTCGAAAGTGAAATGAGACATCTCTCCATCACCACCTCGTCGTGCTCCATCAGCTACCAGCTTAAGAACATAACAGGTGGGGGCCTCTAGTGCCTGGGAGTCCACATCCATAGACCAGGCCATGTCCTCCGCCCGTTCATCTAGAGAGTCAAAGAAGACTACAAGGTTTGATGCAATGAGAACCGGTTTAGAAAGTTAGGTTTCCACATCTTCCATTCCTTGGAAAAGGTTTCTTTTTTGTTGTTGTTTTGTGCGCTCGAAAACAGGTGAGGTGTTAGCTTCTCCTTCCTGTCACTTTAATGTGGTTTTGCAGTATTGCCTTTTGCTACCGGATCAGCTTTTTGGCAATGATAGCTTCAAATTGCAAGACCATTAAACCAACACCAAAAGATGGGCCATCGGAGGCAATAGTTCCATCATCCTAATAATAGCACATATTTTTTTACAATTTTTTCCAAGTTTAATTAAACCTTTCCAACCCTGTTCTCCTCCCTTTCTAGAAACATATCATGCTTTTGTTCCGCAACTGTTCCCTGTACCCAGCAAAAAACAGAGGGACCGAAGAAAGCGGACACAACAGCAGCTGCCCGAGAGTACTTTAAACACCCCCCAACAAAAACAAAAACAAAAAAGAAAAAAACTAGTAGGAAACAAGGCCCAAGGGAAGGACGGGAAGAGTCGAAAAGAGAGCTTTTCTAGTGCTTGGAGTTGCCATTCCTCATGGCCGGGGTCCAAAGGTCAGCACCGTTGATGTTTGCAACATGTTCTGTGCACGACACCGGGACTAGGCACAGCCCTCTGCTCCTCAGATCGGAGCTTCTTCCTCCTTCGACCTTCAAGTATTTAACTTTGGCTTAAGAAAAGCAATTAACTTGTAAAATTAAATTAAATGTGTCACAGGTTTTCTCAGAGTTATACATGCAGGAGGTGGGCAGAAGATGGCAGGCGTTGCAGGTACGGAGAGCTCAGAACCTGCCAGTAATTAACGCAGCAAATGAAGAACATAAGATAGATACACACAAAAGACGAGAGAGAGAGAGGTCAAATATGAGAGAGAGAGAGAGAGTGTGTGTGTCACTGGTGCACTGACCTGAACCTGGTCATGAAGGAAACGTATGTAGCCCATGGCTTCATGCAGGACCGAGGCCGTATCCGACTGCCAAAATTAACACAGGTAACCAGAGTAAAAAAGTCATGCAGATCACAAGCTTTGAAGGATGTTTCTGCTATTCCTGCCGTTTTTATGGTGTTAATGTGTCCTCCGCGGACTACATTACTACTTGGTATGGGACTATATAAGCGGAACCTAATTTTCATCATGCACATTGCAGAAGATGCAAGGCCGCGTAAAGGAGATCGGACGGAAGAACTGTACATATGTTTCATATCACCTTGCCAAAAGGAGACACAAGTTGCTGTAGTGCCATAATTCTGTCCCCTAACTTCTGCTTCCTTCCCTGATATACATTAAGCTCAATCAATGTCATGAAGAAAAGGAGAGAGAGAGAGAGAAAAAAAGAGATCATGAATCAGAAAAACATCACTGCATAACCCGATCAATCACTGGTGCAGAATTGAGGAGGATCACATATTCACATATATACCTTGGCGCCGGCACCATGGCCCGTGGAGGCTTCTGTCTTGGACTTCTTAGCGGGACCGCCAGCTGAAGCTGTGGCAGCTGCTTTCTTCCCTCCACTGCGGCTGCCACTTCCAACCTTCTTCTGTATATGCAAAGTTGAAGAGAAAAAAAAAAAAGAAAACAGTGGCATGTAAAATGAGACAAATTTCTGACATCATGCATAAACAGTAACTAGTCATGCAAAGCTCGCTTGATCTCACCTTTGTTGCCTTGGAATGTTTGTTGGAAGGAGGAGAGGAGACAGAGGAATCACTCGATCTCTGATGAGGTGCCTCCTCCTTTCCAGCGCCACCGTTGAAACTAAGCATTTGTGATGTTGCTGAACAGGACGAGTAGCAACAGGAGAGAGAATTAGAGAGAGGAGAGGGAGGGGAGAAGAGGCCATAACATCCTTCTTCTTCTTCGTCTTCCTGTTCCTGGTCCCCTGATCTCAGCATGTCCATGAAGCTCTCGTCCTCCATCAGCGTCCCCCCTTCCTCTTCAATGTTACGGAGAGGAGAGGGAAACAAATCCTATAAGCTGAAATGAAGCATGCATGCAGAACCAACTAAATAAAGGAAGCCATGAAAGAAAGGGGAAAGAGAGCAGTGTCTAAAAGATGCGCATGGCAGCAGCAGCAGTAGTAAGTACTTCTTCTTTCTCAACAGTTTTTTTTTTCTTCCTCCTCTTCTCTTCTTTTTTCAAAAGAATCAAAGCACTTGAAAGCTGAAACCGAGGAAGACTGAGCACCTGACAAGAGTTCACAGGAGGCATCCAAAAAACAAAAGTCTTTACATGGAGGAGGAGGAGGAGGAGGAGGAGGAATATTAAGAACAGTAGCAGCAGTTTTAAGTCGAGACATCTTGACCCCTTTTGCGCCCTTCTTTTTTTCTTGCCACTTTTTGGTCGTATGCGCGAGAGATTATTATTTAATTATTTTCTTGTCCGTGTTATCATGAGCAGTCTTGAAATAAAAATGGACGAAAATAGAAAAAAAGGAATTTACGATTGCTGGTTCGAGGCATATTTTATATGCCCAAAAGATTATTACCTTTTTTATTTCCCTTACCGTGGATAGCTTTGAAATAAAAAAGGTATAACTGTAATAAAAAAGAATTTACGTAAGCTTATTCGTGTCATATATTAATCTTAAGAAGGGTTAAACATTGTTTAGACTTCAGATATAAGGATGGAGTTATTTTTTTAATTATAAAGGGAGGCACCGCGATTAGTACAAAAAGAATATAAGCATATATTTTTTTTATTAATGAAGCTCGAATTTTTTTTAGTTTAAGAAACTAAGAATGAGAATGGTTCACATATATTTTTATTTCTAATCAATTTTGAATAACAAAATTGACACATTAAATTTATTTCCCGTCGTACTACAACCGACTTCAATTAATTTATATGCTGCTTTTATAGTTATAAGATAATTTTAAAGTTATTCGCTCTCATTTAAAAACTATTATAATTTTACTATTTAATAGATTTTTCTTATATTTGTTTTTTTTACAAAAAATAGTCCTATCGTATAAGAAAAAGTTAAAAAACCTAAAGTGGGAAAGTCTAATCGATGGAAATTGGGTCCAAACTTTTTGATTGAAAAAATGAAATTATTTTCACTGATTTTTTATTCCTTCTTATTTTGTTGAAATTGTGTTCAAGAAGATTAACTTTTTAAAAAGCTTTCTCTAGTTGGTTTTTTAGCGTTTTTAATTATGCAAAATATTTTTTAATAAATGTAACAGAAAGTTTGAGACTGGAAAATGTTCTTCTGTTAGGGAAAATACTTTACCAATATCCATCATCTTTCGGTAAGAAAACATGATGGCTCAATACTCTTGATTATTAAATGTAAAAAATGATAGGAAAAAATGATATTTTCATTGCTACAAGTGTAAACTAAAAAAAAAAGATTTTCTTGAAAAGTGATCAAGGTAAATGCACGCTTTTGACATTTTCACTTTCTACGGATTGACGAACTCTTTCGTCCAAAATTCAGATATTACTTTTCATCAAAAAAACAAGGATCCAGAGAAATATGTGGGATTCCAAGTAGGAAGGGTGTCTCGACATTTTTGGGATCCTATTCGCAGCCTTCGATGGAGGATTGGACGGATGAGATGGGATGCTTCTGTAAGTGGTACTTCTCTCCCTCGGGCGGTAATTTTCCTTTGTTTGCTTGCACATGTTGCTTTGTGCAGGCTTTGGATGCTTCATGGGCTTCTACACCTCTTCTTTTTTCTTTTATTTTTTTTGGGATTTGGCGTCCCCTCTCTCTCTCTCATACTCGTTCTTCCAAAAAAAGACAACAAAAACTTATTATGTATTTTCACGTTTTTTTTTGGTTAAATTATTACTTATGTAACTTCTCAAAACCAGAAAGCTACATGTTTGGGTGCATCAGATTTTGTCTCATAAGATTAGATGTATGACAGAATTAGAAATACCAAATAAAACGTTTTGGTTCAAACGATTGTATATATTTTCATACACCTCTCCTTTTAATGCATTTGGAATTATCATTTCGAGAAGTGTTGAGTACCTTTTTTTTACATTATAAGCTACAAATAAATATAATTAGATAATTAAATGTGATTGGATAATTATCATGTTACAGATTGAATGTTTTCTTTTCTTTTGAATATTTAATATTAATCATTATATTTTTAAAACCTGAATATCACTTTTCCCAACAGAATAATTTTCATAGTATAAATTATTTTTATTTTATCAAAGTTTAGTTTTAAAGAAATTTTACTAAATTGAATTTAACAAAAAAAACTTATCTTATATATATTAGAAGGAAAGAAATCTTCGGACAAATAGCCTTAGGAAAAGATAAAAAAATAATATATAATTTTATTAAGGATTTAATGTGTGTCAAGCATGAAACACGTGTCAAGTGGTCTTATATATGTTTCTTTATTTTTTTAATATTTTTCTTCATCACTAGTTTAAAAGATTGATAATTATAAAAAATAATTTTATAGCATAATAACTTATAAAAAATGATTATATCTATTATGAAGAATAATAATTTGCATAAGATTGTAGAAGGAAGCTAATAATAATAATATTCACTCAGCTAAAATTTATTTGACTTTATTCGTTTTATCGTCTTCATGAAAAAGAGACTTAAAAGGATGAATATATTAGGTAACCCTGATAGTAGAAGGGCAAAATATTTTCAAGTATAATTAATATAAGCATCCATATTTATATGTATAAATATTGTGTTCTCTGTTTTGTATATTTATTCATAAATGCAATATAACTTTTTTTGAAGCAACATATTAACTTGCCGTGTCGTTGTAGTTTACAGAAATTGGTGAATCAACCGATAGTATAGGGGATGGCCAATACCATACGATTTCTTCGCTTCTTAACCTTTTTTAGAATTACTATTATTATTTAAAACTGAATAACTAGATATCATAAGACCACTAATCTTATTCAGATGAGAAATATATTTTTTTTCCCAGTGCCTTCCCCTCATCGCGCTAGTTGTATATATTGAAAAAAATATATGACAAATCTTGTTAGGACAAAAAACTAATAATTATAACTTTTGTGTTAGAGCCAATAAACTAACTATATTCAAAACTAAAATTATAATTTAGTAGCATAACTAACTAGTTATATTATTCAATATTTATATTAACATTATATATATATATATATATATATGAAAAAATGGAAGTGTCCCTCCTACACCGTGTCCCCTTTTGTTATGACCCTTGGATCATAAGGGTGTGATTCGGATTCATTCTCATTAGCTCAAACAAAAAATCATGGATTGGAAAAAAATGACTCTCTCGCCTTGAAAATTGATGGGTCGACTATCACGTTTCTTCATTTCTCTCCTCTCCTTTCATCCCCCTCTCTCTCTCTTGACCTCCATCGTCGTCCCTCCCTCCTTGTCTCTTTCCTCGATCTCCATCGAAATCGTACAAAACGCATCAGCGTCGCCAACCTTGCCATTACATCATGCCCCTGTGCGCCTACTTTGGCGGCATTTGGCTGATCCTGTCATGCCAATGTCCTTGACGCCATCCCCATGCATCACTTTTTTTAGATGATTGAGCAAAATAAAATAAGAAACTTAGAGTTTATTAAATCCATAAATTTATCCTCTTGCAACATGAACTATGACTCATTCCAAAATAATTATTGATCAAAGAAGTGAATAATCACACTAATATTTATAGCAGATAGCCCGAAAAGCATACTACCCAAGCAAAACCTTCATAATATCCATGAATATCCAATCCATCGTAATGGATCGAGTACCATACCCTGAGGTAGTTGGTGGTCACTAGTAAAGAACGACAATGATGACGACTGTGTAGAATAGTGGTGGTACAGTAAGCGTCGATGGCATAGCAGGTGACGGCGTGCAAAGGGCGACGGTGACATAGCGGGCGATGGATCGCAACAGGCGATGATGACACGAGTAGGGGCAAGTAGTGACGAGCGTCGGCGACGAAAGCGATGGCAGAGCAACAGGAAAGAAAATGCCATTGCTGTGGCATATAGGGAGAGATGCCAAAAGAGAGTTAGAAATAGATACAGAGATGAGACAAAGACAAGTAAATTTGCATCATTTTTTTCGGGTTTGCCTCTTCATTTTTGAGCTGGTATGTTTAGTTTATTTATTTATTTTTTTGAACCAACATGCTCAATCGAACAATATCATATTAATATGTAGCACACGACTTTAATCTAATGCCCATAATTGAAAGGGGACAATGTGTCCCCCCTTTTAAAGGGTGCATCTTCATTTTTCCCGTATATATATATATATATATATATATATATATATATATATATATTATGGACTTAAGGAACCTACGTCGCACGAGATTGACGATGGATTGCGGAGCAGCTCTATTCATTGATTTCCTCATCAACGACTACTATGATTCAAGGATTTTTTTATCATTCGATCATTGCAAAATTGAGATTTGTTAGGGTTTTAAGTCATTGAAACTCCATCTTCTGCTTTTGTGATCTCGACGCTCTATAGGAGAAAAAGAATGCTCAAACTTACATAATCTTGTTCCTCCTAGACTGGAAGAAAAGGATGCTCGCGCCTTTCACTCTCCCTCTTTCAATTTGGGCATGTGTCAATTGTTGTGCTCACCTAGAGGAAGGTACACGTCCCAATATTTGATCACTCTTTGGGATATCGACGCTCAACTGTTGTGCTTGCTTGAAGGACGTCCATGTCATTCGTTGTGTTGCCTTTGTCGCATAGAGGAAAGGACGCTCATGTCGTTCACTCTTCTCTATTTCGATCTAATTGTGTATGTTTACTGTTGTGATCTCCATCCTTTGTTCGCTCTTCCTACTCCTTTGATATCGATGTTTAGCTGGAGGAAGAATGCACTCAATTTGCTCGATCTCCTTCCTCTTCCTATCAAGTGCTTCTGTTGTCGTCCTTGTGAGATTCCTCATTTCTCATCATGAGGCCTGTGATCTTCATCCTCTATTTAGTCTTCCTACTATTGAGGACACTCATACTGCTCCAATTTTTTATTTCTTTCATAGAGGTTTGTTGTTGTGATCTCTAGTTTTTTTATTTCTTATTCTATAATTTTAAAATAAGTTGACTATTGGATTGTTGCTAGTTTGTAAACAATATACGATGGTAATCTTGTGGATAATGTATCACACTTAATTTGGAACTCAAATATGTATACAATGTTATCTCACTTTACTGACTATTTTATTTTGATGGAAGATGAGTTTATCTTCGGTCGTCACACATGCAATGCAAGTTTTGCAACAAGCTATGACAATCAGATGCAAACTCAGCTTTTGTACCGATTGGGAGTGAGAACGAGTTGGTTTTGTTGCTCCATAGGTGCTTCAAGTGTTTTTAGTTGATTTGCCTCACTCGTTCTCATTTTTTCTTATTTAACCTCTCTTTTACATGTGTTACATTTATAGTACATGTTATCCTTTGGAGGCCTTTGTGTAAACAAACTAAATGTTAACATTGACAGATGTCAGGAAGGAAAGCCCATAAAGATTATTCTCAACTTTAGATGTATGTTGTCAAGGGAATTAATATTTCCTCACATGAGTTAGAGCCACCAATATGGCTTGATTGTAAAGAGGCAGATGCACATAAACATTGTGCTATATATTCTTGCATAAGTTAAATTTAAACTTGCTACAACTTTGGAGGATAAAATGGAAAACAAAGCTTCAACCACATGTACATCAAGTATTGCAATGTCAAATTCCTATTATTTAGTCGTTGGATAAAATGACACATCAACAATAATAACCAATAAGTGCATTTCATCAACATGTATGTGATGTAGTGCTACATGGAACTCTAATCTTTCTCTCCAATCTAGTAAATGCAACATTAGATGTCTTTATTGCAGCATAACAATAGTTACATCAAAAACCTGTCGTATGACTTGTCTTTCTACAACATAGTAGTAAAACCATTTCCACTCAAAAAGTCTAGATCACTTGACCATAGCAGCAACACCAAAAGATATGGCATCTTCATAGCAACAGCAATGGTAACAACATGAACAAACTGGCTAAATCACTTGACCATGGTTTTTTTAATTTGCATAGACATAACAACACTAATAACTAATAAGTTTGTTATACTTATGCATAAACATAACAACAACAAGTACAAAGAATGCAATAATCATAATTAGAAATGGTTCCACATACCCATTATAAGCTATTGAGTGTTATTAACAACAACAAGTATGTTGTGTTTTTTTATATCTTGTATATGGAAAGCATAGCTTCAATCACATAAAGTATTGCATGATCAAATTCCTAATGTCATGAGTGCATTTTATTAACTATATATTCAAATATCAAATTTCTACAAGTTCAAAAGAGTGCAGAGCATTATACAAACAAAAAAGAGCTTGGCCAAGGTTACAATTAATTCCTATTAATATTCTCATTGCTTCTAGAGATGTGTACATGATTGTTGTAATAACCAATATTAATGAGATGAAAAAATATTAAAAGACGAAGAATAAGCAATATTTATCTTTGTTTAAGTTAAATAAAAAAATGAAGAACACTAAGCATCATTTGTCCATGCATAAATAAGAGGATATTAACAATGTTGAAATCTAGGGCTCACATATTAGAGAAACAATGAAGATATCAATTGGAGATGAAATTGAGGGCCGAAATAAAAAAATGCTCACTGTAAAATTTCAGGGGCTACCGCAGTAGATGCTCATTTAGGGAGAAGAGAAGAGGAGTGCGATGTTCAGTGATTGCTTGATTCACTTCCTTGATAATGGTGGGGGAGAAGAGGAGTTGTGATTGCCTAGCCTTAGGAGGGGAAAGGAGCTGTAGAGACACATATTATCTTTGTTGAAGTTAAATACAAAGAGGTTTGACAGATTAGAGGAACAATGAAGATAAACTATCATAGGACTCATAGTGCTACGATTAAGAGGCAGCCAGAGATGAGATTGATGGCTGGAATCAAATAAATCTGCTTATTAGAATGATTTAGGGGTGAGGGCAGTAGACACTCGTTCAGGGAGCCTAGCTCACTTCCTTCACAATGATTAAGGAGAAGAGGGGCTATTATTTCCTGGCTTGCTACCTTGACAACGGTCAATGATCACTTGCTCTTTGAAGGGAGGCGGAGAGGAGCTACAAAGACACATGCACGACATAGCTTAGGGATTCATTTTATTTGAAGTTCAATATTAGTTGTCGCGATCTAGTCGCCAATGGGGAGATCACTAGACAGGAGTTGCTCTGCATCCCTGCATTAATCTCGTGCGAAATAGGTTGATATAATTCATATGTTATATATTAGATATCGTTATAGTTAATGTAACCCCCCCCCCCCCCCCCCCCCCCCTCACATACACACACACCTTCGAGTAGGGGTGAAAGTGGTTCATGTCGAGTCAATTTTTCGACCTAAAAAATCATCCGTTATTTTTCGAGTCGATTTTTTAAATCACAAAAACCATCCTAAAACCATTTAGGAAAAAGAAAAATCACCCTCTAACGGATCAATTTTTTCGGGCCCCTATTTTTATAAATAATATTTTCAAAAAAATATAATAAATTAAAATTATTAATAACTTATTTGATTTTATAACTAAATATAGGATATAATGTTAGAACTATTAAATTAGAATTTCATAATGTGACAAGAATACATTAAGCTATAAAAAAAATCATTACACTAGTAATAAAATAATTGATTATATCTAAATTAATTATATAAATAAAAATTAATAAATAAAAAGCGGGCTCCATGGGCCCTACGATTTTTTCGGGTGGGGCCCTAGTTTAAGTGGGTTGATTTTGTTCTATTTAAAAACTACCCTAAATTATATTCCGTCTTCTAATTTTTTATTTTTTTCGAATCAATTTTTTCGGATTGAATAAATTTTTTAGTTCGGATGGATTTTTCTTACACACCTACACTCCGCGCCCAAATTAAGTTTAAATTGACAAATAACATAGTATTTAATTTTCATTATACTTATCTATAATTCATATCCCCCTCCCTATTTGACATGGTATGTAAAAGATTTCGTTTCCTTTTTCTAGATAATGAAAGTTCCATCAATTCAAGATTCTTTTTATTTTGCACGAGAAAATACGTTTATAATCACATTTTTTAAAAACTCTTAAATCAAGAACTTCTCTATTATAAGACATTACACAACTCAAACTATCCAAGAATGTATTTAATTTAAATCAAAATGATTTAATTTATAAATCAAGAACTTTGTCACACGATGTTTTAATTTGAACCGCAAGGAGAAATTTATAAATCAATATTCAAGAATGCATCCCATTATTATAATGGTGTTATAAAATTATTTGACACTACTAGAAAAACGTGAATTACCGACGGTCCGAACCGTCGGTAATCAGCCCGAAAACTGTCGGTAACGCAATTACCGACGGTTTTTCAGTCGAAATCGATCCGTCGAAAAAACGCTCGTCGCAAACGGATTTGCGACGGTTGAAAAAATTCGTCGAAAATATCGACGGTTCTGGCCGTCGGAACAGTCCCCGGCGGTTCGACCCGTCGAAATTTTCCGACGGTTGCAACCGCCGGAAAAGGTCGGCGGTCCGAACCGTCGATATTTCCGACGGTTGCAACCGCCGGAAAAGGCCGGCCGGTCGCAACTTTTCGAAGGTCGCAACTGTCGAAACTTTGGACGAGCGTCGCAACCGTCGATCTTTTGACGGTCGCAATCGTCGCAAATAATTTTTTAAATATAAAAAAATTAGCGGCCGGATCCGGCCGCCTGACGTTCGGATCCGGCCGTTGGAGGCCGGATCCGCCGCCAGGCGGCCGAATCCGACAACTGGCGGCCGGATCCGGCGCCAGGCGGCCGGATCCGGCAGCTGGAGGTCGGATCCGGCGCCAGGCGACCGAATACGGGCGCTGGAGGCCGGAACCGACCACCTGGCGGTCGATCCGGCCGCTTGGCGGCCGATCGGCCGTTGGGGGCCGATCGGCCGCTGGGGGCCGGATCCGAACGGCCACGGCCGGATCCGGCCGACAACAGAGAGAGAGATGCCGGCGCGGAGCGGGAGAGAGAGAGATACGCCGGCGCGGGAGAGGGTCGATCCGGTGCTAGCGGCCGGGAGAGAGAGAGGAGAGGAGGGAGAGAGGGAGGAGGGAGAGAGAAGAGGGAGGAGGAATATATATAAAGGAAAAAAGTGGAAAGAAAGCGGGAAAAGGGAAAAAAGTGGGATAACGAAATTTTAATTACCGACGATTTCGACCGTCGAAAATGTAAATATTAAATATTTTTATTTTATTTAGTTATATATAATATTTATTTTTTATTTTACCGACGATTTGAACCGTCGGTAATCGTTATCGACGGTCAAAACCGTCGGTAATTGCGACGGTTTGGACCGTCGCTAGTTATATTAATAAAATATTCTTATATATGATATTATTATACATTTACCGACGGTTACGACCTTCAGAAATTACGGCGGATTTTGTGACGGATGGATATCCGTCGAAAATATCGACGTTCCTAATCGTCGAAAAATTAAATAATAATATAATAAATTATATAATTAATTTTTTTATTTTCCGACGGTCGTGACCGTCGGAAAATCCGTCAAAGAAATTTAATAATAATATTAAAAATATATAATTTAATTTTTTTATTTCCGACGGTCGTAACCGTCGGAAAAGTCGTCGAAAATTGCGACGGATGAATATCCTTCGAAAATATCGACGTTCCTAATCGTCGAAAAATTAAATAATAATATAATAAATTATATAATTAATTTTTTTATTTTCCGTTCGGAAAATCCGTCGAAAAAATTTAATAATAATATTAAAAATATATAATTTAATTTTTTTTATTTCCGATGGTCGTAACCGTCGAAAAAGTCATCGGAAATTGTGACGGATGGATATCCGTCGAAAATATCGACGTTCCTAATCATCAAAAAAATTAAATAATAATATAATAAATTATATAATTATTTTTTTTTATTTTTTGACTTCGTGCCCGTCGGAAAATCCGTCGAAAAAATTTAATAATATTATTAAAAATATATAATTTAATTTTTTTTATTTCCGACGGTCGTAACCGTCGAAAAAGTCGTCGGAAATTGCGACGGATGAATATCCGTCGACAATATCGACGTTCCTAATCGTCGAAAAATTAAATAATAATATAAATTATTTCCGCCGGTCATAACTGTCGAAAAATCCATCGAAAACGGAACCGTCGAAAAATCCATCGCAAATTGCGACGGATTTAGAACCGTCGAAAATTATCCGTCGGAAAATCGCGATTTTCTTGTAGTGTGAGTAGCTTGTTTTTCTTATGAACGTCTATAATTGAGATGGTCGTTGAATTTTTTTTTGGTAATAATTTGATGTTGAAAATAGCAGTTGAACTCAAAAATCGAAAATCTCTATTCCAATATAAGAAGGACGGTGAAGTATGTGTCACAAATCAATTATTGTTTCGTAGCAAAAATAAAACTAAGAAAAAATAATTCAGAGTTTTGACGGATAAGTGAACCGTCGAAACTTTCGACGTTTGAACCGTCAAAAAACTAGCATGGAAACTGATCAGCCGATTTTAACATCATCGACGGTTATGATCATCGAAAATTTTGACGAAAAGTTTCGACGGATTCTAAATCGTCGAAAGTTTAGACGGCTAGAACCGTCGTAAAATACCCGACGAAAATTTCGACGGTTTATTCAATCCATCGAAAAATCCGTCAGTATTTCAGACGAATTTTTGTCCGTCGAAAATAAACCGTCGGAAATCACGCTTTTTCTTGTAGTGTGTATTCTTCACAGGATATTATGCCCGAATCCTGTAGTGTAATATTCATTATGATGCACATTTTGTGAACCTCCAAAATGTCACAAAGACCATTGATGAATTTGATTAATTATCGAGTCGATCGAATAAGTTAAATAATAAACTTTTTAGTATCTACAAAAACATCCAAAAAAGAAATCTTAACTCTGTAAACTTCAGAATTTGAAAAAAAAAATCGATTGATTATTAGAAAAAAGTTGCAACCATTTTCAAAATGTCACCAAGCGCAAGTATATTGCATGACTGAATACAAGGATGAAAACTCAACAGGAAAAAAGTTTCAACTACTTCTTTTTTTCCTTTTCAACCTATTTAAAAAATGTTAAAAAAGTTTTAACTCGTTAAACAAGTCAACAAATATTACAATGTTTATTTATTTATCTATTGCATTTAATCTGAGGTAATTTTGTAATCAAAATTATTGATCACCTTGATTTAAAAATGTCAATCACAAATTTATTATGACAACATTCAGCTTAAATTTAACAATAAATTTTATTTAAGAATTGCTTTACACCACTGTATCTGTATATGTGTTCATTAAACCATTTCTTGTTTCCTTCTATATGCGTATATAACCTGTTGACAACCGTGACATTTGCACCCGCACCATCTCTCTCTCTCCCCGCCCATCCTGTTGAAGTCTAAACTGCCTCGCTACTTTTTCGCTTTTACGTCCAATTCCATCCCAACTCCTGCCATGAGCCATTCCTCCTCAACCAACGACGTCGTCCATCTTTCTCTCGCACCATCCGCTTTGCCCATCACCGGAGCCGCCGCCGCCGCAAGCCGGCCGCCGCAAGCCGGCCGCCGCTCCCCACCTCCTCCATGATCGCCGGTGCAACTTAGCAGCTTCCCTCGCCTTCGACACCGATCGGCCTGCGGCGATGAATGGAGGCGAGAAATATGGGGAGGCGGCACTGTTGCGACCACCCGTTTTCTCCCTCCTCCTCCTCTCCGTCTACCGCTACAACTTCGTTTTCCTTCTCTCTTCCTGCGTTGCTAACGCTGCAACAGCGCCATCCTCCGTCGTAAAGTTCACGGCCTCCGACAACTACCTCATCAACTGCGGCGCCCCGAAGGGCACCCAATTCGATGATGGCAGGACCTTTCGTTCAGATCCCCAGTCCACTTCCTTCCTGTCCAGCAACGAGGACATCAAGGTCTCGGTTGGCGAGTCCACGGTGTTCTCCAACTCCTCCACGTCCCCATTGTATCTCACTGCTCGGGTATTCCAGGAAAAATCCACCTACAGCTTCTTCATCGCCAAGCCCGGCCGCCATTGGATTCGCCTTTACTTTTATCCGTTCCCCAACGCCATATATGACCCCATGACGGCCGCATTCACTGTGCACACCGACGACATTGTCCTCCTCCATGATTACACCCCGGACGCACCACCCGCGCCCATGCTCAAAGAGTACCTGGTCGCGATCTCCGGAGACAGGCTCTCGCTCACCTTCGCCCCGAAAGCAGGCTCCGCCGCCTTCATCAACGCCATCGAAATCGTCTCGGCGCCGGAATCACTCATCCCAGACTCGGCCTCGGGCGTCTACCCGCAAGGACAATTCAACGGGCTCTCGTCGCGGGCGCTGGAGGTCACCCACCGGATGAACGTCGGAGGGTCAGCGGTCGACCCAGCCAATGACCCCCTCGCGAGGACGTGGGCGCCAGACGCCGAGTTCCTGAAGGCCCCCATGGCTGCGCAACACGTGACAGTCGCTCCTCAATCCATCAATTACCCGGATGACGGCTCTGTCACGCCGTTGATCGCTCCGAGCGTCGTCTACGCAAGCGCCGATGAGATGGCGAACTCCAACACCGTCAACCCCAACTTCAACATTACATGGGAGGTGGCCGTGGACCCAACGTTCTCGTACTTGATCCGCATGCACTTCTGCGACATCGTGAGCAAGAGCCTGAACGACCTCTACTTCAATGTGTACGTAAACGATATGATGGGCATATCCAACCTCGACCTTTCGGCCCTTACCTCAGCCCTCGCAGTGCCCTACGACAAGGACTTCATCGTCAATGCCACGACCATCACCAACGGGACTCTAAGAGTGCAGGTCGGGCCGACGAGCAACTCCGGCTCCGGTGTGCCCAACGCCATCCTTAATGGTCTCGAGGTCATGAAGATTAGCAACTCGGCAGGAAGTCTTGACGGATTGTTCTCTGTCGACGGGACTTACCATGGCACCTCAAGTTCTGGTAGTCTCGTGGGGAAGATCGTATCCGTCGTTGGCCTTGTCATGGCGGTCATGACGATGGTGCTTGTCGCGGTGATGTTCCGACGATGGAAGAAGCGTCCCGCAGATTGGGAGAAGAAGAACAGCTTCTCCTCTTGGCTTCTCCCAGTTCACACGAGCCAAAACAGCTTCATGAGTAGCGCCAGCAAGGGGAGTTCAAAGATCCGCTTCGGGTCGCATAAGAGCAAGAGCGGGTACTCAAGCTTCATCACGTCAAGTGCCATCAGCGTCGGAAAGATCTTTAGCTTGGCGCAGATGCAGAAGGCCACCAACAACTTCGACGAGAACGCGGTGATCGGCGTGGGCGGCTTTGGGAAGGTTTACGTCGGGACGCTGGAGGACGGGACCACGTTGGCCATCAAGCGGGGGAACCCGTCGTCGGAGCAAGGGATCAACGAGTTCCAAACGGAGATCCAAATGCTCTCGAAGCTCCGGCACCGCCACCTCGTCTCGCTAATGGGCTGCTGCGACGAGAACGACGAGATGATCCTCGTGTACGAGTACATGGCTAATGGCCCCTTGAGAGATCACCTGTACGGCGGCTCAGGCAAACCCCCGCTCTCATGGAAGCAGCGCCTGGAGGTGTGCATCGGTGCCGCAAGAGGGCTGCATTACCTCCACACCGGCGCTTCCCAGGGCATCATCCACCGGGACGTCAAGACCACTAACATCCTGCTCGACGAGAACCTGGTGGCCAAGATGGCCGACTTCGGCCTCTCCAAGGCCGGGCCTTCCGTCGAACAGACCCATGTGAGCACGGCCGTGAAAGGCAGCTTCGGATACCTGGACCCGGAGTACTTCCGCCTGCAGCAGCTGACGGAGAAGTCGGACGTGTACTCCTTCGGTGTCGTGCTCTTCGAAGTGCTGTGCGCGAGGCCGGCTATCAACCCGGCTCTCCGAAGGGAGCAGGTGAACTTGGCGGAGTGGGCGATCAGCTGCCAACGCAAGGGGCAGCTGGAGAACATCATCGACCCGAGCCTCATTGGCACCGTCTCGCCATCCTCGCTGAAGAAGTTTGTAGAGGCTGCGGAGAAGTGTCTTGCCGAGCACGGAGTCGACAGGCCATCCATGGGTGACGTCCTCTGGAACCTTGAGTACTCCCTGCAGTTGCAGGAATCCTTCACAGGACAACCCAACGACGATCCCTTGGAGAAGAGCACCAATTTGATTCCACTGGAGAGCCCTGCGCGCAGCACGGGCGAGGGTTCGCCATGATCAAAGACGGCATGCAACTAAACTACGTACTTCACAAGAGAGGAGAGGTAAAGCTCCACTCAGACTGCCACTGGAAAGATGAGAACATGCTACGACCTCATATCAAAACATCTCAATTGGATTCAGAAAATTTCTTTTCTGTCCAAATGTTACAAAAATATCTAACAACAAGAACGAGGCCAAAAAATTCCTTTGTAGTCTCTGTACGTACTCCATTCATTTTGCTATTTGTTTTTTTTTTGGGGATTGTAATTTGTAACAATAACACCATGATTGATCTTGTAGGCCTTTTCTGTTTGATATCATTTAGTAACAGATGATAAACAGGTTTCAAAATGAAGTAAAAAAAACTCGAACTTGTTTGCTATATTTTCTGTGTATGATCCACCATTAACATAATACTTCTGAAGAATGACAAAGTTATGTTAAGGAAATCACAAAATTCTAAGATTGAAATGGTTCAAAAGCAGACGCTTATATTTTAAATCAGATCAAACAATAAGGGTTCAATAAGCAGTCCTTGAGTATATTTGTTTGATTGCTTTACATCGAGCACATTTGAGTAATTTTAATCGGGGGAGGAGTTAGAACGACTGGCTTAATGGTGCAAAACAGTTTTTTTTAATAGTTACATATTAAAAATTTTAACTATATTGAATGCGGTAAACGTTTTTGCTACTTTCCAATTTTTTAAGTGAAAATTTTTAATAACAAACTCATTTGTTAATTAACATGAGTGAAAGTAATAACAACAAGGTTGAGATAGAGCGGCAAACCACTCTTCTATCATTTAAGCAAAATTTTGAATTCGACTTTACGTGGATACAAAAAATACAATGTGGAATTGGAGTTTCTGCGATTGTATTTTTTTATTAATCTACTAAATGTACGGGTGGAAAAGTGGTATGAGACATTGATTTTTTTGTCTAAAAAAATTTCAACATTTATCGGGTCGGTTGAGAAAAATTAAAATGTCTTGCTAAATCTATTTAGGAAAAAATCGAGCACTTGCTTGAGTATGATAATATTTCTAAATTTTAAATAATGTAATAAAATTTAATAGTATTAAGTAAAATATATAAAACGACACTAAACTTTAAGATATATCAAATATGAGTTTCAAATTATAATAGAAGAATATTAAATCATAAAAAAACTGAACTCTCATAAAAATTGATCCATTAAAAAATAATTCAAATAAATTTTTATATTTATTTTCGATTTAACCTTTTTCAGAATTTGTAAGTTTCGTTGTGACAAGAGATTGTGCAATATTTGTTCCTATGATTTTTCTCTTTATTGCCAATAAAGGAGAGAACCCAATACACTAAAGGAATGTTATTGTTAATTTATCACTCTACAATATATTTAAGGGGGGCCAAATGTGATTATTAGCCTTAAAATTTACATTTTAATGTATAGTATTAATAATTTTTAAAAAAATTGGGGGGGGGGGGGGGGGGGGGGTGGGGTGGGTGGGGGCAAGGCCCCCTTGGACACCACTTGGATTCGCCCCTGCATCAGAGCTAACTAGGTGCTACCAGTAAGGCTTTCCTAGGATTCAACAAGAAAGATATTGGTTTCAATTGCTTTCCTAATTAGTGATTCGTATAATCCACTCAAACATTCAATAAAATAATTTCTATCCCTAAGTCTTATTTTCGCCAAATTTCTGATCCCAAAAGTTTTCTTCTAAGTCGTATTTCTGTCCCAGAAAACATTCTCATGCTACAAATTAATTAGACATTTCTATAAAAGTGTAATGATATAAACCATATAGGCATTTCTACAAATTAATTACACATTCTCATGCATGCATGCTTTCACCGCTATAGCAATTATAAATAAAAAAAATAATTCCAATAAATCCAGAAACATATCACGTCATTTTTTCAAAATAATCGAACCGAAAATTATTATAATTTAACTATGAAATTAAATGACATTGTAGAAACCCTTACCTAAAAGGATTACGTGCAAACCAACACTATCGCTAGCATTAGCTGTCATCTAACATTACTAACATCTGAAATATTTTATTTTAATATTTTCATTAAAATTTTAAATAAATATGAGATTAAAATTTAATAAAGAAATAAAAAATTGAATTGGTTCGGTCTACTTGGATAAAAAAATCTCAATAAGTTGATCAGTCAAGTCGGCTACCATTGACTCAAGTAGAGATGGGCAACCATGCGGGGCGCCCGGCCCGGGCATGACCGTCTGGCCAGGCTCGAGCTTGGCTCGGCACGGGCCATATGAGCACGGCCAGCACGGTCCGGTCATGCTGTTAAATATTTAATGATATATTATAAGTTTTATAACTATATTATACATATATTTAATCAGATATGATAATTTGTATAACTATATCAATATATAAAAATATTATATTATATATCTAATAATAATATCATATATTATAATATTTTTTGTTATGCTAGTCAATCTTTTGGGTAAAAATAATGTGAACCATTTATTTTTTTAATTTTTAATTTTATTTTTCTAATAAAATGAATACACAAATAAAAAAAGAAAAAAATGAACGATTTCACCCGACACAACTTGCCCAGTTGGATGGGGACAAAACCGTGCCGGATCGACTGATGTGCCTGTTGCACGGCACGACTTCAGGCCATGCCGACATGACTTGGTATAAGGCACGGTCAAACTCGATTTGATCGGTCCGAACACGATCCGACATGATCCGAAAGTCTATATCTAATCTCAAGCTAAGTTGAATCCGTTCCGGATACCCATGAACAACCGTTATATAAATTGAGTGTGCTCGAGTATCAAATTGGCCGGGCCCTAAGGCACCTAGTGCATTTGATAGTCTTGCATTTCTTTGATGATAATATTTTGTACTAGAAATTTATATACGTTTATACATTTACTACTCAATTCATATTCGATGATTTTGCATCATCAACGCACATGTTATTTTTTAATTGCATCATCATCAAAATAATATATATGATATTAAGTCATAAAGTAAATTTCCCAACATGACAAACCCCATAATTTAGGTAAAAAAAATCTACCGTATATGCATAGTATTGGTTCCTAGAAAATCGATCAACTTATATGCTGTTGTAACTATTATTAATTTTGGATTTAAGAAATATGTGGACCTAAAATAGATCCACATATGTGAACCCATCATTGATTTAAATTAATGGTGATTCTTAATAAATACTTTTTAAAATGAGTTTATCATAAATTTATTGCTATAGTTCATTTATAGATATAGTCATATACGTGGACCTACCTTGGCTCCACATAATTCTTAATTCTTATTATTTTTTATTTATCCACCAAAACAACTAAATCTGTTAATAAAAAACAAAACATGAATAAATTTTTTTGTAACTTTATTTATTAAATTTCTTTGATTTCTCTTTGCTGCCGTGACAACTGATAATGAACCTTATAGAATAATAATGTTTCAAGTCTACTGTGACTTACGAAGTGCATCCTTACATTACTTCTTTTTCTATCATAGACACTTCGTCTTCTAAAGTAACAAAAGTGAAGTACAATTAACATTTGTGGGACGTTAACATCCTTTCATTTATTATTATCTATTTTCACTACAAGAAAAAGTCGTATTTCCGACGGTCCATTTTCGACGGCCCGAAATCCGTCTTAAATATCGACGGTTTTTTCGGCGGATCTTCCAAATCGTCGATATTTTCGTCAGATAATTTTCGACGGTTTAACCCGTCTAAAATTTCGACGGTGATAAATTCGTCGGAAGATTCCGTCGAAAATATTTATACTTCGACGGTTATGACCGTCGATATTTTCGACGGTTTATCTAACCGTCGAAACTTCCAGCGGTCTGAACCGTCGAATAATTTCAGGACTGGTTGCGCATAATTATTGAACTTATCGACGGTTTTGACCGTCGAAATTTGCGACGTTCAAAGAAATCATCGATATTTAGGCGGTCATAACCGTCGATAGTATTTAAATAAAATATTCCACCTTACTTTTTTCGACGGCCTCAACCGTCGAAAATGGAAATATATAATTTACACAACCTACGTATCTGTCGATGGTTTTTAAAAATTATCATTAAGGGAATCGATGGCTAAAACCGTCGATATTTCGACGGTTTAAAGAATCGTCAAAATTATCGACGGCTAAAATCGTCGATATTTCGACGGTTTGAATACCGTCGAAACTATCGACGATTTTTCTAGCGAATTGGAGCCGTCAAAACGCGAATTAATATAATATTATATTTATCTATGTTGCGGCGGTTTCGACCGTCGAAACGTGGTTATATAAAAACCCGACCGCACTCTTACTTAGAACGTTTTGAACATTCGTCCGCCGCCGCCCGTTTCATTCGCCGTTCGTCCGGCCGTCGACCACCTCCCGCTCGAAGCTTCCGCCGCCGACCATCTCCGGCGCAGGTAGGTCCGATCCCCGTCTCCTTTGATATATAATTTTTCTCTCTTTCGACCATCTCCGTGCGGCGGCCAGTTCCGGCCGCCATTCGCGCGCGGCGGCCAGATCCGGCCGCCATTCGCACCGTCGGCCAGATCCGGCCGCCATTCGCGCTCGGCGGCCAGATCCAGCCGCCATTCGCACGCGGCGGCCAGATCCGGCCGCCAGTCGCGCACGGCGGCCAGATCCGGCCGCCCTTGCGCGGCGGCGGCCAGATCCGCAATTTATTAAACAAACAAGTTTTTCATCACCGATTTTGGCATCATCACCAAGAAGCATCACTTTGATTTTGGCATCAAATCATCTTTGGACTTGAGATTGTTGTCAACCATATCTTTGTTCAACTCAAAGTTTACATGCATTTGGCTTCTGCCAGCTAAAATAAGGGAAACTTGATGGATCTATAGACTGCACTTGGATTTTCCATCTCCACCTTCATAGGCAAAGCCTTAGATCAAGGTTTTTGATAAATAGGAGAAGCTTAGGATTGCTTTTCCTTTGTTAAATTAGATATACTTAATGTTGAAAAATAGTATTTATTTAGCTGGCATAGAGTTTGAGATAATCAGGTTATGATCGCAATTCTTTTCTCATTTTATATGGAATGTAAATGAAGTGCTGGCTGCTAGAGATAAGCTGCATCTATAAGCCTTGCATATCATTCATTCTGTCTGCGTGCTCTAAAAGTATGTGGAATCTATGGCGTTGGTTGATTTATAGGATCAATTTCCTTATATAACTGTAAATGACCCATTAATATTAGTTGATCATATGTGATGAACTTTGTAACTATGTGATATTGATGATTGAATGAAATTGTCAAGGTTTTGCTTAAAGCCTAATATAGAGGTTTTTTTTTCTTTTTTTTGGTTCTTTTGGTCCATGGTTTTACTTCTCAAAGGCCGACTCAAGTGTTAGTCCGAGAATTCATTTGAACCAGATTTCATTGCTTGTGTCACAAAAAAGTACTTGTTTCGTCTTTTAACATTGGTATAATGATTCTGTTGATTTAGTCGTCTTGAATAAGTCTTTTTTTGTCCCTGGTTACATGAGGCCCACGAGCCTAATACAATTAGGAAAGATAGGATGTGCGGGTTGCAGTCTAACCTTATATGCTTAGATTGCGTTTTTTTCATATTCATTTTTCTTTCCTTATACAATTTTGTATGACTAAAATTTTTTATGATTTGCAAATAATGCAGTCATTATGTCAACTTGAACGATCGTCGATCGATGTACAAAAGAAATAATCCTGGTCGTAGAGGCTTGACACAAGAATTTATAGATGGCGTTGACTATTATGTTACTGTGGCTTGTCAATCTTTACAATTTCAGTGGGAGGGAGCAATTAGGTGTCCTTGTTTGAAATGTGTTAGCACAAAGTTACAGACGATAGAGACTGTCAAAGTTCACTTATATAGAAAGGGTTGCAAACCCAATTATTGGGAATGGGATGATTTAGGCGAAGGAGCGCCTTCGACAAGCGTCCCAAATGAAGGTCTTCATTTTGTGGATCCTGAACCAACATTTGCTTCGCAATATGAACAGTCTGTTTATGACGCAACTGCAACTGAGTATGTCAATATTAGATTTGAGCAGAATGAAGAGGCACCAAATCCAGAAGCAAGAGATTTTTATGACTTACTAAACGCATTGAGTCAACCCTTATGGCCTGGGTGTGAAAGTCATTCGGAACTATCACTTGCTGTTAGATTGTTGAATCTGAAAGCCGACCACAATATTTCACAAGCATGTTTTGATGCATTTCTAGATATTTTAAAAGAGGTCACACCAATTGGGGCTCGTATTCCTGAAAATTTTTATAAGACAAAAAGATTGGTCAGTAAACTTGGTCTTGGCTCAACTAAAATAGATTGTTGTCGTGATGGTTGTATGTTATATTACGGCGAGGACATCAATCTAAATGAATGCAAGTTTTGTGGGGCCGAACGATATAGAGTGACTAACAAGTCTCAAGTCGCTGTGAAAAGAATGCATTATTTGCCTCTTATTCCAAGGCTTAAAAGACTATACTCGTCTATAGGGTCAGCATCGCAGATGAAGTGGCATGCACAACATAATACTTCTGAAGGTGTAATGCTTCACCCATCGGATGGTGAAGCGTGGAAACATTTTGATCGTAAGCATCCTGATTTTGCTAGGGACCAAAGGAACATAAGGCTCGGATTATGCGGAGATGATTTTACACCATATGGTCAAACTTCAGTTTCTTATTCATGTTGGCCGGTAACAATAACACCTTATAATTTGCCACCTGGGATTTGTATGTCCGCACCTTATATGTTTTTTACATGCATTATTCCTGGTCCTCAGAGTCCTAAACAGAGGATAGACGTGTATTTACAACCTCTAATAGACGAGCTAAAAGAACTGTGGGATGGTGTCGTCGCTTATGATATTGAGAGCTGCCTTATTATGGACTGTTAATGACTTTTCAGCCTACGGGATGTTGTCTGGTTGGATGACTGCAGGGAAATTAGCTTGTCCATCTTGCATGGAACACTCAGATGCGTTCACTTTGAGAAATGGGGGTAAAAATACTTGGTTTGATTGCCACAGACGGTTTCTTACAGCTGATCATCCGTACAGAAATAACCGAGATGCATTTCGACGGAATAGGGTTGTGGAAGACATGCCTCCGGTCAGACGCTCAGGACCTCAATTACGTCGCATTGTCAATGCTTTATGCAGAATTGTCGACGATCCAAATGTCACATACAATGAGTATGGTGTTTGTCATAATTGGACCAAACGAAGTATATTCTGGGATTTACCTTATTGGTCTGATTGTTTAATACGTCATAACTTGGACGTCATGCACATTGAGAGAAGTGTTTGAAAATGTATTCAACACCGTAATGGACATTAAGGGTAAAACAAAGGACAACCTCAAGGCGAGACTAGATTTTAAGGAGTACTGTCGACGGTCAGAGTTGCACTTAGTGACTTTACCTAACGGAAGAATATCTAAACCAAAAGCAAGTTATGTTCTCACTAAGGAGCAGAAGACCCAAGTGTGTCGCTGGATCCAAGAGCTGAGAATGCCGGATGGTTATGCATCAAATTTGACCCGATGTGTGGACATGAATAACTTGCGTTTGTTTGGCATGAAAAGTCACGACTGTCACATATTCATGGAAACTTTGCTTCCTACTGCTTTAATGAATTTAATGAATTTCAGGTATCATTAGAAGTCAACATCATCATTAATATTTTTCTTCTTCATGCACATTAATTATTTTTAAACACTTACAGGCTGATGTGTGGTGGGAGCCCGAGCATACGGAAAAAATGTGGAAGGCTTTTAACTCTCGGTGCTCAAAGAGATTGTCTGCGATGCTTTCTGTAGCTCGAGCTGACGGAGAAGGACCCAATTGGATCCCCGAGGCCGTTTGGATCGATTTGCTAGGAAAGTGGTCCACCGAGGAGTACAAAGTGAAATGCGAAAAAGTAAAAACCAGTCGAGAGTCCGACCAGGGAGCGTGCTTGCATTCGGGCGGATGTCTATCCACGAGCACGATTGCTAAGAAAATGGTAAGGTCTTTCTCCAAACTCAGGATGAAATATTATACTTTAAGAAAATGGTAAGTAATTTGAAAATTTTAAAATATTATCTCATTGCTTTCTAGTTTTTATGGTGAAAATTTAAAAGTGTTACAAGAATCCTATAATTGGATTTGAAAAAAAATGATAAAAATAAGAGGAAATATAAGTTTCTCACAGGAGAATTCTAAAATCTATGAGGAAAACAGGGAATTAATATCATGGAATACATTTAAGGGGCTAAATACATTAAGATATCAATGTCGGATATGGGAGGGGGTATCAAAAAATTTGTTTGAGTTCATTTCATATATTGCTTTACATTGAAAATATGGTGCTGATAATAACATAAAATATCATCTTCACATCACATCAGTGCCCTCTAATGTAATTCTTTTGTCATGTCCCTAAAATTAAAATATTATCTCATTGCAAGAGAAAGAGACGGGTAGGCCACCGACTCAGGATGAAATATTTCTCCGAACCCATCAGAAGAAGAACAAAGAATGGGTCTCGAGTTATGCTCGGAAGACATATGTATGTAAATTTTTGTGCCTTTACTTTTTTCTAAATTGCAAGTTAATAATTAATTAACAAAACTTTGAAGTCGATCACCTAGGCGTCGTTTGTAGTTAATTATTTTCTTTATATTTCAGGAGTCTTATAAAACAAAAGAAGTTGATCATATTACGCAAGCCACGCAGGAGGGGACCACACCGTTGACCTCAAGACAACTTTGGACGGACCACGTCGGCGTGAAGAAGGGCCGCATTTACGGACTTGGATCTTCTGTGAGTGACACAGATATTGGATATGGTCGACGAAGTACTTCAGGTTCATCTCCTTCTACTATGCAAGAAATTGTGGATCAGGTGACCATCAAGATTAGGAAAGAGGTCAGACATGAATTCGAAGAACGTGAACGTCGTAACATGGATGAAATGAAGAAAATAATGCGTGCCTTCATGCGTGGCGAATTGAATGACGACGATGCCGAGGTAGATTCATATATAGTACATAATTATTTTTGGAATTTGCTTTATCTGATGCATCACTGTACTCATTAGATTCATATGCACTCTGACACTAACTTAGATTTTATTCTTCATCCCTTTCAGTTAGATCTGTAGGCTTTCAAAATTTTCACCGAAAATGGAGTGCAGATAGTTGGATCATGTAAATGTCAGTACTTAGTATAAACTTGTTAGTTTACGCTCGATTTACGCATCTTCTAGATTTATCAATTTTGAAGATGCTCAATCAATTATTCATCAAATTATGTTGATGTTAAATTGAAATAATATTTTTATATTTTAGATTTTAGATTCAATTAGATTGTGATTACGCATCTTCAAAACTGAATTCATGTTTTTTTTGCATTTATATGTTATAACTTTTACTCCATTTTCAATTTTGTGCAGTGATGTTTTGCGACGAAGATGATATGCAAATTGAACTTCAGCTCTTCGTCGTGACGAAGATGTTATGCCGTTCAATTTGTGAATTAAGCACGCCGTTCCATTATCTCGTTCCACTATGGTTGACGTTATTGAATCTGTGAATTATGGATTATGTTTCATGTTTGGATTATGTTCCATTATCTCGTTACATTATCATGTTTGGCCGTCGACCACTCTTACTTTGGGGGATGTCTAAGAAAATTGTGCTTTATATGTGAATTACTGTGATGGATTGCTGTGATGTGCTTTATTTCAATCTGTGCTGTTCAATTGAACTGCTGAATGTGTTGTATTATCTGAGAATTATCTGTGAATTCATTATTTTTTTTAAATTTTTTACATTTATCCTGACCGTCGGAAACAACTGAAATATTACAATTTTCAGCGGATTTTTTCGATACTTACCGACGGTTATATCCGTCGGTACACAATTATCGATGGTCGTAGTCCACGAGTAAAAGCCGTCGATACTAGATTGTCGACGGTTTTAACCGTCGATAAAATCGACGGTTCAAGCCGCCGATATATATCGACGGTTAAAACCGTCGATAGTTTTCACGGTTCAAGCCGCCGATAGATATCGACGGTATAAACCGCCGATACTATCGACGGTTTAAGCCGCCGATAAATATCGACGACTCGAACCGTCAATACTATTGTCGGTTGAAACCGTCGATATATATCGGCGGTCCTGCCTGTCGATAATATTGACGGTTCTCACCGTCGATATTTAACGTTCGACTACCGAGCCCGTCAGCTAGACCGTCTGTAATACCGATGGTTCAGAAGAAACCGTCGCAAAAAATTTGCGACGAGCCTTTTTCACACGATCATTGTCCGTCGAAAGAACCGTCGGAAATCACGATTTCCGACGGATCTGGCAAATTTACCGACGGTTAGGACCGTCGGTAAAAGGTAGTTTTCTTGTAGTGTTTGCTGGGCATATAAACACTGTTTAGTAGAAGAAAAAGACTACATAGAACAACAAAATATGGTCATTAAGCAGAACCTCAAGACCATAATTAGAAGAATTAAGCACACATTTATCAATGCTACCTTATTACTAGAAGTTTGGTTAAATTATACAGTAATGGGATCTCTATACTAAACGAAATGAGTGGAGAAAAGCCTAAATGGCAGAGCGTGGATAGGGTCTGTTTGGATGAGAATTTCCGTAAAAAACTAAGAAAGTTATGTCAAACAGCAACTAAAATTTTGATGGGTTTCATAAATTTTGGTGAACAATATGAATCCGCGAAAGTTCTTGATGAAAAATTCTCGACTGAAGTAAGAACTTGAAAGTTCCGTTCCTTATCAATGTCGAAAACTTGTATTAAAACTTGTTGCGAAACGCTCTTTCAAAACAAAAGAACTTCAATTCTCATATCCAAATGGAGCCTTGAGAGGGCACAACGTCGCCCTATTAAGTCCCATCATTCGGCCTTCTCTACGTACCTGCAGGTCTTCAACGTCATGACTTAAACATTATATTGCTTCTGAAGAATCATTTTTTTCATTACTACAAAACTTTGGTTCGAGGGTGGAAAAAGAAACTCACAGCCCTTAACTTGGAGCTTGTCCCTGGGGCTGGGGGTATACCAATTGACAACCCACCAGAAAAAAAAAAAGAAGAAAAAAATTGGTTCTTATGTCCTCCAATCAACTTTTTTTTATATTTATTTTGAAGTTTTTGCCCCATCTATCGATGCAATAGTTTTGCTGACAACACAAGTGCAGCACCAGTCACCAGATATATGTCAGTCATCAGATCATCGAACATGAATGCCTATATGAGGCAGTCTGATGCATGAATAAAGAAGAAACAAGGCGAATCCAAATTTGTTCTCTAGTGCACGTATATGAAATACGATCCAAAATGAAGTCAGCACTGTGATCAGACATGATACAATTGTAAAAACAATATCAGTGACTTTTATGAGCCCTGAGTACTTCCTATTATTTGATTATGTTTTAAATTAATGTATGTGTGCAGCGCTGTTTAGGATGACAATGACTACATGCAACCAATCATTACTGTCACAGGACTACAGTGCATTCCTCTCCCTGATTGCTTAGGTTAGATTAATTAGCTAGACTGCCAGAATCCATGAAAATTATAAGCTTAATTACTGCTGAGCAACAGGTTGATGTAGAGACCTAATGCTGCCTTAGTCTTGAACTAATATTTTGTGATAATATTAGTATGTGAAGTTACATATGATCCCTTGTATAAGCTGCTGTCGGTTGCTGCATGAGGACAGTGCACCTACCATTATCAGAACAGAGTTTTCAGCTATATATATTTAAGTCGTACCTATGAAATCTTTCATGCTTGTTACTCATCACCTACTGCCCATTTGTTTAGTCACAGCCAGTCATCAGTATACTTCGTCCAATTGATCAATTTGGACACCGATGTTCCCAAAAGATTTCATTGAGCCACTAAGAACGAGATGAGAGGAATCCATCACTCATCAGTAATATTTTATCTTCGATTTCAGAGGAAATTATATGGTCTATAAAGGAATCTAAGTGTTGCATCATTCTAATATTTTAGTTTGATTAACCTCCATGAAAGGAATCTAAGTGCATACTATTTGCGGATGATATAGTACTTTTAACGGATTCAAGAGAAGAGATTAATACAAAATTGGAAATATGGAAAAATATGTTGGAGTCAAAGGATTTTCGTTTAAGTAGGAATAAAACATAATATATGCATTACAATTTCACAAATAAATAACTTAAAGACGATTTGAAAGTTAGGCTAAGGGAGGATATAATTCCTCAAGTGACAAAGTTTAAATATTTAAGATCAATTATAAGATAAAATGATGAGATTGATGACGATGTTAATCATAGAATTCAAGCTGATTGGTGTAAATGGAGGAAAGTCACTGGAGTTCTTTGTGATAGAAAAGTACTCAATAAAGTTAAAGAGAAATTCTATCGTACTGCTATAAGACCGGTAGTGTTATATGGTAGTGAATGTTAGGTTATGAAGGGACAACATGAACGTAAAGTGGGGGCAGTCAAAATGAGGATGTTGAGATGGATGTATGATCATACAAGATTAGATAAGATTAGGAATGACCATATACGTGAACGAGTTGGAGTGGCTTCTATTAGTGAGAAAATGATAGAGAATCGTTTGAGATGGTTTGGTCATGTTCAGAGAAGACCATTAGATGCGCCAGTAAGTCGATCAAATAATTTGGAGTCCGATTAAAAGAGGGAGAGGGATGCCAAGACGGACACTTGGCGAACTAATAGAGCAAGATCTATTGGTGAATAATATACCGAAAGATTTGGTTACTAATAGAGCGGAATGACGTCGTAAGATTCATATAGCCAATCACACTTAGTGGGATAAGATTTTGTTGTTGTTGTTATAACCTCCATGAAGAATAAGACACAGACTTGGACTTTAGATTACATGATTCTAATAAACTCTTTTTTTAGGATGCTCTCCCTCTCATTTTCCTCCACATCTCAAGATCTTAGCATAAGATTAAGCAAATACTAATCAGCCCAGAGCGCTGATAATTCTGTCACCCAACAGTGTGCTTCATATATATATGAAGTTAAAGGTTACAGTATTAATCACACAGTCGCATTTAATGTCTCACATATTTATAGCATGTAAGGAACACAACGTGAAATTTTATATTCATCTTATGGATCTTAATTTGCAAAATTAACGAAGTACAAATACGAAGACTGAAAACTCCACTATTCTGACAGTGGCGTGAATCCAAAATGAAAGAGAAAAAAAGAAATAGATATCAGAAACGGCTTCATCTAAATCAGGTTAAAAGTTTTAGAAGAGTGCCGGAAGCAACCATAAAGGATGAGAACTGTAATGCCTAAAACACAACTACGTGGACCACGAGGAATTGGTAACTCAGAAGTTGGCCTCTCAATTGTACTATTAGAAGGCCGCATCCAAAAAACGCATGCCTTTAAACGAGTTCCCCTTGGCTTTACTTAAAGATACCCACCACAAGCCTTATTCCATCCATTTCGATCCTGTGCCATTTGCATGGGAGAGAGATAGAGAGAGAGTATTGGTTAGCCATGCCGACGGTAGCAGTGATCATGAGGAGGTCCATCAACGCCTTCTTCCAAGACTACCAACCGTTCACCGCCATCGCTGCGCTGCTCGTCCTCCCAGTCTCCGGTGCAATCCTCCTCTCGCAGGCGGTCATCCCTTCCTCCGCGCCGCTGTTTGAACTCATCTCCTACCGCTTGCAGCTGCTGTTCTCGGCTGCAAACTTTCCTGCCTCCTCCAAGTTGTTCTCACTCCTGGTATTTAAGCTCACGCAGACCATCTCCGCCTTCGTGTTCACTATCCCGATGGCCCTCACCTTCCTGCCCATGGCCAAAGCAGCCGTCGTCCACGCGCTTTGCAAGGTCCCTCCACGCAGGCGAGGTCTCCTCCCGTTGCATCCTCTCCTTCCCCTCTACCGCTCGGTTCTAGTCACCCATCTGTCCAACACCTTCGTCGTCTTATCCGCCAACGCCGCCGTCTTCGCCTCGTTGTCTATAGTGTTCAAGCGGTCGACGCCTTAGGCCTGTTGTCCAACGGCAACGCTCTTCTGCTCTCGGCTTCTGGCGCCGCGTTGTATGCGGTGATCATCGCAAATGCAACAGTCGTCTGCAACTTGGCAACCGTCGCGGCCGCCGCGGACAACCGCGGGGGACTCTTGCCGTTGTTCAAGGCCTGCATATTAATCAGAGGAAGAGTCATGACGGCGTTGGGTTTATCATTGCCTGCTGGCCTAGGAATGGCCGCAGTGGAGGCTTTGTTCCAGTACAGAGTGATGAGGCAATATAATGCGTCAGGAACTCTTAGGGCTTCGCTCCTCTGGGAGGTCTTCACCATTGCCTACTTCCACGCGATCCTCATAGTCCTCGAGGTCATCATCACGTGCACGTTCTACAGGAGCTGCAGAAAGGATCATTGGCACACAGATTGCAGACATGGCACTCATGGAAGAGAGCTGGAGCCTCAAGACAAGGTCTCAATGCGTGTCTAGTGTGGGAGAGCACCAGATGCTTCCGCCTCCTGCAAGAAACCAAGCAAAGCTATATATACATATATGTTCCCATCATTCAGATGATGACTACTCGCCATTTGCATCGGGGAATAAGAAAGGAAAGTTTGTATGCAGGATTGCAGGGAAAAAGCAAAATGTCGTCGCTCATGAAGGTCATGTCCACTGCAAGTGCTGTTACTGAAATAAGATCAGAAAGCATGCATCTCCAAGATACCTGTTTTCTTGTATAGAGTTTTCGAGTATCTTCTGAGGGATTAGTTCCCGTGATAGAAAAAATTTGCGATGTACGTAAAGATAATACGCTCTTTTTTTGCCATGTACGTAGCATTCAGCACGAATTGTTCTGCTGAAACCTGTGTTGTCTGCTTTTACCAATCGCTCTCTGTGAAAGACTAATATATTTTAACTACCAACCTTTTCTTCGCATCTGACTGAGAACCAAGAATGCGGTTTTCTAATTTTCTTCTTTTTTCTTCGAAACATTTAATCGTGGAAGAGAGAAACATAGAATTGTAACATTTGATTTAATAATACTTGGGTTTTTTTTAATGCAGACAACGAAGAGGACTCAGGACTTTGCTCTTCACTTTTGAAGCCCTTCAACTTGTTCTGCTGCAACTTTGCTCTTTACTTTCTTGGACGCAACTGATTGTTCTTTCTGATCTTTCCTTCTTTCAATTAGGAAGTAAAAAGGGGAAAAAAAATTGATCCGAATCGCATGCCAAGCTTGCTGCATATATATGTAGGTTAAAGTGGGGATATGACTGGTCAGAAACATTTCAGACGTGGACGCTGTGAATCTAAGGCCGCGAACACAAGTTAGATGATGGCACACACCAGCTTGGGCAACACATTCACGTAAATGATCAGCATGTTTTATGCTCCATGTTAGGGACTAATGATCTAGGTAAAGAAAAGTACAAAAATCTATTTTTTTTATTTTGCTAAGAAAGTCAATTAGAAATAGATATAATGTTTGGATTGACAAATTTTAGAGTCGGGATGGATGTCTTAGGATTTCTGCGTGAGAAAAATTATATACCGCAAAAAAATCAGAGAAATTTAAGACGACGCAAAATTTTATTAAATGGAAGGATAGAAGAATATTACAAGATCAAATATTTTTCTTTTTGGATCCAAAATTTATATAGATACTTTTTTCACAAATGATATAAATTAAAGACCGACTGAGATTTTGAACTAATTCCTCAAAATATGATACTTATCTCGTAATAAAAAAATAAATCAATTCTGAATCATATACAAAATATTCCTAAAAATTTTCGCCCAAGAGGCTCTGTCCTCCTCACCTTCGTAGGAGAAATCTACTAAAGCGCCTGACTAAGAAGGGGGCTATATAGGATTACACTGGTTTAGATTCAAGGCATTATGAATAGGATGTTTAAATCTTGTTTGAATTAAATTTTTATATTAATTGTGATCAATGGCTGAACTTATGAAACATTGCATTTTTTTAGTTCAGTAAAGGATGAAATAAGGTGAAATGAATAAATACACTGATATACTAATTTTTACTTATATTTATATTTATCTTTCATTTCAGTTTTTAAAATAAATGAATAAAATAATTATGTGAGAAAAATAGTGTTATAAAAATTTTAAAGAATAGGCAGAAGAAAATATATATAATGAAAGATATAAATGATTTATATATGTAAAATTTTCATACCCAAATTTATTATATTTTATAATTTATTATTCAAATATGCTCTGGCTTCCAAATTTTCACTCTACCACTTTATTTCATCCTTTTATTAACTAGCTGTCAAATAGAACACAATAGGTGTAGAGAAGTATTGTAAATGAGAAACTAGGTGTATCAAAGCACAATGCACTACCAACAGGAGTTGAGATGGAACGGATAATAATTCATCACCGCTTAAGCAAAGGTCTCGAGTTTGAACATTTGTGAATGTAAAAAATTCCTACTGTGAGTCTCATCTGCCGCATGCTGTCCGGAGCGACACCAAAATAGTCAGACTCGATGGTGGACCGGGATTCCAACCCATGATCAATACGTATAACTCTTAGCACCAGCTGGATTGGACGATCAGCGTCACTTTTCAGACATTGGGTGGCAATCGGAAAAAAGGGCAATGCACTGTTTTGATTACTGTTACATTTCTTGGTACAATTTCCTCTAAGTTGTTAATGGTTATATTATGATATGGAGACATGAAACTATAAACAGTGGTGACATGATAACTATTAGTTGCTTTGGTTCTTTTTCCTCCAATAAAAATCTTGAAAGTGCTCTTCGCCCCAAATCTTTGTGTTCTTCCTGTGCAAAATGCTTTTAGATCATATGAACTAGTGGATCGGACCATCTTATTTTCTGACATAATATTAGAGTGTGGTGGAACTCAGAGCTGTTGAAGCATCAATTTCTTCTTCAAATCTGATCTCTATGTTGAACTCAGAGCGTTGGAGCTTCAAGCCATGTGTAATGGTGTGAAGGAGGTACCGCAGGATTCTCTTAACATATCAGGTTTGTAGGTGTTTGCATGAATTGGCAAACATAGCAAACTGCAAAACAAGATGAGTGAGTTGAAGGTATTGGAGCACCCCCACTGTTTGACGATATAAGGTTGGATTGTTGAATGGAGCTGCATCGGTACTAGTTGGCGTAGAGCGAAGCACAAGTGGAGACTGGACTAGTCGTGCAGTCATCATATTGGCTCGTTTAAGGAGGTCTTCAATATATTTATTTTGAGAGAGAATAACACCATCTTGCTATTGGACAACTTCGATTCCCAGAAAGTAGTGCAGTGTGCCAAGGCCGCGAACCGCGAAATGAGTGTGAAGGTGAGCAATGACCTCCTGTACAAGTTGTTGAGAAGAACCTGTGACTATAAGTTCATCAACATAGATTAGTACATAAGCAGTTGAAGTAGCTGTATGATAGATGAACAAGGAGGTGTCAGTTGCGGAACCATGGAAGCCAAATTGCAAGAGCACATTAGAAAGGGTGTGAAGCCATGTGCGTGAGGATTGTTTAAGGCCGTAGAGGGCTTTGTTTAGTTTGCATACATGGGATGGTCTAGTTTCATCGATGAAGCCCGGTGGTTGTTCCATAAAGACACATTCTTTGAGTTCACCATGGAGGAACACATTGCTTATATCAAGTTGTCGTGTTGGCCAATTACGAGAGAGTGCTAAAGATAGGATGAGGCAAATGGCCGCCAGTTTAATAACTGGGCTAAAGGTTTCATGGTAGTCGACTCCGACTATTTGATGGTAGCCTTTGGCGACAAGACGAGCTTTATGGCGATCTAAAGAACCATTAGGTTTATACTTTGTTCGAAATAACCAACGACAACCAATGATGTTCATGGAAGGTGTTCGTGGGACTAAGGTCCATGTGTCATTTTTAAGTAATGCATTAAACTCTTCAGACATAGCAAAATGCCAGTGCGCATATTTCACTGCTCGGGAGAAGCAGGTTGGTGTCATGGAATTTGAGTTTGAAGGAGGACATGTAGTGGCAATAGTGAGAGCTTTGAGTCCTGCAAGTTGTCGGTAATTGATGGGTTGGCGGGTTAGAGATTGCGCATGATATGAGGAGTAACTGGCGGTGGGAAAAGTGACGGGGAGGAAGGAGGAGTCGTGACAGGAGAGGCTAGTGTGGGTAAGTGTTGGGGTGAGGGGCCAAAGGTAAGAGGGAGTTGAAGCCACGGAGGGGGGTTCGGAGGATGGGCAGAAGAGATTGGGGGGGGGGGGGGGAGGGGGGGGGGGGGGGGGGGGTTGGGATCATAAATGAAAAGGATGTTTCATGGAATGTGGCATGTCGGACAATGTTCATTTTACCGGTGGGAAGATGAAGGCAACGATACACACTTGAATTGTCATAGTAACCAATAAAGACACAACTGAGAGATCTGAACTCGAATTTGTGTTTGTTGTACGGATGTGTATATGGATAGACCTTGCAGCCAAAGGTTCGAAGGTTTCGGTACTATGGTGTCCGTTGGAAAAGCAATTGGTAGGGAGACTTGTTGTTGAGCACAGGAGTGGGCAATCTATTGATAAGAAGACTGCTGTGATTGCAGCATAATGCCAATATTTCTTAGGAGCAGCAGCTTGGGCAAGAAGGATGAGCATGGTTTCTGTGACATGCCGAATGCGACGTTCGACTGTGCCATTTTGTTCATGGGTATGAGCACATGTAAGTCGATGTTGGATACCTTTGGACTACAGATATTGTCGGAGGGGAATAAATTCCTCTCCTCAGTCAGTTTGAAGAGCGACAAGTTTAGTGTTGACTTGTCATTCAATGAAGGCATGAAATAGTGGAAAAAACTTGGCTACATCATTTTTATCATGCAGAGGAAAAATCCAAGAAAATTTAGAAAAATCATCAACAATCAAAAGATAATAAAAATGTCTTTTAGAGGACGAAACTGGTGTTGGACCCCATAAGTTAGCAAAGCGCAATTGCAATGGAGCGGCGTTGGTGCTTATTGTTGGTGGTAATGGACGATGGGTGGCTTTACTGCGCATACATGCATCACATTTATTCGGAGACAACTTGTTGGGAGGAGTGGCCGAGATGATTGTGCCATAAGGTGGTAGTTGTGGTGAAGCTGAGGAGAGCTTGAGGCGGACATGGCTGGGCGTTGAAATGGTAGAGGCCATCTTTAGTGTGTCCGTGAAGCAGGATTTCCTTTGTGTTCAGATCCTTAACACAAAAATTGTTAGCAAAGAATTCAAAAGAACAATTATTATCAATTGAGAATTTACGGACAAAAAGCAAAGGTTTCATAATATTTGAAACACGCAGGACATTATTTAGTGTTAAAGTGCGAGGAGCATTAGGTATTAGTGAAGTGCCAACATGGGAGATAGGAATAGTCATACCATTACCGACTTGGAACTTTTCATGACCTTGGTAAGGTTCAAGAGCTTCAAGTGATTGAAGATCTGGCGTTGTGTGATGTGTGGCGCCAGTATCAGGAAACCAATCGAAATATGCTCCAAGAGGGTCGATAGTTGTAGTCGAAGTTGGCAGCATCTGGATTGAGCAGAGCATGTCTGAGGAGTGGACGTTGTTGAGTGTTTATATTTGCAATTGTAGGGGCTATTTCCGATTATGCCACAAACCGAACAAGGGGAGTACCGAGCTGGTGCATCGTTACGGCCGCGGCCACGGCCACGATCACGAGTGGAGGGGTTGTATTGTGTTGTTGGCTGCTCATGCTGGTTGTTGAAGTTCTTGATGTAATTGGCATGTGGTGTAGACAATTCCTGTTGGCGTAGAGCTTGCAGTCGGAGCTCATGATTGAGCAATAGAGTGTGCAGTTCTGGGAACATTATTGGCTCTTTTCTGGTGGAGAGGGAAGCAATAATGTCGCTAAACTCTGAGCCGAGGTTTTGGAAGATAACTGCATGGAAGCCAGAGGTAGACAAAGGACTTTCGTCAGTGATGTATTTTGCCTAATGAAGATAAGCGGTAATGGATTGATCACCTTTCTTTAAGGTCTATAACTGCATTTTGAGTTGAAGCAAACGTGTTTCAGATGGCCCGCCGAAAGCTTTTTGGAGAGCATTCCATACTTCCGAGGATGTGTCGAGGCTGAGGACAATGGGTTGAACCTCTTCATAAATAGATGTCAGTTGGTCTTTTCTCTTCCACTCGATGTATCCTGTAGAAGAATTGCTTGTTAGTGTAGATTCAGGAGAGGCAGAGGTGCTGTTAATGGGAGGGCATGGATTGGAGCCGTCTATGTAGCCTTGTAAGTCGAAAGCACTTAAGAGTGGTTTCAGTTGATTTTTCGAGAGAAGATAATTGGAGATAGTGAGTTTTAAGGTAAGAAATGAGGTCACATGATGCAATGGAGGTAGTACAAGAGTTAAGGGATTGGAGTTGGTTCCAAAGATAGCTGATGACATTGTGAATGATGAGGCGGTATGGGTAGACATGCTTAATTTGGCTTCTTTTAGTTACTTGCTCTGATACCATAATTGACAAGTTTCCCTCAATAAATAATGAAGTTTTACTGAGTATTTATATGCATAGAGCATGATATTAGAGATCCACTATTATAGGAATGCTATAACATATTACACCTTATGCCATAAAACGAAGGATATATTCTGATAATAAAATGGGTTATTTCCTCAAATCTTCTTTTGAACTCATCGTAACGTCCTCATGAATTTTGTCACATATTTCACTTTAGTCCATCTGTCAAGTTTTATTAACTTTTTCATTATGGAATGACTGAATTGTCCTTCTCTCAAAAAATAAAAAAACATGCTCTGGCGTATTATAAAATAATATTTTATAAAAATAAAAAATGTGTACCGACATCACACGCCTGCGCGCTTGAGGGGGGGCATCACTCTCCTTGGCGATCTCGCCGATCGCAGACGCTCCCCTTTCTTGCTCCGCGTCGCTGACGACGCGGACAAAAAAGAGAGAAGGACAATTTAGTTATTCCATAAATCAAAAAATTGAAAATAATAGGAAAGTTAACCGAACTTGATGGATGGATTAAAGTGAAAAATGTGACATAGTTCACGAGGACGTTACGATAAGTTCAAAACTCAAGAGTAAATGTAGAAAATCGTCATAATTCAAGAAAGATTCGAAAAATAACTCTAATACAATTATCAGTCGCATATGAATTCACATGTGAATTTGTAGATTGCAAAAGTTGTGTGTTTAAATGGAGTTCTAAGGTATAAGTGAAAAGTTAAATATGTAAGTGAAAAATAAATATGAAAAAAAACTAATAGACATATCTATTTTAAGATTTGGTTGAGACATATTTTGTACCCAATTAAGCCTCATTCAATGTTCAACCTTTTAAGAGTACTCATCTTTTCAATGTTCAGCTTTTATTAAGATTAGTGATCGAGACGACTCGACCATTTGGGCTACCGAGGTTGAGCTACTGAAGCCGAAGAAGTTAAAAATGATGAATCTTTATTTACTTTTATATGTTTGTGGGTTAAATTATGAACTCGTAAAAAGTTTAAAAATTTATATGAAAATATTTATGATTAAAAGTTTTAAGTGCATTAACATATTTTTACATTTTTAAAGTTTGTGCATATAAAAGTATCTTTATATATTCTGAAGTTTGAAAACTGTATTATTCCTCTTAACGTATTAACATAGTTTTCTTTCTATATGATCAAGGCTCTAGGCAATAGTCTTACTTAGGTTTTGTTTGACATTATTAGCGGTTAAATAAGCGAATAATAATTTAATTAGTGAATAGCGAATTAACTAGCGGATAACGGATAACAGATGATGATTAACAGTTAGAAGTTGTAACAAATAAGTGTTTGATAAACTTAACGGTAGAATTAGCTGATGAATATAAAATGACATAATTAAACATATGACAAATTATTTAATTTAAGCACTATACAAATCGTATTATAATACAATAAATTAAATATTTATATTTAAATTAAATTAAATAAATTTTCACAACTATTTTTTTGTTAAAATATATAGAAATTTATTTTGACAATAAATTTATATAGTGCACATATGATATAAAAGTATTAATTGTGAAATTATTTTTTATTCATTGTTAATGTATAAATAAATTATAATTAATTAAGAATGAATATAAAAATAAATATAATTAAATTGTTATAAAAAATGAGAAATTAATTAAATAACTTAAAAAAATAATATATTTGAATAAGGATAAAATTAAAAAAATATATAAAACACTAATTTCTAAACGCTAATAAAAGCAGTTGTTCAATATTTTCATATAAAATATTAAATACTAATTATTTTTATCATTTATTAAAAAAATTAACGTTTGAATTGCTACACGTTATTAAAAATTACGGTTAAATCGCGGTATCGAGAAGTACGCTAATTTTGATGCTGTTCATAACTCAACATTCCGGTTGAATTCGTGTACGAACGGAACAGTGCATTTACAATTTTTTTCTCTTTTTTTCACTACGTTTTGAAAATTCGAACTCAGAAATCCCAAATTGAAATGCGCATTTGTTTTTCCTATTTTCGATTGTGGACATTATTAATTCACAAAGAACTAATTTTATATTTATAGTAAAAATGCTCTTGAATAAAATGTCTTTTTATTCAGCATTTCAGCGTATCAGAAAAAGGACCATGAAGTTTTCAAGAATTTTGTGAAGGATATAGAAAATGACAATGAAAAATAAATAAATTCATAAAACTGAGGAGGGGCATATAAACCAGACAAAATAAAAAATCTTTGCAAGTAGCAACACAACAAAACCACATAATTTTGTAGTGGGACACATCACAAGCTACGAGCTCTGTGGTGTCGTTAGATCGCCCAGTCCTGCTGAATTTTGTGGGCGTCGTCTCCTCCTCCTGTTCATGCTCTCTCACAGCCGACCCAAATCCCCCAAAGTTTTTTCCCTCACCGCTGTTCTATAGCTCAATCCTCCGGTACGTCTTCCTCCATTTTTCGTTTCCTTGTTCACGCTTCGAACAGCAACATTTCGTATCCATTTGTCATTGTTTTCCTTTTTTTTGTTAACGCCGCCGCTTTTCTTTATGTTTCAATCAATTTGGTAAAAAGTTCATAATTTTGTGTTAAAGTTTGTACTCGGAACACTGAAGAAAACTCGTGGGAAATTCACGAAATCTGGTATCTTTGTCTAAAGTTCCCACCAGTTAGATAAACGGCTTAAATGGGTGAGATTTTTTTTTTTTTTGTGAAACCAGGTATGGATGATTGGTCCTACTTATAGAAATCAAAAGAATCCGTAGAAGCAAAGGGATTCGTCCTGTCTTTTTTTAAGCTTTAGGGAATAATTTGTCAGTTTAATGAAAAGAAAAGGTATGTTCTTGTTGATGGAATGAGTTTAGTTTCAATTATGATGTCTTCCTTTCTTCAACCCAGAGGACGGGTTCAGTAGTTGCAGACTTCAGGAGACTCGATATGTAGTTGAGTTTTTGCAAAATTTTTCAAGTGTGAGTCCTTGCAAAATTTTGGTAGTGTCATGAGCCACTAAGGGTGCACTGATTTCTACTCCAATGATGAGTAGGCAATGACAATTCATTTGAAACTTACATTTCTTTTCAATAGATTTAGAAAAAGTAAGATGATAAACTGGTTCCATGGATGGTACTACTCTTATCTCATATTTATGTGTTCTATCATAGAAATTTCCTACGTGAAGCCAAGTTTCTGCTGTATTCATTTTTCATGTTATGAAAGGTTTCTTTGTGAATCCTATTTTATTCATGAAAATGGTCTTGGCATGTTTAAGTTTATTGGAGAAATGCCTCTCTGAGAGACAGGTAATTGCATTGTTTGCAGAGGACGAATAATGCAAGGCATTTCCTTAAGCAGCTGGACAACCTACAAACATGGAGGAATTTGTGGAGCACCTTCCTTCTTGAGAAGTGATCTGACATCTTTCTTTGATAAGCATCATATGAATGGTTTATCTTTTTGGAATCAGTATTTGGGGGGATCATACCTCAGAACCTATAGGAGAACAAGAAGGATGAGTTCAAAAGTCCAAGCAAAATGGCTATTTAGTGGAAGTGACAAAGAGATGAACATCAATATTGAGCGTAGTGAAGCTGCTAATGAAGATATCCTAATATTCTTTTTTCAGTTGGACTTAGGGACACGGATCCAGGTGGAGTTTTCATCCTAATCTTTGTTCAGAGAGGACTGATTTTTATTTCATAGAAATTGGACTTCTTTTTGTCAGTTTTTCTATAATCTTGTTCCATAACTGACTAAGTTTTCCTGCAAAATTTTAATTATTTAGAGATTATTTCTTTGGTCAGAATCAAACTCAATATTCTAACATGAATGTTGACCCTCATAATGATAACTGTTGTTCATAACTTCTGATTTGTTGTTATTTTGTTTTTACAGTATGCCTTAAACACGGAACAATATGATGCCGCACAACAGCTGAGAAATAAACTTGATGAGGTAAAGATTTTAATAGAATTAAAATACAAGTAAGCTTTTCCCTAATGATATATGCAACTTTTTTCATGTCAGGTAGAAACAGAAATAATTAGACAACGGGAAGCTAAAAGGGGTTCATCGAAGAGCGAGGCTCAGGATAAATCCATAAATCTATTACGATTTCGGTTAGTGTGTTATCATTTTACAGTGATTGTAATGTATTTTCTCTGTAACCTTGTTTATGAGCCAACAACAACAACAACAACAAAGTCTTATCCCACTAGGTGGGGTCGGCTACATGGATCATACGACGCCATTCGTTAATCCATGTTCATAAGATTCGACAGAGTTTTACGTTGGCTATCGGGGCCTAACACAACCCTCCTCCTTTATCCGGGCTTGGGACCGGCCATAAAACATAGGCGGAGTTGTTTATGAGCCAACCTGAGATAATCAAATTTGGACGTTTCAGTAATGTGATACTTGGTGAAACACATGATTTTTCGCATTTGTTTCAATGACATGATCTTTTTCTGATTATAGACAGTGGCACATGTTGAGATGTCTAAATGCCTACCATTCATTTTTTACTCAATGTTCTTGCAAATCTAGAATAGATAACTTCTAACACTTAATCTCAACACTCTTGGTGGTTTCCACCTCTTCATTTCAGTGCAGACTTGCAGAAAGCTATAGAGAATGAAAACTATGTTGAAGCTGCTGAGCTGCGTGATGAAATCTCAAAGCTTGAGGTATAAAGAAGTTTTTACTTCCATCTCAATAATTTTTAGATCATTCTGATTTTACCCTTACGGCTAAATGTTATTCCATACCTTATTCTCCTTCCATCCTATAATCTTAGATGTGTAGTTCATGCATTTTTCCTTGCTTTAGGGAGATACACTTGCTGCATCAGCAAAGGCTTTAGCTTTTGAGAACGCACAATATGCATTTAGACTTGGTCAGAAAGTACAACATAAGATTTTTGGTAAGTGCTCTCCTAGCAATCTTTCCATTTTGTTTTGTACAGATCTGCTTATATTTTCAAACTTCAAGATAGTTCTTTTAGTTTTTCCTTGTGTACGTGTGTCTGTGTGTGTGAGAGAGCAGCGTAATTATGTGTCAAGACACAAATTGATACTGATGTTGTGTGAGCCAGCAGCTTAATTGTGTGCACAAATTGATACTGATGTTGTGTGAGCCAGCAGCTTAATTATGTGTCACACACCAATTGGTATTGATGTTTTGTTATCGCAAATTACACTTCATGATGTAGGGAAGTTGTAAAGTTTCAACCAAATAATATTTACTGGATTCATCCTCATTAAGGTGGTCAGAGCTCACAATGGAAGTAGATCTACCATTTCCATTTGACTGAAGCCCATCACAGCAAGAGAAAAAATAATTGATGGGGACTGAAAACCACAAATTCAAACAATAGAGGTGTACAAATGAACAGCCCCTTGTTCTTTTGTAGCAAACAAATTGACCTGGGATAAAAGAAATATTAAAGGTTTCATCTCTTCAAGTCTCAGGATGATGTTATGCTGAGAATATGAAGATGAGCTAGAAATCATATCCTCTTTTAATTTTGAAAAAAGAAACCAAACTCACTGATTTGCATGCAAAAGGCATGATGAACACATATCGTTGCGACCAAAGATGAAGTTATAAAGGAGTGTGAAAAAGATCAACTAGGCACTCCACCCATGATCCCCCATCTGCCCGTAACAGAGGTGCACAAATGAACAGACCACCCCCAGTGGTAAGGGGAAATCAGTAATAGTAGTAGTTGGTGATTTTGTTTTTGATGGGCTTGATAATAGATTTGATGAGATGGAACAATAATATCATACATATCTATACCATTCCTTACCTTTTGTTCACAGTTAAGCTGTTGGCTGCATTCCCTGAAAGGACATCTTCTTTTAGGTGACATAGTAAATATGTCAACAAGCGTATTGAAGTACACAAAAAAAGTAAAGTAATTCAATCACTTTCTTGTGTTCCAATTGAAATTCAACTCAATGAGTAAAGAAAGAAGTATAAAGATCTGCTTATGAATTTCCAAAAGGAGCCATAGTGTTTGCCCTTACTCTATTAAGATGGGGACCTAACTAATGCATTCCCCCATATAGGCTTCTTGTGATTTTTCCTTTTAGTTGTATATATTTCAGTCAAGTGTCACCTAGTTGTTTTATCTCACTCACTGGAAGATAATTGCCTATCCTTCTTGTTACAAGTTTTTATGTCTATTGCAGGATATCGAGCTGTAATTTGTGGTATGGATCCTATATGTTGTGAATCAAAGTCCTGGATGGAAAATGCACACGTTGATAAATTGCTTCGAGGGCCTAATCAACCTTTTTACCAGGTTAAATAATTATAAAGAAACTTGTTATCTACTTCCAAATATTTAGGCCAAATAATCTTGAAAGGTCATAAATGTAATACCTTATGTCATTTATCAGCATAAATCACAAACTTTAGTAGATATTTTAAGTTAGATGCTTTGTTAATTAAAATTAAGGAATGTTGATGTGCCACATGATATGTTCAACTATCATTCAAGGTTACTAATTTTACCTTTTGTGTTGGTTATCGTAGTAATTTTGCTTATTTGAGTATAACGAATTTACTGGTGGAACATGTCAGCAGATACAAATGGCTATATTTGTTTTAGCTCGAACTAGCTGAATAAATAAACTGATACTATTAAAGCCTGTGATCTGACATGACACAAAAAGCCTGAACCATATCAAGAGTAAAGTTAATGACCTTGTATTATTCTGGCAAACATATTGCAAATTTGATAAATTACCAAATTTTTTTAGCATTTGAATGTAAATTGTTGCGATATTTGTTTATGCATTGTGTCACTTCTCTTGTACAGATATTGGTTTTTGGTAAAAGATATTGTAAGATTGATAAACTACCAAATGCTACGACTATTGAAAATATTTTAGCATTTGGGTGTAAGTGTTACGGAATTTGTTTATGCGTTGTGTCATTTCTCTTGTACAGATCTTAGTTGATGTACATGAGGATCCAGATCTGCTTGTTGCTTATGGTATATCTCCTTTTTTTCCCTTCAAATTGATGAATTACCTTGTTTTTCATGCCCATCCTATTTATTGTCTTATGTGCCATAACACTTGCTGGCCTTAGATATTTTAGCCAAATGCAATCTCAACGATTTCGCAGTCCTCTTACATTTATTACATACTTTCATCTCATTTTAGTCCTTGATTCTCATATCTTTCGTGCAGGCAAGCACGCCCACATTGATTCATATTGTTTACTTTGTATCTAACGAAGCAAATGACATGTCCATTCATTGTGTTATATACCTATTGCACAGGCTGGATTTGTTAGTATTGTCTCAAATATCTGAGTAATTTCTCATTGACATTTCACTATGTGCTTCATTGATCAATTTCTGCAGTTCCGGAGGACAACCTTTTATCCAATGAACAACCAGACCTGGTGAGAGTGCACAAAACTTAAGGACATTCAGTGATTTGGCTGAACTGTGGCTTATCCCGTCTCAATTTGTTGGCTTGCAGAGTAGATTTGATCATCCTTATATTTCATTCCTCTTTTATGGGATGGATACAGCCGGAGACTTCATTCCTATAAAGCAGCTTCGTGAGAAATACAATAGACCACGCCATGAAGTTCCCGCGGACACAGATGATGAAAATAGTGACAATAGTACTTGAAAGATGCTGAATGGCACCTGAGATGTCTTTATATTCTGGGCAGAATCAAGCTGCAGAACAGATGCTGGATCTGATCTACCATCATATTCAAGATTCTGATGTTACAACTAGCTGGAATTCGTCATCCCTATGCAGAAAAATGTTTTACTGAAAATCCGAAGGATACTGCCGCTCAGCGTCGCAAGACAACGTTGGGAATCAAATTGTATGGATATCGTTGTGAAGGCCCATTAGTATGAATGGTACGGATAAGTGTAGTTTTCTGACCAACCTAGTAATAAAAGAATTTTAATTTGTGCTATCGATGAGATGTGATGTGATGTCAGGGACTATTGCTAGCATAGTTAGAGTTCTTAATTTCATACTCCGAAGAAGTTGGTTTCTTACGTCTTTTCCTTTGCGTACTTGTAGATATAACCTTCCCTTCAGTCAGGGACCTAGGGTTCGATGATGCATGGTGGAAGGACCCCATGTTCCCTTTAAATGAATTTAGGTGGCACTAGCTCAAAATACATACATCAGCAAGGTTTATGACAACAGAAACTAAAGTAGTCAGTAAAACATCAATCGAAATATTTTTTTAGTAATATTATAGTAATTTGAATTCTAATACATATAATGGTAACGAAGTTGCGCTTTTGCCACCAATGTAAACAACAAAATCTTAATGCCACTGCACAGTCGCACTCCTTCGGATGTGCCAAAACTTCTAACGCGTGCACAGGAATTCCGACGCTGATGTTTGATCCTCGTATTGCTGCAATTTCTTTTTTTTAAATATATTAAGGCACTTGTAGCTAAGTTGGCTGAATGATGGAAGAAACTTGGAAGACTGCTTCACCGCAATCCGACTGCAGTTGGACAAGAAACACCGTTGCTTGGATTCTTATTGACAAACTGTCTTCAGGGACTAGATTTCGTCAAATATCATGGTATAATGATCATTGTCGAGATAATGAAGCACAAACATAACCTGGGTAGAATCTCTGTCTGCGGCATCTTCTTGTGGTCCTTCCCCATCCAATCATTGTCTTTTCTATTCCCAGAGTCTCAGCTTTACTTCGCTCTGCAGATTGAGGTAAACTAAGTGAAGAGATCTCATGTCCTGTGGAGACTGAATTTATAGGCTTCTTTCTTCCCTTAGCCTTAGATTTTATTCCACCATTTGTAGACCCCCCTGATGCTTCCTTCAGTTCCCCAATGGCTTTGAGATCTTTTGTTATCTCATGTCTCGAGAGTGATGCAAGTCCTGGAAGAACATCTTTCTGAAAGTTCTTCCGCTTGTGCTGTCTTCTTGTTTGGCCACGGCGAGGTTTTGTGAATAGCAATGAGGCAACATCGTCTTCTTGTTTGGCTTCTATGGTGTCAACTTCATTTGGACTACTACATGGGACATTATCCACTCTTGTCTCTCCAAGCTTCAATGTCATGGCCTCAAAGAGGTCTAATTCATCATCAGAAGATTGATTGCAAATGTCTCCAACTCTCGGAATTGTTGTGTCTTCTGAATTGGATGATACAATGTCGGCAAACCAGCGCAACGTATCACAACAAAGAGGAAAAGATGGTTGAGAGTGGTTACTCTTGTCCTTAGACATAGCAACAATGCTCTCTGCAGCAAGTCTAACGCATGCATCAATAGAGCATTCTTTGTCCTGTGAACAACCATTTCTACCTGATACATCAGGATCATCATGAGTTCTGGTGCAACTTCCATCCTGAGAAGGTGATCCCTCCGAAGAAACATCAAAAGCATCTTTTCCATCCAAACTTGCGAGGGAGCATGATAATGGAATTCTCGCATCATCTTTAGGCAATATCTCTACTGACATGACTTCATCTGTACAAGAAGGTTCCTCGTTTAGGTCGATTGCTTTCATTATGTTTGTGCTGCTGTCTTGAACGTAACATTTAGTGATTAACCCGCTCATATCCATTCTTTTCGTCCAGCTGGTACTGTTAGTGCCAAAGGCTACATCATTATGAAATGAGCCATTTACTCTGAGACTTCTGGTATCATCAATTACAGACTGCTCTTGATGTGTAATGAAAGCCGAAATTTCAGCACCCTGATGAACACCATCAAGGAAAGGGAAACCAGTTGTAGTTTTGTTAGCATGATCAGTAGCTTCAGTTCTTGCTCCACGGTGACCTTTTGCTTGCAACTTTGGTTGGAGATCTTGCAGATTGCATGGAGGAACACCTGCATCTTTATTGTCCTTTAGTTCTGAAACAATTGAACTAGGATTGGATATTAGCTTAGAATATTTATTTATGTAGGCTGACACCACTTTGGAGGCATTTGAGATGCCAGCTTTGTTAGAGTATGATTTCGCTCTGGACAAAGAATCAGGCAATTCATTATATGTCATCACTTCATCATGAGTAGTTGGATCTTGTCTGGTAATAAGCCCATCATGGTTTCCACTAAAACAAGTTTGGCTAAAAACTATTTCCTGGACAGTTTGCTCGATTCTTGATTGGAAACCTTTAAAATACTTCCTGGGTCTATGATCTTCAACATTTATATCATCTGAACAATCGCTGTAATCCGCTTTTGATTTGCAGTGTGGAACTTGTAGGTGTTGTCCAGAAACAGAATCCAACATTAAGTTATTATGGTAAAACTCATTTGCACAAGAAGCTGAAACAGTTGGGTCATCCCGGCCTGAGGTTACTTTCCAACTATTTTGCCATTTTTCATTTTTTGTGGAATTTTCAGGAATGGTTTTTACACTTGAGCTCTGAATGCTAACATTGGATAGTTTATTGAAACCCGAAACGCCTTGAACAGAATCACAATTAATTCCAGTTTCAGGCTTCGATTGAGATGGTACCAATAAATGTAGAGAACATGGTGGCTTGTTGTGAGAAACACTCAATGGATAAGTTTTTGAACGAGATATGAAACCTGAACTGTCCGAGATGATATGATCGTAAGTTTGTGTAGAGCTTTCAGTATTGTTGAAATTTCGTCCAAAACATTCCTTGGGTTTTGTATGAGCTGATGAAAGTCCATGACTTCTTTTAAGATTCAGGTGTACTGATCCAGACAGCAAAGTGTCATTGCTCAGATTCTTTGAGAAAAGTCTCAGGTTGCATCTGCTTTTCCCTGTGAATTATAACCAGTAATGGAGATCAGAAATAAGTTCAAAACAAAATCAAAGGTAGTTTCTTTTTCTCAGAAAGGATTATCATATTAGCAAGGAGACTCACATTATTCAACATAGATAGAACCAAAAGTTCCCTAATTGTTGAGGAAATGATTTTCTAGTAAGTTGAGCATATTAAGTGGCATCTAAAGATGAGTTAGTTTTTCATAGTTGAAATACTATATTGAAGTATATTACTAATCAGCCACCCTGCATATATCAATTGTAGATAGCTGCAACTAAGTTTGGCCAACACAATTAATTAATGAAACTGTTCTAAAGTCGACAGGAGCTAATAGCTCGAGGAGGCTTGATTCCTAGAGTCATTAATTTGGCTAGATTTTACCATTTCGCTCTCATCAGAATGTCAAATTAATCAGTTGGTAGTAGTTCCGGACACCGATAGATCTAAACCAAAAAAGTAGCTTAGCTATGCAGTTGTGCATTTTGTTTCTCTGGCGGCATTAGTTCTCAATTGAGGAGAACATTGGACATATACAAAATTATAGAAACAATATTCAATATAAATACTAGAAACTAAGAGAAAGCAGGGCAAAGTTTCAAAATATCAATTTCATCAGATCCTCTAATACAATAAAACAGTCGGCCGCCAAAAGTAGTCCGGGAAAACCTGCGATCATTATGTTATGATCTTAAAGATTCTGTTATCAAGTATGTTTAGAAATATTTTTCTACTATGTCCACCATTGACTAATATTTACAATCACAATCATGATATCAAATCAGTCCCAGTGTGGGGTTTAATATTTCTTTTTTTGAAGAGCAAAAGGATGATTAGAAGGAGCTAGTCATCCGTCTACGGATATATACATGGTGTAAGAAACAAAAACAAATGGTTTAACCATTATAAATTCTGGTTTCAACTGCTCGTAGATCTTCAAGGATGAAGTTAAAAGATCTGAAACCAATAACTTATGAACAAAAATGTGACATCAAGCCCCACCAAAAAGAAAATGTAGCATCAAGAGTTTCTAGGAAGTGTCCCTAAACTTCATCCTAATGGCATGACTGTTTAAGAGCATCACAGAAGCTTCTCCTATAGTACAAATTATTCACATTCGTCAAAATCCTAATACAAAAACATTTAATAGCAAAATGCTGCATTTTCATATATACTCAAAGATATTGCACAGAAAAGAACAAGAACCCCGAAGGGTATGTGATTTAACTCATGTGGTGTTTAGAGGGTCATAGTACAGTATTATAAGGTCATGTTGTATTACCATAGAACTTACCCGAGTCCCTAGTAAGGAAGTGCCACTCATGTTCTATTTCTCCATTATTGGGGTCTGAATCTGCAACAACCTTAGATGCCAAAATTGTTAATCTTTCACGGTTCATTGCCTTTGAAGTTTCATTTGGGTAAGCCTTGGTGTGCCCATATGTATTATTCTGTGTCCTTGAACGAACAAGCCAATTGTCTTCTCTGCAACTAGAACTGCCACCAATACCTAATACAAGTTGTACATTGTTATCTTGAATTCCATCAATTTGAATTACAGATCTAGATGATGAATCAGCTACATTGTTTTTCTCTGAGTCTTCAATCTCAGTATATACACCAGCTGGAAGTTGAAGATCAAACATTCTCCTCAGACTACTCCGAGACTTGTAATATACCAGCTCATTATCCTTGAGATATCTGTTCTCTAGACCAGATGGCAAGTTAGCTTCTTTCATAAAATTGAAGTGGGACCTCAGATCCTCAGCGGCTGGAGAATGTTCCTTGATGCAAACAACACTGCCATCAGCGAGGTGGGACTGTCTTACCTTCTCGAAACACCCAAAGTGCATTTCAGATATTAAGGAATTTGATTGTGATGTTTCTCTTGGTAAAGATGATCTATAAGTCCTTCTGCTCTTGAACTCATCCATCAGTTCTTTCTGTACTCTATAAATCCGATGGAGTTCATAGACCTAAAGTGACAAGTGAATCAAATACAATATTCAATGACTGTTGGATAACGAGAAGCAATTCTATTATGTCTAAGAATGTAGGGCCAGAAGAACCAGTGCAGCAGAAATTGAAGAGATCAAACCAATTCATATTTGTTCGTCAAACGGTTCAACTTCAAAGCATGGATAAATTCACCTGTTTCTGGAAGATGGCTTCATGTTGTAGCATGGTCTGCTTCAACAGCTCTTTGTCATATTCTGAATATCCATTTACTGGTCTCCTCACGCAACTGTTGAAGAACAGAAGATCACCGAAATTGTTGTCTTGATGGTATGTAGGCCAACTACTGTTTGCTTCCCCATTAAGATCCGTCGTTGAGTAATATCCTGGAAAGAAGCTGTTTCCCCGTACTTTTGTCGCCATTCCTGCACAAGTTCAAAGGAATCTTGTAGTTGAGACTGTTGAGTCCAACAAGCACTGCATTTTAATATTTTTATCATATATCAGACTCGATGCAACAAGAATTTGTCATTTGCATTCTCGTGACCAATGCGTACCAAAACTTGCAAAACGTTTCCGATCCGCCTTATAAGATAATGCGAGCACTTTACTATTTCAACACACACCGTGCATGAACAGATAAGAAATTTGGCAACAAGTTTGCTTAAGGAAATGGTCTAAAAACCAGAATCTAATCTCCAGAATTTGGAGGATACGAGAACAGAAGAAAGAACCTCACGCCAACATCATAATCCGGAAACTGGTCATATCATTGCAGCATTTTGGACATGACAAATTTCCCTGTCTAACTTGTCCAACTTGAAATTTCTCAAACTAAAAAAGAGAAAAAATCGGCAGAGAAAAAGATCGAGTTTTCCAAGCATCGAGAGGCATATATACTAAGCAATATCTGTATTTAGAGCTATTTCTTCATCCATCTGCATTCAGGAAGAAATTATTTCAAGATGGAGACAATATGAAAAGGAGCAATACAAACGACAGAGCGAAAAGGAGACCTTTCTGCCAAAGTTAATGGCAAGAAACAATATGGAGACAACTCAGTCAAATGGTATGCACAATCTTCACTATTCATCAGCATCTAGAATACAAGGCATCGCCTCAAAGGGCGTCAACAATAAAACAAAAAAATGGGCGAAGACAGCAAAACCATAATCCAAACGAGACGATCTCACTGAACCCACCAGAATCAACGACAATAGAAAAAAAAAAAAAGAACAAAGGATGAAAATTTACCTCAGTCCACTTCACCTCCACTTCAAAGTTTTCTATTTCCCTGAAGAAAAAAATATGCTGACTTCTGCCATGTACAGGCCAGTAGTACAGCCAAAAGTAGAAGAGACGCGCCGTTCAACATCCTACTTCTGGATTATCTGAGGCACGTAACAGACCATATGCCATTGGTATGAACCAGAGCTCAGAGCTCTACATTCAACAGCAAAACGTAAGCGTTTCATTACCCAAAAGAATGCAAGCTTTTTGCTTCCTCAGGTTCTGGCCGAGAGAGAGAGAGAGAGAGAGAGAGAGAGAGATCAACAGCAAAATCCAAACTTTTGCTTCCCCAGGTCCCGAGCTAGAGAGAGAAAGCTAAGATAAGAAAGTCTTCTCCCGCAAGTCACAATAACAAAAGCAAACCTCTAAGAACAGTGACAGGAAATTTGTCAGCGTCTAGTCTAATTTGTGTCTTGCCTTTTCCTTGCCACCACTCCAATGCAAAGACTTGCCACAGCTTTTGGTGCACTTTCTTCTACTTTCTCCGAAGGGACCAGACCAAAAATTGAGAGCTTTATTTTCTTCTCTTTTAGCTGGTAGTTGTAGACGGAGAGAGGGAGTCTCTCCACTGATGCTTTCTTGCAGTTGGACTTTGAGAAAAATGAGAGAGAGAGAAAAGAAGAGAGAGGACGTTGAAAGAAATAAGACACTAGAAACCGATCAATGCAGCACCCATACAAAGGACAGCAACAGGAAAGTAGCATCTGATTGCCTCCACCAAAATCCACTCTGGCACAGCAATCTTGTATTTTTGCTCTAATTCATAGCACATGAAAAGTATTACAACAGTGTGTGTACGCGTGTGATTCAGTATTCTGTTTGGCAGATTGGATAAATCCAATAGTGCTGCATTGTCCAAAATATAGGAACATGAATAAAATAATAAGAAGAAGAAGAACACATATGGTTGAGGATTAGGAATGTCATCAGATCAGATGTGCTTATGACATTTCTGAAAGATTATTAGCTCTTACTAATCCATCAGAGAATGCACTATTTAGACAAAAAAAAAGATGCACGCAATTGAAATCGAAGGCACCACCAAGTCTAAAATAGAAGGAGAAATGAAAGAAGAAAGGACACAATTTAGAATTCTAAGGTTCGACAGTGCACCACATCGGAAGGGAAATCTCTATGTGGCAAGACCAAGCCGACTAGGATGCACAGTAAACATATGGTTTCAGAAATTAATGAACTGGCAAATGGTCTTTTTAGATGTCCAGCTATCTAGTATTCCAAATCTATTGATTCCTTGCAGCAAATCGGAACAGTTTGCATTTTATTCATCGACAAGAATGTGATGGCATCACGTGGAAGATACAGCCGGTGGCAGTCAATTGATCTACCACTGTTTGAATAATGTGCACAGTCCAATTCCAGAGATATCAAGATTCAAGAGGCATGTAATGTAGCTTTCAGAGCTTCTGATCAGTTCATGCAGAAGGCATGAAGCTTTCAATCCATGGGACCAACAGCAGGCAAGGACGTCCGAAATCCACAGTACATGACCAAAAAACTTTGACATGCAACTACGAAATTTGTTTGGCAACACGAATTAGTTGTAACCAATTGGTTTCAATTATTTCTACCAGATGATATGACGAGTGAACAAAAAAAAAGAAATTTAAAAGTAAAATTAATCTATAAAAATATTTTTTTCTATCTTCATCCATCTTTATCATAAAATTTAATTCTGTTTAAATGCATCCAAGATTAATTTATTAATTCAAATATTGCCAGACGATAAGAGATAGTGGAACGGAGTTTTATGGATTATTATTAAATTTTTCATATTTCGATTAAAAGTTTATATGGATAATTGTTTTTAAAACGTGTTCGTTTATACAAAAGTCATGATAATTTACAAAAAAAAAAACAAATTTTCACAAAAGTGATTTTTACTCTGAAATTACATATGAACTATTTATAACATCTAATTAGCATATTAGTTATATTATATATATATATGATTTAATGAGCTTGTAAAACACATGTCAAGTGTCTTTACCTCTTTAAACATATTTTCTTTATTTTAATTATATATTTTTTATTAATAATTTAGAGGATCATTAGAGATAACAAAAATATGACTCAATTCATCAACCATAAGTATATTCATCATTTTCATTTTTTACGAATTTATACGCATTATTATTCTTCGTAATATATATAATTATTTTATATAAGTTCTTATCTTATAAATCAATTTTTTATCATAAATTATCCTAGAAAGATGTTAAAAAAATGAAAAAAAGTATACATAAAACACGCACGCTTTATACGAAAAATATTTCACACACTCATTTATAATTTTTTTCTACTTTTCATGTCCTACTTTTTAAAAATTTTCTTATTTTTCTTTTAACATTTTCAGTGACGGAGCTAAATTAATTTTTTAGGGGGCCAGTATATCTTTTTATAATTCTTTTTATAATTATATAGAAATCTCAAAAGTTGGGAGGGGCATCCCTCCCAAGGAAGCTTGGCTCCGTTCCTGAACGTTTTATCCATCTTTTTTCCTAAAAGTAAAATATGAGAGATAAATATAAAAAAAACATATGAATCAAGTTATAATTATGGGTACATATTTTAATTAAAAAAACAAACCACCCAATGAGGAAACTTGCAGCTATCGACATGATGCAACGTCGATGGGTCATATGCTCTAAATCAAAGCTATTTCTTTTATCACAAGGAGATCTCTGATCCGTTAATTTTTGTCCATTTTGAAGTTGATCTGAAAGCAGATAATTATGAATAATATATTTAGATATTTTAAATTAATCAAATATTTATATTTTTAACATCGATTATTTTTTGACAAAAAAAGATAGGAACTGTTGTGATTTAAAAAATTATTATAAAAAAGTAAATAACAAAAAATTGATAAAAAAAAGGATTCAAGTACTAGATTTCTCAAATAGAAGAAGGGCATATGAAAGAAACTAAAGTCTTTTTCTCTCTCATTGAAGATCACAACATGTGTTAGTTTTGAGCCAACTTGGCTGGTAGCATGTAAATTTATCTTAGACATTCAAAGGATATATTCTTCCACAAAAAAGAATATTGTTTAAGCGAGAGTGTGGAACAATCTTTCAAATATTGCTTAGGCGAGAGAGTGTGGTGCAATCTTTCTTAAAGAGAATGGTGTATGAGTGAAATAATAAAGAATATATGATTTATGTTTAGTCATATTAAAGACAATTTTTAAAAAGACGTATTGAACATATATATATCCAAAAAGAAGGAAAGACTTATAAGAAATTAATATACTAGTGCGTTCGTGTTGCACTATGATGTTTATACAAATTATTGTAAAAACTATACTCTCGATACGATGACTTTGCTGAATCTAGAATCATGAATATATGAGCACAATAAGAAATTAATTGAGCTCGAACGATTAGCTAATTGAGAACATGACTTTTAGGTATGAGAATATAAAATATAGAGTCACTACTAATAAATTTAATTGTCAATATTGACTTTTAGGTAATACATTCTTCCAAATCTAAGTTGCATGGAACAATATGGTCTTAGCAATTGATCACATATATGGATTTGGAGACACACTTACTCAATGAGGAACTAAGTGAAAATGCATATCTGCAATAACTTTATTATTATGAGAAAGTGTTGGAAAATAAGTTGTACAAGAAAAATTCACCGCATGGCTTAAATAAATTCATATTGTTAGTGATATCTAAAGTACCATGTGACATTCGTTTGATAAATAAGAAAAATCACTCAGAATACACGTCAAGGCATATGTTTATGCTATAGATGGCATATGTTTATACTATAAGTGATATGCTGATTGATTCTTTCACAAAAAATAATTCGTTTGGAATATGTTAACATTGTTTTAATGTAATAGAAGAATAATTAAATCAAGATTAAGTATCACAAATAATGAAATTTAGGATAATATCTTTGTTAGCACTATAAGAACAATGAAATTGTTGAACCATGATGGCAACAATTAAGAGGACATAGGTCACGATAAAAGTCATTAGAGTATGAAATTGGCGGACATTTACGATAAAAGTCAAACTCTCCATATGTGTATTAATTAATTAATTAATCAGAGCGACAAAGGCTAATTCCTATAAAAAGAAATAAGGCTTATCAAAGTTACAAATATTTCTTGGGGTGGGCTAGACAAGTCACCATGTCGTAAGCGATCCCACCCTGCCCGCCCCCCATTAATACAATGACATGTCATTAATTACTTATTGTTGACAATATAAATATGGATTTAATGGGGTCCTCCCCCCTCAGGGGAGAGGAAATCCCTCCCCCTATCGCGCCCGTCGGATGGAGATCCGACGGGCGCATCTTTCGGCGTCTTTTTTTTTCTTTGGTTTTTTTCGATGTTTTTGAGCTGGGAAAGGAACAATTGCGCTATCAGCCGCCTGTGCCCTTGTTCGCCGGAGGTTGATTGTCGTCCATGTCCGTCCGTGCCTGAGGTCGCCGTCGCCTCTTTGTGTATCATACATATTGATTATTGTATGTTCTTCAAAGAAAAATGATAAGAACGTCGTCACAAAAGCTCTTTTTTAAGTTCATCAACTTAAAGTTGCGTCCATTTTGTTGTGTTTAGTCTTTTTTTCTTTTTGTCCTGCCTATTTTAACACTGATATTAAGTATTCAGAACTAAGTTTAAGTCTAGCAATAAGATTAAGTCTATTATATTATTATTCTTTCATGTGCCTTATCGCCGGAGGGGATTAAAGTGGAATTAAGAAACCACTTTAAATTTTTGAGTTTTAGCACAATTTTATCAAATATCTCCTCAGAAGAGATGTTTTAATTTTTTATCTGATGGCACACTTCAATTTACCTTTTCTACATTGAACTTTAAAGCATTATTATTCTGTTGGAACTGCAAGCATAAAGCTCGCATTCCATGTATTTTGGCTGTAATTACTTAGGAGAACCAAATGGAGTGCAAATTCAGAGTATTCTTAATTAGAATAAGGCATGACATAGAAGTAGTTACTAAGATTTGTTATATTGCTTTCCTATGTGTTAAGAATTATACAAGTTTCCAGCTCAATACAGTGGCTTTATTACACGTCATACATATGTCCAAATATGACAATTATAACTGTCATTGTATAAATAGTTTGTACAGGACATTTCTTTTCTGTATTCTTTTTACTTCTTCTTCTTTCTGCTGATAAACATGACTTTGTCTTCTGGATTCTCCTCTCTTAATCTTCAAGTATTTTCTCTTCTAAGAACTGAAGTTTGTATCTACATTTCTGCATTCAACATTTGAACATGGTATCAGAGCAAATGATCGCAGATGGTGAAGTAGCAGACAATCTTCAGGAACATCTAGAAGAATTCAGAAGATTTTGATCCAGATTTGATCCATATAAGATACACGTTCGATCTAATCTATCTGTTTTGGGTTCTGATCTGCTATGATCTATATATTTCTGGTTTGATTTCATGTGAGTGATTGGAATCATCAGATCTGGTTTGTTCCTATTTTGGCTCGATTTCAATTCCTGATCTCCTCATCTGGTTTTTGAATCGAATCTTTTCATACTAAGATGTCACAAGAAATTGGAACTTCTTCATCCAGAAATCAAACAATTATAGATCAGCATCATCCATTATTAATCCTTATGATGGGCCTGGAACTTCTGTAGTTTCTTTTCAGTTAATCGGATTAGAAAATTATTTTTTTTGGAGAAGAGTCATGTGAATTGCTTTGCTTGGAAAGAATAAGTTTGTGTTTGTGGATGGATCTTTTAGTCGTGAATCTGTAGAGGATGGTTTGAAGAATCTTCTTTGGGATCGTGTAGATGCAGTTGTGCTTTCTTGGATCATGAATTCAGTGTCAAAGGAATTGATGAGTAGAGTGATCTATTCAAACAATGCAGCAGATGTCTGGACTGATCTTAAGGAACGTTTTGATAAATCACATGGTACACGTATATTTCAACTTCTGAAAGCAATTTATAATCAACATCAGAAAATATGTCTGTTGCTGCATATTTCACAAAAATAAGGTATTACTGGGATGAGATTTCTGTACTGGTTGAAGTTCCATCATGCACTTGTGACAAATCTATCAAGTACGTACAATTTAATCGATATATAGAATTGTATCAATTCCTCATGGGTATTAATGACAGTTATGCACAGATTCGTAGTCAAATACTTCTAATGAATCCATTACCATTAGTGAATCAAGCATATTCCATGTTATTACAAGAGGAAAGTCAAAGAGGCATCAGTTCCGGCACAATTCCTTTTGATACCATGGTAAACTTCTCTAATTCTGGGACAAAACCAAAAAGGAATTGGAACTTATTTTGTGAACATTGTCGTATGAAAGGGCACGAAAAGAAAGAATGTTACAAACTAGTTGGATATCCACCTGATTTTAAGTTTAAAAAGAGGCCAGGACAACAAAATCAATCTGTAAACAATGTATTAGATTATGCTTCTACTTCTACTTCTGTTCATGCTTCTTCTATTGTTCCTTCAGATAGAAACATTGTGCCAAGTTTTACTCAAGATTAGTATAATCAGATCTTGAAGTTTCTTCATAAAGAAACTTTTGTAGAAGAAAAGGTGAATCTAACAGAAAAGGTGAATCCAGCAGGTATTGCTTTAAATTCTAGTTTGCAACCAGCTGAATATGGCACCAAGTGGATTCTTGACACTAGTGCTACTAGTCATATGTGTTCTACTTTGGATTTACTGGACAATGTAACTGGCACAAATTCCATTCAATTTGTTAAGTTACCAGATGGTACATCAACTCAAATAACTCATATTGGAAGCTATTATGTTCTTCCAAACAAGAAGTTAAATGGAGTGTTATATATTCCTAAATTCAGAGTCAACTTGTTATCAGTTTCAAAGTTAAGTAAAGAGCTGAATTGCTCAATAACCTTTTTAGCTGATTCTTGCATTTTATAGGAAGTCTCTAGTGGGAAGGTGATGGGGATTGGTAGAGAAGTGGAGGAATTGTATTACCTTATGCCAAAAGGAGTGGATGATAATACTGCAGCTGTATTTTCAAGTCTGATTACAACAAATTCCTTGGCTTCTCAATGCTCCACCAACAGCAATCTTAGCCCAAGTCTCAGCTCCACCAACAGCAATCCTAGTCCAAGTTCCAGCCCCATCAACAGTCCAAGTCCCAATTTTCATATGTCATGTGAATTGTGGCATAAACTCCTTGGTCATACTTCTTGTTCAATACTTTAGCATTTGTCCTCCTCCTTAAAATGTACTTTTGTTGATAATCTTTCACAGTGTTCAGTTTGTCCTCTTGCCAAACAAATAAGGCTATCATTTCCACATAGTTCTAATAGAGCTGCAATTCCTTTTTCTTTGTTACATATGGATTTGTGGGGACCTTATCAACATCCAACTCATGATAATAAAATATTCTTTTTTACTATTGTGGATGACTATTCTCGATTCACTTGGATTTTTTTACTAAAATTCAAAAGTGACACATTGTTTTGCCTTCAGCACTTTGTGGCATATGTTAGAAACCAATTTTCAAGAACCATTCATAAGATTAGATCTGATAATGGATCAGAGTTTTTAATTCCCATTGTAATTCTTTTATGTTGAATTTGGAAATTATCCATGAGAGTTCTTGTAAATACCCCACAATAAAATGGAGTGGTCGAAAGGAAACATAGTCATCGGCTTGATGTTGCTAGAGCCTTGAAATTCCAGTCCCACATACCAATTAAATTTTGGGGAGAATGTGTTCAAACAGCTGCCTATATTATTAATAGAATTCCTTCTCCAGTTATTAATAATCCTACCCCTTATCAGTTGTTATTCAATAAGTCTCCACAATATGATCATTTCAGAGTCTTTGGATGTGAATGTTATGCCACAGATACAAGTAACAAGGATAAATTTGCAGCTTGTTCAATTCCATCAGTTTTCTTGGGCTACTCCACCACACAAAAAGGTTATAAGCTTTTCAGTCTTGTGACTCATAAAATTTTTATAAATCATGATGTAAAGTTTAATGAGTTTATCTTTCCTTTTCAGTCATCTGCTTCTTCTTCATCTCATTCCCTATTTCCTACACATCATTCAGATATTGAATTTTTTGTTCCTGAGATTCTATCTTCTACAAGTATCCCTCTTGATCCAAACTTGGAACCATCTTCTCATGGTAGTCAATTCTTCTCCATTATTACCTGCTCTTACTGATTCAATTCCTGTTAATACTTCCTTACCTCCTGTTGTCAATCAGCCTAGAAGATCTGCAAGGCATATTAGACCTCCTGCTTGGCACAAGGATTATGCACTCTCTACTATGTCATCTTCTTCTCATAATGGTGATGATGATGTAAATGTGAATCAGTCTCACTATCCAATTGCATATTATGTTGTCTATAATCATTTTTCATATCAGTACAAGTGCTTTTTAGCTTCTATTTCATATATTATGTCATACGCTGAAGCCAGCCGAAATGATAATTGTATCTAGGCTATGAAAGCTAAAATTCTTGCTCTTGAAGATGACAAGACTTGGACATTATGTAAACTACCATCAGGAAGAAAGCCATTGGTTGCAAATGGGTATATAAAATTAAATATCTTGCAGATGGATCCCTTGATAAGTATAAGGCTAGGTTGGTTGCTAAAGGATACAACCAACAGGAGGGAATTGATTATACTGAGACATTTTCCCCTGTTGTGAAAATGCCCACTATTAGGATCACGTTATCCTTAGCAACCATTAATTCTTGGCCCATTTATCAAATGGATGTGAACAATGCCTTCTTACAAAGAGATCTAGATGAGGAAGTCTATATGGAACTTCCCCAAGGATTCAATAATTCTAGATTCAATAGTTCTGCTTTGAAGACAAATCTAATGTGCAGATTGAACATACATTACTAGACAATGGTTATAGTTAAAGTAAATCTGATTATTCATTATTCACTAAGGATCAACTCAAGAATAATTATGATACTAATATATGTTGATGATATTCTGATTACTGGAAATGATGAGGAGTTGATCACTGAATTAAAGAATGTATTGCAGACAAATTTCAAGATTAAAGATTTGAGGGAGATGAAGTAATTTTTAAGAATTGAAGTGGCAAGGAGTAAACAAGGTATAGTTCTCAATCAAAGAAAATATGCCCTTGAATTGATTTCAGTTACAGGTTTGTTAGGATCAAAGCCTGCAATAACACCTCTTGAACAGAATCAGAAATTCACTTCAAAGGAATATGATGACTTCTTTAAAATCAATCAAGAAGATAGACTACTTTCAGATCCTTCAGTATATCAGAGGCTGGTAGGAAGGCTGATGTATCTCACTATCACAAGACCTGATATATCCTTTGCTGTGCAGACCTTGAGCCAATTTATGCATGCACCTAAGATTTCACACCTTGAAGCAGCTAAAAGAGTCATTCGTTATATTAAAAACAGACCAAGTTTTGGAATATTTCTTTCAGAAAATTCAAACTATCAGGTTAATGCATATAGTGATTCAGATTGGGCCTCTTGTCCAATCACTAGAAGGTCTGTGACAGGATTTTGTATCAAGCTTGGTTCAAATCTGATTTCATGTAAGGTTAAAAAGCAGGAAACTGTGTCAAGGTCCTCTGTTGAAGCCGAGTACAGGAGCATGTCTTCAACTACAGCAGAAATCATTTGGGTTCAAGCAATTCTCAAAGAATTTGGACTATCATTTTCTATAGCATAATTATATTGTGATAATAAATCTGCAATCCAAATTGTTGTTAATCCCATGTTTCATGAACGAACTAAGCACATAGAAATAGATTGCCATTTCATTAGAGAGAAAATTGAAAAGAACATTTTGAAACCACTTTATATAAATACAAGGAAGACAAAAGGGCTAAATTCTTTGCAGCATAATAGATTAATTCAGGCGAGGGGATGCTAGATTTACATGATCCATTGTTGAAGTTGTCAACTTGATGGGGGATGTTAAGAATTATACAAGTTTCCAGCTCAATACAGTGGCTTAATTACATGTCATACATATGTCCAAATATGACAGTTATAACTGTCATTGTATAAATAGTTTGTACAGGACATTTCTTTTTTGTATTCTTTTTACTTCTTCTTCTTCCTGCTGATAAACACGACTTTGTCTTCTGGATTCTTCTCTCTCAATTTTCAAGTATTTTCTTCTTCTAAGAACTGAAGTTTGTATCTACATTTCTGCATTCAACATTTGAACACTATGGAAATTTCCCTTCTTGTTTTAGTTTTTTTTTGTTGATCTCACTAGAATGAACATGGAAAGGATGGATCAAAATGAGAACATGACTTTGGACAACATTAGGCATCTTTAGTTATACAAGAAGATACCATTAATATTCAACCTTTCAGAGAAGGCACAGTATTGTTACAATGCTGATGTCTACAGCCAAAATGTGTTCAACGTGGAAAGTCTTAGTAGTGAAACTAAGAAACTGCATGCACAAATTAGTTAGTTGGATTCCCAAGGATGTTCTTGCAGTTGGAATATCAAAAGAAATAATTTCCTCTCTAACCTCCCAAAGTTAATGGTTTTCTTATTTTCGGCTGGAAGGTATAAAAACACAAGTGAGCACCCATTTTTCTCACATGATTTGTCGGAGCCCATGTTACGGCTTACAGAGTACCCAAAGGTAGTTGTAAAGATATTGATAATACTAAATATACGTGTCCAATGCATGTGACTGTCAGATAAACAAAATAGCACATGGGTTTGCTTCTTATTTAGATCGATAAATAAATCAATTCTTATTATCTCATTAGTTCTAAAGTTCTTTTGCTTGATATTTGTATAACTTTTTTTTATTCTAAGAGGAATATGGAAGATTTTTATATTGGTTGCTTAAGCTTCTACTTTCTCGCTCCTGAGTAGTCAATAAAAGTTTTTCAGTCTGATGTGCACATATCAAATATTTTAACTTTTATCTGTGAGTTTTTTAGGAAGGTTAGTTAGTCCTTTCATCCTTAGCATAAAACTATATAGGTCAGCTATGAAACCTCCTTGCACAAATCAGTTGTAACATTACAGCTCTATTATGTTCTACCAAGTTCTGCCTCCAATCCAATGCTGTTTGTGATACAATCTACTTACGGGTAGCATTTCTGTAGTATCAAAATACTTATTCCAGTCTGATCGAACTAATAAGATCGAAAAAGGTTTTTTTTTTAAGAACAACCTTTCACGTCTAAGAAAACTCACTACAGATACCTACATTAAAATTTTTTGCTCTTTTCTCATAATATAAAAGATTTGATATTTTGCTCGTTGTAATAAAGTAAATCTTCCAAAGATATGGTTTCAATTTTGAGACCATAATAATCATAGGTATGGAATTTGAACCCTTTTATTTATTCATATCCTAACATCTAAATGCACTCTCCCAAAAAGAGTTCATCTCAAAAAGTCTATTGCCGAGACAAAATTCTGAGAGGCATCGAGATATATGAGCCTGAGATATAACGTCCCAAGATTTTTTTTCATTTGTCTGTCTAGAAAGTCATCTTGGCGACATCACTCAATTTTGACTTAATTATGGCCAGTCAAGATGCTGATTTACAATAACGAAAGACTTAATTATAATAATTTATATAATATGCGAAAGCTATTTATACGATATTAAATAACATGTAAGTTAGGGCCTACGTCTCTTTAATAATGAACTATATTTTCATGTGCATGTCGCTCGTCAGAGGAGCTCACTATCGCCATCAACCTCATCTTGCATGAATCCAAATACAAGGGCAAAACCTAATGAGATAACTCAGTACGTAGAGTCACCCATAACAATATCTATATGAATCATCAATCAATATCAATAATAATTATTCAATTATATGAACAATCAATAATCTATAAATAATATCATGATTAATGATAAATAATTTATATTATAACAATTATCTATTAACAATGAATAATTGATCAATTGTACAATTATCCATATCATCAACTTAATGATGATCAATCATTTCAATTATTAATTATCGTTAATCAATTATCCAATTGGTCAAACTCAATGGAAGCTCTATTTAACAATTATCAATCAATTATCGATCAATCACAAAAACCGTGATCTACTATTCATCTGTCATGACGGCGAACACAATAGTCCATCAGTCATTAGAGATAAATCAATTATCCATCGGCCACTAGAATGCAATTCACTTATCCATCAATCATATTTGTTACAATACAATCATCCATACGATAACGGTTATTATACGATTGTTAATTAGTCAATTACATTTTCTTCAACTACAAAGGAGTGCAATACAATCATCAATATCATAAAAGTCACAATACGATTGTCGATTAATCAATTTGCAATACAATCATCAATACTATTAATGTCACAATACAATTGTCAACTAATCAATTATCAATTATTTATTCTTACCACTATGATTGCAATATAATTGTCAATACTATAAAAGTCACAATACAATTGTTCAATTATCCATTTAATCTTTGGAGTTACCATACGAACTATAAGATCATGTCGAGAGCTCTCATTCATTAAGAGAATATCATACCGCGTTGGGCTAATCAAGAATAAAAGTCAAAATATGCAAAGCATGATGATCCACGATTTTCATCTTTTATCTCAATTACATATGACGTCTATATTTAACAATTTATTCATTGGACGCCTTTTCAATTTGGGCACAATCATGGGATCTTATCAATCATAATTCAATCATAGCAATAAATCAATGTCAATCAATAAATCTATACACCTATTCTCAATATATAATCGATTTTTCATCGATTCTAATTCTCTATATCAATAACAATATGTGATGACGTGTCATCACGCTCATAATTCAATCCTATTTATAAGTCAATTATCGATAGTCCATTTAACAATGACCCTATATAATAATTCAATGATAATTTATTATCATATCAATAATTCAATCATAGCAATAAATCAATTATCAATAATCAATAACCCATGATCAATTATGATACTATTATGTCAAAAAATTATCAATATAATAATTATCATAATAAAACCCTATCAATAATTCAACAATAACATTTTGTATAACTACAACCTGACTGAGTTGGTGAAATCCGGATAAGATTCTATGTTATTCAACATCCAAACCTCAGCCAATAATAAACTCGGGGTCTTAGGTGAACTCGGGCCGGGTTAGTTTGGTTTATTTTTATCCAATCGCAATCATTGGAGTCCGGGCCGAATATAAGGAACCCCGAGCCAGATCGACGTCGTCCACCTTCTATTCGATCTCACGCTGCAGAACCCGAACTGCACTAATCATAATCTGGCTGGGTTCATTGGATCGATCTGGTTTCAATGCATTTTGCACCGAATTCAAAGAAATCCGGGCTGAGCAATACAGAACTCGGGTCGAGTTCTGTTGCTATTGGGAAGTCACTTTTTCGGTGCGATTTCTAGCCCTCCTATATATGTCATACGATATCCAATTGATGCAAACAATATATCAATACAATCTCTGTATAATAGAAAAGAGTCCTGGGTCCATGTCGTGAAAAATCGACGTCATAGGGATCCCTCTATGTACCTTAAGTTAGTTAAAAAATCAACTATATTTTTATTATCTGTAAATTGCACAGACGTCGTGTCTTTGACCCATGATTCCTCTCTATTGACGTCCAAAAATCTTCGGCTACTACTTGGATCTTATTCTCCTCTGTCAAGGCTTTGAAACGATATATTGTCTGCGCTCTCAAGTGTCTTGGTTTGTGAGAAAACAAAAGAGAAAGAGAGGTCTCTCATACAGAAATTATGTGGAGGCAAATAATATTTTCTAGCCACTCTTTAGTTCATATTTATAGTTCTTAAGTTTGATTTTTTTTGCTCCTATTGTGCCTTAGGCCAATTCTCCATTAGGTCATTCATCATTAGTTAACTTATGCGAAATATTCAAATTTAATTAATTCAAATTTCACTAATTATTCTATAATCATACATATAAAAAAATCTCTCTACTCAAATTTCTTTTTATTTTTTACATAACTTCTTTCAATCAAACTCTACCTTCACTTTTTCCTTTTATTTTCTTCTTTTATCTAATTTTATAATATTTTATCATCTAATTTTTATATTAAATTAATAATAAATATCCCCTTTTATATGGGAGACCATTTCGTATTATTTTAATAGTTAAAATATTTCTAAGTCATAAAACTCTTAATCCTCTTTTATATGAGAGTCCTATGTCCATTAAATATCCTTTTGAACCACAAATCAAAGTAAAATTTATAATCTCACTCTAATTATAATTCATACTCTAAATGAACCCTTTTTTTACCATTGAATTTGGACTAAATTATTTTATTGTCCCTATTGAAATATTGGAGTGTTATATGAGATAAGAGCTTCGAAATATGATATTCATTCCATAATTATGTGTTGATTGATTCATTCATATAGTAACAATTCCTAGTTTCTATGCATTGCTAAAGGCATTAGTTTTAGTGCATCTGTCCAATAAAAAAAAACATCTGTCAATTCCATTCCTCACCTTTTGAAACGAATTAATTTGGCCTTCTGCCCACCAGATACGAAGATTGCTACTCATTCAGGATCATGCTTTTGTGTACGTGTTCAGGACGGTGATCATCCGATGGGTCTTCTAACTTGCGAGACAGTGGAGACAGCAATCAAACCAAGAGTTTGATTGGTGGAAAGGATTGAATCATTTCCTGACTCAGTCTGCAAGATAATGTCGAGTTTTAGTCGCCGAGTTGCATGGCGAATTGATCATGCCATTAGCAAAGGAAGTCCAAGTGCAGTACCTCTTAAGGAGGTTAGATTGATAGTCAGCATCCATCCTTCCAATAAATAACAGTATATTTGTAATGCAGTACCTCATTCATGTCAACATGCAAAATAACTTGGTTGACTTGGTGAGGTGAATGTGGAAACCTTACAGAAGAAAATTCTGTAATGTTAAGCTACATTGATATGATCGGTTGAGGGGAAAAAAATATTTACTTCTCTGCCTCTGACCTCTTTGCTAGTTCAATTTTGGATCGTTGATCACTCAGTGCATGAAGGGAAGAGAAATTCGTAATATACGACAGCAAGCCTCTTAATTAGTCAGCTTATATGTGTAGCAAATATTTTTGAATAATACGAGACAACAACGTGCATGTACCTAATTATATTTATAACCTTCATGCTTACTGAGTTACTATATTTTTTTAGAAATATTAATTATGAATTAAATTACATAATATGATTAAGATGGCCAAACTTTCTAAGATTTCAAATTATAGTTGCAAACTTTGTTGGGGTATTTTTTTCTTGAGTTAATTTCTTAAACTTCTCATTAGCGATTTTTTACATCTATCTTTAATATATGAACTTAGTCTTATCGTAACACCTCCTAAACTATGCTACGTTCCACTTTAATTTATTCATCATGTTCTATCATTTTTTCATTAATTTTGATTTTTTTATTTATTAAATAATTAAATTATCTTCCTATGATTTGAACAAATGTCCATTAAAAAAGCAATCTCGAGGGATAATTTAGTCATTTAATAAATAAGAAAATAACAAAAAAAATTAATAAAATGGTGAATGAATTAAAGTGAAAAGCGTGATATAATTTAGAAGGTATTACGATAAGTTAGATAAAATAAAGATAAATGAGAATAATCATAGTTTAAGCAAGCAAGGTATTAAAAATCAACCTTTTTTTTTTCCAGCACTCAGCGGAGAAAGCCCAATCTAGCTCAAGTTCTAATTTCACTTCAACGCTCAGCACCTCCATGGCCCCAACTACACGTGGGCTTGAGCCAACTGGGGCACCCTTGTTAATCATCTAATTGTTTGATTTATATATTTATTTTGTTCTGAAAGTTTATTTCGCCTTTCTTTGTGTTTCTTATTTTTACTTTTTAACTGTGCCTTTCGAAGTGTGATGCCAAGCATTAGCACGATTGATATATTATCCAAATTTCCCTTTTAATGAGTAAAAGGTCACATCCTAATTTATTCAATCTCCCTTCAACATCGGGGAAAAAGTGCAACAAAAAAAAAGTATACTGAAATGAGCATTCAGCCACAGTAGGGAGCAGGATAGGTAGAAGTTATTGTGAACTTTCTTCGATCTAAAAAAAAAATATAATGTGCACTATACAAAATAGAACATTATTCATCCTTCTGTAATTTAAAACATTAGAATTCAATGACCACAAATATCACTATAATTTCTCTTTTAAGACATTAATTAATATCAATTCATAATATACATATTGCAATAAATAATAAATGGCTCTTATCTGCTACCTAACCAATCGGCTCGTGATCTGAAAGAAAATTAAATAGATTAAAAGACCAGACAGACAAAAAAAAATGAAAAAAAGAAGACGCAAATTAGAAGGCATGGGTAAAACCGTAATAAACTGGCAGCAGCATCTCCTCACGTGGCCGTGGCCCAAATAAAGACAACGCCCCTTCCCTCCCCCCCTGCCATCCCTCCATGTGCCATCACACTCCACTTCCCTCACACGCCTGAGCAAATCTACCACTCCTCCTCAAGCTCCTCCTCCTGCTCTCTCGCTCTCTCAAAGCACCGGAAGCAGCGCCTCGACGGCCGCACGCTTGAGACCTCCTCCTTCCATGGCGGTTGCAGCAGCAGCCCTCCTCCTGCTCTTCTCCGCCTTCTGCCTCCTGCTCTCCCCTCGCGTCTCCGCCGACATGTTCAAGGTCGGCGACGAGAAGGGGTGGAACCCCAACGTCAACTACACCATCTGGGAGCGTAAGCACCGCCCCTTTCACGTCGGCGATTGGCTCGGTACCTCCCTCTCTCTTCATATCTCTTCCACTGTTTTAGTCACAGATCTGAGCTTGGCATAGACAATGCAGGTCGAAAACTCTACTGATCTGTGTGTGCGTGTGTGTGTTGAGCAGTGTTCTACTACCAGGCGGGGCAGGCGGACGTGCTGCTGGTGGACGAGGTGGCCTACGAGAAGTGCGATGCCTCGCACCCCATCTCCAACTACAGCAAGGGGCGCAACTACGCCTTCCAGCTCAACCACACCAAGACGTACTACTTCATCTGCAGCTACGGCTACTGCTACCAGGGCATGAAGCTGGCCGTCACGGTCGAGCACCTGCCGCCGCCCTCCTCCCTGCAGTCCAAGCACCAGAAGGACTCCACCTCCGCCGCCGCCGCCGCCGCCGCCGCTCCTTTCGGATCTCGCCTCGGCGCCGCCCTCCTGCTCTCGCTCTCTCTGCTCGCCCCCGCACTGTTCGGCTTGGCGTAAGCACAAGCTGCAAGAGCGGCCGCAGCATTGTCATCATAATTTTCTTTGGAGTATTCTCCTCTTTGTTTCGTTCTTACTTTCTTTTGTTTGTGTTTAATTTGTGGCTGTGTAGATCCGGGTTTTCTGTGACTTGTGAGTGAGTGAGTTATTGATTGTTGAACGCGTATTTGTGAGTCTGTGACTTCATATTGCTTGTGTTACTTGCAAAGGATATTTTTTTATCTTTGCCCATCATTAATTCTTTTTCTATCTAGAATTGTTGACGTCTAATCTAATTAACAAAGTACTGACATTATATTTTTTTCCAAATTTTAACTTGGATTCAAATCCACTTGCGTCCAAAATGGTGGATCGTACTAATATTTTTTTCTTTCACTAATATTAATGTTAATAAAGTGATCAATTAGGAAGGTTATTAGGTTACATTTCAACGGAGAGCCGTGGCATGGCAGGGAGTGGTCAGAGGGGGCGTCAAAGATGTGGTAATAACTAATAAGGAGGGAGACCAGCTTTATCGGACTTTGTAGATTGCGTGATGAGTGGCCAAGCCGAATCAAATCATGTTGTCGGCCTTTAAGATTTTTGGTCCTCTCACGCTCGACCGTCGACTCGGGTCCGTCTCAATCAAACCGAAGTCTGACTCGATCATGAGACGAGACACGAGACGTGCTTGCCACCCGCCCGACCTGATCCCCTTATTCAATCACCCCACATTCGTATAATTTCTTACAAAATTGATTCGCACGAAAAATTGCCAAGTTATAAATTTTGACTACGGAAAAACTGAAATTATTGTACAAGGAGTTCAACGATGGCGGAACAATACTTGAAATAACGCTGACTATTTTTTATTATAATAATGAATTTACATGCTGTTTGTAGTAGCATTTTTTCCTTATTTATTTTTTTAAGTAACATTTTTTTCTTGGATGGGCATAGATTGATATATTATGGAGTAATCCTTATTTATATATTTTTAAAAGAAAATTGTTGTTTCAATGCACTCACGCACGTAAAAGGAAACCTAATCTCCGAGAAAATAGAAGGTTTTTTTTTGTTGCATTAGATCTAATTTATTTATCTGCTGTTGTATAAGAAAAAAGCAGAGGATGGAGAATCGGGAAAAAAATAATGATAAAAGAAAATAAAGGGCTTTATGTTTCCAAATTTCAAGTAACGCCACCTAAGCAAAATATTTAGCACAGCTGGGAAGGAGGCCAATCCAGCCTGGAGTTGTGATAATGTTTTTTTTTTCGGTACAGATCATTATAAAATAGAAAGTGTATATCCATGAAAATTGAATAAAAAATAATAATTCATCAGTCATATGCACTTTTTAGTGTCCATTTATTTCTGACTCAAAAAGTTGTCCGTGAAAAGAAAAATTATAACTCCTCAAATTTACATCTTTACCATTCTATCCTTATTTTTATTTATCCTGGATTTTACTCTTCTTTTCTTATTATTACCTAAATTAATCTAACAAATTGAACGATTACTTTTCATTATTAATAAAAAATCATTCTTTTTCGGTATGTGTTTTCTATTACTCGTATGGTGAAATATATTAAAAGTTTAAGTTGAAGTTGAAATTCTGTTTTAGATAATGTAAATAATATTTAATTATCCAAAGTATAACTCATTTTCTTTACAAATTCTTGGGAAATTTTTTGTTGCTAGATTGAGTGGATGCAGAACCTGTGTACTTTTAATAATTTTGAAAGCCAGTATTTTTGTGACATAATTTCTGATTGATTTATCATGAGAGTCAATATTAGCTATATTTATTTTTATTTTTTATATTTTTCTAAACATGAAATATGCGGGAGAGCAATAGACGGTGACATGTGTTGGAAAACGCCTTGGTGTATTAATATCTGCCAAATTTGCTCTTTTTGTGAACAACGATGTGGTAGACCACCAGAAAGATTAAGATTGAATGATGGGATGGCGAAGGCAGCATATGAATAAGGAATTAAGACGGCACATTTTGAGGGTAATAGTATTAGATTATTATTTGAGAGATATGTAATATTTTTTTCACAGTGGAATTAATTTAACTAATTAAAATAGACTAAAAACTTCAAAATGTTGTCATGTTTTGGATTGAGAGAAAGTGAACGAATTCAATGGGCAAATACATCATCCTCCTAAATTTTAGTCTAATAATATTTTTAAATGCACATGATAAAAAGTATGCTAATTTTTAGGAGGCTATATAGCAAGGCTCTAGAAGATGCCAAGACGGTATCCAATGGCACACATCATCACTTAAAAAGTTGATTTGTTGGTGCAATAAAAAAAAAGTAAAATAGAAAAAAAAGTGATTGGCACAATGAGGTGGCCACAAACTGTTTGGGTAGAAGGCCAACACAGCAAACATTTTGTTTCATGTTGGCCTTAGGGGGTACCACGTTGAGTAGAGAATGAATTAATTTTACAATTTTATGCATATTTCATAACATATTAAAATAATAATAGTAATTTATTTACATTAAATTAAATTGACATCATATTCACTAATCATCTCATCTAAAACTAATATTGAAGTTCACCAAACAATCCTTTTCTTTTGACAAATAATCAATAGATATTGAGAAAAGGTCCATTTCTAGTCGCTATGCTGAGGAGTTTAGGACCATCGTCTATGTATAATAAACAGAAAATATAAAAAAACTATATGTATTCCTTTATATATTGATCTCTCTCAATTCTCTTTTTTCAAACTGCCACCATAATATTCAAATAACTCAAAGGCGAATATATCTGACTAATTTTTGTCACTTCAAATCACACCCTTAATTATAAGGGACGAAACTCCCCATTAAATTATTATTATTATTATTATTATTATTATTATTATTATTATTATTATTATTATTATTATTATTATTATTATTATTATTATTATTATTATTATTATTATTATTATTATTATTATTGCTGTTCATACCTTGCCTAATTCAGCTGGAGACATCAAAGCAAAATTGTCTCTGGTGTCGCTTTCAAAGCTCAAAGGTTCAACGTGAACCGCGATCAAGAATCGACTACTCGTAAAGGGGGAAAGGAAATATTCATACAAAATACAAAAAGATAAGAATAACAAGCAATTTGCATTCAGAAAGAGAATTAGTAGCAATGATAAGTGCACCAAACCCTGCGGAGGAAAAAGGGGGAAAGAAAAATAAAGGAAATAATCACAATAATTTTAAAGAAGAAATTTATCAAATTAAAATTATCATAAATAAGGGATCAAGTGAGAACCAAATCATTTTACTACACAGAATATATACCATGTGTTCACCAGTGGACCAGATGCGTTAGGAAAAAAGGATGACTTCAAAACTCATTGGCTGTAACTTATTTAAACTAAATAAAAATGGTCGGTAATTGATTATCTTAAATGATGACTAGTAGATTATTATTTAAATATTTTTTTTCACTTTCTGACACTTTCATTTGAAAAAAAAAGAATCTGATCAAACCAAGTCAGTAATTAAATGATGGATCCGGTTTCTAAAGCATTGCAAACCTTGGCGTCAACTATTCTCATAATTCATATCTACAAATGGGCCTTCTTTTCACTGACATAGCACGCCAATTAGGCCCAATTTTACGAGTGACGAGACCCATGTCGATTTAGATTAACCATTAATAATTTTTTGTTGGCGAATAGTAATGTGTAATCAATAAAACAATAATTATATTTATAAATCACAACTAAAAATTATATTTAGATAGAAGAGAGTGGTTTTATTGATAACTTCAAAAATGTTTAATATGTATGGCCATCGAACTAACTGGTATTATAAAATGATATAACCGCTTAATATAATTTTTTATATTATAATGCAATAATCATTAATTTTTACTGTCAAATAGTATCAATTTAATTTAGCAAATAATTTAATCACAAAAGAAAACTTATTTATATTGATATAAAGAAAAAATATATATCAGATATTAAAAAGTAAAATTTAACATGGACAGAATAATATATCAAATATTTCAGAAAAAAAAACATAGCATATCAAATATTTTACTCTAATTTAAAACCCTATTTTAATTGGATGTTGATAAAAATAACGTCTAACTAAACCTATAAGCATGTCGAACTAATTTATAAGTCGTTTTCAATTTTCTTCCTCCATGTATAATGAGTAAGTATCGAAAAGACTGCATATTTTGACAACTTAGAATTTTTTAAGAAAATAAGTAAGAGATATCATCCTTTTTTTTTTCGTATAGATCAATTTGTCCAAGTAGTTAACTTATCATTGTAGAGTCGATTTTTTTAAAATACTTTCACCACATAAGTATCCAAGAGACGGTTGGGCAAAGAAGAAAAAAAAACATAAAAAGTTTGAAACCATATAAGGAAAAGAAGATGATGAAAATAATTAAAATAAATAGGAAGATAAAAATTAAATAGTGGAAAAGATAAATAGGAAATAAAAATTTAAAATTTGAGGGGATTAAATTAAATCTTGAAGTCCCAATTGTTCTTAAATTTTTTCTATAAATATAAGACCAAATCAAATAAATTAGTCCATTTTCTTTTCATCAGTTGACCTTAAAAATCTCCACCCTTTGTTATTTTCGTTCCTGATCCGCCGTCGCCAACAGAAGATGTGCAGGAGAACGCGGACGCCAGACATGCACTTGAACCAAGAGGAGCGGACAGAGGAAGAGAAAGAAGATGACTGCAGTACAATTTCTTGGACAGAAACTAAAAGGTATAGAATTATGATAGATTCTTCCTAGAATCATTATTTTAGATTTGAAGTATGTCCTAGTTGATGTCTAGTTATAGTATAATATTCTGTGATGATGATTGACGTCAGCCATCACCGAAATAGTCGAACGGAATTCGAATTACGCGTCTGCGTAATTTCTGCGTAAGAAGAACCTGACCCGAGTTCACCTTGACTCGGCCCGAGCAGGTCTATACTCGGATCGAGTTCAATGGAACTCGGCCGAGTCTGCCATTGTCACGAGCGCAAAGATCTGCGACAAAGAAGAACCCGACCCATGGTGATGACGACCCAGTTCAGACAGTTCTCGGCTGCGATTTCTATCGAGCGATCGACCAATTCATCGAATCGATCGTCTAAGATGTTAAGTACAAACTCGGCCCAGATATGATCTGTCACGACCCCGATTTAAACGATGATTTAAATCAGAGCTCGCGACTGATTACAAACAATCAAATAATTTTTTTAGAGAAAAATTGTGCATAACTCCTTTAGATAATACAAAAAATTGATAACACATATAAGCAAACCACGTATTTTATATTGATCATTCAGAGCTTGTAACAACCCTAGAGTTTACACCACCACATAGTCATAAAAGATTTACATTTTACAAGATACAAAATTACTTTTCATACATAGCACATATTCAAACTCCCTCTATATCCCAACAGAGGAATATGAGAGTTACAAGTCTTCTATCTAACACGTGCAGTGGGACACATGACTTCTTAATACCTTAGCAGCAAAAAGGATCCAGACTCTGCTAAGACTGTCTCTCGCGTTCCCAAAAGTTCTACTGATCTGAAAAGTGTACAACAATACTTTGAGCAAATAACTCATAAGCTGATAACTCATAAGCTATGTGTTACCATCTAATAAATTCGATGAGACATAAATATACATGCATTAATCATAATATCAAAGTCAATATCTTCATATATTTACTATATATATATATATATATATATAGCATAACAATCAAAAGTATTGCACTCAATTAACATTCATTGTCACTTAAACATATCAAACATGTGTATGCAATGTAACACTCTCATATGTATGCACTGATCACCAATTGGCCAGTGATCGGTAGGTGGATTCTAGAGGTGGCTCCCATCGTGATCGGCGATGTAGCACTTAACTTCACTCTACCTCATCCCTTTCGGAGAACAATCATATAGCGATAGGTGGATTCTAGAGATGACCCCTACGAATTTTAGAGGTGGTCTCCATCACGACTATTCATGATGTGTCACTTAGCTCCGCATGACACTTAGCTCCAATCTATCTCATCACATTTCTGAGGAACAAAATGATGCATTAAATTCTAGAGGTGGCTCCCATCGTGATCAACGATGTAGCATATATCTCCAATCATCATATATGCAAATGCAAATGGATGTCGATGCATGATTCATCATATAACAAACATCTCCTAAATGTCAAAAGATGAATCATATCCAATACCATTTCAAAATGAATACGATTACACTCATCGCAATCCATTCAGATCATATCACATATACTTTCCATAATTGCATTTCTCGAAACCAATTCATAGAATTTCAAAACATATTCAATACATATAATAATCGATGTCACACCGAATTCAAAAGAGGTGAAAACATAGAGTAGGAGAAATCAACTTACCTATAAGGGCTAACAAAATATTTTTCTTTCCTTATTCACTACTTTATTCTTCTACTCCTATAACAATAATAGTAAGAAACACATTACTACTATAATTTGAACACAATTCTATCACACATGAAACATAATTAATTGCTTAAGTATATGAACCTTAAGTATTTACTCTTATAACTTAAGTAACTATTAAACATAAGGATTGACATAATATTATGACAAATTGCACGCATAGTAAAGAAAAATTCATATCTTCTTATATATATACCCAAATGACATCATTCCAATTTTCTTTACTTTCTGTTACAGAGACATTATTCTATAAAAGTTTCATTTCCTACTTCATTATGATTTGATCTCATGAAAATCAACATTCAACCTAACTTTTATGTTATTTTTATATCTTGACAGACAAAGTAACCTTACTTTTATGATTTATATAAAATAGTAAACATTTCCTATTCTGATTCTTTTAATTTTTTTCAAATAGTAGACATCCTAAGGTGCAACTCATAAAATTACTTGAGTTTATCTCTATTTGTACTGAGCACAATAAATTTAACTAATACTAGCATAATCTGTCCTAAGTTCCCTCCTGACAGACTGAGCAAGGCTCGGTAAATTATTTATAACTTTCGCTACACATATCATTTTCTAGTGATTCCAATGGTCAATGAAATCTAACATCAATGTCTATAACACCCTAAATTATCAAATAATTCCACGATATATTAGATTTAATACATAATTTACAAATTCGTGTAGTAATTTCGACGGACGGAGTGATAGTACCTTAAAGATAAGAGCATAACTTTATCTATAGAAATCTTATTAACTTGATTACAAATCTCAATGAAAGTAGACTCATATAGGATCAATCAGAATAAATTTCATAATTTTTGAATCAATCGAAGATATGGAATTATGTAGCTAACGATTCATGAATCAACTGAACATGGCTAGAGTTAATCTTACCCATGAACAACATGAGTTTTGCCCCATGTTGAAGTAAAATTTGAAAATGAATATTTGTGACAGGTTCAGAGAAACCCTAATTAGGAACTATGTAGTTAAAATCCAAAGGAAATTAAGTAGGAACTTACCAAAATCTAAAATCCTAGTTGTCCCTTCACTTCCTCCAATTCCTTCAATCATGTAGTATAATTTCTTCTATCTTTGCAATTCGGCTAAGGGTGGTGAATAGGACAGAGGAAGGTAGTAAAATGTAAAAGAATAAGTATTAAAAGTGAGGGAGATACCGACTTTAGCTTGTGCATGTGGTTCTTCCCAAAATGCCCTTGAAGTATGACTTATTTACATGTAATGCCATTTAAATGACTTTTGCATTACATGTAATTAAAAAACTACCTCCCATTTGGATTTAAATAAAATAATTAGAAAAATAAATAACTAAGGAATCGAAATCTAAATTTTTGTCCGAAGAACAAAAATCACGATTTCACATATTTTTTTAATTTTGTGTCTACGTTTTACCTAACTCATACACTTCCTAAAAATTCTTAAAAATCACTTTTAGAATCATTTCATATATAGGAACAATTATCGGAACTTTAATTTTCTAAATTTTTACTTTTCCAAAAATCACATTTTCATGCCTTAAGTAAATTTTCCTCGCTTTCGCACTTTAGTTGATATTGAAGTGTAAGTCTTAACATCACATTCATAAAGATTATCAATAGGATAATATAACATCACATTCATACAACTAATCATGCATAGTTAACTTAGGGATATTACATGATCTACACCCGGCCCGGGCTAGGTCTTGATTTTCCTTCGATGATGCCCTTACGAACTTGGCCCGGTTTCACCTAACTCGGCCCGAGTTCCAAAGCGATTAAGTTGATTTTATAATCCTTGATCCCTGATTACGTACTTAATTCAGATCTTGATGATGATGATTATGCTATTAATGCTCCTGATTCATACATGTAATCCTAATCTATGTCATGATGATGATTATGCCTACTATGATCTTATGATGACTTAATCTGGATCCAATCATATCTATGACAATGCTTATCCATATCCATCAATCTTTATCTACCTTACGACGACGATGATGATTGCAATATTCATATGTTTCTGATTTCTCTCCATGATCCTATCTTGTAACTCTGATTAAGTCTTATATACTGATGATGATGATTATGACCATTGATTAGTACGATTTGTTGATCCTTTCTTATGATGTTCAAATCTTAATCATGATCCTTATGTCCTAATGAAAGATAAATTAAAAGTTGCAAGATAAAAAGATAAAAAATATTAAATGGAAAGTTCTTTTTATGATGGACCGGTGACGATCAAATATGGGCTGACTTCGGTCGATTATGGATTGACTTTAGACAGCTATGGGCTAGCTCTATCAGTTATGATGATGATGGACGGGTTGAGACAGACCTCCCCATGGGTTGAAATATACCCCACTATAAGTCAAAGATGAATAATAATATGATGATGAAGATGAAGCATATTAATAACAAACTCTCTTTATGATGATTATCGACTTTTTGTCACACTTATGATGACTCTTTTCATGATCTCTTGATCTATTATTAATATGATCTAAAGAAGATGATTCAATTTATGATTATCTATTCTCATACAATGATTTTTTTTTTCATAATTCTTTATATGATGATGACCTCATAATCATGATGATTGACGCTTGCCACTTAATGATGATTTATTACGATTTATTTCGATCTTTTGATCTTATGATCTCAGAGGATGGCATCTTAATTTATTGATTTCTTATGATTAATCTCCTATCCATATGATACCTCACAAGAATATTTTATTTATATCATGATGATGCTTATTTTCTTTTTATATGATGATGATGATGTCATTATGATTCTTGTCTAATATCATGATCTTATGATTATTTCTATCTTACTTCCATACTGAATTGTAAAACTCATTGGGAAGTTCTTCCCTGCATGTTCTTAAATGCATGACCAGATCTTAATGATGAAGGTGACCAACAATGACAGATCGAGCTCGTAAGCGACTGCATATGGGTATCTTGAGTTCTTTGATTTGACGTACTAGCTTTTCTTTGGAGTCACACGAAATTCTTTATCAGTCTTCCGCACATTATGATGTCATACTCTTTTTATTATTCTTTTTATTATCTAATGATGATTAGTCTTCCGCTTTTATCGATGTCGAGTTGACCAGTCAACATCTTATTTTTTTGTCAATATGATGTACACGTAAGAATGATTCATAGCGTCTTCGAAGCGTATTCTGCTACGTGGCGGGGTGCGATTTGGAGGCGTTACACCTTTTATTTTATTTTTTAAAATTTAGTCAAATATTAATATTCAAATATATATTATATGACATAATTTTTATTGTATATTATGATTAAATTAAAATATTTTTATTTACATATCTCACAGGTATTTTAATATTTTATTATTACACTAACTATTTTTTAATTACAACTTAATAGCTAAAACAAAACTGTATGCTCACACGTTTTATTAAACACAGTCACATACATTCATTATGCTTGGTCACAGAACACTTATTAAAATTAAGGGTTATTTTCATAAATTTCTCTTAAATTATTACGATTTTTTATATCTAACTTTAAATTATAAACTTATTTTTTATATTCTTAAACTATCATATTTTTTTCAATTTAGTCATTCTGTCTAGTTCTGTTATATTTTTCATTGCTTTTGATTTTTTTTTTCATTTTTGAACTAAATTACCTTTCTCTGTGTAATACATCAAATAATAAATATAAAAAAGAAAAAAAATCGGGAGAGGGTAATTTAGTCTTTTAAAAAATTGACAATTTTTTTTGTTTGCCACTTTAATCCTTCCAGCAAATTTTTTATTTTTTCATTTGTTATTTCACATTTTTTTGGAATGAGGAATAATTTAATCTTTTCATAAATAAAAAATAAAAGTAATGAAAAATATAACAAAACTAAATGGAATGACTAAAATAAAAAAATCGTAATAGTTTAAGAATAAAAAAATAAATTCATAGTTTGAGGTTAAATACGAAAAATTACGATAAATTAATAGAAGTTTATGAAAATAATCATAAAATTAAAGTAAACTTACTGCATAATTGCTCTACATGTGTATGCAGCTCAAAACTGACTTGACAAACAAACGTATCATTGATGATTGATTAAGAATAATAGGATAAAGTATATTTGTTATGCATTAAATATTTAGTATATCGAATTATTAGAACTTTTTTTTTATGAGGAACTTGATCCGAAATACCCTTTGAATAATCGACAATGATTGGCAAGTTGAAGTGCCGATTTATGACTTGAAACAGTTGCAGGATCAAATTATCCAGATCATTAAAATTATTAATATTACGATATCGTAACAAATAACCAATTCATAAATTAGTAATACTAAAATTATGAATAATTTTCCTAAATAAATTGCTCAAACTTATGTTGTCATGGTTCGCTTCCAATTTAATTTTCTATACATTGATAGGCAGTCTCGAGTCCAATAGCGGTCACAGGTTTTGCCCTCAATCACCAATGCCGTGTCATAATTCATATTGCCATGTGCAATGTGCATGCGCAGCCCTCAAACGGGGTGATGTCATCCGTCCTTTCCTAGTTCCCACCACCAATTTTTCCTACAAATAAATAAATACAATTATACAGGAATGAAAATTTTTTATTCGCACTGCTTTAAGTTTACACCAAAACCAAGACAAAAATCTTCGGTCGCTATTTTCTTGAAGTAAATTAAAAAAGTGGCACTGCAATTTGAACTTCATGGTTCATACATTTATTCCCTCCGCCACCTCTCTCCTCTACAATGGCGTCTTTTAGCTTTAACCACTGCACTCGTCTCCGCTTCCTTCTCCCCTTCCTCCTCCTGACAGAGTCGCTGCAGATGGTCTCGGCCGAGAGTATCGTCGGCGGCGACGAAGGAATCTGGAAGCAGGGCGATAACTACACCGCATGGGCCGAAAGCCGCCACTTCCACGTCGTAGATTGGCTCGATCATCGATCTTTTTCCACTCCTCTTTTTTACCCTTTCCGCAGACAAGCGAATCGACAAATAGTTTGTGATCAGTTTTGTCTTTTATACTCATTATAACATTTTACCGTGTTACCGCGCTTGCAGTGTTTTACTGGGAGAAAGGGATGTACGACGTGTTGGAGGTGAACGCGAGGGACTACGAGAATTGCTTCGCCGGCAAACCACTCTGGAACCCGAGCCGCGGCAACAAAGCGGCCTACAACCTCGCCGATTCGAGGCAGTACTACTACATCTGCGTCAGGGGGTATTGTTGGAACGGCATGAAGATGTCGCTCTTCGCCGAGCCCGCGCTCCCCCCGCAGATCCCGGCTCCCCCGCCATCCGGCGTTGGACCGTCGCTGGTCGCGAGGTGCGCCGCCGATGCCCTCCCGCGCGGCATGCTGCTGGCCGCTTTCATGTTCGTGCTGCTGGGCCTTTCTTAATATGCCTTGCTTCGTTCTCTCTTTAATGTTTTGGTAGGAATTAATTGTTGTTGTTTGTGAGGTTAATTAGAAATCAAGGATTAATGTTCTTTGTTGAAAACTTCATGCTTTGACATGGTTTGTATGAAGTTGAAAATTCATTGTATTCAAATTTGTGTCAAAAATTATGTTCTATGTGAACACATGATATGAATTCTAATTAATTTGTATAGTTGAAGAAACTATAATTCTATCATCTTTTCTTCTCAACTTAGGCTCATTTGTTCACGACTATTGAAGCAGTGAAGAAAAGAATGTTATAACAGAAGTAAAAATAGCGAGATCTTCCTTTGGGATGACAGGAAAAGAGAAAAGTGATTCTAAACTTACAATCAAAATGACCCTCATGCATCACCATGAGAATCCAAATTGGTTTGGCCGTCTCTTATAACTTTTAGTATCATTGACGCATGTAATATTTTTTAAAATTATACACCGCATTCTTCTTAAATGGTTATCATATTATTATTAGATGTATATTTGTCTCCACCCAATTACTTAGAAAATTATACATATATATATATATATACATACATATATATATATCTACATATATATATATATATAATAATAATAATAATAATAATAATAATAATAATAATAATAATAATAATAATAATAATAATAATAATAATAATAATAATAATAATAATAATCAACTAAGGTTATTTGATTTATTAAGAGTTAATGTTACTTTGTACTTTTAATTTGCTTACGGTAAATCATATATTATTTCGATCATTATTTCAATTCATTAATCAACAATGATTCTAACTCATAAGAATAAACTCTATCATCATATGAAAGACAATCTTTTATGTAAACATGGATGGTGTTAACACAAAGTCTCGTATTTGTACAAGTAATAGTCATCTAATTATGTCCTCTATTATACAAGTGAATTATATGAGTTCTTCCGCTTCTATCAAAATTTCATTATCATGTTTAGATTCTTCCACCATTGGACATATGTCCAACATGTTTTCATCATAATCAATTGTATTATCATTAAAGATATCTCTTTTACACTTCTAATTATGTGAATATGATTTAGGGACTTTTGTTATCGATTGCACAAGTAAATTATATGAGGTCCTCCACTTCCATCAAAGTTCATTATCATGTACGGTTCTTTCACTACTCGACATATGTCCAATGTGTCATACTAAGAGTTGATAGTATTATCACCAAAGACTTCTGTTCTTCATACATTTCTTCTTTGTCATTTTCAAGAAATGTTGCATCACCATTAAAGAATCTATACCTTTTGAATGTGTCAACATATTATTATTATGAAAATTCTGACTTAGACTTAAAATATATGATTTGAAATTGGAGACAAACCAACTTGGTCTTCTTGCCATTTCAAATTTCATATGGCGTCAATTTTTATAGACTTTACAAAAAAAATATTGTATATATAATTTGCAACCAAAATTGCTTCCTCTCAGAATTTTTTGGTGAGATTTGAGTGTACCAATATACATCTTATTGTATTTATTATAATTTTTTATCACATTCCGGTGTGGATAAGCATCATAATTTGCTTATTTATGTTAGTATAGATATGTATAGTAATTTAAAATTTCTAAAGAAATATTTTACTTCTTTATTTGTCCATAAAAGTTTTTTCATTTTATTTTTCACTTACATCTTGTATCCAATAAAAATTTTAAAGCCTTCAACTTTTCTTTTTAAGATATACACATAGAAGAATTTGAAATAATCATTGATGAATATTATAAAATATTCTGTATTACTATGTGTTACATCACTCATTGTACTATAAATATTTGAATGGATTAACTCTAACAACTCCATTGACATTATTTTCGTTGAAAAAGGTTTTTGAATTATTTGTTGGAGCAAAGTTTTAATGTCCTATACAATTATATTTTGATAATACAAACCTCGAAAGATTAGAGTTATATGCTAAAAGAGTTTTAAATAGAAATGAACAACTTTATGTACTAAACTTTGATTGAATAATTGACTATAATATCATTAGATTTTGGATGAATCATGAATATCAAAATTGTAGAGAATTCTATTATCTATCTATACAATCAGAAATTATCTAATTTGGATAACCATATAGAAAGTAATGCTAAAAAATGTACAGAGCGATCAACCTGCCGATTGAAACAGTGAAGGACAGTTGAGACACTGGTCGAGCAATCAATGCAAAGATTGTCCAGGTCAATGTCGAGACTACACCGGTCGACCGATCAACTCTTGAACACCTACAATTCAAAATGACGAGACCACACCGGTTGACACACCGATCGATAGTCCGATCGATCGATCAGTCGCGTTCACTGAGAAAATCGTACAACAATCATATAGATCGCTCGATCGGTCCATTAGTGTGGTCGATGGGTGATGCATGCAAAATATAACATATTTTAGATTATTATTTTAATTAATTTTTCTGTAATTTAATCATGGCATGCATTATTTTTAGTCACTTTTAATCGTAATTCCGGATTTATTAATTTTAATTATTAAATATCTGAATATTTTAATTGTGGATGGATTAATTAAACTTGAATAATTATTTTGCAGGAAAATTCAAAACACGGCCGAAATTCAAAGAAAATAGTTCCTTACGGCCGAGATTTCCAGGGGGTAATGATATGAAATCTTCGTTGTTACGGCTAAGATTTGAAGGGGTAAAGATAAAAGAATTTTATCTTTTGGGCGTAATGGCATGAAGATGAAGATTTTTGGCCGAGATTCAAAAGGAGTAACAATTAAATGATTTTATTTTTTGGGCGTAACAAGATTAAATTCCTTCCTTACGGCCGAGATTTGGAGGGAGTAAAAGGATTTTTATCTCTTTTTGGCCGAGATTTAAAGGGAGTAAAGATAAAAAGAATTTATCTTTGGGCGTAATGATAAAAGGATTTATCTTTGACAGAGTTTATCTCATAAATTTTAAAGACAACCGTACGATATTACGGCCAAGATCAAATTGAAGGCCGTCCGCACCCTATAAATATGTGAAAAATCCGTCGTTTCAAGGGTGCTCTGAAGTTCAGGTTTCTTCCACGGCGAGTCGTGAGCTCTGCAGGCTACGACCAAGAGGAGAGAGGTGCGACAGTTGGAGGTTGATCGCGACCTTGATCAAGTCCGAGAGGCTGCCCGACTGTTTGCCAGATTCGAGATCTCTATTTTGGGTGTAATTCTTTCGATTATTATTGTTATTTTGTTATTATCTCTCCAGAATTTCTAGGATGAACTCCATGTTTTTAGGATTATTATTTTAGGAGATTATTAATTGAAGGGAAATGTTTGGATCCTATTTTATTTGCTTTAATCTTTTCTGATCAATTATTAATTGTGCTTAATACTTTTATATTAGTTAATTAAATTTTTGAATTAGGCTATACCAGTTTGTGGAGTGTATAATTTCAGAATTCATTATACTAATTATAATTGATTTTATTTGGAATTAATAATTGACATAAATTTGATAACTAGTGTGTGGAGAATCAAGTTTGTGTGGTCTATTAATCTATACCAGTTTGTGGAGTGATTAATAGTCTAGAGAATTCAATTTAATGCATCTTAATTTTAAATGATTTTGGGGGTACTAGTCGTGGAGACTTTAATTCTTATTAAATTAAGACAGTTCTATATGATTAGATTGAGGGATGCCAGTCGTGGAGACCACAAGTTAATCATGTTAGATTATTTTAGGGAGACTCTAATCCATCTTTAAAGATTAAATTTATCTTTTATGGTTCAAATATTTATCCTGATCTATTTTCATCCTAAGGCCTAACTTCAACACCATTATCTTATCTTTATCTTATTTTCTTTATTTTATTTCATAAAACCTCTTTCCAAAAATCCATATTTTTCCTCTCTTTTATTAATTTATAAATCCAGATATTGAATTAATAATATTCCTCGTGGGTTCGACACTCTTACTCCTATTACTATATTACTTGAGCGACTAGTGCACTTGCTAGCAAATTTTATTGTTACAAATTCAACACATCAAGTTTTTGACGCCGTTGCCGGGTAATATTTTATTAATTAATTTCTGATTTTTATGAATTATTAAGAGATGTAAATAAATTGTAAATAATTCTTTATAAATATGTATTAATTGTTTTAATTATTTTTGTGAATAAACTGACATTTTTTTCTTTTGCAGATAAAAGTCACGATAATTTTTTAAATTTGTCTACTTTCGGTTTAAAATCTGACGCCGATTGGATTTTCCGAATTACACTGTCGACTTATGGTTTTACGACTTTGATTTAATGTGTCGGCTTTATTAATTTTACAGCCTCGCAATGAATGATTTCTGAGTTCTAAACTTTCAATTTTTACGGTCGTAATGTTTTTTATCCGAACGTTATTTTACGCCATGGATTTGATTTCGTTTTGGCCAAAGTGGTTTGTTCTATTTGATTTGATTTCGTTGTTTTACGGCCGTAAAGAATCTTCTTAATTCACTTTCGGCCGTAATGATTCAATTGTCGACGTAAGAGTTGGGGTAATATTCTCAAGTTTCATTCGACTTTATTTCGGCCGAAACCCTATTTTGCATTACGGCCAATCATGTTGACTTCATATCGGCCGATGTGATCTCATTTCGGCTTAATTGACAATTTTTATCTTTACGGTCGAAATTCACTTCATCCGGATCTTTCTTTTTACGGCGGAGAATTGATATCATGGTTTTGTGGCCGTAAAATTATTATTAATTTGACCTCTTTCGGCTTTAATAATTTCGAAAAATCTTTTACACCGCAAAAGTCTTTGCTCATATTTTGCGGCTGGCAAATTTAATCTGAGTTTTACGGTTGAAACTTCACGATCAAATTGTTTTACGGCCGATAAATTTCTGAACATTTGTTTTTACGCCATATTATGACCTTTTCGGCCAGTTTATTTGTGAATTTTTCTTTCTCGGCCATCAAAGATCACGTTCGACTTAATTTTCATCGATTTACGGCCGATATGAATTATCCTCTTCCTCGGCCGTAATGATTCAATTGTCGACATTTTGTTCGATTTTTATTTCGGCCAAAGGTTGTTGACTTCGATTCTTTACACCTAGAGTTGTATATGCGAGGAGTTGATTAATTCTTTACGCCGCAGAAGTCAATTTAATTCTCTTTCGACCGAGATGATTCAGCGTCGTGTTAACGCCATCTTATGATTTTGTTTCGACCGTAATTTAACGAGTTTTACGCCTTCAAGTTGATTAATCCTTTCGACACTGTTTCATGGTTTTTACGGTCGAACGAGTGCTTGATTTTTATGACCATCTACGTGATTTACTTTCAGTCGATATTAATGTTTGGCATTTGAATTGGTTTTCGAATTTTGATTTTTCGCCGTATTTGATAATTTTTCTGTGAATTTTGGTGGCAGTAATTAGATTAATTTCTCTCGGACATTAATTTTGACGACCTAATGAATACTCGATAATGCCAAAAGATTTTTAATCAATTTAAATCTTATTTCTTGGTGACCTAGTATCTGAATTTCTTCCTTCTTGTATATATATATATATATATATATATATATATATATATATATTATTTTATTTTATTCTTTCATCTTACTGAAAATGGGTTGTTGCAGGTACTAATTGAAAATTAAATCACAACCAATCCTGGAATCTTCTGATAAGCGCACTAGAAGTTCAAATCCAGTGTTGGAATTTGATCCTGAAATTGAAAGAACCTATCGTCGATTACGAAGAAATATAAGAAAAATGACGGAACAAGCACGCGCAACAAAATGAACTAGTTCCACCACATAATAATCGGTGAGAAGATGAAGCAGAACTTTCTATGAGAGAATATGTCTCGGCTAGATACAGTGACCGAGAATCATGCATAGTGCTGTCTGATATTAACGCAAATAATTTTGAGATAAATCCCGCAATCGTGAGGATGATACAAGCATCCCAATTTGGAGGAGGATTTCATGAAGACCCCCATGATCACCTTGACAAATTTCTTGCTACTCTGAGCACCTTTAGAAATAATAATGTTTCTTCTGAAGTTATTCGTTTATTATTATTTCCTCAATCTTTACGTGACAAAGCTTCCACTTGGTTTAAAACTTTGCCTGCAGGATCGATTCATTCTTGGTTGGAGCTGGTAGAAAAGTTTGTTGGAAAATATTGTCCACCACAAAAGGCAGGCAAATATCGAAGAGAATTGAGGGCATTTGTTCAAGACGATAACGAGACATTATATGAGGCATGAGAACGATATAAAGAACTATTATCCAGAGTTTCTGACAACAGAATTTCAAAGTGGCAAGTGATGGAAGATTTCTATCATGGATTACGACCTGCAGATCAAGACAAACTCGACCAATCAGCAGGAGGGACAATGCTAGGATCTAAACGTCCTAGTGAGATACAAGATATAATTAAAGCTGTAGCCCTCAAGTCGAGCCAAGAAAGGAGACCATCTCGCCGAACTCATGATGTGCATGCTACATAAAGTAAAAAGTCTTCTGAAGTAGTGACTCAGCTGGAGTCACTTAATAAAAAATTTGAGCAGATGATGTCATTAATGGTGTGCAACAACTGTGGAGGAGGACATGCGAGCAATTATTGTCCTCAAGGTAACATTTCTAATCCTGATCATATTGAAAATGCTAACTTTATTTCCAATCCATTTTACAGGAACAACGATTATGGTTGGAGACACAATCCGAAGTTTGCCTATAATCAGAATCAAGGCCAATCTTCTGGTCCATCAAAAGATTATATACTGAAAAGGCAACCTGATACTCTCCAATATCAATCATCAAATCATATGCAAGAGATGATGGCACAGATCATAGACACAATGCAAGCGTTGCAAAAGAATATGGAATCTAGAGCCACGAGTCAGGATGCATCCATTCGAAATCTGGAAAGACAACTGGGCCAGATGGTGGCACAACTAACTGGACGTACACCGGGCTCTCTCCCAAGTAACACAGAGAAAAATCCAAGAGGGGAAGAGCAAAATAGGCCTTGATTTTCATCAGAACTAAGTCAAGCTGACGACTATAAATCAGAACTATTTTTATTTTTTTTATTTACTTTTATTTTTTAGATTAGTCTAATTAGTTGTTAATTAATATCTTAGTTTCGGTGATAGTTTTATTTTAAATTTTAATTAGACATTTATTTTATTTTTTTTATGGAGTCATCTAATTTAATTAATATTTAATGTGTGCAAGGAGAGGACTTCGGAGGTAAACTCAGGAGTGTCAACTCCAAGCATGGGCGTAAACTCCAAGAATTGATTCCCTCCACGCGACAAGACGAGACATATCACGGGCCCAAAAGAAAAAAAATGATTACGCCCTGCCACCTGTTCTCATTACGGCCAAAGCTCAACATGACCGGACAAGGGCAGCTATTACACCCTGCCACCCTCGTATACGCCACCTGTTCTCTTTACGGCCAAAGCTCGGACATGACAAGACAACCTGCCATACATTACGTGTGCATTACGACCGAGTTGTCACACTGACATGCATCAAGCTCGGACATGACAGGGCGAAACAGATGACTCACGTGGAAATTGGCCTATCACATCGCCTCAGCTGACCACGGACGTGCCTTGAAAATCGGGCATGCTTTTGCTTTTACGCCCGGACATGACCTTTCACTGCGCCATCACGTGGGAACAGGTCAGATTACGCCCGAAGTTTTATCTATAAAATCTTACATCTCGTGTTTTGCAGATCAAGCATCGCCTCCATTTCATCCGCATTCCTTAATGCTGAGGTGCTTCCGCTATCCTTACGCCCTTTCTTCATTACGGCCGAAGTCTCAACGCCGTCACCGCTGCTCCTTACGCCCAAAGTGCCACGCCTCCTATTCTTTACGGCCAAGCTTTCACGCCGCCTCTTACGCCGAAGCTGCATTACGGCCGAAGTCTCCCGAGCCCCTGTTCCTTACGGCCGGTCTTCCATAACGCGGACCGGAGACGACCCATTACGCCCCGGGTGCGTTACGGCCGAGCCACCGCGCACCTACCATCTTCTTTACGGCTGAAGCCACCGCACACCACCGCTCTCTTACGACCAAACTCCAAGGTTATTCATCGACATCTGTTCCTTACGGCCGAGGTTCATCTACTCTTACGGCCGAAGTTCCGAGTCACACCGCCGCTCTCTTACGGCCAAACTCCAATCTCCGGCCGAGCTTTACTTATTACGGCCGAAGTTCTTCATCAACCAGTTCCTTACGACTGAGTCACTCCCGACCTTCAGCTCTTCATCGAATACTACGGTCGAAACCTCAGCCGCTTCCACCGAGCTGACACCTTTTCTTTGTTGATTTTTGTCCAGATAAAAATGAGGCGATTTGCTAATATATGGAGGGGACGTCACGAACGACGACATCCGAATGCTCAGCCGGCCCCACAGCCTTCACAATTAATCTCCTACCCCGGAGATTATTATTGGACTAAGCCGGAGTATCAAGCTCGATATGAACGGATGTGTGAGATTCGAATTCATGCCACCAGATTTTCAGATACTGAATTGCTGAGGGAGTATAATTTACTTGCAGATATTCATCTATTATTTTCTCAGATTGGACTCTCTGACTATGTGCATTCTTGGTGGTCAACTTATGAAGTACTAATTATGGAATTTCTCTCATCCCTACAAGTTTTTAATTTAGATGGCAGGAACTATGATCAGCCCCGCATTTCATTCCAACTTTATGGGCGGCCATTTACTCTCACTCTAGGGGAGATTAATAATATCTATGGACTCCCCAATCATGGATCTCTTTCTGTACCTGCTGACTTTGATGTCGAAACTTTTTGGAAACAGATAACAGAAGAAGACCGATTGATTTGGAACACCGCTAAAGATAGCTCAATTCAGAATCCTGTTCTGCGCTATGTCCATCGCATGCTAAGCAACACCATAAGTGGGCGCAGTGATAATGATGGTGCCGTCTCAGAGGGAGAGTTATATATCATCCACAGCATGCTTCACAGAACTCCTGTTAATGTGGGTGCCTTCCTCATTCGTCGATTCCAGCGCCGCACTACTCATCGTGGCGGTAGCATTAATATGGGTGCCCTTCTAACACATATTGCTCAGCACCTACAACTAGACTTGGATGATCTTGAAGTTGTGCCAGGAAACACTCACCTCACTCGTAGGACCATTCAGGCTATGGGTCTCGTGAAGAACAACAACTCAGGGATCAAAGTTTTTATTTTTAAAGGCCACCATCAGGAGGTGCCCTGCTCAGATCGAGATGCTTTCACGCCGATTAATCCAAATAATTGGCTCCTTTTTAGGCAGGTCATAGCTCCAGTAATCCCACCTGCAGGACCATCTACCTCTGTCGGACAGCTACACCAGGATGAACATTTCTCCTTGTTTGATTCTACTGATTATGCGACAGCCCAATCCTACCTTCAACAGACACAAGGATTCCAGGCTGCATCACCGGCAGCTTCCCAATATGCCACATCCGTCCATTCACCTTATATGCCGGTGCCTTCTCCGATTTTATCTTCAGCACAAGAGAGCTCTTCTGATTCTTCGTTCATACCTTCTACTCCTTATGAGGAACGCGACTCGATGGAAGTATCTGCCCCTTTACAAGAACCTGTGCAGAATCGCTATATAGCACCGGAGCCCACTTTTACTTCAGCCCCAGAGCAGACTTACTATCCACCTCCGCCACCTCAGCCTGACTGTGCTTTCATGCAAAACTTATGGGAATCAATGTATGATGAACAACTTCGTCAAGCAGGGGAGTTTCACATTTTTCAAGAAGAGCAACTTCGTCAGTCAGGGCAGTTGCACGCTATTCAGGAAGAGCAACTTAGACAAGCCCAAGAGTTGACCAACATCCGAGCCGGTTTTAGAAATATGGATGATCGTCAGGGTCGCTTCGAATCCATTCAGAATCAGCATGCGCGCATGACGAGGCGCATCCATGAGTATCATATGCGCCAAGGAAATCTCGGCTACCATCCACCATCGCCACCCCGCAGACAGTAAATCCGGTTGTGTCTTTTCCCTTTTCTTTATTTTCGTTTCTTTAATTTTCCTTTTTATTGAGTATGTATCACTTTTCCTTGCTGGCTTAACACTGAGGACAGTGTCTAGTTCAAGCTTAGGGGAGTTTGCATTTCATCCATTGCATGTTTCTTTCTTTTTATTTGCTTATGTTTGCATCTATTTATAAAAAAAATCCAAAAAAATGAAAATTTTGAAAATTTTCTAAAAAATACCATTGCATGCATTTATTTTTTGCTACCATCTTACAAACTCTTGTCTTATTGTTTTAATTATCTTTTAATAAAAGTTCAAAGACATGTTATTAATTGATGAAATTTGAATACTTTTCTTATCACTTGCTACTTCAGTATCAAACTTATAGACTGCCCATGCTAAGTAGAATTATGAATGACTAGACGACAAAATCATATTCATGCCTTTTTTATTAATTTCTTTTAAATCTTGATTAATAGTAGCCTTCTTATTGACCATATCAAGTACTTTTTGAGCTTAAAAAAATTGAAAGTGAATAAAAAAGAAGGGTTAGTTAAACCCCAACAAATAAAAAAAAATATGAATAAAGTTATGTGTAGGAACAAAAGTGTTATTCGGAACCAAGATGTATTCGGGTAATTAGATCCGTAGGTGTTCATGCCTGGCGACTTAAGGGCAACTGCTCTGGGATCCGTCGATCGAAAGCCTGCTACAAGGACCATCTTATGGAATATGGAGAAGCATAGGAGTACTGAATCATGGCTAAGTTCGAACTCTTCATTCAGAACCTTGGTTGTTCGGGCAAGTAAACTCGAGGGGTGCTTTATCATCTGTTGCCCTAAGGCCATCTGGTCTGGGAGTCATCAGTCCAAAGCCCGCTACATGGACTTCCTTGTGCAATCCTGCTTGAAGATTAGAACTTTTAAAATGATTGAAAATAAAAAAAATGTTTTAAGCTCAATTAGTACTTATGTGTTCAATATTAATGCTATTATTTGACAGATAATTTATTTTTTCTACAAGGCTGAATTTGAGATTGTTTAAATTTGTATAGCATTCAGAATCTCTATGAAGCTAAGTGCATGGAAAATGATAAGATGCTGAGTAGTAGGTGTGTAAAAGAATTGTGTGAGAAAATTAATCAGTTGACAATGTGGCGGCTATGATAGAACTTTCTTGAGCCTTGCTTTGAATTTTTGCTTGAGGACAAGCAAGACTTTAAGCTTGGGAGAGTTTGATGCATGCAAAATATAACATATTTTAGATTATTATTTTAATTAATTTTTCTGTAATTTAATCATGGCATGCATCATTTTTAGTCACTTTTAATCGTAATTCCGGATTTATTAATTTTAATTATTAAATCTCTGAATATTTTAATTGTGGATGGATTAATTAAACTTGAATAATTTTTTTGCAGAAAAATTCAAAACACGGCCGAAATTCAAAGAAAATAGTTCCTTACGGCCGAGATTTTCAGGGGGTAATGATATGGAATCTTCGTTGTTACGGCTAAGATTTGAAGGGGTAAAGATAAAAGAATTTTATCTTTTGGGCGTAATGGCATGAAGATGAAGATTTTTGGCCGAGATTCAAAAGGAGTAACAATTAAATGATTTTATCTTTTGGGCGTAACAAGATTAAATTCCTTCCTTACGGCCGAGATTTGGAGGGAGTAAAAGGATTTTTATCTCTTTTTGGCCGAGATTTAAAGGGAGTAAAGATAAAAAGAATTTATCTTTGGGCGTAATGATAAAAGGATTTATCTTTGGCCGAGTTTATCTCATAAATTTTAAAGACAACCGTACGATGTTACGACCGAGATCAAATTGAAGGCCATCCACACCCTATAAATACGTGAAAAATCCATCGTTTCAAGGGTGCTCTGAAGTTCAGGTTTCTTCCATGGCGAGTCGTGAGCTCTGCAGGCTACGACCAAGAGGAGAGAGGTGCGACGGTTGGAGGTTGATCGCGATCTTGATCAAGTCCGAGAGGCTGCCCGACTGTTTGCCAGATTCGAGATCTCTATTTTTGGGTTCGATTATTATTGTTATTTTGTTATTATCTCTCCAGAATTTCTAGGATGAACTCCATGTTTTTAGGATTATTATTTTAGGAGATTGTTAATTGAAGGGAAATGTTTGGATCCTATTTTATTTGCTTTAATCTTTTCTGATCAATTATTAATTGTGCTTAATGCTTTTATATTAGTTAATTAAATTTCTGAATTAGGCTATACCAGTTTGTGGAATGTTTAATTTCAGAATTCATTATAGTAATTATAATTGATTTTATTTGGAATTAATAATTGACATAAATTTGATAACTAGTGTGTGGAGAATCAAGTTTGTGTGGTCTATTAATCTATACCAGTTTGTGGAGTGATTAATAGTCTAGAGAATTCAATTTAATGCATCTTAATTTTAATATGATTTTGGGGGTATCAGTCGTGGAGACTTCAATTCTTATTAAATTAAGACAGTTCTATATGATTAGATTGAGGGATGCCAGTCGTGGAGACCACAAGTTAATCATGTTAGATTACTTTAGGGAGACTCTAATCTATCTTTAAAGATTAAATTTATCTTTTATGGTTCAAATATTTATCCTGATCTATTTTCATCCTAAGGCCTAACTTCAACACCATTATCTTATCTTTATCTTATTTTCTTTATTTTATTTCATAAAACCTCTTTCCAAAATCCATGTTTTTCCTCTCTTCTATTAATTTATAAATCCAGATATTGAATTAATAATATTCCTCGTGGGTTCGACACTCTTACTCCTATTACTATATTACTTGAGCGACTAGTGCACTTGCTAGCAAATTTTATTGTTACAAATTCAACGCATCAATGGGTCCCCGACTTAAATGAATAATAACGACTATTTTTCAAGGAGAAAAATGTGAATGATTTTTTAGACGAAATTTTCACATATAGAAGTCTATAAAAAGAGTGTCAAAGCGCATCCATTCAAACATTCAAGGAAAACTTCAAGTTATCAAAAAAGATCATTCTCTTGAAGTTATTATTCAATTTTCTCTTCTTTCTCTCTTCTCTTCTTGCGAGTATGATATTGTAAAAGAGAGAAACACTTGTTTAAAAAATTGAGTGAGCTCTTGTATAGAAGAGGTTCCATATCTTACCTGCTTATTGGAAGGAGAGGTACATTACCTCTCGAAGTAGAGAAAATGTGGTTTGATGTAAAGGGTTCTTCCTTGCCCCATTTGGAACGAAGAAAGAGTTTAGTAAAATCTCCGACGATCTTGAGGTCAAGAAGTCGGAGCGGGACGTACATCAAAGTTTGCCCGAACCTCGTCAACAAACCATCGCATTCTTTGTGTTTGCATTCCCTCTCCCTCTCCTTCTTATATTATTATGCATATGATATGATTTGATTCACATTGATTTAAAATTTAACAAATCGATTTTAAACTTTCGCAATGTATTTTGTGAAATCATTATTATCAATTTAAACATCAATTCACCCACCTCTTGATGCCTTGGGATCTTACATTATTTTTTAATTAAATAGTGCTCACCGGACAATATTTTTACACCCAATTTGTTAAGTACTTAACTCATGTGAATTATTAGTTCCATCTTTATTTTTCATGTGTGTCCTAATTTCTCACATCGAGATCAAATTAATTAGATAAGAGATAAAAGAATATTCAAAAGTCACATTTATTGATTCATTATTACTTATTACTCCAAAACAAAGTAGATCATGCTTAGTAAGAAACTTTCTCATGATTATGACCCACTACAACAAAAAAGAAAATTATAGACGGTTTTGACCGTCTGTAAATTGACAAAAAATGTCAAAAATTATGATTTTCGATGGGTTTTTCGATGGAACCGATCCGTCAAAAAAATGGTCATCACAAACCAATTTTCGACGGTTGAAAAAAACTCGTCGAAAGTTCCGACGGTTGTAACCATCCTAAAAGTCTGGCGGCCGCAACCGTCGAAACTTTTGGCGGTTGCAAATGTCGAGACTTTCGACGGTCGTCGCAACTGCCGAAACTTTCGACGGTTGAGACCGTCGAAAGTTTCGACGGTTGGCGGTCGCCCCAATCGTCGAAACTTTCGACAATTGTCGCGACCATCGAAACTTTCGACGGTCGCAATCGTCGCAAAGAATTTTTATAATATAAAAAAATTAGCTCGCCGCTAGTGACCGGATCCGGCAGCCAACGGCCCGAACCGGGCGCCAGGCGACCGATCCGGCAGCCAGCGACCCAATCCGGCCGCCTGCGTCTAGATCCGGCTGCCAGGCGGCCAGATCCTACAGCCAAGCGGCTGATTTGGCCGCCCGCAGCCAGATCGGACTGTGAGGCGACCAAACCGGCAGTCAAGCGACTAATTTGGCTGCCCGCGGCCATATCGGACTGTGAGGCGGTCGATCCGATCGTCCAGCGGCTAGATCAGACTGTGAGGTGGCCGATCCGGCCGCCCGACGGCCAGATCGGACAGTGAGGTGGCTGATCCAGCCTCCCCCCACCCCCGCGGCCAAATCGAATTGCGAGGCGACCGATCTGCCCCCACAGCCAGATCCGGCCGCTAGGCGACCGATCTGCCCCCACGGCCAGATCCGGCCGCTAGGCGACCGATTTGGCCACTCGCGGTCAGATTGGACTGCGAGGCGACCAATCCGACCGTCAGAGACTAAGAGAGGGGAGGGAGGGAGGGAGAGGGTCGCCGGTGGGGAGATCCATCCGGGAGGTCGTGTGGCCAGCAAAATAGGAGAGAGAGGAGAGAGAGAAAGAAGTAGAGATAAGAGAGAGGGATAAGGTTATATTAGGGTTTAGCAAATTCGAAACTGGGTCTGGGTCTAAGCGGACTCGGCCCCGATCCGAATTATGTCGGGTAAAAAATTTTTTGACCTAGTACCGGACCCGAACCCGATTAGATCCGATTCTGGGTCAGACCCGATAATCCGAGAATGCGATCGGATTTGCGATCGGGAATCATCGAGAAATGCCATTAGAATCGTGTGCTTGATGCTCCACGATCCGATGTCCGGATCGGCTCACCTGGGGACCGATCTGACGCCGGATCTGGCCACTGGCGCCCGATCCGGCTGCCAGACGTTGGATCTGGCCGCCGGGCGGCCGGATGTGACATCGGGCGGCCGAATCGAGCCCTAGGTGGCCGATCCGATGCTTGGCGGCCGGATCGGCCGCCAGTGGCCCGTATCGGCTGCCATGGACCGGATCCGGCGTCTGGCGGTCGGATCTGCCGCCAGGTGCAGGATCGCGACACTCCTGACGGCCGAGTAGAGAGAGAAAGGGAGTCAGGAGAGGGGAGGTCGGCCGAAGTCGTCTCCGCTGTCGTTGTCGCCGTCGCCGTGAGATAGTGAGAGGGAGAGGGCGAGACGAAGAGAGACGAAGAGAGAAAGTGAGAGGGGAAATGAAGAAAGGGATGTTATATACTAATAACTCGGGTCGGGTATTTAGGTTGTAAACCCGGTCCTGACCTGAAACCCGTCGGGTTTTTATTACTTAGACCCGGTTCCGGCCCGAATGAGATCCGGGCCGGGCTTTTATCCCGGTTTTCCGATCGGTGCAGTTCGGGTCGACCTGGTTGATCCGGACCGTGCTCAACCCTAGGTTATACATACACACACACACACACATATATATATATATATATATATATATGGGAAAGCGGGAGAATGAAGAAAGAATGAGCGGGATTTGATTTTTTAGTTACCGACGGCCATGACCTTCGGTAACTAAAAGACTTCTTTATATTATATTATTTTTTACTTACCGACGATTTGGACCCTCGAAATTATCAACTGTTTGAAGGAAACTATATTAATAAAAGACTCATTATAATATTATTATTTTTAACTTACCGATGATTTGATCATAAAAAATATCGACGGTCTGAACTATCGGTATTTTTATTAATAAAAACTCATTAAAATATTATTATTTTTACTTACCGACAATTTGGACCATCGAAAATATCGACGGTCAGAACTATCGTTAATTATATTAATAAAATACTTCTTATATTATATTATTTTCTATTTACCGATGGTTAGGATCGTCGAAACTTTCGACGGGTAGATATCCGTCGAAACTTTCGACATTTCTGATCGTCAAAAAATAAAATAATAATATAACATATTACATAATTTATTATTCTTATTTTCGACGGTTATGACCGTTGAAAATATCGACGGATACCTATCCGTCGCAAATTGCGATGAATTTCTATCCGTCCGAAATAGCTCGTCGAAAAATTCTAATTTTCTTATAGTGACCATTGTTCTTTTCTATAGTTACATCATACTTTGTAAAATCTAATTTCAAAAACTTTCTTGAGAAAAACATGAACAAAGACAAAATTTTTATGGATTTAATGTGTATATAGCACGTGCACTACAAGAAAATTACCATTTTCCGATGAACAATTTTTGACGGATAGAAATCCGTCGCAATTTGCGATGGATTTTGCGACGGATCTTCCGATGGCTACGACCAGCGAAAATGAAAATAATAAATTATGTAATTTGTTATATTATTATTTTATTTTTCAACGATTAGGAACGTCGATTTTCGATGGATATCCATCCGTCGTAATTTCTGATGGATTTTCCGACGGTTACGATCATCGAAAATGAAAAAATAAATTATATAATTTGTTATATTATTATTTAATTTTTTGACGATTAGGAACATCGATATTTCTGACGGATATTCATCTGTCGCAATTTCTGACGGTTACGACCGTCAGAAATGAAAAATATTAAATTATATAATTTGTTATATTATTATTTAATTTTTTGACGATTAGGAACGTCGATATTTTCGACGAATATCCATCCGTCGCAAAATCCGCCACAATTTTCGACGGTCGGAACTGTCGGTAAATGTATAATAATATCATATGAAGAGTATTTTATTAATATAATTAGCGACGGTCCAAACCATTGTAATTATCGACGGTTCCGACCATCGGTAATAATTACCGATTATTCAAACTGTCGATAAAATAAAAAATAAATATTATATATAACTAAATATTTTTTTTACAATCACAACCGTCGGTAATTTTAAAAACAATTAATATTTACTTTTCTGATGGCCAGAGCCGTCGATAATTAAAATTTTGTTATCCCGCTTTTTTTTCGTTTTCCAGCTTTCTCTCATCTTCCCACCTATATATATACAATACCCCAATTTTCTTTCCTCCTCTCATCTCTCTCCCTCCTCTCCTCTCTCTCTCCCTCTCCCTCTCCCTCTCCCTCTCCTGGTCGGCGAGCCTCTAGTCGGACGTCAAGCGTCGACCGTCGGCGATCCTCTCCCGCCGGTCTCTCTCTCTCTTCGTCGGCGTCTCTCTCTCTTTCTCTTTCTCTTCGGCCGTAGGCATTCGGATCTGGCCCCCAGCGGCTGGATCTGCCCGCGGGCATTCGAATCCGACCCCCAGCGGTCGGATCCTGCCCGGGGCGGCCGGATTTGGCCGCGGCCAGATTTGGCCGCGGCCAGATTTGGCCGTGGGTGGCCCGATTTGGCCGCGGCCCGATCCGATCGCTAATTTTTTTTATTTTATCGTTGGCGGCCGGATCGGACCCCAGCGGCTGGATCCGACTGTGGCCGTTCGAATCTGGCTGCGGGCGTTCGGATCCGGCCCCAGCGGCCGGATCCTGCCAGGGGCGGCCGGATCTGGCCGCAGCCCGATTTGGCCATGGGCGGCCGGATTTGGCCGCGGCCCGATCTCGCCGCTAAATTTTTTTTATTTTTAAAAAATTCTTTGCAAAGATTGCGATCACCGTAAGATCGACGGTTGTGACGATCGTCAAAAGTTTCGGCAGTTGCGACCGTCGAAAACTTTTGACGGTTGGAACCATCGAGACTTTTCCGACGGTTAGAATCGTCGACCAGGATTTTTCTAACGGTTAGAATCGTCGATATTTTCGACGAATTTTTTCGACCGTCACAAATTGATTTGCGACGATCATTTTTCCAATGGATCAATTCCGTATGAAAAACCGTCGGCCGACAGTTTTTTGGCTGATTACCGACGGTTTTGTATTTTTTTTTGTAGTGATGATGGAGGTCATGATACTATCATCGGGTAAATAATATGAATGGTCCCCCAACTTTAAGTCGATTTCCAACTGGTCTTCCAACTTTAATTTGTAACTAGAACGTCATCCATCTTTCATTTTCTTGCACGCTTAGTCCTCCTAACCGGTGATAGTCAGTTTTCCGGTTGTCTTGCTTACGTGACGGATTTTCTCTCTCATCCACATCGGTTTAAGTCCGCCATGTCATCATAAAAATTTAAAAAAATAATAAAAAAGGATGAAGTTGTCCATTTCATTAAAACAATTAAAAAATAAAAAAGTCAGCTGCGAGAGAGAGAGGGGGGGGGGGGGGGGGGGGCGACCGCCCCCCTCCGGCCGAGCTTGCCGGACTGGAGGGTGGGCGGTCGCCCCCTCCGGTCGAGCTCGTCGGACCGGAGGGGGGCGGTCGCCCCACTCCTCTCTCTCCAGCATGGTGAAAGAGAGAGAGGGGCCCCTCTCTCTCTTTCGCCGTGCTGGAGAGAGGAGGGGGGTCGCCCCCCTCCCTCTTTCTTTCTAGCCGTGCTGGAGAGAGGAGGGGGGTCGCCCCCCTCCCTCTTTCTTTCTCGCCGTGCTGGAGAGAGGAGGGGTGATCGCCCCCTCCCTCTCTCTCCCGCGCGCGCGGGAGAGAGAGCTCGTCGGAGTCTCCGGTGAGCTCGACCGGAGGGGGGCGGTCGCCCCCCATCCTCTCTCTCCCGCAGCTGACTTTTTTTATTTTTTAAATTTTTTAATGATGTGGACAATTTCATCTTTTTTTATTTTTATGATGATGTGGCAGACTTAAACTGACGTGGATGAGAGAGAAAATCCGTCACGTAAGCAAGGCGACCGAAAAACTGACTATCATCAGTCAAGAGGATTAAGCGTGCAAAAAAATAAAAGATGAAGAACGTTCTGATTACAAATTGAAGTTGGGAGACAAATTGAAAATTGACTTAATGTTGGAGAACATTCATGTAATTTACCCTATTATCATCCTAATTCAATTTATAAGTGTGAACATCTTCAACATTCAAACAGGTTTCATTTTTCATGAAAAAATCTTTATTAACCTTTCTTGAGTTTGTTACAACGTGATTGAGTCATAGACTCATAGCATATTCGATCTATCATCCTTCAGCATATATATTTCCTAGTGTCGTAGTATTCCATTTGACTAGTACAAGAAATTTAGTCTTATTAGAGCATTCATTTTTTATGATTCCTATTTTGATTGTACTTTTTTTTCTATATGACAGTTGGTTTTAAAACAAACTATCATTATGAACTAAGTTACTAAACTTCTTAATTGATGCTCCGTATGGATCATTATGAAGCATATTGCTTTATTATCATTACCTCACGAGTGTCCTTTACAAATTTTTGTAACTTTTTAAAAAGTTTAGAATAAGAAGTTTCAATTATTGTCTGAAAGTTATCATGCATCATATTCATACTTTGAATATCATAATTCATGTCATTTAAATATTTTCATCTTGTCATCTTAGATGCTATCATTTTTTTAAAATGTTTTGTAACCAATTATGATATAATGTCAAAGAAAAAAAATATAAAAATTCCTGATAATATTTTAATTGAAACAAAAATAATAATTTATCAACTATATATATATATATATTAAAATTGAATAGTATTATTTTTTATAGAAAATTCTATCGTTAGAGATTATTTAAACATCAATTTATAAATTCAAATCCAAATTCTAAATGCGTAATATCTCAAATTTTAAAAATTAATTCGAATATGAATATTAAAATTTCAAATTTAGAATTTCATATCTCTGTATACTTATTATGAATGTATATACATTAATTTTCAAAATCATCCATAACATTTCAGAAAAATAATATCACGTTTTGTTTATTCACCTTTTATGAAAAAGCTTAAAAATAAGAATGCCTTCGATAACAGTTAAAAGAGGGTTATAGTAATAATAAAAGAAAGGCACCTAGTTATGTGCGCCCCAAAATTCATTATCTACTAGGTAAAGAAACTAAGATTAAATATTTAAATGATTATAATAATATTTTCTAACACCAAAAGATCGACTCAAATTAGATCAACAGAAAATAGTTTCAAAAGTAACGTACCCAACAGCAAATGTAATGATATATACAAACTGTAATCCAAATATAAAATTTGTTCTTTTAATAAAATATCCTTTAGAAAATTTTACAAAAATGTATAATTTATGTAAAAAAATTAAATTTAGCAATTCACTATTCAGAGAATGAGCATACTCTTTTGTACTATATTTCTTGCTGACAATCTGAAATTAATAATATAAATATAATGCGATAGTACGGACAGTATTTTTTTATGTTTCTTCTTTTATTACTTCTGTGAAAATTATCATATTTTTTGTTACACAATAATATAAGAATAGTTATATCGTTAGAAAATATGTCTACATTATAGAAAATCAAATAAGACAATAATAATTGTGACATTCTGGAGTTTAATGTATTTGTGGTGTTTTCAAAACAAATTAGATAAAAATGTTAGACAATAAAATGATTAAACTAAATTAAATAAAAAGTTAGATGATTTTAAAAATAAATGGAATGGTGGAGTAATGTAGCCTCAAATATAAAACTGGCGTTAACTTATTCCGGCACCATTGAACTAATAATTCACACCTGCCCATGGGACCTTCTTTTCACATAGTTAAGAAGTGAATAATTTTAAGGAGGCCTTCAATGGATTTAGATTAACATTAATGCTTTTGTTATCGAATAGTATTTCAATTAATAAAATAATAATTCAATTGATAAATAGTAATTAATTATTAGTAGATAGCAGAAGTGGTCTCATTATCATTTAACAAAAAAGGTTCAATAAGTATAGCCGTAGAACTAATTGAACAATACAAAATGATATCAAATGGAAATAGAGTAAAAATGTAATTTGCAATTTTATATTATAACGAAATAAAAAAATTATTGTTATTGTTAAATAGCAGTAATTTAATTCAGTAAAATAATTAATCACGAAAAAGAAATTTTCAGTATGATAAAAATAAGAAAAAAATTATTTATATTCATACTGATAATCAAAAGTGAAACTGAACATGATATTAAGAAAGTAGCCAATTCTAAAAAGAAATAGAAAGAAAAAAAAGTATACTTTCGTCACAATTTTTTTTTTCACTAGGGCGTCCTTTCCTTAACCAAAATCGTTTTGAGACCAATTTGACCCAAATAATCTTGGCCTGGTTTGGCAACAGGATTAATGTAGGAATATAAATGCTGTTATTGTTTTTCAACTAAAGAACGTTAAAATAAGAATAATGGGGAAGACAGGATTTTAACTTATAGACTGCTTTGGAAATTTTAAAAAAAAGTAGAAATATTGAGTTCTTGACAAGTTTCCTTTTGTGCTGACTTATGACTTGAAACAATTGCATGATCAAATTTCGAAAGGATTAAATTAATAAATAGCTCCTTCATAAATGATAAATGAAGTGTTCTCAAATTCAATTTTTCATGTTTCCAATTTATTTTTCCGTGTACTTAAAAGGCAGCCTCGAATAGCACTCGCTTACAGAGTCGCAGGTTCTGTTGCCCCTCTCAATCATGAACGCCATGTGCATGCGCAGCCCCTCAAACGGCATGACCCCATTCCTCTCTCCCACCGCCATTTCTCCTATAAATAAATAAATAAATTTTACACTATATATTTCAAAACAGAAATCTTCAAAAAAAATTGACATTTATTTTCTAGAAGTAAAAAGTGGCACTACACTTTGCACTCATAAATATATATATCTCCGCCACCTCTCTCCTCTCTCCCCTCTGCAATGGCGTATTTTAGCTTTAACCGCTGCATCCCTCTCCGCTTCCTTCTCCCCCTCCTCCTCCACCTCCTCCTCCTCCTCCTGACAGAGTCGACGCAGATGGTCTCCGCTGAGAGGATCGTCGTCGGGAACAAACGAATTTGGAAACAGGGCGATAACTATACCGCATGGGCCGAAAGCCGCCGCTTCCACGTCGGAGATTGGCTTGGTCATCGACCTTTTTCTACTCTCCTTTTTTTTTCTCTCCTTTCCGCAGACGATCAGATCGACTTGAGCGAATCGACAAATATTTTGTGTGCTGTTTCTTCTTTCTCTGCTCATCGTTTATCGTTTACCCCGGCGCGCAGTGTTTTACTGGGAGGAAGGGATGTACGACGTGTTGGAGGTGAACGCGACGGACTACGAGAATTGCTTCGCCGGGAACCCCCTGTGGAACCATAGCCGCGGCAACAGAGTGGCCTACAACCTCTCCGAGTCCAGGCAGTACTACTTCATCTGCGGCAGGGGATACTGTTGGAACGGCATGAAGATGTCGCTCTTCGCCGAACCCGAGCTCCCCCCGCAGATCCTGGCGCCTCCGCCGTCCGGCGCCGGACCATCGTTGGTCGCGACGTGGGCCGCCGACGCCCTCCCGCGCGGCATGCTGCTGGCCGCTTTGACGTTGCTGCTGCTGGGCCTTTCCTAACCTGCGTTCGTTCTCTCTTTAATGGTAGGCATCACTTGATGATGTTGGTGGGGTTAACGATTAATCAACAGTTAATGTTCTTTGTGGAAACGAAACTTTCATACTTTGACATGGCTTGTATGATCAAGTTACTGAAAAATTATTCTATTTTCCTTACAAATTTGAGTTCCAAAAATTGTTTTTTTATGTCAACTCTTGATATGAATTCTAATATAATATATGTAGTTGAAAAACCGATAACTCTGATCCTTTCTTTTCAATTTAGTGTCATTTGTTCAGGACTATTGAAGCAGTGACGAACCAACTCAGAAAAATAATGTTGGAGCAGAAGGAAGAATGGTGAGATAGGTCATTTCTTGTGACAGGAAAAGAACAGTTGCAAAAGCGTTTCTAAACGTACCCGAAAAAATGGTGTTCCTTTAAGAGCTTTTTCCACTTGGTGTTGCATCGCCAATGAGAGTGCAAAAAAAAAAAAAATGTGATGTTTGATCAGTTCAAAGCGCACATAGCTTTTATCGAAAAAGGAAATGGCCATTTGTGCTTATGAAAAATAGGGGAGGGATTAATTAATGTCTGAGTTGTCTTTAGTTGAGTTATGCATTTAATGTTGTGGAGTTGCAGAAAACTTTTTTCTTTTGGAAAGTAATTACAATGAATCCAAAAACTGCTACAATTTGTTATTGCATGTATATAATTTTGCTTTCAAGAAAAAGAAAGAAAAATGATGTAACATCATTAAGACCTATTCCATCACCATCACAATATAATTAATGAAAAATGTGACATCATATTAAAAAGATGAACTTAATAATACATGAAATTTCCACTTTTCCACCACCATTTTCATTTTCTTTCTTCACGTGTTTACTTTTTCATGTCTTGGAGAGTAAATTTTATTCGTTAAAGCATATATTTATGTATTTAAAAACAAATAATGAATGATCGTTTGATTATTAATTTAATTTATCAATCAATATATATGTCATACAAATGCTTTTAAATAATTAATTTCGAGTTGGAAGAAAAGTATAGTTAACTAATTAAATTATGTTATTCCTAACTAATGAAAAGGAGTCGTATTCGTTACTATATATTATGATATTTTCCATAAATGTATCTCTATACAATAGAATAGATATTGATATTGATATTTATATTTCAAAAGGTGCTCCAAACCCCACCAACGGTCAAGCTCGGATCCAATTAGACCCGACGAACACATAATTTTTTTATTTTTTATTATATGGTTAAATATTTAATCATCTATATTATACATATACTTAATCATATATCCTAAAATTTATGATTATTTAATATATAAATTTTTTATTATATATCTAATAATCATAATATCATATGTTATAATAATTTGTATTATGTTTGTTATTTTTAATTAGTCAAAATTTTAGGATAAGAATTATGTGACCTATTTTTATTTTTAAAAAATGAATTTTTATCTTTCTAATTAAAAAAATAAAAAAAGAGTAATCGAAACTGAGTCGAGTCATCTAAAGTGCCCGTTGGCACGACCCGAACCGACATGATTTCAGACCGTGCCAATCCGACACAATATGAGACACAATCAAACCCCAATTAATCGCCTTGGGCACGATCCGACGCTCGACCTCTGCACCATATTCACCAATTAAATTTAGCTTTAGGCTTTTAAGGCAAAATCAACGCGCAAAAATTAACCAAAAGTTGTTAAATATTATTCAATTAATTAAGAAGATTTTGTCAAGTCATTAATTCAGTGTTCCGTGTGCAAAATAATAAATATAATCAAATTGATAGGTTCCGAGAATCGAATTCCGAGCTACTATATTCATCCTCCACTAGGCAATTATAATTATGCCAGAAATTATAATTATTATTGCACATATTCAATATTTTGAAATACTACCCTTAATTCGTCATAACGCGTGTACTCCATTTGACAAATCCTTAATTAGTCACGTTGATTCTTTTTCTTGAGTCCGAAATGTGTTTCTTTCGCCTTTTATCTTGAAGTGGCAGCAGTTGGATTCCAAGTTAATAAGAAAACATTTATTACTACTACTCAAAATGATTATATATATGTATACATATATATATATATATATGCCTTTAATAGTAATTTGTGGACTATCAAAGTCCGTTGAAAATGTAAACTTTTGTTTTGTCTCGAATTAATTACACTCTCCAATATTATCATTTTTTTATCGTCTGTGTATTCTTTTTTTTCTTCTAAAATTTAATTTAATTCTAAATTGTTTATGCTTCCGGCAGTAATGGATTTTGATTAACTGATAGTGGACCATTGAGTCCGACTCAGTTGCCTACTCCGCGTCCGCCTCCGGCACACCACCTTCGCCACTCGTGTCGGCGGAGCCTCCGTTGTCCGCCGGGCAACGCCTTGGCCGCCCACAGCGACGCCCTGGCGAGCCTCTTCGTTAACTCGTCGCCCACGCCGCCCGAGCCTCCGCTGCCTACGATTGCGCCTCCTCATCACGTAACTTCGTCGTTCGGCTGCCCTAATCCTCCTCCGCACATTGCGGCCGAAACTGCCACCGCCTCCCTCTCTTTTTCCTCCCTTGGGAGATCATCCCTTCGTTTTTGAGGTAACTCGTCGCAACTCTAATCCGCTCTCTCTCGTTCACATTAGTTTTTGGCAGAAACTTTTGTCTTCTTGAATTGTGATGTGTGTGTTCTATATAAAATGTTATGCTGATTTCTTTTGCAAGTTGTGCTCCTCTATTTGTTCATGGAGATATTAATGTATCTTATCATATGATGACCTTTGTGTCTGGATCATTGTTACCAGTTAGGTTGTTGTTTCTTTTCTCAGGATTTTTTCGTGTCAGGATTTAGATGCAGGCAGATAAAGACCCTCTGTAAGAAAATGCAGATATCAAAGGTGGATCCATCCTATGAACCTAAAAGCTTTTATGAAGAAAATGATTAGATTTGCCACTAATGTAGTCGACAACCAGTAATGTGTTAGAATTGATGCCCGAAATTGGAACGCAAATGGTGATTAATAAGGCTGTGCTTTGAAGAAGAGCAAAAAACATCTTTCTATGATGTTCAAACTTTTTTTAAAGGGATGATATTCAAAACTTCTCACGAGCTTAGTTTTAGACTTTCTTATACAGGCAAATTATCCTCAAACCTGACTTGCCAATCAAATATCGCCCCTACTTGCAAATGCAATTTCTAGAAGTCATGTTGAATTATTATGGAGGCTCAATAGTATTCATACGCTCGAATGAACTCTCCTCGTAATAAGAATGTACATAGCCCTATTACGGTCTGGTCCGGTATGGAATGAACTTATAATCAGATGATTGAGTCGATTCCATGATTATAAGTTCATAACTCCAGCTTTCCCGTTTTGGGCATAACAGATCTACTAATTCTTTTATTCCAGTTAATAAACTAAGAAATAGACCTCAAAGCTAAAAGAGGGTTTCCTGAGCAATTGCAAGAATTGGGTTCATTGATATAAGAGTTTGACAAATTTGTCCACATACGTATAGTGGTCTCCATTCTTTTTAAGTTAGGTTTACTTTCCAAGTTACAATGTAAATACCAACTGTGATAATGTGAATTCAAGATATAACAAACTTATTTTGTTTCAAATTTTGAGATTTAAGGGACATACATTCTTTTTCAGATAAGGAAGAGCCTTTGGTGATCCTCATTATTCACAATTTGAATGAAAATTGAAAGAGTGTTCTCCACCGAATTAGCTATAATTATCTCATTTTTTATAACTATTATTTCCTTTCGTATATCAAGAGATCTCTGTTACTTTTTAATTATCTGATGCACTTTTGAAGTAAATTTCCTCTCTCACAACAACAAAAAAACCTTATCCCACTAGGTGGGTCGGCTACATGGATCATACGACGCCATTCCGCTCTAAATTTCCTCTCTCACATAAAGGAGAAATTAAAATAAAAAGTCATTTAAAGCGCCCTTCCCACTGATGTGGCCCCATTTCATGCCCCCTTCCCCCTCTTTCCCTCCTCCCTCGCTCTTCTTCCTCTGTGCTTGCTCTACATTCTTCACTATTTCCCCTCTTCATCAAAATCCTTCCCTAGGAACCAAGTAGAGTGAGCTCATTCATCTTTCTCCCTCCTCTTGGGCACTGGAAAATGTGGAAGGATGCAATTTTGGTGGATTTTGGGTGGCCTTCATCTGTGAAATCGATTAAAAAGGTGAGTTTTTTGCGTGATTTCAATATTCAAGTGCTGTCTTTTCTTTCATGATAAAGATCCAATAATTGTCTTGTGCATTGGTTTCTGCTGCTATTTTTTATTTGTGCATTTTTTATTTGGGTGACTATTTGGCAGGTTCTTTAAGATACTTATTTGTGCAGAAGTCCATATAAGGACGTGGTAGATTAAAATCTTATATACGAACTAATAATGCTTACATAAGGGATGCCTATTTCTAAACCCCTTCCTTTTTTTTTGGATCACTGGATACATCTTCTATTAGCACCCATGTTGACTTGGGTACACTATATTGATATCACGAGCAACTTATTTTATGACTTTTCATGTACTCAAGATAGGTCAATGTACATCTTGTGGCTAATAATATATGTCTATGAACAAGAACATCTCTTGACTGAAGTTCATCAATTTGATGCAATAGATAAAGAAAATATGGATTTCTCTTATTCTATCAGTTAAACAGAAGTACTTAGGGCATTTACCGTGGGGATGAAATGTTGTATGCTTATTAAATTGTTACTAAATGGTTCATTTCCTCTTAGTTCTTGGGCTACGAAATCACTTCCTTTGTGTCACTGCCTAAAACCTGCAGTAGTTACCATTCACATGGGCTCCATTCAGTTGGCATATGTCAAGCTTCTCGCCACCGATTTTCTATCTCTTACTATTTATCCTCGGTCCATGCCTCCCATCTTCACTCGTCATGGAAAGTCTATAAAACGCATTGAGACAGTCGGTGTAGTTGTCTCCTTAGAGCGCAAGGGCAAGTTTCTCAAGTTCCTGATCGATGATGGCACTGGTTGCATCCCATGCATCCTCTGGCTCAATCAGCACTTGATTAGGCCTTCAAACATGCAAGCTGACTTTGATTTGGAGGCTGAATTTGCACTCAAAGAGGCAAACATGGTCCAGTTGGGGAAGTTGGTTAGGGTAAGGGGGAGGATCACTATGTACAGAAGCCTCCTGCAGATCACAGTGAGAGACGTGGTATTGGAGCAAGACCCAAATATAGAGGCGCTGCACTGGTTGGACTGCATTCGATTGGCCAAGAACTGCTATGACCTGCCTAGATGAATAAGATTTTCTGGCTACCTTGAATCCAAAATGAGATGCCAAATGCATGCATCTCATTCTAATAAAAGAATGCTTTTATATATATCTCTATTTGGACTTCTTTAGTATATGTTTTTTTTTCTGAAAAGCCAATAGATGATTATCAGTTGTAACTTGAAGGAAAGTAATATTCCTTGTCTGGTTAGAAAAAAAGGTCAGTCCATCCACTGGCTCAGCAGATTTTTCGCCAGAATTACAATGCTTTCAATATAGAATGCCATGTGTTGTTAAGGTTCTCCTAAAAAAAAATGTGTTGTTAAGGTCATCAATTTCTAAAATATTTTTTTCAATGTGATAGTATTATAAAATTTTGAATAATCTTTCTCCATGTTTACTTATTAGTTAGTAAATGAATTGGCATCCTTCTAATCTCACATTGCTTAGAATGGTTTTTGACCTCAAGGTGCGAGACAAGAGTAATTGATTTCAAACATATTGACGTAGATCTTTTTCCAACTTCCATGGTCGAATAGCATGAAGTTTGTTCCTGATAAGTCATGACCTCTCGTTACTAGCAATCACATACTCATCTCTATGGGAGAATGCATATCTATCAGTGCCTTAACGAAGCCCTGTTTTTGACATTTTTTTATTGACAAAAGAAATGATGAATACTAAGCTCGGGTAATCCTCACGTTTGTAATGAAGATTTAAAACCATAAATGTACAGTGTGCATGAAAGTGTCTTTGAGATTTGAGTAATACAGATTTTTATCTAGGGAAAAAATCAGATAAAGCATGAAAATTATATTGTTTAACTACTAGCCTCGTTAAGTAAGGTATATTTCCATGTCTAAAAATAAGCATAAATTGTATTGTTTGACTAATCACTCCTGAGATTAATGTAATTAGGTCAATACGACATGCAATAAAAGTATTTGTTTATTACGCCTAATTAGGATCGAATTGCCTTTACGAGGAATTCATGATATTAGGGATGAACAAGAGTATATTGCGTATTGCTCTCTCCTATTATCAATCAATTCTCTATAATGTCTCACCGGAAAAAAAAAATCAATTCTCTTCGATGGATTCAAAATCCTAGAACCACCTCTTGTACTGAATAGTTTTTAAGTTTGTGCATAATTATATCGAATTTGACCTCTATTTTACCGCTGAGATAACATTTAGATAACAACAAGGTCATAATAAACTTAGTATTTGAATCCGCTTTTTGTAAGATCTTTTTATTACTACACAAGACCTCACGCACTTACTAATATTCTTATCACGTGCTTCATTGATAAAAAAAGTAACTGTGAATAATTACACACAAACCATACGCTGCTATTGCTTTTAGGTCCGTTTGACTAAACTTATAAGTAATATCCGTATTTGATAACTTTAAAAATGACTGATATGATCAAATTTATTTATAAGTCAGAAAAAAAGTAAGAGAGAACAAATAAGTTAATTAGTTATATCATAACTAACTAATATTGTTGATAAATAATTTTATTCAAACGCATAATTATTTATTTTTAAAAATAAATTTCAACAAATAAAATATTTATTAATACTTCATCTGATCACTAAGGTCCTGTTTGGATACGTTGGAAAAGTAAAGTAATAAAGTTAAACCATAGAATTTTTTCCCATCTCCGTAAAACTTACAAAACAGCGTTTGGATGCATTTTTTTTTAGGTTTAAAACTATAGTATAGAGTTAAAACCATGGTAAAAAAATTATGAGGTCCAACCTACGTATTTTTTCTCTTTGGACAGCACCTCATGACATTAGACAGGTTTGCAAACAATTCTTTATTTTTTTTATTTTTTCTACCATTACGTTGTGTAGCCAAACACCACTCATCAAATATATTTATAAACTATGGTATCACACTTTTTAACAACCAACATACCATAAGATTTTTTTTTCTTTGGGGTAAAATACTTTTTATCCGAACAGGCCCTAAGTCTATGCAATTGAGCGCAAGGAAACGGACCATGCTTCGTGAGAACAAGCAAGCCACAAGAGAATATTTGATTTGCAGTAAGCACATAATACACGGGAGAATGAAATAGATAATTAGTAGAATCCCATGTTAATTTCCTGACTTCATTAAGACTCTTATTATTAAGTTTACAGTATTTTGATTGGAATAAAAATAGTTAACAAAGAATTAATAAACATTTTGGTCAATATATTTTGTATATCGTGAGATTAGATGTTCATTCCCTTTTCCTCCTCTAAACTATATCACCTTTTCTTTTATCTCCTAAACTTTAATATTATCCATTTACCTTCTAAAACTTTTCAAAGACTTCCACTTTCCCTCAAATGTCTAGAATATATTTGTTTTAAGCCATACATTTATATTTCATGTATTTTTACCAAAAAATTTAAAAAAAAGAAGTCAAAGAGGCTGAGGAGAAATGAGGTGAGGGTGCATGGGTCTCATTTGCTTTTTTTAGTTTTTTTTCATAAGTTAAATATATTAAACTTCATAAGGTAAATAAATAATTTCTTAGTGTTTGGTTTAAGTGAAAATGTTCGGAAGGTTGGAGAGAAGTGGGTAATATTAAAAATTTAGTGGATAAACGAAAATATATGGTATATCCTAGTTCTTGAATCTTAATTGTACTCCTTTTTTAAATTGGGCCATCATTATTTATACTCCTTTTTTTATTCTTGTATACTACTCGGGTAGGAATTCCCAGCCGGCAGAACTATATCTCTTATATAAGATAATAAGATCCTAGTGATTCATCTTTAGATCTTTCTATTTTCCAATATATTATGTTTTTTGAATCCCATAGAATTATATAAAAAGCATCACACACGAGGACGTACGTAGTAACTGCGATCGAGTGCATCCTCACTCGAGGTGGTCGTGCGGTCGGATCGACATGAACATGGCCGCGTACATTCTGAGCTGGCGTTCGCTGTCGCTGGCTTCTATCGGCATGACCGACGCGGCGCCCCTCGTCCTCGCTTTGTATCGGCGCCACGCGAGCTGTATGTTGACGGCCGCCCACATCCGCCAGTTGGACGAGTAAAACCGGGCCGTCCGCTTGAGCCTTTCATTGGCGAACTTGTACCTGAAGTGCGCGGTGATGTACCGGAGGTCCGGCGCGTCGAGCGCGAAGGCCTCCGTCGGGTCAATGCACTCGAACGTCGCCGACGACGACGGCAGGCGTTCCATGAACGGCCGTCGCAGACACCAAGACAGGAGCTCGTCCCCGAAGAAGCTACCGGGGTTCAGAGTGCAGGAGGTGACCATGCCCTTCTTGAGGCACTGGCTGCTCTTCAGGAGGCCTCTGACGATAAATACCATCCGTTGCACTGGGTCGCCTTCTCGGATCACCTGCCCAACCAAAATGTTTAACACAGTTCGCTAATCTGAACACTAATTCATTAATCAATGAACTATTCTTCTGCATTATATATCTGAATCATGAACCATTCTGCTGCATTATTTAAGGATGTTATGCATGAATTATTTTCACATATGTGCATGCGGTGTTGCACCTTTTCTCCCTTTGAGAAGACAAGGGGTTTTACTCTATCACATATGTTGTCGAGGATAAGATTATCCAAGTTCTGGAACAGCGGGACCTGTGCAAGAAAAGAAAAACATACATGAGCAGCAGTAGCAGGTCAGAACATTCCATCAGTGGAGTGACCATTCACCAACTGATGTACAGAAATGAGAAATATACTACACATTTAAATAACATATTGCTTGAAGCTTGAATATCTTAAAATCAGATGTCTTTGAGATTTTACCTGTTTAATGAGATCGTAACAGAGATAGCGTTTGATATCTCGTCGTAGTCCTTCTGGCAAATCTTTGATCATCTCCATTTCTTCCTCCCCTCTCATTGCAGCCCACCTTTGGCGTTCGTACTGTCGGACTCTCTGTCTTAGGCGCGAAGGCAATTGTCTGCGCTTCATCCACCATTCCATATCCCTGTACCTCAGTTGCATCTTCCTCTTTCTTGCCATAACAGCATGCAGGAACACCTATTCACAGAGGGTTCAATGTTATTATAGGCATTGAAGTTAAGGTGTATTGAGGCTGAAACAGAGTGCAATAAGGGTGCTATCAAAGACATGTTTTTCGTCGCTCATTACCTGGATGTTACCGATGAGCAACGTGAAGAGCATTAGTCCGCTTAATGTTATGATTATACTGAAAACGACTTCCAACCAGTGACTTGTTGGTTCAAGATCATTGCCGAAAGTGCTGAAAACAGAGTGTAATTGCAGAATTAAGAGGATGCTGCATGAATGCAAATTCCAATTGAAACAACATGTTCTCTGCTATGACACCATACAGCATGATTCGATTAAAGTAGCATTTCCAGTAATGGCATGCTATTTTCTGTCCTAGAAATTTTGTTAGTCTTCAATGGTGTAAAATAAAGATTCTGTATTTATTTTAAACAACTTATACCTGAGAGTCATAAGGCCCCAAAATATAGGATAAAGAATCTTGACAGAGAGTGAATTGCTTGAAACCACAGGGAGAGCCCACTCGTATATTCCATACCGAAATGGCCCGTTGCCATTTAAACATACTGGAATATTTTGCATCCCTACAGACATAGTCAAGTTACTCTCGCAGGCTAAATCATCCATTCCAGACGGCAGTGGCAGGTGATAACAGAGTTCCTTGGAACAGGCTAATGATATGAGATTGCAGTTGTTATTCTTTTCGCATTGATGTTGAAGACAGGCAGCAACTCTCTGAATTGCCAGAACATACCAACAACCACCAGCTACCTGAATGCCAGTTGTCGTCAATAATTGGTAAGAGCTTGTAACTTGTAGGAACTAGTCTGCGCTACTTTGCATGTGTTATTCAATAGGGGAAGAAAACAATTACTGATTTGGAACTTGTGATTGCTGTATTCACGTCACTGTGAGTTTGAGGATAACAGGCGATTGGGCTCTGTTAATGTTTGATTAATCTACTTTACAAGTTCTTTGATTGCTTTATTAGCCATAATGCCAAGAACCATTAACAACTATAGTACTTCCCAGGTAATTTTTATAATTGTGCCAATGCAGAAATAATGTATATGCTGACAGATGCTGTGGTATACCTTAAAGATAATAAAAAAAAATCATAAAAATTTCTTTAAAATGCACATACTCGGATGATAATAGATACTTACATGAGAGGCAATGAAATAAGCAATAAGATTGAGGCCAAAACCCCACCAGATAGTTCCAAAAATGTAGCCAGTGACCTTTTGCATCCTTCTCATCAGACAGATGCTGTGGTATACCTTAGGGAGAAACTGAAACAAGAATATGAGCAGTAGAATTGTCATTATAAGTTTTATCTTTTCTTCCTCGATCAGTTTTGGCACGAGCAGCCAAAAGACAACCTGCATCATGTTTAACAAGAGAACAGAAATAGTAGCTCAGCAAGTCGTCCAAATCTAAGAAATAAAATTAATTAAGTTTTACTATCATTGTGCTTTGTGCTACAATTCAAAGATGCATCTCCTCAAAAAAAAAAAAAAAATTCAAAGATGCACACAACAGAGACAACCATCCATAAGGCGAGGCGGCGTAATAAAAATCGTAAACCAGACACAAGTATTGGATTTCTTGTGTACAGAAGAAAATTACTGCATCGCAGCAGTAAACTAAGTTTACTACATTGGTAATCAGTAAGCCGGAGATAGAAACTACAACAAAGTCAGGTCGATGCTCTTTTTCATTGCACTCGGTACCTCCTTCCAAATAGAGGTGTAAATTGCAGGTTTCATGAAACACATGGCACATCATGCACAATTTGGATTTATGGTACTAATAGGAGGATCCAATTTTATATCCTGCACCACTTCACATGGTTCTTTGGCATATCAAACGGACCATCTGCACTTTTTTGAATTTTAAATTGAGATAAATACACTGAGCTAAAAACAGTACCATCCTGATCCTATCAAATTTCTCTCTCTATCAAGGTATAATGTTATACTGGAAGTTCAGATTCGTCAACAATTTATATATCATCATGAGCATGTCGTACGACCTATGACTTGGATTCGATGTGATTACAATGTTTTGGGTGTTAAGATCCCATCACATGCCTGATGTTTTCATTTTGTTATTATTTTCATTGTTTCTATTTCAAGGCAATACTTGCTGTGAGGAAGAGATCGGAGGAAGTTTGGCCAAAAGCCTAATATAACAGGTTACTTGTATTAGCTATTCAAACCACTCGTGAATCGAAAGCGTCAGATGACAATTCAGAGAAAAGAAAAAGAAAACTCAATAATTGGTGTCTTGCTTACCTTTGAATTGTAACTCCTACAATACAAAATCTATATCTTTAGGAACAGTATCATCCATAATTGTCTCCTTTTTTTTTCAATACTGTCCAAATGAAGATTTAAGCTTAATGTATAGAAAAATACAGAAGAATATTGAACTAAGAGGTGTAGGATAGATCGTTGTATAAAATATGCTTTATGTTATAATCATGATCTGGCCACTGCAACTGACCTGAGGAATCGGCAGGATGACGAAGACGTCGAACCAGAATCCCCGTAGAGACCGCAGGTAATGCGCCGCGATCAACCGGGCATCCCAGACGAGCTTCCCGCACCCGACCACCAGCGACTCCCGCGACACGTAGGCCACCCTGAACTGCAGCCAGACGTGCGCCAGGTGCACCGCGTCCGCCGCAGTGCGCAGCACCGTCACGATGGCCGCCAGACCCCCGTCCATGTAGAGACATGGCGCGCCTCCCCGGCCGATGGAGAGCGCGTAGAAGAAGAGGGGGTCGACCGCCACGGCCACCGCCCGGGCGAGCAGTATCCCCCTGTTCCACCGCTGCACCATCTTGCTCCTCGGGTCGAGCACCTGCCCAAAGGACGTCCGGTTGCTCGACCGGAACCTGTGAAGCACGTCGGCGTGGCTCTGGATGGGGATCAGCGAGGACCCGGCGTTGGCCTCCCACTTGGGCGCGTGCACGCGGTCGCAGGTGGTGGAGTGGAAGGCTGGCACGCCCGGCTGCGTGCACGCGTAGCACTCGGGGGCGCCCGCGGGCGGCGGCACGGGGTTGCCGGCCTCATTGCTGACGCTGTAGTCGTCATCGCTGTCCGACGACCGGGCGACGCTGCTCTGGTTCCGGAGAAGCCCTCTGACCCAGCTGAAAAATTCAAGTTGATTGCACCATGTATGCTGATTAATTAACAACATGCATGCGCATGGTATTTTGCGAAGGTTGACTCATCAAGACCTCAAAGAAAAATTAATAATACATATATCTTGATCAACATGTATCGATTTGACATATATATACATATACATGCCAATAGAGAGCAAACCTACTGTGATCGATCTGCGAAGCTCCATAACTTGTTAGTAAATCATACATCTAGATAAAAATCTATGGTTTCTCCCAAAACAGCAGTTTTTTTTTCTCAACGTATAGGTGTTGTTTAATTACCTTGAGAGGAAGGAATGGAGCTTAGAGAGTAGCAGATGCATCTTCCATGAATGATGGCAACCATATCAGTGGGATGGAGAGAGAGAGAGAGGGCTAGCGGAGCAGATCGATCGGCCAAATAGCGAGAAGAGTCACTTGCGAATTCTACATACGATGCAGCTCAGTAGCGTCTACTTACCTGATGGCATGCACCTCTCTCTCTCTCAGTCTCTCTCCTCTCTCTCTCTCGTGTCCGGAGGGAGGAGCCTCCTATACTGTGTGTGATGTCGTTTTACCGTGCAGCAAGTATTTTTGAAGTTGGTGAAGCGATGATAGAGCTATGGAAGAGTGATGACAGGAGAGGACACGGAAAGGATGAAGTGGTGGAGAGAGAGAGAGAGAGAGAGAGAGGGGTGGGGGATGTGGTGGCCATGTGAAGGGGTGGGGACGGTGGAGTGCGTCGTGGGGCAACGTATCCTTAATGAGGACCGTCGCCAAGCGACGTACTACGAACCAAAACCCTGCTTCCGGTGTCCCGGGATTGAAAATAAAGAAATAATTATATATAACGTCGATGAACTCTTTTGTTACTATATATTTATAACTTTTCAAAAAAAATCACTGAAATATCATGGCTTCCTTTCGTTTCTCACGATTTTAAAGTTGTAATGCAGATAAAATTTACGAATGCCGAAATGGCACCTCTGGATTCGCACGGGGATCAGCCATCTGACGTGTCCGTACGGACGGCGAGATTCGCTCATTTTACCCGCTTCGTGCTTCGTTCGCGTTTTTGTCGTGACGCTGATGGATCGGGTGCCTGGACATCTCAAATCAGAGAATGGAGGGGTACTCATTTTTTGGTGGAAATGGAACGTAATGGATCTACTAGTTTTCCGAGAAAAAAATACTACTAGTTTTGCCCTATGTGATAAAGCCAGTAATTTCTTTTTTTAGAGAAGAAAAGTAGTACTTTAATTAGTAAACAATAGTTCGATTAATGATAATAGTTATATATTAACTAATACTGAATCATGATTTAATTATAATTTTAAGAAAAAAATTACTAATGAAATGAATTAATAATAAAAAATGACATAAATAAATACATTCAATTAACAGTTAACACTCTTATACAAGCGATAATTTTGTTTTCATATTTTGCTATAATGACTAACTAATTAGCTATAACTTTTTGTAAAAAAATGAAAAATAAAATTAACTATTTTAAAATAAAAGGAGAATATCGTAAGGAGGGTTGCAAATTACACCTAGTAAGCTCACCAATTTGATCCCCATGAGGGTGTCATTTTTTTAGGAATTAGAATAATTTCCTCAATCTTTCCACGCTACATATATGCTTTAACCCCTTTTATGATTGTTGCATCTCTTGGAAGACAACGCAGCTCACTTCTTATGGACAAAATACAAATATGGTTATGGAGTTCTTATATATAGCTTCTTTTTTTATTTATCAAAATATATTTATAAATTGGCTCATCCGCGACAATATCTTGATGCGGTATCATAATTAACCTCATATGTAATATCATTTCATGATCATTTGGGAAGTCGTCCCCTTAAGCATCCGCCTAAACAACTTTTCGTCCATGGACAAGGTCTGCTCAAGTGTCATGCATGCTTGTTTTATTTACAAATGCTCGATCAAGAGCTCCACATGATCCCCATCTTGATATTTATTGTGTTAAAGACTTTCTATGTTTCAAACTAGTCATTGCACACGGAGGTTGTGTCCCCACAAACACCCCACGACTAAAAAACATGTGAAAATACGAGCAATACATATTACACTCAACGGAGATATCGAACACATAATAAGGAAAGAATGTAAGGATCGAGATTTAAGGATCAAGAATATGAAGAGTTTTATATGAATAAATATGAATATGTTTATGAATTTACATGTACTTTAAAATTGTCTAGACTAAAAGCCTAAAACATATAATATCTTTAGGGCTGAGCAACTATCCAAACAAAACGGACTTAAAAGTGTCACAAGGGAACTAAGAAACTATGTTTTGTTCATCTTCAACTTTCTTGTTCATCTTTGGGTGTCGCGATGCTGAAAATAAAAAGGACAAGATGAATTACAAATATTTGATGAAAAAATGCAAGAAAAAAGAAAAAAACACAAGGAGGAATTGTTTAAAAAATGATATAACAATGTGTAGTTAAATTTTATCTTAATGAATGGAGCTATCAGATTGAATTTAAAAGGTGAAGTTTTACAATAATTTAGGTCAGTTGTATGTTCATTTATCCTTTAAAACTATATCTTGTTTGTAAAGAAAATTAGAGGTGTTATGCAACACCTCAAAATTTGTCTGTCCAAAATATTGTCTCAATAACACTACTCAATTTTATGATTTGAAATCAACATACTGATTTATAATTTACATTAATAGAAGACTCAATTATAATATTTTTATAATTAAAAAGTAATTTAAATACTATATAATGACTTATGAGTTATGGGCCAACATAATAATAAATCTTGATCAATGTTTTAAATCCATCTGCATGTCATAGTCAAATGAATTAATAATCATCTCACCATCACCATCATCTCATCATATATAGATTCAGGTACAAAAAAAGACTTATAAGTATAAAATACTCAATATATAAGGTCCAAAAATAATTCATACTCTCGGTAGAAAATATGATAATTCATGACAATTAAGTAGTCATTACAATAATCAATACAAAAATTTTATAATATTAATTGATTTATTAAATAAATGATAAATTAACCAAATAATATCAATCATCAGTTAGTTATTAATTGTCATGATCAATTATCGATTCTATCTTGAATAATAAAATTCCATTCAATATCAATTATCTTGAATCCATCATTTATTGATCATATGTCAGTGAATGATATATTTACTAATTATCAATTTATTCATTAGGCACAAAGATTTCAATTTATTATTCATCAGCCATGAGAATAAAATCAATTATCCATCAAATATAAGGTCATAATTCAATTAATCATCGTCAACTTGGGTAAATTACACGTGTCATGCTCCAACTTTGACTCAATATCTAGATGATTCTCTAACTTAAATTTGCAACTAAAGTGTCCTCTAACTTTTGAAATCTTCCACGTGTTATCCTCTTGATCGTTGAAAGTAGATTTTTCGATTTTCTTTCTTACGTGTCTGTCACACTCCCATTTCTCACTCCATTATAAGAAACTAATTAAAAAAAATTGATGCCTCTTTCACTCATTTAGTTTTTTCTTTCTTTACTTGTTAATTCCCCTTTGAGCCTCTACACCAGGATCACCTTCGGCGGCTCCTCCATCTAGTGCTAGTTTGAATCCTGAGTCTCTCCTCTTCTCGGATGACACCGCCCAACATCAATGAGCTAAAAAAATAAGGAAAAATATGTAAAGAAAAAAAAATAAATGGAGTTGGCGAACAATCTTTGTCTGAGGTCCATTGTCATGCAGCAAAGGCTGACGCCTTCCTCTTCTCTATAGCAAAGGCCGCCGCACCACGGGACGCAAACAGAGGAGGAGAAGAGGGAGGTAGTGGGTTTCTGAGCAGAAGGATGACACCTTCTTGAGCGGAGCTTGACCGCGCAATCAGATAGGATCGCACGACTCCAACGTGTTCGGCCGCATGCCACCACGGCCAGAGCCCGATCGACGACCTCTTGGTAGGCGAGGAGGTCCTCAAAATGGGCGAAGGGCCTCGAGGACTGTGTCCTCTGCTCCATTTTCCTCTTCCACCTTGTCAGTGAAGGTCGGAAGCCGAATCTTGTAGCGGTCACCATAGGAGACGACACGGAGGTGGCCAGTCCAGATCTTGTCAGACAACAGACTTGCCTTGGCCACAAGTACCAAGATCATTGAAATTGTTGAACTTGTAGAGGGATGGAGGATCAGATCTTCCAGACCACCACGACATGAGGAAGATGAGGGAGGTGATGAAGAGGGAGGAGAAGAGGACTTGAGCCTTCAGCCTATTGGTCGATAGCTGTAAGGATGGATGAGTCATGACATTGGGAGACTGGTTCGTCCTAGTTACGGTAGTTGTGTGCTGCTCCTCCAAGACCCAATGAGGAGGAAGGGGACATCGATGACCAAAGTTGTTGCTGCATCATCATCAAGGGCATGGAAGTATCTAAAGAGGAGAGATTTGGTGAGCCTCGATGATGTTAGTATTTTTGCTTAATCTTCCAATAGCGGCCCAAGCAACCAAGGTGTCGGTAAACTCGAATCGTAGAATCGACTTGTAAATTCATAGAGTCTACATACTAAATAAGTTTATTATTTAAATAAATTTTATGTATTTACAAACACATATCTATGATCCATAAATTACAAATATCTAAAATATTTTACTATATGAAATAATATAAGAGTAATCTCCTTAAAAAATGAAAGTAATCAAAATAAGTAGTATCTCTTAGAATAAATAGTAATTAACTATGAAGGGTTATGTTTATTAAGATAAAAATACTTATAAAAATAAAATTAAGTAAAATGATTGCACTAGAATTTCTAATCATGATATTAATTTCATTTTCAATCACAAATACATTAATGAAATAAAGTATTTAATTCGAAATCTCTTGTTCATTTTAAATTTAATATTTAATGTGCAATTTACTCTCCAGTAGGATGCGATTCAATTTGAAAGCTCTTGTTCATTAAAGAAACACTATATCACTTTCATGCATACAAGACAAAGTCGGTTTAATTCAATAGATTCATGTATGGTGAAAGACGAATGATCATACATATGACCACCCTAATTTTCACTAGAGGTTGATGTGTCAATCTTCTAATTATCCTATCTGTATCATTCAATTCAATTATTTATCCATCATCCCCTTCTTCAAAGTCACCCTTTGCATTGTTGAGACAACCTTCTAAACAGACAAATCTCAAAGTGTTACATGTTAAATGCCAAAAATCAAATATGATGGAACTTAGGCAAATATTTTATTTAGATGAAAAGATTAGACATTAAGAATGAAACTAAAATTTGTAGACCAGTGAAAATAGTGATAAGTTAGCACAAATAATTTTGACTATATAAAAAATCCAATTGACACTTTTAGTGAACTTATTTTGGAAATAGAGTTTAAAGATTTGACAGTAAAATATTATAGGCTAAGGGCAAATTATTTTAATATTCACAATTCTTTTGTAGCCACTTCTCATATTTGATTTTTAATATTTGACATGTCTGATTGTTATGATTAGCATAAATATGAGTTTGTTTCTTAAAAATATTATTAAATACTTTCTTAATTTTCATAATAGTTTTTAATTGATCATTCCTATTTAAAAAATAGCATAACTAACTATTATGTAAATCACAAACTAGGACTCAATTTGTATTCATTTCTTAATGATTAGTTCTATCATTATATTTATCAAATATATTTATTTCATACACTATTTTCTAGATAATTTATGATTTGTTTAATAAAACAACTTATACGATATATAACGATTAAAAATTACACAAGAAGCTAGTCCCCATAATTGCAAATCTTTCTATCGATTATATATATACTAGTTCATACCTTAAAAAAATTACGATGTCTTATTTTTATGTTTTAAATTTCTAAAAGAGATTACGAGCATAAATAAAGTGAGGGCCGTGCAATGTGATTTTGAAGCATTTGGTTGTATTTTTTTGACACAAGGTGCACATGAGAGAATGGTTTTACCTTAAAAATTAAACTTTTAATATGTATATATATATATATATATATATATATATATATATATGAGGCGTATTAGGTTTTGTGATTGCACCGTGTGATCTCATACTTTTTGTAGTCCAAATTATTTATGTTTTGAGCTATCAAATCAAAATGATTCATTGGCCTCAAAGTATGAGATTGTACGGTGCAATCACATAATATAACTATATATATATACATATATATATATATACACACATATATATATACTTATGTTTAGATTAAAAATTATAAGTATTTAATGATATTTGATTTTATTGTAGTGTAACAAAAATTGTTTAAAATATTCAGTACTATATATTAATAATGGTTTATCATTTCAATTTAGATTTCTTAAAATTTACCAGTAAATATCAATTGTTCAACCATTGTATATGTTAGAAAATAAAATCGTAGTAAAAGAAATAAAAATATACATATTTCCGTGAATTGTTGCAATGAGTTTCACTATTTTTTATGTTAAATTATACAGTAGATCACAATTCCAATTCACTTATTCACAAGATATTAGGACAACCACACATCGAGAAAACAATCCAAAGATAAGCAAGACTGAGTGATCAATCACCATATCCGAATATTCAACATTATCAAATATTTAATAATTACATTCTTAATAAAGTATATACTTAATCGATATTATTATTTAACTTGATTACATACTAAAATCTTAAATCTTCATTATGATTTTATAACACGTTATATGATCACTTTTCTTCTTTTATTTATATATAACATTTTTAGATTAATCCTGTCATTCATAATCTTCAACGTAAATTTTGTTATATTATACATATAATGATATATCATATAGGAATTTTTAAAGGAATTATGATGGCCCCCCTTAATTTTTTTTAAGTATACTATATATAATAATATACCATATATGTTTCTTATATATATATATATATATATATATATATATATATATATGTAGGTCCTAATCTTATGAAATCTACATAAAGATAATATATTATTGTATTTATGAGATATATGAAAAGATTTATGGTGTAGTATGTGCATTTATGAAAAATATAATATATCTACCAATAAGTTTAATTTCTTTCTATAACAAATCAAAATACTTAGTTAAGTATTTAAAAAAAAATTACATATATCTTCATCTAACTTTTTGAAGTTAACTATTTGATATATATATGTATATATATATATATAATGTTAAATATAATTATATTATTTTATCATAAAAGTTAACTTGCAAGATGAACATGACAAATAAAAAATGCATGTATGAATAATAAAAAGATACATTTTAACTAAAATAAATAAAATTTATAATTATAAGTTATTTTTAATGTATATTTTTATAAAGTAAATTATTTTTTTATTATTTTTATATAATTACATATTTATACATGCATATATACGTGTCGATTTTTTCTCCCCACTCTTCGGCCCTCCTAACTTACATCCTGATGTTATGTATAATCTTTCCATTCCAAATACTTTTGTCACTTGTCAGGTTCAATTCAATTCCCCAATAATGCATGATAGCAATTGGAGGAGGTCCATTGCATTCTTTTTTATGTTTGCTAGCGGTTAATTAGCGCTCTGTCTAACAACACTCGACCAGCTAAGCAGTCGTGCGTGAGACATGCATGCATGCATGCACGCACCTGCTGTTTCTTTGTATCATTGTATGCATGCATGGTGCACATTAATTGCACGCCAGGGCAGCAATTGCTGTGTGCATCGTGTGCATATATAATTGCATATGCATTATGCATGCACTGAGCTGAGCCCCATCGGCTTGTTCCTGTTCGCTTATCATTCACATCAATATGTATATGTGTAGGTTTGTCTTCCACGCATATTTCGCATCGGCTTGGATATTCAAGATCAACAAGAAGTGGTGGAGGTTTTAATTTCATCAACATTTAATATAAATATATATATAATATTACTAAATAATTTATGACAATACGACGGCAATATATCACTTACTCCAGTCTTAATGGCATCAAACGATTGCTGATTTATAGTTTTAGTGAACTGTGATCAATATCACTACAAAATTTGGTTTTGATGAAGCTTGTTAAAAAAGGACACCAAATTTTATTAAATGTTGCAAAAGATAATTTGTAATGTTTACTAGACTTAAACGTTATTCAATAAAGGGTTATTTCCTCTAACCACCCTTAAACTATCGTAAATTATCACATCTAACCTCATATTACGAATTTCATTTTTTGGGTACCTAAATTATCACGATTTTTTCAGTTTAATCATTCCGTCCAATTTCGTCGACTTCTCCATTATTTTTTATTTTTCGTATTTATGAAAAGTCCATTATGCCCATGTTCTGAATTAAATTCTATTTTTACATAAAATAATATATAATAATAAAGGGGGGTCACCGTCCCGACGTCGAAGACGCAAGTCGACGAAGAGGGGGGCGGCGAACCCCCTCCACGAGGTGTTTTTATTTTTTTAAATTTTTTTAAATTTATTATTATATATTATTTTATGTAAAAAAATAAAATTCAATTTAAAATAGGGGTATAATAGACTTTTTATAAATACGAAAAATAAAAAATAATGGAGAAGTCAACGAAATTGAACGTAATGATCAAACTAAAAAAATCGTAATAGTTTAGATATCCAAAACATGAAGTTCGTAATATGAGGTTAAATGTGATAATTCTTGATAGTTTAAACATGATCAGAGAAAATAACCCTTCAATAAATGACAGAGTCTTCACCTTTTAATGGCTTTAAGACGTTGTAAAATTGTAATCTTTAGTAACAATTATACGTCATTAAATAAGCATTAAACGTAAGAAAAACTAACTATTAGTGCCATTTAAACGTCCAAAAAAAAATAACTTAAACGACATTTATATAAGACATATAAATGCCACCGATGATTAATATTTGTAATAAATAATGACTAATTACAATAGCATTAATAATAAGAAAATGTATAAAATATTTTTAACATTTCCATAGCATTTCGATGAAAGTAACAATATTATATTAAAAAATATATCATTAAAACAGTAGCTAAACGTCGTCTTAGAAAATAATCTTAACAGCGTATCAAAAGAGTACTAAAACACCATAAAAGATGCAATCCAACAATCCATAGCAAGTTTTACTTTACCAACATCTAAGGACAACTTCATTTAATCATGGATGATATTCAAACATATGTTCCTTAATCTCTATCTAAATTCTTGTAAAAGCATGAGCATAAGCCATATTAACTCGTTCAAGTAGTGCCACCTATTGCAAAATAACACATCCTAATTTAATTTTTTCTTGGAAAGTTAGCTTTAAACTTGCATGACTATAAAATATGCATCTTAATAGCTTTAACTTTACTAGACTGTGGGATCTCGACTAGGAAACATCCATCCATATGTTTGCCGTGGTAAGACTTTAAACGATATATATATATATATATATATATATATATATATATATATATATATATATATCAGAAAATTAGTTATCCCAATTCGCTTGTGATTTACAATTTCCTTTCCGCCTCTTCCTTTTTTCTGTCCTTTACTTTTGCCTAATGTAAAAAAATTCTATATTTTCTATCCTTTTTGTTTTATTTGGTTGCAAAATTCCTTCTTCCTTCTTCTCCCTTCCTTTCGCTTGTGAGGAACGGAACGGAAGAAAGCAAAATGGAAAGCTATATCTGTTGATGGTCACAAACCTGCATATATGTAGGGATATATATCCATATTGGGACCTCAAAATTATTTATTATATTTTTTGTGGGCTATAAATATATGGAGATTGTGAGATATATAATTGAGATACTGCGTTTGATAGGCCTATGATTTGTCATATTGAGAGATCAAATAATAAGAGCCACACTTAGAGCCGTCAGGGACATGCATCAGATGCTGTGTTCTCCTGTGATGGACAAGGTTGAAAAGTCTCACTTGTGCAAGCAATCATTAACGACCATAACAGACAACAGTCCACTGTGGACCTCGACATCCCTCCCATCAGATACAAACTCGGTAACTCTTGCCCGTATATAGTTTCCAACTCATGGATCTAACAATTTTGTATTTAATTAGATTATTATTATTATTTATTAAAGAATATGAAAGTATGTTAATGAAACAGTATCCAAAATTTTGAAAAAAAAATCCATATGATCTAGTTTCTGCACAAAACTTCATATTTAATTGAATTTTCTTTTATTAAGTATTTAAATTATCTATTTTTTAAAAATATATTAACATTAATTTTAACAATTTTAGCATCATTATGTAATAACTATTCAAATTATTACTTATGATAATGTTAGTATTTGTAATAATTATTATTTTAATTAGTATCCCGATAAAGCAAATAACTTAGTGTAGTATCTATAAGTTATTAACTGCACATTCAAATAACATATTTTTATTACTTAGATTATGAGTTAATTAAAAATTAGTAAAAAACAACATAAGATAATATAAAAATACAACAGCAAGAAAGCAAACGTTTGAAAATAAATCATTAATTAATATGATAAATAAAATCATTATGTATTTTGCATATTCTTTTGTTGATAATTTATATATTTATGAAAATTATTTTTTTAATTCTGATTAATTTAGATAAGGTACTTAAATAAAAAATAATTTATTAACTTTTAATTATAGCATAATGCGAAAGAAATAAAATAACTATATATGTTAATAAAATAATAGTAAATAGGGTAGTTTGATAATTAAGTAGAAACAGTTAGTTCCTTCCCGCTATCCCGAACCGAATTGTCTTTTTTTACATGACAGACTCATATCTGTTTTTCTTCCCCCTCTGGAGTCTCAAGTCCTACTGTTTTCTTTAAAATCCTAATGCAATTAAGTTTTAAATTTTAATTTTGAATTAATATAATATTTTATTAAGCTATTATTTACTTCACTATCTTCCCCTCAAAAAAAAATTTACTTCACTATCTTTCCTCGAATTTTTTTAAAAAATATTTTATCTATTTTTATTAGTTATATGTAAGGTTAATCTTATATTGTTTCACCTCATAATAGTTATTGTATTACGTATACTTGCGAAGTAATCAGTTATTATAAATTTTAGGCTGAATTAACGTTTTTATATCCACTAAAAAACCTTTATTTTTATTTTTTTTTATTTTACCCTATTGAAAATTTTTTTCCTAACACTTTTTTCCGTCCAAACATGATCAAACTCTTCGTTAAGAACTAAAAAAAGATCAAAATTTTGTTTGCCAAACCGTAGATCTAAAATTAGTGGACCTATTTTAATCCTATAAGTAAAAAATAACTAGTTTCATTTGGAAGCCCGGACGGGCTCTAAAGGTGCTTAACAGATTTGACGGACTACTAATATATCCGTTCAACCGGACATTGATCGGATATCAGACGGACTCGATCGACTCGTTATCTTATCGGACTGACATCATATTTCCTAATAAGTGTCTAGCCTTGTCGGTCCCATTAAAGCCTATCAGATCTTAACGGTCGGGCCGAAAATTAGATGAGTCGGACTAGTCCATTAATATTTTTTACAATATCTTAAAATTATCTATTATATAATATGTAGTGAAAGGACACCATAATATGTTATTCCTTAATTTATTATGATATATTTACTCATTATGTTGTCAAATATAAATAAGAGAGATAAAATATTTATGTAGTTCGACTTATAGTCTACATCCACGGCTAAAGTAGCTTGAAAATCCACTTTGCTGAAAATAAAATATTATATATTTAATATCATATTAAGTAAAATAAAATTTACAACAATCAAATATTACTATCAACAGGTGATTATGCATTATGCAACAATAGTAAAAAATTCATCTTTTCTATCTTCATTATATTCATCATATATAAATTGATATTACATTCTTACTTTTGCATAAAGCATAAATAACATTATAGAAGAATAAAAATTATATCATTATATAAAAGATATGATCATATCATTATAGAAGAATAAAAATTAGAATCATGCATTTTGCATAACTAATTAACATTAGCTAAATAACATAATGACATCACATGAATTAACTAAATAAATTTGTACAATAATATTTATATTGTTTTAATAAGTTTAATCTATTAATGATTAACGGATGAGTTAACGAGTGGCTTATAAATTATCGGACGAATATCGGACAATTGGTACTGGGCAAACGAATGAATAAATTTATCCCGCCTGTCGGATCAAGCCCATTAAGAAATCGAATAGGCTTGAACCTAAACTTGGACGAACTAACCGATATGTTAACTGGTCGGACAGCGGATGGACCGGACTGCGCGATCCAATAAACACTAGGCTCTGATTTCGATGAAGTTTACTAAATGGCAGACAGTATAATTCTCCACTTTTTTCCCTTACACTAAATTACTTAATTTTTTATATTATCTTAATATTTTCCGTTGTTAGTTTTTAACCAAGTTATTTTTATAATCCACTAAAAAATTATTAATTGATTCGAAACATGATATCATTAAGCAACAAAATATTATACTATGTTTAATTTTTATATTTAACACAGTTATGAATTAAACAGCATAAGTATAATTCTTGTACTTGAAACTTTTTTGACGTTGTTTATTCTTTTATTTTTGGAAATATATTATTATATTAATAATTTTAAATAGTAATAAATTGACGGTTCAGTGTTTTTTATTTCTAAAAAATTATTTTTTAAATTCGCATGTTTATCCAAGCATTTCTAAGATTAAATGTCTGCCAATTTTTTACGAGAATTTAACAAAGCATCAAATAAAAAGTTATCCATCGAATTAATTATTATTAGTATAATTTGGAACGTAGAATCTGTCCTAAATTATATTTTATTTTGACAAACCATGTGATTCAAGAGCAAAAGATTAATCATACCAAAACTTATATAATTATTTCAGATAAAACAACAACAACAACAACAACAACAAAGTCTTATCCCACTAGGTGGGGTCGGCTACATGGATCATACGACGCCATTCCGCTCTATTAGTGACCAAACCTGTAACGACCAGCCAAAAAAAAATATAATAACCAAAAAAAAAAAAAGGAAGAAACCGTGAGGGGCGGCTGGGCTAATCACGAAAGGAATAAAACATAAACAAAGCCCAATTAGGATTGGACTCAAGGAAGGGTTTAACTATGTGATGAGATAAAAATCTGATCTCATTAATTAAATTAGAGTGAGATTAGAAGAGGAAGATGAGATAAAAAAATTTAAAACCCTTTATAAATCATGTACGGCTGACCTCACGAAAGGAGGACCCCCTTTTTGACATCCTGCAGGCATCTTGCTTTCGTCCAAGAAGCAAGCCGTCGGGGATCAAGCACGTCTTCCTTTCCCCTACTGCAATTACCTGCACCACACGCCCCGTCCTTCAGCCCTCTTCGTTGAATTGCAAGCGCTGATTGGCCGAGAGGAACCGGGGGAAGAACAGGGGCGCCAGGATCGATTTTTCGACGAACGGAAAGATGAATTGATCGCGAATCAAGGTGGGTGAATCGAAATCACCTTGCATGACCTCTGAATTATCTCAATTCATGCCCGAATCGTTATGAAAAGAATGTGAATATGATTCAAGTTATTATTTTTAATTGTTTGATTTCTTGAATTCTTTGATTGGTTGATTGTTGCATGCATAGTTATTTCTGTTTGTTATATTTCTGTATTATTGATTGCTAGGATGTAAGATTTAGAGGGGATTCCGTTTCGGTTTTATAACACGACCCAATTTTAAAATAGAGGTATTACGGCCGTAAATTTGTTGGCCGTAATTGTCTTACGGTCGAGAAAAAGATGGAGAGAGAAAGAAGAGATGGATTGGCCGTAAAGGAATTAAAAAAAAATGGAGACGAGGTTTTACGGCCGAGAAGTTGGGAGAGAGAGAAAAGAAGAGAGAGAAAGGGGAGATAGATTGTTACGGCCGAAGAGTTAGGTTTTCGGCCGTAATAAAATAGAAAAGATAGAGAGAGGGAAGATGTCGGCCGTAAAAGATGTCGGCCGTAATAGATGTCGACCGTAACAGATGATTTTTACAGTCATAAAAATTCGAAAAGTTGGGAGAGAGAGAAAAGAAGAGAGAGAAAAGGGGAGATAGATTGTTACGGCCGAAGAGTAGAGTTTTACGGCCGTAACGGGATAGGCCGTAACGGATGGGAGTAACAGATGATGGCCGTAACGAAATAAGGGTTGAATTATTACGGCCGAAATGAAATGGAGAGTAGGGTTTTACGGCCGTAACGTAATAAAGGTTAATTTTTACGGCCGTAAGGTGAAGGAATTCCTCGGGCGTAAAATCCAAAGAATTAGGGTTTTACGGCCGTAAGGTGGAGGAGATTCTTTGGGCGTAAATATTCAGAAGAGGTGAAGGCATAAAATCCAGCAAAAATTCACCCATTAGTCTCTCTTTATTTTTATATGAACATTATTGATTTCCTTATAATTCTAACATGAACTCTTTGTCTTGATTTACCTCATACCGATCATATCTCCTTCATCACATGATACAAAGAATGAAAAGATAATAAAAGTGATTAATAAGTTCAGATGAAAGATTAATGATGGGTTGCCAGTCCAAGCCAAGTGCATCAAGTTAAGGGTCGCTCCCTTGGTCATGGTTTGATCACCCATTGACCCGCACAAGGCCGTATCATTTGCTGGGCATACCCCAAGAATTAAAGGCACCTCAAAGTCACCCTGATTGTTAATTAATAACCAAGATCGACAAGCATGTTCAAGTTCAAGTTCAAGTTCAAGTCAAGTCAAGTATGTCATGATTCCAAGTTTACTATGTACTATTGATCCTCATGACTCATTATATCGCTGATCTTATCCTTATTATGATCCATGATACTTATATGTTATCTTTCATGTTCAAGTTAAGCCTGATTAATTATCGCTGATTATTATATTCATGTTATGCATTGTATATCATGTGGTTCCCCACTAGGCTGTAAAGCTTACGGGAGGACCTCCTCCCCTGTGTCTGATTTTCACAGGACCAGGTCAGTAACGTGGTGGAGTAGGCATGTGGTGATGAGGCTCTGGCGATAGGACATCACATGAACCATAGGGCTTTTAGAGTGTTATTTAGTTTTCATTTACCTTCCGCAATTTAAATTCATGATGTAGAACCCAATTTATCTCTTAGTAATGACATAGTTACTTTTAGACTTCCGCAATTAAAGTTATAATTTATCTTTATTTCTTTTCTTCCGCTGACGTGTCTCGGTTCTTAACTGAGATATGGTCAATATTATGGTCAAGTTATAGCATGTCGTAGCGTCTCCAGATTGGTCTTCGCCACGTGGCGGGGGTCGATTTGGGGGCGTTACATTTATGGTATCAGAGCCTAAAGTCAAGACTCTCTTGACGTCCTAGTGTATAGAATAAGTATGATATTGGTTCATGTGCTATCGCCGAGCAGTCGCCACACCCTCCACCGTAAAGTACAAGTAAGATTTTCTTGCATTAAGTGATTCTTTATTGATGTATTGATATGTATTTCACATGAGTGGTTGATTCTTAGGAAGGTCACTCTGTATGGTAGGAATCAACTTAAATGTGATTAGTGATTAAACAAAAAGGATCATAAATGTTACGAACAAATTGGAAAGGAATAAACAACATGCATGTGGATAAATATACCTACGTGGAAAAAAAAGTCTTACAGATATTTAAAGAATAAAATATAAGAAACGATTATGTTTCTTATAATCCATGTTTTTCATCTCTTTCATGATTGCTCTATTCACGGACCTCTTCTGCTGACTGCAGCAGTATGAAGAGGAAAATGAATAAGCATATCAGTTGCAAAGAGATGTAGATTTAAGGAAGAAATGAAGGAATTATAAGAGTAATTAAAGGATTCGACTCACACAACACGTAGGTGTGAGATGATTTCAAATAGTAGAGGTAAAACCAAGCATGCATAAGTTATGATTTATGGTGATGACTTATGTGGTTCCATTGGTCTACCAATATAAGGGTTCAATAAATTATCTTATATGTTTATGTTGATAAGTATGGACCCATAATGCTTCTTGCGCCTTAGACTTCATATGATCCATGTATTATGTGGATAATGGCCCTAAGCAAATCTAAACTAGTTATACGAAAATTCTTAGTTGGACTACTTTATGTGGAAAAATAAGAATCAAATTATTAATTATGTTCAAGTTATGTAATATCCGTACACAAGAGTTTAAAGAATTAGTAAGCTATCCAAGAATCATGTATAAGGTATGGATGGACAAATATAGAAGCTTAAAGGGTTTAGAAGTCGCATTAGCTTGAATGAATATTAGGAGAAATTTTCAATAAGTAAGTAATTATTTAAGTTAATCGAACATTTAAATCTAGCATATTCATACGCATATGTACATATAACATAGTATACTTATAAATATATAAAGATAAATAAATAATTAGATTTAACTAACTTAGTTTAGTATATAGTATATTTGAAATTTTATTAATATGAAGTATGTTTTTAAATAGCCATTATTAAAGAATGAATTCTCTATCATCGCAATGTATATATATTTTCAAAATAGACTAATATGATTAATACAAGAATTATATAAGAACAAGTAAGACATGAAAGGGTTAAAATGAAAGTGAGAATTTTTAAAATGATTTAAGGTCTCTTAATTGGGATATGCTTGAGGAGGATATGAGCCTCCAGCCATTAAGTATTAAAAAAAAAATCAAAACATCAAGTGAGGAAATCTTTAGAAAGTATGTGGGGTTAAGGTAAAGTATGAGGAATTTTGTAAGTCCCCTACAAGATGTCTGAAAAAGCAAGTTATGCACCCGAGAGGGATGATTATGCAAGTTTTAATTGATTTATCTTGATTATTGATATAATTATAGTTTTCATAATAATGTCAAAACATATAGGGTATTCAATCATATAATCATGGTTGATGGTTCAAGAGGGAAAATAAATCATATATATATTTAGATAATGGGTTAAGTTATTGGATGATACATAGAATGTCCTCTAAGATGCAAGATATAAGATGATATATAGAATGTTCTCTAAGATGCCTCTACGTCAGTATGATGAAAAATACTCAAGATTTTGTCTTGATCAAGTGGACCACTTATGATTTGATCATAAGTCTTATAAAGGGATTAGTTCTCCTTTCCAACTTTAAAGTTATCCCGACCCTCTCCCATGTGCTACAAGATATCGTTAATGCAAAAGGATCATGAAATGATACGCAAAGAAGAAGAATGCTTGCTTGTATTCTGTTTGATTGATTGTTTTGTTTTCTTATCTTATTGTTTGAATTCATTTCATGTGTTCACTTGTATTCATGATGTTTTACTAAGGACTTATGTTAGAGAATGTGCATAAATGGTTTTGTTCATTAAAAACTAGATTGTACTATATGATCAACCCCTCATCGTAAATATCGTTCGACCTTAACATTAATTCAAAGTGCTTCAAGATACTCAAGGAAAGAACTTATTGTGATAATATATAATCACTAGCCTCCTATGGAATTATATAAAATGACATTGCAAGAATCAAATCAATGTAGTCAAATAAGTTATTCCTTCCACTCAAAAAGTTAAATGATTATGATGATGTTTAGAGTAGGGTCACATCAAACATAGGTCATCGTGAAAGTTATTGATCTAAATTGACCTTATAAAGATTATTATTGGCATGATTCCATCACCAATTTTATCGAATCATATGATGATGCCATTATCTACGATGATGGACAATGTTCTTAGTGATCCTATTGATTCTTACATGGCATAGGTCACTTGATAAGGACGATGACCCTATGGAAATTACTTTAAGACAAGAGGTTCATAAGACCCAGGGACTCATTTCTACATGTTCCATTTCTTTTGTAACGAAGAATGACGACTCTATGAATCTAGAGCTATTTAACAAGTTGTTAAATAAAACAACTATCAAGACATAAGTGTCTATTACCATGCAAAGATGACATATTTAAGACTAAGTGTTCTCAAGATCGACCTATGGAGTGAGTACCAGGAGTTTCGAGTTGCCGAAGAAGATGTAATGAAGGTAATTTTCCTGGCAATGAATGATCACTATAAATTGAGCGATGCCATTGGACTAAGAACATCCCTCAAACCTTTAAGTTCTCAAGAACATTGTGTTCAAACTATGCCCACATTTACGTAGAAAAAAATTGAAGTGTTCATCGTTTAAAAAAAAAGTCCTAGGTATATTTTCTTTTAGTAGTATGCTAATATGTGATAATGAAGTTAACATGAAGTTTGAAAGATTATGAGTTCTCCATGAAGTACAATTTTGGTAAAAAAAATGAACTCAGTTACACATACACTCAGACACAAGTGATGCTCGCTAGGCTTCATGAGGCTGCATATGAAATGATGAAGGAACCAAGCATGTGAAACCCAAATGATGAAGTCCTAAAAAGAGAAGTACTAGATAAATAACATAAGCCTCGGTTGCGGTCCATTTAAGAATAAGTCTTATAGGAAGTATGTGATGAATATTATAAGCCTGGGTTACGATCCATTTAAAAAGTACAAAGAAGTATAAGGATATCACCATAAGCCTGGGTTGCGATCCATTCGGGAAGGACACGGATGTATAAGGATGAACAAATAGTTATGACATGAAACATGGAGATACGAAAATAAGTCCCAAGTACCCAGCATGTCGATGTGGAGAAAAAAAAATAGAGCATCAGAAATCCTATTAGATGATGATGCATGACGTTAAGAATTCGTAGACCTGACCTTCGCTGAGTATCCAACGCACATAGTGGAGCGCAAGGTGCAACGCCAGAAGAACAATGACGTAACCATGGTCAGAGTAGCTTGGCATTTCCATAAAGGCGATGATGCGACATAGGAACTTGAATCGGAAATGCGCTAAGAATTCTCTCATCTTTTCGGTAAGCCATCTACTTAGTGCAAAATTCGAGGACGAATTTTCTTTTAAGGAGGTAAGAATGTAACGACCAGCCAAAAAAAAATATAATAACCAAAAAAAAAAGGAAGAAACCGTGAGGGGCGGCTGGGCTAATCACGAAAGGAATAAAACATAAACAAAGCCCAATTAGGATTGGACTCAAGGAAGGGTTTAACTATGTAATGAGATAAAAATCTGATCTCATTAATTAAATTAGAGTGAGATTAGGAGAGGAAGATGAGATAAAAAAATTTAAAACCCTTTATAAATCATGTACGGCTGACCTCACGAAAGGAGGACCCCCTTTTTGACATCCTGCAGGCATCTTGCTTTCGTCCAAGAAGCAAGCCGCCGGGGATCAAGCACGTCTTCCTTTCCCCTACTGCAATTACCTGCACCACACGCCCCGTCCTTCAGCCCTCTTCGTTGAATTGCAAGCGCTGATTGGCCGAGAGGAACCGGGGGAAGAACAGGGGCGCCAGGATCGATTTTTCGACGAACGGAAAGATGAATTGATCGCGAATCAAGGTGGGTGAATCGAAATCACCTTGCATGGCCTCTGAATTATCTCAATTCATGCCCGAATCGTTATGAAAAGAATGTGAATATGATTCAAGTTATTATTTTTAATTGTTTGATTTCTTGAATTCTTTGATTGGTTGATTGTTGCATGCATAGTTATTTCTGTTTGTTATATTTCTGTATTATTGATTGCTAGGATGTAAGATTTAGAGGGGATTCCGTTTCGGTTTTATAACACGACCCAATTTTAAAATAGAGGTATTACGGCCGTAAATTTGTTGGCCGTAATTGTCTTACGGTCGAGAAAAAGATGGAGAGAGAAAGAAGAGATGGATTGGCCATAAAGGAATTAAAAAAAAATGGAGACGAGATTTTACGGCCGAGAAGTTGGGAGAGAGAGAAAAGAAGAGAGAGAAAGGGGAGATAGATTGTTACGGCCGAAGAGTTAGGTTTTCGGCCGTAATAAAATAGAAAAGATAGAGAGAGGGAAGATGTCGGCCGTAAAAGATGTCGGCCGTAATAGATGTCGACCGTAACAAATGATTTTTACGGTCATAAAAATTCGAGAAGTTGGGAGAGAGAGAAAAGAAGAGAGAGAAAAGGGGAGATAGATTGTTACGGCCGAAGAGTAGAGTTTTACGGCCGTAACGGGATAGGCCGTAACGGATGGGAGTAACAGATGATGGCCGTAACGAAATAAGGGTTGAATTATTACGGCCGAAATGAAATGGAGAGTAAGGTTTTACGGCCGTAACGTAATAAAGGTTAATTTTTACGGCCGTAAGGTGAAGGAATTCCTCGGGCGTAAAATCCAAAGAATTAGGGTTTTACGGCCGTAAGGTGGAGGAGATTCTTTGGGCGTAAATATTCAGAAGAGGTGAAAGCATAAAATCCAGCAAAAATTCACCCATTAGTCTCTCTTTATTTTTATATGAACATTATTGATTTCCTTATAATTCTAACATGAACTCTTTGTCTTGATTTACCTCATACCGATCATATCTCCTTCATCACATGATACAAAGAATGAAAAGATAATAAAAGTGATTAATAAGTTCAGATGAAAGATTAATGATGGGTTGCCAGTCCAAGCCAAGTGCATCAAGTTAAGGGTCGCTCCCTTGGTCATGGTTTGATCACCCATTGACCCGCACAAGGCCGTATCGTTTGCTGGGCATACCCCAAGAATTAAAGGCACCTCAAAGTCACCCTGATTGTTAATTAATAACCAAGATCGACAAGCATGTTCAAGTTCAAGTTCAAGTTCAAGTCAAGTCAAGTATGTCATGATTCCAAGTTACTATGTACTATTGATCCTCATGATTCATTATATCGCTGATCTTATCCTTATTATGATTATATGTTATCTTTCATGTTCAAGTTAAGCCTGATTAATTATCGCTGATTATTATATTCATGTTATGCATTGTATATCATGTGGTTCCCCACTAGGCTGTAAAGCTTACGGGAGGACCTCCTCCCCTGTGTCTGATTTTCACAGGACCAGGTCAGTAACGTGGTGAAGTAGGCGTGTGGTGATGAGGCTCTGGCGATAGGACAGCACATGAACCATAGGGCTTTTAGAGTGTTATTTAGTTTTCATTTACCTTCCGCAATTTAAATTCATGATGTAGAACCCAGTTTATCTCTTAGTAATGACATAGTTACTTTTAGACTTCCGCAATTAAAGTTATAATTTATCTTTATTTCTTTTCTTCCGCTGACGTGTCTCGGTTCTTAACTGAGATATGGTCAAGTTATAGCATGTCGTAGCGTCTCCAGATTGGTCTTCGCCACGTGGCGGGGGTCGATTTGGGGGCGTTACAAAACCTTTCGGTATATTATTCACCAATAGATCTTGCTCTATTAGTTCGCCAAGTGTCCGCCTTGGCCTCCCTCTCCCTCTTTTAATCGGACTCCAGATTATTTGATCTACTCTTCTTACTGACGCATCTAATGGTCTTCTCAATTATTTCAGATAAAACATTTCAGATAAATTATAAATTTATATAATTATTTTATAACGGTTTCAAATAACTTGCAAAATTAAATAATAATACTTTGTAACTCTCTCTCATAACTAATAATTCAAGAATTTTTCAGTTACTAATTTTGTTCTAAAAAAATTGTGAGCATGCCACGCGATTTGATACAACATATGTAGACAGATAAATAAATAGAAATAGATGCAGATATAAATATGAATATCTAAAAATATATAAAGTAAAATTTTATTTTCATTATTCTTTGAAAATATTGGACTATGTATTTTAAAACTTAAATGATAGAATAATCAATTAAAAGTATTATTAATTTTACTATACTATTATTTTTATGAATCCTAGTTAATTATGATTTATTAGCGTATAAATAAATTATACACTTAATATTGATGGAATTTCTATTAATAATTCATTTACAATGATGCATTAGAATATGCTAAATAGAGTTGTATTTTTTGAGATATCGCTCATCTTACATAAATAAATTATAAGATTTATACTTTCATTAGGCAGTCTTTTGACTCGGGCTGAGTATTTGATAAAACTTTGGCCCATTTCAACAAGTAATTTCAGACATTCCACATCATTCGTTCTTTTATAAACCGTCATATCCGTTTTTTGCATTTCATAACGGGAATAAGGATGATTCATATATATAAAAATATCATTGGATCCTGATGGTTCAGGAATATATTTATAAACCGTCGTATGATCATTTAATGGTGATCCATATATATGAATGAATTTTTACTTAACATAATTCGTATGCCCTTTCATAATTTATAAATGTAGAACTAAATCAATTATTATTATTATTATCAAGAGTCATAATTTGTAGTTACTTTCAACGTGTCAAATGATTTTTTTAAAAAAAATTTGAACATGCCTACCCAAATAAAAATCATAATAATTACTATTGAATTAGAAATATATATGAAGGAGGAAAAGATTATTAAAGGTGTTGCATCCAAACATCATCAGAATTAGGCTCTGTTTGATAACATTAAAATTAACGTTTCAAGTAATGTTTAACAATCCATACGTTAATTTTTTATTTCGTAAATGATAAAAATAAATAATATTTAGCGTTACATACTAAAATATTGAAAAATTATTTCTACTAACGTTTAGCGATTAGAGGTTAGTATTTTATATTTTTTTCTAATTTTACCCTTATTTAAAAAATATTATTTCTTTCTAACTTGTCTTATTATTTTCTCCCTTTTATTTTATAATCATTTAACTATATTTATTTTATATTCATGCTTAATTAATTATAAATTATTTATATATTAACAATGAATAAAAAATAATTTCATAATTAATATGATAGGTGCAAGGTTGTCAAGATCTTGATTTAGATCTTAAGATCTTACGATTTTACGATCTTACAGACCTCTTCCGATCTCGATCTTATCTTGAGGAACTTATGTGTAAAATCTTAATACGATTTTAATTTTGGTCATACGATCTTATGATCTTATCCGATCCTATCGATCTTATATTATTAATATAATCATTTAAATGTTAATTAAAAATATATTTATGATAATACGAATTAATTTATATGAAGTTAAATATATTTTTATTCATTTTTAATATGTTTTGATATAATTTGACTCATGAATTTATAAAAAATGTCTTAGTGAGGTATAATCTAATAAAGGAAAGAGGCGCTCCGCGAAGCGCGTTTGGGCCTTCGGATGTCATCCGACGGCCCTTTTTTTCTGTGTTCGTTCTCACCTCCGTCCCGCCCGCCTCCATCCATCCTCCCCGCCCGCCTCGGTCTGCTCCCTCCTCCTCGCCCACCTTTGCTTGCTCCCTCCGCGTCGGTCGCCGGCTGTCGCGTCCTCGCCCTCACCATCTCCGATCGTCTGTCACGACGCCGCCTCTTCCTCCTCGACGTGTCCAACACTATCGCCGCCTCCTTCGCTTCGCCCTCGCCCTAGTCCTCCTTGGTGCCTCCAACACCATCGCCGATGAGATCGACGCTGTCGTCGCCCTGCGCCATCGCCATCGCCGTCGAGATCGACACCACCGATGCCCTGCGCCATCGCCATCGAGATCGACGCCACCGACGCCCTGCGCCATCGAGATCGACGACACCGACGCCCTGCGCCATCGCCGTCGAGATCGACGCCGCCCTCGCCCTCGCCCAACGTCGATGCCGCCTCCGCTGCGCCGTCGCCTCCACTTCGCGCTCGCCCTCCTTCCAACGTCGAGATCGACCGTCCGCTGCGTCGCAACTGCCGCCTCCGTTGCACCCTCGCCCTCCTCGATGGCCGCCTCCGACATTGCCACCTCCGATCGATCTCGGCCGTCCAAGACACCATCGACGATGAAGATTAAAATGTCAAAAAAAATGCGCACTGTCGGATCTCGATCCGACGGCCCAAGATGCGCTCTGCGGGCTGCTTAACACATGCGCCTCTTTCCTCAATCTAATATTTCAATACGAAATATTTATCAAAAATATATTTATTATTTTGAAAATATACTATTTTATTAATAGGTAGGATCTTACGATCCTCGATCCGATCTTACGATCTTCGATCTTATGACCTCCCTCCGAACTTATATAAGATCCCGATCTTGACAACCTTGGATGGATGTACTATATAAAATTTATTGTCAATATAAATTTCTATATATTTTAAGAAGAAAATTAGTTGTGAAAATTTATTTTATTTAATTAGGATATAAATATCTAATTTCTTGAATTATAAAAATAGAATTTGTATAGTACTTAAATTAAATAATTTGTCTAATTATTTTATTTTATATTCATAAGCTAATTCTATTTTTAAGTTTACTAAATAGTTATTTGTTACAATCTTTAACTCAATAATGAAGCTATAGTGTAGCTAAGGGGCCTTGGCCCTCCCAAACTTTTTCTAAACACTTATTAGTATATAAATCATATAAAGTTTGTTAATTAAAACATAGGTTGACCTCCCTAAAATTCTGCGCATAACACATATTAATGAATATTAGGAAGTTTTTTATACATGTAAGTTATTTTCTCAATTTTACTATTTTATTCTTATTTTTTTGTGATTATTAGCCTATCTTTTCTTATTTATAAAATAAAAACTATAAAATTATCGTCTATGGCCCCTCCTAACCTCAGGATGGCTCCTTCCCAGCTCTAACGTTAATCATCATTTATTATTCATTAGTTAATTCACTATCTCTAGTTAAATGATTATCCGTTTATCAAATAGTTAATAATATCAAATAGAACCTTAGCGATTACATTTTTGTCATCTGTCGGTAGAAAGAAAAAAAAAAGAGAACTTTGAATTTTGAGAGAAGGCAACATGTTATTCTCAAAATAAGAACGTAGTGTTCGTTAACCAATTGGGCCTAAGGAGTCGATTGATTAGTATAGGAATAAATTAAATAAGAATAAAGATGTTGAAAGTATAAAGTTTTTGTAACAAGTATGGGTGAGAGTGGGTCAGATCGGGTGATTTTTCGATGAAAAATTTGGTCTTCGAATTTTGGATGAATTTTTAACGCATAAAACACCACCTTAATTTTTTTCGGAGAAAAAAAATTGACTTAGTCGATCTCGATTTTTTCGAGTGGAAGATCTACTTTAAAAAATCACAAACGTTAAATATATCAAATAGATGTTTTAAAAAAATAAAATTTAACTCTAAGTTTAACTATTTAATGTAAATAAGCAAAAATAACATATTATTACATTATAATTAAAAATATTCTACTTAATTTTGTCCAAACTTTATTAAAATAAATAACTTAATCGTATTGAAATTCAAATGTGCGATAATAAGTAAATAATATTCCTAAATCTAATAAATATGAGTAAGAAAAAAGGTAAAATTATAAAATATTATTTAAAAATTAAAGAAAGAATTTAATTATGATAATCTTGAAAATATATTTGATTCTGATTGGCCCTTCCAATTTTTTTGATAAGAAGTCCTAATTTAAACGGGCGATTTTTTTTTATTCCAAAAGTCCAACGAGCCTGTATTTTAGATTTCTTTGAGTTGATTTTTTTTTATGATTAAGTTTTTTACTTACACCCGTAGTAGCAAGTTTGCCGCATCATTTTCACAAAGAAAATGGTATGCACAATTACAAAACAATTTACAAGAATATGATTTTTTTTTTGTGTGTGTTTAGATTATGTAATAAAAATAAGTCCTATATATATATATATTTATTTATATGAATTTTCTACATCTTTTTATATTGTATATAACTTTTTTCTATGAATCACAAAAATATTCATTACTCAGGATAAATTACACCAAATGCCCTCTAACTTTAAGGTTTGCTTAGCGATACCCTCCAACTTCACTTTGTAACATAAATGTCCTTCATCTTTTAACGCGTTTCACCTGATGCCCTCTTTACCTGGGATAGTCGATTTTTCGATTTTTCATCGACGTGGCGTCCACGTGGCCATCTCCTCTCTCCTCCACGCAAATAGTCGTCCGACGTGGCATATTCTGACGTGGCACATAAAATTACACCAATGCCCTCCAACTTTAAGATTTGCTCAGTGATACTCTTCAACTTCACTTTGTAACACAAATGTCCTTTATCTTTTAATACATTTCACCCGATGCTCTCTTTACCTAGGACAGACGATTTTTCGATTTTTTATCGATGTAGCGTCCACGTGATCATCTCATCTCTCCTCCATGCAAATAGCCGTCCGACGTAACATGCTTCGACGTGGTACCACATATTAAACAATCTTACTTACCGTAAGTTGATCCACTCACTGTTAAATTATTTTCTTATTTTCTTCTTTTTCGTCGTTCGTATGAAACCTCATTCGTCGTTCACTCTTCTTCATCGTTCGCTCTTCTTCATCATTCGCCTCCTTCATCATTCACTTTTCGCATTCGTCGGCGTTGTCTTTGCCCAAATTAGTGTAATTTTATGTGCATTTGGTGAGCAAACTTTAAAGTTGAATGACATTTGATATAATTTTATGTGTCACATCGGAGCATGCCACGTTGGACGACTATTTGTGTGGAGGAGAGAAGAGATGACCACGTGGACGTCACGTCGACGAAAAATTAAAAAATCGACTATCCTTGGTAAAGAGGGCATATGGTGAAATATGCTCTAACTTTAAAGTTTGCTCACCAAATGCACGTAAAATTAATCAATTTGAGCAAAGACAACGCCGACGAACGCGAAAAGCGAACGACGAAGAAGAGCGAACGACGAAGGAGTGCGAATGGCGAAGGAGGTTTCATGCGAACGACGAAGGATGTTTCATGCGAACGACAACAAAAAGGAAAATAAGAAAATAATTTAATAGTGAGTGAGTCAACTTACGGTAAGTAGCATGGTTTAATATGTGGTGCCACGTCGGAGCATGCTACGTCAGACGATTATTTGCATGGAGGAGAGAGGAGATGGCCACGTGGATGCCACGTCGACGAAAAATTAGGAAATCGGCTATCCCAGGTAAAGAGGGCATCAGGTGAAATACGTTAAAAGATGAAGGACATTTGTGTTACAAAGTGAAGTTGGAGGGTATCGTTGAGCAAATATTAAAGTTGAAGGGCATTGGTGTAATTTTATGTGCAACGTCGGAACATGTCACGTTGGACGACTATTTGCGTGGAGGAGAGAGGAGATGGCCACGTGGATGCCACGTCGACGAAAAACTGAAAAACCGGTTATCTCAGGTAAAGAGGGCATCGGGTGAAACGCATTAAAAGATGAAGGGCATTTGTGTTACAAGGTGAAGTTGGAGGGTATCGCTGAGCAAACATTAAAGTTGGAGGACATTTGGTGTAATTTACCCTCATTTCTCATAATTTTCTAAAGCTAGAACATGAGAGGAGAATTCTAAAGAAATAATTCGAAACCTGCCTTGAAAAGTTGACAGAAAATACTCGAGTTGGAAATTTGAAAATTATTTTCACATACTCGAAACTAAAAATAATAACCTTCTCCCTCAAAAGTTCTCGTGAGTGACTGTTATACACTACAATTGTTATAATAATAAAATTAAAGTGCTGGAAAAATAGAGTGGAGGTTGCATCATTTCAGGGACATTCTAACAATTTTATTGTCTTTTTTCCCTTGATCCAGCCATAAAAAACAACAATCTAACGACTCCTTCGATCCTTATCTCTCTTGGAGCTCAGAAGCATTACTTTTTAATCCAAAATTTACAATATATATGGAAAATTACTGTTTACTGGGGCCTTAATTAGGAATATTTCAAAACTAATTATGTGAATCCCATAGTTAATTAGGAAATTTGCAACCCATATTTTCGTGCAGAAGCATTCAATATATAATTTTCAGTTACAAATTACAACAACATTTAATATTTATTTAAGTAAATAATAAATTTCCTCTCTCTCACATAGAGGAGGAAATTAAAATAAAAAAGTCGTTTAAAACGCCCTTCCCACTGATGTGGCCCCATTTCACGCCCCTCTTCCCTTCTCCCTCGCTCTTCTTCCTTCCTCTGTGCTTGCTCTACATTCTTCGCCATTTCCCCTCTGCTCCAAAATCCTTCCCTAGGAACCAAGTAGAGTGAGCTCGTTTTCCCCTTTCTCCCTCCTCTTGAGCGCCGGAAAACGTGGAAGGATGCGATTTTGGTGGATCTTGGGTGGCCTTCGTCTGTGAAATCGATTAAAAAGGTGACTTTTTTACGTGATTTCAATGTACAAATGTTGTATATTTTTTTTCACGATAAAGATCCAACATTTGTCTTGTGCATTGATTTCTTTCTGCTGTTTTTTTAAATTTGTGCGTTTCTTGTTGAGGATGATGTATACTTCGGAATGCTTACACTTGGTTGATTAGTGTGTTGGGTTAAAGTTTGAATCTTGGCGTATGCTTCAGAATGATCTTAATGCTCGTTATGAGTTAACCTGGAAGAGAGTTCGAAGGGAATTTAGAAAATATGTTCTACTCTTCTAGACGATATTTTTGTTTTCTTTTGTTTTTAGTTTGTTTCAGGTTGTGAACTTTTGGGGCTTTGTTTCAAGTTCTCACGTTGGAACTGCTCCATTAAAATCTGTGAACGGAAGAAAATGGACAAGCACGAACAAGGCTACTTCTGTGATATTTATTTTTCTTTCGTTTTTATATGTAATTTAATTCAAAGATTCGTAATGCTTTGATTCCCTTCTGAAAGTTTGAAAAAACTTAGCGGCGTTTCTTCAGTTAGCAAAGATGCTTTACACTTTTACCAACATGTTGTCCATCTCTCTCACTTGCTCTAAAAAGACGCGAGGGATTTTATCGGATTAGTTGGGTTAGATCTTCAACTTAGGGACCGCGCGTTTAACACTGTGCAGTTGACACTGTTTTTAGAAACCAAGAGCTGACTATCCAAAAAAGAACTTCACAGGAGGGTTTAAAGAATTGCTCGACTTTTGATGTGTCCTAATTTTTTGAGTTGTCAATTTTAGTTTAAAAATATACCAATAATCTGGTTAGAGAGAGAAGATGAATGCCATCTTGTTGTTGTTTGTTGTCTCCATTTCAAACTCCAAGGGGTTACATTCTTGTTGCTGTCGACTCTTGAGCAAATCAACATAAGCATTTAGTGAAGTATAGGATGCCAGGAAAGTTGCATGAAGTTTCTCTGTTTGGAAACTAATTATATGGCATGATAGCTATTAAATTTCTTACGAATTTAACAATAACCATTATATATCTGGAGAATGTCTGCTATAGTCTACTGTTGGTTTTCGTCTTGTGATTTAAGACTAGTCGTATTGGGATATGCTTCATGTGAACTCGTGTATCATGATGGATCCTTGCTACCTCTTTTCATTAAGTTTATATTTATGTGTGTAAAAAAATCTCATCATTCTGTCAAAACTACTGTCACAGTTTCATTTTTCAAGTATCTTATTTTATTCATTTTATATAGTGGATTTTTTTGTCTTTTTTGTGCAAATGCGTAGTTTTAGTGAAGCTTATCATTTCATTACCTGTCAATGTTCACTGTAAGCAGAAAAGGACTTCATATTTACCTAATAATGCTACTGCAAATTTACATTGCAGTTTAAGGGCCCTGCGTGATGTTCTATTGGATGTTTCAGTTATCATTGTTCTTTTATTTAGTTTCTATCCTTTGGTCTCCAGATAATATGCTTGCTTGTGGTTACATGCTTCTTTTTGCTGCAGAAGTTTCTTTTATCTATGAAAGCTGGACGATTTCAAATGGCTGAAGAATCAAAAGATATTACAATCTCAGTAGCACCAGATGAAGCAAAGACTAATGGAGGAGGCATGAGAAATTTGACTGTAAAAACATATAGAAATGCCAAAGAGAATAGTGCTGAAGCGGTACTTCCTCATCATGCCAGAACTTCTAGTGGTTCTTGCCATGATATCTGTAAATATGGAATCAAACATGTTTATGAGGATAAGAAAAAGCGTCCTGCTCTTCGTAGAGTAAGCAATCAGATGCCTAATGAAGAACGTAGTCCAGTGGATGTTGTGTCTCAGGAGCATGGAAAGAAAAAACCAGAGCTTAAAATGAGGTCATCAAAGAAAAAGCATGAGATTATGATCGAGCAGAAAATAAAAAATCAAAAGGATTTACCACCAGAGAAGATAATCCTGCTTTCTGATTCCCTGGCAGAAAGCTTCAATCAGAAGTCTTTGAACCTGGGTTGGGAGATGACTGAGGAACATTCACCTCATGATCGTTATGAAGAATCATCAGAGGGATCTGTCATCAAGTGCATGATCTCATCATCCATATTGGGAAGCAATGGATCTCGCCAGCATGAATCTACTAAGAATTCCAAATTGCTACTTGATGAACCTAGAGTTAAGCCCAATGGAACCATGGTGAAGAATAGAATTAGTTCTGAAGAATTTGTGCCAGTTATTCAGGTACAAAAAACATCTGCGGCATTTGAGGGAACAAATTTTCTGACTTCCTCTGAGTTTCCCATGTGCAATCTGGCTCCTGGATCTTTGGAGGAGACTCTAGACATAGAACTAATAGATGGAACTACCGCTGATGAGAACATCCGATTTGGTGATCATGCAATATCTAACAGAACCAAGAAAACATCTCATAAACTATTAGTTGATACCAATCTGAAGACTCATAAAGAATTGTCCGCAAGCATTCAATTCAACAACCACAGCGCTACAGCATTTGGCAAAGCTAAGCTTGTTAATCTAGGAAGATCAACCAAGAGAGGATTGCAAATGAAGTCAAACATCCTCTCTTATCGCAGGAGCCATGGAACAACTACAAATGATGCATATAAGGTTCAAGCAGAAGGCCAGCTTGAAAGATTTAGCATGGGTGACAATGGGCAAAGAGAAACGAGCAAGATTAGTAATGCAGAAAAGAAAATTTCAGATGTCAATGGACTCAAAATCTTGAAGAACAAAGAAGCTGGTAAGGCAGTTAAGTTCTTGAAAACAGAAACTGGACAAAAGAAGCCATCTTCGTTTAGAAAATCCACCATGATTGTGAACCACACAATGCTGCAGAGGCAAAGTTCATTAACTCCAAGGAAAATTGGTGCATCTGCAAAGACAGTGAATTCGATGAAGCTGAGGAAAGTCATGCTAAAACCCTCATTCCCATTAAAATCTTTAGGAGAAGTAACTGGTCCAAGACTCCAAACTGAGATGGACAGGGTCACAGACTCAGAACAATTAAATGGTGAAGAGGACATATCCGTGGTAATATCAACTGTTCCATCTGGGTCGCAAAAGCGGATTTCTGACTTGATGCTGAAAACGAGCAAAAATGCAAATCCTGAATTGGCAGTGAATGACCAAACAAAATTTGAAATACTGGACCTTAAAGAGAAAGCCTTTTGTGTCTCAGAACAAATACCAGCAAAAGTAGATATTGTTGTTGACATGCAAGACACATTCAAATCAGCAACCAGGGAAGAAGAGAATGGAGTGTCTTCATCTAAATTTAGTGAAATGAAGGAGGGGATTTCATCGATAGGTGCACATAAAAGAAACTCCAGCAATCTTTCTGAAAGCGAGCTCGAAAGGCTATACACAAGAAGTGGAAGTAATCAGTTAATTGATAGCCAGTCAGTTGATCAACACTCTGAGCCTAAAAATTCAAATTTCAGCACAAACAAGATAGTTGACCTTCAGCCAGAGAACAACAATTCAACAAGGCTCAGTTTCAGGCAAGCCAGAGCGAAAGAGGTCTCGGGAGCAAAGAAAGCATGCACAGCGAGCTCTGGGAATATGATTGATGCAGACTTGAAGAAACATATTTTGGGAGGCCCTACCTTTGTTTTGAGACATCAAGGGGTTAAGAACAAGAAAGAGACACAGGGTTTGTTCAATCAAGTGATTGAAGAAACAGCAAGTAAGCTTGTGGAGACGCAGAAGAGCAAAGTTAAGGCATTGGTCGGTGCCTTTGAGACTGTCATCTCCCTTCAGGAAAATAAAGCAGCTTTTTAGTAGTTTGAGCCACATAACTTCCCGATCCTTGGTTAACTTTTTTCGTTTCAGCAGAGCAGCTTCTGGACATTCGGCTTGTCGAATGGCTTCTTTGAATTTCAAATGACTCTCTGTCATTTTTATATGAAAAACTTGACACTGTTTCCTTCCAATCTTCGGTGACAAAATGAAATGTACGGTGTTTGTTTGATGCATGGTGTTAGAATAATTCCTTGTTTGGTCTTTTGGATCTAGGTCATGTTTTTTTCACACTAAGCCGCAAGAACCCTTCATTGCCTTTCACAATATTTTTTTTCCATTGTTTTGACTTTTGAGCTTGACCTTCATTTTAGCTTTGTTCGAAGATTTCTTGCTTTTATAGTTTATAGCAGTGCAAAGATGATTATTTGCCTGCGTTTAGATAGCTTCAGAAAAATAAGGGCAACTGTTGCCGATCTCACAGGAGACGTTCTACGGTCTTTGCTTGAGATTCTTTTAAGGCCGCATTTGGCGAAAAAACCGGAGTGGAATCGCGTCTTAATTCCATTTGGTTCCGTCGACCGTGTGTGTTCTGAAGCCGAACTGAAAATGCATCACGTATTCAGCGCTTTAGTTCCACCTTTTAGGTGAAATCAGAACACTCGGGAGAACTAATTGTTTTTACGTGACTTCTTTTTTTTTTTAAATTCTAAATTCATTTTTCTTTTTTATTTTTTTCTTATTTTTCTCTCTCTCTCATATTTCTTTTATAAAATAATTTATTTATTAATATTTAAAAATATATAATTTATTTTAAAATGTTTTTTGTATTTGAATAATATATTTTTTAACAAAAACATTTCCATAAAAAATTAATTTATATTTATTTTTTAAACAAAAATATATTTTATATTTATAATACTAATTTTTTATTCATTCAAACGCTCACTAAAATTAATAATCACATCTCAGATAAACTATTTCATTCATCATCATCAAATTTCACTTCTTTCAAATACACACCGAACTAATCTATCAATTCAATTATTCACGAAGAATTTATGAGGGACTACGGTTCCGTTTTTAAACACAATCTTATGATTTATTTGAAGAATGAACAATTAAACTTTTTAGATTAAGCATATCTTTTTTTTATATCCACTCGGGCTCCCGATATCGTGGTATGATATTTTTCTAACTAAGTAATGATTTTAGAAATCGAACCTAAGCCTACTAAATCCTAGTGACTCATTGGGGCACAACTTTAGTACTCAATTGTGTCAACCAAACTTAATTATATCAATCATATCTTAGCTGCTATTCCAAGATATGCGCCAATTGTTTTTATTTCAATGAAAATACATGATGCCAACAACCTCTTCTGTTTGCACCTTGTTAAGAGTTTTGAGTTGAATGAGTTTAAATTATATTTTCTTCCAACCCTACTAAACCAAATTGGTGTATCAATCAATATTTCCGATTGATCCATAGTTCACCTTGCCCAATATTTACCCATAATTATAAAAAAATCACAAACCCAATATTTAAAAATACAAAAAAAAATAGTTTGGTCCTAGTTGTTTTGGAAATCGCTCTGTTTGAACGTCGAATTAATTTTAGAAACTTATGTATCTCGATCCAAAAAAATAAAAAAATCATTTTAATTAGGCGTATTCACCCAGATATATAAAACTAATCTATTAGTTTTAAATATGACCTAAATTTTCTGCTCAAAATTCAATCACCAATAGATCAGTGGGATATGAATTTGAAATTTTCTAATCTCAATCAATTCAGCCTCATCCGTTCTTATTTATTTTTAAACTGAACCGAATAATTTAATTTAAAGTTTAAAATTACTTAAAAATCAAAATGTGTTTAAATATAACATTTTAGATCCATAAAATTATTTTAAACACCTGCAACGTTACAAAAAAGGGAAAAAACAATTACTAATGAGTGTGACTATTCTTTTAATCAGACTTATTCAGACCTCAAACATTTCATCCTAGGACTCATCCCGACATCTCAAAATATTATCTTTTGTGCCAAAACAACTTAGAGGTTCGGAAAGTTCCTCCAAAATTCTTCAGAACTATCGTACTGCATTTGCTGCCCGGAATCAGCAGAGGATGCACATTGTATACTATTCTTTCTGCAGTACACGTTTTGTTCCTTCTGAGGCAGACATTTAAAGCACTTCTTGTGCCCCTCCTGCATGTGGAGCATCCTTCTTGTAACTGGTTGCATGTTTTATTATCAGTAAGTACTACTACATCAAGGAAATTGGATGGAAATAGGGAGGAGGGGTCGGAAGATAGCTGCATTGTGTGTCTATCTTATCTACCTTCGTTTTAAGTATATAATTAATGGTGGAAGATGAAGTGTCAAATTCGGCTGACAATTTTAATGTATCCATCTTGCAAATTGAGAGCATCTTTCTGATGCTTCATGCCACCTGCTAAAGGAGTTGTCCAAGCGTTCCTTTCACAACAACTATTGTTAATTTGTTCATGATAAGAACCACAACATAGAAGAAAAAAGGAGATTTATACCCATCATTCTTTTAAAAAAATAGTAATGCATGTTCGAAGGAAATATTTATTATAGGGCAGAATTAAATTTGTTGATAAAGATATTAAATAATTAGAATAATTTGGCTTTGTGTTAGTTTTTAAGTCGAATAAACACTGTTAAATAAATTATGATATAAGATAGCCTCAGTAGTCAGTTCTATCATTGCTATAATTTCTTATGCTTCTTTAATTCGATTTTATTTTGTTTAAAAAGTAAATGTCCCTTTCTTTCTCAAAAAAAATATAGAAATGATATAAACCTTGGTATGCATTTAGATATTAATGCTTTTTATTAATATAAAATCAGGTAGGCTGGATCTTTTCAGTACATGTGGCCACTGGGAAGAGTGCAGAGGTTAAAACCCACTACTAAATTTGGAGGACTCGAACTGAGAAAAGAAAAGTTTTTTTTTGGGGGTTCATAGGCGATCCAATCCTCTCGCACAAACCCCCCTCTTCTGGCATTTTCGTCAAAGTTGGGCAACAAAAATCTTGAGATGAGGAAAGAATTCGGCTTAAAGCATCCTCTGTGAAGTCAGGCGAGTAGCTACTTCTGCTGATTTTAGTTCTTATTCTTAATGCTCGTGTAGAATTCTGGATTTTGCTGCATGGTAGAAGGGAATTGTTTTTTTGTTTGATAGTTCTACTGTAATGTAATGTTACATTAGAGAAATTGTCTTTTTTCCCTTATCAAAGATGCTGCCTTGTGAAACGGAAATCAAATTTGTGTGGGATAATCTTCTTGTTCTGGAATACTGGAACGTGATAATTGCTTGTAGTTGTTGGAATGTATATAAATTGCTTCGTAATTGATAGCCTGGTGGGCTTGCAAGCATCACATGGGTGGGCGTAAACTCTTGAATTTGAAATTGCAGTTCTTTAATTGATAGATGGCGTGTTATATTGACTAAGCAATTCCTGACCGCAGATAAATATTCTACAGATTGGGTCTCCCTTGGCTTGGGGGAACATTCTGCACACATTTTTCTTCTTTGTTTTTCCTCCTCCTCATGGTTCTTTATACATCTTAGGGCAGATGCTACTTCATTTTGGTTTAGTTAGATGTTATGAATCAATATTTCTTTCCTCTTTCCACTGATTCTTTCTTTGCTTCGCTTAATTTGAGCTGTTTGACAGGTTGATAGAGCTGAAGAATGAGTTTTCAGTTTTTTTGGATTATCTTTTTTTGTGTTGTTCCTCAGTATTTCTCAGAAGAAATCCAAGATGTAAAAGTTACAATCCGTGGGTCAACCACAATAGCCAAGACAGATGATAGTTTCATTTGTGCAACACTAGATTGGTGGCCTCCTGAAAAATGCAATTACAATCAATGCCCATGGGGACAGTCTTCTGTTCTGAATCTGGTCAGTTTGTCATCTATAATCTGCCACAATAATTCACTACACTCGCCTTTTTGGAAAGTAATAATGCTTTTAAACTTTTCAATGTGTTGATCAGGACCTAACTCATCCGATCCTACTTAAAGCTGTCCAAGGTTAGTGGAATTTATTTTGAATTTAGTTATTCTTGTGGATGTTTATGTAGCGTAAAATAGTCATGATTCTTGTATCTGTTATCTACATCTTCACCGTTATAACATAATGATGGCTAGTTTTATTGTATAATCATGTGGATGATTCTTTAAATTTGTACTACTGTCATCCTTGTGGTTGAAGTTGCAACCAAAATGAGTAAGTTGAATGCATTTATTTCTGAATTCCAGCATTTGATGTTCTAAGAATAAGGGTTGGAGGTTCTTTGCAAGACCAAGTTGTGTATGGAATGCCAAACCTAAGCTATCTATGCCAACCATTTTCCAAGAAGGCAGGTGACTTATTTGGATTTTCAGAAGGATGCTTGAGCATGGAAAGATGGGACAAGCTCAACATTTTTTTCCAGCAGACAGGGTAAAGTTTCAATAGGAAGTTTCCTGAATATTGTGCTGTTATTGGTTTCTCCATATTAAATTAATGAGATAAACATTGAGGTCATCAATTAAGTTCACAGTTACAGGATATTGTTCTAATACAATTTTGTGAAAGCCATCAAACTGGAAGTTTTGGATCGTTGGAATATCTCATTGATTGTTCATTTCATTGCATTTTTTCATCCACTGAAAAGATCACAAAAGGATGCTTGGGAATCAAAACTCATGGCTCAAAATGCACCATCTTAACCCAATTACATAGTGAAAGGAATATTAGGTAGAAGCTACATTATTTTTCCTCGTCCATTTCATATTGAATCTTCATCATGCAATCATGACGGAAACTTCATTTGCAACAACAACAACAAAGCCTTATCCCACTAGGTGGGGTCGGCTACATGGATCATACGACGCTTCGTTGATCCATGTTCATGAGATTCGACAGGGTTTTACGCTGGCTGTCGGGGCCTAACACAACCCTCCTCCTTTATCCGGGCTTGGGACTGGCTATAAAACATAGGCGGAGTTGGAAACTTCATTTGCAATTGAAAAAAAAAAAAATTTTTGTATCTCATGCATTGACAAAAGATCAAAATAAAGTTGAGGGAGAATCAGGAACACATCTCATTAATTATTCTATGTATGCTTAATTCTATCACATTATAAGTTATAGAGTATTAAGTACTAAAACCATTAACAAAAGAAATTATTTTTCTTCTTTACTTAATAACAATTATAATTGTGATTAGATGATTAATTAATAGCATTTTTTACTTACAATTTATAGTATTGATTACTGTGCTTATAATTTTTTATCCATTTTTGTATGCCGGTTCCCTTGAAGTTTATTTAAACATTTTCTTTATTTTATTATAATATTTCAGTATTTGTAATTTAACATACTATTGGAGCTCATAGTTACAACTATAATATTGTAATTTAACATTTTCTTTAATTTTTTTTGCATAGATTTATCAACTATAATAAGAAAGTGTCTTACTGCATTTTTTCTTTGAAAACTATGAAAAAACATACGAAATATCCAAACATGTCCTGGTGTTGTAAATTTCTGATGTATATATCTTTTTGGTTCAGACAGTCCATCGTAGAATGGAAAAAAGATTATAACTTCTCCTATGAAGTTCACATTCATTTTTAGTTTAAATTTTTTGTTGAATTAATAAGGAATATAAGACTGTCTTTTTTTAACGATAAAACTACTGAAGATTGTTCTACTCAGCTATTTGTGTTTTTATTGCAGCTCAGTAGCCACTTTTGGTCTGAATGCTCTGTATGGGAGGAATCATGTACATGGTAGCACCTGGATAGGTGATTGGAATTCTTCTAATGCTCGTGACTTCATTGAGCACACAATTAAAAAGGGATACCCAGTTGATTCATGGGAATTTGGTAATTTGTGAATCAGAGTTAAACTTATGTGTCCAATCTTACAGATATTAGATCATTCTCTAAGAAATGAACGAATTTCATAAATGTCAGGAAATGAACTGAGTGGGAAAGGGATTGGTGCAAGTGTTTCCGCCGAACAATATTCAAAAGATCTAATCACCCTTAAAGAAATCATCAAGGAGTTGTATCGTGGCTCAAGTTTGAAGCCATTATTGGTTGCCCCTGGAGGATTCTTTAAACAACAATGGTATGCCAACCTTCTTGATGTTTCAGGTTTGGGCATTGTGGATGCCATGACTCATCATATCTACAACCTAGGTGGAGGTGAGAAAATAGTAGTTTAGATGAATGCTCTTTTTGTAAACATGGCTCTCATGACGCAAAACAAGATAGTGCAGTTTAATTCTGAGAAATTAGTAACTATCTGAAATAGGGCTTGCAGCATGAAAAGCAACCAAAAGTTGGAGTCTAACTACTACAACAGCAACCAATTGAGGATGGTTATATTTAGTTATATACAGAAAAAAGCTTAACCTTAACTACTACACAAAATATTTACATTTGTCGTCTTAAGTTTTAGAAAACTCTCAACTCTAGATGTTTCCTATGTTGTAGGCAAGAAATTTGGGCACTTCCTTCTCAAAAAAAAAATGGACACTTGAAAATCTTTAACTGAAATGTACAGAGTTGTGAAAGGTACTCGTGAACCCAACAATTTTCAAGCATTTATCCAGGCATATCAACCTAGGATAATTAGCATGCAAGTTCGCAGATCTGCAAAACATGAGAATTCATATTATTAATAGCAATTCAAAACAACCTATTGCATGGAAAGATCTTTTTAAAAATGACTAATAATCACTTATATGAATCTTACAATTTTAGGTGATGACCCACATATTGAGGACAAGATCATGGATCCACGATATTTAAGTAGGATTGAAGGTACATTCAGAAATCTCCAGCTCACACTAAAGAGGCATGGACCATGGGCTTCAGCTTGGGTCGGTGAAGCTGGAGGTGCATACAACAGTGGTAGTCATCGTGTGTCAAATAAATTTCTGAACAGCTTCTGGTAAATGCCAATAGGATCGGATACTTATGTAAATGATGCTTCACAGCTAACACAGTTTGACATGCTCAGGTACCTAGATCAACTTGGTATGGCTTCAAAGTACGACTCCAAGTCTTACTGCAGACAAACTTTGATAGGAGGAAATTATGGTCTTCTGGACACAAATAATTTCATACCCAATCCAGACTACTATAGGCAAGATCATATTGCCTTGTGGAAATGCACTCACACTTCATGATATAGTGACAGTATTGTGCACTCAATAACTCAATTTGACTAGATTAAATATTTGCTAAATGCTATAATGCAAAAGTGCAGTATAATTTTCCTACATAGCAAACTGTACCTCTAAGTATTAGTAATTTATATGATGTCTGTAAAGAACCAAAAAATATAACTTAGTCTACCATGTCCATATTAGTACATTTTGTTTTGCATCTTTGATCAGTGCTTAGAAAGAAGCTCATTTATGTTCATCATCTGGGCAGTGCTCTACTATGGCATCGACTGATGGGGAAAGGAGTTCTTTCCACTTATGTAACTGGCTCTTCTATGCTTCGGGCTTATGCTCATTGCAGGAAGGGAAAGGTAAACCTATGACTATATTTTTCATGGCTTATTCTTGATTAACAAGAGATGGTTGATATTAGAACTTTCGTTGTCGGGTTGATGTTCCTCCTGAATTCATATGCCAGTCCAATAGTATAAAATGTTGATTCTTTTGTAATATTTTCAGGACATAAATTGCAATCACTGTAACATGTAACAGAGTATCTACTATATATGAGGCTGGCATAACTCAGTGCATTTGCCCATGAGTTCTTTTTCACGCATGGTCCCTGAGACTCATATTATATCCGTGCATCCTGATTTTTCACGATTTGTTGGCCTCAGACAGGCATCACCGTTCTCTTGATCAACCTAAGCAGATCCATTCAGTTCAACGTGAGAGTACAAGACGATCTCAGTGCCATTCGTGCTGAACAGGAAGAAGGAATGCGAAATAATGATCTCTTCTTCAGTGGCCTCTGGAAAACAACCTCCTGGTTCGGAAGAAATGCATTACCAGAAACGAGAGAAGAATACCATCTGACTGGGAAAGATGGGAACCATCTGAGCCGAATTATGCTGCTTAATGGGACTCCTCTGCAGCTTACCGAGGATGGAGACATCCCGTCCCTTGATCCCGTCCTCGTCCCTGTTGACTCGCCTGTTTCTTTGGCTCCATTGTCGATTGCATTCGTGGTTTTCCCAACCTTTGAGGCAGGAGCGTGCATTTGACTCAAAAGAACAGAGTAATATACTTGTTATATCATATTCTTAATTTGTACATACAGATATATACATGGTCATGGTCTTCACTCTTCAAGAACCAGACGAGTTCATTTTGTCAATAGAAAGAAAACAATTAGGACTTCCCATTTTTGGTAATGTATATTGACAGCTTAACTATGAATAAAGTTTTAAGCACTGTGATACTTTGTAACATTTGGCGGAAGAACTATGCTGATAATATGATGAATTCAACAAATAAATTTTTCTTTGTTTCAATCACAAAGTGATAACTCTTTAACTTGGAGTGTGAAGAAAAATACATTATCTCACCAGTAGAAAATATATCTGTATATCATTAAATGAGTCATTTCGTTAAGAGGAATCACAGGAAGATATAAATTTACATTTTTAGAGCCAATCGGTTTCTTGGAACAAATGCCAGAGAATTTTTCATTGATGAACCAAGGATGGCTGAATAGTTAGGATACTAGAAAATAAAGGAAAGATATAGATAACCAATATTCCAAGTTTTAATTTACCCTCTTATAAGTAATTAGAATAAGTTAACCCTTTAGATTACTATTCCGCTTTGACTGTCTTAAAAGATCCATTATAGAAAATTCATATTATTAGGAGTTTTTTTTTTCAAATAATCTTAATAGATTACATACTTTTAGGGTTCTATCGAATCGCTCATGGTTGTTAATATTTCTTTAACTCAACTCGTCAAAATCGAAGGTTCTTTTCCAATGAGTTCTCGGGATGTTGCGATCAACTTGGAATCAGAATAGCGATGCCACCCTCTTCGGTGAACACCTTTGAGAGAATTAACGATATACCCAAAAGTACTTCACAGCCCATTACACAGGAGGAGGAATAAATCCTCTCCATTTTTTTAGGATAAAATATGCTTAAAATTGGAGGCTCAGAGTAGGAAGTAGGAACACAAAATTTCAGACATGCCCGTCATCCTTCCAAAAAGAATCATAGATCACCCACCAAAGATGAGATGAAATGAATAGTAATTTCTCATCAGTTGAGAAAGATTTTGAGTTCGAAAATGCAAAAAACTTCGAGTGGGAGCTTCACTCATTATATATAAGCATACTATTTGGGTCAATATTAGAATAATCAAACTCGTTGATGGACCGATATGTGATTAGAGTGCATAACTCTTAACGCTACGTATATTAGATGATCAACATTATTTTCTGGACGAAGGGATGGCAACAAAGAAAAAAAAAGGAATAATAGGGCGATTGCTCATCAAAGAGGCTAGATGCAACCATGTTGGCGTTATGATTGACATGTTTACATAAGACCTTCTCAAAGTAAAAGTTAATTTTGGTGTGCCAAGATCAGATTGACTTGTGACTTGTAATAGTTATCGCCATTGCTAAGAAACAAGACCGAGTTTACCTTTGATAATCCAATCTCCTCGGCTCAAGCAAAGATTATATGAATAAGGTTCAAGACCAGAGCTATGACGGGGCAACAAAAAGTATACCCATTAATTTCCGAGGAAGAATCACAAAGTGTACAACTATGGTTGATATTATTAGCATTAAATCTCTCCTAGCATATCTTTTCTAGGTAGCCCAGTATGAGATAGCTTCCGGATAAAAGATTGAATCTTTGGGAGAAACCTGACGTGCTAAATAATCTTCCACTCAGGTAATTTAGTCTAAGTTCTGTCCTAATTTTATCTCAACCTATCCAAAGTTTAATATTACTAATTCTTATCTTTTTTTAAAAATTTTACTTTGTTTTATTTTTTAGAACCCTAATTTTATGTCTTATTAGCTTGTGATATTAGATATTTAGTTAACTAATTAATAATTGTTTCAAGCTAATCAGGAAAATAAAGATTCATTGCTAATGAAGCTCATCGTAGGATAATATGAAGAAAGAAACAATGCTATGTCAAAGAGAACATTTCAATAGTCAAGTCTCCAGAAACGAAGAGAATTTCCACGGTTGTCCAGGTAAAGAAACGGGAAAGGGAAAGAAAGGGGAGCTCTGCAGGCATCATAATAGAATTCTTTGTTATTTAGTTTGAAGAAGGCTGAATGGAATTCTAATATGCTATACGGATTCTCGTTCAACTGGTTATCAGGGTTGTACCCCAATAAGTTACTGAGAGCTAGTAATCTCAAATTTGATTTTTAAACTTATCTCTTAGTCAAGAAGATATCGTTCTTTTCTATACTTTAATTTTGACTTAGTGAAACACTAATACTGAAGCCAGAGTGGGTATGTAGGACTTTGTTGACATTGAAGAGTAGGAAGGCACAAACATCAGTTGGTTCAGTAGCTGCGTGAACCCCTTATTTATAATTAAGACAGAAGCAATTAGACTCCTCACTAATGTTCTATTAGATGGCTCAAAGTAAATTTGATCGTGATTACAAATTAGACTCATCATGATAAACTTTAGCTTTGTGACAACACGAATATCAAATCAATCATTGTTCGATGGTCATAACTTATCGAAACAGCTTTCAAGTAAAATATTACTTCTTCGTTGCATCTTCAACTTCTTTGATCGTGATAATATTCATCAATGTTTTAAAAACCGGTTCGGACCGGCCGGTTCAATCGGTCCGATCGCGAACCGGTAAGAAAACCGGACCGATTCAATGATAAAATCGGTAATATTAAAGAATCGGGTTGACTCGAAAAAAATCGCAGTTTTTTTTATTTTTTTCAAAAATATGTATATGGAAATCATTTATTAGGGGATATTAAAGTTTAAAGTTACCAAATTATTTTAGATAAAATTGGAAGGTTATGAAGATTGAGGGAGAAAAAAAAAAGAAAGTATTTGAAATAAGAAAATAAAAGGAAAGATGGTAGTGGAAGAGAATGAATAAAAATTGAAATATATTATTAAAAGAATAATAAAATATGGAAAGTATTTATTAGGGGATATGAATTTTTAAATAATTTTATAAAATTGGAAAGTTTTGGACGTGAAAGTGAAAGGAGAGAAAAAGGAAAGTATTTAAAATAAGAAAATAAAAGGAAAGATCTTGAATAAAAGGAAAGTATTTAAAATAAGAAAATAAAAGGAAAGATCTTGAATCCTTGACTAAGGAAATAAATCAAAATAGAAATAAAATATTAATCAAATTAAATCAAAAGAGATATATTTGGAAAGAAAATAAATTCGGTAATAATATATTAGTAATAAATTTAGATTGAAATTGAAATTAGATTATTATATTAGTAATAATAAAAAAACTAGTAAAATAAAAGAGAGTTATATATGAAAAGAGAATAAAATTCGGTAATAATATATTAGTAAATAAATTTATATTGAAATTAAATTTATACTATTATATTAGTAATAATAAAAAGAAATCTATTATTTAATTGGTTTTAATTATTTTTATAATAATTTATGTATTAAATTACTCTTAAATAATTATAAATAATATTATTATATAAAAATCCGGTTCAACCAGTTGACTCTCGGTTGAATCGGTCGAACTTTGACTCGGTCGGCACGTCGATCCGATCTCCGATCCGATTTTTAAAACATTAATATTCATTTTCTAAGTTACGATCAAACACTAAGGAGAGTATTCAACTATTTTCCTTATTCTCTTTTTTTTCAGTTAGTTTTCTAATTCGAATTAAAACACTAAAAAGAGTGCTTAGTTGAAGCTAGGAAGAGAATGCATTTCGTGCATCATTTTCACATATTTTTTTTCTTATTTTTTGCATATTTATTTTTATTTTGACCGTACCAAAATAATTCTTTAAAAGTTGAGTTTTTCTTTTTAAAAAAATTAACAATATCATTCATCATCTTACATTCTCATAGTTTATCGTCTTAATTATTTTCCTAATATAATTTCAAAGATATTTTGTTAACTTACAAATTTCGAATATTGTTCTCTTATCGTTTATTATTGCCTAAGTATTGAGACTATTTGTCGAACAAGTAATATTGAATGTCTAAATTATAAATGGATTTAATGGGGTGCTCCCAAATTTTTAATTGTTGGATCTATCATCTTCGGTTGGAATCGTGCGTGATTTCGACGGCTGAAATGAATTGCCTTTTTCTCCCAAATTTTCACGTCTTTATTCGATCTCTAACCTGCAAGTTTTATTTGGCGGCGGCGGAATGGGGCTTCGGCGAACGCAGCGACGAGTGTCGGTGACAGCGAGGGGTCGCTCGCGAAGGATGCGGTGGCCGTGAGGGTGGCCGCTCGCAGAGGATGCGGCAGCGACGAGGGCTCACAGAGGAATAGAGGAGGGCTCGTGATGGGCAGCGACAACTCGCGAAGGCGGTGGTGAACTTGGCAGCGACAAGGAGCCGCGGCGAACGCTTCAGGCGACGAGAAGCGATGGCGAACGCGGCAGCGACGAGGAGCAACTGCGAACGCGGTGAGTGACAAGGAGCACAGTCGAAGCAGTTCGACGGTCACGGAATGAGGCTTCGGTGAACGAGATGGCGATGACGGGTAGCGACGACTCGCGGCGGCGACAAGGAATGGCGGTGAATACGGCAACGATGAGGAGCACGGTCGAAATCACGCTCGAGATCACTCATGAGAGGAAAAAAAGAAAAATTCAATGGACGAATCTATAATTGTCGCACGAAGATCTAACGGCTGAAAAATCGTGTGCGATTCGAGCCATAGATGAAAAATCTAATGGCTAAAAACTTGGGAGTAGGATGCTCCCAAGAGCTCCCCATTAAATCCATTATAAATTCTTATTTATGTCTAAATTATAAAAAGAAAAAGCTAAACCCAAATCAAAATGATGAAGTTTAAGAACTTGATGCAGGACTACTTAGTTCCTAATTTTATCGACATAAAATTGAGATTCCACAACCCAACAACAAATTTGAATTATTAGAAAAAAAAATCAAAACTTTGCTTACTGTAATAATAACTAAACCGTAATAATAAGTCACAATTCTATTAATATATACAATATTAAACTTAGCTTACTTTCGAGTGGTTTGGTGGCAGTGGCGCCCTGCGAGAAAGAGAGAGACCTCTCACCCAATGGAGCGCGTTCCCCCAAGTTCGCCTCTTAGGTCCTTTCACCAAACCGCTCCCCTCGGCCGCCGGTCGCCCGATGGCATCCTCGTACGAAGCCACTCTCCTCTTCTTCCTCCTCCTCCTACTGCGCCGCGGTTCCGGCCGCGTCTCCCTCACCGTCTCCCCGACTACGCTCACGAAAGCCAACGCCACCGTCCGCGTCGCGTGGTCCGGCGTCGACTCCCCCTCCGACCTCGACTGGATCGGCATCTACTCCCCGCCCGACTCCGCGGACGTAGACTTCATCGGTTACCTGTTCCTCAATTCTTCCGTGGCCGGCGACTGGCGCTCCGGCTCGGGCGCCGTTGAGATACCCCTCGTCAACCTGCGGGCCAACTACGCGTTCCGGCTCTTCCGGTGGAAGCGCGATGAGGTCAGCTACCGCCACCTGGACCACGACCGCAACCCTATCCCGCGCGGCCGCCACCGCGCAGCCGCCTCCGGGGAGGTCGGCTTCGCCCCCGCCGCGGGGCCCGACCAGATCCACCTCGCATTCGCGGACGGAGAGGACGAGATGCGGGTGATGTTCGTGACGACCGACGGCTCTGATAGCCTCGTGCGGTACGGGAGGGATCCGGCGCAGCTGGATCGCATGGTCGAGACGACGGTGGCGCGGTACGAGGGGAGGGATATGTGCGACTTCCCGGCGAACTCGAGCATCGGGTGGCGGGATCCGGGATTTATACATGATGGTCTGATGAAGGATTTGGAGAATGGAAAGAGGTATTACTATCAGGTCAGCTGCTGATCCCGGTTGCTATTCTTTCTTGTTGTTTTCCTTCTGTGCTGCTGTTTACTGTTATTGATAACAATCATGGTGTCATTTTGCAGGGGAGATAAAGAAAAAAAGTGAACTTTTAAGATGAATTGCTACAGGTCATCACAAATTAAAATTCTACTTGATGTTATTTGATAATGGAGATAAAAAAAAAGGTTATTTCAAGATGGAATTATCTTACATTTGAGAAATTCTAGATAAATTGTTTTTTTAATTCGGTATTACTGGCGATGGAGATCAGTAAATCCTCTTTCTTAATCTGCTATTGGTGGTGGAACTCGAAAAGGGGCGTTTCTAATGATTTGGAACTGTTTCTGGTTCAGTGAAACAGGGTAATTTGATGTTCATGTCAAATGCCATTTGATGGAGAGAAGAAGAGTCTCTTTTTACAAGTAGAAATTCTTGTGAATTTTCTTCTGTGTGCTTTGTTCATGAAATTTGTTTGCTAGTTCTCCCAAAAGTTATAAATAAGTTATGTCAAAAAGAGTTGCTGAAAGGAGCCGTCAAACAATTCATGCACGAACCATCTGACATGGATATTTATTTTTGTCTGCTTATAGACATATTCACTTGCTTCTGTTGTACTGCTGTTTGTTGTGCCAGCATCTACGTCTAACTGAGAGTGGACAGTTCAAATGAATTCATTTATCTTGATAGAAAGTGGAAGAATAACTTTATTCAAATGAATTTAGTCCTTGTCCTTGACAACAAACGGAAGAATATTTTTGCCAGAGAAGAAGTGCAATGACCCACCTATGTAATTCTTGTGTCTTTCTCTTCCTTTCGTGCCCATCTGAGAAACAGGTTGGCCAAAATTGTGTCTTTCATTGTTCTGAACAAAATATGTCTTTGCATTATTCAGTTGGAGGAAACAGATTCGTACCTTCTTAACTGTTTATCACCAATAACGTGTTATTTTAGTGTTACTAGTCCCATATCAGAATTACTTCAATCTCTTTGCTGTCATAATGAGCTATGTTATTTCCAGTTTGTGTTGTTAGTGTTTCTAACATAACTTTAAACTTTGCAATCTTAAATTGTGTAAAATCTCCTAGTTTAACTCTGCAATTGTGTTTATGTTCGCAGGTTGGTAGTGATGCAGGAGGTTGGAGTAAAATCCATAGCTTCGTATCTCGTGATAGCAGTTCAAATGAAACCATTGCATTTCTTTTTGGCGACATGGGGGCATACACTCCCTATGCAACATACTATCGCACGCAGGAGGAGAGCAAGTCAACAGTGAAATGGATTCTCCGTGATATTGAAGCCCTTGGAGAAAAACCTGTATTTGTTTCTCATATCGGGGATATCAGCTACGCCAGGGGCTTTGCATGGGTATGGGATGAATTCTTCAATCAGATTGAGCCCATCGCTTCTAGAGTCCCTTACCATGTTTGCATAGGAAACCATGAGTATAATTGGCCATTACAACCTTGGAGACCAGGATGGTCTTATGGTGTTTATGGAAAGGATGGTGGTGGTGAATGTGGGGTTCCGTACAGTCTTAGGTTCAAAATGCCTGGGAATTCCTCGCTGCCCACAGGAACAGGAGCTCCTGACACTCGAAACCTCTACTACTCCTTTGATGCTGGCGTTGTTCATTTCTTATACATATCAACTGAAACGAATTTCCTCCATGGCAGTGATCAATACAATTTTATCAAAGTTGATTTAGAGAATGTGAATAGGAGCAAAACACCTCACGTTGTTGTCCAAGGGCACCGGCCTATGTACACAACAAGCAACAAGCAAAGAGATGCTCCAATGATTGAAAGGATGATTCAGCACTTGGAGCCACTTTTGGTGCAGAACAATGTTACCCTTGCTCTGTGGGCTCATGTTCATAGGTACGAGAGGTTCTGCCCTTTGAAAAACTACAGATGCGTGGATGTGTCATCCAACTTCACATATGGGGGTGCACCAGTGCATGTGGTGATTGGAATGGGAGGTCAAGATTGGCAAGCAAACTGGGAAACCAGGCCTGACCATACAGATGTTCCAATTTTCCCTCAACCTGGAATATCAATGTACCGAGGAGGCGAGTTTGGATATACACGGCTCGTCGCAACAATGGAGAAACTAACACTAGAATACGTAGGAAACCATGATGGAATAGTGCATGACGTGCTGGAGATTCAATCTGGTTACCAAGTTTTGAATAACGATGGCAGTGAGGAACATGTTGAATCTGCAAATGGACACGTTGAAGCTGTAGCAGTGTTTCCATGGAATGTGAAAGCAGCGGGCCTTATGACAATCGGCATCTTTATTGGCTATGCTTTTGGCTTTTTTAGCACAACGATGGAAGGATGGCAGAGCGCGCATGAGATGGACTCGTGTTCGGAGTGTGGAGATGTAAACAAATACATTTATTATTATCTGCAGGACTGTTCAGAATCAATTGGCAGAGGCAGATCTAATTCATGCAGCTATTAACGAAATGTGTGCTTCTTGTGGGGACTAATGATCGGCGAGAGACGTTCCATGCTCTGCTTTTTTTTTCTTTTTTTTTTTACGAGCTCTGCTTTTTCTTATATATTACTAATAAGAAATCTAGCTAAGTTTAGGAAGTTCTCATCTGATTGCAAGTCATCTGCTGAGCTGATCTAATTTTGCATGTTATCATCTTTCACTACTTTGTTATTAACAATATTCCATCTTGCCTATAAATCTGGCGCACTTTTTTATTTTTATATTTTTGAATCGCCCTTGATCGCGAATCCGCCCACTGGGCCGCGAGGATAGATAGGATGATAACATAACAAAAGAGTGGGGAGGATATACATTAAATCCACACACACATAACAAAAGAGTGCAAAGCTTATATAAGATTTTGGGATGTTTTCTTATGGCAGGCTCATTTGCTAAGATGATTGAGTTGTATTTCACTACATTATTATTAACAACATTTCATTCTGGCCTATAGATCTCTCGTATATTCTTGTAATACAGCAGAAAGAAGAACATTCCAGCAAGCTAAGAGCTATCAAGCTTCCCGCGACAGCATCTATCTGCAACCCTACTTTCCCAGCAGACGACGACCTCGCTGATTTGCACCCCTAACTCTGAAATTTAGTTCATCCACATCGTCCTGCATATGACCCAGGGCTACATTCTGTCTGCAGTTGGATCAAGAAAACAAAGTTTCTGATTAGTTAAATTTCTATTTGGGCAGCATTTAGCCATAATGACATGTATTTGAACAACTGAGAGAGCATTTGGTTTGCAAACAATTCTGAATCACAAATGAGGGTTTTATTTAAATGTAAGCTTTATGTTCCAAGGATGTAAATGAATACATAAATGTCTTCATTTCCATGTAGCCGACCCCACCTAGTGGGATAAGGCTTTGTTGTTGTTGTTGTTGTATTCTTAATCACAAATGAAGACGATTTCAAATATAAGCTTTATGTTCCAATGATGTAAATGGTGTTGCACAACTATTTAAGCTCTTCGGTTGCAATATTATCCTTCTACTAATTCCAAGAATGACTTGGTTGTTTCCGAACTGAGCACTTACTGAGAACAAATAAATAATTTCACCAATGAAACGAAGAAAAAACAGATATGAGAACATGTCCATACAGTTGACAAATGCAAAGGCCACTAACCTCCCAATCTCAGAACCCATGTCCATAGCCATATTTTTCAGCTCACCCAACAAGTTGCTTAAATCAGAAAGAGCATCATCTTGCTTGGCCTTCTCAATCTGATATCATGAAACAAGAAGCATCGTGTCATTTGTTGTTAAACAATCTAGTCCATCTTCCTGAACTCAAGTATACCTCAACTTTCTCGATTGCAGATTTAGGTTCAGAGGGAAAATGTCGAGGTGTTGAAGAGGGTCGGGGAGTTGGCAATCCTAATCTCTGTCTCTGGTCCACTTGATCAGCCATTTTTGTCGCAGAATCATCTGTACGTTTGTTTAAACGAATTAGATTCACAGTAATATGGCCAATTACTAACAAATAAGATGCTTTGAAATCTACCACTTCGTATGGAAGGTCCTTTTATCTCGTTAGCCTTCTTTGGCTTCCATTTCTTGGAAAAAAAGCCCCCCAGACTTGCCAGTAGCTTTTCACCCTGAAAAGAAAACATGTTACCACAGATAATGACATCCCAGAGAAAACTCACCATATATTTTGTTCGAAATAACTTATCTTTACTAGTTAAATCAGCTGGTGGATTGGAATTGGAAACAAAGACAAACATAAGAAGAAATATGTCCATGTTCCTCAAACAGAATAATCAGCATAAAGTTATCAGTGTGTCCATCTGGAATGCACTTAGTGTCATACTTTAGAAGAAATATTAAGATATGAACTTAATATCTTCGCTTGGCATGAAACCTCAAACTAGTAGTCACGTAAGAAGGGTATCGTACTTAACCATGATCCTAATTTACAGATCCTGAACTCATAAATTCTCAACAGCAATTTAGCATGTTTACCTATGCTACATCACGTATTGATTAATGGAATCCTAATGCAAAAACGGGAGAAAGGGAGGGAGGGGGAACACTTCCAAACATACCCGACTGAGGTCGTACTCAATGTCTGCAGCAGTCAAATGAGTCCTAGTGATCTGCTCTCCTTGGTGATGCAAGTTCACTAGGGTTTTCGAAGCATCCTCTCTCATCTCTTCAGCAATCTTGAGACAGTCGTTCAGTTTAACTGTCGTCTCCTCAGCCTTGTATACCGCATAGTTTTCGAGATCCTCGATAGACTGGTTCTCAATACCTCCCGAATCTCTGAATTCGTTCTTGTATTTGTTCCTTGCAGATGAAAATTTTGAATGCAAAGATGAAGGTTCCTTTTCAGCATGAGAATGATGAAAATTGGCTTTGTCGGCAAGCACGACTGGCGAAGCTTCAGTAGCACTAGTCGCTGCATCAAGTTCGTCATCAGAATCAAATGGATTGTAGCCTTTTGACGCTGACATCCTTTCGGTAGAATTACCAACTAGAACAAATTGACTAGATGCAGAACCTAACAAGTAACAAAGAAGGATAAGGAGAGAAGATGAGATAAAACAAGGATACACAATGGAACTATGTAAAAGAAGTGTTACATAACATAAAGGATTTTAAATAAAAATCAAGAGCTATAAGATCGTACGATGTTAATGGTGAAAAAATGGTGAGACAGATTGAGATCTCGATAAATATGTATCGAGATACTAAACACACTTTCCAGAGCGCTTTTTTTTATAGCAGTTTTGAGACAGGAATAGTCAACGATCTTGGACTATCTAATAAACGAGCACTGAGAACATTAAGCTATGAAAACACTCAGAAATAGCAAAGTACAACCGAGAGAGCAACGAACTATTCAAAGACCAAACTAATGATATAAATGAAAAAAATTCAACATAAAGAATAATGATTAGTGAAAGATCAATTGACCCCATTTAGTTACCCCCAGTAAGTTACAGGATCGAATCCAGAGGAAGAATCTGGAATATCCAAAAACGAAATAGTAAAATCAGGAGATGATTTCTGTGTGAACGAAACTGCAAGCATGAAATACACAGTTTCTGGAAGTTGCCATCAGAGTTTTTTCTTGTACATAGGGAGGGGAGAGAGAGAAAGAGGTTACCTCAACGACGAGGAAGTTATGATCTCCAGGGAAAGGAGAAGAGTAGAGCGTCTCTTATCTTCCCTGATTACAATATATATATCTGCAATCGTTATAAATCAAACGAACGCCCAAGGGGTGGGGGCGGGGAGAGAGAGGACGGTCCTTTGAAGCCTGAAGAGAAAGGTTCCTTGATGGGGAGGAGGACGGAGGGGGAGAGAGCGAGAGAAAGAGAGACAGCCCTTTGAAGCCTGACGCGAAAGGCCTGCCGATGAGGAGAACTGAGAAGGGAGAGCAGAGAGCGCAGAAAAGGGGCAGGCGGATTGTCTTGGATCGCTTGCCCTGCAAATTCAAATTCGACCGTTGGAGGTGTTTGGCATGTAGTGCTTATTTTCTCGATATAAAACTGGGGACATAGAAACATGTGAGGGTTGAGGTAGTTTCATAAATCATGTGAGGTTTACTTTATTTATTTATCAAACTTTTATCGGATGTTATTATACTGTTGTTGATATTTATCAACGTGATACCATCAATTTTATTTCAGTTTCGGATAACATCAAAATAAACAATCTTTTAACATTAAAGACTTTTAATTTACGTGACAATTAACTTTTATGCAATTTTGTTGCAAAATCTCGAAAGGTTACAAAAATAAGAAATGCAAAGAACGGATAATTTTGATCAATAAAAAGGTAAAAAGATAACTAATGAATGTTAAGCAGTCACTTGAATTGCATATTACTAAAAAAATGTTTGGGATAAAGGAATAATTTGGAATTAAAATATCTAACAGAACCTAAACATAACTTAAAAAATACGGTCCATATTAAAGATTCCGCATGATGGTTACATCATTTTCTATTGTATCACAAAGGTCGCGATAAATGATAGAATATCACGCTTACACATATCAAATAATAACATTTAACTAATTTAAGAAAATTTAAATCTAAAAGGTAAAATCAATCTTGTAAGACCTTTTAAGTAATAATATATTTTTTTTCTTTTAAATGACATATGTCTTACATAATTTTATATAGATATATTACCAACATATATCATAATTTTATGACACTTATTCGTATTTAAGTTTGAGTTGAATTCTTAACTTTATTAATTTATTTAATGAACTTATAATATTTAATATTTATAATGGTTATATACGATTGAGATTAATTAGTTATATTTATGAACAAAAATTTAACATAACAAATTCTAAACTCCTACTCCTAATCAAATAAGAGTTACCTTTTAAATTTAATTTATCACCTTATTTAACAAACTTTATTAAAGATTATGGACCTAGATAATTTTTTTCTTATAAATGACATAGGTCTTACATAATTTTATATAGATATATTACCAACATATACCAATATTCTTATTACTCTCATTTTTCAAATTATTTTTTCAAAAAATTGTGGAGATGTCATGCGGCCCTCCACTGTTTACCTTATATATATATATATATATATATATATATATATATATATATATATATTCAAAAAATTGTGGAGATGCCATGTGGCTCTCCACTGTTTACCTTTTATATATATATATATATAGATACTATGACGGCTTTAAAAAAAATTCACCGATCCTATCAACAACTATAAAAGTTGAAGGTTCAATATTTATGTTATAAGTAGGACGATCATATGTCTATTAATTATCGTCTAATTTATGATAGATATTAAATTCATCAATTGGATATTTTTTTTATCTCTTCTATCTTAATAAATATCGCATACCCTTTTAAGGGTAGCACAAATATTTTTTTTCCCAAAAGCTAATTATATGTCACCAAACAAATTGATTGCTAAAATATCATTCATAGTTTAGCTTTATTTTTCTATCGTAACATGCAATTGATAAGATTAAAGTGACTGTTAAGAATATGGAAATCGTAAATCCGAATAGAATTATTTCGGATTTTCACACCCGGAATCTACAAATTTTGGTCTGAAAATGTGTTAATTGTCCAATTTTTCTAGAAAAAAAAAGGAACAAAAAAAATGATAAATACATTTTATATGATCTCCTGTGTTTTGTCATGTTGCAATTCCTCGCCGTAAAGAAAAAGAAAGGAGAAAAAGGGACTCCCTATCTTCCGAGGTTGCACTTGCAAGAACGAAAAGGGGGAGGAGAGTGATGGATTTAAAAGTGGACGACTCACGGCTGGGTTTGGGCGGCGAGCTTTCGTCGTGGGTGTGGAGTCGTGACAAGGGATTCAAGGGAATATTGATGAGTGGCTTGCGGTCATGTTACGTGTGACCTTTTTTTGTCACGGCTTCCTTTTTCCTTGAGTCGTGGGTAATGGAATTGTGGCATCAATAAACATAATAATTGTACTTTCTTAACCAGGAATGACTTGTGAAAGTTTTTATTGGTGCAAATCATATTCCTTAAAATACTCGGTCATGAAGAGCTAATTTGATTGTTACGCAATTTTTAAAGGAAGTCTCTAATGTGTCATTCCTTCGACAAAGTTTTGGATACATGCTCCATTTTGATGTTTCTCAAGCGGTGCTCTATTTTGGTGTTTCTCAAGCTTCATTTTTTTTTTTTGATTCAGCTTGATTTTTATTGTTCTCTTGCAATGCCACTTCAAGTAAGTTGTGGATATACTTTTTGAACAGCCAATGAGTTGTATTATCATTCTTTAAATATTTTTTTCGATGCTCTAGATATATAACAAAGATGGTTCATCTTAGTTTTTTTTTTTTTTTTTGCATTCATACATTATTTTTTAGAGAATACTTAAAGACCTTACTTTTAAAATAGATTTATAGATTTCTTTATTTTTGTGCTAAAAGAAGAAACAAAGTAGATTACTAAAAGAAATGATTCAAATCCACGAAAACATTTTGAAGTATGCATTTACTATGTATTTAGTTGGGAACAACTAGTTAAGAGGGAGTTTTAGTAGCTTAGGGTACCTTCACATTCTTATATGGCTTTATAAGAGAATACTTATTAAATATTTTGCCTCAAATTTGCATATCCTATTTTTATGATATCTAATTTCAACTATATCTGAATTCATTTGATTTTTTTACAAATTTTAGATTATATATTACATGTTGTTTGACTGCGGTTTAAACATGGAATAACTTTTTTAGAACATGTAGCTGTGGAGTTTAATTTTGATTAATAAAGATTTTTATAGATAAAGTTCTGTGGAGTTTAATTTTTATTAATAAAGATTTTTATAGATAAAGTTCTCTTAATTAATTTTACTGTGTAATAAAAATATATAATGTTCATTTTTTTTATTTTGTGCTGGCTACTATTAAGAATGGAAAAACTTGTAAAATAATTCTAAAAATGATGCATGCAGAATTATTTTGATTGTCATCTGATAATGAGTTGTCTTTTATAATTTCCAATGCAGCAGGATTAAAGATACTATACTATTTTAACTGATTTACTCGTAAAATGAGATAAGGGTAAATGCATCCATAATATTTTTCTGGGAGTGGCATTATAGTACATTAGCCGCGGCGATCGGAAAACACACGCGGAGCCGGGAACGATGAGAGCGGAGGCGGAGGCGGAGCGGCGATCGGGAGGCACGCGGTTGAGACGAAGAGGAAGAAGAGAGAGAGAGTCGGGCGCCGAAGTGAGTGATTCAAATAAAAAAAAAATCTCAGCCGTGATCAAAGATCGGACGGCCGAGAACGATCTTCAGATATAGACCGTGGATCAAAGATCCGACAGCCCAGATCGTGGTAGCATGAGAATTAAATCCAACATTAAACCCTTAATTTGATTGTTATGCAATTTTTAAAATATGCCAGGGAGCACAAACATTAAAATTGTTATGCAATTTTTTAAAATATGCCAGGGAGCCCAGACATTAAACCCTAAAATAAACAGCTTCAAAGTTCTCCTCTATTGATTACCCCATTGAATAAAATTTAACCTAAAATCCAATCTCTTCGTTTCAGAACCATGGTACAAACTGACTTGTAAGTCAAAAGTAAAAAGAAACAAGAGAAAATTGCACATTTAATGCAATAGCACTGTCTCAAATCAAATGGACGAAAAAAATCTCTTCAGTTGAGCTACATCAATAGAGGCTTGAGTAATCATCCTATTTGTATAACTCATATGCTGAGGCACTCAGGCACATCTATTTTAGAAATTAATAGAATACTTCAAAACTTAAAGAAAACGCTGAGTTTAATAGCAGATTACAGTTTCTCTATAAGTTAATTGGTCCTTTTTTCTCTTAAGACCATCAATCTGTACGTGACTACGTGTAATGAAATCAATAAAGTATCAGTCCCTTGCACGAGATTGCTAGTAAGATATGGATATTAAACAACATCAAAACCATCACAACACACTTCATTTGGGTTATCTCATATGAAACATAAGCTTCATTAATCTTCTAAGTTACATTCTCACATGAAAAGAAATGCAGTTCCAAGTCGCCTCAACATTGGTCTCAAATTGTAGCAAAGACAAAATAAATCAAGACGCATGATGCTAAGAACATAGACTATGACATTTGATTAATAGAGTTGCTGACTACTCGGCAAAAAAGTTTCATCTATATGAAAGTGGATTAGACAACGCTCAATGGAACACCAACACGCCCCGCAACTTGATCAAGGTCACGCTGTCCTTGGGAGGTTATCTTCCTTCCACTGGAACAGCAAAAAATAAGAAATATAAGATTATGTTAACAGTATTCAACAAGTAACATCCACCAGAAAATTAAAAAAAAGAAAAAAATTGCATAGATGGAACCTAAGGACTATAGCAACTTCATTGTATTACAGAATACTTGTTTAAAATGTATCTAGCATTATATGCCAGAAAAATATACACCCTACTGAGGTTGAAATTGTCAATAAACAATGTAAAACTACCTTCATACTCTTAGAATAAAAAAATGAACACTTGAATAAAAAAATATATGCAAAGATGATCATACCAACATAACTAACCCAATGAGGAAATATCATACCACAAAGACATTCAGACTTTCCATAGCGTAACTTATTATGACAGAAAATAACAATAGCTGTTGTTGGATAATGTCATGCACGTCTACTGACGATTCTGGCGATGTGGTATGACATACTCACCCCTTGGTGTCAAGTTCGATAATATTCATCTTTTGTAGCTGTTGCAGAATGTGTCGAGCAACAGCACCACTGCTTTTGCAGAAGTGCGGTGGTCTAGATCCATTCCTCTGGCGACCTCCATAAATTTTGCGGAAACCACCAACTCCAAGGCCCTGCCTTAAATAGATCTTCCGGGCCATCGAAGCTACAAAGTTGAGACAATAACATAAGATCCAAAGAAATTATTGCAAAGACATAATAATTACATGAATAAAGACATTTTCACTAACCAATGAAAGTTTACTTTAGCAATCTTACCAGCCCTGATGAAATACCAGTCGGGATCATAGGGAGCAAGTTCCTTGAACTTGGCAGTCTTAACAAGGTCTGTCCATTCGGGAAGTTCTATCTGTTCAGGGAGACAGACGTGAGAAGGTCAGAATCCAAGCACAAACTATGAAATGTGTTATAAGGATGAAAAGATAAACAGAAAACTCAAATAAAAAACATCATTTATTTATTGATTCTTTAAGTATTTTGACAGATAAAGATTTATTTGAACAAGTTTTTTCTCGCATGGATTTAAGAACGCTAACTCCTTGAAAAGTAAACGAAAACCACAGGTTCAAGAAAAATGTAATTCCTGCCCATCAACAAGATAAATCAAGCGTACCATGTATTTTTCAAATAAGGAACACGCATACGCATAGTTCAGTTAAATATTGATATAATAATTAAATATCTAAACCTTAATATACTATCATATACCAACGCATTAAACTTCATTCATACTTGAGACACATAGAAGTATAACTACTTTCTTACGTCCACGACTCCACGGCAAGATATAGAATAAATCATCGAAAGCATATCTAACTAAGCATGGATCGAAATGCGTCATTTATATTTGAGTTTGCAATTAAATAAGGAAACAAAAGGAATCAGACAAACACATTCATTTTGAACTATCTAGAGAACTAAAATATAACAAGATTAAATTTTGCTGACAAAGTTCAAAATATCGCCATTGTCCTTAATTGAAAGGGATACACCCATTAATAATGGCACTATGCTCCATCATGTATTATCGCATCGAAGAACGATGTTTAACAGGCACGCAGATTCAAAGATAAGACGAAAAGAAGCGCCTTTTGCTTCGAACCTTTCCGGATCTCTTCAGGTGAGCGGAGTAAGCCTTCACGAAATCGTGTGGTGAGACGTCCTTCACGGTCTTGCCGAGCTTCTGCGTTTCCTTTGCCGCCTCCATTGCCGCCGTCACAATTAGCCGATCGCAACTATGCCGCTGACGTTGCCGCTGACGTTGCCGTTGCCGCCGCCGTGTAGTTGGCCCCGGAACGAGGTATTGCAGAAAGCTCAAGTAGGGTTAGGGTTTTTGTGATCAGACGGTAGACGAAGGCTATATAGGTTTACCGAATGGGCCTCTAATTATTTTGGGCTTTAAACACATATGCTGATCGAGTTAATAATTCATACACACACAAAAAAAAACGAATTAGAAATGTCCCCCAAAAATAGAGAGAAAACATTAATTAATAACAATTTTTAGGATACAAAAATGTCGCATCAGAAAAGAAATAGATGCTCTTTTAAATTTAAAAAAATATTTTATAAGAAATTTAAGAGTAAATTTTTCCATAATTTTCTTTTCAATATAAATTAATAAACAATAAAAAATATTATGAAACTTATTTTAATAATCTTCATTGTTAAATAATATGTATAAGTTGGAAGAATTAGAATTAGAAGGTAGAATAGCCATCTTCAATTATATCACAAAAATTATTTATAATTATCTTCAATGTTTGAAAGGATGTTTTTTATCGTAGCGCTAGAAATTAAATGAGTTAGCAGTAAAACTATTATTATTATTATTATTATTATTATTATTATTATTATTATTATTATTATTATTATTATTATTATTATTGTTGTTGTTGTTGTTATTATTATTTAAGTGATTTTGTTATATCTATCAACCATTAACTAAGATTAAATATAGATCGTAGCTTCAGAAATTGAAAGTGTTAAAATTAGAAGAGTTAGAATAAAAGTTATTATTTTTTGTATATAAGGAGATAAATTTGTGATTTTCTTATTTCTACCAACCATTAATTAAGATTAAATATAGCTGGTAATTCTTTAAAGACAGGAATATGTGACATGATCAAAATGCATGATTTGGACATTCAACTGTGCCATCTCATGTTAAAAAATATTATGATAAAATTTTATGTACTAATTAACAAATATCATTAGTTCTCAATGATGAAGAATATTCTTTGGACCAAGAGTTAATTAATTGTTAAAATTTTTGCCAATGCTGATCGTCAATTCCTGCAAATGAGAACCGAGTGCAACATTGAAAATATTAATTTTAAACAATCTTTTACTCTTATATCATCTTATTGATATTATGTCTTTTTTTTAGACCATAAGTTGTTTAAATATGAAATAAATATGTTGGATCTTTCACAAAATATTTTCATCTAAGTAATTAACTTTTTTTTCTGAATGTTTAATTTTGTAGATGAAAAAAGCTCATTGCATCAAAAAAAAATTGAACATTTTTGTAGACATTTGCATTATAATCAAATATTGAAATAATTTTTTAATAAGATGTAAGTTAATACAAACTCAAAAAGTAGACATCTTTGTATATTAAGGGCCGTTTGGTAGTGAAAGAAAATTTTCCATTGGAATGCACTTTTCAATTTTTAAGAAATTTGTCCTTAGTTTTATTTCCATTATCATATTTAGAAATAAAAGGAAAATGTTAGTTTTTATTCATTCCTCTTCAATCGCACCTGCATCCGTGGTTTGGAGGGTAGTGAACCATGTGGTTGCTGATAGAGATGGAGGGAGAAGGGGTTATTATACAAAGTAGCTTCCCCTAGAGTCGCGTCTTCAACACCACTGCTAGTAGAGCGTCGTCGAGACGTCGAAGAAGCGCCCTGCGCCGAGCATAAAAAACGGCCACTTGTTTATTATCTCCCTGTCCACCTCAGCTGGCAGATGGATCTCCACCACTGTCCCAGCACCCTCATCCTCCGTCCATAGTCGTTGTTGTAAAGCTCATTGCTCTCTGTTCATTTTCTTCCTTCATAGAAGAAGTTCTTAAGATTTTACCACCATCTCTTATTATCACAACACGTGAAAGTCTGAAACTCGATCCCTCTTCTAAATATAATGGGGAGAGAAGATTGGACATTGAAAGCAACATAAGAGGAAGAAACTGCAAAACACACCTAACAAAATGTCATATGAAAAAAATGAGGCCTGTCCTAAAAAAAAAGCAGAGAAAACAAAAATAGCAGCAAGGTGATAGTAACCAGTAACTAGCAGTAGTATGAATACCAGCGAACAACAAAAAAGAGGAAAAAATGATGTCTCGACTTAAGTGTTATTTTTATTGATTTTAATCAGTTTCCTGTAGTTTAGATGTCATCTTTAACTCCCAAACGTCCATTTTGACTACTTTTATGTGAGAGTTTTTAAACCGGTGGAATGGGCCTTTTCCACCGGATATAGAAGCATCTAAACAGGGGCTAAGTTTTCATCTTTACATCAAGTTGAAGTGGAAGTATCATCAATGGTATTCAACAACTCATATGTTGCACTAAGGAATTAATTAATCTTGAATATGATATTGAAACATGACTCCATCGAGTGTCTAATTGTTTTTGCAAAAAATTATAATCCTTTCTTTTCAATTTGAATCTCACTGTGTTGATCATTGCACTTATTTAATAAATAGACTACGTTGACAATTGAATTCAACTTAAAATGATGTATATGTATTATATGTTTCAAAATAGGAACTCATGTGCTTTATGAATTAATATTTTTATTTTGATAATGCAAACCTCGAAAATTTTAAATGATTAAAAGAGGGTGAATTTGATATAAATAGTCATATGCATCGAATATATGTTTGGCTATTTAACTTTATGATGATATGATATTGTCTTCGTGAGAATTGGTTCGGACAAAAGATTTTGATGTTTAAATATGAAAGAGATATGTTTTGGCGCTGAGCATACCATCCATCAACCGACTTGAAAAGAGAAAAAATTGTATAAAGGACTTTTCTTCTCCAAGTGGAATGAAAAAAAAATAGTGGATTTCCAACTACTCCCAAAACAAAAAGTTAGAAAACGAGACGTGATCAAAATCAAAGTTAAATTTTGTCATTGTGTTTGTTATGAGATACGACTCTAACTTAGTTCGAGTTTGCTTTATCTTCTCCTAGCTATTAGTTTACTTATTAGCATTGCACTTATTGTTATTAATTGCTTTTGTGTTTATCATTTAAATTGTAAGTTTAAAATATATTCTTTATATACCAATTCATACCAAGTAACTCAACACAACTATAATAAGAAAAAGTATGTCTATAATTAAATCTTATAATCCATTTTATTCTCCTGTCACATTATTTGCATTATCATAATGTTATTTTGAATACGAAGATTGTATTGTGGTAAAGAATTAATATCAATGCAATGATATTTATGAACACTTTTTTACATTAATTTTTATCAACAAATTTTAGAACAATAGATATCTACATCTTTAAGACTTATGTTGCCTTTCATCAATTATAATGCAAACTTTAGTATCACCAATCATACTTTCTTATTATTTTCTTAAAATGATTCCTTTTTGCATTTGTGATGAAGTACAATAAGAGTTTTATAGATCATTATCTAATATTACTTCATTAGTGTAAGAATTCAATAATTTAACAATTCATAAAAATTAATCTTTGTGACATTTTAGCTTCATCATCCTATTAAAAAGCACATGAATACAAGTCATTTAATTATTCCAATTGAATTTTTAAAAACTTTTTTTCGGTTACAAACACTTTTTACTTCTTAACTTATTAAGATAAAAATGTATTCTATTGTAAATATGTAATGAAGGGAGGTGATGATTTCTTTCTACGTAGACAAGAAATTGTCAAATTTCATCATCTTTCATTTTCTAACTAATATTTAAAGCTATATATATTGGGTGCATTTGATTTATAAAGTCTATTTGTTTATGAAATAAAAATATGAAAATAGAATGTTTCATCTTATAATATTTCAATCATGATAAAAAAAATTAAAACTATTATGGTTGAAATGCAAGCCATTTAATTGATACGCTTTTAAATGAATTATGTTCTTAATTTGTTTAAATGTATAATGCTCAAGTCCATTACGTTGAATTCTACATTTCGTCTCCATATTTTGATTATAAAAAATAAAATTAGACGTAAAATTTGCCAATTTATACTTGAGTGATGACAATACATGATTAAGATTAACAAAAGTAAAAATTATAAAGGACTCATGAAATCAAAATAGGAGAAACAAAATTTCAGATTGCAAGCGGTCGAAGTTGTTGCTTAGCTGGACAAAAGATATCTTGAAGAGCTTTGCAAAAGTGGGACTGGCCACATGACTGATCAATTGACACTTCAATCGGCCGAGAACTTAAGTAATATTGGTCATTCATTATATCAACCAGGCATGATCAATAGCTTTGTCGTATGAGAACTCAAGTAATATCAGTCCACCGATATATCAATCAGTTATGATAAGTGCCAAGACGATCGTGATGACTTCAACATCAATCGATCGAACCCTCAATCAGGCGACATTAGTAGCTTTGCCAGTCGGGTGACTAGTCGACCCGCTAGAATAATAACTCCACTAGCCATAAGGAAGTATACACCCTTAAATGAATTGATATCAAATTTTTTATTGATGCTAGTTCGATGATATTTAATAGGATTGCTATCAGGATTCAGTTGCTCGATATTCATTGATGTATTTGATCGGTTAAATCAATTTGAGTTTGACATATTATTTCTTTTGAAAAAACATCAATAGCAGCTAATTATTTTAAACAATCAATAAAGTGTTTAATTAGTTTCTTAAGAATAACATTTAAGAATGGAACTAGTGTTCAAGTTTTGTAATAATGTATTTTAAATTTTGCAATAAAAGTCATTAGTCATGTGTTAGAATCCTACATAAGGCATATTAATTATCATATTGCATTATATACATGCAACGATCATATTATCTATGACACCAAAACATAATTCTATAATGGTGATTAATCATTGATGATCGATAGTGTCCCTATTGATCTTAGTGGTTCTTTTACATGCTCTTATGATCTGTCATGCTTTTATGCTACATGCTCATGGTTTTATGATTTCAATATCTTTTTATTACACTTCTTATATTATTATTCATTTTATATCTACCAATTATGATGCTCCTATTCTCAAATATTATTGTCTATTATTTCATTTCGCATGATTATTCTATATTGAATGTCAAAGTTTATGCAAAAATTATCTTTCATGTGTAGTCAATGTTTAGCGGTATAGACAAGAGCTATTATTCTCTTTATCTTTCTATTGAGTTTTATTTTAGTTATGTTATTTAAGATTCATTCACAATTAATCCAAATTTTTGCATCATTTTATAATTATATATCCTTTTAATCAAAGACCAGTCAATTTATATTTTGGCAAAAATTATTTTAATGTAAAAAATGTTTCGTAATGTCTCTGAGATATATTCTATCATGTGACTAGGTACGTCTTAGAAGCATTACATTGTAAAGAAAGTTGAACAATCCTTAGTGAGTTTGGAGGACAAACGAGAGATTTGCAAGTGTACCCACTTCCTTATTTTCTTTTTCAGCAATTACAATATCAAACAAAGTCAAATGCACGTGAATCAGCACAATTCATAAGCCTAGGATAAGACTCTGAGCATCGAAAATTTTTCAAAGGGGTATGATTTATATCTATGTTAAAATAACATATGAAGAAAGTGTTCCCCACAACAATAACACTTTGGAGAAAATAATTTTTGTGAAACATATTCTTTTTAAAATATTGTTTCCTATGTTTGATTGTGTAAAAATAATAACTAAAGCAAGAAATTTTCTGTGTTTTGAATTATGTGCAAAGATAATCTCATCATTTGAGAGAAGAAAATTGTTGTCTTTTCATAAAGAAATCAGATTTCTTAGAGTTGCATAATATTTTGTTGGTTAATCAAAAAATATATCTTGACCAACCTGTTCTTTAAAAAAAAAGACTTTATGAGAAGGCATGGTTCAAATGGTCTGAACCAGCAACGATCAAAATCTATTCTCACTTTCCCTAACATCTTCTGCAAAGCACGTACCCAGTTCCAGCACTTAATATAGTGACAAGGACATAAGAGAGCCAAATGAAGTTGTACATAACACTACTTGTAGTATAAAAAATGGAAGCCAAATGAATTTTGCATTTCCATAGATCACATAACAATTAATGGTAATCAGAATGCAATTTTTGTTTTTCTAATGGTCGTAACACATATGATGCGTAAGAACTTTGAAAACCAAAATGTATGACCTCTCTTCAACTATGAGTCAGACATGCATATGACATATAATTACATCAATTTCACTGGCTGCTGCATTCCGCTCCTCATCATCGAGCAGAATTCATCGTAGTTAATCCTTCCATCCTGCATTTGCAAAAGGAAAAAATAAGACAATCTAGTTTTTAACTCTTTCTACATCTCCTAAGAAAACAAACTCCAGCCTACATTGTCGGTGTCAACTTCCGATATGATTTCCTTGATAGTGGCTGCATCACCAATTCCCTGTTCTTCCAGGGCTATTTCTAACTCATCTCTAGTGATGAAGCTGGAAAATATGACAGCAAAGATGAATGTGAAGCAGAAAATATATCTTCTAAAAGTTAGAGTCAAATTGATTGAACATCTCTATAGATCAGACTTCAGAGTTTATGTCAAAGAGCACTCACCCACTATTATCTTTATCAAAGTAGATAAATGCTTGATACAAATGATCATCCATTTCTAGTTTGTGCCGATGCATTGTTGCAGTGATAAACTCAATGTAGTCAATACTACCATTTCCATCGACGTCAGCCTAGAAGGAAAAGCTCAAGCATAAAGTTTTAAGAAGCTAAATAGAAACTAGCAGTTGCATACTTTGTTTTAGTCAGTTATCGTACAACACCCATGAGTTGCTTTACTTCAGCCTCTGAGAGCTTCGATCCAAGTGGAGCCAAACATGTGATTGTGCCACTATTGTCAGTGTCCATATTTATGAACATCTGCTTCAAACCTTTGATCTCTTCTTTAGAAAGATTTTTCGCAATAACCTTGAAGATAAATTAGATTTCATTAGCATATTGGATTTCCACTATGCAAATTAATAGCTAATTTATGTATCATACAAAACTTACCTTAAGGGCCATCTTCTTAAGCTTGTTCATTGCTCTTGAATTGCTTCATTCTAGAAAGAACTACATTATCTAGAGGTTTATCAGATGCAGATCCCCCCTCTTTAGTCCATGGATGCTCTGCGAAGTCATCAATGTTTTAATTTTTCACAATAATGGGAATAATCTCAGATGTTCAGCTATAGAAGTTGTCAAATTTACCAAAAAACACACACAAGCCATTTTTTTGATAAAAACAGACCAAGAACTTCAGCTGATGTAATTCTTTCTTTGGATCTCGTATTAACATCATCTTGATGAGATTTTGGCACTCTCTGATATACTTGGCCATGGTGAACTTTCGAAGTATATTTCTTCCTTCAATATAGCACTGAATATTTCTTTTTCATTTTCTGAAAAGAATAATAGCAAGGTAAAATAGCAAATGTTATGATTTGTTAATTGACACATGAATTCAATAATATCATGCAACTCATCAGAAGATCAAGTCTAATCCTTACCAGTCCAAAAAGGAGATACACCACTGAGAAGAATATATAAAATGATGCCAGCACTTCAAATATCTGCCTCTTTCTCATATTGTCTCCTTAGAACTTCAGAGCAACATAGTAAGCACTTCCAACTATATCTTTATATACTTTCCCTATAGTGAGATAATTAGCATATTGACAAGTAGAAATTACAATTGCAAGATGAATTCAGGAAGAAAAGTGACAAATCTTATTGAGAAAAAAATAAAGTGGTCCAACATGAACCGATTTTTAAATAAATGATGACAAAAACAACGGTGTTTGATTTGCCTTCGGTGAACAAATAATATAGGAAACAAGGAGATGCCTTCAATATATCCTAGATGTTTAATAATGGCCTTCACAAATAAACTAGGTTCATAAGACAACGAAAGAACAACGAAATTAGGCATTTCCTTTTGACTGATAACCATATGATGAGAATTTTAAAATCAAACAACAAAATGAAAGATATATGAAAGACAATTGACTTTTGAACAATACTGACATGCAACATATAGCCTGCTTTGCTTCCTCTACATTGATTTGAGAAGAACAAAGTCAGAGAAATTGTTAACCAAAAACATTAACAAGTTCTTAGACACATGAATAGTTTAATTAATAATTTAACCAAGCACATCCATGGATGAGATGAATTAATATGTGGTGAATAGTTTTGCAAGTCCACTATTTTCACCATTTTTCATGTCATTATTACAATATGACATCGTAGTGCTATAAGGAGGTGCATGTTCTAAATTAGATAATATGATAAAAGTTAAGTTTGATAACACAAATCATAAGATGGAAGACTAATATTTGTGTAGTAACAGGCATGATCATCAACTTTTTTATTTGAATGCAAAGGTTAATTCTAAAAGAATATGGAGCAAAAACTAGTATAAATCACATCTAGCCTCCGCCTGAAATCATTGTCCTCACAAGAAAGTTTACAAAGCACATTTTGTTCATAAGAGATGCAACCGAACACTTTAAGTTTTCAAGCTATCTTATGGAAGATTAATTTAACTGCACAATCAATTTCTTGGAAAATTTCTGAAACATCATCGGGTGTCAAAACAAATTCTAATATGTTCTATAGTTATGTGTTTCAGCGAATTATATATAGTTGATTGCAATTAGAGATGTGTGTAATCAATCTAGTTTCTTACACTACCATGTTTCCTAGCAGATTCTATTGATTTGCTCAATCCTGATTAAGAATGCAGCCAGTTCACTAAAACCTATTTTGCAAAAGGGGCACCGTGTAACAGTGAGTGCAAGCTACCACTCATGCTCCTTGCAATCCAAGAGCCACAGATATCCACTATAACATATTTACTTCATATATATGACAATGTCTATGCCAAGATGCAAATGCAAATGTTATACTGCAGGTTATGAACATAGAGAGCATATTCAACCATATGCATTTATAGTTGGGGGAAGGGGGTCAGGCAATAACGGTAGGTGTAGCACAAATTCAATTATTAGACATTGTTGATGTGTCTTGAATTATGTACATTATCCCCAAAATTATGAAAGAAAAAAATAAAAAAAAGAGGAAAAATGAGAATATGCGACGGAAGCAGAGGGCTTGGGCCGTTATATATGAGGGTTAGAATTTTATATGATGTACATTCTCTTTTGGCTCATAGTGAAAATTTCTGACGGCGGCCTCTTTGCCCGTGGACGTTTCTCTCTTGTTCACATTGATCAAGAGAGTTTTACCACGTTAAATCTCTGTGTTCATCTTCTCTTTCTTTCGTTGTTTTGATTATTCATCGATTCTCGGTGTTCAATTCCCAACAGACAAAATCATACCAATGAATGCAGCTCACCTTCCTCGATGAAGACAGAGAGGCTGAAATATGTGGCTTTGAGCATGGCTCCTTCATCCTTGGTGGCGAGGAGGAAGTTCTCAGGCTTGAGGTCCCGATGCATCCCGATGCATCACCCCCATGAAGTGGCAAACGTTCACCACATTTGCTATGGCCCGGAAGATGGCAGCGGCAGCACGCTCCGAGTAGTGCCCCTTAGCGATGATCCGATCGAACTGCTCCCGTCCGGCGCATAGCTCCATCACCAGGTTCACTGAGCTTGCGTCCTCGTAAGCGCCCTTGAACTCGACGATGTTGGGCTGCCCGGTGAGGTGTTGCATGATTTGGTTCTCCCTCCTCATGTCGTCTCGGTCACTCTTCTTGATGAGCTTTCGCTTGGAGATGAACTTGCACGCGTACCGGAGGCCGGTGGCCTTCTCGGTGCAGAGGTAGGTGACCCCGAACTGGCCGCGGCCGAGCTCCTTCCCCATGGTGTAGTGGGACTCAACGCTCTCCAATGGTTTCCCGAGGATGGTGTCCGGATGGGCTGCTGCGGTCACGGGGGGTCTCAGGACGGGCGGCGCCGGTGCCTGCGGTTGCTGTGTCACATGAGGAGGCGGCCGAGTTTGCGGCTCGTGGTGGACGTCCGGGGCCGGCAAAGGAGGAGGTTGTGCGGGATTTGCGTAGTCCTCCTGCGGCCTACGCTGTTGTGCTTGCTGGAACTGTTGCTGTTGGGAAGCCGGCGCCGGTGGCTTTTCCCCATGATTGGAGTATCCATTCGTCCCTCTTTGCCCTGGCTGCTGTTGCTTGCTGAAGCACTTACCCATATGTTCTCTTCCCCGCGATAAAACAAGAAGTGACCAAACTTGTGAGCTGAACAGTTGTCAAGATTTCGAAACTGAACAGAAAAAAACAAGAACGGAACTCTATCCGGATCAAATGCACGCACGAGCTTCTTAACACACCACTCAATCAGTGTTCAGTAATCAAGATCCAAGTTTCAACAGACAAAAATGTAGCCGAGCACCGACTGACACGAGAAAGATTCCTCGATGCAGAGATCGAAAAAGAAGACAATTGTCGAACTCTAAACACGGTAAGATATTTCTGTTGCTTGTAGTCAGCACAGAGAGATCCAAGATTGATAACACAAGAAGGCTAGAAGGATTTGCAATCCCAAGTGCTTGCGGTGGATTCGGAGTTAGATTTTTGAATCGAATCGAAAGGATTCGGCTCCGGTTAATAGTCGTCAGAGATTGAACGAGGGAAGGCTTCCAAAGCGGGGAGAGGAATCGATCAAAGGTTTAGTTGAAGGCTTGAAGCAATAAAAAATGTCTTTTAGTCGTGACAGCTACTAATTTTTGAAAAGAAGAAAAAAAATCAGTTCAGCAGCTTGTTGGAAAGTTCCTATTTTCCACATTCGCGATTTATTATTGCACGTGCATATTTATAGTGTTCTCGCCTCGTAACATGTTTCATGATCGAGAGTGCGATGGAGACAGAGAGATGGAGGCGGAGACGAGGAAAGCCATTAAACCACGTTTTCACGTGCTTTGATTTCAATTAATTCCGCTCACTATGATTTATTTTGTTTGTTTTCTTCACAGTTCTTTTATAATGTTTATGATATTACTTAGCAAATGCCATATTAGCGAACCAACCAAGTCGTGCTTAAGAAGTTATGCGGTGTTGAGGATATTTCTCTCATATCCTTTAGCGATTAGCTTAAAAATAAACATAATTCGACGAGTTAATGGTCAACGAGCTCCGGTTGAAAAAATTGTAAAAAAAGGTGGATTTTTTTTCATCCTTTAAGAAATAATGTATTGTTGGCGTACACTCTCTCTCTACCCTATAATTAAAAAGACTAATAATGTATTATTTTGTTCATCAAGTTTAACACGACTAGAATGAAAAAATAAATAAGTTTCATGCAGATAATACATCTTATTCCAAAGAATAATTTCCTTCGAAAAATGTATAGGGGAATAATAAGAAATTAACACCACTGGTAGGTTAAAATCCAAACACAGTCACAAATAGCAAGACGCCAACGAGCGATGTATTGGGGGCCCGCATTAGTTAAGCCCAATTCGGCCTTTTGCCTTCGGCTCGGCCGCCTATATGAGAAATCAAAGTAGTCTTCCTCTTGCATTCTTAGTAACTAGTCCAAAATCACGTGCGATAAAAATTATATAATATAAAATTATAAAAAATTATTATTAAAAGATGATTAATATTATAAAAAATATAATACATAATTGTAATATTATAATTTTTAATAACTATCAAAATTAATTTATTATCACTTAAATGTGATAAATAGATAAAGATGAAATTATGCTCGGCCCGCATGCAGCCTTCATGAAATTTTACCGAACTCATTCCGAGCACAATAATTAGATTAGGCTTGGGATAGACAGTATCGAGATGCCCAATAATATGTTAGGCACGGTCCGACAGTGGGCCAAGGAACAAGACTTAATCTGGTGAACACGTGATTTATTATTAAGTTATTTTTATTACATATTTAAATATTTAATAATATGTTATAATTATATTACATATAAAAAGTTTATTATATATCTAATAATCGTAATACCATATATTATATTATTTTTTAATATCATATATCATGATACCTTAATTATTTTATTATTAATATAAATTAACTTTGGACAAAAGAAATGAATCGTCTGACCATGCAAGATTGGCATAATGACAACTCAACATGACACGATTGATTTTTAAAAAAGATCATGTCACAATCAAATATGATTTGACATGTCTGAGAACGATATGACATGTTTATCCATCGTTACAAATAGATTAATCTATTTTAAAAAGTTTAAAATTTAATTTAAATATATCAAAACTCCAACGCCTAATTAAATTATTTTTCTTCTTAATAATTAATGTTTTCAATAAATATACTTATTTTGTTATTTATAATATTTTAATTACTTTTATAAGGAAATATTATTTTTATTGGACTCAAATTGAATTATTTGTTTTAATTTTTTTTAAAATTTTAAAATAAAACAATATCTTTAAAAAATGAAATAGTATAATCTTTTATTATACTTGTACATTGTCTTTCAGAAAGAAAATAATATTTATTTAATTATACTGAAATTTAATATTTTTTTCTGAAATAATACATTATCTTTTAAGAGGAAAGTATTTTTTATTATACTTGTCCATTATCTTTCAAAAACGAAAAAATAATCTTAATTTGGACTCAATTTCTTAAACTAATGTTAATTTTTAATTAAAAACTAACTCATTATCTTTCAAAACTAAAAAATAAAATAATCTTATTTAGTTTATTATACTTCTAGCTTCAACAATGGAAAGTTTATTTATTGTAATCATAATAAAATTGAATCATTTTATTTTTTATTTCTAAAATAATAAAATATTTGTTTTAAAAAGAAAATTTTGTTTATTTTAATTCACACTCAAATTGATAAAAAAGAAAGAATTAATCTTAATTTAACTCTAATTGAATTATTTATTTAAAAAATGAGTTACTATTTACTTCTACTTACTCTTTAGAAAGGGAATATTATTTATTTGAATTATACTCAAATTGATAAAAAAAAAGAAATTTTAATTTGATACAAAATGAGATCTTCATTTTAAGTTATTTTTTAATTACAAAATTAACAACACATTATCTTTTAGAAAGAAAATATTATTTATTTTAATCATACCCAAGTTGATAAAAAGTGAATATTAATATTAATTTGACTCAAATTGAAATCCTTATTTTAATTTCGAAAATGACAAATTCTCTTTTTAAAAATTAATTATTATTTACCTGTACAGTATTTTTTAGAAAGAAAAAATATGATTTATTTTAATCAAACTCGAATTGATAAAAAGAAAATATTAATCTTAATTTGACTCAAACTAAATTATTTATTTTAAATTATTTTAAAACAAAAGAAGTTTACTTTTAATTCAATTATTTTTTGGATGCTTATAATTATTTTAGTCAAACAATCTTTCTTTTAAAGAAATTAGAATGTTTAAATATTAATAAAGTTTTAACTCCTACTTAGTAAAAAGTTCCATGCATGCCAGCGCCAAGTTACCTAACTAATTGAAAATCTTATTTTAATTATTCTAATTTAAAAATAACAAAACTCGTAATATATTAATTTATCTTATTTAACTAATTTTGTAGGGTTAGTTTTATCTTTTATATTTTGAGCATTACATTTTAGAAAGGGAAGATTGTTTATTTTAATCATACTCAAAATTATAAAAAGAAAAGATTAATCTTAATTTGACTCAAATTCAATTATTTATTTTAAATTATTTTTAAATTTGGAAAATAATAAATTATTTTTTAAGCTGATAATCACTCATAAATTTAATCTTCTTTTATTTTCTTACCTTATATAACAAACTATTATAAGATAATGTTTATTTTTTGAAAAGTTTGAATTATATTTGTATATACATTAACCTATATAAAAATTTGACACATATATGGTATTATGATGTCGCACTATTGTGCTTTAAAGAAAAATATATTTATTTAATATAAAAATATATTATTCTTAAATATTATTTATTTTATTATATTTTATGCATTATCTTTTAAAAAGGAACGATTTTTTATTTTAATCATAACCAATTGATAAAATGAAAAGATCAATCATATTTTGACTCGTATTAAATTGTTTATTTTTAATTGTTTTTTTAAATTCTACTAATAAAAATATGCTCATAAATTTAACCTTCTTTTATTTTGGTTACCTTATATAACAAACCATTATAATTTATCTTATAAATTTGTTATACTTGTCCATTATCTTTAAAAAAGTAAATATAAGAAAAGATTAATCTTAATTTGACTCAACTTAAATTATTTATTTTATAATATTTTCTATTTTCGAAAATAAAATTTTTTAACAATGAATTTTTTCATCTATACATTATCATTTAGGAAAAATATATTATTTATTCTAGTCACACTAAAAAGAATAAGCTTCTAATCAAAATATGCTAAAAAATTAACCTTCTTTTATTTTGTTAACATATAATTAATTCAAAAATAAAATAATTTTTCATCAAATTAACAATAAAAAACTTAATCTAAACATTTTTTTGGTATACGAACCCTAAACCCTAATGAAATATTAATGTCATTAAATTACACGTATTTTGTATATTAGGATTTTGATTAGAATATGAAATAAATTATTATTATTGTATTTTAATGTTAATTATAGAGTTGTTTGCAGGTGATGAACTAAATTACGTAGGACGATTAATATACACGATTTTTCTTACTGTAATATGATAATATACATTTATATATTAGGACGATATTATCAGTGTTAATATTAGGATAAGTATTAGGATTAGTTATATTATTTTCAGGATTAGTTACGTTTAGGATATAAAGTTAACATATGTAAATATTTTTATAAATATTATGTCAACTTTGGAGGATTAAAATTAGGATTAGTTTAAAATAATTTTATATATTTGATTATTTAAAAAATGTAATCCGATAGGATGTAATGTGATTAGTTACATTTTTTACTCAAAGTTAACGTATATAGTACTTATTTATATATAAGGATTATTTTATTAGGAATAATATTAGAATATTAGTTATATTATGATTAGAATTAGTTATGTTTAGAACACAAAGTTAACATATATAAACTAATTTTTATTAAAATGACACATGTCATCATCATAATAAGTCACTTATCATGCTCTTATGCTCCCTACTTTTACCTCTACTTTTATATATATATATATATATATATATATATATATATATAGATATTACGAAGGAGGTTTATGAGATTTATATAAACTAAGTGAAAATATTTTAATTTCACTTTTAGGTGTTGTTTGGTCAACAATGTACTAAAAAAACTATTGAAATTTAGAGTTGAATGGTTGGACATTTTTCCTTAATGTATCCATGTTATTCCATTTAGAAAATGTCTAATGTTTAAATATTATATTCCACAATTTACTTTAATATTTTAATTTTCTATCTTTTTCTTATCAACTGTACGTTGGTTTTTTTTTCCTTTGTTTTATATTGATTAAATTTGTATTTACATGATGAAGTAATAGTTTTCACAATAAATTTAAATCATTCAAATAATAAATAAATTAGTTATATTATTATAGTCATATACACAATAATTCTGGAAAACTTCCCATTTCTATAAAAATAATAAATAAATTCTCCGTTGGCAAATGCAAATTTCCTTTTTTTCAACTTTTGCATGCGAGCAAATGTCTACAGAAAAATCCTGGAAAATCTTCATATCAGACAAAGCTATATATGCATTTACGTAAAATATAAGGAAAACTTTAATGCTGAGCTTACTGGCACTCCTTTAAAATTATTTTGTACCATTTATCCTTCACAAAATAACTAGCTCACCCACATTAAGGTTGTTTGGAAAGCAAAATTATTATTATTTATATAAAATATAAATAATCAAAAGAAATTTAAGTAAGCAATTTACTTTTTCTTTTATTATTATTATTTGGTAATAGATCTTTTGGGTAATATTCTTTTCTTATTATTTTAGTCTTTAACATGCAAGGAAAAGCTTTTCTTATTTTAATATACTAAAAAATACTTTTTTTGAACAGCAAGTGAATAAAAAACTAACAATTAGAAGCACCTAAATCAATATAATAAAAGTTAGATGATTCTAATGAGCCTATGGAAGAACTAAATAATTAAAATTATATAAATTATATATTCATATTCATATTTTGAAATGGTTTTAAAATTATTTTCAACAGCATAAAAAATATTTTATGCAAAAAGTGGCATCAATCACATATTATCTATACTTTTGATATACTATCTATGATTTACATAATATTTTATTAAAATGTATTTACTTAATTTCCTTGTTAATGAAGTAATTATATATATAAATATATATATGGGCTGCCCTTCCATTAGCTCATTAAATTCGTCTAACTTTTATATTAAAGATTTTAAATTGATAGTATTGATTGTTAGGACTTTTTAATCGTTAGTTTTTTTGTTCACACACAGTTCAAAATAATATTTGTTAATATATTAAAATAATAATATTTTTCTGCATATTAAATATTAAAAGAAAAAAAAACAAAATTTAAACTTCTTCCATAAATTTCTTTTGCTTTTTTATATTTTATAAAAAATAATCTTGCTTTAATAACTGCAACGTCTTATCTTGTCCTTTCTTGATATGGATGGGCCGGTTTGTAAAGAGTAAAATGGTGCAAAATAATTTTAAAGGAGTGACAGTAAGCTCAAAAGGAGTAGCAATAAAGTTTTTAATTGTTAGTTTTTTTTATTCACATGCTGTTCAAAATATTATTTTGTGTGTATTAAACTAATAACAGATTTTCATTGCATGTTAAAAATTAAAATAAAAATAATTAAAATTCGAAAATTTCTTTTGATCTTCGATATCTTGTAAAAAAGGTTATTATTTCTTTGATAACATCAAAGTCATGTCTTGTCCTACTTTGTGAAGAATAAAGTGGTACGAAATAATTTTTAATAAGTGACTCAAAAGCAGTAGAATTTTTAGATGTTTTAATTGTTAGTTTTTTGTTCACTCCCCATTAAAAAATTATTCTTTATTATATTAAAATATTTAAAAAATTGCATGTTAAAGATTAAAATAGTAAAAAAAGTAAACTTCTTCGGTAAATTTCTTTTGATTTTCTTTATTTTAGAAAAAATAATTCAAACCCTGTTAAAAATAATATTTTTTTACAATATTGAAATAATAAAAAAATTTCATTGTATGTTAAAGATTAAAACAACAACAACAACAAAGTCTTATCCCACTAGGCGAGGTCGGCTACATGGATCATACGACGCCTTGATTTATGTTTATAAGATTCGACATAATTTTACGCTGGTTGTCGGGGCCGAACACAACCCTCATTCTTTATCCGGGCTTGGGACCGGCTATAAAACATAGGCGAAGTTATGTTAAAGATTAAAAAAATATTAGAAAAATAAAAAGTAACTTTCTTCCTTATTTTTTTTATTTTCTGTATGTTACTAAAAAATAATTTTAATTTGATGACATCAACTGTCTTATCTTATGAAAAAACCATTTTTAAGGATTAAAGTTTTCCTTGATTTTTAAGTGTTTTTAATTGTTAATTTTCTTATGCACACCCTGTTCAAAATAGTAGTTTTTAGTGTTTTAAAATAATAAAGTATTCTCATTGCATGTTGAATATTAAAATAATAAAAAAAAGAAAACGTAAATCTCTTCCATAAATTCTTGTGATCTTCTGTAATTTTTTTAAAAACTAATTTTTACTTTGATAAGTGCAACGCCTTATTTTATAATATGAGTGAGCCAGCTATTTTGCAAAGGTTGTAACGGTACAAAACAATTTTAAAGAACTGTCAAACAAGCTTAGAAGGAGTGACATTCGTATTTTTAACCATGCAAAAGGTGAATGGGTCCAAAAAATATTTATTGGAGTGGAAAGGGATTGAGGAGTGGCGATAGAGGCTTCCAAAATATAAATGGTTTAATAGCTAGACATTTCAAAAGTGATAATAGCATGATTCTTTACCGTACGTTAAAAGTATAAATATAAAAATCAAATATTTCTTTTTATAACTTAAGATTTTGAAATAATTGATAGTTCATTAAGTTTGAATACATCGAGTAGGTTGAGAATTGAGGACTTGTAACTTGTAAAAGAACCATTTTTTTCCTCTCTTAACGATCGAACTGTAGTTACATATGCCCACGCGCGAATGCAATGTGTCAAAGAACGTAAATATAAAGATAGCACGTTATTCATACTTACTACTTCAATACTCTCCATTGATTTCATGTTCTCAGCAAAATGAAATCCTTTAGCCGATTTGGCTCGCATAGTTCATATGTGATGTTCTCTGTTTCAAGCCATCATTGTCAAGAACAGCTAGAATGAAACTGATTACATCGATTGGAGGCTTCATTTGGGGCTGATGGAAGATGATTAATTGCAAAAGAAGTTATGTCATTTTCTTCCCATTTTCATAAATTTAACATCCGAGTACCATTGGTTTGTTGGCTGGATCTGATTTTCAACACTATGCATGGCTTAAGGGAAGGTAATATCTTTCTAATCAATTTGTGGATCAATGTGGTGAAGTGTGACATTTATGACCAACTACTGAATTTTACCAGCCAACAGAGGTGTGCTTGTTATTTATCTAGAAAATTTTACATGCTAAGTGGGCTCTCAGCAGAATCACAGGATTTGGATATTTGGATAACATACACAGCTCTGAATTGTGATTTATCCAGAGGATTGTCACTAAGATACTTCCTTCTAATTACTGAAGAACTCAAGTAAGTTTCACTTCTTGTCTGCAAATGGGGCATGACCCATGTTGCAGCAACCACTTGTCTATGCAGGCTGTATGGAAAATGTGTCTGCAATTTGGCAATCTTCTCGCGTTCTCCCCATATTTGAACTCCTGTAAACAGAAAATGTTAATGGCGACATGCATGTAACTCTCAGCCAAAAAAAGAAAAAAAAATCGGAATTAGTAAACTATGGGGTCAGAGCTTGCATTATGAATGATGTATATGTCACATGGATGATTATTATGGCATGAAAAAGAAAGAGCAGAGAGCTGAAAAGGATGTGGATGATCAGAACTTGCGTCCGGAACTAAGCCTACGGTAATAACTAAAAAATGTCTTTCAAATTCAGGTAATTGCCTAAAATGTGCAAACAGAAAAACATAAGAGATTGCTACGTGTGAGACTATCCTGAATGACACAGTATATATCCACCAAATGTGGTTGTAACGTTTCCAAGGACAGGAATATGGCATTTGGCCAGATGCAGTACAGCACCTTTTAAGGCTTCGTATGCATGTCAACCAGGAAATCTTGTCTAAGGTAAACTCCATTTGGCACATCTGGCAAGATGCAAGTTGATGAACTTTATGGAATATCCGATTTGGGCTCCAGAAGCATTATATCATACCTGAAGACAGACAACACAAGAGATCATCTTCATGAACAAATCTCTACTTTCGTGACAGTTGATCTTAATCTCTGTTATCATGCTGACGACTTCTGGCAACAAACCCTTGGTACTTTGGATACCGTAGATATCTGAACTTTCATTAGAACTTGTTTCAGCTGTGTTCATCTGCAATTGATAGTGGCCTGATTCTGATTAGTGTTCTCTTGCTTTCAAGTGGAAAGAAACCGATTAAGTCATATTACTTTGAAGCTGACGCCTGGCGCCTGCAACCACTTACTTGCCATTGGTATGCTTTCAGCGTCGCAGGGCTCACCCACTCGACGAATACTTTACCATCAAGGATACTGTTAAAAATGGCCACCTAAAATAATTCATTACAGAAAATATATAGTAATTCCATTGGAATATCTTAAACAATTCGTTTCTGAAAACAAACGAAGATGACATCTGAATATAGAGCTGTGCATTCCTTTTTGAGAAAGGAGTAGCTTTAAATATTCTTATCCTATCATTTATAAAACCATGCAAATATTTTTGAAACAGCACTTACACTGTCAGCACTTGTAAATTTTAATTCATGAGCATATGGACAATAATAACAAGTCATTGCGAATGGAGTATGTTGCATAAGTTTTAATCTTGCTTCTCTTTAAATTATGAGTTATCAACAATCCTAAAAGTTAAACTCGTTAACAAAAGTATATCCATATATCTTTATATCTTATTCATAATATTCTCTTTATGTGCATATTGTTGATAACTTTGATTAGTTAGCTCGATTCATCACGTGATATAATAGTTTATGTATGCCTTCAAATAATTTTATTAGTGTTATTACATTTATGTCATCATTAGTAACAACAAAGAAGGATTGTGACTCTTATAATTAACCTAAATTAATGTAAAGATATATTACTACATGATCGCAGATTTAATACATGGTTAGAGGGTCCATCTTCGGCTGCATTATTTAGCATTAACTACTCAGGGAACCATAAAAATTTTTATTGCGTTAGTTGGAATGCTGTACAAATGTCAAGAGGCACAGAAAAAACAAGTATTGCAAAGTGCAAACCTGCACAAAAATTACTAAGTGCTGCAAATCTACAAAGGACCACAGTCTGCTTATTAACTTTACCTGGAATTAATGAACCAGGTTCCTATTCCTAATTAGGATGAGAAAAAATATTAGTTATTGATTTAATGTAAAAGATTATTAGCTTATTGGTTTTATTATCTATTTTTTAAAGCATTCCCTCTCCATTATTATATACTAATATTTTTCAAATTAATCACAACCGTGGTTATATTGTATTAGATTCATCATTTAATTATATTTGGTGGTTTATCATGAAATGGTGGTTAATATTGAATTTTATGAGAAAAACAATCATAAATTATATTTTAAAAATATTTAAATGGATAAAATTTATAGTTAAAAGGTTACAGGAAGTACAAAGTTCTTATATTCACCCAATGCAAAAATTAGAATATCCGAATAAAATATCAAATTTACTATGTATTTTCTTTAATTATATTTTAATTAATTAACTATCATACGTTACCTACCAATTAACTAACAAACAATAAAAATGTGAAAAGGTTAAAAACAAAAAATTGGCACTAACAATAGAAAATAATTCTCATATTTGATAAAATAGTTAGAAGATATATGGCACTTGAGAAAAATAAATTAAAAAAGGATAGATAAAAAAGTAAGCGGAAAGATCTGGAAAAACTGAGAAGTGATACACCTATATTTTACAAAAAACATTCATTTGTTTTGAGAACATGTCTGCTGATAATCAAGTCATTTGAGAACTTTTGCGTGGCAGCAGGTGGTGATCTAAGCACGTTCATGACAAAGCAGTTGAGATTAACAGTTCACAGAAATAGGCACAACTCAGTGCTCAGATAACTAAAGAAAAGTATGGATTTTGTAAGCTTTGCTTTCCTCTGTGTGTGTGTGTGTGTGTGTGAGAGAGAGAGAGAGAGAGAGACCCACCTTGGATAGCATCTCTCCGTTTAGGCAGGACTCCAAGATCTCCACAGACAAAAGAGCACCAGCAACCATTCCAATTCCAGCACCGCTGAAGAGTCCTGTCTCAGTTGTTAGGCCCTTTAGTGCACCTGAGATCGATCCGATGAAGGATCCACCTGAAATATTACAATTTAAACGAAACATCAAATGAATACATATAACATTAAGAATTAAGCTTACTTCGTTGGTTTGAGAGAGAGAGAGAGAGTTTAATTATTTACATAGCGCAAATGTGCAAGTGAGGCCAGCCACAGCGAGTTTCCTGAGAGCTCCCATGCAAATCTCAGTAACGAAGGGAGAAGGCTTCCACCACAAAGACGCCATTTTCCCGATAAATCAGCTACAGGCTCGACAGTAGAGGGGACGCCTTATATAGATGGCAAGCAAATGGATCGCCGGGGGGGGGGGGGGAGAGAGAGAGCATGCATTTAAGAGGGTGGTGATGGCAGCGCAAGGCAACCATTTGGAATACATGCACGAAGAGGTGCATCTACGCTGCTGCAATGCAGTAATGTCTCTATATACTGATTTGTTGCTTTCACTTGTAGTCAATTAATGGTCTTTGGAACCCAACGAATACCACATGCGGTCTACGACTTATATATGTACATCGCCGACGTCTCAATGAGCATGTCCCACATCATGAATTGTGTTTTAGCTGCTTTTGCGTGTATGGTTGATGAGATATGGTAAAAGTTGAATTATAAGCAGTTTTAAAAATTTTTTGGTCTTTGATAATCGAAAAAAAATATATTATAAATATTTATTTTACTTATTTATAAATCAGAAAAACTAAATTGAGGAACCTCAACTTATTTTGTAAGAAAAAAACATAATCATTTAATTTGAACAATGAATATACTATTTTATCCTTAAAATATATATAATTTTTATTAATATATTTTTTATTATAATATTAAGAACTTTTGATCATTTGATTAAAATAATAATTTATTAGTTTTTTTATTATCAAATATGTAACTACTTATTTTTTAAAATCAACTTCAATCATTAAATTACTTATCAGCTATTTATATCAGCTAAGCCAAACAAGTCCATAAACTCAAATGGATAAATTTTATGAGAAGACTTAATCTCTTGAAATGATATATGTTTAGAGGAATATTCCCCTGTAAACTTCATTTTCTATAATCGATTGATCCAATTAATTGGGAAAGAATCAATATAGAAAATTAAATCGACTCCGAAATTTGATCATTGAACCATGCTAGGCCTTTTTTTTTTAATGGAAGCATTATATTAGGCTAAGTGATAGAGTCTGAGTACAAGATATTATACAGTCCTAAAGGACGTGCTCTTTCCAAAAGTAGTCGCAATAGGACAATCTTTCTAAGGAAGCCAAAAAATATGTTACAATTGCAACTGACAAAAATATAGTTGAATGTGTTAAAGGATGATATCTTGTTTCTAATAATAATTACTTATTGTATGCGTTTGAATGCCATGAATTTTAATTGTATATATATATATATATATATATATATATAAGTAGAAGTGTGACCTGATAGATTTATACATGGTATGGAGCTCATTGACTCAATTTGTTTCGACTGAACTCCGTTTGCATGTGGCCTCTTCAATGCAATCCGGAAGTTGGGGCAGCAAAATTTTTCTATCTTAGAACTGATAACTGTTAGACGTGTTGAAGAATAGTCCAAGAATAAACTTTTTTAGAACAAAAAATATATGTAATACTTTTCGCATGCATGCATCCAATATAAATGCCAGCTAGCTAGTCGGATAATTTTTCATGACATTCAAATTGTCCGAGCCATTAATCCATGTCTCAGCACTATAGAAAAGGAAACTATTAAAGATGCTGGAATAATAAAATAAAATAAATCCTTCATTGCGATTCTTGGAATTTTGATTTTATTACTTTTTGACAATTTCTTTTTTGTTTTAATTTTTTCTTTTGTTGAAACAAAAGTAATGGAAAAAATATTACTCCCTAAAATAAAATATCATAAATAATTATTACGAATATCGTATGCATATAACAATGAGTATTAATTATATTCTTGTGTTTTTTATTTTGTAATTATATATTAGTTTATCCTTTATATTTATTAACAATTTTATTAAATTTATAATCAAACTGCAACGCTGAATCATCTGACTGTGCTGATGTCTTAAATCTCTCAAATCTCATGAACTGCCACAAAAATAAAAATAGAAAAATACATCATCTTTGGATGGACTACATATATAATTATACAGACAATATATACAACTTTATTCAATTAACCAATAATTTGAAATAGCATAATTTCTTATTATGCCAATATATGACTTGCCACTAATATTTATTATAATGAATCCATGCCTAAATTAATTTTCTGGTAATTTTAGGCATATAAAAGATTTTTAAAATCTGATGGCTCACAACTTCCATCATTAATTACTTGATTTTTGTCATATAGTGTGGTATGTCGTGATCTGAATTCAATGCGAAAGTAGGTTTGTGATGAAGTTAGAAAGGAATGGAACATATATAACGTCAAAGATAATAGAAAACGAGAGCTTACGCTACAAGAAAATCGCGATTTTCCGACGGATAATTTTCGATGGTTCTAAATCCGTCGCAATTTGCGACGGATTTTTCGACGGTTCCGTTTTCGACGGTTATGACCGTCGGAAATAATTTATATTATTATTTAATTTTTCGACGATTAGGAACGTCGATATTTTCGACGGATATCCATCCGTCGTAATTTCTGATAACTTTTCCGACGGTTACGACCGTCAAAAATAAAAAATTAAATTATATATTTTTTATATTATTATTAAATTTTTTCGACAGATTTTTTGATAGTCACGACCATCGGAAATAAAAAAAATAATTATATAATTTATTATATTATTATTTAATTTTTCGACAATTAGGAACATCGATATTTCCGACGGATATCCATCCGTCGCAATTTCCGAAGGTCATAACCGTCGGTAAATGTATAATAATATCATATAAAGAGTATTTTATTAATATAACTAATGACTGTCCAAACCGTCGTAATTACCGATGGTTTTGACCGTCGGTAACGATTACCGACGGTTCAAATCGTCGGTAAAATAAAAAATAAATATTATATATAACTAAATATATTTTCGACGGTCACAATCATCGGTAATTATAAAAATATTTAATATTTACGTTTTCGACGGCCGAAATCGTCGGTAATTAAAATTTTGTTATCCCACTTTTTTTCCATTTTCCCGCTTTCTTTCCACTTTTTCCCTTTATATATATTCCTCCTCCTCCCTCTTCTCTCTCTCCCTCCTCCCTCCTCCCTCCACTCCTCTCTCTCTCCCTCCCTCCTCTCCTCTCTCTCTCGGCCGCGAGCACCCTCTCCCGCGCCGAACGCCGGCGACCCTCCTGCGCCGGACGCTGGCGACCCTCTCCCGCACCGGCGACCCTCTTCCGCGCCGGCGTCTCTCTCTCTTTCTCTCTCCCGCTCCGCGCCGGCGTCTCTCTCTCTTTCTCTCTCCCGCTCCGTGCCGGCGTCTCTCTCTCCGGCCAAAGGCCGCTGTCGGCCGGATCCGACCGTGGCCGTTCGGATCCGGCCTCCAGCGGCCGGATCGGCCGCCAGGCGTTTGGATATGGCCGCCGGGCGTTCGGATCCGGCCTCCAGCTGCCGGATCCGGCCTCCAGCGTTCGGATTCGGCCTCCAGCTGCCGGATTCGGCCTCCAACGGCCAGATCGGCCGTCGGCGTTCGGATCCGGCCTCCAGCTGCCGGATCCGGCCTCCAGCGTTCGGATCCGGCCGCCTGGCGGCGGATCCGGCCCCAGCGGCCGGATCGATCGGCTTGCGGCCGGATCGGCCGCGGCCCGATCCGGCCGCTAATTTTTTTTATATTTAAAAAATTATTTGCGACGGTTGCGACCATCAAAAGATCCACGATTGCGACGTCCGTCCAAAGTTTCGACAGTTGCGATCGTAAAAAAGTTGCGACGGCTCGAACCGTCGACCTTTTTCGGCGGTTGCAACCGTCGAAAATTTCGACGGTTCGAACCGCTGGCCTTTTCCGGTGGTTGCAACCGTCGGAAATTTCAACGGTTCGAACCGCCGGGGACTTTTCCGGCGGTTGAAATCGTCGGAAAATTTTGACGGGTCGAACCGTCGGGACTATTCCGACGGTTAGAACCATCAATATTTTCGACGAATTTTTTTCAACCGTCGCAAATCCGTTTGCGACGACCGTTTTTCCGACGGATCGATTCTGACCGAAAAACCATCGATAATTATGTTACCGACGGTTTTAGGGCTGATTACCGACGATTTTAGGGCTGATTACCGACGGTCCGGACCGTCGGTAATCAGCATTTTTCTAGTAGTGTTAATTCATACTTTCTCTATCTATCTATATATCTATATAATATATATATATATATATAATATAAGGATTAATGTACTTACAAAGTACCTTCCGCTTTGTATGGATGATCAGCGCAATGGTTGAGATAATTGATATTTTTAAATTATGAGATTTAATCACTTTTGATCAAATTCATTGATGAATGAATTTACAGGTGAGATGCGCTCAATATTCCAACAAAGCGAAAGGATATATATCTAAATTTCATCGTGAGTTAATATAGATTTTTTTTTCATGTGTAAAATTTTGCCCCTTGTCTAAGGAAACAAAATATTCAAGTTTCCTTTACTAAATATTTGATCTATTAAAAGATATGTTTCCATTGGTCTTTATATATGTACATGTATATTATTTATCCGAAGTTTTAATTGTTAAGTTCTTGTCTTCTTTCGTATCTTAACGAAGCATTTTTTTAAGTTATCAAAAAAACTTCAATATTTTAAAAGTCTTAAACCGATGAATCACTTAATTAATTATTTTCAACTAGTTCTATCAGACTTGTTTTTTTAAAAAAATATGAATAATGTACTTAAAGACAAAACATGAATAAAACATTAAAAATTATATTATAGTTATTTTTAATCAATATAAAAATGAATAACCTATAAAAATTATGTTGCCATTTTTAATCGTTTTGCTTTACTTTCTATCTAAATTTTACCTTTCGTGTTTGGACGAAAACTTCGTCCAGAATTTAGCATAGTTCTAATAAACATCTATTCAAATTTTATGGTTTCATCAGAATTTTAGTTTTGATCAATATTATCAAAACCGAATTAGACCAGCCGATTCAATTGGTTCAATTAAGAACTGACCGGTAATTCGGTTTGGTTTGATATTAAAATCATTTTTTATGTTCAACTTGGTTCAATTCAAGTTTTGAAAAATAAAATTTAAAAAAGGATAAAAATAAGAGAGTTAAAAAATAAAAGGAATATAAGGAATTTAAAAAAAAGAAAGAATATGATTTGCATAAATTTAATATGAATTGAAATAAAAAGGTAAGTATTCAAAATTGATTAACATTAAAATGAAAAATTATTAAAGGACATAAATAAAGGAAATAAAAAGGAAAGTGTTAAAAAAAAAAATAAGAATAATTTAGGATAATTTATTAATATAGCATTTACCATCAATGAATAATAGATACTAAATTAATAATAATTTATTTATATTTATATATTAATCATTATTATTTATCATTATTAAAACTTTTAATGAATAAACTTATGTTATATTAGTTTTTTATATTTTTAATAGGTTATTAGTACAATATCCATACATTATATTATATAACTTGTATTATATATTTATAATTATTATAAATAATATTATTTTAATAAAATTTGATTCAATTAGGTTGAATTCGATTGGACTAGTCCAATCGCGATTCAGTAAATAGTCCAATCCGATCGTTGATCTAATTTTAAAAACATTAATTTTGAGCAACGCATTTAATTCACCAAAAACCATGCAAAAAAGTTTTTTTTTGTCAAGCGTGAGAAGTAAGGAAGTTCTGTTCGACTGCAAAAAATGTCTAATTAATTTTAACAAAACTATCAATTCAAAAACTTACCAAGAACCGATGAGAATTTTAGTTCCGCCAATATATTTCAGTTGGTATCCGTCGTCTTCATCTTTTCCTTCTTTTTTTTTTCTCCATTGTCTTATTATTTTTCTTGTCCTCTTTTACGTCCTTCCATATCTTTTTGTTCTTATTAAAGCTTGTTTTCCTTTAAAGAAGTTTTTCATTGAAATCCATCCACGTACATGTGCGCCACATAAACTTGGAGATATGTGCCTTCCTGTCCATTGATGATGCAATTTTCTTCTTGGAGGATTAAGTGAGCAAAGCAAACTCTCGACAACTTTTTTACCCATTATACTTCATCCATGACTTAATTTTCAGAAGAAAAAAAAAAGATGAATTAAGATGCTTGTCATTATTCACCAAACCCCCCACATGTATATGTTACATCTTTTTAACATATATCATTATGATGTGAATTAAAAGGGACCAATTGGTCCAGCTTGTGGCTGCTTAAATGGGGCGACGTCATTTCATCTTACTATGAATGGTCCCATGCCCACATATTGCAAATGACAAATCATGGAGAAAGAGGGGGACATCGTATCAACCCCTCTAATTAGTTGGATTGCTTTGTATATGACTTCCCATGCATTCCAAAGGAAAATGCATGCATGGAACCTCTTGTGATCGTACATGTTAAATATATGAACACTCTTCTCATTCCAATTGTTATTTTTCAAAGGGGAATTATTTTATTTACATCACAAAATATTAATCCTAATTTGATATATATATATTATATAGTTGAAGAATACAAGTATGTTCGGCCGAGATTTCTCCAAAAACTTGATACACCATATAGTTGTTTTTAGGGGAAAATATGGAAAAGATCATGGGCGGACCTAAGGCCCTAAAGTCCATGGAAGCAAATTATATATCTTTTTAATTAAAATTAATGAAAACATCAATTTTTTTACAATATAAAATTAAATATTAAAAATGATATATATATATATATAGGACTTCATGTCGAATTTTTTCCCTTGAACAACTCATTATCAGTATTATCAAATACCTCTTTTGGCATAAGAAATTAAACAGCATAAATATATATAACTTAATAAATTCTGCTGCATGTATTCATAAATTGTAATTTCAGTTTAATTAGCCATTTAAGCGAGTAAAATTTTGAGAATTTTTTAATTTAAAACTCCTAAAATCATTATTTGTATCATAAAAAAATAAAGAGCCATTATATAAAGTAATCTTAGAACAAATATTAATAATACCTTTTTTGTATAAGATGAAAACAAAAGTTTTTTGGAAGAAGGGACAAAATTTAAATAAATGAGAAAGTTTTGAAAGAAACAAAATATAAAAGGTAAAGAAGAGAGTTAGATTATGACCAATGTTCAGAAAAGGGGAAATATTATATTAGATTTTTTTTACCCTCATAAGATTTAATTATAAAAGTGTCTCAAACGCAATAAAGTTACTAAAAATATCTTAGTAACTAACGTATGAAATTAATTAAATCTTAATAATGTTAGTATTTGTGTATACTTAATCTTATTTATTTCAGTTAGCATTCTTTTATTTTATCTTTATTCTTTTTTATTCAAAATATCAAAATTTAAGATTATTTTCATAAATTATCACGATTTTTCACATCTAATCTCAAATTACGAACTTATTTTTTTTTATCCTTAAACTATTGCGATTTTTTCAATTTGATCCTTCCATTCACTTCTGTCAACTTTTCTGTTAAAATTAAATTTTTTTCTATTTATGAAATATCAAAAATAGCCCTCCTCTCATATCTTTTAATATTTAAAAGAAAAAAATCAAAAAAAAGAAAAACATGGGTTCCGAGCGCCGATGACGCTTCTCCCTTTTGCAGGACGTTGCCGCCATCCCCTAGCCGCTCCTGTCGTCGGAGGCAGAGCAGGGGAGGCCGCTACCTCTCCAATCTTTCCCTGTGCACGCCGGTTGGACCGTCGCCGGTCACGGGGGGGACGACCCGCCGCCCTACACGCAGCAGTGGGGGCGACCCCGCTACACGCTGCGACTAGCAAAGGTCATTGGTCACGTCATAGCAGTGGGGGACCCCCAATGTACACTGTGACCGGAAAAGGTCGCCGGTCGCATGAGGGCCACCCTCTCTGCACGCTAGCAGCAGAGGGCGACCCCCCTGCGTGCCCTAGCAGCAGGGGGTGACCCATCCTATGCACGCCGACAAGGATCCCCCTCCTTCCTCCTGCGCGCCCCGGCTGCAATCGTCGCCGGTCGCATCACATGGGGTATCATCACCGCTGCGACTGGCGGCCTACGCTTCATCGGTCGCAGCAAACCCCCTCTCCTGCGCATGTGAAATCTATTTTTTATCGATGGAGGGTAATTTCGACTTTCCATGGCAAATTTAATGGAAATTTAATCGAAGTCGAAAGAAAGATCAAATTAAAAAAATCGCGATAGTTAGGAATCCAAAAAAATAAGTTCGTAGTTTGATATTAGATGTGAAAAATCGTAATAATTTAGATGTGATTTATAAAAATAATTCAAAATTTAATGAAAAACTTATATTTGCGAATTGTTAAGTATCTATTTTTAAGCCCACTAAGAATATGAAGTTTTAGAATGTCTCAAATTCTACCCGGCCCACGATCACCGTGTCACCAACTCTCGTGATGTTGCTGTCATCACCAACAAAACTTTTACTTCTTATCCACCAACCTATTTGTTTCTTTTAATAAGAATAAATGGTGGTTCCGAACATGTCAGGCAAGGTACTTAACCTAATTTATTCAGACAATAGCGATATGGAATTATCTTATACGTGACAAAAATCAAACATTTAATTAATAGAGACCTAAACTTTTGTTGCACAAAACGTAACAGAAATTAAGTAACTTATATAATAATTTCTTTCAGAAAATTAAATGATTGAAAAAGCTTAATTAATTTTTGTTCTGACATATCAAGGTATGTTGACTCTTGCTACGGTGAGTGACTCATATCTTTATAAAGAATGCAGCTGGAGTGAATGCACTCAAGATTCCTTTTATATTTCCATGTTCACACGCGCGTTTCCTTTGTTTTTTCTTCGTTCCCGAGAAATGATCAAAGTTTGCCATCTGTGGCGCATTTGACCTTCTCAAGGTTTAGTTAATTAGTACATGTCTTTGCATATTCTTCATTAATTTTCCAAATGGCACTAGGCCTTATGTGCTGCATTTTCCTTACTCGTTCGGATTCAACATCCAATCAAGTATATCAACAGGAGTTGGAGGGAAGAAGAAATGAAGTGAATAACAATTTTTTATTATTTAAGTAAATGTCTCAAATTTGAATATTTGTGAACGTAGAAAATTTTTATTTGGAGTCTCACTCGTCACAGTCGGGTGGCGTGCTATCGGGGAAATATTAGATTAGACGAACTCGATGATAAATCGAAATTTTAACTTATGATCAGTGCATTTTTTAACGTTGTGTGGGTTGTACGATCACGTCGCTTTCCGTGCATGTGACAAAAAAAATCCAATCTAAGTATATATACTTATTTTATCAGACTCTTCTCCACCCCTACATATTGCATTTGTTGGTGTGCACAACATATTAATTATATATGGATAGCTGATCATGTTCCGGTTACAAAGAAGAGGTCCTTATATATATATATATATATATATATATATATATATATATATATATATATATATATATATATGTTAATTAAGAATCGACGTGCACTTTGAGCAGGAGGCGATAGTGTATGTTAAGGAATAGTAGACCTTTGGCTACATGTATGATAGAAATCATAGAGGCAACGAGATAAAAGGAACTAGTAAGAAAGAAAGGGTCATGATATGTACTTAATATGCTTAATCAATTGGGACGTATCCGATTAGTCCAGTACTCATGACCATGATTAGGCAATTAACTAAAGTTTCACTAGCTAATCCTCCCTTCAGTGCAGCAATATGGGGCTAACATACGCTACTTGTTAAGCTGATTCTTTCCAAGTATTGTTTTAATTTTGTTTTATCCATTACCCAGTTTTCTCTGTTGCGTGTTACAGACTGCATTTAACCCGTCCATATATTTTCAAATTATTAATTATAATATTTTGCTTAAACATTAAGAGAAGTGTCATTTAATTATAATATTTTGCTTAAACATTAAGTGGTGTCATTTAGTTCTTGCTGCTTTGCGTGGTATTCTTCTAAATCACTTGATTTGCTTGTCAAAGAAATGCATGCTAAGGCTGTCTCCCATGCGAGCAAAGAGACAATTTGAAAAAAAAAAGTTTAAGTGAAAGTTAGGAACAAATAAAAGATTGGCTAAAAGCTTGGAAGCGAATTGATTAATCGCATCGAGTTAACATCATGAAGATATGTTGCCGATATTTTTCAAGTCATGTCATCGTTGTTATCATTAATATAAATACCTGTTAATTACTATTAACTATATAAGCATAAAAGAAAATATTTTTAAATGATATAACCCTATATATAAATATTAATATTAAAGCAATACAAACGATTGATATTAAATAATCCATTTCTCCAATTTCAAATTGAAAGGGATAACAATGCTTCTAAGAATTTTCGATTCAAAAAAATTATCCGTTATTTTTTTAATCAAATTTTTAAACTAAAAAATTATCTTAAGATCATTTAAAAAATAAAAACCACTCTCTAACGAGTCAATTTTTCAAGATCATACTTTTATATAATTATATTTTAATATATAATACATTAAAATTAACATAAAACATTTAATTTTATATTAAATATATAATATATTACTAAAATTTTAAAGTTACTAAATTAAAGTTGGATAATATGATAGAAAAGTATGAAATTTTATACAAAAATTATTATATCCGAAATAAACAATGAATAACTTATGAATTAATTATATAAATAATAAAATCATAAACAAAAAAATTGGCTCAATGGACCTTATAACTTTTTCGGGTGGGATCTTAATTTTAACGAGTGCATTTTAGTTTATTAAAAATTATCCTAAATTAAATTCGAATCTCTATTTTTTTATTCTTTTGTTCTATTTGTTTACATGGAATATATTTTTAGAATTGATCAAATTTTTCTTCGGTCCCACTAATAGCATATGAGGATTTCTTTATTCTATAAATTAAGGTAATAGCTCTTATATGTATTTATGTAGGGGCAACCAACTGGGTAAAGAAAGGCAGGTTTTAGGACAGCTGCAAGCTGCAGTCCTACAAAAAATAATAGTTATTTCTGTTATTTGTTGTTATTGGACATATTTGAATATTTGAAGCGACTGTGACTAAACTATTTAATGGGATGTTGCTTGTAAAACATCTAAACTAGATGGACTTTAGTGAAAGATTCTAAGGAAACATCATGTTCATACCCCTTTTTTTTTTGTCACAAGTGAATATTACAAGATTCCTGTGTGATGCAATTTTTCCATCAAATTGCACGAGAGCCCAATAACCTTCAACCACCACAAACTTTGAAAAACTATACAAATGGTATAAGCCCCATGCCAAGGACTAGCCACTTTTGGGTTAGACTTAAAATATTTGTCCTTTTTACTGTAGTATTGTTCCTTTATCACTTCTTTTCCCCCACTTTTTCTGTATTACATAGGAAACAGGACACAAATATTAATTCGGATTGTGCAATTATTTGTACAAGTACTTACTTTATTTCTTCATTATAAGGAATCCAACCTACCCGGTCAATGCCAGAGATAACATTATTTTAATTTCCATCTTGGCGAAGTTTTTTCAATGTGGACCATACCGCATTTTTGGTTTGATACTTTTTAAGTCAAAATTTTTTTCCAGCAAATTTTCCTAAATTTGGAGATAAGGTGAAGGACCAAGTCATATCCAAACCCTCATAAATGATACAGCTATTTATTAATAAACTAATTTTTTTTACGTTATATAGTTAAATATGTAAATAATATCCATATATTATTCCAATGCCACACCTATTTTGATGAACCCGATCCGGTATTAAAAAAATTCAGGGCGACTTTTGAATAAATATACCAGTTCAACATAGGATGTCATTGAGAGTGTGTTATTACCACTACAAAAAAATATTATCTATATTTAAGAGAATAATAAAAGAGAATCACATGAAATTTTAATCATTTTTTAATTAAAAACCATAAAAGTTCATTACATAATTTAATCATTAACATTAATTTTCATTTCGGAGTCTAAACCATCGGCCAGTTGAAAAATCAATCTCATAAATTCAAAATGAATATTGAAGGATTAATTTTATCTTTCTCTATAATTTTTTGCAATTAATTATTGATGTTTGATGCTAGTGAGATACTGAGATGTGTTGTCTTAACCTACACCTCACTCATAGCTCACCATAATGCATGAAATGGGCCATCTGAAGCAAATGGAGATGACTCATAGTAAATTTTAAGTTGACTTTTGATTAAATAAACCCAAGGATATGTACCTGAATATGGGCTATCAGAAAGTAAACTAGTTGACCTTAAAAAATTAGAATAAAATAAATGAACTCATGCGATCCCAAATGTTGCTGGGATCAACAACATGGAATATACGTATAGCATCCTTGTCATCGATTTTCCAAATTATGCAACGTACAGAAAGGGTGGTCATGATAGGTACTTGATATATTAGGATAATGATCCCAAAACAAAGGAAAGCAATAGTGCATTAATTCATGATAAAGATCAGGTAATTAATTAATTAATCAAAGTTTAATAGCTAATTCTCCTCCCAGTGCACCATTATGCACTAATCTATCAGTTAGACTGTTTCTTTCCAAGGGTTCTATTTTATCGGATACGTATGCAATTTTCAGCATGACGTATTAATTAAAGCTATATTTAACTCGTTATTTTTTGCGTAATAAATCTTCAAATTATCACAATTTAGGAACAAAATTGACTGCAAGATTGATGCGGTGATGCCTTCGGAAGATGAATCGATTAATTGTGCAAGTCGACGTTATTAAGAGGTGATGTTGATATTTTAATTGCGCACATTTAACACCATTTTTTTTTCAGAAAAAGAGCTGTCATTTTTATTCAAGAGTAATATTGTTCTAATGCTTACGCAATTAATAAAATTATATATAATGAATAATGAAGCAATGCTAAACGGTAGAAATATTAATAATTCATCTTGTCTATTCCAAATAGAAAGGGCGTCATAAAGAGGTGCACCTAACAATAATCCTAAAGAGGCAAATATAATAAAATAATATTAAAATGTTACATAATTAATAATATAGTAGTTATGAAATTTTAAAATAAATTAATAATGAGTTCATATTATAATAGAGAATTTTTTTTGCCAATTGTGATATCCATAAAGCGAAGCCAATCGTTTAATAACGTTACGGGGTACATTATTCAAGATCCACTCATTAACGAACTTAATTATTTTAAATGACATGTCTAATGGTGAAAGATGAGACTTTCGATATAAAAAAAAAAGATTTGTATAGGTGAAAGAATTATTAGTGTGTGAGAGATTTGTGGTGATGTGTATTCATATATTTTAGGTGTTACATATACGGATAAAACTAAGGTCAAGCTAGTACATATACATTAAGTTACTTTTAATTATTAATCCTTATTTTCGTAATCTCAATATTGAATTCTCATTGACCACTGACAGGTTCACTCAACATTTTTAGTAAACTAATGGCAGGTTTCAGAACTTTGCTGGAAGCTACTAATCGTTGAAGTGGGCAATAGATCTTGTACAAGAGAAGTGAAGGCGCAACAAACTATTATTACTTTTTTTGCAAAAGAATATAATATAATATAATATAATTGGAGCCGGTGAATGCGACTAGACTTGTTAATGGGATGTAGCTTTGTGGAACATTTGAACTAGATGGAATTTGGTGAAAGATTCCAAAGATGTATCATGTTCATACCCTTTTTTTTTGTCACAAGATTCCGTTATCGGACAATTTTCGCATCAAGTTTGAAAATTGATACAAGGCTCATGTCAAAGATTAGCCCCATTTGGCTTTTTTTCTGGGGTATTCAAATATTTATTTTATTTACAAAATAAATTAGTCCGTTCTATAACACTTAAGAGATGAGACACATTTTAGACTTTTTAATTGTGTTTAGTATCAAAAATTGGGTCAGAACTTAACTCAAATTTTGATATTTTTTACTAAATGATTCACTTGATCAGAACTTGGTTCTAGTCACGTGACCCGAGTTCTAAAAAATGGAGAATTCAAAGTTCTCGTCGGAGGTAAGAATTCAACGGGAATTTGATAATCTTTTTCTTTCAATTATTTATTATATTTTAATTAATAAGATATTAATAATAATTATTTAATGGTAACATTATTCATTAAACTATTATTATATTAACTTAAATAATAATCAATTATAATATTTATTTATTAATATAATATTATGTAGCTTATAAAATAAATTCTTTAACTTAATATAAATAATTTTTATAATACTAATAACATAGGGAAAATAAGAAATTATAATAATATTATTTTTCATAAATTATAAAATAAATCTTTTCATAAATAAATATTTTAACTAACTAAATAAATAATATTTTAATTTACTATAATTTTTATACTTCATAACATAATAAATTATATCAATAGTTCTTACTTTTTATCCAAATACTTACTAAAACTTATTTATCAAATCAATCTTTTAAATTTTCATCATTACATTTTTTTCATCAAAACACCACATCTAAACTTGTCTACTAAATCAATTACTTTTCCAGAAATAATAAGAACTTGAAATCCCATGCCAAACTAAGCTTTGCAAAATTGTGTGTGTACTTTTCTTCCATTTCTATGAAATCCAACTTACTTGGTCAAGACAAAAGGATAAATATTACCCTCCTGATTCTTGAATAAGGTTTTTCTTTTCTTTTCTTTTATAATGTGAACGATTGGCATCAGTTAGATTCCAGGTTTGAGACAGTCAAAAGGTTTTCTTCAGAAATTTTCCAAAACTTGGAGATAGGGTAAAGGACAACTCTCATAAATGACACGCTATACATCAGTCATGAAATATAATATTCATATTTTAAAACTTATAGTTGCTACATATATATATATATATTTATAGTTAAAAATATGTGTATAATATTAGTATAAGTTTCAAGATAATACTATTTTAAGCATATTATATGTAGGTGATTTAACGAAAAAAACTTTGAAAAGATCAAAGAATTACCCGGCACCTCCTAGGGTGAAAGTAGTTCGGATCGGATCGATTTTTCGATTCAAAAAAATCATCCGTTATTTTTTGAATTAATTTTAAATTAAAAAAACTACCTTAAAATCATTTTCGAAAAGAGAATAAGGATTGTGTGAGATAAATAATGCTTATTTGTGAAGTATCAAATCATTCAACGGCGGTTCATATATATGAATCACTTTTTGCCTCACATAATCCATTATCTAGTGGGTTGATTTTTTGGGTCCTAGTTTAATAAATAATATTTTAAAAAAATATATCATAAATTAAAATTAATATTAACTTATTTAATTTTATAATTAAATATAGGATATAGTGTTATAACTATTAAATTATAGTTTCATAATGTGATAAGAATATATTAAGCTATATAAACAATTATTACATCAGTAATAAAATAATTGATTATATATAAAATGATTATATACATAAAAGTGGGCTTCACAATCCCTAAGATTTTTTTTTGGGTAAGGTCATCATTTAAGCGGGCCAGTTTTACTTTATTTAAAAATATTGTAAATCATATTCAGTCCTCTAATTTTTAACTTTTTTGGATCGAATTTTTCATATCTGATAAGTTTTTTAGTTCGGTCGAATCTTTCCTACACGCTTAGCACTCGCATCAGAAGTCAGTTTTGTTTTTTTTATTTTTTTATTTTTTTGCATAAAAATGGGTTGGATTCAAAATAAAAAGGACCACCTGGCTAACGTTGCCTTGCGTAATTAAAATAACATAAAATATATCTTTATGTTTAAATATAATATTTATATAATTAGTCAATTAACAATATAGTATGTAAACACATATTAATAACAATTACAAAATTTATGGATGATGATATTAAATTGTAAAACAAGCCGGTCTTCTTGGTTTATACAATAAAATATTATTTAATAGCTGATTTAATCTTATATGTAAAACTAGTAAGTATAGAGCCCAAAATATTATGCTATGATCAAAATAATGTGGATCGCTTTACTGTAAAATATTATTCTACTCCAAATCAAGGATGGAGGCAGCACGGCAGCAGGAAACATTCCTCCGAGATAATGCATACGACTCATAAATAATGAGACGTTAGGTTAAGGAATAAATATGGGGATATGATTTTATTCTTAGAATATAATTAAACATTAGTTGGCTTAAGATTATTTTGAACAAATGGTGAAAAATTATAAAACCACCTAAAAAATGACGAAATGGTAATTTTTATTCTCATCGGAAGATTATAAATATTTTTCAAAATCAGAATAATAATTGTATTCTCATATATTTTTTTCAATCGTTCTTTTATTTTTATATTATACTTTTTATATTAATATTGTTATCATTTTATAATAATTATTATAAATTATTTATAATAAAATAGTTTAGTTAAAAATATTATATTTTAAATTTTTATTCTCTTCCATCCACATACTAAAAATAATAAGAATATTTATACTTTTTTTAAAAAATATGATATTTGCTATTTTATTCTAATAAAAAATATTGTTCAAACAAATGACAGACTCTTAAGTGTTCAAAGTACGTTGCACGAAAAAATGTATTAAATAGATAATTAAAATATAATGATTCGTCGATCACTACAATTTAATAATGTACATTTTTTGGTTTATAACTAATATATATATATATATATATATATATATATATATATACTTAAAAAATTTGCAATATATTAAAGATATACCATCAGCGTCAAAATGTAAATAACAATATAAGAATACATCAATTTTTTATATCCATCATTTTGTTTAAATTTTATGTTAAACATATGAATTTTAAAAGAATATGATCTAATCATGATTATTTATTGACGATTCCTAGAAATTATCCGGTTTTATTCTTACTACAAGGTTTTCATATTAATAATATATACACAAAACAATTAACCTGAAAGAATTAAAGGAATATAGATATATTTAAACTAATTAAGTTGATTGTTATTGATTAACCAAAGGGATAATTGTTTTGCTATATAAATTTTGGATTTTTCCGTATATGTGCATATATATAACATGTTTATTATTACAACACACATATAATATTAACTACATATTTAAATTATTTTTTATCAAATAGATATAAGATATTTAATTAAGTTTTTAAATAATTGATGCCCTATCAGGGTGGTCTAAGATAACTAAGTTCATCGATTTTATGAAATTTTTGGATGGCTTATAACTCAAAAAACTAAAATTGTCTAAAAGAAAGAAAATTCAACATGTAATTTTTTGTTCTTTGATGTTCCTACCTTAAATAGAAAAAACAGAAAAAAATGAGTACCTTAAATTGAAAATTTTAATCATGTATTAGTTAAACAGAAAATTAATTTTATCACAATAAATAAGGTTAGTGAAAATGCATATGATATTATATTTAAAATAAAAATTGAACATCCAAATTTTTGGCACCTATATTCGTATAAAAAAATGTGGTATTGCATCTTACAAAAATATTTCATCACTATGACAAAAACAAGACAAAATTAGGGTCTAAAAAAAGTGAGAAATATTATCATTGCTATGTGGTCCTAAATGTATTTCGGACTCATGACGCTTTATTAAAAAAATCATAACTAAATTTAAATAAAGAATTTAGCATTTTTTTTACCAAATTACTTATTCGAAATTTTTTTTTCTTGCGTCATGTGGGGGAATGAAAAATTGATTTTTTTTTCTTTTCTATTTCAAGTGTGATCGTTATCCATCTTTGTCAAAAATTCAAGACTATCTCATCAATTTAAGTTTGTAGACTATTAATCTCTTACTAATTCCACATGAAAATAAACTTTTTTAAACCTCTTCCAATAGGGGCAGCTCTGAAATTTGATCAAGCTATTTAAACATCAATGAAGGTCTTGACTTTTGCCAATAAATCTGCATTTTTTATATGGTTTGAAGCTAGTGAGGTGTAGTTGTATAGTTTCGTTTTTTTTTTTTTTGTATAATGACTTCTGACAAAATTCTTAGTTATGAATATAATTGTGGTTTCACTTGCAACAATAATGTTCATTTTATCAATTCAGTGTGTGGTCATGGGTGATAAAACCCATAGACGTGACTATTAATGTTGTCCTCGTTGCACACAAAACATTGGCTTTCCATAGTTTAAGCATCATTATTGGCCTTCATTTGAAGCCAATTGAGATGAACCCTTAATAGATTTAATAGTTGACTTTAAGCAAACGCATAAACAAGTGCTTTGAATCTGGACTATCAGAAAGTAAACTAGTTAACCTTTTAAAAAAAATGTTGTATCAAAATAAATAATGGAATGTAAGCATAGTCATGCATCTTGCCGTCGATTTGATTATTGTTGTTGATCGTTCCAAATTAAGCAACGTAAACCACATATTAAGTGCCAAATTATTCCTATGTTCAAATGGGAGTAGGAAAAAAGGATAAATTTTGATTAAATTGACATTTTTTAGGAATGGAATTCGAACTCACGCTTTGCACATTAGTACATTACACTATTATTCGTTGAAGTTAAACATGGTCACACCGCACCATAATTTTAGTATATGGACTTAGTGGGGGTGGGGGCACATGTATAATGTATTTTTCTAAGGACAAAATACGTGCATTTAGTCGTAGCGTACATTTTATATTTTTAGTCATAAAGTATGCATTTATTACTATTTAAAATTATCCATCCGGGTGATCTACAATTATTTTATGCATTGAAGATTTTATTACTTTTAGAGGATATATATATCGTGATTGTCACTATTTTTTTTTTTTTTGCCGTGACACACGAGAAAAAAAAAAGCTAAGAAAAAAATGTTAAATAATGGTTAGATTATATAGCTTAGTAGTATTGGAATAACTGGAAATTCGACTCTATCACAGTTGAATTGTGAATCTGAAATATATCAAAGAAAAAAAAAGATGGACTGTTTTTTTTACATTTTATTTTATTTTAAATTGTTCAATTTGGGATATAATTAATCGGGCGTTGATTTCTTAAAATTAATCGAAATTATATTAATAATTTTATTTTTGAAAACGACGTGAAGATTATTGGTAACTAAAGTAATTCAATAATTACAAAATCACGGTCAGATTAATAACTTCAAAAATTAAATATCACGTGTAAATTTTTATATTTCGTAATTGTTTTAGTGGTCACTTCAACATATGGTAACGGTAAACGTAATAGATAAATAAGACTAAAAAAACGTCGTACTAGTAACGAAAACGTAAAAAAAAACTTTAAATTGTAATTATTGTTTTTTTAATTCCCTTTACTTCCGCCTTCAAGCCAACTATGCAATCACTCAATCGGCACGTGATGGGAGCGGTGCGGTGAGGAAGCAAAAGATGAAAAGATTCCCTCCAGCTCACTCGTGTTCACACTTCACGGTGCACACCGCCATTAGAATTAAAAATTAAATTAAGGTAACACAATAGGCAACCACAAAAGATTCCCCTCCACGGAACCCGTTCACACTTGCGTGCCGCACAGCGTCGTCGTGGGTGGGCCCCGAGACGTCAAGCTGCAACTGGATCCTTCGCCTCTCCCCTTAATTAATTTAATTAATTTCCTTTCGGTGAGTTAATTTATTTAATAATTAATAGGCGCTGCTTAAGGCGGCAGACTGCTGACATCAGCTACGACCGAGTGGGCCCGGAAGGCGACGCGCTGCTGACTCGGTTTTTAAACTGCCCCCACAATTCGCCAACTCCGTCCATGTGGTTGAAAAAGCTCAATCTTTAAAAATCTCCACCAATGGGTCTTTTTCATTATTACATAATCATTATATTGTTTAACTCAATTGTTGTCATATTACTTAATTATTAAATTGTTTAACTAATTTTTTTATAATAAGTAAAATATAATAACCACTCATATTTCAATTTGTCGAAAAATATATATCAGTTTGCAGTCTTATTTACCACGTAGGATGCATATTTCAAACGTGGCGCTTTGAGGATGAGAAGTACTGAGTCCACTGACCCCTTCCAAATTCGAATAAATCCACCGGGCACTTCTTTTCTTCCTGACTTCCTTCCTTCTTGCTTCCTCTCTCTCTCTCTCTCTCTCTCTCTCTCTCTCTCTCTCTCGACAATTTCATAATCATGCATATAATAATAGTTAATAGTGACTAAAATAAAGGTGGTAGTGCCCACACACAAACACACCATTACAACCTATAAATACGTGCCTTCCAACTCCCTTCATCCTCTCCACCACTTTGTCCTCATCTCCTGTGAATCATATCATTGTCTGCCATACACCACAGACCTAATCATCTCAGAGTCAGAGCAATTCATTCACCACTCCTTCCTCCTCCCTCCTCTTGGCGCCATCTTGTTTCTTCCGGCAACAAATCAGAAGGGGGAGTACTAGCTAGGATCTAAGGAGCTGCAGCAGCTAACTAGCTATCAACAAGGACATGGGCAACTGCCTGAACAAGCCTGTCAGCTGGGTCGACGACGACGAGTGGGAGACGGCCGAGGAGATCTCCGACTACAAGAAGACGACGTCGTCGACGAAAGGCGCCGCCGACAATGACGGCGACACGGCGACGACGGAGGTCAAGATCAAGATCAGCAAGAAGCAGCTGGAGAAGATGCTCCAGCAGGCGGCGGCCGGCTCTGGCGGCAACGGCAAGAGCTTGAAGCTGGAGAAGGTTCTCATGGACCTCGTGAACCACGGCCATGTCGTCTACCGGCCGCAAGAACAGGAGGACGCCAGTAGACATTGGAGGCCGAAGCTTCAGAGCATACCGGAGACAGCTGACTAGATCATACACGGTCAATTGATATGCTTGCCCGTGATGTCGTGTTTAATTAATTAGTGGATGATTAGCCGATTCAATCCTTTTATCTCCTTTCTCGATCCTTAATTTGTTGAGTGTTGGATCATGTAGATATTAATTGTATGTAGGAAACTTTAGTTGAAGAAAGGAGATCATGATCCAATCCCGGAAGTATTTTTCCTTTTTAAAATTATAAGATGGCTTCCTTTTACTTATTTCTTGAACATATCGTTGCTTGTATATCCAATTTATTTTCGATAATTTCTCTCTCACTTGATATATATATATATATATATCTTCATTTTCTCTCTCTCTCATATATATATATATATATATATCTTCATTTTCTCTCTCTCTCTCTCAGGATGGAGGAGTGGGTGGCAGACAGACAAGACAAGGGAGAGCCCAAATTAAATTTGATCCCGTTGAGTGTATCTGTCCATGGAACGAAAAGATAAGGACCAGATTAATATTAATCTATAGTTGGGTGAGTAATGAGATCAGATCACGGGCTATTATTGCAAATATTAATACAGACTAATACACTGATGAATTGAGTGCACATAATTAATCTGATTTCCAGGTTGGATTAGCACTAATACAACACTCCTCGTCATGTTGCTTTGATTGCTACTTCTCCACACGGAAGAGTTGTTGAGACGCTGCTGCCAAATTTGCAACAACCTCCAATTTGCTGGAACCAAGCAACTAGCACTGTTTTCTTTCTGAAATATATACACAAAAATTACCTAATTCTATGTCCCTTTGCTTCATCACATGCTAACAAAACAATATAAAAGTTCACTAATTACTAACAAAGGATTAACTCACGTATAAATGAAACATTTCAAATTGTTTATAATTATATACACTTTATACGCGTTTCGTGCTACGTGCATATCAATATGTTTATTATTAAAGTATATATAGGTATCTTTATTATCATTATAAAGTATATATAGGTATCTTAACTGCTGATTACGTTACTCCGTATTGTTCGGCACATTTTCTCCTTGATTATATGAAAGTTCATAAGAGCAAGAGAAAGGAAATAAAAATGATTGGTCATTGGGAGCCTTTTTTTGGGTATTAATGCGTGATCATGGGGCATGCAGAGCCACATCATCTTGTGTAGAATCAGTAAGCTTTGCGTCAGCTTGATAACTACCTTCATTTTATTTATGCTCATTGTATACAATTAAATGCATGATGTGATTGATATTGGCGTATAAATATTGGTGATAGATTATTTGACGGTAATGTATGGATACAAATTATGTTAAGTGTTTCAATATACCTTATGTATTGATTTGACCGACAGATTAATGAGATTGTGGCTTATTCTTAACATCAGGAATGTTTGAGATGTATATAAATCAGATTTTAGAGGAGCGCGGAATGCACACGTATGTAATTCGCCGTTCACAAATTAAATTCTCAGGCTTAATCAACAGTAAGTAATGTGCGGGGAATTAACTTTATGCTCACTTCTAGCTAGTTTATTATGGAAGTCGATCCGATCGAGGACATCTGAAATTAATCAACATTATACTTTTGATAGCAAAAGTAAACCAACTAGTTTCTCTTTTAATTACACCCATTCTTTCTATTAGCCTAGCTATGATTATATATAGGGCATAAGGAGTGACGTCCAATCCATTGAATAGTCTAGATTAAATGGACCTTGTGGTGGTCGACAGCGTCAGGAGCGACGCTCAATGGCGCAAGAGGAACGGCGGTCGGCGGAGCAAGCAGGGACGGTGGCCTCTCTCTCGGCTGATCGATGCAAGCAGGGAGCATGGCAAATCTGGTTCGACTGGTTCTCAACTCAAGCAAGGACGGAGGCGGACGGCTCTTGACGATTAACGACAGAATAAGAGAAACGGAAGTCGGCAGCGGCCTCTCTCACTATAAAAAAAATCGACTTTTCTGACAGTCACGACAGTAAATTTTTTTTAAAATCCATCAAAAAAATAAAGTTTTCGACGGATAAATGCTCGTCGCAAACACTTTTTCGACGGACGAGAAATATCCGACAGAAGTTTAGACGGTCATACCCGTTAAAAATTACCGACGGTCATGACCGTCGGTAATTCAAATGGCTGCATCCGTTTGAAGATTCAGACGGTGGCGACCATCGAAACAATCCGGCAGTCGCGATCGTAAAAAAATTCCCAACGGTGGAAACTGTCGAAAGTTTTCACGACTGTAAATTTTTTCGATGACCTAAGCCGTATGAGAAAACGTATAAAATAATAAAAAAATTGGCCATGCACGGCCGAATCAGGCCGCTAGGCTGCAGATGGCCGATCCAGGGCGCGCGTGTCACGGGGTCATTCTCGGACACTAGACCACGTACGGCGACTAGGCGGATAGGCACCTAGCCAAGCCTGTTTTGAGTTGGCAGCGGAAGTTTTATGGTCGAGACGACTATGTCGAGAGTCGCTCTTATAAGCGTTCAATCACGGACATGACTAGAGTGTTGGACTACTCGTCACGAGACCGTGGCATTAGCGCGTTGCGGCACTAATGTAGGCGCTTAAAGTCCGAAGGGGCGACGAAGGGACCACAGAACGCCACGAAGGGACACCGATGTGGGTTGCCACCCCACGCTCAAGGCCATGACACTAGAATTAAAGGAAAGCTTACTTGTATTAAATATGATGAAACATAACATACAATTGGGCCTCGGAAGGCACTAGTGAACTCCTCCCAGTGTACCGTAGGTATATGAGTCTTGTTACATATTGAAGATGCAAAAGACGTACCCTACGGGAACGTCACCTACTTGGCCATTCATAAGGATGGCCTTACAAGATAAATGCCCTAAGGGCGGATAACTTGGTACTCCGCAATATTACGCAGTGTGGGGCGGCTGCATGTGTTCCATGTTTTCGGCGCTGAGCAGCCGAGGCCTATAAGTTGAGCGGCACTGGAGCCGCGAGGCTTCATGCTTCGTGTCACGGGAAACGCTCCGTGACATTCTTCCCCACCAAAGTCGGCGACGCCCCCGACGCCGTTGTCCGGGCTCCCTCGGGGCCTTCGTCTTGAGTCTTGACTTCGCTTGTCTCGTTCAATTCTGTCTTCTTTGCCTTGACTTCGACTTCTCCAGCATCACGCAATGCCAGGAATGTCCGCTCCTTGGGGTCTCGCTGAGGACTCCTCCCTCATGCCTGCTTCGCTCGCTGATCCTTCGTCCAATCCGGGGTCATCACTTGTGCAGCGCCAGTGGAGTCCGGCATGTGCGGTCTGACTTCATCAAGCAACTATTCGTCCATCAAGTTTCTATTGTCTTCACTTCTCTTCGACTTGCGCAGCGTCAACTTGTGTGGTTTGACTTCTTTGGGGGTGAAACAACTCTTGTATGCCTTCAGGAATAGCGCGGAGAAGAGTTGTCTCAGGGTCGTGTAGAACACGATGAAGAGTCTCGCCATTCGACCTGCATGACTTGACTCGATGCCTTCATATTACGGATGGCCGCAATATAAGATCTTCCTTCCGTCGAATGCGAAGTACATGACCATCTCACCCTCGATGATCATTCTTGAATTTCGACGGCTTGAAACTGCACAAGTTCTCCGATGTCGATGCTTGTAGCTTGTCTGCTTCGAGTGCCTGGGTTCGCTATGATGAGCGATGAAAGTCTTCCCACGGATATTTTGGGACGCTTCAGGTCTCTTTGTGGGCTTGACTCAACGTCTCTATGTTGCAAATGATTGCAACGTAGAGTCTTCCATACCTCTGCCGAACGAAAAGCACGGAACCACCTCCTCCTTAGTGATCACCTGATGTTTCGGCAGTCTTGAGGCGGGACAAGGTTCTTTGATATGACAATCCATGCCTTGTCCATCCAAGTCGCCATAGTGGGCGACGGGAGTCTCCCCACATTCCCTTGTGGTTCAACTCGCTATCTCCAAGTTGCAGATGGCTGCAACGTTGAGTCCTTCGTCCGCCGAGCCTTGAAAATAGCTCCACCTTCTCCTTGGTGGACAAGAGATATCTCGACGGTTTGAGGTGGAGCAAGGTTCTTTGGTATAACATTACGCACCTTGTCCACTCCCAGTCGCTATAGTGAGCGACGATGAGGGTCTCCCCACATGTGCCTGTGGTTCGACTCGCTTCTCCTGCTTCGATGGGCGATCTTTGTCTTCGGCATAAGTAGCTTTCTCCTTGCGACTTGAGCTTCTCTCCCCCACCATTGCCCTTGCCCAAGGGCTTTGGTGGTATGGCACTTGTCCTGATTGACTTGGCAGCGTCGACTAGTGAGCGGAGGTTGGACGATCCGGTCGTTCCAACTCCTTTCTAGTCCAAAGCTTCTTAACCCCTCTGCTTGAAGAGCACCAACACTGGGTCTTCATCCTCCTGGGAACACTGTAGGCGGAGCTCGGTGATTCCTTTCACTTCCTCCTTCAACATGCCCATCTGGCCGATGCTGAACAATGCGATCTTGACCTCCAGTCCCAACTTGTCAGGGCTTGCATAATTGATGAACTGCCACTTCTTCTATCCCATGTCTGGGATGCATGTTGGCCACATTCTACATTATCGCGATGGTAACGCCATCCTGAGTTTGCCACATCTTGCAGGGTTCTTAGGATATGCCTTCTTCCGATCCTGGTACCTCCTTTGAAGCTTTGACAATCCCTTTGGGGTATGGACGGGGCGAGATCATTGTGCTCATTCACGAAGAGGATGCACCTTAGATGCTCGTCCGTCCGCACCTTGGACAAAGTAATGTCACTGTGCTTGTCATCCTAGATCATACACCTTTGACATACTCGTCCACCGGGCGGCTTGACCCTTACGAAAGAGTAGCCGTTCCGGGCCTTCACTGATCCGTGCGGATGCTTGTGAAGACGCTCCGCTTAGATAAGCGGATTGTGGTTGGTGAACTCGTGGCATGAGCTCCCAACATTACCTCTATCTCCATTCGAAGAGACGACATCGCCAATGTGTCCTTCAAAACCTTACTCGAGGCGATGTCCGAAAGGAAAGGGCACTCCTTCCTTCGGTTGGCGGCAGAACGCTTGACAACAGCATGCCAAGGTTCGCCGATGCTCGACGCTCAGACCATTTGCCAAATTGGTCGTTGAGTTGAGGCGTCGATTTGCGTTGGCATGTATCAGGTTCGTCCCACTCCTTGATGGATGACATCGCGCCGCTTGCGGGGCGACACTTGACGAGGCAGGCAAGACTGACAGCTCGTCCGCGAGTGTTTGCAAGTAATCAACGCTTTGCTCCATTCTCGAAAGTCATCGTAGCGTGGCAGGCGATACTGCGGCACGACAAGATGCTTGTGATTGATGCTCCTTGGCCGAAAAGATGATATTCTCTGGCCGAAAAGGGACCATGAACCTTGATATTTGTCTTTAAGCCAACTTCTCCCGTGAAGCGATTGTGCACTTCACGTTGCATGACTGGGCATGCGATGCGACGTCACGAAATACCGAGCAGTGCCAGGTCATCATGATAGTGCATGACCGACAGTCCCTGAATGTGACACGGGTCCTCCGAGTTACACGACGCTCGTGTAAGCGATCTCATGATATGAGCAGCGCAAGACCATCATGCGGAGCATATGACCACTCTTTGACGCAGCGCGACACTTCAGAATTCCCGACTGTATACCTGGGGTGGTTGATCTGCTCGAGTGAGCGACGCATGACCGTCCTGGTTAGGCGGGGCGATCAATCCGCCATCATGATGCATGACGGACGTCCCTTGACACGACATGGGTGTATGAGGAACATGCTGCGGGGCACGACTGAGCGTGCGGCGAGGAGGCTTGCCAAGCATTCCTCGTTGGCGTCCACGATCAAAGACCATGGTACTAGTGCGCCTGGGCGTGATGGAGTATTTGAGCGGAAGCACATCTCCTACGCCAGGGCACGTTGCGACGACACAAGCGAGTCATCGTCGCTGGGTAATCCGAGCAGGAAGAACTGCTCTGATACCACTTGTCACGGGGTCATTATCGGACACTAGACCACGTGCGGCGACTAGGCGGATAGGCACCTAGCCAAGCCTGTTTTGAGTTGGCAGCGGAAGTTTTATGGTCGAGACGACTATGCCGAGAGTCGCTCTTATAGGCGTTCAATCACGGATATGACTAGAGTGTTGGACTACTCGTCACGAGACCGTGGCATTAGCGCGTTGCGACACTAATGTAGGCGTTTGGGCGCTTAAAGTCCGAAGGGGCGACGAAGGGACCACGGGACGCCACGAAGGGACACCGATGTGGGTTGCCACCCCACGCTCAAGGCCATGACACTAGAATTAAAGGAAAGCTTACTTGTATTAAATATGATGAAACATAACATACAATTGGGCCTCGGAAGGCACTAGTGAACTCCTCCCAGTGTACCGTAGGTATAGTAGTCTTGTTACATATTGAAGATGCAAAAGACGTACCCTACGGGAACGTCACCTACTTGACCATTCATAAGGACGGCCTTACAAGATAAATGCCCTAAGGGCGGATAACTTGGTACTCCGCAATATTACGCAGTGCGGGGCGGCTGCATGTGTTCCATGTTTTTGGCGCTGAGCGGCCGAGGGCTATAAGTTGAGCGGCACTGGTGCCGCGAGACTTCATGCTTCGTGTCACGGGACCGATCCGCCCGAGGTGGCCGATCCAAACTGCGCGCAGTCGGATCAGGCCGCTAGGAAGCAGATCCGCCGACAGGCGGTAGATCCAGGCCGAGCGCGGCCAGGACAGACCGCCAGGCGGTAGTTCTCCGCGAGGCGGCTGACCCAGGCCGAGCATGGCTGGATCAGGCCGCCAGCGGTAGATCCGTCACCAGGCAGTCGATCCAGGACGCGCGCTACCAGGTCAGGCCGCCATCGCGAGTGAGAGAGTGTCGTTGGCCACGGGAGAGAGAGGGGGTGGGGGGTAACCGGGAGGGTTGGAAGTCGTCGTCGTCATCCGGGACGAAAGTCGTCTCGCCGATGAGTGAGAGAGAGAGAGGAGAGAAAGAAAGAGGGAGAGAGATCATTAGAGGAAAAAAAGAACGCGTGAATGATCAGGCGAAAAAAGAGAGTGGGGAGAGGGAAAAGAAAAAAAGGCGGGGGAGTGTGGTGGGATTATTTTTTAACTATCGACGGTTTTAACCGTCGCAAAGTCTAATAATAAAATATTATTTTTACGTTACCAACGGTTCCGTCCGTCAAAATATTTGACGATTCAAACTGTCGGTAATTATAATAATAAAATACTAATTATATTATATATTATATATAAGATTATAATATTTAATTATTTTTACGATTACCAACGGTTTCGTCCGTCAAAATTTTTGACGATCCAAACTGTCGATAATTATAATCATAAAATACTAATTATATTACATATTATGATATATAAGATTATAATGTTTAATTATTTTTACAATTACCGATGGTCCAGACCGTCGAAACCTCCGACGGTCCGAACTATCGATAATTATAATAATAAAATACTAATTATATTATATATTATGATATATAAGATTATAATATTTAATTATTTTTATGATTACCGACGGCCCGGACCGTCGGAAGTTTCGATGGTTCGAATAGTCGGTAATTATAATAATAAAATACTAATTATATTATATATTATGATATATAAGATTATAATATTTAATTATTTTTACAATAACTCGGTCCGGATCGTCGAAACTTTCGACGGTCCGAACTGTCAATAATTATAATAATAAAATACTAATTATATTATATATTATGATATATAAGTTTATAATATTTAATTATTTTTATGATTACCGACGGTCCGGACCGTCGAAACTATCGACGGATAGGGAGCCGTCGAAAATTCTGACGCTCCAAACCATCATAAAATAAAATAATTGTATAATAAATTCCATAATTTATATTTTATTTTTGACGGCCTGGACTGTTAGAAGTTCTGATGGATTACTATCCGTCTCAAAATCCGTCGCGAATTATGATTGATTTCTTTCCGTCAGAAATGGTCAGTCAGAAAATCTTAATTTCCTTGTAGTGTCTCTTGACACAAGTAAGGACAACGACGAATCTAGTTCGATTGGATCTCGGCGCAAGCAGGGATGGCGACGACGAATCTGGTTCGACGTGTGGGCTCAATTTAGATCGACAACGATGACGTAGATCGAGAATGAGGGGCGACGATCGGAGGATGGGGGTGAGAGGGGAGGACGGGGGTGGCGATTGAAGAAAGGGACCAGCGTTCATGAGGGGAGGATGGTGGCGGCGATCGAAGGAAGATCTGGCGCTCACAGAGGTTCATCGGCGCTCGCGTGGGCTCGAGTGCTGGGGGAGGGTCGACGGTGCTCGCGGGGGCTCGGTGCAAGGCAGGAATGACAGTTGGCGGCGATGACGCTAGCTTGGTGGAGGGGGGGGGGGGAGGGGGGGGGGGGGGGGGGGAGAAGATCGCTCAAGACACATATAAGAGAGAGTGTGTATGTTTTCATCTAGACCATAAACATAAAATGGATGATTCAGATTTGGGCATTACACGTTGCACCCAAGGGATGTTTTACTAGATGATTAACTCAACTGTTAACTAAAATAGTTTTAACCTGATGACTTAGTTGGAGTGATAGAATATGTATACACTTATGTGTGTATGTGTCATAGGGTCATTATCAGACATGAGGCATCGTGTGACGACTAGGTGAAGGGGCACCTAGCCAAGCCTATTTTGTGTTTGCAACGAAAGTTTTATAGTCGATACGACTATGCCAAAAGTCGCTCTTATAGGCATTCAATCACTTTCATGACAAGAGTGTTGGACGATTCATCATGGGACCATGACATTAGCGCTTTGCGATTAATGCAGACGCTTGGGCGCTTAAGATCTGAAGGGGCAACAGAGGTACCACGGACATCGAGAAGGGTCACTGATGTGGTTGCCACCACACATTCAAGGCTAGACACTATAATTATAAAAGCTTGCTTATATTATATATGATGAAACATATAATACATATGGACCAAGAAGGCACTAGTGAACTCCTCCCTAATATATCATGGGTAACGAAGTCTTATTATAAAAGTGAAAATATAAAAGACAAGCTCTATGAGCAACTTGATCATTTATAAGGATGACCTTACAAGATAATGCCATAAGGGAGGATAATTTGGTACTCAGTAATATTACGCAGTGCGAGACGTCTGCATATGTTCTTTAGTTCACAATGAGTAATTCTTGTCACACAGCGTTAGGAATGTCTGCATCATTTTGGGACTCGCTGAGGACTCCTAACTCAGGACTGCTTCATTTACTGATCTTTCATCCAATCTAGGGTCAGTACTTGTGCAACGTTAGTGCATGTGTATGGTCTCACTTCACCAAGCAACTATCAGCTTTGGCTTCTCTAGACTTGCACAGTGTCAACTTGTTTGGTTTAACTTCTTGGGATGAAATAACTCTTGGATGATTTCATGAGTAACTCGGAGAAAAAATTACTTCAGGATTGCGGCAAGAACACGATGAGAGTCTCGTCATTTCCCATGTATGACTTGACTCGATTTCTTCGTGTCGTAGATGGCTGCAACATAGAGTCATCCATCTGTTGAATGAAGAGCATGGGACGACCTCACCCTTAATGGTCATTTTGAGATTTTGACGGTTCTAAACAAACAAATTTCTTTGATGTGATTCTTTGTAACTTGTCTACTTCGGGTCGCTATTCACTACAAGAAAATCGTCAATTTGCGACGAACGATTTCCGACGGATAAGAATCCTTCGCATTTTCCGACAACATTTGTGAGGGATAGCAAAAACCTTTTGAAACACCAAAGTCCAAATAATCTTTCGCCACTACAGATGGAAAATCATCGTCGGTAAGTTACCAACGGGTACCGCTTTCTTATTGAGGGATTTAAATCCATCGATAACTTTGAAGCCTAGACCCATCGGTAATTATATTTATAATAATATATATGTGATAAAATATAAATATATATCTAATGTTTTATAAATAAACTTACCGATAGGTTTAGCTTTTAGAATTATCAAGAGATTAATATGCATCGATAATTCTGAAGGTTAGATCCGTCGATAATTATATTTACTATTTTATTATTAAAATTACTGACGAGTCTGGCCTTCGGAATTACTGAGGGATTGAAATTCGTCGGTAATTCGGAAGGCTAGAACCATCAGTAATATTTATAATAATATATATTTAATATAATATAATTTTATGTTTAATATTTTATTATTAAAATTATCGATGGATCTAACTTTCAGAGTTATCGAGGGATTTAAATTCGTCGATAATTTGAATGCTAGATCCATCGATAATTATATTTTATATTTTATTATTAATATTTATAATATAATATAATATAATACATATTTCTCTTTTTACAACTACAAGAAATTTGTCGTTTAGCAAAGCAAAATAGTGATCCAAAACTGTGCGACGCTAATTCGAGGCTACTAGTGTCTACATAGCGATGACATTGGGTCGACAAGATCAGACGCTAATTGCCTCTCAGTAGCGTCGACTTACCGTCGCATTCATGTTACAAAAAGTCGACGCTAAACTTTGTGCCATAACGATGCTTTGTAGACGCTATTATCACGCGCCAAGATTGGAAATTGAATGGTAGAATATAGCATTCTATTAGCGTCGACAAGACATGACGCAAGTTAGCGTCAATAATAATGCGGCGCTAAATCGACACAAGTTCATGAGGCGATTTTGTCATCCGCAACTTGCGTTGTATTGGCGTCGACTAGGTGTGACGCTAATTAACGTCAAAAAGCTTGCGTCGCTAAGTTGACACTAATGTGACCTGAATTGCGACGCTAATGTGAAATTTAATGCGGCGCCAACGTTAGAATTTTAAGAATATACAAGTATTTATATAAGTAATGTTAATTATTATTCGTATTTAGGTAAGGTTAATTTGTATAACTATATAAATATTTTTACTCATTACAAACATATATATGCTACCTATATTAATAATATATATATATACATATACATATACATACACATGCAATAGCCATGGTGACGCTACTTCGCATACATATAGATATACATACTATACAATACTATATAGTATACTTAACTATATACTATATATATTACAAACCATACTATACTCTATTATTACATTATATAATATACAAAAATCAATACACCATGCAATACATACATTATACTTCAATTCACAAATTCCAGAATAGTGCTTCTTCATTTTACATGGGATTCAAATGGCGATTACCGAAGATCCGACCGTCGGATCATTGTGAAATTTGTACCTTTTGTAGATCACAACAAAACAGATTTAGTATTTTTTGACGATTTTAGGAGGCCGGATGGCAGAGTTAAGAACTTAGGAAAATAAAGGCTTTCGACGATCGCCAACGTGAGTCCGGTGGGAATCAGTCAAAACAAAAAAAATTATAAATTTGTAGAGATCGACATAACCTCTCCGGCCACGCAAGAATTGTGGTGATCAGAGGTCGAAAGAAATTCAATAAAATGAAGAAAGTTTCATAATAGAAATAGTCAGTTCTCCGCAGTCCTCATGCGGTCCTCACGTGTTTTTTCATTTCCTTCAATTCTCAAAATACCTATTTTTCGTAATTATAAAAATTCCTCAAAACTCTGCCCCATCTAAGAAATCTAAAAATTTGCATTATAAAAAAACGGACCTTTCTAGAGCACTCAGAATTGTCCCACTTAGTTGACATAGAGTTTTCAAATTGTTTTGAGAAATGCTATTTTTCTTAGAATTTTTTGTATTCAAATTTAAAAAGAGTATTCAAAATGGTCTATTTTGCTTCGTGTGTTAATAAAATATTAGAAATTACTTTTCTCGAAAATTAAACATCTCAGAATTTCTTCGAATGGGATCATTTAATCGACATATGATTTTCAAATTTTTTGGACGACATTGATAAACAGATATATGTATATATATATATATATATATATATATATATATATATATATACCTATATGCATATATCCATATCCATATCTACATATTCATACATACCTATATGCATATACATACATATACACATATACATACATATACACATACACACACAGATATATATATATATATATATATATATCATATATGCACACATATATACATAGTTAATAACTTTATAGTACTTTTGGTGCCACCTTTGCAATGCATTAGTGTCGCACACCTATAGCAACACAAGGGCTTCACAATAGTGTCGACAGTTTCGTCGCTACTCTTAGAGTAGCATCGCCATTTTATGATGCTAGTTTAGCGTTTTAGAATGTCGATGCCAATGAGACGCTATATTCTAGCTTAGCGTCGCAATTTTTGGTCGCTAATTCGCGACGCTATTTAACATATTTTACAATTTATTATCTATCAGAATTGACATTAGCGACTCAATAGTGTCGACAAATTTGCGACGCTAAATGGTGATCCGTGTGTTCGTCGAAGAATGAATCCGAACCATCCTTTCGTTTAATCTGACGGTTCCGCCTGCCCGGACGCCGCCCTTTTCCCCTTTTAACCATGCATCCTCATCTCCTCCTCTTCCATTGTTGCATGTCGAACGCTGCCGCACCATCCCCGTCTCCTCCTCCTTCGTCGTTGCCTACCCGAACGCCATCGCCGCATCCTCGTCCTCCTCCTCCTCCTCCGTTGCTGCCTGCCCAGACATCGCTGCCACGTCCTCCTCCTCCGTTGCTGCCTACCGAATGCTGCTGTAGCATCCTCGTCTCCTCCTCCTTCGTTGTTGCCTACCCAAACGCCGCCGCCGCATCCTCGTCGTCATCCTTCTCCTCCGTTGCTGCCTGCCCATACGTCGCTGCCACGTCCTCCTCCTCCCCCGTTGCTGCCTGCTCGGGCGTCGCCGTCGTGTCCTCTTCCTCCTTCGTTGCTGCCTACCCGGACGCCGCCACCGCGTCGTCCTCCTCCTCTGTTGCTGCCTGCTCTGACGCATCTTCTTCCCCTCTAGCGGCTGGCCCAGTCGGCGATCGAGGCATTGCACAATGCATTCAAGGCCGGGGCGGCAAGGCTCAAGGCGGCAATGGGTCTTCTCACAATCGTCCAAGGAGGAGGAGGACGAGGAGGCCATCAATTGTAATTTGATGTAATTAGATAATATAATTGTGATAGATGCAATTTGATGTAATAGAAATGTATAAGTGATGTAATGTAATTTGACATAATGGAAATGTATATGTACATGTAATGTAATTTGATGATGCTTTAACTGTAATGTAAAAAAATAGCAATCAATGAAAGGAGCGCCATTGTAATGTAATTTAATGGCTGAATGAGCAAGGCAACAATTCAGTCTGTGGATGAACGTATTGTTCTTAGCATCTTTGTAGCATCGTAATGGCGTCTCAATATTTAGCGTCGCAGTAGTGACGCAAGAAAATGAAATTATAGCGTCCCATTAGCGTCCGAACAACGTTACAATGTAACGCCAACTCGGCGTCCGATGAATGTCGACAATTTCAACACCGCTTTAGAGTCAGAGTAACGATGCATATTGGCGTTTCACGTTCGCGTCATTATAGCGTCACATTAGCGCTACCGTTCGATGGTGATAGCATCAACATACCCGTAGGCACGAAGTTGACGCTATTAGCATCGGAGAAATGGCGTTGCCAAGTATGTGGTGCGAAGTCGACGCTAATGAGTCGCTATTGTCTTCAGTGCCGAGTTAGCGACGCATTAGAGTCTATATTGCTGCGTCACTAATCGTTGATTTTCTTGTAGTGCACATTTAGTTACATTCTTTTATTTATGCATTAATAAAATAATATATTAAATAAGTTATCATTATTTTCATTTTCTCATATTTGTCTTTAATATTTTATCTTTTTACTAATTTTCCTTTTAATATATTTATAGATATATAATATAGATTACAAATAAATTTACAATATAAAATAGATAAATTTTAATAAAATTAAATATGTTAACTTCCTATCCAAGATATAACTAATTTTAATCATAATTTATATTAATAATTTTAACCATAATATAAATTAATTTTAATCATAAGCATAAATTTATGGATTACCTCTTATTCATAAAAATGTATTAAATAAGTTATCATTATTTTTTAAAAAAATTACATGATTCAATACCTGTCAAATTCTTGTAATGATTGTGAGCGACGATAGTCTTCCGAATGTGGACTTGACTCACTCCTCTTATCCTGATGTCCTTGGCCTTTGTCTTGATAGTGTAGTTTGTTCATTGCGACTTGACACCACAAGAAAATCGAATAATAACGACCCAACAACTGAGACGCTAATGCGGCGCTATTGAGTCTCTAGAACAATAGCATCCCTTTAGCGTCCAAATAGCGTCGACAAAATGCGACGCCAAAAATCAATGGCTAATGGCGTCGTAATAGAGCCAAAGAAGTCGGAGACGCTACTAGTGCCAACAGTTGACGCTACCTCGATGTTACGAAGACGCATGATGTCTGGTTGGGAGCTATCATCAAATAACGCTACGGAGATGCTAAAGTGGCGCAACAACCAAGATGCTATTCTGACGCTCAAGAGACGCTAACATTATGCATTAGTTGACGCGAGTTCGACGCTACTATGAGGCCAACATCATGTCTATTGCGTCGACAATGAGACACTAAAGACAATATATTTAATATAGCATCGACTACGTCTGCGACACGAGTGTGACACGATGGAGGCAGTAATCGCAAATTTTTTTGACCCATTCAGCCATATTTTTTCCCTTCCCACATCATACAATTATATAATGCATATAAATGCATTGATATTCATCACATGCACAATATGAAAGCATCAAATGCACAATATTTAAGATAAGAATATGAAAAGTAATAAACTGAACTAACAAACTATATGTATATCTAATAATAAGTCTATAAGTAACAAAAGTATAATTTCTATCCATGATTTGTTTCTATCATAAGTTTGAGAGTTATTGATGTCGTTCCGGACGTTCGATCTCGACGTGCTCGGTCCATGACTTCGCGGGGATTGATTTTGCGTCGGGATCAATTCCTGAATCGTCTACAATAGTGGAACCAACTGCTACGATAGTTGCTGCGATATCTGTTCTGATAACTGCTGTGATACCTGCGTCATATTAGGTGCAGCGGATGAGCTCGGAGCAAATGGGCCGTCTGCATATCCTCCACTCCTCTTAAGTACCTAAGCAGTTGTGTCAAGGCCATGCAAGTATTCTCCTCGTGTCGTGCCGGCTACCTCTTTCCAAACAGTAGGGTCCTCTATGAAATAAAAAAATTATACAATCATATAATATATAAATTATGTATAAAAAAATACATAAATTAAAAACATGAATATCTTCCAAGAAACATTATCTGGTGGCTGAGTACTCACATCATCTCTATACTTTTCAGCCATTTTCGCATTATACTCATCCTAAAAAAATTAAATATTGTACATTTAAAAAATAGTGCACTAATGTCAACAACCAAGTGAACATGTGATGAGACTTATTAGAAGTCTATGAGCAGTGGGCGTAACCAAGACGTTGGTCTTTCAACTTTTATGCGTGGTCTCGTAGACCACGCGAAAGTCCACATAACCGCCTTGTTTCTCCTCCTACAATAAAGTTTCAAATTTTATAAAATAAGTATAAGTTAAAAGTTTGACTAATTGAATTTGTATATAAATTACCATGTGCCGTCGATGCTCGTCAAATCGCAACGACCCCCTGTGTTGATGTGGGCCTCGGGCTTCGAAAGTCAATTAACTCTTACCTTTCCTAGCTTCCTTTATCATCGTTCATCCGTCTTTTAAGAACATCAAATACTTAGACTTTAAAAAATTATAAATTTAATAAAAATAACTTAAAAGTAAACATACTTACCACTTCCTACATAAAGACTCCCAAACCGAGCACGTAATATGTCTTGGGCATCTTTATATGCCCTGCTCCAAAGTGAGGCTAGCGGATGTGACAACCTTGCGAAACTTGTACAATCGATTTCGGAGGCATTTCGTAGCCACCTCCTCAAAAGCTCTCCGGATCATCCATAAACTAAGATCCGGATGAAACTAATTTGTCTCCTACACAATACATTAAAACTTAGTAATTTAAAAATAATATAAAAGAAATTATGTGGCCCAAATAAAAGATCGTATCGTAAAGGCTCGAAAAATATCATTCCCACTTGAATAGGGACATCTTTCCATGATCCTGCCTCTTCCAGCAAGTGAAAAAGAACGATAGCACTGACATTCTACATGGTATTAGCGGGTATGAAAGTGGTCATGCAAATTACAAAAAAAGAATTAATTTTCAATGATAAGCAAAACTATAATAAAATTTCTACAACTTATTTAACTTACGGCCGAGCAATATTATTCACGGTGACCACCCTATTATCGTGTAATCCCTCTTCATCGATCGAAGAGGAATTATCATCCGGTCTGACATCATCTACGGGCCCTAAAACAAAATCAACAATTAGTGTCACACCAAATTAAACTAGTGATAATTGATATTTGTACAGTAATGTTCTCACCTCAAGTGATGTCTATCGCTGCATGATCCGTGGCTGTCCGCTTGTCAGAATGTGACAAACTGGGTGCTTGTGCTATCGACGACGTAGCCATTGACATTATTAAAAAATATATCACTTGGGATAAGTTGTCGCTCACCAACACTAGAATGTGGTGAAGCGTCTGGTAATCTTGGCGGTGGCGTAGCAACTATCATAAAAAAATATTTAAAATACTTGCATGTATTTTAATTTTTGGAATATACAGAAAATAACATGGTGTGACATGCCGATCATCGTCGTGCGATCGAGACGTCCCGCCTATGTGCCCATCGATGGTGGAGGAGGCGGACGGCGGGCCACGAAGGAGGCAAAGGGCGGTGGAGGCGGATGGCGGCGGAAGAGGCGGAGGGCGACGGACCGTAGAGGTAGAGAGAAGAGGAGAGAGGTTGGGCAGATGACCGCGGGGTTCGACGAGGGCAACGGTTGGACTGAAGAGGCTGGCGGAAGGTGAAGGAGGCAGAGAGAGGAGGGTGGTTGCAAGGCAAATTGAAGGAGGGAGGTTGGGCGGACGACGACGAGGGCGGGGTCGGGCTTCGGAGCAGCGGGCGTCACTACAAGAAAATCACGATTTTTCGACGGACAATTTCCGACGGTTCAAAATCTGTCGCAATTTGCGACGGATTTTTCGACGATTTCATTTTCCACAGATTTTTGGACGGTTATGACCGTCGGAAGTGATTTATATTATTATTTAATTTTTTATGATTAGGAACGTCAATATTTCCGACGGATATCCATCCGTCGTAATTTTTGACGGTCACGACCGTCGGAAATGAAAAATAAATTATATAATTTAGTATATTATTATTTAATTTTTTTCGATAGATTTTTCGACGGTTACGACCGTCGGAAATGAAAAAATTAAATTATATATATTTTTATATTATTATTTAAATTTTTGATGATTATGAACGTCGATATTTCCGATGTATATGTATCCGTCGCAATTTTCGACGGTCGTAACCATCGGTAAATGTATAATAATATCGTATGAGAAGTATTTTATTAATATAACTAGCGACGGCCCAAACCGTCGCAATTACCGATGGTTCAAACCATCGGTAAAATAAAAAATAAATATTATATATAACTAAATATATTTTCGACGGTCACAATCGTCGGTAATTTTAAAAATAGTTAATATTTACATTTTCGACGGTCAGAGTCGTCGATAATTAAAATTTCGTTATCCCACTTTTTTTCCCTTTTCCCGCTTTCTCTCAACTTTTACTCTTATATATTAACTCCTCACCTTTCTCTCTCCCTCTCCCGACCCGCGCCGGCGAACCTCTCCCGCACCGGACGTCGGCGACCCTCTTTCGCACCGGCGACCCTCTCGCGCCGGCGTCTCTCTCTCTTTCTCTCTCCGACCGGACAGCCGGATCCGGCCGTCAGGCGGCCGATCCGGCCCCCAACGGCCGTCGGGCGTTCGGATCCGGCCTCTCGCGACAGGATCGGCCGTCGGGGTATTCAAGGGGATCAAATAGGAAATGATACTCTGAATCATATAACTATAATGAAATATACGATCAACCAACATTTATCGAATTTGAAAAAGAGTCAGAAGAAATGGTTTGATCCTCTTATTTCTCGAATCGAGAGATCCATGAATCGGATAGTGGATTTGTTTCTGTCTTTTGTTGAATCTTTTTCATGGCTCGATAGATAATTTGATAAACCAATGATTTTTTTCGTGTTTCAGAATACAGTTAACCAACATGTTAACTAATAGATTACGATAAATTGGATCAGATTTTGCAGTTTTTTCTTCTGCAGTACCTCGACGTGACATGGGCGTGAAAGAGGTTCAAGAATCAGTTTTAAAAAATTCTTTTCGACGGTTGCGACCGCAAAAGATCGACGGTTGTGTCGATCGTCGAAAGTTTCGATGGTTGTGTCGACCGTCGAAAGTTTCGACAGTTGCGACCGTCGAAAACTTTCGACGGTTCGAACCCGTCGGTATTTCCGATGAATTTTTTTCGACCGTCGCAAATCGATTTGCGAGGAGCATTTTTCCGATGGATCGATTCCGACTGAAAATCATCGGTAATTGCCTTACCGATGGTTTTCGGGCCGATTACCGACGGTCTGAACCGTCGGTAATCAGCATTGTTTTAGTAGTGCGTCGACCGTCGGGCATGGGACACTACAAGAAAATTATCATTTTCCGACGAACAATTTCCGACGGATAGAAATCCATCGTAATTTGCAACGGATTTTGCGACGGAAATGTTTCCCACAGATTTTTCGACGGTTGTAATCGTCGAAAATAAAAATAATAAATTATATAATTTGTTATATTATTATTTTATTTTTCAACGATTAGGAACGTTGATATTTCCGACGGATATCCATCCGTCGCAATTTCCGACAGAATTTTTGACGATTACGACCATCGCAAATAAAAATAATAAATTATTTTATTTGTTATATTATTATTTTATTTTTTAATGATTAGGAACGTCGATATTTCCGATGGATATCTATCCGTCGCAATTTCCGACGAATTTTCCGACGGTTACGACCGTCAGAAATGAAAATAATAAATTATTTTATTTGTTATATTATTATTTTATTTTTCGACGATTAGGAATGTCTATATTTCTGACGGATATGTATCCGTCGCAAATTTCGCCGTAATTTCCAATAGTTACAATCATCAAAAAAGAAAATAATAAATTATGTAAAGACTTATATTATTATTTTATTTTTTGATAATTAGGAACGTCGATATTTCCGACGGTCGTAACCGTCGAAAAATCCGTCGATAATAATTAGCGATAGTTCAAATCGTCCATAAAATAAATATTATATAAATATTTTATTTTTATAATTAAATAATTTTTGACGGTTTTCATCATCGGTAACTTTAAAAATAATATAGTATAAGTAAAATAATAATATAAAATATTACCGATATTTTGGACCGTCGGTAAACTAAAAAATAAACATTATATATATGTAAGTAAACATTATATAATAATATAACATATTACTGACGGTTTTGATCGTCGGCAACTTTAAAAATAATATAATATAAGTAAAAATAATAATATAACATATTACCGACGGTTCTGACCGTCGGTAAACTAAAAAATAAACGATATATAATAATATAACATATTACCAACAGTTTCGATCGTCGGTAACTTTAAAAATACTCTCCCCCGCTTCCCAACTCTCTCCCATATATATGTGCTATCCTACTTTCCCACTCTCCATTCTCCACTTTTTTTCCTCTCTCCTCTCTCTCTCCATCTCCTATTTTGCCGACCGACCCGCCGGCGACCTCTCCCGGCCGACGACCCTCTCCCTATCAGACGACGACCCGTCGGCGACCTCTCCCTCCCTCTCTCTCTCTCCGCGGCCGGATCGGCCTCCCCGCGGCCCGGATCTGTCCGCGGGCGGCCGGATCGGCCGCCTGCAGTCCGGATCTGTCCGCGTGCGGCCGGATCGGCCGCCTCCGATCGGGATCTGGCCGTGTGTGGCCGGAGCGGTCTGCGGCCCGGATCTGGCCGCGGGCGGCCGGGATCTTGCCGTGGGCAGCCGGATCGGCCTCCCCGCGGCCGGATCCGACCGCTAATTTTTTTTATTTTTAAAAATTTCTTTGAGACGATTGCGACCGCCGAAAGATCGACGGTTGCAACGACCATCCGAAAGTTTCGACAGGTTGTGACCGTCGAAAGTTTCGGCGGGTCGCGATGACCATCGAAAGTTTCGACAGTTGCGGCCGTCGAAAACTTTCGACGGTTGGAACCGCCGGACTTTTCGAACGGTTCCAACCGTCGAAACTTTCGACGATCCGAACCACTGGGACATTTCGGATGGTTGGAATCGTCGGCCGGGACTATTCGGACGGTTGGAACCGTCGATATTTCTGACGAATTTTTTACGATCGTCGCAAATCGATTTATGACGATCATTTCTCGGACGGATTGGTTCCATCTGAAAAATCATCGATAATCGTATTACCGACGGTTTTTGGGCAGATTACCGACAGTTAAAACCATCAGTAATCAATGTTTTTTTAGTAGTGGGAGCAGCAGGCATCGGAGCAGCAGGCGTCAGTTGTCGGGCATTGACGGAGCAACGAGCGTCGGAGAAGCGGGCATCGACTGTTGTGCATCGTTGGTCGTAGTGAAAATCGGTGAGCGAGGGAAGTAACAGTAAAAAGTGAAAACACAGAAGAGGAGTTAGGGATTTAAGTTAAGTATTTAGTGTCTCACTTAGACGCGACACTACTTAGGCGCTAAGGGGGTGCCACCATTGAGACACTATTTCGTAGGGATGCAATTTCGAATTTTCTTCTTAATTTAATATTATATGTGTGAGATTAAGTGATAATAATATGTATATGTGTACGTGTTATATATGTGTATTTATATGTCAATATGTGTCCGATTAAGTGAGGGTAATAAAAAATCGGCTATGCGATGCTATAGAGAACCTAATGTGTCGCTAAAATATATTAGCGACATACTAGCGTCATAGTAGCATCTCCATTATCTTAGAGTCTCAATATGGAGATGCCAGATCGACGCTAATAGGCTTTCTATATTCTAGTTTTCTATTATATGTATGTAATTTTCTTTACCAATAGGTTTTCTATATTCTAATTTTCTATTATAGATTTTCTATATATTGTAATTTTCTATTAAATGTATGTTAGGTCTATATATTCAAAATAGCGTCTCATCGTATTGTGCACCATTCCAATCGTTTTGTTCCCTTCCCATAATCTAAAAATTATGGAATTTATATATAATTATTCATGTATATATATATATATATATATATAATTATAAGTCTATATGTATATGCGTATATGACAAAATTGTGTGTGTATATATATATCTAATATATGTGTATGTATATGTCTAGTGTGAGAGATTAAGTCACAGCAATGTGTATATCTATATGTATTATAAGTATATAAGTGTATGTATATGTCTATATATGTGTGAGATTAAGTGACAATAACGTGTATACGTATAAATATGATAAGTATATATATGTATGTATATGTTTATATATGCGAGATTAAGTGATAATAATATGTATATGTGTACTTATTGTATATAGGTATAAGTATATACGTGTATTTATATGTGTATATATGCCCGATTAAGTGAGTACGTGTAATGAAAAGTCGACTATTGCGGCGCTATAGAGACGATAATGAGTCGCTAAAATATATTAGCGACACACTAGCGTCGATGTAGCGCGTCCCAGTAACGAGACACCAGAGAGATGCTAATAGTGTCTTTATAGCATCGACCATAACTGCGGCTCTATTGTGGCGCTACGTAGATGCTATTGAAGCTCCATTGCGGCGCTAAAATGGGATAATTTGTAATAAATCATGTCTCTTAATTCAACTATCATAATTTCATATTAAGAATATACAAATAATATATGTATAATTAAGATATGATATATATTGTATGCATAAGTAACATATATAATATAGGTAACAAATTATATATTTAGGAACACTCCTATGATGTAGGCATACATAATTAATTATGTAGGAATACATATATATGTTGAAGGTACATATATACTATTTAATTTATTTATTCATTAAAGTATAGTATAGATGATATATATTAACATATATGGGGTTGCGTCAAATTAGATAATATATAGTTATATAAATATAGATAGCGTATATATAATTATCTATTTTTTATTTAACATATATGTTCCTCAAAATATATAATTATGAGACATCAAGTGAGTGTTAAAATAGTGCCAATTAAGCATTGTATACGTTACATTTGTAGGCAACAATAGGAATATCTTTATATTGGCGTCTACGTAGCGTCGTATTATTTGTGACACCACGTTGCGTCGTATTATTTGTGACACCACACAAATATACGACGCCCATATCAATTCCTAGATAGGTTCTCCCACACATAATAGCGGCTAAGTGGCATCTTTATGGTGCCTCCTTTAACGTTTATTTTACGAAACACTAAGATAACGCTAATGTGATGCTATTGAGAGTCAAGTACCGTCTCCATTTTGGGAATCAACTGCGACTCTATAACGACGCTCGTGAAGTCGACGTAGTGTCACTAGAAGTTGGGATGTTATTTTGCATCACTAATCGCCAGTTTTTGTAGTGTGAATTTCTCTGTCACATCATTATCTTTGCTGAGTGCTTTGGTGGTATGACACTTGTTTTGATAAGGTTCTATACGACCTTATAAAAATATTTTCATAAACTTAATTACAACATTTATGTTTATCTATTACATGCATGCTTCCAAAATAAAAGTGAAGGAAAAATAAAAGTGCTCCAACGACTCGACATCTTCTATATGCAGCAAAATAAGTTCCGAGTCAACTCAACTCAAGAAATTACGAGTACCTGAAAATTTTAAAAAGCGGTACTGTGAGAAACAATCATTTGCTCAATGAATGAAATAAAAATACAATATAGGAGAATAATATGAGTGCATACACCATCTAAATAATAATACTTTTCATATGAGAAACATTTAAAGCATAATACATATGACATAGGTTATCAGATCATATGAACTTTCACATAAATAAAGTAACTCAAGTTATCATCATATTTATAATTAAACTTCACACAAATGTCATTACACATACTCAATATGGGTCAATACGTATCCCTCAATGATCATGTGTCATACAGTTAAGCAGAGTTTCATAATAATGAATATCGAATACGTAAAGCATTTCATGGGTCAATACGTATTCCTCCACGATCATGTGTCATACAAGTAAGCAGAGCTTCACAATCATGACTTTTAAATATGCATAATATAACACGGATCAATACATGCACGCAAAGAGAACAAAGATATCCGATATATGCCTTAAAAACATCATGTATATCGAATGTGGTCCCAAAGATCTTTTTCAACTAGTATGACAACACAGAGTTTAACAATATCAAAATACACGTATTATAATCACATATCGATATCCAGTAAAACTTATTTTCACATCAAAAGCATTGTTCCCTAAAAACATTTTCATATACAATTTACTCCATTATCATATGAAAATTTTGAAATATATCATAAATATATTTCATAGCTCAAGATATGTTTTCAATAATAATAATAATAATAATAATAATAATAATAATAATAATAATAATAATAATAATAATAATAATAATAACAACAACAATAGTAATTCATGCTTGAAAAACTATCATAGATAAAAGAAAATATCATATACCATTTTGTTATATTGTAAATTTGCCCACTCCTCCTTTCTTCTACCTCGCTTCGTGCCTGTCCTCTCTTGCTTCCGTCTCGCCCCTTTTTCTTTCTCCCTTGTTAAGAATTCAAAGTTTGAAAAGTAGTTAGTCCTCTTTTTACTAATTTAGCTCCACTACAGATAATAGGTAAAAAAAAATATTTCAAATATAATACGATTTTATATCAATCTAGCGGATTTAACTTTAATAAATATAAGCAAAATAAGGGATGATCAATTAACCACTCATTATACTCTGATTGAAATATTAATTACTATATACAAATATCACTAAATGAACATCCAAACTAACTTAATATGTTAGCACATCTATGACATGTGTCATTTACAATTTTTCTTGTGTGTGAAAATTCATGAGTAAGATCATGCATTGCACAACAACTCATGGGCAAGCCAACTGGTATTGATGTAAGAGGAAACAACAAGTTATAAATGTAGTATCATTTCAAATGATTATAAGTACTTATGATGTTACATTTCTTAAAATTAATATATCGAGTGATGATTATTTCCCTTCCCAAGTTTAAAAAATTAGTAAAAATTATGTTTAAATAGTGTATTCTTGTAAAAAAATTATCTCTTTCCCTATATATATAGTTATTGGTTTTTTTTTGTCTAAAATTCTTGTTATTGGGTAATTGTTTGGTAATTATATATGCATTAGTGGAGACTTGGCCCATGTGGGATGCTTGGAGAGAAGATTATATATGATGTGTTGCTACTTTAAACTTTTATGCTTCTTAATCTGGTTATTTTGTAATCTTATGAATTTCTTATATGAAAAATTGCAAACTTGAAAAGCTCTCGAGAGTTCAATACAAGGTTGTTAAAGTCGCTCACCGACTTGTAAACTTTAATATGTATGAATTCAGCTAAAAGATAAAATATTGTAAACCTATTATTTTCAACACATGCTAATATTTTTGTTGGAAAGTTTGTGTTTCATGCTACTCAAATTTGATCAATGAATTTTAATTATATGCATGTGGAGAAACTTATTTCATTCTTTTCTAACTTATATGCATATATAATTTTACAGGATTAAGATTTTCATATGCATGTAAGCTTAAATGTATGTATATATGCTACATCTTTTAATGGCACAATGAGGCAAGAGACAATAGTTGAAGGTAATGCCATTCTTTTTACATTAATAGACCAAACATGATTACAACCACTATAGTAGAGAGATGTGTAGCAGAGCCCTTAATCAATGTTCCAAAGAGATACACACAATGAGTTAGAAGACACAAAATTGAAAGATTTAAATATGACATAAATTATAATAAATAATATTCAAAAGCAAAATTGTCTCTTCTTCTTTGTATTCCCATTCGTTTCAAAGACAACGTAAAATAAGAATGTTCAACACCTTCTTATAAAGAAAACATATTATATCTTTCCCTCTTTCTTTTGCATTTTAAAACATAGCTAGGGGCAATTTGGTTACTGAATAAATGACAAAATAAAATATCCCAAAAATATAATACACATTGTAGAACAATAAACTTGGTGAAAATTCAGTTTTATGAATTGTTTACAAAAGCGTGAAATCATAATTTTTAATTCCAGATACTTTTTATTCTTTGAAAACAATAAGAACTCTTGTATGTCGATTGTCTTTCATTTTATTTTTTATAATTTACTAAATATAATTACATTATTGTATTTATTATTATAATAAAAAAATCAACTATTTATAATAATACATCCTAAAAATATTATATTGTAAATTTTATTCTCTTCTAAAGAAACACAAGTAAAATAAGAATATATGAACTTTTTAAAAAAAATATATTATATAGTTTTTTAATCAAATTTATTCTCATACCAAATCTTCATAAAATTTTGAGCCATTTCTTTAATCTCTCATGAAATATATTTTTTTTTCATGCCTAACCCTATAATATAAATTTATAATTTTAACATAGAAATTTGTTCAATTTGACACTTAGATGGTATCATTAACTTTCATCCAAAATCCTGCAATTTTTTTATTAATGATAAAATGTCATTTTTGCTCTTACTTTCTTGATAAATAAAAAATATTTTAAAAAATCAATATGAATAAAAGTGTTAATTAGTGATCATATTTTATACTATACTATGTTCATTATAATTTTCTGCTTCTTATAATTTATTCTTATATGAATAGGGAATGGAAAAAAAAAATAACATAACAAATTTCAGAAGAAATTTAATAAAAAAATATTATTATTTTTAAAAAATTTTCTTAAACTTTAGTGATTTTCACGTCTAATCCTTAATTAATTTCCCATATGACATTCCTAAATTTTATCGTAATTATACTTTAGTCCTTTCGTCTGATTTTCTTAACTTTTCTATTACTTTTAATTTTTTATTTGTCAAAATATTTTATTTTATTTCATTTTAAACATCAAAAGAGAAAACATTTTGTAAAAGGGTATTTTAATATTTTTATAAATGAAAAATTGGAAATACGAAAAAGTTAACAGATGAAAGAACTGAAGTGAAATTGCGATAAAGTTTAGAATTAAATACAAAAAATCATTATAATAGAAGATGTTTAAAAAATAATCCAAAAATTAATTATCACATTTCAATAAGATCGTAAATTAACATGTATAAATTAAGGTCAGAAATTAAAGAATATATATAATTGAGAAGTCGTTGAGAGAAATAATTCAAAATTCTTTTTCTTAAAACATTTCTTCTTTTTCATTGAGTCCCCTCAATTTTTCATCCCCTCTTCACGGCGTCGCTAAACTCCACGAGGCAGCCTTTTTCAAACATCCGTACCCTGATATATATTTACCACATCAAAATGTTAAAAAAAGTATTTCTCCAAATTAAATTACAAATTACGTGTACAGTAGGAATTAGAGTTGAAAGCAAAATTATCTTCAGAAATGCACAAACACGGATGCATTAATAAATTAGAAAAAGAAAAATTATTCTAGTTCTGAAGGAGTGTTTGGTATATAAGTGGAACTACGATGGAATAAGACCACATATTAATACTTGTGAAACTAAAATCACTACCTTAGTTCTACACACGTTTCACCATTTATTTTTCCTTTTTTCAATAATTTTTTGTGTTATCATTTCCTCTTTTTTATTTTTCTTACATAAAAATAATTATTTATTATATGTAAAATATTTATAATAAAAAATAATATAATAATATTTATTACTTATTATTTTATTAAAAATTTAATATTTCATTAAATATATTTTACTAAAAATTAATTTTTATATTTAAATATTATAATTTTAACAAATATTTGCAATAAAATATTTTAATTTTAAAATTTTAAAGAATAATATTTTATATTTATAATATTTATTTTTATTAAAAAATCTACTAAAATTAATTTATCATATGTATTTTTTTCAAGTACATCAATTTTTTAATTCTTCCTCGTCCGAACACACCTTAAATTACTTTACACGTGAAATTCATAAAAATCGCGATTCCAGTATGCAAAGGGCCTGGGAGAATCATATGAAGACGACAATCTGAATCGTAAATTAACAAGATGATGGTATCGCCGACTTATTAACTAGGAGTTAATTAAAAGCAGTGAAACAATAAATTACATTTTTATATGTTACATTTGGCCTTTGACCGCGTGGGATCTAACTCAAAGCAGAAATTAAATTATATGCAGAACGTAACAAAAGGTTGGTCATTGTAATAGAAGAACTTGTATAAATGAACAGCTTCTATAATCTACGTATATGTGCGCTTAACTAACATGCATGAACAGCATGCGCTTGGGTTCGATCTGCTTGGCGTGCTTTGATCAAGCACATAGTGGTTTAATTGGTTAATAATTATGTAGCATTAAAGTTTTCGATTCAACGCTTTGATAAATACAATGATTGAGTTAGTAATTAAATACGTATAAAATGATATAAATGAGTTTAAACCAACAAATAAATTATTCCATTTATAAATATGATATAAGCATTTACATAACCCTTTATGGAAGTATTTTATGTAATTGTTCTTAATCATATGTTATTACCTCGAAGATTCAATATGCATGAGAAAAAATATTTGAATTTATATTTTTACCACAGTCGCCATTTTTGCCAATACTGTGAAATATTATGCATAACACTGCTAAGTTTTTTTTTAAAAAAAAGAAAACATCCATCGAAGGGAATATTCTTTTAGACCGTCAAATAGAACTACGGAAACTACACAATAACAAATGAGAATCTAAGCAAGAGTTTTTAAACTCGAGACTTAAAATAATAACAAGAAATTTACCACTACCAACCTCCCATTTATAATCTATCATAAGTTTGTCAACGGCGTTCACCGTGTACTGAGAGTTCATCCAATCTTAATTATTCCTCAAAGTCACCATATTATAATTGGTTGATATCGGCTATCAACTGTTTTATCATTTGTGAGGCTACTGTTGTGCAAACTAAAATTTAAAGGATAAAATTCCATAAAGTTGCTTTTTTTTTATCGGTCTTCAAAATGAGCAGTCGCAATTTTGATTTAACTTCATTCGTAGTATCCTACTTCTGTACAGTATTTTTAAAATTGGATCGGACCGGTCGGTTCGATCGATTCAATTGTGAACCGGTCATCGGTCCGGTCCGATTGATATATAAAATCTATTTTTTGCAAAAACCGAATTGAACCGGGTCAACCCGGTCAAAACTACATTGAACTGAAAAACCGGTTCAATCCGGTCTTTTCAAAAATAATAAAAGAGAGGTGAATAAATGGGAAAAAAAGAAAAGAAGGAAAGTGTATGAAAATAGAGAATCTGAAATAATATAAAGGAGAGTAATACAAGTGATTTGATTGTAAAGAATAAATGGATGTAAATAATAAGGAAAGTAATTTGAATTTGAAATGAAATTGGAAAGATAGTAATAAAGATAAATTTGAAAAAAAAAAAGAAAAAGATTATCATAAATATAAATAAGAAGATGACAAAATTTTAATTATTATGAATATTATAAAATAAAATATGAAAATGGAAACATAATAATATAGTAAATTTTTTAGGATGAATTTATACAAGAAATCAAATAATATGGAAAGAAAATATGAATTTGAAAAATAAAATGAGGACAAGATAATAGTAAAGGAAATAAAAAAGGAAATTATTTATGAAATAATTAAATAATTAAATATAAAATTAATTAATGATAAACAATATATATCTTAAAATCTAAAAAATAAATTATTAATATTTGATTAATTTAAAATGATGATTAATATACTTTTATTTCATTATTTTTTTTACTTTTTATACTTTTATTTGTAATATAATGTTTTAAAATAAAAAATATTATTATTTTAATAAAAATTCGGTTCAATCCGATCGAATCTGATTGAATCGATCGAACTATGACCCAGTTGGCCACCGGTTCGATCACCGGTCCGATTTTAAAAATATTGCTTCTGTACTTACATGCACAGGAAAGATTGATTGCCACTACAAATAAAAGTATTCATGGTTGAAGAAAGATGCATCCATGTAAACCCTGTTAGCTCTAAATTATATATCTGCAGTGCACCATTTTTTTTTCTTTAACAACAGTGGCATTCTTCTATCTATATATAATTAACATGAACTAAACCATTTGCAAGTATAACTACCGCTACTTAATTCCATATCCATTCCACCAGCAGAAGCTATCTTTCTCTATCAGCCACATACATCAAGCAATGGCTGCTTCCTTTCCGTCAGGATCCACTGCTACTCCTCTCTTGTCCGTCCTCCTGCTGTTAGCCGCCATGTCGCTCGCCGGTTGCACGAATTCTCACCTGCGCTTCTACATACAGGAAGTGCGGACGGGTCCCAACGCGACGGTGGTGAAGGTGGCCAGCATCACCAACGGCACCGATTCGTTGGGCGTCTTCGGCAATGTCTTCGTGTTTGACAACCCCCTCACAGAAGGGCCCGACGCGAGCTCCAAGTTGATCGGCAGGGAGCAAGGCCTCGGGGTCGTCACGTCGCGGAGCGGGGACACGCTGCTCACCGACATGAACTTCATCTTCACGGCGGGGCCGTACGCCGGGAGCTCGCTGGCGGTGGTCGGCGCTTTCAGCTTGTCCAACAGCCTGTCAGAACGGTCAGTCGTCGGTGGCACCGGCCGGTTCCGGCTGCTACGCGGCTATGTCTTGTCCAAAGTTCTGAGCGATGTTTCAGGGCGCGTGGTCCTCGAGATTGAAGTTAATCTGACCCTCTAATTCGGTTCGAATTGAATGGACATGATAAGTGAGTTTGCTGCTCGCTCGTCGTATTACTGGTCCTACTCCTACAATAATAATAACAAGTAACAGCAATGGTGATGCGCAAAGGTTGAATTAAAAAATGATGAGATTTTAATCTTTAAATGGTAATTAAATGTCCATATATTTTTTGCTATTGAAGTGCGAAGTTAGATGGCGAAATGTGCTGAATGCATCTCGTGCAGTCGTTCTAATTCCTTTCCAGCGAAAAGAAGATGCAAATTTTTTTCCCTCAGTTGCCGTGGGAGTTTTGTTTCCAATTAATTCAATTTGTCCTAAATTAAAGAGATTTTTAGCAAGAAGTTTTTGCATACATAGTGAATTGGACGAAGATTAATGCACTATTTGAACCTGGTGATGAAGTACTATTTAATTTTCCTCTATTTAGTTGTCATGATATAGACATATTTTTGCATATACATACATATATATGTATACACATTTCAAAAAATAAATAAGATAAATATTTTTTCCTTAAAAATCTGGGTCGCTACAATTTTAGTTACCACTCAAAGTCCACATATCATAATTGGTTGATATCGGCGATATACTGCTTATCATTTGTGAGGGCACTATTCAAATTAAGACTTAAAAGAATTACATTCCATATTGCGGTTTCTTATGGGTCTTCGTAATTTAAGATATGAACTTGACGATTCATTAATTAATAGCAGTTGCAATTTTTATTTGACTTATATATATATATATATATATATATATATATATATATATATATATACCTGCACGCACAGGAAACATTAATTGCAAACGATCAATTAAAAGTATTCATTGTGGCAGAAGAGACATCTATGCAAACCATGATATATATCTTTTAATGATATGTACACAATGCCTCGGGGTCATCGCGTCGCTGAGCAGGAACTCGCTTCTCATCACCGTGGACTTCACCTTCACGGCAGGGCCGTATGACGGGAGCTCGCCGACGATGGTCGGGCTGGTCAGTTTGTCGAGTAGCCGATCCGAACGGTCTGTTGTCATGGAAATAATGAGTAGATGAATAGAAAAAAAATAAAGATTAAGACTTTGAAGCACGACGAATCGTTATTTTTTAAAGAATTATTTATTTTCACACGAAGTTTGCTATTGGACTTACGATAATAATACTCACAGGATACAACGAAATCACTGAGTCCGTCCACTAGCAACTGTTGAAGAACTCAATCTTTTACTTTAATAATTTGTAATGACTTAAATGTATTTTCATGTGTTATACATATAGTACTCATCATATTTCAATATTTTCTCGTAACTTCTCGTTGCTTTGATTGCTTTCGATTGCTTGAAAATGAATGAAGGAAAAACTTATTTATAGACTTAAAAAGATGCTTCATAAAGGGATGCGTTTAGTATTTTTTCATTCAAAAGATACACTTATTAATGAATGAATTCACCCTTTTCATATAAGGGTGCACCTTATAGTGAAAGGGCACACCTATTGATATGTAAACATATAAAAAAGGACACATCTTATAATGAAAGAATACAACTCTTCATCTAAAAATATTTTTTCATTAATAAGATAATTCATCCATGACATCATTTTATTTATAACACATGTGAACATATCTTTTCATTCACTATTTTAATATTTCATTGATGAAAAAATGTGATATTATATTTTATAGTTAACTAATTAGTACGAAAATATTTTCAATATTCATAAAGTAATATATTTTAAATTTAAAATATTCAAATCTGAACAGATGTTCATCTGACAATCTAATTCAGTATGAATTGAATGGCATGTTTATTACTAGCCCTATCAACAACAACAATAATAAAAGTAAGAATAAAAGGCGATGAATTTTAATAAAAAAAATTATGACCATATACTTTAAACGACCACATACTTTTAAATTATAATGATAAATTGAATTGTCCATATACTTTTTGGCTCTTCAAGTGTAAAGTTAGATGATGAGCATTGATCTGATTCCATTTTTATATCGTTCTTATTATTTTTTGGCTAGATCTCGTCCATCCAATCTGTTTTTTTATTGGATATCGTTCTTACGATCAAATCTTGATTTCATTATTTTATTTGGCATAATATAATCTTAGCCGTTCGATCTCTTACTTGTAATAAGATCTGGATCATTATAACTTTTATTTTTTTATATATAAAAGGGATTATGATCTATTAAGACGTTGGTGAATATATATAGATCATTGATTGTTTCATGATTTAATCTACACCATTGTAATCAGACTAGTTTTTAACTATGGATGTTCTCTTGATCTAATATGAACCACATATATTTATCTAATCTCATTCGTTGATCTATTTCTGATGTATCCTCTGGTATAATTATCTATTAATTTCACACCATTGATCTGGTTTTTAATTTAATTCTAACCATTATAACTCATGTTAAATATATCCCATTAGTCTGGATGTAATTGGATCTTGGGCATTTATCTTAACACTTCAAAGGGACTTGAGACTTCAGGTCCACTTAAATAACAACCCATTTAGCTTCATATATTTCTCATTTGTTTTTTTTACATTTAGTTGGATTAATTTTTTTCAATTAAATCTTAACAAGTTTAACTAAAATTGTATAGTATTCCATTAAATCATCTCCTAACCTAATTTGGAGATCTTTTTTGTTTATTTAATAGTCGGTTATTATTTTTGCATTAATATTTAATCTAACTATTTTAATGTTCAATTAACTTTTGACATAAAATCACAATGATTTTAATTATCGAAAGTTAGTAGTTTGATATTAAGTTTATAATTCAATATTAATAATTTAACGATTAATATTTGATTGATACATCAATTCTAAAAAAAATTATTTATATAAATATTTTGATTTGGAAAATTTTAATATAATATTAATTGATATTTTCATATTATTTTTTTATCGCTAGAATTAATTTCCAAAAAATATATTATTTGATATGGATAAATTTAATATTTATTAATATTTTTGGATAAATATCTTATTGGCAAATTGATTTCTAATAGGGGTATTCATTTATATCTTTTTTTTTATCAACATCTAATAGGTAAACTATTTTAACTTTTATAAATTGATACTTAAACTAGACCATTTTAAAATCTTGCTAATACTATTATTGATAATTGCATGATACTAATTACAATTATTTTACAAATTACATTAGAGTGCATTTTACTTTTCTTTTAGAAAATGTCATCCAAACTTGTTTTGGAATTGACAAGGTTTGGATGTTTTAACACACCAATTACGAAATGTGGAGTCATAGAATTAAGTATGGATTTGTTAATGACAACATGGACGATATCATCAACTCTGACGCCTCTATCCTTCTTGAGGAAACAATTAGTCAGCATTTGAAAAAGTCATAGGGAAATGGGAAATCTATGATAAGACGGATACTACATTCATTTTATGTATATGAAAAGTGATAAGTGCTTTGTGGAATGCCATGAATGAAAAGTATGATATATTAGTGTGCTACTCCTATTACATAGGTACATTGCGTGCAAGATTAAAGAGAGCGATAATATTGTAGATCACATGAACATGAGGATCGTGATGGCTAAATACCTAAACTCTACTTAATAACTTTATCATCATTTTTTGACATGACTGTCATTGTTGTTCACATTAATGAATGGACTAAAACTATTATGGACTCATTTATCTTGAACACTGAATAAGAAGTGATAAAATAAGGAAGATTGAAAATCTTTGAGATTGGAGGAATTGAGGAAGGCAAAGAGGAGCTTCATGTTGTTTAACATAGAATTTGTTGCTAACACAAGAAATTTGATCAAGTAAGGATCAATTGTCTCAGAGGGAAGAAGCATCGAAATAACAAGAACCCACAAAGATGACAAGGCAACGACAAACAAAATCGAGCTGCGAAATCATATTTTGTTGCATACATGGAGTGCAATAACGGAACAATGGACATAGAAGGATAGTGGATCGACCACATTGCCAAGACCAAAAAAGAATTGATCAATTTTATTAAACTAAATAAGGGTGAACAGAGGATCTACATAGATAATAACACTTATTTAAATGTGGTATATGTTGAAAAATATGAGATATATGTGAGGGACAATTTTATAGTCCTACATTATGTACAATATATCCATGGAATATGTATTAATATTCGTTTCCATGCTTTTGCAAAGACTTTGAAGAGTATTTTTTTAATGATCATGTAATCATAGAAAAGGATATAAAGATCTTTGCCATAAAAAATTTATACTCGAGTATGATCTATTCTATCTTATTATGTTTAATGGTAATGAATCAACATATTTGTTTTCTTTGTCTATTATTTGACTGACCATAATCTTTGATATAAAAAATTAGGACATTCAGAAAATACTAAGATACAACGAATAATCAAGAAGAATTTAATTCCTAACATATTGAGAAAATATTCAAGTTGTGAACATTATTCAATTGAAAAGATGACTCAAACGTATTTTTTCGACCGCAACAAAATCAATAGAATTGTCGAAACCATTCAAATATATGAAAAGCAAAAGCTTTTGAATTATTAAAAGGTATAAAATGGAAGTGAAGAAGAAACTATGGAGATGAATTAAGTGCCTAAGAATGGACCCGAAAGAATAATCCTCTCGTGAATTTGAAATTAAATGTGAATTGAGTAAGGAATTTAAAATGAAGGACACAGGAGATGCATTATAGGTTCTAACTAAGAATGAGATCATTCATGATAGAAGCTTAAGGATATGTATACGATAGAAATATTATATTAATATGACATTGACAAGGTTCGAAATGTAAAATTGCATCCCGACACTGACACCATTTAATGACCTAGTGCAAGGCAGGAACCTTTAGAAGAGTCCTATGAACAGGCAGTGAGTAATTTTGATGTATATAATGCTCTATATGAGACCTGATTTAACTTATCCAATAAGCGTAATTAGTAGATATTAAAGTAATCATATAAATGCACATTAAAATAATTCTTAGATATATGAAAGGCATTGTATAATTGAGCTTGACATATAAAGCAGATCCATTACAATTTATGAAATATTCAAATGAGAATTTTGGTGACAACATCGATGAGTATGATGAATGCAATTAATTGGCTAGACACATGAAATTAATTATTGGTTAGACACATGAAATTAATTGAACATCGTTCATATACTTATAGTCATTATTGGTTGGATGCGAATTTAGCTAAACATTTTATGGGTTCTTCACCACACCATTGCCAATCCGTCATCCACCTTGAAACTGAGCTGTGAACACGCTTCTTCCTAAAAAAATTTGGATAAAAAATACCTCTGTTCATTTAGAAAATGCAGTTGGAGGACAAAGTTTTTGTTTTTTTTTATTTTTTCCCGATGGTAATCTTTAGTAATTTTTATGATAATATAGTTGGTACTTTATATTACACAAGTTTGTACATTGCACAATTCTTTTCTCTGCACCATCTGCATGTTAATATCAATAATGAATTTTTTTAGCTTTATTTTTTTAATGTACTTTTGTATCAAAGCAACAATATCACGCCAGAAACGTGCACTTTTTCCTCCATCATCATTATTCTCGTTTTATGGTCACTTTTAATGGAATATCATGAAATCAAGCAATAAAGCTTCACCACAGATTGCTTGATAGAGGCATTATTCTGCAAAACCAAAAAAAAAAATAGTGAGAGAGAGAACCACTTATGACAAATCCCAAGTCCAAAGCTATTAATATTTGACTAGTTATTAACATTTGACTGATCCTATTTGACTAATCCTGCGTGAGTCGACAAAGTTAACCTTGAGATTGAGTTGACCAAGCTGACGAAATCCGGAATTGCCAGTCATGCCAAAGTGTCAACTATAATTAGTTTAAGCCTAATTTGTCGTCAACTGGCAAGTCATTCATCTAAATCATCATGGTTGGTTCGTGATTCATTTACTTATCAATAGCCTACCACCATTTGGATCAGAACAGAAGCTCCTCATTCTGCATTTAGCTTGTAGGTCTTCATTTAAGTAAATGACGAACATGGATACTTCCAAGTCACAGTACGATAAGGAGACTAAAGAAATCTAAGCATCAACTATTAGTATAAACAAAAGTTTCCTGCTCACACCGGTGCAAACAGATTTTGCAACAACATGATATGGACTACTTGGTGGATCACGAACACTGTCGGGATACTGAGTTGAAATGGTTACATTCGTTGATCTAAATTTACATTTGATTCTGCACGAGCAACAAGAGTAGTTTGTCAAGGAAATTTCAAATGAAATAACTTACAATAATTACAAAGGCATCTCTCACATCTGGAAATCGTTTTTCACTTAATTTACAGGGCTTTTATTACACATTAAACAAGAATCACGGAACGGAGTAAACTGCAGACACGCGAGAATTTCTAGGACTAATGGAAAATATTGATGATGACAATGGAGAGGAATTGATATGACTAACCCTTGGTGTCATCTATAGTACCACATCATCTTACACCTACTATCAACATTTTGAAGCCATGCCATGACCAGCATTCAAGACGGTAATGTCAGCAACAAAAACAAAGAAACGAGCAGCAGAAGCATCATTTGTACTCCGTGTTGACCTGGAAAAGGAAACAGATTCAAGAATGCCAAGAAAAGAAAGGATTTTAGTTGAGACTTGAAATTGAAATATGTCCAAATGCTTAAGCTAATGAAATTATCACCTTAATACTAACTAGAACTTTTATTTTACTTCCAACTCTTCTCCAAGCTCATAAAGCCAAGATTATAATTTATAGAAAATCAAATCAACAATTAGTGTGATGTCTGCGTTTGGTGAGTAGAACCATGATTTTTCCGAGTTCTTAATGAATAGTTAAATTGACAAATTAGTTCGGATGGAATTAAATGTCACGATGATATTTGAAAAGATGATGTAATAGATTAATTTTATTAGGTGTTTGAGTTAAATATAGGAACTGTAAATATAAATATAATTTTATTAATTAATAAATATTGAGTATAAATTAAATTATTATGTTAAATAAACTTTTTAGAAAGTATATTATTAAAATATAATAAATTATATTTGTAAACAATTATATTTAAGAAAATATTAAAAAATATGAAATGACAAATAATAGTATTAAATTAATCATTTTATAATAAATATATTATATATAATAAATAAATATTTTGTGTGAGGAATGTAAGAGAGAAAATACGAGAAGAAAAAAAGGAAAGCAAATTTGAAAAAAAAAAGTCAGCGTGTGAATAAAAAAATAGGATGGACTATGGAGCTACAGTGACGATGGGGATTAAGGTCACATGACCCTCAGTTTCCATTTCAGGTTCTAATTACGATTCTGTCAGACATCACATCATTTCATATAACTGACCGAAAGCAGACCTGATTTTGGTTTGGTTCCGGTTGCCAAACGCCTTTTGCAGGAACAGAAGTCCTTATGCATATTGGCAGTAATTGGATTTTGACCACATCTAGCTGATCATGTAAAAAGGATTGAAGGGAAATAATATGCTACTAACTCAACGATCTATGCTATAAAACATGTAAACGAGTTACCTTATAATTTATACAGTAATCTTATTGCATACTGAATCCTTTCTTATTGTTTTAGGTTCAAAATGTAGGTGTAGAAAACATAGGATATACACATTTGCGCTACGTAATCAGTTAACAGAAAAGTATCCGAACCATCAACATTGATTGAGCATAAATTCCTGTAAGCCTGCAAAGCGAAGCATTGAAATGAAATATATACCTGTATGTGAAGATGTTGCAGCAGGAAGGGCTGGGAAATTAACAGCTGGACAAACAACCAAAAAAAGTCGCACATTAGTAAATCCAAATGTTAAAATGTATACACAAAGGAGAACTAAATTGACTGATAGCATGAGAGCAAATTAGAGCTACTTTTATTTCTCAATAATCTCAGGATAATTTCAGATCACTAAATGTAATGTTGTCCACTGGATGCAAAAACAGAACCCACAATGTGTCTGTGGAAACAGCAGAGTCAAATCTTGTTGAATGATATGTAGTTGAAAACTGTTAGGTTCCTAGTCCAACTAGGATCCTAATTAGATCACTTCGAGGGGATCAAGCCTCCAATAGACCACTTCGAGGGGGTCAAGCCTCCAAGATAGTTGCTCCAAGCAAATATCAAAAGAAGATTGTATTCTCATATATGATTAAAAAGAGTTCCAAGAGGGTCCTATTTATAGGGTAACCCAAACAAGTCCTAGTAGAATTAGAAATAAAATAAAAAGAGTGCTACTCAAACTAGGAAGTAAATAATTAAAGTGCTAATCAAACTAGGCCATCAAACTAGGAAGTAAATACCTAATTCTAATTAAAGAAAATAAACTAATTCTACTATTACTAGGTATAGGATCCTATCATTCCCGCCTCCTTTAAATTAGTCTTGTCCTCAAGGCTGAGCAGCAACAAACTCAGGAAACCCTCCTTGCAGAGATTGATAACGTTCCCAAGTAGCATCTTCAACTGGCGAATTCTCCCATTTAATCAACCACTCAGTAACTGCATGATTCTTTTGTTGAATAAAACGATGCTTCAAAACCATTTCAGGTATTGCACGAACATTGCCTTCTGAATCCAATTCAGGAAGATGATGTAGCGCAGAAATATTATTCCCAAGCTTCTTCTTAAGACAAGAAACATGGAACACTGGATGAATACGAGATGTTGAAGGTAGATCAAGATGATAAGCTACTGGCCCAATTCGCTCCAAAACTTTATAAGGCTCATAAAATCGGGTGCTAATTTTATTGAACTCTGAACAATAACAGAAAGTTGTTTATATGGCTGCAGACATAAATAAACTAAGCCTCCAATTTGAAATTCCCTCTCAGTTCGCTTTTTGTCAGCTTGTTGTTTCATTCGAGATTGAGCACTAGTAAGATTATCTTTTAATAGCCTTAGTACTTGGTCTCGATCACGTAATTCAATATCCACAGCATTAACAGTAGTAGCGCCTGTTGAATATTGGGCAATAGCAGGAGGAGGATATCCATACATAGCTTCAAAAGGAGTAAGCTTTGTTGAAGAGTGAAAAGTTGTGTTGTACCACCACTCTGCCCAAGGAAGCCACTTCACCCAATTTTTAGGCTTATCACTTGAGAAACAACGAAGATAAAATTCCAAACATCTATTGACAACTTCAATTTGTCCGTCCGTTTGAGAATGATAAGCGGTGCTCATTGTCAATTGAGTTTGTTGTAAACGACAAAGTTCCTTCCAAAATTGGCTAGTGAAGACTTGTCTCTATCACTTACGATTGATCGTGGCACCCCATGCAACTTGACAACATTTTCAACAAAAACATTAACAACAATAACTGTCGTATATGGATGAGACATGACACAAAAGTGGGCATACTTAGTAAGGCGATCCACTACCACAAATATTGTAGTTTTTCCATGCGAAGAGGGTAAACCCTCAATGAAATCCATAGATATATCTACCCATGCTTCAATAGAAATTGGGAGTGGCTGCAATAAACCTGGACTTGCAATTGTTTCCCCTTTATGACGCTGGCAAACATCACATTCAACAACAAATTTCCTGATATCATTTTTCATGCATGTCCAAAAGAATTCTCGAGAATTACGCTTATATGTGCGAAGTACACCAGGATGCCCAGCCATTGGGGAACCATGAAATTCCTTTAGTAATGTTAACTTATGAGCTGAGTTTGACACTAAAACCATTCTACCTTTATATAGAAGATTTCTAGAGTGCCAAGAATACGGTGAAACTGAAAGAGGTTCATCTTGTAACCTTTGAATTAAGGTCTTGATAGCAGCATCCTCTTGCCATTCTTGATGAATAGAATCCAAAAGGGCAGTGGACAAAATAGATATAGCAGATAAGGTTCCATGCTCAGGAAGACGAGAGAGAGCATCAGCCACAAGATTTTCAGTTCCTCTTTTATAAGTAATCTCATAATCATATCCCAATAATTTAGAGACCCACTTTTGTTGTAGCATAGAAGTGATTCTTTGCTCTAATATATGTTTTAAACTATTATGATCTGTACGAATCTGAAATCGATGACCAATTAAGTAAGGTCTCCATTTAGTGACAGCATGAATAATGGCAAGCATCTCTTTATCATACACAGACCAACTGAGATGTGTTTTTATCAGAGCCTTGCTAATATTTGCAATTGGTCGTCCTTCTTGCATCAACACAGCACCAATCCCGACTCCTGAAGCATCAGATTCAATGACGAATAATTTATCAAAATTTGGCAAAGCTAAGACTGGGGTTGTGGACATAGCAAGCTTAAGTTGATCAAAAGCCCTTTTTGCATCATCATTCCACTTGAAGGAATCTTTCTTCAGCAAAGATGTCAGTGGTGCACTTATCTTACCATAATCCTTCACAAACTTGTGATAGTATCCTGTTAAGCCCAAGAACCCTCTAAGTGCTTTAACTGTACGAGGAACGGGCCACTCAAACATTACTTGAATTTTAGATTGATCCACTGAAACGCCCTCATAAGAGACAATATGGCCAAGGTACTCTACTTGCGGTTGATCAAAACTGCATTTAGATTTCTTAACAAATAGTTTATGCACCCGAAGTATAGTAAAAATTATCTTCAAATGTGATAGGTGCTCCCGAATTTGATGATACCCAGAACGCAGGTCAAGCTTAGTGTATAATTTTGCACCTCCAAGTTCATCAAGCAACTCATCGTCCACTGGAATAGGGTATTTGTCCTTAATAGTGACTCTATTGAGAGCTCTATAATCCACACACATACGCCATAAACCATCTTTCTTTTTTTCCAATAACACCGGAGAAGAATAAGGACTAACACTAGGATGAATTATTCCTGCTTCAAGCATTTCTTGAACTATTTTTTCAATTTCAGCCTTTTGAAAATGAGGATAACGATATGGCCGAACATTAGTCGGAGAAGAGCCTGATAAGAGGGGCATTCGATGATCATGTGATCGTTGAGGTGGCAGTCCTTCTGGTTCTGCAAATATATCTGAAAATTCTGAAAGCAAGGGCTCAAGTCCATTATCAACAGTTGACGGTAAATGTGTTACTCCCATAAGTTGGAGTTGAATAATATAACCCCTTTTTTCCTTCCGAAGTATTTTTTCCATGCGATGATTTGATATAGAATTGACTTTGCAACGTTTTCCTTTTAATATCACATTTTGGCCTTCCAATTCAAATTTCATTATTAATTTTGAGAAGTCCCAAGTGATTTCTCCCAATGTACGTAACCACTCAATACCGAGCACAACTTCCTCAAGGCTATACAGAAACATGTGAGAGAACTTTTCTTTTCGATGCTTGATCAGACGAAGTCTCTTGATAACTTGAATAAAATAGAGATTCTTCTTCAGAGAGTAGCTTTGACTATGCATCAGTAGCATTGGAACAAGCTTGCATTCGTTGAAGAAAGAGAATTTGAAATTGATCAAATTCTTTTCGCATGAATAAAATTGACCTTGAGCCTTCTGAGTACCGCAATCTTCAAATTTTCTTGAGGCTGAGTTAACCGTCATGAATAAGTCCTTATTAATATATGATTCTTCAATGTATTTTGCACTAGATTCTTCAGAAGTTGTTTGCTCCTTTGACGGTTGAATTATAGATGTCTCATCTTTAAAAGATGTCTCAACAGATGAATCTGAAGCTTGAACTTCGACTGAATTATTTTCAATATCCTTCGCTTCTTGTTGAGATAAAGTTTTCGTAAAAATTTCTGAAGAAATTGAAGTGTTGGACTCTTCTGCATTTGATGAAAATATTATTGCACTTGTGCTTCGGAGTGATTTGTTCAAGTGTCGACTTGATCTATGCCTCTCTTCATTTAAACGTTCTTCTTCCCATCGAGCAAAAGAAATTGCAGCAACTATAGTAATGGGCCGTCGAGCTTTTACTTCTCGTCGAAGATCGGGGAGAAGTCCTTCAACAAAAGTTTCCACCAATCGATGTTCGCTCCAATTTTTAATTTGACTTGATAATAATTCGAAACGAGTCTGGTACTCCTCGACCGTACTTAATTGTTGAATATTTGCAAGCTTATCTTCTACGTGATTTCCCTTGTTTACTCGTTGATATTTGTTGTCGTCGTTGAATACTTGTAAAATTTGTTGAAATCGTTCTTCGATTCGAGTAAGACGATCGGCTAGTGTTAAAATTTCTGAAGTCGATAAATCCTGTGAAGCCATAGATTTTTCCTGCACATTTGAAATATTAGATTATGAATATTAGTAAGCGGCGGTGATGGCGATATAGTGGCAGCAGCGGATGCGATAGATGGCAACGGAAGACGATAGATGGCAGTGGAAGATGGAGATAACTAGGTTATTGGTCCAACCAAAAACCCGAGATATCACAATTGTCCGAAAAAGATCGAACAGCTCTGATACCAATTGTTAGGTTCCTAGTCCAACTAGGATCCTAATTAGATCACTTCGAGGGGATCAAGCCTCCAATAGACCACTTCGAGGGGGTCAAGCCTCCAAGATAGTTGCTCCAAGCAAATATCAAAAGAAGATTGTATTCTCATATATGATTAAAAAGAGTTCCAAGAGGGTCCTATTTATAGGGTAACCCAAACAAGTCCTAGTAGAATTAGAAATAAAATAAAAAGAGTGCTACTCAAACTAGGAAGTAAATAATTAAAGTGCTAATCAAACTAGGCCATCAAACTAGGAAGTAAATACCTAATTCTAATTAAAGAAAATAAACTAATTCTACTATTACTAGGTATAGGATCCTATCAAAAACATATGTTGAATGAACTGAAGGAAAGAATGACATCCGACAAAATAACACAAATCATGAGCATACATTTATTGCAGGAAGATGATGCTCCTTGGGATGCCGAAGGCCAAGGAGCCGCAATGTTATCATTCAGATCACAAGTGAAGCTTATGCCTGAAGAAGGGTCAAATGTAGCATCTGATGGTAAGCTTGGAAGAAGACATCCCGACTCTGAGATGAAATTAAATACAATTTAGTATACAGTGATTTCCCAAAATGTAGGAACGAATAGTAACAAAAATTTGAATTCCACAAAAAAAAATCACAGTAATACACTTCCATTGCAGAGTTCTGTAGATGTATTAGATAAATAGAGAAGAAAACACACACACGTTACACAATTCACTGTCACGAACATATTTTTTAAATTCATAGTGATGATTGTTTTTTGCAAATCTTAAATGTCCGGTCAATTTGACATATTTTGGGAGGTCAATCGTCCTCCAAAATGACTGGAATTTGTCCTTGACTATCAGCATGGGTACGACAAAAAACCCTGAAGTACCCGTATTCGGTACATACCAGGTAGGGGTACACGCGGGTACGTATGGGTACGCCTGACCTATCCTAAAACGGAGTTTGCAAACCAAAAAAAAAAAGCAAGAAGAACGAAGTCACCGAACTGGGAAAAGGTGAGAGAAGTAAAAGAGGGTTCGGATACAAAAAAAAGGAAAATGGGACAAAGAAAAAGTGATACACGGAGATCACTACCTTAAAAAAAAGGAACGAAAGGTCTGCAATAAAAAAGAAAACTGATAACTTAGCGCTATAATTTTATTTTATTTTTCTGATGGAAAGACTTAATGTTGTAAACTTAATTAGGATTTTTATTTGCTGCCATAAGTAAAGACATAAAAAAATAAATAATATGATGTGATAAATTATTTGATATTAATAGAAATATGATATCTTTTTGCAAAATAGTTTTTATTATTTATTGTTATAGCTTAATTTCTTATATTATATATTATTTTTTATATAAAATTTATATTATATATAGCGTACCCGTACCCTAAATTTTAAGAAATTAGCGTACCACGTACCCGTACCGGGTACTAAGTACCGTACCCGTACCTATGCAACATAGGTCCTTGAATATTTTGAATTATTAATATATCAGCTAATGAGCACTTTTCTTATCAAAACAAACTTTATAATGATGAATGAATCATATTAGAGACAGATGAAACTGAACTAGAATATTGTTAAGCATATAGATGGAAGATTATATCACAAACACATAAACTTACTCCTGAAAGTAACTGAAATTATTATTGAGCTTGTAAAACATATTTTACCTTGTGATCCAACTGGTCCCCGTGTGATGATATTGTTGCAACCACGAGAAGAAGAGAAAAGAGAAAGGAATCATTAAAATGCCCTTTGTCAATTACAACAAAAAGAATCTAGGATAAGGGTAAATTCTCATAAAAGTTACCTTAACTAATCATCAATTGCATCTACTTGTATATGAGAACAAAAGGTTTCACTGAGTTAAGAAGTTCAAGAGAACTAACCTTGGAGCGAAAAATCTTTAAGATTTATTTGGCACAAGCTGTAAATGTCTGTGCTAACATTCATTTTCTGCAAATTCAGACCAAGCAATGCTGCACAATCCAAAGCTTGCAAATTGGTGATGAAACTTTGCTTTTGCAAATGGGAAACATAGTTACCCATTGCACGGCAGCATGCAGTACGATTCCTGATATTATTGCCACATTCTTTTGCCACACTGGAGGTATCCGGAAAAGCTAATGGGCACACTACAAAAAGAAGTAGAACAAAGTGATGGAAAAAGACAATTAACAACAGAGCAAACACTATAATGAGAAATTAACAAATGTAATGAAGTATCATCTAATTTCGTTCTTATGAGAAAACTATGAAATAAGCATCACAAGTAAAATGGAGATTGGCATTTCAATGATACTTGCAAACAGCAACATTTTCAGGAATATATGCTTCTGAAGGTACTCTTCTTACATGTATTAAATCCAATATTAAGCTATTCAAATGTAGCATTCATGTAACACCCGAAAGGTAAAGAATGTGTAAGATTTCTTCAACTCACCTTTAAAGAATGTGTAAGATTTCTTCAACTCACCTTTCAATACTTGTTAGAGAATTTGGCATGAATTATCTAAAAAATATAACGAATTTACATGTGTTTGTATATCAAGAGGTCATTGAATATGTGAAGCAAAGATGTTGGTGAATATGTGGAGCCCCCCCCCCCCCCCACCCCACCCCCCACCCTACACCATTATTAATCTGAAAGATACATTGTACATGTGTTTTAATCCAATGACTGCAGAGTACTCTACATAGATGTGAAACACCTCATGCTTCAGAAAATTAGTTTTTCCTTATATCCAACTAACAAAGACAATCAGCTTTAGATTGGAAAAAGCGAAAAAGGGTAATGAAAAATTCTCACCAACAGATCATATGTTTGCATCAACAAGACGTAGAGAAATAGTACTTTTTTTTTGCGAGAAACGAGATGGAACTGAATCAGTATATTAATAACAAAGCCATAAAGGTGCTTCTGAAGGTACCTCCATTAACTTTGCAGTTGGATAGCCGCCTAAGCACATGATTTGCCGATGATGAATTGAGTCTACCAGATAACCATCTGAATACAATGTTTTTGCAACTATCAATCTTAGATAAATGTTCACTGTGGGTGATATCCATGCTTTTTGTCAAGCCACCATCAAAGAAAGCTATATTCCTTGCAGCTTCAGATATGGCATTCTGGCATATTTGGCTACAGCATTCATTGACAGGATCAACTTTCCCACATGCAGCAAGGAGTTTAGAAGGGTCAATGATACTCTCAACGCTGTTTATATCATTTACAGGGCATAAACCTTCGGTAAGGTTTGATGGGTGGATCAAGCAAATCTCTTGTAGATCGGTATTGGCACCCTGACTTCCTAGAATCTGTTGCACATCTGATAGGCAATAATTTGCATGAGTAGAATCCAAAGATAGCATCCCGGTTTCTCTACTTGACTGTCCTATAAGAATTGTAAGAGTTGACTGGAACTGGGGGCAACAAATTACATTAGCCAAGAAAGGAGCAAAAGAGGTCCAGCAATCAACAGCAGTTGTGTGTATCAAATCATCAACAGCTGAAAAGTTCAGATTGCACCATCCTACAAGAAAGTCAGTTACACTCCATGCAACTTATGCACCTTATAAATTATTCATTCGGCACTGTTAACATTAAGCTAGCAAAACCTGATAACTTTGGAGTGCTATTGCCGAGAAATGGTGATACATTTGGTGAAGGTGCTAGAAGAGGAATGAAAGGTTGTGGAGCACTGTTAGGAGAAATAACAGGCAAAAATGGATTATCCTTCTCTGCAGCAAGAACAGTGTCCACTTGATTTAGCATGGGAAATCCATGAACAATAGTACCATCCAACTTGTTGAAGAAGTCCTGCATACCTGAATGACATGTCCATAAAAGATAAATCACAGAGGAAAGTTCTCTCATGATGATTAAAGTTTGCAAACGATAAATCCCAAATAAAAATTTTCCCATGATGATTTAATTGTGTCAGAAAGCTGATACCCAACAAGAAAGAACAAAGTGGAATCTGGACACCCCCACCCTATGAAGAATGTGAACTCTAAAGAACAAGCAAAACTAAAAGGCTCACTCATGAAATGACCTGTGAACTTTGTGCCAAGCGATATGTAAGGAGGTTTACAACGAAGAAATTGGATTATTCATTGATAAGCCATTTGATGTAGAAGAAAGTAGTCTACCCCCTCAGGCCTCGGCTATCAAAAAAGCATACAACTTGAATTTTAAAAAATAAAGACTCCGCATGCAAAAGAGGACATTTCCACGGTACAATTATAGGTTCACAATTCATCAAAATTAGCGACTGCTACCCACAAAAAACTGATTTTTCAGCAGTGACTAGCAGAAAAAAGAACTAACACTCATCATAATTCTGAGCCTCCTCCATGGATTGAACCAAATCTACCTGACCATCACAGTAACACCCTCAGTTCCGAACAACTGCGATCCCAGAACTCATCAAGATCCGAGCTCGACACCAATCTCACCCCCAAAGCGCATGAAACCCCTTCAACCCACAGCTCTCCCATCCGAATCCCCGTGAGTAGTCGAGAAATCACAGCCCTCCTATGGCATTAAATCCTAATGAAGACGCCACCGCCAGACCACCCAAAATGCTCATCAACTTTACTAAATCCCGGTTTCACAGAGCCCCACTACAGCAAGGACATGCAAAGGTGATTCCTTTACAGAAAGAAAAATGAAAACACAGATCAAGGTCGAATAATAGAAGAAACAGCAAGAAGAAGGCAGGGGCCGAGCGAGGACGGACACAGCAGGAAGAGGAGCCCGAAGAGGAACTCGGTGGCGGTGGCGGTGGCGTGGCGTGGGAGCAGCGCGTGCCCTCCCATTGGTCCTCCTCCTTCCTGTGCCTCGATCTTTGCTGGCAATTGGAGAAGAAAAAAGGGAGGATGGAGAAGGGGAGGCGTAGCAGTGGACTTGGTGGAGGTCCTGATGGAGGAGGGGGGGAGGGTGCAGGGCAGTGTATTTACTGCAGCTGGAACTCTGTGTGTGCGAGTGTGTGTGACTATGTGCAAAGGGAGGCTGCAAAATTTTGATGAGGGGGCAGCATTTATAGCTTCCACGTTGGCTTGCAGGGCCTTTTATTTAAGAGCTCTCAGCCCTCTCTCGCTCCCCTTCAGTGCAGCTCATCATGCATGTCTTTAACTTTTATTTTTTTTATTATTATTTCCTGATATTAATCTAACTCCATTTATATTTTATAGTCGATCCCAAGCCCGGATAAAAAAGGAGGGTTGTGTTAGACCCCGATAGCCAGCGTAAAACTTTGTCGAATCTCATGAACATGGATCAACGAATGCGGAATGACGTCGTATGATCTATGTAGCCGACCCCACCTAGTGGGATAAGGCTTTGTTGTTGTTGTTATTTCCTGATATTAATCTACAGTTTCCAAAACTTAGTATTAAGACTCGGACATTTGGTCAATGCGTTTTCTCGTGTTCAAATCAAGAAAAAGTATAAAAGTATAAAACTTTTTAATAGTAATGATTTAATAAACATTTACGTTTAATAAAGTTATTAAAAGGGAATAGAGAGAGTTACATAACACTTGAATATGTTTTAACAAAGAGAGACTTTATGAAAAGTTGATTTATTAATCAATTTAAAAAAAATTAATTCTTGGTTGAAATCTTGACTTTATTTTATCTTAGCAGAAACTAAAAGAAAAATCAATATCCAATTTCATAATCATAATCATAATTTGATGCTAAGTCATAATCATAATTTGATGTCATTTGAAGTTTGAAATATTTTTTTTTCCTAAAAGGTTGAGGAGGTAAGAGAAAGGACTTGCATCTCATTGTTCGATCTTACTCATATCGATGACCAACTCTGCACTTTTGTCTGCAAAATTTTATATACTGCCACAATAAACAAATGAATTTTATTTAGCAAAGAGAGAAGTTCCCTTATGAATTTATTTTTCAAATATAAAAATATCTTTCGACTAATTTGTTGGTCTATTTTTTCCTTTAAAAAGAGAAGGAAGTACGGACCGGGACGATCCGAACATTTCGCTCCACATCGACTCAAATTTTTTTAATTTTTCCCTCGGGATAATTGGATGGAAATCGAATTCGAATTAAAAACATCCCGATCGTCTAATAATATATTATATTAATATTAAATTATTTTATAATATTATATTATATATTTAATTAACATTTTATATTTTATAATAGATATATATATCTTAAATATATATTATAGTATGTCATTATATATATAATTTAATTGATACTTATCATACTCATATTATAATGTTAAATATTTAATTTTTATGATCAAATTGGGATAACTAAAAATGTTTTGATTTTTATTTAGATTTGAGTAGGATGTCTCAATCTTAGTCTTGGACTCGGAATCGAGATCATTTATTGAAAATCCGAAGCAAATCACATCTGATCGGACCGAGACTTTGTTCACCCGTATTTAAAAATATCATAAACCAGATATCAACATTTTACAGTGGAGTAAGCTTTTTCTTGTTATTGACAGATGTTAATAAAATGAGAAAAATAACCCGATAAGTTCCTATATTTATTTAGTTAAAATTGGACATAGTTTCGTAGTACTTTATTTTCTTATATTTGATGATGTAATAAAAAAAATTAACAACTAACATTTTTTTTCATATATGACAGAATAGAAAGGTTGATAGTGATAGATTAAGGGAAAATATTTCAAAGTTGTACACATTATTTTGATTTCATTGTCGGTGATTTTATTAATCGTCAGACCTACAAATAATAGAAAAGAAAAAGATTCCTAAGCTAAATCCAACTCTTGAAGAATGAATAATGGTTACGTTTCTGAAAATTAAATTTATTAATAGTCACAAATATAATTAATTATGAAAGTCAATAATGTTCATAAAATTTTGTTCTTATTATCAAGATATTTACTATGAATAATATCATTATTCATATTTGTAAATATTTAATACTTACAAAATATTTGTTATTACTATAATATTTATTGTCATAAACAAAACTTTTGTGACTATTGATAAGTTATAACATCATCGATATTCACAATTGCTTTCACAATTTTATTCATGATTAATAATTTATAATCATGATATTTAAATTTATATTTAAGAAATTGCAATTACAAGTGATGCATGTTTTTCTTATACCTATGCCATAACCCATATATACTCATAATAAATTGACTAAACTTATAGATTTTCCTCCTTTTTGAGGGTTTTTTTTCTTTGACATCCCTGAACTATAAATTTTTTTCGCGTCTACTAACGCCTGATGAAATTTTTGCATACATCCCCTAAATTATGTCATTTTTTCTACTCAGGTCCATCCGTCAACCTCTGTTAACTTTCCTATTAATTTTTATTTGTTTGATTTATGAAATAATTAAATTTCCCTTTCCTCGTATCATCTAGTATTGTAAAATATAAAATAACATATTATAAAATAAAATAGTGTGCTTCGTCAGTGTCCCCTCTCCGATAATGAGATCACAGGGGCGCCCTCTCCGTCGTTGACGAGATCGCAGGGGATGGGGGTGTCAGTCCCCTTCCCCGCGATCTCGTCATCATCAACGAGATCGCAGGTCGCCAGGGAGGGGGGACGACCCTCTCTGCGATCTGGTCACCGACGATGAGATCGTAGGGCCGAGGGATGTCACCGATGACGTGATTGCAGGGGATGCCCCCTTTGTGATTTCATCGCTAGCGATGAGATAGCGGGATAGGCGGCGACACCCCTCCCTTCTGTGATCTCGTCATTGGAGACAAGATCGCATAGGGGGGCATCCCCCCCCCCCCCCCCCCCCCCTCTCCCACACCATCTCAACGTAGCGATGAGAAGGCAGGTCGCAGGGGAGGAGCGAACTCCCCCCTAGCCCCCTCTTCAATCCCCTACGATCTCGTCGTCGACGGGAGGGGAGGTGCCCTCGCGATCTCGTCGTCGGAAAGGGGGCGCCAGCTAAGTACACTTTTTTATTTTTATAATATATTATTTTATATTTTACAATATTAGATGGTACAAGGAAAAGATAATTTAGTCATTTTATAAATTAAAAAAATAAAAGTAACGGAAAATTAATAGAAGTTAACGAATGGACATGAGTAAAAAAATGGCATAGTTTAAGAGACGTATACTAAAAATTCAAAAGTCATCGGTAGACGCGAAAAAAATTCATAGTTGAAAGAAGGAAAATATTCTTTTTTTTTATCATAGTGTATGTGCGATAGTTAACAAAAATGAACAAAATAGTGTTAGTCTTCTAAAAGGCCTACTCGCAGGTGAATAGTCATTTACTAGATTAATCATAAGACAGTGAAAAATATCAAAGCAAGTGAAGCTTACATTCCATTGCCATACCTTGTTCTTAGAAACCTTGAATCAGAGGCCTTACGCAAGTCAATAGGTAAAGGTCAATTAGACCAAAATGAAAATAATATACTGATCGAGTTAATGGGTACGAACTCAGAATTATTAACATATCGTAAAATATAATTTGCTACTCAGTTATATGAATGAAAATATATAAATTATAACTCCTCCATTTCTAATATATTTGTATTTTTTTAAAAGAAAAGATGGAACCATTTCTAATGATTAATTATTTTCACAATCCATGAAGGCTTGGAATCATTTTGAATGCAGATGATATATAATTTGTATATTTCAACCAGATCGGACCGATCGGTTTGATTAGTTCAACTATGAATCGATTGTCAGTCCGGTTTGAGCTAACATAGAAATACAAATTTGATAAGAAAATCGGGATGGACCGGGAAGAACAGAAAAAAAAATGAATTGAACTAGGATTCCTGGTTCAACTTGGTTTTTTTTCATTTTTTTTTTTGATAAAAAATGAAGTAAACAAGAGTAAATTAAAAGCATTAAACCTTGATTTGAAAATTATTAATATAGAAAGGGAAATAAGAAATTGATGAAAGAGAGAACCCAAATTATAGGAGATTTGATAACTAGTAGAAGAAAAAAAAAAGAAATGTAATAATTGTTGATAGAAGGAAAAAAAAGTAAATTTGAATTTTAGGAAAGTTCATTCATTGGATGATTATGATGATGATGATGATTTTGAGTAAGCATTATTTTCTTAAAGAAAAATAGATATTTTGAAAAATAAAAATTAGTCAACTCTAAATTAAAATAAGAAATCAATGTTAAAAATTATTTTGAAGTACAAGATAAATTAAAATAAAAATAAAAAATCAAGATAAAAAATTTTATTTTGAAGTAAAAGAATTTTGTTTTGGAAAATGAAAAGATGTTGAATGAGAAATAAAAAAACATTAACATTAAGATATACATGAGAGGAGAATTAAAAATACATTAATAAAAAATTTAAAACTATATAATGCATCACTAGTGTTATACGAATAATAAGCAAATATATTTTCATATTAATGTATTATTAGAAGTTTATTATTTATATATTCAAAATTATTAAAAAATATTATTTTAATAAAATTTGATTCAATTCAGTTGAACTTGATCGAATTGCTTAAATTGTGACCTAATTAGTCTTCCAATTTGATCTCCCCATTACGAAAACATTAAAAAATATATGACAGCAATTAATGTAACGTAAACTTTTTTGTGCCTTTTTTCTATATAAAAGTCGAAGTGGAAGTGATGAAGGATGAGCGCCAAGCACGCGCACCTGTTGGAACACCCACCGGCCCCACCGTCATTAAGTGGCCTCTAATTTCTGGTGTCCAAGTCGGATGCTTTGTTTTCATGCCGACGTAAGACGGATAGCGTAGAAAGTAAAGCTTTAGTTAATTTAAAATACTATTTCATATTTTGTTCTTTTTTAATTTTTTTAAGTTTTTTCGAATTTGATTATAAAATGTTGTAATTACGCTAAACTCTTGTTTAATAGTATTCACATTCGTTTTATTCTAAAAAATTGTATGATTTCTTCTTGGTGGATTTGCAATTCATTATGCTATAAATCATCTTATCAAATTTTCTTTATAATGTTTTCACTTGTCAACTTTTTTTTTTTGTGATTCCTTGGTAAATTATAATTCTTTCTGTGTCAAGTGATACAAGAGCATTCGGAAAAAAAGAAATTATCTTCTGCCTCCCATCAGCAATTTCATACTACTTTTTCTCTTATCTTTTCACTTATTTTAAATTTTAAAATGAGGGTACAACCACCATCCTTCAGTGGAAACATGGATGACATATTTTAAATTTTAATTATTACGTTATTTTTTTTAAAAGAGTGGTACAATCAGACGTTCGTTTATCGTCGTTAGATGATGAATATATTAGTTGAACATTTTTTATATATCGTCCTTTATGAATTGAATGATAATAGATGGATGCAGCGAAATTAATTTTTTTTCTTTTTTATATTAGATATCGAAGGAGTATCGTTTCTTTTTCTATTAAAATATTTCAGGATAAGATCGTGCAAAAGTCGAATTATTATTTCAAATTTTTAGACTTTATGAATTTAGGTCTACAAAAGTGAGTTAAGCCATCCTAAAGTCGCAAATTATATTAAACTCAAATGAACTCCAAAATTTGCTGAATGGCTGATCCACACGAAATAATAAAGTGGGCGGATTTTAACTAGTAAGAAAGTTTTCCCCCTCGGCAAACTTCTTCAGGTGTATATTTCTTATAGTTTTTGCTATTTCTTAATTTTTTAATCTTTTCCCTTATTATTTATTTATAATCGTGGTACTTTAAATGAATGTTTTTAAGTTTCTTTTCCAATTCTTATTCCTTTTTTTTTATCACTATCCTTATTCATTTTTCATTAAATTTATTTATAATAATAGAAGATAAAGAGTTAGACAGATTTTGCAAGTAAGATTTGGGATCCCGAGCTTCTTTTATATGATCGGTTTGAATGTTTATTTGAGTTAAGAAATCTTAAACTTTGCTCCAACCATTGAAGCAACTCTGTTTCTAGTGACACTAAGAATAAAATAAACATTTCTTTTTTAATCTCATCATGATTACACGGAGAAAACACAAAGCAAAGCACAACCAACAGGCATAATATAAGCATGTTTAACGAATAAGATAAATAGAATTAAATAAGAATAGCTTAGTTACATAGCCACATGTCATTCTTAACATACCGAAGTGTTAGATGGAGCTTGGATCCAAAGTTTGTGTTATAAATGTTGGACTTTGAAATTAATTCTCCCAGTATCTAACATTTTCTAAATTTCCTCCATTTTCCGAGTTTACTATAGACAGATTAAATATGAGACGGACGCCAATTTTAATTCTCTCTTTACACGAGAGAAGCCAGTAGAATTTGTGTTCCATCACTAACACAAATATGTCACAAGGAATGCTGAGAAAGGCTTAGATGCATATTATTGTGTCTCAGCTTGATTTGAAGTCATTAAACATGGACCAGAATCTGATCATAGCTAGGGCAAGTTGTGGTCCTATGCCCACTTTTATGACACCTGAGCCAATTGATGGTTGAATGATACAAGTGGCTGCAACTTGGAAGTTGGATTATATAAAGAGGTGAATAGAATGTGGGTGCTTCCTTTGGTCTTGTGATCCTTCAACTTGAGGAAGAAAGGTTAGGGATATTTTGTGGGATTGTTGAACAAGTAAACCTGGCCTTTGGTCCCTTGGAGCTCTTGTGATTGGAAGATGAGCTGTGAGGTGGGAACTTAAAGAGAGCTTAACCTTCACAGATACCTCTTCTGTTCACAAGCATATAAAGGGCAGGATCACTATAACATGAAAAGGGCACAAGTTCTTGATGTTCTATCATAGCAGATGCGTTTCGCCCACAAAAAGCATGTTGGCAAACAACTCACAAATCCACACCGGAGAACAATCTCTTCCATGATTCCATCAAATAAGACAGACTTTCACCTTCAAAGCAAATAAAGGGGCATTTGCTCAAAACAAAAGGTATCATCTGGGGCACTTCAATCTTTCCCCATTTATGCATAAGAGTTACGAAGGAACAGTCTAAGAAAGAAATTAACAGTATAGATGGATATCAAGAACATCTCAAAAGGACAAAGGAAAAGCCGCATACTATCATTTGCCCTTATACTTTGGAACTTATATGATAGATGGGTTACATTGTCTTCTTTTTTTCTGTTGACTCTGCATCCCTATTAGCTTAAGACAAAATATACTAACAGATATGACCTGAACTGGACTTCTTGGCTTCCATCTTTGTGGCCTCAAAGAACCAGATAATTTTTGTTTGAAGAGTGATCTAAGGTAATAGATCTTCCAGGCTTGCACTTTCAAAGCCATTTCATACAACCGGAATTGACACCAAACAAGCATGTATATGCTTACAAAGATGCACCCCTAAGCACCAAACATGTTTTAAAGGCATCCTGGCCTCATATGCCTCCTTGTTCACACAGATCAAGCAGCTTCAAAGTCTGAATAAAAAGAGAGATCAAAATTTTAAAAGAATTACTTCATAAAGGTCGACAAAACATTACGTTTGAAACTGAATATCACCTCTGTTATAGAGAGCTCAAGACGAAACTTTGGACCATCATAGTGATGCAAAACTGGCCTGAATTCATCCTCCTCCAGAGGCTTACAGAGCTTTCTAACACGAATCCTCACCTATATATTTACCAAATGCAGTAGGTCATATAGATAATAAATATCAACAATAGTGCAATTTTCCAGTCTTTGTTGATACCTGTGCAGGAAACCTGGACTCCCCTTTGCATTTTTTGTCTTCCCAGGCTGTTGGATCAATGTTAGAACCACCAAAGCTAGCTGCCTATGGAGGAATAGGAAGGGAAGCAAAGTTTAACACAGATAAACAAAAAATGCACTTATTAAATCATTAAGTATGATTCTCAAATTCTTTCAAAACAATGAAAATAACTTAGTTACATATGTTACGCTAATATAAAAGCATCCTCCTGGAGATCTATAAAAAAATGTCAATGACATGAACCTCGAATATCCCATGAAGTTGATGAGTAGTGTAATTATACAAGAACAGAGGTAACCCAGGAGTAATTGCACGGACAGAATCACGGTATCTCGGAGGCAAACCTGCAAGACAAAATCATAAGCCCGACTATTCATTAATACTATGACATGTTATAACCATTTAACACTGTATTAATATAATATAAAAATCATAAACTAGTTTATAACATTATTGAAGTAAGCATTTGAGAGTCACAAGTTCTTCTTCTAACCAGAAAATAAGGCGTATCTAAGCATAAGTGTCCAACCTATAGTCTCATGAGGGGTAATGTTTGATCACGAAAGGAAATCTGCTAATTGCAGACAATATTATGATCCCTTGGTGCTAATTGATCACATTTAGTACAAGAAACAAATATGAAGAGATAAATCATTTGTTCATTGAGATAGAAGCATGTGAAAGATATTTATGTCAGAATGCATTATATACTTATTAAAATGCCATATCTACTAATTTTGAGAGAGACAAGATTATGGAAATCAACATAAATAGATTAAAGAATGAGCTAATTGATCAAAGGAAAAAGATATATACCAAAGAGCTGTCTCTTGAGATCTTCCTGCATGGTATCATTGTTGCAGACGAAGATGTAACCACCAAGAATCTCATTCCTTGGCAGCATTTCAGTTAAAGGCAATGTCTTAAACCTCTTGTCAACAGCAGAATTGTTACTGATGTTACTGTTATTAACGTTGCTGTTACTATTGTTGTCATCCTTGTTGCTGATGTTATTGACAAACTTGTTGACTCCTGTATTCAACTTAAAGTTATTGATGCTGTTGGTGTTTCCTTTCTGATATACAATGTTCATGTTATGAGCACCACGCAAGGGATTCTTAATTGAAGCCTCGTTCATCTTGAAGTCCATATTCATCAGACCAAGGTTAAGTGCATCAAATTTGTTATCCTCCTGAAAGCCAGCCTTGTCATAGAGCCTTGTTTCGATCATATTCCTTGAATAATCCATGAAGTTCATCCGATCAAACTTTGACCTAGTCAATTCAGTCAGTTTTGAGGTCATAACAGACCACTGGTGATCTTCCGAAATCTTTGATTGTCCCCTGAACTCATCACTCAATTTCCATAGGCTATCCATCGTGGCCAAGCTGTTTAGAAAAGTAACGTTTTCACGATTACTTACAATGATGATGACAATAAAAGACAAAATTTAAATCCCAATTCATCTTCTTGCTGCTATTTCCGAACAAAGTAATAATACTAAAAATAAGCTGAAATCAGAAAAAGAAGATGTTTGAGGCAAAATAACAAACAGGTGATAGCTTTAGACGACAAAAACTGTGATGTCAAAAGGAAGCGAGAATCTTCTGGCCACTACATACACAAGTATGAGTAGCTGCTTCAAATTTATTTCACAATCCTCGTTGTCATCATTAAATACCAAAGATCAACACATTTTTTTTGTCAGAAACAAGAAGCTAAGAAGGCGATACCTTCTGCCCGAGGAAGAGATCAGGCCTAATAACAGTTCAAGATGCTTAAGGACTTGAATAAGAAAAAATTCTCAACACCAGACACCACAAACTCTGTCTACTGTCGATAGTTGATAAAAATTCAAACCAAACAATGAAAAAAGAGGAAAAGTCTGTTCCTTCCACTAAGAATTAAAGCTTCGGACAGCAAAACTTGGCTCAAAAAACAATTTTGACTCAAAAAATATCCGACCTTTAGAACCACAGAAAAAGAAATGGTCAAGATCTTTGTTTGTACTCACCTTCGACTGGCCAGGGAGGTGGAAATCTAGGATCCGGCAGCTTTCCAGAAGACAAAACGGAGAGCACTTCGGAACCCTAAGATTTTTATTCTTTGGGTAAAGTGGAAGAGAGAGAGGGAGAGGAGAGGGAAAATAGAAAGCTCCTGCAATTTTCTCTCTGTTCTTTCTCTTTCTCTCTCTTCCTCCACAAGGTCGCCAACAGGACAGAGGAGAAGAGATCAGGACAATTGGACAAGGTGGGAGGCTTGTCCTCGTCTTAATGAGAAGAAGATCCGCAGCAATTGACCTTACCAATTGACATATCTACATTTATGCCACCCGCAATTTTGAGATTTCTTTTTTCCGTAAACAGGAATTGTGCTTTGTCCTTTTGGGAGTGTCCTCTTAGTCCCGAGTGTTCAAGTGCCAGCTAACAGGAGAATCCAAAGGGCAGAAGGTTTTATTAAAAAATAGAATAAGGATTTGAATTCGAGTCTTCTCATCAAAGCTTGAAGTATTTTTGTCATGGCCAAAATTTTAAAATAAAAATAATAAATAATAGAGATAAGATAAAATATAAAAGAAGTCATATAATATAAGAAGAAATAAAGAAGATAAAACAGAGTTTGAGAGAAATTAAATTAGAAAAAAAAGATTGGATCTAAATAATAAATTATTTTTTTAGAAGTTTTAATTTAACTTTTATTATTAAATTTAATTCTTTATGAAGTTTGATTATGCCTAATTTTAACACTTATAAGTACTCATTTTTTCTAGTTTAAGATCTCTTCATTAACACTATTGGGAAAGGCAAGAGAACGAGGGAGAAACTGACGAAAGGAAAAGTGAGGTAACGAAGAAAAATAAATAACATGAAGGGAAATAATGATAGTAAAGATTTTAAATATATAATAATATCATTTTAATGTAATAAAAAATTAATAAAAATAAGGGTAATTGTGTAAAGTCATGTTAAACTTTTCTTCCCTCCATTACACCTATTTTCGGGGTTGAAAAAAACTTCTTCAAACGAAGAAGAATGGTGATAAAATTTTCCTTTGTTTTCCTTCCTTTTCCTTTATTAAAATTCATATAAACAAGAAGAATATTTTTTATTTTCTTACCTCAGTTTAACCTCCTTTACACTCAATCCAAACATAGAGTAAGAAAAAAGAGGGAAGAGAAATGATGAAAAGATAATGGAGGAAAAAAAGATGAATAATTATTTTTCTTTGATTGACATAATTAAAGGGAAAATGAGTGAATAAAATTTAAATGATAATTTTATTTGAACGATTATTAATTATATTCATTATTGCTTATGCTTATGATTATTTCTATGCTATCTTCTTCCTTTGATCATTGCAACTATATTGCATGCTATAGTTCTTTTTCATGTCATCATACGCATGTATATTTATTACGATGTCTTATTATTTATTATTGTTACATGAATTGATATAGTTTATGATGAATAATAAGTTGATTGTCCAGATAGACATGTTAAATAAGATAGAACAAAATATGTTCTCCATCATGATTGTGAATTGCCTCAGATTGATATTATTGATTGATAGATGAATTAATATTAACTCTCAAGAAGACTTTACAAACCTCTCCCCTATGCATCGAATTTCGTGAATATCAGATATGTGACTTATGCACATAGGATATGGTAGAGTCATTGCGGCCCGATTTGCACAATACCATTAATCATAGATATGTCATTGACATAGTATGATGTATTCTTAACAAGTGAGAACATTACATAATGATAAAATCAAATAAGTTAAGATACGGTAGACATCTAAAGTGAGATCGATAATATAATCGATGGATAATTAAATCTTATTAATTGATTGACAATTGAGACCAACCGATAATGACTAATAGATAATTATTACTTGGGACCAAAATTAATCATGATTAATTGATAATTGGTCATTGATCATTGGCAATCAATAATAAATTATGGATGATGGATAGTTGAGAATCAATAATTGAAATTAACGATTGATAGAAAAATTAATTCTTTGTAATTTATATATTGCTTATGGATGATCATTGATTATAGTGATATATTGATTATTGTTATTACTTTTTTTACTTCATGAGCATATACTAAAGGTCTATATGTGATTCGTATGTTATTTTTGGATGAGCTTATGTATTATGTTTTATATTTATGAGAGTTACATATGGATGAATAGATGATTGATGACAACATATGGTGATCACTACAAGAATATTGTGATTTTGTGACGGATTTATCCGTTGCAAAATTTTTGAAATTTCTCGTAAATATGTCTTTGTGATGGATTTTTCGACAGATAGTGGTTAATTGAAAATTTTGTTATCGCAAAAATATCGACGGTCCTCAAATGCTCATTCGAAAGTTTTGATGGATGCTTGCGACGGATAACTCACCTTGAAAATTTTTGACGAGTGATATCCGTCCAAAGTTTCGAAGGGAAGGTCATCCTTCAAAATTTTCGACGAATTTTTTCGTCAGAAAATACTAATCACGGTACCTGACTAGAAGGAGACAATGGTGGCCCTTCGCAGGTTTCGACGGAAGATTCCGTCGATAGTATCGACGGGAGATCTCCCGTAGAAGATTTCGATGGGTTCGACCCGCTGAAACCTTCGGCGGGTCGGCGACCCATCGAAACCTTCGACGGTTCGGTGACTCGTCGAAACCTTCGGCGGGTCATCGATCCGTCGAAACCTTTGGCGGACCGGCAACTTGTCAAAGCCTTCGACGGTCAATGCCCATCGTAGGCACCGACGGAGTGCGATGGTAACATTCGTCGAAAACTTTTAAAAATAATAAAAAATAGGCCGCCTGATACCGGATCGACTGTCAGCACAGGCGACTGAAATCGAGATAGAGAGAGAGGAAGAGGGGGATGGGGAGGTGGCCGTCCGGCCATGAACTATGGATCGATCGTGTACGCCCCATTCGTCGCCTGCGCGACGAAATGGTCGCCTGTGCACTCCATCAGGCTGCGGATCCAGCTGTCTGTGCGTCGGATCTGTCACCTACACGCCAGATCCGCTGCCAACGCACCGGATCCACCGCCTGCGGAATTACCCTTTGGAATTATTGAAGGAAAATCCCTTCGGAATTATCGAAGGATTTAAAATCCGTCGGTAATTTTGAAGAACACTACCCATCGATAATTGAAATAATATTATTCATTATAAATACTTATATATAAAATCTTATTATTAACATTAATAATATCATATTATATTTATGAATATTTTAAGTAAATGTAAGAGATATGTATTATATTATAAACATTAATAATAAATTATTATTGGAATTACCAAAGGAAAATCCCTTTGGAATTATCGAATGATTTAAAATCCGCCGGTAATTTCGAAGGACACTACCCGTCGGTAATTGAAATATTATTATTCATTATAAATATTTATATATAAAATCTTATTATTAACATTAATAATATCATATTATATTTATGAATATTTTAAGTAAATGTAAGAGATATGTATTATATTATAAACATTAATAATAAATTATTATTTTAATTACCGAAGAAAAATTCCTTCGAAATTATCGAAGGATTTAAAATCCGTTGATAATTTTGAAAAACACTACCCGTCGGTAATTAAAATAATATTATTCATTATAATACTTATATATAAAATATTATTATTAACACTAATAATATCATATTATATTTATGAATATTTTAAGTAAATGTAAGAGATATGTATTATATTATAAATATAATGATTATTTATAATATTAATCACAATATGACTATTTAAAAATATTTTACATATATATTATTATTATTAAAATTAATTACCGACGGCCATGGCCTTCGAAATTATCGACGGATCAATATCCTTTGATAATTTTAAAGGCTAAATCCATCAATAATTTTAATTATAAAATATTAAACGTATATTATTTTAAATATTATACTTATATTATATCACATATATATTATTTTAAATATATTTACTGATGGCTGCCTTCGAAATTATCGATGGATTTGAGTCCGTTGGTAATTCCGAAGAATATTTCCGTCAGTAACGTACTGACGAATATTTTTCGTCTATAGTAGCAAAGGATATTTTGGTCCTCTATATTTTGAAAAAGAATTTCTATCCTTCGCAAGTGTTATGGGAAAATGAGAAGGACCAAAATATCCTGTTCGTAAACAAATTTTCGCTGCAAATTTTCTTGTAGTAGTTGACCCATGACAGTTGGTTACAGATATAGATATAATATAACTAGTGAATCGATGTGGGTCAGTAACTCATTAGTCTCTTTCTTTTTTTTTTTTCTGGTGTTGCCAATTCTCGATATCGAGGAAGCTTTTAAACGTTATAGAGCTCATTTTTTGTATGATAAGTTTATTATTTAGTCCAAAAGCTAAAAAATCACTAACAGGAATATGATATTGCCAGTTTAAAAATATTATTACCATTTTATTTTATTAAATATAGATAAAAATGTCCAATACTCGCGCGAATAATGGTACCATAAAAAATATGTAGCATCTTTCTTATAGTCTCCTTAACCAGCGCTAAAAAAGAAAACAAAATATGGAGACAGCTTATAGTTACTGCATGCATGAGTTCAGACGTAGTGAATGCAATTGTCCCATTTCTGGACTTCCAAAGATTTTTCTATCAAATTTCGATGAATAAATAATAATAAATTTTGTTGTTGCGAGTTCAAATTCAAAAGCATTTGAAATATATATTATTTTTGGACTGTTTTGTTCTGTTTTTCTTATTTTTCAGTATAGGTCAAAGGCTTTCTTGGTATCTCAGGATAAATAATAATAATTAATTGACTTTAAAACTAGTTCATAATTCACTTTCAATCGCCGCTCTCCCATCTGCTTAAGTAATAACATATATCATGTTTGAAACTATATATGAGCTTATCCAACAGAAGGTAAATATATATGTTCTACTTAATTGAGCCAACATATTCAAAGGAATATATAATAAGCTACACTTTATTTGGATCACATAACTAAGCTTCACATGAGTCCAACATACTGATTTGTTTCAGAAAATAAGGTTCTCACGTGGCAAACCAGGAAAAAAAACAAAATTGAGCTGTTCACCAGTAACAAAATGGCACAACTTGATGGAGTTTGAATGCTTTCTTGTTTATATGTATACGCAGATGGATTGTAGCAATCGTTTTTGGAGTTTGAATGACAAGGGGCCATGGAGGTCTGGGGGCACATGCAGTTATTATATATAATAGGAGAATGTAGGGTTTGGTAACAAGCCTTCTTCCAAGTAATATTCCAATGGAGGTTGGTGGTTTGCCCCTATCTTTCAGAAAAGATCAGGAGAGAGAGAGAGGCATCACTTTCTTAAAAAGTTCTGATGCATACTTCTATCGAAGCAATTTGGGCATTCCAGGAATTTGATAGCTTTTAAAATGGGATGGCTTGGGTGGGGGGGGGGGGGGGGGGGGGGGGGGGGGGTGGTTTGGGTTGGGGTGGTGGAGAATATGTTTCATGCTTTCTGATTTGCTTTCTGATTTTGTCATGTTACCTACAAGATGTCGATGTTTCTGATTTCCTACTTTACTTAACTGCATTATAAACTTGTGCCATTTGTTGGAGACAGCATGTTTAAATTGTGCTTGGGACGCTACCATTCGAACAAGCAAAAATAATCACCTATCACAAAGAAGAAAAACAATAGACACTAGTAATCACCTGCAGGTTCATCGATCATGATATCATCCGCATGCTTTGATCAGTCTTCAGACCATGGTTGAATTGATTCAAGCTCTAAGGTTGCTGGTTTCTCTGCAACACAACAGACAATATTGTTATGATTTGCACTAAACGAAAAGCGCTTTTTTCTTCTCTTTTCTTTACAATATTCATTTGTTATGTTATAAGAGAAACCCTGAATAAGATCCAGTTTCTTGGAGCAAATTATTTACATGATCTTAAAAATATTACATGCTAAGTCTTTATACTTTTTGGCTAGGAAGTTTGTTGGTATTTGGACATGCATTCTAGAATTATTTAATATTCGTATCTTCTTAAAACATAAATTAAGCTTACAGTGAAAAAAGGAATTTGCCAGTATATGCTTCCATTAAATTTGCAGTCCGTGATTGATCCCTTTTTGCGTGACAGACAGTATTTGACTATGTACTGTTATATAATGACCCTTTGGAGCTGTCACTGTCGTACATTTTTATAAATTGTATATGTTGTATTAATACATCTCAGACTTTTGTTAAGTATTAGGACTATTAACTAAATGAAAGCACTGTTTGACACCTGAAAAATGAAGTTTAAATTAGGGATAGATATTTGTTTTATCAAGACAATTGTATTATCATTGGAAAAAAAGCGTCCACATAAAAAAGTGAGGGAAAACTTGCTATCGACTTAGAGAAAGTTGAATTAGTTGCTTTCTGGAAGAAACTTTGAGCAAAAGCAAAGCATGTCCCATTCGATGTATCTTTCAGCTGGGCAACAAATAAGACAAGGATACCCATAATATTTCTTAACCGATGTATCTTCAACCGGTAAAATAGCATTAGTTATGATCACAAGGTGATTCCAGCTGTGCTCATAGATCTACTCTAAATGGCCTCTTGTTATTTGTTTTTGTATTTTTACCACAATGTAAAAGTGAATCAGATGATATAGCTTAGCTTAGTACTGTGACAATTAAACAAATATGCATGCACAGATATACAATCATGAGAATAAGGAAACTGCTAATTGTTTAGCGATCAATAATGCTAATGAAATATCAAACCATGGTCTTCTACACTTAGTTTCAGAGTAAATTTGGTCACCCAAGTAAGGCCATCCAATTTTATGAATCTTTTACTCACGGTCATCACGATCGGTTGTTGTCTGTTTACTTCTAGATTACCTACGTGGACGCTCCACTATCCGATGTGCCATCTGCCATGGTGACCGCTGCGCCATACACTAGGCCGAGCGGGTACATTACACGAATGGTCCCCCAACTTTGAATCGATTTTTAACTGGTCCCTCAATTTTAATTTGTAACCAAAACGTTCATCATCTTTTATTTTCTTGCACGATTAGTCCTCTTGATCAGTGATAGTGGATTCCCCGATTGCTTTACATACGTGGTCGACACATGAGCTGTTTCTCTCTCATCTACGTCATTTAAGTCATCCACGTCATTTAATACTCCAAATCAGATAAATTACACGGATCGTCCTCTAACTTTGAGTGATTTTCTAAACAATCCCTCAACTTTAATATTATTGCATGATTCATCCACTTGACTGATAAAAAATAAACTCTTGATTATCTTGCGACGTGGCATAATAAAATATAATAAAAAATTTTAACTAGCCGACATCACATAATAAAAAATATTATAAAGATTTAAGGATGCAGACGAGTTGGCAGAGGGGGTGGCGGCCCCCCTTTCCAAGCTCATCCTTTGGCGAGTTTGCATAGGGGGCGCCGACCCCTCTCTCCAAGCTCGTCCACTGACAAGTTGCGTACAAGGGGCACCAATGCCTCCTCGCGAACTCGTCGGCGACCCTAAATGACTCAAAGTTAAGAGATTATAAAATATAAAAATGAAAGGAGAGCCGATGAACTCGCGATGAGGCATTGACGCTCCTTACGCGAAGCTTGCCAGTGGGCGAGCTTGGAGAGGGGGGCCGACACTCCCCCTCTGCCAGCTCGTCTGCGTCCTTAAATTCTTATAATATTTTTTATTGTGTATGTCAGCTAGTTAAATTTTTTATTATATTTTATTATGTTATGTCGTAAGATAATCGGGAGACTGTTTCTTAATGGTCAAGTGGATGAATCATGCAATAATATTAAAGTTGGAGGACTGTTTAGAAATTGACTCAAAGTTGGGGGGCAATTCGTGTAATTTACCTAATTTGGAGCGCTAAATGACGTGGATGAGAGAGAAATGACTTACGTGTCGGCCACGTATGCAAAACAATCGGGAAATCCAGTATCACGGTCAAGAGGACTAATCGTGCAAGAAAATAAAAAATGAAGGACGTTCTGATTACAAATTGAAGTTGGGAGATCAATTAAAAATCGACTCAAAGTTAGGGGATCATTCATGTAATTTACCCAGGCCGAGCTCGACGGTGACACATGAGGCAGGCAAGTGGGGTGGAGCTTGGCGGCGACACGAAGGTGGGCTCGGTGGCGGCTGCTCGAGGTTGGCGAGGTGGTCGGCGGCGACACAAGGGGGTAATCGGTGGCTGCACGAGGTTGGCGAGAGTCACGGCTGTGCTCGAGATCGACAAGGGTCGCGGCTGTGCTCGAGGTCGGCAGCGGCTACACGAGGTCGATGAGGGGCTTGGCGGCTGCACGAAGATGGCAATGGGTCACCATTGCATGAAGTCGGCGAGGGGGTCGCCGTTGCACAAGGTGGGAGAGGTCGCGGATTCGTGGGTTCGGGGGTCACCGTTGTGGCAGGGGCACGGCTGCGCGAGGTCGACGAGGGGTCACAACTGCTTGAGGTCGGCAGGGTCATCGCTATGCTCGAGGTCGGCGAGGGGGTCATCGCTGCGCGAGGTCATGGGTTCGGGGGCCGCCGTTGCGGCGGGGTTGCGGCTACACAAGTTCGACGGGTTCGCTGGTTCCCCTCGCCGACCTCGCGCAACGGTGACCCCCTCGCCGACCTTGTGCAGTCGTCGAACCCCTCATCGACCTCATGCAGCCGCCGCCAACTCCATCACCGACCTTGTGCAGCGGCAACCCTCTTCGACCTCGTACAACGGCGACCCCCTTGCGCAACGGCGACCCTCGCCGACCTCACGTAGCCCCTCGCCAACCTCGCGCAATGGTGACTCCCTCTTCGACCTCGTGCAGCTGCCGCCCCCCTCATCAACCTCGTGCAACCGTCGCCAACCCCCTTGCCGACCTCGTGCAGCCACCGCCGACCCCATCACCAAGCTCAGCCTGGTGTATCGCGCAGCGATCGATGTGGGACAGCGGAGCATCCACGTAGGCAATCTATCGGTAAACGGGAATATCGGTCATGATGATCGTGAGTTAAAGATTCACAAAGTTGAATATCTTTTCAGCTACAAAATAAAGTTGGACGATCTTACTGGAAACACCTTATAAGTTAAGTGGCCCTGACTAAAATTTACTCCTTAGATTCACTTAGCAACAATATCGGACGAGCTGGTGTTATTGTGTTAATTACTGATAGTATTGGTTTGCCACCGATATCTACCCTTCATTACTGATGGCACGACGCAGATTGTAATGTTTAGTTGGTGATAAGTCTTCATCCACAAACACACCATTTATTCACAAAACTGTGTGAAACGAAGTTGTCACTGGAAGAAGCTATCCCCATTTTGGGAGTAAGTAGTCTCATTTTTATCACAAAAAATAAGAGGGATAGCTTCCAAATGATAAAGTTTCGAGAAGTGAACACGGTCTACGTATAATTCCAAATAATTTCTTTAAAAGTTTAAGTCATTAAGAAAGTTGATCAATATATCAATTTTAACGTAGTATCGGAGTTAGAGATTCTCAGTTCAAACATCATTAAGCTCTTATTAAAAAAAATATGAAAAAAGTATTTCAAATATAAAATTGCTGATGTTGCTCTTCAAAAACTTAAGATTTTAAGGAAATTAATCACCACATCAATTTTAATACTCCGACCCATATTTGAAGCCGAGCTCCTACTTAATCTAATTGGCTAAGGTCTTGTTTGTGGCACACACTTCAATGAACAAACACATTGTGTTTTCACTTTTTTGTATGACAAAATTTTCATGTCTGAACAGAAACAGAAAAATGAGAAGGCATCCATTCAGTCTAGCCAAGTAGAAACCACTAGAGTTGCCGAAGATAATGAAGTCTTTTAGGGGTAGATGACGTCCAAGCCTCCAAGGTAATTGAATTTTTTGATAAATTTTCTGGTCGGAAAGCAAGGCATAAGTTGACATGGACGTAATATATATATATTTTTTTCATGTGGAGTGGAAGCAAAGAATTACTTGGTTCAGCTGACGAAGGTGAAAAATTCAAGGCATGATTTGCGCCTCCTGCATATCTTCTTGTGCTAGACGGAGGTTGTTTGGCGATAAATGGTGATGGTCGTGAACTTGAGTCATATTTGGTAATTGATCTCTTCTTTTTTTTTCCCTTGCAAACTTGATCCAGTTTTATTGGTCTTGTGCTTGTACTTTGACTCTGCAGTTAGCCACATGTGATGATGATTGATGAAGCTACTTATTATTTGGGAACAAATGCTGGAAAAGAAGACATTGCAGAATGTAGAAGCAGCTCAAATGAGAACCTCATATCTTTACATTCTCCCAGTGCCCAATCTATTGGAAGTGGTCGGATCAAGTTTGGGCAAGAATCTTAATACCGAGAAAACTTTCGACACCAGTTGCGTTGATTGCTTATTACTCTGATCACGAAGCATGTGATATGGATGGGCCAAAGGTGCCATCTTCAAGAGAAGTTGAGCAGCTCCGAGTCACCTCCACCTTTCAGGTTTCTCTGCTTGCTATGCTGATCCACTTCCTATTTGCTTCTCAGGACCCAAATGGCTTCGAAAGCAGAGTAGAAGCGACTGGTTCAAGATCCTGCAGTTTCCGATTCTGTCCAAGTATCGAATTACCAGATTGATGTTGGACGATCATTCTGATGGTACATTTGTATTTCTAAGTCAATGTTAAAACTAGGAAAGCAAATGCACAGTATTGGATGTGTGTTCCGCTGACTAATTAATATTGCTTAATCACGAGAGGATGGTATGCAATAATATTGTCAAAGATATGCGTGTCCTCGATTATTTTTCCTATAATTGAAGACTTGAAGTAACTGCAGAGTTAAAATGTTTTTTAGGTTAATTTCATTTTTCTCCTATTTTCACTTCACTTGCTTTCAGTTAAGCCCAAATACATTTACTGTTTTATGTTTTTACAATAAAAAGTCAAACAGGGTACTGAAGAAAAGATAAAGTGGAGGTGGGTCTCATTTGATTTTAGATTTTTTATATAATTAAATTAGAGAATGGCATAAAGGTAAATGCATACTTTTGGAAGTTAAATTTAACGATAAGTGGATAATATTCTCTTAGAAATTAAAGCAGAAATTAGTCATAATTTAGAGAAGAAAATAAATTCTCTTAAGAAATGAGGTCAGTGCCTAGCACAATATTCAATTATTCTCTAAAACTTCACATGTACAGCTCAAACATGGTTACAAGGTTTAGGCATCCGCTTGGCTTGAGTTAACCTCCTTTTTTTAACCTCTAACTACAACGAAACAATATATACTAACGATAATTAACAATTTCTCGGGACTTTAATCCCAGTTTCCTAGGAATAATGATTTTTTCCCCGATTATTAGTGGGTACAAAAAAGTTAATGCAAAAAATAAGCAAAATAGTTCCAGCTTAAAAAAATGTGTCTAGTTTACTTGTCTACAAAGATTTCAATTTCTTATATTCATGAACTATTTCTAAGCCTAACTCACGACTTGGTTATGGTTTATGTTTCTAATTAATGAATAATATCCCCTGTATACTTTCTTGGCATGATTTCGAACACGAAGGATGAATATTAATCCTTATAATACGCATTACAAATTACAAGTTAAGCTTTCTCTTACATACCAATTATGATGATTAAATTAAAATTTCTAAATTTGCGAGACGTCACGGCCACGTTTTTTTCCCCTGTGCCAGCCTCCAATTTGAAAGAACCTGTATAATTTTAATATGTGTGACCTGTCAGGTATTAGTTTAATCTATTTTGACTTCCCATCTTATCTCTTTTTTTTTTCGCTATAAGTTAATATCCTCTGACTTTCCTGTTATGCTATGCATATTGTTTCTTCATCATTTCCTGGAATGAGCAAGGAAGAAATGGCTGCAATCCCTCTTTTTCCCCCTAGAAGATGGGTAGATTCGATCTGCAGCACAGGTCAGTCCCAACCGAACTACTCAATTATGTTCTGATGTATCATGATACATTTCTTAGTTGGAGTTTGCAGTCAGATTTTTTTTATATTAAGATGGTCTAAATTAATGTTGGACTATAGGCTGAAGTGTGCTTGTGTTTCTGTTTGTTTTCAGAATAGTTTTGCCACCACTAACAAGGCAGAGATCCTTCGGCAGCATCCCGCGGGAGCACGCAGCTTTGTACTACTCTCAACGTGCCACCAAAGGTGGACTTCTCATCACCGAGGCCACAGGCGTTTCAGAAACTGCACAAGCGTGAGAATTGCAACTTCTCTTGATTTTTCATCTTTTGTGGAAACCGATGCTGCATCTGAAAGAAATATTTCTATGGGCTCAAGGTACCCTCACATGCCTGGAATTTGGACAACGGAGCAGATTGAAGTGGAGGTCGATTGTGAATGCAGTTCATGAAAAGGGTGGGATCATTTTCTGCCAGATTTTTCATGCCGGAAGGGTTTGGAATTCTGGTATGCTCCTCTCGTCGTATGATACCTATGAGCTGTGATAAAAACAGACATCAAAATAATGTCTGAAACATTCCAATATATGATACATGTGAAAGGATGTTATGTTAATTGTTAACGGGAAATGTGGCTTTGTTTGCTGACAAATTTGATTCTGGATAGAGTATATTTTGAACCAATTCAGCTCTAATGACCACTTCCCACCTCCTGTGAACTTACTGACTTTGTGCATGGCAAATTGACAGAGATGCATTTGCATCATTGAGTTAACCCAGAATCTGCCAATGATGTAATCTATCAGTGTAGATAATTAACAGCGAGTTACAAATGGGAAGATCAATTTTCCTTTGTGCAGAATTACAGCCTAATGGACAAGCCCCCATCTCATCCACCAATAGAGCAGCAGCTCCCCAAGTGCGTGGCAATGGCATTGATGTAGTCCATTTCTCGACTCCACGAAGGTTGGAGACAGAAGAGATTCCTCTGATCATCAATGATTTCAGAGTTGCTGCTAGAAATGCCATTCAAGCTGGTAAACAATTGCCTGATTTCTTTCTTTGCAATCAATTCTTAATTTAATAAAGATTGCTTGAAGCTTCGCACCAAACACGATTTGTCCAAACGCACAAGAAGTTAGACACATGAATGGTTCATTTTTATGTGGTACATGACAAGCATTGATCTATTTCTCATTATATTCACCAGGTTTTGATGGGGTTGAAATTCATGGAGCTCATGGATACCTGATCGACCAATTCATGAAGGACCAAGTCAATGATCGCGTCGATAAGTACGGCAGGAGCTTGGAGAACAGATGCAGATTCGCTCTCGAAGTAGTTGGAGCAGTCGCTGACGAAGTTGGAGCTGACAGGGTAGGGGTTAAGCTCTCTCCTTATGCCAATGACAAACAATCAGGAGATTCGGATCCGCTAGCCCTCGGCCTCTACATGGCGAATGCCCTGAACAAGTATGGCATTCTCTACTGTCACATGGTGGAACCAAGGATGATTCAGCTGAGCAAAAGAGTGGAGGTTCCTCACAACCTCCTCCCCATGAGGAAAGCTTTCAAGGGAACATTCCTGGTTGCCGGGGGCTATGACAGGGAAGAAGGGAATGGAGCTCTCTCCAATGGCTATGCTGATCTGGTGGCATATGGTAGAAAGTTCTTGGCCAATCCTGACCTGCCTCGAAGATTCGAGCTGAATGCTCCATTGAACAATCACAATAGAGATACCTTCTACATCCCTGACCCTGTTGTTGGATACACAGACTACCCCTTCCTTGACGCTGATAATGCTTAGAGGGCATGATCAAGAAATTATGCTGATCTGGTGATTTGCATGCATTAGTTTAATTAGCCCTGGACAGTTTTCTTATGAGTTTGAAATGTTCTGTTCTGCCTTCAAGTGTATGGAATTTGGAGATAAGGCAAGTGCAATGTTTGTTGATAAACAATCAGTCCAACTTCGTTTCTCTTTTCAATGCAATGGCACTTCTTCCAGAAAATGGCATAATGCAATAAATGCTGTTGATGATCTTATATCTTTGTGAAGGGTATAAGTTTAATATGTTTTTCTGGATATAATTATGAATGCACCGTAGCAAGCAAGTTACAAGTGCATGAATCCGTTGGATCGCAGCAACCAAAAGCTCGTTCCTAATTACTTCTGAGCATAAGTTACAGGTAACAACTATATAAATAATTTATTTGGGTTGACAAATTCTTTTCCGATCAATAAACCATTTGTACTAAAAAGGTGTATGTGGATCATTACATCCATCACACTCGAGTCAAGAATGAGAAGATTGGGGCTTCTTACAAAAAAAAAAACACTAACCAAAGTTGATGTATCCCTCTCCATGAGATGAATGCATCTAGGATTCCTTCCGAAGTCATATTCCAAAGCATCTACTTTCAGATGCCTCTCTCTCTCTCTCTCTCTAAATAGCAAACAAAAAATTATAGCATCCTACTAAAAATAAAAATAAAATATAACAAATGATAGCAACTTTTTATATGATTGAGAGTGGCAGCCAATAAAAAAGAACAAAAAAAAAAAAGAAGAGAAAAGCTGCTTAATAATTAATTTACCTGCTCTCTGTTCATATTCCTCCTTCCTTCCTTCCCTATTTCCAAAGTGCTGATCTTTGCAACCAACCATGAATACCAAGCATGCGAAGCTCCTGTCCCTTCTTCCTCTGCTGCTGACTGCACTCGCCGTACTCCTCCTCTTTGCCTGCACCACCATAACTCTTCCTGGCGCCCTTTGGAAGGATCTCCTCCCCCTCCTCCCAAAGAATGCTGCTTCGTGGCCGATCCTCAAGTCCCTCCGGAAGCCCGAAGACCTCCTCCCTTCCTTCGTGGGAATTGCGTTGCCGTCTTCATCCTCGTCGGATTCACCGCTGGAGTGGAAGGGAGCTTGCTTCTATCAGAACAAGGCATGGGTGGAGCTGCACAACAGGAGCCGCACGCCATTCGGCGGAGGAACTCTCCACATCAAGGTAACCAAGCGCTAAAGCTATTTGACAAATTAACAAAGAGAAGCTTGAGCTAATTCATTTCTTCCTTCCACAATTATGTTTGTTATTTTGTTCGTACGAATATTCGGTACTAATTTTTAATTAGTTCAGATACTAACAAAAAAAACTTTACGATGAGATTTAAATTGTTACAATGTTTATGAAGGAAAAAGAAAACATGAATGCGTAATCCAAAAAATTTTTGGAACGAATATCAAAATACAATGATAATCCAATTCGTTTGATCAGACTAATATCAATAGATTATTTTATACAAATTGTTTAATAGTAATTAAATAATTATAACCCATAGCATCCTTAATCTTATTTATTTTAATTATTATTGTCACTCGATCCGATTCTTCGTTTTTTTTTTTGAGTCGGGTGCCCGACCAATATCACACGAGATTAAATGTAGATCTATTTCCTATTTTATAATAGGAAATTATCTATTTTTTTATAATAAAAATAGAATTATTTTGTGTGCGATATGCGTTGCCAATTTCTTAGTCGCATGCATGGACCAACCAAAACCTTAATTAGCCAAACAAGTCGTTCCGTAACGCAATTGAACAACGTTGTTCTCTTTCGTGCCTTTATTGGTACCACGAATGCATATATGCAATGTAAAATCAGGAAAACAAAATATTAGAAAAATTAACAACGTTTCCAATGTTATAGGAGGTGAACATAAATATCTTTACCGAAAAACTATTTTTTTATCCAATAAACAGAAAATGAAAAGAAAAAATTACATGGTTATCTAAAAAACCAAATAGCACAATTGTTTTTATTTGAAAAAAAAATGTCTATTCTAATTAGCTACTGTCAATAATTTCTCTTCTGTTACTATATATATTTTCTTCGTTAATATATAACTCTGTAGTATAATAATAATGTATAAAATAAGTTGCGAATACAAAATTCATTCGGGTGCAAAGCAATTTTTTTTCTTCTCCACACCTTATTTATTGATGAAAGTAAATTTTTATAATTGAATATTAAATTTACATTTATGATTCATGAATGATGCAATTCCTTATAGGAAAAGTTATATATATATATATATAATTCATGAATGATACAAATCGCAATTATATATTTAAAATTTGATGACTATAATTAGTTTTTAATATAGTGTGAAAGTTGATACTTACAATTTATCTTTCTATGTACACATATATACAGTTAATAGAGTTCAAAGTGACAACGTGCTTACTCTTTAGTGATTTTCATGACAATTAAAGATATGTTTTGTTTGTTTCGATATTAAAAGGGTGTTTAGAGTTGAAGCTTGGAAGTTGTTGCAAGAATATACTTTTAGTCCACGCAACTTTCTGAGGATACTTGCACGCCCAAATGCAAACGTTCATTTCATCGAAAATATAAGTTTGTAGACCATTATAATAATATTTATAAATTACCAGTGACAAAGAAATACAATAATTAAACGTTGCACAATACTCTTTTTTTTTTCATTCATCCCACATAAGTGATCCGACGGACAAAGAGCTTCACTTCAACAATTTTAAATACAAATTAATCAGTTGTCTAAGTTAACGACTAATAATAGCATAAAATCTATGATTTTCAAACTATTAGAAACCAATAATTTAATAATTAACTGGACAACGGGATAATTTACCATTGAAAAATTCTGAAATTTTGGTAAAGCATGCATGCATGCATCCCTCATCCTTTCATGCCAAGTTCACAGTTGAGTTCGGGCTGTGATCAAACACCCACCCAACCATCATGTCATGCAATATATTATCAAGATTTACATGATAATATATATATATATATATATTTCCTTAACCATTTTAAAAATTTTATTCTGTGTACATGCAAAACCCCTCGATCGTAGTCCGATTCGGGGGCGAACCATGAAAAGAGAAACACCATTCTACTGCTCCAACTACTTCAGATCCAATAAATGCACTGAGATCCCACTAGACGTGTCATAAGTAACTGAAGCAGACATCTTACATTACAAAATATAATGTTGCTTCTCATAAAGTTAATTTTACAAAAGGAACAAATAGTGGTGTAAACTAAGTACACGTATAGCTTTTTTTTATCTGATAAATAGCAAATTTTACGTTTTTTCCTGCTTAAAATTGTTTGATCATATTTCTAAGTAACATATAAATCATTATTTCTTTACAAGTTATAATTCCGTTACCTTGGGGTCCTTTTCACCACCACTTAATAATATTATGTGCCATTTTTTGTTTATTTTAACTATTTATTTTTGCCAAACTTGTTTATATACGGACACTTACTGGTCATGTTCGACTCCGTTACTTAGTCGTCCTCTTCGCCACCATCAAAGATGAAGCCTTCGGCTCTCAAACTCTTCTCTCTCCCTCTCGTCCTTCTTCTCCTCTTCTCCTCACTGCTGTTCTTTTCGCCTTCTTCTCTCCCTCGCCGTTGGCCTGCCCGTAACGCTGTTGATGCCCTACTCTCACCTTCCTCCTGGACTTTGCCTTTCCACCCGGCCGACCTACTGCCCCTTCTGCCGGCGCGCACTGCGTGGCCCGTCCTCCGATCACTCCGCAACGCCGTCGACCTGCTTCCGACCTTCGTCGGAACCGCAACCCCCTCCGGTGATTCCGTGGATTGGAAAGGCGCCTGCTTCTACGAGAACGCCGCCTGGATGGAATTCCACAACAAGTCTGGGTCGGCATTTGGGGGTGGTACCCTCCATATCAAGGTCCTGAAAATGAAAAAGAAAGATCTTTTTAAAAGCATCATTTTTTTCTGGTTCAGACTGGGAGGTGTGGAAGTGTTTAGCGCTTGCGTAGTTTGTCTGTCGATTCTATTTGATATTTATTAGGGATAGATTTTACTGGTTTGGGCTGTTTATCTTATGTCGTGACGGGATTAATGGACAAAGAACAAAGATCATTGAGGAAACCAACTTTGTGAGAGATGTCTTTTGGTCTAAAACAGGGTTTTCATTTTTTGGATTCAAGGTAAATTTTGAGTATCTTGTAAATTACGATGCATGTTAAAATAGAAGAGCAGGAACTGATTGCTAATGACTCCAGTATTTATGTGGAGAGACATATTCTTATTGGACTGTTGTTTAAGGCTTGACAACATTGTTTTGGTTCTATTGATGCCTATTCTAGTCCGAACTGCCCATATTGCAGTTCATGACTGCCTAAATATTGAATTTGAGTAATACATAAATTTGTTCTATGTAGGTTTTTCTTTTCATGAACGTAAAGTGGGGGTAGCCGAAATGAGGATGTTGAGATGGATGTGTGGTCATACAAGATTAGATAAGATTAGGAATGACCATATACGTGAACGAGTCGGAGTGGCTCCTATTAGTGAGAAAATGGTAGAGAATCGTTTGAGATGGTTTGGTCATGTTCAGAGAAGACCATTAGATGCGCCAATAAGAAGAGTAGATCAAATAATCTGGAGTCCGATTAAAAGAGGGAGAGGGAGGCCAAGGCGGACACTTGGAGAACTAATAGAGCAAGATCTATTGGTGAATAATATACCGAAAGGTTTGGTTACTAATAGAGCGGAATGGCGTCGTATGATCCATGTAGCCGACCCCACCTAGTGGGATAAGGCTTTGTTGTTGTTGTTGTTGTTGTTGTTGTTGTAGGTTTTTCTTTTCACTATCATCTCTATATTATTGATTGCAGATATTTTGGATGATAGTTAGTGTTCTTTTCTAAGGCTGGGTAATATCATTCAGCTTTATGATGCAAACATAATTGTTAATTTGACCTAAAATGAAAAATCATTGCCTCCCAGAGGATTTGAGACTCTGGTAGAAAATGTCTTACAATCCTCATAGAACAAGCATGTGCCGGACCAAGATTCTTCAGGGACATTGATTTTTGGTGGTTCAGGGGGATAAATTATTGCGTCGATACATTTTAATTTTCATTTCTTCTTTTTCTGGTGCAAATGAAGTTTCATTTTTCTTTTAATTTTGCTTTACTTTGCACCACTTGAATTCTTGGTTGAGTCTAGGAATGGCACCAGAGGCAGGGAGTACATTCCCTGGCCCCATCTTGGCACATAGCCTGCTCCGACTTGATCCCCAGGGTAGGGACAAGGTGTTCCCAAACCCTGGACCCTGCAGACCCCGGAACCCTGTGGGCTGTGGGTCTCAATCCCCGAAAACAAAGTAATTAATATTTTTTTATTAGTTACATGAGGACATTTAGTTATATGAAACTTCTATTTGTTTTCTTTGTTAATAATGAGATGTGTTAATGAATATTTAACTACTTTTTTTATAATATTTAATTACCTAACATGGAATATCCGAAGTATGGAGATTTTTGCCATCCCTAGTTGAGTCTCAGGGTAGCATTCTTTTGGTGCTTTTTCTCGATTAGTGTACATTTCAGATTTTTGGGTGAATTACGATGTCAAGCTGAGATAACTTACAAAGCAAGAGTGTACTAATCCTTTCTGAATATTCTGTTTTATTTGTTATATTCAGGTTAACAAAGCTCATAGTTGGACATGCATGGATCTTTATATCTTTGCCACTCCTTACCGGGTAACCTGGGATTACTACTTCTTATCAAGGGAACATACTCTTGAATTTAAAGAATGGGAGGGAGAAGCTGAATATGAATATGTAAGTTTCTGTTTCCTGTACAATAATAATAGATGCAGAATTTTCTGATTCTTGTGGTATGTTTGTTTAAACATTTTTTTTTGTGAATGGAGACAGGTGAAACACAAAGGAGTATCAATTTTCCTAATGGAGTCTGGAATGATTGGTACTCTTCGTGCTCTCTGGGATGTTTTCCCTTTATTTGTAAATAATGGATGGGGTGAAAACTCAAATCTTGCTTTTCTGAAAAAGCATATGGGTGCCACATTTGAGGAGCGTCCACAACCATGGATATCAAGTATCAATATTGATGATATTCATTCAGGAGACTTTTTGGCTATATCAAAAATCCGTGGTCGATGGGGTGGTTTTGAGACTTTGGAAAAGTGGGTCACTGGATCTTATGCTGGTCATAGTGCAGTTTTCCTGAAGGATTCAGAAGGTAAACTTTGGGTTGGAGAATCTGGCTATGAGAATGAGAAGGTTAGATCCATTACTAAACAAAATGTATCACACTTCATTTTTTGAAACGTGTCACTCTTCATTTTATCTATGCAAAATCGAATTTCCTCTAAAGTCATCAGCCATTAAATCAAGGCCCTTTAGTGTTACAAATAATCTTGTTGATGAATGATTTTTGTAAATAAAATTATCTCAAATATTAGTTATTCTATTAACAAATTGGCGATAGCTTTCTCAAAAAAAAAAAAAACATGATGGTAGTGTTCAAATACATCTTAGCATTCTTTAGCAGGAAGTTTTAAGTTTTTGCATCACTTTGGCTTTAGTGTTCGCTTCCTATATTAAATTCTATTAATTGCTCCTCCTAGTTGTAGTTCTCTTTTTCTGTCTGACCTTCTACAAAGGAAGCTATGGCTTAATGTAGGACATAGAGGAAATATCCCCCTCGAAAAGAAAAGCCTAGTAGATTGCAGAACACACCATTTATTATGTTCTCACCAAAGTTCTTATTAGCTAGGATGCTATTATCCTACATTGACTTCACTAATTTATTATTTTTTTTAAATTTTCTTTAGATTTCGATGTTTCAGTTTCTTTTTCTTCTACTAGAGTTGCTGTGAGGCACCTGTTACTCATCAAAGTAAATTATTTCTTATCCTAGGGAGAAGATATAATTGCCATTGTGCCGTGGGAGGAGTGGTGGGAATTTGAGCTGACAAAAGATGACGCGAATCCTCATATTGCAGTCCTTCCTCTGCATCCAGATATTCGAGCCAAGTTCAACAACACTGCGGCCTGGGAGTACGCCACAAGCATGATGGGGAAACCTTATGGTTATCATAACATGATTTTCAGTTGGATAGATACTATAAGAGGGAACTACCCTGAGCCATTGGATGCACATATGGTAATGATATTTGACTTCTTTTTCTTATCTCAGTTCTTTAGGCATATGTCTGTTTCTTGTATTCTTTTATTGATTCAGAAGTCTCAGGACACTGAACAATCATCATATATGTTCTGCCATTTATGGATTGCATTGGCTTGACTAGTCAATTGTCCATCTTAAAGGGGGAGCCTGTAAAAATTGTTGGACTATGATTAATGTTTAACTTCCTGTTTCCAGTTCTTCTTACAGATTTGACATGCGTCAGTTCATGATGATTTTATCCTCCATTTATAACGTTCTTTGACTCAGGATACTGAAGAATCATCATTATGTTCTGCCATTTATGGATTGCTATTTATTTGACTAGTCAATTGTCCATCTTAAGGGGCAACCAGTAAAGATTGGACTATAATTTGGGGTCGTTTGGTTGCGGAACCGGGCGGGAACCGCGGCCTTGTTCCGCCCGGTTCCGCCAAACACCGCCCCGGAATCCGATTCCGGGGCGGAAACAATGCTGGTGGAATCGGGGACACATGACCCCGATTCCACCACTCCAGAGGTGGAATCGGAGGCTGCCCCAACTTTTTTTTTTTGTTTTTGACTTTGACGTGATGTTTTCTTTTTTTTTTTCAAAGTTTATTTTCTTTTTTCTTTTTCTTTTCTCTCACACAATATCTTCACTAAAATAAATTATTTAATGAATATAAAATAATTTTAATAAGTGACTAATATAATATTATTTATTACCTATTTTTTCATTAAATATAATTAATTTAAAAAATGATTTTTTATATTTAAATAATATAATTTTTCTCATAAAAATTTTTTATTTTACAATTTTATTTTAATTAATAATAAAATTATACTTCATAATTATAATAATCATTTTTAATTCAAAACTCATTCAAAATTCATTCATCACATCTACTTTTTCCTATCACGTCAACTACCTTATTCCTCATCATCAAATTTCACTCCAACCAAACACATCCGAACTAATCTGTCAATTTAACTATGCACTGGGAACTTAAGAGGAATCTCAATTCCGTTTCCAAGCGACCCCTTTATGTTTAAGTTCCTGCTTCCAGTTCATCTTACACATTTGACATGCCTCAGTTCTTGATGATTTTATCCTTTATTGTAACATCTTTTCACCTTGATGCCATCTGTGCTAGTCCAATTATTGAAAATGCAATAATATCTCCATGTATGTTCACTTAAAGTGCAACTTTTGGGCTGTTAAATTAGCTGATATCAGTTGCTAGTTCTGACATCAGTGTTAACTTTTCTTTGTGTCTATATAGGTTGCTTGTTTTATGACCGTGTGGACTAAACTGCAGCCAGACTACGCTGCTAACTTGTGGAATGAAGCACTTAATAAACGACTAGGAACTGAGGTTTGTCATTATTGACACGAGAAAATTTTCGGTATCTCCATTTCAAAAAAAAAAAAAAATAGTATCTAGTTCTTGTTGCCACATTTTTGTGAAATTCAACTCCTCTGTTGTTTAAAAGAGCTCCTCATTTTTTGTCCTCAGGCAGTCTTCAAATGTAAAATGCAATACAACAACAACAACAACAAAGCCTTATCCCACTAGGTGGGGTCGGCTACATGGATCATACGACGCCATTCCGCTCTATTAGTAACCAAACCTTTCGGTATATTATTCACCAATAGATCTTGCTCTATTAGTTCGTCAAGTATCCGCCTTGGCCTCCCTCTCCCTCTTTTAATCGGACTCCAAATTGTTTGATCTACTCTTCTTACTGGCGCATCTAATGGTCTTCTCTGAACATGACCAAACCATCTCAAACGATTCTCTACCATTTTCTCACTAATAGGTGCCACTCCGACTCGTTCACGTATATGGTCATTCCTAATCTTATCTAATCTTGTATGACCACACATCCATCTCAACATCCTCATTTCGGCTACCCCCACTTTACGTTCATGTTGTCCCTTCATAGCCCAACATTCACTACCATATAACACTGCTGGCCTTATAGCAGTACGATAGAATTTTTCTTTAACTTTATTGGGTACTTTTCTATCACAAAGAACTCCAGTGGCTTTTCTCCACTTACACCAACCAGCTTGAATTCTATGATTAACATCGTCATCAATCTCACCATCTTGTCTTACAATTGATCCTAAATATTTAAACTTTGTCACTTGAGGAATTATATCCTCCCCTAGCCTAACTTTCAAATCGTCTCTAAGTTGTTTATTTGTGAAATTGCAATGCATATATTCTGTTTTATTCCTACTTAAACGAAAACCCTTTGACTCCAACGTATTTCTCCATATTTTCAATTTTGTATTAATCTCTTCTCTTGAATCCGCTAAAAGTACTATATCATCCGCAAATAGCATGCACTTAGGTACCTCCTCTGTGATACTCTCGGTTATAGCATCGATAACTAAGTTAAATAGATACGGGCTTAAAGCTGATCCTTGACGTAGGTCAATTCCTATAGGAAATTCATTTGTCTCACCTCTGGGTGTCCTAACCCTAGTCAATGCCCCATCGTACATATTTTGTATTACATTAATGTAGGCAACACTCACCCTCTTCTTTTGCAAGGCTTTCCAAAGTACATCCCTTGGTACCCGATCATACGCCTTCTCTAAGTCAATGAAAGCCATATGTAAGTCTCTTCTCCTACTTCGATACTTCTCCATCATCCCCCTTAGTAAATAAATCGCCTCTGTAGTGGACAAATGTAAAATGCAATATACAAGATAAATTGTACCATTTTCTTTTTTCCTTCCCTACCTGTATGATCTCTAGTGTCAAATTTATGCACCAAATTGTTAGCGGAATGTAAAGCATAAAAGCATAGATAATTGACACGGACTCGAAGCTGTTTATCTTTAATTGTGTGAGACTGTATAACAATATTTGGACAAGTGGATATGTGATTCTTATGGTATTTTGTTATGGTACAGAAAATTTAGAAAGCAATTTGAGAGGAAATTATATAGCACTATGTAGTCTGTAGACTTAATGACTTAACTGGTTATTTTATTAAAAGGTAGATTAAGGATAGTTGTATTTTTTAGGTTTTGTATATATGTTCATGTTACCATATGTTGGGAAATGTAATTTAAAATTTGTAAGAGTTTGAATAGTAAGAATTCTTGAATTTCATTTCTTTGGAGATAGATGAACTTTTTTATGCACTTGATCTTTGCAGCTTGGTAAAAGAAATATTGTGAACTCATTACTAAGCCTAACTCCTATATAGAATATCCGATGGATTATATACCTGTATTCTGCTAAATAAAGGATTAGCTCTGATAAATAAAGGATTAGCTCTGCAATTTCCAATCCTTCTGCCTTCTTCTTTTCTTAACAGTTTTTGCACACATATATCCTGGACAAAATGATTGATGTATGCAGTTCGACTTTTGTAGCATAATAAATTTCTAATGCTTTCTGATTTTTCAATCCCACCAAATTTGCTTTTCTGCTCTTCAATATATTACAATCCTTTTTTTTATTTAAGAAATGATGATTTACCTTTTGCATTTTAGGCTATTAATGAAGGTTTCTAAATCTGACTGGCCACAGGGTCTTGATCTGTCAAACATTATAGTGGAAGCAGAGAAGCGAGGAACATCTTTTGACAGGTTGTTGACAATACCGGAACAAGATGATTGGATCTATACTGATGGTATATCGGCATCATGCATTGCCTTTGTTCTTGAATTGTACAAGGCAGCAGGGCTTTTTGATCCATTCGCCAGCTCTATACAAGTTACTGAATTCACTGTAAGTTTGTGATCGCCATTGAGGAATTTCCTATTCACCATTTAAACCCACATGTTTTCTTTGTTTATTTATGGGCTTTGCTCTTGTTCATCTTCCAATGAATCAATCAGAGTTATTTCCTGGTAGTTAGCTTGCCTTCACAATGACATTGTCCTTAAGTTAAATTACCGGTTGGCTTGCTCCTAACCATGTGTCCCTAATTAGATGAAGTTTTTGAGGTGCCAGTCTTTGATTTTTTTTTTTTCTGGTGAACGCCTTCCATTCTTTAAAGTATGGAGAAATCTGACTGCACCATGTTCTCTACGATGTGCAGATAAAGGACGCCTATATCCTCAATTTCTTTGAAAATGAGACAAGTCGTCTGCCAAGTTGGTGCAACAAAGATGATAATGTGAAACTTCCTTTCTGCCAAATTAAGGGCAAATATCGGATGGAATTGCCAGGTTATAACACCATGCAGCTATACCCTCACATGAACGAGAGGTGCCCATCCCTACCTCCAAATTACAAAAGGTCTGAGAATTGCTGAAATTCCCCAAAAATTAAACCAAAAAAAAACATGCAACGATTTATCAGTATCTTGCAAAAGCACGTCAGTAATAAATTTATGTGTATATATATATCATATATATATCAAATTCATGCAATGATTTCACTTTTGTGTTGTTCTTTTTTTTCTGGGATTTCATCCCAGTTTGCATATTAGCTCTACAAATGAATTGCTAGCTATCCTTCTCTTGTTCAGTTGAAGTAGCTAGTAGTCATTTTGCTATTGGCAGCCATTTTAAGATCTCTGCTGATGTCCATCATTGTATACTTTCACCATGTACCCTAAAAAAAAAGTACTTTTACCATTGGTATTGTGTTACGTTGACACTCGTGTGCGCTTTTCCTGGTACTTAGAATGCACTTATTAACAAGTGGCAGAAGTTAATAATGAGTAGAATTGATACTAATTGATGGTGAATAAATACAAGTAATTGCACCCCTTTTTTTTCCTAAAAGATGAGATCAATTGATTGACCTATTTGTATTTGTTAAAAATGACCATTTAACTTTTAATAAATTTAAAATTAATGTTGCTTTCTTATGTATATTTGTAATAATAATATTAATATTAGCAGTAGTAATATTATTAGGATAATTTGCAATTATGAGCCTCTAATTTTGTTCTTGTACCTTTCTTGTACTCGTTTCTTTTTTCGCGATTACCTCCATCATTTTGCGAGGTTATTCTTTTACTGGTTACAACATTTTTTTTCCAACTCATTGACTATATATTCATTCAAATTATTTCTCCTCCAATTAATTTTTAATAAGTGAATAGCAATTAATTATAATAAAATTATGAATACTCTATAATTTTGACAATTATAAATTTTTTCGATGTGAATTATATTCAATCAATGATGCTTCAACGTGATCTTTATAAGTATAATAATATAAACTATCTAGATGAATGTATAGTGAATAATCCAAAGAAAATTTATTTGTATCGATAAAGGATAAAATGTGTAAAATAATTAAAATTCAAGAATCAATTATTTAAAAAAGAGTTGAAACTCATCATCATCATCATCATCATCATCATCATCATCATCATCATCATCATCATCATCATCTCATATAACTAATACTAAAACATCACGAGATAATACCAATAATTGAGTTCTCTAAATGAAAAGAGCTCTTGCTTGTCAATATGAATGAAGTATGGAAGACTCAATTAAGTCATTCTAACGTGGATAAATATTTTCTAATGATCATTAATACTTCGGTTCTTGGTTTTAGTTTATATATTTGCTCAAATATTTATAGGTGTTTTCAGAAACAATTTCAGGATTGGGTCGCCCCACTCTAGTCCCAGCCGAATTTTGGCCGGATCTCAAGATTTCAAACTTGGTCTAGAACTATTTCCGATTAGGATCATTGATTGTTCTGATTTCATTTAATTTTATACAAAAACATTTCAAATAAACTATAAATATATAAATATTAGTTATCTTCAATTTCAAGTATTTTTATTACTTATTATCAATAGGATTGTTGTATACATCATATATATAAAGAAAAAGTTATAATGTAATGTATAAAAAATGCATATTTAATACATTATATATTATAATATAAATAATTGGGTTGGGAGTGAATGTAAATTTTTTGAACTGATACCCATTCGATAAGTTAGATTTTTCTACAATTAGATCGAGTTGTGACCCAAATATATAACAGATAAAAAATATTCCCAAAAATAGGATTGTGTCAGATGTCAAGTTATTTCTAATAATATATATGTCCAAAACTAATGTTAATCTTGGATCATGCAATGATATTTGTCTTTTGTTTCTATACTCATTGATGTTCAAGATATTATAATATTTGTGTTCTTTGGCCTGCATGAATTTGAAATTATCTTAATAAATGAAAGGACTAACTACCTCTAGGTCCATATGATCATCTCTATATTTGTGTTCAAGACTTTTTATTGGCCTCTAGTCAAACCTTGAACTATTATATTTTTTTTTCTTGAGGCCTCAACATTCTCGTTACGAGTGACCCATGTTCTTACATGATTCAAGTTCCCACTTGAGATTAGTTTTGATAGCACTATGTAATACATTTAATCCATTAAGATATTATTTTCTTTGGGACTTTGGTTCACTTATATCTAAAATATGTTTTGTTAGACAAAGAGGTAACTCATTGTCATTTTTGTATTGTCCATGTGAAACTATTATGATACACTTGATATGCATTACATAGCCTAAACTTATAAGTCACTCAAATAACTTATAAATAATTTTTAAGTTTTCTTCTTGTTTGGTAATTAAAAAAGATGGTTGATAAGCATTTATTTTACCTGCTTATAAATCATAAAAAGGCTAAATGACCCAACTTATCTTGTGAAAGAAAAAAAGTTGATTAGTTTGATTAATGAATATACTATTTTACTCTTAGAATATGATTTTTCTTCACATCTTTCTTCTGTTATAATATTAAGATTTTCTTGTCATTTGACTAAAAAAATAATTATAGGTTCTTTTATTATCAAACATATAATTATTTTTTGTTTAAATTAGCTTCACCTATTAAACTTCTTATCAACACCTCAACTTATCAGTTATTTCATATCAACTAAGCTAAATAGACCCTAATATTTGACTAATTCATTATTTAGATAGAAATGATGATTGCTTTATTGTGCTATGATTATGTTTCTCACACAATGTTTCATAAATAGAGAACGAGAAATTGTCTGTATGCACACAATCTTTATTAGATATGGACACTTTTAGTTCAAAAGATATGGACTACGATGTCCAGTCGGATTAAGCCCTTGAGCTATTCATGGGTCACATTAGAATTGATTAGATCATTAAATTGGTCAAACTCAATCAAAATTAGCATTCAAGTTAGGAAATATTGTAATAACAAGCCCAATCAAAAAAAGAAAAGAAAAGAAAAGAAAAGAAACCGTGAGGGCGCCTGACAGAGCACATAAAGGATAAAAGAAATCAACTCCCACTCAAAGTTCAAGAGGGAAGGAAATTTATCTGATCTCATCAGATTTAATCAAGGGAGGGATATATATTTAAGATAATAACATAATTCGTTAAATCCTCTCCTCCTCAAACCTCACGAGACTTTGCTGAAAATTCTGGATGCCGCCAGGCCGCTGGGCATCCGCGATCGCGACTGATCCCTCCTCCTTCTCATCTCAAGTGCAAATTGTACAGAGATCCACTTGTTCTCTTACCACCTATTGGGTGTTGTTCTCATGCCTTTGCTGAAATTTTCTGCAGAGGCTGGCCGAGAGGAACCAGGGGAAGAACAGGGGCACTATTATTCGAATTTTCGACGAATCGTAGAACGAATTAATCACGAACCGATGTGGGTGTATCGAAATCACCTTGCATAACCTCTGAATTATCCCAATTCATGCCCTAATCATTATGAAAAGAATATAAATAGGGTTCAAGTTATCGTTTTTAATTGTTTGATTTCTTGAATTCTTTGATTGGTTGATTGTTGCATACATAGTTATTTTTTTTTGTTCTATTTCTGTATTATTGATTGCTAGGATGTAGGATTTAGAGTATGGCGAAAGTACGTAGGAGGGATCCGTTCTTTGATTATTATTTGGATTAATATTGTACGTGATGGTTTAAAAAAAAGGGTTCGGCCAACAATGTTCCGCCGCCGAAGGAGAAAGAAAAAAAAAGAGAGAGAAAGAGATTGAGAAAGGAAAAAAAATGAGTTCGGCCAACTGGATTTTTGTGCCGAAGGAAATTCGTGCAAAAGACTTTGCGTTGAAGGATTATCGAAGGAATAAATAAAAGTACCTTATGTGAGTTTAATGTAGAGAGAGAATGAGGGGATCCAAAAGAAAAATAAAGGGGTTATGCCTAAATCATGGAGAGAGAGATAAAGGGATATCGTAAAAAAAAAGGGGACATTACATGCGGGCATAAGGATTACGAGAGAGAAAAAAAATGTTTTACGGCCGTAATGAGATTGGAGAAAAAAAAGGGACTTTCTGTGATAGTAGAAAGAGGAAGAGAGAGGGAGTAAAAAAAAAGGACCACAAAATAGTTCTTGATTTTCTATCCATTAGTCTCCCCTTATTTTGATATGAACATTATTGATTTCCTTATGATTCCAACATGAACTCTTTATCTTGATTTATCTCATACCGATCACATCACCTTCATCATATGATACAAAGAATGACAAGATACTAAAAGTGATTAATAAGCTCATATGAAAGATTAACGATGGGTTGTCAGTTCAAGCCAAGTGCATCAAGATAAGGGTCGCTCCTTTGGTCATGGTTTGATCATCCATTGACCCGCACAAGATCGTATCGTTTGCTGGGCATATCCCAAGAATTAAAGGCACCTAAAGTCACCCTGATTGCTAATTAATAACCAAGATCAAGAAGCAAGTTCAAGTCAGGTCAAGTATGTCGTGATTCTAAATTTACTATGTATTATTGATCCTCATGATTCATGATATCGCTGATCTTATTCTTATTATGATCCATGATACTGATATGTTATCTTCCATGTTCAAGTTAAGCATGATTATTTACCGCTGATTATTATATTCATGTCAGGCATTGTATATCATGTGGTTCCCCACTAGGCTGTAAAGCTTATGGGAGGACCTCCTCCCCTGTGTCTGATTTTTACAAGACCAGGTCAGTAACGTGGTGGTGTAGGCGTGTGGTGATAAAGCTCTGGCGATAGGATAGCGCATGAACCATAGGACTTTTAGAGTGTTATTTAGTTTTCGTTTACCTTCCGCATTTTGGATTCATGATGTAGAACTTATTTTATTTATTTAGCAATGATATAGCCACTTTTAGACTTTCGCATATTTAAAGTTATCTTTTATCTTTATTTCTTTTCTTCCGCTGACGTGTCTCGGTTCTTGACTGAGATATGATCAATATTATGATCAAAGTCATAGCATACTATAGCGTCTCCAGGTTGGTCTTCGCCACATGACGGAGGTCGATTTGGGGGCGTTACAAATATAATTGTGCTTTACACAATTTGAAATAAGTTTATTATTTATTATTACAATTTAAAAAATAGATATATAGCATATAATTTTCAAATATACACAAGGGAAACTTTTTTGTGGATAATGTAATTTTACGTATTCATTAAAATATTTTTAACAATAAAAGACTTTACGTATATTTTTTTACAAAATTACAAAGCCTTTTGACAGAAGAGGCAATAGATAACATTCAAGAAAAAAAATATACTTTGTATCTCCTTATAACATTTGGAGTGTAATTATAATATTAATCACTTTTCATATCTTCAACTCGTCTTTTGCAATATCAAGCTATATTTATAACCTTTGGATGATGGATAGAATAAGTCCATGCTCTATTTATAACACAAAGAGTATTTTCATAAGAAGAAAAAGAGTCTAAGATTAAATATATTTCACACACATATGTGTATTATATACACACTTAGAATGAGATGAAATTAATTCTAAATATGACAAAGGCATGGTGAGAAAGAACACAAATGAATTATTTTTTATTAACAAAATATGAAAAAATAAAATTTGCATATAGATCTTATAAAAAGGGAAAATAAATTTGAATCATATGCGTTATTTATTTGCATACATGCTAGTTAGCAGATGCCACAGAAGATAAAAACATCATAAGAATGAAATAAGTATGATTCTCCATTTCATTACGAAAGCTACTGGTGAAAATATCAATTAATGTAAAACAGAATACGAGATTGATGAAATCATCATTTTAGGTTTCATAGTTATAAAGGACATGATAAGAATTTGTGTAGGTTCTATTGACTCTAGATTTCATGTTTACTTTAACTTTTTTTATCAGTCATATATATGATCTTAGTCTATGTAATATAGTGATATTAATATATTCAATTATTTTTCACTTGACCTTTCAATATTCATGTTGTGATTTTATTATTACTGTTGATCAGTTGATCTTTCTCCTTGAACTTGTTGGATTCAACATGTAACCTAGAATGTGATTATCCATTTCCCAAAAATATAGAATGTAAGAACTTCAAAATCATCTTCAAAGTTATCTCAACACAATGGAAGTTATACATATTTTAGGAAAAAATAAAGGGAATGTTAAGATGTAATATTCAACATCGAATCTTACCTTCTTTAACTCATGGATGAATTACCTCCAACTTATTGAGTTTTTACTTCAAGGGCAATAATTTCTATTGCTTTAAAGAAAAAATTGTTCTTGAATTTAATTTATTGATCACAAAATCTATCCAACAAGTGTAACACTCCCTCCAATTATAATTCTTTAAACTCTCTTAGCATTTTAGAACCATCATACTTTGGTTGTGCACTCTTATACTTAAAATTCCCTCTTTCCACAATACAATGATCTCTCATAAACATGATTCATGTGGATTTACATGGGCCTTGCCTATCATTAAGCCTTCACGTCAAAAAAGTTTCCAATCATATGCCCCTTCCTCTTTGTGGTGCCAACACTAGCTTTATTTTCTTATCTAAATTGTCATGATGACTTTTTTTACAATCTATAGCAAATTACCTCATTTTTTCACATTTCAAATAGGCTGCAATTTTCAAGTCACATTCTCTACCATGGAATCTCCCGCAATGTGAGCATATGAGGCTTTGTTTTTCATCTTCCTTTGCCCCTAGGCTTGTGAGGCTTTGTTTGTCATCTTCCTTTTTCTTGTTCAATTTCTTTTTTTGACGACTTGACTTTGATTTTTGTTTGTGCTTCAAACATACTATCAAGGTTTGTAGTAGGTCTGTGGCATGCATGTTGCATGTCCTTAGATATTCCGCAACACTCATTTTCAGCCCTTAAAATTATACCATTATCCTTTCTTTCTTCACTAGGTCATAATACCTCTCGAGTTCAATGAATTTTGCATAATACTCCATTAACCTCTTGCTACCTTGCAGCAGCTTAAGAAATTTGGTCAACTTCTTATCCTTCATGTGTTGATACTCTGAGTGGTGCCACTCTCCAATATCGATGAACAATTCAATAATAAAATAGCCCATCAAAATGATTATTGCAACAGAAACAAGTGATATGATCAATTTGTCATAGTAAAATAAGTTAAAAACTAAAACATAAAAATGAATATAATGCTAGGAAGCCCAATACTGTAACATATGAGTCAAAATCATAATAATCCATAAAACATAGATCCATAATTAGTAGTCCATGTGCTTACAAGAGTTCTAACATGACTCATTAAAAATGACTCCATAGCCACAAAGATAAAAGACTTGACGATAACTATGTGCAACTCATTGTCATGAGCTTGTCACTGTATAACTCACTCTGACGTAATGAAAAGAAGGTCAACCTTTTATTAGTTGTATGTAAAAGTCATGTTCATAAAAATACACTTAGATAAAGTATCATTTACGCTTCATAAACCAATAAGTGATTTTCATATCAATCATAATTCATTTTCATTGCATTATCTTATTAAAACTTCATTTCATAATCAATAACAATATATTTCCATTGCATTACTTAATTATAATGCCCATTATCAATAATAATATATTTTCATTTTGTTAATTATAATGTCCATTATTCATAAGGTTAGCGGTTTAAAACATCAATTGCATAACATTTAATGTCCATAACAATAAACATAACGTAATCATTTTTATTTATTTTAACCACAATTTCCATTATCTTGATTAATTTATCAATTGATTTTTTTTATGATTTCTTTTCATCGATTGGATGCTTGATTCACTCTTGATGCCATTAGGCTAGCTAAACCAAGTCACACTTACACCCATTTAGACACCCAGATTTTGCTCCCTTATCTCACGTTTGAAATTGATAATAATAAATTCATTTTTTATTAATCAAGCTTAAAATGAATGCACCATTTAATACAAATATTTCTTTTAATTTTATGACTTAGCATACAATTCAGCATCTAGGTATGTTAATCAAATATGTCACAACACAATCATACTTATGACATCATTAATAAAATCATACATGGCAAGATATATAACTAATTAAACAAGAAGTAACATTTTATATATGTAACCATTTAATCATGGGTAAAGAACATGGAATCACATATTAATGTGTTATATCAATAAACATTAGATGGGCAAAGATTGACATTTCACGACTATAAGGTCACGATAGTGAAATACTATATTCCTGGATCGATGACTTTGAGTCATGACTTCAAGCTCATGACCCTACCAGTATGCTCCATTTTGTTGTTTGAAGTTTCATGATTTGTTACCTCACAGTAACAATATCATGATCAATGACCTCTCATATTTCACAATTTTAATTTCATAATTCATAAATTTTTTGTTATGATATAATCAATGTGAGACATAAATTCTTAACAATCACGACTATTGATTACAATTTCATGAAGTAATCAATGAGTTTGCAACCTCTAGTTCCATTCTCATGGCCCATAACACTTGGGATACTTAGGTAATTAGTAGGGTTTGCATTAATTTTTTATTGACACAACTCATGTCACAATATAAACTTGCAATGAGTGATTTAGAAAACTCAAATCATTTGTTTCACAGCTCGTGACTTTATGTCACGAAACGATGCCATAACTCAAAAAGTGATGTACGACTAGTTCGACCCATGACATTATGCCCAACCCATGAAATCATTGGTTCATCCCTAAACTAGATGAATTATCTCCGATTTTTTAGGGTTCATCCATACACTTCGCCCACTACATGTTTACCTCTAATATAAATCTTTTAATTAAAGTTCATATTACATTAATTCGAGACGTTCCAATTAGGTATTCAAATAAAAAAGAATATCATTCACCATCACAAGTTCAATCCATTCATTCAACGGTCAATCATTCTAAAAAAATGAATTAAAATATTTCAAATGTTCTATTCCAATTTTGAGTTGGAATGAGAGTTCATCCTATAACATACCTTATTCTCTAATAAAAATTTGGGATAATCTTTTCATTTTCTGATGTTTGATATCCTTGCTCTTGTACCTCCTTTCATTCTTTTTCTTCTCCTTGGTGAACTCCTAGGCCTCGTTTGTCAATGGAATAACACTAATATTATCTTCTTATTCCTTTTTTTGCCAAACATTTTTTATCTGGTGGGTCCCGTTATTATGATTGCAAGAACATCAAAAGAATAGGATTTGTAGGTTCTTTCACGAGGTGGGAATTTGATGCTCCACCTAAATTGGATTAAGTTGATGTGTGTGTGTGTGTGGGGGGGGGGGGGGGGGGGGGGGGGGGAAGGGTGGAGTAAAATCAATTAATATAAGGACACAAAAACTTTTACCAAAGGAGGCCTTAGGATAGATCATATGTTACAGGAGGATGAAGTGCTTTTTTGGATATAAGAGAGGAAAAGAATGAGTTTTAGAGTTTTAAAACCCTCTTTAACCCATATGGATGAAATTACCACCAACTTCCTAGCTTACTACTTCAAGGGTATTACAAGTTCAAAGTTAATTTGAAAATGCACATCCAAATACACGTAACTAAGAAGAAAAACTTGGTAAAAAAAATAGGTTCAAACATTAGTTGATTTGTGTTAATGCATGATGTCTTCAAGGGCACTCCAGTGCCAAAGTTAATTTGAAGATGTACACACAACTAAAAAGCAAGACACGATCAAAGAAAATTCAAACATTAATGTATTTGTGTTTATGTATAATGTGCAAGTCATAATATCAATTTATACACTCAAGGTTCATAGGATAGCATAAATATCTATTTACAAACTATATTAAGATACTTATCATAATAATGAAGTCTAAAATGTATGCAAAGATGCACACCCAAATACGCATAGCCAAGAAGCAAAACATCGTAAAAGAAGATTCAAACATTAATTGATTTGCGTTCATGCATAGTGCATTCAAGGGCAATACATAGTCAAAGTTAATTTGAAAATGCACACCCAAATACACATAGCTAAGAAGCAAGACGCGGTCAAAGAAAGTTCAAACATTAATTGATTTTTATTCATGTGTTAGGTCAGATCAGTTCATACATTCAAGATTCATATGATGACAAAAATATTTATTTGCAAACTATATAAGATACTTATCATAGTCATGAAGTCTAAAATGCATGTAAAGAATTAAAGTGTACTCATAAGAATATGCAAGTGATGATTACCCATAATTTTTATAAAATTTTATTATGCAAAAATCTTAGATTTCTTATAATCATAAGCTTCTCAAATCATGAGATAAATTACACGAATAGTCTCTCAACTTTGAGTCGCTTTCAAACTGGTCCCCAACTTCAATTTGTAACCAGAACGTCATCAACCAGCGATCATAGGTTTTTCGGTTGCCTTGCATACGTGACCATCTTTCTCTCTCATCCACGTCAGTTTAAGTCATCAACATCATTATAAAAATTTAAAAAAATAACAAAAATATGAGGTCATCCACATCATTATGAAAATTTTAAAAAATAAAAAAAAGTGAGGTCGGCCCGAGGGGTCGGCGCCCCCTTTGCGAATCTCGCCGCACAGAGGGGGGCGGCGGCCCCCCTCCTTCTCCCTCGCCATCGCTGAGGGAGAAGGAGGGGGGCGACGGCCCCCCTCATCCTCCTCGTAGTCAGCGGTATACGGCGTTGCCCTCACAGATCTCCAACAACGAGAGCACGGCGATCTCCTTCTACCGTTGGTTCCCGGCCTCGACCATCTCAACTAGAATGGGTATCCCGCCTTCCTCCACCGCCGTCGCTCGCCCTTCCGTCGTCGCCATGACGTGATGGAGCACGTACGCCGCCATTCCCCCTCCGCCTCAGGCTCCGCCATCAGGTCCAGTAGCAACCGCACCACCCCGGCCTCCACCGTGCGGGCCTTGTTCTCCCTCAACGCTAGCAGCGCGTAAAGCGCCGTCACTGTGTCCTTCTTCCCCCTCTGCCCGCCGCCCTCCAGCAGTGCCACCAGCGGCGGGATGGCGCCATCGCGGCCGATGGAGATCCGGTATTCCTCCACCTAGGCGAGCCGGAAGAGGGCGCAAGCCGCGTTCTCCTGTGCAACCGAGGAGCCGATGCGGAGCTCCATTACTGTCGAAGCAGAGCTTCATGGCGGCGCTACGCTAGGTGTCGACGGAGGACTACATGTCGTTGATATGGCCGTGCATGACGTCGTCCGAGTAGTCAGCCATGGCGCAGGCGAGCAGATAGTGGTGGATGCCGGTGGCGACAGCGCATGGAGCAAGGGAAGTGAACTCAACGGATCGATCGTTGTTACTGTCGCTAAAGGCGCCGGAGGATTCGTCGCAGTCGCTATAATCGTGGCCCATGTAGGGATAGCTCACATGCTCATTCTCCCTCGCCGCCATCGTAGAGGAAGATGAGGGGGGCTGCTGCCCCTCTCCTTCTCCCTCAACGACGGCGAGGGTGAAGGAGGGGAGCCGCTGCCCCCCTGTGATTCGCAAAGGGGGCACCGGCCCCTTGGGCCGGCCTCACTTTTTTTATTTTTTAAATTTTTTTATAATGATTTGGATGACCTCATCTTTTTTTAATATTTTTTAAATTTTTATAATAACATGGATGGCTTAAACTGACGTGGTTGAGAGAGAAAGGCAGCCTCGTATGCAAGGCAACTGAGAAACCTATGTTCACCGGTTAGGATGACTAATCGTGCAAGAAAATGAAAGATGGAGGACGTTCTGATTATAAATTGAAGTAGGGGACCAGTTTGAAAGCGACTCAAAGTTGGGGGATCAATCGTGTAATTTAAAATAAAACAAAACAAATAATAAAGAAGTTTAAAACAAAACAAAAATATTAATTAATAATTATGATACCAAAATAAATTCATATCTTATTTTTTATGGGTTCATACTTTTATCATGCGTCCACTTTTCTTCAAATTCATTTACATTGCTTTTCTTTGAGTCACACCTACAAGAAACTTGTTTGGATCTAATATTATTATTCATGGTTTCTTTTGAAACACATATCACTTTTATATTAGTATGTACATTTTTTCTAATTTTACATTCATGTGCATTATGATGAATAGAACCATAATAGTAGTATGTAAAATTATATCTCAAAGAATTATCATTATCACATCAAGATTTTCAAAAGCGACGATAAGAGTGTTCAAATGATTTCTTTCAAACATTCTTCTTTGTAAATGTTTGAACAATAGCATTCTTATCATCAAATACTTTTTAGAAATTAATTTTATTGGGTGTTTCTCCTAACAAAATAGTTAATTTGAAATTTTTACATCTTAAAGATTGATTATATGCACAATTAGAATCTAAGAAGTTAGTTTTCTTTTTCAAAGTTCTATTTGTTTTCATAAGGTATGCGTTATTTTATTCCTTTATATTCTCAAAATTACATAGTAACATTTTTTTCTTTTTAAAATATAAGATATCTTTCAATAAAGAAGAAAATTATTTATTAATATCAAATTGAAGTTCAATCATTGTCATTACATTATCACCATCAATATTACTTTCTTATAAAAGTTTTCATTTTCTAACCGTTCTTGTAACATTACTTTCTTAATTTTTTTTGTAAATTATTCTTTGGTTTGAATTGTTGAATTTAATTTTTATCGCTTCCACATATTGATTGAGTTGCACAATAATTCCTTCCTCCCAAGAATGAAGCCGGGAGATATATATGTGGGAAAAATAACAGTATAACACTACATAAATTCATGCAAACGTATATATTTAAAAGTTTACTTTTTCATATAAAATATTAAGCAACTAATATTCAAATATATTAAGAGCATAGGGACGAAATTATTAATATTTATAGACTAAAAACAAATGAGCAGACAAAAATTATAACAAAATTTTAAAATAATGTTTAGAAGAATATAAGTAATCACTAATGTTTGAATATTGCAATCACTCACAAAATAAATGTTTGTTATTGAACTAAGGATTAGTAATTATGTTGTAATTTATATTTTATAAAAAACATAAAAAAAATATTTTGAACTATCGCATCGCATGGTAAGATGGAGGATGCTCAGTGATGTTATGATCTTACAAATAATAGTGCAATTTTTTATCTTTTCTTGAAATCAAGAAAAGATAACAGTCATGACTACTATAATGAGGTAACCACGATTATAATACAAAAATATTAAATGCTTAAGATGTCAATAATAACAATGTACAAGGACTTAATTATGCATACACATCAAAATAGATATTGATAATATTCTCTTATTTAGAGCACTTTTGAAATAGATTATAATTAAACCAATATGTATTGTGTGCTATGCAAAATCTTGCTATTAAAATTAAGAATACCACAATCACTAGTAGCCTCTTTTTATGATGGTAAAACATTAAATATTAAATTATTGAGATTCCATTCTTGTCATCGCATTAACTAAAATATTAAATATTTACTTCGGTATGCACGTAGAAATTGAAATCGGAGGTGACCTACATATTTAGGTACTATAAAGTTAGGTAACGTATGTGTATCATTAAATTAAGATTCATTGTAATGTAACATATATGCTTTATGGTACACCCATATAGATAAGTCGTAGAAAAGATGGTGGGTACAAATGGAAGCATGCCTTCCACTTTGCAAAACACATTATGATAAAATTGTTAGATCATGATCTAAAGTGAATTATATGCAAGTGTGAGATTGTTACATTCCACATTAGAGTTTCTCCACGTTAACTTCTTTGTCATGATGAGGTATGATCCTCAATATGGGAGTCTCTTAAGGTATGAAGGATATAAAAAGCACGCTTTAGATTAATCTCACATGAAAGAGATGTTGTGTATGAATAAAAGCATAACTTCAACTTGACATGACATGACATGCTTTGATCAAAGAATATCTACACAAGAGGTTATTACATTTGTCTACAAGTTTATTTAGAGTATTAAGGATGTCTATCGATCTTTGCTCATTTCATGATTTAATAATAACGATAAACTTATATGGTTGCATCAACGTGGATATTTGCAAAAGAAATAAAATTTCACCATAATCACCATTCCACAACTTGGACAAGTTTAAATCACGTGAAATGAGTTCTACGTGCTCCAACTATCATCCACTAGTTACATTTGTGTAGTAGTTATGCTAAATTCATTAATATTCGTAGATTGTTTACATTTTTATAATTGCTTTTTGTAAGATGCAAAATAGTTAATCTATAATTATACTAATTGGCATACTATGAATGTCAATCGAACATTAACAAATGTGCATATTTTTAACGAGCTTATGTGACATATCACTGTTAGGATTGGGAACCGACAAACACAAATAGTGTATCTTACAAGAGAAAATCATTAAATATTAAATGATTAAGTTTTCAATTTTGTTATCACGTTGACTAATGATAATAAACATATTACATATTTAGGCATGCATGTAGATATTGAAACCACAACAACCTCCTTAATTGGATACTTATAATGTAAATTATGATATATCTATCAATGAATTAATATTAATTAATTGTGCACTATTTGTTTCAAATTTACTTCCATAAGCCTCAAAATAGGTCACTATCAACCTCAAGATGTATTAATTATGCTACATGAATTAGACATATTACGAATGGTGATAGAATACCGACAAATGTGCTTGTTTCAATTTGTAGTTTCTTTATATGATTATATACAAGATCTCATCTTAAGACCGAGAATTTGATACGAGTGATCTGACCAACTCAAATAGTGTCTCCTTACAACGATAAAAAACTAAGCATTAAATGCTTAAGATTCCATTTTTTATCATATTAACTAAGGACAATAAAACATATTAAACACTTATTTAGACCCATACGTATGCATTAAAGTTGACGGCGATCTCGTTTGTTCGAGTACTTATAAAGTAAGCTCTCATTTACTTATCATTAAGTTAATTCACTAATCATACATTAGTTGTGTTAGATGCATTCATTAATGTTAGTACTCATGCATTACATTTTATGACTTTTGTTCATAAATTATATGAGGAATCATCAACTAGGTTAGAAAAACTATATTTACACTTAGCTGAGTTTACAAAAAAAAAACTTGTTGGATAAGTAATAGAAATAATAAAGTGATGAATATAAGAAAATCAGATAAATATTAAACCTCCAATCTCTCTCTCTTCTTTCTTTCTTTTTTCTTTTTTTTTTTTTGCCCATTCATGAATGATGAATGGTTTAAAATTAATTATACATTATAATATTATACGAAAATACACATGTACACCAATGGTAATAAATAGGAGTGATATGTTATGATAAGATAGAGACGAAAAAGGTGCATTGACTGTATTAACTCCGAAACATTTATCTCGACTGTCCAGCCATAAAGTAAGAAACGGAAAACAAAATTAAACGCATACAGACACATACAATAATTATCATTATGACGCAATCCCGCTTTCCATTTCTGCCCCCATTTATCTTCGTCCATGAACCTTATTTTATCACGCCCGCCACCCCCACTGGCACTGGCCCCCGTCGCCCAGCCCCCCCTATATATGCGCTTTTGCACCCCTTCGTGCCTCTTCACAAGTCTTACCATCTTTGCTCCCCTCACTCCCTCCATTGCCTTCCTTCTTCCGATCTCCGATCGAGCTCCAGCCATGGACGCCGGAGGTGACGGAAACGCGGAGGTGATCACATGGCTCAGAGGCGAAGGAGAGCCGCACCTGGAGCACTTGATTTCCGAGAAGGGATGCCTGCTGGTCACGCGCCCTCTCGCGTCCATTCCCGAGTACAGCGTCAGGAAGGGATGGTTCCTTAACGCCACGGAACAAGAACGGCAAGTTGTATTCGTTCCCTCAGAGAGTCGCTCACCCCCTGCCATCAACCTCGACCGTCCCACGGTCTCCTTCAAGGGCTGGCCCTCCCTGTCCAAAAACTGGGTCCTGTGGGTCGATAAACTGGAGCCCATCCATGGCCAAGCTTGGCGGCGCCTCGGAATCTACGACGCTGTGCTTGCGACTACCTACAAACTGCACAAATATCCCCACCTCATCCTGGGAGCCGCGTGCTTCTGGAACGATCTCACCAACACCTTCGTCTTCCCGTGGGGGGAGGCGACCGTCACTCTGGAGGACGTCATGATCCTCGGAGGCCTACCAGTCGCCGGAGAGCCTCTCGCTCCGGTCATGCGCCGTGCGCGCGCGATTGTCGGAACGCAGGATGATCCTCTCGAGCGACAAATATTGATCGAGCGCAAGAAGGTCTGCCGGGGCTCGACGACCAAGAAGGCCGAATTTGGCGCGTGGGTCAAGCACTTCATAGACGTCCTGGAGGATGACGTGGAGCACGCGGCGTTCCTGGCCCTGTGGCTGTCGAGGTTCGTGTTCCCGGTCGAGAGCCCAGCTTACACGGTGCGGATGGAAACAATACCCGTGGCCATCCGGTTGGCAAGGGGCACGAGGGTTGGCCTTGCCCCGAGCATCCTCGCGTCCCTCTACCGCGACCTGCGCATTCTCAAGGGTCATGTGCTTCAAGCGATGGATCCGCGCAATGCATGTTCACCACTGGTGCTTTGGGCTCCCTTCCACCTGCTCCAGCTGTGGCTGTGGGAACGCTTCAAGGCGCTCAGGCCAGACGACGAGGACCAGGCCGTCGCCTCAATGCCTAGAATGGCAAAATGGAACAACTGCTGTAATTATATGAAACCAGAGACTTTGATGTCCATCCTTGTTTGTCCTACGGAGTTCTTGTGGCGTCCTTATGCCTACGATCCGGGCAACAGGCGTCCGCAGACCTTCTACTCGGATGTCGGACGTTGGTTTCGTACGCCTCGTACTGTTGACGGCGATGATGAGTTTGAACCGGCTGTGGAGTTAATATCGTTTGGTATGTGTTTGAAGGGCACCCCTCTCGAAGGAATCGACTGCGTGGAAGCTTACAGCCCGCACAGGGTTGCCATGCAGTTTGGATATGATCAAGACATTCCCGGCATCGACTACAACAAGCCGGAACCGCCAAGGCACCCGTCTGAAAATGCCATGGAGGGCGTCGAACTTTATATCACCCCAAGGCTCCATCGCCCAAAGGTGACGTTGCGGTACGCAAATTGGTGGATCAATGACATGATGGCATGCCTCCCTCGTCAAATAATTTATGATTCGCCGGTGAAACCTCGGGGCGGGGCCGGGGCCGGGGGAAGTAGTGGAGTGAGACTGCATCACCTATTCGATCCAAATCGCGCAGCCTCCAGGTGCCCTAGCGCATGTGCGCACTGCCGCTTCTCGGGCGGAGCATCCTCCTCTCGCACACCTCACAAATGAGGTCTCAGGTAAGTTGTCGACAAATAATGATGTTCCAGTTATGCAGGACATCCAGACGATGCGGAGCCTCGGGAACCCAGCAGTTTCAAGGCATCAACGTTGGGAGTTTAATTAGTTTGTTGCAGTTTGAGTGCAGAATGGTATCTGCAGTAGTAGAGTCATGTCGGAGTCTTTATTTTCTGCGTTCTAGTTTGATCAGCCTGCTTTATTCTCGGAACTTTGATTGGAGTTGGACTTGTAGAACTCTTATTTACTTGTTACAGAACATGGAATACCCTTTTTCTCTCAGATTACTCTCTTCAATGCATGTTTCTTTTTTCACTAGTGGGTTGAAGTTTTTCTGTATTGAACGCTGGACTGCTTCGCTACTACGTTCTTGCAATCTTCTCCTAGCTAGGTTCTTTGTGCAGAGTTTCTGTTCATCTCAGACTTGGATGCTGAAGGTGATGGATATTTTCTTCTCGTGCACCAGAACTTTGTTGGTCTGCCATTTAGGGTGGTTGATTATTTTCTTAGAAACTGTGATGTACCTATGATCCAAAACTCCGCAAATCTGCAATGCCGACTGCTTGTTCGCAATGTTGAAGAATTCTGCAGCGCCATGGAAATTCTGAAGTTACGAGAGTAAATCAAAATGCTATTTTTTGTTGTTGTTGTTGTTTCTTTCAACTATAGTCAAGAGTGAAGAATAAATGAAGAACAATATTCTTTGCTATATCCTTGGTGACTACTTGAATATCAAGAAGAATGTAATTGAGAATGCACGCTAATTGAAGCGAATTCAAGTTGCTAAACTGCACATGTATCGGATCGAGTTGTTCATGATATCATTTTTTTTTTTTTTTTTGCAGAAGCTTTCCTTTTTATGTAGAAGAAATTGACTCCTTGTCACTAATAGATTGTACACACAAATTAAAGATTGGTATTTTGATAAAAAAATTAATAACAAAATTTTAGAAAATTGTTGGAGATATATAAATTTAAATAAATATATTTTGATGAAATATGAAAAATAAAAAAATTAATTTTTTCAAAGAAGATATGAATATTAAGATTAGATAATTTTTATTGGATAATAAAAACTTAATTACTACTAATATTTTAATAGTTTACAACATTATTAACTAGTCCGTGATAGTTTATTGTTAAAATAAAGTTAATCTTTGATAACATTATTATATACTAAAATGTTAAGTTTTAACTTAAATCAAACTCAAAATAAGATCTAAGCCCTTTAGCTTCATATTTAACTATTAGAATTAATTGATATATAGTTAACCATATTATAAATATTCATTAAGTTGTAATTATTATATTAATATATATAATAAAGTTGAAAATATATTATTTAACATTTCAATTAGTACTTTCTTAAACCAAAACTATTAAATTTATTAATGAATAACTAAATCAATTGAACTATTAAAAAATTAGTCACATGAACCAAAAGAGAACAAAAAGTTAATTCCAACTATTCAGTTGGAACCAATTCAGTTCTTGATACGAGGACACTAAGTATACTGTCCAAAATTTTTTATACAATAAGTCGATTAATCTATTATTTTGCACAATATTGAGCAGCATATAACGTGCAACATACTCTTGATATTAACAAAAATTAGAAATAACCAAATTCTAGACATATCATGCTTTGGCCAGTAGAAACTAGGACTATAACCTAAGACTGATTCTAGATGTAGTTCCCACATTTAGTTGGTGACATATGGAAGAATTAAATGTGCAACTTAGATGCATATAATCGTAGTCCAAATCACTTGTTTTAATCCTTAATTCAACATGCCAATTAAATTATGTATGATGAATATGCAATTACGATTTAGCCAATATTACGTAGTTTTGTGTAAATTTCATGCAATCTTGTGTAGTTCCATGTGAATTAGTTCTACATCTACTTTGTTCTATATGGAAAATTTAACGTGCAACCTAGATATGCATAATCTTCTGTAATCCAAATTACTTATTTTAATACTTTATTTTTCATGCCATTAAATTATGTATAATAAATGTGAAATTATGATTCAATTAAATGCATCCCGTTGTAGTCTCGTGTAAAGTAGTTGACGTGGGACTACACGAGATTGCATGCAATTCACGTAAAACTACATGGGATTGCATGCATAGTAAGTGCACATTGATCACATGTTAAAATTAATAAAAGATTTAATAAGATCAAATGCAATTGTCAAGACATCAAGGAATAAAGTTTTAACACTTTATTAATTAGACATATCCAAAGAAATTTGAACAAGCAATAAAGGATTACACATCCATTAAATATTCACCATTTTATTACGTACCATTTAGTCATAGTTACTAATTGTATTAAGTAAAATGGATACAATACCTCTTTTTAAGAAGATACTGAATTAGAAAATATATTCTTCGGAGAATCAAAGAAGATTCCTAGCAAATATGTAGTAATTAATCAGTAGAAAATTATTCATAAAATTGAGATGAAACGAAAGTGGAATAGATCAAATACTTTTTGTATCATCAATACTTCAAGTTAATCATCAAATGGAGAATTTTTCTTATTCACAATTTGAAGTCTTTCATATGTATGAACTCTTCATGCCTTAACAACTAGTGTGCTTCTTGCCATCATGGTATCAACTTTAGTTTCCTTACAATACCCTAGTTCTTTAATCATATTAGAAATAATATTTCGCAATTCTTAATCGTATAATATATTGCATTGATATATGAATGTATATACATATCTTGACATCAAGAGAATGTTTGTGAAATTCAATAAAATGTATCCATTACATTTACACAATCTTTGAGATATTATATGATGAAAGAAATTGCATGCTATGGGATAGGCTTGATCAATAAATTGTAATTATATTTTATGCTTTTACTTGATTTTATATATTTAACATATGTGATTATCGCTTGATTGCCATGATATACTAAACTAGAACTAATATTACCAACATTAATAATCAAATGATTTATTTTTTCCCTACAATTTCTTGCACTACTAAAAAGATGTCTATATGCTTTCATTATATGCATGATTATTTCTTATTGCGCCATGATATAACATAATTGTTTAGTAGAAAAGTAAAACCAAAAGAAAATTTTCTCTAGTGAACAACTCCTACCCAATTAACATCTTCTATAGTCTTTTAAATGTGTGTAGTTGCCATGGTATTAAGTGATGTAATAAGTAGACTCATTTAGATATTGTGAACTCATATTTATTACTTTCTAATGTGTTGGACTATGAAATAGATTGATATCTACTTATCATGTCAATAGCAAAATAGCTATCACCTTTTGTATACATTGTAAATTACATTAGACTATCAATTGTACTAGTACAAGAAATTCTCCTCGGTTTATGTTTTATGCTTAGAATATAATCTTCGACTCAAAAGTTTATTTTTTTTACACTACGAAGTAATTTTTATATTCCTTTTTTGTAATGATCTAAAACTTTTATTATGTGTCTTTAGTTCATTCGTCATACATTATTTTAATTATTTAACAACTAAAAACATTAATGTTTTAAAGAAAACATAATTAAAAAAACTTTATAATAATCATATAACATATTTTCAACTAATAATTCATAGAACTCCAAATGTTTAAATATTTCATTACATCCATGTGCAATACTTCTATCATGACTATCCGTATTTTTTACTATCTGCATGGATCCAGAGTGCAAAATTTTTCAATTAGAATACATAAAAATCATGCATACTTCGTTAACATATTTAAATGGTACTATATATGACACATTTATCATCATCATAAAAACATAATAACATGCATGTCATGAACTATCTTGCAATTATTACATAACATCACATAAGACATTCTTGCATAATAAAATGAAATATGATTATCTTGACTTGGCATTCCTATTACATAATATCATATAACTATTAATAGCTTGGCATACCTTCTTAACATTTACATATGATCATTCATAACATCATACGTAGATATCATTCATTTCAAATCAAGTACATACATGACATGCATCTAGTTATTACATTTCTTCTTTATTCATTGTCAAATACATTATGGGTTACAACTTCATGATACTTAACATCTTTATTTTTTTCCCTTTTCATTCATTACTTTTCATTTTCTTAGGCTTGGCTTATAATTCTTTGGAACTTCTTTTATTCTTCTTTCTTTTTTATCATGTGAGTCTTTGAAATGTTCTTTATCTTTCATCTTCACCATGTATTTAATCTTAACTTAGTTTGATAAATTATGTCAACATCATCATATTGACTAACTAAGTCATATCTTAAGAAAAATACTATCATAATAATGAAGAATTTTAATCCTAGTCATATTTAGAAACACACATTTTTTTATATGAAAATTTGTTCATTAAAAGATACATGCACAAATGTATAACTTTACTTCGCAAAACTTTGTACCCTTAAAGCACATACATAAATGAAGAATTGTGCTTCTCTTATTTACTTTAACGAATGACAAAAATTTATTCTTCAATTTTGTAATGCATTATGTTTTTCCAATATATCAAAATTTACATTAGATATTCTTTATCTTTTATTATAATTGCATCTAAGCATGCATAAACATGGTCATCATTACATTAAGAATGATTTAATGAATAAAAAAATAACATCATCATGAAACATCAAATAATATATATGACATCTATTTTGACGATTCATCCATGAACATAAATGTCTTAAATATTAATATATTTTACATCATCAAATATTCACTTGGATCATAACAATTAGTATTTGTCATAAAAAAATATGTAAAGATCGTTACATTCAAATTGGAGTAAAATCATGACTCACAAATAATTATGGTCCATTACAGGGTGAAATTGAATTTCATGGCTGAACGAAACTCATTGTAATGGATGGAGATTTTAGACATAACACCCTATGTGGTTACTTTAGAAATAGCACACATGATTTTTAAAAGTAATGAGTCATGACTTTACATATAGCACCCGTGACCTAAAAATAATGGGTTGTGACTTTAAAAGTAATGGGTGTGACTTAAAAGAAATGGGTGGTGAAATTCATCATTGCACCATTGACTTGAGAGTGATGGGTCGTGACTTTAAAAATAATGGTTGTGGCTTGAAAGTAATAGATGGTGAAACTAACTTTACAATTGTAACAATGATCATTGTTTCTCCTATTATGGTTGTGACCTAAATGTCACGGTCATAAGAAATCTGTCACGACTGTGAAAATTATTTTCACGGATGTGACATAATCATCATTTTCTTTTCTTCACCACAACTGTAGCATAGTTCTTGTTAGGATTGTGAAACTCACATCACAACATGATAGAACCATTATTTTCTTCTTTCTCCATCACGATCGTAGCATGATCGTCTCGACTCATAAAATATCTGTCATGGCTATGAAATTTTACATCATGGGCATAACAAAAAAATCATCTTGCATTTGTACCAAACTAGTCATCCCTATGACGACGGCCAATATCTCAATTGTTTCTTCGAAAATTAGAGTTTTTGGCACAACAAAAGTTAGAAAGATATCATGTATGAAGAACATCTATTTATGGATTATATATAGGTATTAAAATGAAGGAAAACATGAATTATAGCACACAACATATTAATAATGAAGCTTTGTATAATTTAGAAATTTATCTCAAACTCATCATGAACATTTATCTAAAACATGGATATAAAATCAACGAGATCTTTAAAAATATTAAAATCATTAGATCTGATGTATATCATCTAATGCATGCTCAATCATAATCCTCAATAGGAATTGGGCATCGTTATGTCTCTTAATCCCATACCAAAAAATCATTAAAAGGGGAGAAAGGGGTTGGATCCTTATACATATTTCTCTTACTTTCTCATTGATGTTGCTCCTTTTCCCGTAGTCCATGTTCTCTTCTTCTTTTATTGTATTCCCTTCCATCACCTTCTCCTCCTTCCTCAAGATCTAGGGTTGTAGCCATTATATAAGAGGAAAGAAAATAAGAAAAGAGAGAAAATGGAGGGTTTGTAATTTTTATATTATCATCTCTAAGTTTTTGGTCAAAAAATTTAAATACCCTTACTTAAAAATTGGGCTTGCTACACAATTGTACCAACAACCTTATATTTAATATTGAAATCTCATTTGTATAATTTTCAATGCATGCTAAAACGTCTTTGCTTTTTTTTCTCATTTTCTTCTTATAGAAGAGTCACAAAACTTGTGAACACTTCTTTTGAATTTTTCTATTTTATTTTTTAAAATTGTGATATAAATATTTGTTATCATCAATTTCAAATTACTCCCACTAATATTAAGATCTATTTTATTTGTATGAGATGATGGATATGAAACTAATTCAACATTTCCCATAATTCTCACACTTGAAAAATGCAATCCTAATAAATTTGAATCATTGTCTCATTTTCTCACTATTGTTAGGAAATCCATTTTAGATAAAGGAAATATAGCATTCTTCAAATTCAGTTAAACTCTCACTTTCCTAATGACCTATAAATGTATAAGCTTTTGAAAATTTTAAGTATTTTATAAAGATAATTTTCTTTTCTTTTAGACCTAACTTTGAATGGTTATGAGAAAATCATGAACATATGTAACACAATTAAGGCTTCAAAATATTAAGGTCCAACTTTCTATCCATCCATGACTCATAAAGAATAGTAATAGTTGACTTGGTAGACAACTAGTTAAAAATAAATATGACAACTCATAATGAACCACAAAAAAAATAGAATGTCAATTTATATGGATATGGCTCCTAGGTCGATGAAATGAAAACATGATTTGTCCAATCACTCTTTCCAACAATAACTAAGACACATAGCTAGAGAATACATATCATACATTATCGTCCTACAACATATTCCAGTTCGTTAAAAATATGAAATATAGGACAAGTTGTTAAACAATAGGAATTGAATAAAAAATTAATTATCCAAACTCCTAACACCATTATCAAATGCAACAAAAATGAGTGAAACTGCACACACAACTTTTGGATCAAATTTTGTTTTGTTATTTCAACTTTCATTGCACAAGATTTTGATTTAGGATTCCTAACAATTCAAATATTTTTTATGTTAGTTTTCTTTTGTTCGTTCATCTTTCAATATAAAGTTTCTTTATTTATGATTCCAAACAATTTACAAGCATCACGAGTACATTAATATAGTTTTGTTTAACAAGGATAAATCATCACTAGTCAATTATTAGACAAGGAACTATTCGACGAGGGTTTAAAATCGTTTGATTTATTTTAGTAAATTTTGTAGCCCCTTGCCATGACCTTCCATTTCCTTCCTTGCAGCAGTATTCAACATCCATTCCATCACCCCTTCTCAATCATTAGTATCAATTTAATTCCCCATTCAATTTTATTCATCCCTAGTTGAAATATATTTAAATATGGAATAATTTAAGATAAGACAAAATGAATTATGAAATAGGTTGTGCAGAAAATTTTGAAAATTGAAAACAAAGAACAAAAACGCTAGTATTGAACATTTTGTAATAATTATTATATTATATATGTATGTTAATTAATAATTATTATATTTATATAAAGTTAAGGTGCAAAGATAATGAGTGTGGGAGGAGGAAAGGGGGGAAGTGAAGGTAGATAATGTCTTAAATCTTAATCAATTGTAAATCATATTTTGTATTAGAGTCCCTGTATACATTTCATGATGATTGGGTTATATATTCTGAATTTTTGTAATCATCAATATTTTACAATAAAAAAATTACCATAGTCTGAGGATGTAGCATAGTTTAAGGTGAATTCTATAAATCTTGTGTGTTCTTTTATGCATGTGATGCACTATAGAAAAGAGAGGAAGAGAAAGATGTGAAATTAGGAATGGTGATGTTGTTGTGTAACGGTTGGGTGAAAATGAGGCAATTTCGATGGTTTGAATTGAGAGGGGAATTATGATTCTTTTTTGGTATCCACTGGAAATTGTGAGTATTCAAAATTATTAACACATGATTGTTTTGGAAAAAAAAATATTGTTCTACCAAGCTGACTTTAGAGATTAAACTTGAGCTACTAGGTCTTACTAATCAACTATGTCAATTAAACTTAATGAAAGTATTAGGATTACCAAGAATAAAACCAATGATTGTTGAGGGTATGAATGCCCTTAAATTATTTTTGTTCTTTTGAAAAATTAAGTAACTACTTTTTTTTTTGGAGCGCAAATATGAAATGCCAAAATCTAAAGCCCCATTTTACACAGGAATAAGACACTTTTATTATTCTTTCTGTAATATTCTTGTTTCACAATTGATATTTTTTAGGAAAAATCCGTTGTTAAGCACCGTAAAATCATATTTGATATCAATTTGATCTTTCATTTTCGTTGAAAAATATATAAATTGAATATGGAATATATCATCGACGAGTTCTATAAGCTTACGTCTTTCTTTTCTGATACAAAGAAAAAGTTGTGAACTTGTTTAACTACAAAGTAAAACTTAAAATAACAGCTCCTCCAACTTTTTTGTTATCTAATTTCCATGATAAGATTGATCAATCGTAAGATTGGGCCTACAAAGATGTCCGTTCTACTCAAATTTGGAGACGTTAGATCTGACCTATCTATTAACATGCAAGTATCCCATGAAAAAATGGCATAGAATCCAAAAGCAAGAATTTGGAATCCAATAGTCTTCTACGTAGGCAGACAAATACTCTGTGATAATAAACAACACAAGTGATCGTTTTTTTTTTAATCATATTACAAATCAGGAAGAATGTTGTAGCATGATCGAAACAAGGCGAAGATGAGCAAACCTGCTTTGCAGATTTGTTATTTTCTAGCTAAGGATGACATGCTACATAATTCAAATTTATTAAACGAATCAACAAGTCCAATGAACGAGCATGTGAAAAGAAGGCCTAAATGTCTACACCAAATCCCTTTACCAAGTTAGCAGACGGTTTGGATCATCCTGAGAGCACTAGTATCAGTTTCATATCTGAATGGAAGAAGCAAGTCCTGAAGTTGCAAGTGGAGAGCGGCCAAGCACCGGACTCATCAATGGCTTCCCGCGGCCCGTGGCGAAACCGCGCGTGCCATCAGGCATCCGGGGTCCTTGGGGGGTCTGCTTGCCTGAGGCTTCACATTGGCCAAGAGAAAGTGATCGGGGGCACTGTGAAAGAATGCCGCGCCCGCCATGGCTTTGGACGAACACATGCGACTTGGCTCTGCCTCTTCCCCACCCTTTTTTATTGACACTTAAGCTGTCTTCAACCTATCAAGAATAATGCCAGTAGGCTTCAGTTAAGGATTGAAATGTGTAAAATTATCAGAAGAAAAAAGAAAGAAGCTTGACGTACACTGTGATCAAGTAATTGCTCTATACGAGGAGAGCCTGAAGTTTGTGAGGATGGTGACTGATCATCCTCAGAGTTCACATCAAATTGGTCGTAGTCTGCCCTTTTACTTCTTATGACAGATCTTGGCTATAAAACAAGTAGACAGAAAATGCACATTAATTAATACTGATTGCTAGCATAATTGGTTTGTCCCGTGGTTTGGGAAAGAACTTGTTGCTCTAATTAAGTGCAGCAGAGAAAAAATATATCTAAATCTTCAGTTGGGAATCTAAGGAAATATTACTGAGCATCTGAGCAGAGTTCTGATGCGAAGACCCTTCCTCCAGTTCCTTTCATCAGTTAGCTTCTCAACCTGAGTGTTTATAAGAAACGAGCAATTTCAGATATTACAGCATAGTGTCAAATGTCATTTGAAACATGAAGATCAAGCGAGTCTGCTTACTGCTTTCTCAGCCTGCTCTATGCTCTCGAACTCCACGAATGCATGCAACTTCATATGGAAAAGAAATCCAAACACATCATACAAAAAGTTCAAATTTCAAGTGAAAAAGTAAGTGAAATTTCAAATTTTGGTAGGTTCCTTAATTTGCAGCACACTCACCTTGTTACTTATCAGCACATCAGTTTTTGAAGATCTAGCAGTATTGGGCTCCTGAGGATGGCAGATCCTAACGTTCTTCACCCTGTTTACAGGGCAACCTGAATTTGTTTAGAGTTTGCAGCATTAATTTGTTATGTCATTGATGACATGAAAGGATCTAAAGTTCAACCTCCCAGCAACACTAAACATCTTTTCAAGGTTCTGACGTGAGGAATTCTCAGGCAAGTTCTCCACCAGTACTGTGCGAGACTGCGTGATAAAATATAACGAGTTAACCAATTAAGATTTTACATGAATTATATAAATAATTTTCACCTGCAGTTCCTCTTTATCCCTCTCCGTGAAAATGTGCCTGCGCCGAACTTTCTTCCCATCTTCACTGACCTCCTGAGTTTATAGCAGATTGGTGATATTGTTACTTACCACTTGTTCGAGATGATCAAACTCAGGAAGGAAGAGGAAGACTCACAAGCTTTGTAGAGGTCCGAAGTGCTTTGATGATCATATGGTTGTTGACGCCAAGAGATTTTATCTTCTTCCAGGATGCAATCACTGACATTGGCACTGGAAACGCAAAATATACATGTGAAAGCTAAGATTAGCAGTCAGCACATTGTTCAGCATAGCCTGATCACTTATTTCAGAACGATCGGAGAACCAGGTTTTGGATTCCAGTAAAAAAAACTACTTAGATTTGCAAATAAAGCAATATGCGATTACTCACCATAACCTTCTGGATCTTTGTTCATGATCTTCATTAGAAAATCACTAGCGACCAAATTTGAATCGCTGAATTGGTATTCAACCTGAAAACCAATGCAACCTCTATCAGGCGACATAATAATCAGAAGGTTGCAAATTATTTGCATAAAATCAATACGACGATGGTTCCAGGCATAAAATCAAACTTGCAACTTGAACAGAAAGTGAAACACGTACCTGCTTGACAATCTTCTGAACGACATCATTGCCGTTCTTCGAACTGCCGCCGACCTTGGCATGGAGATCCGGCAAGAAATGGAGCGGCTCCTGCTCCGACAGGTAGAACCACTCCTGCCCCAAGCCGGCGGCGCTCCCGTTCCCGAAGAACTGGATGCACGGGTAGAAGTAACCAGGCACCGACTGCTGCGGCGGCGCGACGTTGCAGAACGAGCTCGGCACGAACTCCTGCGCGTCAGCGTTGAATTTGAACCCCCGGCCAGTCCCTTCCGCTCCGTCTTTGCTCGGCGTCGATGACTTGACGTCCCCTTCTCTGCTCTTGCTGGCCATCTCCATCACTGGGTCTCTCTCTCCCGCTTCGTTTTTCTCTGTTCTCTTTCCAAGATTGGATCTTTGTGTTATCTACTTGTACAGGCACCCGGATGGAACTGCCACGGATTCCTCTGCCGTTCTCTCCATTTCTTTCTCCTGCGCTTGTGTGCTCGGAGTGTTTCTTGGCTTACTGTTTGCTCTCCTCCTCCCTACATTTGACTCCACATTTTGCGCCATTTTTTTCTCTCTCCTTCCCTTCCCTTGACCTGCTCAGGCTGCTCCCCTCTCCACCCGCATTTGTCACTCGTGGCAAGCAGAGCAACGCTGTAACATTAACCTGGACAAAAATAAATAAATAATAACACTTAAGAAGTAAATTCCATCATATAAATAAATGGATGGCATATCACATATTTTTAAACTTAAAAATAATTAAAATTAAACATTTAATTATATTGTTTTATCTAATTATAAAGTATATGTTTACAACATTGATATAATTAGCTTAGATTATAACCTATTTTATAATTAAAATAAAAATATGATTAAATATTGATTGAATGATTTTTATCACATAAAATTGGATATTAAATCATCAACCTAATATTTTTTTACTTCTTTACATATAATTATAATATTACTTTACATTTAAATATGCTAAATTTCTATTGTTTTTTTATAACATCAAATATACAAAAAAATATAATGATAAAATACTAATTTCAATTATTTTTTAATTTAATCATTTATGATATGTAATTCACTTATTTCTATGGTGGTAGCGCACTAATGTTTTTAATAAGTATATAATTATATGTAATATTTGTAATCAAATTAAAAGTTCACAATCTTTCACGTAAAAATATAAATTCAGACTAAATTGCAAAATCATTCTATGTAAAAATAAAAGTTAGAGTATATTTGAAAATAAATTTTTATTTTTTTAATGCAATTCACCAAAAAAAATAATTGACTAATGGATTCTTCTTCTTCTTCTTCAGTTTATTCTTACACCCTAGGAAACAATACCTGCCTTTTGCTTTCCTCAAAAAAAAATCCTTTTGCTTTACTCAGTAATAAATCTAATTTATAGATTAGGCACCTCTACATAAAGCATATGTGAATCTTCTTTTACAAAATCCAGGAATGCTAGAAAATCTTGTAATTTCCACGGTTTAGTAATTAGTTGTGACCTGAAGGAAATGCTACTAATTTTTAATCTTTTAAAAAATGAGTGTAAATATGCTTTGATTATTAACCTGAAGAATATTCCTGGCCTGGCGGTATGTAGTTCTTTAATTCTTTTCTTACGTCTTTTATTTATCTCTGGTCAGAATTTTCCACATATTCATAAACAAATAAGGTAATCAACTAACAATTAATTATCAATAATCAATAATATATGTGTGTGCGAAAGCTAATCTATCCATTATTTTTAACTGGTCTTCCTATCTGTTATGTTACATAAGAGTAGTAACTAAAATAATAAAAACTAAATATCTATCTCACGTGTAATTATATCATCACGGACATCTCTTGATGTACATTTCTACATTCTTATTCAATTATTTGTAGAATTAAAACACATGACATAGAACATTCGTGAATAAAAAAATACTCAGTATATAAAATAATACAAATAGATAAAAAAATTTAATAAAAATATACAAGCTTTCAGTATGAAAAAATATTATTATTATTTTCTATTCCTTTTATCATTTTTTAATTTTTATTTTGTTCTATTCCTTTCTTCTTGTTTTGTTTTTTTCTATTCTTTCGCTACATATTTTATTTTAAGCAAATCCTAAGACACACACACACAATTAAACCAGACCAAAAGTAGAGTAATGACAAATCCAATAAAAAGTTAGATTCATTTATTTAAATCTCAAGGTGATGGGGCTATTAATATTAATCTTTAATTTTTTTATTAGGATGGTAAGGCTATTAATATCCATCTTCAATTTTTCTATTCAATTCTATTTCATTAACAATCAATTGACATAAAACCTCATTTTACATATTTTATTTTTTGACCTTATTAACATACTTACTGTTATTTGTTCGACATAATTATCATGAAGAAAAATAATCAAATCATAATAGAAAATTAAATAATACCAAAAACTCTAACTTGCTAAATAAAATTCGGATCTGGTAGGTAAAAACCCGGGTCGGGTTTAGACTGAACTTAGGTCGTGCTCGATTGAACTCAGGATAAGTTTGGGCATAAAAATCTACTCTTCTTTCGTCAAAATCTGGGCAGAGTCCGAGGGTGTCTTGAATCGAATTTGTTGACATCATCCTATAGAACGTGACATAAGCCTGCTCGGGCAGGATGTGAACATAGCTCAAGTCGAGCCATTGGAAAAAGGGATTCGAACACCTAAAAATAGTCGCGTCATATCCCTAATCGAGTTTGTCAAGAGTCTGGGTCGGGTTTACTCTGAATTCGGGTTAGGTTTGGAACACAACGGAGTCAGCTTTCGATTTTTATAGATGAACCCAGGCTAAGTTCATCCCTACGCGGGTCGAATTTCGACTAGCGAAACTTCGATGATGTTTTCTTGAGGCTTTAGTGTGTTATAATATTTTTTATGCACTATTTCATTCGGTACAAAAATGATATAGAACTATTCATGAGAATATAAATCAATCCTAATTCATTCATCGTCTTATCTATTTTATTAGGAAAGCACATCCAAAAGTGAATCCAAATTTCTCCAAGCAAAATTACATGAAACCCTTAACTTTAGGAATGATTTTTTAAATGGCGGAGAGGCTCCGATGAGAAATCTGACCTTCTTTGTATAACTCCCTTCAAATTCGACCTTAATTTAGAGGTCAAACCCTAGGTGATATTACTTTTGCCTCTTTCTTCAATACTTAATTATATATAACATTACAACAGAACATAATAATAATAACATAATAACACGCAGCGGAAGACTTAAAAAACATATAAATCCCAAGATACATAATTAGCCCATGGGCCATATAGACTTTAATATAAAAACTCAATATAATGTTCATAATACATAAATGAGTTCACATGACTCAAGGCCCGTAGATCATACATACTAGACTCCTCTAAAGAATCATTATAATAAAACATACTCATAGATAACTTGGACCATGGCCTAACCAATTATTGTGCAATCTTGTCGACATGAGGCCTTCACTATCGAGCTTAAGTCTCATCCATACATGCATGGATATTTGAGGTGCAAGAGATTTCTTCCATTAGATTATGTTGAGACTCGTGCATATTGAATTATATATGCATACTATATGGCATGTGAACAATCATCATGACAAGATAAGAATAATCATATACTATCATCAACTATATTATGCTAAGGCGTGTCATATCCTTATCTTGCTTATAATATTTTCATTCAGAATATGATATGACAAGAGAACGTACTTTAGCATCTCTTTAGGTGCTTGCATTATCATCATCAATAAATATGCCAAGTGATATTATGCGTTTATTTTGTTTGCCATTTATCATCGCCATTCATCATATCATATGACAATTGAACATTCATTAGCATCCCTTTAGATGCATATACATCATCATCATCTTCATCATTATGTTCCGAGTCATGTAATCATAGTCATATCATATGACCATGTCATCTTTTCGTCTTTCATCTTTAATTAGATAACTTCTTATCTTGGTGATTGGAAAGACTATATTGATTCGTGAGGCTTGGCTAGCTAGACCAATATCCATTTGTCCCAAGTGGAAACTCTCACCCTATGAGTGTAGGTTGCTTCCTTAGGAACTAGTCACTTAAACTAGCGAGTGATGATATAGTTATCCTCCACGATTACAATAAGGCATTTTCATATCAATCAATCTTTTAATTATATTTACCAATACATATAGTCATTCGATATATATTGTATATTTTAATCTTATCTAAGATCATTCAGGCGTCGAAAAATTTTCTAAGTGTTAAACAATTAGCATACATGGCTCTAGGCATGGGTCACGATCATGCCAAAAGATGTCACGGTCGTTCTACCCCCTAAGGAATGCTTGTGAAGTCATGCCTTCACGGTTGTTCCGATAACATTCGTAACATGATTGGTCATGACCATTCCAATTCATGGAATAGTCGTGCCTTTAGCTGCTCAATCGATCGACCCCATGGACCGACTTGAATAGTGACATTTTCCTTTGGAGCGATTGAACCATCGATCGATTGATCCATAGTTCGAACTAAATAGTGGTCAGTGTGTGCTCACTGAGGGTCATGGTCGTTCTATGTTGAGTCATGGTCGTGCCCACCTATGATGTCGTCTCACGCCAAAGGTGGTTAGCGTGCCCACAGGGCACGAGCATTGCCTCATCACAGCCATGTCGTGTGGTGTGACGGTAGTGCTCCTGCCATGAGAATTCCACACCCAAGGGAACGGACGTGGTGCTCTCAAGGTCACATTCATGCCTTGGGGCATCATGACCATGCTCAAGGGAAACTTGTCTATTTCCCCTGTTTTTACCTCATTTTCCCCCATTTACACTCATACATAAGCATGCATTCATGTAACACATGGAATTCACATTTGCACTAATCATTATAAGATTCATATCATAATATTTTCAATGCAATACACCAAGGTATTAAGGAAGAATTATCATGTCCAAAAATCACATTCTTGTTTAATAATAACAATTCCAACATGAACTAAGCATAAATAACATGGAATATCATAGTCTTAAACATAATTTTCAATGAAATAGTAACCCTACTGAAATGCCTTAATGCACATTCTCTAATATCTCATTCTAAGAACAAATTACTTATTCTTTCTTCCTCTAATTCAAACATTTAATCATCATTAGAGGTGAGGTTAGAAGATTGAATCCCCTCGACATACTTTTAGGATTTAAGTTAAAATCCTAAATTTAATCTTCCTTCTTTCTTCTTTTGTCACTTTCTTTCCTCATCTTCTTCCCCTTCTTTCCTCTTCTTCCTATCCCAGCCACACATGCTCCTTCTCTCTCCTTGTGATTGATGTCCATGAGTTGCACTGTGTCACTTCTTCAGACAGGAACGATTTGATCCAGGATTATTAGCACTCGAACGGGAACGAGATGGATAAACCTTAGCCAAAGTGATGACTTTAAAAATCAAATTTAGGACTATTAAGACATAACGATCTCAGAACACAACTTCGCTATCCGATTGTTCTAATCATCCTTGATGAGCTAAGCAAGAGGAAGGTTGAGTGGGGAGGCTTTCTTATTGATGGTGATTGAGTGGAAAGAGAGTGAGGGAGGCAAGAGAGGGAGGGTTGAGGGGATGTTCGGCTGGTGGGGAAGGGGAAGAGTGGGAGTGGTAGGTGGGAGAAAGAGGGGGATTAGTGGTGGCTGAAGGTTAAGGTGGGTTCACTTAACTGATGGGTTTGTGGGATGCAGCTAAGTGGTTGGATTATTAGTTTTTTTTTTCTAAGAATATCACACTTTGATAAAAGGTAGTTTCGAAATTGAATGATCGATCGAAATTTTCATGCACGGACGTTGAGGAGAAAGAAATAATGGCTCAAAGTTAACTTTGAAATAAATTTTTATTTTTTTATTGAAGGGGATGACTATTGATTGATGGAGATTTATTTATATGGGTGATGTCTTTGACAATATGTGGATTAAAACTAATTCGAGATTAAGTGATTAATCTTCTTTAAATCTAATTCTGAGATTTATCCAGCATCATAATTATTTATCTAATTTAAATACTTTATATATTTATTTTCCTTTATTTTCTTCCTTTTTAAAATTTTATCTATACATAACATCTTTCTCTTAAACTTTATCTTTTATTTCTCTCCAAAATTCTTGTAACTAAATAAATATTTTATTTATCTAATTAATTAATTAAAAATTTTGTGATGTTCCGAGCCCTCTTGCAATGAGCTCTGACGGCAATCAAAAGATCATTAATAATGATGATACGTCACAAATGTTTGGAAAATAATAAATCTTTACCATTTGATTTTCTTCAATAGTTAACTCAATGCAATGACTGCTGTTATTTATAAAATTATTGTTTTTTTTTCTTAATTATATCCTTACTTCGGTAAGTGGTAACATAATGTGAAGTACAATTATCCCTGTAACGATATTCCAAAATATTATCACTAATCACTAGTATTCTAGAACATGATCAAAGCGATATTTGAATTTGATGTCTTTTTTAATCTTTCGTAATCTAAAATTCGGAATAAAATATTTCTATATCCTTTAATTCTGTTTAGAATTTTTAACTAAGCCACAGTGGGCTTTGAATGGGGCTAAACAGGCCGCTTACTCGAACAGTTCGCTAACGCGGCAGCCCACGTAATTTGGGTGGATCAAATTGAACCCTCCCTCTCAGAGAGTACCCGTCAAAACACGGTGTGTTTTAAAAAGACGTGACACGCGTCGGGGCAGCTGAGGAGTCCTCAGTAAGAGGCCAGCTGCGGGTAACTTCGGCGGTGACACTTGCAGTTATTAGACCAGCAGAAAAAAAAGGGCGTTTTCTCGCCCTCGCGAGCCAGGTAAAGTAACAATCTCTTTTATTAAAAAAACTCACAACATGACATTAAGAATATTTGATATCTCTTTCATATAATTTTAGGCTCACTGAGAGAGAAAAAACTGACAATTTATTTCAAATACTTCAAAAATTGATATCTTTTACTGCTATATTTTCCTTAAAGTTCTGTCTCATTCTAGCCCCTTGGAAGATCTTTTACAACCTCCAAATTTCAATATAATTATTTCTAGCCGTTTAAATATACTGATATTCTTGTAATATTTTGACTATAATTTTTTTTACACAAATGCTGAAATGAGGTTGATTTTTTTGAAAAGTTAATAAAATTATGTACATTTGAAATATTCATAATCCAAATCCAAATCTAATGAAAAGTGAAAAGAATTAAAAAAAATCATTGAGGTTGCCTTTGCTAAAAATTAATTGTTACATTTTTTATCATGATACTCTTATAGTATTTTAGTCATGACTTTTGTCACGTCCAAATGATTTAATTCTTAATTCTTAAAAATCTGACAACATTATTCGCATTTAAAGGGCTTTTAAAAAAGTTAAGATAATTCTTTGAATTTTTTATATTCACCTATAAATTCAAATTTAATAAAAATATAGTCAAATATTAACCAAAAATTAAATTTATAACTATTATTTCGAAATTGAAAGTTTTTAACTTGTCAAATTGATAATTCGAATTGTTTTTAACTTGTCAACATTATCATACAATATTATCATCGTGACCAATTTTATATGATTACCATAATTATTTTAATAAAAAAATATACTTGTGACAATGAGAATTAATTTAGAAGAAAATAATATATCTTTTTATTTTTGTTATGTTTTTATATAATTTAATTTAAAAATAGAATATTTTTTATAAGCCTAATTTTATTAGTCTGGATCTGATTTTTTAGATCTTATACTTTTTTAAAGTTATGGATTTTCAGAAATTTACTTCAACGATCACCGTACGTTTTGAATATTTTACTTCCTTGGTTAAAACTTTTGAGCGCCAAATTTTACATCTCATTAGATTTAGTACTTTTTAGTTGAAAAACACGAATGAGCGGCACGTGTGGAAAACACGCGATCGACGCCGTCCGTGACAGGCAGGACGGTCACGTGCTGCCCGAGCCCGAGGGCCCTTCCTCAACGTCCGATCATCCAACATCTCTGATCCGTCGGACGTAGCACCGCCCGAAGCGTGTCCGGGCAGATCTCCTCGTCTTTAAAAGACGATGCACATCGGGCTCATTTCACGCCTCGCCCCCAATAGCTTCTTCCATATTAGAAGCTGCTCCTCCTTCCCGCCGGTCGTCGACCGCCGCTTCTCGCCGGAGCCGCTCCGCTCCTCCGAGAACCTCCTCCGCCGTCCGCCTTCATAGCTCTTCGCTAGTTCGCGTCCTTTGTTGCGCGGGCTAAGGATCGGGCCGGCGCCGTGTATCACCCGTTTTGAGCTCCGGCCTTCCTGACGACCGTCGATGGCGTCCGCTATTCTTGCCAGCAGGAATGAGCCGTGCTGGGGCGAGCAGAAGGATTTCATGAGGAAGCCTCCTATATCTAACCCTAACCCTAACCCTAGGCCTGGTAACCGGATTGCGGGCTCCGCCGATCGTGTCGCTGCCAGGCCGGCGCCCCAATTCATTTCCGGAGATCCTGAGTCCGCTTCAAGACCGCGGTCCTCGGCATTCGACGATGACCCGTCGCTCCGTCCTCACGCCGGCGCTGAGGCCGGCGACGGCGTTGGGGCATCTTTAAGGTTCAACATTTCCGCCATGTCGAAGGCCGAGCTAAGGGACCTCAAGCGGCGGCTGGATTTGGAGCTCGACCAGGTCCGCGGTGTCATGAACCGTATTGAGACCGCGGAACTCCGAAGCTTGGCCCGATCTGCGGGATTCGGCACCTCCATTGCGCCAGGCGTGGAGAAGAAGGCGTTGGCAGGGCTCAAAGACATCCATCAGCTGCCCTTCTCCACAAGCACCAAGCATCGCGGTGAGTTGGCGTCAGAGTCTGATAAGCTCCTGAAGGCCATGATGGCCAAATGTGGGCAGATCTGTGCGAAGCTAATGAAACCAAAGAAGAGCATTTGGTTCAATTCTCCTGTGGACGTCGTGGCGCTGGGTCTCCACGATTACCACAACGTAATCAAGAACCCCATGGACCTCGGCACTGTGAAGAAGAGACTTTACATGGGGTTGTATTCCTCGCCGTCAGAGTTTGCCGCTGACGTTCGTCTCACATTCAATAACGCTCTTCTGTATAACCACCAGACACATGAGGTGTACAAGATTGCCGACTCTTTGCTCAGCCAGTTTGAGGGGATGTTTGCCCCTGCATACCTCAAGTACGAGAACCAACGGAGAGCATTGGAACAGGAGGAAGATAACAGGCCAAAGGCTCTGCCTTTTTCTCATGTTCCAGTCTCTGAAGCTGATGCATCGAGGACCGAGAAACATTCCTTGCTCAAATCTTTTTCGCCGGTTCCAGCTGCATCTCCTGCTCCATCGCAACCACCATCATCCGCCCAACCTATTCAGCAAAATGGCTTAGTGAACAGAGCAATGACGGGGAGGCAGCCGAAGCCAAAGGCTCGAGATCCGGACAAGAGGCCCATGAGTTTCGAGGAGAAGAAGAAGCTTGGTCAAGGGTTGGAGAGTCTGCCACACGATAAGATGGATCAGGTAGTGCAGATTATTAGGAAGAGAAAAGTGGAAGCATTGCAAGATGGAGATGAGATTGAGTTGGATATCGAGTTGATGGACACAGAGACTCTCTGGGAGTTGGATCGTTTCCTCTACAATTGCAAGAAGATGATAAACAAAGTCAGGAAGCAGGGGAACATAACCGCCGGTCTAGTGCATGATGAGCACATGCGTGCTCAATTCCCTGACGGAGTTGCCGAAATGGTAATGAAAGTAAATATTTAATCATAGCCCTTGTCTTATATCATTTAGGCCTAACTCAAATTTTTTGTGACCTTGCCAGTTCCCGGTATCAGTTTCTACCCCTGATGTAGGATCCGCAAAGAAGATCAAGAAAGGTGACGTGGGCGAGGAGGATGTAGACATTCTTGATGACATGCCGCCCACTCACTACCCTTCAGTGGAAATTGAGAAGGAAATTGGTTCTAGCAGTTCCAGTAGCTCAGATAGTGATTCTTCCTCCTCTAGCGGTATGGAAAAAAAATACTTGTGATTCATAGTTTTAATTTCATGGATTACTTATCCTTTTTGTTTTGATACAGATTCAGATTCTGAGAGTTCCACTGGGAATTCCTCTGAAGATGATGCCCAGCCTCCTTGCCCTGTGCCTAGGTCTTCTCCGAGGACTTGAGAAGAGGCTGTGATGTTACATGACTGGAATCCGTATTTTTTGCTTTTTACCACAGGGATTTGAGTTCTTATGGGTTTTGTTTTACTTTTGGGTGGCTTTAGTATAGCTGTGGAAATATAATATATGGTGGTAATTGGGAGTGGGTGTACAGTATGTGTAAAGTGGAAAGAAAGTATGAAAAAAGAGTAGGTGATGCATGGGAGAGGGTTTCATCTTGAACTCTCTCATGTTGTTTGAGATTTGATATCATAGTCATGGCTAAATTATTTTATCGGTTTCTTGCTTTGCAGTATGTTCGACCAGATGCGAGAGCTCGGCTTGGCTCGATTCTTGGGGTAGAGCTAATGTAGTGTTTTGGTGGCTAATTCTGCTGATAAATCAAATCTTTTACATTTCTTGCCAGGGACATTATTATTTGTTTGTCAGGAATACAATTATGATTAACAGGTTTAATATCGATGCTATTGAAATCTCTCTGTCGAATCACATGAACATGGATCAATGATCCATGTAGCCGATCTTATCTAATGGGATAAGGCTTTGTTGTTGTTTGCTATTGAAATCTTAGAATTTTATTATTGAATTTTATCCTGTCTGCTCATTCAATATTGATGCTATTGAAATCTTAAACTTTTTTTTTTGGGTGCTGCAGTGTATTTACAGTATATATTATCATCGTCCTTGGGGCGTCTGTTCTTATTTCTTGGCTTAATTAGCAACACATGAAGGAGATACTGGATATGTTTCACTTGATGTTTATCGACTTGTTGCAGTAGTCTTCGTTTTCTAGTTTGCGATTTAGCGTGCCTTTCCGATTGGCTATTACGAATTCTGAAGATGGTTATGTGCACGGACTGGTGGAGCCGGGTTTGCTTTTTTTTTCTGTTTTTATTACCTGTTAGATTTTCTTGACGCTTTATATCTTTTTTTTTATAATAAGAATGACTGATCCATACGAAAATCAGGTGTTTGAACTGTAATTATTATCGATGATGTGTTTGCTGTCATAACCCTATAAAGATATAACAGGAAGACGTTCCGAATCTTCTGCACGCCCGCATTTGTCATCTTAAATAGGAATGTAGGATGGAGTATAAACAAAGGGTGAATGAATGGGTTGGAGCCTTCATGATGCTTGTTGTATTTGTAACACTCCGAGCCATTTTGTATTGATTGGTATTTGTTTTGACTTTTTCTTGCAAGTCTCAGTTGCGTAAATTATTGTTTGTATTTGTAGAGGAGGATTTAACGATGTATGGAACAGTTATTGTCTTGTCACAGTTCGCATTCTATCTGGCGAAGTCTCAATTGTGTAGACAAAAAAGACAAAAAATTATTAGACCGTTGTCACAGTTCGTATATCACCTCGGCAAGTTTCAACTTTGTAGTAAAAAATTTATTAGACCGGAGGGGCATTCCGAGAATCGAACTCGGGACCTCTTGCCCCCAAAGCGAGAATCATACCACTAGATCAAATGTCCAATTTATTTATATTTTAACTCGTGATTAATTTTTATTCTTCTCGACCGTTTCATTATCTTATTTGTAGCATTATTTTTCAACGAGTATATTATTATAAAAAAAAAAGATATGTAAAAATGAGATTGAAATTGTTTTATGCGTAAAAGAAAATACAATTTCTAAATGTCAGATCTTATTGGCCTCTTTAAAAATATCATTTTTACATTCAAACAATATTTCATAGCGCCATCATTTCTCATACATTCTCATTACCCCCTCTTCTTGCGCGCCGACGGGCAGGAGAAGGGGGGCCTCGACCCCCCTCTTCTCGCACGCCGACGGGAGGGAGAGGGGGGGCTCGACCCCCCTCTGCGACCTCGCCGGCGACCAGGAGTCGAGGCCCCCCTTCTCCCGTCGCTATCTCCTCGTCGGCGTCCCGTGCACCGACGAGGTTGGAGGGGTGGAGGAAGAAGGGGGGGCCTCAACCCCCCTCTGCGACCTCGCCGATCATCGGCGAGGTCGTAGAGGAGGGTCGAGGCCCCCCTTCTCCCGCTGTTGCCTTCTCGTCGGCGTCCCACCGGCGAGGTTGGAGGGGTGGAACCCCCACCTCACTGCGTGAGGTGAGTTGGCAATTTTTTATTTTTTAATTAATATTTTTATTTTTTTAATATTGCTACGTCAACTTGTAGAAAAGAAAAGATGTTCCGTCAGCGTCATGTGTGTGCCACATCAGCTCGACGACCGAAAAACCGCCTATTTCAGGTAAAGAGGGCATCGGATGAAATGAATTAAAAGATGAAGGGCATCGTTGTTACAAAGTAAAGTTGGACGGCATGACTGAGTAAATGTGAAAGTTGGAGGGCATTGTAATTTACCCTTTTTTTTTTTGAAGCCATAAATATATTTTTTCTATGTGCAAGATGTCTGTAATTGATGGGCCTGTGGGTAACTTGAGGATGACTGCAATAACTTTTAAACTCTGTTATTGTAGAAATAGGAATTGTTCATATTGGAAACTAATTCGATACTTCATCAACCAGCTCTCCTTTGTGTTATGATTTTCTAATAAAGGTGACTTGTAAAATGGCCCTGTAATTTTATAGGTTTTGCTGGACATGAAATTGCTGCTACTAACAGTGGCGGAGCTACATAGGTGTGCACTCAACAAGATTTTTTATTTGACTTGGTTCAATGCATTGATGTTTGATGAAAAGCGCTATGTTCAAATCCTCCTGCTGGCAAAATAGATATTTATTTTCTTTTGCATTAAGTTTTATAATAAATACAATTTATTTTATTATAATATGAAGCATACTATTAATTAGAGAAATATTATTTCTCTCTTAAATTATATATTTCTCCTTATTATAATCTTTATAGAGTATTATAGTATTGCATAGTTAAATAAAATAATATATTTCTTAATTATTATTTTTATCTCAATTAGCTTAAATTACATAAGTTCACATATAAAAAATATCATTAATATATCATTGGGAGAATATATTTCACGATCTTATTAGTTGAATATGCTAACACATCATTTTTCTTACTTTTCATTTGAGAATAAATATAATTTATTTTTACTATCATCGTAAATATGTGAAACACATTATACCAATTACCATGAAAAATATATTTCTTTTTAAAACTATACATTTGTCCTTATTAATTTTTGACATAATATTATTATATTGCATTAAAAATAGAATAATATTTTTAATAATTATATTTAGTTCCAATTAGCTTAAATTGTATAATTACATGATAAATATAATTTATTTGAATTATTTATATCACTAATAATTTTATGATCAATGATCATGCACTTAATCTTGATTTTATACATAATTTTTCGTATTTAACTATAAATTTGATATGATTTTGGTAACTAAAATTATTACTTTTATATGTTATAATTGAAATATATATATATGAACTTTTATCATTTAAAAATTATTAAAATTATTTATGAACCCACTGTAATTTTAATCTGGCTCCGCTACTGCTTGGCTATACAACTATATTGAAAAACCAACTTATGTAACTATAAGTGAAAAAGGTAAAAAAGAAAGATGAAGAATATAATAAAGTAAACAAACTAATTAAATACAACTAAAAAAATTGATGTCTTCTTTGGACGGTTGTAGCTTGCTGCTTAGTTGATGTCTCCAAGTGGCAAGTGCCAAGAAGAATGTAAGAACGTAAATTAAGTGATTAAAATTAAATACAACTAAAGAAACCGATGTCTTCTTTGGGCGATTGTAGCTTGTTGCTTGCTTAAACTTTTGAAGTCTCCAAGTGGCAAGTGCAAAGTAGCAATGTAGCTTTGAATGCTAAGGGTGAGTAAAATCGCACACCTACAGAGGGCCTTATACAATTGTGCTAGTGTTGATCACTCATGCTAGTTGCTCAGATCAGATCCCCGCTGCAAAAAAGAGTGGTGTTGCCATGCTGGCGTGTTGGTTTTGCTTTGCATCTGTAGTTGATGATGACACTCATCGGCCGTTGCTCGAAGACTGTGGCGTTGCCACCATAGGAAGGAAGCTAAAACTCTAGAGGCTTAGATTTTGGTGTTACCAAAAGCCCACCGAAGAGAAAGAAACCACTTCAGGAGAGGAGGGGCATCACAACTCAATAACTGCCAAAGTTCGAATCACCGTTGAAAAATAGAAGAAGAATCCAGGCATCTACAACAGACCCTAGACAAACAGGGAGAATCGAAGAAGAAGAAGAAGAATCGGATTGATAGGAAGGCCGAACGGCCCGAAGATAATATGTTAAAAATAATCAGATCGAGCCTACAAGACAGCTTGGATGCTTAGTAAAATCGCGCCCAAAGCCATAAATCACTATTCATTAATGTGTTGTGCATCGACGATTCGGGTTATTCGGTTCGGATCGATTCATTTCGGATCGAAAAAAATGAAACCCAAACCCAACCCAAAAGGCATCGGCTTGCTTTCGGTTCGAGTTTGACCCGAATGTGAATCAGAACCGACCCAAAAATTTTTGGGCCAGTTCGGTTGGTCAGGTTCATTGGAGCAACCCAACCCTATTTTTTCTTTCAATTCATTATTATATTTAAATTAATAAAATATTATTAATTACTATTTAATCTTAATATTAATCATTAAACTATTTTTATACTATCTTAAATAATAATTAATTATAATTTTTTCTTTATTAATATAACATTATTCAACTTACAAAAATAATTGTTTTAACTAAATATAAGTATTTTTTAAAATTATAATATTAATAAGACAAGGAAAATAATAAATTATAATATTAACAAAAATATTCATAAATTATAAATTATCATATTACTATAAATATTTTTCATAAATAATTATTTTAACTAAATAAATAAATAATATTTTAATATTCTATAATTTTATATTTCATAATATAATGAATTATATTCTTAATTTTTACTTCTTATTCAAACACCTACTAAAACTTATCTATCAAATCAAAATTTCAAATTTCCATCATTATACTTTTCATCCAAATACCACACCTAATTTTTTCTACAATTAGTTCTCATAAACTAAACTAATGGAAACTTAAAGTTTCCAATCCAAATACAGCCTTATAGTATTTTAGTCTTAACTTTTGCCATGTCCAAATGAGCTAATTCTTAAAAATCTAACAACATTGCTTGCATTTATTCTCAACTTGAAACAAATCTAATTAAAAGGCTTTTAAAAGATTTCATCAAATTCAATCTCATAATAATTAGTCATTAAAACTTTTTAGTTTGATAAGCTTGCATTCTCTTACACAGTTTTTGTAACGCTCTCAAATTGACCAACGTCACGTGACGAAGATCAATTTGGAAATGCTACAGATGCTATGACTTTGACCATCATATTGATCAAGACTTAGTCAAGAATCATGACATGTCAGCAAATAAAATGACAGAACAACAAAGAAAGGAGGAAGGCGATAAATAGTTCTGGAAATCAAGGAGTCATTGCATGGTCTTGACATAATGATATCTTGATAAATACATCATTTTACAATGCGGAAGGAACATAAATAAACAATAAGGCCTTTTGGTTCATGTGCCTTTTATCGCCTGAGCGCTGTCGCGGCACACTGTCTCAATACCATCTCTGACCTGACCTTGTGAAAATCAAACATAAGGAAGAAAGTCCTCTCATAAGCTTTACAACCTAGTGGGAACCAGTAAGAGTATAAAATACATAACTGTTAAATAGGATAAATCAGAATCGATGACATAATTTATCTTGATAAAAAATTAAGCATGGAATCATTGGAACAATAAAGGTCAGTAAAGAATGATAATCATTAATATCATGGGAATACATGATAAACGTGGAATCAAGAGGAAACTCATTATTCGTGATAGAGATTATGACAATACTTGACATCCTACTTGCATTACTTGAACATCCTTCTTTATCTTGAACTTTACTTAAAAATCATATGACTTTAGATATCTTTAAATTCTTTGATATCATACTTTCATTACTTGAACGTTCTCTTTTACTTTGAACTTTACTTGTAACTTAGATGACTTTAAGTACCTTTAACTTTTGGGGTTTACGCTGAGTAAAATAATACAATCTTGTGCGGGTCCATGAGTGTTCAAGTCATGACCAAGGGAGCGACTCTTATCTTGAGGCACTTGACATGGACTGACAACCCATCATTTATATCTCACCTTTACTTATTACTCACTTTATTATCTTGTCATTCTTCATACTATAGAAGTGATTGAATCAATATGAGGGTAAATCAATAAAAAGAATCACATCGTAGAGTGGAAATGGATCTCAATGAAATCATGTCTTTAGATTCAATCGTATTAATAATCAATCAGGAGGGACAACAAGCAATATTTATATCAAAATCAAGATTTAATAATCAACAATTTAAATGATCACATTCGGGGGTCGATTGATTATTTCCATAGATCGGTCAACCGATTTATGACTTGTCACGGGCATGCCAGTGAAGTGATACGACCGTGCCGGACTATTATAGGGAACAAGGGGACTAGCACGAGCGTACCAGTGAAATGTCACGAGCGTGCCTAGGCACGACATCGGTCGACCGATCCTTTTGGTCGATCGATCAAATTTTTAGTTAGTCGAATACACACGGCCAGGTGATGGCACAAGCGTGCCTATACGGTGGCAGAGGCGTGCTTGGGTGTAAGAGCGGTCGACCGGTTGAGTGGAAGCGGTCGACCGAATTTAAGGTAGACAAATTTCATTCGGCTGAGTAATGGCACGAGCATGTCGATATGACGACACGGACATGCCTAAGGGATGATACAGTCGTGTGGGTTAGGTGACTAAGACATGTCAACAGTGGCACGGCCATGAAGGGAGTGTCACAGCTGTGACGACGGGGTTCAATGGTCGATTTCAAAAATCATGCAAAATTTATCGATATCATCTTATATGCATTACTACATCACAATAATCATAGAAACAAATTTTCCTATGAACAAACAATATACAATTTTGAAATCAAAAGGAAAAAATGACCTATTCATGACTTTCATTCGTTGGATCATCATATCACTTCGTTGGTAGGATCGATGGCAGTAAAATTATAATCAGATCCTATTTATAATTATACAAGATGATTTCGATTCATCCACCTGATTTTCGTATTCGTCCTTATCGATTTGCCTGGATCAGAGGTGTCGCGCCCTCCTCATTGTTCTTGCATTTGAGATGCCTCCGCTCTTTGTTCCCTCCTGTAATCTGCCTAGGCAATGAAAAATCATGAGGAGATGCCCAAAAATAGGGAGAGATGATAGAGAAGACACCCGATCAGTGCAGATGCGAAGAGGAAAAATGTTCATCTCGCCATTACCCGGTGTGAATCATTAGAAATTCATCAGGATGTGCATGTATTAACAAATAGGGGTGTTTACGGGTCGGGTTGGACCCGACCCATGAACAAATTCGATCCGACCGGGTCGGGTCAAGGCACTTGGAGGCAGAAAATTCGACCCGACCTGACCGGTTCGGGTCGGGTTGGATGGTCGGGTTACACGACCACCCTTTTTTAAAATTTTTGTCTTATTTTTTAAATTTATTTTATGATAAGAAAATTAATTAATAATTATTATAAAATACAAAATATGTTTTTTTGAATATTTGAATATTATTTGAATATCTTTTTTCTATTTTAAATCAACTATAGGACTAAAAATAAGTAAAAAATAAAAAAATAATGCTCGGGCAGGTTGAGTTATCGTTGAGTTCTCACGAGGGTGGAAATTTTGACAGCCATGGTGATTAACTTCTTTCCTCTGCCATTATAGAATTTATTTCCTCATAAATTACTTTTGTCTCTCCATCACGGCTAGAAACTTGGCATTTCCACCGAATCTGGGCCAGGTGGTTATGCCAGGTTGCCTATCTTTTCTTTCTTTCTTAATTAATTATTTGTTTATATATTATTTTTTTGGATGTTACAGTTTTTGTATAACTATAATTCTTTTTTTTCAATAAAAAGATAGTCAAATATTAATCAAAAGTTAAATTTATAACTATTAATTCGAAATTAAAAGTTTTTAACTTGTCAAATTGATAATTCAAATCGTTTAAAATTTATATTATCGAAATATAATTAATTAAGTCACAAACTTATTGCTCCAACTTCGATGACTCGAATGTTGCAAGTTGCTGAGCAATGCATTTCGGAGAGATCGAAGAGAACATATCATGGACATAAATTCATGCAGTCATATCCTCATTTGGTTGCAACAACATATTCTAGGAACAAATTTATTAATCTCCACTTGCTCCGGCAAGGCAGCCTAAGAATTCATTGGTACTACTTTTTTCTTGTTCCGACAATAAATGCAGTGGGATCCAGGAATTAAATTAAAGATTGTTTGTTAAATATTGAGAAATAAGATCTTAATCTTAATTTTGTTTTTCAACCAAACTCTTGTTCAATCGTACGTGACGTCTTCATTTTTTAAACTTGTGCTTCTCTCAGTAGCTTTATTATAATTTCCATTTCCCAAAGTTGTTATGCCAAGGAAAAGTTACAATGGATATACACTGTTCTATTTTTTTTATAATAATTAGATCACCGTTACCCTTTTCACTTTACACTTTTCTCATAATACACTTATATTCCTGTATCATGTCCAATTTTATACGATTAACATAATTATTTTAATAATCAAATATACTTGTGATAATGAGAATTAATTTAGAAAAAAAATACTATATCTTTTTATTTCTGTTATGTTTTGATATGATATAATCTATATACTATTAAAAGAAAGATAGTAGTAAAGGAGGAAGTGACATTTGGCACATGCATAAAGTGACACATGTTATCTAACGGTCATGCTCATACTATATATTAAATAGTGATTTTTAAATAATTAGTCATGTTATAATTTCTTAATTGGCTCAAGAATATAACGTAAAAGACAATTAAATATTTTTTATCCACCAGCAAGTGTGTTTGTGGTAATGATATAATTATCTTTAAATAAATATTTTATTTTGTTGAACATAGTGAGAAAGAAATATGCATGGTGCCCGTATTTATTGTAGAAAATTTTATATAATAAGACTATATGTAAAGATAAACAAAAGTTTTTTAAAAAATGAAATGAAGGAAAAAACATACGGCCGAAAAAAATGTCATATGTTCATGATAAAATTAATAGCTATCTATATCTATTTGTTTATTATTAAAAGGAGGATAATTTTGAAGAAAATGATGACATTTGGCAAAATTATAGATTGACAAGAATCCCTAAAAATTTATAATTAGTTAGAATATTAATTTACAAATTATACTTAGACATGATTTAATTGGAGTAGTGTATACCCATAATCGTTAAACATAAATTATATTTATTTTTCAATTACAACTATAGAATATAAAACAAATATGATTTTATTATCGATACAATTTTATAATAATTATATGTTTTTACTATTTATTCGGGTAGCATATTTTGTGAGGAATATTTATACAATAATACCATAATCATAATATTAGAAGTACTTTGAAGGAGGAATACTAAATTAACGTGATAATCATTTTTTTACTTTTAATATTACTATTTCAAATTCCACGCTTCTTTGAAGAATAACAAAATAAAATTATAATACTAATACATCACAATAATTTTAATAATTGGTTAGGCATTAACCATATCTTAGATGGTTTTATTATGTAACCATCTCTTCTGTCATGTAATGCCTCCTCCTTATAAATACTAGCAAGAAAATAGATGTTCCTCCATACTCTCTCTCTCGCACACACACGGTAAGATTTTGTTGCATGTTTTTCGTAATTTACTACATAAGTTGTTTCTTAATTTTTATCTTTAGCGATTAAGTAGTTATTATGTATTTATTTATTAGAAATGAGAAAGGTTAGGATTTATCTAACTAATTAGATTTTTTCATTAATATATAATCATATTTTAAAAGTTTCATGTTTATTATATGGCTTAATTGATTGTTATATTATATGATTTATTTTTTCAACAGGTTAGTTTCCATCGTTCGGATGGTAAATAATCTTCGCATTCTTTGTTTTTTTTTTGTGAGTTCTTAAGTCTGTTTTGCTTCTCAGTTAATATACTATCATTGCTTATTTTTTAATTACCATACTTAAGGCATGGGGGTTGCCTTGACTGATTCAAATTATTCTAAATTAATATATTATCATCGCTTAGTTTTGGCCATTTTAATCTTCTGGCCCTTTTACACAATTGAATAATTAATGAATTAGCACAGTTGAAACTTATTTATAACTTATCATTCATTATTGGTATTTTTCTCTTAAGGTACTAACAAATTTCATATTTTTTTGACGTAAATGATATCATAATTTATAATTAAATAATATAATATGTTTTAAGCTTTATATACAATATAAAATTTAAAAGTATTAATATCTGAGTTATAATCAATTTCCAATAAATTTAACAATATTAATATCAATGTAATAATTATTTTCCAATTGTAATCGCGTAGCATTCAGTTATCCACTTTATTTAATTAAAGTTAAGGTAAGATTATTTAATTATCCACGTTATTTAACTAAAACCACATAAAGTCACCATTTAAAGATAATATAATGTATTTGATGTCAAATATTACATTGTAAATTATCAAAATACTATTTTTAAAAAAATATATTATAATTCAGTTAAGTTTAGAAATAAAATTAGTATAATTTACCTAACTAATTCAGTTAATCAGTTCAGATTTCTTATATTTTTTTTCTAGCAGTTTTTATTTTTATCATATGCTTTAATTTCTAGAATGGTTATTGTATTATTTTTATTACATGATTGTCATTTGAAGATAATAGTTTTTTTCACTTTTAAAGCCAAAAAACTAATTTATATGGACTTCAAAGCTTTGATAAAGAATCATTGAAGGTCCACAACTAGATTTATAGTTTTTTTATTATGACTATAATATGATTTTCATTGGATTAAATGTTCGTAAAACTTAATTATAATAATATTTTTTTATTTATAACCATGCTACTATATAAGTGCACTTTAGCTTTTACATATATGAAAAAAATATATGGATAGTGCATTTTTTTTATACTGATAACTCACAACTATATATGTAAAATTTAATAACTAGCTTAATAAACAGTAACTGACATAAAATAGATAATGATTAATCATTAAATATATAATTATTAATTATTAATTATTAGTGGATAACATTAATAAATAAATTTATAAAAAGGGCTTGATAAATAGTGGCTGGGTAATTTTTAATTTTAAAATAATTTAACTATATTGATTCAAATTCTTATATGTACGAGAACTTTTCATTGTAATATAATAAATTATTTGTTAGTTTCTCAATGCCTTTCACACAGTTGAATAATTAATTAGAGAAAATTCATTTTCCAATTTTATCTCAGTTAAAACTTATTTACTACTTATCATTCACTATTGGTATTTTTTTAAAGCATCGACAAAGTTACTTTTATGTAAATAATATCATAATATATAATTAAATAATGTAACAGCTTTTCAAGCTTTAGATAGCATATAAAATTTTAAAATATTAATATATAAGTTATAATCAATTTCCAAAAGAATAGCAATATGAATATCAAAGTAATAATTATTTTCCAACTGTAATTACATAGCATTGAATTATCCACATTTTTTAATTAAAGTTAAGGTAAGATTATTTAATTATCCATATTATTTAACTAAAATCATGTGCAGTCACCATTTAAACATAAGATAATATATTTGATGCCAAATATGACATATTAAGTTATCAAAATACTATTTTTTAAATAGTATTATAATTTAGTTCAGGTTTAGAAATAAAATTATTATGATTTAGCTAACCAATTCAATTCAGGTTTCTTATATTTTTTTCTAACAGTTTTTATTTTTTTGTTCTTTTTTATTATATGCTTTAATTTCATAAGTTTTGATCTCATATCTTCAATCATGTATGGTCTATACGTTATTTTATTATTATTATTATTATTATTATTATTATTATTATTATTATTATTATTATTATTAATGATTCTTTCTTTTGAGAGATGAAAGTAAGTACTTGGAAAGTGAATTGTCTATCTATATACTATTGAAAGGAGGATGACATTTGACATAATCATGACAAGTGCCCTTAAAAATTTAGAGTAAAATATATTAAATGTCCTCCAACTTTAAAGTTTGCTCAGCGATACCTTCCAACTTCACTTTGCACAAATATCTTTCATCTTTTAACGTATTTTACCCGATGCCCTCTTTACTTGAGATAGCCGGTTTTTTTATTTTTCGTCCACGTGGTCATCTCATCTCTCCTCCACGCAAATAGTCGTCCGACATGGCATGTCCCGACATGGCACATAAAATTACACCAGCGCCCTCCAACTTTAAGGTTTGCTCAGCGATATCCTTTAACTTCACTTTGTAACACAAATGCCCTTAATCTTTTAATACATTTCACCTGATGTCCTCTTTACCTGGAACAGTCGATTTTCTGATTTTTTATCGACGTAACGTCCATGTGGTCATCTCATCTCTCCTCCATGCAAATAGTCGTCTGACATAGCATGCTCCGACGTGGCACCACATATTAAATCATCATACTTACCGTAAGTTGACCCACTCACTATTAAATTATTTTCTTATTTCCTTTTTTGTTATCGTTCGCATGAAACCTCCTTCGCCGTTCGCTCTCTTTCATCGTTCGTCTCTTTCATCGTTCACTTTTCGTATTCGTCGGTGCTATTTTTGCTCAAATTGGTGTAATTTTATGTGCATTTGGTGAGCAAACTTTAAAGTTAGAGTATATTTCACCCAATACTCTCTTTACCTAGGCCAGTCGGTTTTTCAATTTTTCATCGACGTGACGTCCACGTGGTCATCTTCTCTCTCCTCCACACAAATAGTCGTCCGACGTGGCATGCTCCGACGTGACATATAAAATTATACCGAATGTCCACAAACTTTAAAGTTTGCTCACCAAATGCGCAAAAATTACACCAATTTGGGCAAAGACGACGCCGACGAATGCGAAAAGTGAACCATGAAGGAGGCGAATGACGAAGAAGAGCGAACGACGAAAAAGAAGAAAATAGAAAAATAATTTAACAGTGAGTTTGTCAACTTACGGTAAGTAAGATGATTTAATAGTGATGCCACGTCGAAGCATGTTACGTCGGACGACTATTTGCATGGAGGAAAAATGAAATGACCGCGTGGACGCTACGTCGACAAAAAATTAGAAAATCGACTGTTCCAGGTAAAGAGGGCATCGTGTGAAATTTATTAAAAGTTGAAAGGCATTTGTGTTACAAAGTGAAGTTGGAGGGTATCACTGAGCAAACCTTAAAGTTAGAGGGCATTAGTGTAATTTTATGTGTCACGTCGGAGCATGACACGTCGGACGACTATTTGTGTGGAAGAGAGAGGAGATGGCCACGTGGACGTCACGTCGACGAAAAACTGAAAAATCGGCTATCCTAAGTAAAGAGGGCATCGAGTGAAACACGTTAAAAGATGAAAGACATTTGTGTTACAAAGTGAAGTTGGAGAGTATTACTAAGCAAACCTTAAAATTGGAGGGCATTTGGTGTAATTTACCCAAAAAATTTATAATTAGTTAGAATATTAATTTATAAATTATAATTAGACATGATTTTAATTGGAATAGTGGATGCCGATAACTGTTAGACATAAATAAATTTAGTTATCAATGAATTGCAATTAGTGGTGATATTTTAAACATACAATAGTAAGATCTGATTTTATATACTTACTGTATTAAAGAGAAGATTATGTGGAGGAGGAATTGACACCTTTAATTCATATAATGCTACGTGTACAAGATAAAATTAAACATACCATTTAGAATTATTTAAATATTAATATAGATGTATGATAAAGAAATAATTTAAATACTAATATAAATGTACCATCTACCAAATAACTAATTATGCAATTGATAAAGAAATATATTCGTTAAAGATCAACAAAAAATGTTCGACCTTTGGTATGCAGTAAAAATGCCATAACAAAATTTACTAAGAAGAATAGTAATATTTATTCTAAGTAGTTCTTCCATAATTTAATACTTTTTAAATTGAGTGAAAAAATAATAATATACACTATAATATAATAGTTTTTAAAATGATATATAAAATTAATAATATATTTATGTAATTATATTTTAATGTAATTTTTAAAACTCATAATTGCATAAGAGCATAACCTTATAAAATGATAGAAGCATTATTATATTTAAATAAATTCATAATAGCACAGAAGCATGGTTACATTTTTTTAATATTCTCCACCGGAAACTCATATTGAACTTTGTGAAATTCAATGCATTTCCTAGGTAGCATGAAAGAACAAATAATTAATAATATTTAGGAAGTTACAATTTCAAAAAATAGTTATTAGTGTAACTTAACGAACAAATTCAAGGTCCATCCCACAAAAAAGCATAATTTAGGAAGATCGATGATATTAGATAAATAACTATTAATATTAAGAACTATGAATTATTTTTTATTATAATAGTTAATGTTGAATAAATTATTCTATTAGAGTTTTATTTTATATTTGTCACATTATATAAAAATGTTAAAATTGCAGATATTAAAAATAAATAATTAAATATCATTATTGTAGAAGTGGCTTAATAATAATAGAGTTTATATGGGTTTTAGAACCAATGTCTAGCTTGATTTTATTTTTTATAATTAAATATTAATTAAACCTATTTGAAATCATGGACAAATATAGTCCTACATTTGAGTTTAATTATATAATTATATATTTTAATTTACACTAAATATTGATAATACATAAAATTTAACATGTAGGATTAAAATATTCAAATAATATGTAGGATTTATACGATATATTTGTGTCATATAAGTAAAAACATATAATACAATTGATATAAAAATCTCAATAAATTAAAGTTTAATTAATATAAATGAATGTCACTTGAACGAGCAATGTACTAAATAATATTTGAATAACGTGTGAACAAGAAAAGAAAAGTTGAAATAATTTAATTAAGCAAAAAAATGATTAATAAAACATCTATGTCTATCTATATTATATTAAATGGAGCATAGTATAAAACATCTATGTCATTTGACTTAATCGACAAGTGTCCTTAAAAATATTACTTATAAATACAAATATATTGAACAATTATGATTACAAAATATGATAATTATATAATAAATATGTATATTATTTTATTTATATGGTTATAATAGCCATTTAATTTTAATTAATTAAAACTCATATATTAAATTTTCATTGAAATTTTTAATGATTACCTGAAAGTTGGTTACAAGATTCATAACATAATAACATTTACTTTTCATTAATTAAATATGACTTATAATTATATAATTTTATTGAAGTAATGGTTTAAGTTATTGATAGCGTGATAATATTTAATTAACAATGAATTATATATTCAACTTTGAAGATTTTAAAAATGAGATATTGGTGGTATGAAATAATTATAAATTAGTGGTGTTGTGAAATAATATAAAAGTAAGGGCAGTGCATATATATATATATATATATATATATATATATATATATATATATAGTTATCTTAAAACCAATTATAAAATACCATAATCATATAGTAACTGTAATTATCTATATTCATCTTTATATTAAAGAGTGCATACACAGGGAATAACTCATATTCATACTTAACTAAGATAAGATTATTCTGTTATTATAATGAGATATTAAAGCCAAGAATTATAATCAATCTCAAATAGCATAAATATATTTATTGTCTTTCTTAATAAATTAAGAAAATAAGAAAATTAGACAAACTCAAGTAAGAAACAATCAAATATTTAAAATATTGTGTTACTATCTCTTTTTCTATTTATTATAAATAAACATTTTTTATTTGTCTTTAAGCAATATCATTTTTATTTCTAGCATTGCTCGTACTGTTTTATTTCTTCTCAAAATGTTATTAGCGTACAAGTGTGAAATTTGTGTGGTATATTATTTTTTTCTTTACTCTTGAATTTATGTCATCGTCTTATAAGTCTTTTAGCTATTTTATGTTTATAAAAAATAACATTCAGCCTCTATCTAAATCTATCCAAGCATATAACACATATATAACACATATTTCCTGCAAACTCCTATCTAAATCTATCGAAGCATATAACATGTTTCATACAAATTCTTTATAGCCCATAAGAGTAATGCGTATAATTTTAATACGTTTCACTCATGAAATTATGATGTGACAAATTCTTTCATGCGACATGATTAATTTTTTTAATTATTAAATTATAAATATCAAAACATAACACACTTGCATTTTAAACATTGATTTCCAATGGTTTACATTAATGGTACTATATTCCATGAATGAAATTATTGATTAAAAATAAGGGAGTAGATATGTCTATGCAATTACTTTTATTTTTAACTTTTAAATAAGAGTAAAATCTTTTTTCTCTTAGTGATGAAGAAATTAAGAATTCGAATATATTTTACATATTTCAATGGTGATTGTGTTTGAAGAACATATACAAGGTTTTGATAAAAAAAATAAGAAAAATTCAATATTTGTATGAATCTATTGTTTAAGTATATATCATGTATTTAAAATTTATCATGTTTCTAAATAATTAGAGCAATATATCGAAACAAATACAATATATAAGCATATGTATCATTAAATTCATATGGACATCAAATAGACTAATATCTCTAACTTAAATAAGAATATTTTTTCAAGGAAGAGAGTAAAATAAATGGGACAAAAGAAATTTGATAGACTAATAAACTATTTCACTATTTTATACTTATTATATTATTTAAATAATTTTAAATTATCAAATTAATATCTAATTTTTATAAGCATATGATTCATGTAATTTCGTATCATTCGCGCATCGCACGGACCATCACACTAATTTAAAACTAATAGAAGTAAGGCTTATCAAAATATAACTTAAGAGTTGAACATTTTTTTTAAAATAAAATATATTTTATAAGCCTAATTTTATTAGTCTAGATCCGAATTTTTAGATCTTATACTTTTCTATGATCTTATCTAAGTTATGGATTTTCAGAAATTTACTTGCATAATCACCATACGTTTTGAATATTTTGCTTCTTCGTTAAAACCATGATTATTAAAATCGGATCATACCGGTCGGTTCAACCATGAACCAACTGTTGATCCGGTCTGAATTAATTTTAAAAAATAATTGAAGTTGAACCGGGCAAAAACCAGTTCAACCGGTAAAAATCGGTTCAACAACTAAATAAAAAAAACTCGGTTCAACATTTAAAGTGGAAAAAATTTAAAAATAAAACTAAAGATAAGAAATAAAAAGTTAAAAAGGAAGGTAAAAAATGAGAAAGTATTTGAATTAAGAATTGGTAAAAATTAAAAAGGAAATAATGTGGAAAATCGATGTGGGAGAGGAATTAATGGAAAAAAGGAAAGTATTAAAATGAAAATAAAGAAAAAAATAAAAGGAAGTAAGTGTGATGTATGGAAAATTAAATTAATTTATTATCATCACAAAATAGTATAACATAATTAATATAGTATATTAATAATAATAACTTAAAGTTTTTATTAATATTTAAAATTTTAATACCTTTTTTAATATAAAAAAGTAAATAAATATGGGAATTAATGGGGAGAGAGGAATTAATGGAAATAGAAAAATAAAAATATTAAAATCAAAGTAAGGAAAAAAACATGAGAGTGATATATGTCAAAATTAATTAATATATTATCACTCTAAAATAGTATTGAAGAATAAAATAAAAGAATCAATATACTATATTAATAATAAAAATTCAAATATTTTTATGAATATTAATATATAATTATTTATTATATTTTATTATAAATGATAACCATTATATAATATTTATTATATATATAATTATTTTAAATAATACTAATTTAATAAAATTCGATTGAATCCGATCAAATCGATCCAATCACGACACCATCCGGTCATGTGGCCTATTCGATTTTAATAACATTGGTTAAAACTTTTGGGCTGTGTTTGGCAGCAGGAACAAAAGTTCTTATATGTTCTGTGAACTTGTTGAAATCACGCGTAAATTCTGGACCAGCGTTTGGATAGATTCCGCGGCAACGGGAACTTATTTTTTGGATTTGATGGTTTATTACACATATTGTTCACCGCCTGTTTGGCAAAAGTTCCCCTCTGCTGGTGCTAAATGCAACGAAGTAATTCCATGACCCGAACGATCACAAGAACATGATACGACGACCTAGCTTCCATGATCCGAACGACCACAGGAATGCGAGACCTTTCTGAACAATTCGTAAACACATAAGTTGAGAAGAAATAGATGAAAACTGCAAATTTCATGAACCTGGTACAACAATCGATACTGATGTAGTAATACAAAGCAACAACGATAACATTTCATTAATAAGTACGGTCAACTTGACACATAACACAAGTAGAAAGAGTTTATCAAAAGATAGTTTTACATCAGAATCCATAAGTAGTTAACCACCACAGGGCCGAACGACATCTAATTAACACGGCATCCATCAAAATAAGAAGAACAAAGGGGCACAACGTCACAAAGTAGTTTTTGCAAAAGACCTACAACTGTTCAGCCTAGTTAACATTTTGAAGCTCCACCACAACATTTGCAAAGTAGATATACAAGCACAAAAGTAATACAGATACACACTAGCAGCACAATTGAATCCTTCCAAGTTTCCGAATAAAGTGAAGTCAATGAAAAGGCCTGATGATGAGTGACTTCAGCAACTGCATCTGGGAGAAGAGCATGTTGAGCAGGTGGGACGTATTGCACATTAATGTAAGTTGACAAGGAATTGCTGGCTTCTTCAAATGAGTCAAATTTTCTAAATGCACAATAACGATAACCCACGACTTGAGCTTGACAATCTGCCCACGAATTATAAACCCCGGGCTTCCTCCCTTCGTAAACTACGTAGAATTTGCGTGGCACCATCCTCAGTGGAATCGTGATTTCTTGTGGAGGCAGTGGAACGGTGAGGTAAGGTGAGTTACTATATTAAAATATAAAATCGGCAAGATACACTCTATCAAAAAGATTATAAGCACTAAATATAAGTAAATATACAATGCACAACAATACAGATGTCAAAAGGAAAAAATATCGTATAGAGTGTGTAACACATAACGGAACTTACTATTACGTTGTCGATGATCAGCCCACAGGCGAGACGCTATCCCGTCACGGATAATGTCCCTTCTCATTTTCTCCGTTGTATTGGCGGGCATAGAGGGCATCAAGTCGCCGGCACGTAACTCTTCGGGCTCAGGACGGATGGTCCTATTGAAATATCTATCGTCGGCCTGATGCCGTTTCACAAAGTTGTGTATCACACAACATACTATGACAATAAACTTCTGAATCCTCATCGGATATTGAATTGGGCTTCGAAGTAACCTAAACCGCTTCTTCAATATCCCGAAAGACTTTTCAACACAGTTTCGCAGTTGCGCATGCCTATGATTGAAAATATCCTTCGTATCACGATATCGCCCCGCCGGGGTACTCTCCGCAAAAATCCTCAGATGGTATCTTCCACCCCGATAAGGGGCGAGGAACTTATCGGAGTTTGCGTAACTTGAGTCGACAAGATAGTACTTCCTTATGCAGAACGGTAATGCGAGAAATTAACTCGTATAATTAAGAAAAAAGTGAGGTTCTTAGAAGTGAGATTCTCGAAGGTTACCGTCAGGAACACGAAACTCATTCCTTTCAAGACACCATCTCAACACCTTCATATCACCTACCGAGCCTTCCCAACCAGCGCAGACAAAATGAAATACGTGATCAAATGAGGTCATGGCCATGATGTTCTGCGATAGAAATCCCTTCCGATTTCGATACGGAATAGCTTTTGACTTTAGCACATGAGCTGGAATGTGTGTCCCATCAACAGCTCCTAAGGTGTTCTACAGAGACACAAGAGAGTAAGATTAGTGACAATCCTATGTATTAGCATTTCATATGCATCCTCATGCGAATATGTTTTACGTACCACGAAGTATGGGTAGAAATTATGAGAGCCCCGCACTCATGGGTGGACCCCTACATCGCAACCAGGAAGTTGTATGAACTCGTCGCTCAACGAACAAATTGCTTTCAATACCTGCCTAAAGTGACGAGATATTATTTCTCTAGAGTGTTGAAACTCCTCTTGCATGTCTCTATTTGTTTCATCGCGCCAGATGACATATAAGAAAATGGTCAGCTGTTCTCGTGCACTAACATTCCTAGTGGATGCAATGAGCCCTCGAGATACTAGCAACTCCTCCAATATCAAGAAAGTGGTATTTTGGAGTTCGAAATGATGATACCCTCTTTTGTGATGTCCATTCAATATTTCATTAACAAGTTGATCTTCCGTGAATGGACGTGTCCTGCAAGGTATCCTCGGCACTTGCTCAATGGACGAAGATGAACCACCAATCTCAGTACCGCTTGACGATAAGAATTCTGCTTGAAGATAGTGAAATTCATCCTCTATGATAGAGGACCACATTTGTTCGAAATTCATCTAACATAACAAGAAGAAGATAGTGATGTTCGATTCATAGAAATAGTACAAGGATGTTTTGTAGCAATAGTACATATTTTTTTCGACCAAGATTCAACGAAAAGTACATGCCATTATATAGGTACTACATTAAGTTATGCATAGATGCTATTACAAAATACATCAACTCCTACATAAGTTAGTGATAATAAGAAGTACACGAGCATACTACATAATGTCCTGCCAAAAGCACACTACCAAGCCACCTACAACTATTTCACTTCACACAACATGACATGCTACTCCGTGTCGCTCGAGGGAGCCTCGACCCCACTGGATCTAGGTAGAACAAAAGGATGTGAAGATAATGCAAAACCAGGGTTCGTAGGCCTTACTTTGGAAGGACTGAAATACAGATTGGTCGCTTCAAATGGACTTGGATATCTTGATACATGGCAAAGGGATTGGCCATACCGCTTAGACCTGTTGTAAGGATTGTCGATGAAGCGGCATAGGTGACTGTGGATGTAAACATTGGTGCACCAAATGAGGACACAGCTGGGCTTGGAGAAGGGGGTAAACGATAGTATTCAAACACTTTTCGAGATATCCAAACTTGAAGCATCTCATCGTCGCACTTCATGAATGTTCATACCTCTCTCTCCTCCTTCAACGCATCGGCAATAGCCAACTTAACATGTGATGGAAGATTGGGCATCCTTTCCTCCAACTTAGCCCAACACGCATCTCCGGAGGCATTCTTATGTTGTTGAAAGAAAAGCATTTTTTCCATAATATTCATCCTCTTCATTGCTACTTTATTATCAGCTAAATCTGCTTCTGTAACCAACTTCTTCTTCCTTGATGTTACCGGGATGGAACCAGACCTAGTTCTTTTTCCCGATTATGTAGTTCCACGGGAAGTTCGCATCGTGTGTTCGGTGGCGGAAGGAGGGTTCTCATTCTCCATACCTAGTGCTGAGGCTATCATCATATCTATAATATTATCGTCGGAGCTGCCTTGATCCTCATCTAAGTCCACTAGCTTGGTGGTCGTACATGCTTCCTTTCTCGTGATTGTGTTCTTAGCAAATAAGAAAGTGAAGTCGTCGTAATGAGGAAATCGTTTATTTCTGACCCTCTGATAATCCTTGTTCCCCTGTTACAATACAAACAAAAGGGTCATGTCATGTCAATGCTTGTAACAGTGGTGCTCAAGATGTTGTAATTAATAACTCACCGCAATAACCTCATCCCACATTGCCTCTTCAGGTGGCTCGGGCATGTATTTCTCTGGATTCCATTCCCACCCACTCTTATTGGACAGGGCTCTACACAATTCGAAATTTCTCTTTATTACTTTTAAATGATTTTTCATATGCTCCACAGTCATTTTCTCTCCAAAGTGGTCGTTGAACCTATTGCACATTCTTTTCCAAGCCTCGCCCATGAAGGTGTTAGCTCGGAAATACCCATCGACGTTCTCTTGCATCATCATCCCTACGAAATATGAATCCATATTTGGAGACCAATGACTTGAACGAGTCTTCTCGACGGTGGAGGCCTTTTTCTCTTTCCTTTTGTTAGAACTCATTGCTGAGTAAGAAAAAATAATGAAATTGTGATGAGGAAGATCAATCACAAGTTCCTACACTCGAATGCGCCCCCTATTCACCCTCCCCCTGTCCCACTCAAATAAGAAGGACGCAACGAATGACGACAATGGTTAACAATGCTATCAGGATGGTTTCATTCATGCAAGCAGACGACAATGGTTAACATGTGGTCCAAAGGATTCAGATTACTAGAGAAACAAAAGGAGCATCACTTAAACATGAACATAGTCCAATTAATGAACAAATATAGCAGTGTATATGCAAATGTGCGCATGTATAAATGAGAAACATTGCTATCATAATTCTTTCATTCATTCGAACAGAGCACAATGGTTAATATCATGTCGTAAAGATTCAGATTAGTGGAGAAAGAAAGAGCATTAGTTAAACACGACCATAATCTAATTAATGAAGAAATACAGCAGTGTATATGCAAATGTGCACATATAGATATGAGAAACATTGCTATCATACTGAATTTGCACATATATAAATGAGAAACATTGCTTTCTTAATTCTTTCATTCATTCAAGCAGAGCACAATGGTTAATATCAGGTCGTAAAGATTTAGATTAGTAGATAAAGAAAGAGCATTAGTTAAACACGACCATAATCTAATTAATAAATAAATACAACAATGTATATGCAAATGTGCACATACAGATATGAGAAACATTGCCATCATACTGAATTTGCACATATATAAATGAGATACATTGCTTTCATAATTCTTTCATTCATTCAAGCAGAGCACAATTGTTGATATCAAGTCGTAAAGATTCAGATTAGTAGAGAAAGAAGGAGCATCAGTTAAACACGACCATAGTCTAATTAATGAAGAAATACAACAATGTATATGCAAATGTGCACATATAGATATGAGAAACATTGCTATCATACTGAGTTTGCACATATATAAATGAGAAACATTGCTTTCATAATTATTTCATTCATTCAAGTAGAGCACAATAGTTAATATCAGGTCGTAAAGATTTAGATTAGTAGAGAAAGAAAGAGCATCAATTAAACACGACCATAGTCTAATTAATGAAGAAATACAGCAGTGTATATGCAAATGTGCACACATAGATATGAGAAACATTGCTATCATACTGAATTTGCACATATATAAATGAGAAACATTGATTTCATAATTCTTTCATTCATTCAAGCAGAGCACAATGGTTAATATTAGATCGTAAAGATTCAGATTAGTAGAGAAAAAAGAGCATCCCTTAAACATGACCATAGTCCAATTAATGAATGCACAAATATAGTAGTGCACGATAGGAATATGAGTTGCACATTACTAACACACATTAAGAAAAGTAAAATGTATATGCAAATGTGCACCTATATAAATGATGTTTGACACTGATATCATGGCAATTGTTAACTAAACAGAGAGGTTCATCGATAATTGTTACAGGGCGGTTCATGAACAATAATGGTATGATGTACTGCAGCATCGATGAAATCCGAGACATTTTAATGCGAAGAAGTAAGTGTCAGAGTGGTTGAGAAATTACAGATAGCAAAATAAAAAAAATTCAAGGGGGTTTTTAGATATCTTACTTAGATCGGAAGTTGTTCTCGCAGGAACAATCTATATTTATAAATCATCGAAAAAGAGACGTCAGAAGATACAATCATAGATCGCCGAAGAAGAAATAATGGGATCATGCCACTAACACTCAAGAAATCCTGAATCCTAACAGGGAAGAAATCCTACCAAAGACAGGATCCGTCACAAACCCTAACACATATTGAATAGAGGAAGTGTTATCGAAAAAAAATTCGGAATAAATGTTTCGAAAACAAAAACCCTAACAAAAAATCGATAAGGGGATTTGTTATTGGAAAAAAATTTGGGACAAAAAAATGCGTACATGCACTTTTCCGCACGGAAGTTGGAGTTTTGTAGTTTCCCTCTCTGTGGTGCCTTCCTACGTCACATCGGCATCGAGATCATAGAAGAAATGCACGATTTACTCAAAACAATCGAACCCTAAAACACGAAAAAAGACGCACACGAAACAGGAGGCGGGCTTCTACTCATTCGCCGGCACGGAAGAGCTCAGTCGACCGGCGTCGTCGAAGGCGGAACGAAGGAAAGCCAAACGTCGCGGAGGAAGACGAGAGAGAAAATGTGATGTCGTCGCCCGCAAGAAAAGAAAGAGAGGTTGGACATGAGAAACGAGGCATGATTCGGGACGTCGCGCGTGAACTTGCAAGTTCTGACGTTTTGCGAGAACATTTTTTCCAGAACATTACGCGTTGATTAGAATTTAAATTCGCATGGGCCTCAATTTTGTTTTACCACTTGTTTGGCAAAATGATGCTTGGTTCTAGACTGTGTTCGTGTGCCAAAGACGGCCTTGAGGTTCAAATTTTACATCTCATTAGATTTAATAGTTTTTAGTTAAAAAACACGAATGAGCGACACGTTTGGAAATCACGCGATCGATGCCGTCCGTGACAGGCTGGACGGTCAAGTGCTGCCCGAGCCCTAGGGCCCTTCCTTAACGTCCGATCATCCGACATCTCTGATCCGTCGGACGTAACACCGCCCGAAGCGTGTCCGGGCAGATCTCCTCGTCTTTAAAAGACGATGCACATCGGGCTTATTTCACGCCTCGCCCCCAAAAGCTTCTTCCATATTAGAAGCTGCTCCTCCTTCCCGCCGGTCGTCGACCGCCGCTTCTCGCCGGAGCCGTTCCGTTCCCCCGAGAACCTCCTCCGCTGTCCGCCTTCATAGCTGTTCGTTAGTTCGTGTCCTTTGTTGCGCGGGCTAAGGATCGGGCTGGCGCCGTGTATCACCCGTTTTGAGCTCCGGCCTTCCTGACGACCGTCGATGGCGTCCGCTATTCTTGCCATCAGGAATGAACCGTGCTGGGGCGAGAAGAAGGCTTTCATGAGGAAGCCTCCTATATCTAACCCTAACCCTAACCCTAACCCTAACCCTAGGCCTGGTACGCGGATTGCTGGCTCCGCCGATCGTGTCGCCGCCAGGCCGGCGCCCCAATTCATTTCCGGAGATCCTGAGTCCGCTTCAAGACCGCGGTCCTGGGCATTCGACGGTGACCCGTCGCTCCGTCCCAACACCGGCGCTGAGGCCGGTGACGGCGTTGGAGCATCCTTAAGGTTCAAGATTTCCGCCATGTCGAAGGCCGAACTAAGGGACCTCAAGCAGCGGCTGGATTTGGAGCTCGACCAGGTCCGCGGTGTCATGAACCGTATTGAAACCGCGGAACTCCGAAGCTTGGCCCGATCTGCGGGATTCGGCACCTCCATTTCGCCAGGTGTGGATAAGAAGGCGTTGGCAGGGCTCAAAGACATCCATCAGCTGCCCTTCTCCACAAACACCAAGCATCGCGGTGAGTTGGCGTCAGAGTCTGATAAGCTCCTTACGGCCATGATGGCCAAATGTGGGCAGATCTGTGCGAAGCTAATGAAACCAAAGAAGAGCATTTGGTTCAATTCTCCTGTGGACGTCGTGGCGCTGGGTCTCCACGATTACCACAGCGTAATCAAGAACCCCATGGACCTCGGCACTGTGAAGAAGAGACTTAACATGGGGTTGTATTCCTCGCCGGCAGAGTTTGTAGCTGACGTTCGTCTCACATTCAATAACGCTCTTCTGTACAACCACCAGACACATGAGGTGTACAAGATTGCCGACTCTTTGTTCAGCCAGTTTGAGGGGATGTTTGCCCAAGCATACCTCAAGTACGAGAACAAACGGAGAGCATTGAAACAGGAGGAAGATAACAGGCCAAAGGCTCTGCCTTTTTCTCATGTTCCAGTCTCTGAAGCTGATGCATCGAGGCCCGAGAAACATTCCTTGCGCAAATCTTCTGCTCCAGTTCCAGCTGCATCTCCTTCTCCATCGTAACCGCCATCATCCGCCCAACCTATTTAGCAAAATGGCTTAGTGAACAGAGCAATGACGGGGAGGCAGCCGAAGCCCGTCGCCCGGCCCCATCCGGATTTTCCGAGTTTTTACCCGACCAACCGGGTCGTGACGGGTCCGGGTTATTAACCCGAACCTGGTGCCGACCCGGCTAAATATATAATATTAAATTATTTTTAAATAGTATAAGTATACTTATTTTAAGTAAAAAATATATATTTTATTTGGTATATATCTTAAATATACATTATTGTATATTATCATATATATAACTTAATTAATAGTTATCATATTATAATAATATTAATTTTTTTTACTATTTTATTTATTGTTTTATTCTTTTTTATAGTCAAATGGGGACAACCAGGAATTCTCGGTTTTTGTCCCGGTACGTTCGGACCTGACCGCGACTGGGTCCGGGACCGGATCCTCTTTTCCAAAAACCCGGAGCAAACCGGGTGGGGACCGGGTCGGCGGACCCGGTTTTGCTCACCCCTACCAAAGGCTCGAGATCCGGACAAGAGGCCCATGAGTTTCGAGGAGAAGAAGAAGCTTGGTCAAGGGTTGGAGAGTCTGCCACACAATAAGATGGATCAGGTAGTGCAGATTATTAGGAAGAGAAAAGTGGAAGCATTGCAAGACGGAGATGAGATTGAGTTGGATATCGAGTTGATGGACACAGAGACTCTCTGGGAGTTGGATCGTTTCCTCTACAATTGCAAGAAGATGGTGAGCAAATTCAGGATGCAGGGGAACATAACCGCCGGTCTAGTGCATGATGAGCACATGCGTGCTCAATTCCCCGACGGAGTTGCCGACAGGGTAATGAAAGTAAATATTTAATCATAGCCCTTTGTCTTATATCATTTAGGGCTAACTCAAATTTTTTGTGACCTTGCCGGTCCCGGTATCAGTTTGCACCCCTGATGTAGGATGTCGGCAAAGAAGATCAAGAAAGGTGATGTGGGCGAGGAGGATAGGAAAAGGCATAGACGAGAACATATATGTATGGAAATAATTGTTTCACCATATCATTCTTATGTATGAAGGAAATCAGTGGCCAACTATATCAAACATTATGCATGCACTAGAAAAGGTCATAGACAAACATTTCGTTCCACGGAGATCAACATAAAAGGTCAACAAGACAAACACTACTCAGAGAACATGAAGCATGACATGCAGCACTAGAATGTGCATTCCTCCTCGAGGATAAACAGAATGGACGAGAGTCCCGCCAAGGAGGGATGAGCCAAAACACGAAAACATGATTAACTAGTATAGACTCACGGGAAGAAGATCAAAAGAGGAATAGCGGCGAGCGGGAACCCGGCGTCGGTGTACATGACGCACCTCGCATCATAGTCACGGTTCGTTCGTAGGTCGATGAATTCGTATTGCCATCGACATTAACTGATCGGGCGGCGGCGGCGGCGGCGGCTCTCTGAGCTTGAGATTGGGGAAAGAAATACCCTCCCTAATGTTTTTCTGATGCTTTTCTCTTTCATTTTCTTTTTGCAATTGACGATTTGACCACTTCACCCTAGAAAAATTTTCTTTAGTCCTTTGGATTTTTTTATTTAATTATAAAGAGTGGTCGAAGAAAAATAGGATAGCCATGACTTAAAAGGTAGAGGTGTTCACGGGTGGGGTTTGACTCGACCCGCCCCTGGAGCCGACTCGACCCGCTCGATTTTGATCGAGTCGGGTTGGATCGGGTCTATCCTCCCAAAGAGGACCAACCCGACCCGACCCGATCAAAATCGGGCGGGTCGGGTCAAACTCGACCCATGAACACCTCTACCTTTTAAGTCATGGCTATCCTATTTTTCTTCGGTAACTCTTTATAATTAAATCGTCAATTATAAAGTTAGGCCCCAACAGCCAGCGTAAAACCCTGTCGAATCTCATAAACATGTATCAACGGTCATATGATCCATGTAGCCGACCCCACCTAGTGGGATAAGGCTTTGTTGTTGTTGTAACTCTTTATAATTAAATAAAAAAGTCCAAAGGCCTAAAGAGAATTTTTCTAGGGTGAAGTGGCCAAATCGTCAATTGCAAAAAGAAAATGAAAAAGAAAATATCAGAAAAAACATTAGGGAGGGTATTTCTTTCCCCAATCTCATGCTCAGAGCGCCGCCACCGCCCGATCCGTTAACGTCGATGGCGATACGAATTCATCGACCTATGAAGGAACCGTGACTGTGATGCGAGGTGCGTCGTCTACACCGACGTCGGGTTCCCGCTTGCCGCTATTCCTTTTTTGATCTTCTTCCCGTGAGTTTATACGAGTTAATTATGTTTTCATGTTTTGGCTCATCCCTCCTTCCTGGTGGGACTCTCGTCGATTCTGTTTATCCTCGAGGAGGAATACACATTCTGGTGCTGCATGTCCTGTTCTCTGAGTAGTGTATGTCTTGTTGACCTTTTATGTTGATATCCGTGGAACGAAATGTTTGTCTATGACCTTTTCTAGTGCATGCATAATGTTTGATATAGTTGATCACTGATTTCCTTCATACATAAGAATGATATGGTGAAACAATTATTTCCATACATATATGTTTCCGTCTATGCCTTTTCCTATCCTCATGGGAGAGAAAATAGTTCCCTGGGTCTCTGTCAAATTGATTCTTAGGTGTGGACATCATTCAGATGACACTTAATGGAACCCCTTACTTGGGCACAATATGCGTTCATCAATGCATACATGCTCCAAAAGACAGAACAGTAGAATTTTAGTCGTTGGTGAGTTTTTTTAGTCATGAATACGATCCTGAAAGATTCAAGACTTCTTTAAGTAAAATTCTTTGATGGTGCCTTTCATCTTTCAGATGAAGAAAATTGGTTTCTATGTGTATTGGAGCCTTCCACCCATCAAAAGATGTGTTGGATGTGTGATTCCCATTCTATATTTTCAGAGTCACCACTTTGTTAAATCACTAGAGTGACACAGGAACCAAAATGAGAATTGGTTTATAAGATTCTTTGCATGCTTGCTTACTATAACATTCTGTGTTGAGGTTGTCACATACTTAATTTTGTCCATTGTGCCACTAGACTTACATCCTTTCGAATTTCCTCAGAAGTCATTATTAACAACGAGCCAACAATCACCTCTTAAAAATAAAAATAAAAATCACCAAATACCAATCAACTGGGTCCTCAAAAAAGGAAAAAAAAGCAGCAACCACTGAACTGGTCAAGTGGAATTCTCAACTACTTTTCTCCCTTATGTAGGACAATTTTCTCTTGGCCTAACTATCGACACAATATGCAGTCATGTTTAATTGTTCTTGTGATAAATATATTCTTTTATATGCCCTCACGCTAGATCATTTTATTATTTGTTATTGTGCTATAACGAATATCTCCTGTATATGTTACTGCTCAATCAAAAAGATGGTTTCCATTGTTTGATAGACGTGCATGCATCCTTTCCCGATGTTTAGCATAAGTGTGGTCAGTTCTTATGACAAGAATGTGCTGTTTAACGCTATCCTGTTGGAGGAATGGATTGGCCATCTCTCTCTTCAACATGTTTGACATTGAATCAACAAAATGGAAGGCTGACAAAATGTCTGCTATCCTCTGTACCCTCATAAAAACATGTTTGACATTGATTTGAAACCCAAAGGTTGAAACACAGGTGTTATTGTCTTATATTTCCTAATTGCATTAATCTTGCCAGATAGAAATCAATTTTTTATTGCTTTTATTAAAATCTCGCAACTCCGCCTATGTTTTATAGCCGGTCTCAAGCCCGGATAAAGGAGGAGGGTTGTGTTAGGCCCCGACAGTCAGCGCAAAACCCTGTCGAATCTTATGAACATGGATCAATCGTATGATCCATATAGCCGACCCCACCTAGTGGGATAAGGCTTTGTTGTCGTTGTTGTTTATTAAAATCTCGCAATTCTGTTGTTTAAATTTGTGCACAAGTTTCAGTAATTCTTACCTTAAGCTTTTGTACTACACACTTCTGTGGAAATATTTGTCATCCAACTACTTTTCTCCATTATTTAAGACAATTTTCTCTTGGCCTAACTATCGACACAATATGCAGTCATGTTTAATTGTTCTTGTGATAAATATACTCTTTTATATGCCCTCATGCTAGATCATTGTATTATTTGTTATTGTGCTATAACGAATATCTCCTGTATATGTTACTGCTCTATCAAAAAGATGGTTTCCATTGTTTGATAGACGTGCATGCATCCTTTCCTGATGTTTAGCATAAGTGTGGTCAGTTCTTATGACAAGAATGTCCTGTAAACTAATGCTATCCTGTCGGAGGAATGGATTGGCCATCTCTCTCTTCAACATGTTTGACATTGAATCAACAAAATGGAAGGCTGACAAAATGTCTGCTATCCTCTGTACCCTCATAAAAACATGTTTGACATTGATTTGGAACCCAAAGGTTGAAACACATAGGTGTTAGTCTTATATTTCCTAATTGCATTAATCCTGGCAGATATAAATCAATTTTTTATCGCTTTTATTAAAATCTCGCAATTCTGTTGTTTAAATTTGTGCACAAATTTCAGTAATTCTTACCTTAAGCTTTTGTACTACACACTTGTGGAAATATTTGTCGTCCAACTACTTTTCTCCCTTATTTAAGACAATTTTCTCTTGACCTAACTATCGACACACTATGCAGTCATGTTTAATTGTTATTGTGATAAATATACTCTTTTATATGCCCTCATGCTAGATCATTTTATTATTTGTTATTGTTTTATAATGAATATCTCCTGTATATGTTACTGCTCTATCAAAGAGATGGTTTCCATTGTTTGATAGACGTGCATGCATCCTTTCCTGATGTTTAGCATAAGTGTGGTCAGTTCTTATGACAAGAATGTGCTGTAAACTAACGCTATCCTGTCGGAGGAATGGATTGGCCATCTCTCTCTTCAATATGTTTGACATTGAATCAATAAAATGGAAGGCTGACAAAATGTTTGCTATCCTCTGTACCCTAAAAAAACATGTTTGACATTGATTTGGAACCCAAAGGTTGAAACACATAGGTGTTATTGTCTTATATTTCCTAATTGCATTAATCTTGGCAGATATAAATCAATTTTTTATTGCTTTTATTAAAATCTCGCAATTCTCTTGTTTAAATTTGTGCACAAGTTTAATATACTCTTTTATATGCCCACATGCTAGATCATTTTATTATTTTTTATTGTGCTATAACGAATATCTCCTGTATATGTTACTGCACTATCAAAGAGATAGTTTCCATTGTTTGATAAACGTGCATGCATTATTTCCTGATGTTTAGCATAAGTGTGGTCGGTTCTTATGACAAGAATGTGCTGTAAACTAACGCTATCCTGTCGGAGGAATGGATTGGCGATTTCTCTGTTCAACATGTTTGACATTGAATCAGTAAAGTGGAAGGCTGACAAAATGTCTGCTATCCTCTGTACCCTCAAAAAAACATGTTTGACATTGATTTGGAACCTAAAGGTTGAAACACATAGGTGTTATTGTTTTGTATTTCCTAATTGCATTAATCTTGGCAGATATAAATCAATTTTTTATTGCTTTTATTAAAATCTCGCAATTCTGTTGTTTAAATTTGTGCACAAGTTTCAGTAATTCTTACCTTAAGCTTTTGTACTGCACACTTCTGTGGAAATATTTTTGTCGTCCAACATGCATTTTATTCTTTGCAGATTGATGCTTTCATGTCAATTATGATACATCTGAAGGACATAGTTCCTGCGGCAACTAATACTGTGAACACGAAGTTTATATTGTTAGAGAAGGGTAGCTTGAGTCAAGACGCAAAGCATATAACATGCTTGGCATTGGTTGCTGATGAGACAGCATCTGTTCACTTTCAGATGTGGGGGGATGAGTGTGAGGTGTTCGAGCCCGGTGACATCATTCGCCTCACTAGTGGAATTTTTTCGTATCATAAGAATAACCTGGTGCTGAGAGCTGGCAAGAAGGGCAATGCCCAGAAGGTTGGCGAGTTCAACATGCTATTTGTTGAGACTCCAAACATGAGTGAGATTCGTTGGGCCCGCGATCCAAACAATCCTAAGAACTTTGTGCAGGAAGCTGTTATGTCAACCCATTCCCGCATCTTTGCGCCCATGCAATAGCATGTTATTGCAGTCTTGCTTTTTCTGAACAATGGAAGATATCTATCAGTAGCATGTTATTGTATTCTGTGGGTGATTTAAGAACAATGTGGGATCTAATAGCTTCAGAGAAAGGCTTTAGATAGGCAAGTTTTCTATTTTCGAATAAAAAACATAGCTTGCCTTTAAATTTATTACATCTGGCTACTTTTAATTGTGCATCCTCATTTTATTATTTTTGGAAGTCATAAATATATTTTTTCTATGTGCAAGATGTCCGTAATTGATGGCCTGTGCGGTAACTTGAGGATGGCTGCAATAACTTTTAAACTCTGTTATTGTAGAAATAGGAATTGTTCATATTGGAAACTAATTCTTGATGCTTCATCAACCAGCTCTCCTTTGTGTTATGTCAATTTGATCTTGTAGAAATCCAATCTATTTATTTATTTTAATGTTGTTTGACAAACTTTTGAAGACAATTAAAGCTCAGCAAATCCTGTGTTAGCTTCACAACAAGATTTAGCCATAACAAAAAAGAAAAGGTTGCTTAACAAGAAATCGGTTGCTTCGAAGGAGAAAAAAAAACTATAAAAGAAATGAATCATGTACAAACCAACAAAAGTAAGCATATCGCAAAAATGGGCATTCATATCGAGGGAAAATTTGCATGACGATTGGATTACCTGCTTCTATCAGACTGGAAGGCTTTGCCATCCCAACTGAAAAGGAGAACAAGCGCATGAAAAAAAGGGTTTGCGTGAATATCAAAGTTACTTTACTATCATCAAGTGTAAAAATTGTCTTAATGGAATGACAATAATAATTTTTTTCGATAGCTAATCGTTCACGCAGCGCATCGGCCACAAGTTGCAAGGCTGATTCATCATCGAACTCAATTAATCTGGTAAAATCGTCTCGAGACATATGCTTGCAGATGAAACTCTTAAAGAATTTTTTGAATTCAGGAGAAATCAATACCACTCCATCTCAACTCTCATGGGTGATAATAAGAATTTTGAAGTGATTTCAAAACCACCATATTTCAAAAGTTTGCTTGGTTCCTTTTAACTTTTAAGTACGTCTTCAAGAAATTGGATGTCTTTCAACATTGCCTTTTTTAAAGCTGATAATGTAGTCAATGCACTAACGGATAGAATTTTTTGAATTGGAAGTTGTCATTGAACCAATTATTGGTGTTTAGGAACTAGTGAGTTTCTTATTCATTCTACTGCTGCATGGATCATTTTTTAGAAAATGGCCGAATTTGTAATTGTTTGTCATTAAGAAAGGAAGGACATCATAAACAATTGGATAGCAAAATATCTGATTTTCTAATAAAGGTGACTTGTAAAATGACCCTGTAATTTTGTAGGTTTTGTTGGACATAAAATTGCTGCTTTTGTAGGTTTTGATGGACATAAAATTACTGCTATTGATAGTGGCGGAGTCATATGGGTGTCAACGAGTGCACGTGCACTCACGGATAAATATACTTTTAGTAGTAGCTTAGACAAGATTTTTTATTTGCCTCAGTGGTTCAATGCATTGGTGTTTGATGAAAAGCCCTAGGTGCTAGCAAAATAGATATATTTTTTTGCATTAAGTTTTATAATAAATACAATTTATTTTATTATAATATGAAGCATACTATTAATTAGAGAAATATTATTTCTCTCTTAATTTATATATTTCTCCTTATTATAATCTTTATAGAGTATTGTAGAATTGCATAGTTAACTAAAATAATATATTTCTTAATTATTATTTTTATCTCAATTAGCTTAAATTAAATAGGTTCACATATAAAAAATATCATTGTATATCATTGGGAGAATATATTTCACGATCTTAATAGTTGAATATGCTAACACATCATTTTTCTTACTTTTCATTTGAGAATAAATGTAATTTATTTTTATTATCATCGTAAATATATGAAACATATTATACCAATTACCATGAAAAATATATTTCTTTTTAAAACTATACATTTGTCCTTATTAATTCTTTACATAATATTTTTATATTGTATGAAAAATAGAATAATATTTTTAATAATTATATTTAGTCCACCTAGTGGGATAAAGCTTTTTTATTGTTGTTGTTGTAATTATATTTAGTCCCAATTAGCTTAAATTGTATAAATACATGATAAATATAATTTATTTGAATTATTTATATCACTAATAATTTTATGATCAATGATCATGCACTTAATCTTGATTTTATACATAATTTTTCGTATAACTATAAAGTTGATATGATTTTGGTAACTAAAATTAATACTTTTATATGTTATAATTGAAAAAAAAATATGAAATTTTTATCATTTAAAAATTGTTAAAATTTTTTATGAACCACCCACTGTAATTTTAATCTGGTTCCGCTACTGCTCGGCTATACAACTATACTGAAAAACCAACTTATGTAACTATAAGTAAAAAAGGTAAAAAAGAAAGATGAAGAAAATAATAAAGCAAACAAACTAATTAAACACAACTAAAAAAATTGATGTCTTCTTTGGACGGTTGTAGCTTGCTGCTTAGTTGATGTCTCCAAGTGGCAAGTGCCAAGAAGAATGTAAGAAAGTAAATTAAGTGATTAAAATTAAATACAACTAAAGAAACTGATGTCTTCTTTGGACGGTTGTAGCTTGTTGCTTACTTAAACTTTTGAAGTCAAGTGGCAAGTGCAAATTAAGTAGCAGTGTAGCTTTGAATGTCAAGGGAGAGCCAAATTGCACACCTACAGAGGGCCTTATACAATTGCTGGCGTGTTGGTTTTGCTTTGCATCCACGGTTGATGGTGACATTCATCGGCCGTGGCTCGAAGACTATGGCATTGCCACCATAGGAAGGAATCTAAAACTCTAGAGGCTTAGATTTTGGTGTTGCCAAAAGCCCACCGAAGAGAAAGAAACCACTTCAGGAGAGGAGGGGCATCACAACTCAATAACTGCCGAAGAACCGTTGGAAAATAGAAGAATCCAGACATCATTTCACTGCAACAAATCCTATGCAACAAATCCTAGACGAACAGGGAGAATCTAAGAAGAAGAATCGGATTGATAGGAATGCCGAATGGCCCGAAGATAATATGTTAAAAATAATCGGATCGGGCCTACAAGACAGCTTAGATGCTTAGTAAAACCGTGTCCAAAGCTGTAAATAACTATTCATTAATGTGTTGTGCATCGACGATTCGAGTTATTCGATTCGGGTCATCGAAAAAATGAAATCTGAACCCAACCCAAAAGACATCGGCTTGCTTTCGATTCGATTCGAGTTTGACCCAAATGTGGATCTGAACCGACCCAAAAATTTTTGGGCAAGTTCCGTTGGCCAAGTTCATTGGGGCAACCCAACCCCACAAGCCTACTTATTACCCTCTTTTTTATTTTTTCTTTCAGTTCATTATTATATTTTAATTAATAAAATATTATGAATTACTATTTAATCTTAATATTAATCATTAAACTATTTTTTATATTATCTTAAATAATAATTCATTATAATATTTTATTTATTAATATAATATTATTCAGCTTTTAAAAATAATTTTTTAAAACTAAATATAAATATTTTTTAAAAATATAATATTAATAATACAAGGAAAATAATAAATTATAATATTCTCATTGTTTGTAAATTATAATATTAACATAAATATTCATAAATTATAAATTATCATATTCATATAAATATTTTTCATAAATAATTATTTTAACTAAATAAAAACTAATATTTTAATATTATATAAATTTATATTTCATAAAATAATGAATTATATTATTAATTTTTACTTTTTATTCAAACACCTACTAAAATTTATTTATCAAATCAAAATTTCAAATTTCCATCATTATACTTTTCATCCAAACACCATGCCTAAATTTTTCTATAATTAGTTCTCGTGAACTAACGCGAACTTAAAGTTTCCAATCCAAATATAGCCTTATAGTATTTTAGTCATAAATTCTACCATGTCCAAATGAGCTAATTCTTAAAAAATCTAACAACATTATTTGCATTTATTCTCAACTCGAAACAGATCTAATTAAAAGACTTTTAAAAATTTTCATCAAATTCAATCTCATAAAAATTAGTCGTTAAAGCTTTTTAGTTTGATAAGCTTGCATTCTCCTACACAGTTTCTGTAATGCTCTCAAATCGACCAACATCACGTGGCAAAAATCAACTTGGAAATACTACAGACGCTATGACTTTGATCGTCATATTGACCAAGACTTAGTCAAAAATCATGACACGTCAGCAAATAAAATGACAGAACAATGAAGAAAGCGGAAGGTGATAAATAGTTTTGGAAATCAAGGAGTCATTGCATGGTCTTGGCATAATGATATCTTGATAAATACATCATTTTAAAATGCGGAAGGAACATAAATAAACAATAAGGCCTTTTGGTTCATGTGCCTTTTACCGCCTGAGCGCTGTCGCGGCACACTGTCTCAATACCATCTCTGACCTGACCTTGTGAAAATCAAACATAAAAGGGAGAAAGTCCTCTCATAAGCTTTACAGCCTAGTGGGAACCAGTAAGAGTATAAAATACATAACTGTTAAATAGGATAAATCAGAATCGATGACATAATTTATCTTGATAAAAAATTAAGCATGGAGTCATTGGAACAATAAAGGTCAGTAAAGAATGATAATCATTAATATCATGGGAATACATGATAAACGTGGAATCAAGAGGAAACTCATTATTCGTGATAGAGATTATGACAATACTTAACATCCTACTTGCATTACTTGAACATCCTTCTTTATCTTGAACTTTACTTAAAAATCATATGACTTTAGATATCTTTAAATTCTTTGATATCATACTTTCATTACTTGAACGTTCTCTTTTACTTTGAACTTTACTTGTAACTTAGATGACTTTAAGTACCTTTAACTTTTGGGGTTTACGCCGAGCAAAACAATACAATCTTGTGCGAGTCCATGAGTGTTCAAGTCATGACCAAGGGAGCGACTATTATCTTGAGGCACTTGACATGGACTGACAACCCATCATTTATATCTCACCTTTACTTATTACTCACTTTATTATCTTGTCATTCTTCATACTATAGAGGTGATTGAATTAATATGAGGGTAAATCGGTAAAAAGAATCATATCGTAGATTGGAAATGAATCTCAATGAAATCATGTCTTTAGATTCAGTCATATTAATAATCAATCAAGAGGGACAACAAGCAATAGTTAGATCAAAATTAAATTTTCATAATAAAAAATTTAAAGGATCACATTCGGGGGCCGGTTGACCGATTCCATAGACCGATCGGCTAATCTGACTTCTCATTTGCATGCTAGTGAAGTGGCACGATCGTGCCGCTCTATTATAGGGACAATGGGACTTGCACAAGCGTACTTGTGAAATTTCACGGGAGTGCCTAGGCATGACGTCGGTCGACTGATCCTTTGAGTCGATCAATCAAATTTTTAGTTTGCCGAATACACACGGCCAGGTGATGGCTGATGGGAAAATCCGAGAACAAGGAGAGAAGATCGCAGAGAGATTGCAGAAAAATAGAGGAGACACACGAAATTTACCCAGGTTCACCCTTGAGATGAGGGCTACGTCCTGCAAAGAGGTTCCACTATATGTTTAGGTTTACAGCCGTCACACCAAATTACATCAGAAATTAGGCTATTAATAGCCTCTCCAAACCGGGTTTAAAACCCAAACAAACAGAGAAAAAAACCTAATCCGAACCACACGGGCCGGCTAAACAAAAGCCCAAAACCCGTCCGTCGGGGGGCGGGGCCCCCCGAACCCCCCTTTCGTTCGTACGCCAATAATACTGTTAATTGGATAATACTCAGATTCCCCTAAGCTCACGTGGGCGAACCCGGTGTGAGAAACAAGGGGCCCTGAAGTATTCACCAACTCTAACATTCTCCCACTTGGTGGATACTTCACACCAATGAGAGCCTTGCCAGCAACATTCTTCTTCAATCCGACAGCAGTAGAGCACCACTCAAACTTTACACCTGTAACTGCTTTAGTCAGAAAATCAGAACTATTCTCTGTTGTATTAACCTTTTCAAGCTGAACCTCTTTTTTTTCCACCTTTTCCCGAATAAAGTGGTATTGGATGTCAATATGCTTTGTGCGTGAGTGAAATGCGGGATTGTTAGCTAACTGAATAACACCTTGATTATCACATCTCACCTCTATAGCACCTTGCTCAAATCCGAGCTCTAAGCACAACCGTCATAGCCATATGACCTCTTTTGCAGCATGAGTAAGAGCCATATATTCTACTTCTGTAGAAGAAAGTGCTACCACGCTTTGTCTCTTGCTCATCCAACTTAGTGCAGCCCCAAATAATGTAAAAACATATCCGCTAGTGGATCGTCTACCATCAATGTCTCCACCCCAATCAGCATCTACATGACCCACAATATCAAGCATCTTTCCTTTCCTTGTACCTTCAAAACACAACGAAAAATTTGAAGTTCCACGAAGGTATCTGAAAACTCTCTTGATAGCATTCCAATGTTCCCTGCATGGGTTAGACATATATCGACTCAAGACTCCCACTGCTTGGGCTATATCTGGACGCGTGCACACCATGGCATACATCAAGCTGCCCACTGCACTTGCATATGGCACACGATCCATCTCTTCAGCTTCTTCATCCGTCTTCGGGCATTGCTCTACAGAAAGTTTGGTTCCTAGAGACATAGGAGTACCCACTGGCTTGCAGTCCGACATGTTAAATTTCTTCAACACTTCTTTTATGTACTTCTCCTGTCCTAGCCACAACTTTCGCTTCTGACGATTCCTTCTAATCTGCATACTCAAAATAAAATTCGCTGGCCCTAAGTCTTTCATCTCAAACTTCTTGGCCAACAAACCCTTCACTGAATCCACCATCTTCATACTGTTTCCAATCAGCAACATGTCATCCACATACAATGTAAGAATGACAAACTGATCTCCAACTCTCTTCACATAGACACAATGATCTGAATCTGAACGTACAAACTTGAGTTCGAGCATGTACGTATCAAACTTCTGGTACCACATCCTTGGCGACTGCTTCAATCCATACAAAGACTTCTTCAATTTGCACACCAGCTTTTCTTTACCTTGAACTTCAAAGCCTTCTGATTGCCTCATATATATCTCTTCCTCCAAGTCCCCATGAAGGAATGCCGTCTTCACATCCATCTGCTCTACCTCAAGATTATATGCTGCTGCCAGAGATAGAACAAATCTGATTGAAGTCATTTTCGCCACGGGAGAAAAAATCTCATCATAGTCGACTCCCTCAACCTGAGAGTACCCTTTAGCTACCAGCCTCGCCTTGTACTTCTCTACAGACCCATCCGGTTTCAACTTTCGCTTGAACACCCATTTGCAATCAATTGCCTTTCTATCCTTAGACAATTTACACAAACTCCATGTTTCATTCTTATCCAGTGACTGCATCTCATCTGCCATAGCAAGCTCCCACTGATTTGCATCATCCATAGATCTTGCATCTTTTACAGAACTAGGTTCTTCTCCGATGATGCTCAAAGCATGAAACGAACTCAGAGCACTAAGAGAGTATCGTGTCGATCTCCTGAGAACTGGTATGGTAGTACCAATATCTGGGTCTTCATCTGAATCTGCATCTTCAACTTCATTAACCGAGTCCTCTTGATCCGGTTCTATAACAGACTCAACTGAAGTATCTTGTGCATCCACCTCTGAAGTTTCAGAATCAGAATCTTCTTCAAGCACTACCACTTTCTTAGGTTCATCACATTTTTGAACTTCAACTTGGGAACGTGATTCACGGAAAACAACATCCCTGCTGTAAACAATAGTCCTTGACTTTGGATTCAACAGTTTGTAGCCCTTGATCCCTTCCTTGTATCCCATAAATATGTTCTTTTCAGATTTACTATCAAGCTTACCCCGCTTTTCCTTGGGTATATGAACATATGCGTCACATCCGAACACCCGAACATGAGACAAATTTGGCTTCTTCCCAAATATTGCCTCATAAGGTGTCTGATCCTTCACTGATGAGGTCGGTGAGCAGTTCTTCAGGTAGTTTGCTGTGGCTACAGCTTCTGTCTAGAATTCTTGCCCCAATTCAGCCCAACTCAGCATACATCTGTCCTTCTCTATGAGTGACCGATTTAACCTTTCAGCTACTCCATTCTGCTCAGGTGTATATGGAGTTGTCTTCTGCCTAGCAATACCATTGTCCACGCAGAAATGCTCAAACTTATCTGAACAAAATTCACCTCCATTATCTGTATGAAGGACCTTGATCTTGCAGCTCAATTGATTTTCCACCAAAACTTTAAATTCTCGAAACTTATCGAATACATCTGATTTATTCTTGATAAAATAAATCCAACTGTATCTCGAAAAATCATCTATAAAAAAAACATAGTACCTGGACCCTCCAATAGATGGAGTCGGAGTTGGTCCAAAGACATCACTATGAATCAGTTCGAGAATCTTCGTTGCTCTTGAACCTGTGTGTTGAAAACTGACTCGGTTCTGTTTTCCATGGAGGCAATGTTCACAGAACCCGAAGCCCACAGAACAATCCGGAACTCCTTCTACCATCTGACTTGATGCTATAGTGGAGAGTCCTTTTTCACTGATATGGCCTAATCTCCGATGCCACAACATAGATTTGCTGTCTTCATCTTCTTTGGCCTCTTCAGAAATAAATCCGCAGCCCACAGATATTGTCTCTCCGAGCAACTTGTACAACGTGCCATAACGAACCCCTCGTGCAATTACAATCGACCCTCTGATCATCTTGCACGAATCCTTATCGCAACTGAATATAACACCCGAGTCAGCCATTGTACCAACAGATAATAAACTCCTGCTCATAAGTGGTATATGCATCACATCTGGTAGAGTCTTCACCGTGCCATCATTCATCCTCAACTTCACCCTGCCACGTCCAATAATCTGAACCGCAGTATCATCTCCGAGCATGACATCTCCACCATTATACTCCTCATATTCACAGAACCAGTGTTTATGAGGCGTCATGTGGTACGAAGCACCAGTGTCGATAAGCCAGACATCTTTATCTGACTGTGCCGTACATGCAGAAGCCACATACATATCTCCTGCCTCAGCCTCCTTTTTGTCCGAGGTTGACTCAGCTTCTTTCTTATGAACCGGCTTGTTTTTGCAATCTCGCTTCAGATGGCCCCACTCTTGACATCTCCAGCATTGCATCTTCTTATCCTTACTCTTCGAACGCCCACGAGATTTGGATCTCCCTCTCTGATTTTGATTCCTTTCTGGTCGCCTTCTTCTGGCCGCCAGCGCCTCTAACCAGAACTTGCCGATCCCTTTCTCCGTATTTCCTCTGATAACAAGGCAGCACATACACTTTCATACGAAAGTTCTTTATCCCCGCCACCAATCACGACAATCAGATTGTCCCATGAATCCGGCAGCGAACAGAGCAATGTTATTGCCTTATCATCATCTTGAAACTTAACACCGATTGATACAAGTTGACTGATCACCGTGTTAAAGTTATAAAGATGGGTAGAAAATGAGTCACCCTCCTGCATCCGAAGATTGTACAATTTCTTCCTCAGAAATAACTTGTTAACCAACGACTTACTTTGATATAGGAATTCCAACTTCCTCCACAGATCTCTGGCAGTAGGTTCGCCCATCACATTCGTAAGAATTGAATCCACGAGACACAGTCGAATCAAACCCTTCGCCTTTCTATCAATCCGATCCCACTCTTCGATCGCCTTTGGATCTGCCTGACTGGAGGAGGCCTCGTCCGTGACCTTCGCCGCCTCCATGCCTGGTCTCTCCTTCTCGATTGCCGTCCAAAGATCTCGATCACAAAGGAGATCCTCCATCTTCATCTTCCAGAGATCAAACCGTGTTCCATCAAATTTTTCTATCTCGATTCGCGATCCTCCTGACATCTCGAATAAACCCTAATTCCTCGAACAACCTGTGCTCTGATACCAATTGATGGGAAAATCCGAGAACAAGTAGAGAAGATCACAGAGAGATTGCAGAAAAATAGAGGAGACACACGAAATTTACCCAGGTTCACCCTTGAGATTAGGGTTACGTCCTGCAAAGAGGTTCCACTATATCGTTTAGGTTTACAACCGCCACACAAAATTACATCAGAAATTAGGCTATTAATAGCCTCTCCAAACCGGGTTTAAAACCCAAACAAACAGAGAAAAAAACTTAATCCGAACCACACGGGCCGGCTAAACAAAAGTCCAAAAACCGCCGTCGGGGGGGCGGGGCCCCTCGAACCCCCCTTTCGTTCGTACGCCAACAATACTGTTAATTGGATAATACTCAGATTCCCCTAAGCTCACGTGGGCGAACCTGGTGTGAGAAACAAGGGGCCCTGAAGTATTCACCAACTCTAACAATGGCACGAGCGTGCCTATAAGGTGGCTCCCTGGTGTAAGAGCGGTCGACCGGTTGAGTGGAAGCGGTCAGCCGAATTTAAGGTAGACAAATTTCATTCGGCTGAGTAATGGCACAGAGTGTCGATATGACGACATGGACGTGCCTAAGGGATGGTACGATCGTGTGGGCTAGGCAACACAGGCGTGTCAGCAGTGGTACGTCCGTGAAGGGAGTGTCACGATCGTGACGGCGGGGTTCGATGATCGATTTCAGTAGAAAATCATGCAGAATTTATTGATATCATCCTATATGCATTACTACATCACAGTAATCATCGAAACAAGGCAATGACAGCCAGGAAAAAAATTTCCTATGAACAAACAATATACAATTTCAAAATTAAAAGAAAAAAAATCTATTCATAACTTTCATTCGTTAGATCATCGTATCAATTCGTTGGTAGGATCAATGGCAATAAAATTCTAATAAGATCATACTTATAATTATACAAGGTGATTTCGATTCACCCACCTGATTTTCGTGTTTGTCCTTGTCGATTTGTCTGGATCAGAGGTGCCGCGCCCTTCCTCGTTGTTCTTGCATTTGAGATGCCTCCGCTCTTTGTTCCCTCCTGTAATCCGTCCGGGCAACGAAAAATCATGAGGAGATGCCCAAAATAGGGAGAGATGATAGAGAAGACACCCGATCAGTGCAGATGCGAAGAGAAAAAATGTTCGTCTCGCTGTTACCCGGTGCGAATCATTAGAAATTCCTCAGGATGTGCGTGCATTGACAGATGCTTAGGCAGGTTGATTTCTCACGAGGGTGGAGATTATGACAGCTATGGTTAACTTCTTTCCTCTGCCATTATAGAATTTATTTCCTCATAAATTACTTTGTCTCCCCATCACGGTTAGAAACTTGACCTTTCTGCCGAATCTTATGCCAGGTTGCTTATCCTTTCTTTCTTTCTTTCTTAATTATTTGTTTATTATTTTTTTTGGGTGTTACAATTTTTCTATAACTATAATTTTTTTAATAAAATGATCGTCAAATATTAATCAAAAGTTAAATTTATAACTATTAATTCGAAATTAAAAATTTTAACTTGTCAAATTGATAATCCGAAATGTTTAAGATTTGTATTATCGGAATATAATCAATTGAGTCACAAAACTTATGCTTCAACTTCGCAATGACTCGAATGTTGCAAGTTGCTGAGCAATGCATTTCGGAGAGATCGAAGAGAACATATCATGGACATAAATTCATGCAGTCATATCCTCATTTGGTTGCAACAACATATTCTAGGAACAAATTTATTAATCCCATCACTTGCTCCGGAAAGGCAGCTTAAGAATCCACTGGTACTACGTTTTTTTTTCTTGTTCCGACAATAAATGCAGTGGGATCCAGGAATTAAATTAAAGATTGTTTGTTAAATATTGAGAACTAAGATCTTAATCTTAATTTTGTTTTTCAACCAAACTCTTGTTAAATCGTACGCGACGTCTTCATTTTTTTAAACTTGTGCTTCTCTCAGTAGCTCTATTATAATTTCCATTTCCCAAAGTTGTTATGCCAAGGAAAAGTTACAATGGATATACACTGTTCTATTTTGTTTGATAATAATTAGATCACCGTTACCCTTTTCACTTTTCTCATAATACACTTACATTCCTGTTTTTTTTTTATTTCAACTTTAACCTTATTGTGATTTAAGAAAACAAAATAATGAGATCAGGGGAAGGTTCCACAAGATAAGTCGTGGACCGGTCCACCCTGTAGACATCTTATAATCTTAATACTCATCATCCATCTCAATTTTACATTGAGAATCTGGTGCATACTTTTTTTAAATTTTTTTTTTACATACAATGTTATCATCATGTCCAATTTTATATGATTAACATAATTATTTTAATAATAAAATATACTTATGATAATGAGAATTAATTTAGAAAAAAATACTATATCTTTTTATTTCTGTTATGTTTTGATATAATATAATTTAAAACTAATAGAAGTAAGACTTATCAAAATATATTAAGAGTTTAACATTTTTTTAAAAAATAAAATATATTTTATAATCCTAATTTTATTAGTCTAGATCCGATTTTTTAGATCTTATACCTTTTTATGATTTTATCTAAGTTATGAATTTTCAGAAATTTACTTGCATAATCATCGTACGTTTTGAATATTTTGCTGATTCGATCGACCGGTTCAATCACGAATCGATTGCTGATCCGGTCTGAGTTACTTTTTAAAAAAAGGAATTGAAGTTGAACGGGCCAAAAATCAGTTCAACAACTAAGTCAGAAAAACTCGATTCAACATTTAAATTAAAAAAAATAAAAAATAAAACTAAAAATAGGAAATAAAAAGTTAGAAAGGAAGGTAAAAAATGAGAAAGTATTTGAATTAAGAATTGATAAAAATTAAAAAGGAAATATCGTGGAAAATCGATATGGGAGAGGAATTAATGGAAAAAAGGAAAGTATTAAAATGAAAATAAAGAAAAAAAATAAAAGAAAGTAAGTGTGATGTATGGAAAATTAAATTAATTTATTGTCATCACAAAATAGTATAAAAGAATTAATATAGTATATCAATAATAATAATTTAAAGTTTTTTATGAATATTAAAAATTTTAATTTTTTATTATAAAAAATAAATAAATATGAGAATTAATGGGGAGAGAGGAATTAATGGTAATAGAAAAATAAATATAAATAAAAATATTAAAATGAAAGTAAAGAAAAAAATAAACATGAGAGTGATATATGTAAAAATTAATTAATATATTATCATCCTAAAATAATATTAAAGAATAAAATAAAAGAATTAATATACTATATTAATAACAAAAATTCAAACTTTTTTTATGAATATTAATATATAATTAAATAATTAATTTAAATAATATTAATTTAATAAAATTTGATTGAATTTGATTAAATTCTATCAAATTGGTTCAATCACGCCCCAAGTCACCTATCCGATTTTAATAACAACTTTTGAGGGCCAAATTTTACATCTCATTAGATTTAATAGTTTTTAGTTGAAAAACACGAATGAGCGACACGTGTGAAAATCACGCGATCGATGCCGTCCGTGACAGGCAGGACGGTCACGTGCTGCCCGAGCCCGAGGGCCCTTCCTCAACGTCCGATCATCCAACATCTCTGATCCGTCGGACGTAGCACCGCCCGAAGCGTGTCCGGGCAGATCTCCTCGTCTTTAAAAGACGATGCACATCGGGGTCATTTCACGCCTCACCCCCAAAAGCTTCTTCCATATTAGAAGCTGCTCCTCCTTCCCGCCGGTCGTCGATCGCCGCTTCTCGCCGGAGCCGCTCCGCTCCTCCGAGAACCACCTCCACCGTCCGCCTTCATAGCTGTTCGTTAGATCGCGTCCTTTGTTGCGTGGGCTAGGGGATCGGGTCGGCGCCGTGTATCCCCCGTTTTGAGCTCCGGCCTTCCTGACGACCGTCGATGGCGTCCGCTATTCTTGCCAGCAGGAATGAGCCGTGCTGGGGCGAGCAGAAGGCTTTCATGAGGAAGCCTCCTATATCTAACCCTAACCCTAACCCTAACCCTAGGCCTGGTACCCGGATTGCTGGCTCCGCCGATCGTGTCGCCGCCAGGCCGGCGCCCCAATTCATTTCCGGAGATCCTGAGTCCGCTACAAGACCGCGGTTCTCGGCATTCGACGGTGACCCGTCGCTCCGTCCCCACGCCGGCGCTGAGGCCGGTGACGGCGTTGGGGCATCCTTAAAGTTCAACATTTCTTCCATGTCGAAGGCCGAACTAAGGGACCTCAAGCGGCGGTTGGATTTGGAGCTCGACCAGGTCCGCGGTGTCATGAACCGTATTGAGACCGCGGAACTCCGAAGCTTGGCCCGATCTGCGGGATTCGGCACCTCCATTGCGCCAGGCGTGGAGAAGAAGGCGTTGGCAGGACTCAAAGATATCCATCAGCTGCCCTTCTCCACGAGCACCAAGCATCGCGGTGAGTTGGCGTCAGAGTCTGATAAGCTCCTGAAGGCCATGATGGCCAAATGTGGGCAGATCTGTGCGAAGCTAATGAAACCAAAGAAGAGCATTTGGTTCAACTCTCCTGTGGACGTCGTGGCGCTGGGTCTCCACGATTACCACAACGTAATCAAGAACCCCATGGACCTCGGCACTGTGAAGAAGAGACTTAACATGGGGTTGTATTCCTCGCCGGCAGAGTTTGCGGCTGACGTTCGTCTCACATTCAATAACGCTCTTCTGTACAACCACCAGACACATGAGGTGTACAAGATTGCCGACTCTTTGCTCAGCCAGTTTGAGGGGATGTTTGCCCCTGCATACCTCAAGTACGAGAACCAACGGAGAGCATTGAAACAGGAGGAAGATAACAGGCCAAAGGCTCTGCCTTTTTCTCATGTTCCAGTCTCTGAAGCTGATGCATCGCGGCCCGAGAAACATTCCTTGCTCAAATCTTCTGCTCCGGTTCCATCTCCTTCTCCATCGCAACCGCCATCATCCGCCCAACCTATTCAGCAAAATGGCTTAGTGAACAGAGCAATGACTGGGAGGCAGCCGAAGCCAAAGGCTCGAGATCCGGACAAGAGGCCCATGAGTTTGGAGGAGAAGAAGAAGCTTGGTCAAGGGTTGGAGAGTCTGCCACACGATAAGATGGATCAGGTAGTGCAGATTATTAGGAAGAGAAAAGTGGAAGCATTGCAAGACGGAGATGAGATTGAGTTGGATATCGAGTTGATGGACACAGAGACTCTCTGGGAGTTGGATCGTTTCCTCTACAATTGCAAGAAGATGATGAGCAAATTCAGGAAGCAGGTGAACATAACCGCCGGTCTAGTGCATGATGAGCACATGCGTGCTCAATTCCCCGACGGAGTTGCCGAAAGGGTAATGAAAGTAAATATTTAATCATAGCCCTTGTCTTATATCATTTAGGCCTAACTAAAATTTTTTGTGACCTTGCCAGTTCCCGGTATCAGTTTGTACCCCTGATGTAGGATGGGCAAAGAAGATCAAGAAAGGTGATGTGGGCGAGGAGGATGTCGACATTCTTGATGACATGCCTCCCACTCATTACCCTTCAGTGGAGATTGAGAAGGAGGTTGGTTCTAGCAGTTCCAGCAGCTCAGATAGTGATTCTTCTTCCTCTAATGGTATGGAAAGCTATACTTATGATTCATAGTTGAAGTTCATGGTCATGGACTTCATCCTGATTTCCAGATGACTTATCCTTTTGTCGGTACAGATTCAGATTCCGAGAGCTCCTCTGGGAATTCCTCTGAAGATGATGCACTGCCTTCTTGCCTTGAATCTAGGTCTTCTCCAAGGAATTGAGAAGCGGTTGTGATCTTACATGACTCGGATCTTTAAATTTTGCTTTTTCTCATGCCTTTTGAGTAGGGAAAAACCACAGGGATTTGAGTTCTTATGGGTTTTGTTTTACTTTTGAGGTGGTTTTAGGATAATTGTGGATATATAATATATGGTGGTAATTGGGAGTGGTGGCACACACACCGTGTACAGTATGTGTAAAGTTTTTAAAAAATTATGAGTAAAGATTGTAGGTGATGCATCGGAGAGGGATTCCTCTTCTACTCCCTATTGTTTGAGATTAGATGTCATAGTCGTGGCTAAATTGTTCTATCCGATTCTTTGCTTTGCAGTATGTTCGACCAGGTGCGAGAGCTCGGCTTGGTTGGATTGATGGGGTAGAGCTAATCTAGTGTTTTGGTGCTAATTCTGCTGATAAATCAATCCTGTTACGGTTATTGCCCGGGCCTTGCTTATTTTTGTCGCGGATACGAGTATGATTAACAGGTCTAATGTCGATGCCACTGAATTCTATTGTGTTTGCTCATTCAACAATTCTTGCGTACTTTGATCGTGGAAATCCATTACTTCATGTTCCAGCTGTATTCTCAATGTTAATGGTGTTGGGATAAATGCAAGATCTTTACTTGGTTTCATTTTTTTTTTCTGTTTTCAAGTTGGTTGCTGCGGTGTCTATTTATATTATATCATGTGAGCGAGCATATCGTCCTTGGGCGCCTGTTCTTATTCTTGACTCATGAAGGACTTGCGGAGTATGTTTCACTTAGATGTTTATTGATTTGGTGCAGTAGTCTTCGTTTTTTAGTTTGTGATTTGGTGTGCCTTGCCAGCTGGCTATTGCGACTGGGGACATCGTTTTGGTATGATGTGCATTTTGTTCCTTGTATGTGCACGATCAGGTGTGGATCCGCGTTGCACCTTTTTGTCTTGTTTTTTTATGTTCTGTGGAAGTTGACAAACGCACTGCACCATTTTTGCATCCCCGCTAGAAATAACTACATATCATCGAGAATTGCACTTGTCCTAACACCAAATTTGGCTACTTTCCCTGGCCAGATTGATTTTTTTCTTTTGGAACTGATTTTACTATTCTGAAGGTTTTACTAAATTCGTATCCATATTGGGTTCATATTTTAAACCTCCAGCTCGGGGTGACCTTTGTTAGTGACTGAAGAGTGAAGACTCATTATAAATTTTCATTAATGATGACTGACAATATTATGATTGATATAAGCCCTAATCTAGAGGTTATAAATCTTCAAATATTAACATCAAAATTTTATGAAATGTCGAAGGATTCAATTTGTTATTGGATGATTCTACTTTGATTTTAGTAACATTTTCTATTTTCTTTCACTTTCTCATTTCCTTGTGATGCACTTTCACCTTCTTTTACGAGGGAAAGTTGCACGAGGATCATCTTTATCTGATAGGAGAAGTTTGAAAGAGAGAGTGAAACAATGTTGCTCCAAATCTTTTTTGTGTTTGTTATTTGATCGATTTGTTTTCCATAAAAGCTTTGTTCATTTTTCACATCAATATTATACTACCTGATATATATTTTCCATATTTGTTTTAAAATATTAAAATAAGGAATTCAGATAATGGGAAGTAGAATCCTTGGACATCTTAACTATGAAACTCCTGAAATTGGGGTCACTGTTGGTTTTCTTCTTGAACGTAGTAACTTGCGTCTTTGTTTTGAGGTTACTCTCGTCAGCATGCAATTTGCAAGTCTTTTTGGTCAAGTTTTTGGCTCGTTCATTCAACAAGCCTACTGTTGAATTTGAAATTGATGATGTAACAAGTTAACAACATTATAGATTTTTAGGCATGTCATACTGATACACATGATGGTTGTCAAATGGATGGCATTTCAAATGAAGGGACAAGATTTCTATATTGTCCAAAAAAAAATTGCTATTACGACTTTTCTTAAAAAATAATCATGATAGTTCACCTTCTCTTGTTGAAATTGCCAAATCCTCGTAATTGTTCATTTTTCTTTAGCTTTGCTTCCCAGTAAATATATGCAAACGGTAACTTAAAAAGTTAACAGTAAGTTTTTGAGTTATTTTCATATCGTGATTTTTTACATTTAACTTTAAATTACAAATTTATTTTTTAAAATTTTAAACTATTACATTTTTAATTTAATTCTTTTGTCGATCTTTTACAATTTTCTGTTTATTTTTTTTCATGAAAAATTAAAATTACTCCTCCTCGTATTATTTTAAATTTCTATTATAAGAGATGAGAGAAGGGTTAATTTTGATTTTTTATAAATGAAAAAAATGAAGTTAGCAAAAGTTGATGAAAAGAGTAAATTGATAAAATCGTGACAGTTTAGGTATAAAAAAAAAGTTCATACTTTGATGTTAGACGTAAAAAATTATAATAATTTAGGAGTAGTTTATAGAAATAATCCTAAATTTTTAAAGCTTATTCATACTTTGAGATGATTGCCTAATTAACTTTATATGTTTCTCATGTTAATAAATTAAATAAAGTTGATTTATTTGAGAATTAATCATCATCAAGTCCAAGCAATTGCATATGATCACTCATCTATAATGTAAATAACTAATTAATACGTGAAAATGGGAATTTGAAAGTCGACACCAACCAAGATCAAGTATTTGACAATTACTATTGGTAGTAAGAATTTCTTTATCAACTATATTTATCATGTTTTTAATTTTATATATATTTTCATTTTATATTTAGCATAAAAAAGGCATGTAAATTGATGGAAATACAACTGATCCTATTACAAAAGATATGGACGTTGAATTTGATCTCAACACATGTAGAAGGAATACCAAGTAAACATTTAGAAAAATGTAATATTTTAAAAATGGAGCCAGAGAAAAATGCAAATATTATAAATATATTTGGCTGCCAACCCAATAACATGGGTCCATTGACTTAGTAAAGCACTCGAATCCACATAGAAGTTGAGAGAAAGGGCAAAAGATTTTGATAGGAAGTTCAAATGAACTTAGAGAAGCGTACGATTAAGAGGATTGGTGAAGCGTCTTAACTAAAATTATAATTTCTGATGAACAAGTTTTTAAAATCGTAGTTAGCATTGAGTTGTATAAATATTCAAAATGGTGAAAATTTAGACTTAAGATTCCATCAAGATTACTATTTTTAGATATTACTATGAAATATAATGATAAAATGAGTAAACTCAAACTACTTTTGAAGAAATCATGCTCACATGTTTGCCTAATTGCAGATACATTATCTTATTAAAAATTGAGTTTCATGTGTCTTTATACATTTGTGACCATGACTACAATTGTAGAAATAATTCATAATCTTTGCCTCATCGAGGTAAAAAGTATGAGGATATTACAAAAAGTTGTCGAAAATCATTTATGAACATTGCAGATTGAGAAGGTATTCACCATTATTGTTGATAATACCTAGACAAATGATAAAGTGATCATTGTTTTGAAAAGAATATTTAATAATTGAAAAATGATTAATTTGTAAAATAGATTTTATTAACGTTAGATGTTGTGCACATGCCCTAAATCTTGTAGTTACATTCAAATGAATTGAAACAAACAATTTCTTCAACTTGAGAAATTGTTCATTACGTGAGTTGTTCTTCTCTCCACTTTGCAATACTCGAAACCTTTGTTTAAGAAGATAAAATCACTAATAATTTTAGCTTTTATGTACCTAAACAATGAAATTCGACATATTTAAATTCTAATGTAGGAACAAGCTAGGAAGTTCCAAAAATCTTTTGAGAGATTGGATGAAGAATATGGGGCATGCAAGATATATTTTGAAAAGAATAAGTGTGCCATTAATAACTGAAGTTTGAGAAAATGTCTAAAATTTTATTATATTTTTAAAAGTATTTTATGATACAACATGAAACTTATTTGTTCATTATTTGCAATAGTTTATGTATGTTTTCATGATATTGTCTTTGTTCAATTTCAATTGACAAAATGAAATAGTGACCATGACTTGTACGTGGCATAATGCCTAAATATAGCAAGTATTCAAAGGAACTAGAAATTCATGAATTTGTGTTGCTTTTGTATTGGATTCTAAAATCAAACTTGAGCATGACAAATCAAGTTATATGGATTTATGTGATTCAATCGTAACTACTTGGATAGTTATCAAAATTTAAGATATTATGTATTGTTGTACATATGTTTTTTATGCCAATGAAGTCAAAATGATTTTGTTTCACTACTGCATGGGGGGGGAGGGGGGGCATCCCCATCACCTTTAAAGTTGACGAATATTTTGATCAATTTAAGTAACGTAATAAATATTTTTTATTATTATGCTACAATATGTCATATTTTTTTACCCATCTCATTAATCAAGTTATTAATTATGATAGTTAAGACATTTGTATAAGTGATACCAATGTTAGTCAAGATAATCTTTAGTATGTGGTGTATTTGCTATAATATTTTAAGAAATGTTATCATTTTTAGATGGTGAATTCAAAGATTAATAGATTGAATTCACAACTTGCTAATTGATTTCTTGTTTATTGCATCCTCCAATGTGGATTATGTAGATGAGATTTTGAAAATATCACATGACTCAATTGAGAATTTGAAGATTGCTTTCTTTTGCAAAGATTCAATGTATTGTGGAATGTGGATATAATATAATTTTTTAGCTTCAATGGAGATAGTACATTACACTATACTTTAATAATTATGTTTAATGTTTGTAAATTTGAAACACACATTAGTCATATGTCGTGCTTCAATGGACAATGCTATCCGACCGAGTATAGCCAACGGACTCTTGTCCTCTTGTAGCGCCTTTAGCTTCAAGGTCGTGCTATATTTCATTGTGCCCGACGAAGTTTCATACGAACCGCATGCTGGACCAGACAACCCCCATGGAAGTCCTCTAGTAATAAGATTCATTCTTCTATATACGAAAGAATACAATAATTTCACATATATTATAAACTATAAACTTATATAGGTTAGTCACTGAACATAACATAACTTTAATCCCTTTGTCAAAATTTCCATAATTCTGTTAAGTTTATTTTTTGACAATTTAATTTTTTTCTTTACTTTATTATTACAAGAAAAACTCTTAATAACAACATAACATGATATTTCAAAGTTATTAAAAAAAATACCTGTATTGATTTTTATATGTTTTATAATATTTTTATTATAACACGAAAAAATAAGGGTAAAAATTAGTATATTATAATTTAAAAAATATGTAACAGAATTTTGGATGAAACTTAGCTTTAAATTCAGATAAATTTAAGAAATAAAATTTATACATTTACAGTTTATAGTTAAACATAAAAATATCATAACGGAGAGAATATTAAAAAGATAACTCGTAATTTTATATGCAAAATCAGAACAGGTATGATCACTATCATTGTTTATTTACGAGCACACGAAATTTTTGTGTTTTGTGATATGTGTGTGCATGCACGAATCCATGAACACTACTTAGGCCATCAAGTTGAAAACTCTCTCTCGAACATTTCGGGCATCTCGGGACTCCAAGCGGAGCAGATGAAACGAACGAACGAACGAACGTGGAGTCAGAGATCCGATGCGTATGGAGTGTTGATTCCAATGTGATATATTTTTATAATTAACAAATTTTTATAATTAATACTACTAGTCTCACTATTAGTTATCTTTTATTTACATGTATTATGATTATGATTGTTGGACAGGAGCTTAATTTCTTACCTGATTGCCGCGAAGCACCCTCCGTACTCTAATCCGATTTTTTAAAATTTTCAAAATTGATATGTCATGGTTTTTGTACACAGAAAAAAATCTAAAATTTTAAGATGATATAAAATTTTATTAAATAAGAACTAGAATGAAGTTTATACTCACACCCTATATTAATTTTTCAAAATTAAGACACATATATAAAAAATAAATCAATTTCGAATAACATACAAAATATTCCATAATATTTTAGCTCAAGAGATTCTGCCCCCACTCTTCCGATAGAGAAATTTCCTCTTAATCCTCCACATGTTCGATGTCTGGACAATAAACCTCCGTAATACGAGAGTCTCTTTTATTTCGGAGTGTCTTGAAGTCGGAACGAGTTTTCAAATTGGGTAAAATTTAAAGTATTATCAACAAATCAAAATTAGTTATTTCTGTTGCCCTATTTTGAATATCAAACAATGACTTGAAAATATGTATGCATGGCTAGAGAGATTCTACTAAACGATCTCAACATTAAACATGGATTTTGCTTGCTAAATAATTTTAAATGCATTTCTCTGGCCTGAATTAAATTTATGAAAGTATATATTTAGTGTATGAAGCTGCAAGAAGGGGAAATTATTCTTTTGGTCATTGCAATGATGATATATATATTTATATATTATTATTATTATTATATATATGCCACTAAGTCCATCGATCTCTGGGTCTGAGCCACCGACGAGTGCAGCAAATCGTGAAAAAAGCTCGTGCGTGGGTGAAATCATAATTAAGTAAGTGTTTTTCATTTGTACTTGAGAAAATGATATCCCTCCCACCTGCACAGCATTTGTTTCATTGTCTCCAGCACTGTGAAAGGCAGTGCCGCATGCATGCAGCCATCAGCCGTGCACAACATGCTCAGGACAAAAGGATTTGGAATCACTCATCATCCATTTACGTAGCCATTCTTGTTTTCCGATCTCTTTCCTTTTTTTTTATTGTTGTTGTCGTCGTCTCGAGATAAAAAAATATAATTAATATGATAATAATTATATCTCAACATCGATTGAAACTAATAACCGAGTTAATTATATTATAATTAAGTAATGGGGTTATTATATCTCAACTCTCAAGATCGACCAAAGCTGGTACCCGAGTTTATTTATTTTATGAACCGTTAAGTAGTGGGTAAGAAAACATTAACTATAAGATCTTTACATGATCGATGAGTGATTCATGAAAGTCTTGCGCCATAATTCACTTAAATTGATGGTAGAAAGTTAATTGCAAATTAGTGATAAGTTCCGTGTGAAAAGGTTGATTGGTTGAACAAATTAAATCAATCATCGTTCGCATTCGACCTCGCATTCGAAATCGGTCTAATTTATAACAAATTAGATGAGTTATTAAAATTCCAGATTTCTATTTAATAATAATACAAAAGATCTAAAATTTTATTCTTGTAGTTAACATTTCCTTATTTATATTTTAATTGTCAATTCGCTAATTAAGCTCAATGGCTCGTGGAATGCATGCTGTTAATTCCTCCAGAAAACAAAGAATTATTATGCATTGTTTCAGATCACGTGAATAAAAAAAATAAAATCAAGGTTTCACGTGGTTAAACATGTACGAAATTTGGTTAATAATTTGACATGATAGTAATAATGAATTAAGTTAACGGAGATAGTTCATCACATACATGCATATGTCATAATATTATTATATATAAGTTTCTTTATCAAACAGTGGTTGACGTGATAAAGATGGCGCAACAAAACTTTTGTCCTGGCTACTAATAATACTACATGTATGTGCATAATAATCGTTGGTTAACGCCAAAGCCACTAGCTATGATTTCCTTAATTAACTGAAGAAAAACAACTAGCTTATTTGACTATTTCTAATCCAAATACTTAATGCGGAATAAAGTTCTTGGGTGAAGAACAAGAAATAAACAATTGCTGGGAGACCATTAATTGGTTCAACTTGTACATGAGTATATTAGTTATCGTAATAATATTTTTGGATTGTCCTCCTAGCACAAGAAGATATTTTTCTTCGAGTAATTTCAATCGATTTGAATAGTATGTCTAATTATGCTGTTTAAAATGTTTAATAATTGTTTTTTTTTGTGTGTGAGATGAAGCCAAAGAATATTAATAAATTTGCTTTTCATGGAACTGACATTTTGGGTTTCTACCATGAATCATCTACGTACATGAATCTTTTAAATGCGGCGATGCATGTTATCAGCAGCATATCTTACTTACCTGACGGTTTTAATAAAGAGAAAATAAATATGAAGATAATGTGCATGTTAACTTATCTCATGTGTAATGAAGCACGGACGAAAAGATAAATTATTAAAAAAATATACAGAGAAAGATTTCTTTCGTGCATTTTAGTTCGTGAAATAATTTTGGTTCACGGATGTGGATTAATTCAGGATTAATCCAACAACACTAGCAGATTTAATTAGTAAATAAATGACTATTTAATTAGTTGATCAACAATCAGATTCTACTGTATATGCTGATTAATTCCTTTTTTATCCCGTAATTATTTCTTTTCTGCTAAGGGATATATATATTTGAAACGTTTTCTAATATATATTTTTAAAGATCCAAATTCCAAAACCACATCTTGCATAGTTGCATTGCCATTGCATGCAATCCATTTCCATGTAGGTGAACGGTCAAACTGTCTCCACTCTCCTTTTTATTTCCACACGCACGCATTTGGCACCATCCGGTCGTTGCTCCATCTCTCCGCTCTCGCTACCAGTAAAAGAAAAGTCTTTAGTCAAGAGAGAGAGAGAGAGAAACCAAGGGCGATAAAGAGGAGGAAGAAGTAAACAGAACACCACCACCAGCAATAATATTATACATTACAATTACTATACATAACTTTTAGCATCTCTTTCCCTCCTCTGCCTCGCCTCTCTCCTTAGTCCCTCCCTCCCACCGCCCTCTGTTCATGGCCAAACTCTTGACCTTCGACCGTCGGCCGCAGAAGCATCGTCGCGCCACCTGAGCCATGGCGACGCAGCTCTCCCGGACACCGAAGGCGGGCGCCCGCCTCGACGCCAGGTGGTTCCGCCTCGTCCGCGTCGCCGTCGTCCGCGGCTTCGTTCGCCTCGTCTGGAGGCACGTTCTCGCGTGCTCCTCCGTGGACGCGCACCGCGGCCGCTACCGCCGGATTGACGGGTGCTGTTTCGCCCCGCGATTCCCCAAGGACAACGACGAGGCGGCTGCGGCCACCGTCGAGGGGGTCCGGGGGGCGTCGTGCGAGGTTTCCCCGGCGGACGCAGGGGCCGACATGGTGCCCTTGAAGGTTAGCCTCCTCGGGGATTGCCATATAGGCAAAACAAGCTTCATGGTACAGATACCGACGCGAACCCCTCAAAATTAGTCATTTATCTGATTATGTTGCTGGTATTCAACTCAGCAATCTTTTCTTTTTCTTTTTGGCTGCAGGCCAAGTACGCAGGGGTTGGTGAGGAACAAGAAGGGTTGCAGCTGACAGGATTGAATCTAATGGATAAAGTTTTGCTGGTTAGGGGAACAAGGATTGTGTATAGCATCTGGGATGTAGGAGGTATATTATTGGCAATACCTATCGAGTGATTTCTGCATCGTATTGTGGGATTCTGATCGTTTTGTTTAACATCTGCAGGTGATGAGGAATGCACTGATCATGTGCCAATCGCATGTAAAGATGCCGCGGCCATTCTTGTCATGTTCGATCTCACTAGTCGTCGTACCCTTAACAAGTTCGTGTTACATTCCTCTTCTTTGCTTCGCCTTGCTTGGAAGATTCCTCTGGTTTCTCTGATTTCTTTGCATGTCCAGCAATTCAGGACATATATTAGTTCACAAGCTGATATCTTTTTGTTTCTGTTCTGGTATCTTTTCAGTGCTATTGGGTGGTATAAGCAAGCCAGAAAGTGGAATAAGGTATTGCAATTACCAGGATATATGCAAAACATTCTGACTTCCTTTGCAATTACGATTTTTTTTCTTAACTTTTATTTCTTCTTTTTAAGACAAGTTATGAGTAATGTGGCGATGAATGTTTCTTTCGTTTTGTCCCTTCAGACAGCAATACCCGTCTTAATAGGAACCAAGTTTGATGACTTTGTTCAGCTTCCTCTTCAGATGCAATGGTTGATTGTCAATCAGGTATTCCACATACTAATTTTCATTTTTTTTAATATTTTTTAGAAGAAGATAGTGGATTAGTTTTCTAGTGATAATAGAAGCAGAACAGTAATAGATGGATCATATGTTCTAGTGGATAAGGCTCCCTGAAGCACAGATTGATTAGATAATCAAGTTCTATCAAATTAGACCAAAAGAAAATTAACAACTTTTCTTGTCTCTCTGTGAAAATGGTTTGCATCCATAAGGAGAATCTATATGAGTTTATGACTATTTTATCCTAGTGTTAAGATTATAAATATAAAAATATACTTTTTTCATTAACTTCAATTTTTAGGAAAAAAATAATTAATACGTCTAGGTCAACATGATATTAGAGAGCCAGATTTCAAAAGTTTAAACATCATCGAAACTCATACTTATGAAATCTCTTTTAGTTGTTCACGTGATGAATTGGCTACATCTCGGGATGTTAACACTATAAATATAAAGATATTGTTGTTCCTATTGGGTTTTTAGAAAAAATATTAGTACATCTAATATGACATTAAAATCATAGCAGTTTGAGTTAATGAGCATGCAGAGTCCACCAACTGTGAACCTGTGCTTTGAATGCAATGTTGATCGACCTTGTAACCTCAAAATTTGAAAATTTACAAGGTCGTCCAATCTTGCATTCAGAACTGGCCACTAAATGGAAGACCTCTGGATGACAGGTTTGCTCTCAAAACATATTATTGTAAGAAGCTTCCAATGGATCTCATACATGAAGCCAATAATGGGACTTGAAAGATTGGAATCTCAAAACAGCAGCCTTAATGTGTTTTCACTTTACCAAATGATAGAGGTAGTGGTGTCTTTAGATGAATATATCAATCCGAGTTTCGAAAGTCACCTAATGATTGAAAAAGAACAAAAAAGGGTAGAGTCCAGTTGCTGAATCACAAGAAGGAGCATTTCTGTAGAGTGGTCCTCATACAGGACATCCTGCCTTGGCCCTTTCATCACAAGAAACAATCACTCGCATGGCCACAATTTTCTCCTCTCACACTTCCCTATCCATATCAGGGGAGAAAAAAAAAACATAGTTGTAATGTTTGGCTTCTAGTTTTAAATAAGATTGTCACACAAGGTTGTGATTTAGCCCGTGCACTAGTGCAACATCCGTGAAAGACTACATGGCAATCAGCATCTCTAGAAAATGTTCTGAAAAAATGTGGAACCATAAAGCTGTTAGGTGGGACATGAGAATATTTAGATGGAAAGAGTGAGAGAACATGTGATGAATGCATCTCAGCTGCAAGCTTATTATTGTTTAGAAGGCTTTGCACTTTGACTGTACTGATCAGTGTTTTTTTTTTCCGACTTACAATGGCTTGTTATACAGTTTTTATTAAAATTGGGAAACAGTTTCTATTCCGTTGCAAAGAAATTCAGCTAGAATCTCTTTCGACCTTCTGTTTCCTTGATGTTACTGATAATATGTTTCCTTTCTGTAACTTTTGGAGCAGGCCAGAGCATATGCAAGAGCGATGAAAGCAACACTGTTTTTTTCTAGTGCCAGGCACAACATAAACGTTAACAAGATCTTCAAATTCATCACGGCAAAGCTCTTCAATCTGCCTTGGCAGATCGAGAGGAATTTGACCATTGGAGAACCTATAATTGATTTTTAGGTTCTGTTGTGCTCTGATTTCTCTTTAATATTTGAGTACTTTTATGCTTTTTCTTTCACCTTGTACCTCTCTTTAAATGAGAAACTTCTGTCATGTCTGCAAGATTTTGTATATAACAAAGCAAATAAAGCATAACATAGGACTGGTGACCTTGTGGTTTCTGAGATTACATGAGATCCTACAAGATATGGTATTGGATGAGAACTCTCTTGGTAAAATGATGTACCATCTTCATCTGAAAACTGCTAACAAATCGATTTGAACGACATAACCAAAATCTATTTCATGCAAATTAGCAATCACAATGCTACCATCTTTCAAAAGTTACTCAGGGGAATGGAGAATTTAATTGGAAAAAAACAAAAAATAAAAAAGTAAATAAAGCAGATAAAGCATAACATAGGACTGGTGACCTTGTGGTTTCTGAGATTACATGGGATCCTACAAGATATGGTATTGGATGAGAACTCTCTTGGTAAAATGATGTACCATCTTCATCTGAAAACTGCTAACAAATCAATTTGAACGACATAACCAAAATCTATTTCATGCAAATTAGCAATCACAATGCTACCATCTTTCAAAAGTTACTCAGGGGAATGGAGAATTTAATTGGAAAAAAAACAAAAATAAAAAAGTAACCACTTTTGAAGATAAGCTCAATGGTAAGCGAAGATTAGTATGATGTCGGAGGGATGATGGTTCATGGTCGGATTCGATGACGGCGGAGATTGGAGAAGAAGAGGACGCGATCGATCGGCGGCGGGTGAGAACTCGAGAGAGAGAGAAGAGAGAGAAGAACATGAGGGAGAAGAGTGTGTGAGAAAATGATAAATAATATGAACCGAAGATGTAAAATGAACGGTCGAGATCTAAGCATTACACAAGTTTCACTCAAAGAGTGTTACACCTCCATTAATCTTTATATAATCCTAAGGATTGATAGTAAGTTCATAATTACTTTACATTGTCTCTCTTCTCAACATTTTTATATCTTTTTCTTAAATTTTAAAATTTTCTCATCCAATTTATTCTTTAAAATATTCTATAAAATAATTAATTAGTCTTCACTCCACTAATCTCATTAATGTCATAATGTGTTTCATTTTTTTTAAAAAAACAAAAAAGTAGCAATTCTAAAACTATTTATTTGAGACATTTTATTTTAAATATATTGATAAACTAACACTTTTGTTTGAGATATTTCTTATTTTCAATATGAACAATCTTTAAAATAATAAACAATAGCAAGTCTAAAATCCTTTTATTTGATATATTTTTTTATTTTGAATATTCTAATGGTATAAATGGCATGTTTTTTAATGTGTCTCTAGAGCTGGCCACTTATCAAAATATTCATATCATCTTTTTCTTTCTTTCTTTCTAAATGACATGATTTTTTTATTTCAAATATCTTAAGACTGTGTTTGCCGGCAGTCGAACTTCCGAATTGAAGTTCTCACGAACTCGTCGATTTGACGCCGAAGTCCAAAGCATCCGTTTGGCGAAGTTCTGCACCTAACTTCGAGCTTGATTTGATTGGTTTTTGCCCTTTTTTTGGCGTCGGACTCGAGACGGTTCTAACGAGAACTTTCCAAAGTTCTTGCCTCGTGCAAGAACTTAAGTTCTCAAACATTCAACTTTGACCAGAACAAAATAACTGGCGGCCCCCACCGGAACCTTCATTCATTTATTTGTCCTGGTCAATTGTTTCAACCAAATGCAACCTAATGGTATAGATGGTGGCGTCACTCCATCTCTTTCTCTATTTCAAAATTTTTAATGATGTAATGGCATGATTTTGAACATGTCACTAGCTCCACTTTTTAAAGCTCACTACTCACAAGTATTCATATTATCATTTACTTTCTTTTTAAATCATAATTGGAGCAGAAATTTTGGAGCAATAATTTTTTTACTATACTAAAAGGGGAACAAATGCAACGATAAAGTAAATGCTTGGAACAATAAAATTTTGATTGTAAACCGAATGTAATAAAAAATTTACTCTACAAAAAATAAAACCAATGGCATGATAAAGTAATTGCTAAAAATGCTTGCTCTCCATTATTTGTGTAATAAATCATGCCTTGCAGAAAAGAAAATGAATGGAATGAGAAAGTAAATGTTAAACCATGTATTTGCCAAACCATTTAATTTTTTTTGGAGCAAGTCACAGTGAAGCACATTTTAATCATGTATTTGTTATTAAAAAAATTAAATTTACAATGATTCACCCTTAATTAGTAAAGTATTAATAATTATTATGAATGATCTTCGTAATCATGCTTAGGAATAAGAATGTTATAAATGTTGTGATTTTGAACTTACCACCGTTATCCCCACTTTTCTTGTTTAAACTGGAGTAATAAAGGAAATTAATTGCTTGGAATAATAAAATTTGAATAATGCAAAAGAGACAACAGATGAAATGAGAAAGTAATTGCTACACTGAATTTACTAACCTTTTGAAAGTCACACTAAAACACATCTTCATCATGTATATGTTATTAAATCTCTTACTCTCCATCATTAATTTGTAATTTTAGTTTAATCTTACTTGATCAGGTGAATAAACCAAAATTTACAATTATGAACCTTTAATTATTATAATATTAATAACAATCCCTATATTATCTCCTTAATCATATTTGGGAACAAGATTGCTTTGTCGACTTTCTTTGTCATTTAAGAAGAGATTCCTTTTTCACATATTTTCACGTCTTCACATGCTTTTTTGAACTCCATTTTTAGCACCTATTTTATCATCTTAAGTCACTATGTCTTATTCACTTTTCAATGAGATTAGCAATATAAGAAATGAATGTTCAACTATGGTTCAAATTTGTAAAAAATGAAGAGCTAATCCATTTGGATATAATCTTAATTGATGAAAAGTCCACGTGCTATTAACTTAAATATTTCTCTCATCCTATTTTATTTTCATTGTTTAATAATTATTCCTAATTATTTTTGTGATTTCCTCTTTTTGAAAGAATACTTGATACATGCTTCAGTTCAAAAAAATTTAGGTTGGTCAGTTCAAGCACCTATTAATTGAAGGATCCATTTGTCGATTAAATCCTTCAAAGTACTCCTAAATTTTTCCTTTTTTAAAAAAAAATATTTGTGCAAATATTTTATTGGCTTATTATAGTTGTAGTAATAATATTAAGATGATGAATTATAGTTATGAGAATTCACGATGAGAATTGGGGATGGTTTCTCTTTGTACATGATTAATTGACAGTTTTTTAATACTATAAAAAACAACAATAAGGATCACATCTAATGATACAAAAACAATAATTATTAATTATGAAAAAACCATATTTGCATAAGAAAGATCAAAACTTGACGATTCATAATGCCAATAATGAATGCATCGAAATTCAGGTAATCCAACTTTATCTCCTCCTCTCCCTTCCAGGTTAATTGATAATGGACACAATATCTTATTTCTTGTCAAGCACTTTAGTGGAGAAATTAGAAGAAATCAACACATACATTCCTATCAATTGTTTCATGGTAATTGGTTGATTTTTTTTGTCAATAATAATAGGATATTGTCATTTTGTTTTTTTCTTTTCCTATTTTAAACATTTATGTTTTAATGTTATTTCTTTCCAACTTCAATATTCTTCTTTTATAACATCTTTCTATTTTTTCTAGCATTTATGTTTTAGAAATTCTTGGATGTCTATTGGAATTTTTGGATATTAAAATTATTAGAGCATGTTGTAAAAACGTTGCTATAAATATGATGACACAATGAATTCATACATAAAGAGATTGACAATTTTAAATATAGATGATGAAGCAAAAGATCCTCAATTAGTTCAAAAAATTGAGTTGTTTTTACATAAAAAATTGCCTCAATGTCCTTGTTAATTAATTATTCATGTCATGCAATCAAATAATATAGGATTTCAACTTTGGTAAAGTGCAGTCTCATTTTGTTAATATGATTAATTGATTAATCATAAACAATATTTTGTCATCCGATATATATTTCTATATTTTCATTAATATGCCAAAATGTAGAAAATTTTAATCGCATAAATTTTTTTGCAAAGACACAAGCGATTTCATTTTTAACATTTTATTTTGCAATTAGCTACAATGAGTTTATTGTTGTTGTTATTAGTACTCTTGGCATTTGTTATTTTTTAATAATTGTTATTAATTATGATAGGAAGATATATTTCGCAATTAAATTATGAATGAAACTAATTGAATGCTTCTTACAAGGTTTGTTGAAGACACAAAAGGTACACAAAGACCGTTACAAATCATTAATGCTCATTATCTATTTCAATAGAGCTAGTTGGATCATCTATCAAATTTCTTTATACTATATTATCGAATCGATGTTTTATTTCTTTTATTTACAACATTTTTCATAATGTAGGCAATCATGAATTGAAATATAAATTCTCTATCCCAACCTATCCTCTTTTTAATATTTCTCAAAACTTTTAAAACAAATCTCTTGCATATTTTTTCATAATCTAATTGTACTAGAAATGAATATTTCAAATAAATCTAACAAAAAATAGAATCAATACCTTATAAAAATATATTTTAATAATATTTTTCACCAATTACTATCCTTATTTAAATTTGTTTTTTTTTATTTCTTTTCTTCTTTCGTACAAGAATTTCTATATAATGATTCAACATAATTACATAAGATTGAGTATATTTCAGAAATAAAAAAATCCATTTTTCAGTATATATAATTTCAAATAAATAAATAAATTAAAATAGTGGGAAATGCAAGTATATGCTCTTTAGTCTTAAAATAAAAGTAGCTATAATGAAAAAGAGAATTTTGTTGATATGAAAATAAGAATACAAATATCCTATGTGACAAATATAATTTTATGAAAAATAATATATAAATTTGTCATTAAGAAAAAAATAATGAAAAATTAAGTTGTACATACTGAAATCAACATAAGCATAACTGATTCAATTAATTTTTTATGGTTATCGTCCAATCTGTCCAATATTAACGAGCACACTATCGATAAAATGAAAAGTCGATCCATTATCAACTTCGATTAATTTAATATTTTTTCGGATTGTACCATGCTCCCAATAAAAAGAATTTATACTTTCGATCAAGTTGGTGTGAATTGGTGGTTCAAATAATTTGAACCAATAATAGTGAAAATTAATCACCATTATTGTTGTTTCTACGATTGCGTTGGAAACGGAATCGTAGTTTCTCCTAAATTCTCAATGAATAATTAAATTGATAGATTAGTTTAAAATGCGTTTGGATATAGTGAAATGTAATTATGATGAATGAGAATTGATGTGACATGAAAAAATTAATGTGATGGATGAATTTTTGGTGAGCTTTGAATTAAAAATAATTATTATAATTATAAAGTATAAATTTTTTACTAATAAAAATAATATTTTAAATTAAAAAATTTATGAAATTTTTTTTGTCAAAAATATAGTATTCGAATATAAAAAATCATTCTTTAAAATTAATTATAATTAATGAAATATTAAAATTTTGTAATAAAATAATAAGTAATAAATAATACTATATTAATTCTTTATTATAAATATTTTATACATAATAAATAAATTATTTTATAAAGGTAAAGTGTGTGAGTGAGAAAATAAGAAATGAGAAAAACTAAATAAAAAAGGTCACGTAGAAGAAAAAAGTACACGCTATAGTGCTTGATGAAACTGGAGTATTGAAACTAAGACCTCGATTTCAGCTCGTGAATCAGTGAAATCGTGATTCCTCTTATTATGTTTGGAGAACTAAATTAAACAACACCTAGGTCCCAATTTGATTCCCAAACAAAAACGGTTGTGTGACCCAATAGTGGAAAAACCCAAACCCTTCACATTTATTCTCTCTCCTCAGCGGCCACAATCACTCCTCTAGTCGACCGTCGCCCCTCTTGTCAGTCTTTACTCCCCTCTCCCCCTCTATTTATCGCTCTCTCTCATTCTACGTCGAGAGTACCGCTCGATCTGTTGACCGCTCGTCCGGCAGCCGATCAGAGCAGATCACCAGAACGAGGGCCGTGAGGCGAATCCATGGACATATGATCCGTGATCCGAGGCATGCCGATCGCGTCGCCCAAAAGAGCACAGCTGCCGCAGCGCCATTCTCCGAGATTCCTGTTTTGATCTTCCTTCGGTGAGTCTCTGTGGCTTAGTTATGTTTTCCATGAGATTTAATTGTATTTACGCTAGTTGAGTTGGGTGTTTGGGGTCATCCCTCCTTTTGGGTGGGAGCATCGTCGATGGTGAGTAGTAGATGCATTATGGAGTACCAGAGCATTGACCACCGACGAATCGATGGGAGATCTCCGACGAAAACTGAAAAAGACGTTGGCATGCCGGAGATCTTACGGGCGCATGAATGGGCTTCGAGTAAATTCCTTGGGCTTGATGGTTGTTGATGTGAGAGAATAGGATGCATCATATTACATAATCAGCACATGATTTTTTTTTTCTGTAATGAAAATAGTAATGTCGTTCTAGTGCAAATGGTTGTATAAGAGTAGATAGAACATATGACAAGCGTTTAGTTGTTGGTTAATGAGCTGGAAATTTGTATGCACAATGGAAGTTAATTAGTAGTGGCTGCTTACATGTGTTAAATTTGTATGCACAGTGGAAGGTAATAAGTAGTGGCTGCTTACGTGTGTTAGAAAGATAGTACATAATAATGCATAATGATAAAGCTTAGTGGTGTTCAATTAGATAAAGTAATAAGGGATGTTTACTGCGTTACAATCTACATTGTCTGATATATTGTCACTTATTAAATTACTCGTAAATACAAGTAATCTCTCTAAATGACATTATTTACTTATAATAAAAAATTATTAAGTGATGCACACTTTTTTATATTAAAATACCTTTATTATTAATGTCAAGTTAAATTTCATTTGATCCTAACTTAAACAAAAGATCAATAAACTTAATAAATATAGTAACGGTAATAAATTAATATTTTTTTTGAAATAAAAATATTGATAATAAATATATGTAATATTTTAAAAATAACAGTTAATAATAATATGTAATTCGTATGAATAATAACTATAAAATAATAATTTAAATGAATTAATATTATTAATTATGATAATAATTTTATGTTGTTGTTATATGCAACGTTATCGAAATACATCCCAACATGTAAAAACGTACGATTTTACAATCCTACGTTTGAAAAAGGTGCTCAATCCTAGTTGGATGGTTTCCAGCCAGCGATCCCAACTTTTGTTTTCCACCGAGTTAGTGACCACGTGAGCGCGAAGCCAATAAGGAAGAAACGACGATGCCCTAGTCCCTCGGTGGCTTGCCGCTGCCTGACGCCGGTTGTTGCCGCCTACCGCCAATTGTTGACGCCTGCCGCCTTGTGTTGCAGCCGCCTGCCGCCGTTTTTTCCAGCCGTCTGCCACCGTGTTTTGCTGCCGCCTGCCATTGCTGCCACTCGCCGTGAGTCGTCGGTACTCCCCTTCTCCTCCCTCCCTCAATCTCTCTCTCTCTCTCTCTCAGTCTCCATTCTTTTTCTGTCGCACCCATTCTTTTTCTGACGCTGTTCTTTTCTGTCGCCGGTCTGCTCCTGCTCCTACTCCTGCTATTGTCTCCCTCCCTCCCGGCGCGATCAATGGAGACCTTAGTACCTCTCGGTGCTTCCCTGCTCACGAGAGCAAGGAGGCGCTAGGGTCTCTGACGCAGGAGTTTTTTTTTTAAAATTAGTTATTTTAATTAAAACTAGTGTTTAGTTTATTAGTCATCAATGTGACCTTTTAATTAGTTATAATGGTCACCGCTAATTATAACGGTCTTGATTAAAAGTGGGTTAATCAAGAGTGACGATTGATTAGTAATTTATAACCTCTTAATCCTAATATTTAAGACTGTCAATAGGGTTTTCAACCGTCATAATCTCTTTTATCGAAATTTCAGATTTTTGTGGTTTCTCATAAACCCTAATTATTCCTCTATCAATCTTTCTCATCTTCTAACCTGATTTCTCATTATTCTTGCTGATTTTCTCTCATTACTGCATCAAATTGGTATCAGAGCAAAAGATCCTATAAAATATTAGGGTTTTCTTTATTTTTGAACCATGGTTGGACGTGATAGAGGCCGAGGACGTGGCAACCCTGGACAAGAGCAGAGATGGCAGAGATTCGACGAATGATTGAAGATTTGTCGCGAAGTGTTCAAGCCTTACAGCGACGGGAACGTGTGACAGCCCGTATGGAGATTCCGGAAGGTGGCCACGATCTAACAGACATACCGGAAGAAAGTCTGGAAGATGATACTGATCCAGGGTATTTTGATAATCCCTTTCATGAAGCTGGAGCCGATACAAATCTGGTGCGAGGTCGATTGGAGGATAGGTTGATTCATGCCCTAGATCTGAATAGTGGTGGAATTAGGATTGAAGTTGCTGATTTTCATGGAAAGATGCATGCTGAAGATTATTTAGATTGGGAAACAAGTTTGAAAAATTATTTTGAGTGGAAACCTACGGTAGAAAATAGAAAAGTGTTATTTGTGAAACTGAAATTAAAGGGGACATCACTTCAATGGTGGAAGAGAATTGAAGAGCAACGTGAACGACAAGGTAAACAAAAAATTGGCACCTGGGAGCATATGAAGACGAAGCTGCGAAAACAATTCTTACCCCCTGATTATACAATGGATTTATATGAAAAGTTTCATTCTTTGAAACAGCGAGGTATGAATGTTGAAGAGTATACTTCAGAGTTTTACAACTTATCAATTCATGTTGGGTTGAATGAAACAAATGAGCAAGTAGCTGCTCGTTATCTTGTTGGGCTTAACCAATCTATTAGAGATGAGATGCCTATTACTCGTGTGTGTACTCTTGAAGATGCCCGACAGCAAGCTTTATTGGCTGAAAAACGAGTATGGCGATATGGAGCGCGTAGACCTTTAATAGGGCGTTCAGGAGGCATTATGCGAAAGGGTACTGGTGCTGTTGGAAATAAAAAAATAACACATTTTGACAAGGAACCAGTCAAGGAACTCATGCAAATAAAAATGATGATAAGGGAAAAGCTGTAATGCATTACGGTGGACAAAATAATTCTGCACCTACGACTTTTAAAGGAAACAACACATAAATTCGTTGTTTCACTTGTGGTGAAAAGGGTCATGGTTCTTATGCTTGTCCACAGCGAAGAGTTAATCTAGTGGAGCTGCAAGATGAAGAATATGAAGAGTTAAAGCCTATTTATGATCAGTATGTGGATGAAAGTGAAGAAATAGATGTTCTCCCTGTTCAAGGAGAATCATTGGTGGTTCGAAGTGTCTTAACTACCACAACTAAAGAAGAAGAAGATCGGAGAAGACATAGTATCTTCAGAACACGTGGTCTTTGTGGCGGGAAGGTGTGTGATCTAGTTATAGATGGTGGTAGTATGGAAAATGTCATAGATGCAGTAGAGAAGTTGGGATTGGTTATTGAAAAACATCCACATCCTTACAAAATTCGTTGGCTTAAGAAAGGTAATGAAATTCCTGTCACTACTCGATGTTTGGTACAATTTACTATGGGAGGTAATCTACAAGATGAAGCTTTATGTGATGTTGTGCCTGTGGATGTTGGGCATATTCTTGTGGGAAGACCGTGGTTGTATGACCATGACATGGAGCATCACACTAAACCCAACATGTATTCTTTTCATAGGGGTAAAAAGAAGTACACCTTGCATCCAATGGAGGAGGATGCAAAACATGTTGCTGGCTCATAAAAAAACTACAAGGTTAATGGCTTTTTGTGTGCTGAGAAATTTAATAGAGAGTCAAGAAGCTGAAATTGTTGGAGATAATCATATTAGAGAAATGTCTCACTGATCAAGATATTTTGAAAGAATTTTCGTTTTCAGCTAGTGATATCTTCTCTCAACACAACATTGAAAGAGTTCATGAAGAGATAAAAGCTGCCCTGAAATCAAGTAATGAAACTTATGCAAATGCAGCCAATCAACATCGGCGACTTAAAGATTTTGAGGAAGGCGACTTGGTCCTTGTACACTTGAAGCAAGAGAGGTTTCCTAAGGGCACTTATCATAAACTCAAGTCAAGGAAGTTTGGACCATGCAAGATACTAAAGAAAATAAGTTCGAATGCTTATTTCATTAAGCTTCCATCAAATTTACAAATCAGTCCTATCTTCAATGTCTCGGATTTGTATGCTTTCGATGGCTTTGATATGGAAACAACTGAAGTTTCAAATCAATTGGAACAACATCCCACAGTTTCTACTGATGTTATTGAAGATGTGTTGGATGTCAAAGAAGTCAGTTCTCGTAGAGGTAACAGATATAGAAGATTTTTTGTTAAATGGTTGGGTAAACCTGCTACTGAAAGCACTTGGATTAATGAAGATGAGCTCAAGAAGATCGATGCCGAAATGTATGCTGATGTGGAGCAAGTTTTTTTCAAGGAGCCAAAATTTTTAAGCTGAGGAGATTGATGCAGGAGCTTTTTTTTTTAAATTAGTTATTTTAATTAAAACTGGTGTTTTAGTTTATTAGTCATCAATGTGACCTTTTAATTAGTTATAAGGGTCATGATTAGTAATAACGGTCTTGATTAAAAGTGGGTTAATCAAGGGTGGAGATTGATTAGTAGTTTATAACCTCTTGTAACCCTAGTATTTAAGGCTGCCAATAGAGTTTTCAGCCATCATACTCTCTTTTATCAAAATTATAGATTTTTGTGGTTTTCTCATAAACCCTAATTGTTCCTCTATCAATCTTTCTCATCTTCTAGCCTGATTTCTCATTATTCTTGCTGATTTTCTCTCCTTACTGCATCAGTCTCCCTGCTCACGAGCAGGGAGCACCGAGGTCTTCCTATGCTCGCGAGCAGGGAGGTGCCGGGGTCTTCCTGCACTCGCCGAGGTCTCCCTGCTCGCCTAATGCAGCAGGGAGGCCGGTCGAGTTTTTTCAGTTAAGTTAGAAATTAGGATTACATAAGTGCATGTTTAGTTAGGTTTGAATTAGGTTTTGACTACTGTATGCATGTAGTTGTATTGTATGTATAGACTATAGATAATAGAATGTTACAAATGTGTTAGTGTTACGGTCACAGATTTAGGTATTTTGATAGTGTTAGTGTTCCTTATTTTGGTAGAACTTGTCTCTTGATGCGTCATGTGATGTTTTGTTATTCTGAATTTTGATGACTTGGATGTTAAAACTTATTTTAGTTTTGGTAATTAGATTGAAAATGACAGAAATGAAAAGAAGATAAAATAATATTGTCATTTGAATCGCAATTTGCATGGACACTTCCTCTTAGTCAATGTGGATTGTCATGACCCAAATAATTTAATTTTAAATTATCGGTAATTTAAAAATATTTCTTGTTGGGAAATGTCCCTAAATGTAAATATCAAAATCGTTTTCCAAACTCGTAGAGATGATTCGACGATCTACTCCGGAAAATGTACCTGATTCAGCGTGCTGGCCCGTGGGCCCGTGCCCACTGAACCAAAACTTTTTTCTTGGACCCAAGAAAGAGGTCACCTGGTGTGACTGAACTCAAACCCATGAAAAAAAACAAAGCATCCATTTGTTGCTGTCGTCGTCGCTCCCAGCGAGTTGCTGCTGCCTACCATTGCGCGTTGCTGCTATCGTCACTCGCCGGTGCTCCCTCTCTCCTCCTTCCTTTCCTCCCTCCCTCAATCTCTCTCTCTCTCGATCTGCAAGGGTTGTCATTCCTTTCTGTCGCACACACTTGTTCTTTTCCTCCCTCCCTCATTTCGCGAGCAGGGAGCCCCAAATGCAGGGAGCAGCGCAGGGCTCCCTGCGGAGGGCTCCTCGTTTATATATGCATTTCTTCATTTCCCTTGCATTTTAGTGGACAATATATGATTTTTATATTTGATCTTTGATGTAGTGATATGAGTTGGTGGCCGGCCATTGCATGTTCCTTAGAGGATCATCCTATTCGCACAGCAGATGCTATATAAAATGTCTATTCAAAGCACTTCATGATGCAATCAGTTATTGACAACCTTGCGAAAGTTTGATCAGTTTTTTTTTTTGTGAAGTTCAGCTCTGACAGGGAACAAACATGATGAGGACATATGACTATTTCTTCATTGCCTTCTTGTTTTGCAGTTGGGCAATTAATCTCGTTGGTTCTTCCTCTGAACAGGTATGGGGGTTGAATTTGGCTCTATCTTCTTTCTGATAACTATGTTGTTATTAATTTCCAAAGCTTAGCTTGCTTGTAGTTTATCTAAATATAATTTGGACTTTGTAACACTTAAAGTTGAATTTGGATGACATGTACTTAAGTAAGACATAAGAAGTATTGATGCACCAAGTGCATCTACCTGAATGAGGAATTAGTTGTGTACACGTGAAAGAATTTATTTACTAAAGACATAAACCAACAGTTCAGGTCTGCAAATGATTATGAATGCATGATGCTCAGATCCGTTCCCTGCTTGACTCGTTGCCTTATATTATGGATTAGTAATGTAGTTTTGCTATAAGCATGACCTGTATAAAGTTAAAATCATTTATGTCTATTTGAATATAACGTCATTTGGGTTTAATATTTGGTTTCCATATTTTCTTTTCTAACTGCCATCTACTTATGTTTAAAATTATTTCTAAAATATGATTGTGCATTTCGTCAATAATTATGTGTCAAACTTTATGCAGGCTCAAACTTCTAATTTGAACCACAGTATTCGAAATATCAATAACAAATTGCTCGGATGCTTACCATGTGTTGAGACCTATCTTTTCAGGTCTTACTTTCAACATCAGGATAGCCTACTTGATTCAGATTTTGATAATTTCTTGGATGAAAAATTTGGTCCAGACAGATTCTGCAAGTACTCTGTTAATACTCTTCAACATCCAGAAATTCACCGAAAACTTAGTGGTGAAGGCTCGCATCGTCATTTGACTTCGATCTTGAGGTTTATGGGACAACCAAATGAAAAACTGTGGCTTGACAAATATTGTGAAGAAATTATCATTGAGAAACTTCCAAATGGAGTTTTTGCAGATCCCTTTGAGCTTCAGCGCCTTGTCGAGCGTAAAGGTAGGAATCTATATTGTACATATTCAACAAAACTTATTATTTCCCATTTACTGACATATCACACTTTCTTTTGTAGTTTTTCTTGATGCCATTGTTTTCGGAGACACAAATCTCGAGTTACCCTCTGCGCTTTCCAATAGATCAATTGTTGAGATTCACATTGATGTTCAGAATGTTTCACATCTAAAGCAATATGAAACTCTTCTTCAATTACCACTACATAGTAGATACCCAGTAAGTAGCCTTATAGATCGAACTTCACAAAGTTTAACATCAGAAATAAATGTTGATATTCATTTATCTCGGTTGTATGCAGCCTCTAGATGTTTCTGGTTACACAAGAATTGTAATTGGAAAACCAGATATATTCTTACGTTGTAGACCAAAGGCATTGCAACAAGATGAGCCATGTTGGTGGACATATAGCAGACTTCATTCTGGATCTTCAAATGATGTTATCTGGCGAGTGCCATGTGGGAGTCCTTTACATACAAAAGTTGTATCCAATGTTACTTTCGCTTCAGCATTAATTTGCTCTTTGTTAATTGTATGGTTTTCTGTGGAATTTTTAGGGAAGAAAGCTAAAAGCTTATGATGATGTAAATGTAACCATTTTGCTATAACAAGGGGTCCTCGTTGTGAAACTTTGACCTCAACCGTGTTATATTTTAGATGTGTTACATGATAGTCTCCTTTCTGATGTTTTAATACCTTTTCAATGTTGCTCTGAAAAAAAATAACTTTCTAATGTTTTAATATGTCTATGCTTTTGAACATAGATAATTGACACACGGTGTATTGTGCATGATATACTCCATTCTAATGTTTTAATGTCTGAAAAACACGAGTATACGTGTCACTGAAAAATGAAACATAAGTTATTACTTATATATCATTGAGCTTCTATTGTTCTTTACTTCAACATTCTTTCCTATATCTCCTAAAACAAATTCTTTCCTATATTTTATTTCTTTTAATATTATCTGATTTGTTGTATAATCTTGATACCAACCACAAGATCACATTGCGTTTTCAATTGTTGTGAAAATCCTAAATAGCACATGGTAAAGTCCAGACTTTGGCAAGGGACACTAGAAAGTGACAATATCAATCCTGACTCAGGTGAGGTAATTACTGTTAACCGCGGATGCTTTAAGCTGTATTGTTTATTTAATTTTCTTTTTTTGGTCGGTTGATTTTATTTTAGCTATGTTTCACTGACAATCTAATTTCAAAATAAGTTTTTTTTCCCGATAATGATGCCTATTTTATAATACTAATAGGTATTGCTGGTGACAGTATATATGCCGCCGTTGTGTTTGTGCTATTATTTCTTTCACTGTTGATTCTCACATGTTTTTATGTTAATTAATAAATATCATAGCTTTTGATTTTGTGGACATAACCTATGATATCAATTCACATAACTGGGTACTTTTTGGAATTGAAACAAAGGCATAAACTTATTTACACAAGATGACTTGGCCAGCACCTCCTTCAGTACATACCTGTTTATACCCCATAGTTGAATCTTAATTCAGAGCATTACATGCAAATATGCATAAAGCAAGACATAATTTCTGAAATTTATGTTGCATGCATATCAAATGCCAAAGGAGTATGTGATTGCGACTGATCTGTATGATTTATGAAGAACCACTGGATGCCTCATTTCAGAGGCCATTTAGGAATTGAAAAGAGCAAGTGTTAAAGTTGAATGATGTTGAGAAAATTAGGCCCGTGGAATCATATTCCTAGATGTTTTTTACTTAATTGATCAGAAATATGACATAACTATAACAAAAATAGTTAGAAAAGATATTTATTGTGGCTCACAACCTTCATGCAAAATTTTGCCACCTGGCTGCCACATGCCTTCTTCCTTGACCCACATGCTAACACCTCTCAATGTCACTCCTTGTCATGCAATCTCCGTTCCTCTTATCGTCTGAGTAGAGAATTGTCGTGGATGTGATTGTCTCAGGTGCTAGTCACATAATTCTCAATTGGTTGGATGTGTTTGAAACAGTTTGGTTGATGATCACTATGAATATGAAGTTACAGAAAAAAAAAAAAAAAACAAAAAAGAGCAAATCTTATAGGACAATGCACTGAGCCTGGCCATGCGTAAATGAAATTGGCTCCAGGACACCTGGCAGTAGTGCTAACTATTAATTGTTGGTGAAACTTATTAAATTAATAACTTAAGAAATTTAATCATTAGCTCATGTCAACTTTAAAACACAACTCAGTTAGTCGACTATATCAACCGACTTGATTAAATATTAATCGTCTCCAATAGCTGTAGAAATTAGATAGAACGCTTCATCACAACCTTCAAATAGTGCATCCATTTACAGGAGATAGAAGTTCAAAGTTTGACATTCACACTCAACCAATCCAAACCAAGCATAAGAAGAAAATTTTGAACAGACATCCGAAGCTTGCATTTAGGTACCTCAGAAAACATACACAAAAACCCCAAAGATTGTGCCAATGATGCCAGTTAATCCGACAACCTTGGAAGAGGACACCCCGTTAGGAGGAGGGCTGGCAGTTGGCTCCCCCACCACCTCCACAGAAGGCGGCGGCGGCGGTGAAACGTCAGCCGGCGGAGACAGAGAAGGCGCTGCTGCAGGGCTCGTCTTGTTGCTCCTGTTGGCCATGACTACGACCGTGAGCTTCTCGCCTTTCTCGCAGTTGTCTTTGCTCCCGCTGATGAAGTAGAAGGGCCCTGAGTGGGTGAACGTGAAAACTGTGTTCCCGTCGTTGAACGAATCAATGTAGGACGACGTGTTGCAATTGCTGTAACCATCGGCGTTCACTAACAGCACCGAGTCCTCGTCAGGAAGATAGAAGAACACTGCGTGAACCATCAACCATCAGCGTGCATGTATATATACACACACATCTATATATATTGCGTAGCTAACGTAGGCTACTGCTCCACCATCAAAATTTGAAGTATCAAATTAACCTCGGCGTGCCAGTCGATATACATAAATAACACTCGTTCAACATGTAATTTGAATTGGTATTGCAAATTTGGACCTTGGAAATATATCCATATACGAGCACAAATTATATAAACTTACACAGTGAGTCCCCTACTTGAAACCGAGTTTTTTGAGCCCATTGGCTGTAGGACATGGCGTTGGGATCATCAGGCACCCTCCACCCCTGTGAACCTCCTACTTTGAATTGAGTTCCAGCAGCCATGGATACGAGCATAGAGAGCAGTAGCAACACCAAGGAATGATGTTTTGCCATGGATGGGGGAAGAAACACGTGGAGGAATCCTCACTTTTCAGAGTTAACTGAATGCTTGGAGCTGTTGATCGGGATCTTCTGATCTATCCTGAAATTAACAGGATGTTGCCGTGGTATTTGTAGGCCTGTGGGCATCGAGTCCTTCAAGGTGCCAATGGCAATGTTTCATGATCTTTCGAATGCCTTAGTCCCTGGAGCAAAGCACATGGTACTTTATGCCTGTGAGGAGGCTCACTTTATGTTCTGTATTTTATCTTCTGCAAGGTATTCTTTACAAGTTATCCTTTGCTTGTTGCCATGAGAATATTCATGTCTTCTACTTGCATGTCAAGCGCAATATAGTCCTCTTTTCCCTGTTCATTTAATGGACATATGTAGCACCAATAATGGGAATTCCTGGTTATATCTGACATTATTTAATGACATTGAGAAAGTTATATAAGTCATTAGGTGAAAACTTATAAGGCAGAGTGCTACCCAATCGCTACTACTGACTTATTTTTATTTTTACTAGTCAACATACATATTATATAAGAAAAAAAAAACTTAAATACAACATAGTTATCATAAATAATTCAATAACATAAGAGTTATGAATTTATTACGACTATTCAATGGGTGAGATCGATTAGTGAACCTAATGATCTAATCCAACCCGAACCCATGTTGAATTGGATGGGATCGTTGGCTAGATGTGACTGCTGGTTAAATTATGTACGAATTGAGAAATTTTAAACCGAGTCCACCGATCAGTCTATATTTGTACTTTTTCTTATTTAGCTTCAAACTTATATTCTATTTTGAATTTCAAAAACTATTAAAATAAAATATATCAAATATGAAAATAATATTTCATTTTAAAAAAAATATCTTCACACATTAAGCGAATATTCAATTTTTTTTTAAAAATCAAACAATATAAAAAGAAAAAAAATATGCTCGGATAATCGTACCATCCGACTTATCATGACCCAAGTGCCCAAGTTAAAGTCAACCCGGCTCAATCAAGTCCGATCAAAGTTAGTTAAATTAATCCGAGTTTAAACTTTAAAGACGAACCTAACCCAATTGAACACTTCTAAGATCCACATTTTATACACTATTCTTTTGCTAATAGTAATTATTATGCATATTTTCATGTGCATATCTATGTGTAACATCATATTGCATGGATCCAAATATATAGGACAAACCCCCGGTCACCGTAGCCTCAATACATAAATGATTGCATAATACACCTGGCATGTGCATGATATGTGTGTTGTGTAAGTGATGTGACGATGAATATGGAGCAATTATTTTCACTTTTATATCTATTGACAAACCAAAGGTGTAGGAAATCATATGAAAGAGTGTGATAATCAAATATACGGCAACAAGAACAATGCACTACAAGTTTTGAAACTGTACACTAACTAGGATATCTGCAACCATACGATGTATTAGTTGTAGCATTTAAGATATCAAATCTACAAGAAGAAAAAATTACCATTAGAATGGAGCTAAATATCATAACTAATAAGGTTAACAGTTAGTAAAAGATATATAACTTAAACATTGTTAACTACGTAGAAAAAAAATAGTGCTATTTTGTTTTCAGTATTTTGAATGAATGAGTCTAATCAAAGAAAATGCTTGGTGGAAATGTAAATACAAATAGGAATTTTTGGATGAAGACAAATTTGAAATTAGTTTCGGTAAATTCATATGCATTGGATTTAGCCACTATATCACAAGTTTGAATATTAGCATTCATACCCTCATCCCATAATTCAACAATGCCGCTAAGAAAGTTAATATGCTCCTAGCTCAAATCAATAATAGGAAGGGAAATTCCTTAAGGATCCTCCTCACAGACTTTTGTATAAAGCTCAACAGTCATATTCATTAACGCATCATGGGTGGTGCATATTGTAATTATACGGTTTTAAGAGACAAAGATGCTATCAAAAGGAACTAACTTCCAAAGCCTAAATCTCAAGGAAGTAATTTTCTCTCAATGTGATGATTTATTGAGTACATAGATTTGGGATATAAAATGAAGATATCTCAATCTCTCAAAATAATCAATAATAAGAAAATGTTTGGAACATTGTATTAAGAATAAGCGTCAAATAAACAAAATAAATGTTGATAATTAAATTGAGAATCAAAGTATCTAAATTCATGCATATGAAAGAGCTACGTTATACACTAGCTTTGGAATCAAAAGTAATAACCTTATCAATGTTACCAGATTCATCAAAATAGAATAATAATGTCCGAACCCACTGAAGAAAATATGTGCACAGTCTACGACTTTCGTTTTTTTCTTCATATGAGCTTTCATGTGCATATCAATTCACGTGTAAAATAAATGATAAGGCATAGTCATAACAATATATGCATTAGATGACAAGATAAGATCCATAAAAGTATGTGTAATCATTCAAAAATATAATAATGATTTTATTATTTTATATAATTAGGAGAATATATTCTTGACCATGCACTTGAATTTCTCCTTTCTAACACCATTTCATACTTAAAATATCTAAGCATATTCATATCTTTTATACTATGTGCATATGTAAGTTCACATTTTAGATTAATAATAAATTTTAAAATATTATAATTATGCATGAATTCACTATACAAAATATAAGCATATTCCCCTATTGTGACGTGATTGGAGACCTCCCTCTCTTTCCCCCTGCGCACGCCGGTTGCGGGACGACCGCCGGTCGTGTGGGCGCAAGGAAAGGTGAAGGTCGTCAATCGCCTCGTAGCAGGGGGCGACCCTAACACCATTTCATACTTAAAATGTCTAAGCATATTCATATCTTTTATACTATGTGCATATGTAAGACATTTTAGATTAATAATAATTTTTAAAATATTATAATTGCACATGAATTCACTATACAAACTATAAGCATATTCCCCCACTATGATGTGATCGGCGACCACCCCCTCTTTCCCCTGCACACATCGGTTGCGGGACGGCCACCAGTCATGTGGGCACAAGGAAAGGTGAAGGTCACCGGTCGTGTCGCAGCAGGGGGCAACATCCACCCCTCCCCCTCCCCTTTCCCCTGTGCCGGTGCACGTAGGGAAAGTGGTGGGTGGGTGGGGAGGGGGGTCCGGTTGCCCCCTGCTATGACAGGTGTCGCAGTAGGGGCGGCAATCCCCTCTTTCCCCTTGCGCACATCGGCTGCGACCGTTACCGGTCTCCGGTCGTAGCAAACTCCCCCTCTCCCTTCTCACCGACGCACACCGGTGAAATCTATTTTTTAATTTTTTTTTGTTGTCGATAGAGGGGTAACTTCAACTTTTCATAATGAAGTTAACGAAAAATTTGACAAAAGTCAATGAAATGATCAAATTAAAAAAATCGTGATAGTTTAGAATAAAAAAAATAAGTTAATAGTTTAGAGTTAGATGTGAAAAATCATGATACTTTAAGAGTGGTTCATGTATATATATATTAGGCCTTAGAATGTGTGTTAATATTGATGATTGAGGGGTCTCCTTATAGCAAAAAAAATGCAGAACTTCTCTCTCTTTTTTTTTTCAATTGATTTTGGTAGGAGAGTTCATGAATTGAATTAGACCTAATCCAAAAGATGCAACAAATCTTGGTCAGATCAAGGTGGATTTAGATCATGATTTTCAAACTCTCACAAGTTTAAGACTCTAAAGTATAAAATCAAGTGAACTCAGTTCAAACTTCGATTATGTAGAAGACTTGTAGTAAACTCAATAGAATCAGATGAAATCAGGTAGATTTGATCAAGTTCACATGTAGACTAGATAATTTTGTTAATTAATTATTTGATTACATTTTGAGGGTATAATTGGAAAATGAATGAATTATGCTTTACTTTATACATGTTTATGTTAATATTATTATACTATATATATTATAATATATTAAGTACATATTAATTAATGCATATGAAAAAAATTTGAAACATAAAAAAAATTATTAAATGTCGTCGTCACATGTATAAAATTTTATATTTACATTGCTTGAAAATTATATTATACATTTGCTTGAAAATTATACTTTAATGTCGTCATCGTCACATGTATAATTTTTTTTAATATTTTTTATTTATACTATCTCACAAGGTTTTTTATTTAGCAAATATTTGATTGATGACTTAATTTATGTTACTTTATTATATCATTAATCTGAATTATTTTATATTTCTTTATTATATTATATTTTTATATTTTTTTGTTAAATAACATATTATATATTAATAATATTTTTAACTTATTTTATTTTTTACATTATTCAATTTGATCATTCGATCAATCTGATCCAATCGATTTGATTTGTTCGGGTCGATGGCCGCCCTGATCTTATAACATTGATTTTAAATTTTTATATATGCTTTATTGGACTAGAGTACTAATTAGAAAAAGAAAAGTGCAGCATTGATAGGTATAAAGCTGCTTTCAAGAAGGTACAATATTCCGTGACACAAACGTTGAGAAATTAATTTAACGTGAAACTTAATCTAAATCAACAAATATTTTTCTTCCAAGGTTGCAAATAAACTTACATTTTGTTCCACGATAATAATTGTAAAAGAGGATGAATTGACACTACATAAAACAGGGTTTGTCATACAATTTTTTTTTAAAAAAATGATAATTTTTTAAAAAAACATAACCATTTTACGTAAAAATGGGTTAAGAAGCTGTAAACAAAATAACTAAATAATTTGACCACCCCTATCAGTCAAATCCCCTCGAGAAAGCTTCCAAAACATGTTCCAACGTTCTTCACATGTTTTTTTTTGTTCGTTACTCCAAACTTTCGTCTCTTCCACACATTTTAACACGCCTTTTAAAATATTAACATGCCTCAAGCACCATTTTTGTCCTTCATATGATATCGACGACAACAATTATAAACAAAATTTTCCTGATTTAAAGGTGGGAATAACAAATATTTCGAGACTGAAATAATTGTGAATATTGTTGTGTACATTATGATTTATCGTTTGAGTTCTTGGCAGATTTTGATCTTTTTGGAAATAATTTAGGAAAACTAAGACAAAAATAGTTGTTTGCATTTCATTGTAAATTGAACAAAAATAGTTTTTTTTCATGCCCGGGATGTAAAGGAATTCTCCCTCGTAAATAACTTTTCCTCCATAAAAGAGGAGAAAATATTTTTTTTCTGAAATGAGTCCTCTTATTAAATTAATGGAGCTTAAACTCTTTTATTATTATAGGATGAAAAGTATTGAAGAAAACCTGCCAACCCGGGAAGATCATAAATGAAATGACGTATAAAACTTTTGGATTCTTATGATAAAATATATAATTTACTATTATTATTAATTTTCCGGTTGCCCCAAATATTTGAAAAATGACCTAGAGGCATGGTGCTAACCATTATGAACAAATTGGTTATGAATTAAAATTTCGATTAATTATTGAATCTGATTAATTTAGTATTCATTTTTTTTTAAAAAAATATTATTGAGCACGTCTAATTTAATGTAGATGAACCGATAACTCCTAAGCAAATTTTGGACAAAGCCCACCAAATGAGATAAATTACACAGATTGTTCTTCAACTTTAACTCAATATCTCAACGGTCCCCCAACTTCAATTTATAATTAGAATATCCTTCAACTTTAATTTTCTTACATGCTTCGTCCACTTGGCCGTTGATAGTGAATTTTTCGGTTACCTCGCTTACGTGGCCGCCCCATCCATTTTTCTCTTTCATCCATGTCATTAAAAATAATAAAATAATATAAATATATAATAAATTAATATTAAAAATAAAAAAATTGATGAGACCCCGCTCATCGGCACCGGCAAGCACGACCAGTGTCTGCGTGTGTGTGTTGGGAGGGGGGGGGGGCTCTCTCGCGCGTGCATGAGAGGAAATGGGGACGTTGGCCAGCCCCTTGACGAGTTGCAGAGGGGGTTGACACCCCTTTCCTCTCTCGTGCATCAACGAGAGAGAAAAGGGGGGCCGACCCCCTCGCGTCTTTCTCGCACACGGCGAGGAAGAAACACGGGGGCGGCACCCGCTGTGCGAGCTCACCGGCGCACGAGCTCGCAGAGGGGGGCGTTGTCCCCCTCGTGGCTTCCTCGAGCGCAGCGAGAAAGAAACAAGGAGGGTGGCATCTCCTTGTGCGAGCTCTCCGACGCGCGCACTCTCAGAGGGGGCGCCGACTCCCCTCACATCTTTCTCGCATGTGTCGAGTAAGAAGCAAGGGGGCCGATGCTCCCTATGCGAGCTCACCAACGCGCGAGGTCGTAGAGGGGGCACCGGCCACCCTCGCGTCTTCCTCACGCGCGGCGAGAAAGAAACATAAGTGGTACGCATCGGCGAGCTCACACAGGGGGGCGCCGACCCCCTTGTTTCTTCCTCACCGTGCAAGAGGAAGACACGAGGGGGGCATCCCCTCTGCGAGCTCACGCGTCAGTGAGCTAGCAAAGGGGGCGGCGGCCCCCGTTCCTTTCTCGTCGCACGCGAGGAAGACGCGAGGGGGCCGATGCCCTCTCTGCGAGCTCGCACGTCGGTGAGCTCACAAAGGGGACGTCGGTCCCCTTGTTTCTTCCTTGTTGCATGTGAGGAAGTCACGAGGGGTCCAACGTCACCCTTTGTGAGCTCGCACAAGGGGCGTCGCCCCTGTTCCTTCTTCGTCGCGCGTGAGGAAGACTCGAGAGCCCTCCTTTTCCCTCTCTTCACCATGCGAGAGAGGAAAGGGCGGCGTCAACCCCCTTTGCAACTCGGGGGGGGGGGGGGGGGCATGCAAACGAGCGCGCATGGGAGAGAGAGGGAGGGGAGCAATGGCCCCCCTCTAGTTGTGCTCGTCGGCATCGACGAACGGGGCCTCATCGGTTTTTTTATTTTCAATATTATTTTATTATTTTAATGATGTGGATGAAAGAAAAAAGTGAATGTGGTAGTCACGTAACCGAGAAACTCACTATTAACGATCAAGTGGACGAAATGTACAAGAAAATCGAAATTGAAGGACATTATAGTTAGAAATTGAAGTTAAGAGACCGTTGTGATATTGAGTTAAAATTGGGGGATGATTCGTGTAATTTACGTCTGATCAAATATCTTAAAGTCTTATAAGAAAAGCATAGACAACCTTGAAAGATTTGAACAAATCTGAAGATTTAATCTTTAGAGGCGTTTACTGCATTATCTTTTCACATTACCTAGCAATCTACGTTATCTAATATAAAAATTATCACTTATTAAATTATCAATAATATGCATTACCTTATTTACTATGTACAAGTAATATTTTCAACAATGTAAATGACATTATTTACTTATAATAAAATATTACTAAATAATGTACATTTTTACTAAAATACTCTTTATCACTAATGTCACGTTAAAATTTATTTAATCCTACTAAAAACTTGTAAAAAATATAAAATTAATAAAGTAAATAAATATAGTAATGGTAATAAGTTAATAAATGTTTTAAATGGAAATGGTAATAAATATATGTAATTTCAAAATAATGATTAATAATAATATGCCATTCATGTGAATAATAATTATAAAATAATAATTTAAATAAATTAATATCATATTTTTCATTATCATTATATAATTTTTTATATAATTTTATATTTTATTTGTGTAAGATTAAAAAGAGCAAAAATGGAAGGAAGATAAAATCAGATTGTCATACGTATTGTCTACAAATTAAAACAAAGTAAATAAGCAATGTCTGGCTGAAATAATTTAACCTCATATTATTTGTAACGTAGAAAGATTACTTGTAGAAAAAATGTTAATTTAACTTCAAATTATTAATAACATAGAAAGATTTATCGTAGGGAAAACGTCCCGATTACCTTGTTTTAGGTGAAGTCAACAACTTATTAGTTTTTCACTGACAGAAGAACAGAACCCACGAGGAATTAGGAAGTAGTTGTCCTCTGCATTCAACAAACTACTAGTTGGGGCTCTTATTTAGAGGACCGAGTACATTGCAGACATACACTGCTGCCTTGAAGAGAGATTGGAAGATCCAGATCGATTATTACATTTATAAAAAGAAGACGTTGATTAATCTTCTCTCAATTTGATCTCTTTTTTCCAGTCCAGAACTGAATTGTTGATCTTTAAATTGTAAAGACAATTTACTTCTAGAGATCCAGCTCAGAAGCAGAAAAGAAAATTAACTTGTAAGTCTTCTACAGCTACCAGCAGAGAGAGAGAGAGAGAGAACTAAATGACATGGATGACAAGAAGTAGTACACACAATATATAGATCAATTCAGAACCGATCCTCAAGTAAATTTTCCTTTCCTGAGTACAAAAAAATTATGACAACGAATTCAACTCCGCCTGATTAAACACTAATAAGAACTTCTACATCTATAAATTCTACACATATGCATAGAAAATGAAGCAGCAGTTGCAGAAGGGGAGGACCATGGTGAACTACATATATACATGTGTGTATATATCAGACCTTAACCTTGGACTCGCAGGAAGTGGTGGTGGTGTTGGTGAGAAGGAAGACGGCAATATCACAAGACACAGACGTGGTGGCGTGCAACTTGAAGATCCCCAGGATGATCACCTTGCCCTTCAGCCCGGAGTAGGACGTCAAGTTCAGTGACCCCGACGTGGCGTCCGCCAGGAAGTAGGGGTCCGCCACGACCTTCGCCGGCTCCACGTCGACCGAAGCCATCACCGTCTCCGACGAGCGCGCACCGATCTCGCCCGCAGCCACCGGCGCCTGCCCGACGAAGTCCCCCCGGTAGTAGATGGAGGTCGTGAAGTTCTCGTACTTGAATCCGGCGTAGTTGGGGTTCCTGATGACGATGTCGACATCCAGCGTCAGAACCAGCGTGACGTTGGGAACGAGGCCGAACTTTATGCTCTCGATGCTCACGGGCGTGGCCTCGACCCGTGGCTGCTTGGGCTTGAACACCGTGAAGCACAGGACGAGGACTACTACGACAAGAAGCAGGATGACGACGCTGGCGACGAGGCAGCAGCGCTTCGTCCCTTTTCCGGCCATGCCGATTGGATCGACTTCGCCGGAATATTAAACTGCGAATTGAAGCGATGTGATGCGATCGAGTAGTTTGTATGAGAACTTTTCTACTGCTCGGCGGATTCTTTGATCTGATCTCTCTAGTCTGTGCACAGGATTTAATGGAGGTGTACGTAGGGGTAAATCAGGTTTAACTGCAAAAAATTTCGAGAAGTGGGTTCTTAATTCTTATAGGATGTGAATGAAATTTAAGTTTGGCCGGCGATGGTTATATATAATAGGAAATCAACAAGATTGGAGGGTACAGAGAAAATTAGATGTGTCCAGTGAAGAAAATATTTTTTACTCTTCTATAATCTATCTATAATTGGGGGAGGCCACCCAATTGCTTGAAGGCTATACAAGGCCTCATAATTATGAATTATTAATATTAAACTAATATCATAATTTAATGTCTTTATTGATTTTAATCATTTATTATCTTCCATTTTCAATATCAATCACCTAAATCATAATTAACTTATAACAATACCTTTTTTTATCTTTTATTGTCAATTTATGAATTCATTTCATATTTATTTCATTGTGAACAATCAATAATATTTCAATTAAATTTTCTATTATTTAATCAAATAATTTTTATTACTTTTCACAATTAAAATTAAATTTATTTTTTACATTGAAAAGGTGCACTCATTTTTTTTTCTTTTTTTTATATTCATAAACTAATTGTTTTAAAAGATAAAAGTGCATAGTTTCATATAAAAATTAGGAAGACCTTAAATATATTATTATTTTTAATTTATGTCAAAATAAATTTTATAATCTCGTCTCCGGAGCTGTAGAGACGGCCCTGTCTTTGACTCCAAGATATTTATATATATGAAGATACTAATAATATTATTAACTTATTATACCTTTCATTATTTTCTTTAGTATCGCACAAATTTTTAAAACATGTGTAGCTATATGGAATATAATGATCGTTTTCGTGTTTACAGCTTAAGTAAAATTATCTATTAGTACCATTAACTAATTCTCGGCTGATTTCATTTTCTGACGATAATTGTTCAAAGTTAAAGATAGAAAAAAACCAGTTAATTACTTCATGTGGACATTATTTAATCCTTTTAGACACGATTTAAATCCGTGAATAATATTTTAATCGACCGAAGGTGTTATAAATAATCGTAATTTATTTATAGCACATAAGCCTTTCAAATAAACAAGCGTCAGTCATACATACATACAAATTAACTGGATGGAATTTAATTTGTAGCATATATATATTTGTGTTCTTAACATCATGGGATGAACTGTTGCATGTGGAAATATTCTTTCTGGGGTGAATTGCGTGTTTCATGTGGTGTGGGAAATTTGAAGAGCAACTTCCTCCCCGGCCCCTTTGGAAACTTCATAAAAATTTGGAATATATATATAGGAACGAATTGATGACTTCACGGGCGTTATAGATCCAAGCATTGTAGGCCATACTTGCATCCACATCTGAGGGTGTAGACAAGAAGGTGATACAGTGCAATCTGTTCTGAACAACCATGTCTGAACACTGGAGACTTCACTCGAAATTCCTTGCCTTGGTTGTTTTTTTTTTTTTTTGTTCATGGGCATGTCACAATACACCACCTAATTTTTATTCTGTTACAAGATTGTTTTTTTCTCTAGGGGCAAGCTGTCTTTTCTCCTGTAAGTGTTTCTAACATTTTTTACACAAGGGAGAAAAGAAACGTAAGAGATATTAATTATAATAAAAGTAACATCATGCTGATAAAGTAGTTGTGTATACGGAAAATGATCTAGCCTCCTAACGTGTAGGTTTTAAAAATAACTCAAAACATTGATAAAATAATTATGATCACACATGACTTGCCATACTGTCTGGTAAGGAAAATTTAGAATGATAGCTAGGAGTATATAACAACACATCTCAACGGTCAAAATGTTTAAATATAGTTTTTCCCTTTTCAATGTTAGAAAAACCGCCAAAAATTAGTGTAAGGCCTTGTTTGGCTAAAAGTTATTTTAACCCATGGTTTTTAAAATTCTATAGTATGTCACTTTTTAGAAAATGGTATACCATAGAAAAAAACGTTAAAGAAAAATTTGATCTGGAGCTGTTTGGAAGCTAAAGATTACCTTGTTAAAAAGTTAAAAAAAATAATGATTTGAGAATCTACTTTAATGTTTCTGTTTCTACCGGTGTCAGTCGATGTCAAAAGGAAAAAATTCGAAGATCTGACCACCTAATTTTTTCACGGCAAAATAGACTATAAACTATGGCATTTAATCCCATCAAATTAATATCCAACACTTAGTAAATATTTCTGTGGTAGGAAAACAAACTGTAGTTTTTCATCATTTCGTCGCTTTTACGGTGATTCCAAACAGGCCCTAGGCCTATGAAATTAACAAAGAATATATTAAGATTCATCTGAAAAAAAAATCTAAATATTTCTAATTTTGAATAAAATTTGCCTAATTAATTGGATCAGAATCAATGTTTTTGAACTCTGAAGTCAAACTCTTACGATTTTAAGAGCTTAGATAAATAAAATGAAACAATTGACTTAAACTCTTAAATAGCTTATACAGTTAGATTATACATAACAAATAATTTAAAAAAATCATAAAATCTTATAAACTCTTATGGGACCATTTGGTTCAAGAATAAAGAGTAGAATATCTCGATATTCTCAAGAATATGACTAAATTCGATGAAACCGCCTAGGAAAATGTGAAATCACCCATTTTCTTCACAAATAACTAATCTTTTTATTCATTTGAAACGATAGAATAGAGATATTATCTTTCTTTTTTATTTTTTCCACCGTTTCTTATTTTTCATTATTTGACTACAAAATATTATATTCTAATTTGTATTATTATTATAATAATAAATGTAAACTATTTATAGTAAAATATTTTTATTATAAAAATATTAAACATTTTTCTTTCAACCAAACAGGATGGAGAATAGGAATATAATTAGAATATGATATCCTTTAGAATAAATTATTTTATTCTGATTAAGAAATTCTTTAACCAAACGGCCTCTATATAGTCTATACGAATTTATATAATTTTATATGATTACATAAAATGATTTATTTCACACAATAAAAAGTTTGTAATATCTTAACTATTTTATTTGATTAATATTTTGTGATTGAGAATAAATTATTATCATGAATAGAAATCTAATGCAATCATTTTACTTACTTTTATTTTTTTATAAGTTTTTTATCTTAATAAATATAATCATTGATAGTTAATGAGTATTTATTAATTGTAAGTGATATTACTTATTTTGATTACTTTCATCTTTATTTCATATGAGTAATGTATATTAGTTATTTATAATTTATGAATCATAGATATTTGTTTGTAAGTGCATAAAAATTAATTTAGATAATTAAACTTGTTTGGTACATTACATGGATATATGAGATTCCACAATACAAGTTTACCGGATAAAAGATGAACTTACTTGAACTCTCAAACTTGACAACATTGATCAAAACTATAACTCACTTGTACCAATTGTTGATATATTTAATTTATTAGGCAACTAATTCATCTTGCATACAAAACACGTTTGCAATTTTCAACATGACTATTAATGCATGCAATTAACTCTCAAGCACATGCAAGTAGTTGTAAAGTGTTTTTTGAATAAAAATTGGATGTACATTGCAGTGGTAGTCTAAACATTTGAGTTTAATGACTACTATTGCAAGCACCATTGAGGCCAACCATTTAGGGCACCATATGCCTTTTTAAATTAGTCACTTCAAAGTGACCCTACTTTTATTAGTAGTTTGGATTATTCAAATGTTTAATGAGATTTATTTCTCTAAAGATTGAACTTGGAGTTATCATTATTTAAAGATGTTTTTTTGCACTCGATCCACACCCTTAACTAGCTATTAGTTTTATACACATCGAGACTAACATAAAAGGTGTCTCCAACCAAGGTTGACAAGATCTCGATATAGATATTAAAATTTTACGAATCCTTAATCGATCTCGATCTTGATAATCTTATGTATAAAATTTTAATGGGATCTTTACTTTAATCACATGTTAATCCATATGATCTCACTAATATAATTATTTTAAAAATAATTAAGAATATATTCATGATTATAATGATCAACTTAAAAGAATTTTAATATATTTTTTCGTTCTAATTATATTGTTTGATATAATTTAGCTTAAAACAAATATGACTTACTGAGATGTATTTTAAGATTTAGAAAAATACTTTTTATTAATTATTAGGATTTTATTATCCTTGATCCGAGATTTTACGATACATAATATTCCGATTTTGAAACCTTGGCCCCAACACATTTTTGGTGATTCTGTTTTGTCATGCCTGATATTAAAAGTTTTGATTAAAGGGAGATGACAATGAAATTTAGATTCCCGGTTATCACAAGCTCCTTTTTTTCCTACTCACTCATTAAGTTGCAACATTCCTTTAGTTCTAAGTTGTGTAGCTCGTGTTCTTTGCTCTCACCCACCTTTCTTCCTCATGACATCAGCAAAGAAGATGAACAACCGCATGACGATTGCAACCAATTTAATAGGAGGACATCAAATTGGATAGGAAGATGACATGGTCATGGGAATAGAAAAGAGGAACTCAGACCTGCCATATCACACAAAAGGTACATTTTCATATGTATATATTGTTTGATGTGATTTTCTTGTCATGTTGAGAAATGAGTTCCTATTGATTTCTCTCAAAAAAAATGTTCAACATGAATTTCTAATATGTCTCTTTGATATGAAATTCTAAAATGAGTCGATATGCGTGATTTCACATGATAAACTTTGTGACCAGAATAAATATGTAGTTCCATAAATCAATTTGTTAATTTATCAATTTTAAATAGTGGCTTATTTGATATTGCATGAATTGTATCTTGATATATGTCTCAACGTTATCCTTTCTACTATAATTTCATTTGATCTCTCAATTAGTAAACTATTGTCATATGTGAATAACACCATATGTTATTATCCCAATTATCATTTTTTTTTCAAACTTTCTCACACATTGTACTGGATGACATCATCACCATTGTACATTCACGTGCCAAATGACCATTATGTCAATTTTAATATTGCTTTAGGCTCCTTTATATCCTTACTTTGACATCATTAAATTATCTTCACCTAGATTATTTTTCATTTAGTCTCCTCCTAATCAACAATAGCATATTATGTTAGTTTGTATCACTTCATGAACTTTGATTAATTGGAATAAAAGATATATAGGTTATAGTTTAACCACAAATATATATTATGTTAGTTTGTATCAATTCTAAATGAAGAGCTCTTCTATTATATGTTGAGATAGTTAAGCAGGGAATTAAAATACACTCCATTAGTTATAAAGAATTCAAAATGTTCTCCATTAATCATTTTTAGAGAGTTGAAAGATGCTCCATCATATGATATTAGAATTCTCCTTCTTACTAAAAAAGGAGTCAAAAGATATTCCATCGATATCTTTTGAAGAGTTGAAAGATACTCCAACCATAAATATAATATAATGAAAAAAATGTACGAAAAGTGATGTTCGACCGATGATGATAAGTAATGTTCTTAATAATCTTATCAAACATTTCCATAACAATTTATATTATTATGATTGGCCATACCTTATGTTACCTTATATCCTCATTATTACAATTATCATATTATGATTCTCTCTTATTATTTTGATGCCTATTGATTTATACATAATAAAAGTGCATATAACTACCCATCATAATAAAAAAAAAGTGGCATGGGTGACAAACTTAGCTCATGGTGGCATATAACACATGGACATGAGTTTCACTTTTGTGTCTTCTACTTCTTGAGTTGTATTTGTTTATTGTGAGCTTCTCTGATGTTTAGTAATAATTAGTTGAAATGTTGAAAGTCATTATTTTAGACTTTCACACTCTTTCAGTGATATTATGTCTTGTTCATTATTATCTTATAATTATTTTTCTTCTATATTATGTGCGTTCAAGGTCTATTTTTAGTCAAGATGTTGTTTATGTATGAAAGATTTTTAGCCCTTTTTGAGAGACATTCTACCACATGGGGAGACATGTTTTGAGGGCATTATCGGAGACTAAAGTCAAGAAACATTTATGTCTTATTATATGTGTCAAGTTTTAAGTATTTAATAAGCATGTGAAAAGTGTCATGAATAGTGGTCATGCCACTCAATGTACAAATAAGAAATGTATTCTCTTTTAATTGATAATTTACTAAGTGTTCTACGATGGGTAACAATGTAGATGACTTTGAGATATGCTGATAGTGTCCAAGGTCAAGGTCATGGCCAAACAACCACCAAAGTACAAGAAATGAAGTAAGTTGTAAATTAGAATGAGAAAAGGGTAATCAGGCCCAACCAACATTACAACAACAACCAATCCAATAACAGCCCCTAGCACAACAATCATTAGTACAACAAATGTCCTCAAAAGGCATCATACAAGCTCAGTTGATTGAATTTAGAAATCTTCCCTTTTCCTTGTTTTGAGAAAGGACACGTTTCATGTAGGATCGAAAGCACCAAGAGGGGGAGGGGTTGAATTGGTGTATAAAAATTCAAATCGAAAAAGACGTAAGTGTCAATTTTTAGAAAATGCGATCACAAACAAGTAAAGGATAAGTAAGAAGAGCAAGAGAAAAGAAAGATGCAATATGTTGACGAAGTTCGGCCAACTCCTTGGTCTACGCCTCCGCTCTGACTTTCCGATCTCGAGACCGTTAGAGATCCACTAGTCTTCTCTCTTCTTATAGGGAGAGAATAATCCTCTCTACACCATAATGTCTTCTTCTTCGCTCAAGAGGTAAGGCACACCTCTTCTTACAAGGAGTTCTCAAAACTATCTAAACAAGAACACAAGGATTCCCTCCAATTCCCTCTTCTTACAAAGAATGCTCTTACTAAGAAATTAGAATAGGGAAGGGATGATTTGCAAACTTTAGCTCAAGAAAAATGCTTTGGATTTGAAGGAAGCTCTAGAGTGATTTGCCTTGCTTGGATAACCTTCCTTCAATCTGTTGAATCCCTTTTATAGGCTTCTTTTGAAAATATGACCGTTGTAAATCAATTTAAAAGTGTTGTGTTGTCAGCTCTGAAACGGTCACCCATTTTAATATCGGTCGTCCGTTTTGTACAGTAATTAGCCGTTATCCTTTTGTCGCATATTCAACAATCGCCCATTATAGTATCGGTCGTTCATTTAATAAAAAATTATATCCATTATTTTTATCTTTTCAGTACAGTTTTTCATTGATCGTAGTACGTAGAAGAATTATAGTCATTTAATTAATTCTTGCTTCCATAACGGTCGCTCGAAAGGGAATCGGTCGACCAATTTTAGAATGCACGTGCTCTCTGTAATCTGTGGTCGTCCATGCAGCGACTTCGGTCGTTCGATTTCCATATTTTTATTCTTTATTGCCTAGGACGGTCGACCGTTATTATTTCGGTCATCCGATTTAGAAGTGTCCGCGCTCTCTGTAATCTACGGTCGTCCATGCACCAATTTTGGTCGTCCGATTTATATATCTTTGACCTTTACTGCCCAGAACAATCGACCGTTATTGTTTCGGTCGTCTATTTTAGAAATGTTTGTGCTCCCTGTAATTTGTGATCGTTCCGACTGTAATTTCGGTCGTTCGTTATATACTTTGATCTTTCATGTAATACATATAACGGTCAATCAAAAATAAATCGATAGCCCATTTTAAGTCGAAACGGTCGCCCGTTATTCTTTCGGTCGATCGTTTTTCTATAGAGAAATATTTCGACTCTTTTTCTTCGAAAAATATTCAACATGTTCACACTAACACTTCAAGCATAATTAGTACATCAGCTTCTTTGTTTGTTATCATCAAAATACTTTAGAATATGGTCTTTGGACCAACACTTCCTTAAAGCAATACTCGTCACTATTTAATGGAACTTATGCGTTCGATAAGGTTGAAAGATGAATTCACAACATGAAATAGACATTTTTGCTGATTCAGTGTGACACAGATTGAGAGATCTTGTATGTCGCAAGCTGCCTCAATGATGATGTACTAAATTGGTGAGGATTGTTAAGAATACAAAGTTTGACAATTAGAATGTGATTACCATAAAGAGCTTCTACGAGGCATACTCACTTTCCCTAATACTAGTGCCACTTGAAGCAATAAGGGTTTCTACAACTGAGCCATGGACACATGATAGTTGCATTGTATCATGTAGAAATATAACACAATGCGATTAAGTGAGAAACAAAGGACCAATCATTTTGCTCGAGGCTTCGATTTAATCGTCAGAATGAAGACATTGTTTGATAGTCTAAACTCTAAATGCGATGATTGAACTATCGACCACCGAACTAAGGTTGTGAGATACGAGAATTAAAAGGAAGGATCCCTGCATAATCCACCAAGCAAATCAAACCCAAGTGGAATGATAGGCATGCAAATTAGGGTATAGATAGAAGGATCCACTGCCATAACCATCGAACGAAGCTCTATGAGCTCTCCAAAGTCCAATGCCATCGTTAGATGAGGAATCGAGCAAGTACTCATAATTATTTTTTAGTGGATGTTTTGCGCATGAAAAATGTCTTAATCTATCTAGGAAATAAACTAGGCATTTTGGAGACTAATTTCTTCAAACGGGCTAATTTCAGAGTTTCTGGGAACACTTAGATATTTTCTTTTCTTTGTAATACCCTAATATATCTTTTCTACTTCGAATGCAATCTCATTTCCTTTTTATGGTGTTGATTGCCTTGAGTTGCTTGTTTCATATTGATCAAGCATTAGATGAATCTTAAAGGTAGTTAGTTGGGGATTGCAGTGTTTGAGTGCTCTATCATTTAACAATAGCTAAATGAGATTGGTCATCCATTTAGATAAATCTTGAGTTACCCAAATAACGAGTTGGGGCTTGTATGACTAGTTGTCTCCATAAGTATTTCATGCATTACAGGGATATATGCATTCCCTACCATGGAAGTTAATGCAACTAGGATTTATTTTTAAACCATGAAAGTATATTTTCAAAATTCTAAACAAAATTGTATTGTCTTGAAAGAGGATTGCATTACATTAATTATTAGTTCTTAGTCATGCGAATTAATTGCACTAGTGGGCTTAAACACTAGAGCTCTTGTTCATTAAAGTTATCCTCATCTTTTGTTTTCATCACATTAGCATAATTTATTTAATAGATAGTCATTTCATTTCTTTAAATGATTTCATTTATTCTAATTGCACAATCTAGAAAACATAACATGATGTGGTCTTTCTTGTGGCATCTTTATATTTCAACAACACGATCCCTCGTATTTGTGGGGCTTGTTAATGGACTCTATTTAACTGAGGAACATAAGAATTTTATATTTAGCTACCTGGATTCTTGTCTGAATGATAAAGACTTCTAAATTAAATTTTAAAGTTTAAACCAATTTTATTATATAAAAATTCAAGTGTATTATATCTCGTTGAAAGTTGCATAGCCCAAAATTGTCCTTTTGTATTTGAAAAATGCTTTGTATGTTAGAATATAAACATGTCTAAATAATACAACATTTATTAAAAAAAAAGTAAAATTGTCAAACAAAAGTAATATGAATAGCAATTTAACCAACTTACTATTCTATGTGTTTAAAGTTGAATTGTAATCAATTTATTATGCATTATTTACTTAAATTGTTCATTAGTCCTTAGAAATCAATAATTGACTTTTTGATATTGCATTTTCCTATCATTTAATTGCATATGCCATATGATTTTTGTTGTCAACTTCTAGAAAATCCATTGCTAATTCGTTATGGATGAAACAAAGAGAAATTAATTCTAAAAATGAGATTCATGAATTCCACAAGAGTAGATTTGCACATTGCTAAATATTCACCGAAGAAAAGTATCTAACCATCATTTGACAAAAATAAAATAAAATCTTATTTGAAAATGTCATACATTAGTCAACTCATTGTCATATAGCTTTCTTACCACAAAACCATTGATGCCATTTCTAGAATCCAAAAGACGAAGGCAAGAAAGGATGAAAGAGTAGCACATAATGCCTAACAGATCTGACTTGCAACCAATCAATTTTAAGGCTATTGGAATTGGTCTTGTCCCTTTGACCTCTCTTTGTCTTCCTCCCTAAAATAGGAGTTGTCGTAAATACAATTTTGTCTCTTAAACTAATAAACAAAATCATTTTGACCATGAAGAACATGTCCAAATACTTCACCTATTTACAAAAACTAACCTTCTCTACCTTCTATTCCATCAAAGTAGACCTTTATTTCTCCTCCTTTGGCCCAACGCTTGAATTGGATTCCCTCTTCATCATTTGTGCATAAAGTTGCGATCTTTTTACCATTTGATCGGAGTGTTGGATTCCAACTCTATCGCAAGGGCTAACTTTTAATATTTTAATATGTTTCTCGCTGGAGATTTAGGAATTTGGAAGACCAAAGCTGAAATCCCAGAAGATTCTTTTTATGAGGTGCGATCAGAGTGTGCGGAGGGGCCGAAGACAAAGTTCAAGATCAGGGTTATTATTATTCTTCCTTGCATTTGCATTTTTCTTTCATTAGATTAGACTTTGGGATTATAGAAGATATTTTACTTTGATATCATGTTTATTAGATGTTGTGTGTGAACCAAAATTTGTCATTGTAATCATGTTAAAAGGAGATACTTCATTGGTGTTTTATCCAACATTTTTTTTCTATTAATTCATGAAAAAATTTCATATATTCATTAGGTATCATTTTATATGTCCTACATATGCTTTATCATGAAGATACTATATTATGACAAGTTGTGCTAATAAAAACTCACAAATTATAATATTGAAGTAAATGATAAGTGAAATAAGCAAGAATCTTGGCCAAAGTAGGAGAGGCAAGAGCAATTGAGAAACTATTGCATTATAAGCATAATAACTTTAGCTATATATAGTATTAAAGGAGAAACGATCTTACATGAACCATTCATTTTGACATATTCTTTTGTTTTTGGAGTTCAATAAAGATGGTTTTAATTTATATGGGAATATTTTACACTTGAAAATCTCATCTTAAAATGTATTCTTTCAGGATGGAAAAACTCTTAGTGCACGAAGATGGCATGCTGCATTTAGTCCCGAGGGTTACTTGGACATTGCTTTAGTTCTAAGTCGAATACAACGTGGGGTAAAATAATTGTTTTTCTTTACTACCTCTAATTTACTACAAGAACCAACAAAGTTCCTAACTACTTAAATAGTACAATTACTAGGGAACAAAATATTGATACTTATATGACATTAATTTTAAATTAATTAGACTAGCAACTTCTTTTCTTCTTAGTAAGAAAGCATACTTAAGAAATTTAATCATTAATTCATGGCATATCTCCTTGGCAGTTCTTTCTCATTTGACATTTTACCTATGTACGATTCCCAAGGGATAATTTATGATTACTAGGCCAAGATTTTCTCCTTAACGAGGCACTAGGTTTCTACTTGTTTGATGCATTCCTACTCTAAAGAATAATAAAATATTTCCATATTAATCATATAATTCACTTTTTTTATTGATAACTCTCCATAAAGATATTTTTTATTTATCTAATGCAAATTCTTTTTATATCAAAAGTCATATCGATTTTCTTAAGTAGTGAACATAAAGTTTTAGATTTTTAGGTTTTCGATTTTATTTCCAAGGACTAACAAAGTATGCTAATGTATCACATGTATCTAATAATTTAAAAACATATAACTTATATTCCTAATTATACGTCTCAAATCATGCTCCATTCACATCTAAAGTGGCATCACGAAAGCTTGAAAAGAAAATAACTATGATCCCAAGGGTCATTTAAACAATGTAGATGTAATATTTACATTTTACAAATGTCTTTCATTTAGTAATTTATAATAAATCAATCTTGTTAACGCGAAAATGTCTTAAAACTATTCATTATTTGTATTTAATATATCTTTTACTATTTGAGGTCTTAACTCTCTTTTATGATGTTGTGTTTTTTTTTTCTTGTTGAATTGAATAGGGGGTTCATCCTTCAATTAGAGGAGAAGTATGGGAGTTTTTACTTGGATGTTTTGATCCTAAAAGCACCTTTGATGAGAGAGAGAGCAATTAAGGCAACAAAGAAGGTATTTATAACTTGAACTCATTTTTTTACTATATGTTGTTAAATCTTCTTTACAAGAATATGAAAAAAGGGCTAACACGTGAAATTTCATATAAATAATTAAAGAACAATAATATTTATTTGACTTCTTGATTGTGGTATGTTTTACAAATATGTTAACGTCTACCATGGAAATTGCAACGTTTTCTTCTTAGGTAAAATATAACCAGAAATTCCATATCAAACTTCATTATAATAACATTTATCTTATAATACCATGTAGAATACAATATGCAGGATACCAGAAATATTATTTACAAGAATATGAAAAAATACTAGCAAGTGAAATTTCATATAAATAATTAAAACACAATAGAAAGCCACCTTTTTCCATATCAAACTTTGTTCTTATACCATTTATCTTATAATATCATGCAGAATACAATATGCTAAATTGAAGGAAGACTGTCAGGAGAAGGATTCTCATGTTGGTAGTGGAAAAATTATTACTGCTCCAATCATTACAGAAGATGGTAAACCTATTCAAGACCCGTTGGTGTTGCTAGAAGCCACTCCAAATCAAACTCAATCAGTCACACCTCAATCTGAAGTTGATATTGATTTCAAAGGGATTGGAGCTAACAATAAGAGTGAAGTTAATAATAACGTTCAGTTGGATAAACAAGTCATTGAATGGAAGCTTACACTACATCAAATAGGTAGGTAGACATAATATAATGGTACTTTGTCCAAGATTTAGTTTGATAAATAATTTGTATGCTACAATTACATATCTAAAGCAAGATCTTCTCTTGCTTTTTGACTTAACCATTTTACCTGAACAAATTTATAATAGTAAATAATAAATAATCATAAAAAATAAATAATATGTTATATAAAATCTTAACTTAGGGGGTCAAATTTTAAACTAACCTTAAGAATATATAACATATACATAAATGTTTATAGTAATTAAACATATATAGTACACATAGTTTGGTAATAAAAAAAGATAATTTCCAAAAGAAATGTAGTATAAGATAAAAATTTTACTAATAAAGGATATTAGAACACCAATGAAATATGTCGATTCATAATTGTGTCCGCCAATTTACTTGTCATTATTTTAAAACTAACTAATATTGTGTATGGCAGGTCTTGATGTACTCAGGACAGACAGATCTCTTGTATTTTATGGGAAGAAAGAAAATCTAACAAAACTCTGGGATATTTTAGTTGTATATGCTTGGATCGACAAAGACGTTGGTTACTGCCAAGGTGGGTATCTAATTTGAAGAATTTGTGTTAATTGTTTAGATACTTCTTTGTCACCATTTTTCTTTATATAAAATACTCACTTACTTATTTATTTTAACAAGTCCCCGCATTTTTTGTTAAATAAAGTAGTGTGGGAAATGGAAATTTAATTTCATATAATTCCATTCGTTCCTATTAAATTCTTGTTGTTAAAATATTTCTTTGTTGCATTCTCATGCATATCATCTTAAATAGTATTTTGAGACATCTATAATTATCCATTTCTTTTCGCTACTCACATCCATTATGACTTGCATGTGAAGACATATTTTCATGAGTAATCTCCATTTCAAGTGGGAGAAACCTGTTTGGATTAATATATTTCTTTGGTTTGATAAAGAGAACTTGCAGTTCAGAGCTATTTTGCTTTATATTTCTTTTGCAAAATAATTTAATATTACATTATCTCATAAAATTTATTTTGTAAATAATATTACAGAATCCTTATAGATTATGGCTTCTAATACTTATCAGGAATGAGTGACATTTGTTCTCCATTGATAATCCTTCTCGAAGATGAGGCAAATGCATTTTGGTGCTTTGAGCGCTTAATGCGTAGACTGGTACACTTCTTATATCCATTATTAATTATTAATCAAAATAATATTTAACCAATTTTAATATCAAATCATATGTTAAATCCTTATAGAAAATAACTACACAAATATTTTAGGATCTCCTAAAGAAGAGACCTCTCCCAAAAGTTGGCAAAGGAATTATTTTGCTTTAATTAATTGTGCAAACCATATGTGAATAAATGAACATGCTAAAAATAGCAATCAATCATGATATTTATCTACAGTCACTTTTTTATTATCTAGGTTGATTCATTGCTTAGTGTTAAAATTGTTTGTTTTTGTTGTGTAATAATCAACATTGATAGCTGTTCACATCTTCAAGGAGTTTTTATATAAAATTGTTTTTTATTATTTCCAAGTGGTGAACTTTACATTTTAGTTCTTTTTAGGTTGATGAAAGTTCATATATATGTTATGAAAAACATGAAAGTGATCAGTCACATAAGAAGACACCAATATTTATGAGTTCACTTTTAATATTAGAGTTTTATTCAAATTTAGGGAATTACAAACTAAATAACTCCCAAGCCCTTGAAGGAAGAATATCGTAGTTTCCCTTGAGATCCTCCATTAGGTTTTTGATAGAGAGACAAGGAATGTCGCTCCAAATGGATTGCATAATGGAATACAAATGCAAATTTCAAATGGAGATATTTTTTTATGTTGCACTATTCCATAGTTATAACTTCACCTCCTACTCCAATTAGAAAAACCTCAAATACATATAATGTGAATACCTTAATTAGAAAACATAATTATAACCAAAGAGAAGAATAAATTCCTAACAAAATAAAATATCAATCAAGTTCAACCAAAGTTTTGATCGGAATTCTAGTCAAAATGTAACAATCTCCTATGTGGCTTTCGATGAGTTGAAGCAACTTGCATCACCATGTGAGCTCATCAATGCAACACTTGAGCAAGTGCATTTCTCTAACAATGACTAGTGATGACTTTGTGTAGTATCTTGCTGTAGTGCCCACTTAAGCATTCGATTGTGACATACGTGATGCTCATGTGGAGCCTTGTGTGATCCATGCAACACTGTCAATTGGTCTTATTTTGGCTCCCATGTAACAACCTAATGCCCAAGTGCTGCCCTATTGTGCTTAATAGTTCCCAATAGAGTGTTCTACAACCATGTCATATGTGGCATCTCGTAATGACGTCCTGTGTAGCACCCAGGTCCTAAGGCTATTAATGGTGGTCACATGATATCCTACTTTAGCCAATATGTGTGCTCACATACCATTTGGTGGCGCCCACTCATCCCCTCACTTGAATTTGTCCTTGCCACCATTCTCATTATTATTTCTTCATTAATTGTTCTTGTTTCCTTAATGTTGCAACATCATCTCTTTTTACACTTGATCACTAATGAATCTCCAAATCCTCGATTCCAAGCTTGTTACAATGGTGCAACATCATGTGTGTTAACACTGCTACTAAACACATATGATTTTGACACTAACTTATTATAGATAATATGCAAGATAAAATATTACGGACAAAGTTAATTTGCTCTTAATTAGTCTATGATTTATGGTAGGTAAGAGTTTTATCTTTATTTTTCAATTTACATGCAAACTACTTCCTAGCCTTTAATAGGATAGATCACATTCACCCTTTAATAGCGACAAAAGAGTCACTAGATGGGGTGCAAATGAGGATACTTTCTAAAGTTTTAGATATCCCTTATTTTAAGCTCGTGAATCTTAAATCATACTAAATGATTTCCTAATCAAAGAGCATACATAATCCTTATCAAAATAAAAAGGCATAATTCCAATCAAATAGAAAAATGAATTCTTAACCAAATATACTATAAATTATCTCCCAAATCTATACTCCAATTTCGAACTTTACTCAAACTATAACACATTAGATATGCAATGCTTCTTTACTTTAAGATATTGTCAAATGTTATCAAAATTGCATTTTGCATATTTAGCTATGCTTATTATTTAATCTTTCAAATATATAGATTTCCATATATAAATGAAAATGTCATTGCATTATTTTATTATTGGTGACATAAATTCGTTGATTGGTAGTAAACTAAATATTTGCATTAATGAAAATTATGTTATTCTCATATTTAACTTGTTGTGAATGGAACTCGTAAAGCGAGGAAATTTTAGATGCTCAGATAGAACTGTTGGTGTTGAGAATCAACTTCAAAGTCTGGCATCTATTATTCAAACTTTGGACCCTAAGCTCCATCAACACTTGGGTACGTTGTAAAATACATGTTGTCATCTTAACTAAGTTATTATGCCTATCTTAATTTTATGTATTTTTTATTCATTGCATGTTCCTACATTATGCATCTTAGTTGTATTTTGTTAGGCTTTTTCACTATTAGTATTTCACCACAAAAAAAAATTAGTCAACAAGGCATGGGTTCTCATTGGCCAATAAAAAAGAGTTCAGAGAATTTGTTTTACTTTTTCCAAAAGAAATTTTATTTTCTCTAACACGCTTTCTATCTCACACAAAATATTACTAATTTATATTAGTGTATTTCTATAATTCATCTCCTCAAAATTCTTTATTCTCCTCAATAGTTTTACTAGAAAATAATATGTCAAAATATAATTATATTAGTTTGATGAAAAGGGAAATCTATGTAGTGCAAGATATTTATTCAATCATCAAATTTTCTACCTATGAAAAAATGTTTAACAACTCAAGTATCAATCATTCTATTATATTGGTAAATTTGTGTTTATTGTGAAATATGAAATTCAACTGATGTCTTACATTTGAAACTTTCATCTATTTTTATAAGGGACTCATTGGATGTGACAATATTTAAAAAAAATTACAATATGAATTAATCCATTAAATTTAAAGACTTATATGTTATTCATTCATAAAGTAAAAGAGTACACTTTGGATGTAATATAATTGGCAACATTGTGCAATAGATAAGTTTTATTTTACATATATTCTAAAGTTGCCTTATTGAATACTACAATGTGCAATCCATTCTTGTTTACCTATTTACATTAAATGTGAATAATCAGTCTGCTAACTTTTCATCATTGAAATATCACTTTTTAATCTCCCTTGATTTTCAATCTAAGAAGACAAAGGGTTTATCATTTATTATCATGTTTCTTTCTCTTAACCCTATGTGTTAATTATCTTTTTTTTTTGTCTTTTAATCCTATGTATTTAATTATGGTTATTTGATGGATGAAAAATAATGACACCATTTTATGTTATCATTTATCACTCAGTACCATGCATTCCTTTGTATTGCTTAGAACATTTATCCATATAGAATGTGTTATCAACATTAATTTTAACTTATAAATGTAGAAGAACTTGGGGGAGGCGATTATCTTTTTGCTTTTCAGATGTTTATGGTATTGTTCAGACGAGAGCTATCATTTGGAGATTCTTTGTACCTTTGGGAGGTAAGATGTGATAGAAAATTAATACAAGATATTTTAAGAACTTGCTTTTCCAAATTTTATTTTCTAATAAAATTTATCTACTTGTTTATTTAATTTTACATTCAATTTACATATATTTTTTGTTAAAGTACATTTTCATAGTTTACAAGAAGAATACTATTTTCTTACTAAAGAAACTTGATGATAAAGGAAAATATGAAAATATTATCAATGAATTTTGATCATGTATACATATTTGAACTTTATGAAATATTATGTTTTAAAATATCTTGTCATTATTTATCATGTTCTACTCTAATATCATATCTGATATTTATAGATGATGTGGGCTTTAGAATATGATCCCGACATTTTTTCCATGTATGAGGATGGAGAAAAGAGTGAAGTATCTAAAACGAAACCCAAGTCAACACGTCAATTTGGAAAATATGAGAGGGAAAACATGAAGAATGGGGCAAAAAGTTTTGAAGCGCCTCTACCAATTACAGTTTTTCTTGTTGCAAGCATTATTAAAGAAAAAAGCTCAAAGCTCATGCAAGAAGCACATGGCTTGGACGATATTGTGAAGGTATCGTGTTTATCATAGACGTTGTTCATATGAAATTATTTTACAATGCCACAATTAAGTTGAGGGCTCTTGGACAATTTTTTTATGAGTTGTTTACGGTATATTATAAAATACTAGTGATGCAAGTGTTTTATGCATAAAAAAATAATTTTCGTTAATTACCCTTCAACTTTGTCACTTTCTTTAATCTACCATCCAACTTTGTTTTTCAATAGAACCATCATCTAACTTGTATTGTGTAACAAGATTATCCACTTACATACTATCATAGGTTAACAAGTAATATGATTATACATGTAAAATTAATAATACAGTGGCATCACTTGCTAATTGTACATGCCGCATCATTTTTCATACTAAAGAATAAGAAAAATATTAAAATAGAATATTGAATAAATTTATTTTGATCCTTAAATCCCTCCATATATATCTATAATTAAAATACTTATTTTACTTTTAGCTATTGTTAGTTGTATTAGTTAAATACAATGACATGTTGATTGATGTGGCAATTAACATGACAAGTCAACCTACAACTCTAGGGTAGCATTTGGAAAGTAGAATCTTAGTTTTTCCGACTTCTATGTGAATAGTTGAATTGATAGATTAATACATGTTGTGTTTGAATAGAGTGAAATGTAATGATGAGAAACTAAAAAGTTGATGTGATATTGAAAAAATTGATGTGATAAATTAATTTTAGTGGGTGCTTGAATGAAATATAAATATTGTAATTTTAATTAATATATAGTAATAATTAATTTTTTTACTTGAAAAATTGTTAAATATATATATTATTTAAATATAAAAACACTTATATTAATTTTTTATGAAATGACAAGTAATAAAATAATATTAAATTAATAATTTATAATAAATACATTACATCTAATATGTATAATATTTTATGTGAGGGATGTAAGAGAGAAAATTCTAAAAGAAAAAAAAGAAACATCACAGTTAAGAACAGAAAAAAAAAACACAAAACCAACATCATGTGACTATTGGTTCCACCAAGTTCTTCCATCCAAATGCAACATAATAACAGACAATAATTTTGACAAAGAATAGTTCGAGGATAGTTCTATTATGAAATAAAATTTAGATGATATATTAAATAAAGTTGGATAGATTTATTAAATTAACTTCAGACAATAGATTTATAAAAGTAAAAAGTTGGAGGGTATATGGAAAAATCACTTTCCATAAGTATAGGATTAATATTCTTCTCTTACAAAACTCTAATATAACTATATTCTAGAAGCCAAACTTAAATGTTGATTGGTGATTAGGCAAAAGCATCTTTGAAGTTGAACAAGTAAAAGAAAAGTACTTTATTAAATCCAATGATTACTCATACATAATTATATTGGTGGTTGACTTTCACTTATGCTTTAATATAAAATGAAAGAACATTTACTTTTATGCTAAAATACAATAAAGGTTTGTACATTCAAAAGTAATTGAATTATTATTTGTGGAAGACACATCATGTTTAGTTTAAGAAACTAAGAGAGCATTCATATGATATACATAAAATATGTCAAATAAGAGAAGTAACAATGTTTTATAAATGTTGTATATAAATTGTAAGTCTATGAAGTACATAAAAAGTATGTCAAACTCCTTGTGTCTTAGTATATATAAACAAACAATACTATACCATTATATCAATAAAAATTTGATATATCAATCTTTTAGTTTATTCTCCAAATTTTGATAACTTCTTCATTACTTTGTATGTGATATTATAGTATTTAACAATTTGCAGATCCTAAATGATCTATCTGGAGATTTGGATGCGAAAAAGGTTTGCAGTGAAGCCATAAAACTTCACAAGAAATATTTGAAAAAGGTTAACATCTGTTCACAATAGCAGTTTATCTTATTTTATTTGCATATGTTTAATGGAAAACTAAAATAAAAAATGTAAAATGGTAATCAACCAACGATTTTGAGTTTCCTTTCTCACTTTACTCTATGCTTATAAGGAAACACATGATTGGTGCAAGAAAATCGTAAATAAGTATTTAAAAAATCACTGCCCCATCTTTTAGAAGTAAATAGTTTTGGATACATAGTTCATAATTTATACTAGTTTTAACATAATATTTTTCCTCTTCTCTTTAATTAATAATTAACGTGAAATAATATTCAATTTTGGTTTTAAGCACTTTGCTCTAACTTTTATCCTTCTATTTTACTCACTTTTTACCAAACTATGCAAGTTATTTTTTTTTCTTTTTCCCTTTGTATAATGAGTCTATCCAATTTCACATTTACTGGATCTTCCATTTTTAACAATGGTATTCACTTAATTGCTCATATGATATTGGTCTCACTATATAACTACCAGGTGAATTTGAGTGAGGATATAAAATTCCATCTTGAGGTGCATTAATTTGTGAATGGCTTTATTATTTTGGGAAAATTTTAATTATATACACTTGTATATAAACATTCATTTCCTACATATCACACATACTTTTTTTTTCTAAGTAGTGACAATGGGGGGCACTTGTATCTTATTTATGTGTTACCTCTCCTAAATCATGTATCACTTTTACACTTCCCTCTAGATAAATTATATTCACTTACCTCCATTAAACTATTATGTTTAATCTACTTTACTGCATCATAATTCTTTATGTCATATGTTACATTCTTATTTTATCAAAATGTACAATTGCATAATTTATTAACAATTTAAATATATAAAATAAAGTCCAATAAATTTTATTTGAGATGAAATGAATATAATTTTAAAAAAGTTTTTTATGTTTAAGTGCATTATTTTAATGGTAAAAAAGATTAAGCACTATAATTGGCTAAATAATAGTGATGAAAGATCTCATATAGTTTAGGGGCTAGTGGAAAGATAGCACATAATTCAAAATAAATGATAAGCATGTCATAAGATTATTTAATGCTCATTTGACTTAGCTGATATAAAATAACTGATAAATTAAAGTGTTGATAAGTAATTTAATAGCTTAATTAAAAATGAGCAGTTACATGTTTGATAATAAAACAACTTATAAGTTATTATTTTGGTCAAATGATAAAAAAAGTTCATAATTTTATAATAGAGGAAATATATGAAGAAAAGTATACATATTCTAAGAGCAAAATAGTATATTCGTTGATCAACTAAACAATATTTTTCTCCTTATTTTACCTAACTTATTTTTTCTGAATTATAAGTAGGTAAAATAAGTGTTTATTATCTCTCTTTTTCAGTTGTCAAATAAGGAGAAAATTTTAAAACTACTTATAAATTATTTTAACTGACTTATAAGCTTAATCAAATACTCTCTTACACTTAAATTACACTAGCTATACAAGCAACTCTATATCATCCTTGCATTTTGGACAAGAGTATAAAAGGAGTATAGTGCACTTATGTTGCTCAATGCTACACAAAATAATAGGTTTATCGACTTATTATATAATTTTATATTCTAAAGTAAGCCAATCAACTAATTGTAATATGCACAATAAACTTATGTCGTCTTTGGATAATATTGAAGCATGACAAACAGTAGTCGAATATTACTAGTGCATTTAAGCAAACAATAGTTGAATAGTAGTTAAACTTTTTTATTGTTTCACTGATCAATTTCATTTTTATTTTTCTCTTCATGATTGTAGGCAAAGAAACCCTAGCAGGCATCATGGAGCTCTCTCTACCAAGGAATCAAATTGAGCCTCAAATTAGTGATTGTTAAGTTTTGAATCTTGGAATCAAGATATTTTCTTCTTGTTGCATTTACCCAACGGACTATATTTTAACATGGTCATCTTTGTTTCATACATGGATTTGTTGTAATAGTCTTTCGTCCTTAAATTAAGATTTCACACATTATGGCTAAAAGCTTTTCAAGTTCATGAAATGTTTTTAGCATTCATTAAAGAAAAAAATATATTTCCTAACCAAAAGAAGTCTCATAAAGAAAGAAAAGAAAAACAAATTTGGCTTTATCCATCGATATACTCCTTTCACTTTTGTCCTCCATCTTTCATTGATTTATGGATTGATAAATTTTTCTATGAATGTAATAATGTAACTATTGAGTGTTTTGGGAAAACATTATAGAATTGACCTAATATTTATGCCATCAATCTAATCAATATGAAAACTTATGATCCATGAACTCAAGATTGGATACATGTTAAAAGTTGAATTTGTAAAAGAATAATTATACCGCTACATGAAATTATTCACTGGAACCAAACTTTGTTTTAGACCTTGCAAAGTTCCTTTGTTTCAAAAGATGAAATTATTTTCTTTGGGATAATTTAAAGTTTGGTGGGTTTTAGCCCATAACCTTCCAATGGAAACCCTCTTAATATATCCTTAAAAATTCCTAATCACAAAGTTTTAGTAACCAAGACAAATATTAGCAAATTTAATCATATTATCTTAAGTGAGGTATCTAGCTTTTGATGCGAAGACATCAAAGTTCAGAAATATCTAGCTCTTTGAGCATGACCATCGATTCTTCATGTCAATAGATAGCTCTTCTTTAAGAATAATTAATCCTTTTTAAAAATCATTGCTCTTCGGGTTTGGTTATTAAATTCATTATTGTTTACAAGTATTGGCAAACTGTATGTGATGTAGGTTGTTATGTGTTCTTAATTAACAAAGAAAGGATGTGTCATCAATCTCGCTCAAAAGGTAAAAAAAGAAGAAAAGTCATTTTATTATTATTAGTACGAACTAAAATTTCTATCACGAGGGGAAAAAATATTGCACATGAAAATAACTTCGTTACAATGTGGTCATATAAGTGTCATCCATATGTATATACAATTTCCACTTGCGATGGTTCAAACTGCATATATGAATTCTCAAAGGGAGTAAAAGTGATATAGGCAAGTAATTTTTTATGCGTAAAATGTGTCCCCTATATTTTTGGATAGTTCTTTCAAGTTATTAAAAAACATTATAAGTTTTTTATGAACTTTTAGGGTCTAATATTTTTATTATTTTCTTATAGCAATAATAAATAATATCATATTATAAATTTAAATAAGAGCAGCATGATTTATGTTTTAATATCATCATTCATAGCTTACATAATTTGAACTTAATATGCATTTACTTCATGTATATGTTACCTTGAGCAATTATATATATTTTAGAAGATATTCAAAATATAAATAATGTATATTACATTCAATGTTAATTAGGTTAGACTATAGTCAAATCCTTGGATGAGCTTAATTTTACAAGAAAAAAAATTTTCCTTCGTGTTAAAATTTTATGTTGGTTAGATCTAATTCTTCAAGTTTTTTTCTCATCCAAAGCTAATGATATCTAATGCCTCTAACTAACGTAGAGTCGATGTAAAGTAGAACTGTAGTTTTACGATTTTTCATTGTTGTTTATATGAAATTAAAACTTTATGATAGGTACCTAAAAATTAAATCTCCATTCTTTTTTTCCTTAATAAATGATTTCCATATGTACGTTGGTCTAGAAGCAACCTCCCATAAAAGAGTGCATAATTATTCACTAATCAACCATTCTTACTCTAAAGATGAATAGCAATAGGCAATTTACTAAAGTGTTTAATATTTACCGTTATATGCCTATTAATCACTATCTAATTTATGATGGATAGTGAATTCATCAATTGAGAACGCATCAATTCCATCTTGCGCAGTCGAAGCAGAAAAGAGAATGTCGAATAGAGAAGAAATTTTAAAATAGATCAAATTAATAGATTCTCACGCATACACTTTATAAAAAAGATAAAAACATGTTGATTATATCAAAATTGAAAGGAAGCAATAGAGATGGACTTTTGAGCGGGCAGGTCGCCTAACCCGGCATGTCCTTGGCCCACCCAAAAGTCATGTCGACTCGACCCAACATAAGCATGGCCTTCTAGTTAGATCTGTGCCTACCCGTACCGGGATGCCTAGTTGTCAAATAGGCACTGCATGGCCCAGGCATGAGGAACACGTACCCGGCCCGGCTTGACACGATGTAACACGCTTTTTTTTAATTTTCACGTACCAACACAGACCATGAAATGCTAACACGGTCCGCACATCTTCGATGACGGGATGGGTCAATGACATATGTGGCACTAGTATTAACACAATCCGTATGGTCTTAATATGATCCGCATAAAAAAAAGGCGATGAAACATGGTTCATGCGGAGCAAACATGGACCATGTTGTCATTAAAAATGAATTTTTGAACGGCGGGGTCATTTCAAATTTCAACATGGCCCACGCTAAAGATACACGACCCATGTTGTTTGTTTGAACGAAATTATCATCGCAAACCACGTGTTAACACGGTCTGCGATGAGATAACATGATCACGTGCGCAATATGAGAGGACAACATGGGCCGTGTTTAGGGAATGCATACCATGTTCTAAGACGTGATAACACAGTTGTGTGCGCGGTCAAAGGAGGACAACACAGGCCGTGTTCTACTGTTGCCGGCCAATTTTTTTCATTTCTTTCCCTATAAAACCTACCCCCACTCCCTTTGTTTTCTTCACGAAACCCTCTCATTCACTCAATCTCTCATCTCGCTCACTCACTCCGACGCTCTTTCAAAGAGTCAAAGTCTCAACTTTCTTACTACTCTCTCACTTTCTCTGGCACTCTCACTCTCCCTCATTATTTTCAAAATCTCTTCATTTCTCAAATCTCAATGCTTTCTATCATAATCTCATTACATAATATATATATTATTAATTTATTATATTTATTTGAATAGAATTTTGATTTTTGAATTATTATTAATATTATTATTTAAATTCAATTACATTTACAATGGATCTATATCGTCTGTATGATGATTATGTTGCTTATTCACCTTATGAATAACCTACATATACGATACACCATATGTTACTAATAGGGATAATGATTCTAATTCTTTAACACCACAAGCAGGTGATTCATCCGGTTATGTGAAAACTACAACACCATCAATCAACTGCTCAATTACTCCAACTACTTACATTAATCACATGTCATTTTCAATCTTAATATTGCTACAAATTATGTAGGTCCTGAAAGAGATGATTCAATAGTGACACCTATAGGTCCGTCGCTCCCACTCCTGCACAAGTTGAGGTAATAGATAAAAAAAAGAAGAATAGCAAAATTAACTAGTGAAGTTTGAAATTCAATTTGTTGCAACTGGTCGTGGCACTGTCGAGAGATCTTTATTTTCTTATAATAAAAAAATATGCATGAAAGTTTAGCAAGATATCTTATACATGCATAAATGTCATATACATTTGCTGAAGATAAAAAAATATATTATCAAAAACATTATGTACAATGTGTCTTTAGAAATGTTAGTAGCAAAATTGTTAAAGAAGATTTAATTAAATTATATCATAAAAAGAAAAATGAACTAATTAATTTTGTATTCTAAATTCATATTTAATTTGACTAGTCACATATGGACTTTTTAAATGGTGATTTTTTTTGTGTTACAGTTCATTGAATTAATACAAATTGGGTAGTGCAAAAAAATTTATTGCATAGTTTTTAATTCAAGATCAAATTTTCCTTCAAATGGAATTCTTTATTAATTTATGTGTTAAAAAAAGATCAAACGTAATTATTAGAGTACTTGAACATCTTAGAGTAGTAATTGTAAATTTATATCACTATGAACCTAAGAGACAAATATTTAAAAAATTTTGACTTATAATATTTCATATAGAAAATTAAACATTGATTTGTCTACAAGATGGAGTAGTACTTACGACATGCTTAAATAATGTATTATATTTAGACATGCACTCAATAATTATATTTTGACTGTGATGCAATGTCCAACAGTTAGAATTATTGATTCGGAATGGAATGTTGCTAACGCAATTATGGAACTATTACAAGTTTTCTAAAATGTTACTTTAGAATTATTTGCCATTTACCCCTTACTTCACATTTAATAATTAATTAACTTCATGCAATGACAAGTTTATTTAATGAAAATTGTGAATTATCATATGAATTTTCTAAAATAATTTATTTGATGGAATCAAAATTGTTAGAATATTGGAATAATTATATCCTTCATAATAATTTTAGTAATAATGATGGATCCTAAATCTAAAGGATCTTGTCCTAAATGGTACACAAGAGAAATTAAGAAATATTTTTTTAAAACATTATATAAAAAAATCATCATGAATTGTAAACTAACCATTTTATTAATCCATATTATGATTATATAAATATAATAAATAATTTATATAGCATTTATGAAGTAAAATTTGATATAGGTAGAGAGCAAACATCTTCATCATGCTCAACAGTAGCACCCAGACCTTCCAATCATAAATTATTTTCTAGATTCATATCTTCTATTAGGGGGTAGATCAAGAAGCTCGTATGAAGGTTCATCTAGCTCAGTTGCCCCTTTGTATAATAACTGAAAGATTACTTGTTAGCGATAGTGAAATCGATGTCTTGATCTAGTGGAGATTAAATGGTCGTACTTATCAAATTCTGTCTGATTTAGTTCGAAATTTTTTAGCTATTTTGATGTATACACTAACATCCAGAACATATTTTTCTACAAGTTATAAGATAATAGACGAGAGAAAAAATAGAATGAGCTCTAGGTCGATGGAGATTTGTATATTTCTAAAGGTCTATTTGGCAATTAACTAATGGACGGGTGGATGAGGTGGTCTAGTGAGAGATTTGATAATAGAGTATGGTGTGTCATTTGAAAGATCATATTTGGATAGTAAGTTATAAAAAATGATGGTACGAGAAATGAAAGTTTTGTTTACTAAAAAGTCATTTTTACTCTTTATTATATATAAACAATTTATAATATCTAATGAATAATAAATATTTATTACTTTACCACTTAATTTATTTTCTCTTTTATTTTTTTGTTTTGCCTATTTTTCTTTTTTATTATATTATTTATTTTTTCAAACTATTTTATTCATCTATTTTAAAAAGTAAAAAAATAATAGATATACATTCATATAAGTGGAAAAGATAATTTGCCAATGTGTGAGATAGATGATTTAATTTGGTAACAAGATAAATAATTTTATTTAGTAATAAAAGAGAGGTTAACTTGGTCTAAATTTTTTTTATTTTTTCTCATTCCACCAATTTGGTGGAACGAAAAATATAATATTTGAAGGGCTTAGATATTCCACTCTATTTCTCTTAACTTAAATAAAAAATGTAACAAATATTATTTAACTAATTTTATTCATCCATATTTCACTCCACCCCTCCAAATTTATCAATCCAAATAGATCCTAAAATATTGATTTGATGCATATAATCGAGCACAAGGTAAAGAAATTTATATTACTATACGTGGAAGATGATGAAACAGATGTATACTCCGCTTATAATTCTTCTTAAAATAATTATTGTAAACATGTAGTTTTTTTATTCTTTGTAAATTTACATTTTTTTCTTATTTCATAATAATAAATAATAATAAAACTAATGTGAAAGTAGGCTAAAATAGCTGACCATGTAAATTATATATACAATATATTACTATTTAATCTTTGTTATTTACTATAATTATTAAATTAATATTATGTATAAGATATAACTCAATTACTCATTTTACAAATTTATTTACTTAACAATGAATTAATGACTTGACGTATTTAAAATTTTAACTATATTATAATAACTAAAGTAGTCACTAAGTCATATATGTAATATTAGTATTATATTATATGTATATTAATTACATATTTATAATAAGCACATTGAAAATTAAAAATTTTGAAAGAAAAAGAATGAGGAGGTGTGCTGAAAGTTATCACATCATGGCCGGTAAATTACACCTAATGCCCTTCAACTTTGACGTTTGCTCAGCGATGCCATCCAACTTCACTTTGTGACACGAATGGCCTCCATCTTTTAACTTATTTCACCCGATGCCCTCCTTACCTATAATCGTCGGTTTCCCACTCACGGCGCTGACGTGGCATCTCTGTCTCTCCACTCTCACGTTGCGCTATTAAAAAATAAAATAAAAAATGCCACGTGGGCGCAGCTCGTTGGTGCGCGCAGGTGGGGGGTCACCCCCCCCCCTCCCCACGACCTCGTCGAGCGAGCGCAGGGGAGGTGGGGGGGGGGGGGGTCGCCCCCCCTCCCTGCGACCTCGCCGGAGGTCGCAGGGAAGGGGGCGACCCCCCACCTCCCCTGCGCGCCGACGTGGGAGGTCGCAAGGAGGGGGGCGACTCCCCCACCTCCCCTGCGCCGCGCCGACGAGCGCAGCGGAAGGTGGGGGGTCGCCCCCCTTCCTTGCGACCTCCGACGAGCGCAGGGGAGGTGGGGGGGTCGCCCCCCTTCCCTGCGACCTCCGGCGAGGTCGCAGGGGAAGGTGGGGGGTCGCCGCCCACTTGCGCGCGTCCACGTGACATTTTTTATTTTATTTTTATTTTTTAATAGCGTCAGTAACGTGAAAGTTGAGAGACAGAGATGTCACGTCAGCGATGTAATCGAAAAACTGACGATTATAGGTAAGGAGGGCATCGAGTGAAACAAGTTAAAAGATGAAGGGCATTCGTGTTACAAAGTGAAGTTGGAGGACATCGCTGAGCAAACGTCAAAGTTAAAGGGCATTGGGTGTAATTTACCCATCATGACCTCGTCATTATATCTGGCAGTCGTCGAATTCAAGGAACTGAAACTATTGTCATATTATTTTCATTGTAGCAGTGTTATTTCGTTTTGTGACACCATTAGTTAGTTTTAGTATATATAAATGTGAATTCGATGATTGTATGTGCCCGAGTCAGTTGTAAATTGTAATACATTTCTTCTGAATCGTGTCATCATTTTGTTCTCTGTAATTGCCTCTTCTCTTACGCTTGTGTTGTTATTCTGGCGACTGATCGACCAACATCATTGGAGCTCACAGATTTCAACAATACTGTATCTATCAGCTTAGGTCTTTTATACTGAAGCTGAAACAAACAAGTAGCCATGACGCTGTTTTATTGACACTTGTAACCAGCAAGCAACTCATTTATTTTCTTACACCTGGAAGAAGGTATCCATCATTATTTAACAGGCAATAGCAGGAATACGATCAAAGTTCAATTCCATTATTCCACTTTACATCTTACTGCCCTCTCATCAAGAATCGAGATAAAAAGTACAAGAGAGTGCTCTCATTCGCAACTCCAAATCCTTAAATTCTTCACCCCCTTCCAACAATGTGATGAAATCTGACCATTGTTGAAATTGATAGCTGAAACAAAAAAACAGAGAAGAGCCAATCAACTCTACGCGTCAACTACATCTCCATCGTTTGATGCAATCAAGAGTTCAGGCTGCAGTGCCCCTGCGCCAGTGGTGTCCAAGGCGTTTGGCCGCCCCAGAACCTTCATTGCAAGATGTGCTGCTTTTTGTCCTGACATCATCATAGCTCCAAATGTCGGTCCCTGCAGTGTCAAAAACCAAAATGTACTGATCAGAACCTAACAAAACATTATACGTGAGAAAGGGAGGAAGAAGGCCAAAACATTTACCATTCGCGGGGCACCATCAATCTCGGCAACCTCCATTCCGGTCACGATCATTCCAGGCACGACCTCCCTGGTAAGGCGGACGATGGCATCCTCGGCCGTGTTCATGTCGAGCGCCTTCATCCCGGGCACAGAGTCAACCATGCCGATGCTCTTGAGCCGCTTCACTCCTGTGGCCCCGAACGGCCCGTCGTGGCCGCAGGAACTTACCACCACCTTGGCCTCCATGACGTTCGGGTCCATGCACGACTGTGTATCATGATTCTGCGCAACGAGCGCCCAGTTGGTCACGACACCGGCGACGCGACCACCCTTTACAATGAGGTCCTCCGCAGCCACCGCATTGAACAGCTTGACGTTCGGCCGAGCGAGGACGCGGCTCATGATGGTAGACGTGAACAGTGCAGCGTGCTTGATGACCACGTAGTCGTCTGCCTCGTCGTAGGCAATATCGAGCTCGTCCAGGAAATAGTGGGCAGGCTTGCGGACGACCATGGCAGAGAAAAGCTGGCCGCCGAGCCACGCGCCGCCTCCTGGGGACACGGACTGCTCGACAATGGCGACGTTGACGTTGGGGTCCTTGGACAGTTCGTAGGCGCAGGAGAGGCCGGCAGAACCGGCGCCGACTATGACCACGTCGGTGTCCGCGTGGGTGATCACGTCGGTCATGTAGCGGCGGGTCATCTCACGGGAGACGATGGACTCCTTGATGGGGTTGAACCGGAAGGCATTGAGGTCGTACTTCGGGGCGGCGGCGCCACCGGTGCCGTCGATAATGTTGGGCCGGCCGAGGGCTTTCAGCGCTAGCTGTGCAGCCTTCTGGCCGGACATCATCATGGCTCCGAATGTTGGCCCCTGCGGTGCTTTAAAATTAGCGTAGAACTCAAACATAGCAAGTGCTTGATAACAAATGCGAGAAAGTTAGTAGTGCTTCATTCATTTAACTTTTGATTGGGATAACCAATCAAATAAGTAAAAATAATAATAACCACATTTTTTTTTGTTTCATGTGCTACAAACATGCCCAAGTTAGTACTTTTACCAAAATTGAGATGCGTAATTAAGTATTGTTTTAATATCATTTTTTTCAGAAGATAAACTCTAATTTATTTTAACTTGTAGACAAGTTGTAGGCCCATAAATTAGATTGAGGTAGCAAAAATTAAAAAATGTATAAGAGGACAGAAATTAAAGAAGTGTGAATACCATTCTTGGGGCGCCGTCGATCTCGGCGACCTCCATGCCGGTCACGATCATCCCGGGCACGACCTCCCTGGTGAGGCGGACGATGGCGTCCTCGGCAGTGTTCATGTCAAGCGCCTTCATCCCTGGCACGGAATCCACCATGCCGATGCTCTTGAGTCGCTTCACGCCCGTCGCCCCGAACGGCCCGTCGTGGCCGCAGGAGCTCACCACCACCTTGGCCTCCATCATGTTCGGGTCCATGCACGACTGTGTGTCATGGTTCTGAGCTACGAGCGCCCAATTTGTCACAACTCCGGCGACGCGCCCTTCCTTCACGATGAGGTCCTCGGCCGCCACAGCGTTGAAGAGCTTCACGTTGGGGCGCGCGAGGAGGCGGCTCATGATGATGGACGTGAACAACGCCGCGTGCTTGATGACCACGTAGTCGTCGGCTTCGTCGTAGGGGACCCCGAGCTCGTCGAGGAAGAGGTGGGCGGGCTTGCGGACGACCATGGCGGAGAAGAGCTGGCCGCCGAGCCACGCGCCGCCTCCGGGTGACACCGACTGCTCGACGATGGCGACCTTGATGTTGGGGTCCTTTGACAGCTCGTAGGCACAGGAGAGGCCGGCGGAGCCGGCGCCGACGATGACGACGTCGGTTTCCGCGTGAGTGATCATGTCGGTCATGTAGCGCCGGGTCATCTCGCGGGAGACGATGGACTCCTTGATGGGGTTGAACTCGAACGAGTTGAGGTCGTAGTTCGCGCTGGCGGAGACCGAGAGGTTGATGCTGCGGCCGGACGAGTGGGCGGAGGAGAGGCGGAGGGCGTGGTTGAGGCCATTGATGGAGTGCGGCAGGAGGTGGTGCTGACGGAGGAGTTTGGTCTTGGGGTTGGAGAGCAAGGAGGAGGTGGCGATGGAAGCCATGGATGGATTGGAAGTAAGCGATAAGGGGTTTATTGCAGGCACAGGGAATGGCCTGAGGTGTTTTGGCAAGAGCTGGACACTGGTCCAGATATAAATAGAAGGATTTGGTTGGCCACCGGGATTGAACAAAATATCTAGGATATTTCGACCAAAAAAAATATCTAGGATATTATTTATGGCTTGATTGGTTCGTGCTAGTAGTTAGATGATCACATGCATAGTAATGGTGTTGATCTTGTGCATACTAATGTTGACATAAGTTATGATACAATACGCAGTAGTCATCAAGGTCGAGAATAAAGATTGAATCTAATAATATAAATATAAAATATATATAAGAAAAAAATAGTACTTGTATAATCTTCACTCATTATAACAAATCCTTCTTTAGTGCCTTAAAAAAATCCAACCTTGTAAGGTATTAGGTCTCCAATTGCCTGCCCATCACCCTAAATTAATAATGGTGGTATTTTGTACTTATATTTATGATTGCTTTTGTGAAATTTCAAGTTAAAAAACTTTATGTATAGTAGTCCAGTTGCTTTGATTCTTTCATTAAGATATTTGATCAGGTGGGCACAAGAGAAAGACAATGATGCATATATTTTCTGCTAAATTATTCATGTCATATTCTGATTATGGAAGAGGCCCTGCTGCCATATTGCTATATTGTGGTCGTCTTGATGCATCACAACTTTAAGGTCCACCACTTTGGACTTTGATGGAAATTAGCAAAAAAAAAAAAGGCATGCAATTAATTAGCTATGAACAATAGAGTGAAAAAAAATTACACTAACTTCTACACACTAAAAATAAGAACATTTATTGTATCCAACTAAACAGAGAAATAGAAGCAATAAAAGGGGATCCACATATTTGTTATCTGCATCTTCTTCTTCCTTTTTTCTCACTTTTCCTGAGCGTCCTTCATATGCAGCAAGTGGACACTGTTGGATAGGGAACAGTTTGCTTCGCACTGACACAAGATCTTTAGTGAAAGGGACGTCGGTTGTAATGACTCTAGCACTTTTGTCATTCGGGAGAAAAATATATATTTTTTCACCATAGAGATATTTTTATCTTGTGAGATGACCCTCAAGGGCCACTTGAACGGTTTGTGAATGAGGGAGGGCAGCCGAGCATCTTCTTTTAGACTAGAAAGAGATGTAAAGGCAAGTCACCTGTCACAAATACTGTGGCAAAGGGACCAGCTCGATCAATATCGAGTATCAGGTTTGTGTTTTGACCTCTCAGACATTGGCATTCAGCATATTCCGAGATTCGTTACAAATGTCAGGAAACGAAGAAAGGAGCTAAGCTAATAGGCATGACAGTGTATATTTTGTGATAAAACGGATGCTGATAGGATTTTAATCCTCTGCTCCGAAAGCCTCTAGAATTTCAGCCCGAGTATTGATATTACAGATTGCTTTGACATAACAATAGTGTCCTTTTTAGTGCACACTGAGGCGCCAAAACGTGTAATTCATGTTAGTCATATTAACCTGGAATGCATTTACAGGTTAGGAATGCCTTGAATTACATGTAATCTGAATGGACTCGGAACTGCAAGGAATCTTCAGAAGATATCTAGAAAGTCTACGATGATTGCAATAATCATCCTTCTGGTAGCTGATCAAGTCATTGGTCTCTCATTCCTAAAATCATGGAAGTGGCAGCAAATTTGGAGCATCTTTGATGCTTTGTTCAGGGAATTGGCTAGCTGGAGAGGGCATTAGATGTTTTGAGTTCCGTTCTGCAACTAAAACATCATAGCATCAAAGTTTGGGGGTAAAGAAATAAATTTTCTTCTCCTAACGACATCCAGATAAGTAAGTTCCACTGATTCGGCAACATGGAGTTGTGTCAAAGCATATTCCAGTCAGAGGATACACTGGATAGACTATTGAAACATTGTAAAGCCAAACACAAAATTACTTTGCTAGTGCTAGTAAATGCATCTCCTGATTAGTGATTACAGAGCCGCTTGTGGGTTATGAGATCAAGAAGACCTCCTGTAATATTGTATCTATCAGCTTACGTCTTTTATACTGAAGCTGAAACAAACAAGTAGCCATGATGCTGTTTTATCGACACTTGTAACCAGCAAGCAACTCATTTATTTTCTTATACCTGGAAGAAGGCATCCATCATTATTTAACAGGCAATAGCAGGAATATGATCAAAGTTCAATTGCATTATTCCACTCTACATCTTTCTGCCCACTCATCAAGAATCGTGATAAAAAGTACAAGAGAGTGCTCTCATTTGCAACTCCAAATCCTTAATTTCTTCACCCCCTTCCAATAATGTGATGAAATGTGACCATTGTTGAAATTGATAGCTGAAACAAAAAAACAGAGAAGAGCCAATCATCTCTCCGCGTCAACCACATCTCATCGTTTGATGCAATCAAGAGCTCAGGCTGCAGTGCCAGCCAGTGCTGTCCAAGGCGTTTGGCAGCCCCAGAGCTTTCATTGCAAGATGTGCTGCTTTCAGTCCTGACATCATCATAGCTCCAAATGTCGGTCCCTGCAGTGCCAAAAACCAAAATGTGCTGATCAGAACCTAGCAAAACATTATACGTGAGAAAGGGAGGAAGAAGAAGGCCAAAGCATTTACCATTCGTGGGGCACCATCAATCTCGGCAACCTCCATTCCGGTCACGATCATTCCTGGCACGACCTCCCTGATAAGGCGGACGATGGCATCCTCGGCCGTGTTCATGACGAGAGAGCCTTCATCCCGGGCACGAAGTCAACCATGCCGATGCTCTTGAACCGCTTCACTCCTGTGGCTCCGAACGGCCCGTCGTGGCCGCAGGAACTTACCACCACCTTGGCCTCCTTGACGTTCGGGTCCATGCACGACTGTGTATCATGGTTCTGTGCAACGAGCGCCCAGTTGGTCACGACACCGGCGACGCGGCCGCCCTTTACAATGAGGTCCTCCGCAGCCACCGCGTTGAACAACTTGACGTTCGGCCGAGCGAGGACGCATGACCACGTAGTCGTCTGCCTCGTCGTAGGCGATGTCGAGCTCGTCCAGGAAGTAGTGAGCGGGCTTGCGGACGACCATAGCGGAGAAAAGCTGGCCGCCGAGCCACGCGCCGCCTCCTGGGGACGCGGACTTCTCAACGATGGCAACGTTGACGTGGGGGTCCTTGGACAGCTCGTAGGCGCAGAAGAGGCCGGCAGAACCGGCGCCGACTATAACTGTAACAACCAGCACAAATAAGAATTCAAATTCGAGAGGAGCCCTCAGCGCCCCCTTAAACCTCCTCCTCTCGGCCGTCACAACCTTTCCTCCCTTTTTCTTTCTCTTCGGCGAACGACGTGCACAGAGCAAGGGCAATCCGACGGACTATCAACGCGTGGCAGCACTCCACACACTCGGAGATTGGCCGCACCCTCCTCGCTGGGAAGGACTGATCAGCATTCGAGAAGACGACGCAGGAACTGCCAGCAAATCGAACGAAAAGAGATACCTTAGTCGTCTAAATTCTATAGGCAATAAACTACTATTCATGCTCTAGAGTCGCCGAACTTCACTTTTCGTATTCTAATAATCGCGTTTTGATGGTCGAAAGTCGGCCGGAGATGAAGAGAAAGTCGGGCGCAGATCTGCACCTTGTTTTCGACTGCGACGGCATGCCGATTAAGCGGCACGGACGTGCCCGAGCATGATGACACAGGCTGAGTCACGGCACGGGCGTGCCTTATAAGAGGCACGATCGTGCTTCCCATGATAACAATCGACCGATTTAGACGAACGACCGACCGAAGTAAATCTTAGCGATCCGATGTCCGGGGCATGGGCATGTCAGAGATCGGCACGGTCGTACCATTAAGTGATACGATCGTGACTTCGACACTGGCATGCCAAAAAGTGATACGGCCGTGATGATAACATGAACGTGCCAGAGTAGGAACGGCTGAATGATGATGGCATGATCGTGCCATGAGAGGGCACGGTCGTGACATCATATTTCGGATCGATTCCCACATGCGAGCGCTGATCCGGCCCGAATCGAACCCGACTCGGCCCGAGTCAAGCACATGGATCTTAGACAGAAGGTTCGATCCAAGTTTCCTTACCCGATCCGGGTTGTATTATAAAAGATGAAAATACTCTTGCGAGACCGAACTTTCTTAGTTGGGCCCACACCTCGACAGGCCCACTTGGGGTCATGTTTAATACGGTAAAGATCCTATGAACCCTTCTCACCCTGAAGGACGATTAGAACTTAATACAAAGAACAAAGCAACATGACTTCATTGCCTCAGAGATAAGGGATCCTTTCAACCTTTCTTTGATATATGATTTCTAAACCTCACAGATGATAATAAGGTGAGTAAAGAAAAGATGAAACTATGAGATAGATATGTGCCGTCCAAAGTACGAAGTAAAAATCATGGTATAGTACAGAAGACGGACAGGTAGCTGAAATGAGGGAACAGTGAACCTACCAGTTTTAACGACCACTGCTCATGGAATACATGCCCTCTCCTACCTGTATTCCAAAAAAGGGTGATGCATTGGCATCTCTTCTTCTCCAAAAAGGGCATCATATAGATTACATGTTATAATGCCAGAGGAACAGCTAACTTGGCTGAGAAAACAACGAACCTACGAATATTTAATGATCACTGTTCTCGGTGTACAACTCCTCTCCCACCTGTATTTCGAAAAGAGTATGCATTGGCATTACACTTTCTCTATAACGAGCATCCCTGACTTCATAAATGCATAGAGGCACCTCTGACTTCCCAATTTAACCAAGTCGAGCTCGCATAGGATAACGAACTTCAAGGACCGCATAGTAATGTAAAAGATGTAGCATCACACAAGGCAAAGCAAAGTATAGTAATGTAGCATGGTAAAGTACAAAACATGATATTGTTATGATAAAGAACAAAGCATAGATATGACTAAGTATTATTCATTGCCTACTGTAATCAAAGTATTGAGACCATTGATTAAAGCATGTTATTTTATTGCTTACCCATTATTATTTTAATCATAATCTAAATCATCATTTTATCATCTATATTTCTATGGTACTGGACGTTTCGCTCATGAATATTTTATGCTCCTGCATTGAGATTTTGTGGGTGAGAATCCTATTTAGGAAAGTGATGGAGAGCGTAGAGCTCGAGGACAGCTGCATATGACTTGTCAAACTCAATAGCATTCAACTCTTTTATTTCATTAATCGAACAATTGGTCCTTGTATTAGAAAGATATTGTAGTTCTCTCTTTTTGAATTGGACATGTGGCCATTCGCTCGAACTTGTTGGTGTCTTTAATCTTTTCCTTCGTCCTGATTGATTTCATTAAATATTAGTGTCCTTTTATCTTCCGATGTCCGCACCGGCCCGCACCGGCCCCAAAAACCGAGGAAAAAACCCAGCCCGGATTGTATCCGGGACGGGACCGGGTTTGTTCCGTAGGAAACCCGCCGGGTTCCGGGCTAGGACCGGGTTCACTGAGTAAAAACCCGATCCGGACCCGGACTCGATTATATATAACATGTTTTCATTAACCCGACCCACGACCTACGACCCGTACCCGTTAACCCGACCGAGCAAAGTAACAAAATCAAAATCCCTAAGTTCGTCCATCGTGTGTCGTGTGGAGAGTAGAGACGGGCGATGTTCTAGGGCTGAGACGTTGAGTTCGCCATCGCCGTCGTGGTGTTGCCCTTCGCCGTCACCGGTGCTATCATCGTCAAAGGTTCTCTCTTCCTCACCTTTTTTTCTTTCTCCTCTTCTCGCCCTTTTCCCAATCCCGGTTCCCCTCGGCCCCCTCTGTGCAATGTCGCGAGCAGTTGATCTCTCAGCTCTCTCTTCTTCTTTCGCACCTCAGTGGCTCAATCCACTTTGTTGCAGGGCTGGCGCCGATCCATTGTGTTGCAGTCGCCGCTGTGTTGCCGTTAATTGCTGTGTCTGTCGTTCTATTGTTGTCGCATGTCGCCCCCTTGACAGGTTCTCTCTGGTCTTTCCCTCACATTTTTTATTTCTCTTTCTCATCTTCTCCTTCTCTCTGCGCAAGGTCGTGAATGCTTAACCTCTGATTTCTCATGATTCATGAATGATGACTGTCCATCTTCCTCTTCCTTAGTGGCTGAGTCAATTGTCTTGTCGTCGGACTCGCTGCCAGCCTGCCGCCCCTCTTCAACAGACAAAAGTTGACGACGTTCTCAGGTACACTCTTTGGCTCTCTACCGGACTTCCGCCGGATTGTGCTTTTGTATTGAATCAATTTGCCATGTTGCTCTCGCTCTCCATATATGATGAGTTCCGCTTTTCATTCATGAATAAATGTGCTATTGTAGTATTGTGTTGAATCTTGTTGTTTGTGCTATTATGCTATTGTGGTGTGCTATTGTGTTGAATCTTGTTGATTGTGCTATTGTGCTATTCGTGAATTCATGTATGCTCTCTGTGCAATTGTACTAAATCAATGTGCTATATGTGTTAATAATCAATGTTATTTTTAATCCATGCTGTCAGCGTGAATCAATGTACTGCTGAAATGTTATTTTTATCTATGCAACATTAGTATTTCTTTAATAGTTTGATGTCATTGGTAATGTATAAAAGTGAAAGAAATGAACCTAATTAGTAACACATGAGAAAGAAGTTAGTGGACTGATTAGAAAGAAGTAGTACTATTAAATAGTAACTATTTCTCTATAATCAACCCACTAACTCATTAATTTTGTACACATTAACTCATGAGATACATTTGTATACATCACCATTTTAATTATTTGTGTATTTGTTTTTGCAAAGACACAGTCAGCATACCAATTTTTCAAATGGAGGATAATGCAATGACTGATATTGGGTCTAATCCTAATACGGCTGATATCATCATCGAGTCTGCACAATCTAATCCAGACCCTGCAGAAGGAACTAATGATACTTCCAATCAAATAGAGATAGTTAAGAGAAGGCCTAGTAAAAATAAATCTGAAGCTTGGAATCATTTTGAAAAGTTTATTTCAAATCATGAAGCTAGAGCAATGTGCAAATATTATAAAAATGACTTTGCTGCGGACCCTAACAAGCATGGCACCACTGGTTTATTTAAGCATTTAAAAAGATGTAAAAAGTTTCCGCATAGAAGTGAAGTGAATGGACAAAATATGTTGGCATAAAGCTTACAAGGAGCAGCCAAATCATTGGTCCCTCATTCATATAACTATGAAGATTGTAGAAGAGCCTTGGCTGAGTTTGTAATATGTGATGAACAAGCTTTTAGAGTCGTAGAAGGCGCTGGTTTTCGTAAGTACTCAAAATGCTTGGAACCTAGATTCATGATTCCTTCAAGATTTACTATTGCTAGAGATTGCTATCAATAATATCTTGATGAAATGGATAAACTCAAGGCACTTTTTAAGAAGTGTTCTTCACGTATTTGCCTAACCACTGACACTTGGACATCTTGTCAGAAATTGTATTATATGTATCTCACAGCGCATTTTATTGATGAAGATTGAGTTTTACATAAAAGAGTTCTTAATCTTTGTCTAATTGAAGGTCATAAGGGCGAGGACATTGCTAAAGCTGTTGAGAAGTATTTATTAGCATGAGAGATTAAAAAGGTATTCACCATCACCGTTGATAATGCTTCGGCAAATGATAAAGCTATTGGTTATTTGAAAAGGAGACTCAATAGTTGAAAAGGTTTGACATGTAATGGTGACTTTCTTCACATCAGATGTTGTGCACATACATTGAATCTTGTAGTCAAAGATGGTTTGCATGATATGAAATCAGTAATTTTATTAATTCGTGAGGCTGTTCGCTATGTGAGATCATCTCCGGCACGATTTGAAAAATTCAAAAAATTTATACAAGAGAAAAAAAAATAGCAGCCAATATAGTGTCATTATGGATGTGCCAACTCGATGGAATTCAACCTATTTAATGTTGGAACGGGCTGAAAATTTTCAAAAAGTATTTGAGAGGTTGGATGAAGAAGACAGGGGATACCAATTACACTTCAAAAAGAATAATTGCATGCCACCAATGGTAGAAGATTGGGAAAATGATCGAAATTTTGTGATGTTTTTAAAAAAAAATTATGATGCAACATGCAATTTATCTGGCTCATTATTTGTGACTTCTTGTGCTTGCTTTTATGAGATTGTGTCTGTTCAATCTCAAATTATAAAGTGGAGTAATGGCCACGATGCGTATTTGCAAAAGATGGCTTGCGACATGAGATCTAAATACGATAAGTATTGAAGAAAATTTGAAAATATTAATCCATTGATACTGATTGCTATCGTATTAGATCCTAAATATAAACTTGGCTATGTTGAATGAAACTATACAGATCTTTATGATTCATCCATAGCTACTATGGTTGTTACGAAGATTCAAGATAGCATGAGTCGTTTGTATGACTATTATGCACATGAGATCAGTAATGGTTCAACTTCTCAAATGGAGAATACAAATTCTACAGCTAGAGTTGAAAATGTAAATGTTGATGAGAAGACAGCAAGAATTTATCAATGGAGTAGACTAGAAAAGGAAAAAAAATACCGATAACAAATCTGAAATTGAAAGATATTTGATGGAACCTTGTGAGGGCGATGAGAATTTTGATATCCTAAATTTGTGGAAAGTCAATTCCACAAAGTATAGAGTGCTCTCTCTAATGGCACGTGATATTTTGGTCATTCCAGTCTCTACAGCTCCTTCAGAGTCTATATTTAGCACTGGAGGACACATCCTTGATTTTTTTAGGAGTTCTTTATCGTAAAAAATGGCAGAAGTTCTAGTGTGCACACAAAGTTGGCTATCATCATCATATTTTAAAGTTGAAGAAGATTTTGATCAATTCGAGCTTACAAACAATATAATTATAGGTTAAAGTTATATTATTCTATCTACATATTGTTTAACTCTTTAATTATGACAATTTGACACTTTTTTTTATTATGCAGAAGCTACCGGGAACACCCTGGTTGGACCCTCAAGTTCATCGTTAGATCAAATGATAACTGACAATTAAATGAAGAAGACATGCACATCTGTCCAATGTTTGTTTGCAAAATGTATGTTGATTCATTTGATTATGCTTCATGTATTAGTTCATGCATAAAGAACCATATTTCATGATTAGTATCCACTGATTCCATGTATTAGTTTACGCATAAAGAACCTCATTCACTGATTTCATGTTTCATATTTTAGGTTGTTAAGGTAAATGCTATGCCCTTTAAAAAAATAAATGTTATGCAAATGTTTTAATTATATACTTGTTGGTTATGCTTAATGGAGAACTATGTAGACATGTGATTTATGTACCATTGTTTTCTGGACTATTGTTGCAACTGAGAGCTTTTGGCTTCTTTCTGTTAGCTACATGTATTTAGATAGAATAGGGTGTTTAACAACCACTTATGTAAAGTGACATGTAATGTGCACTAGTGATGTAGGACAAAAATAGAATTATGAGCCCTTTGTCCTAATAGTTGGTTTTTAGTTGTGGGTCTTAGTTTAATTAGGAGCTCATCAGAGATTTCCTTATAGCTAGTTTTACTTTTATTTGATTTCCTTGTTATTTGATATTAGGGTGTTTAGAACCCTAAAATATCCTATTTGGATTTGGGTTCATTAAAGGAATGTTATGATTTCCTTTGCTCAGCCCTATTTGGATTTTGTTATGATTGCAACAACAGGCTCCTCCTCCTCTTGAAACCCCAACATGACATTTTTTTTCTTTCATAAATGGTTAATATTTGTTTTGTCCCTTTTGGTAATGAATTATTTATCTATAACATGTATTGTACAGATATGAAACTCATTGAGATCTTTGGTCGTGTCATCCAGGTTTGAGATCTTTTAACTAGTTGACAACCAAATATTGCAGAACTCGAATGTTCAGCAGCGAGATGTAAGTATTTAACTTAATTCTGTTTAGTCTTGAACAAATATTGTAGACATGAACAGGGCTGGTATTATTCATATTGATCCACATTTTTATACATAAAAACAAAGTTGTCTTGTTTATCTATATGCCATCTTTTTCTATACGGCTATAGGGCTGAGCAAAGGAAACTATAACATTCGTTGGCTCTTGGTAGAAAATGAAGACATTGATTTCCTCTAGATAATAAATATAGTGTTTTCCTGGAATTTTTTTTTGTTTCAAGAATCTAAAGTCATACTGATACCACGTTTAGTTTCTTGCATTGTGGAAACTGTAATGCATTTGTGTTCATTTAAATTGTAATTCCAGCATTCTGCCATGTGATGCATTGCAAGTTGATTGACTAGAGAAGATGTACTCAAACTGTGCTAATCTTCTATCTCTCAATTTAAATGTGCTCTAAACTCTTTATTTCATTATTTGATTTTGTTTAGAAGATGTATTCAAATTGTGCCACTTTCCACTGTGCTGCTGACTGCTGTGCATGTAAATTTATTTAGAATGATGTGTCTTAAATTTATTTCTTATGAATTATGATGATGGACTGGACAGTGGACATGGATGTAATTTTTTTCATATGATGTGTGTCTTAAATATTCTGATATTGTATGATGTTGAACATGTAAACTTGATAACTTTGATCAATTTAGAATATTGTCTTTATATTTTAATAACTACCTATTTATTTCTTCAAAAAATAAGTCTGATATCTTCAAAGTAAGAATTCCCGGTCCAAATCCGATCCCGGTCCCGATTTTGTCGGGTCAGACCCGGACCGGGTCCGGGACCGGTACCGGGTCCAAAAATCCAAAACCCCGATTAAAACCGGGTCGGAACCGGGTCCGTCGGAACCCCAACCCGGTCCCGACTTTGCTCAGCCCTACATCTATTTAACTTTTTATTGCGATAAATAATTAGATAAAAATAATAATAATAACTACATTTTTTTGTTTCATGTGCTACAAAAATCCTCAAGTTCGTACTTTTACCAAAATTGAGATGCATAATTAAGTATTGTTTTAATATCATTTTTTTTTTCAGAAGAGAAACTCTAATTACTTTGGACCTTGAAGGAAATTAGCAAAAAAAAAAAAGGCATGCAATTAATTAGCTATGAACAATAGAGTGAAAAAAGAAACAACACTAACTTCTGCACACTAAAAATAAGAACATTTATTTTATCGACTCAGAAAAATAGAAGTAATAAAAGGGGATCCACATATTTGTTAAATGCATCCTCTTCTTCTTTTTTGCTCAGCTATTTTTCTGGGCGTCTTATGCAGTGAAAGGGACGTCGGTTGTAGTAGGAGTGGCACACGACCCACTTCTTTCGTCTTGAAACGAGGGCCGTTGTCGTCGTCCTTTTTCGTCGTTGTCATTGGTCGAAGTTTAAAAGTCAGACTTCAATTTGGGTTGGATTAAACCGAATCGAAGTGAACAAAAATCGATCAAATCCAGTTAAATTGATGAAAACTGAAAAAAAAAACTAAGATGAATCGTATTTTCTTTTTCAGCCAAATTTTTTTATTAATTTCTTTTACTAAGAAATAATTTGATAAAAATTATTATTATAAATTTGAAACATATTTAAAAATGGACTTTTTTCATAAACATTCATATTGATTCATTAATCTCTTTCATTTATACTTGTCTATTTACTCTCACTTTGTTGTTATTATTAATGTAGAATTATTTTTGTACATTCACTTATTTTTTAGGATATGGAGATTCGGAATTCCGCGGAACAAAGACAACTCCCCCGCCCCGATCTTCGAAAGAGGATTCGGAAATAATTTTTTCTATCTCCGACTCCACGAAGAAAAAAATCTTCCAATTCTAAATTCCGATTTTCCGTGGGTCCTACTAGGGTGGGGGATGCTTAGATTGTAATGTCTCTGGTAATTTTGTCATTCAGGCGAAAAAATATCTTTACCTCTCCACGGAGATATTTTTATCTTGTGAGGTGGCCCTGAAAGACCACTTGAACGGTTTGTGAATGAGGGAGGGCAGCCGAGCATCTTCTTCTGGACTAGAAAGAGATGTAAAGGCAAGTCTCCTGTCACAAGTACTGTGACGAAGTGATCAGCTCGATCAATATTCTTTTGCAGCGGCAGTAATATCTTATATCATCATAAAAATTTTCAAATCTTCAAGAGAATATGCCTTTGTGAGTGCTTTAGTTATACACATAAGAATAAGCCTTTTTTTATCAATCGAACGTTTTAAAAAGATTAGATTTTTTTTAATTGTCGTCCTATTCTCTTAGTATGATTCATTCTAGACCACACATCCGAGTATATTAAATGAGATTTTCAGCAATTCGCATATCTAAATATCGAATCCGAGACTGTTGAATATCAAATTAATTTGAAATCTGAGCATGACCACTATTGTAGATATAAAGTGAACAAAGGATGCGAAGCAACACAAGGACTTTCCAAAAAGTTGTTTATTTTAGTACTAATCTCGTCCAAGCACACATAATTATATTCGGAAGCAAGAAGTAAAACTAAAGCTAACCTTAGTTCTGTCAAATCCTAGTATTTTTTGTTGAATCCACAAGATTTTTTGTTTAAATTTTCATTGACACCCCGTATTTTAGTTCTCACTGATGGTTAAAACTTCTTGGTTCTTGTAAGTGGAATGTAGTCGGACTCATTAATTTAAGACTCACCCCGGTAACCTCTTAACCCACATCCAACCTTCATCTTTCCCAGACGGACTGTCCAATATTCCGTTACATTAAATATAAGTACAATTTTATTAAATATTACATAAAATACATAAATATACATCATTTTAAACTATTTTAAAAACATGTGCGACGATATGTTAAATATTGCAATTGTACTGCTAGATGCATAATGTGCTTGTAGAAATAATCATTTGTTATCTAATATGCATATATAAGATCATACTTATATTAAATTTATAAAATTTGGAGAAAACTTAAATTTTAAATATTAATCATATAAAATCATGAGAATTTTTTTTTAGATCGGTAAATTAGATAATTTTTGGAGCAGTTTTATCAGAAAATTAAGTTTACAAAATTTCAACTTTATAATAACATTAATTAAACGCAGTAGTATTCGATATTGATTATTTGTTTCCATATATTATTTAATTTAATTTCTCATGAAATGTCACCAGCGCATTTTTTAAATTCACAAATATTATGTTACTATGCCAAATTACTAATACTCTTAACTTATTACAAAACAAAACATGATACCAGTTCTTAAATCATATAATATTGTTATACTACAATACGAAGCATTTTATTTATAATATTCGATCAGATTTAGAATTTAATAAATTATGTTAAAATATTTTGTTTTAACATTTTATACTTCTTATTATAATAAAATATTATACTGTCAAATTAATTTTGCAATTCTTAATCATTATAGTTTTCATCTAACCATCAAATCAATTAATTCTTGACAATAGGAATTGACTATAGCTAATTGTGTGCGACAATGCGACAAACGATAAAAAAATGAGACGGAATCAAAAGGGAGAATTAACCTGTCAAATTATTTTTTTATTTTATAAATTATCATCATTATATTTAATTATATTCAAGCACATACAAAATTAATTTATCAATTCAAGTATTCATAAAAAATCAGAGGAATTGTGATTTTATTTGCCAAATGATACCTAAAGAACTAAATAGAATCAAGTTCATCAATAGCTTGATTAGATCTTGTTGAACATAATTAAAAATCCATCAAAAAATAAAACCACTTATTTTAAAAAAAACAAAAGGAATATGATTTATAAATTAATTTGTACTTGTTTATATGCCTTTACAGCTAAATCGTAACTTGACCTTATAGGCAAAAGATAAGATAATAAAAATTAAAAACATTTAGATATGAATCTTAATCAACTAAAATTCTATTTTCTATTTTATTCATCCTACATTAAGATCATGGTATGAGGGCTCAGAGTATTTTGTTTATAATTCTCCATATTTGAATAAATTTATTACTACTCAAGGATGTAGCATGATCGTGAAATAACCATGAAAATCTCACTATTGATCTTCTATTGCAAATATCCATAATAAAATTTCACAATTGCATGTGTTAATGACAACGTTGTTATAGGTTCTTTGTCCTTTTTGGTGGTGAGGGATCACTAAGATGAGACCATTTTGAAAAAAATGGGACAAATGACTTTTTCTTAAAAAAGTAAAGAATATAAAGTATAAAATATAAGAAGATTTTGTTCATGTTCTATTTATAATGTATTAAAAATGATGAGAGGGAGAGTTAGGGCACTTTTTAAATAAAAAATACCAACGACATTGGCATTTGGTCTTGTCGATGGATTTTCATCTCTATCAATTATATCAAGGGTCAGGACCATCAGTAGCTTAATATTAAAATATTAATATTTATTATAATTTAATATACCGATGGTTCTGATTTTAGATATTATCGATGGATGAGAATCATTACCGACGGATAGAAATACGTCGATAATATCGAATGCCAAGATGATCGATAGCTTAATACTAAAATATTAATATTACACTAATATTTTATTATAATTTAATATATCAATAGTCCTGACCTTCAGAATTAGGACCGTCGGTAGAATACCGACAAGTTTGTGCCATTAGTATTAGTGGCAGGTGCTTTGCTCGTCGATATTTCGAAAGGATATCTCTCTCTATCACAAATTTCGATAAATCGGTCATGAAAGTACGTCATTTTCTTATAGTGATTGATGAAGGAAGAAATATTTTGCATTGTCATCTATCTTTCTCCACTTCAAAGGATATCATACCTCTCCTCCTTACAAGGTGTTATCTACCTTTCTTTGGTTGGAATATTGTAATACTCGGCCTGTTATATATATATATATATATATATATATATATATATATATATATATATTATTGAGCCCATTAGCGTAATAGTCCTACAACTACTTTATAAAAAGGCATTAGTGCCTTAAGCACACCCTAGTCACCCTCATCCCTCTTCCTCATTTCTCTCTCTTCCTCCCTAAGGCAACCCATCCAGCAAAGAAGTAAGGGATATTACAGCAAGGTTCATCTAGTTTCTTTCTTCATTCTGCACTTCTTTTTGTTTTAGAATCATCCCCTTACTCCTTTCCCTATTGGCATACTTCCTAGGTGGAGAACAATAAGGAAAAGTGATTATCGATGGTCGAAAGGTTCAAGCTAGGATCAATCACGAAATAAGGTAGGTGATACCGAAATTTCCCTGAATAACATGATTAGCAATTGCATGAAATTATGGTTCTTCTTATGGATTGTGTTCTTGATTGATGAGAAGGAATGGAAATGGAATGATTGATTGCACTTTTTGTGTTTGATGCATGTCTTGTGATTCCTATGACTATAGATGTGTTCTGTATTCCTCGATCGATCGAAGCTCCATTTTAGTCTAAGTGTTATCGGTCGATCGATCCAGACTGGTGTTTAGAACTTGTTCACTGTATTGTGTGAAGATCAACCGGTCGACCGATCCAAAGACATCAGTCGATCAGTGCTCAGAAAATGGTCGACCGATTAGGGAAGACCGATCGACTGATCCCAGACTAGATTGCATATTGATTGTTGATTGATTGCTGATTTGATCTGTATTCTTTCTATGAGTGTGATGTGCTACTCTTCACTGATTGGAATGTTATGTGGTTAAATCTCTGATCTTGTTTTGATTTGTCCTATGATCCAATCCTATCATGATATGCAAGTATGACAAAGTGATAAAATGATTAAGTATGAAAGATGAAAATGTATGTGGGAGTGATAGTCAGAGCTTAAGCTGAGTGCTCATCGGTAGGGTCGCTCCCTTAGCCATGGCTTGATCCTTCGTTGGTCGCACAAAGTTGTATTGATCGCTCTGACGTAAATCCCCCAAGTTAAGGGCACCCAAGAACCCAAAGAGTATGGCACCCAAGAGCCAAGAAGCATGGACAAGTAACATGAATATGATGAACAAAGCATGATTATTGATCCAGCATGATCTCTGAAATCTTTATGATTACAAGATTGACTCATGATCTTTATCTCTTTTATCCATCGATATCTCAATCGAATGATCTTATGCTCTCAAATCTAATCTTATTACAAGTGATTACTAATTCTGTCAATTGTTATTTATTGTTATGCATTATGCACTTATGGATCTCCACTAGGTTGTCTAGCTTACGGGAGGACCTCCTCCCTGTGTTAATTTTCACAGGGCCAGATCAGTGATGGTGTCGAGATCGTGTGTTGCGACCAGCTATACTAAAGCACATGAACCAAGAAATGACTTAGTTATCTTTATCTTTATTTTTTGCATTATGAGTTTGATGTAATTCAGACATTACGACTATCATGGACTTTGTAATATTTTGAGACTTCCGCTTTTATGATATTTCTATCTTTTCTTCTTTGTTTCTATTATTGGCATGCCATTGTTTATTTAATTGAGATTTGATCAAGTTTTAGTCAATGTCATATCATTTTTCGTAGCGCCTTCGAATAGATCCTCGCCACGTGGCGTTGATCGATTTTGGAGGCGTTACAAATATAGTTATATACTTAATCACAGTAAGCTTATAATGCTCACAATACAAGTTTATTCGCACTCTCTTTCTTTAATAACTAGTGAATATTCTCGAGCGTTGCGCGATTAAAAGTTAAAATCTTTATTAAATTTGTAGTATATTAAAAAAAGGTAATATGAATATAGTTCTTAGAGTAGCAGATAAATTTTATTATTATTATTCTTTTAGTGGTTGACATAAATAAAACATAATTTAAAAAAATGAAATGGCAAATAATAATAACACTAAAATATATATCATATGTTTCTCGTGTTTATAAGAAAATATAACCACCAACTCAGAAAGATTTTTTTATGCTAAAATGTCACAATTAAATCTTAATTTAATATCCCAAATCTTGTAACGAATAAATAAAAGTTATGAAAGACATTATAATTAAAAGTTGAACAAATTTAAGGTATTAAAGTGCAATAAATATAATAATGTTATGCATGATGATTTAAGGGAGGATATTGACTATAAAATGTAAAAATAAAAAAATAGATAAATGTATACCCATGCACGACTTTTAAGCATTAGAGTTTTGAAAATATTGGGAGTGATATTCAATTTCAATATTAAATGTAAGAAATAATAGTGCACCAATTTTCTATTATGATATCGAAATAGAGAATTATATCAATTATAAAAAATAATTTTGTATATAAATTATAAATGTAAAAATAAGTGAAGAATACATTCACTACTCACAATTAGGGAAAATAAAGAGGAAAAAGTAACCAAAGAATAAAAAGAAAATTAATTATACCTAGTAAATGGAGATAATGAGGTAAGATCAAAGATAATTAAACAAAAAGTTGTATAAGAGAAATAAATAAATTAGGAAAAAATAAAGAAAGAGAAGGATGAAAGAAGTTAATCATGCCTAATAAGTGGAGATAAGGAGGTAAGGTCAAAGATAATTAAACAAAAAGTTGTGTAAAAGAAGTAAATAAATTAGGAAAAAAATAAAGAAAGAGAAAGATGAAATATAAATATACATTTGATTTAGAGTCGTGCTTAATTAGGGACACTTATATAGAGAACCTAGGTGTACTTGAGAAACTGTAAAGAGAAAATAAATAGAAGTTAATTACCATTCGGTTACAATTAGAGTGTGGATCAGAAATATCACTATTCAGTTACAACATAATTAGATGATTAATTTATCTTCATTTATAACTATTACTATTCAGTGAACAAAAGAAAATAATTATAAAAATAAAATTTCTCATTTTTTTACAAAATAGATAAATAACCATGGAGCTTTGTGGATGATCTCAAAGTCTTAGATATATATATATAGTTAGATAGATAGATAGATTGATTGAGAAATAGAAAAATAGATTTGTTTGCCTTGCAATTGCAATTGAGATACTGGTGGTGGCCAATTAATTATATACTTAATGAATTATTATGATATGGTGGGTTACTAAATTAAAGTGATGAGATAGTAGGTTATCATACGCTATAATGAGATGGTGGGTTACAATTAACTAATTACTGAAATTTATGCAGTAAGTTAAAGGACAGAGAAAAACAAAAGTTAATAGTGCAATATCCTTGAACTTAACTTGTTTGTGTGCTTGTCAACATATTCGTGGATGACATGACTCCCCATTTTCTACAAATTCAAGTGTGATTATTATTTTCCCTATTATTTGTGGCTTATTTTTCTCATTCCATATTCGTCAATCTTCCAAACAACCATTTATGTTTGCATTGAAAATTTGAAATAGTCACAAGAAACATGTAAAAAGAAGCATAGCGGATTAATTAATAAACATCAAATTATTAGTTTCGCAACCTGGCTAAAAGATGAACATCTTCAGCAAAGAAACCTTCGTCGCTTACTCTCTGGTGTTACAAAAATATTATGAGCTCAAAATACAATTAAAAAAGAAAGAAAAAAAATGCTATGCACACAAATTCTTCTCAAACATAATATATTGATAGAAAATAGATGTAAGTAACAAACAATTCCTGCACAAAAACAAACAGGCCATTCGTTCAAGGAATGGTAAAGCCTGATTTCACATGGAGAAAATTTTAAACTAACTATAAATGAATCCAAACAAAGTAAGAGGATCCTCCAGTCAAACTGGAGCTTCATCAATTCAACAAACAACAGATGAGCCATTTATGTAATAGCATGAAGACATATAAGTAGTTAATTTTTCTAGAAAAAAAACTCCAAACAAAGACAACCAAGGTACAATCTTTTACTGTCATATCTATCATTTAGTTCAATTACCAATTGGCATGGACAAATAAACAATAAATAAGTTAGAATCACAAATCGTCCACCAAAATCAGATTATGATTCAATTAAAACACCAATTCACATAAGCAAGCACTTAGATTCCAAGAGAATATGAATGAGTTCAAAATCTTCTCCTAAAATATTGATTAAGCTGACCTTCGAAGAAAATAGTTAAACTTAATACGTTAAGATATGCACTGACATCAAATTGTATAAGACATGAAGGGAAAGGGCATGTATGTCTCAGATAGGACCCCATGATCTCCATAGCTTGACATGATACAATTTAGCATCCACCAAGTTCCCCTAAATCTAATGAATATTAAGTAAAATATCATAGATAACACCACCAAATTACATGATATCACAAACAAAGCATAAAATTTCTAATATCTTGGGCTGGTTGTGGCGCTTGAGAAGAGATCTCATTGCCATATTGATGTTGAGCACTTGAATGGCTCCTAGCTTATGCCCATAACATATGTACATCCTGTTGATGACGATATGCCGGCCCAAAACCAACCTTGGGTCTGATGTGCACTTGGTGATTGGCATCACTTCGAGCTTCAAGGGCTGCTTCTCACCCGGCAACCTCGTGTCGACATCGTACACAACCAGCTCCCCACCGCCAAGAAGCTTCTCCCTTGGCAGTTACTACTCGTCAGTCTCGTTGGAGTGGGCTGCCGCAGCGCGGCGGGCGGGGCGGAGGGAACATGGTGCAGCACCTTTAGGTTAGGAGGGACGGAGAACTCCGAAGGCGAGGACGACCTCAATGACATGGAGATGGCGGTCTCAAAATTCGACGGGGTAATCCGTAGGGTCATGAGACGCGCGCCGGAGTTGGGACTGCCGCCTAGGTGATGGAGTGCATCCTGCAGACGGCGGAGGAAAAGGTGGTGGAAGGGCAGGGTCGCCCGATGGTAAGAAAAGGCGTCGGCAGGCAGGCCTGAGAAGGATAGAGACGGTGTGACAGAAGGAATGGATACGCATTGTTGACGCCAAACGTGGTGGACCTCGAGAGAAAAAAATGGTGCCAAAAGTAATTGCTCTTTTCATATTCCAATTATAATGTGAACAAATCTTTTCATATTCCAATTATAATATATTAAATTATTAGTGATACCTTTACGTCCATGAGTTAATTGGTGAATGAGTGAATTAAAGATAGGGAGTTACATGGATTAAATAATTGGAGGTTACATAACTAAAATGGGAGGTGAACTAAAAAATTAAGAACACTCATAAAAAAAAAGATAAAATCAAATCTTACAATCTCAAACTTCTCAATGCATCAGCTTATATATATATATATATATATATATATATATATATATATATATATTATGCACGCACTAAAAAGAGGGGAAGAATACAAAAATTCATCACTTTGAACCTAAATTTTATTTTTCTTTAATAATCTTTATTTTGAAACTTTAATTTAACAATCATGGGCACCTATGAAATTCTAATTCTGGTTCATAAATTATCTCGGTTCATAACTATGATCAATGATATGTCTTATATGGCTAAGCTTATAAATCAGTTTGAAAATAACTCAGCGTTTGTTAACTTAATCATGTGATTGCTTAGAAGATATCAAATCTGTAAAAAGAAATAAGGAAATGAACTTAACTTTTTCTAATGAAATAAGTTATTGGTAAATGTGTATGTGAAACACCCATTTTCAACATACATGTGATGCAACCTCTACATTATCCATCATTTGTTATAGGGATTAAATGATTACGTGGACCCAAGACAGGTTCACATATATGAATTATCATTGATTTATAGATCAATTATAATAATAAATTTATGATAAACTCATTTTCAAAATTATTTATCAATATAATTTATAAATTAACGGTGGATTATAATTTTATTTTGAGTTCACATATTTCTTAAATTCTTTATTTATTATAATAGTTATGATTTTTAAATTATCCCAGACATTGATTAAATTTCGACGAATACCATTTATCTAGCCAAATATAAGTATTTAGTTTTCCCTCTCAGACTACTTTGCATTGCAGCCATGGTGGACTCCGATGATGGGCACCAGCGAAAACAGTGATTCGCCTTTCGTGAGAGATAAAATTAAATAACTATTCATTTGGTTAGATGAATCATATCCGTCAAAATTTAACCAACGCCTGGAATCACTTAAAACACACAACGATTATAATAAATGAATCCTAATTGCAGATCTTATGATGGACGATGGGGAGGCTGCTTCATATGTACTGAAAATGGGTGCTTCAGACCAAAAAAAAAAGGAAGATAAACATTAAACCCTTGTGATCACAATTGACTAGTTTTATTTAGATGTGTAACTGGTTATTTTTTAAAAATCAATTTCAACCAATAAAGTATTTGTTAGTATTTAAATTTATTAATTATGTTTTATCAGCTAAATCAAGCGGCCTCTAAATACACATGAAAAATGAACCTCTTAATTTTTACTCCAAACTCCTAATTGAATGCACTATCTTTTCTCACTCCGCTACAGCGCGACTCTTTGAAAACTAAGCATTAGAGATTTAAAGAAGTTAAAATAAGTAACTTACTAAGATAAAATCTGTTATCCTAAAGTTAACAAAAACAAGTCAGTTATGATATTTTAAAACATATTAAAATATGTATGCATTACTTTTATGAAAGAATGCAGATAAGTTTATTTTTAGATGGCAAACAATAACTAACATTAGTAGATTGTAAGAATTTGTATCTTGGTACTACTATCATAAAGAATTACATTAATAATGTCTATTCCTGCATATTATTTTTGTGTCTTTCGGTAATATTTGGTTTCTTATTCCTAAGCGGCTATCATTTGGAGTTTAGACCGAACATAGAAATAGTTCGCTATTTATCTTTGTGACGGCATGTGGTGGTTTTTCACCTTTTCATGAAATTTTTTTGCATTTTTTTTTGGGGTAGTATTTGACTTTGATTTATTTAATTCATACATTGTTTCGGTAGTGTTTAGTTGTCGCGATGAAACTAGAATGAGATAAATTTGTGGCGTCTGCCAACATAACTTTGTCTCCAGTCGGAGAACTTTCTGCTCAAGTAGTCTTTATCGATGTAAGCTAAAATTAGTTATCAAGATAGTTTCAAGAGAATATATATTTGGTCATCGCTTTTCAAATCGCTCAATTGGACTGTTTAGTGAAGAAAATTTCAAAACGGATATATATTTGGTCGTTTCCTTTCCAAACAATAAGTCCATTTTACGAATATAATTTCAAAGTATTACGCAAGATATCAGTCCTTTCGAAGTATGGCAAATGAATTGGCACAATCCATATACGAATCTCGTCGATAATGGATCTTACAGCAGACAGCATCATGCCTTTCGGTGCCTCTAATCCATGAAAGTGTGGTCACTAGAATGCGTAGCATGGAACTCTACAGTTGTATGTAGCGAGTGTGAGAGATAGAACAGTTTTTCCTTTTCCGTCGTAGCATTTTGCACACAACCCCAAAAATGCATCATTAGGGTTATTATCCAGATAAATAATCTAAAACCTCGCTTAGAAAAAAGCACATTTAGCGCTTCAAAACGTCCCGATATTAAGTTAGAGCAGATAATTAATCGGAGCAGCATGACAACGAACAAAACTCACCAACGAACAGAATGATTAATGAGAATTCGCACGAATCCCAAATTTATTAGCGCATAGAAGTCAAATATGCAAATGTTCTCAACATATGTGAAATCAGGACAATAACCCATCCAAAGATGTTATCCTAAATTCCACCACACCAGGTGAATATAGCACTTTGAAGTTAATACTAATAATCTTCCAATGCCCGAGCACTCAAAAACCATGAATCTTAATATGCTCCTTCTTCACAATACCAGCCTGCAGAAACAACAATAATGTAATCAGCATTAAGAACTCGAAATTCATAAAATTCATAAGCTCATGATTCTTTCGCAAATTTTCAAAGGTGACAATTCTAAACAAGTAAGAAACAACCAAAGCAAAGCTTTACGCTTATCCCAAATGCATAAACCATCATGAGAATCTACAGAATCAAGAGGGAAAGCAAAGTGAGGACCAACAATCTTTACCTGTACCAGGAAATTGGACACATTCTTCCGTTGATCACCTTGAAGTTGAATGACCTGAATACATAATTATGTGAGAACCAACTAGGCAAAAACAAAAAATTCAAAGCAATTGTAAGAGTACGAGGAACATTTATTTTCTTTTCTAATTTATGAGAAATGCATCAAGAATTTTCTCAAAATTGACATAAAACTACCTGGCCCAGCTCAGGGTCCTGGACCACAGTACCATTACAGCAAAATTCCTTCTTAAGATCCTTCAATATCTTGTTGTAGCTGAATTCTTTCTTTAGTCCCTGTACAGTGGTCAAACTCTTCCTACCGTTTCGCTGTTGTATGCGGACATGCACATACTCTTTTGACCCAGCACCAGAATCATCAGCATTTGCCTCGGCAAAGGGGTCTATGTTCATGTAAATTAAAGGAACAATAAAAACATTAGTCTGAGTGAAGACAAAATTTTCGAAGTTGCATACTAGGAGGTGCAGAATAATTAACATACCAAAAGCAGTTGGAATTTGGACGTCGAGCTCAGACATGAAATCAACCAGGAAAAGTTGTAAAACTTGAAAGTAAAGCCTTTATCTGCAGACAAAACAAAGACTTGAGTAACACAACACTAAAAGAAACAAGTAAACTACATGCAATGCTTATTTATAGAATGTACTTTAGATTTCAGACATTCTCGGTAAAGAAAAAGTATGATATATGCACATGACAAGATTTTGTTATACAATTTCTACATGATGTCTACAAGTGGAGTTTAGCGATTTCGGCAATCTCCAGCAGTGACAGAGATGCACTGCATTCACATCATACAACAATGTCTATATATGGCTGATCAACATGCAAGATTCTAGAATATATTACAATGTAAACCGAATTCACAATAGTTCACAGTTCACACCATCAAAAAATGATAACCAATTAAAGGTTAAGATTTCACTTAGCAGTTTCACATCAGTGGAGAGAGAGTAAATTATTAACTGATACAAATGTCTATCCACAGAACAAGTAAAAAGCCTAGGAGCCGTTAATTATCCATCTGAAAACCGATTATGGAAATTGAACTCTCTCCCTCAAATATCAACCCAGGACTCAAACTTTGATGCTAAATCAACAAACGGTAGTTTGGTGTTCTATCATTAAAAAAGTAGAACCATACAGATGATAAGAAACTTATAACGACTTAGAACAAGTTTTTTTAGAAGGGACTTCGAACAAGTTTATCGCTCCAAGGGGATCAATCTCAAGAAAGTTGTACCGAGAAGTATTAAAAAAAAGAAACCTACAACATAGTTACTATGTTCCAGATAAGTTTTTAATTCTACGAGAAACCCCAATACCATCTACAATCTGACATCAGTGCCCTAAACAAAACAGAAAAATAAAAAAAGAGCAGTAGTCACGAAAAAAGTTCTCTTTTTTTAAGAAAAAAAGGTTTCACAAATCACCAACAGGAATAAGAGAAGATAAGACATAAACAGTTGCTGTCTTTCCTGTCTCAAGATGCTCCGATCAGATGCGATCGTAAATTTAACAGAGGAAAACTGTAGGAGGTCTGATGGGTGAGGAAATCGTGATTCACAAACGGTAGACGGAGACTCCTTCGGAAAGAGAGTATGGCCACCGGAATCGTACAGGGGTAAAATTAGTGATCGATTTTACTATTAGATTTTCGATATTGTGGGCTTAAGGTATCCGGTAAATTAAAATGTTGTCGTTTCATCCTTTAGGTGTTGCCCTAAGAGTTTGTGTCGTTGACCAAATGGAACTCTACAAGAACACCAGAGGAGATCCCGGTTGGTACATTCATCGCACTCTGGTGTCGTATACAACCTTTAATGAAAAAGTTTACAACAGGAAATCCAAGAGCCTATAATAAATCAACAGATTAAACGAAAATTTGAACCATCCTTCTACGATGGCGCAACAGAATATTGCAGATCTACCGAGGATATAACATAACTGTTAATCAGGAAAGTAACGTAGATGAACCCTAAAAAATCCATGAAAAGAGTACAAATAAAGAAGAACACAAGCAAACTTTCAAGCAGGATTCACCTTTTCTCACCTAATTTGCAAGGATTTCGACGAACCTCAGTCAATCGATGGCCGCCTACGCACGAGCCTCTTGAGATTGGGGATGGAACAAACGAGAGACCTCTACCCTCTTCGATAAAGTTCGCGGGTCCACCTCTTCGCTATTTATAAAACCAAAACAAAAAAATTAAAATAATCTCCATCGTTATGTGCGACAATGCGAAAATCCGCATAGAAATATTTGTCTTCTTGAAAGAAATCGACGGTCCAACCTGCATCGGTTACACAAATTGACGGTCATCATCATCTTAAATTATGCGGGTAGAATGTCGAGGGCTTCTGGAACAACCCTCCTTTTTTAGTAAACAGCACTACCGGAAGCAGGGCGACGGCCAGGATCTCGGCAAAGTCGCCTTAAGATTCGTGAGGATGGGAGGCGTGGCACATGCGTAGGGACCGGTAGCGTTGCACTGACGCGAAGTTTTCGGCTATTTCTTTTTTATTATTTTAGTTGGATACGGACCGGCGAATCCGAATCTACGATTGCTCTGTAACGGAAGAAAAAAATTATGGTGGCGAAACCCCACGTGGGACTCTCCCATTGGAGAGACAAATTTTTACCTGGATTTACGCCTTTTATTTTCAGCGAATTAAGTAGCGAAATTATATGAATGATTTCCTAACTTTGTTTTGGTATTATTTTTTATTATATTTATTTGTATCTTATTCTTTTGAAAAAAAATACGTGGATTCAAAATCGTCCACACCTATATGGACTCATCTTTCAAAAATAATTTAAAAAAATTATCACTCATTAAATTATCAATAATGTAATATGCATAAATAATTTAACTAACAATCCACAGTAATTATTTATAAGAAAATAAATATTTATTAGTTAATATAATTTTTTATCAATACATCCCTAATAAAAAATTACGTTTACAAATATAAATATTTTAACTAGGTAAACTTAAATCACAAATATATATTATTATGCATAAAAATCAAATTTTATAAAATAATTATTTTTTTTCTGAAATATAATAATAATATATTTATAATAATTAACTAGTATTTTTATTTATTTAATAAATTTTATAATTTATTTAAATAAAATTACAAAGGATAAATGCGGAATGTGAAATTAAAAATATTAGAACTCATGTGGTAATTTAAATTACCTCACATCCTTTAAGTAATCTGCATTATTACTTTATAAGCAATATGAATTGCATGGGCAATCCAAATTACATATTATCTATCACAAATAAAGAGATAACGTGGCGGGCATAAATAATATAATACAGCATAATTTGATAATTTACAAATATTACCTATAAAAAAATGCACATGTAATATTTACTAAATGCACGAATGATAATATATACTATATTAAAAGAATAGTACTTTTTCATAAGAATATGATATTTGACACATTTTCATATTCTAACTGGGGGTTGGAAATTGTGTGGACCTAAGGTCCACACGTATAGACTACCTAGATCAATAATAGATATAAATTCATTATAAAGTCATATTAAAAATATTTATCAATGATCACTATTGATTTATGAATCAAAATTTAAAATGGGTCCACATGTATGGACCTAACATTGATTCATAGATCAATAGTATGATAATGATAGTCCACATGTGTTGATCCTATTTTGGTACACACAATTTTCAACTCCTTTAAAAAAAAAAAGCAACGTACTTGATCTTTTATTATTTTTGCTTTCTTATTATTTAAATATATGAATAATATAAATTTTTTCTTTGAATTCTTTATATTATGATATTTATGCACAATCTAAAATATTTATATTATATATTTTGTTAACCTATAAAAAAATTGATGGGGGCAGTGGGAGGAGGGGACACACTTGAATATAAAATTGAGGACTATTAATATCATTATATAATAAGATGGATAGGACTAATCAATCTGAATTTATATTTTTGTATTCGTTCTATTCAATTTTGTATTTGGAAAATATTTATTAACATTATATATGAAAAAAATATTTAATTTAGTTATTTTTTCTCTTTTTACTCTTTGGAATTGAAATCCATTTTTTTCAACCATTGATATATAATTATTATAAGTAATATGTTGTATGATTGGTGCCAAGAATGTAGGTGTGCACCAACTCTATGCATGCATTGGCCCAAAGGCATATACGATGAGATAATCATTACAATTGCTTTTAAAATTTATATCATCACATTTTTTTATGCATTAATGATATTCCAAAAATCAAGCAAAAAATAAACTTTAATTCGATATTTTTTATACTGCTTAGATGCAATAGCGTACCCATCTCCATAACGTGGTGAATATGTGCATCATGATCTATAACCGTCCTATGTATAGCTTTGAAGCATAAAAACAATATTTGTATAACAATTGAAATACTTAATCAAGTAACCAATTATGTAACTTACAACAAATATTCATTATAAAAAATTTATGTGAGCAATTGTGTTGTTATGCGAAAGACATATTTAACTAAATAATTTTATTTGTTGATTTTTGTTGTTTTATTTTGACACATTATGAGTAATTATTTATAATATGTATACACTATATATATATTAACTTTGTTGCGTTACATACATTTCACACTTCATTTTTTTTATAATCCATGTGTATTTTTTTAATATATATTGCCAGATGTTCTTGGGTAGAATCATATTATTGATATTTTCCTTGGTCATTTTTTCACTCAGCACATAATCATATACAAGTAATTAATAATTAACTTCATTTTGTTTTCAGTGTATCAATAATAAAAAGGTTACTGACTTCCTAACTTACCAATAGTTCACAATAAAAAAAATTCGGTTAATTAGCACATCAATATATAATGGAAGAATATCTTTTATATACAATTATAAGCACATTATAACAATAAAAAAGACTATTTACTAAATCGATTGGTTCCTTAACAACAAAAAAATACTCCAAAGCATATGCACATGCCATTTCAATTCATGTATTCTTCTCAATCTAATTTTGAATAGTGCATAGAGGAGATTATGATTTAAAGGTATCCATGCATAAATCGACTGTATTCAAACTCATAAAGCATGAGAGAAATGTGCGCAATTCTGACATGTTTCATTCAATAGACGATTGAGTGAATGAGAAAAAAAAAAAAGATGGTTAAGTTACAAAGTTGTTGGATGCATAGTAGCTTTTTAGTTCTATTGTAAAAGCAAAAAAAAAAAAAAAAAACTAGCAATATATAAAGCATACATGGAGTGGGCAAGCGGTACCATGATTGTATTTATTTTATGGATGAATCACTATTCACATAACTTCAATACGACTTCTTAAAAATATTTATGTTATTTTAATTATTCAGTTTTAAGTTGACTTTATATGGAAAAGTTTGAAAATGTGTTATAGATTTATTGAAATCTAAAGGAGTCATTATGAATAGTTCTATTGTAAAAGCAAAAAAATAAAAAATAGCAATATATAAAGCATACATGGAGTGGGCAAGCGGTACCATGACTGTATTGATTTTATGGATGAATCATTATTCACATAACTTTAATACGACTTCTTAAAAATATTTATGTTATTTTAACTATTCAGTTTTAAGTTGACTTTATATGGAAAAGTTTGAAAATCTATTATAGATTTATTGAAATCTGAATGAGTCATTATGAATTGAAAAGTTATAAAAACTTATATCTTAATTTTATTTATCTAATTCTAAGCTGATTGTTTCTAAAAGAAGGATATTCTCATGCCACATAAAAAAATATAGATAATTATTTTTTAGTTAACAAAACTCGTAGTTTAAAATTTATTTGGTATATATTTATATCATTAAATTACATATATTTATTTGAGTTAATGTCATGTCAACATTTTAGTAACTTGAAAATTTGTCAGGCTAAAGGACTATTTTGTAACTTAACTTACAAATTTATAAGTTGAAGAATCAATTTATTACAAAAATGAAGTCGGAAAACTAAAATGCAATAGAGTGAAAGTTGAGAGAGTAATGATAAAAATTACTATATTATTTTTATAAAATTAAAGTGAAAATAATGAATAGTACTTTTTAGCATATGATAAATATATTGATTTTACATGTTGATTATATAGATACTTAATTATTAACAAAAAAATATTATTTCATCATTAATTATGAATTTTATTTTTGTACCATCCACACATTTTTCTTAAATTTTCATGTTATATAAGAAATTATGCCCTAAAATTAAAAATAATTGATTTCAAATTAATTAAATAAATACATGATAAAAACAATAAAAATAATCACTATTTAATATATTTTTTATATAAAATTTCATCAAACACATAAAATTAGAGTAATTTCATCATTAGTTTTTTTAATTTTGATTCAATACCATTTTTATTTCGAATTTCATGTTTGTAATACATTGATATCTCAATTTGCAAATTTATAATTACTTATCTAACTTGCCATAACAAGTTTTCAATTCAACTAGTGTGGTGGTTCGTGCGATGCATGGATGATACAAAATTATATGAATAATATGTTTAGAAAATAAGTATATATTAGTTTGATATGTTTTAATATTATTTAAAAATTATGATAATTATAAATTTGAGAAATAATTTATTAGTCTACTTCATATCTATATAAACACATAATCATATAATATATTTTCTTTCATCATTACTCTCATTATCTCGAAACATGTTATTGGTATAGCTCTTAAGCTCATATGTAAAGAAATGAATAATACACTAAAAAAGTATAGCACTTGCACATAAATGATATTTTTAATGAGAAATAAGAAAATTAAAATTCTATAAACAAATATGATAATGTCTAAAGATGATTAAAGAAAGGATTCTTTACAATAAATAGAAATCATACATCAATGACAATTTTCTATAATAATTAAAATGAATTATTTTATAGAACTTAAAATATGATAAAAAAATAAGGAGTTATTTCATGTTTGTAAATTGTAATACGTTGATATCTCAATTTGTAAATTTATAATTACTTATCTAACTTGCCATAACAAGTTTTCAATTCAATTTGGTCAATAAATTGCTAATGTGAATCCCACGTCGCATCCATGTAAATTGAATTCAAATAAAGTATAATATATTTTATTAAAATAATATATAACCACTTCTTACAAAATGAATTTTTAAATTTTAAAAGAGAGAAAGAGAGGAGGGAGCACAATACTCGTGTGGATCCTACATAACATCTACATAAATTGAACTATTGAACTCAAATAAAAAATAATATATTTATTAAAATATATAAAAATGAAAGAATAAGGGGGAAAAGAATATTGATGTGGATCTTACTTAGCATTCACATAAGCTAAACTCAAATATAATAAAATATATTTATTAAAATAATATAAAGATATTATTAAAATAAAATAAAAAAATTAAGAAAAAAGAGAGAGGGAGAAAAATTTTTATATATTATTTTAATACATATATTTTTATTTTATTTTAGTTTATGTGATATCAACATTTTAGTAATTTGAAATTTTGTCAAGCTAAAGGACTATTTTGGAACTTACAAATTTATTAGTTGAAGAATCAATTTATTACAAAATAAAGTTGATAAACTAAAATACAATAGAGCGAAGTGGTCCGGGTAATGATAAAAGATACTTGATTATTTTTATAAAATTAAAATGAAAATAGTTTAATAGTATTTTTAGCATATGATAATTATATTAATTTTACATGTTGATTATATAGATAATTAATTATTAACTAAAAAAATTTTCATCATTAAATATAAATTTTATTTTCGTATGATCCACATATTTTCTTAATGTTCCATGATATATAAGAAATTATGCCCTAAAGTTCATCGCCGATTATATCTTAAAAATATGGTTTGAAATTATACATAAGATACTATCTAACATTTATTTAATGAAAATACGTTCCTGCCATATAATAATATAATATAAGGATATTACTTTTGAAAAGTGAAAGTTCAATAATTTGTTTAAATGAAAATATAAATTTAAAAATAAATATATCTCAGTTATATATTTTTTTTCATCATCCGCCCATGGTGCGGGCAACATAAGTATGATAAAAGACTCTTATGGGAGAAAAAAATTGAATGGAGTCGTGTTGAAAGAAAAACAAATCAAGTCGACATCCAATTTAAGCAATCCGGGTTGGTTGGATCATGATATTATTATTGGTTTGAGATAATTCGAATTTATTATATATATATGAAAAAATAATTTTGAGTTTGGAAAATAAATAAGTGCAAGTGCAATTATGGCTGAAATAAATAAATAATATTAAACAATAAAATTATTTATTAAACCAACTATAAAACTAGAGAGTAAAAAATCATTTCATCGTCATCATAAAAAAATGGAAAAAAACGTGGCCTATAATATATACCTTTTTTTGTGTGTTTGCGTACATTTCAGGAGTAAAATTTTTTTTAATCCCTTAACGTGAGTCCTCCCATTCTTAGGTACCGTTTTCTTAGAAGTAATCTTTCTAAATTATTAATAATGTAAAGTTAAATTATTTGAGCGATCACATTATCTTATTTACTTTATTTTAATTTATATATAATCTGAATTGTCTAACAATGCAGATTGCTTATGAAGTGATAATCCACGTTAACTAAGAGAGGAGTGTCCATCCAGATTATCACCCAAATATAATTTATTTTTATTGTCTTTTCATTCATATAATTTTCAATCTTAGACAAATAAAACATAAAAATAATATAATAATTCTTATAATAATAATAATAATAATAATAATAAATAATATTACTATCATTATAATTAATAATATTAATTAATTTAAAATTTATTTTATTATTATTATTGACACGAATTGCATATTATTATTTTAAATATTATATACATTATCATTATTTTCATTTAAAAATATATATGAAATATTTATAATTATATTTACTTAATTTATTAATTTTATTTGAGTTTTTAGATGAATTATATAATATTTAGCTTAATATTAGTGATAAAGAGTATTTTATTAAAAGTTGTGTAATGTCATTTAAATTGCTGAAATGATTATTTTTTACATAGTAAACAAGGTAAAGTATATTGCTGGTAATTTAATTGGTGACAATCTTTCTAATAGACAATGCAGATTGTTAGATAATATAAGAAGATAATACAGTAAACGCATTATTTTACTCTTCATTTTATTTTATTTTATATATTATTCTCTCTCTCATAGTCCCTCAACTTTCACTCAATTTTTCTTGTTTATGGTTATTTGGTTAATGTTATAAATTAAATTATTGAGCAAACATTTAATTTAATTAATATGAAAAGCACAATAAGATTAGGCAAAAAAATACAAATAGATTTATTTCTTAATATTATTAAGTTTCTGAATTAATAATACATTTTTCAAAGCAATTTGTTCAATTAATTACTTGTACTTAAACAAATACTTTTTAAGACATGACCACCAACTTATTGGATCTAACACACTAATTAAAGACATTTGAATCACCTTAACTATTAGTATTTTCTTAACAAAAAATAAAAAAACAACAAACAATAATTATTTTGAGAAACAATTACTTTAAAAAAATAAATTTTCTAATATTTGTTCACTCTTCCTATTTCCACTTTATTTTATATATTCATAAAATAATTTTATACGTAACATTGTTGTAATTTCTATATTAATTAAAATAATATGTTTGTTCAATAATCTAAATTATACTATTGATAAAAATGAATTAATTGCATGAACAAGTAGCATGAAGAAAGATATGGTAGATAGTTAATGACGGTAAGATTATTTAATAAGCATGATTGAGTGAAAATTTAGGAGACTCAAAGAGAGAGAATAATAAATAAAGTAAAATAAAGTGAAAGGTAAAATGATGAGTTTGGAGTGATATTAAGAATTTGAGGAGTGATATTAAAATTTTCTTCTCTAATTATATCACAAGACGCTAAATGGTGCATTAATACAAAACTCCTTTTTTAATGTAGGAAAATACGAAACTTATCATAGTTATGTAGAAAATATAAAATGACAAGTTAACAACATATATAATTACAGTTAAATAGGCGATTGATAATCGTTCAATGCCATAATTTTGAATCATCCAAACACAAAAAATACAAATATTGGATCAAAATGATGTCAATTTAAAGATTTAGAGTTACGAAGTTATACCATGCAATTGCATATTATGATTATAATTACATCTTATCATGATATAATAGTACGATGCATCATAGTGCACACACCTAACACATCTGAGTAGGCCATTTAGAGATGTAATATGATTTCATAAATCAAAATTTAAATATTATATAAAATATGTGAAATATTTTTAAAATAATATCATAATTATAATATCCATAAAAATTCATCCATAAATACTCAATACCAACAAGACTAAATAATAAAATGTAAAACTATATATCCAATAGTTTAGTGCAAAGTGGACTGTCACGAAGCCACAACATATCGTGTCACCATTTATGGTACTGATTCATCTACATGAATTGAGTGACAAAAAAAAACTCATAATTATGAAGTATTCGGTATGTAAATTTTAAAAGATAATTAGATGTTCGATTGTAAACAATCAATAATTATTAATTAAGTGTATAATAAGCATAGTCAATATAATATGAACAATATTAATTATAATTATATGAACAAGAATGGTCAATAATACTAATCATAATTAATACATAACAAAAACTTTTCCTACTCTTTGAACTTGACCCACACTACAAAATTCGGAACACACTCTATCAAGTTCCTATCCTTGTCCAACAAAACCAAAGGGGGATCCCTTCATCGCTATACTTTTACATAAATAATTTATGGATTGTTAGACATGCTTTTGCTACAGATTCTAGCACAAACCTTTCATCCTCTCTCAACTCATGGTTCACCATCTCCCCTTCAAGGAAGGATTTCCTCCAATAGGAATGGGCACAAGAACAAACTCAAAATTACTTACGAGATAAATTGACAACCTCATCCTCGCACGGTATCCGATGCCAAAATATATTTATGTTTAATATACTATATTTTTTTCGATCGCAGTGTCTAGAGTGTTAAGGAGAAAAACATTATGGATAAAATCGTAATCAACTTTGTGATTTAGGGAATTGAACTTGAGACTAGTAGCATTGACTTTGATAATCAAATTTCGGACTACTAACATCTAACGACTAAGACAATCTTTCTATTTAGTTGTGTCATCCTTGATTTATGATATAAAAGATATAATTTCATAATGAAAAAACTGAATGGACATGACGGTCCTCTTTGTTCGGACACTCGATGGATTTATTGTGGATAATAGATTTGGCATCGTGTGTGGGCTCCCCTGTTGGTTCTTTTCATGAAAAGGTCAAAAATATTAATCAAGGATGCCTATCCTAATGATTTGTATTATGAGGAAGCGGACGATGAATTTCTCGACTATTTCATGGCCGAGTGGCACCTCGTGGCTCCCTACAACCCTCAGCGACGAAAGGTCATATTGACCGACCAGGTCGGACTTTGCCATCACCATGTAGGTCACGCGGTGTTGCTCCACCTCCTAAAAAATTGCCTCGAACTCAAATAGCGCCATTATTGCTATAATCTTCCCGAGCGCCACCGCCATGAGCATCATGAAAACCCCCACGATGTGGAACAACAAGATTGCGAACAAAGATACTGACGTTGCCTCTTCCTCCTCCTATTTCAGCTTCCCAACTTTCATTGTCGCGAGCAAGGTGACGAAGTTCCTATAGGTGATCTCCATGCCTTCACCAGCACTGTTATCCTAGATAAGTACAAGAGAGCGACGATGTCGGACTACTTGATCAAAACATCCTCCATCATTAACGTCGAGAACCTTCTGAGCACACCCAAGATATGAAATGGAGGGAGTCAATGAAGACAATGGGAAGGCTCAGGGGGAGCTTGAAGGTTGCGACAGAGGTGGAGAAGGCAACGAAGGGCTTCAAGAGGTGTACTTGGCAAGATATGTCATCGAGAGAGTTGAGAGGGTTGGTCCGAGAGATGATAACGACGGCAGCAAGGAGAACAAAGTAAATGACTAGGATGTCGAGACAGGCGGGAGAGAGGGCGAAGGCAATGTCGCTTAGGGCGAGGCCCACACGAGAGCGCAGGGCGGCGGAGGGGTGCGAGTTCAAGAGATTGAGTCCAGAAAGGGGACGGAGGTATCTCTGGTGGCATCAACTATGGTAGAGTTCGACGGGAGCGGTGCGGCAATGGGAGGAGGAAGAAGGCCAATGAGGCGATAGAGAGAGGGAGGGATTCTAGCAGGAGGGTAATCGGAGGATAGAGGCTATGGAAGGTTTGGGCCGAGACACAAAAGGGGCATCAAAGCGAGCAACATTGTCCCCACCGACGTCGTGAAAAAAATAATTATTTTCTTCCCATTTCGTGAAAAATTCGTCGATTGAGTGGGTGTTTGGCATGTCCAGATAAATTACACGAGTCGTCCTTTAACTTTTACTTGATATCTATATTGTCCTATAACTTTCAATTTGTAATTAGATTATACTCAAAGTTTTAATTTTTTGTGTGTTATCCTCCTGAATGGTGATAGTGAATTTTTCGATTACATTATTGACGTGACACAAAAAATATAAAAGATTAATAAAAAACAATATAAAAAATAACAAACCATTATAAAAAAATAAAAAAGGTAACAACTTTATGCTATAGCCCCTTGCCCGAGCTGGAGGAAAGGAGGCGGCTACCCCCTTTCCCTCTTCCCTTTGGCTGTAGGGATGAGAGGGGAAGGGGCGACAAAGCTCCTCCCCTCTTCGGCGCACCCATGAGGTCTTAGAGGCATGCCCCCAACCCTCCCCCTCCAATTGTCATCGCTCGCACTTCTGCTCCATAGCCCGATGTGCAACTACATCTTTCTCAACTACTCCTTTACTTAGAAAATATCCACCCTTTTTAAGGTGGAACTTGCTAATCAGCCTACACCTTCAAACCATCAACACGATCCTAAACAATGTTGTATACGACCTCACGTTCTAGGCTTTCCTTGTCAAATTTAAAAAGTGCAAACTCATGCCAGCACAGACAATACCGTCCTCACTATTGATCCCTCCTTCCCTTACAATACCTCGGGCGAAGTCATTACCTCCTTATTCGGCTACCCACCTCGTTGAAGGCCCCCATCAAGGTCGCCAATAACATTGACCTTATTAGGGTGAAAATCAACCTCGTCGGGACCCTCTTCGGGGCTGTCAAATCCCCCACGCCAGGTCGCTATCCCTCAATGACCGCTCCTATAATTTCTCGCTCGTTGTCAACTTCACCTCCAGCCTAATCACCATCCATTGCCTCCTAGAACCAAACTTCAAGCGCAATGACACTGAAGTCACCATGCCTCATCGTTCTAAAACCTCACCATTGTCTATTACATCATCAAGGCATACTAAGCGAGCTATCTTGTGCTCATGACCATCGAGAACCGCAGCTCGCTTGGCCACCTCAACCACTAGCACCTCTCGTGGGTATGGAAGCGCGACGAGTTTGTCTACAACATGAAGGATGTGTACCTTGGCTACATATTTGACAATCAAGGAGAGTACCACTAGGATATGAATTTCTTGAAGATTCTCAACTGCAACATAGTTCTCTTTGACGCCGAAAAGGAGAGGGTAAGGGGGCAGCCGCCCCTCCCCTCTTGGTCGGGTCGCCCCCTTCCCCCTCTTCGGCACACAAAGGCGACAGTCACTCCCCGAGAGGGGGCAGCCGCCCCCTTACCTTCTCCGGCGCCCTTCCCATCTTCTTTTTAACATCGGTGAGAAGAGGGGAAGGGTCCCTTCAGCGCCCCTCTTCTTTTGGGCGCAAGTGGGAAGAGGGGGAGGGGGCATCACCCCCTTTCTCCAACTCTGGAGAGGGGTGACAAACTATTTTTTTATTGTGCCACATGAGTCGCACAATCAGGAACCCCGACTATTGTCTATCAGGAGGACACCACGCATAAAAAATATAGTCTGATTATAAATTGAAGTTAGATGATTGAATAATTACCACATCCAAAATTAGAGGGACGATTTGTGTAATTTACCCTGGCCTGCCCACGCGCGATGTCAAATCTATTATCCATAACAAATTCCATGGGCGCCCAAATTAAGAGAACATCCGCAAGACACCCATTTTGTCCTTTGAGACTTATTTTTATTTTTTAATCTTAGATTTTAACTAAAATTCCAAATTATAATGATTAAATTCTAAAGGGTGACTGATTATCAATAATTTTAATTACTCTGATAATTTTAATTACATATTACTCTGGTAATGCATTTTGACAGTAATTTGAATATTTTATTAAAAAAATAAATATTATTTTACTTCATCTTCTTTATTATTTAAAATAATTTACATAACTCTTAATTTTGTCTCATGTTTTTTTTACATATATTCACTTTTCTATTTTTTGTTTTATTTATTTATAATAATATATGATTAAAATTTAAAATAATTTTAGGAATATTTTGATAGTTTGTTATCTAATTATTTTGATTATTATTTATATTAGGACTACTTACTAAACACCATAATATGGTATTGCTGCTAATTTAAGCAGATTTAAGTGATCGATTAATTAAATGAATAATTCATCAAACTGCCCTAAATTCCTAATTCAACACCTCTATCACCGCTCCCCATCCTACTCGACGTTTCACTCCCGCCTAACGCCGCCGTCCATCTCCGATTGCCTACCATTGTTCATCGCCGGATCTCGTCATTACGGTATTTTTTTCCCTTTTTCAATTTTCCCTCTCCTATCTTCAGCATGGATCTTCATTCTTCAGCCTGCGAAGCTCCTGCGCGGACGACGCTAGAAGGCGAGGCACATGGTGACAGCGCCTTCCTGCGCCTGCAGAGAGAGAGAGAGAGAGAGAGAGAGAGAGAGAGAGAGAGAGAGAGAGAGAGAGAGAGAGAGAGAGAGAGAGAGAGAGAGAGAGAGAGAGAGAGAAGCATTCGGGAGCCACTTTTGATGATCTATTCTCTCTCTGATGAAGTTAGAGCTAAATGCTAAAAAGCAAGTTACTTTCACAAAGAGAAGATCAGCGTCTGATCAGAAATTTCTTTGCCATATTATTTTTAGAAATCAGTACAATCTCTGAACAGTTTATTATGCAATTAAATTATCCAGAGAAAAAAAATGAAAATTCATAATCCTTCTGTTATTCCCAGTATGATCTGGACGGACTTCAATAATTCTATGCTAACTGTCTAATCTGACAATTGTTAGAATGTTTGCAATGAATATTTTTTGTATTATGATATCTTTTGGTTGAATTAGTATTTTGAATAAGTTCATATATGTTGAATGGCAAATACATCACATTTCACAGCTTTAAATGATTGGGGAATTCAGGGTTCCCGTTGGGGATCGATGATCCACGGGGACTGGGGATCGGGGTTCAACTGGGCCCCTCTTGGGGATGGTGCAGGGATTGACCAGCGGGGTTGGGGCGGGTGAGTGTGTGCTGTGGGTTCTATTTCTTTTTTTGGCGATTTTCCTTACTGCATGGATCAGTGCGTGCTGATCAGTGTTTCTGGTAGAAATCTTTGGGATTTTAGGTATATGGCTTATCTCAACCTTTAGATATGGCTAATTTGTTTGGAACTGATGCATGTATAAATTCAGATTGATGTTTACATGTGGACAAATTTCTGTACAAGAAAATTTTGCTTGGTTTTTTATGTTTGTGTGGAGCGATTATTGATCTTTCATTTGCGGCAAACTGAATTGGTGTACATTAGGTCATTTAATCTGTTACTGTGAGAATAATCAATCTATGCTCATGGGTTTTCAGTTTTTCAAAATCGGACCAAGCATTCAACTGGTTCAACTACAATCAGATCACCTGATAAAGACATGGCAGAGAAAAGGCAACGGGCGGCTGTGGTTGTTCTCGGAGACTTTGGTCGCAGCCCTCGTATGCAGTACCACGCCCTCTCCCTTGCCCAGCAGGTGCCTTTTGAGGAGACTGATTTCTATACAATTTTTTTTCCTTTCCCATGATTCGTGGAATATCTCAAGTTAGTCCTAGATTTATGAGTTCATATCTAAAGATTTTGCTGCTGACCATTTCTCTACAAAACCTTTATACACTTCTGAAATATAATCAAAGACTTTGGAACATTGATAATTTCTCATGGAAACTTCTTGCGGCTTTGACCTGTCTTTTTAAGTCCATTCTTCTTTCACATTCTTAATTAACTTAAGATCACCTTGCACCTCTTGCTTCTCATATTGGGCTGTGTCTTCATGAATCATCTTCCATCACTTTATGCACATCTGTCTCTAGCTCATCTCTTTCAAAAAAAAAAAATCTAGCTTATTTATCGATTGTTAAATGAATTCACATTTTAGATCTAAACCTTTTGCTTTGTCATCATTTCCTTTTTTTGTAAACTTTTAGATTTTTAATTCTACAGGCACATTTAGAGGTCGATGTTGTGGCAAATGGAGGTATGTCGTAATGTTCTCTAATGCTCAAATTTTCTTTACTGGCCCTTTGAAATTTGTTTTTTTATCTATCTCAAAGACTCAATCCAAACCTACAACAAATTTATTGTCCTTGCTATTAATACACCAGTTTATTCTCATTATTTCTCTTTATTCTGTTGCTGGATAAATTATCAGGAAGTGAAGCTTGTTTAGCTGTTAGAGATAATCCATCAATTCATCTTCATGTGATGGTGGGTTAATCATATCTTGGTTCATACAATTTGAAGAATGCCAGATCTCTAATAAAATAATGTGTTTTTCATCAAATCTTCCATTTCAGAAGCCAGTACAGCTCACAGGATTGTCTAAAGTATCAGGTGCATTGGCACTTGTTGTCAAGGCTGTGCTTCAGTTTATCCTTCTTCTTTGGTTTCTTTGTCTTAAGATCCCTCGTCCAGATGTTTTCATAGTACAGGTTAGTCAGTGGCTTGAGTTCTAATTTTTTGGTAATTGTGCAATAACTTATTTCTTGGGATGACTTGAAACTGGGATTTTGGTCTACACGTTAGAACTGTGAGCTGAAGATTCTAAATTGCAGTGACACTAGAGGTAGGAAGTGGGATGATGATTTTAGGAAATTTAGATAAAATTAGAAATGTATACACAAGCTTACTTTTAGATGGCCTCCTCCAATCCTCCGTTGTCAGAAATTTTGTTCTCATTGCTGAAGGGAAGATTTCTGTTCTTCTATGATACAGCGGTGTTGTGGAAGATTGATGTAGGCAAAAAAATGGTGGGATGAGTTGAGGCCAACAAATAATCTTGGAATCTATTGAGAACCTTGAAATCCACCAATGATGTTGATCAGCAGGTCATCTACTTTAATTTGATAAATAAATAACAGTTCTATAATCTACCAAATTTCTTTGAGTAAAGGCATTGTGCATCCACACGATAAAAGAACAGAGAATTTAATTGAAAGAAACTAATTTAAGTCTTATTTTATTCATTCCAAGAGGACATCTATATGGAGTTTTACAATTACTTCAACTATGACTTAAAATAATGAACAAATCTTTCTAACATAAAAAAGAAAATAAGATAACTAACTTTCTCAAAAAAAAAAAAGATAACTAATAATTTAACCACTAAGATTTTGAAACTATAAGAACTCCGTGCTACATCATTCTATTATGTGAATTCATAGCTTTTGTGTTTCCCAAAGTTTTACTGTTTTTCATTATGTGCTTGCCTTGTTAACAGGTTTAATGCTTATTGTAGCTTTTTTTATTCTCCCAAAGTACTTTTATATTTATCCTCTCTTCTCTACAGAATCCACCATCTGTTCCCACATTAGCTGCTGTCAAAATATGTAGCTGGCTAAAAGGATCTAAGTTCATCATCGATTGGCACAATTTTGGATATACCCTTCTTGGTTTGTCTCATGGGAGGAGCCATATAATAGTGAAAGTCTACTATTGGTATATCTTGTTCTTACGACTCAGTCTTTGTATATATTTAATGAAATGCCTTTACTGAAAGTGTTTCTTTTTAATCTCCAGGTTCGAGAAGTTTTTTGGCAGGATGGCGGATGGTTCCTTATGTGTCACGAAGGCGATGCAGCATGAGCTTGCTCAGAATTGGGGAGTGGAGTAAGTGAATTTGTTAAATCCGAGGTCATTCTTATGGTGTTTATCTAGGAAAGTTCTTGGTGCATTTTTGTTTATTACTTGACATGCAATCTTGTCAGAGCAGTGGTGCTTTATGATCAACCTCCTGAGTTTTTCCACCCTGCTTCAGTGAATAAAAGACATGAGGTTAACTCAATTGCCTGTTTTTAAATTTCATCCTGATGAACACATCTGAAATTGGCCTGATTCATGGTATAGCTTTTCTGTAGGTTGATGAATGATATTTGCCAGCGCAAAGAAATGCATGATTTTGCTACTTATGGTAAACATATTAATTGTGATAATTTTCTTAAATCAGCAGATTATGAATGTCAGATAAGTTTGATATGTTGAATGACTATCTGGTTTGTTATAGGGAACCTGATTCATGGTTTGAATCAACGTGGTGAAACTATGTTCACTTGTCAGATTGGTGATGATATTATCTTGAAACCCAACAGACCTGCGCTAGTTGTCAGCAGCACAAGTTGGTGAGTGCATAAGATCCTCAATTTGCAAATACTATTTTATTTTTGTGACACATTTTAATTTTATTCTGGCAATGATATTGGACATTTGTTTCTTCTGTTGTTTTACAAGTCTCTGTGATGACTAATCTTGGATGAAAATGCTTTCTGCTACATCAGCAAATCCAACAGATAGTTGAGATAGGCTGGACATTCGTTCGGAACCATGTTCAATTGCTTTTCTACACTACAAGCTATTTAGATCCTTAAAAAAACTACAAACTACCTAAAAGTATTTATCTATTGTAGAAATAAAGAATTTTCTTTAGCTAATTTATACACTAAACTGCATTAATTATGATCAACTATTATAGTTAAGATTTTTTGTATTTAAAATATATATGTAAGATATTTTAAATTCAATTCTATGGGCATCATTGACATGGTTATGTAATGAGTTTCAGTACTTGAAATGCAAACCCTTAGAAAGATTGCTACTTTTAAAATAGCTGATAATGTTACAGTAGGATGTTGGTATTGCCAGTGTGAATGATAATCTCAACTATCATGTTTGTTAGATGAAAAAAGATAACCGGATATATGCGTATTTTTAGCAAATATTCTTGAAACAAAAATTAAACAATCATTTTGCCACTCCGGCAATGAACCAACTTGATTGACAAATGCATTTGATGAAGTTCATAGTATATCCAAGAAGTACAAAAGATGAGTTCCCTGCTTCAAAAAAGCTGTAATGGCGCAACCTTGCTTATTTTATTCATATTTACAGCTCATTTTTTTGCTATGTTCTGCAATGTGTTCACAGGATGTACAATTAATTACTCAAATACTCTCTGAGTAAATTAAATTGTTCTAATAGTAAGTTAAGAAAAAAGGATATTTTAGTTGACACTCAAAAAACAAAGAAAAGGTCAGTATTGTACCCGTAATGTTGATGTTTGGATCTTATAGGTGAAGTTATTCATCATTTGTATCTGTGGCACAGGACTCCAGATGAAGATTTTAACATACTTTTGCAAGCAGCGCTTATGTATGATAGACGCGTTGCTGCAACTTTAGGTGAAGATGACTCTGTTGATGAAGAAAGGCTCTGGATTGAAATTGACAAAAAAGAGCAACAGTTATTTCCTAGATTGTTGTTTATCATCACTGGTATGGTTTATCACAAGATCACTCAGAACACGATAATTTTTTGTGGAAATAATCTCATTTGGAGTTTCAAGTAGAAATCAGCCCAATGCTCAGTGTTAGTGAAAATAGAAAGCAAAACTTTACTTTTTGCTTTAATGAAGCAAACGATCTTTTATAACCATAAATGTGCAGTCTGATTTTATATCTTGAACTGTATTTTTCTGTGACACAACAATAACAACAATAACAAAGCCTTATCCCACTAGGTGGGTATATTCGTTGATCCATGTTCATAAGATTCGACATGATTTTATGTTGGCTGTCGGGGCCTAACACAACCCTCCTCCTTTATCCGGGCTTGGGACCGGCTATAAAATATAGGCGGAGTTTAAAGGGTGCAACACGAGGACTTCCCAAGAGGTCACCCATTTTTCTGTGACACAATATGATTTATACAATTTGCAATATTGTGGTATCACTTTTAATTGGTTTCATGTAAGAAGACATTTTTCCAAATTTCCTAAAAATACTGCATCTTGAAGATCTAATGGAATTATGAAGGTAAGGGACCTGAAAGGAGAAAATATGAAGAACAGATAAGGAAACTAAAGTTGAGACGTGTGTCCTTCAGAACAATGTGGTTGTCAGCTGATGATTACCCATTATTACTCGGTGATGATCTTGAAAAAGTGCTTTACTTACCTCTCTTGTATTGAGTTTTTATAGCATTACAAATTTGTTCATTTTCAGGCTCAGCAGATCTGGGTGTTTCCTTGCATACTTCTTCATCTGGCCTAGATCTCCCCATGAAGGTAAGTATTTTTAAGATCAGTTAAACATGGATGTTATTTTCTCAAACTAAAAATAAATCATTCTTGTAATCATAGTTTACTGATGTTGCTCTTCTGTTAGCTGATTAAAGTAAACAAAGATATGGCTGATTATTTTCAGGTTGTCGATATGTTTGGATGTGGACTTCCTGTTTGTGCTGCTTCATTCTCATGGTATGTCTTAAAGCACTGACGTTGATTAATCTTCCTAGTGCTTTCACATGAATAACTGTAGTTTTGATATAACATGGTAGTATCGAGGAGCTAGTTAAAGTGAACAGAAATGGTCTTCTCTTTTCATCACCATCTGAGCTGGCTGATGAGTTAATGGTATGTTTTTATTCTAAAGATTGTCATTGACTATAGAATCTTTTATTCTAATCATCTCTTCTTGATGAATGAAGTATCTTTCCTTTGCAGATGATTTTTAAATCTAGATCAAGATAGTTATTCTTTTTTTTAAGAGTTATTCATTTTTCTCTATCCAACATTGTCCAGATCTTCACCATACCACACACTAAATACAAAGTAAAATATTTAAAAATTTTCTGTGGTATTCGGATTTACCCTTTATTGTATTGCATTTGCAAATCAATCAAAGATTAATTTTTAATTATTATGGGAAAAAACTTAATTCGAATACCTAGCACACCTTTAGCATATACTCGAATGTGTCTTCTGTTGAAAAGTAGCCAACGTTTTTATTTGCCACAGATTTTACCTATTATCCTGGTCCAATAATAATGAGGTAAAAATTCCCAAAACTGAGGTAAGCGAGTTGTGTCAGCTTGTCGGGTACTTTAGAGTATATGGATTCGAACAAAGTAGTTGGTGGTTGGACAGCATTCCATGTGAGACATGGAACACTCTTCAACCAAGTGTTTTGCCCAAAATGCTTGGTACCCATACACAAAAGCTGGCCTATTTTAACTTTGGGTTTGAACAAGTCGAACAAATGGAAACCATCATTGTTTTTCACATTTTGTAAGCAGTTGAAATAAAGAGAACCTTCCAGAAATGGTAGCATAATTACCTTACACCAATTTGTGTTTTGTCAAGAGACTAAATACTGGTTACTCAAGTTGTTCTACAGATGCTCTTCAGAGGTTTTCCAGAGAATTGCCAAATCTTACAATCTTTGAAGGAAGGTGCCTTGGCTACTTGCTTATCATCTAAATGGTCTAGGGAGTGGGAAACTTGTGCATTACCTCTTATAAGCGAGGTAATTTTCTTGTTTAGTTCTCTGCAAAAGAATTATATACATAAATGTGTATTAGAAAAATTGAGGTGCAACCAAAGTTAGGTGCAATAAGGTGCAAACAATGGTAGTGTACGCATACCCTGCAATGAACATGATTGCACTGCATATAGCTGTAAAAGCATGTTATTTGTAGTGTGCTCGTGGACGACTCATGTTTGTAACACAGCCAAATACTCTCTCTTATATATCTTTATATATATGAGGCATATTAGGTATTGGCACATTTACAAATTATTATTGCACCATACATACACATGCTTTGAGCCATCGGATCAATAGCCCTTCGACCCGATGGCCTAAAACGAGTATGCATGCAATCACAATTTGTGAATGCATTTTGTAATCCTTATCCTTTCTTCCCTGATGTATTTCCAATTTAAGACAGCTGAGTGGGAATCAATTAAATGGGAAGCAATTTGTGGTCATACTTCTATGTCATTTTATGCATATTAGATCTACATGTTAAATCTTGTTTTATTCTGACAAAGGAAATGATGAATCCAGAGCTTAGTTTGCCTTACTTCGTATTAAAATTGTGAAATGGACAAGTGTGTACGAAGAACCAAAAACAAAAATGAGGTGGATAGTCACTTACAGAATGGTAAAACCCTTCGTCAGAATACAATATTTTTTAGGGAATAAGAATACAATATTGAGATGCCTGATGATTGGAGATTAAGTACATTAGTTCCTATTTACAAAAATAAAGGGGATATTCAGAATTGTGCAAATTATAGAGGGATTAAACTTATGAGTCACACAATGAAATTATGGGAAAAAGTGATTGAGCATATATTGAGAATGAAGACTAATATTTCTGAGAGACAATTTGGGTTCATGCAGGAAGATCCACTATAGAGGCGATTTATTTACTAAGGGGGATGATGGAGAAGTATCGAAGTAGGAGAAGAGACTTACATATGGTTTTCATTGACTTAGAGAAGGCGTATGATCGGGTACCAAGGGATGTACTTTGGAAAGCCTTGCAAAAGAAGAGGGTGAGTGTTGCCTACATTAAGGTAATACAAGATATGTACGATGGGGCATTGACTAGGGTTAGGACACCCGGAGGTGAGACAAATGAATTTCCTATAGGAATTGGCCTACATCAAGGATCAGCTTTAAGCCCGTATCTATTTAACTTAGTTATCGATGCTATAACCGAGAGTATCACAGAGGAGGTACCTAAGTGCATGCTATTTGCGGATGATATAGTACTTTTAGCGGATTCAAGAGAAGAGATTAATACAAAATTGGAAATATGGAGAAATACGTTGGAGTCAAAGGGTTTTCGTTTAAGTAGGAATAAAACAGAATATATGCATAGCAATTTCACAAATAAACAACTTAGAGACGATTTGAAAGTTAGACTAGGGGAGGATATAATTCCTCAAGTGATAAAGTTTAAATATTTAGGATCAATTGTAAGACAAGATGGTGAGATTGATGACGATGTTAATCATAGAATTCAAGCTGGTTGGTGTAAGTGGAGGAAAGCCACTGGAGTTCTTTGTGATAAAAAAATACCCAATAAAGTTAAATGAAAATTCTATCGTACTGCTATAAGGCCAGCAGTGTTATATGGTAGTGAATGTTGGGCTATGAAGGGACAACATGAACGTAAAGTGGGGAGAGCCGAAATGAGGATGTTGAGATGGATGTGTGATCATACAAGATTAGATAAGATTATGAATGACCATATACGTGAACGAGTCGGAGTGGCTCCTATTAGTGAGAAAATGGTAGAAAATCGTTTGAGATGATTTGGTCATGTTCAGAGAAGACCATTAGATGCGCCAGTAAGAAGAGTAGATCAAATAATTTGGAGTCCGATTAAAAGAGGGAGAGGGAGGTCAAGGCGGACACTTGGCGAACTAATAGAGCAAGATCTATTGGTGAATAATATACCGAAAGGTTTGGTTACTAATAGAGCGGAATGGCGTCGTATGATCCATGTAGCCGACCCCACCTAGTGGGATAAGGCTTTGTTGTTGTTGTTGTTGTAAGAATACAATATTGATATCAAAGTCACTGATTAAGATATCATATAAAAAGATTTATCATTTCAGCTAATGTTTCACATGTGTGCAGGAAAAAAAATGCTCAATACAATCCAACCCCTACTCTTTGTCTAACTTATATCTCAAAAAAAAAATTGGGTTATTTCCTCAAATCATCCTTTAACTATCATGATTTTTTAGATCTAATCCTAAATTATGAATTTTATTTTTTGGGTCCTTAAATTATCATGATTTTTTCAATTTAATCCTTTCGTTCAATTCTTTTAATTTTTTGGTTATTTTTTATTTTTTGCATTTGTGAAAAGTTCAGTATACCCTGTTCTAAGTGTTACTCTATTTTTCTTAAAATAATATATAATAAAAATATACAAAATAATTTAAAAAAAGACGGAGGAGGGGGGCGTTTATTATATATTATTTTAAGCAAAAATATACCTAACACTTGCAGCAGCAAAGATAATCGAGAAGGGACGGAATTGGACGAAAGGATCAAATTTAAAAAATCGTGATAGTTTAAGGACTAAAAAAATAAAGTTCGTAATTTGGAGTTAGATTTGAAAAATCGTGATAGTTTAGAGGTGGTTTGAGGAAATAATTAAAAAAAAATGGCACATGCTGTCTCCTAATATAAGTTATAAGTTCCAATTGGATACTGTGGTTTTGCCTTTATTTTGGCACAGCTATTACTGAACATTTAAATCTTAAGGGTAGTATTATGATCAATTTGAGTTACATGGTTTTCAATCAACATGCATTACAGATTTCATGAGCCCGCCATGTAACAATCCATCTTAATATTTTGTGGTTGGTTGTTTTACCTAATAACTCCGCCTATATTTTATAGTCGGTCCCAAGTCCGGATAAAGGAGGAGGGTCGTGTTAGGCTCCGACAGTCAGCATAAAATCCTGTCGAATTTTATGAATATGGATCAACGAATAGGAATGGCGTCGTATGATCCATGTAGCCGACCCCACCTAGTGGGATAAGGCTTTGTTGTTGTTTGTTGTTGTTGTTTTATCAAATCCTTTTACTGGAGTGAGATTGTTAAGGGAATTTTACCCCAGATCACCTTGAAATATGAATGCATATAGATCTGCATTAATATATAGCTAATTAACTTCATCATTTTCTGACTTATTAACAATTTATCTTTTCGATTTGATGGTTTATTTCCGACCTATTATTTCAGGTCCTATCGAGGAATGGTAAAAATGTGTTAAGGAACTAGAGTATCTTCAACAGCTATGAATTGGCAAATATCAAGAGACTTGCATTCCTGACAATCATGTAATGCCATAGTCGCTGTTTGCAAATTTAGTCATAATGATACTTTTTTCCTGATAAAAAATGCGTAGCCCTGCGTCATATATACATTGTTTTGTGCTGTTAACAACAATGGTGTTCATACGGATTGTTGGTGCTTGCAACATCGTCTTCATCTGTATTCTTTATATTGTTGTTTCGTATATTTCATTTTTTCCCCTTCCCTGCTAGCTAATCTTTTCTTTTCTCCGGTAGGAGTTATCAAATTAAATTAAACTATTACTCATTTCCACCTGTCCTTGAATCAAGAAATTACTAACTTATCTCCGGTTATAAAGAAAAGATTACCTTTTTACTCGATCGATTTTATTGTTAACCTTTTCACCTTTTGATTTCGGCAATTACACTTTCGCCCTTTATTATCATTTGATAAAAAAAACCTAATGGTAAAGAAAAACTGAAAGCACGAATTCTAATAATGTATATTGTTCTTTGATTATTCTCTTTTCAAATTAAATGATGGTTCCATACGTACTTAGATACATAAAATGAAAAGCGAACAGAAAAGGTGGATGAGGGATGCATTGAGACAGAAAACCATGAGATGGTCTAGGATAGGTGAATGATTAATTAATTAATTTTGGAGTAAAAGCACATTCGATTTATGGCAGGAACAATAAAAATAAATTTTTTTTACAATAGAGCGGATCATGCAATCCAGTTTGCACCCAACTCCTCGTTCTCCTTAATGGAAAAAAAAAGAGCAAACCGGGTGTCGCTTGCATTCGTATAAAATGCACTAAGCTATCACGTTCTTAATTTGGTAGCCCGCCAAGTTCGCCTTTTACCATACAAGGATAAAATAAGTATGAAGAACAAAGTCTAAAACTCATGGATGCTCCATGCACAGATTCTACATCCTTTCCAACGCATTTAACTTATAATTAAGGACTAATGTCCATCGTTTTATAGCTTTTGCTTCAAACCTCCCTCCAATAACTAGAATAAATGGATGAAAATGGTTAAATTCATCCTATCGCTCAGACATCAGTGGTGCAATGCGAAGTGTGGATTTTTCGACGAGCAACTAGCAGATGTATTACCTTCTATGGCTAAGAGGTGCATACTTCCAAAACGCGAAAAAAAAAAACAAAACAAAGAAGCTTAATCACATGCAAGACATCACTGAAATAACACGTTGAATTCGTGGACATCTCCCACAATTTTATTTCGGATGAAATATGACACCGTGATCCATGTCCAATATTACGAAGATATAGTGATGGCGAAGCACCTCTTAACGCCGGCCAGCTAATCACCTTGGTTCTGATACAACTGAACATGGCGCGGCCACACTTCACCATAGACATCTTTCTTAGTGTATCTCCTGTCCCACGACCATGGGATATCTAAAATGTATAAAACAAAGAGAATAGAGTTTAAACATCATATAAGTACAAAGTTCAACGGGCAGGTGTGGGAAAGAGATCAGATAAAATGATTAATAGGGCGAATTCTAACCTTCAGAACTGTATGGTTGAGGAGGAAGTTGATATGGCACAGGGAGCTGGATCACTTCAGAGGTGTCGGCTGTGGCATTTCCATCCTGACAGAGTGTAGCTAACCTTGTTTCTTTTCTTCCAGTGGCTTTTGATGTCTAGCATTTGTCCAAAATTAAATGTTCAAATATAGACATCCAGGTACGAAACATACTAATGGACCACATAAAATTATCATATTGAACAAAAAAAGGTGCATAGATACCTGTTTCAAATCATGATTGCCAGTACATGAAAATGGACACCCATCAGTTTTAGTATTAGATGGCAAGAAGAGCACCCCCAACTGGAAGGAGAAGTGCGAGAATTTGAGCTCCATAAGAGATGGCAAATACTTGGATTTTCTTTCCAGAAAGATAAATATGTACAAGAATATAAAGATAGAAACAATCAAATCAAAACCGACTAAACTGTAGTGAACACATCAGAAATAAATCAACTGTGCAATACAAATTAATACAACGATGATAATAGAGACTCCCAGAAGGCACATTTGAGGAGCAACAAAAGAATCAAAGATGAACAAATGGTAAATAGACAAAATATACCTCATAAGAACGAATCATTAGTTGGGAATTATTCTTTTGTAAAGCTCCCCAAGCAGCCTTGCTTAGATTTGCTGATGTAAGGAGAAACCATCTAATACAGATAATAAATAGAGAAGGATTAGCCCTTCAGAATGTGAAGCTGACAGGACTGGAAAACCAATTTACTAGAAAACAGCTAAAACTGAAGCCTTACGCAAGATTCTGGCCATTGTATCGAGTGTATGTTTTCACATGAGGCATTGCACGACTGTTTCATACAAAAAATAAAAAATCATCAACAAATCATCATGATAAATTTGCATTCTAGCATTATCAAAACTGACAATAACACCTTCAGATATTCCACCTTTGGAGTTATCGAGGAACTGAATGTGAAGGCAAATGCAAATAATCACACTACACATTCAAGGTTATTTGAAATATCCGTGTAAACCTCTTGCATGTATACCCATTAAAAATGATGAATACTTATGTTTGTATGGTTCAATAGAAAAAATGGCATTAACTGCAGCAGTAAGACCAAACGTTTTCTGAAAATTCATTATATACTTCACCATCTTTAAATATCAAAAGGGCATACCATCGTCCAACATGGTTTGCCTTCCACCTGGCCCAATATTTTTTGAGAAACTCCTTCTCTACGTTCTTTTGTGGGCTAGGAATTGCATTTCCAGCAGCATAACCCTAAAGAAAAAGCATTTCATTGTTTATTTGGGGTAACACAAATAAAGGACAATAAAAGTCAAAGAAGTTAATAAGTGATTTAACTTGAAGACAGCCTTCACTGCTGAAGCTGATAAATCGTTTGAATCCAATTAGGTTAATTTCACTGATTCATTTTCACACAGACATGTACATTGTATATTTTTACTTTGGTATTTATGCACAAATCTTGGTTAATAACACTACCCAAAATGTTGATAAGGAACGCACTACAGATCAAATAAAGCATTGAATATGAATTGATGACAAAAGAAAAGGTTTCAACTCATGGCAATAAAACGCATAATTATTTTTCTCCTTTTTCTCAAACCTTTATGGAGTATCAGATGTTTCTTTCTTTTCTTTTCTTTTTTTTTTTTTTGAGGTGGGAGCAGTGTCAGATTTATTTTAAAATACACACTATGATATCTTCCCAAGACTAAATAAAACCGAAGTAATGATTATTCGATTATCTTAGAAAAACCTTTTGATTTACCAGATGTGTTCATTAGCAACTGCCTGAACATCAATTACATATCATATATAATTTTTTTTCTAAACTTAAGATTTTTATCCTATGTCACAACTAATTTTAGTAAAAATCCATCCTTTGTAAATCTCTGACAGTATGAGCTAATTTTTATTGAAAAAAAAACATTAAAAAACTGCCTTGAAACTGAAGAATTTTATTAAGAGTAGGAGATATTTTTTATCAATAAATCTGCTAACTTATTTCTTTGGCCAATCTACCAAGCACTGAAAGTTGCAAGAAGAGATCATTTAAGGAGTTTCAAAAAATCAGAACATGAGAGAAAAAAAGAACATTAAAGGTTCAATGTTAGGTCTTTGGGGGAGTTGATCAAAAGTTGATTTTTTTAGAGGAGATCAAAGGTTGATATTAGACAACAACAACAACAAAGCCTTATCCCACTAGGTGGGGTCGGCTAAAAGGTTGATATTAGAAACAACTTTTAATCCTTGAAACTCTATCAAAGGTTTCAAAGAATGCCTAGCTATATTTCAATTCTCTTTCAATAAATTTACAGAATTTTAAGAACCCGAATTCTTCCATCTTGATTGTTGTCATGATCTATCATTTCTTTCTTCTCACTTACAGCTTTAGAATCCTTAGAAAACCAAGGATGGACATGAACATGTTGGGTGGCCTTCTCAAGAAAAAAAACCCATGTTGGGTGGCCTTATTGGCACTCCTCACATCCTTAATGCCACTTCTAATAGACCATTTTACCCTGCATTAACTTTTTTTGTCATGCCGCTTCAATTCTCGCTTGGGCTAATAATTTGTAGCTTCATTTTTCTAGGAGAAATTAGACTCTTGAATGCAGAACTTGTTCAAAGAAATGGCCATGGCGTCCTCCTTCCCGAGCAAAGCATGAACCATTCAAGCCCAAAGTTCTGTTTAACCTACAATGTTTGAACATTTTTAATTGTCTTAAAAGTGATGAAGCTTTGCCTTCTAATGAAATGAGGATTGTGATCAGTTGTTGCTTCTAGTAGCATTATTGTGAATTTGTTGATCTATTTCCAAAAAGATAAAACTAAGAAATCACTGCAATTCGTCTTTTGTTTTTGTTTTTCACTCTTTAGATCGCTTATCTTTGTATGCACACATGTATGAGCGAGAGATCCTCCTTGAGAATATATCTCCTTCCTTTGTTTATCCAAGAACTTCAGCAGGGATGTAAAGAACTTGTAGAGAAGCTTCTTTTTTTTGAGAAGGAAAAGGATGACTACCAGTTTGGTTGTCGTCCATGTATCTATATATCACTGAAAGGAAGCATGGTATACATATGAAACGCTCTCAAGTGAAGAGCAACAAAAGGAAGAGCACAAATACTAATGAACATCCCACTCCCGAAGAAGACAAAACATGTGACATCTTTCCCCACAAAAAATGACACGGTTACGCTGAAGCCAAATGGCTCAGGCACCGACAAAAAAAATCGTCAACGGAGCTCTCCAACCCAGTCTCTGTTTGCTGAGAACCCTCATGGCCTGCCAGAAGTCCACAGCTGCTGGAGGAACGCTGCCATAATGCTTGATCGGGACCAAACCTCACGAGACATCGGGCATCCGAAGAACAAGTGAGCAACATCCTCCTGTGTCCCCATAGAAAAAGCAAGAAGTGTCCGCATGGGGAGCCCACCTTGCTCTATAGATTCTAGTGAGAATCCGCTCACGCGCATAAGCCAAGCAAAGATCTTGTCTTTCAACGGCACCGGAGAGCGCCATATGAGTCTGCAGTCAACATTAAGGTCCTCTGCAACTGTGATATCCGGAAGAAAACACAAATAGAGACTGCGCACCGAGAAAGAATCCGAGACCCATGCCCAACCATCTGTCCGTGTCGGATCTGGACAGAAAGGGGCAATCCTCTGGTGAAGTGCTAATAGCTTAGAAAACCACTGATTGGATAGAGGAGAGCCAAATATGGGGTTCCAAGAGCCGCTGCCCAGTCTACCCCTCTCAGACCAACACTCAGCCACAGATGCATCAAGATGTGCCACTAAGGCCTGCAGCCGGGGGAAAGAGTATGCAAGTGTGCCCCCCGGTAACCACTCATGCTGCAAAAAAAGAGAGAGCCTCTCTGGAACCAAGTGTCGAGGTCATGAAAGGCCGCACTCGAGGAAATACTGCCGCCACCCCCTTCCAAAAAGAAGATGCACCACGAGGTAGAATAAGCCTAGAGCCCCATGAGAGATCCAGACCGTAGCATGTGAAGAAAACCTCTCTCCATAAACTACTCTCGGGCCCCATAATCCGGCCCATCCACCGGGCAAGGAGTGCTTAGTTGGTACAGCGAAGTCCCGAACGCCTAGTCCACCCTAAGAAGTGGACCTACAAATGCTGTGCCACGCAACGAGGTGAACCCGACGAGCAGAGCTGCGACTTGCCAAAAGAACTTGCTCCTCAGAGAGTCAATCCGTGATAGTACCTGTGCTGGCATATGAAGTACTGACATGAAGTAGGTCGAGAGTGATGAGAGGACTGATCGGAGTAGGACAAGACGTCCCCCTCTATATAAAAGTCGGGGAGCTCCACCCCTGCAGACGATGCTCTAGTCGCTCGATGACCGAAGTCCAACTCCTAGAGCCAATATGATGGTCCGACAAAGGAAGGCCCAAATAGGTAGAGGGCAAGGTGCCCACAGGGGTGCGCAACAATGTCGCACAACGCAAGGCCTCCTCCGTCACCATTTGGAAAATAGGTAATGGGCAAGGCGCCCACAGGAGTGCGCAACACTGTCGCACAACGCAAGGCCTCCTCCATCACCATACCAAATGGAATGAAAGATGATTTGGCATGGTTGATCTCGAGGCCCAAGGTCGCATCGAAAAGCTCAACTAGAATGGCCACCCGTCTGGCCTCAGACTCTGATCCCTCGATGAAGAAAATCGTGTCGTCCGCATACTGCAACAAAGGCACCAACTCTCCGGCAAAGTTGCTGAAAAGGCCAACCCGATATGCCTCTTGAGTGCATCTAGAAAGCCCATCAACAACCAACGTAAAGAGAATGGGCGCGAGGGAACATCCCTGACGGACACCCCGTTGTGGGTGCACCCAGCCTCCCGTCATCGACCCATTGACGAGGACCGAGAAAGAAGCGATGGAGATGCATTGCTTCATCCAGGCAATCGAAGTCGTAAGGAAGCATCTAACCTACAGTGACTACGAAAGAAAAAACCATGAGAGAGAATCATAGGCTTTTGAGAAGTCGACCTTCCAAAGGAAGACATGATGACTACTTCGCTTTCACTGTGCGAGGATCTCAGAAGCCATGGTGTAGCTATCGGTGATGGATCGATTGTGGATGAAGGCCGACTGAACATGATGGATGAAGTCGGGGAGCACCTCCCGAAGCCAACTAGCCAATACCCGAGCCACCAAGAGATAGATGGCGTTGGATAAGGCGATCGGGCGGAAGTCCTCCACTCTCTCCGCCGGTGTGCACTTGAGAAGCATGAATAGCAGAAACCGGTTTGGGCATTCGAAGCCCCGTTTTTCGCTGAAGAACTCTTGGATCATCTCCATGACGTCCTCTCGCACCATGCCCCAGAACTCCCCCAGAACTCCCTGTAAAAGAAGGCCGGGAAGCTGTCGGTGTAACGTCCTGATATTTTTGAAAACAAAAAAATTGTAAATACTTTTAAAAGAGAGGGCATTTTGGTCTTTCGGCAGGAAGAAAAAAACAAAGATGACATGGAAACGAGAGAGAAGCTTCATCTTCTCTTTTCCTCCCTCCCCTGCTTTGTTACTATTCATCCCTGACATGCCACAGTGCCGCACGAGGAGCTTGCGCCGCCACCACTTCCGGCCACCCGTTCTTCATCGTCCGACCACCGTTTTTCGCGTGTGGAGTTGTCGTTGGAACGAGGACGACGAGACAAACATTTTAACATGGGCTAGATGATGATCGGTCTACTACGACGTAGTAAGCTTCAAACATGAGGGAAGGGGGAAGTTCGCCGGCGACGTTTTCGGCTCCGATTCACGTCGATCTTCCTTCTAGTGAGTTCTACATCATTCTCAGGTCAATTAGGATCATTTTGACGAGTTTTAAATGTATTCTTATTCCAAATCACGTAGGTGACCGAGTTAGGGTTTTTCGACAAACTTTTCCGACGACATTTTTTCGGCGAGCCAACGGGGAGCTCTGGCCGAGCTCATCACGACGCGCTGGTAGGTGCACATGTGAGGGATAAATGGTTCAAATTGTTTTCGATAAAAGTTAACCGCTAACCCCTTTTAGGCTCGTGGGTTTCGAATTCCGATCGTTCTCTGGTGACCTTTCCGGAGACTCGTCCTCATATCGTCGTTGGTAAGTGAATGGAAATGCGCATATGGTTGGATTTCAATTTTGAGGACAAATTTTAAGTAACTTTATTTTATTATTGATGAAGGTGTTCGACGACTTTTCGACGTTTTGAACACCTTCATCAATAATAAAATAAATTTTAAGTAACTTTATTTTATTATTGCATATGGTTGTCCGACGTTCGACGGGTGCGGCTGTAGTTCTAAGAGTTGTGGCTATGATTGTTGTGGTATGAATGACCGGATAGCTGAAAGTAACTATTTATAATGTAGTTAAAGGTCCTAGTTAAGATTTATTTAAAGTTTGATTTGAATTTCGATTATAAGGGGTTGTTTATTAGAAGGCGATAGTTCGTGGGTTGTTGAGATTTGATTAGGCTGCTACTAGTCGACGAGGTCTTTAATAGGACTTGATTTACGATAAGCACGTCGAGTTGTTGTGAAGAGTGAATTATCAATTAATTTTTATAATATTAATTTATCAAGTAATGTATGTGATATGTTGTGTTTACTTTTGATTAGATTCGGACGAGGGGATAATTTGGGACTCAACAAATCCAAGGTGAGGGAGCTTATTTCAAATGACATGAATTGCTTAACTCTTCGGAGTGATGACATTGTTCCACTCGATGTGGAATGGATTTTTATGATAGTTTCCTTCATGCATATTCATACTCATTTGTATGCTTCATATGTGTGTCATCATATGACTTGTGACATTTTATTATGAATTTTGGAAATCCGTCGAAGTTTATCCTTGTGAAATTGAAGTGAATATTTGATTTTTGAAAAGAAAAATTTATATGATGATTTTTAATCCTAAACTTCTATTTAGAAATTGCATTCATGCATCATGTGCATTACATGTAAAAACCCACATAAGGCGAAGTGTTTTCACCTCGAAGGATTGACCAACTCCAAGTACACCGGTTGGGGTCCGATTTGCTCTGTGTTGATATAGTGACATGAGGAGCAAGTTCAACACCATTTGTCGATATAGTGACACAAAGGGTGGAATTAGAACAACCATCATGTGGTGATATAGTGGCACGAGAGATGGAGAAAGAGAAAGAGAAGGGACACGAGGAGCAGCTCAATGTCCTATGGCGATATAATGACACAAGTGACGAAATTAGAACAATCACTTGTGGCTATATAATGATACGAGAGGTGGGTGAAGAAGCACTCGATTGATGAGTGGTATGGATATCCATGTTTGATGATGTTTTTTCAAGTTTTATGATGTTATCTTATTATCATACATGTGCACTCATAGCATTCATTTTGGTATGATTATTATTTAAATGAATTTCCTTGGAGAAATGAAAAGGGTTTGGAATAATTTTTGGAAATAAAGAGGTTGATTTTTCCTTCGCTGTACTAATATTTGAGATAGTCGTTTGACTCACTGAGCTTCTTGATGCTCACCCATTTCATTAAATTTTTGCATGTACTGAATGAAAGTCATACTTGCTTGCTTGCTTGGCATGAAATAAGAAATATAAGGGACAATGATTGATCATGAGTGAGAGGCGTGATCGTTGTTTTGGTTACCTTGTATTTTATTCATTTTTCTTATACGAATTGCTAGCTGGAAGAATGTCTTGAATGATTTTGAGAGATGTTGGATTTATAGTGTAGAGCGATGGGACACTCATGATATATGGTTTACGAGCATCTAGCTCGTGATTTTGGTTGAGCTTGTGACTCACTGTTTTGAGCATGTGTCCCACCCTTTTTGCTATTTGTTGAATTGCCAGTAATGACCTTATAGCATATTAAACTTTATAAATTGCATGTGAAGGATATGGATAAATGTTGTATATGATGTATGGACGAATTTACGCATACGTCATATCGAAAATTTTGGAAATTTTTTAATGTTGATTTTCCGTTGAATATTTGAATTTGAATTTAAGCATTTGGTTTTACGATTTCACCCCTTGTGGCGCCAAACGAGTAGTTGGGCGTTATAGGGCCGGGGGACCCCTCGCCATTGAGGTCACGAAGCGCATCGGTGACCTCCTCGGTGATGGTCTGCACCAACATATAAAACTGGTCATCAGTAAGACAAGTAACACCCTGGGGGACCACCTCCACGCCGGCGAGAGTCGCCCTATGGAGAAGTCCCGATGGAAAAATGCGATAGCGGTCCTGATGCGGTGGTGGCCGATGATACTCTGTCCCATCATCTCCAGCTGGTCGATTCGGTTCGCCTCCCGATGCGAGCATGCATATAGGTGGAAGAATCAAGTGTTGACATCTCCTTCCTGAAGTCAAGTCTGCCGAGAGCATTGCCTCCATTGGATCTCCACCATCCTGTCCGCCAACTGGATGGATGTCCGAGCCTGTATGCGTCGAACCACCTCGGCCTCCTCTCAATCAAACTGAGCAATCACCTCCAATGCCTCGGTCCTCCGTGCCTCACGAAATGCTTGGATCTGTCTCTGGTAGTCCTGAAGGAAATGCCTCAAGCTGTGGAGCCTGGCAGCAAGAGTCTGCGCTGTAGTGTACCGCAACACTCTGTCAGTGCTCCTCCACCATCTGTTTGAAACTGTCCTCCAGAAGCCAGGACCGCTCAAAGAGGAAAATGGATTGCAGAGACCGGCCGTCGTTGGACCTCCACAAAAGTGGTATGGTCCGAAAATGGTCGGTGCATGATGATGAATCTGCATGGACCGGTCGGTCTGAAAATGGATTGCAGGGATCGGCCGTCTGCAAGCTGATGCGCCTCAATCAACTCCAAATAATCGAGAAATCGATCTACATGAAGATGCCGCTTTGCTCCGCCAGATGAATCTGCAGTTCATTGTCAGAAGGTCATACAACGATTGAGAATCGATGAAATCTCTGAACGCCTCAGCTCCAAAGTCTCTCCCATGCCGCCTGTGGGGACGATCATCCATGTCAAACTGTTCGCCCGTGTTGAATTGTTGACGACCAAGGGACGCAAACTGAGGTAGGTGGTGTGTTAACCATCCCCTTAGCCGCCGGCAGTGCAGCAGCAGCGTGCGTGTTCGTCAGCTTCCGACGCGTGAGTGAACATTCTGCTCGCCGATGGCCCTCTCCCAGACACCTGAAACAGTGAGTTGTTGGCCGACGACCAGAGTTGGAACGGGAGATGGCCGTCCAGCCGTCCTTCAGCTGCTGTAGGCGAGATCTCATCGCGATGCAGAGGATCCTGTGGAGATGATTGACTGCTGGTGCCACCGGAGACGGGAGTGGCGCTGCCGGCAGGGGCTGCCAGAGACGGGGGTGGCGCTGCCGGCAGGGACTGCCGGAGATGGAGTTGGCGCCACCGGTAGGGACTACCGGGAGCGGTGATGCTGTAGTGCTCATAGGGTTTCTTTCTATCTCGCCATGGCTAAGAGGAAGAAGCTTAAGCCATGGTGGGTAAAAAAGGAAGGATAACTTGGGAGATGATGGATTAAAAAAGACAATATGGAACAAGAAGGGTATAATTATAGGATACCAATCACTTAGGGCTTGTTTGCAATTAAGTAATGGTGAGAGATGGGGTGGTATATCATTAGAAAGTCCATGTCTAGGAAATAAATTGCGGAAGATGGTGGATTTGAAAATGAATATTTTATTTATGTAGAAGTCATTTTTACCCTTATATTATATATGAATATATAGGCATATTCAAGGATCAAGTTGGATACGACCCATGAACAAATCGGACCTAACCTGACTTGGTTTGGTTCGGGTTGAAACTCTTTAGGGTCAGACCCAATCCTACTTGGCTTAGGTCAAGTCAGGTGGTCGGAACCACCAAAACTTGAATCACCGAGTCAGGAGAGTCTGACCTTGGTCAGCTTGTGATTAGGTTGGTGGGGTGAATCCGGAATCATGGGTTCACAAGGTTGAGAGAGAGAGGGGAAGAGAGAGAGAGTAGAGAGATAGAGAGGGGGGGTATTAATTTGGTTTAAAATTATTAATTCCTTTTCATTCCATCAATTTAGTGGAATAAAAAATGTGGTGTTTGAAGGGCTTATCCACTCCACCACACCCCTCATAACTAAAGTAAAAAAGTTTTTTAAAGATGGCGTAAATAAATTCATTCCTCCATATTCTCTCCTTAGTTTTAGGTCTGACTGAGCTTGGAATCAGATCCTCCAAGGATAATCAAAAGAGGTGGGATGTAGGAGAAACAGATCATGTTATTCATAACGAAATGGCGCAAGTTCTTCCTTTTTCGTGTTTCTTCCCTTTTTTCTTGTTTCTTTCTTTGATAATCTAGTACAAATTTTTTTTCTTGAGAGGTTAGTACAAGTTATTTTAACAACAAAGAGAAGTTAATGTTTCTTGACCATGGCGAAGTTATTAAAACAGCAAAGAGGAGAAGCTAGTTCTTTAAGAATATCTTATGAGTTGTAGCAGTCATACCTCTATCGAACATCTGACATCTTCCACTGTTGGCCAGATAATTTGTGGCTTTCCAGTGCCCAGTGGAGACCTATCGTTCATTACACCTGATGACATGGAGACTGCAAACTCGGATAGCCACTTCTCATCCAATGAACCAAGGGAAGAAAACTGCAATAGGAAATCATACTCATATTTTTCTTGAATTCTAACATTGACTTCCTAAGGAATAAATGACAATTACTGAGAAGATCTAGTAAATAGCACGCGTTCCCTCAAAAAAAAAAAAAGAAATAGCATGCACTATCAGCATCCTGACAGCAGAGATTTTCATATGAGCTATGAGATGAACTTCACCATTTGTCACAAATGAAGGGTCTTAAAAGGAAGAAAATCATTAGAATTTCAACATCTGATAAAAACTACACATTTTAGTTTTGATAGTAAAAATAGCTATAGATTAGGCTCCATATGTTTCTTTAAAGAAAATAAGCTTAAAAGAAAATTACTTTCTAGTAAATAAATAATATTTTATTTCCAAGTGTTTGCTTTGTGTCAACAAACTGAAAATTATGAATTAACGAAATTACTGTTTGAGTGTTTGCTTTGGATGAGACATGGCAATGATGTCCAAGAGAGTAAGTAGCTCTACTATCCTCTCAGTGAAACACCACAGCTCAACAATTCCCGGACCTTTCCCTCCGGCATAGACTGATAGGAAGCCACGATGACTTTCTTGTGATGGGCTACGCGTTTGCCTCCACCAATCACTCAGCTGGTCCTAGCGCTAACACTTCCAACAGAAGCTAAGTCAGCCTCAAACTTGCACTTTCGTCGCACATGCACTCGCAGTGGAATGTCTTTAATGTCGACTTTGGATCACCACCAAATGCTATGAACAATGAGGACACCAAGCCAGGGAAAGAAAGTGTTAACGCCTTCATCAGAATGTGCATGCTGGTGAAGGCATTAACACTTCCCTGCTTCCGGGTCCTCCTTGTCTCTAGCGTTTGGTGGTGATCCAAAATTGACATAAAAGGCATTTTGCTGAGAGTACATATGCGAGGGCAAATGCAATGTAATGGCGACTTAACCTCTGTTGGAAGGAAGAGCGCTAAGGCCAAGTGCTTGGCGGAGGAAAATGCTGAACCCATCACACTCTAGACCAAGGCAACTGCTGCAAACCTGTGGAAGGTGGTGGCCAGGATGGTTCCAAGGATCACTCATGGTTCCAAAAGGAGAGCTCCATGCAAGCCCAATGCTGGAGGAAGCCCCTCACCAGGGGATAACCACCTGAATCCTGATTTTCAGTATCATTCAAAACTGATCGAAGGTACTTTAAGTTTTTTTACAAGTGTTTTCTGCTATACCATTAATGGACATATGAACTTTCAGAAATGTATGACAGATAATGGTGTTGAAGATCGACTACCAACACACTAGGTAAAATCTTGTCAAAGAAAGAAAAAACATCAGGTTGAATTTAAATTGAGCTCCCATGGTATGGAAAAGATGCAGTTACAAAACTCCTTTCGATTATCCTTTACTTTTTTGTGTTATAGCTTGGGTTACAGAAGGTACTAGTCCACTTCAAGACATGTGGTGCAAAGACTTAAACCTCAATTGACATTTCAGCGCTCAATCTTGAGATCTCCCAGTCCCACATTCCGAGGTTCAATCTTCTAATCAGTTGAGTCCAAACAACCATCGATTTCTCTTTCATTTTTCATTAGTCAGCCTTCACATTAGTGAATAGGAGGGATGGAGCATAATGGCATAACCTCTCAGTTGACACCTCCGGCTTCCTCCCCATTCTGAGATTCAACCAGCTAACTAATTGAACCAACTGACCATCAACTTCTCTTTCACTTTTCATATCCGACCTTCATATCTTTGAATCAACCTCCACCCAAAACAAGTCCCACTAAACAAAAGCATGATTCTAAAGAGAGAACAATTCTCGTTAGAAATGATGGATCAGAGAAATGCATAAATACCATTAGAAATTTCTCCACCACACAGACATATCATATCCTGGAATTTTGATACTTACCTTTTTTTTTTGACAGGGACCTGTATCATGTTTTTGTACTACTATATAAACAGGAGTCTTGACTCTGCCTGCTAGGATAATGTGATTTTGTAGCAGCCAATAGATATGACGCCAATTCATGCATTTTCTTGGTATTGTTATGAGGATTTAGTTCATTTAAAAAGTAGAGGATACACATACAAAAGATGGTACAATGAAAAGTGACAGTTTAAAACATAAAGATGTTAGCTGTTTAATTCTTGTAAAGACTGATCAGATACCTGAAGCCAGCATAAAAAGGAAAATGTTCAATCTCTATAGAATTCCTAAGGATGGAATGACATAAACGTGGTACGCAAGTGCATAATTGAAATATTTGAAAAAGAATGTACTACTACCTGATAAACAAGGGGTGATTTATGGAATTCCTTATCAAATATACAATTCTCAAGAATACTTCGCAGTTTCATATGCCCCCACTTCCTCAAACTAGGACCTGTGTGGTATCCAGGTACAGATGCAATCAACTGAACCTGGTTTTTAAATTAGTTGAAAGTTAGAATTTACTGATATTTACGATAATGTAATAATAATACAAGTAGATAAGTTTTGATTCGTCAACTCAAGCTATCTCAGAAAGCATGAAAGATATACCAAAAAGATAATGTGTTGAATTGTTGACATATAAAAAGAAGCAATTTCAAAATAATTCTGCCTAATAAGGAAACAATTCCCGTTTCAAAAATAAGGAAACAATTCCAGAATGAAAGGACAAATACTTTAAAGAGATATGGAAAAGGAGCAATTAGGTTCCAATATTAGACATGGAAATGAAAGATTCAACCAAAGGGAGAATTCATTCTATTGATCAAAACCAGGATCAGAAAATACCTTTGCACTACTATAATCGAACTTCTTAAAGAAGGATGCATTAATGTTGACATTTCCAACCACAGGTAGCTTTACACTGAACTCAGGCCACTGAATTTTCAATTAGAAAAATAGTAGTTTACATCAACTGTTCAAGATTGTTATAGCCACAGATAATCAGAGACTCACAACAAAAATTAAGCAAACATACCAACAACAACAACAACAACAACAACAAAGCCTTATCCCACTAGGTGGGGTCGGCTACATGGATCATACGACGCCATTCCGCTGTTCGTTGATCCATGTTCATAAGATTCGACAGGATTTTACGCTGGTTGTCGGGGCCTAACACAACCCTCCTCCTTTATCCGGGCTTGGGACCTCCATTATAATATATATATATAAGAAAATTTTTATATAATATTTGGTAATCAAATTACATTCTTTTTTATGTCCTTAAGACTCGATAGTTTATTTTTAGAAGTGCAAAACCTTTAAAATATATGATATCACTTGCCAAAAGAGAAGAATATCTGATATTATTCTTTGTTCTACCCTAATAAGCAAACATACCATTATGAAGAAATAAGAATAGACAAAAACTAATATGTAATCATCCTTGCACAATTATGGCTAAACAGTCTTCGTTCTATTACCACATGAGTTTAAGCGTTTTTATATCTTTTTTGAAAGACGGTGTACAAAATCTTAATAACCTATAGTCAAAGAAACCTGAGATAATCCCCATCCGAGTTGCACTACAAGTCAAGGTATTGGGAAGTCCCAATCTGATCACTAATGGATGTTGAGTAACAAGCTATTCTAGAGTTGTTTAAAGCGTGCATCAGAATATCTAAATCCAGCCTGCACTCAGATTGAAAAGTATAATGCCTTATTTTGTGCACAATGCAGGAATGGCTCCCAAAGTTGCAACGTTTCCTATAAGAAATAGCATCTTCAATAGAACTTCTGCCTTCCTTCTTTTCAAAAGAAAACTGATGGGATAGAAAATAGGAAAACAGCAGTATGGCGAATTAATTAGAGCCTAGAGGAACTATTGTGGCCTTTTTTCCTGAAAGGAGAAGTACTGTAGCCTGAGTTACTATTGGGGTCAAGAAACAAATTAAGAAAATTGGCACAAGAGATAATCAATGTTTTAAAAAACATATAATCTGTATCCAGAAAAAAAAAACATATTATCATATATACAAATAAGCATACAACAAAAGGATGTCATACCTTGAGTGCAGTGAGATAATCCACAAGATCATGCTCAAACAAAGAATCATCGTTCAAATTATTTTGATCCTTCCATGGGAAATCTTGCATCCACAAACCTTGGGTTTTGTTGTTCCAGTCAACGTAGATCAAATTTGCTGTGTGTACAACTACACGCACCCCTTTATCATACACAAGAAGCATAGCTTTGGTATGGTGTGTTCCATAAGAGATAGGAAGTGGGGGTTTGTGAAGAACCCAATTTGGGAGTCTAGTTTTCTGTTGTGTTAAGCATAATAGTTAAGTTATTAAGAGAAGAAAAAGATATGGAACTGGCAGAAGGATGCATACCTTATAGTGATCCATCATACCACTACTTTCTCCATGAACAACTAGAACATGAGGGATTTTCCACAAACCTGGACATGCTAATAATAACAGGAAAGTTCTAAGAACACAGAGTTGGAACCAACAAGACATCAAGCAAATGCAAATGCACAAGTAAGTTCATTCCACCAAGTAGATAACACAAGACCTATTAGCAGAAGACATGCACTTTATGCATTAGGAAAACAATAATATATTTTACCTATTGTATGTGTGGAAGATTGTTGTAAAAATTACTAAGGTAATTAAAGTAAACATCTAAGACAAGATAAAACCTAAAAGAAGCTATGAAAAAAAGGATGATAAATAGAGTGTTATCCCTTGTAGCAACTCACCTGACATTAGCCAGTCCATGTCCACCATGTAGTTTGAAAGAAGCGCAACATGCACGTTCCCCTACTAACACATTAAACAGGTAATCAGCTAATTGCAGCTATTCCCAATTCATCCTCAAAAAATACTTTTTTTTGAAATGAGAAAGGACGACTAGCAAGAAGGTAGTCATCCAAAAGTTCCATTAATAATAGTAGAGATTACAAAAAGTTTGATAGAAAGGCCAATAAACTTCCAGGCCATGAACAAAAAGACAGCAAAACACCACTCTAAAACACCACTTTATATGAAATATGACCTCTGTATTCCATGCAATGTTGAACGTCAATGCTCTTGCAACCCACCCTAGACAAAAAAGGCATTCATAACAGTTGACAAGATCCCACACCGGTCATCCCAAGCATTCAAAACAGTTGACAAGTGCCCACACTGGTCGTCCCATAATACGAGACCCCAATTTTCTAAGGAGGACATAAATCATCCTTCAGAGATCACAAGCCCAGAGGTCGCCAAAAAATACTTGATCTCTAACCTTTACTCTTTTCCAGATTCTTCTAGTATAAGATATTTAAGAACTAATAAAAACCAATCATCACAGAAAACAATACATCGACACAACCTTTTTGTTTGAGAGGGACATTAATATAGACTTCAACCCTCTTACTCGTTACATTACATCAGGAGAGCTGCATAAAGATTAATAGAAATGATGGCTAAGCTTTCTCATCCAATGCAAACTTCACCGACATTGGTGTCAATTTTTTTCTTAATTATTATACTCAATAATTGTCACCAACTACTCTAGTGATCACTAAAAGAAAGCATGCCATTTTAAGTGAACATAAAGCACAATAACTTTTTCTTAGTCCATGTTTTTTGGTGGCAGAATAAGGTCATTTGTATGTGATACCTGTATCACATCCCCGATAGTAACTGAGGAGGTATTTGCCCATGTCGGAAGACCTTGGACTTGCATAAGCCTAAATACAGAGGGCAAACTTTTATTATCAACTTTGAAATGGCGAATAGTTTCGTTGTTTCGATGCAAAGTGGACTCATCAAATTTGGCAGAAAGGGTTGGGTTCAGGCCATTTTTCTCTACTTCATCAATTTCCTGATCATATCAAATAAGAAGAATTCTAGTGATACAAGGACACAAGTTCAAATAGATTGAACAAAGAAAGAAAAGATAAATCATAAATGGCTGAAATTTAGTGAAATGTTTCAACACATGTTTGAACTAGTGAATTTGCGTACATTTTGTTTTTGGATAATAAATTTTCAGAATAATCAGGAACACATAAAGAGCTGTAGATGGTTAATCAAGAGTATCAAAGATAAGCAGTTAACTCCAGAGAAGCTCATGTGCACAAGAAATACCAATTAATGACAGCAAAGATTAGCACTTAGAACTTCTAATAAACTTTCACACTGGAGCATCAAAAAGAGCAGCAAAGATGATATCAAAAAGTGGAAATCACAATGGAAAACAGATTAAATACTACATGCATTCATTAGTTAGATCGTGGAAATAACATTTTCTTAACTTTGCTTTATTGTATACGACCATACTTTAATTGACATTTGACTTTCATTTTTTTCAGAGGGTAAAGGATATTGCTGGGTTGCAAGCATCCAACTTCATTGATGGTCAAGAGATGTTATATAGGAGGTAACATTTTGAACACTTTGACTTTCATTTAACATTGTCATTTGTAAAAAGGATAACATAGGATGTAACAATATGAAAATACTCTGGTACAAGAAGAAAATATAATTGGCCATGATACTGTATTAAAAGGAAGAATTGACAAGGGATCCCAACTTGACTTCTTGCAATGGTTTTAACTTCAACTTGTCGGCTCCTTTTCGAACTCATGACTACTTCTTCGCCATGTCTCTTTTCTTTCCTTGAGAAACTTGAATTTGTTTCTGAAGACAAAGTATGCTCATCTCCAACTTCATACATAAATAAATATTCACTTGGAATCAGTTCAATAATGTCACCATGGATAACCCTTGTTTTCTCTTGAGAAGAGAGTCTGTTTCTTTGTCCCCCAGATCTGTAGATTATAGGATTTGGTCCTTCCTGTAAGGGAATTCATAGACAACAAAACAAAAGAATAAATGAAACTAAGATGATTTGTTTACATCATACACACATGACACAACAGGAAAAAAATGCAAATAAAAAAAAACTCATATGCCATAAGATCCACATGTCATAAAATGTCAGATCCATGTGCAAGGAACAATGCAATATCAAATGTCTGATCCCAGGATGCTATAATCGTTCACTCAAAGTTTCATATCCAACTTCAAAATTTTGCTTGTTTCTAGTTATAAAGAAATATGCAAGACAGTATCAAATGGAACGAACCACAGTAACTTCAACTGAACCATCATTTGATGTTTGCAAACTGATATGCTTCCGGCTAACCCTTTTGTCAGTTAGACTAAGACTGTTGCGGCCAATGAAATTAGCTCCTTGAAAAATCGGTAAGCTTGGTACTGAGTGGTCCACAGTGAGGTCATCATTTAGTCGAATCAAATGGCCTATCTTCACCTGGGACATTCAATTTTTTCCTCTTAAGTGATCAAATTCTCAAGTCAATAACCTCTAATTAAAAAAATATTTTCAGTTAAAAGAAATGAATTTAAATGAAAAAGTATAACCCCAAGCGATCTTACAGAAAGTTTAATGGAGACATTTCATCAAAATGTGATTCTAATCCCAGTTTTATTTATGGTCACAATCTGGCATAGTTTGGAATGAAATAAAATTTCCAATTAAGATAATGAAGCAGATTGACAAGAATGTGAAGCGCCTCCAAATCATAATTCGAAAGCTAAATGTTCAAGATATCAGGCTTCCTAGAAGCCGATTACACCATTGATTTCCAAATGTATGACAGTAGCAAGAACTTTATCTCCTGCGAAAATGAAATACTAAAATAACTTTTTTATGATTTCATGATGATTTTTTTCACAATAATGCCGCACATAAAGATGATCAGCAAAGACAAATTATTCAGGTCGAACGAGTTTCCCATTTCACCAACTCCATGACATCACAAAGGAAGGAAATTTACTGCACAAAGAAAAGAGGAACCTTGGGCAAACAGGAACGACCAAAGACTCTATTCCGCAGTGAACGAAGAGGATAGGATTAAACGAACAGTTGTTCAAGAGAAAGAGATTACCAGAGACTCCGCCATGGAAAAGGGCGCGTAGGAAGACAAAAAAACCCCAACCGTGGTTGGGAATGACCAAGCAAAAGGCTAAAAAAAAAACCTTGTTTTGGAGGCAAACACATCATTTATACATGGGCCGGGTCCAATTCGTACAAGACTGAAACGAGGGGTATATTCTAAAAAAATTATCATATGAGAGTAAGTAATTTCGATAAAAATACATTTCATTTAAATTAACTTAGCCAATTATTATACTCATAATAATATCAAAAGTCTCATCCATCTTAAACCACATGCATACGGGGACGACACAAAAGAATCAACTTTATTCGATCACTCTAAAAAAGATAAATTAACTTAGTCAATTATTAATAACTTTAAATATTAGTAGGAGGAAAATTTGAAAACTAAAAAAAGGTTGATACGGAAATAATTTTAAAGTATTCGATTTTTACGTTTAAATTTTGTCCGTTGAAACATCATTTCATTTTTAAATGTTTGACGAAGTTTTTTATAGGTAAAATACTCATCATTTTTGTCAAATATATATTGATAAAAGTTTTGAATTATAAATAATAAAGATGAATACAACATATATATATTATATTCACACATAGAATGAAATAACATATTAATTATTAAAGTTGATTAAAAAAAACATCCCTTTGAAAAAGTTTGTTCTACAAAAAGTGTTTTTGTGAGAGAAAGTTCAAGTTCCGCCACTGCCGCCGACAAGTGTCGGGATCGTAGTCGTCGGAGATTACTTCATCTTTTGGTAAAACGCCCTGAACTCATCTCATGATTGTGGAACCTTTTTGCATCTAAATGCAAGAATTTCTGAATTTCCCCCTGTTGACCCTTCGAAATGCGTGCATTGTCGATAAATGTTATCTCCATATACTCTTTGTAGATGCAATTTCGTTACAACTGGTCAATGTTTACTTCCCTTCTACTATTCTTTGGATCGGACACAAACGACGTAGCGCTGACAATTTCTTTTTAGGTTATGAGGTAATAAATCAAACCTCTCATCGGTTTTGTGTTTGAACTGGTATGAAGATGCATGTGTAAGTTTTTATTATTTCATAACATAACTTCAATGTTGCAATATATTCAAATTGAATGATAAAGATATTGGGCGCATTTCTTGTAGGATAACATTGATGATGTTAGTATCTGGTGTTAAATTTGACAATGCACCTGCATAAGTTTGACAACAATGTAACAGAAATATGAATCCAAAGACAAAAAATTACTGCGTGAGACTGAATCTTTTACTTTGGAATAATAGCATAATACGGTGTTGTCTTTCCTTATTTATGTGGAAGATAAAATTATCATATAAAAAATTAATTTTGCATACTACAGAATGTTGTTTACAAAAAAAATAAGTAGTTGTCTATCTCACCGAAATAATAGAAACCGATGAAAAGGTTATTGAGAATTCTTCTTCAAATGTCTTAAGGCATGATTCAGAGGAGGATGCCATTTCTCAATGTTAGTGAGGATCCCACATATAGGGGCGACAACCTTACATGGATGAGAGCCAATCGCTTATGTGGAGTTGTTGTGGGTCCCCTTGGCTAGAGGTTTTAGTGGCGGCCGAGGCCTCTCTTGATTATGGCAACCATTCATATTGAAGGTTAGGAACTCAGGAAATGTCTTTTTCTTTTGGTGTTTTGGTGATATATAGTTGACATCATGATGCTATCAATAGATGGATGAGTGTAGAGACTTCTTTTGTTTTAAGATGAGGGCTCTAAGCCATATGCTAAAGGCTTGGTGGACGTGGGTTATTGAAAAGCACTTGGTGGATATCTTAAGAACTGGATGGTTAATATTGTGCTTTTCCAAAAGACTAAGGTGGAAGTGTTTTATGATCAGGCAGTAGGTTGGAGGTACTTGGATAAATAGTTTGTGGCACTTATTATGTGGGTATGTGTTGGCAGGGGTGGCAACTTGCTCAATTTATAGTTCTCTTATTTGAACCACTTTTTTATTTCTATTTTCAGTCATTCTATTTGAAAAGTTCAATCTTGTTGTATGTTATTCACCTGTATGTAAAGGCTGATCAAAATGATTTCTAGGCAGAGTTGGATGATATTGGTGAGCTTTTTTAGACCTCCCTTGGCTTAATGGTGGAAATCTTAGGTTGACTGTGACCGTGGATAAATATGGATGATAGACTTGTTGTTAGATGTGGCAAGATCATGGATTCGTTGGGCTTCCACGATTTCATCAATTGCAAGGGTTGGTTGATATTCCAGTTAGCAATTGTAGGTATACTTTTCACAGCTTTGCATCTCCACTAGAACAAGCTTTAGCTATAATGTTATTTTGTTCGACTAGCAATCGCTTTCTTTTTGGATGTGAGGGCTCCTAGCTAACATTTTTTTTTCTGAACATGCACCTACTTGTCGCATTCTAATAAAAATTTCTAAGGTGATAGTTATTTTTAATTTAAGAAGATGTAGTTATTAGACTTCCGTTTTCTATAAGTTGGTTGTGGAGCGGTGGCATGGTTTGCCTTCTTTTTCTTCAACCACAAGAATTTTGTCATTACTTTTGAAAATGCATGCGATTTTCTTTTATCTTATCACAGATCATCCGATGCATGAATGCCAGAACATATATCGGAGGTCCTAAATGATATTTCTAGGATTGATTGGCTGGAGGATATCAAAACCTTTTTTGAAGGGGAAATTGTGAAGAGACATCAATTTCTAGATGTGATAAGGCAGGAACATTAGATATTTGATACCTGATGGAGATAACACTTATGGCAGTTGTCACTTAAGGAGGGAAAATCCAATATTTGCTTTCTCATCTATGTGCTAATGATTGTGAAAGAACAAACAAGAGTTATTGTGTTGATGTCATTGGAGGTTAGTGTTAGGTAATAGGATGTAAGGTCTTTTTGGGGATGATCTTCTATTTATCATGTGGTGTGGCAATGGGATCATGACCTTTTTTTAGAGAAAGGGGGATCATAATGTTGTCCGAGGGATGGAGGGACTTGTTGACTACTAGCTTTTTTGAGTTTGAGGTTTGGGTAGCACCAAACAAATTGGAGATTGAAGGATCCTCGGGCCAAATGGACTCTCAATATTTTCTTGGGAGAACTTTAAACTATCGTGAAAGATATGATGTGGGTTTTCAATGAGTTTATGTTGGAACTAGGGGATTTGGGGGATTCAATCGCTTTCGTATATTTCTTATTCCCAATGTGATCTTTGCCTTATGACTTTATTGATTTTCGTCTTATTGTTTTATTCGACGCTATTATTGATATCCAATTCGACGAGTTTTATGTTGGAAATAGAGACTTTTAGGGATTCAATAGCTTTCTTATTTTTTTGTATTCGGAATGTGATATTTGCCTTAGGATTTTAATGATTTTTGTCTTTTCGTTATATCCAACACTATTTACCTATTGATATCCAAGGTGTTGGTACATTAGTGTCATAATGTCATTGAAGATTTGATGATGCTTGTTCAATTGGCATTCATTCAGGGCCGATCAATTTTTGAAAGTTTAGCAATTGCATCTGAAGTGCTTTCTTGTTGGAGGAGATAAACCAAAAGATTTTTTAATGGAAAATGGATTTTGCGCATGCTTATGGTTCTGTGAACCAGAATTTTTTGTGTATTTCGATGTACAAATGTAATTCTCTAGATCTCTAGATTCTGTGGATGAAATGATGCGTGAGTGATGTTCGAATGTCCTCAGAAGAAGAATCCAGTGGCGAATGACCTGAATTATAGCAATAAGGCAGTTCACTTAGATTCTAGTTTGATGTATGTCGACAAAAATTGGAGGGTGGTCTGGGTGTGAAGAGCCTTTATAATTTTGACGATGCCTTACATGGTAAATGGGAATGTTGCATTATTGGATCCGATGTTGACCTTTTTCCTTCACTTTTTATTGCTTGTTATGGTCAAGTCCTATCTTGGGGATCTAGATTGTTTATGAATCATGGTGCTCCTTTTCTCAGAAAGATGTTACTATGGTGTTCTCAAAGTTGAGATTCTTTTTTTGACCTGCTTTTGGTTTTAGGTTAGTCTTCTTATTTTCACATGATTGGTGACAACCTGATGGGAAATTTCAATATTAGATAAGATTAGGAATGATCATATACGTGAACGAGTCGGAGTGGCTCCTATTAGTGAGAAAATGGTAGAGAATCGTTTGAGATGATTTGATCATGTTCAGAGAAGACCATTAGATGCGCCAGTAAGAAGAGTAGATCAAATAATCTGGAGTCCGATTAAAAGAGGGAGAGGGAGGCCAAGGCGGACACTTGACGAACTAATAGAACAAGATCTATTGGTGAATAATATACCGAAAGATTTGGTTACTAATAGAACGGAATGACGTCGTATGATCCATGTAGCCGACCCCACCTAGTGGGATAAGGCTTTGTTGTTGTTGTTGTTGTGATAAAAATGCTATGCTGTTGGAGAATTTGGGTGGATCCTTCATGATTTGGCAGGGTTCTTTGCCCCCTGTTTTGTTTCTCCTTATCTGACTGTTGTCTTGAAGATCTTCCTAGTCTTTTAAATTTGATTGATGCATGCAATATTGAATGATGTAAGTAGTCATAATATTGAACAAGCTTATGATCCGTTGTAGGGACTTTCTCTGGTCAGGGACCATGATATTATTTTGAATTGTAATCTTACTTGGAGAAACAACGCTCAAGATTGTTATATGACTTCTTACGTGGAAGCGTATTCTTACTAAAGCTTATCAGGAAACGATGTCCCTTGTGAGATGCTTGGACCTAATTTAGGAAAAGTATGTTTTCTCCAAATTTTATCACCTATAGATAAAGGATTGAGGAGGCTGTGCTTTTTGCTATTTTTTGTGCAATTTGGTACAGAGGAATCATATGATCTTTTATGGTTCTCTTTCCTTACCCCCAAACCCCCCACCACACCCACACACCACCCCCTCCTCCCAAATAAAATAAATAAATAAATAAAAATTAGGAGTGAATTTTAAATTTCTAAAGTTGAAGTTTATTAACTGGCATGGGTGTGTATGAAGACCCTTACCCTTCGTGGGAAAAATGATCAAAACTGGTTTTCACATGAGCAAAGTTCAATGTGGAAATGTTATTAAGTTAAAAACATCCCTTAAGTTTTTTCTACAATTTCTGAGTGAAACTACTGGATTGAATATGGAAGCTTATTTAATCATTAGTAAGTGGGGTACTTAAATCTTAAGATTAAATGGGACTCACTTATCTGTTTGTTGTGGATAAAAACTAGAATTCCTTTTAAAAGAAAAAAAAAAGATAGAAACTAGAAATTCATTAGTTTAGAATCTATAAGTCGCAAATTCATTAGTTTAGATCTATAAGTCGCTGCATGAGTAGTATGTTTTATTGGAATATTTATTGCAGGCTTCGCAGTAGTCTTATTCAACCCATACAATTATAAGAAACTGATATAAAGGTTCCTTTGCTGAGATAAAGCTGAGGGATAGAAGTACCCTGATTCTAGACATATAAAAGCATGTGCAAATTGCAAATCCACTTCTATGCTTCATTCTTTTTTTTTCTATTATATCTACTTTCTGTAGTCTTCCATGAACCCAGCATCACCTAATAAACCAGATGATAGTTATGCTACAACGAGCACGGAGAGGAAGCCTAAAGATTACGGAGAGCTGGACAGATGAAATAAGACTTAAGTTTAAGATAATTACTGCAAACATGAGAGTGGGCGCTATCTAAAAATTCAAAAGAATGAGGGGAGGGATCTCTAAGTTGAGACCTTTTTTAACGGATCTTTAGCTCGAAAGTTTTCTTTGACTCTGAAATTTTTGTTGAAGCTTGTGTCACCCTTTTGTGGCTGTTCTTTTTGTTGTAAATTTGTTAATTCTTTTCCTTATGATTGGAAAATAAGAAAAATGTCGTTTCTTCTCAATACAATGTAAATGGTAGCAAATGCCATGTATATGCTTTGATGATGTATTTTCTAATATTCGTCACGGGGTTCTTTGAATTGGTCGCTGCTGCAAGTTGACATCGTCCATTTGAAATGTTTTTTTCTTTTTCACTCTATGCGTCTCATGTACGTTTACTTCTAGATTTTGTTTTCTTTCTAATCATTTTAGTTTTTAGAAAAAAAAATTAGTTGGTGTCCAATATTCAATGGAGGAAAGTTCAATTCGTGAACTCCAAGGTCAGGACCGGAGTGGTGATGTGCTAGCCATTCAGCAGGAGTGTTACCTTTGCGTCGCGTGTGAGTAACCTGTATCTCCCAAGGCCGATCAAAGCGCTCCGGGAACACATGTGCTTAGTAGCATAAACTTTGTATGAACAAAGTAGCACTGTCTTATATTCGCACACTAATGAAAGCTCATATTGAAAAGGGACATCCTCTTTTAATTGTTCGCGTAGTGAGTTGAAATGAACTAAAATTGACAGGGATCTCAAGTGGCGACAGAGTATGATGAATATTAATTCATTTCAGCAACATCAATGAATACTACTTTTTGAAAGTGGTGAGCTTTTTGGGGCATGCCATGCATGGTCCATGTGCAGTTTCCTTAAGCAAAGAAATCAGTAAATTACTTTCCATAGTTTTAGTTATGTTGATGGCGATTGTTTCATGAAAGCATATGACTTATTTAATTACATTGTAAAATTAATATGTCTAGTAGTTTATCGAATAAGACGAAAGACATTGGAACAGTCCCATACGTGCACTATGAAATACGACGATTTTGTGTTTATATGTATTTGACTGTCAATTTTCATGTCACCTTCTCACTGCGAATAGATGAAACATAAATGTCTTGATCCTAAAAGGATCCAATAGGAATTTCGACAAGCGCGCTATTTTATTATATGAACAAAGAGAGAAAAAATGTTGAATATATAAAAATTATATTTTAAAATTGTTTTACATATTTTAAAGTTGAGCATACACGCTGAGTTGATGATTCATAAAACCAGTGACCAGTAAATGGCAGTTTAAGATTAAGTAACCTCCAATGAGAAAACATGGAATTTGAATTCAATCACATAAGTAAAATTATTTGAGTGGAGTTCCTCGTGATGCCGACGAAACCGATAATTAAGATTATTAATATCTAACTAAATCAATGGGAGCATCTCTCCTTAAAAAAATTGGGACTCTGCCCACAATATTTCGAACTTGGGTTTCAGAGACGCTAGAACAAATGATGAATAAATCGTTTTCAGTTGGAAGAATATGCCATTCTTATTCCGTAAAAGATGTCTCACACAGCAATAGATGCCACAAAATAAACATTGTTCTTTCTGACTCTTAAGGATCCCAACTCAGGGAACTAATTGAGAGTTGTTGGATGAACAAGTCAATGAACTTCTTGTTTAGCTCTAAAGTTAAATTGGTTATTGGTCCCTTGTTATGTCTGGGTACGTTTTCTACTTCTGTTGAGTGCTGCACTTTGTCCCCTTCATTCACTGCTAATTAAGACAGTTCCATCACGTAGGAACATATTTTCATACAATGTTAGGTATACTAAAGAATGTTCTACTGCCTTGAAATAATAAGTTTTTTATGTACCTGTCTTAAGGTTGTGCATGCAGGCCCAGTTGATAATTGATAAAAAAAATAAATTCGGGATAAAATGGCATCTAGGAAGAAAACATAGAATTTGAATTCAATAAGTATCTGACTTCCTCTGGACGCCAAAGGCAGACATAAAATTTATTCCGTTGGAAGAATATGCCATGCTTATTCGGAAAAAAATGTCTCACGGTGCAATAAGGCCACAAAATAAACATTTTTTCCTTCTGACTTATCAGGGATCCCAACTCAGGGAACTAATTGAAAGTTGTTGGATGATCAAAGTGTAAGACACTCTTTGTTTAGTTGTAAAATTAAATTGGCTACTGGTCCTTCATTCACTGCTAATTATGACAGTTCCATCACATAGGAACATGTTTTCGTACAATGTTAGGCATGTTAAAGAATGTTCTAGCCTTGAAATAAGTTTATATATTTACATATCAGACCTGGTGTTGTGGATTATGCAATTGGTATGACTTTGAGAAAGCCTCCACCAATAGAATTTGAAAAGACAAAAAAAAAGTACTTAGAAGTTAATATACCTCGAATTCTATATATATAGTGATCTACCAATTATAGAAGCCAATTTGACCAAAGTTTAATATCATGTATTGGTGGGTTCAAGTTGAATATTCTTTAATCCAAAGTCTTCGTGTGACTTCTGACATGTCTTCTGCCTCCATACTCTTAAAGGTCATGTATCTAGACCCCAAACGTTTCTTAGTTCAGGCCACCAAATCGTGTCTATCAGATGCTTCAGCGCTTGCGGTTGGTACAAATGATAGAGATTAGAGAGGGAACGCATGCATGGCCAAGACCCTCCACTGCTTAAGTGGCGTCTCTGATGAACCAAAAACAGTTTAGGTGAAGTCAATTTGCGTTAATTTATAACCTCAATTTATAAAGATATATTTCTTTTTACTTGGTATAAAATACAACAATTTCTTGTTTCCAGTGTGGCAAGGCAAACGCATAAGCTGTAAATAAAGTCGTATAATTGGATACGTATATATATATATATATATATATTAATTTATAACCTCAATTTATACAGATATGTTTCTTTTTACTTGGTATAAAATACAACAATTTCTTGTTTCCAGTGTGGCAAGGCAAACGCATAAGCTGTAAATAAAGTCGTATAATTGGATACGTATATATATATATATATATATATACATATGACCCAATAACGGATCCAAAGAGAGCCAGTTACATCACCTTGTTGTCCTGTTGTCATGACCCACTTGGGGCTGTCCATTTGTTCACTGTTCTTTATTAGTTTGGAGTTTGGACTCGTCATCAGAAGCAGTATCACGAGCAATTAATAGCATGCGATGTCTATGCCACAATATTACAGTTTCAGCTGCAGTGAATTGAGGTGGAATATATATATATTTTTTTGAAGTGGAATGTATCCCACTAACATCATTAATTAATACCATTTTTTTAGTTGATGAGTTAAGGTGCCAAATGTGCTGCTGAGGAGCGTCATATGCAAATAAGATAAATTAAAAGAAACATGGGGAATTGTCTATTAATTTAAGCTCCAAGTGCCTCCTTATCCAAAAGTTGGCGGACATCGGGAGGTGAGTCATCGTCCCAAAAGATATCGCAATTACAAGCGTGCACACAATTGATGAAAAAAATCTGTAACTGTATGTTTGCATATTTGTCTCATGGTAACAATGCCTTGCGTCCGGTGTAGCTGAACGTAGAGATGCAATTATTCCAGATGTCGCATTATATTCCTTAGCTTTCTGAGAGGCATTTTGCCTTGTGATATCGTATAACCCAGGCATATGATGAAACTGAGTCCGAAGCAACGCAGATGCTAGAAATTTAAATGTCTTGTACGATAATATAACCCGAGGAAGCCCTCAGTAGAAACCTTAGAATAATCTACGAACCTAAGAACATCTAATGCAGTCCAGCAATCCGATACGATATTATGCAGTTTCTAAGAACGTCTTCCATCTTCGTTTAAATTTGAGTTAATTAAGTTACTGAAGTCTCATTCTTATCCACACAGACTGAAATCTTAATCGTTTGCCAGCACTAAGTGCTTCAGATATGTACTTGTACAAGTGAAATTTAACCCGTAGGATGCCTTAGTTGGAAAATCTGCTCATCTGACCTCGAAGTGAACTATATATCCAACCGAGCTAAGATTAATTTAAATTAACTGATCAGGAGGTGGTGTTTAGTAAGCATGCTTGGGGGTCCGATAAATGATCAGTTAAAGTGTTAAGTTAAAGTTGGAGGAGGAAACTTCCATTGGATACGTACGGTGTCAGACACCGAAGCATGCATAGATGATAGATGTGATCATGATAGGATTTGTTAATACATATACAACACTCCAAAGAACTTAACATTTTTCTTCCATCACATCTACTGAGACTCTACTCAATTGCTAATGAGTTATCAAGAAACTGTGAAGGAACAAATTAGACAAGGAAAGATTTTTTTTTTTTTTGAAAAAAAACCTCCCTCATTGGACCGTAACATTCTTTGACAGAAAATCTAGTTGGTTGATCACATGGTACACGGCGGGTCTCAATTCGATCCTCGATGGATTTCTGGTTGGCTCTTTCTCATCGCTTTTCTTCTTGAGACATCTCAGTTGTAAAAAAAATAATACATGTTACATTAAACCCCAAAATATTATTGAACTATTTGGAAGATAAATAGTTGATATGTTGTTTGTAACCACTGATAATTGCACTTCCGAAACTTTTTGGGTGACTACTTGGAAATTTACCTTTGTAAAAAATACAAGTACATGTAATTGGGACACATCAAGTGCCGAAAAAAAAATTGATAAAAAAGAAAATATCGTATTCGGATTTTACCTTGAGGCTTAAAATTTTCCACAATTTTGCTCAAATTGAAGATGCCAACAACAAGGTGAAGTGAACGTATCACGGGTCATTCTCAGATACTAAATTTCGTGCGATAATTAGGCGAATAGATATCTAGTTAAGTCTATTTTGAATAGCGGCGGAAGAAAATTACTCTTCATGGGTACATTAGCACGTTGAGACACTAATATAGACGTTTGAATGTTTAAAGTCCGAAAAGGATAACTTAATTGCTTATATTATATATGATAAAACATAACATACATTTTAATATCGGAAGGTATCATCTCAATGTATCGTAGGTATATGAGTCTTATTACAAAATAAGAAATGTAAAAGACATACCCTACGAGTAATGTTACGAACTTGGTCATTCATAAAGATGACACTCTTAGACGGATGACTTAATACTCCATAATATTATATAATGCGGGTCGATTGCATATGTTTCATGATTCAACGCTGAGCGATCGAGAGCTTTAAGTTGAGCGATATCGCTAAGTTTCACATTTCGTGTCACTGAAAAATGTCCCACTATAAATGCACGCCAACATTTTCCTAAAAAAGAAGAAAGAAAGAAAAAGAATCCCATGCACGCACATCTACCTGCAGTCCTATCAAAATGCCAGAGAAGAATTGAAGATTAAGCATCAATCAAACACCATTTGTAAACTTATTAATCAAAGTACAAATAGTTCAATTTTAACTTTTTTAAGCCCACAGACAAGGTTTAACTGATCCTTAGCAAACTAAAGATATATGTACTGATTAATTAACATAATTCCCGTGTCGCATGCTATTAATTAATCAAACTCCAATCATTCAAGTTCGCTCCTATTTCCCTGGCAAGCACGAATATTCGATCATCAATAATTGTCTGTCCAACATAATCGATGCTAAAGAAAAAAAGAGAAGAAAATAAAAATCTCTTTATGTTCGTACATGTTTTATATAGGTAAACTAATGGTCGTTATTGCTTGGTAATATTTGTGTTCCAAGTCAACTCCTGCTCTCACTCAGACCTGCAATGATCAATAGTATTTAAACGGTGATTCATTTTAATTACCTGTCATTTCTGAAGTCGGCATTACTGTCAAGTATTAACCATATACAACATTAAAAAGGATTTGTTCACGTGTTTATTTCCACTTATACGATTGAGAAATTAGAATATTAGTGCGAAAATTGAACGAAAAAAACAAAAAAAAGGGCTACATATTCTCTAACTAAATATAGTATAGCCGAGTCAACCCTTTACCAACCATCCCATTTAAAAAAAAAATACCCGTTCTCAGCTAACTGCTCACTCTTACTTGAACCAACATATTGTTCAAGTGTTGATAATTGTGATATGCAGCTTGTAAGGAATAAAGAATGGATCTAACATAGCAATGATGTACTTTGAGTCTCCGAACTCTCTCTTCCTCTATATATATGAGTTTCCTGCCTCCAAATCAACATCCAGAAACATAGAGCCTGGTGATCGATCGATCAACTCGATCGTCTTGTATGCCGTATTGGTCCAAGACATGGCCTCCAAGCTGTCTGTCTTCCCGATCTTGCTCCCTTTGGCTCTTGTGCTCCTCGTCCTCTCAGGGTCAGCAGACGCACAAGACCTGACAGTTGGGTACTACAGCAAGACATGCCCCAATGCAGAAGCTATAATATTCTCGGAGCTGTCCAAAATCATCAAGCTCGCACCAAGCCTTGCAGGTCCTCTCCTCAGGATGCACTTCCATGACTGCTTTGTCAGAGTACGATATTCTCACCGCATGCCGTAGAATCATTTTTGATTTGTAGTTATATGTTTGAGCTACATATATATGTACTACACAGACGTCAAAAGTCAGGTGCTTATGCTAAGGGAAAAAAATGCATGCATGCAGGGATGCGACGGTTCAATTCTGCTGAATTCTACGAAAGAGATGACAGCCGAGAGGGATGCACCGCCCAACGACACCCTAAGAGGCTACGGAGTCATCGACAGGGTGAAGGCGAAGCTTGAGGAAGCTTGCCCGGGGACCGTCTCCTGCGCCGACATCCTCGCATTTGCCGCCAGGGACGTAGTCGTTCTGGTATGGCGTCATGCATGCATGCATGCAGTGATCTCTAGATCACAACCTGAAACCGCTGATCATTCTTTTTCTTTTCATGTATATAACTCGTGCACTAAGTAAAACTGACCAGAGAATCAAATGTTTGATTCCTATAGAGCGGCGGTCCATCTTGGCCAGTGTGGGCAGGGAGAAAAGATGGCAGGATATCTAATGATTCGGAAACAGATGATCTTCCACCACCCACGGTAGGTATCAAAGAGTTGATCCAAATGTTCTCCAAGAAGGGACTAAGCATCAAGGACCTCGTCGTCCTATCAGGTATAAACGAACTTCTCAAGTCCTCCAAAACATGCTTTGATCACATAAGTATCTAATCATTAATCTCACTGCTGCGCACTCCTCCCATATATTAAAAGGCGGACACACGATTGGAATGTCGCATTGCTCGTCCATCGACGACCGGCTGCACAACTACACCGGCAAGGGCACCCCCGACGACGTGGATCCCACGCTCGAGAGGCACTACTTGCTGAAGCTGCGGACCATCTGCAAGCCCAACGACCTGAGCACCATCGTCGAGATGGACCCGGGCAGCTTCAAGACGTTCGACACGGGGTACTACAAGCAGGTCTCCAAGAGGAGAGGCCTCTTCCACGCCGACGAGGCCCTCCTCGCGCACCCCTTGACGAAGTCCTACGTCTTGGGCCACGCAGGCGCCTACGGCGAGTCAGAGTTCTTCAAGGACTTCGCCGACTCCATGATCAACATGGGCAACATCGAGGTGCTCACGGGCGCCGCTGGCGAGGTGAGGAAGAAGTGCTACCTTGTCAATTAGGCATGCAGTAGGACCTGTGGCTGCACCATTAATTGGTTCCTTTGACTGTGCCTGGCGAGGGAAGGAATAAAACTTAGGGGCGAGGAGATGATGCCCTTTGATGTGCTCTTTTGGCAGTGTCTAATTGTAAGGTTGTGCAGGTGGACTTGGCTGCCTTCGAACGTTTGGTTTGCTTCATAAATTTAATTGTTGATATTTTTTTATTTGCTAATATTTAATCTGTTCGGATCGTTTTTAATAAGGTGGAATCTCCGCCATTATAGATTTGATTTGTAAAAGTTTCTTTTTTTTACAAAACGGGTGTGCCTATTTGTATACACTTTGATTGTATACTATTATTGAATTGAGAGGTCTGTCTATTAATTAGTTTGAAATACTGCATAGTGGTCTTCTCCTATAGATCCATATATAAACAGTACAGCCAGGTCCCAGGAAGGTAATCTTTCTACATTTTAACGTAGGATGATTTTGTTATGGGAACAAACTCTATGATCTTATGCAAGGAAAAGAAACTTGTAATGCTTTTTTTTTTCGGTTGCAACTATAATGTTTTATGGTGAATGATACAAAGATCTTAATTGCATTCTAAAAAGTCGTACGTTGTTACAGTCATAGAGTTCATTTCCTAACTGGGAAAAAAAGGTTTTGGCAACACAATAATAAATGGGGATTATGCACAACCCATGACCAACATCTATGCGCCGCTTTTCATGACAAAGTCTACCAAACGCTTTTGCTAAATCTGGTATTTGTTAAGTTAATAGCATATAATATGTTAAACTTATAAATATCGTAAAAAATATTAAAATTATTTGCAAGGCATATAAATGACTATAGTCTATATATTAAAGTTATTTGAATAATCTCACGTATGCATAGAAGTATAACCTTGACTATATATATCTAACATGTTTTGACAAAACTATGCGAAACAATACTCGAAACTAACAATATCACATGTTGATTAAGAATAAAATATTTTAGATCATCCAAATCAATTGAATGGAACCTGCGACGCATCTAAAAGTTTAGACTCCTAGGTCAATTAGAATAAAGAGCAACTAGTATCTTAATAGAAACAGAAAAAATGAGACTATAATTAATCAAATGTTAAAATTGGAAAGTAAAAGTAATCAACAAAATTCTATAATTTTGGTTGAACTTAACCAAATATTCCATGGAGTTTAGTTTCCTAAGTTTAACCATTGAATTATTCATAAAATTGAAGTTGGCCTGAGTTGTAAGTTTTGCAACATATATAAAGGATAAGGGATAACAATATTCTTCTTTTTTTATCCACTCACCTCGAAAAATTTTAATGACTCCAATTGAATTATCAAAGAAATTAGATTTTGGTTGGTAGCTTTTCAATCTTGAACGCATTCACAAGTAGTGAACATGTTCCCAATGTTCCAAGTTCCAACAATCTGAAACATTAAGATGATAAACAAATTCTGAACAAATTATCCTTTCTTGGATGCTTCACAACTTGTAAGTTGTATCATATATCAACGACAAGATAGTTTGGACCTTCCTAAACGTTTGAAATATTTGAGTAAGAAGCAAGAACAATATATACCAATAGATCGTGTATCATGTTATTAAAAAAAATCAATCGTTCAACAGTCTAAATACTTTAGATTATGTATCAGCTCCTACCTTCCACCCATCAGTAATGTGCAGTCGTCCTTTCTGTGTCGATATCTTGAACTGACATTGATCTAGGGTGTGAACAAATCCGATCCGACCTAATGTCGGATTAGGTCAAAGATTTGGAGGATCAAATCCGATCCAACCCGTTTATATTTATTTAATATTTATTTTAAAGCATAAAATAAATTTTCTAGCTATTAAATGTTATTTATGTACTTGATATTTTTATTTTTATTTTTAAAATCAAACATAAGCGTAAGTTTAAAAAAAGTCAGGTCGATCGAGTTGAATTTTTCTAACCCATAGAGTCGGTCGGGGTCGGGGTCCGACCTGATCATCGACCCGACCTGATGAACACTCCTATACCAGGGCCGGCTCAAGGGTGAGGCCACTAAACACTTGCTTGAGGCCACATAATTATGAATTAAGTATTAATGTTAATAGTATTAAGTCTATTACATGTCTTTATATTTTAAAATATTTGTTAATTTAAAACCACTAAATATATATTTTATCTTCATTTTTAATATGATTTACCTTCACTATCTAAATCATAAATAAATAGCTTCTCACATTTCAATTTTAGTTTATACCATTTTTTGCACATTTTATTTTTTCTGAAAAATCAATAATAGTTCAATTTTTTCATTAGTATTATATTATTGTTCATGGTTAACAACATTTTTATTATTTTGAATTGAAGAACTAAACTTAAAAATATACTATCTTCATAAATTTTTTAATATCAATTTTAAATTTTTATATCAAAAAATAAAAAAAACAAATATAATCATTTTTATTTATGTCAAAATTTGTTTTTCCATTTTTGCTTTAGGCCTCACGCCCTCTTGAGCCGGCCCTGTGATCAACGTCGACCGAATGCCCTCTCGCATGCATTGTGACCAAGGGCCATTATGACATGCAAATAGAGTAAGCAAGCAAGCGATTATAGAGATTTTATGTTGGATGATACATCGTATAGTTGTGACAAGTTTCTGTACAGAGATGACTTGGGTGCACAACTACGTTTATGATCAATAGACTACCAATTAAGGTTATCACGAACTTATCTTATGATCCTACCTAAAATTTGCGGGAATCATTTATGTAGAATCGATAGAATGATAATAGTAAGATCATGGGATGATAAGAATTTTATGAATTCAATTTCTTTTATTTTTTCAGAGCATACTTTTTATTTTCACAAAGTGCAACATAATTTTAAGAGGAAAATAAATTTTTATGACTAAAATTTTTGAAAATTTTCTTAACAAAATAATTTTATCATCAATGTTTATTAAAAAATATTTATATAATGTTATTCCATATTAATCATATTATTGTCATTTATCAATTCATATTAAATTATTATATGAATAATATGCATATGCATTTGTAGGTAGTCTTATTATGATAATAGTCAAGTTAGCATTATTTATAATTTAAATAATTATAAATTTATTTTAAAAATAATTTTTATATTAAATTATTTTTTAATATATAAGTAGAATTTTGTGATTTTCGAGTCGATCTTAGGAACCTTTTTTAATCTTACCTAAGATCTTAATCTTGAATGCCTTTGCTAGCAGCTAAACTTAGCAATCTTTTATGTAATGGCACTCCCATTTCACTTATTTCCACTCCTAAAAAAAATATTTGCCCATTTTACCCTTCTCCATTGCGTGACATGCAAAATGTCGTACATTAATGTCAATCCACACTTCTAAAATAATATATTTTTTTTCACTTCAAAATTTATACATGTCAATGTGACGTCTTTTTGTTAGAATATAATTTGTTAAAGTATATTTAGATTTTATGTTTTTAATATTTTCATTTTATTTTGAGCTTCCTTCATCAAATATATTAGTAGTTAACAAATTTCTCTCTTTTTTTTATCTCACTAGTAAGCTACATCTTTCATTGTAATATGATAAGGAAAAATGTCAGAAGAATTTTTTTTGTTAAAATTTAGAAATAAGCATAAATTAATACATTTTATGTCCACACATGTTTTATAATATCAACCAAATAAATAAATTTTAAAGTCAGCTGATAAATAAAAAAAGATCAATCATGCGCTATTCAAAAGTTTTTCGCATGTAATAATTTTGAATCAGAATAATATCGTTCTGTATTTTATTCCAACTTCAAATAATTTTAAATTAATCACCTGAATACTAAAGATTTCAAATGGGTATTTCACTTTCGTTCTGCATTTTATCCTAATTTTTTTAAAAATCATGATATTCCACTTTTTTAATAAAAGATAGTGTAATGAAAAGTCTATTTTACTTAGGAGATAAAAAAGAAAAAAATATGTTAATTATTACTATTTTTATGCAGTAAGTTAAAAATATAAACTTTTATAATTTTAGAAGATAGTGCTAACATAATGACTTGACATTGACATCTACTATAGTATTCGTAGGAAAAAAATATTATTTTAACATAAAAAAATATTTTGAAGTGTAGATTGACATTGATGCACCAGTTTTTCATGTTAAATTATAAAAAGGGTGAAATTGTCATATATTTTTTTTGGAGTGGCAGTACATAAAATAAGAGTGGCATTAGAGGGAGCCATCTTTTATCATCAAGGCCAAGCTCTTCAATTGTCAAATTAACTTAAAAATGGCATACACAATACGTGCATGATGTATCACTTGCGTCATCCACAATTTGAATGACTGCAGATTTTAAATGGAATATAAGAAAAAAAATGATATGAATTAATGTTCAAAATACGTAAGAATTCGATTTGAAATGAAGACTTAAACAGTTACATTTAAGTTTAAGTTGCACTTATTTTCTAGTCTTAAGTAATTATTTTCTGTGTGCCCATGGTGAATATTAGTTGCCAAATCTTTAGAACAAAATATTATATTAATAATCCGCTGAAAATGTAAAGATTTTAAAATTGGAATCTCCTTTGTTACAAGCAGTGAAAAAAAATGATAATATTACTTTTACCTCCGCGATATATCCTGAAAAATGATAATTTAGTTCTTTAACGGAGGCCCAAACAAGTGAAGAAAACAACGATAATCTGGGCCCCACCGCAGCATCGCCATCACGTGCTCGAAAGCTTACTTCCCGGGGGCACAAACAGTTGAACATTTTCCTCCAAAAGCCACTCGGGCGGCACATCTTTCTTCCTTGCGCCGTCCTGCGACCGCTACAGCAATTTTTGGGTGGAGCATTCGGCGTGGGCTTCTGCATCGTTTCCTCTTTTTTCTTTCTCCCCGGTTCCGTTGTCTTTGTTCGTTCTTTGATCACTTCCGAAGACTAACTTTGGGGGGCTTCTCCGAGCTGCCGCTGCTGCTTGTAAGTGGCTGATATCTCCTTTTTTTTTCTCCTAATTTTATTGTGTAGATCGAATGGAGCTGGGGCTATTGCTAGAATTTGGTGAGGTGGCGAAGAGGGGGAAGTTGTAATTTTTCTTTTTCTGTGGGGGTTATGGGTTTTAGATCGAGTAGCTTTTCAGATTTTGTTGCGTTTCTCTTTCGCAATGAATTGAGATTTCTCCTCATGCTTCCTGGATCTGAATTTGCTTCGTGCGGATTTTAGTGGGAGTGCTAGTAGTATGCAGATAGGTACCTAGTCCTACTTTGATCTTAACGAGGGCTCAAACCGGGAGGAGGCCTTCAGCAAAAGTTTTCACCAATCGACGTTGGCTCCAGTTTTTAATATGACTTGATAATAATTCGAAACATGTCTACTTAATTGTTGAATATTTGCTAGCTCTTCTTCTATATGATGTTCTTTATTTACTTGTTGATCTTTATTTTTATTGTAGAATGCATGTAAAAGTTGTTGAAATTGTTTTTCGATTTGAGTAAAACGATCGGCCCATGTTAAAAACTTTGAAGTAGATAAATCTTGAGAAGCCATAAGTTTTTCCGCATTTGATATATTAGATTAAGAATGTAAACTATTAATAAAATATATAATGAGTTAGTGATAGAGGTTGGTTGATAGTAGACAGTAGCGGTGATGGTGATGAGATGATTCAGTAGATGATATATGACAGCGGAAGGCAAAGATAATTAGGTTATTAGTCCAACAAAAAATCCGAGATATCACAGTTATCTGATGACGATCAACTCTGATACCAATTGATAGGTTCCTAGTCCAACTAGGATCCTACTTTGATTGCTTTGAGGGGATCAATCCTCCAATAGACCAACACTTGCTCTAAGCAATTATCAAAAGAATATTAATTCTCATATGCATGATTTAAAAGAGTTCAGAGGGTCCCTATGTAAGGTAAACCCAAACAAGTCCTAGTAGAGTTAGAAATAGAATAAAAAAGGAATTATAATCAAAATAGGAAATAAGAATCTAATCCTAATTAAAGAAATAAGCTATTCCTATTAATATTTGGAACTTTCCTATTATATGCTTTGGTTTGGATCGATCCGATGTGATGGACGATCGCTATTCGTGTGATTACTATCAACAAATGTTGAACAAGTTGTTGAATGGGTCTTAGGTATTGATAGCTTTTAGGCCTTATCTGGTTATTTTCTTTACTTTTTACATTTTTACGCATCTTGTTTTAATCTCATGAGAGGCTTTGATGGGCATCCCGTTAATTTGGTCTTGATGGATGTGAAGTTGTAGACTTGAGGATGAAAAAAGTTTGATAATTACTTTAAATGCTAAAGTTGATTTTAAATGATAGGCAATTACGCATTTGGATAGTGTGCTGATAATAATAATAAACAAAAAATTATATTGTTTGGTAATCAAATGACTGATAAGTTACTTTTATAATTAAAAGATAAGTTACTTTGTAAATTAAAAGATTATTTTAGTTTAATCATGACATAATAATAATAATTGTATGACTTAATGTGAGGCATGTTTAACGTGTTGCACCGTGCATACACATGCTCTGAGCCCTCAGATTAGTAACATTTCAATTTGTATGTCATAGTAAAATGATGCCGTCCGATAGTAAAAGAGTGTGTGTATGCACGGTGTAACCATAATTTGTGAATGCATGCTAATATAAACTAATTATATATACCAATACTAATATATATAATATTTAATTAAATAAAAGATTGGAGAGGGGCATACTCTTTCAATAGAGGGCAAGGCGATGCTACTATCTTTCCAAACATGGAGGGCAGATTCATTTTTGTCATCAAGATAGACAGCTTTAGAGTGGGAAAAATGAGATGAGCGAGGAAAATATATTTTTATGTGGTGACAATATTTAAAAAAAATTGAAGGTTTGAACAGATGATTTATAAGTAAAAAAAAAATATAAGCTGGGTCCTCCTACTTATTATTTCCAGCTTAAATTTATGGATCTTGTAACTTATAAATAAAAAATGTTACCTTTCCAAACGCTTAAAAACTATTTATAAGTTTGGCCAACTTGTAAGTTTAACTAATAGGAGCTAGTGTTAATATTAAATAATGTAACACCCGAAAAAACAATCAGAAAAAGATCAAACATCCACTGTGTCGATGATCTGACCACCCGGAACACCAATTACAAAGGTGCATGAGAGAAATGGAATATATTCCCCAAACAGGGGAAATCTGTTAAGGATTTATTTTCATCATTATTCCACATGTTTATCTCTTTTATTATTCAACTCTCCACTTTTCTTCATGTCCCTTTTTCCTCTCACTTTCCCCTTTATCTCATGCATCCCTCTCTCTCCCTTCCTCTCTCATGGGCCTCAGCAGTCAAACTGCAACGAGGGAACAATGACCGTGAGGAGTAGGCTTGTGACCGAGGACGCGACATGAGAGGAAGAGGAAGTCAATGAGAAGGAATAGAAACTAGTTGATCGCCAAATGGTAAGGCAGATTCCAAAAGACGTTATTGCAGATCAAGCATGGTTGGATTATGATCGGATCAGACTTATTGCTTTCGTGATATTTATGAGGTTTTGTGCATCGTTAGTTTCTGTGTTATCTTTCAAGGGTTTAGCCATTGTTGTTTTTAAGGTTAATTCATAAATCATAACTCCTCAGATTCATGTGATAAGCTGCAAGTTTGATCTATATCATGCTTCTTGAAACTCGTTGTATCCTTTTTGAAGTAGATCTTTGTACTTGTTATGATTGTTTTGAGTCTAGGTTTTTCTCCCAACTTGGATCCATGCCTTTAGGTTAAATGTTACTTCGATCATGTTGCATATGTTTTTAGCACGCTCCTTTCATGCTCTTTGACTATTTTGGTAAAATCGGTCGAACCCCTGATTTTTCCTTGTGCTTCATTTTTTTTAGAAGATCCTTGTGGTTCATTGATTTGCTGAACAAATCAAATGATCGGTTGGTCCAACTGGATGATTGATCAATCCGATCTTAAGACTGGAAACATGATTGAACCTTTGGTCAACCGGATCGAGCTGTCGAAGATCCTATCAGACAATTGGTTGGCACAATCGAAGGTTTGCCCAAACAAATGACTGGTCAATCTGATACGACAATGACAATCAATCATTAAACTTCAGTCAACCAGCAACCCTGTTTGGACTACCGCTAACCAAACCAAACGATCAGCTGCTCCAATCAGACGATCAACCTATTAGATCGGATGACCGGACACAGTAAGCCTCCCTAAAAAAATCAATGAGCAGGCATCTGTCCAATAGGCTTGGACGTGAATTGATTCAGTACTGAACGTCTGGATGACTGTCCGATAAATTGGCTGATCAACCTCAAGATGATAAATGAGTTTAAGTCAACTTTGCACTAGAGCCTCAACTTGCAACCTAAAATATTTGCATTGGAGGAAAGGAGAAAATGACAACTAAAAAACTCCTAGGATTTACTAGGAGATATAATTATTTCATATCTACAGATAATCAGGAACACTGTTAAAAGATAGTGTTAGAAAATCTTGAAGCAGGATATTAGGACTGTACCCCACAACCAGTATCCAATGCAGTTCTGACTGTAGCATTAGCAATTGGGATAGCAGATGCAAGTTCGTTGATATATGCATCAGAACTTTTGGGAAACTGTGTTCCATGAGTCAATGTAAAAATAATTCCTTCATGATAAACCCAATTCTGAACAGCTTTTTCAACAGTAAAATTTTGTAGGAACAATTGAACAGGGAACAATGTCATGGCTCTTTGGCCATGTAAATGGGGCAACATATCGGCTTGGAGGCAGTTATAACGCAATGGAGCTTTTCTTCTTTTGGAGGGTAGTGACATTCCATGTAGTTCATGTTTTTTATAGGAAAAGCCATTGCCCTTTCTTGATCTTAACAAGGACTATAGTTAGTGTAGCGCCCATGACATAGTTCAAAGGTTTCAGCTGTTGCAGTAAGAACGTCAAATGTTAAATATTTATATTTTGGAGGATAGTGCAATCAATTTGCTTGGTTACCTCAACAGCTGTTCTATCACCCTTCCCAAAACTACTCTTCGGCCATGCTCCAAAGGCATAAAAGGAGCAACACATGCTAATTGCAATAAAATATAAACATACAGCTTCTGGTTCTGCCATCTGCTGCATTCCCTCTGAAATGCACCTACACAGAAAAAACAAAACTAGTAATGAACTAGTTAAAATAATTGTAGAGAGAAAGCAAGGGAAATTTCTAAACAAGCTGAGAAGATAACAGACTAAGATCTGCTTTATGAAGTTCATCTCGAAGAGTTACTACTTGTAACATCTCCTATCACAGAGATGTTTTTAAATAATAGTTCTTCTAATAAAATATTCTAGTTGTGTTCCTCCACTATAGGAGCAAGCAACATTCAGAAAACCAATCACGGAGCCAAAAATGAAGAGATGACTATAAACAAATTAGAGTCGCGTTCTCACATTTCCTTTACAATTGGAATATACAAATGCTGGAAATACTTCATGAATAACAACAACAACAACAAAGCCTTATCCCACTAGGTGGGGTCGGCTACATGGATCATACGACGTCATTCCGCTCTATTAGTAACCAAACCTTTCGATATATTATTCATCAATAGATCTTGCTCTATTAGTTCGTCAAGTGTCCGCCTTGGCCTCCCTCTCCCTCTTTTAATCAAACTCCAGATTATTTGATCTACTCTTCTTACTGACGCATTTAATGATCTTCTCTGAACATGACCAAACCATCTCAAACGATTCTCTACCATTGCAAAAATGGAAAAAGCTTCTCTGGACATCAAATACTCCATTTTGCGGAAAAGTTTTGGTCTGCCCTTTATAATTACTTTGAAGATTTGCTCAAATATAACGTAAACAATCTAGAATCTACGTAATTAAGTTTAATGTTTAGGTCGAAGTGACAAAAATGGAAAAAGCTTTTCTCTGGAGCATCTTACAATCAAGTGATGTCATGGGTAATTTTCCTGAAGTATGGCTACTGAAGCTATGGATAGAAAATTGCAACTGCTTGCAGCTTTTCCACAGCAAGATAAACAAATGAGTGTCCGGCACAGCATCAATAATTCTAGCCCCATATTCAGCATTTTTAAGAAGTAACTAAAGCAAATTGTTCAGAAGACCCCCAAGAAAAAAGGTCACAAGACGGTGAAATTTTTAAGTGCAACAACAACAACAAAGCCTTATCCCACTAGGTGGGGTCAGCTACATGGATCATACGACGCCATTCGTTGATCCATGTTCATGCGATTCGACAAAGTTTTACGCTGGCTGTCGGGGCCTAACACAACCCTCCTCCTTTATCCGGGCTTGGGACCGGCTATAAAACATAGGCGGAGTTGAAATTTTTAAGTGCATCACCAGAAAATTTATGAAGCAAAGAATGCTTATAATTAGCAAAGAACTTTTTCTGTCTATGCACAAGAGGTTAAAATTCTCTACATGCAACATTCACGTCAAACTAGAAAGAACACCTAAAAGTAGTATTATACCTGGAAATCATTTTCTTCAAAGTTAGTAATATTCTCACGCCAAAAACCTGGATCCTTGTGCATGGCGGACCAATCAAGCTGACCCAAAAGGACCTCTTGCTTATATTTATCAAAGGAACTTAATCTTTTAATATTATCTTTAAGGCCATCTTCAAGCTGATTCAATGCATCCATCAAATACTTCATGAATAACAGAAGATAATTTCTCAATCAACATTCAGCTCGAAAGTTGACAGATATCACATTTCTTGATGCATATTCATTTTTTAAGTTCCCTTTGCACATTGTTAGACCGATGAAAAGGGATAAAATCCCAATTACAAAAATAATAAATAACAACAAAGTCTTATCCCACTAGGTGGGGTCGGTTACATGGATCATACGACGCCATTCCTCGTTGATCCATGTTCATGAGATTCGACAGGGTTTTACGCTGGCTGTCGGGGCCTAACACAACCCTCCTCCTTTATCCGGGCTTGGGACCGGCTATAAACATAGGCGGAGTTAAAATCCCAATTACAAAATAATAAAAAAAAATAGTATTACAATTAGGAACGTTTAAGTGTGTTCAGTTTACTAATAGAAGTTCATAACCTTACTCCTTTGACCATGAAAATATAATAATCTTCAGCTGAGGACATATTGTGCTTAGAGGTCCAATGGTACCTCTGATGGAAAAAAAAGAGAGCTTATTTTGTGTTAATAAATGAGAACGAAATTAAATGTGACCCTTAACCGTTTCACTTAATTTAGAAAAAGGGTAGAAATCAATTTCCGCTAAAGAGATAAAAACTTTATCAAGAATAGATATTGCAGGTCAGCTTACAAACAATAGATACACTGTGGACATCTAATACCGAAGAATAGTAGAAGCATGGTCACATTGATTACAAACACACATCCACGGGAAGAAAAAACACTAATAGCAAGACTATGTTTTCGAGAACCAAACTTTCTTAATTCCATATACTCATGTTGATGAACCCTAACACATCATTTCTGGCACCAAATGCTATGACGTGAATATGGGTGTGTATTAAACCAATTTTTTTAACTAATTATCAAACACATTTTGTTATATCGGCAATTAGTGATTCTCTTATTTTCTTTGGAGAAGTGGGCTAAGGTTTGTAATTTGTTAGCCGTGAGGTGCTGTGATCAACAGCTATGACTCTAGTCTCTATATGGTGTCTAGTATCATATAATTATTGCTTGCTAAAACCTCTCTGTATCTGCTTGTCACACAAAAATTCTCCTTTGATGTGGACAGTGTTTCAAGGGGATACTAGAAATGCAGAAATCAGCAGAACAGAAACTATAAGAGTGGTATCACAGGGAACATTCTTACACTCCTAGGTTGGCGGGTTCGAGGTCCTCAAATGGAATTCCATTTTATCCTAAACATTTCTTCAACCTGGAACGATGGACGTGAGGTGCAACACCATGGGCATCGATAGAATTTACATCATTATTCTATTGACAACAGTAAAATGTATATAATTGGGACAATAGATATAATACTATGTTTTTTGTTTATTATTGTAAAATTCATGTTGGTGTCCGTTGCAATCTTCGCTGTAATCGTGCAACGTTGTGCACCCTAGACTCACTTCATGTCTTTGTGAGGGTCTAAGTAGAAAAGTTCTATACTTAAATAACCAAGGTATAAATGCCTTGAAAAAACAAGGTTCAAATGAGAATAAAGATTAGAATATGTATAATTTATTAATCCAAAGGACCTTTAAAAAAAATGTTAATCCAAAGGTGTATCATCTCCCTACAGTTTTTCTAAGTTTCAACTCAGTGCATATTTCTCTCTCTCTCTCTCTCTATATATATATATGATGATGATGATAATAATTAAGGTAGAAATGAAGAATTAATGCATTTCACAAGAAAAGAGCAAAAGAAAAGAAAACTGAGACATAATGGGTTGAACCATTCATGGGAAAAGCCCAATCAGGCCCATTACATATTGGATGGTGTCATGCTCCCTTATGGTCTGCTCGATGAAAACCACTCTCCAAAAGAAGAATCCTACTCGTGTTCAAGATCAAACAATGACAAAAGCAAGAGATAACAAATGAGCTAAAAAAAAGCACAAAAAGAGAGTTAAAGGAAACCTGTTTGAAGTCAGAATGAGGTATGTTTTTTGCCTCCCTCAGAAAAACCGAGTTGGACATATTTTTTTTCTCTAGCTGATGGTTTATTTCCTTTTTCCTTGATTGGATGGATGGATGTGGGAAATTTTTACCTTTTTGGCACAAAATTTGTAGCGTTGTGTGGTTCCTTTCCTCTTTCATACCTTTGGTTTTTAATGATCTGTGTGATTTTTATTTGATCCTGTTATTGTTTTGTTATCTTGCATTGTCTCATTTGAATTTGACTACATTAATTGACATCTACCATCTCACGTCCGGGTATGTAAGGATTCAAAACATCATCTTTAGTAAAGAACCAGTTGATGATTCCATAGGAAACCTCCCTGGCCATTGCTTGATCTCCTGTAGGTTTCTGCTTTTCTGATGACGAGACAATGATATTACATTGGATGACTGCTTTGAGGAAAATGTGGCTGTTCATTTGGTGTCTGACTGGTTGTGTTCCTCATTCATGGTCTTCTGCATTTATGATAAGAAATTTTACAAGTAGTAACTTTCAAGATAAACTTGATAAAGTAGATTGTATTCTGTTATCTTCCCACCTTGGTTGAATTTTTTCTATGCCTCTGTACATTTCTTTGTGCTTATTTGAACTAGTTCATTACTAGTGAAGAAGATTTTTGTTTTCTCCATGTAGGTGCATTATCATGGCCGTCAGAGGGAATGCAGCAGATGGCAGAACCAGAAGCTCTGTGTTTATATCTATTGTAGTTAGCATATGTTGCTTTTTTTATATCTTAGGAGCATGGCAGAAGAGTGGTTTTGGGAAGGGCGATAGCATAGCTGTTGAGATAACCAAGCAAACTGATTGCACTATCCTACCAAATCTAAGTTATGAGACACATCATGACAAAATTGATCCTGACAACCTTGATGCAACTGTGGAAACCTTTGAACCGTGTCATGAGCGCTACACTGACTATACACCTTGTCAAGATCAAGAAAGGGCGATGACTTTCCCTAGAGAAAACATGAATTACAGGGAACGTCACTGCCCACCAGAAGAAGAAAAGCTCCACTGCCTTATACCTGCCCCCAAAGGATATGTTGCCCCATTTACATGGCCAAAGAGTCGTGACTTTGTTCCCTATGCAAATGTTCCCTACAAGAGTTTGACTGTTGAAAAAGCTGTTCAGAATTGGGTTCAGTACGAGGGAAATCTTTTTAGATTCCTGGTGGAGGAACACAGTTTCCCCAAGGTGCTGATGCATATATCGATCAACTTGCATTTGTTATCCCAATTGCTAATGGTACAGTCAGAACTGCGCTGGATACCGGATGTGGGGTATGCAAGTCCTATTATCCTACTTCAAGATTTTCTAACACTATCTTTCAACAGTGCCCCTGATTATCTGCAGCTATGAAATAATCATATCTTCTAGTAATCCTAGGCCTTCAAATTTTTTTCTCCTTTCCACTAACTCATCTATTTCAGGTTGCAAGTTGGGGAGCTTATCTATTGAAAAGAAATGTCTTGGCAATGTCATTTGCACCAAGGGACTCGCATGAGGCACAAGTGCAGTTTGCTCTGGAAAGAGGAGTACCTGCAATAATTGGTGTTCTTGGAACCATAAAGCTCCCATATCCATCTAGATCTTTCGATATGGCTCATTGTTCGAGATGCTTAATACCATGGGGAGCTAATGGTGGGATCCATCATTTATTTGATTTTATATTTCTATAGAATTATTAAATCTCCCATTTCTGTATTTTAAATGTATTCTTGATATTATTTCTACTCTAGATGGAATGTATATGATGGAAGTGGATCAAGTTCTGAGGCCTGGAGGATACTGGATACTTTCAGGCCCTCCCATTAACTGGAAGAGTCATTATAGGGCATGGGAGCGCACTCAGGAGGATCTTGATAAAGAGCAAAAAAGGATTGAAGAAATTTCTGAGCTACTTTGTTGGGAAAAGGTCTCTGAGGAAGGTGACATTGCCATATGGAGAAAAAGAGTGAACACTGATTCTTGTCCTGGGAGGCAAGATGAACCCCATGCCCGAACATGCGATCCATCATATGCAGACGAGATCTGGTAATGTTATCCAGTGTATCTATGATTTTTTTCCAATATTTTACCAGAAAGATGATATGGTGTTGAGTCATTATCAATTTATCATGTTGAAATTTAAGCAACCTCTCAAATTTGGTAAATTGTTGACATTATTTGACAAGTTATGCTGATCTTGTTTTATCATATGACTAACACAGGATGTTCTAAAGAAAATTGAACAAACAAATTCTCTGGCAAAAATTAAAATGCAAAACAAAAGCAAATAGGTTTCGAAGAATCACTTCTAGTTGTAGACCCAGAAGAAAAAAAAGTTTCTTGCACGACATCTAGTCTCGAGATCAACCATGCCAAGTCCTCTTTTATCCCCTTTGGCATGGTGGCAGAGCTTTCTTCGAGCTGTGCGGCTGAGCTTCGCACGCCGGTGGGGGCCTTACCTATCACATACTTAGGTCTTCCCCTCTCTGACCGTCATATTGGCTCTGACCGTCATTCATCGAGCGTTTTGAGCATAGACTTCAGAGTTGGAGCTCGAGGCTCCTCTCCAGCGGTGGCCGTCTTGTCCTGCTTCGTTCTGTTCTTTCATCACTTCCGATCTACTTTATGTCAGTGTTTCGGATGCCCGCGCAGGTATTGGCACGGATTGATTCTTCGAGGAGCAGATTTTTTTGGTAGGGATGCAGTTCTGCTCGTCGTGTTCACTTGGTCGCATGGAATTGTATATGTAGACCCATATCACAGGGCGGTTTGGGTGTTCGGGACCTCCGCACCACAAACTAGGCGCTCCTCGCTCGGTGGGTGGGTCGGATTATGGGCCCGAGGACAGTTTATGGCGGGGGGTTTTCTTCACATGCTACAGTCGTGATCTATCATGGGACATTAGGCCTATCCTACCGCGTGGTGCATCCTCATTCTAGAGGGGAGTGATGGCTATACTCCCCAGAGTGCGCCCTTTTATGAGCCCATCACTTGGATCCGAGGAGGTTTTTTCCTTCTGGCAACATGATTGGCTACAGTCGTGATCTATCATGGGACATTAGGCCTATCCTACCGCGTGGTGCATCCTCATTCTAGAGGGGAGTGATGGCTATACCCCCCAGAGTGCGCCCTTTTATGAGCCCATCACTTGGATTCGAGGAGGTTTTTTCCTTCTGGCAACATGATTGGTTACCCGGAGGTCCGTTTGCTGGCTCCTTTCCTCATTTACGGGCTTTGGTTGCACACCCAGACGCTCCGAGTCGTGGTCAGAGAGGGGCAGCCCTGGCACGGGTTCTTGGACTCCTCTTTTCAGCTCTCCACTTTCAGATCAGCGCTTTGAAGAGCTTTTGGCACTTCATCAGCGGATTGCCCCTTTCCGTTCGGATCCATCTCGGCCGGACGGTTGGGTCTAGATGTCGGACTCTTTCTCCACACGGAGCCTCTATCTCCGTCTTCTCCCGACTATCTCTATGCCGGATGACTTCATCACATATTGCAGACTTATTTGGCGATCACGTGTTCTTGAAAGTTAAGATTTTTGCTTGGCTTCTTCAACATGAGCGGATCCTCACCAGAGCATATAGAGCACGATGGGTTGCACAGTTGGACACCTCCTGTGTTTTATGCGGGGTGATGGAGGAGGATGTGTCTCATCTATTTTTTTGGATGTAGGGTATTCCGAGAGGTGTGGTCCTAGACAAGCATCGTTGATATGATTTCGCCAGCTGCCGAGGGCTTCTGGCAGGCCATGCGGGGATTGGGCAGACAGAGACAGAGATGGAGAGCCTCCGTGGCGACCTTTTTTACTGGTGCCTGGGCCATTTGGCTTCAGCGCAATCGGGTTATTTTTTGTGATGAGAGATGTCAGATTGATTGTATTGTGCATCACATTTTGTGTTTACTACGGGATTGGGGTTTTGGATAGTGCTCTGCACCTTTTGTATGCTTCATTTTAGCTACTCTCCGCTGGAGAGTGCATCACCACATGTATATGATCTTCCTTCATAGTGATCTATATATATACGGATGACAACCAAAATGGTCTGTTGTCCTTTTTCTCCTAAAAAAAATGTTATAGCACATGAAACTGTATCATATTGTATAATTTTTCTTTTAAGTTTGATTATCATTTTTCTTTGCCAATATTTATTTCATCTAACTCTAGGTACAAGAAGATGGAAGCATGCATTGTGCCTTTTCCTGATGTTAATAGTCCTGAAGAAGTTGCTGGAGGAGATTTGAGGGCATTTCCTGACAGACTTAATGCTGTGCCTCCTAGAATATCTAATGGAGTTGTTCAAGGTTTTTCAAAAGCGTCATTTCATGAGGATAATACATCATGGAAGAAACGTGTGAAAGCTTATAAAAGAATCAACAAGTATCTTGACACTGGACGATATCGCAACATCATGGATGTGAATGCAGGTTTGGGCAGCTTTGCTGCAGCACTTGAATCACCAAAGTTATGGGTGATGAATGTGGTGCCTACCATTGCTGAGAGATCTACTCTGGGTGTTATATATGAAAGAGGGCTGATTGGAATTTATCATGACTGGTATGCGCAAGTAATGGTGTTGCAATTTATCTATTAAATTATTGATAGAACGCAAGTAATGATGTTGCTATTTATCTATTAATTATTGATAGAACAAAGGGTTTCTGTTGCATCTCATTTTCTGTGTGTTCACTAGTGTACTCTTTCTAGTTGTCTATTTTGGCAAATACATTTATAGATATAGTTTACATTTGTAAATATCAATGTAAACACATTTATAAATATAGTTTACATTTGTAAATATAAATATTAACACACGTATAAATATAGTTTACAAGCTCTAAAAAAAATATGTATTTTACTTACATTGATGCATACTTGATTCTTCCTTTGGTGTAGGTGTGAAGCTTTCTCAACTTATCCTAGGACATGATCTTATTCATGCCAATTCTGTTTTCAGCTTGTACAGACAGGTAACGAAAAGTTTGCACTCTTTCCTCCAGCTTGTAAATTAATGTATTTATCAATTACAGCCATGTCTTGTTCATTAAAAAAAATCAGGTGTAAGATGGAAGACATTCTTCTAGAGATGGACCGAATTCTAAGGCCCGAAGGTGCAGTGATTATCCGTGATAAAGTTTGACATTCTGGTAAAGGTGAAACGCATGGCCAGTGGCATGAGATGGAAGACAAAGTTGGTAGATAATGAGGATGGCCCTCTTTTGCCCGAAAAAGTATTAGTTGCAGTCAAGCAATACTGGGTCGTCGGTGATGATAAAAACACCCTTGGAGATTAGATCAAAGCGGGCTTTGAACAATGCAACAGTTCTTCTGTGAGTAAATGCAATGACCCTTGGAGCCCGTTAGATAGTATTGCAAGTTGATGTTGCCACCATTCATGCACTTAACCTGGAGACTTTGCCTGTGTTTTTGTTACAGAAGTTGTGTATGCAATTTTGTGTTCGTCCGATTAGTGCCCACACGGATGTTTCCAAATCCTGGATTCTTTGAGGTAGATATTGGAGAAGGTTGATTGATCAAGGCAACCAAAAGTACATTTTTATTTTTGCTTTTGGATGTTTAAATTTGTAAGAGAAAGAATCTCAGCATTCATACATTTTTCATCTTGATAAATTTTTTTTGCCATTTAGGACTTATTACTATTATTAAAACTCATTTTTTTTATGTATTAACAGTTGCAGGAAAGTGTTTTGCTTCTCCTCCTCTCTGCTGGTGCCTCGGTTAAAAGAATTAATGATGCTTAAAAATATTTGGATTGAAGATTAAAGAAAAAACTGTATGTTAGTCATTTGAGCTGTGCGCTTGAAATATAGAATGGATGGTGAGCTCATGCATGGATCATGTCTCATCTCATGATGTGTTGGCCTCGCTGTTTAATACCGACATTTGATAACTGTATTCTAAGACAATGTCCTTTATTTTTAATTTATTTTTCACTAGGTCCGTATATCTTCTTTTGTCGTTCAAAAAGTAAATATATTTCTTTATTGCTTCGAATTTGCATTTATATATGTTCTACTAATTAAACATGAGTCATCCCTTTTTTTTCCCATGATAATGACATTCACATTGTTTCCTCCTTTCTCTTCTGGATTTAATGCGGTCATCTTAGTATATTATTATGCAATAACTTATGATGATGATCCATTGAATATTTTTATGGTAATCAAGAATTTTATAATATTTCGTTTACATGTTTATACAAATCACTATTTATTTCTTATTTGCTAGAAATTAACAAAGTTGCGTCTAATTGAAATTTAAAAGGAAAAAGTATTATTTGTGACAATAATAGCGAGGAAATTTGGGAGGAATAAGTGTTGTTGCTTTATTCGGCATATTAGTTTTTTAAAAATATTAGTGACAAATTTAGCGAGAGATTTGGATGGTTTGACTACCGAAAGTTAAAAAGGAAAACCGATCAATCTAAATCTATAAGAAGTTTGGCGAGAGATTTTATTTCTTATTTTAACTATAATCAACATTTTCTCTTCAAACTAACTATAAAAGGAGTCCAGATAATTGTGATCGATCACAATGATCACTTATGAGACATATTTGTATTTCATTATTATCCTTTTCACAACTTAGGCATCCTTAATTTTCAATGTTCAAGCAGCGAGACATATTTGCATCCAACTAACTAAATCAATAGAAGAGGCCAGCCCCGGAATTGGAGACAACAGTTCAATTTCTCCGTTACCACCTACATTCTCAATTTTTTTATATTTTTATTATTAGAATATCTGCACGAGAGAAATTATGCATCGAAGAATAAATCCAAAAATTTAAGGTGACATAAAATTTTATTAGATAGGAACAAAAGATAATTATAATTCATATTGGTTTTTTTTTCAACTCCCATAAAATTTATATAACATATAATAGGAGCTATAAAATTGATTCCTAAAAATTTAGATACTTATTTCGTGATATGAAAATAAAATAATTCCGAATCAAATAACGATATCTCAAGAGCATCTTTTATTTGAAAGTGACCAAATGATAGGATTCAATGAATTATTATCATTTATAATATTAAATTCAAACAAGAGACAATAATTTTATGTATTGTATTTAGCCTAATGTTTAGTTTTGGGTTGATATGGTCTTCTGAACCGGCAGCCATAAATTTTGATTAACGCGCGCATGAGAAGGAAAGAACAACAAATAATGCATTGCGAAGAGAAAGGGAACGTAAGTTGAGTGAGATGAATCATCCCGTCTCTGTATGGTATGTTGCTTTACATATGATCAAATTGGATCCGCAACTAGTAGGAGCTCGATATGAACCTGGCAACCAACCAACCAACCATTTATGGAGTACGTACGTCAAGTTACCTTTTTGTTTGATCAGAATTACCTGTGTTATATTATTATTTCATAGTACAAGTTATTTAACATTCCCGAAAAAATTACAAATTATTTCCTCAAAAAAAGTAAAAAAAGAAAATAATATGATTGTTAAGTTCATAGTGTGTTTTATGTATGTTTTTTTATGTCGGTCCGGATCTACGAAAAATTTTTAATGTCTAACTATTAGCATTCGACTAATCCGAAACTAAAAAGATAAAATAATAATAATTTAAAAATCTGAGGCTACTAACGCTTGTGACTCAACTTCAATCACATTGTTTTATGCATGTTTTTGTTGCGTTGTCTTCGATCGCTATTTCCATCTAAGAATAGTAGTATTTCTTACGGATTCGTTATTCTTTTTTGTACTCCAGGATCAGTCGTTTTCTGGAATTAATGTTTCTTCTCAATTGTTCTCTATTGCATCGATCATTCATCGATATTTGACTAAGATGATGCAATTGTCCTAGAGGAATTAAACGAAGATAACTACGTTAAATATTTTATTGTTTTTTTAGCTATTCATGTCAACTCTTACATATAAGTATAAGGGGAAAAAGATTATAGCAATAATTATTAAGACGTCAATGAATTTTCTTCCGAGACCAAAAAAGTGACTAAGGTCAGGAAAATGAATGTAGTGCAAGCATAGTTTTTCAAACTCAAATATATAACCAAAAAACCTAATTTAAAATTATAAATAATTTTTTTAGAAAAAAAAATGATGTTGTACTATTTCCGACTTCGTATTATTTCTAATGTGACCAGGAATCTTAATATAAATAATTAATTATTGTCTTTTTCGATAACTATCGATATCCAGAACTATTAGCACCTGATTAATTCAATATTGGGGTGAGAGCGAAAAAGATTTAAAACCCCTGTCCAACGCGATGACTTCAAGGATCGATTCCGGAACTAGTAACACTCATCAAATTCTATAGTTGGTTTAATCAATTAATGCCTTTTGATATATAAGGACAGTGATGGATAGTTATTTTTCAATGCCGTAACCTAGATGTCTCCTTTTGTGTGTACTAATTACTCGGTTTGAGACGAATAGTATAAATTAGGTCTAATTTGTTTTTTTCTACGATGATTTGAGGATTTAATCGCCGAGGAGTAAATTGGTCAGTTAAGAACTATATTAACCATGGCTTGGTGTTTTCATTACAGTGAGTTACAGTATTAAAAATTGTGTAGTTCACGCAGGCGACTCAGTTTTTTGCCTACTGGAATTGCTAAATTTAGATTCGTATGCATTTGTGCTATATGCATTTTCTAAGTTAAGAGAAATTAATATTAATGTATTGATAATATGCAAGATGACAGGTGCCTTAATTAATTGCATAGTGGCATATGCATAAGTTTATTAGCTGGTTTTATATGAGAAAACTTCATATATCAACTTTCCCTTGTTAATTACGTAATTGATGTTTTAGATCAACTGAGGTAAGAGCTAAGAAGTAAATCTGGTCAAACGCTTTGAAATAATTAATTCGTACTTTGTAGCTTGTCTGAAACTGAGTTAAACTTTAAAACAAGGGTAGCAATATACTAAAAAATTCTTCGCTCCTTAATTACTTGCGGAAGTCATAACCAAGTACTATGAATCCAGTTGACTAAAACTACAAACTTCTCGTGCATGCATTAATTATGTTTAACCAACATGCTTCTTTCAATTTCAATAGTTGACACCAAACACTTGATTGAATCAACTTATGACGTCTTTGAAAAAATGTAAATCTCTTTGTACTATATTATATATAATATTCTTGAATATAAATTATTATAACTTTTAACATCTAGAACTAGACCATTAATTCGAAACAAACTTATATATTTTGGCGAAAAACAAAAAATCCTGTTGCCAGTTGACTGCATGCCTTCAAGCCTCCAAGATAATATTGTTTGGCAACTGTTCCAATTGATCTGTAGAGGGGAGAAAAGCTATATGGTTAGTACTACAGAAAGGATGAAGACGAATCAAGATCGTATATGGCTTAGTCATGTAACTACACGTATAATTAAGAGCAAATGGAGTCGACTTAAATTTTTTCAGTCGCTGCAAACTTAATATAGTACAAGAGTTATACATACAATTTTGTATGGATTCAAATTGTTACGTACACAAGTAATACAACAATAACATATAGTCTTCAATCATCTACAAAGACGAGCAACTCCCAAACCTATGTGTTGCACGTACATATATACCTATACTATATATATATCACAAATAATATCAACGGACTGGAGCAAGTCTCAGTTCATCTAGATATCTCAAAGCTGGTCGCATTGTGCAGGCACGAAGGAGAGCACTCCGTTATTAAAATCATAGAGTATGTGCATATTCTGCTGCAGGTAGTTCCCAAGGATCGACGTCGAAAAATCGCTTGGCAACACTAACAAGCAAAACAAACCACTTTCCTGGTCGGCCATCATGTAGTTCTCCGGCGGCACGGTCATGTCAGCGCCATCGAAGTGGAGCGTCATATCGGGCACGTTCGGAGGAGGCCAAGTTGTCACTTGGAAGCACAGGTCTAAATTCAAGCTGTTTTGTGCGCTGACAACCGGCAGGTTAACCAGGGATACGAGCTCTCGCTTCAGAATGTCGTATGCCGGCTGCTGCAGGAGAGTGAGCGAGGTCCCTGAGTCAATCATCGTCCCACCAGTCCCGTCTGCGTTGTACTGGAACGTCGTGCTCGGGATCGGCAGGAGGGTTGCACCAAGAGATATCCCTTTCATGGAGACCAAGTACCACCTCTTGTCGCTGAGAAATGGGGTGGATTGGACTGCACCTGTGCTGCTCCCTTGTAAGCTTGCCGACGACCCTACGAGTAGGAGGCTGCGGCGAGACATAGTGAGACAGTAGGAGAACTTCCCAGAGTTCAGTTGCGACGGCAGAGACAGCGCTCCTTGTCCGAGCCCCACGATGCCCGTGTACAAGCCCGAGTTTGATATGCCGCAACCGAACCCAATGCCGTCAACGGAGCTGTCGCCGAATGTGAAAGTTTCAGATCCGAGGATGCCCTCAGTCGAAGACCTGTCACCGTAGGAGTAGACGTAGTTACAGTTTCCGGCATCGTTGCACTTGGCATTTGACCCAAAGCCCGTTTGGCACAGACGAGTGGTGCAAGAGAGCGACGAGAAGGTAGAAGACTTGTCGGGATCGTAGATGGTCGTCTTCTGAGGCAGGCATTGGACGCAGGGCTGGCACTGCGTCCAGACGAGGTCGCTGCCCGTGTCCATCACGGCCGTGATGGGCAGGGGCGGTGTGCCGATGGCCAAGTCCATGTAGTACTCAACGGGCTCGTTACCAAAGCTGAGTGGAGCTTGGACTTCAGAGGCAGAGGCAGAGTTCGTCAGCTTAGCTCCGATGAACTCCATGCGGTATTTGCTCCGGTTAACGGCGCGCTTGACGAGGTCCTTCACCTCCATATTGCGGCCGGAGTCGACGTGGGTGAGGCCGATGCGAAGGCCTGCAGAATGTGCACGGCAAGGAAGAGGAACGAGGAGAATATTTAGGGGAAGAAGAATAAGAAAGAAGAGTTTGGCCTCCATGAGTGTTAATAATCTTAGCTCGTGAGGCAATTAATTAAAACTTTTGAAATTTGGATATATCGAGCATGGATGCATGCAGCTCTATATATAGGGAGAAAAAGTTGTGTACGTATGCATCAGCGAAGTAAACAACTGCAATCTGCATGCATGGCAAATAATTAGAACTTTAGAACCCTCCCATGCATGACGTCCTCCATTGAAGCAGATGGATGCACTCATTCCACCTACTATATTAAATATTACCTTTCATGAATGGCTAGTAACGTAAATATAAAAATGAACGACGAAGCTACTAATTACTAAACCCAAGAACGTCGGATAAGGGTTTTGAGTGCAACAACATAATTATATATTTTTTTTCGGTAGTTTCAGCATTTGAAATAGATATTATTATGCTCGGTCAACTAGTAATAGTACCTATATATTTTTATTAAAAGTAACGTGTGAGCCAATTGCAGAAGCATATTTGTTTGAAATTTTAGTTAAATATGTGATTCAAGCTTTCAACGTATAAATCTAAACTAACTGGTCAAATCCATAACCCGGCCGAAAAGAAAATACATTTGATTCGTAGATTGGACGTGGCATCCATCACTTGGGACATCCAAGAGTAAATGATACAAATCCCATATGGAATCATGATAGAAATAATGTTTATATTCAATGAATGCAGTCACTATAGCACAATAATTGTTTTAGGAAAGCACTCATTCTTTTGGTGGCATGGAGAAGTAAAGAAGTCGTCAAGTACATTTTTTTGTCAATAAATTTTCATTTCAGTTTGATATATATACGTCATTTCCCGTAAGTTATAAACGAAGAAGAATTAATAATATCTAGAAAATGGTATGACAACGTAATAAATAACTGAGAATGATTACTTTGGTCGTAAATGTTTGTGATGATATATAGGTTCTCAAATTTTTAAAATAACAAGTATACGTCTTCTTCTTCTTCTTCTTCTTCTTCTTCTTCTTCTTCTTCTTCTTCTTCTTCTTCTTCTTCTTCTTCTTCTTCTTCTTCTTCTTATTATTATTATTATTATTATTAATTAATTAATTAATTCCAAGGCATGTTAAATAACCACGTTGCTGGAATTATTGGGTTGAGTTCACATCTTCCATTGTCTTTGATCTTCAATTTAGGTTATACACAATTTCTAACTGATTATTGTTCTGACTTAATTAATTAGTAGGTTTGAATTTAGGATTGGAATGTGAAAAAAAAGTTAGTAGCAGCCTTGAGTTTGGACCCTAAAATGATAAGGAGAGACATAGCATTAACTAAACCAACTGATCAGCTCTCCATTTTTCTAATTAAAGATAGGTTTCATGGTGGAAATGAGCTTGCTTTATAACAGGTGATGGCCATCATCATATTAAATATATACCTCAGAGGCCAAATGCAAACAGAAAGATATAAAAACTATAAATATTTACTAAAAAATAATATTAAAATACAGCTCACTGCTCCGTACTAAATGATGTTAAATATTAACTTTGCTAATAATCCGAAGTTTCTATATCAAATTTGATCTTATTCTACTTACTACCCTAATTTGTCTATTAAATTTTTAAATGATATATGATGGACCATATTTTTAATAAAACATGAAATCAAGTATAAAATATAAAACATGAAATCAAGTATAAAATTCTAAGAGGCAGGTGTATATCGGACTTCATACCTTTGTTTAATTCGATTCCGTCAGAATTATATAATTGTTTAATCTCATGGGAATTGGAGTACATATGTTTGATCATGATTAACAATCAAACTATTTTTTAATCCTATTTATTTTATCAGTCTACTGTACCATTTTGACTAGTCAGATTAATCTCACAAATTTGACTTCATTGTCTAATTTTAATTAATGAAGTTCAATGATGGATTTAATCGAAATGCATAACTATTAATTCGATGCCAAAATAATATTGCAAGGGACTCGTGTTTCATTTTTTTGTTAGAATTTGGAATGAAAATATTATTATTCGGATTTCCAATAATATTAAAGGGTCATTCTTTTCTGTGAGAATATTAAATGGTCGTTTGGTATAGGGTGTTGTAAATATATTACCAGTTTTTAATTTAAAATTTCAAAGGTCCGCGAAATTATCATACATGGCTGCACTTGATTATTGATATTTTTTACTTTTCTGATAATGAATTGCCACCTCTAATAAAGATAACACTCAGGAGAGTAGTTAATCTAAATTTTGATAAAAATAATCATTCAATCAAACCCTCAAATTTTTTTTTATTTTATACGAAAATTATCTCGTTAGAATTTATATTCTCAGTTTTTTTTTCATATAGGAACAATTGATTACTAAATTCCACAAAATTTATTTACTCTCACTTTTATGTTTTTATCTTATTAAATTTAAAATTAACTTTTGGGAGTATTTCAATACTTTTTCTTCCATAGTTTCTATTATGATTATAATATGATGTTACCGGTAATTGCATAAAGTGATTTTATTTTAATACTTTGGATGCCAACTTTCTTCAATATTGTTGAGAAAAATAAAACCAACTTTCTTCAATATTTTTTATCACGCTAAATTTACCATTTGGCCTAACTGTATAAATTAACCTAATGTCCAAAATTATAGACAAAACTGATTTGATTGTATCTTTCTCTCTAATATTATTTACTAACGGTAACAGGACTTAATCGAAGTTTTTTTACTTAACGTGACAATAACAATTAAGTTTCACCTTTTATCCTAATTAATTATCTTATCCTTTTGCCCTTTCTTTTTCAAGGTTAGCTCACATGTAGTTCGACTAATTGATTTTTAGAATCATCATTTTCATCAGACAAATATCGTTTATTCCAAATTATTTATTCATCATTTTCATCACTGAAGATGGGGTTGAGTGTAAAAAAAAAGTACTGTGTCAATATTTATTCCCAATTATTTTCTTCAAATATAATTCATCGCATGTTCGAACCAAACTTAGTTTAGTTTGACTAATTCTCTAGTCGGTTATAGAACATTGCTCCGTTACCAAACTTAGTTTGACTCTCGAATTTTTTTATGACAAACAAAGTGTCGCGACATATATAAATATAAATATATATATAGATATATATAATACTATGCAAATTAACAGATAATAATTACTTAAATTTGGATAGTCATGCTATTAAAAAAACCAATCATTCAACTGTTTAGTTTAGTTTACTTTAAGATATATCGATCGATCAGCTACTACGCCCCATCCCTTGGGTAGCGTGCAATCGCACTTTGTGTCCATATCTTGAATTGACATCGATCAACGTCGACCGAAAGCCATTGCATGCGAGGACCGGGGGCCATTTATGACATGCAAATAGAGCAAGCATAGAAGAAGTTATTGTTTGGCCATTGCATGCATGCATGAACAAAATTTTGGACGCATTATGCACCCTTAATTAAGAATTGTTGAATGGTGAGCGGTGCACCTTTGCATAATTGTGATGAGTTGCTATATGGAGATCAAATTGAGTGCACAAGTAGGTTGTTCTATGTTCGACATGACGAGACTAGCAACCAACCAATTATGGAGCTCGATCGATCGCACTCTTTAATCATCAAGGTCAAGCTCTTCAATTGTCTAAGTTAATTTTAAAAATACATAGCATACACGATGCATGCGTGCATGATGTCTTAATGATTGTAACTAAAATAATCATATCAGAATGAAATGTTAGTTTCACTACTTCCGATTGCCGTGCAGAAAAAAAAAGAGCGCTTTGTGTTGTGCCATCAATGTCACTTATGAATGCTATTTAACTATTTTCGACGGCGTTTTCGGGAATTAATGCTTTTCTTCACTCTCTCTCTCTCTCTCTCTCGTTTATATGACATTTTAGCGAGATTCCAAGTATCACAAAAAGAATTAAACAAAGACAACGACGTAGAACATTATCCGCTTTTTTTAAGCTATATATTATAGTCAACTCTTATAATTTGATGCCATGCACACTTTTTAAGTTTAATTTTTCGATGGAATTATTAGGTCGTATTTTTTTAGTTCAATCATCGGCTACTAGTCATAATCCGTTGTGGTAGTTTATCATATCACAAGTGGCCAGGGATCCATCAAGACTTTTAAACGCGTGAGTTAATTAATTGCCATATTCAACGCAAAATTGAGCAAAGAATAGAAAATGAGGACAAAATAGGGAACATAAGAAATAATCCAGCCAAGAGAAATCAACGATACCCGAATGATATCAAATTTAGGAGTTTATTGTAATTTCACTTTCTATTACACTATAAATACGTAGTTTGTTTCGATATCGACTTCTATATTTTATTTGTGATATTAAATATATTTTTATATTAGATTGTATTTGTTATTTAAAATTTGAATATATTATTATATTAAATTAGGAGTTTTAAAAAATACATAAAAAATAAGATTGAGACGCTAAAATGTTTTGTTTTCTAAATACTTTTAGTTATAATTGTGAGTTCTTAAATTTACAAAATCTCTCAAAAAATTTTCTGGTGATCTTTTTAATCGAAATTTTTTCCTAATTCAGATTTTGGACGAGCCCTATGCATCATAATTTTTTTTTGGGCGTCATAAAAAATTTTCAGAGAAAAAAATAAATGAAATCCAGTTCATGGATGTTTTGTGCTTCCCCCATTGGCTAATTATATAAGTGGAAACAAGTAAGATACAGACACATAATTAGATGCATATATGGCTACAAATCTTATAGTAATGACCACAAAGTAGGAGTAACATGTCGTTACAAATTATAATACTCATTTTTTCTTAAATAAAAAAGGTCAAATAATCTACTTGTACAAATTTGTCGTTCTACTATTTATACACAGATAAAATCGTTCTAGGTTGATTCCATGTATATTTATACATTCATGTCAACTTGATAATTGATTTAGCAAAACTACCTTTCTTTTCTTTTTTTTTTCTTTTTCGGTACAAAGCGAGACGCTGCCCTATTATTGAATGAACAAGGATAAAACACGCTTACGAACAATGTAGGCATGCTAATTTTTGGCGAAAGGAAGAGAAAGGAAAAAGAAACCAAGTTAGATATTTGGTGTACGCCAGTGCATATATCCTTAATCTTAATTTCGATCGGTCATAATAGAAGAAGCAGCTTCATCGCGCCATGATTGTGTTGACATGAAGGTTTGGGAGATCATACTATCGATCGAATTTTGTGATGTTAATTTTTTTTATGCTTCATCCTATTAAGTCGAGTAGAGTTGAGATCGATAATGAGTTGACTTTTTAACTCGCATGTTCAACTGTTAGTATCAGTTTAAACTTAGTTTGATAGTGAATTGACTTTTCAACTCATGATTTAAACGGTACGTTGGTATGTAAAATCATTCGCGTCGTTTGAACGGAATGATGGGCATTACCACTAAAGGTGATAGCCAAAAAAAAAAATTTCTATGCTTCACTAATGAGGGTTGATTTTGAAAACCTTTTGGAGGATTTGTTCCTGTCATCCAATCGAGTTTGCGACATAAATACATGGACAGATCTGTTCATGTGATAGATTTATGAGGATTTGGATAAAAGATAATAGGATGTGCACGCCGGAACGTGCTCAAATTCTACCGTGCTTGTATCATCTTCGATGATTTTCGAATCAGATGCACAATTCAATTGGCCAATCAATTAGGTCATCATTGGACAGGAGTTTAATGGAGTTCGATAGGATTTAGCCATTTTTAATTAAAATAGTGTCATTTTTATTAATTTTGAAAATACACTATAAGGAATAAATGCTCCTTCAGAGCGGGGAGGGATGCGGAGCGAATTACGACTATCGATCTTTAATTCAATGGTGGCACACTGGCAATCCCCCATGTCGCTCTTCCTTGTGCCCCTTGCGATCAGAAGCTTTGCTCTGTCCGACAAATGACAACAAAGCACAAACGTCCGAGGAAGAACGAGTCTAGCGAATAATTATACTACTTTTTTTAAGGATTAGTGCCCTAAGACGTCCCCAATGTACGTATGACAATGCTACTCTTTAAGAGATTGAACCCATAAAAAATGTAAATATATATATTTTTTAAAATAGCTGATGACAACAACAATATGTAAGAATAAGAGATTCATCCATCCACTCATGATATCAGCCGGATACATGCCATTTAACTTTTAATGTACTTTTTGTTTTTGAAATATTCTCATGAGCAGAAAGGAAAAAAAAAACAAGAATACATATGTTTTGCATAATGTAGATGACGAAAATTTAATCCAATTGGGTTTAGGCATCTCTAAATAAGGCCCAATCGTTTGCCCTATTAGAGTCCGAATCAAGAAAAAAGTTTTATGAAGTGGCCAATTTATTCCAGAATTTTTAGGGAATAAAAAATTAGTTAATCTTAAATGGGTTTATTTAGACCAAAAATATGTGTGCCAATTCAAAACACCATATTGGACGACCCAAAAGTTAATCGATAAAAGACGGAATACTTTTATCAGATGAACGAACGGTGCAGTTTAATAGCTTAAAACTCCTAACGGCCCTGATTCGATGAATCGACGTGGAGCCTAGACATTTTATCACATTTCACACGCTCGTCTCCGTTTCCCTGTTTCGTCTGCGTGGTCATCGGGAAACTTATAGTCGTCGCCGAAGCCGTCATCACCTCCGGCGATCCTCCGGTGTTTCTTGCTACTCTCATCCTCTCTCTTACATTTTATTCTTTTCTGTTACCCTATTCTCTGTATTGATCTCCATTGGTTTCTAAATTTCTCGCCTTTTTCATGCTAATGGCTCTTTGGCGACGTCAGAGCTGATTCCTGAATGAAATCTAGGGATTCAGATTGATTTACTAGATATTTTCTGTTGTTTTTTTCTAATCAATTTCCGAATTAAAGCTCAAAATTTGATCTTTTTTGTTGTTAAGGGATGACATTGTTATTAGACACTCTTGCCACATAAATTTTAGGGCTCAATTTGTTTTTGAGAAATTTGTTCTTGTTGCCCTGATAGATTGAACTTCCAGATCTTTGGTTTTCTTGCTTTAACGTAGGATTTTCATCTTGTTCCAATGTCTGTTTTCCTTGTGAAAAAAAAAAACGTTTCTTCAAAATTTGATTTTTTTAAACAATTCCTTTTTTTTAATTCTGATTGTTTCAGGCATGAGTTTTTTTCCCTGTGCTCTATTTGGCATTAATTATGATCCAATTTGCTGTATCCTTTTGCTTTGTTCTAATCTAATTCTCATGGTTGTACCCTTTTTGTAACACTCTCGAAATCTGCAGTACAATGTACAAAATAAGACCCTTGAATATAGTTACATGTGCAGCAGAAACATTAGAAGAATATGGAATATGACCAAACATGAAACATAGCTGAAGCAATCTAATATAAATGGTAACATGGCGATAGGCCTATGAAATAGTGAGGTAGCAGAAAGCCCAAACAGATAATATCACATTCGAGGTCCACAAGACATAACTACTATGAATCCATAATAAAGCCCATAGGTTATCAAGTACATCACCATAACAAGCTATAACATAAAAGGGCGCAACATGGGTTGTCATGTGCTAACCACATCATGAGCTCGCCACCGACTCTCTTTCCCTATTTCATACCTGCACAAACTCAAATGCAGGGGAGACTCACCTCCCTACAATTCAATAAAACCATGAAAAACAATTCAATTGAACCTTTCAACAATAAGCAATGATTAATGGCCATTTCATCATAAAGTTTTAACGACAATTCTCAATATCGTGTTCCAAATACAATTTATCCATTGGGTTATTATATTTTAATGCACATTATCCATAGTGGCTAAGAACATCAAATTGCATTAATCCTTTTAATGCCCGATATTCTATGATAACAATATGTTCATGCCATTCAATCCATTATCTTGATTAGGTTATCAAACCATCATTAGTGAATCATTATTAATCCATTAAGGTACTTGGTTGTCCTTGCGCCAAGGGGTTGGCTTGGCCTTGTCGCACTTGTTCCAATTACCCACCTCCGGGTCCAATCAACAATAACAATCAAGCAAGGGCCAAGTGTTTAACCTCAATGTGACATTTCAATATACTGTTCGTTTAAAGTCGGATTTTAGATGAATCAGTCAATCATATCATAACACAATCATTTCATAGCATTAGCATCATATCTCATAGCACAATACAAGAATAATATGTCATAATATTCAACAAATGCGAATTCAGGATATTCATTCCATAAACGTGCACTATATGTTCAATAATTAATAATAAACAATAATTAAAATTATAAAGGGCCAAAATTTCCCAAAAAATACATATTTAGGGTTTTCACGACAGTGAAGAATCCAAGTCACAGCCGTGACTATGTGACGGTCACGCCTGTGAAGTCATGTGTCACACCCAACTCTGTGACAAAGTTCTAATCCCAATTATTACACTCTTAGCTATGTTTAGCAATTCCAAAAAATAAAATCGGCAAAACCTCCTCCCTTACTTATCTTATGTTATTTGTCAATACATATAAAAGACACATATATAATCATCAACGTTTAATAAAAAGCTATAAGATAAGGCATTCGCATATTGTCATTATATTTTTTTCACAAACCATCTCACATATAACCCCACAGGATCAAGTCTTATACAACTTTACAAAAAGTTTCTCACAAACTTAATTACAACATCTAAGACTATCTATTACATATGCATGCTTCAAAAACAAAAGTGAAGGGGGATTAAAGTGCTCCAGCGGCTCAACCTTTTCTATATGCAGCAAAATAAGCTCTTAGTCAACTCAACTTAAGAACTTACGAGTATCTGAAAAATTTAAAATGGGTATTATGAGCAACAATCATTTGCTCAATGAGTGGAATAAAAGTACAACATAGGAGAACAATACGAGTGCATATAGCATATAACATTTAAATAAACACATTTCTTTCATATGAGAAAGCATTTAAAGTATAGCACATATAACATAACTTGTCAAATCATATGAACTTTCACATAAGTAAAAGTAACTCAAGATATCATAATTTTCATATTTAAACTCCGCACATGTGTCATTGCACGTACTCATCATGGTTCAATACGTATCCCTCTAGGATCATGTGGATCATGTGTCATACGGTTAAGCAGAGCTTCATAATCAAGAGTCACGGATACGCAGAGCAAATCATGGGTCAATACGTATCGCTCTATGATTGTGTGTCATACAGTTAAGCAGAGCTTCACAATCAAGAGTCTCAGATACGCAGAGCAAATCATGGGTCAATACGTATCCCAATCATGATTGTGTGCCACCCAATCATGATTCTCAGATACGCAGAGCGATCATAGGTCAATACGTGCACGCATAGTAGCCCCCAAAGGACAAAGACACCCGATATACGCCCCAAAGGCTTCATGTATATCGAATGCGGTCCCAAAGACCTTTTTCAAACAATATGGCTAATGAACATATGTAGTTTAACAATATCAAAATACACATGTCATAATCTTATATCATTATCAAATAAAACTTATTTTCACTTCATAAGCATTGTTCCCTGAAATCATTTTTGTATAAGATATTACTCCATCTCATATGAAATCCTTGAAACATATCATAAATACTTTTCATAGCGCAAGATATGCTTCAATACTAACAATAATAATCTTTGCTTGAGGTAATACCATAAATAAAAGAATTCACATATAACATTTTGCTATGTTGTAAATTTTCCCACTCATCTTGTACTTTATCACTTCAAGGAGATTTATTAGATTTCCTCCCTTTCACTTGCAACTTGAGGTTTTCCTACAAACAATAATGTCTTCTTACTTCCCAATCACTAGTAAGGTAATATGCAATGCATGCTCATGATGTATGAATGCTTATGCACCCTAAAATGCATATAACCTCCTCTAATACCAATTTCTAACTTCAGACATTTATATTCATAAGCTATTCCACACTTGGAACTTTTTAATTCCCCAAAGCTTAACTAGGTGCTGTTTTAGGATTTCAGACTGAGTGTCTGTCAATAAATAATTCATAACTTCTTAACCACATAGGCAAATCTTATGATTCTGGATTAATTAAAAACTAGACATACTAAGGTTTTCAACCCCCAAATATCATTATCAAATTTCAAGTGAGCAAGTTAGGACATCCCAAGCAATCTGACCTAGGGTTTGTGTCCTGACAGACTGTATGTCACTGAAATATTGATTTATATGTTTCTTCATTCTTGTCCATTTAACTAGGGCATAATTTTTCTGAAAACTAGACTTCATTAATATTTTGTCATAAAAATTAGAGAATTTAACTCGTTATATAGACTTATAAAAAAATAGTTAATTCGGGTCGCAATCTGTCAATGTCCTGGAATCTGACAGAAGAAGCACTATGAAATGAAAAATTTATTTCTCCCAAAATACAAGTTCAAATAGGATGATTCACCTCTCACCGAACCCTTGGAATGTCTATTTAAGCATATCCAAATTTCAAACCCTAATTCACTCTATTCTAACCGTTCCCTAATTTACAAATAGAACTTGTATCAGACTCGGGACAGGATGAGTGACTTGCGAAGGTAAGTTCATAACTTCCTTGATAAAACTCCTTTTTTGGTGATTCTAGAGACCATGGAAATCTAACTTCGAATGGATGAACGAAACAAAATTTCATAATTTATGGTTCGTTCATCACGAAGTAATGATGCTCTCAATCAGAAGAATAATTTCCGGATCAAAACTCACCTGGAACAACCGACGTTCCCGATTTTCCCCAGGTCGGTTCGCTCGAGTTCTTCCTCTGGTAATTTTTCTACGGTGAATTAAGTGGCTTATATAATTTTTTCAGAATTTTCTGAGGTCTTATGGCGATTTGGAAAAATATCCCTTTGAGCAGCTCTCATCTGTCTGCTTCAGCTGCTTGGAACTTAAGTGATGGTCAATCACATTTTTTTGTCATAATTAAATATTTTAACCCTAATTAGGCTTACTTAATCCTATTTAAACATATACATTATAATATTTAGAAATTTTATGATTTATTCCTAATAACCCTATATAATTACTTTGTAAAGTTTATCGATAATTAAGTAATCATTGTGCACTAATCGAAATATTAATTTTTATATACAAATATCACTAAATGGACATCCAAATTAACTTAGTATGTTACTTAAATGCATGATTATGCACAAATGATGTTTCTAGGGTACGTCCGTGACATCATGTGTCACAGTCATGTCTGAAATCCCTCACTCGTGACATTTGGTCATGGACTGTGAAACACCCTTTCATGGCCATGATCGAAACGAACACATGCATGAATGTTCATTTCGCGGTCATGACTGAAGGGCAAACTCATATTATGACCTATGGCTCGATTCACGGCTATGGCAAACATGTCATGGCTTTGAGCCGAAACATCCCCATTACATTTGCACCCATATAAATCCACTTATACATTCGTCTACCTTCAAATTCTTGGGTAAATACATCTCTTAGGCCCTATATTTGAGCATCCGATAATCATTCCAAGCCCATAAACATAAATGAGAACCCAAAATGGCATGAATCCATATTAGACCTCTAACAAAACCAAGAACATTTCATAATCTTATCGAAAGCTTCATCCATAAGATCAATCATTCATAAAACATTCTATTCATGCACGTAAATCCAGTAAACATTCTATTCATGCACATCAATCCAGTAACAACAACAACAAAGCCTTATCCCACTAGGTGGGGTCGGCTAAATGGATCATACGACACCATTCCGCTCTATTAGTAACCAAACCTTTCGGTATATTATTCACCAATAGATCTTGCTCTATTAGTTCGCCAAGTGTCCGCCTTCGCCTCCCTCTCCCTCTTTTAATCGGACTCCAGATTATTTGATCTACTCTTCTTACTGGCGCATCTAATGGTCTTCTCTGAACATGATCAAACCATGTCAAACGATTCTCTACCATTTTCTCACTAATAGGAGCCACTCCGACTCGTTCACGTATATGGTCATTCCTAATCTTATCTAATCTTGTATGACTACACATCCATCTCAACATCCTCATTTCGGCTACCCCCACTTTACGTTCATGTTGTCCCTTCGTAGCCCAACATTCACTACCATATAACACTGCTGGTCTTATAGCAGTACGATAGAATTTTCCTTTAACTTTCTTGGGTACTTTTCTATCACAAAGAACTCTAGTGGCTTTCCTCCACTTACACCAACCAGCTTGAATTCTATGATTAACATCGTCATCATTCTCACCATCTTGTCTTACAATTGATCATAAATATTTAAACTTTGTCACTTGATGAATTATATCCTCCCCTAGCCTAACTTTCAAATCGTCTCTAAGTTGTTTATTTGTGAAATTGTTATGCATATATTCTGTTTTATTCCTACTTAAACGAAAACCCTTTGACTCCAACGTATTTCTCCATATTTCCAATTTTGTATTAATCTCTTCTCTTGAATCCGCTAAAAGTACTATATCATCCGCAAATAGCATGCACTTAGGTACCTCGATACTCTCGGTTATAGCATCGATAACTAAGTTAAATAGATACGGGCTTAAAGCTGATCCTTGATGTAGGCCAATTCCTATAGGAAATTCATTTGTCTCACCTCCGGGTATCCTAACCCTAGTCAATGCCCCATCGTACATATCTTGTATTACCTTAATGTAGGCAACACTCACCCTCTTCTTTTGCAAGGCTTTCCAAAGTACATCCCTTGGTACCCGATCATACGCCTTCTCTAAGTCAATGAAAGCCATATGTAAGTCTCTTCTCCTACTTCGATACTTCTCCATCATCCCCCTTAGTAAGTAAATCGCCTCTGTAGTGGATCTTCCTGGCATGAACCCAAATTGTTTTTCAGAAATACTAGTCTCCATTCTCAATCTATGCTCAATCACTTTTTCCCATAATTTCATTGTGTGACTCATAAGTTTAATCCCTCTATAATTTGCACAATTCTGAATATCCCCTTTATTTTTGTAAATAGGAACTAATGTACTTAATCTCCAATCATCAGGCATCTTTTTCGACCGTAAAATCTCATTAAATAGTTTACATAACCACAACACACCTTTTTCTCCTAAATATTTCCAAACTTCAATCGGTATACCATCCGGTTCAACGGCTTTACCATTCTCCATTTTCTTAAGAGCTTTCCTAACCTCTGAGACTCTAATTCTACGATAAAATGACCTATTAAGCTCACATTCGCTAACTGTCAAGTCCTCCAAATCACAATGGGAACCTTCACATCCATCATTAAATAGCTTATAGAAATACTCTTCCCATCTGTTCTTAATATCTCCTTCAGTAACTAAAACCTTGCCAACTTCATTTTTTATGCATCTTACTTGATCCAAATCTCTCGACTCCTCTTTATTACTTGCAATCTTGTAAATCCTTTGTTCACCAGCCTTTGTCCCTAACTCCTTATAAAACCCCTCATATGCTTTAGCACGAGCATCACTAACTGCCTTCTTGGCCTCCCTTTTCGCCAAACGATACTTTTTCCAATTGTCAGAACTATTGTCCAAGTGTATCGCCTTGAAACAATTCTTCTTATTACACACATTTTCTTGGACCTCCTCATTCCACCACCAAGTCTCCTTATCTCGTGGCCCAAAACCTTTTGATTCTCCTAAAATGGCTTTAGCAACCATTTCAACCTTTTTTGCCACATTCTCCCACATGATACTAGCATCTCTTTCTAACTCCCACACACTTTCCTCTAATAACTTACTTCTAAAAGTCTCTCGTTTCTCCCCCTTTAACTGCCACCACTTGATCTTTCGATAAAAAACTGTTCGAGATTTTGGTTTTATACATTTCATTTGCATATCAAGAACTAACAATCTATGTTGTGTAGTCACCCCATGCCCAGGAATTACTTTGCAATTAGTACAACGTCTTTTATCAGTATTTCTTGTCAAGAAAAAATCGATTTGAGACCTATGAGTTCCACTTTTGTATGTGATTAAATGTTCCTCTCTCTTCCTAAAACAAGTGTTGATAATCTTAAGGTCGTATGCTAAAGAAAAATCAATAATAGTTTGTCCTTCATCATTCAACTCCCCAAAACCAAAACCACCATGAACCCTTGCATGTGGTCCTGCCTCTTTACCAACATGTCCATTAAGGTCTCCCCCAATATAAACTTTCTCGGTTGTTGGTATACTTTCAATCAAACCCTCCATATCTGCCCAAAACTTCTTCTTGAGATGTGATTCCGCTTCTACTTGGGGTGCATATGCACTAATAATGTTCATAGTCTCCTTTCCAACAATTACTTTCACGGATATGATTCGATCCGCAATCCTTTTAACTTCCACAACATCCTTCCTCCATTCTGCATCCGCGATAATACTAACACCATTCCTTCCATTTACCTTACTTGTGTACCAAAGTTTGGAACCATTTAACCTAATATCTTTACTTCCCTCTCCTACCCATCTAGTTTCTTGCAAGCATAAGATACTAATCTTACGCTGGTCTATTACTTGTGCCACCTCGAGGCGCTTCCCATTCAACGTCCCAATGTTTCAAGAACCTAATCTGACCTTAGTCTCATGAACTAGCTTCTTTAACCGTCTCCGTCCATTAGAGTGCGGTAGCCCTTGCTCATTTAACACTGCATTTAGGCGAGGATGCAGTGGCTCTTGCTCTCTTATCACTGTACTCGAGCTGTACAACGCGTTACTTACGGGTAACGACCTAGCATTAACACAATATATTCGTTGATCCATGTTCATAAGATTCGACAGGATTTTACGCTGGCTGTCGGGGCCTAACACAACCCTCCTCCTTTATCCGGGCTTGGCACATCAATCCAGTAAACAAGCTAAAATTTCCATGGACATGGATTGGAAAGGGGTTCACCCCTTTACATACCCAATCCCTAAATGAAATTAGGGATTCCTCCTTCCTCTTCTTCTTCACCAAGCGAGATCCTCTTCAATGGCTTGATCTCCTTCTCCCTTCTCTTCCTTGTTGGGATCCTAGGGCATCAATGGCAAGAGAGTTTAGGGAGGAAGAAGAAATGACCGCTAGTTAGAGGGAAATGAGGTGGAAAATAAGGGTTTTTGGGTGGGGGGTTGGCCACTTTCCCAAAAGACGAATTTGCCCCCCAACAACTCTTACTTTGGGGGCATTTTAGTCTATTAAATTTCCACTTGTTACATTCTTCTTTACGCATTATCAGAAAATTTAGTTCGCCTGTTTTCTACTTTCCATCTTCTAAATCTTAGCACTTCATGGTCCACTTCATAAGAGCTAATTTGTTTCCTCGTATTTGTTGTTCAACATTCATTAATGGGTATTAAACTTTCTTACTTTGGCAGCCCTACAAGCAATGATGAGGCTCCAAACATATGCGTGGTTTAGTTTCATAGCTGCAGTTAGCGCAGTTACTTATGCATTTAACAGCAGAAGACAGTTTTACCCGGCAATGGTCTATCTGTCCACATCCAAGATATGCTTTGTACTTCTGTCGAACATGGGTTTGGCTATCATGTGCATAGCCTGGAAATTGATCATGTGGTTGTTCCTTGGTTCTCTTAGAGAAGCAGAGGTTGAAAGGCTGAACGAACAATGCTGGAGGGAGGTCATAGAAATTCTTTTTGCTCTCACAATATTCCGGCAAGAGTTTTCTGTATCTTTTTTCACAATGGTCACAACTCTTCTTTTAATCAAGGCATTACATTGGTTGGCCCAGAAGAGACTCGAATATATTGAGACTACTCCATCTGTCCCTTTATTAACTCATGTGCGAATAATTTCTTTTATGGTTTTCCTTCTTTCAATCAACAGCCTTTCTGTGCACAGCTTTTTTAAGTCACTCATTCAGACAAGGAAGGCATCAATTGCACTGTTCTTTGCATTTGAGTAAGCCAATCAAATCCCATTATTGCTTTTGCAGCTGAAAGTTTCATTTCATTCATCTGTATATCTTCGTCATTTGAAATGATTTTGCAAACTTTGCATGTCTCATTGTGAGTTATCAAACATAATGACAATTTTTGTTTGTGCTCTGTCTTCAGTTATTCTGGTTGCATTTTCCTTTTAGAATTTTGACATAGAACAAGAATAAACTTATGAGTTTTTTTTAGTTTTTTTTATGCCTGTGGGTTATTATATTAATCTTTGGTTATGGGTTAGGAGTCCATTAGGGATTTTCCTCATATTAATTTTCATTTTAATTAGCTTTCCTTTGTCATGTTATTTGGTACGTGGGGATCCTATAAAACTCTTTTGTGGTTCCTTTGGAAGCCAGGTCTGATGAATTTATATTATTCTCCTTAAGTGGACAACTTAATCAGAGTTTAGTAATAGATTTCCATCAGGCTTAATAACCAATTTTCACTATAGTTCTCTTATTCATTTTTGTGCAGTTCTTACATGTGAATGCCTATTTGATTCCTTGGTTCTGACTTCTGTTACAATATATCCTTTTAGTCCTTTTGTCTTTTCATTGGTGTTTATGATCATAGATTTTGATTGTACCTTCAATGTAGTTGATTAGTTCTTGAGATGAAAGAAATGGCTTGGATTGTTTATTTTATAATGATTCAGGCTTTAAGAATCCCATAAACTAGTTCAACTCGGCTGAAATTTTATTTCAATAATATATACTGGAAGTTCATAATAAGAAAGTTGTGCTTCTACTGAATTCCTTGCCGAATTCTTATTATGTTATTTCTCCAAATTTACATGTCCTTTTTGAGTGAATATCTGAGACCCACCTTCAGATTAGACATCTTATAATACCAATCCTATAGCATTCCTCTTTTTTTTTTTTGGGAGAAAGAGCACTCTTCCAATTGAACTTTTTTCCCTCTAAAACTGTAAGGATGGCTACAGAGTTTGAGTGTTTCTTGTTGGTTGAATTATATATAATAACAAATTGTTTAATGCTTGGTCTTCTATCAACATAGGATTCATATTTTCATTGGCATCCAGTGATACATAGCTTTGGACCTATTATTATAACTTTGTTTCTTGATTGTGGTATTAGTTTGGTTCAGCCCTGCTCCTTTTTCTGGCATCAATTTTTTGCACTTATTGCATGCCCATTAATAATGGCTAGTCTAAAATTTTCTCTAATTTCCAGGTATACAATACTTACGATAACGACAATGTCAATGCTTGTAAAGTATGTTTTCTATCTATATGACATGCTTATAGAAGGGCAGTGGGACAAAAAGGCCATTTGTACTTTCTACCTTGAGCTTATTCGGGACCTTCTTCACTTGTCTTTGTACATATTCTTCTTCCTAGTCATCTCTGTGTAAGTATTTTCCTTTCGGTTCCTGGTGAAACAAGTGAAAAATTATTCCATATTTCTTATGAGTGTGCATGCTTAATTCTTTCTTGTAAATTGAAAGTAGCCAAGATGATTTATTTGTTTGGCCGCCATGCATTTCTACCTTAAGATTCCATAGTTTCCTTATGTTTAGTTTTGTCATTAGTTCTTTTTCACTGTATACTACCACAACACTTTATGGAAGATTATTCTAAAGAATCGGCCATCAAAAAAAGCAAATTTCAACTCTTATATTTGGTAGCTACATTTGGTGACAAGATTTATTCATATTGGTCATTATCATGCAAACATAATCTTACCCCGCTCCTGGTGGGTTCTTAGAATTAGATTAGAATTTGAATAAGAAAAGTTGATTCATATTGTATTTTCATGTTTGTAAAGTTTACTGTTCCGACAACTTTATTGCCTCGTTTTTCTGAAATTCCGTGTAATTCAACTCATCGTGTTTCATACTGATATTTCATCTGTGTTCTAAAAGAATATATGTTACCTGCATTATTGTGTGTATCCATGTTTTATGTTTCAGTTGTTTTGTCCTGAACAATAATTATATATATTCCTGTTACAAGATATTGGCCATTTATTTTGTTGGTGGCTTCTTAACATCCATTTCTTATAATATTTTAGACATTCAAGCCTAGTTTGTCTTGTCCTTCAGATCTAATCGTGTCATCTGCTATAGTGATGTTTTCTGCTTCCTAACTTTTAGTCTATATTGTCATATTTTTTTGTGAAACCATCTTGTCCATTACTGCAACTTTTGTGGTTTGAAGTGTATTGTTGTTGTTGATTTAGGAATTATGGTATTCCATTGCACTTAATCCGTGAACTCTATGAGACATTTCGCAACTTCAGACTGCGGATCTCTGACTATCTTCGTTATCGCAAAATCACATCAAATATGGATGAACGTTTTCCAGATGCCACACAAGAGGAGCTCAGTGCGTAAGTCATTTGACTGAACTTTTGATCTCACATCTTGATAGTCGTTAGTTTTTTTTTTCTTTTTTGAAGGTTTAAAATAATGTCTACTGAGTTTTGTAGACATCTGAATTTATTGATGGTTATTATTTTGATGTACAGAAGTGATGCAACTTGCATTATTTGTCGTGAGGAGATGTTAACAGCCAAAAAGTTGATTTGTGGACATCTTTTCCATGTGCATTGTCTCCGATCATGGTTAGAGAGGCAACAAACTTGCCCTACTTGCAGGGCATTGGTTGTTCCTGCTGAAAATAGGGCCACTGGATCTGGACAACAGCATATTTCAGAATCTAGACAATCTGGTAATTCTTCTGATATCCTTTGACTCCTTATATACATGTTTTGTTTTCTATATTCAGGTTAATCCATCTTGAACTTAAAGATTATGTTAATAGGAATACTTATTTTAGTATCTGACATGGACGTTTGCACAATTAGTTTCTTTGGATGTTTTCTTCCACCTCTGTTTATGTTGTTCATAACCAAAAGTTCCAATGTCGTTTTTGACTTCATGGGCAAAAAAAAAGTTAGAAGAACTAGGATGTTTGTAAATATATGATGGAATTTATAGTATTTAGAAAAGTAGTCACATTTCACCTATTAGAAGAAAATCTCCTGCCCTCTCTCTCTCTCAAAAAAAAAAAAGGAAAGAAACTCATTGAAATTATTTTAAAAAGATTTCCATCAGCAGTAAGACACCCATGGTTGCTATTTCATTTGGTTTAATTGGGGCACCTTCTTATATTAACAATGCTTAGACACTTCAACCCGCAAAGCTAGGTTGGAAATTTCAGTTTTCTTGACATGATTTTTCAAAAGTTATTGGAAACAGAGTTAAAAAGAGAGTTTATTCAAAATTTGAAATTTCATCTTCCAAATGTGAAATCCCGAAAATATGGATATTTCAAACACAGCCACTCCCACAGGTCATTCCTCTTTGGAATATCTAGCATCTTTTGTTTCGTATCTGACTTATGAATGTTAAACATGAGTTACTTTTTGCTGTCGTTTTCTGCTGTTCATCCTGACATCTGAACTTGGTCTATACTTACAGGGTCATTGCCTCAAATTTCTGATGGTGGTGCAAGCAATGACAATCCAAGCTGGCATCATTCTAGGGTTCAAGCTGCAGTCCTTGCTGCTGCCTTATATGAAAAGTCATTTCCTCATTATTCAACAAATTTGTACGTACCACTTATTATGCTTATAGTCATAGGAGCTTATGAGCTTAATGCTGAACTGCATATTTCACCTGATCAGAAAATTCTTAAATATCTAATAAGTCAACATTTTTTACCATTCAGCTAATAAACGGGAGAGACAGAAACTACTGTTACGAAATTAAAGATAATTTACCATTCAGCTAATAAATGGGAGATACAGAAACTACTGATACCAAATGAAATACATGATTATCCTTGTGAAAATTAATTGCCCTTCCATCTTGCTTCTTTCACTATTGACTATTTTACTTCTCATTCGTACAAGTATAGTTTGTTGATATAGTATATTCGGATATAGATGATGATGTCACTGGCTTTACTTTTACCAGGCCTTCAGGAGATGTGTCAAGATATCCAATGCATGTTCAAAATTTTGATGGAAATAGTATGGTGATAAAGCAGTCTAATAAAGAAGCACTTCTCCACCAGCAGCTTCACCCTTTGCCTGATGGCTCGGGACTTGCTAGAAATCTTGATGTTCAGCTGTTACGTTTAAAGGCTCAAGCAGACTATATTCAGAGTGAAATACAGGTGAAAAGCATGTCCCATACACAACTTTCCCGAATTTTCTTTCTTGACCAAGAAAGATCATTTCAATTTGTTCCGTTTTAAGCTTATTCAAGTGACTGTTAATACATCAGTGACATACTTTTGCTTATCATAAAGTTGACGATCCATTGTTCAACCGTTATTTTTGCCAGGATCTGCAAGCCCAGATGCAAATTCTAGATCAGCAAGCTAGTTCTGGTGGTAAAGATACTACCAACACCAACTCGAAAGGGAAGGCTGTTGCATCCATCTCTGCGTCCCATTAAGTGGTTCTGCTGGTCATCCGGAGATTCAAGGTACCGGTGCACATTAGCAACAAAGAATGTATACATATACAGCAAAACTATATAAAAGGTGAAGAGCCCTTCCTGCAGCCTAGCTGCATGTGGTGTTAATGTACGTAGTCGGGTTGGAGTTTCAATTGGATAGACCTATGATTTTTCCCTTCATTATCATCAGAAAGTAACCCTAGGACTAATTACAACAGGCACAAATCGTGTAAAATGACATCCCTGATCATAATCGATACGGCACCCGACCAGCTCGGGCATCCATGCTTGATCCCGGAGCAGGTACCTGAAACTGAGGGATGTAACCTCGCCATTTTAATTAGGTGCTCTAAGAAAGGTACCTAGTTAAATGTTAATTGCTTGCACAGTTCTTGAGAACGTACTTCTTTTTCAAAATCTTAATTTCGGTGTTGTGAGCACTTAAGAGTTGTTCATCATGCATATCAACTCACCAATACGATGCTTTTAATTTCAGTCTACACCTTAACATTTAGCTGTTTTAATCTTATTACACAATTTTTTATTTTATTATCATTAATTTTGTGTATACATGTTACTTTCTATGGTTTTTGTTAGAAAAGCAAGGATGGTTAAGAAGCCATTTTATTGACGGAAGAGACTATATTAAAGGGTACAATATCAGTAATTCGTGCATTCGTTCACCTTGCTTAGAACTGATAGTGTATGAATGTGCATCTCAATTAATTTCTGATATCATGTTTAAAGAAAGCATCCTATTTATACAAGCAAATCAATTTTTAAAGGTGACTTAGGTGATGAGCTCAACTATTTTTTGCCCTAAATGCAAGCAATAGCAGGAATGAAGTCATATAAATTAAGGGTGGCCTGGCCGGCCCCTCTTCGAAGCGAAGGATATAGAATCTCAAGTCCCATAATTTTTATAAAATTATCAATATTTCTAAAAAAGTAACAAAATATAATTAATCATTTAACTTTCAGGAAAAATAATAAAATAACATATATAATCAACAACAACAACAAAGTCTTATCCCACTAGGTGGGGTCGGCTATATGGATCATACGATGTCATTCCGTTCTATTAGTAATCCAATATATTCGTTGATTTATGTTCATAAGATTCGACAGGATTTTATGTTGGCTGTCGGGGCCTAACACAATCCTCCTCCTTTATCCGGGCTTGGAACCGGTTATAAAATATAGGCGGAGTTAAAATAACATATATAATCATTCAAATATAATTAAAAGCAATGCGAAATAATAATTTATTATATATTACTAAGTATTACATACCAATATTTTAAAAATTTATTCAATTATATTAAAATTCAAATAATTGTATATTAATTATGAATATTAAAGGTTTTTTTTGTGGGGTGGTGGTGGAGGTGTATTCTTGTCCGGATCCTCGAAGTGATGAAAGAAAAAGTCAAATGCGCCCCTCTTGTTTTTATCTTGCTATCCACTATGGGTGTAAGAAAGAATTTAACTACACCGAAAATTTTAATCAAATAAAAAAAAATCGATTCTAAAAAATCATAAATTCGGACTTTTATTAAAAATTAATTTTATTTTTTAAATAATTAAAATCATTCGTTTAAATTAAGGCTCCTAATAAAAAAATCGACGGGCTCGACCCGAACCAAATATATATTTTATAAAATATTATCTTAATTTTCAAATAATATTTCAAATTCTTACATTTTTATTCATATTTATTAGATTAAGTACATTGTTGAATTATTATGTTATAGTAAAACTTGAATATCATCTAGTTATTAATCTATTTTAATAAAATTTGTGTAAAATTGACTAATATTTTAAATTATAATGTGATAATATCATAGTTTAGTTTCTTTATGAACTTAGTGTAACGCCCCAAATCGTACCACATCACGTGGCAGAATACGCTATGGGTCATCCTTACGTGTACATCATGTTGATCGAAATAAAAATTTTGATTGGTCAACTCAATAACGATAAATGCAGAATATCTAAATCATCATTAAGAATAAAAAATAGTAACATCATGATATGCGAAAGACTGATAAATGACTTCTTAAGAGTCCAAAGGGAAAGCTAATACATCAAATGATAAAAAAAAGGAAAAAGCTATCCATCATCTAAAGGGTTCGATAACCATGTGTAGCCACTTATCTGTCACCGTTAACCACAATCATCATTAAGACCTTGGCATGCATTTAAGAATATGCAAGGGAGAACCTCCCTATGAGTCTTATAACTCAGTATGAAAGATAAATATCATCATAATATCATGATACTAAACGTGAACATAAGGACATCATAAGATAACATCATCATATAATAGGAAAGTGAATCATGATCATAATATGGAAGTGAAAGCATGTAAAAGGACATGAATAAGAGGTCATATAGAGTCATCATAAGAAAAGACAAAAGTTAGACATCATAAGAAAGATTCTTTATTCATACGTATTCATCCTCTTCATCATTTTAATTTTCATCTTTGACTTATTTGAGGTATATTTCAACTCACGGGGAGGTTTGCCTTCCATCATCATCATCATAACTGACAGAGTCAGTTCATAATTGATCGAAGTCAGCCCATAACATGATCGTCACCAGTCCATCATAAAAGAGCTCTCCATTTAACGATTTACGTCTTTTATCTTACATCTTTTAATTAATCAAATAACATCTTGAAAGGAACTTTAAATCAAGATAAAAGACAAGATCGTTGAGAGTAAATCAAGGATAAACTTGACATAATTATCATCATACATAGATTAGGATTAATTATGTAGAACAAGGATTAAAAGATCATAAGCATATGCCTAATCTGGTCGGAACCCGAGTCGAGTGGGGAAAAACTCGAGCCGAGTTCATCGGTCATCATCTTCGGGAAAATCAGGTTAAACTCGGGCCGAGTTCGGGTTACACCCGGGTCGGGTCGGATCGTCATCGAGTCGGGACGGCCGTCGCGCCCGACTATTTTTCGTACGCAAAACTCGGCCCGGATCATCTTCAATCCGGACCGGGTTCATCCAGTTGCATAGCTCCGAGAGCACAACAATGGCGAATTCGGGCCGAGTTCCTGCAAACTCGGTCCGGCGAAGGACCTGTCCGGGCCGAGTTCAAGTGAACTCGGGTCATGTTCATCTTACGCAGAAACTCCGCATACGCGCAATTCGCATTCCGATCATCTTCTCCGGCGATGGCCGGCACAAATCAATATTATAAAACATCATGCGATAACCAAGATCAACCTAGAACATGCTTCAAGTCTAAAATCAAGATTTTATTACGAATCTATCATAGTTCCATACATCAAAGTTTCTGTCCAAGAAATCAATTACTCTTGTCTTCTTCCTCCTCTTCCTCTTCTTCCTCTTTCTCCGCCGGTCCCTCTCGGTTCAGGTGTGCGTTCATCGATATCCACGTCCTCCTGCACGACTCTTGTTGGGGGTGGCGGATCAGGGACGAAAATAACGAAAGGGCGCACAAAAATAAGGTTGAGATTTTAAGGCCGACTTGCATAGGGGAAAAGGGACTGATTCGTTGGATTTAATCTCATATATATAAGGGAGAGATATGAGTTCATGTGGTAGTCAAAGGATCAAATCGAATCAAACTCAGATTTTATCTTTTCTTTTATTCCCCTTTTTATCTTTTCCTTTTATTTTTCTTTTCCTCTTTTTTCTATTAATCTCCGGCATTACATCATAAACCTCTTAAAATGAAATTCGTCATCGAATTCAGTCAGAAGTAAGGACTTACGAAATAGTGCAGGAAATTTCTTTCGCATCTCAGACTCGAGCTTCCAGGTTGCTTCGTCACCTCGATGATGGCTCCAAGTCACATTGACCAGTGGTACATCTTTGTTGTTGTGACGTTGAACCTTTGTCTCTATAATCTGGATGGACTGCTCCTCATAGGTAAGGCATCTTTAAGATTGAGTTCTTCATATCGTATGATATTTGCATTATCATGTTTGTACTTTTGGAGCATAGAGACATGGAACACGTTATGAACTCGTCCATAGGATGAAAGTAAGGCTAATCTGCAAGCACCCTCTCCGACCAGCTCAAGTACCTAAAAAGGACCAACATATTTTGGGCTGAGCTTTCCTCTTTTACTGAACCTCATCACTCCCTTGGTTGGTGAAACCTTCAGGAATACTTGATCATCTGTCTGAAAACTTTGTTCACGTCATCCTCTGTCAGCATAAAACTTTTGTCGAGCTTGAGCTGCCTTCATCCTTACTTGTATCAACTCGACTCTTGCTGAATATTCTTCTGTTCGTTTCAGCTCCTTAGCATCCAAAATCTTCTTTTCACCTACCTCATTCTAGCATGCAGGTGAACAACATAATCTCCAATACAAAGCTACAAAGGGAGCCATACAAATGCTGGAATGGTAGCTATTATTATAAGCAAACTCACTGAGTGATAGGTGATCATTCCAATTACCCTTCCAGTCAAGGGCACAAGCTCTTAACTTATCTTCAACTGTTTGGATGATCCTTTCAGTCTGACCGTCCATTTGTGAATGGAATGTCGTACTGTAATTCAGCCTCATTCTAAAAGAGTCTTGTAGGCCTTTCCAGAATCTGACTGTAAACCTTCGATCCCGATATGATACAACAAAGGTGGGGATCCCATGAAGTCTGATGATCTCTTGTACATATATATTCATAAGGCTCTGCACTGATTGTTTTGACTTAATGGGTGGGAAGTGTGCAGACTTCGTTAACCGATCCACTACTACCCATATAGCATCATGTCCTTTCTGGGTACGAGGTAAATAAGTTATGAAATTCATGAAGATGTCCTCTCACTTCCACTATGGAATGGCAAGAAATGTGATCTTTCCATAGGATTTTTGATGTTCCACTTTTACCTGTTGATAGACCAGGCACTTGGAAACATATTCAGTAATATCTCGCTTCATGTCATTCTACCAGAAGGTTCTTTGCATATCTTTGTACATCTTATTGTTGTCCGGATGGATCACAAACTCGGACTTATGGCATTCATCCATCACTTCTATTTTAAGAGCTTCATCACTTGGGACCCATAGGCGATCTCTATATCGGATCTCACCATCTGTTGAGAGCTTGAAATCTTCTTCTTCCTTCCGACATCTTCCTAACACCTTCGTACACTCAGGATATTGAGCCTGAGCCTTAATGATCCTATCCACCAGATTTAGTTGTATATGGTGCATCATCAGTACTCCATTCCTTTCAGGTCTTGGCTTTCATAGGCTTAGCTCCTTCATCATCTTATACATATCCATCATCATGTGAGCTAGTGAGCCTTCCCACTTGCGACTGAGTGCATCTACAATTGAGTTCGCCTTACTAGGGTGGTAATTAATGGAGAACTCATAGTCCTTCAAATATTCCATCCATCTTCGTTGTTACATATTAAGGTCACGCTGAGAGGACGTACTTAAGGCTCTTATGATCGGTGATTGTACTCCATACAGGTATTATCGCCAAATTTTCAATGCGAAGACTACCGTTGCCAATTCAAGATCGTGAGTTGGGTAGTTCACCTCATGCTTCTCCAGCTGCCTAGATGTATATGAGACAACTTTTCCATGTTGCATGAGCACGCATCCCAGTCCTGTGCCGCAAGCATCACTGTACACCACATTCCCATCTATATCTTCCGGAATGATGAGTATGGGTGCAGTGGTCAGTTTGGCCTTCAGTTCTTGAAAACTGTCTTCGCACTTCTGTGTCTATATGCACTTCACTTTTTCTTTATTAGGTTCATCAAGGGAGATGCAATCTTTGAAAAATTCTTGATGAACTTGCGGTAATAACTTGCCAATCCGAGGAAGTTATGGATTTTAGTGGCATGTTTTGGCCTTGGCCAGTGGGATACTGCTTCTACCTTGGAAGGATCCACAGAAATGCCCTTTTTCGAGATTATGTGTCCAAGGAACATAATCCGGTCAAGCTAGAACTCACACTTGGATAGTTTGCCATATACCTTGTGTTGTCTTAACTTTTCCAAAACTATCTTCAAGTGTTCTTTGTATTGTTCTTCATTTTTCGAATAGATCAGGATGTCATCTACAAAGACGATGACAAACTGGTCTAAATATGGTCTGAACACCCGATTCATGAGATCCATGAAAGCTGCAAGGGCGTTCGTCAGTCCAAAAGATATCACTAGAAATTCATAGTGATCATACCTTGATCGAAAAGTCATTTTATGTACACCTTCATCGGCCACTCTAAGCTGGTGGTACCCACTTCATAAGTCGATCTTGGAAAATACTGTGGCATTAGAAAGTTGGTCGAAGAGATCATCGATCCGCGGTAGTGGGTACTTGTTCTTGACTGTGGCTTTATTTAACATCCGATAGTCGATGCACAGTCTTAGAGAGCCGTCCTTCTTCTTGACAAATAACACTGGAGCTCACTAGGAAGATACACTCGATCTGATAAATCCCTTGTCTAAAAGCTCCTGAATTTGCTTCTTCAATTTATGCATCTCGGCCGGTGCCATTCGGTAGGGGGCCTTCGAGATCGGGGCAGTGCCTGGAAGGAGATCGATCCGAAAATCGATCTCTCGTGGATGTGGTAATCCGAAGATGTCATCAGGAAAGACATCCGAAAATTCCCGAACTACGTCCAGTTGTTGTAGTTGGGTCCATAGATTGTCCATCTTCATCGCATTTGCAAGGAAACCTCTGCATCTCTTCTGTATCATTTTTTGTGCTTTCATGGCAGATATGATAACCTTCTCATCTTTTTCCGTGGTACCTCTAACGGTGACCTTGCATTCATCTTGGGTACCAATGATCACTTTCTTTTATTTGCATAGTACGACTATATCATGGTAGGATAGTCAATCCATACCAAGAATGATACCGTAGTCCGTCATCAGGATGATTATCAGATCTGCAGAAAAATTCTTGCCTTGTATCTCTACTGGTACCTCAGAAAGGTACTTGATGGCGTAGAGCATTTTCATAGGAGTAATTATCTCCTAGGGTGACTTATATCATGTATTGGTAAACTTAATGCAGTAGCATAATATTTAGATATAAAAGAGTGTGATGCACCCGAATCAAATAAAACTATAGTGGGGAGACTGGCTGTGGATACTGTACCTCTAATGACTTCGACGTCTGCCGGTACTGAACCTTCCTCCAGGTGGAAGACTCTTTCACGCACTATGTTATTTTCACCTCTTGCGTCACGTTGAGCTGGTGCGGGATTATCCTTCCTAGTAAGACAGTCACGAATGAAATGTCCTTGTTGATCACACTGCAGGCATACCCCAACCTTCATCCTACATTTCCTAATATGGAACAGTGGGGACAAGCACCAATACCCTGTGCCTGCTGCTGGGGTTGCTGACGTTGGGGTTGTAAAAAAAGGGTTATGACTTAATTCTTCTTCTTCATAAACATTTTTAACTTCATGTTCGTCATCTTTACTGGTATTAGGGTTGTTGTTGGCGGTTAGCCTCACGAGACTCATATGGCATTGCCCGATTATCTCGCTATTGGTTCCTACGATCAGGTCCTCCTCGATTCTGACGACGGTCATTCTATCGATGTTGATTCTGAGCAGAGGGTTGTATGGAAGCCTTTCCTTTCACATCCTTTAGCTCTTGTTGTTCCTTGGCATAGTTCTTTTCCATCGTGGTTGCTAACTCCACATGCTCACATTAGCACATTGGCTAGCTAGGGTGTTGATCCTGATGTTCGAGTTTAAGTCTTGGCAGAAATGATTTGCCTTTTGTCTGTCACTCATCTTGAGAGTGTTTTACCTGACGAATGAATTTGACATGATACTGAACCACTGTCATCTGATCCTAGCTCAGTTGTAGGAACTCCCTTTACTTCAGTGCACGCTGATATGATAAAAAGTAGCGTGCCTCAAACGCTTTACAGAAATGTTCCCAAGGAACGTCATTCTGTTCTTCATACTGTATATCCACCACAATTCTCCACCAGTCCAAAGCATCATCAGTTAACACGTTGGTGGCGAACAAGACCTTCTTATCTTCACCACAGTTCATTTGTTGCAGCTTCTACTTAATGGTCCTCAACCATCTTTCAGCTTTGTCTAACTCGCCCAAACCATCATACTCTGAAGGGCGCAACTTCATGAATGCTTGAATAGTGTCCTTAGAGGACACTGGTAGTGTAGACTGTACAGGCGGAGGCTGTATAGAAGGAAGCTGAACTAATAGAGTCATGACTGGTGCAGCCTGCCCGGATGGTGTCAGTATGGGAGGAATTATTAGTGCCTATGATGGTGGGGGTTGCACTAGTGGGGGCTGAACTGCCGGCTCCACAGCATGAGCCTGACTCATCTGAACCTCATTCTGGTCCGTCCCCTCTTGTTGTGGGTTTTCAATCCCGCCGTTATTTCGAGATCGCCTCCGACCCCAAGCTCTAGTAACAGGTGCGCGACGTTGAGACATCTACATCTACATCATCATACATCATTATCTTAGAAAAATATCATACATCTTAGGAGACAAGATAAACTTACTTAACATCAGGTGGCACGGTGACTGCTCGTGGCGCTTGCACATGGACTAGACATCATACATTTAGGACATGAGAATGGCCTAACTTTAGGCTCTGATACCTAACTGTAACTCTCCCAAATCGCACCCTGCCACGTGGCAGAATACGCTTCGAAAATGCTACGGGTCATCCTTACGTGTACATCATGTTGACCGAAATAAAGATTTTGACTAGTCAACTTAATAACGATAAATGCAGAATATCTAAATCATCATTAAGAATCAAATATAGTAACATCATGATATGCGGAAGATTGATAAATGACTTCTTAAGAGTCCAAAGAGAAAGCTAATACATCAAATGATAAAAAGAAAGGAAAAAACTATCCATCATCTAAATGGCTCGATAACTATGTGCAGCCACCTATCTGTAACCATTAGCCACAATCATCATTAAGACCTTGGCCTGAATTTAAGAACATGCATGGGAGAACCTCCCTATGAATTTTATAACACACTATGGAAGTAAGATAAATATCGTCATCAAATCATGATACTAAACGTGAACATAAGAAGGACATCATAAGAGGTCATATAGAGTCATCATAAGAAAAGGCAAAAGCCAGGCATCATAAGAAAGATTTTTTATTCATATGTATTCATCTTCTTCATTATCTTAATTTTCATCTTTGACTTATTTGGGATATATTTCAACCCAGGGGGAGGCCTGCCTCAACCCGTCCATCATCATCATCATAATTGGCAGAACCAGCTGATATTGACCGAAATCAACCCATAATTTGATCGTCACCAGTCCATCATAAAAGAGCTCTCCATTTAACGATTTACATCTTTTATCTTGCATCTTTTAATTAATCAAATAACATCTTGAAAGGAACTTTAAATCAGAATAAAAGACAAGATCGTGAAGAGTAATCAGGGATAAACTTGACATAATTATCATCATACATAGATTAGGATTAATCATGTAGAACATGGATTAAATATCATAAGCGTATGCCTAATCTGGTCGGAACCCGAGCCGAGTGGAAAAAAACTTGGGCCGAGTTCATCAGTCATCATCTTCGGGAAAATCAGGTTAAACTTGGGCCGAGTTTGAGTTACACTCGGGCCGAGTCGGGTCGTCATCTAGTCGGGGCGGCCGTCGCGCCCGACTAATTTTCGTACGCAAAACTCGGTCCAGGTCATCTTCAACCCGGGTCGGGTTCGTCTAGTTGCATGGCTCCGAGAGCGCAATAATGGTGGATCCGGATCGAGTTCCTACAAACTCAGTGCGGTGAAGGACCTGCTCGGGCCGAGTTCAGGTGAACTCGGACCGAGTTCAGGTGAACTCAGACCGAGTTCAGGTGAACTCGGACCGAGTTCAGGTGAACTCGGACCTTACGCAGAAACTACGCAGACGCACAGTTCGCGTTCCGATCATCTTTTCTGGCGATGATCGGCACAAATCAATATTATAAAACATCATGCAATAACCAAGATTAATCTAGAACATGCTTCAAGTCTAAAATCAAGACTCTATTACGAATCTATCTTAATTCCATGCATCGAAGTTTCTGTCCAAGAAACCGATTAATGTTGTCTTCTTCCTCTTCCTCCTCTTCCTCTTCCTCTTCTTCCTCTTCCTCGGTCGGTTCTTTTCGGTTCAGGTGTGCGTTCGTCGGTATCCACGTCCTCCTGCACGACTCCTGTTGGCGGCGACGGATCAGGGACGAAAATAACGAAAGGACGCACAATAATAGGGTGGAGATTTTAGAACCGGCTTGCACAGAGGAAAATGGGCTGATTCGTTGGATTTAATCCCATATATATAGGGGAGAGATCTAAGTTCGTGTGGTAGTCAAAGGATCAAATCGAATCAAACTCAGATTTTATCTTTTCTTTTATTCCTCTTTTTATCTTTTCATTTTATTTTTCTTTTCCTCTTTTTCCTATTAATCCCGAGCGTTACACTTATAGTTAGATATTAATTTTTTAAACATAGTTTGTGATGTATTTAATGCCTATTAATTTTTTTAAAAAAATATTATTTTAAGTAGGTCTCTGACCCGAATAAACTGAGACCGTGTAGGTCGGGTTTTTTTCTTCGAAAAAAATTTTAAGGCACTCTTTTACGCTCTAAAATATCATCCGAAATTTAAAGGTCGGTTCTTTTTCGATGTAAAAATCATCCAACCCGAATCAATTTCAACCCTACTATCCAGAATTATATTTAGAACTATTAATATTGGATTAAATTAAAATTAGGATACATGGTATATCGATATTATCAAGTTTGACTTGACTAATTTGAAATTAGGGCAAAGAGTAGAAAGATTATCAAGGTGACAATTTATGAATACAACTTAAAATTATTAGCTTGGGTCATTGTAACAACTCCTAATTGACATACCTTAACTGTTGAGGTAAACTATCGATTTTTTATTCAAGAAAATTATTCAGTTAGTTTTTAGTTGGACAAAAAAAAAGGTCACCTAAAATCTGTTTGGTTAATTCAGATAGTTAATTAAAAAAACTGACTAATAATTAAGAGACAATTAAAACAAAATTAAATCGTTCATTTATAATAGTTTCGTTTTGCTCTATGATATCATATAACTTATCCTCTTAACCAATATTATTTATTTTTTACTTCTCAAATATTTTTTTGTTTAATCATACTTTCTATCGGACTATCTGCTGTTAAGTTTTCTTGTTAGGTTCAAAATTTGAGCATTCTTTCTATTTTTCTGTTAGCAATTAATTACTAGTGTTGGATATGCAATGTTATTTTTTAGGAGCCTGTCGAGTGTCGACGGAAATCTAATTGTCATTAACTTTTATTTATTTAGTTAGTTAGTTATGTGGGCCAGCCCGCATGGGCTCCTCGAGGAAACTGGGCCACGCACCATCATTGCATATCGTATATAATATTCTTAAGAATGTGATATGTTGGTCCTAAATTTTCATATGCAAACTTTCTTTGGTGATTTGTCCATTTGAAATTAAGGTAAGGTTAACAACTAAGGGTTGGATAGAAGGGTAAACTCCTTTCTTACGTGATAAAATCTCTGAGTTCGAATATATATACATGTAAAAAATTTTTAGGATTATTTCCTCTAGCCACCCTTGAATTATCGCGAATTACCACATCTAATCCCAGACTACGAATTTTATTTTTTTGGATACCTAACACGATTTTTCCGATTTAATCCTTTCGTCCAATTCCGTGAATTTTTTAATTAACTATGATTTTTTTAATTTATGAAAAGACCATCGTACCCCTTCCTTAAATATTAATCTATTTTTACATAAAATAATAAAAATAAATATAAAAAGGACGGGGGGCGTGCCCCCTTGTCGCCGAAGCAAAAGGGGGGTGCCGGCACCCTTGTCGCTGGAGCAAAAGGGGGGCGCCGGCCCCCCGCGCGAGGGATAAAGGAGGGCGTCAAACCCCCGCGCGAGGGATAAAGGGGGGCCAACGCTCCCCCGAACGAGCTCGCTAGGGGGCCGACACCCCCCTAATCTCCCTCGCCATGCACGAGGGATAAAGGGGGGCCGGCGCCCCCCGAACGAGCTCGCCGGCGCGGAGAGCTCGCTTAATGGGGCGCCGGCCCCCCTAATCTCCCTCGCCGCGTGCGAGGGAGAAAGGGGGGCCGGCGCCCTCCTGAGCGAGCTCGTCGGTACGGGCGAGCTCGCCCCCCCCCCCGAGTGAACTTGCTGGCGCGATGAGCTCGTCGGACCCCCTGGGCGAGCTCGTCGGCGCGGGCGAGCTCGCTCAGGGGGCATCGGCCCCCTTTCTCCCTTGCGCGCGGCGAGGGAGATTGGGGGGGGGGGGGCGGCGCCCCCCTTTTCACTCCGACGACAAGAGGGGCCGCGCGCCCCTCCTCCCGATCATTTTTTAATTGTTTTTTTATATTTTTAATTATTATTTTATGTAAAAAAATTTAACACTTAAGGAAGGGGTACGATGGTCTTTTCACAAATAAAAAAAATCGAAGTTAACTGAAAAGTTCACGGAATTGGACGGAATAATCAAACTGAAAAAATCACGATAGTTTAGATACTAAAAAAATAAAATTCGTAGTATGAAGTTAGATGTGATAATTCGCAATAGTTCAGAGGTGATCAGAAGAAATAACCCAAAATTTTATTAGGAACCTCAGGTGTAGCAACTTAATCGGACAATGCGCTCGTTGCGCCACAAAAATTAAACCATCAGTACTGCTTCTTAAACATAAAAGCTCGCTAAAAAAAAGTTAAGTCAAGGCTGCATCTTGAGTTGAACTTAAATAAAAAAAAGGTTCGCAAACCTTAGGAAATGACATTTACATAAATCTCCTAGTGGAAGCTTCATTAACGTTGATGTGTGGCTTCTTTTAAAACTTGTCTACAAATAAGATTCAAGAATATATGGAATATGAATCCAAATTGGTCTCATCATCAACAAAGTCCAATGAATGCAAGATTGTTGTCGTCCAATTAAGCAACCTGTGTTTTTTTCAGCTAATCACATTTTTTTCTTTTTTAAAAAAATCCTATAATTCATACATTTTGATCAAAAGCTCATACTTTGATGCCTTTCTGGGACTTGTGGTTCATAACTTTTATAAGAATATATCTTTGGGTCATTTTCTACTCGATGAGTTCCCTCTTCTTTTTTTTTAAAAAAGCAACAAACTCACCCACCATTCACTTTATGCCAATAAGTTTTTTTAAAAAAATAAAATTTATATTACTTTTGTAATAACTAGATGATTGTGTCCAAATAACAAAATCTCAACACTACAAAATTTACACAAAGCATGACAAAAGAATACATGAACTACTTTCCTATTACTTGGAGGTGTAAAATACTATTCTCGAGGTTAACTAAATAATTGATTAATTACTACAAGGCCTTTTATTTCAAAATATTTTCTTTTGAACTCCAATGTAGACTATAAATCTATATAATATATAGGCGACAAAGGTTCGACAATATCTTTTTTGGCTTCAATTCTGTTGATAATTTAATGCTTTTTTATGTTTGTGACAAAAGTTAGAGAATGTAGATCTCAAGCACTTCAACTTGCGTGAACGATCACATATAATGAATCTTATAGATACTAATTCATAATTAAGATGAAATACCCAAAAATTTAACCATACATTAAAAACATAAACTCTTTCTGGATGGAATAAAACAGATTCTTCAGTTTTTTTTGTTATAATAGGCTTTTTTTGTGTACTTTTTCATACTCGCGTCCACAATTTCTGTACTAAATTATTAACATGTAAGATTGTACCGAATCTTTTGGATGCCTTTTTTAGATGTTTATGCATCCTTCTTTAATATTTGCTCTGTTTGGAATAATTACTCATCATCCATTATTGTTTTGCACTATAATAGTATATATGGTCAAACAATAGCATGTTGCTTGAATCCAAGAAAGACAAAAAGAAAAAAGAAGAAGTCAATTTTGCTAAGCAATCTGATTTTCACATTTCTCAGACAGTTTTAACAATAAATACAATTTCTTAATAATAAAAATCTATTGGGCTATTTCGTGAACATTTTAAGAAAATAAATTTAGAGTTTCAAGTATTTGGAATATAAACTTTATGTCTTAATTATTATATTTTAATACTATTTTTTTAATATTTAGGATTATTTATTTAACGTATTTGAAAATGTTTAACTTAAAATGAATAGTCGGACATACTATGACTTGCCATTTGTCGGAACATTATGTTAAATATAGAGTTTTGATGATGTACTTATATCATGATTCATTGTGCTATATTAAATATCGTCTTTTTTTCTTTATGGATTTTGTATTTCTTCTCACATTTCTTGTAACCCCATCGATTCAATCAAAATATTATTCATTTTGAATCATTAATCTGCACGAATTTAAAACGCGTCTTAAAAAGTAAAAATGATAGCTACATAAAAATTCATGATCACTTCGAAAATGTTACATTTCTTCCTTCCAGCAATCGTGCTAATTTTACTTATATTTGATGCCCATTTCAACGACACTGAATAGATTTCTTATTTAGGAGAAATTGTGTCACACCTCAAAAAGATACAAGAATGCTAAATAAATAATGAAAATAATAAAACGATGAAAAAAAGAAAAAAGATAGAATATGTGTATTCTGTAGTTTCAAGAGAATAAAAATATTCTTCAAATGATATCATTTATAGTGGTGTCACATTTCCCTAGGTAGTTTTGTAAAAAGCGAAATTTGACCAATTTAATTTTATTTTTGCATCGCGTTTAGTTATATTCTTCATAATATCTAGATGGATTTGAATAAAGGGGTATGTTTAACCTGAATAAAGGGATGGGTTAGATTTAAGTAGAATGTGGTGGGTTTAAAATTATTATACTATGTTTGAATATAATTTTTATTAATTTAATTAAGGATAAGTAGGATTTTTATCATTTGACTTGAAATTAAACCCATCAAATTGGTGATTTTAAAGAGGTTTTGAAATAAAAAATATTCTTAAAAATAATAAATATATTTATCAAATTTAACCTTCCCTAACTCATATATTATATTTTATATCTAACAAAGAGTGGACTAAACTAATCCAACTCATCTCATTAATTTATATTCAAACATGATTTTTGTAAATCATCACCACACTCAAATTCACCGAGATGTACTCCACAATTCTAATCCACCCTCTATTGTTGTGTTAATAATGTCTTAAATCCTGTAAATTCATTAGGGCACTTCGAAATAAAAAACACGCTCTCGCACACTCAATATGGAGTACTCTGTATGTAATTCTAAATTGATTTATTTTTTTATCACGAAATATATGTCCTAATTTTGAAGGATTAATTCAAAATTTTAATCAATATGTAAGTCTGCAAATGAAGTGTCTATATAAACTTTCATAAGGTTTGAGCATAAAAAAATATTATTTACAATTCTTTTTTATTTTTCATTTAATAAAAAATTGCGTCATATTAAGATTCTCGTGCGTTCATTCCACACCTTATATCTATCTTACAAAAATTCTAACAAACCGTTAAAAAGCCCAATAATTTGAGGTGGCAATCGTTATGAGCGTACAATACAATAATTCGTCAATTAGAGTTTCAGAAGTACCTAAAGAGGTCAACTGTTAGGTTGGTTCTGGAAGAATTGTCTCAGTGGCGCCTCCCTCCGAGACGCTAATGATCATAAGAAGGGCATAATTAATGTTTGATTAGTTGTAGGTGAAGTTTAGACGAAGAAAACCACTTAATGTGGATACCGATTTTTCCATATACGTTTTGTCCAACCTGCCATAACTAAGTTGCATAATGCAGAAAGATTGGCAAACGTTATGGCTTTGGATTCTCCAATTTAGAAAAAAAATCTTGCCACTGGGTAGAGCGATAAGCAACCCTATAATCAGTACATATAAGCAGAAAGTTTTCGTTAAACAGATATGTGGCTTTGTCGATCTTTTAGATATGTTTTGTCCAACCTGTCTGAACTAAGAACGGAAGACCACTTACTGCAGGCTAGTTGCATAATAATAATACAGATGGGTCGGAGAACGTTGTGGCTTTGGATCCTCCAATTCATGAAGAGATTAATTTCTGCATGGCGCCACCCATTTCCATGGTGGTCCTTTCAGCCAGCCACAAGCTCCAAATGCTGCCCACTCCACAAAGCTGCTACGCAAAAGCTCTGATTCCAAATCTATTAATGCACCAAACTGCTTCCTCATCGTGGCCACAAGATTTTATATCCATTTTGTAATATATGCATGTAAGATGGGTGATTGATTCACCATAAAAACGTGAAGTGTTGGTCCATGCTTGCGAGATCCGTGCCAGCTCCTTGGAAAATAAATGAGCACATGACGCTGATAAAACGAGAATCAAATTTTATTCTTGTGGCACATTCTGTTCTTTTTGTTCTTTTGCTTTCTTGTGGATCTTGATATTGTAAGCTTAATAGATTATTAATCGGATGTAACGAGCTAGTTTTTTTATATTTATTTTTTATATCGTTCAAATATGGCATGAACTATGTGATTTAAGGACTGACCTTGTTTTGATAACTTAGTGGGAATTAAGCCAAATATAATTCCTTTTGCTTTGTCCTCCCTTCATTGTGCCAAGTTTGAGAATTGCTTCCAAGGCTAATGCTTGATGTGCTTGTACGCAAATTTGGTGCAAGCAAGTCCCAACAAAGACCAAGACAAACCCACACATAATTAGTGTCTTTGAGTCCTGATCCCGCAATTAGCCAAAGCAAGGCACAAGGCTCGAAACGTGTCCTCGTTTAATTTCTTCAGCCGTCCGAGCTTATTAGCTTAAGCTCAATTTAATTAATCAACTTCATTTGGTACCTTCGTGACTTCTTTAACTTTATGTTATTTTCCAATCACATCTAGAAAAAAGGAATTAAAATAAAAAACGGAGGCCCCCACCTACTCGTGACTCGTCCTTCTCTTATGTGAGAGAGAGAGGGAGGCTCGTGGGTGGTGGACCTCACCTTTTTTCCATTTTAAATTATTTATTAGAGAGGAGAGATTATTGTCGAGTACGAAAATTGAAAACTCTGTTTACTCTCTTAATTATGAGAATTATGATATAATAATAGAAGATTAAAGGATAATATCTTTTTTTTTCAATTTGGTAGCCGAAAAAAGGATAATAAAAATTGGAAACTAAAGCGTTTACCCTTTTATTTATTTTTTACTTTGCACCACAAGCATATCCAGCAGGCAAATCAATACGTGTCTAACAAAAAAAAAAACGAGAGAGAGAGAGAGACGTAAAGTCCGCTAAACAGCCAACCCTTCGGGCTTCGAGAGAGAGAGAGAGAGACGTAAACAGCCAGCCCTTATTAGTTATTTTAATCCGAAAGTCTTCATCATTTCTTCTCCCCATTCGTCTTCCCCATCTGTCAGCGCAAAAGTTCCCAACTTTGTACCAAAATCCCCCGTTTCGGGCCGACGGAGCTGCCTAATATCCGTACCTATTTTTTCGATCGTCTGATACCAGAGATACGCGGAGATTTACGATTTATTTTTCTTACAGGTTTCTCCTTTTTCAGCTGGGGAATCGATTTCTGCGTGAAAGATTTCACCTTGGTTCGATTTTGTCTGGTGGAGATATTTTTTTTTCCTCTGTGAAGCATACTTGAGGGGATGGAGAAGCTGCGCACCTGAAGGCATTTGGGCTGTTTCTTGGTTGCGAAGGTAAAGAGCGAAAGAAACAGCCCTCGGTTATGATCGGAAGATATCGCGAGATTGGAGGTCTTGAAGTCATTAACTTTGTCACATATTTCGGTTTCTGGGGGCGTTTGTAGCTGTTTCTAATTGGGGGATGAGGAACGATGTGCAGCGCCCTCTGGAGGACGTCTTCCCGAAGAACGGTCGAATCAGCGCGGGCAATGGCTTCTTCTCGGTTCGCTCGTTGTCGAATTATATGAGAATTGTGTCTTCGGGGGCGTCCAACGTGGCGTCCACAGTTCGCTCTGCCGGTGTTTCAATAGTTTCCTCTATCGCTGATCGACATGATGATGCCCATCACCGTGATCAGGTAAGCATGAGATGATTCTTATATCTCAATCAAAAACAAGATTTGTCTATTCTAATTTATTATATGCGTTTTAGCATACTTTCCCTTAATTCGATGAAGTCAGAATGGCAGTTCCTTTGGAAATAAATGTATTGTCCTTATTACCAAGAACAGATGTCCTTTGTTTTGGTTCCCTAGTGCAACTTTATTCATTGATTTAATGCCTACAGAATGATAAAGAACAGATTGTGACAACATGCCTATATGTGTGATTTGCTGGATTAGGAATTCTGGAATAATATGAGTATGTTAATGGGATTTTTTAGTGCTTAAAAGAGGGTTGATCGATCTTTGGGAAAAATAAGCCTGATAATTCAAATCGAGTAAAAAACATTTATTGCAAGTGTTATTTTTTTATTGAGAGAGAAAGAAGGATGGCTGACATTGTATCAGTAATCTGTTTTATTAATTTTGTATTTCAAAAGTTGCATTAAAATTTATAAGGTATCGAGTCAGTTTCACTTTTCCAACTCCATCTTTTGTAGGATATTCTCACTATATACTCTTTCCCCACCAAATATGCATGCTTTTTTTTTTGACACCATAACACCCATTAGCAAATTACTGAAGCAGTTCTCTCTGTGAAAAAAATAATACATGTCAGATAATATAACTGTAGAGCTTAAGAAAGCTAATTATTGCCTTACCTCTCACCCTGACTAGGTTTCATTATGTTGTTTCAAGGGTTTCTTTGGGCTTTAGCTCATGTTCAACAATCACCTTGCATATGCTTGCTATATTAATATCCCAAAAGATCTGAGGTTACTGTCAGTACATGACTGCAAAACAGCAGTCCATGACAAAACAGACTCCGGTGTATGAAGTAAAGAAATGGTCGAAACCAATATAACCATGGATACATCTTTCTGAACTCTCATTGGTTTGAAGTTTGAACACCTTCTAAGGTTTGGAACTAATTACTACTGAGTCTGATACTTGCACTACTTATAATCTTTGCCTTCGTTCTTTTCAGGTTCTTATTCATATATTATAATCATTTATTGAATTGCAGTGTTTTGTATGATTTGGTTTGAAGATTCCAACTTATGAGTGCATAGTAAAAATTGATAGATATAAGATATTAAGTATTCTCCCTCAAAAAGGAAAAACCAAAGAGGGAAAAACAGTTGAAAGTCCAGGGAGCTTCACTATTCGTGCGTTCACACTGATGAGAAGTGTTGTATTTTAATTTGAAATGAGGTGCTCAGATATAGCTCTGATATCTTTAATGAAATTTAGTTTTCTTTTGAATTTGAGAAATATAAGAGTCCAGAAATGTCTTTGTCATTTCACCATTTTCATGGGTATGTATGGTGTCATACCTTTTGGGATCAAATTCATATTCTAATTCATAGTTGATGTTGGTTTGAAGGTCCTGTGGGCTGGATTTGACAAACTAGAAAGTGAGAATGATGATTGCCGCCAAGTTCTTTTGTTGGGTTACAGGTCTGGCTTCGAGGTCTGGGATGTTGAGCAGGCAGATGATGTCAAGCAGATAGCTTCAAGACATGATGGCCATGTTTCTTTTCTGCAAATGCAAAAAAGGTTGATTGCGTCAAAGAGTTCAGAAGATAAATTTGCTGATGTTCGTCCAATGTTGGTTGTTGTTGGGGATGAATCTCAAGCTTCCAATGGTACATATTCTGATGGGTTTGCTTCTCGTAATGGATTTGTTAGTGGTTGTCAGGATGTGGGAAGTGACAATTTCTTGCCTACATATTGCCGGTTTTATTCCTTAAGGGTCCATGATTATGTACATGTTCTCAAGTTCAGGTCAGCCATTTTCTCGATCAGGTGCAGCCCTCGTGTGGTTGCTATTTCTCAAGCTTCTCAGGTATGCATGGTTTAAAGTTTTCTTCTGTATTGCAAGATGACGAAAATGACATAACCCTCAACATAAGCAAAAATATGACACAGATACATTGTTTCGATGCTGCAACTCTGGAGAGGGAGTATACAATTCTCACTCACCATGTGGCCTTGACATCTCCTGATTTTGGAAGCATAGGATATGGACCACTTGCAGTAGGTGTCAGATGGTTGGCATATAGTGGAAATCTAGTAGAAGTTTCAAGTACAAACCATGTGAGCCCTCAAGATGTCAATCATGGTATTCCTGTGCCTCCAAATTGTAGTATGATGACATACTATGCAAAGGAATCTAGTAAGCAACTTGCTTCTGGTCTGGTAACACTTGGAGATATGGGATACAAGAAGCTCTCAAAGTATTACTCTGACTTTCTGGCTGATAGTCCTGGTTCTATGAGACATGAGAATTCCAACTTGAAAGCTAATGGTACTATCAGCACCCAACCTTCCGATATTGAAAATGTTGGCATGGTAGGCTTCTATATTAATTTTTCTGGAATACTCTGACATTTTTTCTATGACCTCTTTTCACAACCTTTGATTATCTTTTGTTGTTAACAGGTTATTGTTCGAGATATTGTTTCCAAGTCGGTCATTGTTCAGTTTCAGGCACATGCAAGTCCTATTTCGGCATTATGCTTTGACCCCAGTGGAACGCTATTGGTTACAGCTTCTATTCACGGTCACAATATTAATGTTTTCAAAATTTTACCTTCTCCTGGTGGAACTTCCAGTGGATCACATTCTGAAGGTGCTTGCATACATCTTTATAGGTTGCAACGTGGCATCACAAATGCGGTACACATGTTATATGCATTGCCCTGCTTCTTTCATGTTTCGAACTTCTGATCACTGAATGTTATGATTTTCTTATTTTCTAGGTCATACAAGATATCAGCTTTAGTGATGATAGTAGATGGATAATGGTCAGTTCTTCAAGAGGCACATGTCATTTGTTTTCAATTTGTTCATTCACTGGAAATTCTGATATTAATTTCAGAGAGGGTAATTTTACCAACTGTTATAGACGAGATTTGGCATCAAAGACATCAATTGAATTGTCTCATAATTCATATTCTTCAAAGTTTTTACATCAGAATGATTTTGCATTTCCGGTCACATTATCAGCTGTAAGCAGAATTAGGAACGGGAGTGCTGGCTTAAAAGGTGTTGTTAATGGTGCTGCAGCAGCTGCCACTGGCAAAGTTAGTCCCCTTCAGGTGGCCGTTGCCTCAACTTTTCATAATTGCAAGGGCCCTGATCTCACTTCAGATATTAATTTACTGAGGAAAAGATATTACTTGCTTGTCTTCTCTCCTTCTGGCTCTATCATACAGTACGTATTGCATCAACGGAGTGGTGAAGATTTTGGAACTGGCACATCTGTGTTAGGTGCAATTCCTCATGGATTGCCACAAGAAACAGATGGGAGAGTGGTTGTTGAGGCATTACAGAAATGGGATGTTTGCCATAAGCGAAGCAGAAGAACTGAAGCAGATAATGTTGATATTTTTGGAGATCATACAAGTGGAAAGGACTCGACATTTATGCAGAAAGGTCTAAAGAAGAGAACCAACATCAATTATCCGCAAACTGGTAAGAGAAATGTGAAATATTCTACTGAAGAAACTCAGCAGTCTTTCATATCTGAGGTTGAGTTGCATACACACGAGGCTTGGACGCCATTGTGGGCGAAGTCAGGGGTACTTACAACATCTTTGGATCTTGATTAATCTGTGAAAATTTTCTTTCCCTTCATATCTTTCTATTTTACTTCCTTTTACTTATTTCTTTATGTACCGTCAGATATCGTTTCAATTGATGATGGATGTAAATGGCAAAACAGTCAACAGCCTGTCTTGTTCTGGTGAATTCGAGATTGAAAGAAGCCCGATTCGTACAATTGAAGCTAGATCCAAAGGCCTCATACCGGTCTTCAATTATCATCAAGTATCACAAGTTCAGCAGTCAAGGTTCACCCATCATTACTCAATGCTTGCTAATTGTGATACATCAAACATAATTCATCTTGACACATCTTTCTTCCTTTTCCTTCACTTGTTATTCCATACTTTTTCATTGTAAAACAATCACTAGGACCTTATGGTTGCATATCTCAAGGCTTACCTACTTCTAACTATTTGCTTGGTCAACTAATTGAATTACATCTTCTAAAAAAAGATAAAATAGCTTGAACATGTGTACACTTTCTGCTGCCTTAGCATATAAGTTGGTACCCTCTCGTAGTTTGTCTTGGTTACATGGAACATCCATTATGGAAAATATGCACACTGTTACTCCACTTACTTTGATATATATATACACACACATACATGTATATGTGTGTATATGACAAAAGAATGAAATAAGCTGTCAATGTAGTTAATGAAATAAGTTGTCAATGTAGTTTGTTTCAGTGGTTAGCAATTTGTTTCTGTGCAAATGAGGTTTTGAGTTTGTTTTTTGTGCATGTAAAAAATTCCTGTTCGGAGTCTCATCCGCCATACTTAGGTGTGTGTTCCGGGGCAATTCAGATTCTTGGGGGCAACGCCTTGGGATATTGGGTGATAACAAAATAAGATTAAAATACTTAGGATAGGAAAATTAATCCTTTGAGGTTAATGAGTAAAATCTTTTAGAGTGAATGGTTCTTGAGTAGAAATTATTTTGAAATACTGATTTTATTTCAAGAATGAAGACAATTCAGTTTAAAATTGTTTTATTAAATGGGCTATCTTCAACAACCACAAAAGTTTAAACTATTAAGAAGAACATCATTTTCATATTTATATCTTAACACTTTCTCTCATTCGGCTTGGTCTAGTTCGACACCATGTGAAAAATTAAACGAAAAAATATTATTTAAGAAATTACTCTATCAAGTTTCGAACTCAAGATTTCCCGACTTTAATATTTAATTAAATGAGCTATCAACAATACTAAAAGTTTATGATGTTAGGAGCAGTATCATCTTTATATTTTTAATGTTGACAAACCTTTTTTATACAAAACTATAACAATTACAAATCATAAAACATAAGCAGATCAGACAAAAGAACAAAATATGACTAGAATAATAATTAAAGTAATCTAAAATGAAGTGTCAACAATACAGAATAAATGCACCAGAATAAAATGATAATGGAATCTAAATTAGAATTCAGATTTGTTTAACCGTATAAAAATGGCAGAATTTCAGGGAGATATTAATCTTCAGATTTATTATTAATGAAATAGTTAACTAATGTTGGTGTTGGTGCTCCTTTTGTATTAATTTCTACTGTTTGTAAAGAAAATTGGATGCCTACAACGAAGGATCGGGATCCTCCCATATTTTTAAAAAATAACATCATGACAATTAAATTGTCAGACCTCGGGATTTCAGATATGATTTTTTAGAGGACTTTCAGATATGAAATTAAAAATGACGTACATAAATGCTCATCACCATCATCTTCTCGTGCAAAATTTTGATCACATTTCTCATGGTACTTCAGGTCAAATGCTTCTCATATTCCCATATCTGAGCATCTGGTGAACCAGAAATTGGGGCCATCAGAAGATGATGGGCTTCCATGCAGCAGCAGCAACACTTCTCTTGATTGTAAGCCTGGAAATATTGTCATGGCAGGGTTTCAGTACCACATCAGCGAAAAAACTTGGTGTCAACCTCCAAAAGAGACAAGCGAGAGCTTTGTAAATACTTGTACAGACAACCCACATGTCAAACATCAACTCGAGGATGTAAATAGCAGTCAGGGTTCGAAGATGGCAACCCAGCTCGAGTATGTAAATAGCACACAGTCAGAAATTGGAGAACTACTTCGAGGACAATGATAATGACCTTGATTAAGGTGAATATTTTTCTTGGCATGTTTGAAATGCTCGAAAAACACTACTCGACCGCATATCTTATTGCTCGACCATTTTGCAGAACTGAAGTGTTTTTAAGTTCTCTTTACATTTTTATGACTTCATACATTAAAGTAAAACATTCTTTGCTTTTCCTGTCATCTCTTTTATTTCATGATATATTGTCCACTGATAATAAAGTATTTTGGCATTCGTTAACCACTGATCAACTTAACATGGACACCTACATCTTGTGTTTCATGGGTGCCTTAACTGCTAGGTTCTTCATGTCTTTTGCAGATCAGTGATCCTGGGACGGATAGTTAGATTTTCAGATGTTTAGCAAACATTCTTTTTTGTGTGCATAGCCGGTGTATTTATGTTGGCAATGATAATACATTAAAGAGCTGGTGAAATGGATGTTTTGGGCAGTCAAAGCGCACGGGACAGACGTGTAAATAACTAATATCATGATTGCTCAGCAATCTCTTCAGAAATAATTTTATCGCAAAAAAAAAAAATGCAGGCTGATCTGAGTTGAGCTCATTTTGGGCGCCACCTTTTTTGTACCGAGTAATTTAGTTTTGATTGCTTTTGACACTGAGATGTGCTTGATGCGTTTTGAATAAAGCTTATTGTGGACTATAGACCATACATGAAACGAGCAGCATCATGATCATAGAACACGTGCTTGAGAATTACCAACATTTCCTTAGAAAATAATTTTCACGGATAATATTTGTTTGCTGTTCAGTTTTGAAAAACTAAGCGGAAAAAAACGTGTGGGGAGAAATCGACGTAGTACATGGTTTTTGATCAATTCTTTTTATTGATCGAAATAAAATAAAAAAAAGTTTTCTCAAAGAAACATTCAAGTAACATATGAGTATATTTGAAATGCGTTCACAAGGTTGTTGCATGCTGCTAGCATTTGAGGGACGACTCATTTTTTTTTCTATCTCGAACTCGTGGTCTTCCCTAAAAGCGTGGTACTGACTTTTGAACACAAATAAACAATTGGATTGCGTGGTATGTTGATTTTCTTCAAAAAGTGTTTAATATTGCGGGTTTTACGCTGTTTATGGCAACTTGGTTAATTAGAAAGTGCAATCTGTCTTCACATCACTATTTGGTCTCATTAATTTATTTTCTTGTGGTAAAAAAAAAAGTATTGTTCTTTTGGAATTTGGATTCTTCGTTATCTAAGTGACCATCCATAATAAACGATTAGTGCATATCTCAAGAATAACATGTCATAAAACAAAATATTCTTGCTTTCCCTCATAATTCAAAGATCTCACTTTTTTTTTATTTTTTTTGTAGACAGAACAAAATATAATCATTATATTTGACCGAGAAAATCATATCCATATGATGTTTGGATGCAACACCTTGAATATCCTCTTGCTCCTCTTGAACCAGGGCCTAAGGTTCCAATTTAAAATAGTGCTTCCTATTCGAATATCCTTACTTTGGGATACATCATACACTTTGTCTTTTTTTATACGGCAATGTCGTAATTATAACATCTAAAAAAGTCAATATTAGCAATAAAGTAATTTAGCTCAATTTAATGAATAAAAGGGAAATTTGAGAAGGAATATGAATATAATTGAAAAAATATAAATAGAAAGAAAGGTTAATCCTACTTGGAAAAAGAATAAGAATTAGAGTAAGATTAAAAGTATGATTAGAAAGAAAAAAAAGGAAAATAAATAAAGATTAAATCCTATTAGGAGTATTAATTATGATTAGATTATGATTAAGGATTTCAATTTAATTTGAAATCAAAAGAATGTTTAATGAATATAGGACTCCCCAATAGGATAGGATTAAGAGTCTTATGGCTTTAAAATATTTCAGCCATTAAAATAATATTTATTATTATTTTAATTCAAAAATTAAATGATAAAATATTATGAAATTAAGTAATTTCAAAAATTAGAGAAAAGTAAGAAATAAAAGGAAAAAGTAAAAGTAGAGTTTGATCGAGAGAAGTTATGGAAAAAATAAAAAAAGAAATTTGAGTAGTTATGGATTTTGATAAGTATCATATGGAATAATTAGTTAAATTCAAATTTAATCAAATATGAATATTTAACATAAGGTAATTAATGATGGATGACCATGATTGATGGAGAAATAGGAGTAAAAAGCCTAGTTGAAAACTATAAATAAGACTTAAAGAGTGGTTAGAATCTACCTTCACAGAATTTCTACATGAGAGCCCCCTCTTACTCCTTTAATTTCACACGAACCGAGGCACGTAGCATAGGCGTATACCGTTTCAAAGCTCCGACAGAGAAGAACAAGATTCAAGTGGTAGTGGAGGGATTCTGGACGTTAATAGAGAGGAATTATCAACCAAAATCACGACGTCCATACAGTCCATAGGCAACAGAAATATAGTTGACTTTTCAACCAAGTTAACGTACGTAACGGAATTCCTATATCGACGATGTTTGTCGGTATAGACCCTCATGACCTTTGTCCAAAGTATTGGATGAATTGTAAATTGAATTGCATCGTAATCGCATGCCGAAAGTTGTGACAAAAGACAACTTCTCGACGGCGATAGAACCCAGCCCGAGTTCTGCATTGCTCGATCCGAGTTCTTTAGGACTTGAATGGAAATTGGAATAGTCCGGACCGGGTTCGTAGAACTCGACCTAGTTTTCAAAGTACGTGGTTTGGGTTCTGGAAAACTCAAACACGTGTGATAACATGTGATGAATCTGGACCAAGTTCCAAATAGCTCGGCTTGATTTTCGTTTGATATTATTGGACAATTAGAATTGAATTAGATTCGGACCGGGTTTTGGATTGACTCGACTCGGGTTTCGTTGATGAAATCAAAATAGAATTGGATTAAACCAGCTCGATCTGAGTTTTGTTGGGACCGAGTTCTACCGAGATGTAGGATTGAAAGGAATATATGAACAAATGATGCGTGCATTTTTATACATGTTTTACATGCACCATTTAGGTTATTTTTCGTAATTTTTACCATTGCATGCATCTATTTTCTCATTTATTTCTCTAAAATTTGTTAGAGTCCAAAGCTACCAACTTTTATTGTATTTTGATCTCAGGAGTGTCAAGTTGGAAGTGCAGAGTGATTGTCCCAAAAGAACGTGGAAATCAGAGCATAAAAATGACTTGATCACTATCGTGAAGAAGAACCCTGGCCGAGTCATCATTACACCCCGGATGGGTCGATCGTTAAACCAAACTCGAGTCAAACTTTGCACGACAAAAGAACTCGGGCCGAGTACATTATAACCTGATCCGGGTTTGCTTATCAGACGGCTCAGATTTTCACCTTATTCAACACGAAGTTAACATCTGAAAATGGCGTGCAACCCTAGGGGGATGTTCTCCCCTATAAATACTACGTTTTGGAGACTTTGTTCGCATCCCCTGACTCGCGAATTCTCGTGCCCTAGCCACTGGAATTCCGAGAGAAATTTCTGCAGTGCTGAATTCTGAAGTAAATTTGAGTCGTTTCGACGAACCCTTGCGACGACCACACAGCCGAGGCTCATGATAGAGGCATCACTGGACTCCAGGAAGCATACTTTAGTAATATGTCTGATGAAATTTTTGTTTATCATTATTGATTTGATGTCAAAATAATTTCGTATGGAGTAATTTTATTGTTAGGAAAAAACTAAGTTAAACTCTGTTTATCTCTCAATTTATTTGGATATTAGACTTCTGTTAAATTGCAATTCGTGCATGGTTAATGTTAGAATATTGAATAATCTTCATGTCGTGTGATTTTGCAAGTTTTTGCATGATTAGCCGTTCAATTTTCTTTCGATATTCTATTTGATTCATGAATTCTGCAATCACAGAACCTAGAACGGGTATCTCTAAATCCGGACGCGTTCTTAACTCGGATTGAATCGTTGTTTGTTCTTTTCTGTGGAGCTCGGACTGAGTTGTGTGTACCTGGGCCGAGTTTTTTTAGAACCCGGGTTACTTCTTCTCTGCGCGGACCCTGTTGATTGTGCAGCGTGGGTTCAAAGTTTCTGTCTTATTCGGGCCGCGTTCTGTAGAACCCGGGCCGAGTCAGAGTATTTTCTCGTCCGAACCGATCTTTATTTTACAGACCTGGGCCAAGTTCTGGAGAACCCGGGCCAGGCATTAAATTTGGATTTCTAATCACTTTATTTCGGTCTTTATTGTTATTAATTATGGATTTAGAAGGATTTGTACATTATGCATCCTGATCATGGTTATGTGCAATTTGATTGAGTTTTCAACTAGTTGGACTTAATCTTGAGTAGAATAGTTAAGTTCTCGAGATTTTGAGTCATTTAGCTCGAGTTTCGTCCCAACTAGCTCGAGTTATAGTGAGCGAATTGGAATATGAGTTAACACCCAACGAACTTGTCCAGATTTTACTCTACCTGGCCCGTGTTCTATAAGAAAGATGGATATGATAAGATGGATATTATTTGGTTATAGGAATCGGCTCAGATTTCACCCCACCCGGCTCGGGTCTGAAGATAAAAAAGTGGGTTTCAAGTTATTAAAGTATAAGTAATTATGAGTGTTTATGTTATTGATTATATCTGAACATATTGTCATGGCATTGACCTCATTGAGATCCTATTATTGATGTATTGATTGATGTCTTGTGGATTTAAGATTGAAAAGAAAGTTTAAATGAAAGTAAAGATAGACGTCATAGGTTAATCAAGAAAAAGACGTAAGTCATAAAATTGAGAGAGCACTCAAAGCAGCCTATATGGTTGAAGCAACCTTTGTGATCAAAGGATAACTCCAAAGATAAGAACAAGTAATAAGTAATCCTTTTGGTTGAAGCAATATTTATGGTTGAAGTGTAATACAACCCTTGTGGTTGAAGCAGTTTTTATGAGTATAGTGCAACTCTTGTTGTTGAAGCAACATTTATGGTTGAAGATAAAAATAAAAAAAATAATTGCATAATTTATGGTTGAAGTTAAAGATATTGAGTAACACCTTTATGATTGAAGAATAAGAATGAACAATTGATTGATATTGAATTGCAACATTTATAGTTGAAGTATAGAGAGATAATTGATTGAAAAAAATAATTGAATCGTGGTTGAAGTATGATAAGTGATTATTGAATTGCAACCTCTATGATTGAAGTAAAGTAAAGATAGATTGATTACATTCTATATCATTGATGTTATTATCAATGGAATTGTTATCGCCAGCCTTCATGGTTGATGATAAAGGATGATAGAATTATTGATTCTAGTTAATTGATTCTTATGATTGATGGATAATGCATATTAATAATTGTGATTGCATTAATATAATAATATTGATATTGCTTATAATTATGTATATTATTATTGTTATCGACATAGTTCATATTGTTTATAGTTATGGGTGATCCTACGTATTATGTTTATCTCACTGGCTTTGCCCTTGTAGTTGGATCCATACATATCATAGTGATGACGATGGTGAGATGGTTGGTGACTCCTTCGTACATATCTAGTTATCATCATAATTTTTTTAAAAATATATGTAAGAAAATATTTTACCACTTCCAAGGTACATATGTTCAATCAAATATTTCAGGTAATCAAAATGTAGAAAATCTGAAATGAAAAAAATTCGGCCTAGTTACCTAGAATGGGTATGATATAATGATAATGGTCATTTCACCTATAATTTACATGCTAATGTAGACTCCAAACTTATAAGTTGATGAATAGGAGAGGTGAAATGAGAACATTGTAGCAGCGCTCTGGGTTGTGGGAAGGAGAGGTCGTTTGGGGTAGTCCGATGATCGTCAAAGAGGAATGCTGGATAACGTAACCTCAAACAATCTGAGGACATCAGAGAAGGGTTATCCAGTGATCATCGAAGAGGAATGATGGAAAACTTCACTTTGAATGATCCGAGGATGTCAACTGTAGCAATGCTCTAGATCGTGGGAAGGAGCAGTACGTCGCTCGATTGTCGGATATTCAAGATGGAGAATGACGTTGCAAGTCCATCCATTAATCATCGGAGAGGAATGCCAGAGAGTGTTTCTCTATATTGCCCCATTCGCTCGTGACGAGAGATTTTTGCCCTGCTTTAAGATTATTTTTTGGCTGTCTTTTTGGCCAAATTGGCATTCAATTTATGACGACAAATACAATCAAATCTCTTCCCCCCAACTTAAAATATTTTAAATCCTACTGTTGATACAAAAAATGGATGGGTGAGATGTAAGAGCGGCTACTGTACATATCCATTTTTTCCAATGCATATGTATCTTATATTAAAATAATATTATATGTGTATAATTTTTTAATACATAAAAAGTTGAATGGGTTGAGGAGTAAGGGGGCCTCCCACATGCCTTCCAATTAGAATCCAATGGGAGCCCCATTTCATTCTCCCGATTGGGTTAAGCTTAACATCATTCCTTCACGGTACCTAGGGAAGTGAGAGGACCAGGATACGTGCTCCCATCATTTGATGGCAATTTACTTTGTGCATGCTCTTCCCTAGATATGCTTAGCGTATTGGATGGGTTACTAATAAATTATGTCAACCAGACGTTGATTGGATATCGGACGGACCGGTTGACCCGTTATCTTATACATGGACATTGGGTTGCCCACTAAGTGTCTAGCCTTGTTCGCCCCATTAAGGTCTATCGGACCTTAACAGTCAGGCCGACAATTAGAGGTCGGGCTAGTCCATTCATTACAAGAAAATTAGACTTTTTCGACGGGTCATTTCTGACGGATAGAAATTCGTCGCAATTTACGACGAATTTTGCGACGGATAGGTATCCGTCGGTATTTTTGACGGTCACAGTCGTTGAAAATAAGAATAATAAATTATACAATATGTTATATTATTATTTTATTTTTCGACGGTTAGGAATAATGAAAGTTTCGACGGTCCTAACCGCTCGACGGTCCTAACCGTCGGTAAATAGAAAATAATATAATATAAGAAGTATTTTATAATTAGCGACAGTTCAGACCGTCGATAATTTTGATAGTCCAAACAGTCGGTAAGTAAAAAATAATATAATATAAAGAAGTCTTTTAGTCGGTAACTAAAAAATCAACTCCTGCTCCTTTTTTCATTTTTCTGCTTTCCCATCTTTCCCTATATGTATATATAAATAACCTTATCCCTCTCTCCTATCTCTACTTCTTTCCCTCTCTCCTCTCTCTCTCTCTCTCTCTCTCGCGGTCTCTTGCTCCCTCTCCGTTCAGGCTCCAAGTGGTCGGATCGGCCGCTTGGCGGTCGAATCTAGCTGCGGGGGCCAGATTGGTCGCCTGTCGGCCAAATCTGGCCGATGGCGGTCGGATCGGCTGCCTCGCAGTTCGATTTGGCCGTGGGCAATCGGATCGACCGCCTCGCTATCCGATCTGGCCGTGGGCGGCCAAATCAGCCGCCTGGCAGCCCGATCTAGTCGCGGGTGGCCAAATCGGCTGCCCAATGGCTGGATCTGGCCGCCTGGCGATCGGATCGGCCCCCTCGCAATCCGATCTGGCCGCGGGCGGCCGGATTGGGCCACTGGCTGACAGATCGAGCTGTTGGCTGCCGGATCCGGCCGCTGGCGGTGGGCTAATTTTTTTATATTATAAAAATTCTTTACGACAGTTGCAACCGTCGAGAGTTTCGATGGTCGCAACAACCGTCGAAAGTTTCGACGGTTGCTACGACCGCTGAAAGTTTCGACAGTCTCGATCGTCGAAAGTTTTGATGGTTGCGGCGACCGCCGAAAGTCTCCACGGTTGCAACCGTCGAAAGTTTCGACGTTTGCGACCGCCGGACTTTTGGGACGGTTACAACTGTCTGAACCTCTGACGAGTTTTTTCCAACCGTCGAAAATCGATTTGCGACAATAATTTTTTTGACGGATCGGTTTTTGATAATTTTGACACATATGATTTTGACCATCTGTAATTTACTTTTTTGTTGTAGTGATTAATGTTTTTTATAATATCTCAAAAATCATCTGTCCTATAATATGTAGTAAAAGGACATCATAATATATTATTGCTCAATTTATTATCATATATTTACTCATGATGTTGTCAAATATAAATAAAAGAAACAAAATATTTACGTAGTTTGGCTTATAGCCTACGTCCACGATTGAAGGAGCTCAAAAACCAAGTGCTAAAAATAAAATATTACATATTTAATATCATATTAGGTAAAATAAAATTTACAACAATCAAATATTACTACCAAGAGATAACTATGCATTATGCAATACTAATAAAAGATTTGTCTTCTTTATCTTCATTATTTTAATCATATATAAATTGATCTTGCATTCTTACTTTTGCATCAAGCATAAGTAACATTATAGAAGAATATAAAATTATATCACTATATAAAATATATGATCGTATCATTAGAAAAGAATAAAAATTAGAATCATGCATTTTGCGTAACCAATTAACATTAGCTAAATAACATAATGGCATCACATGAATTAAAATAAATTTGTACAATAATATTTATATTATTTTAATAAGTTTAATCTATTAACGATTAACGGACGAGCTAACAGATAGCTTATAAATTATCGAACAAATATTGGATGGATATCGAACTATAGGTATCGGGCAAATGGATGAATAATCTTATCCAACTTGATATAGGTCCAAGCACATTAAGAAATCGGATGGGCCCGGACCTAAACTTGGACGAACTAGCTGATATGTTATCGGGTCGGCAGCGAATGGATCGGGCTGCCCGATCCAATAAACACCTTTACTCCAAGGGCGGAGCCCGATCCAATAAACACCTTTACTCCAAGGGCGGAGGCAGGTGCGCCTGCACGTGCAGAACTGAAATAATATAATTGATATAGTAATTTTGCTTAATAGATTCGAAAGCATGGCGTAGTGGCCCAATGTTTGGATCCATCTCCATGTATCTAGGATTCGATTCCCTCTATGGGCATTTTTTTCTCCTTTCAATGGTAATTTATATTTTGCCATGCAAATTTTCTTTATTTCTTCTTTTTTTTACTTGCTACATTTGCAGATTATTATATATTATTTTATCTCCAATTTATTATTATATATGATTTTATAACAAAATTTCTTATTCTCATGACATTTTATTCTTGGTGCTTGATATCATGTTCTTTCTTTTATTATATTTAGGTTTCTTTAAATATATTTTATTAAATTTAAATTCTAGATGAAAATTTTATTAACATCATTCTATAAAATTTATATTTAATTTATCTTCTTATCTTCTATCTGGGTAAAATATTTTTTATTATTATTGCAGCATTTATTAAAGTTATTTAAAATGAAAGCCTCACCGAGTCAATTTGTTAAAAACAATCATCACATTTTTTATATTAAAACATCATTAGTTTTTATTATAGTTATCTAATATGAGATTACTTGGTTATCATCAAAGTTTCTAATGAGATATGACTTATTGTATACACATTATTTTTTAAAAATACTATTTATAATTTTTAGTTTAATTAATTAATTTAATTAGTTATAAAAATTTTATATATAGAATTTGGATTTGAGATTCTTGTTATTTTTTTATTTTGCTAAAATAAAAATGAATTTAGAAGCATAGAATAATATTTTGAAAGAATACGACGATAGACACTTGAAATACAATCACAATTTTTGCAAACTTTAAAGCTAACCATATCTTTAGGGAAATCAATAATGCAGCTCATGATTTTCCGACGGATAATTTTCGACGGTTCTAAATCCGTCACAATTTGCGACGGATTTTTTGACGGTTCCGTTTTCGACGGATTTTTCGACGGTTATGACCGTCGAAAATAATTTATATTATTATTTAATTTTTCGACGATTAGGAACGTCGATATTTTCGACGGATATCCATCCGTCGTAATTTCCGACGACTTTTCCGACGGTTACGACCGTCGAAAATAACAAAATTAAATTATATATTTTTAATATTATTATTAAATTTTTTCGACGGATTTTCCGGCGGTCACGACCGTCGGAAATAAAAAATTAATTATATAATTTATTATATTATCATTTAATTTTTTGACGATTAGGAACGTCGATATTTTCGACGGATATCCATCCGTCGCAATTTTCGACGACTTTTCCGACGGTTACGACCGTCGGAAATAAAAAAATAAATTATATATTTTTAATAATATTATTAAATGTTTTCGACAGATTTTCCGACGGTCACGACCGTCGGAAATTAAAAAATTAATTATATAATTTATTATATTATTATTTAATTTTTCGACGATTAGGAACGTCGATATTTTCGACGGATATCCATCCGTCGCAACATCCGCCGTAATTTCCGAAGGTCGTAACCGTCGGTAAATGTATAATAATATCATATATAAGAGTATTTTATTAATATAACTAGCGACGGTCCAAACCGTCGCAATTACCGACGGTTCAAACCGTCGGTAAAATAAAAAATAAATATTATATATAACTAAATAAAATAAAAATATTTATTATTTACGTTTTTGACGGTCTAAACCGTCGGTAATTAAAATTTCGTTATCCCGTTTTTTTTTCCTTTTCCCGTTTTCTTTCCGCTTTTTTCCTTTATATATTTTCCCTCCTCCCTCTTCTCTCTCCCTCCTCCCTCCACTCCTCTCTCTCTCCCTCCTCTCTCTCTCCCTCCTCTCCTCTCTCCCTCTCCCGGCCGCGAGCACCGGATCGGCCTCTCCCGCGCGCCGGACGCCGGCGACCCTCTCCCGCACCGGCGACCCTCTCTCTCTCCTGTCGGCCGGATCCGGCCGTGGCCATTCGGATTCGGCAGCCTGGCGCCGGTTCCGGCCTCCAGCGGCCGGATCGGCCGCCAGGCGGCCGGATCCGGCCGCTAATTTTTTTTATATTTAAAAAATTATATGCGATGGTTGCGACCGTCAAAAGATCGACGGTTGCGACGCCCGTCCAAAGTTTCGACCATCGAAAAGTTGCGATGGCTTGGACCGCCGGCCTTTTCCGGTGGTTGCAACCGTCGGAAATTTCGATGGTTCGGACCGCCGGCCTTTTCCGGCGGTTGGAACCGTCAAATATCGACGGTTCGGACCGCCGGCCTTTTCCGGCGGTTGCAACCGTCGGAAATATCGACGGTTCGAACCGTCGGGGACTTTTCCGGCGGTTGCAACCGTCGGAAAATTTCGACGGGTCGAACCGCCGGGGACTGTTTCGACGACCAGAACCGTCGATATTTTCGACGAATTTTTTTAACCGTCGCAAATCCGTTTGCGACGAGCGTTTTTCCGACGGATCGATTCCGACTGAAAAACTGTCGGTAATTGCGTTACCGACGATTTTCGAGCTGATTACCGACGGTTCGGACCGTCGGTAATCCGCGTTTTTCTAGTAGTGTCACTATGTAGCAAGCTATATCAGATTATTCCTATTGGCGTTTTTTTTTGGCAGGAGGAGCTCCCACATGCTCTCCTTAACTTTTTGTATCAGCACAATATTTCCGAGCGAGGCCCCATGCATATGGCCTTGACATTGAGCTGGTATTTTATGAAATGAACAATATTCTTATTGGATCATAGGTTCCAACACCAGCTACATTAATATAAGTTACTGCATATCAAGTTTAACAATACGAGAGCCAAGTACAAATCAATTGAAACACATGCGTTCAACAAAAGTAACCGGGGAGTGAACCTCCTGAGATTACAATGGCAGCTGCCAAGTGCTGAAGTGCTTCAGAAGCCTTCGTCGTCCCTGGGAAGAGGCGCATGAGTAGAGTGCACCACGAACACGTTCTCGTACACGAATCCGGCGAGGGGCCCGCCGATGAGGGGTCCGACCCAGTAGACCCAGTGGTCGGTCCAGTTGCCAGCGACCAAGGCCGGCCCGAAGGACCGAGCCGGGTTCATGGATGCGCCGGAGAAGGGGCCGCCGGCCAGGATGTTTGCGCCGACGATGAGGCCGACGAGCAAGGGCCCGATGCCAGGGGTGATGGTCTTCTTGGGATCGACGATGGTGGCGTAGACGGTGAAGAGCAGGGAGAACGTGAGGACTATCTCCATGATCACTCCCTGGACGGCGTCAATCCCGGCAGCAAGGGTGTGCACTGGGGTCTCCTGCAAGCATGCCAGCGAAATTAGACTATACATGGTATTTCGAATATCGAAAAAAAATAAACGTATGATCATGATAAAAATTAACATGCTTATATTAAATTATTAATTTAATGCAGTCTGTAACAAAAAGAAATAGTTAATGCATTGGTTTGATTAAAGTCCAAAGACATTTATGATGGGTACAGAGACACGTGGCAGAAAAGATAATTATTATTATATTTGAAATATATATAAGCTATATAAAAATAGTGATTTTTACACTAGCCTAATTTTATGGATAGCGTAGAAATTAAATGAAAATAATTAAGTTCTCGACTCATGATTTTACGTATGTAAATTTTTTGTTGTTTTATACCTCCATATATTCCCTTCCAAAAACGTTTATTCTAAGGCATCTTTATATTGAGATTAGAGGAATAAAGGAAAAAAAAAGAAGGGTAAAAAAGATCTCTATGTTTAAAGAGGAACTTGATTAACAATACAATGAAAGAACAAAAAGAAAAAAAAATCTCTTTTCCACAATTTTCTTTAGGAAAGTAAGGAAATGATAAAAGCTCTGTTTCCAAACTTTCTGGATGATATTAAATAGATCGGTGCAATAAAAAATATTTTTCCGTTGAAAAAAATAGATTAAAATTTGAAAAAATGAATTCGCTTTTTAAAATAGGAAACTTCATTCCTCTCACAAAAAAAACTTTAATATATGAAATTCTCAAAACCATTTTTCAAGTCAAACACTTAAAATAAACTCACTTTTCAAGAATTTATTTTCCTTCAAATACTTCTTTCTTCATTATTTTTTTTGTCAAAATAACTTGTTTTCTATCATGGTGCCTGACCGCAAGCTGTCTCAAATGAAACTTAGAAGACGAATACATATTACTATAATTTGGGCCAATTTTTTTTGTCTTGAAATAACTACTATTTAGATTAAATAAATAAAGGTTTATCATATTTACTATTAATATTAATATTTTTCTATAATATTGATTGTCCCAAAGGTAAAAGTGATTTGGATTGGATCAAAGTTTCGTTTAAAATAATATTTGAATTTTTTAGGTCAATTTATAAAAATAAAAAGCACTCTAAAATTAGTGAAAATAAAAATTATTATTTTCGGACTATACTTTAATATGATAGTTTTGATATTTAAATAATAAAATAAAATACAATATTATGACTAAAATATAAAACATAATACTAAGCTGTGAATTATATATAAAAAGAGTTCTAAAATATAATAATAAATATTAGTTATATAACATTAAGAAAAGTAATGAGTCGTGAATTAATAATAAAAAAAGAATAAGAAATGGGCTCCTCGGGCTTCTACTATTTTGTGCAGTGATATTCTAATTTAAGGGGATCAATTGTGGTTTATTTAAAAAGCCTTTGAGTTCCTAATTTTTCTTTTTTTTTATTCGGATAGATTTCTTGGATAGATCAAGTTTTCTTCACACTCTTAGTTGTCCCCTTTAATTATTTCTTTATTTAGATCAAGTTCTTGCTATACCACTTCTCTCCTTTCATATTTTTTTTTTCCAGTATTGTTTATTACGAATTTTATGTACGCCACTACTTGCTTTACTACCACTCCTGCGAGAGAAAAAAATAGTGATGAACTAATGACGGAAATTCGAGCGGCAGAAACGCGTACCAGTCCACCGGTGAGGTACTTGAGAAGGTAGCAAGCCGCGGAAGACCCCAACAACTGCGCCACTATGTAAAGCACCGATCGCACCAGAGTGATGTGGCCGCCGGCGGCCAGCCCCAGGGTCACAGCCGGGTTCAGGTGGCCGCCGGAGATGTGCAGGCCGGCCGATATCATCACCGCCACAACCAACGCGTGTGCTACCGACACCGCTGTCAGCCCGGCTATTGAATCCCCTCCCACCAGCTTCCCTGTTAATTAATTACTTCAAAGCAACATAAGAAACGCATATAATACACCACACAGCCATGATCGAATCAGATCACAAGGACACGTGCACCTGCGGTCATGGCGGCGCCGACGCCGGCGAACACGAAGAGGAACGTGAGCACGAACTCCGCCAGCACGGCGCGTATGCAGTCCGGCTTGGCCGCTTCATGGTGGTGGCCGAGGGCGATCTTGGCCATTGCTCGCTTGCTAGCTTGCTTGAAGTGGGGCTTGCTAGTTTCAATTTGCTAGCGGTGTCTATATATAGGCATGGTGAGGATTTGGACGTACAGTGAAGAGGAGAGTGGAAAGTTGCATATGAAGAGTAGAGATTCCTCTACCGTGTGGTATCTCTAGAAATCCTATTGAGAAAATGTCGGCACTGTTTTAAGCAGCGTGCAGCAGCTCTTCTCATGCTATAGACACTTGGTATTAAACATCTGACAGTCTTTTTGTCTGGCTAGCCTTGTTGCAATCACATTATTATATAAAGAAGATGGGTTACACTTTTCTGGAATTTTATGGAGCTTCTTATATTATATGCATGGTTCCAAACGTAAACTATAATGAGTTTCTTAATTTTTTAAAAAAGTGATCATTATTAAATATAGCTGAAGTCAATATGATTTTTGTATTTTTCATATTTTTTATACATCAAAGATGTTGTCTAACCTACTTTCATGAATAGGGATAAATATTATATATTAGAGCTATAAATGTAGCCTATTATTGTATTATTATTAAAAATAATAATTCAGTGATCTTTACATAGACAAGTCATAAAAAAAATAAAATATTAAAAATTAAAACATTTTTTACAACTTTAATAGTAGGTTAGTTTAAATTTTTAGCCTACTGTATTAGATACTTTAAAGCAACTAAAAAAAAATTTAAACTAACTTACTATCAAAGTTGTAAAAAATGTTTTAATTTTTAATCTTTTATTTTTTTTATGACTTGTCTATGTAATTATCACTGAATTGTTATTTTTAATAATAATACAATAATAGGCTATATATAACTAATTTTAAAATTTTAAAAATAAAAGTTTAGGTTAGATTTGAGACTTAAATTAAAGTTCATGACTTTTTACGTAAAAATATAAGTTTAGGTTAGATTTGAGAATAAAATTAAAGTTCATGACTTTTTTACGTAAAAAATAAAAGTTCGTACAAGATTTGAAAATAAATCGAAAGTTGAAATTTTTTTATGTAATTTACCCTAATTTAAATTATTCATTTATTAAAAATTTTAGGCCTATGTCCTATCACAAACCCGCCGATTCAAATGATTTAATCAGAACTGGCCCGCTTTCCGGTTTGATTACTGGCAAAAATAGAAAAAGTTAACGAACGGACGAACCGTATATAAAATGCCGGATGAGCTGCCAAAAGTAAAAGAAAAAAAAAGAACTATCAAAAGAAGTGGTTATGCACAGAGCAAGAAGAACCAAATTAATGCATGCAATTGATGGAAGAAAAGAATAATGAATGAAGTTAGAGGAAGGAAAATGAGTGCATGCAATTAAAGAAACAAAAAACAAAATGAAAGCACAATTAACCAAAAGGAAAATGATCTCAAGATTGTCAATAATTCCTCATTTATAAATAGGTTGATCTCAAAATCAGATGTAACCACTTTAAATTTTTACACTTCTATCCCTTTCCACTGGAAATCGCATTTCGGAAACGAGGTTAACATAAAACAAATTGACGGTATATAGCATATAGGTAGCCTTTGATCGAAGACTAAGAATCAGGGGTAGAAATAGAACGCCAAGCTTTGGACCGATAAATACGAGGCACGTGAAACAAAAAAAAAACAATAGTTTGATATTAATAAAGATATCAATAATAAAAAAATAACTGATAAAATTTATATCCATTTTATTTCATAATGCAATTGCACAATAAGATAGAAACATTAAAATAAATAATAAACAACGAACAAATATCAACAAAGAGGTATTAAATACCCCATTTATTACAAAATTCTAAGTAAAACATGATAACTCTAATTTCATAATAATGTAAGAAGTTGACTCTATATTCTATGCTTATTTATTTATCTTAAGTAAACTGCATATATATATGACCTATATATATAATATAAAGTTGAAGGGGTAACGTTCTTGTTCTAATTTCATGAGGAATGTCGTGCCCTAGCCGCCCTCCCCCCCTTCCTCCCCTCCCCCTCCCACTGTCAACACCGCCCTTCCTCTCCTTTTCCTCCCTTAACCTTGCCGCCCTCCCATCCTCCTTCCTACCTCTCCCTTCCCCCTCAACCAACCGGCCGATCCACACCTCTTCTTTCTTTCTCTTCTCCTACGTTTCCCCACCAACCTAGATGGAGCAACAAGTGAACAGTAGATCTTCTTGGTCCGACATCGTTCGAGGTGGGCGTCCTGTGCCGTTGATCTCTCCCTGCCAGTGGCGCAACCTGCAGTCCTCCATCACGGAGACGATTGCTATTCCCCTTGAGGATGTGGAGGGCCGCATGGCTGAGGTATCGCGCAGCCTGATCGGCCGTTTCCTGGGGGATGCGAAGGATCTTGTGGACCTCCGCTCCGATCTTTCGGCCTTATGGGACCTCAAACAGCCCGTCGATATCCAGGTACTAAGTAACGCCTTCTTGCTGTTCACTTTCTCTGATGCGGACGATAGATTGCAGGTCCTTACTCGCCCGCCGACGACCTTCCGTGGCCACTTGCTTGGGGTCCACCAGGCCAAGCATTTCTTCCGTCCTGGCGTGGACCGCCCGGCTGCTATCACGGTTTGGGTTCAGTTGCCTGATCTTGCGTATGAGTTGATAAACCAGGCCTCCATCTGACGTATCGCAGCATGCATCGGCACCCCTCTCCGGATTGTTCAGATGTCCCCTGGAACAGCCGGCGTTCGAATCTGTATCGAAGTTGACTCATCTAAGCCCATTAAACAAGGGCTTTGGATCAGCCTTCCGGACGGCTCCAGGTATTTCCAAAGAGTTCTCTACGAAAACCTTTCGCTTTTTTGTTTTCGCTGTGGTATTGTTGGGCATCATCTGGATGCTTGCCCGTCAGCCCCGCCGACGTCGGAGCCCCGACCCTCCGGTGAGGCTGGAGGGGTCTTGTTATTTGGACCTTGGATGCAGGTTCATGGTGGTCGCCGCTCTGCGCCTCGCGGTTCTGGACCTCTGCGTCATCCGCCGCCTGCCTCCGGACACCCTCCGTCGGAGTCGCACACTACTGTTCCAGAAACTCCGTCGGTTCAGGTACTATCCAACCGGCCTGAACCGCCGTTAACTTTTAACCCTTTTCAGGTCTTGGATGAACCGGTAGTGGATCTTGTTTTCTGCTTGGTTAGTCTTACGAAAACATTGAATTGAAGAGGAAGAAAATGATGTGGAGAAAGCTTGCTAATTTTATTGAATGCTCAAAGTGGACAACAGAGAGTGTTTCTCGATGCCCAGCAATGAGGGTTTACACTTCCTTATATAGAAAGAGCAATATGCTTGCAAACATCTTGGCCGGGTACTCCTATGGGCCCCATCATCACCAATAATGTAGGCAAAGCATTATTGCCCTCCTACAAGGTTCATTGTGCGTGACGCAGCATCGCACCCAGAACCTTATCCCTTATCAGCTTTATGAGCTGGTACAATGCTACTTTACTTTCCCACCGTTGAAAGTGGGCGAGGGCATCTCGTTATCCCACGCTGGTTAGTGCCATCCAGCGATGCGGGTCTTCTTTTTCTCGTCTTTGGCCACTAGGGGTTGTACTCATTATCACTTGGGTTCCAAGGTGCCTCATCTTCGAAAGGCTGTGACCAGTCTTCATTTATCCTTGCTTGGACGTAGTCTTCGAGATGGTCATCCCACCACCAGGCATGGCAGATATCTTCTGCGCACTTCCAGAAATCTCTATTTGGATTTCTCTCCGTTCTTGATGTTTTAATGGCCGCGGGTCGTCCACAGTTACACCTTGGGTAGATGCTCCTTTCTGGATCTCGTGCTATGGTGAAGTATATTTGCTCAAATTTCCACAAGGCGAAGATTTCCTCAAGTGCTTCCTTGTGTTCTTCGTCCTTTAAACACATAATAACAATCCTTGATAATGTATCAGCCAGGATATTATCCTTCCCATCTATGTGCTCGAACTTGACTTGTACTCCTAGCCCTGTAATGAAATCAGAAAACGTTAACCAACGAACCCTTGAGGGTTTGTTTTGGGCGATCTTGGAGTAAAAGGATACAATCGCCTGACATTCTGTTCGAATGATTATCTCCCTTTTGTCAAGATAATAAATTTTGAATTTATCCAAGCTATGAATGACCGCCTAGATTTCCGCATCTATTGTGCTTTTGATGGGGCTGAATTTCCCACTAGCATATGCGCACACCTTTTCAGATGCCTTGTTCTGGCCAGAGAGTTTCCATTTACATATACCTCCCCATCCCTCCATACAACCGTCTGTCTCTAAGATAATAATGGCTTCCTCAGGTGGCAATTCCATTTCAGGTAGATTTTGTACCTGCTGTTTCACCTTGCTGACCAACGCCCAGTCTTGTTTATTCATTTTCTTCTCACCGGTTGGTGAATTTTTTTAGTAAAGTGGGCCTAGTGTTTTACCCAGGCCTGGGATGTAGTTTCTTGCATAGTTGAGAATACCTAGCCAGGACCGCAATCCTTTTGTCGTCTTTAGGTCGTCTTCTTTGAATTCTGCAACCTTTTTGATTATGTGTGGCTGCAGCTTGATTTTGGATTGCCCAATTGTGGCGCCAAGGAAGTCCACCTGACTTACTCCTATTTTCATCTTGGTTGGGCTTAGGACTAGCCCATTTGCCTCGCAAATTTCCATGAACCTATTCAGATGTTGGATATATTGCTGCGGGGTTTCAGAAAATACCAGAATGTCATCAATATATACCGCAATAAATGCTTCGGTTCCTCGGAAGCAGTTATCCATCTTGCGTTGAAATATTGCCGACGCATTCTTCAGGCCGAATGGCATCACCAGCCATTCATACAGCCCATCGATGGCCCAGAATGCCGTCCATGGAATGGAGCTTTCTTCCATTGCTACCTGGTGGAATCCACTTTTAAGATCAAATTTTGAATATACCTTGGATCGTCCGATCCTTTGTATTATGGTGTTGATTCCTAGTAGTGAGTACTGGTCTTTTTCCGTGTTGTCGTTTAATCTTTTGTAGTTGAAGATCAGCCTTTCTTTTCCCCTTTTTTCTACACCGGTCTGAGGGTCGACCTCCGTCCCAGACTCAACTATCATGGCCGTCGTTCTATGCTTACTTGTTGATGGCCTGATGACTTTGAGTTCTAGAAGCTTTTCCACATGCTTGCGCATTTGCTCCTTCATCTTGGGCGTGACATGCTTTAGCGGCCTGTCTTCAATGATTAACTCAGGATTTTTAATTTCGAGTCGGCATTTTACCTGGTTTTTGGCCCAATGTTTTAGGGGCTCCTCCCCTATATATCCGAGTTCCTTTAGCCTTCGGAATGTTTGAGAATCTACAATCTCCCTGCTGATGTAGCCCTTTTCCTGATCTGTCAAGGCAATGTCATAATATTCATCCTCGTTTAAATCAAGTTCTTCTATTGAGGCTACCTGGTATGCTTCCCTCTGGGTCTGGACGTTTGTAACCAACTTATAGAATGTGATTACGTCCCCTTCGATTCTTACTCCCCCTTCTAAAGCCCTAATAAAGTTGCATCCCAAAATCATGTCTATCCCTTCTGAAAGCGAGATGTCCAGGGAGAATGTCCTTGGGGTTCTGAAGAATTGTTCCCCTATCCACAGCTTCCCCTGTTTCACTATTTTTGAGGCTTTAGAGATTGAGTTCATACCTCTTAGTGTTACGTTTACTGGTGAGTCTTCTAGGTGGGAGCTGCTGATCTTTGCTTCCCTTACAACACAGGTCGTTGCTCCTGTGTCCACGATTGCATTGAGGTATTTAATTTCTCTATCTACCTCAATTCCTATCTTGACATTATACAACCCGTTATATTTTGGGCCCGATCTGCTGGCCATAGAGAATGCCTTCTCATCTTCCTCAGTGAGCATGGATAGCTTTTCCTGTTGTAGCCATTTGATAATCTCGTCCTTTTTTCTTAGCTCCTCATCCTTTTGCTTTAGGAGGATGTTTAAGAGCTGGTTCTCTCCTTCCAGGTCTTCTAACTTTCTTTCACTTTCCCGATCGATTTCCTGTACTACTGTTGTGGGCAGTCCTTTTGCTTTGAACTCTTTTATTTTCTCCAAGGCCTGATTTAGTTCCTCAATCAAGGCCTGCTTTTCTTTCTCAAGTTTCCCATTAATGTCACCCAAAGCTTTGGCGATTTCTTTCCACCTTGGCTCTTCGTGTTGTGTCGAGAAACTTCTTTCTCTTGGGATTGTGATATCAAAACAATATTTGCTGCATAAGCAACATATGACCATTTGGCAACTGGCGCACTTCATTCTTTCTTGCGTTCGGGCTTCCAGTTTGCACGCCCTACAAACTTCTGCTCCTGTGGTATTGAAATCCCATGAGTGAATACACTCATACTCTTTCCTCGAGACTCTGACCTGGGATCTCCAAGTTCCTGCTTTGCCAATTAGGGTGTCTTCTTTTATAGAAAATACCATGGCTAGATTTTCCTGGCCATCCTCGCCTTCAGAAAGGGAGTATATGTCGGAGACCTCGTCCTCGTCTTCTCCAATTGAGACTATTTCCTCGTCTTCCTTGATGGCTAAATTTTCGATGATATGCACCCTATCTGAATACTGTTTTCTGTTTCGGCATTCGCTTGCATAGTGCCCTTCTTCTCTGCACGCATAACATTTGCACTTCCTATTTCTGAGATGTTTTCTTTTGTCAATCCTTACATGTGTCTTGTGCGGTTTCCCTTTATAGGTGGTGGTCTTCCTTCTTCCATACTTGTACCCGGGTTTTTTATAGTACCCTGGTACAGGAAATTCTCTGCAGAAATCCAAATTTTTTAAAGACCTTTGGTATGCCGCCTCTCTACATACTTCTTCAAGGTAGTTTTGGGTGAAGGTGATCCTTGCCGGTACCCCAATAGTGTTGCCCGGATACTTCTCCTTGAAGGCTTTGGATATTCTGTCCCCAAGACCGTTGGGTAGCTTCGTAAAGAATTCATCGGATAGTTCCGATGAAATCCACATTCTTCCAGTTGTTGCTGCTAGGTCCATGTAGCTCGCCATGTATCTCTTAATGGCGATCCCGCTCATGTCCATACAGATTAGGCTTTTGATGGCCTTATATGCTGCGTCTTGTGATGTGGTTGTTCCAGTCTTTGGGTCTTCAAGATAGAAGATTCTTCTAATCTGTGAGATGGTGTTTTGGGTACCATTCCCACCCAGCGCTTGCTGCTTCATTTGCTCGTACTCCTCAGGGTACGCCATTCTCCAGGTCTGGAATGTCTTCTTCTCTGTTTCTCCGAGTAGATTCTCAATATAGATCAGCTTATCTTCGGATGTGGCAAAGGCTTTGTCCGCCATATGGTTAAGAGTGGTGGATTCCCATCTTTCGAAGATCTTAGGATCATAGCTGAGCGTGAGTACCAGCATAGACCCATTCTGTTGCTGAGCTGATGGGAGTGCGAAGAATTCTTCTGGGTTTTTGTACCTGAAGTTCCTTCCCGAGGTTGAGGGATAGTTCTCGTAACTTCCCCATCCTTGCTGTGTTGTGGCTGGAGCGTAGCCTGCTGGACCTACCATGTCCACATCTGGTGGTCTATATTGGCTTGTTACAGACGAATTCACTAGTTCCGCTACCTTCTTTAGCTCCGGATAATTAGATATCATTGCTATATTTACACTTGTAATACTGGAGGTGTCTGCTTCTTCAAGATTTCGGAGGAATTGAGAGATAATTTCCTCCTCCCCCTCCCAACTTTGGGAAGATGGTGTTGAGGGAACATCTTTAGTGAGATCAATACCGGATTCAAAGGCCAATTGAGCCCATTCGTCGATTTCGTCTGTGAGCATGGCGATGGTGTGCTCTTCATCAGAGTTGATTTCATCATCATGCTGATTATACTGCGGAGGCTTGGATGAGGTTGATACTTCATAGTCACCAAATCCGATAGAGATGCTGCCGTCGTATCGGACGCTGGTGCTCATCCTGGCGGGTTGCATTGGTATCACGACTGAGGATGGTGTTAATGTCCACTCGCCGCCGAGATGTGGCTTTGCGGAGTATTTGGTGGCATCAATCGCTCGTACCCCTTTAGAGCGTAAATATTCTGCCACTCTTTCAATCTTATAGGCAAACCCCACGTTCGGAGTGTTGGAGAGTCTGGAGGTTATGCTTCTGGTGATTAAGAGGTTGGCTTCTCCTCCTTCCCATGAGTCATATCCCTTGGTTCGAATTGATATCTGAATATGACGATAGAAATCCCGTATCGTCATCATGATGTCCGGAATGATATAGATTAGCTGATTGCCTTCCGCCAGATCAACCTCCATAGCCGCGATAATACTGCGATCGTCCTCGTTCCATCGGGTGTCTCTAAATATGAGGAATGCCATGGTGCCAGCATATCTTCGATGTAGGATTTGGAACCTTACTTGTAATACACCCAGGTGGATGTATTCCATACCTGCCCTGGTCAAGGCCGTATAGGACTCCTGTGGGATGAACGTCCTATCTTGTTGGCTGTTTCTAAGGATCAACATTCTTTCTTCCGATCGGTGATGGTACACCCGATGATGGATGTCATCACGCCTTGTCATATATAGTACTTCTGCAGGTACTGTCCGAGCTCTTTCCTGCATGGATCTCTGGAGCTCGGTCTCCGGGTTCATCAGGAGGGCCAGGGTGTGCTCCCTTGGTTGCCTTCCAACAATTGTCCTTCCTATGATGCTTGCCCGTCAGCCCCGTCGGCGTCGGAGCCCCGACCCTCCGGTGAGGCTGGAGGGGTCTTGTTATTTGGACCTTGGATGCAGGTTCATGGTGGTCGCCGCTCTGCGCCTCGCGGTTCTGGACCTCTGCGTCATCCGCCGCCTGCCTCCGGACACCCTCCGCCGGAGTCGCACACTACTGTTCCAGAAACTCCGTCGGTTCAGGTACTATCCAACCGGCCTGAACCGTCGTTAACTTTTAACCCTTTTCAGGTCTTGGATGAACCGGTAGTGGTGGCTGGTGAGATTGAAACCCTAGCAGGTGCCTCACCCTCGAGTGAGATGTTGACAGCTATCGATCCCAATTTCGCCAATGGTCAGGATATCTCGACAAATCTCAACGGTCATGATACATTGACAAATCTCAACGGCTCGGATTCCTCGCCCGTTATATCATCCAGTCTCGTTACTCACACCCCCGTGGAGAAGCATACACGTGTGGATCCGCACACTCTCGACGACCAAGATAAATCGCCCCTTTTCAATGGTTCAGATCTGCCACCCCCTCCTTCGCAGTCTGATCACGCGTGGCGCTCACGATGCCCATATACCTCCTACATCCTTGTGCTCTGCGAATCTTCCCCCTCCCTCGCAGGTCTTAGAGCATGTCACTCTGGTCACGGACGTCTCAAACCGAATCCTGGTTGTGGCCGTGAATCAGGCTGCCGCTGTACCGTCTGATGAGGAGCCACCAGACCCGGATCTCGGATCCTCGGTGGCTGACGGCATCTCCGGTGGTCCACGGCGGCGCAGGCCTTCGGCGGTTATTCCCCCTAACCTGCGGCGCAAAGAAAAAAACCATCTAACCCTAAAGGTAAAAAGCCGCCGCTTCCTCTCAAACCTAATCACAGTAATCTTGTGCAGGGAGGTGCTTGTGTATCTCAGGTGGAGGATCTTTCCACCCTGGATCTTAATACATGAGGCTCATTTCTTGGAACTGTCGGGGGGCTCTTCGTAGCCGTGTCCGGGACCGCCTCTCCGACCTCATAAAGGAACACCATCCGGACTTCTTAGTACTACTTGAACTCACTGTACCCCACAAAACTCCCTTACTGTAATACGTAGGCTTGGATCTGATTGGCAGGGTTCTTTCTAGCCGGGCACCGGCCACGCTGGTGGCATTATTTTCGCTTGGAAAGGCAACTTTCGGGTCTCCTCTGTGGGGCAGGATGCTCAAACCCTCCATGTTGTAATTTCCTTAGATAATTTCTCCTTCCTACTAACTTGTGTTTATGTCAGTGTAATACCTACTCTCAGGAATGATCTATGGCGTAGATTGTCACTGTTGGATTCCTCTAACCTTCCTTGGATGGTTGTCGGGGACTTCAACTCGATCATTTCCGCTTCCGAAAAATCTGGCGGCAGGTCCTTCACATACACTAACTCCGTTCTCTCTCTAATAAACTTCATGAGCTCGCAGGGCTTAATGGACGCGCATTATTCGGGCAATCGATTCACATGGTGCAACAATCGGCTTGGTCCAGCTAGAATCAAATGCAGACTTGACCGGGTTCTTATTAATTCCTTCTGGCTTGAAAACTATCCAAATTTATCTGTTACCTCTTTAATCAGATGTGTTTCGGACCACTCTCCTCTACTTTTCTGCACAAATATTTTTACTAAGAAGCCTAAATCCTTTAAGTTTGAACATTTTTGGTTTGAATATGTCGAGCCTAGGAACATCACCCAGCAAGTGTGGGCCGCCCGTACCCTGAATCCTGATATTGATATTCATCACTCACTAAACAAAATTAAAATAAAAACCCAAAAATGGAACCGAGAGATCCTTGGATCCCTGGACTGTCGTTTGGCCACTACTAAGCAGGACATCCTCCTTATGGAGGCTAAGGATGATAACTCTAGTCTCAGTGACACATAAATTAGGAAGCTCATATCCCTTTATCACCTCCACGCGGCCTACCTCCGTCAGATCACCCTGAAATAGTGGAGTAAGTCGCGGGTCAAGTGGCTGGAACATGGCGATAAAAACTCTAAGTTCTTCCATCTTACTACCATCATCAGAAATCAACATAATAAGATTAAACAAATCAATGATCCTGATAATCCCAGTACCCTCATTACACAAGAACATACAATTATTGAGAAATTTGCCAACTTTTACACTGATCTGTGGAAACCCTCTTCTAATCCTGATATTCCTATTATGGATTGGCCTGATTTGCCTATCTTATCAAACTCCTGGCACGATCACCTCACCACTCCTGTCACTGCTCAGGAGATTCGTGATGCCATATGGCATATGCCACCTGGCAAGGCCCCTGGCCCGGATGGTTATACTCTTGAATTTTTCAAACATTATTGGGATATTGTGGGATCGGATGTAACTAAGGAAATTTAAATTTTTTTCAACACTGAGATCATGCCTAACCAATGGTCATTCACAAACTTAATCTTCATCCCTAAAACCCCCAGGCTTCTAGGATTACTGACTACCGCCCCATCGCCCTCTGTAATGTAATATATCGTATCACTGCTAAGATTTTGGCAACCAGGCTGAAGCCCACTCTTCCCCAACTCATTGATCAGGCTCAAACTTCTTTCCTGTCTGGTAGATCTATCCACGACAATATCTTAACCATCCAAGAGATTGCCCATTCTATGCGGAAAGGTAGAAAAAAATACATGATTCTCAAGGCCGACATGGCCAAGACTTTTGATCGTATATCTTGGGATTCAATCTATAAAGCGCTTACAATTATGAATTTTCCTCCGAAATTTATCTCCTAGATCATGTTATGTGTTCAATCTCCCATCTTCCGATGCAATATCAATGGCACCCTCTCGGCTCCCTTTGCAAGCTCCAAAGGTATTCGACAGGGTGATCCCTTATCACCATACCTCTTTATCATTGTCACTCAGACTTTGTCCTCCCTCCTAAATGAGTCTATTCTGGACAACAACATCCAACCTTTTAGGCTAGGCTCTTCTATTATTAGTCACCTGCTCTATGCTGATGATCTCCTTATCTGTGCAGTGGCAAATGTTAGGAACTGCAGGAGTATCAAGAACATCATGCACCTCTACTACCTCCTGACAAATCAACTTATAAACCTTGAAAAATCTTTTGTCTACTTACAGCCTAGTTTGCCTTGTAGGAGGAAGCAGGCTATTATCTCAGCCCTGGGTATTAAACAAGGTGCATTTCCTTTTGTCTACTTAGGTGTTCCTATCCCTATGTATGGTGTAATCAAGCGGCAGCACCACGACCTTATTGAGAAAGTCTCCAAGCGCCTCTCTGGTTGGAAGGGTAAAAATCTAAATCAGGCTGGACGTCTAACTTTAATTAAATCCGTTCTCAACTCCTTTCCCTCTCACATTTTTGCATCTACGTTTGTTTGTAAATCTACAATTGCAATTCTTGAGAAGCTAAACCGCACCTTCCTTTGGTATTCTAATGGTAACAAAGGTTCACATCTTGTAAACTGGCAGACTATCCAACTCCCCGCCTCTACGGGGGGTCTTGGAATTAAAAACCTACACTTTATGCGGACATCTCTCCTTGCCAAGAAAGTTATGGAGGTTCTTAATTTCTCTAATAACCTTTGGGTTAAACTTGTTGTAAACAAATATGGGCCTGTGCATCCTTGGCAGAATACTAACATCTGCAGGTCCCCTGCCTGGTCGTGGCGGGCTATCCTTCACTGTTTAGACGCTATTCGTCCTGGCATCAAACGACTCATTGGTAATGGTAACTCTACTCGTACTTTTCTAGATCCTTGGCTTTTCTCGACCCCACTATGTTTAATGCCTACCTTCGTGACTACTGATCCGGCCATTCATATGTCAAATGTTTCCTTTTTTATCTCTGATGGTATGTGGAATCTCTCTTTATTTCATTGCCATTTTGGTCCGGATATTGTGTCGGCTATTTCCTCCATTTGTTTGCCCCTGCTGCCTATGATGACAGATGGTTGTGGATGTATCATCCAAGTGGGAATATTTCGACTAAATCTGTCTATAATCAACTGTGTAGCCAAACCACTCCATCGCAGGATCTCCGGCAGCGTGTTTGGACTGATATTTGGGGCCTTTGCGTTCCTCAGAAACTTAAGATTTTTATGTGGAAATTTAAACATAACAAGCTCCCTACTCTCGATTTTGTTACGCGTTTTAACCCAAATGTTTCTAACTTGTGCGCTTTATGCGGTTTGGCGATCGAAACTATTTCTCATCTCTTTTTTAAATGCTCCATTGCTAATGCCATTTGGACTCGGTTTTCAAGCTTTACTAATTACGTTTTTCGTTATCGTCTCTCCTAGTCTTTTGGTGATTAGATTAAGGAGGGGGAGGACTTGGTCTGGCTGTCCAGGACTATCCTGAGATCCCTGTTTGTTTTCTCCTTATGGCATATCTGGCTTGTTCGTAATGAGGCACATTTTCAGTCCAAACATGCTACCATTTCCGTGACGTGGGAGAGGGTTCTGGCAAGCCATAGCGAATATGTTAGGCACAACCTGTCTGAGGCAAATCCTACCTCCCCCCGCGACCATTTGGTCCTATGGGAGCCTCCACCTGCTGGTTGGGTTCGTTTGAACTCCGACGGCTCCTTCTGTGGGCCGGGGCAAGCTGGAGGTACCGGCTACATTATACGTGCTCACACTGGTGCTTACATTTCTGCAGGTGCTCTGCGGTGGGAGGTGCACTCCGTTCTCAAGATCGAAGCTTGGGGGCTAATGATGGGTATTCGTTGCTGCATTCAGTCGGGTCACACGCATGTCTCCTGTCAATCCGATTCCGTCTCTCTGGTCAACATTATTCACAAGAAAATGTCATGCCCTTGGAAGATTCTGAACATTGTACGCCATATCTGGCACGATATTAATCTTTTACAACTTTTTATATGCAATCATATTTACCGCGAAGCAAATCTGGCCGCGGATTTTTTGGCATCACTTGGTCGGATCTCGGTTTCCGACCGCTTTTGGGAGAACAACCCGCCTCAGGGCGTCCTCCGTTTTTTGTACCAGGATTATCCTGCTACTAATCTAAGTTAAGCTCTTTCTTTAAAAAAAAAAAGTAGGGGTGAGGGGAAGGACCCGCCTCTTAGGTCCGCCACTGCTAAGAATTGTGATACTTATCTTAAAAGTATATTATTTTATTTTGATTATTAATAATTCCTCATTTGAAAACATAAAATAAAGATAATTTCGGAGGACCTATATATAAATATGACAAATAGTATATATTATAAAGACAAAAGGTCACATAATAGTTATCATTAAAACTATGTCGTGATGCAAGTTTTTTGAACAGATAAGTGCAATCATAGAAGCGTGCATGCACCTTCTCTTTGGCAGAAGGTAATTAAGAAAGTAAGCAGCACATGTTTCTGTCATGAGTGAGGTTTTGACCGTGCATAAATTATGTATTGTCAATTTGTCATGGCAGTCATACTCCTCTTGTCAACCGTTGCCGGGAGCCAGGACAAAATGCTGCGTTGGATGCCTTTTTTTCTGTTCATATAATTGGTTCTCCCACAGGTAGCTAGTACGTAGACTTCTTTTGCCTGTTGGTCCTTCTTTATTTTACCTGCAATCATTGCTCATATTTATTAGACATTATTGCAAGTTGAAGTGCTTGAGCAGGCAGGCCATTCACCATTGGATATATATAAACAGAAAAGGATGGATTGAATTTCTAGCTTAGTAGCTTGGTAGCTTTGCAACAAAGCCATGTCAATGTCCATGTTGATACGCCCTCGTTTCCACCTCTGAACAGTTTTTTAGTGCACGTTTTTTTAGGAAAATTAAAATTTGATTATGTTGACCCAAAAGTTTCATTACATAAAAGTTGGACGAGTCCCGAAGGAGGATAATCATCCCAAAAATACTCATCATGTTAGCGGTCAAAATTCATAAGAAAATCCGCAGCGTTTTCAACGTAGGGGCAAAAAGTTATCTTTGACGGGGCGAGATTGCGCAAGCAAGTACTGATGTCCATAATTATTCCGCGGAGGCGCCCAAGGCAAGGCTGGAGCATAATTATGATGCGGCCCCAGGAGCTACGAGTTCGTTCTGACGTAAAATGCATGAGAAACCTTGAAAGTGATATCTCCTAAGACCCAAAAGGAGAGCCCAAGTCTCATAGTGTAAAGCCAACTAGAAATTACAGCGCTCAGCTCTTGCAAAATAGAAAGAACCAATGTTAGAACATAGTAAAAAACCATATCCCCAGGTCCACCGGCTCTAGTGAACGAACTGTCAGGATTAAGAATTACCCAATTCTGGACTTTCTTTCCCATGACGACTAGGAACAGGCAAATCAAGAATTTCACTTCGAATTTCGGACCTCAACATCTTGCTGCTCATGGTGTTTCACGATCACGGGAGGGGGCGCCCACCGGATCTGAAAAGGATCTTGGGGGCGAATTGCCTCAGGGGCGTGGTATGCAATGAGTCAAGTTCATGAAAATAGGCGAGAGCCTTCTCCCAGATCACGTCAACGGTTACACGTTTGGACGTAAAGTTAATGTCATTCCCTAGGTTCCAAATCCCCCAAAGACAAAGGAAAAATGGATTGCAATTTTATACGAGACTGCTGATCCAAATCGGCTCCCTCCTCTGTCCAGGAACCAGATGGACAGGAGGAGAAGTACTGAAAAGTAAAATGTAGCTTTTGTTGAAAAAGGTCCCAAAGACAGTGTGCCACTGGGCATGAGAAAAATAGGTGGGTAATGATTTCAAGGGCAAGACCAAAATGAGAGCATGCTGGGTCAACATAGGGGTCAAAATTGTGTATGAGGTCAAGGGTTGGTAGGCGGTCATGGAGTATTTTCCATAGCAAAAATGTATCTTGGGGGAGGGGGAACTCGAATGCGCCAAATATTGGTCCAAGATGGCCCTCCAGTCGGACATGTCGGTAAGGCTTGCTGCTCACGAAATTATACATTTCCTTAGTAAAGGGAAGCCCATTTTCATCGGTCACCCAAACCCATGTGTCAGCATAGTGCAGAATGTAAATACCACAAATAATATCACAAAAATTTTGCTAAAAAATTAAGGATAGAGGGGGGGGGGTATTCCACCTGAAGTTAGTAATTAGGTCAGACACATTTAACGAGCTGATATCAATGTTCATATTAAGGTATGCCCGAAGGCGAGATAGAGGAATAGAGAAGATCCATGGGTCATAGAGCACGGATGTGGCGGCACTAGATCCAATTGACTTCATTTGACTGGCACATATGACGGGGATAGTTTCAAGGATCAGTCTCCACGACCAGGCGATACTAGAGCGATTTTGGGGGTTCCATAAACTCAAAGAGGGATGCTTGGCGTAGATTAGGTTATTCCAAGGAGAATCTCCATGGTTTAATAGGTTGAGGATACGACAAGCAATTCTGCGTATTGTCAAACCTCCCAGGTCCCGGGGTAAGAGGATGGTTGACCATTTAACAAGGTGGGAGCATTGTTAGTTACCAGATGATTCCCACATGAATGATCGAGATAGTTTTTCCAGAGACTCAAGAGTTCCGGTAGAAAGGTAGGTTGTGTCCGAGGTAATAGGTAGGCATGGATGCAAGTGTGGATTTGATAAGGTAGTTCGCCCCGCCTGGTTGAGCAAATGGTGCCTCCAGCCAGAGAGGCGCCGAGCGATATGATTCACAATGAGCTTCTGGTCCTTGGAGGTAATGTACTTATAGGATATTAGGACCCCCAAATAATGGAAAGGGAAGGAGCCAATGAAGATGTCCAGACATGTGGAGATTTGCTGCTTACACCGAGAGGACATGCACTTCGACAGGTATATGGCATATTTTAAAGGGTTGATTCTCTGGTTCGTAAGGTACTTATAGACTTGGAAGACCTGACGAAGATTCCGGCAGTTAGATTTAGACACACGGAGGCAAATTAGCAGATCATCTGCATAGAGTAAGTGACTCATTGAGAAGGAGTTCTGGAAGGGGATAAGGGCGCCCCTAGTAACAACCTGATTCATTAGAGCATAGAAGATTTGTGATGTTATGATGAATAGGTACGGCGAAAGGGGGTTTCCCTATTGTATATCACGGTGTGCTTGAAAATATTAGGAAGGCTGTCCATTTATAACACATGAAAAACACGAGTTGCGGATACAAAGATCAATCCAGCTGATAAAGAGTGGAGGGTAGTTCATTAGTTCAAGAATACGAGTCACCGCAGACTAGGAGACCCGATCGAAGGCTTTATCCATGTCTGCTTTAATAAGCATATATTTACGATGTCCAGAATCTAGTGAGTGCGAAAGCTCTTGAGCGACGAGGATATTATCCTGAATATTCCTCCCCGATATGAAGGCTGACTGTACTTGGTCTATGATTCTATCAAGAGTAGGTCGCAAATGATTGATGATAATTTTGGAGACAATTCTGTATAAGGTATTGCACAAGGAGATAGGTCGATAGTCATTAACAAAAGAGGGTGACTTAGTTTTGGGAATGAAAATGAAGGAGGTTTGCTTCCAATCCGATGGCATACTGAGGTGATTGAAAAAATCAAGGATAGAAGAGGTGATTTTTGGGCCGACAATGTCCTAGTACTCTCTATAGAATTCTGACATGAAACCATCAGGCCTGGGAGCTTTCCCAGGTGGCATGCTCCAAACAACCTCCTTGATCTCCTCAGGAGTGATGGGGCGGTCAAGTGAAGAAGCATGCGTTGTGTCAAGAGTCGGAAGGGCAGGCGACTGTTTGGCAAGAATATCTGCATTGGGAAAGGGTTCCCATAAGTTCTTATAATGATTTATGAACTACCATTGGATAGTGGTGGGGTTGTTAGTAAAACCTCCGGTTTCAAGTTGGATGCATTGGATACAGTTATGCTTTCTCCTTATGGTGGTTTGTAGATAAAAAAATTTGGTATTCTTATCACCATGGTGAAGTCAAAAGAATCTAAACTTGCTCCATCACTTAATGCTAATTTGTCGAAGCAGGACAGCATGAAGGTGGTAGGCAGATCTTAAATCAGCAATGCCATCTGCAATGAGCGAGGATCGAGAATCCAAGAGCTCGAGGTGCGTGATACGGGCAAGTGCCTCATCAGCACGTACCTCAAGCCGACCCAAGATATCACGATTCCAACGCTGGGTTACCTTGTGGATAGAATTGAGGGCATTAGGAATAGAGGGCTGAGGGGAGGAAAAGGTCCAATGCTTGAGTACAACCTCTCGGGCCTTCGGGTACTGGAACCAGAAATGTTCATATTTGAAGCTACGGTGTCGTGGGGGTTTAGAGTCAGAGGTGAAAATGATGGGTGCATGGTCAAATGCACATCTGGAAATGGATGATAGATCCACCGTGAGAAAGGCATCTAGCCAAAAATGGTTTACTAGCATTCAGTCAAGGCGACAGTGGACCCAGGCTAGGCTGGTGCGATTGTTGCACCAAGTGTATGGATTCCCATATAGTTCAATGTCAATCAATCCATGATTATCTATCAAGCATTGGAAGGTCCTAACAGATCTATTAACCGTAAATGGTGTTCCTCCCTTCTTATCCTCGGTAGAAAGTAAACAATTAAAATCACCAATGAGAGCTCACGAAAAATCAATCGATCTAATGTTATTAAGCATGTTCCAGAAGAGATTTATATCAGCAACAATATGACTAGCATAAATGCAAGAAAGCATGAAATGAAAACCATAAAAAGAAACGGCAGCATGCAAAACACGATTAGATGTAAGGATAGGAGTAACTTGGATACCCTAGCCGCTCCAAGCCAAGATAATACCTTTGGAAGCATCCGATCCCTTGCGTGAAACCCCGTTCCAAGAGGAATCGAGCCGCTGGATGACCTGTTTAGATTTTACAGAATCAACATGACTTTCTAATAAAATTACAAAATTTGGTGCGTAAAGATGAATTAAATTCCTAAGTCTATCTCTAATTTTGAAGCGAAAAACTCCCATACAATTCCACGCTAGTATCTTCATGTTGACGGGTTGGCGATGGACCGATCCTGCACAGGTAAAACGGACGATGAGTTGTCAGTAGAGGAACACACTTTCTTCTTAACTTTGCCAGGAGACTAAGTCAGTATAGGACGAGGGCGGAGGGAAGGCGCCGCGCGCAAGGATCCTTGTCTTCTTCTTCTCAGATTTGGGCGGGGGCAACAGATCCATGTCCTCATGACCGTCTGAAGATGAGCCATTTGACGAATGTGCTGGGTCACGGGCCTCCACGAGGCACGCGGAGACCATCATTGCTAGTGCTTCATGATTTGTGATAGAGTTAGATGGAATAGAGTTAACGAAGGGGGCCATAGAACTGACAGAGTCTCCCAAGTTATGAGCTGATGTAGGAGGAGTCCTGCAAGGTGTGGGAACTCCAGTAGTTGGACGGGAGGGGGAAGGGGTAGTAGATGGGGATACAAGGGATCTAGAGGGGGTGGGGGTCCTCCGGAGCACCATGACAGGTAGGGGTGTTCACGGGTCGGGTTTGACCCGACCCGACCCAACCCGCCCGATTTTGTTCTGGTCGGGTTGGATCGGGTCAGGTTGGTCCTCTTTGGGAGGATAGACCCGATCCAACCCGATCCGGTTCGGGTCGGGTTGGATCGGGTCGGGTGGTCGGGTTACCCGATCACCATTTTTTTCTTTTAATTTTTTTCTTACCTTTTTCTATTATTTAATATAAAAATATAATATAATATTTATTTTAAAAGCATAAAATAATTTGTTAAACATTTATATAATATTTTACACATTTAAAATATTTTATTTTAATATTTTTTTAGTATAAAATATAGTTTAAAAAATAAAAAAAATAAAAAGAACGGGTCTTTTGGGTCGGGTCGAGTCAAGTCGGGTCGAATAATTTTGACCCATACCCGACACGAACCGGGGTCAGGTCGGGTCGACCCGACCCGCTGAACACCCCTAATGATAGGGGGCAGGAGTACCAGAGGCCATAGCAGATGCAAAATGAGAGCCAGGGGGAGAAAGGCCAACGGGTGGAGGTAGACATGGAGAGGAAGTGTCTCAATGCTGAAAACGTGGATGGGCCAGATGCATCGGGGGAAAATGAGGCGATGTGTTTCTTTTCAGCATATCACGAGCGTCCACCTGTCGCTCATCCAGATACAACAAGGGTGAGTCGGGGATCGATGATGTGTGTCTCAGCTGCAATGGGAGAAAATGAGGTATTGTTCTTGTTCTGGTCACATCGCGAGCGTCCACCTCTCGCTCATCCGACCGCAATGAGGGGGAGTTGTGGATCGACGATGTGGCAGAAGAGAGTGAGACCCTTGGTGCAGTTCGACGTCATGATCCACGCTGTGAGCATCGGTGCACACAGGTGGACCAGCGCAACGAACGCCGCACCGAGCCGATGGCACCGACGAGCCAATCGGAGGGATCAGACAATTAACATTGGGGCAATTGAGGTCCGACAGTGAAGGTGACGTCGCGGCAACCGTAGGTGAGCGAGTGTCAGGGTGGACGCCCACCAGCACCTGCCAGTCGCCAAGCGGACACACAGATCACCGGGGTAGAGGGGCACGCAGCCATGGGCCGAATAACAGGACTCCAGGAGCGGTCTCTCCCGCTGCGTGGCAGACCTCAAGGCGATGTCCTACAATTCCATAGTGATAACAAAAAAGTAGAGATATTCTCGTAAGTTACCTACTGCAGATAACACTCACCGGACGATAGGGAGATCCACGTGGCCTGCTTGGGGGGGGGGGGAAGAGAGTTCTACTTCAGCGCAAGCCCAGACACAGGAGGAATCGACGTTCGATAGTCTTGCCTTGTCAATGCATAGTAGGGATCCAAACACAACAGTAATACGCTTGAGGGAGCATGGATTTCGAAGCTCCAACGGGAGGCCAGTGAATTGGATCCACAAGGGGGTAGCTTCATGAAGGCGCAAGAAGGGAGACACCATGGCAATGTGAAGAAGGTGACCTTCGAACTCCCATGGACTGTTGGTGAGAACCCGCAAACAGTCGTCGTCATTGTCAAACGCGAAAAGGAAGAAGTGATTGCCTAAGTCCGATATTGATGTAGGAAAAAAGGAGCACAAGAGTTGGCGAAGGCCCTCTCAAAGTGTGCCGATTCTCCGATGAAGCGGCCCATCAAACACTGTTGGAGACACAAAGACGGTATGGCAACATCAGATGTCGGAATAACGATTTCATCTGAGGTGGCCACCTGAAGTGCCCGAAGTTGCCTAGGAGAGATCTGGGAAGTAGGCGATAGATGGCCTCCCCACATAGTATCAGACCAAGACCTGATGTGTGGGCAAAACTGTGAGGTTGGAGGAGCAGACATGTTTGGAAGAAAAGTGGGAGTCGGAAGAAGACCATGACGGAGAGTGGCTAGAGGAAAGCAGAGGGGGAAACGAAGCTAATGAAGGAGGACCCTCCTCTATGCTTGGAGGGGGCGGTGAGGAGCGTTGGTGGCTAGCACCTCCAACATGGAGTGTCGGAGACGGGGGCGTGGTGCCTCCAGCGGGGAGCACCGAAGACCGAGGTGTCTCCCCAGGCGATGCATCGAAGAGGGGGTGTCGGTGGAGTAACAAATACTTTTCTTTTTTCCGTACGTTGAATTGTGATCAGTTCATCCGTACATCAGTCCATATAGTTTGTATGTATATTAATGATCAATATCAACTATGTACGTATATTAATGGCTAACTTTAACTTTAATTGACTATAAACAATTCAAGTCTAAAATGGATAATAATGAAAAATATGAAAGAAATGAATTCATCAGATCCAATGGAAGCAAGTCCATCCCTCGTAATCCATTCCACCATTATCTTTACTATCCAACCTCCACCTCTCTAGCCCCTCTCTTCCAATGGAAGCAAGGCCCTCCAACTCAACTGAGTGGACCCGGCTTGAAACATGGCCCACACAAATTTTTACCGTGCCAACCGACTTGACTTAGCATGGGCCTTGGCCCAAGCATGACAGACCATGCTCGATTTGCCAACAAGATGCTGAGCACAGCTCAACCCGACCCTACTCGACGAGCACATTTTTTATTTTGTATTATATAGTTAAATATTTAATCATATGTCATAAATTTATAACTATATTATATATAAAAATAATTTTATTATATATCCAATAATCATATATTCTAATTTTTTATTTTTTTATTAGTCTAAATCTTAGGGTAAAAAAATTGTAACCATTTTTTATTTTTCTAATTTTATAAATACATACAAAAACTGGGCAACCCGACCGAGCTTGACCAACTCGACAGGGTTGGGCCAAAATCATGTCGGGTCAATCGAAGTGCCTTCTAGCATGACCGGACATGGTCCAAGGCATGATTAAACCTAGTTTGACCGGTTCGAGACATGGTGAAACCAAGTTTGACCGATTCGAGGATGATATGACATGATTTGAAAGTCTATCTCTAATATTTGCGCGCCCCAATCTCGCACATGAACGAACCTGGTGCATACCAAGGGACCACCTCCCAATATTAAATATCATCATGCCAAATTAGAGGCAGTAAGAAATTGTGATCCCCCAGAGGACACTAAAAAACAAAGAAACTCAAATGTAGCCTTCATGGATGGTTCATAGGGGATGTAAAATGGAAATCTCAATGCCTCAGGGTCGCACCTTTGGAGAACTAAGCAACCATTTCGAATCATCAAGCTTAGTAACTAATTTTTTCTATTTTCATTTTGGTGATGAGTTGGACCCCTTGCAAGTGTTAACAGGAGGTCCCTAGGAGTTCGAGGGTAGGCTTCTAAATGTTGCAAAGGTGCGACCATTCATTAGGCGGGAGGTGGACCGATTGTGCAAACCCTTAACTTGGATTCAACTACATCATCTAGCATATGAACTTTAGAACAGGAAGTCTTTGGTACTCCACTGAAATGAATGTACATTAGAAGAAGATTGTGCATCAAAGTTGACCCTACCAATAGCAAGGTCCTGCTCTATGGATAATGATGAGAGCTACACCTAAATGTAGGAGGGCTTCACAATCCCCTAGTCTTAGCTCAACGAGGCCCACCGATGGCGAGAGTAAACTAGCCCTCCTTGGGTGGCAATTGTGTCCATAATGGACAAATGATCACCCATTGCACATCCCCAAGTGACTTTGATCTCAATTGTTCGGTTGATCAAACACAAAACCACGAGATAGCTGTGCATGTACACCAAATGTATGATGCATCACGTGAAGCGCCAAATGTTGAGTTGCATATATCATGACATCAGGTTGCAGAGCAACGCGTCCCCAACTTTAAACGATCAAGATGCATCGGTCAGAGCTAACACGCCTAGGTTCTTGACACTTATCCTCCACCACCCAATTTACATTCCATTTTTCCACAATAAGCACAATGTACGAAGTAGCACCACCACAAACAAAATAACTCTCCCTGAGCATTTCTTCCTCCTTTCAGATCAAACCTTTCATATCACAAGGTTCACTTCCTATTACCAAACCTCTCGACTTTTCATGTCCCCCCACCTGTTCTTAGAGCTCATCTCCCTCCTCTAGCATCCTAGGGCTCTATAAATTACCCTAGCTAGTTTTTGCCCCATTCGAGAAATGTAGTACGACACCTCCGTCCACTCTCCAGCTAAGGCATCACTAGGAGTTTGCTGCCATAGTCCTGAACTTGTTCAAAGCTAAGTTGAGTTAAGATGGAGCGCCGTCAATCTCCTTAGACGAAGGGCAAGAGGACCCAGAACTTCTCTCGCCGAGGAAGGGCAAGTGTCTTCTACTAAGCATCTTCTACCTTGTGGTGACCAAAGCTAAAGGCTAAGTACACACTCCGGAGGGGCCCTTATAGAAAAAGGTAAAAATAAGTCTTCCTTTATGTATGTACCCTCACATTCCCCAACCCACCTTATGAAGATCATAAAATGAAACTACATTAAACTGTTGGAGGACTTACAGGTCTAAAGTTCAGTATCGCCTTAGCAAAATTATCTGCCTAGATTAGCTAGACATCATAGTATTAGTATAATAACATACAATGAATAATCAATCTTTGTCAATTATATGTTGGCTTGAGCAACAGTGGCAATGACACTTCATAGAGGATTTTAATGCCTTCAAAGGAATAATTTTAGCCCGGCTGACAAACTTGGAAATTCAAGTGACTTCTATTCATAACACTGGTATTGCATGTTGTGATTTCTTGCAAAAACTTTACTTTCCTTCTTTCATGCATTTATACTAGTAACTTGTTGCAATGCATAATGACTTTTGGAATGATTTGTGTAATCTTAATGTAAATATTGTACCATGCATGGATGATCATGGAAAACTTCAATTGGCTTTTATCTTATGATGAAAAATAGGGTATGTTCCCATTCACTAGGTTTAGATTTGTCATCTCCCTTTATTCTCTCATTTGTTCCTATATCAAACTCAAGATTCACTGAATGTAACAACTAACGCGACAATGCATGAACTCATTGCCGATTGGGTAGGCTTATGGTCAACCACTTATGGTACACCTCCCACCCATCTATGCACCTCACCTCACTCCCATGGAGTGCCTCATCATTCTTTGATCTATTTCCAATCGTCACATCTGGCTCACAAGTCATGAACTTTCAAATATGAATACTTATGGCTTCAATGCATTGAACCTAAGGACATAGTGAAACATTTTGGACCTTTGAAAACTCAAACGACACTTTACCCCATGCACTAAATGATATAAGGAAACATGTGTTATCCTAGAACCGTGACACACTAGTATCTTAGAGACCAAGGTGCAAAAAATCCTAAACCAGATTCAAGATCTTGATATTCAGGATGAGATGCTCTCAAACTCATAACTAAATTCTCTCGGGATGGCATATCATCATCATGCCACCATTATTAGACAAATAAACATAAATTGTGGTCAAAATCTTGGATTAATTGGACCACACATGGGGACTTGAAACACTACATGTTTTTCATCTCCACCCTTACCCGCATGTCATCAAACCAAAACTCCTCATTCTGGGACAACTCTGATGCACATGTCTTGGAGGACAAACTAATTGTAGAGGTCTTCGAAAATCACTATAAAAATCTTAGGCCCCAAGCACGGAACCCTCCCCCTACAATCCCTTTAGATTGTTGGTCATTCCCCACCACAACTTACTAAAAATAGTGAGAACTACTTCATTACACCAATTTATGAACAAGAAATACAATACTACCTATGGAGCATGCCATAAGGTAAGTTATTAAGGCTCGATGGACAACTGAGTTTTACCATGCACATTAGAATATAGAAAGTTGAGAAAACACCTCATCCATCATTTAGTTCTTCAAGAATGGTACTTTCTCACTAGAATGAACTCCAACCAACTTCATCTCCGTCCCAAAAACTAAACACCCAATATCATTGAGGGCTTTCGACCCCATTTCTCTTTGTAATGTCCTATATAGACTTGTGTCCAAGATCTTAGCAAACCAATTACAAGTAGCTATACCGAAAGTCATAGATTACACATTGGCTGCATTCATAACCAACTATTCTATTCAAGAAAATATCTTAATCACCTAGGAAATAGTTCGTAAGCATGTGCTCCTCAAGACATATATTGACAAAGTTCTCGATGAAGTTTCCTAGTACACGGCCCAATGTATACTCAACCTCATGAACTTTCTCCCCAAGTTCATTTCATGGATCCTGACATGTATAACGCCCTGAAAGTTCATATGTAATATAAACTATAATAAAACCTTTGTAGTGGTCATCGAGGGTTAAGACAAGGTGATCCAATATCACCTTATTTTTTATCCTCACAACCCAAGTCTTGAGTCCTCATTGTTCAAGAGTAGTTTCCATAATTTACCCATCATTATTATGTTATTGGTGTGTTTTGAGTATGCACATAGTTCATTTTAACCCAATGCGTGGGTCTATGAGTGTTATGAGGGCATTTGTCATTTTGAAATTCTAAATATATAAGTTAATGAGTATATTGTAGTGGTATATAAATTATAAAATCTCCAACCATATTGTACATATATTTGGTAATTCATATAAATATTATAATATATTATTTTTTTAGCATGATTCACCTTCAATATGTTTGGTAACATTGGCGAACTTACATTGTCTGTCAGTTGACCTCATAAATTCTATCTAAGGCTATACTTTTGATTAGTTATCTAATAAAGGACCTCATGTGTTAACAATTTAATCTTTCTTCAATCTCTTTTAAAATTACAACTTTAATTAACATAACCTCTCGTAATTATGGTTGCATTTGGGCAAGCTTCATCACAAAGCAATCTTTGCAAAAAAGCTTGTTTTTGCCTAATGAACCTTAGCCCCTATATTATACAAAAGCACAAAATGTGATGTGACCAATGACAATTGTGAAAAAAAAGCAAATTGTAAAATCATCGTCATCATCGAGGGGGGGGGGGGGGAAGGGAATTGGTGTTTAAAATTAAAAATATCGATCTCACAAAATACGTCGTGAAAGCTTAAAGTCGATTAATTAAACTTTAACTCAATGCAAATCCAATCATATCACATGCATAATAATATGAGAAGAAGAGGGGGAGAGTAATCAAACACAAGGTGGTTGTTCACGAGATTCGACCACACCTTGACCTACGCTTTGATTTCTCGACCTTGAGACCATCGAAGATTCTACTAAACTCTTCTTTCGTTCTAAATGGGACAAGGAAGAAATTCTTTATACCAAATAATCTTTTCTCTACTTCAAGAAGTAAGACACACCTCTCCTCTTAGGAAACTTATCTTTTTTCTAACTCGAGAGGTAAGATAGAACCTCTACTACACAGAAACTTCCACTCGAATCATTAAGAAAGTATTTCTTTTTTTTTATAATGTCAAACTCACAAGAAAAGAAGAGAGAAAGAGGAGAAAATATAACAATGAGTTCAAGAAAATGGTTTTCCTTAAATGCTTGATGAATTTTAGACTCCTTGGTCTTCTTTTATAGACTTGTTAACTCCATTTAACTATTGGGACTTATTTTCTAATTTTGGGGTCAAAATATGATTGTTTTAGTGCATTTTGCGAGCTGACCGATCGATCGTTTTGTCCCACCGATCGATCGGTATACTTTTTTGTATGAAAAATATGATCGTTGATGAATTCTGCACTGTCCAATCAACCAACCGGTCGATTGGTATTTCGACTGGTACAGTCTCATCATTTTGTCTGCTGAAACTGTGCATTTTCTGCACTAATAGGACGACCGATATTCCAACCGATAGGTCAACCATCCTGCACTATTTTAGTATAACATTTTGCACAGTTATTTAAATGAGATGATTTTTTATTTTATGAAAAGCTAAAAGAATTTTTTATAACTTTGATATTCATCATTCACTCAAAATCTAATGAGATCATAATCAAATATTGATTCAAATTCTGTATATAAAATTGTCCATTTCAAATAAAACATTTTAGATCTTTATTTTTTATACATAATTTTTCATACATATATCCAAATAAAATGATATTTGATGCTATGAAAAGTAACAACATTATCTATAATTTTTATATTCATCCCTTAATCTAAATATCGTAAGAATATAAATAAATATTAATAAAAAATTTAGTGCATGAAACAACTCATTCTTATTTAATTTTTTTCGATATTTTAAATATAATTATAATTTTTTAAAATTTATATCATCAAAATATAATTTTATAAGGTATAAAAATTTTACTTCAACACATCAAATAACAAAATGACAAAAAGCAAGTTGAACCGTGAAAAAGTTGTCCCAAACGCACTCTACATCTCCCACACAATCGCTTTTATTCCCTTTCTCCCTGTTACATGCTCTAACATGTCCTTTCCCTTCCCAATTCCATTAATTTGTTTATTATTTTTCTAAAGTTAATTCTCCATGGTAGAATAGAAGTATAGTTTGTAAAACTGTCATGTACAAACAAATTATTCTAAGCTTCTATTTGTTTGTAGTAGTCTAATTTATTCTTTCGAAAACTTATGACATTTATTGTCTTACAATCTAAAACAAAATTGTAACTACTATTTTTTGTCATTTATGATTTCTTTTACTTTATTAATTGGCTGATTAATTTAAAGTATTAAGCTAAATGCGCATGGAACAAAATTTATTAATCATGTTTACTTTGATGATGCAATTAATGAATAAATTAAAATCAAAGTAATTTAAACATAATTTCGAATTTAAATGATTCCCATGAGTTTTTTTTTGTAAAATCTTTTTAACTGCGTAGTGTCATTATTAAAAGTCCAATTTCGAACGTTGCGTCTGCACCCATTAACTCTTGGCTTTAGGTCCGCGTTGGTTGGTCAAAATTACATGATTTCCTATCTGACATTCTAAATTGTGGCTATAAAAGTTAGCAGAAGCCCGATACGACACTAATAGGCCTTGTAGTGTATGTTATTGCGGAGGAGGAGAAGGAAAGAAAGGATAATGGAGAGAGAATAAATAATATGGTAAAATCATTGTACTTTATTGAATCATACCTTGGCATATATATTATTTTGTTAGTTAAGAGGAAAAATGAGGTTAGTTTTTAACTTTCTCCCTAATTTTTGTTATCCAAGTACGATTCACTTTTCATTTTGTGAATAATATTTTGAATCTTATTCTAATTAAAAATTCATCTAGAGCCCAAGACATTCGGAAATAAAAGGCACCCTCGCACTATGGGGATCTCGCTAGGGGTATTCTGTATTTGATTCGAAATTAATTTATTTTCTTATCACGAGATAGATGTCATATTTTTTAAGAATTAATTTAGAGTCTCAATCGGTATGAAATTCTTATCATCTGTAAAGAGAGTGCCTATATAAACTCTCCAGGAAATTTGAACATATGGCAATTTGAATTATAATATTCTTATGTTCTCATCTAATAAAATTCTATGTCCCCTTAAAATTTTTCGATTTTTTTTATGATGCATAATTTCTCTCGTGCAGAAATCCTAACAAAGTGGTATCAAAGAAAGGCTTCGGGCATGTTTGGCATAATGACTTATAAGAAATTTTGAAGATATCTCCATATTTGGTAACTAACAAAAAAAGTTGATAAACATTTATTTTAACTGCTTATAAGTCAGAAAAAATAAGCTAGGAGATCCCAGCTTATTTTGTGTGAGAAAAAAAAAGTTTGATGAATGAATGTATTATTTTGCGCTTATAATATACATAACTTTCTTCATATATTTTATTTATCATAATATTAAGGACTTTTTGATCATTTTACTAAAATAATAACTTATAAGTCTTTTTATTACTAACAAGTAACTGCTTATTTTTTAAAATCAGGTTCAACCATTAAACTACTTATCAACACTTTAACTTATCAGCTATTTTGTATTAGCTAAGCTAAACGAAAATATCTTCGTCGATCCTTCGTCAAGCATAGAGATGACATCGCACAACGTGAAGATCAAAACATTCATAGGGCGAAATAATTTCAGTGTTTGGCAGATCATGATGCGAGCACTTCTGAAATAATAATGAGCATGATTCACAAACTCTCGAGTTTGATATTTAAACTCTTACGAGTTTGCGAGTTTAACCATGAAATCGAGTCAACTCGGAATGGAATTAGACTTGGTGGTAAACTCGGGTAGACTATGGTGGACTCGGGTAGACTTGAGTAAACTCGGATAAACTCGGGTAAACTCGGTAGAGTCTTCAGGTACAATCTCCAGATGCAAAAGTTAGACATTTAACCAAGATTTGAAATCAAAATTGAAATGAAAATAACATTAGACATTCATGATTTAACAACTAAGAATACTTTTGTTTTAATTTGTATGACTCATGGACTACTTTGGCAATTTGATATATAACTTTGAACTCTTTACGTTTCAACATGTGTTGCATCGACTTATATATGGTACTTGTATAGTGCAATGAATTGTAAAAATAATGAATGGTTATGCAATTCAATATGAGTGAGTTAAATATAACCAATGAACTCATTACATTTGAAACTAACATAGAAATTATTTTTCACAAATATCTTATAACATATAATGTTAAATGTATACATAAAGTCATGTACATAAACTCTACTAGTTTACGTCTCGAGTTTATATGATTTAAAATGAGTAAATATAAACTCTCGAGTTTGAAAACTTTGATAAGGAGTTTGGGTGCCGCTCGCGAACGTGTCGAAGAACAAATCAAAAGAGGGAGACTCGAAGAGCAAAGAAAAAGATCGACCTTGCAAATCTGGCGGCACATGAGGAGAAGACGCACATCCTATTGTGCCTGACAGACGATGTGATTATTGAAGTCGTCGATGAAGGAGCAATGGCTGGTCTGTGGTCGAAACTTGAGAGTCTATCAAGTCTCTGACTAATAAGTTATTGTTAAAGCAACACATGTTCTTTCTTAGCATGCAAGAAGGTACCCCTCTGAAAGATCATTTTGATTAGATGAATACTCTATTGATGGAGTTATGAAATATAAATGTGAAAATTGAGTATAAAGATACTGCCCTACTTCTATTGGTATTTCTTTCTTTGTCATACGAAAATTTTGTTCAGTCTGTTATCATCAAAAGAAACACAATTACTCTGAAAAAAGTAAGGTCGAGTCTACATACTCGTGAACTTCGTCATGGGACGTCTAACAAGGCTGTGGAGACTTAGGCTGCAAGGTTGATAACAATCGTAAAGAAGGGACATTATCCAAATCTTAAAAAGAGTAAGTCAAAGAAGAAAAACATCAATTCAAAGGACATTTGCAACTACTGCAAAGAACCAAGTCATTAGAAGAATGATTGCTCCAAGAAGAACAAGAAGGACATAATTGATGTAGTAGTACACTAGAGTAGCCAATTTAATGATGAAGATTTGATTCTCATAGTGTCTAATCAAAGATGTCTGGAGAAAAGTTGGATTTTGAATTCATGATGCTCTTATCATATAACTCCGAAAAAGAGTGGTTCTCAACTTAGAAGTTCGTCATGTTTTACAATTAAAGGAAAAATATGATATCGTTAGGAGTTCTAGACTCTAAAGAATGACGAATGAATGTTGCAGGTGGTGTTCTCACCATCACCAAGGGTGATGATGAAGTCAAGAGAGGAGTTCGGCAAAAGTCCTTGTACATACAAGGCACAATAATTTTTGACGTGACTGTAGTAGGTAGTTCATCCAAATCAGAATAAAAAACATTCAAGTTGTGGTACATGCGACCTAAACATATTGTCAGAAAGGGATGAACATCCTCAACAAGCAGCAATCTTCTAGATGGTAAGAAGATATCTGAAATCAAATTCTGCAAGAATTGCGTCTTCGACAAACAAATATGACATCAATTTAGTAAAGCCGTGCACAAGACGAAAGCAACACTGGATTCCATCCATGTTGACTGATGATCCCCCTTTCATGTTCTTTCTCTTAGAATTTCTAGATACTTCTTATTTGTGATAGATGATTACTCAAGGATGACATGGATATTCATGTTGAAGCACAAGAGCAAGACATTCAAAAACTTTAAATGTAGAAGGCTCTGGTGGAGAATCAAACATCAAGAAAGGTAAAATGCTTTTGTAATAATAACGATTTAAAGTTCTGTTTGTCTGAATTTTATGAGTTCTGTAAGGATGAAAGGATTGCTAGACATCGCAACGTCAGAGATACACCATAGCAGAATGGTATAGTAGAACACATAAATAAAATACTTCTGGAGAGGGCACGGTGCATAAGTCATTTTGAGTTGAGGCTGTTAGCACAACATATTACCTTGTGAATCAAAGTTCTGCAATCGCGATCGATCACTCATATTAAGGTATGGTTAGGAAATTCTGATGATTATACTAATTTGAAAGTTTTTTTTTACTGTCCAGCATATTATCATGTCAAGAAGGAGAGTTAGAACTAAAGGCAAAAGAAGGAGTCTTTGTGGGATATGGTGCATGTAAAAAACTTCAGAATCTAGTCTCCTTCTGCAAATGGATTTTTAAGAAGAATGTTGAAAATCCATAAGTTGAAGGCATCAAATTCAAAGCACATCAAGTTGTTAAAGATTATAGTCGGAAAGAGGGAGTTAGACTACAACAATATCTTCTTTCCAATTATCAAACACACTTTCATCCGGGTGCTACTTGCCCTTGTAGCACATCAAAATATGGGGTTTGAACAATTAAACACGAAGACAACTTTTCTACATGAGAACTTAGAAGACATCCTCATGAGTTAATTAGAGGATTCCTCTATCTCAGATAAAAAAGACTAAGTTTGCAGGTTGAAGAAGTCATTATATGGATTGAAACAATTATTGAGACAGCGGTACAAGATATTCGATAATTTTATGATCAGTAAGGGTTCAACGGAAGCTCCTATGATTGTTGTGTCCATCATAAGAAGGTGGAGGATGATTCCATCATCGATCTGCTATTGTACATTAATGATATGTTGATACTGCTACGAACATGGAAGACATTCAGAATTTTAAGAAGCTCCTTAGTGCAGTATTCGATATGAAGGATCTTGGTGCAATAAAATAAATTTTAGGGATGAAAATTTTTAAGGATCGCATAAAGAGTAAACTCTTTGTGTCTCAAAAAATTACATTTAGAAGATTTTATCTAGATTTGGTATATTTGCAGTGAAGAGTTCAAGTACTCCATCAATTTCAAATGTGCACCTTCCTGCAACTGAACTTATGTCTGATGAAGAAAATGAGTACATGTCTCAAGTTTCATATGTCAGTATAGTCGAAAGTTTGATGTATGTTATGATATGTACAATATTACATATCTCGTTAGTGTGATTAACATATTCATGGGCAATTCGGGAAAAGAGCATTGACATATATGAAAGGAACATTTGACATTGGCCTCATCCACAGAAAGGCTATTTAGACTCAAATTATACTGTAGATGTTGTTAGGAGAAGATGAATGACATGTTATGCCTTCATTCTTGACAGTTCTATTATCAGTTAGAAAGCCACATTCCAACGATTAGTTATATTGTGTACCACGGAGGCAAAATATATGACATTGACAAAAGCTGCTAAGAAAGCATCTGGTTAGAAAGTCTTGTCAGATCTTAAACTACAACAAGATTAGACTATAATGTAATGTGACAATTTAAGTGTAATATTCTTAGCCAATGATAAAGTGCATCATGAAAGAACCAAACGACGTCATTAATCACTTCATCTATATTGAGAAGAGGATGAATGTGAAGAAGGTCGACACAGAAGATAATCCAGCGGACATGTTCACCATGTCAGATCCTACTAGCAAGTTTCAATATTATTTGGACTTGCTAAATATTGATAGGTGGCAGTCGTCTCAAGTTGGGAGTAGCGACGACATATAGTGCTAGTTATCTGATTGGATGATTCAATTCAAGGTGAAAATTTATTGATAATGCCTTGAATTTTATTTCATGCTGAAAACTCGTCTGAATCCCGACACTTCGAAGTAAAATACGCTTTCGCACTACGAAAGTCTCGCTGCTCGATCAGCGAACCTGTGAGAGGTCAAAGGGATCAAAGAGATCCCCTTGCCTTGCTGAGGGGTGTGGGTGGCGGAGTGAAATTCCTATCATCGTAAGAAAGTTCCAATCGGTATGAAATTTCTATGATCTCCAAAGGAGGTGCCTATATAAACTCTCTATGGGTATGAACAAAGGACAATCTGAATTATGATTTTTTTTCTCATCTAATAAAATTCTGCGTCGTCTTAAATTTCTCAATTTTTTCTGTGATGCATAATTTCGTGCAAAAAATTGTAACAACTTTCTTGTTGTTAAAATTATAAAATTAAAAATATTGCTCTCTTTATCTACTTAAGTTTTTTTTTTAAAAAATCGTAGTACATTTTCAATTCAAACGTGCTGTGCTAGGTCAAGGTCTCTCTTGTTAATGATTAAAAGTTTGCTTTAGAATCCAGAAGGAAACTTAGCAATATATGATCATTGGATAGTGTACCAATAGATTTTTAAGCATCTTCTCTCTCGCTTAGTTAGGCCTCCAATATAAGTTTGCGCGAAAAAAAATATTTGATCGTAACTAAGCACGCATTTAGAGGGACCATCAAATTAGTCTATGTTAGTTTTTTCGAGTTATTAATGAATAATTAAATTGATAAATTAGTTTAAGTGTGTTTGAATGAATTATAAGAATTATATATATGATATAATATGATTTTATTATTTAATAAATATTAAGTATAAACTAAAATATTTTGTTAAATTTTTAATATATAAAATTAAAATATAATAAATAATATTTATACTATATTATATTTAACAAAATATAATTTTTTACGAAATGATAAAAAGATAAATATTATTAAATTAATCCTTTTGCAATAAATATGTTTTAAATGAGGAGTGTAAGAGAGAGAAACTAAGAGAAGAAAAAAAGAAAAAATAGATTTGAGAATAAAGAGAGGTCACGTAAAAAAATTGAATTTGAAAAAAAATTAAGTTGGTGGGCGCTATGAACAACATGATGGAATTTCACCTTGGATTTAAATTATAATTTTATCAAAACGGAATCGATCGAGGAAATAAAGTTGGTGGGCGCTATGAACAGCACTCAATTAGTAAATGTGCTTAGCTTTCTTCAGTGGGAGAATATGGGTGGGTGCCTTTGAGAAAGCTTTTGAGATTGCTGTGAAAAAATATTGAACTTGCTTGTTTGGTGAGATTATTTTTCATCTGCATTTTTTCACACATTCTATCTTCAACAGCAAATATTTTGCTGCGGGGAAACGATGAAAAAAGAATTCAATGAAAAAAGCAAAAGCAAGAGAACTTTAAAAAAAATATTTACTGAACGCAGCCCATATCGATTTATACACCCTTTCTTCGACACGCCAGCTGTCTGGTCCAGTACGATAGTTATCTATGGCCCAACTAAGATTCGTCCGATTTGTTAACATGCGCAAATCGGTATCGACCGGAATGCAACATTCCCTTTAAAAGTTTTAAACTATTTATTCACTGAAAAAAAAGTTTTAAACTATTTGTTCATACTTTGCCACCCGCCCAGGCAATCAAACACAATGTCGCTAAAATCTAACACGTTCACCAAGAGAAATTTCAAGAAATGACATATCTTCACAATCTTTGCCATGGCCACGCATGTCCTTGCCGTTATGCATGGGGTGCTTCTTGTTGAGGCAGCAAGCTGCACGGAAACGAATCTAGCACTTCCTACAAAAACTTGTGTGCCCCATTGTGATCATTGCCTTCTACCACAAAAGTCACTGGTGTACCCATGGAAGCAGCATGGGTGGCGAAAAATCGAACAGCCACAGCACTTGGGTTTTACCGCCCAACCTAATTGTGATCATTGAAGTAGTAGTATTTGCATTATTTTCATAGTTCATTTGGGTAATCATGATAATGCTTTGAAAGTTCACATGTTTTTCAGTTGTAGTTAACACATTTCGAAATAAAAATTCTAGCATTTCGGGAATTTTGTTTATTTTAATTTAATGTAAACATTTTATGGATACATAGTTTTATGCAAAACAATGATGTTAAATAGTAAACAAGTTTGTCATATTTGATAATAAGAAAAAATGAATATACTATATGCTTGTATGCTGCAGTTTACTGCATAAAATATTAAGTCCTATAATTCTAAAGTATATTCAATGCTTCGATAATAATAAATATTTTTATATGCTATGTGCGAGATGGCGATAGCACATGCCATTAAAAAAATATGGTCGGACATTTTTAAATTGGGTCGGACCTATTCCGGGCCTGACGACTGAATTGCTTAAGAATAATTTGTTTGCAAAAAGCCTGGAACTAAGCAAAGGCTAAATGAAGAATAAATTTTACTAAATGTCCTTCGGCATTACTCACTTTCCCAAGTTTATCCTTCAACGTCATTTTATAACTAGACTATAATCCAATTATTAATTTCTTTCACCAACTACACTTTTAACCGGGTATAGGAGTTTACCGGTTGCCAATCTACTTAGATGCCACATGTCATATTTATCTCTCCTTCATGTGTGAACCTGTCCGATGTGGAACATCATAAAAAAATAAGACAATTATTAAATAATAAAATCAAATTTAAAATAATATAATAATTTTCAAAAGAGAGAGAAGAGGGCACCAACCCCTCGCCTCGACCTCCGATGGCTTCGCCTGTGCTGGAGGGAGAGGGTGGCCTTGTCGACGATGAACGTGCAAAGAGGCGACCGTGGCAAAAGGGAGGGGCATCACATGCAAAAGGCCCCCCTTTTTTGCTCTGCACGTCCAGCGCAAGCAAAAAGGGGGGGGGGGGGGGGCTTTGTGAGCTTACAAGGGGCAACGCCTAGTTGCATGTGTTGCCCTTTTGCGTGTCCGACTCTAGTGAGCGAAGGCACAAAGGGGGTGTCACCCCTCTTTTGTAATGCGTGCGACACCCCCTCCGTTTTGCCTGCGTCGTCCCTTTGCGCGTTCGGCGTCGATGAGTGCCAGCAAAAAGGGGAGCATTGCAAGCTCGCATTTTGTGGTGGTGGTGGTGGGGGGGGGGGGGTGTTGACGCCCTCTTGTGTCGTCGGCGCATGTAGGCATGAATGGGGTATGAAGGGGAGGATGTGTTGCATGTGTTGCCCTTCTACACGTCCAGCGCCGATGAGGCCGCCCCCTCTCTCCGATGTCAACGAGGTCGTCAAAGGTCAAGGGGAGGAGCAGTAGCCCCTTCTCTCTTTTTCTCATTATTATATTCTTTTTAATATTATTTTATTTTTAATGACTTGCCACATCGAACACGTGCGCATGTGGAGAAGAGAGAAATATGACACGTGGCATCCACGTAGATTGTGCAACAGATAAATCTTTTATACTCAATGAAAATGGAAATTTGTGAAAAAGGTTAATAGTGGGAAGGTAATGTACTTACAAAATAAATTTCTCTAAATACTCTCCAACTTTACTCATTTTTTCTCTACATGAATTCAAAGTGTCTAATCGAATTGTTGCACGGATCATATGGCTACTAAGTTTAGTTACCAATTCATTCAAACTATCATGAATTATAATCCAATATTTCTATTTTATGATGAATCTAAGAAACATTATCGTTTTTCATTAGAAAAAATCATAGAAATAAATTGGATCCCCGTTACATGTCGCTTTGACGATAGCTTTTTCGTTGTGTTTCCAATCTTCCATTGTCCTCTTCGTTGTCTCCCCTGAATCTATGTTTTCCTCTTCCCTTTTGTTCTTTCTCACTGGTTACTCATGTTGCAATCTCGTCGGGGTGAGCATCGGAAAACAACAAAGGAGAAAAAGGCTGTTGGAGTTCTTACCTCTACTCGTGATGTGAAAATAGAAGAAACAGAAGAATGATTTCCTCTGGAACAAAGAGATGGATACTACTGAGTGAAGGACTAATGGGGGATTGGTATGGGCAAAGTGCGAGGACGTGAGGGCGTGCAAGGCGTAAGAACCGGTCTCCCTTGTGACCTGTTCACCCCATTTTTTCTTTTCTTCTTTTTTATACACGTGGATGTTACATAATAGCCTTCTTAAAAGAATTCGTCATCAAATTTACGAAAAGCAGAATCTTACCAAATAAACTCAGAAAACTCTTTACGCACAAATTAATTTTGACTTGATACCTTAATTTACTTTTCACCTTTGAGCCCCACTAAAATAACATGCAATCATTTCTTACCATAAGACATAATCAAAAGTCTAATGGTACGTACAAATAAATCATCTATCAAACACTTGTACCATGATGACATTTAGACTAATCAATTCATCATTTTTTTAAATTATCTTAGCATACTCAGTACTAAATACAAGTACTACGGTGGAGATTCTTGCTGGATGAATGTATGTCTAACTCTATTAAGATTATACATTGCACAAACTTAAGTTTAGTCACTATCTTCTAGCGTCTAATCTGAGTTTTCATATTGTTCGCTCTTATATAGTGCCAAATTTGAATCACATGTATGACATATCTCTTAATAAGGCAAAATCAAGTTAGTAAAAATTATGTTTCAAAATGATTTCAGAATCATGTCTAAATATTTCTTTTGTACTTGCTATCTCATAAAGCATCGAAAATGTTTGTTCATGTGAGTAAACAAACACATGCCTAATCGATATATTTTTCAGATGCATAACAAAACTCTATGAACAATTGATGGATGCGCTTGTGTCTTATGATCGAGGATCAAATCTTAATGGAACAAAACATGTAACCATAACACAAATATGTCTTATGGTCTGGCTTTGATCGCGCCCCTTGCATGAGCCCCAAGCAGGCCATGTGCATGGTCCACCAATGCTCAAAAGGGCATTTCCCTTCACTAAATTCCTCGGATTACTTAAAAACTTTTTTTTCCAAGTATTGATCTTATTTGCTTTGTCTTGTAGTACAGGTTATGCAGTCTTACAACGTTATATTGGGGGCTTGCTCTTAATTAAGATTCTCCAACATCATGACTGGTGAGTGAAAAATGAATCTCGTATTACCAATATTTGAGTTTTGTAAAGTTATTAAAATATTAATCGTATGTTTATATTGCATCATATATATTTTATTATAATTAAATAAAATTATCGACGAGTTTAACCTTCGATATTATCAACGGATGAAGCCAAACACGTCGAAAATATTAACATTAAAATATTAATAGTATGCTTATATTGTATCATATATATTTTATCATAAATAAAATTACTGACTATTCTAATTTTTTGTATTACTCACGAATGTCCTATTTATCGATAATTTTGCGATGATGGTTGAGAAAATAATGATGGCTTGTGCTGTTGGTACTAGAGATGAGCATTTATTCTATCGATGTTTTCGTGGTGTTTTGCCTATCGATATTTTTTAAGGATTATTCTTGTCGTAAAAAATTTTGAACAATTTTAGCTCATCGAGAATTGTTCGTAAAAAAATGCATGATTTTCTTATAGTGTTTGATATTGAATCCTCCATTCATGGTAATTATATTTGTATTTTTAATTATACGTGACTATTTTTTTATAGTTGGTTTTTTAATTAGTTATTTTTATGAATATTCATAATTGTGGGCACCACTCAGAACTTTTCTGGTCCATCCCTAAATTCACTAAAATTGATAATCGCTTTCTATTATAAAAAGAAGAGGAATAAAAAGAGAAGTTAAGATGAAAAAGGAATTGAAATGCCTTATATTGCCGCTCATGGTATTTATCTACGAGGGTGACTAATGCAATATTTTCATAATCGAATCAGCGATCGGATCGAACTTATCGTCGGATCATGGTTAGACTGATTCAATCGGATTCGATCGGATTGAATCGAATTTTATTAAAATAATATTATTTATAATAATTATAAAGATACAGTACGAGTTATATGATATAATATATGAATATTGTACTAATAACTTATTTAAAATATTAAAAAATAATATAACATAATTTTTATTAACTAAAAGTTTTATAATGATAATATAAATAGACTAGTAATAATTTAATATCTATTATTTAATGGTGACAGATGTTATATTAATAAATTTTATCTTAAATTATTCTTTTTTTTACACTTTCTTTTTATTTCCTTTATTTTATGCCCTTTGATAAATTTTCATTCTAATATTATTCAATTTTAAATACTTACCTTTTTATTTCAATTCCTATTTAATTTTATACATATTCCTTTTTACATACTTACCTTTTTACAATTTCTATTTAATTATATACATATTCCTTTTGATATTCCCTCCTCTTAACTTTCATTACATTCCTTTCCTTTTTTTTCCATTTAACTTTTCTACTTTTATCATTTCTTTTTTTTTCAAAATTTACATCCAGTTCAATCAGACTGATTCAACCGTCCAATTTTAACAACATTGGATTAATGTGCTAGCTTGTGACATAATCTACTCATCGTCAAGAAAAAAAATAGAATTTGATTCCAACATGAATTAATCAAGATTAAAGAAAGGCACAAGTTATAAGACCCGGTAATGTTCATTGACAAATCTAAAGTGGTCCTGGTTTGAGAACTACCTATCTAAATGGTAACTAGGATATTTGAGCCATATACATCCTTCGAGGAATTACACTATAATAAAAAGTTAGAGTCATATATTTTGTCCAAAGTAGGTTGGTCATAATAAACATATATAATGAATCAGCATCTTGACTGGATAAGGGACTGATCCTACTGGTCCTAGCCTATGGAACGAACACCATAAGAAAAGTTTTGTAAACCTCAAGAACAGTTTATTGATATAATAGTTTTTTTATAATCTAATATTCTTCTATAAATTACGGAACTTTTATTTGATATATTCAAATTTTTTATATTAGGTTTTACTAAAAGAACAAAAACAGAAACCGAAATAAAAGAACAGATCCAATTAAATGCGTCAGATCTAATGGTGATTGGTGATAATCGAAGTCCAGACGAAAGAACGGAACTGCATTTTCCGACGAAGTACCTGCATTAAACCCTTAAATACGCTTATATCAATTTACATTTTATTATATAAATATGCTAAAATAGAGCCCCAAAAAAAAGAATTTGAAAAAGTTGATCTGCTTGAGAATGTTTTTTAAAAAATTAATTTTAGGGTGATCATTTTAATCTAAAAAATTTTGAAACAAAAAATTGATCCAATCAAAATCACTTTCGGCACCAAGTGGGAGTCATTGTTGAAACTAAAAATATGATGTTACTAAATGAATAAATTATAGAAAGAGGATACCTACCAAAGATGCATCCAAATAAACAAAAGCTATAAGGTCAACACGGTCAAGAAGTATGAAAACAACACGTAACCTTAATTTCTCTCTAGCGTGCTTTGAATCGGTAGCCAGTCAGCACCTCTGGGACTCCTCGCTTCACACGTCGATGGATTTCTAACTTATAGCCTATAGGCCTTCTTTTAAAAAATAATTAAATATATCAATTTTGCATTACGTATGCAATTAATTAATTAACTAATTACTTATATATCAGTAATACAAAGATCGCCAAGGTTTCTTTCAATAATAAACCGATCGATCGTCATAATGCTGCAGAGAAGAATGGCTTGCTCTCAGAAGATACCGGCGTCCTTAAAACTTATTCCGTCCGGCCTTGTGCTCTTCCTCATAGTGCAGTGCTGTGTCCCAACAGCTCATGCAATCTACTACCAAATCCTAATGACCAAGTGCTCCACGACCGCAAACGATTCATCCAGCAGCACCTACCAGTCAAACCTCAACAGCCTGCTCTCCACCCTCAAGGCGTCGACCCCGGCGACCGGATACAACAACCTCACCGTCGGCCGAGCACCCGACCAGGTCTACGGCCTAGCGCAGTGCCGCGGCGACGAGTCCTCTTCCGTGTGCCAGACTTGCATGGACACCGCCACCAGTGACATCGTCCGGAACTGCTCCAGGGCGCGGAGCGGGACGCTGTGGTACGAGGAGTGCTTCCTGCGCTACTCCGACGACAGTTTCTTTGCTCCCACCAGCACCTCGGCGTTCTTCGGCCTGTGCAACGTGAACAACGTCTCGGATGCGCAGCTGTTTAACACCTTGTTAGGGAATCTGATAGACGATCTCTCCAGGAAGGCAGCGTACAGCTCGCCAAAGATGTACGCCACTGGCTCCGTCAACTACACTAGCTTCCAGGATCTATACGCGATGGTGCAGTGCACGAGGGATCTGTCGCCTCTGACGTGCTACAAATGCATTCAAGATTTTAGGAGCCAGATTCCTTCGTACTGCGGTATCAAGCAGGGAGGGAGGATATTTGGACTCAACTGTTACATCAGGTATGAGATTGGTGATATTTTCTACAACACGACAAACGATGCCGGCACGATAACGCCTCCGCCACCGTTGACAGCTTCGCCGCCGAGTACAAATGCCACGAATACCTCCCAGGAGGGCACGCCGAGTGGAGGTAAATCAATGCAATAACTCGTTCTCAGCCGTCTATTTCCACTTTCTTAATTTTCTTTTGTTTTCAGCGTGAATCTCTTTTATAATATACTCGTTCTTTTTAATTAAAACTACAAATGGATATTAACAAGTCTAATTAAGAAACGAAAAAAACGATTAAAAGTTTTGTGGATGATTATAAGCTGGTAATTGAAAATTTAATTTTTGCCAATTAATACATATTTAAGTTAATTGGTGATGAGTTGTACTTCATGAAATTGGATCAAGCAGCGTGTGTGTATATATATTTATATATCAGAAAAAATAATCTTATAAATGCTGGTTGGCTGTATTTATGCAATAATGTGATGCAACTGGCAGCCTTTAGTGATTAATGGGCGTGAGGTGGTCAGCATTTTATTGCAAAGCTGAGCCATCCGCATCGTCATCCATCATCCTTCCCGGTTGAACCTAACCATCCCGACGTCATTCTTCACCAACGTCCACGCGGATATCGGACATGGTGGAAACTACTTTAAACTACTTTACTCTTCTTATTCTTCTATCGCAAGTGTCCCGTGGGTCGGAAGACAAAAAAACAACAATAGTTTTTAGTCTTCCATTGTCGGCCATTTTTATTTATTTTATTTTCATTCTTGTCACCGGTCAATATTTGAAGTACCGAGCGTGCGAGAATGAAAATTTTAATTATGTTAAATTCGAATGAATTGCTTTTCTTATGTGAAAATCATTGAGCACTAGAACGATATGGAATCAGAACAAAGTCATGTTTGTATGCTCTGCAATTAAAACACTAAAGTTACAACTATGGCTAATCATATACCAATAAATTCTAAGCTTTTTTATGAGAAAAATAGAATAAAATTATGCAGGATAAGTTCTATTACTTGCAAGTAATAAATAGCCTATGATGAATCTCCGCTTTTAACTGGTGCAGGTAAAAGTAGCAATACTAAGACAGCCATTGTGATTGCCATCCCTGTGGCAGCTGCAGTGCTTCTGCTCGTGATTGTCATTTTCCTATGCTTCCACAGAAGAAGGAAACAACGAAATTATGGAGTTAGTAAGTCCCTATCAATTAATAGCATCATTTAATTTGGACCTTTGAATATATGTACCTACCGATACAAAACTAGTCTTTTGCGAGCATACGCTTTTCCTAATTAGTTAACATAAATTGAACTTTTCATCGAGCAGTTGCCGGAGGAGAAAATAGGGACGCTGAAAGCACGGATTTCTCCATGTTCAACTTGGACATGCTGAAAGCTGCTACAAATAACTTCTCTGAAGCCAACAAGCTTGGCGAAGGTGGCTTTGGGCCCGTCTACAAGGTATTATTACATTCGCAATTATTACTGTCACAAGTTTGCTGACCATATATGTGTGGTGTGTTTGTTTGATGCATTACTTAACACAACAAGTAATATTTTTATTTGAATTTCTTTTGTAGGGAAAACTTCGAGATGGAGGGCTAATCGCAGTGAAAAGGCTGTCTAAGAGCTCTGGACAAGGACTAGTGGAGCTGAAGAATGAGGTGGCCCTCGTGCTCAATCTTCAGCACAAGAACCTGGTGCGGCTAATGGGATGTTGCTTGGAAGAGGAGGAAAAGCTACTCGTCTATGAGTATCTTCCTAACACGAGTCTTGACAAAGTTATATTTGGTATGGACTATGGACCCATCACATCTTTGTTTACTTTCACGTAATGCTTTAGTTTTTTTTCTGTCCCATGCATTCATACTCGTATTCCACAAATCCTATTAGATGTTTAGATTATGTATGCGAGATGATGTTGAAGTTTCTCACCTAATCGTGCATGTTCCCTGTCTAGTGTTATTAAAGCTCGAATCTTATTGGATGTTTTGATGATTAATTAATTACACACGTTACTTGGTGCTGATAGATCCAACCAGGAGAACGGAGCTGGACTGGACAACGCGGTACAAGATCGTCGAAGGCATCGCCCGGGGACTTTTGTACCTGCACGAAGATTCGCGACTCAAGATCGTCCATCGAGACCTGAAAGCTAGCAACATCTTGTTGGACAAAGATATGATGCCAAAGATTTCAGACTTTGGTCTTGCAAAGCTCTTCGACATGGAAGAGACGCATAGAAACACCAGCAAAATAGCCGGAACATAGTACGTATTATTATCTGTCTACTATAGCTAATTATAAGTAAAGAGATAAGTGCATAAATATCTTATCAAACTAATGATTCCTGACAGTGGATACATGGCGCCGGAATATGCAATGCAAGGTATATTTTCAGTAAAATCAGACGTATTTAGTTATGGAGTACTAGTTCTGGAGATTGTGTCCGGAAGAAGGAACAGTGGATATGATGGGTACTCTGGGTTGTCTGCAAACCTTCTCAGCTATGTACGCATGCTTTTCTTTTCTTTCCCTTGTCTCTAGCTAGCATATGATTTATCATCAGATAATTTATCGGATTTCGCTACTTTGGCCGCTAATTTTTCTCAACCCCAAATTAATATATGTGTGCTCGTCAGGTGTGGCAAACCTGGAATCAAGGCAGGGCATTAGAAATCGTGGACCAAACACTGCTTGATCAATACCAGTCGCAGGAAGTGATCAGATGCATCCATATCGGCTTGCTGTGTGTGCAAGAAGATCCGGCGGAGAGACCGAACATGACGATGGTGATTCTGATGCTCAGCAGCAACTCCATGGCCCTTCCAAGTCCTTCTCCGCCTGCTTTCATCCTGCACAGCAGGGCAAGGGCGGAGTCGGATATACAGGTTTCAGATACGTCGTCGGAACACATGGTGCCGGGGAATGCCCGCTCGAACAACAACACAAAAGTAAATTCCCGGGAAATCTCCAACAATGATCTCACAATCACTGAGATGGAAGTCAGATAGTGAGTGCAGTCCGCTGGTGATCACATTTGGATATTGCATTGTGAAGATTAAAAAAAATGGTGTATGCCTAAAGGGAAAAAAAAAGCAAAGAGAAGTATTTTTTTTCTTAAACATGATTATTTGTATGTATTTCTGTTATTTGCTTCTCTTTGTACTACACATGTTGTGCAGTCTTGGCACGTTATATTTCAGGTTGCTCTTAATTAAGATTCCCCAACGTCATTGATTGGTGTTGGAGTGAAAAATGAATCTCCCCTGTTGTATTCATGTGAGAGTTAATATCTAATCCACTAAAATTGATCATCGCTTTCTATTATAAAATGAGATATTAAAGAAAAGATAGTATGCAGATTGCAGACTTCATACAGTGCCACATATCCAAGGTAAAAAGAAAGTATATTATTTTAAAAATATATTTTATTTAACATCTATATACGAGAGCATGACAAGTGGCATTGTGCCATAATGACACGTCATTTGAATAAACAAATTAATATTATTTATAAAATTTATATATGTTAACTTTGTATTCTAAACATAATTAATTCTAATTATATTAGCATTGATAATACAATCCTTATATATAAATACGTAGTATACATATGTTAACATTGAGTCAATACATAACTAATTACTGAACTAAACTCTTATCCAAAAAAACAGAATTTAACTTTTTTGAGATAAATAAATCAGATCAATTATCATCACGACTTCAATTTATTTTTCACATGTATATTATCTTGAATGTTAAAACTTATTTTTTTTAACAAAGATCATTTATTTATTAAATTAAGTATTATACATAACTAATTACTGAACTAAATTCTTTATAAAAAAACAGAATTTAACTTTTATTATGAGATAAATAAATCAGATCAATTAACATCACGACGTCAATATATTTTTCACAGGTATATTTTCTTGAATGTTAAAACTTATTTTTTTAACAAAGATCATTTATATTTATTAAATTAACTATTATAATTTAAAATTAAATAATTAATATATATGATTTATTATTGTCATCACAACTTTAGTTATATTTATAATTAGCTTCTGCTCAAATATTAATATATATATATGGGTTTAATGAGCGTATGAAGCGTTTTTCGTGTGAAGCGATTTTAGACATACTTATATTTATTTTTTTCGACATTTTTCTTCATTGATAGTTTAGAAGGTCCATTGGGGATAACAAATATATGATTCAAATCATTAACAATAATTTTTTTCATCATTTTTTTATTTTAACGAACTTCTGCACATTATTATCCATCATAATGGGTATAATCATTTTATATAACTTCTCATCTTATAAAACTATTTTTTGTTATCATGAATGATCCTTTAAATTATTAGTAATGAAAGATATCGAAAAAAATGAAAAAAAATATGTCCAAAATCACTTCACACGCGCTTCACACGAAAAATGTTTCACATGCTCATTTTTTTCACATATATATAGTAAAATGGACGTGTCACGCGGCCTGCGCTTCACACCGTGTCACGCGGTATCATGGCCGTGCATGCTTGATCCAACGGCTCAACAAAAGGCGTGCATTATTGGCCGTGCAGATGCGATCATGCGGTCGATCCAATTTCTGGCGTGACTTTTCCCCTTTTTTTGGTTCTGCCGCTCTCTCTCTCTCTCCAGCTTTTGTTTCGATCTCCTCCTCCCTTTTGTTTTGATCTCCTCCTCCTCCCTTTTGGATGCTACAAATCACATCTTGTTTACACGAAATGCTTCAGATGTTTCTTCCTCACCCATTCATACTCGTCTTCGCCAAAACCTATTAGATGCTTTGATTACACCTAGATGATGTTGAGGTTTCCCAACTAATCATGCATGTTCCTTGTTTAGCATTATTAAAGCACGAATCTTATTGGATGTTTTTGACGGCTAATTAATTACACACATTCCTTGGTGCTGATAGATCCAAGCATGCGCAGGAGAACGAAATTGGACTGGACAAAGCGGTACAAGATCGTCCAAGGCATCGCCCGGGGACTGTTGTACCTGCACGAAGAATCGAGACTCAAGATCGTCCATCGAGACCTGAAAGCTAGCAACATCTTGTTGGACAAAGACATGAAGCCAAAGATTTCGGACTTTGGTCTTGCAAAACTCTTCGACATGGACGAGACGCAGAGAAACACCAGAATAGCCGGGACATAGTACGTATAATAACACCTGTCTGCTATAACTAATAATTATAGAGATAAGAACATAAATATCTTATCAAACCAATTATTCCTGACAGTGGATACATGGCACCAGAATATGCAATGCATGGCATCTTTTCAGTAAAATCAGACGTATTTAGTTACGGAGTACTAGTTCTGGAGATTGTGTCCGGCCGAAGGAATAGTGGATATGATGGGTACTCTGGGTTGTCTGCAAACCTTCTAAGCTATGTAAGCATTCTTTTTTTTTTTCGCTTCTTTTCCTCAACTCCTTCTCGCATATGATTTAGCATCAAACAATTTATCTAATTTCATTATTTGGCCGCTCATTCCCTCATCTTCACTTCAAGTTAATATATGTAAACTCGTCAGGTGTGGCGAACCTGGAATCAAGGCAGGGCATTAGAAATCGTGGACCAAACCCTGCTTGATCAATGCCAGCCGCAGGAAGTGATCAGATGCATCCATATCGGACTGTTGTGTGTGCTAGAAGATCCGGCGGAGAAACCCAACATGACGACGGTGGTTCTAATGCTCAGCAGCAACTCCGTGGTCCTTCCACGTCCTTCTCCGCCTGCTATCGTCCTGCACAACAGGTCAACGACGGAGTCGGATATCCACGACTCAGAGACGGAATACATCGTGCCGGGGAATGCCGGCTCGAACGACAACACAAAAGCAAATTCCCGTGAAATCTCCAACAATGATATCACAATATCTAAGATGGAAGGCAGATAGCGAGTGCAATCCAATGGTGATTAATTGTGAATATTGCAATGAAGTTTTATGCCTAATGGAAAAAAAGAGGAATCAGTTTTGCTTAGACGTTATTATTTCTTGCTCCTATTTGCTTTACTTTCTTTTCTATTACATGTCGTGCAATCTTAGCACGTCATATTTGGGGTTTGTTCTTAATTAAGATTCCCCAACATCATGTGTAATAACTGAAAAAAAATAATATAAATTCAAATATTAAAATCAACAACAATAATTCATAATGCAGCCCATTAGCATAATAGGCCCTAAATCTAAGCTATAAAAAGCTTAGATGCCCTAAACTCACTTAAGCCTCTCATTTCCTCTCCCTCACTTCTCTCTTTTCCCCAAGCATCCTCCAACCAGCAAGAACAAGGGAGCTCGAGCAGCCCCTTACCATCAAGGATAAAGGTTCCCTCATTTCTGCACTAATTTTGATTTTCAACGACATTCCCTTACCTTCTTCTCCAATCGAATTGCTTCATAGGTGGGGAATGACAAGGGGAGGACAACCGTCGGTGACCGGACGGATTTCTTGCAAGAATCGACGAAGAGAACAGGTGGGTGAATCTGAAATCTCTCTGGATAACCTAAATAGGATTAGGCTATAATGGTATGCTTATGGCCAAATGGAAAGATTGAATGAAATGAAGTTTTTGATTACATTCTTAATGTTTGATCCATGATTTGTGCTTCTCTACGACTATGGATGTGTTTGTATCATTACTCCATGTTTAGATGATTGCTTGTAAGCTGTGATTGCATTTAGGATTAAAAATTTCTGAATTTTTGACTTTTGTCCGAATCTATTTTTATGTCGATTGATCGACCGATCCAGAGATATCGATCGATCGGTGATGTGAAAATCAGTCGACCGACCGATAGAGACTGGTCGACCGATCATTCCTCTAATGTTGTATAGTTCGGCCGACCGACGATCGAGACTATAGCATAGACCCAAACTCATCGGTCGATCGATCCAAAAGTCGACCGTCCGAGACCCATTGTACAGACCAAGCACCATCAGTCGACCGATTCAGAGATATCGATCGACCGATGCCCAGGAGTCAGCAGACCGAGAACCATTGAATTGAATTAGACCATCGGTCGGCCGATCCAGAGATATCAGTCGACCGATGCTCAGAAGTCAGTCGACCGATCAAGGAGAACCGATCGATCGACCCTTAAGCAGATTTCATTTTGTTTCCTGATTGATCTAGATTCTTTCCATGATTATGATGTGCTATTTCCTACTGATTGAATTATTGTATGACTGAATCATTTGTCTTATGATTGGTCTGTCCAGTGATCTACTCCTCTTATAGAATGAATGAATGATGAATTGATAAAGTGATTAAAGTATGAAAGATGAAAGGATAAAATGGTGGGTGGCCAGCCCATGCTAAGTGCTTATAGTGAAAGGTCGCTCCCTTAGTCATGGCTTGACATTGACTGCACAAGGCTGTATTATTTTTTTCGGCATAAAATCTTAAAAATTAAAGGCACCTAAAATCACTTAGGTTAAGAAAAAGGTACAAGGATAAAGAGTATGTACAAATGACATGGGCATGATGATGATAAGTGAAGCATGATTATTAATCCAGCATGATTACTGTAACCTTTCATGATTATATGATCTCTTATCTCTTTTGCCTATTGATATTTCAAATCAAATGATCTTATGCTTTCTACCTGATCTTGATATAAGTGATTATTGATTCTGACTAATTCTACTTATTGTTGTGCATTGAGTACTATGTTGATCCCCACTAGGCTGTATAGCTTACGGGAGGATCTCCTCCCCTGTGTTAATTTTCACAGGGCCAGATCAATGATGGTGTTGAGATCGTGTGTCGCGACCAGCTCGAGCGACAATAAAGCACATGAACTGAAGAAGGGCCTAGTTATCATTTTCTCTATTTTTCGCATTTATAAACTTGGGATGTAATCCAGATGTTATGGTTATCATGGAGACTTTGTAGTACTTTGAGATTTCTGCTACTGTGATATTTTTATTTTTTCACTTTATTCCTATTGCTAAGATTTGGTCAATTGTTAGTCTAAGTTATAGCATTTTTCGTAACGTCTTAAACTCTCGTCACGTGGTATTAGTCGATTTGGAAGCCATACTAGTGAAAAATGAATCGCTTCTGCTGTATTCACAGTATTTGAGTCTCTTTGGTGTCGAATCCCCAATTCAAGGTACGTAATTATATTTTTATTATACATGACTATAATTTTTGTAATGATGGAGAATGGTGGATGTGATAGTTAAATATATAATCCACTAAGCGGGGTAGGGGATTTTTGTTATATAAATAAGGTAACTTTTATTATATAATTATAAGATATAAGTTAGATGTAACTTAAAAGCATATTATTTAATGTTTTTATGAATATCTATTGTTATTCAAAATATTTTAATATTCATTGATTGTATGCTATATTTTGACCGATACTAAAACTTTTTGGCGGTCCGTCCTTAAATCCACAAAAAATTATCATCTCTTTTTTTCTATTATAAAAGGAGAGAAAGAAAGCAAATATAATTAGAAATTAAAAAATTAAGATGCAAAAGGAATTAAATTGTTTTATATATTTATCTCGGACGGTGGTTAATGTGGTAGCTCATTGTCAAATTATGTAGAATTCGATTCCAATGAGTTAAGCATTTATAATATGAAAGAACAAAAATAATAGAATAAAAAAGAACATAATAGAAAGGAAAATAATAGTATTGAATTGATTGTATTATTGAAAGCTTGATTGTTTTTATTCAGTTTTTTTATTCATTTACATGATCTTATTTATTGGATTTTACTCTCGAATTTTTACATATAACTGCATAAGAAAGAATATGGGTACCTACCAAACAATCAAACATACATTCAAAACCTTTTAAATAAAAAATGATAGTGGAACCACGGTCTCTGATTATAGACCTATAGCCCTCTGTAATGTGCTTTATAGAGTTATTTCTAAAATTATTGCCAATAGAATCAAGTCGACTCTAACACATATAATTGACTCTGCTCAGACTACTTTTGTGTCCAATAGATCTATTCAGGATAACATTCTGATTGCACAAGAAATTGCTCACTCAATAAAATCTAGTAGGAGGAAAAACTTGTTAATTAAAATTGATATGGAGAAGACTTTTGATAAAATGTCTTGGAATGCTATTCTTACATCCCTCAAGCTCATGAATTCGCCCACCCACCCCCCCCCCCCCCCTCCAAGATCATTGGATGGATTGCCACCTGCATATCTACTGCTACCTTCTCATGTAATATAGATGGTACACAATCACAACCTTTTCTTGCCTCATGTGGCATCAGGCAGGGTGATCCCTTGTCTCCTTACCTGTTCATCATAGCTTCACAAATTTTCTCTACTCTCATTCGCCAAGCTGAGACTATTAGCTCCCTGATCCCTTTCTCCATTAACCAGTTTTCCATTAGCCATCTGCTATTTGCTGACGACATTCTAGTCTCTATGGCAGTCACATTAAAGAACTGTAAAACACTCAAAAGTATCTTTCTCAAGTACTATCTATAAACAAATCAAAAAATCAATCTCTCAAAGTCAGAAACTTTCTTCCCATTAAAATTCAACCTTAATAGAAAACATAAGGTTCTCCATCGTCTAAGCATAAATTCTGGATCCTTTCCTTTTAACTATCTTGGGGTTCAGATCTCATACAAGCATATCAGTTCCAAAAACTAGCAGACTGTAATGCAAAAAATCTCAAATAGACTTTCTGGTTGGAAGGCCAAATTTCTATCTTAGGCTGGGAGAGTTACCTTAATCCATTCTATCATTCATTCCATTCCTATTTATCTGATGAATTCCTCGCACATTTCAAACAATCTTATTGAACAGCTGGATAAACAAACTAGATTCTTTCTTTGGTCTCATGATGGTAAGAGGAAAAGTTTACACCTCATAAACTGGAATACTGTCAGGATGCTTAGGATTTATGGAGGCTTAAACATTAAGAACCTCAAGAGTCTAAAAACCTCCCTCATTGCTAAAAAGATTCTTAATATCCTGAATGGGACTCAGGACCCCTGGGTTCAGTTATGCCTAAACAAATATGGGCCTATCCACCCTTGGTCATGCTCCAATTCAGGTACACAACCTGTTTGGTCTTGGAAGATCATCCTTAACTTCTTGGAAGAACTCAAAACTGATTTTAGAAAACTTATCTGTAATGGGGTAAACACCAATTGGTACCTCGATCCATGGCTTTGTAATATCCCCTTAGCTTGAAAGCCAACATACATCACCACTAATTTTGATTCACAATAGTCTATGGTTTCAAAACTACTATTTTCTGGTACCTGGAATCATCAAGTTTTACTTACCTACTTTGCTCTTGAGCCAATTGAAAAAATTATTACTATTTATTTGCCTGTAAGTCCCAGTGATGATTCCTGGATTTGGGAGCCTGATCTTCATGGAATTCCCCATGCTAGATTAGTTTATAGATTTATTGAAGAGCCGATTCCGAGCCATGGCACTGCTAGTAGTCTGAGATGGAGGAGATTATGGAATATCAATGCCCCTCTTAGAGTCTTGAATTTTCTGTGAAAACTTCTTCATGACAAACTACCTACCAAAACTTATCTATGCTTTTTTGACAACTCCATTTCCACTTCATGCTCAATCTGTGATCGAGAAACTGAGTCCATTTGCCATTTGTTCTTCAGTTGTCATTTTAGTCTTCAGCTTTGGCAACACTTTCAACAATCTGTATCCTATAATTTCTTGCATTTCCACTCCTGATCATCTGGTACTTGGCTGGATGAAGGAGATCATCTTAATTCCCAGCTAAGAAACAAGCTCTTGACACTTATTGCCCTCACCTTGTGGAACATCTGGAAGCACAGAAATAATATTCATTTTGGCTTTCTCAGACTCTCTATCAGTGCCATCTGGGGTAGAATCCTGGCCTACTTCAATTCTTATGACTCTTCCCACATATCTGAGAGACCCCACGATTGTGTCCACCCGGATCAAGGCGGGAGCCCCCATTTTTCTCTTTATTCATTTTGAACACTGACGGTTCCTTTTCGGAGCCGAGGGAGATGGGTGGTGCAAGCTGCACTTTGGTCAACTCTAATGGTCGCATGATTTTTGCAGGTGCTGTTCATCATAGATTCTACTCGGCGCTGAAGACTAAGGCGTGGGCGTTAAAGATGACCCTCTTGCGATGTCTGAAATGGAATCATAGGCGCATTTAACTCCGATCTGACTCTAGGATCCTCGTCACACTTTTGGAGAATCAAAGCTAATGCCCTTGGAGGATAAAGAACTTACTTATTGATATTTTACACCTTATTCATAGGCTTAGCATTTTTGTACCTACTGTCATTAGTAGAAACTTTAATATGACAGCAGATTTTTTGGCTAAGCTTATTCTCATAAATATGTATGATTTTTTGTGGGTGAAGGATCTCCTCAGGACTTTGAAACTTTAAGTTAATATTAAGTTTCTTTCCCCTAAAAAAACGATAAGATCAAGACGGTCAAGAAGTATGAAAACAACACGTATCCTTAATTTCTCTCTAGCGTGCTTTGAATCGGAAGTCAAAACTGGCACACCTCGCTTCACACGTCTTTTTTAAAAATAATTAAATATATTATTTTTCAGTGCGTATGGAATTAATTAATTAACTATCTACTTATATATCAATAATAAAAGATCGCCAAGGTTTCTTCCAATAATAAACCGATCCATCGTCATACTGCTGCAGAGAAGCATGGCTTGCTCTCAGCAAATGCCGGCGTCCCTAAAACTTAATTTTTCCGGCCTTGTGCTCCTCCTCATAGTGCAGTGCTGTGCCCCAACAGCTCATGCAGTCTACTACCAGATACTATGGGACGAGTGCTCCACGACTGCAAACTACTCCTCAAACAGCACCTACCAGTCCAACCTCAACACCCTGCTCTCCACCCTCAAGGCGTCGACCCCGGCGACGGGATACGCCAACCTCACCGTCGGCCGAGTTCCCGACCAGATCTACGGCCTGGCGCAGTGCCGCGGCGACGAGTCCTCCTCCGTTTGCCAGACCTGCATCGACACCGCCACCAGCGACATCGTCCGGAACTGCTCCAGAGCGCGGAGCGGGACGCTGTGGTACGAGGAGTGCTTTCTGCGCTACTCCGACAAGAGCTTCTTATCTCCCACCAGCACCTCGTCGTTGTTCATCCTGTGCAACCCGAACAATGTCTCGGATGCGCAGCTGTTTAATACCTTGTTGGGGAATCTCATGAACGATCTCTCCAGCAAAGCAGCGTACAGCTCCCCGAAGATGTACGCCACTGGCGCCGTCAACTACACGAGCTTCCAGGATATATACGCGATGGTGCAGTGCACGAGGGATCTGTCGCCTCAGACCTGCTACAAGTGCATTCAAGATTTTAGGAGTCAGATTCCGACGACCTGCGGTATCAAGCAGGGAGGGAGGATATTTGGACTCAACTGTTACATCAGGTATGAGATTGGTGATATTTTCTACAACACGACAAACGATGCCGGCACGATAACGCCTCCGCCACCGTTGACAGCTTCGCCGCCGAGTACCAATGCCACGAATACCTCCCAGGAGAGCACACCGAGTGGAGGTAAGTCAATGCAACTAACTCGTTCTCACGCCGTCTATTTCCATTTTTCGTATTTTGTTTTCGGCGTGAATCTGTTTTATAATATACCAGTTCTCTTCCTTGAAGAACTACAAATGGATATTAACAAGTCTAACTAAGAAATGAAAAAACAAGATTAAAATGTTTGTGGACGATTATTATAAACTCGTTAGTGAAGTTTTAATTTTGTCAATTAATACATATTTAAGTAAATTGATGATGAGTTGAACTTTTATGAAATAGCATCAAGCAGCGTGTATATATATAATAAGAAGAAAATAATCTTATAAATGCTGGTTGGCTATATTAGTTAGTGCAATAATGTGCTTTAGTGAATGGGCGTGAGGTGGTCAGCATTTTGCAAAGCATCGTCATCCTCATCGTCATCCATCTTCCTTTCCGTTGAATACTTGAACCTAACCATCCGTGTAATTTAACCCATCACGAGGTCATACTTCACCGACACCCACGCGGATATTGGACATGGTGGAAACCATTTTATTCTTATTGTATAATGTATACCATATTTATTTATTTTGTTTCATTATTGTCATCGGTCAACATTGACGTACTGCGCGTGCGAGATTGAAAATTTTAATTATGTTAAATTCCAACGAATTACTTTTGTTACGTGAAAATCATTGAACACTAAAACAATATCGAATCAGAACATAGCCGAATGGAAAAATGACTGTGCTAATCACTTGTGTCCTGTTTGTGTGTTTTGTAATTAAAACATTAAAGTTACAACTATCGGTTAATCATATACCAACAACTTCTAAGTTTTTTTATGAGAAAAATAGAATAAAATTCTGCAGTACAAGTCCAATCACTTGCAAGTAATAAATAGCCCATGATGAATCTTCGCTTTTAACTGGTGCAGGTAAAAGTAGCAATAGTAAGACAGCCATAGTGATTGCCATCCCTGTTGCAGCTGCTGCTGCGCTTCTGCTAGTGATTGCCATTTTCCTATGCCTCCACAGAAGGAGGAAACAACGAAATTATGGAGTTAGTAAGTCCCTATCAATTAAAAGCATCATTTAATTTGGACCTCTGGATATATGTGCCTACTGATACAAAACTAGTTTTTTTTTTCTCGAGCACATGCTTTTCCTAATGAGTTAACCTATATTGAACATTTCATCGAACAGTTGCCGGGGGAGAAAATAGGGACACTGAAAGCACGGATTTCTCCATGTTCAACTTGGACATGCTGAAAGCTGCTACCAACAACTTCTCTGAAGCCAACAAGCTTGGCGAAGGTGGCTTTGGGCCCGTCTACAAGGTATTATTATATTCGCAAATATTACTGTCACAACTTTGCTGACCATATATGTGTGGTCTGTTTGTTTGATGCATTACTTAACATAACAAGTAATATTTTTATTTGACTTTCTTTTGTAGGGAAAACTTCGAGATGGAGGGCTAATCGCAGTGAAAAGACTGTCTAGGAGCTCTGGACAAGGACTAGTGGAGCTGAAGAATGAGGTGGCCCTCGTGGTCAATCTTCAGCACAAGAACCTGGTGAGATTAATGGGATGTTGCTTGGAAGAGGAGGAGAAACTACTCGTCTATGAGTTTCTTCCTAACAGGAGCCTTGACAAAGTTATATTTGGTATGGACCCATCACATCTTGTTTACTTGCACATAACGCTTTAGATATTATTTGTTCCATGCATTCATACTCGTCTTCCACAAATCCTATTTGGTTTGTAGATTATGTATGGTGGATGATGTTGAAGTTTCACGCTAATCGTGCATGTTCCCTGTCTAGTGTTATTAAAGCTCGAATCTTATTGGATGTTTTGATGATTAATTAATTACACACGTTACTTGGTGCTGATAGATCCAACCAGGAGAACGGAGCTGGACTGGACAACGCGGTACAAGATCGTCGAAGGCATCGCCCGGGGACTTTTGTACCTGCACGAAGATTCGCGACTCAGGATCGTCCATCGAGACATGAAAGCTAGCAATATCTTGTTGGACCAAGACATGATGCCAAAGATTTCAGACTTTGGTCTTGCAAAGCTCTTCGACATGGACGAGACACAGAGAAACACTAGCAGAATAGCTGGGACATAGTACGCATAATATCAGAATATCACATGTATACTATAACTAGTTAATAACTAAAGAGATAAAAACATAAATATCTTATCAAGCTATTGATTCCTGACAGTGGATACATGGCGCCGGAATATGCAATGCATGGCATCTTTTCAGTAAAATCAGACGTATTTAGTTACGGAGTACTAGTTCTGGAGATTGTGTCCGGACGAAGGAATAGTGGATATGATGGGTACTCTGGGTTGTCTGCAAACCTTCTTGGCTATGTAAGCATGATTTTCTTCTTTTTTTCGTTAACTCCAGCTCGCATATAATCTATCATCAGATAATTTATTTGATTTCATTATTTTGGCCGCACATTTTTCTCGTCTTCAAATTAGTATATGTGTGCTCGTCAGGTGTGGCAAACCTGGAATCAAGGCAGGGCATTAGAGATCGTGGACCAAACACTGCTTGATCAATACCAGCCGCAGGAAGTGATCAGATGCATCCATATCGGACTGCTGTGTGTGCAAGAAGATCCGGCGGAGAGACCCAACATGACGACGGTGGTTCTGATGCTCAGCAGCAACTCCGTGGCCCTTCCGAGTCCTTCTCCGCCTGCTTTCATCCTGCACAGCAGGGCAATGACGGAGTCGGATAGCCAGGTATCCGCGTCGGAAGACTGTGTGCCGGGGAATGCCCGGTCCAACGACAACACAAAAGTGAAGTCCCGGGAAATCTCTAACAATGATGTCACAATCACTGAGATGGAAGGCAGATAGTGAGCGCAGTCCGCTGGTATTAAATTATGAATATTGCAATGTTGCCTAAAGACAAGAAAAGACGAATAATTTTTTCTTAAACACTTGATTTGCTTTGTACTACACATTTTGTGCAGTCTTAGCACGTTACATTTGGAGGTTGTTCTTTAATTAAGATTCCCCAATATCATGATTGGTGTTTGAGTGAGAAATGAATCTCTCTGTTGGTCTTTGCAATATTTGGGTCTCTTAGAATTTCTGCACGAGAAAAATTATGCACCGCGAGAAAATTCGAGAAATTTAAGACGACACAGAATTGTATTAGATGGAAGAAACAGAAGAGAATTACAAGATCATATTGATCCAGGATTATCCAGGATGGTCTTACAAGCCTTGATTACAAATTCTTTTATAGGACCATGGAAAAATAACTCCTACTCTAACTTAAGGACCTAATCCTACTAGGCATGCAAGCCTTTTCTCTAGAAAAATCTCATTAGAATAGGAGTAGAAATCTGACTTCCTGAAGTCCCCGAAGAATTCAGCCCCCTTCAAAGTCCATCTTGAAGTTCAATTCGACCAGGCCTCCTGCTTGGCACCCTGCCAAGCCCGGATGCACCCGGGGCGTGCCCGCCAGGGCAGTCCTAGTCCCACTCGGACTAGGACAACTCCTGGATGACCCCTTCACATCTTCAGTCCTTTTAGGAGTAGATCTTCGACTCCAAGTGCCCCTCGGTCCAAGAAGAAAGCTCGGCCCTATTATTTCTTTGGATCCAAACAGATTTCCAGTTAAAGTAGGATTCAAGGCATTATTTAATAAATCTCCACCTTGAATTGAATTCTACAATCAGATATCTAACACTCTCTGCCGTCGTCAATCCTTGTTCTGATTTTGCACATGCGATAGTACCCTTGTAGCTTGATCTGGCGATTTCACCTCTTCAACTACTTGGAATGCATATGCAACCATGTCCTCAAAGCCATAACGCTTAGGAGGATCTACTTGCCTGCGAGCACGTCCTGCAGCTAGACTTGTCGTTGTTTCTTCTGCTTGCTCCTCAAACTCTAGTTGTTCAACCTGATGAGATTCTTCTGACCCATTCTGAATTTGAGTTAGTCCAAACTCCACCTGTTTGTTGACACCCTCCTCTGGTGAGTCAACAACATCTGATTTCTGCTTGAGCATAGACATCTCATCAAAAGATATGTTTCTACTGTGAATAACCTTGTGCTCTGAGGGAGACCAAATTCTGAAGCATTTTACACCTGCACCATATCCTACAAAGACTCATTCTTTGACCCTTAGTTCCAGCTTTCCTTCACTGATGTGATAATATGCTGGACAGACAAACACTTTCAGATTAGTATAATCAGCGGGATTTCCTGACCATACCTCAATGGGAGTCTTCAGATCGATCACGGTTGCAGGACTCTGATTGACAAGATAGCATACTATGCTAACAGTCTCAGCCCAGAATGACTTGTTCAGTCCAGAATTAGAGAACATGCATCATGCCCTCTCCAGAAGAGTTATGTTCATGCGTTCTGCTACACCATTCTGCTGAGGTGTATCTCTGACGGTGTGATGTCTGGCAACGCCTTCATCCTTGCAGAATCGATCAAATTTAGACGAACAGAACTCCAAGCCGTTATCGGTACGAAGACGTTTCACTTTTCTCGATGTCTGATTCTCCACCAGAGTCTTCCATTGCTTGAAAACTTCGAATGCCTCACTCTTGTGCTTCATCATAAATACCCATGTCATCCTTGAGTAATCATTTACCACAGATAGGAAGTATCTAGAACCTCTTAGAAATAAAACACGAGAGGGGTCCCAATAATCAGCGTGAATGTAATCGAGTGTTGCCTTCGTCTTGTGCACGGCTTTGCTGAATTGATGTTGCCAAAAACACAATGCTTGCAGAATCCGATTTCAGATATCTTCTGACCATTCAGAAGATTGCGCTTGCTGAGGATGTCCATCCCTTTCTGACTCATATGTTCAAGTCGCATGTGCCACAACTTGGATGCTTCTGATTCTGATTTGGATGAACTACCTACTGCAGTCACGTCAGAAATTACTGTCTTGTAGTGTATACAAGGACTTTTGTCTGACTCCTCTCATGAATTCAACATCACCCTTGGTGACCGTGAGAACATCTTCTGCGACATCCATCTGACATCCTTTGGAGTCCAGAACTCCTAATGATATCAGATTTTTCTTCAGTTGCGGAACATGATGGACCTCTATCAATGTCCTCACCCGATTGTCATGAGTTCTGATCTGAATTGAGCCGATTCCAACTATTTTACAGGCTGCATCATTGCCCATGATGATATTTCCGCCATCAATATTTTGATAAGTTGAGAACCACTCTCTATGCGGAGTCATATGATAAGAACATCCTGAGTCGAGAATCCAATTCTCTTCTGAACATCTCTGATCAAATACCATAAGAGCCAAATCATCATCAGATTCGCTATTCTGGTGAGCTACTGCAACAACCGTGTCTTTCTTCTTCTTGGGGCAATCCTTCTTCCAGTGACCCGGTTCTTTGCAGTAGTTGCAGATGTCCTTCGAATTGATATTCTTCTTCTTCTTCGACTTACCCTTTTTAGGGTTTTTTTTTGTGATTGTTACCAACCCTAACTCCGCCTATGTTTTATAGCCGGTCCCAAGCCCGGATAAAGGAGGAGGGTTGTGTTAGGCCCCGACAGCCAGCGTAAAATTCTGTCGAATCGCATGAACATGGATCAACGAATAGCGTCGTATGATCCATGTAGCCGACCCCACCTAGTGGGATAAGGCTTTGTCGTTGTTGTTGTTGTTGTTACCAACCCTGCGACCTGATTCTCCACAGCCTTGCCAGATGCCCTATGACGAAGTTCACGAGTATGTAGACTCGATCTTACTTCTTCCGGAGTAATTGTGTCTCTTCCGATGATAACGGATAGTACGAAATTTTCGTACGACAGAGGAAGAGACACCAACAGAAATAGAGCTGCATCTTCATCCTCAATCTTCACATCTGTGTTTCATAATTTCATCAACAGAATATTCATTTGATCAAGATGATTTTTCAGAGGGGTACCTTCTTGCATGTGGAGGGCGAACAGACGTTGCTTCAACAGCAACTTGTTGGTCAAAGACTTGGTCATGTAGAGACTCTCAAGTTTAGACCACAAACCGACTGCCGTCTCTTGATCGGCGACTTCGATAATCACCTCATCCGCCAGACACAATAAGATCATAGAGTGCGTCTTCTCCTCTTGTGCCGCCAAACTTGCGAGGTCGGACTCCTTTTCTTTGCCCCTCGAGTCTCCCTCCTTTGGTTTGTTCTTCGGCATGTTCGCGAGCGGCGCCCAGACTCCTTGTTGTTTAAGAAGTGCCCTCGTCAGAGACTGAAACTATTTTGTCTCGTAAATTTTTCGATGTTCACGTTGTGCGATGCCATCTTTACGCCTGACGAAGGATCGACGATGAAGTCTTGCTCTGATACCAGTTTGTTAGGATTTCAGCACGAGAGAAATTATGCACCGCGAGAAAATCCGAAAAATTTAAGGCGACGCAAAATTGTATTAGATGGAAGAAACATAAAAGGATTACAAGATCATATTGACCCAGGATTATCCAGGATGGTCTTACAAGCCTTGATTACAAATCTTTTTATAGGACCTTGGAGAAATAACTCCTACTCTAACTTAAGGACCTAATCCTATTAGGCATGCAAGCCCCTTCTCTAGAAAAATCTCATTGGAGTAGGAGTAGAAATCTGACTTCCTGAAGTCCCTGAAGAATTCAACCCCCTTCAAAGTCCATCTTGAAGTTCAATTCGGTCAGGCCTCCTACCTGGCACCCTGCCAAGCCCGGACGCGCTCGGGGCGTGCCCGCCAGGGCAGTCCTAGTCCCACTCGGACTAGGACAAGTCCTGGATGGCCCCTTCACATCTTCAGCCCTTCTAGAAGTAGATCTTCGACTCCAAGTGCCCCTCGATCCAAGAAGGAAGTTCGACCCTATTACTTCTTTGGATCCAAACAGATTTTCAGTTAAAGTAGGATTCAAGGCATTATTTAACATGGTCTCTTTGGTGTTAAATCCTCAATTCAAGGTAATTATTATTTATATTTTTATCATATGTTAATATATTTTTGTAATTACTAAATAAGAGGACTTAAGATGCAAAAAGAATTAAAATTCCTAAGATTGAGCTAGTATAATTCATGTGGGATGGTGCTTAATGTTCTAGCTTATGACATAATTCACTCATTGTTAAATTATATAGACAAAAATAGAATTTGGTTCCAATGAGTTAAACCTTTATAACAAGAATCAAGATTAAAGAAAGGCACAACTTATAAATCCCGGTATTGTTCAAAGACAAATCTTATTTTTTTCAAACGAAAAGGCAAATTTAAGTGGTCGTGGTCTAAGAAATGAGAAGCTAGTATGAACTTATATAAAGGGAAAACAATATGGTTACCATACTAAATGATAAATAGATTATTTGAGATATGTACACCCTTCTGGGGGTACATGCTATATTCAAAAGTTAAACCTTTATAACATGAATTAATCAAGATTGAAGAAAGGCACAACATATAAAACCCAATAATGTTCATCGACAAATCTAAAGTGATCTTGGTACTAGAACTACCTATCTAAATTGAAAGTAGGATATTTGAGCCATGTACATCTTTCGAGGAATAACCCTATAATCAAAAGTTAGATTTTTATAATTTCTGAATCAAATTCAACAAGAATAGTCATTGTCACAGTTTGTACAATTTGATAGAGTTTTCTAAAGAAAGATGGACATAATAGACATATAATGAATCCTGTCTTGACTGGATAAGGGACTGATCCGACTGGTCCACTAGCTTATGGAACGAACATCAGAATAAAAGTTTTATAAACCTGCCCAAACTGTGGTGCAAATTGGACTCTGCAATCTGCATGATTAATCCAAATCATAGAAAGAACAATAAGTTGCTCTTGGAGAAACAATAATATCATTCACGATATTTGGAATCTGATTGTTTTTTTTTTTTACACATTGAGTTTAGGCAGTACCCTGCAGTGGAATGTTTGACAAATATTGGACGATGATCTCAGTCCGATATTTTTTGGTCTGGAGGACCCCCTTCAGATATGATCATATTTTGCTAATGGATGATTTGTCTTTCTTTCAATGTATGGAGAGTACAATCTTCTTCAAACAGAATTTTTACCATTGACATCTCAGTTATATGGATATATTGGACTCTAAGTCACCTCAAATAATTCAGTTTGAGGTGAATATCATGGATGGATGTCATGGACCTTAGCATTAAACTGAATAAGCAGAACAAAACAATTCAGTTGACCAATTGACTCGGTCAATACCGGAGTTCGAACTTTTCATATGCCACTGATCCATTTAGACAAGAGCAGACTCACTTCTTCCCTGAAGACAGAAATCCACAAGAACAAAATTTACAAGAATTATCAAATACCTCTGAAGGCCAAGCTGACTCACTTCTTCTGCTTCCTGCCCGTCACATTGGAAACCAAATCGCCGAGGAACTTGACAGACTTGGTCACCGGCGAATTGGCAGCCATCAGGTTATACAGAACGCTCTCGACCTCGGCGATGGACGGCCTCCGCTTGAACCGGGACACGACCTTCAGCTCTCCTGCCTTGTTGCCATCCTCCTCCACCATGACGACCCACGCCTCCCCGCTCATCACGCCGTCCCTGGCGGACCTCAGCACCACGCCCTTCCTCTTGTTTAGCACCCCTCTGACCTCCAACCCCATGAAGGAGTACACCACATCGAAGGAGCCCAAGAAGCCGCCCATGTCCCCTGCGAAGTCCTTCTCCTCATCGAATCCCCACTTGGGGTTGAACAGCACGACCGGCTTCGGGTACAAGGCGTCGGCCACAGTTTTAATGCCCCCCAACTGCGACGCCTCAGGCGCTGAAAAGACGGTTAAATCGGCCGAGGCCAACGAATCCGATGTTACAGCGGCCAGGTCCGAGTTCACCACCGACTTGGCGCCTTTGAAGGCGTCGCGCGCCGACTCCGCGAGGGCGGGAGTCGCCCAGAGGACGAGCGTGCTCGGCCTAGTGCCCTTCTTCTTGACGGGAAGGCTTCCGAAGACGTCGGCCGCGAGGCGGCCGATCGAGGCCGGCGAGTCGTCGACGACCGGTATCTCGACCCGGTACCGAGGCTGCCGCAGCTTCTTCACCTTGCGGGCGGCGAGGGGCGCCGGATTGTTAAGGGGCTTCTGCAGGGTGGCGGAGAGGCAGTGCTTGGCCTGGGAGATGGCCTCTTCCCTCGTAGACGGCGGCTTGTAGTAGTCGTCGCGCTCTTGGCCGGAGGGTGGGAGGGAGGAGGAGCACGAGGTGAGGAGGATTCTTGATGCATTCTGGCGGGGCAAATTGATGGCTGTTTTCGGGAGTGGAATGGAGGAAAGCAGAGTCTTGGACGTCGGGATGGGAGGCGGGAGGCGAATGGTCTTTGGAAGGAAGCTTTGGAGATTGGTGGCCATTAACAAGACCTCCAAGCTCAGGGCTAAAGACAGCGAGCACGCAGTGTCCGAGTTATTATGCTTTATTATCCTTTCCACGAGAGGAATTTGTTTTCATAGTCGATAATTTATTTATATTTTTGTTTAATAAAATGAATTTTTAACTGGTAAGAAAATTGTATTATAAATTTAAGATAATATATTTCCATTTTTAAAAGCGCAAAAACTCTTTCCTGTACAAAATAATAATATATGGACTTTAACTTAGTTTCTGTTACAATATGAAAATAACAAAACAAATAAGTATTTTTTTTCGACAACTACTTTTTATCTGATTTTGAGGAAAAAATGTTGTCGTTTTAAAAATGTAATAAAATTTCGTAAGCCTTAGAATTATACAAATTCTATCACAAACATTTTCTGAGATTTATTGTTTCCTTGAATAGTTATTAATTATTATGATTCTTCGTGAAATTAGTAGTGCAACTTAATGCATTTACCAATAATTTCCTTATTTCCACTTCAAAAATATTAATACGCTCCATTTAAATTTATTTTTTCTTTATATTATATAATATTTTAAATATCAGTCAAAGTTAAACAATAAGATTATTCTAAAAGAAGTAAAATTTAAGATTGACCATTAAAGAATTCATTTAACAATTTTGCCATTTACGAGGTTTGTGGATTTCGATCAAAGTTGTAAGACCCGATCTCGACTTTGACTCGGATTCATCAACAGGTCAAATTTTAGATCGGATCTAATCAAATAATAATAAATTAATACAAAGTAATAAAATTAAGTTAGAAATAAATAAATAAAGTGAAATAATATTTTTATACAGTAATTTTTATTAAAATTTATCCATCTCATCTCAATCAATATGAAAAAAGTTTCCTGTAAGTTAATATAATGTTTATTTCAAAGTAACAAAAGAACATGAACTAAAAAGTAGTGTGCTAATAAAAGACTAAAGTTTCATATAAATTAAACATAAAATGTATTGATGTACCAAATAGAGTCTCTTAATGAAAAAAATGGAGAAATTTTTTTTAAAAAATAATTTATCAAGAGAAGAGGATGCAATCACAATTGAACATTGCCATTATCTATTGTTCGCAAGTCACCGATCACACAATCTTCATCAAGTTAATCACGAACTATTTATCGACGAAGAGGTTATTGTGATAAGCCAATTTATCGATGGCTAATTTTCAAAATTTAGTTATTTTTTAAAAAATTTTAACATTTTCTACAAATAAAATAATTAAGCCGACTAAGTCACATGAACTCGACGGATCAGTCGATTAATCTGGTTAACACCAGTCAAATGGATGCTCGAGTTTAGATAGACCCTTGAATCATTTTCCCTCCTGAATACCTATCCGACCACTTCCATTGACCGAGTTGGCCATATTTCGATTGCCTCGAACATTTGGCATGGGAGCAAGAGAGCGAAAAAGGCTTGTTGAAGCTGCAACACTCAAATGCAATCATTATTAGCTTGTTTGTTACACTTTATCTCGGATTGGTTCCGTGACATGACATATAGAAAATCGTATAAAAAATTCGAAGTGAAAATCAACAATCACGAACCATGATTCTCACCCTCTAATTTCATCTTGCATTGTAGCAAAACTAACTTTTAAAAAAAATCTTTTTAATGTGATAGCTATTTTTTTCAAATTTATTTCTTCCTTATTTTCTCTCTTACATTTCTCCACAAAATAATTATTTAATAAATATAATATATTTATTATAAAAGAATTAACTAAATATTATTTATTACTTATCATTTCGTAAAAATTATTTTTTTTGTTAAATATAATTTATTTTAAAAAATATATATTATATTTTAAAAAAAATTAACAAAATTTTAATTTGTACTATTATTTTTATTAATTAACATAATTATATTAACAATACCTATATTTTATTAATTAACATAATTATATTAACAATACCTATATTTTATTCAAACACATATTAAAATTAATTTATCACAATTTTTTTATATTATATTAATTTTTAATTTCTTCATTTCACTTCATTTAAACACATCTTGAACTAATTTATCAATTCAACTATTAACATAAAAATCGCAACAATTACGATTCTACTATCCATCAGCCATAGAAACTAATGCATAACAATTTACGTATTTTAATACCGTTGAATTGTGTTTTGCTTTTGAGTTTATGAACTCTTGGAATACCCCAAGTCGTGACTTCTGGAGAGCAATTTTTTGGATCCCTTTAAAATCTAGGATGTTGTCATTTTTTTTCTTTTTATTTTCAGAAACTTCTAATATTTTAGAATTATATAAAATATGACAAACTCGTGTAAAATCGTATAAAATTTATAAGATTCTACCAAAAATAAAGAAATTAATTTTATATAAAATTTAAGAGTCTAAGTTACTTAAAAATTTACATGGATTTTGATTTGTTTTACTTACTTAAACTTTTGAATTTAAGTGTTTGAATCAGGAGTTTAATAAAATTAATGTTGTTCATCCCAAAAAATGGTAGTGTTTGACATAATTTATTAGAACTCAAAGTATAATTTCACCAAAGTTTTGACATTCAAATGCAGCCAGAATAATGCAAGCTTTCCTTCGAAATAGACAATTCATTCGGAGAAGAAGGAATTGGTTTACTACAATGAATATGCTAAATACCGCATCTGAAGTGCATATCTCCAAGACCCAATCCAAATTCGGTGGAAGCTTTCACCTTTTCTTTGGGTCAATTTGAACTCAACTGGGTCCTTCACTTGACCCGTTGACACAAAAGGAGTGGGTTTTATTTTGTGATAGACTTATGAACAATTTTTTGCTGCAAGTTGCGATACAAACACGATTTTGGAGTTGGAAAGTTAGGGGATGCTCATGGGGATCCACAAGTCTTGCCAACTTAGTTTCACTAATATTTGCTTTTAATTCCAACTTGGTTTTTGTTTAAGAAAACAATAGACAATTTGATTAATGAATGTACTATTTTACTTTTAGAATATATATATAACTTTTCTTATTTCTTCTATTCTAAAATTAAGTTTTTATCATTTGACTAAAATAAATAACTCATAATTTTTATTATCAAATTTTGGATTACTTATATTTAAAATAACCTTCAACTATTAAATTGCTTATGAACATTTCATCTTCTCAACTATTCTATATAGCTAAATCAAACGAACCCTTATTTTTGTTCCATGATCAATTGATTACATGCTTAGTTATCAATTATCTCCTCCCTGCAGGTCAGCATGCAATTCTTGACATATATAATTAATGACAATTTTATAATCCCTTAGATTCCATTTGGCTAAACTTATACATCAGTTTTAAAATATCTCAACGTTTGATAACTTTATATAATGTGACTGATAAAGAAATATCATATCTACTTATAAGTAAAAAAATAATTTGGGGAATGGTTATTTTTTTAAAAAAATAAGTTAGTTAGTTGTATCATAATTAACTAATTATTATATTAATGGTTATGTTCAAACTCATAGCTATTTTTAAAAAAAAATAAATTTTAGACATACTTATCAACACTTCAACTTATTCAGACCGGTAACTTGATTATTTTCAAGAAATATTTATTTCATTATAGGTGTGTGTTGTTGTGTAAAAAATTAGTACTTCACTAATTTCATTAAAAAATGTTACTAACTTTTTCACTAAGATAAACATTAGATCCATTTTTTTATGTTTGGTTCTTCAATGCCTTTAAAGTTAATATGTTACTTGTATCCATATTTAGGGGTGATAAATCTAAATAAGCAGCTTCAATAGTTACAAAAAATAGGTTAATGTAAAAATAAGTTGAACTTGTAGATCACACTATAGTTTGTGACTAAAAAAGGCATTATCTTAACCATAATATTATTAAAACATTTTAATTAATATTATTGTATTATAATGACTTTAATAATTATTATATTATATTTTTGTTATCATGGCACCGGTTCAATCATCCAATTGAACCAATTGAACCTGAACGAAAAATGTTTTCAGATCAATCTACAATCTAATCCTGACAACTTTACCCCAACCTCAAAGAGCATTTTTGTGCTGAGATGATTTGGACGGAGTATAAAAGCTCTACAAAATTTTAAAACCTTCCTTCTATCATTTCTCTCACAAATATAACCACCATCACAGTATTATTTAGTTGAGAATTAATAAAAGTTATATTCTTTAGAACATTTGATTTTCATTAATAAAAGTTCTCGAAGATTGATTGCTTCAGACAATCATGTTTTTGCATCGCGAGGGATGGGAGAGGAACTAGTGAAGCGGAGGGAGAAGAGAGGCATGGAGAGGGGAGAGAGAGCATATGGGAGCCGTTTGGCAACGAAAATTGAAATTCTTCCCGTGAACAACTGAGTTAATAGATTAGTTCGAGTTATATTTGGATGGAGTATGATTTGATGATGAGGAATAAGATAACTAATGTGATAAGAAAAAGTAGATGTGATGGATTAATTTTAGTGGGTGATTGAATTAAAATAAATATTATAAATATATATTATAAATTTTTTTAAAAATAAAATACATAATATATATTAAAAAAATTATGTCAATAAATTTGTTAAAAAATATAGTATTTAAATATAAAAAGTCAATTTTTAAAAAAAAATATTTAATGAAATATTAAAATTTTATAATAAAAAAATAAATAATAAATAACATTATATTACTCATTTATTATTTATATTTTATAGACAATAAATAAATTAATTTATTTAAGAAATGTTATAATAAGAAATGATAAAGAAAAAAAAGATGGAAAAAAAACCAAAACGTCATGTCAAAAAAAGGCAAGAAACACAAGCAGTCGTGGTTCCACCAAAATCGAGTGGAACCACGACACTGGAACTAGGTCACGTGCACACCTAGTTCGAGTGTCTAGGTTCTACTCGTTTGGAAAACCGGATGGAACTGTTCCACCTGGTTTCACTTCCCAAATAGGCCCATGGTGAAAATAAAGGATTCTGGGTTGGAGGTAGTGGTCCTTGTAAAAGGAACAAAAGCCATTGCAAGAACCCAATGTCAAAATTAAATCGAGTGAGGTAGTTATGAGCTCTCGAATCTCGATAACTTTTTTTGTCTAAACAGTAAACAACACATAACCAACGAGAACCAAGGTCGAAATCGTGCATGGGTTCTGATGATCAAACTATGCTGAGTCATTTGCCTTCCATCAAATGAACCTACAAAATCCTGAGACAATTCAGCAAAGAAATAATTCAAAAAATAAAATAAAGTAATTGGATTATTATTTTAATGATGTATCTTGAAGGCTACTAGATCTAATAATCAAGTTCAAAATGAAAAACGTAGACTTGAACTTCTTCCAACAGTGCCAACTCCAGGATTTGATTCTAACTTTTCAAATTCAATACACTAACTAATTGAATTTGTAACATTACGATTTTTTTTCTTTGTCTGCCCTGAAAGTTATTTCGACGACGTTACTCAATTTTATATTTTAATTTTTTCTTTGAACCAGTCAACATCCTGACTTAAGACTTAATTATAATAATCTTACAACATACGAAAAATATTTATACAATATTTAGTGATATGAGGATTATGGATCTACAATTATTAAATAGAAGACCCTGTCAATAACTACATCCAATGTACATATTATCCATCAGATGAGTCACCAATCGTCTCGCCATTGCTATCATGATCCGTTGTACGGATCCAAGGGCAAAGCTCGGTGAGATAAATTCAGTCCTTAGGATCACCTATAACACTAAACAATATGAACCATGTCGATAATAATAATAATAATAATTATATACACAAAGATAAGCAATCTCAATACTATCATGTTCTTAATTATCAATATGTATTATCCATCAGCCATAATGATCAATTGACTGAAATCAGTAATTCTATCATCCTTCATCATCAACCATATAAGCTAACAATAACAATTCTATCAACTAAAGCATCAACCATATAGGCTGCAATCGATTATCAATTGATCATAGGCCAATTATCAATTATTAATTCTATCAACAATTCATTAATTCAATTTTAATCCATCATCCACTAAGGTGTAATGTCCTTCAGCCATTAAGAAGCAATTCAATTATCAATCAGCCAAGAAGACATAATTCAATTAACAATAAGTCACTAGGACGCAATTCAATTAACAAATCAATTTGATTATCAATTCAACTCAATAAAAAAATATTCATCGACCATAATTATCTCCATCGACCGTGCCTCCATCAATCACAAAGATTTCTATCGATCACGAGAGCCTTCTTCGATCATAAAGGGTCTTGATCAATAACAATTCCATTATTTTTAACATCAACCATAAAAGTTGTAATCAATATCTTTTATCTTACTTCAGCTACACTACAAAGACAATAATTCAATTATCCCTTTCAATCAATTATCTATTCTTATTCTTCAACCATAAATAATGTTTCAACCACAAGGGTTGTTTTTATTTATTCTTTAACCTTTTAACAATTAACTTCAACCATAAAATTGAGTGATCTCCATCTTTGACGGAACCCGGTCAAGTCCTATGAAATCCAAGCCGAGTCAATTCCATTCAATCCGATAACATCTTCTTCACAAAAATCGGGTCGGACTATCCGAACTCGATTTGAATCCTATTCAATTTTCAATCATCCATTAACATCAACGGAAATCGAGATGAGCTAGTCAAAATCCGATCTGAGTTTTTCATAATTCAGTTATGTCGCTCTCAGATTACTCAACCGAGCCGCACACCTTTAAACTTGGGCTGGGTTCATGCGAACTCGGTTCGAACTATTCAATTGTCACTCAAGTTCCAAGGAACCCGGATCGAGCACTACAAAACTCAAGTCGTGTAGTTACTCGCATAATCATGATTCCATCGCGACTTCTGGACCGATTATCAATATGATAACTTACATAATTCAATTCATAATTTATCCATACAATAATCTATACATAGGACAATGATCTTAAGAGCCTATACCGACAAAAATCGTCGATATAGGGATTTCCTACGTACCTTTAAGTTTGTTGAAAACTATGTCCATTAACCCGGTCGAGCACTACAAAACTCGGGTCGTGTAGTTACTCGCATAATCATGATTCCATCGTGATTTTTGGCCCGATTATCAATACGATAACTTACATAATTCAATTCACAATTTATCCATACAATAATCTATACATAGGACAATGATCTTAAGAGCCTATACCGACAAAAATCGTCGATATAGGGATCCCCTACGTACCTTTAAGTTGGTTGGAAACTAACTATGTCCATTATTGTTTGTTGACTGCACAAATATCAAAACTTTGGCTAATGATTCCTTCTCAATATTGTCTCGAAACTTGCGCCAGTCATTTGGATGTTGTTCTATGTCGAGCCTTCGAAATGGTATATCGACGGCACTCTGAGTTATCTAGGTTTGTCAGAAAATGGAAAAAGAAAGAGAGGACTATCGTGCAAAAATTTTATGGAGGTGAATAATGATTTCTAAACAACGTTAGGTCATATTTATAGTTCTCAATTATGATTTTTTTACTTCGGACCTTGAACTATTTCTTATGTTAAACATTCAAATTTAATTAAATTCAAATTTTACTAATTATTTCATAATCGTACTTATAAAAAAAATTCATCTCTACTTAAATTCATTTTTATCTCATCAATTTCTTCTCTCAATCAAACTCTATTTTCACATTATTCTTTTATTTCCTTATTTTCTTAATTTTCGAAATTATATAATTTCATAATATTTTAGGATTATTTCCTCTAACCACTCCTACACTATCACGATTTTTCAGATCTAACCCCAAACTACAAACTTCATTTTTTTGGTCTCTAAACTATCGTGATTTTTTTAATTTAATCATTCCGTCCAATTCCGTCAACTTTTCGATTAACTTTAATTTTTCAGATTTGTGAAAAGTCCATTATACCCTTCCTTAAGTGTTAAATCTTTTTTTTTGTATAAAATAATATAATATATATAAATAATTAAAAAAAAAAGAAAAAGTCAGGGAGCACCCCCCGTGTCGAGGGCAAGGGCGCCTGGTATTGGACCCACCTCGAGCCTGTTCTCGTCTCCCCCGTTGGTGGTGTAGAAGCACCAACGACGGCGAGGCTCCGGTGCAACCTCTTTGGCGCTCTCTTCTCCGCATCCAATCCGTCTCGCACAACGTCCGTGCACCTCAAGAGTGGCACCTACTGAACTTCCCTGGGTCTCCCTCGCCACCGTCATCGGGAGTCTCAGGCCCATATCTTCCCTCCCTCCTCAGCCAAGAAAGTGTCGAGCTCCGCTGCACCCTTCTTCGGCTCCGCCTGCGCCGCCCAGGCCCAAGGAACCGCTGGTGCTCTCCGGTGGGAAGGCTGACCTCAATGCACTTGCCATGCTGGAGGAGAGCGTGAGAAGGCTCCGGAGTCCCAAGGCCCTGCCTGCAGTGGCGCTTCTCGAGCCCTGCCGCTCTCATGCTTCTCGCTGATTGGATCCTGGAGTTTGGCGTCGCTGTGTCACCCACCTCCCTGACCCCCACCCCCACCCCCACCTCTTGTGTCGGCAAGGTCGCAGAGTGGGGGCGCCCCCACCCCATGCTCCGTGCCGGTGAGCGCAGCGGAGGAAGGGGGTCCCCCCCCCCCCCTCTCTGCGACCTCCGGCGAGGTCGTAGAGTGGGGGGCGACGGAGGTCGCAGAGTTGGGGGCGACTAGGGGTGGGAGGTCGCCCCCCACTCTACGACCTCATCGAACGAAAGATCGAGAGGGGGGAGGGGGACTCTCTCCCTGAGAAAGATTTTTTCGCATAGGGCATTTTTGACTTTTCACAAATCCGAAAAATCAAAGTTAACTGAAAAATTGACGGAATTGGACGGAAGGATCAAATTGAAAAAATCTTGATAGTTTAAGGACTCAAAAAATGAAGTTCGTAATTTGAGATTAGATGTTAAAAATTGTGATAGTTTATGGGTGATTAGAGGAAATAACTCAATATTTTATCATCTAATATTCGAGTTAAAATAATAACAAATATTATTTTAATGACTGAAATATTTTTAAGCCGTAAAACTTTTAATCCTATCCTACGTGAAAGCCCTATATCCATTAAATAATCTTTTAGATCTCAAATCAAATTGAAATTCCTAATCTCAATTTAATTATAATTCCTACCCTCAATAAGATTTAACTTTGCATTCATTTTCTAGTCATACTCCTATCCTTCTCAAATTCCCCTTTAGATTACGTTCAATACATCATGAATTATAATTAACTTATAAAATTATTATATTGCCCTCGATTAAATCGTGGGGTGTTCCAGAATTTGAACCGACAAAATAGGACTCAATTTGATTTTAACTTGCCAATGACATTGTTAGATGACAAATCAGCAACCATCAGCCTATTCATATGGCATTCATGTGTTTTGGCGGGGAAATCAAATGCCAAGGGTGGAAATGTACTCCAATATCCAAGTGATACCTCTTTCGGTGGTGTCAAATGATACCGAATTCAACTCCAGAGATTTTGGTTGTGTCATCGTTGATGAATCGGTGAATTAAATGTACCAGAGACACCTGAGATTTTGCTGACGGTGGAAATGGGCAGGGGCATCTTTCGGCCAAGTACATGCCGAGATAGTGTGTTTTAGTTTGTGAATTTTCAAGTTAAAAAGGCTGAATGCAAATGCACTGATCATCATTCTATGATTCACTTTGCAGTCATTGCATGAGACATTTGAATTTTTAAGCATTGTGGGGTGACTATACAGACGCTAGTATCATGTGGAAGAATGTGGCAAAAAAGGTTGAAATGGTTGCTAAAGTCATTTTAGGAGAATCAAAAGGTTTTGGACCACGAGATAAGGAGACTTGGTGGTGGAATGAGGAGGTCCAAGAAAAGGTGCGTAATAAGAAGAATTGTTTCAAGGCGATACACTTGGACAATAGTTCTGACAATTGGGAAAAGTATCGTTTGGCGAAAAGGGAGGCTAAGAAGGCAGTTAGTGATGCTCGTGCTAAAGCATACGAGGGGTTTTATAAGGAGTTAGGGACAAAGGCGGGTGAACAAAGGATTTACAAGATTGCAAGGAACAAAGAGAAGGAGTCGAGAGATTTGGATCAAGTAAGATGCATAAAAAATGAAGTTGGCAAGATTTTAGTTATTGAAGGAGATATTAAGAACAGATGGGAAGAGTATTTCTATAAGCTATTTAATGATGGATGTGAAGGTTCGCGTTGTGATTTGGAGGACTTGACAGTTAGCGAATGTGAGCTTAATAGGTCATTTTATCGTAGAATTAGAGTCTCGGAGGTTAGCGAAGCTCTTAAGAAAATGAAGAATGGTAAAGCCGTTGGACCGGATGGTATACCGATTGAAGTTTGGAAATGTGTAGGAGAAAAAGGTGTGTTGTGGTTATGTAAACTATTTAATGAGATTTTACGGTCGAAAAAGATGCCTGATGATTGGAGATTAAGTACATTAGTTCCTATTTACAAAAATAAAGGGGATATTCAAAATTGTGCAAATTATAGAGGGATTAAACTTATGAGTCACACTATGAAATTATGGGAAAAAGTGATTGAGCATAAATTGAGAATGAAGACTAGTATTTCTGAGAGACAATTTGGGTTCATGCCAGGAAGATCCACTACAGAGGCGATTTATTTACTAAGGGGGATGATGGAGAAGTATCGAAGTAGGAGAAGAGACTTACATATGGCTTTCATTGACTTAGAGAAGGCGTATGATCGGGTACCAAGAGATGTACTTTGAAAAGCCTTGCAAAAGAAGAGGATGAATGTTGCCTACATTAAGATAATACAATATATGTACGATGGGGCATTGACTAGGGTTAGGACACCCGGAGGTGAGACAAATGAATTTCCTATAGGAATTGGCCTACATCAAGGATCAGCTTTAAGCCCGTATCTATTTAACTTAGTTATCGATGCTATAACCGAGAGTATCACAGAGGAGGTACCTAAGTGCATGCTATTTGCGGATGATATAGTACTTTTAGCGGATTCAAGAGAAGAGATTAATACAAAATTGAAAATATGGAGAAATACGTTGGAGTCAAAGGGTTTTCGTTTAAGTAGGAATAAAACAGAATATATGCATAGCAATTTCACAAATAAACAACTTAGAGACGATTTGCAAGTTAGGTTAGGGGATGATATAATTCCTCAAGTGACAAAGTTTAAATATTTAGGATCAATTGTAAGACAAGATGGTGAGATTGATGACGATGTTAATCATAGAATTCAAGCTGGTTGGTGTAAGTGGAGGAAAGCCACTGGAGTTCTTTGTGATAGAAAAGTACCCAATAAAGTTAAAGGAAAATTCTATCGTACTGCTATAAGGCCAGCAGTGTTATATGGTAGTGAATGTTGGGCTATGAAGGGACAATATGAACGTAAAGTGGGGGTAGCCGAAATGAGGATGTTGAGATGGATGTGTGGTCATACAAGATTAGATAAGATTAGGAATGACCATATACGTGAACGAGTCGGAGTGGCTCCTATTAGTGAGAAAATGGTAGAGAATCGTTTGAGATGGTTTGGTCATGTTCAGAGAAGACCATTAGATGCGCCAGTAAGAAGAGTAGATCAAATAATCTGGAGTCCGATTAAAAGAGGGAGAGGGAGGTCAAGGCGGACACTTGGCGAACTAATAGAGCAAGATCTATTGGTGAATAATATACCGAAAGGTTTGGTTACTAATAGAGCGGAATGGCGTCGTATGATCCATGTAGCCGACCCCACCTAGTGGGATAAGGCTTTGTTGTTGTTGTTGTTGTGGGGTGACTATTGCCTGATGCTATCACAAAAGGAAACACAGGTAGCAAATGAACCAAATAAAAAAAATAGAGTTTTTTCCACCCTCCTGAACTATGAACTTTCTCCGCATTTATCCACGTCTTTCAAATATTTCGTTGACCTCCCTTGAACTATACCATCTTTTTCACTTAAGTCCATCCGTCAATCTCTGGTAACTTTCCCGTTAATTTTTATTTTTTTTAATTTATAAAATGACCAAATTGCACTTCCCTAATATTGAAAATAAAAAATAATATATTATAAAAAAAGTTTGCTTCGCCGGTTTGCGGGGGGCAAGGCCTCCCATCTCGCTGGCGAGATCGAGGGGGGTGTCGCCCTCGCAGGTGGGAAGCACGATGTGTCGACGATGGATGCCATGGCGAAGCGAAGGCCACCCTCCCTCTATCGTGGTGAAATGTAAACCCGGTCGATCACGAAAAAGCTCGATCGAGGGTTCTGGCTGCGGGTGACGGCCGGGGGCGTCAGAGGGGCAACGCCCCCCATCTCGCCAGCGAGGTCGAGTGGGGCGTCGCCCTCACAGGCGGGCAACACCCCCCATCTCGCCGGCGAGGTCGCAGGGATTGGGGTCGTTGCCCCCCTCCTCAGCGAGGTCGTCGGACGCCTCATCTATCACTAACAGCAACAAGAACAAAGTGCGATTCAATCGCGATTCGAATATCTGGACGGGCAATTTTTCCAATTAGTACCGAGAATTAGTACTTGTAGTAGTTGGGAAGGATGAAGTCAGAGCATCTGGGCGCTCCTGGCGGCGGCATTGGCTTTCCGACGATGGATAAGTGGAAGTCGATGGCGATGTTTGGGATGTCGGAGGAGGATGGCGGCGTTGATGAGCTGTTGGATACAAGGCGTCTGACATGGCGGACGTCTGACAGGGAAGTTCGATAGCATGCTGTCGGAGATTAACGCGCCTCTACCACCTCCGACTGGGACAACCTCTCAGAACCATCATTTTCAGTAGCAGAGAACCCGTCAGGAGGCGCCGTGCCAAATCGAGCCCCCTCAGTTGCCGCCTCAGGCGACGATGGAATCGTCCTTCACAACCATCGAGGGCTTCCCCGCCGCGACCTCCATGGGGATGAGCGAAGGCATGTACAACCTGAAGGCCATCCCCCCTACTCTTCCCTCGCCCATCGGGCCAGGTCAGGTCACCTATAGAGTAACAGATCCCAAGCCGAACATCATTTCCCTCCGAGATCGGGAACAAATACGGACGACGGCGACGATGACCTATTCTTCGTCGTCCTCTTCGTCCAGAGGTAGCGCTTATGGCCTGCGCCTAGGCAGTGCAACAATAGAACCCTCAGACCGAGCTTTTCACCAGCCGACCGAGTTTTCATGAGCGGATATGAGGGAAAGGACAATTTGGTCATTTCATAAATAATAAAAATAAAAATTAATGAAAAAGTTAATAGAGTTTGACGAATGGACTTAAGTAGAAAAGACAATATAGTTCAGGAGCGATCAGCAGAATATTTGAAGGGGATAAGGACTATGTAGGATAAAAAGTGATCAGACGGTTCACAAATAAATATTATTATGATGTATACAAACAAGTACATATTTGTGAACGATCCAACTCATATATATGAATCATTTTTTTCCCACACAATCCTTATTCTCATATTTGAAAGACGTGAGTAGAAGCGAAAATAGTTTATAGTTCAGGGGTCAACGAAAAAAAATCCAAAAAATATATATACCGTAAAGAGAAAAAGTACCACTGTGGACCAAGGTGCGGATGATCACAGGGTATGTGGGCATCTAATGCGTGCAAGATGGTTTCATACCATGACGAGATCATCTAATTGTACTGAGGGTACTTGTACCTTGCGATTATGAGTACAAATACTTAGTTTTTCCTATAAATATCATTCCATGTGATAAAAAAGAATAAAAAAAGACAAAAATGTCAGGAGATTTTTTTATTACTGCAAAGAAAACTGCTTCTGATTAATATAAAAAAATGTTTCAATTGTTTAAGCTCAAAGTTTCCTTGGTACTAGAGGGCATCTTCAATTTATGCACCTTAGCCAAGCAGCATACTCCAACCATGGAGAAAAATCAAGATTCATATCTTAACTAGCTTGATGAAAAAGATAACCAACAGTTAATGCATGGTTATTGCTTGATAAAGCAAGAGAGATATTATGGTGAAATTGTTGAAACAAAAATATTTCTGCCGTACTACAATAATACAGATATGAATGGGAGTTCAAAAGGGCTGTAATGCACTTTAAAAAAAAAAGGGGGCTGTAAAGAAATTTGTTAATCCTCAATGGAACTTTCCTGATGATTTGTGAACTGACAAACAAGGATCAGCAAAACTGTTTTTATACAAAAATGAATCTTATCATACAGAAAAAGGAAAGTTCTTTCTTACTTGATACATGAGGCAAAGACACTTGATGCAGCTACCCGGGTTCCCTATGATGCAGTGTGAAGTTTGCAGCCAAAGTGCATCTTCATGTTTTCCCAGAATAGAAGCAACATACTGCCTCTTCATATTTCCCAACCAAAATACGTACAATTGCCGATAACCATGGAGCATACGGAACTGCAGAATTGCTTTATAATTTGAACAACTATGATGGTTGCAGAAGCATAACAAGAATGCCATCGATGTTTTGATCTTTACCTGTGCCAAGATGTGAGACTTCCAGTGGAGCAAATGGGCTTGACTGGCTGGGGACTTGGGTAGGAGGTAAAGGATTAATGAGGTCAGTGGAAGTCAATTTCTTAAAAGTAATCAAATTCACCAGTAATCACCACAAGAACAAGATCCATCCAGGAAGTGGTGAAATCGATGGGCATCTCTTATAATAATTTCACGGCCTACAAGTTTAGATATAAGTTTTGCTACTGTATGACAGTCATTACATGTCCTAAGATTTTTCCTTATTCTAATTGTCTTTCCTGCGCATGTGTTTAACAAAGAAAATGCAATGGCCAACCTTTCGCTGTGATCCCAAAGCATCTTTTCCTTGGCATCTTCTTCAACGTCATAGAATACGCTACTCGTATCTGAGACATGACCAGCTTTCTTTAGTAACTGCTTCAATTCCTCCAACTTGGCATATATGGATTCTGATTGTGCATGTGACTTATCTCCCACCAAAAACCTATGTATTTCTGCATCTAACTCTACAAAGCTGCATCCTGGCAGTTTTCTTAGTCCATTCGCCTTTGCTGCAGCTCTGACCCTTTCGACATCATTCCACCTTTTCTCTACAGCATACATGTTTGAGAGAGAAACATAAGGCCCAATCCCTCTCGGTTGAAGATTGAAAATATTATGAGCAGCAAGTTCTGCTAGTACAACATTACGTTGAATGCAGCAAGCAGAAAGCAGTGCTGCCCAGACATCAATATTAGGTGTAATTTCCATACTGATAATGAGTTTGTAAGCTTCAGCCAAATGGCCAGCCCTTCCTAGAAGATCTACCATACATGAATAATGCTCAATGCTAGGTTCTAAGTAAGACTCACTACGCAATTGATAGAAAATATCCTTACCCTCATCAACTAGTCCTGCATGGCTACATGCTGATAACACAGAGGTAAAGGTGACTTTATCTGGCTTTATACATTCCTTCTTCATCTCTTTGAAACAGTCAACCGCCTCCCTTCCTCTTCCATGAAGTCCATATCCCGAAATCATTGCACTCCAGGAAACAAGATTTTTAGTTGGCATCTCATTGAAGACTTGACATGAACACATCAGATTTCCACATTTGGCATACATGTCTATGAGTGCGGTTCCCATTATGACCCCTACATCAAGTCCTTTTCTAATAATAAAACAATGGATAGCCCTTCCATATTCTAAAGCTGCAATCTGATCACAAGCTCCAAGCACTGCTACAAGAGTTATGGAGTCAGGACTGACACCTGCTGTGTTCATTTGGTAAAACAAACCTAAACTCTCAACCGGATAACCATGACGAGCACATGCAGAAATCAGTGAGTTCCAAGAAATAGCATCTCTTTTACCCATTTTCTCAAACAACTTCCTTGCACCAAATATGAACCCAGATTTCGCATAAACATCAATTATTGCATTGCATAGAACGCCATCCAATTCCAAATCACGACGTAAGACATATGCATGAATCTCCTTCCCTGGCTTCAATGCCATCAACTCAGCACAAGCAGGCAACACACTAAGAAGCATAACTGGATCGGGTCTCTCCTTGTTCTGCGTAATAACATCAGCAAAGAGAGATAGAGACATCCATGATTCGCCATTCCTTGTATAACTTGAAATCATTGTATTCCAAGAAGTTGCATCTTTCTTCAACATTCTATCGAAAACCCTACGAGCAATCCCCATGTGCCCAAGTTTACAATACATTGAAAGCGTCGAATTTCCTACATACACGTCCGATTCGTATCCACCCAGAATCACTTTCGCGTGCATCCTCTTACCAAATTCAAAGTGCAAAAGATCGCCGCAAGCCATCAGAACGAACGGATAGGAGAAATTATCCGCCCGTCCGCCCGATATCAACATTTCGCGATAAAAATCGAGTGCCTCCAGCGGAAGCCCGCTGCACGCGTAACCTCTGACCATAACGTTCCACAGGTACTGGTTCCTGGTGGTGACGGCGTCGAAGAGCGTGCGGGCTTCGGCCATGTACCCACAGGCGGCGTACAGGGCGCTGAGCTTGGTGGTGAGATAGGTGTTGTCGACGAGGACGCCGGAGGTGATGACGTGAGCATGGAGCCGTCGACCTCGCTCCAAGAACTTGGAATTGGTGAAGGCCTGAAGAAGGCGGCCGCATTCGAGAGACGTAAGAAGGTGTTTGTTCGTTGGCTCAAGAGAGTGGAAGTTTGCAAGAGCCGATGGGAGGAGCTTGTTTTGGAGCTTAGTGACGGCGGATTTGAGGGGAGGGAGACCTTGTAACATCACTTAATCCAACGGGACGTGCCGCACAATTTCTGAATCTTATGGTCCAAATCTAATAAGCAAATCGAAAAATAAATAAATATATACACCTGGAGAAAAGTACCAAACCGCCCTTGCACCTCTCTTCGTTTGGATTCCTTTTGGGTGGTGGCCGATGGCCTGCTGAAACTGATAACAAAACTGGCATCTCCATGGTACAATGTAAGCTTTCAGACACACCACTTCTTGCTCATCCTCTCACATACCTGAGGCCATGGCTGCGGCACTTGCAAATCTCCATGGCGCTTCTCAAATCTTTGTGGCCAGACCCATGACTGTGAAGGACTCCAAGCAAATAAATAGACCACGAGGAGTTACTGCATGTTCAAGCAGTACTACTAGGGAGGCCATGGAAGTCCAATCTTCCACAGCCTCTGTTTCTAGGAGAGCTTCTATAGGCATTGCCATGGCCGCTATCTTTCAGCAGTTTGGAATCGGGTCTTTGCGCGCCGAAGAGGAAGGAAACGGCTTATGGCTAACAGGTCCATTGCCAGTTCCAACAGTCAGTAATGGTAAGATGTTCAACCAATTATGCAGTATGCCCTGTGCGTCAGTTCTATGTTCCATCCCTGTCAAATTTTTTTTCCTGCATACATGGCAGATTAGGAAATGTATCATACAAGCCTGTCAAGCCATAATGTTTGGATTTTTTTTTTCTTTTTTTGTTGATTCCTCTGCTGCAGACATAGCAAATAAAGAGACAGGCACAAGGTCATTCCTGAGAAACGGCATATACATAGCAAATATAGGCACTGAGGGGAGCATTTACAGGCTCAACCATTATGCTTTTGATCTGTTGGCACTGGCGGACCTGTTGGAGCAGGATGCTTGGAGCTACGTGAGGAAGTACCTTTGCCTGAAATCAACCGTCATGTACTTCGATTTCGACAAGGTCATAACCGCAGCTCCTGCTGAACAGAAGCAGCCACTCACCGATCTTGCCAATCGTTTGTTTGACAGTGTTGAGAAGGTAATAACGCGTACTATCTGCACACAATTGTCTGCGAGTGGTCTCATAACATGGCATATAAGTTAAGAACATACTCCATGTCGCTCAGGCTTAGTTGCATTATGATGTTTTAGTACCAGAGTTCTAATATATCATCGATGGACAGCTCGAGGAGGCCGTAAGGAAGCGAGATGATCCGGTGGCAAAATCATGCTACTCAGACACAGCAGACATTCTGAAGGAAGTGATGGATAAAATGGTATAGGCCTCGTAATATTACTGGACATAGTGACCGAGTTCTGTAATTCATGCTGAGAACTTTTGCAGGTGTGACAGCCATGTGTCAATCAAACTAATACACGAATATGGTCTCATTGGCAAGGCTTCTTTAGCTTTGAAATGAACAAAGAAGAAGAGACTCCAAAATTCTCTACGGAATGGTGACTTTGGGTTCAGAAACATGACATTTGTTATTTGTACCTGGGATTCAAACATCGAGTGCTCTTTTGTTATTTTTTGTACATCGTCCTAAGTTTAACGCATGAGATTGATACTTTTGTTTCATGAATCGTGCTCATCCCTAGCGAAGTAGCATCTCTTTTTAAGACGCGAATAAACACCAAAGTGAACTATAAACCAGTGAATTATGAGCCAACATTTATACACCTATCATTTTTACTAGTTTTTTAACTACTGGGTAAAAACTATATTTCAAGTTCATAGTCATGTGCAAGTCTATTATCATAAGAGGCATGACTTTTAATCACCATCTATTCATCCTATGTGGATTCAAAAATAGGAAAAAATTCCAATGAACATAACACTTAATATGTAAAGTCACATAATGAACAATATATAAAAATCATGTGTCGATTTTTAACATATACATTATCATTCAATTAGATGAAACATGTAGGCATGAGTAAAATATCCATTTAGCAATTATCAATGTATCGTTTATAAACCAAGCCATGAACTATTTAAATGTTAACCATGTCCATATCAATTATTTAATTTTTCCATATTAACAATCAACTACAAGAGTCGTTACTAACTACAAAGGAAGGACCTTCATCAGCCATAATATCTCCACTCTCCCGTGATCATAAAGATCCCCATAATGAATATCAGTTCCCAATTTTTTTCAATATCAATCTTCAATCGACATGTCAATTGAATATATAACGATCAAATAATGTTATCATTATCATATTATGTCAATTAGGAAACATAGGCATCAATTAAACATAAGTCCATAATCGTATTCAATATATGTAAGATGACATAATTAAGATATATAAATCATAGCTTGGAAATAAAAACACAATTGCATAAAGAATGGATAATATGTCAAGTAACAATTAAAACTCAAAATCATGGTCTTCCTTTAGGAACTTGGGCCGTGTTCTCTTATTTTTCAAATCACTCTCAGTTTTGTCAATGGAACCCAAGTAAAACCAATTAATCCTCGATTTGGTCAACTTTTCATCGGCGAAAGCCAAAACGAGATGGATTAAATATGGCTTGATTCCTCCCATAACCTCATCATCATCATGGATTCAAAGAACTTAGTTCATGCTTTCGAATTTTGATCAGATTCTAAAGAACATGGGGTTTTACACTCAATTCATATCAATGTTGTCAAAATTGAGATCTTATATGAGATCGAAGAGGTGTCATAAAATCAAATGGGGAATCATAAATCCTACTTTTAATAAAATAAACATATTTTAAAATAATAAATATTTTTTGATAAATTATTGTGTTAAAATCTTGATTACACATTCACTAAGTTATTTTTATCAATTCTTATGCAAAATCACATCAAAATATATTAAAAATGAAGAAAATATATTAAAATCCATCTAAATTGATTATTATTATAAATATAATTTTAATTAATATTTAAATTCTATTAATCATATGTGATCGTTAGCATTGGATAAGATCATAAGATTGTATGATAAAAAACTAAAATCATATTAAGATTTTAAATATAAGATCTTTAATATACGATCTAGATCCGTTAGGGATAATAAGATCATAAAATCATAAGATTTTATATATCAAGATCTTAGCAAGCATGATTCAAATTAAATTTCAATAAACTTGGGTTGGATTTTGTAGTGTCCATCCATTGAAGTTTTCCCTTGTTATCATGATCCACTTCTTATGATTTCATGATAGTATCATATTATGATCCTATAATCCAATATGACAATTAGTGATACTTAGGGGCTGTTTGGTATAGGGATAAGTTAGGGGTAAGCAACTTGTTTTAGGTTTTTTATCCAAACATCATTTTTTCAACTTGTGGGGCCCACCAATAATCATTGCATGAACAATACAGTTCTGGAATATTTGAGTTCTTGAGGGGTGGAGAACACTATTGCTCCTGTCAAAACAATACGTGAGAGATAAGTTGGGAACAATAAAAAAATGTTCTGAAATAAATTTTTTTTTGCACCCAAACAACACCTCAGGGTCCCTTATATATCTTAAAGTTAACGAGAGGTTTCCAAGCTCTTCTTTCCTTACATTGGACCCTTTTTCATGACCAATTATAATCATTATGCCTCTAAGTTTGGGAATCAATATTAAAAAAGATAGATGACAAATTATCACGGGTGTTTGTGATGTCACAATATGGGTGCTAGACACCTCAAGACATATGAATGAGAGAGAAAGAGACAAGCAATTATATAGAGGAATGAAGTGCATATGCTAAAGGGGTTGAAATTAAAGTCTTATATTTTAAGATCTTACTACTTTTATGATTTTAATCTAAATATTAAAGTCTTATACTTTATGATCTTATTATTTTTAACCAATTTCAATATTATTTTGAGAATTTTATGTGTATAATCTTAATATGATTTTAAAATTGATCACACAATATTACGACCTTATCCAATTTAATGATCTCATATTGATTATTTAAATATTAATTCAAAAGTATATTTATGATAATAATATTTAAATAAATAAAGTTTAATATTTTATTCATTTCTAATATGTTTTGAAGCAATTTAACTTAATTAAGAATCAATTAAAAATTACTTAGTGAGGTGTAATTTAGATTTACATGCGACAAATTTATAAAAAGTATGTATTATTATAACATATATATAATTTATCTTTTAGTTAATATTATCCACCAATCAGCATTGTAAGCATCTGAATATCAATTTCGAAATAACCTAATTATTTTTCAAGTTAGCTATTAAAAACTATGCAAAAAATCATATTTAATTATATTTTAACTTTATGAAAATCTTCTATTTAAATATAAAAAAATATTATTTTATTTTCTGAATATTTTAAATATGAAACATTTAATATAATTTTTTATCGAGAGTCTTTTATAAGATAAATTTGTAGTTAAATGCAGATTCAAATCTTGATTTCTACTATTAATCTGATCATACTTTTGTCAACTAATTAAATTAATGAAATATTTTATTTTATTAATATTATGAATTTTTTTGAGACGATATGAAGCATTTATTGCACCCTTGGTCATGTACCCTTAACTAAGCAAATCACTTGGAGTAGAAGATTGTGCTAATGATTTGTTCAATGATTGGGTGGAGTAAATACAAGATCCTGAGCTCGTACCAACTACTAATAAGTGAAAAATATATTCTATCGAATAAATATATCACTCGAGTTTTTTAGTAAACATATTTTGCATTAAACAAAAAATATAAATACATATACTATAATAAGTTTTTACCAAAATAATATAATAATATAAAAATTAACGATTAATTTGATTCTTAACTGAAATTTCAATTAATTATCTGACAATGAAACTCTTATTGTGCTCTCTCCTACAACAACAACAACAACAAAGCCTTATCCCACTAGGTGGGGTCGGCTACATGGATCATACGACGTCATTCCGCTCTATTAGTAACCAAATCTTTCGGTATATTATTCACCAATAGATCTTGCTCTATTAGTTCGTCAAGTGTCCGCCTTGGCCTCCCTCTCCCTCTTTTTATCGGACTCCAGATTATTTGATCTATTCTTCTTACTGGCGCATCTAATGGTCTTCTCTGAACATGACCAAACCATCTCAAACGATTCTCTACCATTTTCTCACTAATAGGAGCCACTCCGACTCGTTCACGTATATGGTCATTTCTAATCTTATCTAATCTTGTATGACCACACATCCATCTCAACATCCTCATTTCGGCTACCCTCACTTTACGTTCATGTTGTCCCTTCATAGCCCAACATTCACTACCATATAACACTGCTGGCCTTATAGCAGTACGATAGAATTTTCCTTTAACTTTATTGGGTACTTTTCTATCACAAAGAACTCCAGTGGCTTTCCTCCACTTACACCAACCAGCTTGAATTCTATGATTAACATCGTCATCAATCTCACCATCTTGTCTTACAATTGATCCTAAATATTTAAACTTTGTCGCTTGAGGAATTATATCCTCCCCTAGTCTAACTTTCAAATCGTCTCTAAGTTGTTTATTTGTGAAATTGCTATGCATATATTCTGTTTTATTCCTACTTAAACGAAAACCCTTTGACTCCAACGTATTTCTCCATATTTCCAATTTTGTATTAATCTCTTCTCTTGAATCCGCTAAAAGTACTATATCATCCGCAAATAGCATGCACTTAGGTACCTCATCTGTGATACTCTCGGTTATAGCATCGATAACTAAGTTAAATAGATACGGACTTAAAGCTGATCCTTGATATAGGCCAATTCCTATAGGAAATTCATTTGCTCTCTCCTACATATGATAAATTTAGAATTTAAAACTTTCTTGGAGAAGTTAATTACACTTAGGGACTTGTATTCTTCTTAGTTCCACGTGAATAATTAAATTGATAAATTAGTTTGAAGAACGTAATGATGAAGAATAAAAAAATAGATGTGATAGATTAATTTAGTAGGCGTTTGAATAAAAAAATATATATTATAAATGAAAGTATATTTTTTAATTAATAAAAAATATAAATTAAAATATTTTATTAAAAATTATAGAATTAAAATATAATAATTTATAATAAATTATATTTAATAAAATATTATTTTTTATTGATAAAATGATAAGTAATAAGTAATATTTAATTAATCCTTTATAAGGAATATTTTATATTTAATAAATTATTTTATATAAGAAAAATAAGAGAGAGAAAATTGTAAAAGTAGGACATCTCTTCACATTTGACGGAATCAAGTGGAGCTAATCCTAATTCCATTTGATTTTAATTGTCAAACGCTTCTCAAGAAGGTGTTAGTGTTAAAATGAGAATAAAAGGTTTGTTCTTTACTTTTCATTCAAATAATATTTTGAAGATTATGTGGAGTCCATTCATCATCATTGTAAGAATTTTAAAAATAGAAACATTCATATTTTTGCTCCTCCTTTGAAGAGTAACTTGTTGTTCTGAAATTTACTAACTCATATCAAACCCTCCTTTAGAATTTGGAAGCCATGTTTAAAGAAAGAACAAAAAATTGAAACTTATTTTCCTATAACAAAAAAATACAAATTATTGTTTCATATTTTGGATATTAATTTTATGGGATACAATAAGGGAGGACACTTTTTGAAAAGTGTTCTAGTATAGAATTTTAAAATTCAACAGTTAAAATATTTTTTAGTGAAACAAGGCCTCGAGGACATTTTTCTCTCCTTATTAGTTTTTTACTCTCCACTGGCAGAGAGGCATTGCAAATTGCACTGTGCAACCCACCCAATCCAACATTCTGCTCGGTGAGCCACAACAGCTAGCAACCCAACACATGAATGGAAGTGCAACAAGTGTCCATCCTCCAGTGGCTGTCAGCTTATCCAGAAACATGATAAGGCACGACGCGCTCCTGCACGCTGCGCTCTCGGAATCCCACAAACGAAACCCGCAGAAGAACCTTCTAGTGAGCAAATCTAGCCGATCAAATCCAACATAAAACCCCCGTGCGCTGCTCTTCCTCCCTCCGCAGGCTGCAACAACCGCTTTGGAACGGGGAGGGAGAAGGAGGAGGAGAACCGAGCAATTAATGGCTCAAGCTGTGGCGTCCATGGCTGGCTTGCGCGGCTCCTCTCAGGCAGTGCTTGAAGGCAGCCTTCAGGTTCGCGGCTCGAACCGGCTCTCCGTGCCCGTGGGAAGCCGAGTCGCCGCTAGCCGGGCGGGAATGCTTGCCGTCAGAGCCCAGCAGCAGCAGGCTCCGACCGACGGATCAGAGGCTGCTCAGAGCGGCCGCCGTGCCGTGCTCGGGCTCGTGGCCGCGGGGATTGGCGGCTCCTTCGCCAAGGCGGTGCTCGCTGATGCCAGGTCGATCAAGGTCGGCCCTCCCCCGCTGCCATCCGGTGGACTCCGTAAGTGTCACTGCAGACCTCATGTAATTGTCATTTGACTCACTGTTTGCAGCATTGTTACTTTTTACTACAAGATGCTGCGTATAGTAATTCCAACTATTTAAACTGTGAACGAGAGCGTAATCAATTAATTGCTCATCATGATGGATAAGTTGAAAGGTTTTGGAACTAATGTTGTTAGCCTTTTTGTTATCCAATCGATAAGCAAAGGGATGAATAGTGCAACTGCAACCTTTAGGAATGACTTGTTGGCAAACAAAAATGTGGATCAATCAGTTGGATGAATGCAGCATTATTCTGAATTCATCATATAAACTGGCTAGACAAGTTCCTGTTGATGCATTTGGTTTCGTAGTAACGCCTCGATGAAAACTTCCTTACCTAATAATCAGTTATTATGATCCTAATGCCGGTTCTGAGATGTAGCGAACCGATCGTTCATACAATTATGTTTTTTCTTTTCTTTTTTTTTCTGTTATAAGCTTCATGATACAATTTCCATCTGGCGCTTAGTTGCATTCATGCACTAGTTGCTTATGTACTTCGCTGACTAAACATAAACATATATCTTCCATATGATAGCTGGGACTCTGAACTCCGATGAGGCACGGGATCTTCAGCTCCCGCTGAAGTCGAGATTCTACTTGCAGCCTCTGACTCCTGCACAAGCAGCAGCAAGGGCGAAAGAATCAGCTAAAGAGATTTTGAACGTCAAGGGGTTGATAGACAGGAAGCAATGGCCTTATGTCATGAACGACCTCCGCCTCAGGGCTGAGTACCTACGCTACGACCTCAACACCATCATCGCAGCCAAGCCAAAGGAGGAGAAGAAGCCACTCAAGGAGCTCACTGGAAAGCTCTTTGCCACCATTGATGAGGTGTGTGTATGAGCATGTTATCCGGGAACCAATTGCATAAATCATCTTTCAGCTTCACAAAGTTGTGACCCTATCTGAAGTAGTCTTATTTGATTTGTTCTTCTGACAGCTTGATCATGCTGCGAAAATCAAGAGCAGCGAGCAAGCCGAGAAGTACTACGCGGCGACAAAATCCGCCCTCGATGACGTCCTTGCAAAGATCGGCTAAGCAAGAATATGATTTCTGTGATGTAAACATTTATGCTTATATATTCTGATTCTGTGACAAACAGCCCTTGTGGGTATTCTCAATTCTCTCTTTAACATTCAGATTTTTCAAATGCCAGTTATTTCGACAGCTATGCACATTGTGTTATAGTAGTGAAAGCGGATCCTTCGGCGCTAAAGACTTCTGATCATTTACAGAGTTCCGTTAGATATCGTATACAAGCTCCTGAAAATAGATTGTTTATGCTCGATGTCTCCTAACATAGTTCAAAAAATCCAAGGAAGTTGAACAACTGAAAGTTTTTTTTTTCGGTACTACATACACTTGTTTTGTGTCATGAACTTGAATCGTTAGTTTGAAATGTAAATTGATAAATTTGATAGATTCTACATACAACTTTATAGAAGATAAAAATAAATCATAACATGAATAAGGATTGAAATTCTCCTTTTCATTAAGCTTAAGTTCGAATCTCTAGATGTAAAATATTTTCATATCTAGTCACCTCCATCCTATTCTAACTTGATTTTGATTGTCTTCGAGATTTAGATTGAAATTGAAATGATCAAGTTCGGGAATAAGTCATCTCAAATTAAATTGAAATGATCTGGTTAGTCTAATTTAATTTATTTTTTAAAAAAAATATTTTAAATAAATTAAAAAAATATTATAAATAATTTGAAACTCTTATTTTATTAGGTATTATCAATAAGTCATATATTTAAAGAAATATATAATATAATATAATATAATATATCAAATAATAAATTAATAAAATGATCAGAAGCTACATGTGAACTCGATCGAGTCTACTTAATTTTATCGAGTTTATTCCATTGCAACTCGAGTCTCCCATCTATTCGAATTTGAATAGAATGCACTTAGGGGCTTTTGATATGAGGTAATTTAGATATATTATTAAATATTTTATTTAAAATTTTCAGGATCCACCGTATTATTTCGTTTGATTGTATTGATTATTAATAATTTTAATTATTCTGATAATCTTAATTATCACCTCACTGATAATCTAAATAGTAGGTAGGGAAAATGGCTTTTCATACTACTAGTTGCTTGATATGTATTTTAACAAAAATACTTATTTCATCAAAATTTTTAATTTTAATATTTTAATAGTTAATAAATATCATTCAACTACATCTTCTTTATATATGAAATCTTTTATAAATAACTCTTAATTTTGTCTGATTTTATTTTATCTGTATTCACATTTCTATTTTTTACTTTGTTTATCTACTGTATGATAAACATGTAAAATAATTTTTAAGAATATTTTGGTAATTTGTTCTCTAACTATTTTATTCAGTTATTATATTACTAATAATTGTCAAACACTATAACATAATATTATCGATAATTTAAATACGAATAATATATTTAAGTGGTGATTTAATTACAGATTAATTAAATCAATAATACACCAAACGCTCTTAATTTTCACTTTATAATCTTGAGATTGTAAGAGTTTAGAGGTTGATCAGGGATTTTGAAAATCATGTCTGAACCATCTAATTTTGCATTGCGGCACATCATCATATAGACAATCAAATAATTGTCAAAAGAATTTTTATATTAGAGGAAGAATATTTCATAACTCTGCTAATGTTATAGCAAGCACAATGCCTGTGAACAATGCACTGCCAAAATAGAACCATCTGAATGATAAATACTATTCTATTTCAAGATTTGTGCGGCAAAGAATTTCCAGAAATAAAGTCGTAAACAAATAGTTGCCACCGATTCTAAAGTACAAAATTTATGCCGAATCGGAGAACAACCATTGTGAAATTCTCAAGTTCTAATTTTCATGGGCGTTCTTATCTTTTCCGTTGACTGATTTATTTATTTTTTTTAAACTTTGATTTCACTGGGGAGAGAAAACACTGAATGAAGTTTATGACACATTTGGCGTAACCTTAATCCAAAAGCCTATTACCCAATCAAAAATTTGAAAAATAAAACAAAGAAGAAAAAAATAGTATTTTGAAAAAAAGAAGAAGCATATGATCTTGTATTCGGCTCAGGCCACTAATTGGTTTCCATATCTTTTATGTCTTCTATATCATATATAGCTCGAATATATGATTCGAATTATTGTCACCATTCATACATATTCTGATTCCTTGGGCTCGACAGCATCAATTCGGTGGAGGTTGCCATCTGATGAATTCTTGGGCACTTTTATCTCGAGGAAGATGTCATCGCTGATGCACGCTTCCAGCTTTGTCCAGTTCGCGTCCTCCGGCAGCTCAAGCCGCCTGACGTATCCATGCTCCCACCAGCGCCCAGTTTTCCAGTTCTTCGCATCGGCCTCCTGCACCCTCCACTTCCCGCTGATCTCCACCACCTTCACCTTCTGTCCACATATCTCCACGTCGCACTTCCTCGTTCCTTCTGAAAACAGAAAGCATCAAAACAGATGCAATCAAATCTATTTATAGATCTGCTAAGAATTTTTTACATACGCAGCAACTGGCGTCTCGTCTGATGAACGAGCTCAGTATTGCACGGTCCCATGATCTGATCATACGCATGCATATGTATGGTTTGCAATGCATAAAGATGTCTTTTTTTCATGTTCTTAATCTGTAGAAATTGTTTATGGGAGTCTTGTGCAAGGAGTTTGGTCGACTTGGGAAATTGGAATAATCAATAAGAATGTTCAGATGTATGCATCGTATTACATATATGAGTAGAGAAATTAGAAACATCACATGATTCAGGTTTTCGTTTATGGACTGAGAAACCAGTGGACTTACCTGGTAACTGAGCTCTCAAGAAGTACCCCAAGTCTGTTTCTGACCACTGAACCTTATCTCTGAAGCTGCTCTGAATCCCTGAGAGTAGAGCTTCCGATTCAAACTCCCATAGAGGGAAGGCATCGGCTGGGTCGAAGAACTTCCCATACAGCAGCGGGCTAAATAGCGATCCTTCGGCGAAGACCTTCCGGACGGCGTCACCGCCATGAAGAATGGTGGAGTCGAGGGCGTTCTCGGCCAGGGAGACTCGCCATTTCTGCGAGCTCTGGCTTCCTATCCTCACCTCTAACACCTTTTTGGGCGGCATAGTGGGAAGTGTCAAGAGGAGACGGCCATATGGACTCTCCTTTATATGAATTAGGTACCCTTTTGGAAAAGAAAGAAGAGATCAGATTCGTCTTGAAATGCTTCACGGAATATTTCCTTCTCTGGAGCTTTCCACAGCAGTGGATGTTATCATCTGATCAACTCAGTTTCTAGAGATCAAGCAAATTGTAACCATCAGATTGTTGGATCCAGAGACCACCCAAGGTGCACATGGTAAGACCCCTTGTCACTAGTAATTAGAGAATCTGTATCAAACTGTTGCTTATCTTTATTTCTTTTCACAGCTCAGAAAAAACACAGAGAGCTAAATGTTTCTGATGATGCTTTTGGAGTTAGATCATGCAACGTTCTTTACCTAGTTCACCTGTATCAAGCTGTGGGTTTGTATTGTATACTGTTCAGAAGTAGCAATCCTCCAGTCAAATTATGTTTAGGCAAAGCCAAATTATTTCATGGTGAAATGATCCTTTAACTGTACTATGATCTACTTTTTTTTCCTTATGCAACCATAACATAAAAAGCTAGCTCCTCTTAGGCATTGCAATGGTCAAAAGGTTCAGATTGGTTCTTTTGATGAAAGTAGTTATCATGCAAGCCAAACTTTTCCAGTCCCCATGAGAAGGAATCTAGAAAAGTAAAGGTGAAAGTCCAGAGGTAGAAAGCATATACACATGTTCAACACATCCAATAAACACTTGAGAGCATTCTCCATGTTTCATTTCCTCTTTTACCTTTATCAATACGAGAGAAAGAGTTTGATAGTCCCATCAAATGTACTCTTCCAACCGATATATAAGAAAGTAAAAGAAAGTCGCCACCAAGTTCTATTCTTTCTTATCCTTGAGCTTCCAATCTTGTGACCATGGCGACCATGAAAGGTGCAGTTATCTGCTTTGTGATTCTTGTTATGGACGTAGTTGCTGGTGTGCTGGGAATTGAAGCTGAGCAAGCTCAAAATAAGGTACTACTTCTTTTCTTTAATGTGAAGGATGGTGATAGCTGCACATCTGCTTGTGGCCATAACTTCTCAGGCACACTTGCGTACATTACTGAATTCAGTATCCTGTTTCAAGGGAAAACACTTGAGACTGTTCTTCTTCGAGTGCAAAGAACCAGTTCATGACGCCTACAAGCTTGGGCTCATAGCAGCTACAATCCTGGCATTATCTCATGCTATCTCAAGCGTGCTTGGTGGTTGCACATGCGCTTGTTCTAAGCATGGTTATGCCAGCTCCTCGTTTAACAGGCAAATGACTGTGGCCACACTAATGTTCTCATGGTATGTAGTAAAATTCCTGGACTTCGCTACAAACTTAACGTCTATGGTTTCCTTATGTATCTTGTATCCATGTAAATTTTTTAGCTCACAGAAGCCGTTCATTCAGATGATTAATTATCTTACCATTAACAACAAAGTTTACAAAATGTCTTGGAAAAAAAAAGGTTTTCAGATGTTGCCTTCAATAGCAGAAGCCACAGAATTTGCACTCACTCTGGGTTCTCTCAACTTGATCAGGATTGTTGTTGTTGTTGGACTCGCGATGCTGATTATAGGTGCAATGTCGAATTCAAAGTCGAGAGTTTCTTGTGGCATCGCCCATCATCATTTCCTATCTATTGGGGGGATCTTGAGCTTCGTCCATGCAATCTTTGCTGTGTTATATTATGTTTCAACTACTGTCAGTATTCAGGAATAAGTGAGATTCAGGGACATCTCAGGCCTTGTGATCCATATATCGTTTATTTAACAGATGCCATGACAAGCTTTTTCTGAACTTTCCATGAGATGTTGGCAAGATAAGTAAAGAACCGTGTCTCAACTGAATCATAGCTCACTATGATGTAAAAGTAATAAGAGAAAATTAGAACAAGGTTGTGCAACCCGAGGGACAACAGGAACTGTCAGGTTCTATTTTATTCGTGGACTTTCTGCACCGAATTGTTTTTAGTTTAATTTCACAGTTTCCACTTCGTGACAGAGAGGAAACACCGAAATAAACATAAGTTTAGCGTCATCACCGTTGAGTTCAACTTCGGGGTCATCCTCAAATTTCTTATGCCTAGTCCGAATAATGATGCAACTAGTGGACTAATTTAAGAACAACATTATCCTAACAAAGAAAGAAGCAGAACAAACAAAAAAAAAAGTGTTTACATTTTTTTTATCCGTGACAACATATCATCTTTAACACAAAAGATGAAATGCATTTTGAACCTCTTCTCGTCTTCCTACTTGTGTGATAAATGTGATAAAATCATAAAATACTAGGAGTACTTGCAAGTACAATTATCCAAAAGGGTAAGATTGGAATGTCAAATGGAAGAAGAAAAAAAAAGCGACTTTGCATTATGCAATGTCAAATGAGTTATCAATTTTTGTTTTGACACTCAACAATTATATATAACATTATCTTTAATCCTTCAGTACTGAAAAAAATATTAACATTAGCATTAGCCCAACAATCACCATCTTGATTTTAGCTCAAAAAGAAAATTTGGCAATTGAAGCACGACCTAAGGAGCAATATGAAATTATTGATGCGATCTAAAAAGTTAGTTCTCTAAAAAGATTTAAAAGAATTAGAAGTAACTTTTTTTAAAAGAACTGTTAGATGCACCAAACCAAGTCACAATCTGGGGCAATTATAAAGTTTACGTCACACATGAAACAATTTTTTACATAAGACAAAAAAAAGATATTATCAATTGAAGAATGTCAACCTATCACAATACAAGATGAAAAACACTTGGAACACAAAAGAAATCATAATTTGAAAAAAAAACTTGTCCTATTATTGAAAATAAAATTTAAAATTAAGTACTTGAAGAGATTTTACCAAGTGTATTTTTAGAAAGACCATTACAAAAATGATTACTAAAACTAAATTTATGAATATCTAAGACACTCTGAATTTACATATGACAAATTAAATCTAGGGTAAAAAAACTTACTCCAAGCTGATTTTACACATCATCTCAAGAATTTGCCCCCGGCTGTGAAAAATATACTTCCAAATTATAACTAGAGAGTTGACATTAAAAAGTTGAAATATATCAAGCTGAACATTAGAAAAGAGATCAAAGAAGAAGTACTAAAATTACTAGATGATGGACTGAATTTTTCATATTAAGAAATTGAAATGAAAATACATTGATCATGACTATTCAAAATATATAAAAAATTGAAGCTATGCCATTTTGAAAAAAAAAGACATGATTTGTATGACAATTCATCCCATGACATACATGAATCACCTTGAATTCAATAAGGTACACATTTAGTCTATGGCTATAAAAGAGCAATCTAAACTATTTTTTTTTCAAAATTCAAATCAACCAATTTTTAATTGTTAAGAAAGTTCACGATTATTCTACATCGATGCATATATATTTTGGCATACATTTAACCTTGTACTTATTTCTATTTTGATTAATTTTATAATAACATGCATCAATTTATTAAACTATTTAAATTAATTTTATTAAATATAAAAATATCTAAGTTTTGTATTTTATTATCTAATAAAAATGAGAAAAAAGTATGAAGTTACTAAAAAGATTGCATATAACTCGGAGTCAAAACGGAAGATGAATGGCAAAATGTCAAGGCCCCTAACAAGATCGTGACTAAACAGTAATGGCTCGTGGAAATCATCATTTGCACTTCAAAATCGCTTAAGACATGGGGTGTGACCAGAATATCAATCATGAAAATATAAATTTTACTACAATTTTGACATTGTAAGGGTTGTGAAATCCTTATCACGAGCTATGAAAATACATTTCTACTTCAAATTTGAGTTGTTATAAATGTTTAATGTGTCACAATGAAGTAGGATTTCAACTGCACATAGATTCGATTATTTGAAAACATATTTGTTTAGAATTAAAGAGGTTTTGGTTTTTTTTTTCATTCCCAATAGGAGTTCTGTATGAATTTTTTTTTATTTTTTATAAGGAAAGACTTTGAATCAAATCGAGACTTTGCAAAATACTTGAGACACATAAGGAATATAAATAGAGAAATTTTAAGGCAGAAAATACTATGCTCGAAGAATGATAGCCATGCAATATTGTTGAAAGAAGAACTTACATCGTTTGAAGGTCGTCCGAAGGAGAAGGATGCACAATAACTCATCATTTGTATTGTGCAATGATCCATAGATCCCAAATGCAATGTGTTCTGTCTTTATATTATACTTGGATGCTCTTTTATTCTATCTTTTATGTTCTATATGTCTTACATTAGAGATTTTATATTTGGATTACAAGGAAAACTATAAGAATCCTTTGTTTAGTTCAATTAATTATACTTTTTATGTTTATTATCATGCATCCTAAGTTCATTGACTTTTGATGAATAATTTAATTTCTAATATTATATTACAAACTTGTAAGAAAGATGATTACTTTCATTAATTAACATCACCTTGAGAAATTAATCTCTTAATTTTAAGTTGAAGTATATATAACAAAATGTTCAATAACTCATTATTTATACTGATTTTGTTCGATCTATTATTTTCTTCAACATTATATGTGAATAATAATTTAAGAGATACATATTAATACATCTTAATTTTTTAGTAACATGATAATAGACTCATCATTTGTGATTTTTTATTTTATCAAAAACTAAGATAATTTGATTTACTTGTATTAGAGAGGCCAATATATTAAACATTTTTAATCCATCATAAGGATTGAATTTTTTATTTGTTAATTATAACTTAAGTATCATAGTGGATAAGACAAGTTTATCTTTACATTTATCATCTTTAAACCACAAGACTCAACACTAATTTAATTTATTTTCTAACTTTAATTTCTATTTTGAACTTTGGAAAACCATTGTTTTATTCTAGCAGATTATTATGATATATTATATTTAACTGGTTTGTTTTATGTTTGGATCGATTTGAAATTGAGGGTCCAAATAAATCTTGACCTAGTTGAATTGGATTCGGTCAAGTTCAAGACCGCTAACCTAATTCATGATCGTAAGCTTCTCCAAAATTAAGAATTTATTTGTCTAAGTTTATAAGTTAGTCAAAATAATTTTAAAGTTTTCTCTTTATTTGATAATTTTAAAAAAAATTAATAAACACTTATTTTACCTATTTATAAGTCAAAAAATAAGTTGAAAAACCTAATTTATTTTGTATAAGAAAAAAAGTTGATTAATTTGAATAACGAAAATACTATTTTACTCTTAAAATATACGTAACTTTTTGTTGAACATATTTTTTTCTATTATATTATTAAGAATTTTTATTTGACTAAAATAATAATTTATAAAATTTTTATTATCAAACATATAATATTTATTTTTTAAAAATAATTTCAGTCTATTTCAACTTATCATAGCCAAACGAAAAACGTCGACCTACGCGTTCACAACAAAATTACAAAAAGTTAACGGTGGTATATGTGATTCATCATCAAGATTCGTGCCTATCCGACAAACGGCCTTGGTTCCCGCCGCCTGTGGGCTTACCTACGTCTCTCAAAAATTAGAACTCCTCATCCGGCCGTCCATTGTTTTGAAATCTAACGGTTACATATACCGATCCGTGTGCTCGTGGCCGTGTGGTCGACTCTGCATTCTGGTTCTTCCACCATATAAACCGCTCACAGCAAGTGAAACCACCCTCTTCCTGTTGTCTCTTGGTCTCGTTCTCGTGATCTCATTTGGGTTAGGTGCTCTCGAGGCGTCGTCGGCAATGGCGGGACGTGGCAAGACGTTGGGCTCCGGGTCGGCGAAGAAGGGCACGTCGAGGAGCAGCAAGGCCGGGCTCCAGTTTCCCGTGGGAAGGATAGCCAGGTTCCTCAAGGCTGGCAAGTATGCCGAGCGGGTGGGCGCCGGAGCGCCTGTTTACCTAGCCGCCGTACTTGAGTACCTTGCTGCCGAGGTGCATATCACTCTTCACCCTCGTTTCCTCGCCGTTGTTAGTTTCTATCTTTTGCCTCTGTAGGTTTTGCTCTCAATTGGGTTTCTGGATATCTCTAGGGTTTGTATTACTTGAATTTGTGGGGCTTCTGATGACCTGAGTCTAAATTTGCGCAAAAAAAAGAGTTGAAAGACTTAACTTTTACTTGTTACTAACCGCGTATTATGCTAAGTTGATGAACCTTGCTTCACGTAAGTAAGGCTAAAGGAGATCAGCAAACGATCGATGTGTAGATTGATTTGAAGTTTTTGGAGAAAGTATTCCTTCAAATTTGTGTTAATTTGTGCTTCTGATATCTGATATTTCCTGTGTTGTCACTGGACGTTCATAGTCATTGATTCTAACATTGCGCAGACAGACTTTTACGGCGCTTTTTCGAGGCACTTGTAGACGCTTTTGTTGAAATTTGATGTTCGTTGCCGTTACGAAGATCAACATCATCTTTTTCCAGATTTTAGAACATGTCTATTTTTTAAGTTTTAATTTTGCCGAAGGAGAATACTTCTTAATTGTTCATCCGTTTTTTTAAAAAAAGACTTTGTTCTTTCGAAGGTGTTGGAGTTGGCCGGCAACGCGGCGCGCGACAACAAGAAGACTCGCATCGTCCCGCGGCACATCCAGTTGGCGGTGCGCAACGACGAAGAGCTGACGAAGCTGCTCGGCTCTGTCACCATCGCGAGCGGCGGCGTGATGCCAAACATCCACAACCTCCTCCTCCCCGTCAACAAGAAGGCGGCATCTTCCAAGCCGGTCGACGAAGAATGATGATGACACGAACTACTAACTCCTGCGTGCAAAGGAGCGAGAAAAAATGTCGCTGTTCGTTTCTCTCTGATGCGTGCTCTCTTATTAGGTGTTGTCCATGAAGGAAGTAGCAGTGTTCGTAGTTTTCAGGCTTCTTTTGTGGGGGAGGTATCTGTCAGGTGCAATGTTGGCACCGCCGTGATCTCTACTTACTGTAGCGTAACAACGTAGTGGGCGTTTTGTGTACAAATTATGTTAACATAACTGCTAGTTGTTGATATGTTATGAATGTTATGTACGTAGGTGTACTTTGGTTCTCTCTCAGGGATACGCGCGCAGGGTTGTATACGTTACCGTATTGTTGCTTTGTATTGTATGAAACTGTAGAAGGCATTATGCAGGCGAGTCATGAATGGTTGCCAAATAAAGTTGACATGCAAATATGGGGACGTGGTGTATTCACTTTGTTAGGATAGTGAGATGTATAATTCCAAAAATGTTTTAGGCAATGTGCAGCTGGGAATCTGAGCCCAGGGAGCTGTCATCGACAAGATGCCATTATCTTCTTGGGCCTTTTTTTTTCGGATTATGGTACGTAACAAATAATTCATCACAAATGTTAGTCATTTGACCTCAAAGTTAAAGGGCCAAGGGCTCATTTTGTTTGGGCTCTTCTGGGCATTTAGCTCGAACTATTTATTTTTAAAAAATGCTTGCCCCTTTTGGATTTTCAAGATTTGGTCGGAATGTCCGATCCAGGCCGGGGTCAGGTCTTGGATTCCGGCCTAGATCGAGATGTTTTTGGAAAATCCGAGGCAATTCGATCGGACCGAGATGATTGAGACTTGGTATTGCAGCCGGATCAGACTGAGATGATCGGGATGTTTTTGGAAAATTTGGGGCAACCGGATCGGACCGACAGGATTGAGACTTGGTATCGCAACCAGATTGGACTGAGATGATTGGAACTTGGTATCGAACCTAAATTTGCTCACCCAGTCCATCTGATTGGTGTTGGAATTCATCTAATAACACACCCTTAACATTTACGTAACAGCGAGATTTGATCTATGGATACTCAATATATTAGAGCTTTATTTATAGATTAATCATATGTTTGACATATAGCCACTCAATATATTAGAACTTTATTTAGAAATTTATCATGTTTCATTATTTTAAACTTTTTTTAGAAGTAGACACTCGGTTTACATGTAAAATTCTCACATTTTAATTCATTGTTATTTGTCTTAAAAAAATTCATAATAATCTTAATCCTATTATTTTTTATAGCTCAATATATGAGGCTTCCTATAATTACAATTTGGTCTAGGAAGATTCTTTTTCAAATATTTCAGTTGTTTTACAAAACAAACAACTTATTACTATCAAGTTCTAAAATAACTGATTTTTTATTATCTTGCCAATAGAAATTTCTTATTATTGTGCTATTCTATTTGTTATTATTGTACTATTCTATCGATAGAGGCGCGAATTTGATTATCTTCTATACCATAGGTATTGAGTAATTTATATTCATGATTTTTTTTATCTTGGATTCGTGCAAGATAAATACATAGTGATGACAAGACTGTTAGCGACTACTCTAACAATTGAATTGCGTGTGAATATGAACATTAAATATGTACATAATGGTAAAAGAATAATGTATAAATGTGAACACATAACTCACATGTCATTAAGTATTGATATAACTAATATTTAAGTCTTTCACTAAATCAATATGTCTGGTTAAAGAAAAAAAAATTAAGACAAAATTGAGTAACACCATAGACGATCTTCAAAGCACACATGTTCAGAGCGTGCGTCTCTAGATGCTATAATCTCCTCTTTCAAGTGATCGATAATAGTGGTAGTCGTGAGGAGGCGTGCCCCCATAAAGGAAATCTTGAGTTCATCTATCTTTTAGTTTTAGGTGACATCTGCGCTGGTGATAGGTAAACCAAGATCGTTGCCCTCTGTGAGGTATGAGAAAGAACATGGGTGTATGGGAAGAGAGGAAATCTAGAAAGCCATCATAGGTCTCTGTTTCATTCCAATTGCCTCCCTTTTTGTAACGTCCTAAAGAAATCAAAAAAAAAAAAAAGGAAGAAAAGCCACCCAAGGCCCACTGCCCCACCTAGCCCACAAGCCCATGTAACCAAGTGACCTAAAAACAATGTTTTCTTTTCTCACACTAATGCATGTCGGCCAGCAACCCAAAACCCACCACGCTACAGTAATCTCCATTTTCTAAGCTCCTCTCGGCCACTGGTTGGAGCTACAGTGACGATCACTATAGCTACAGTAAGCTCTTCTTACTTTCCTCCATTAATCCATCCTTTCTCTCACCTCACTCTTTCTCTCTCTCTCAAACTACTGTAGCGAATCAGGGGGATTAAGAGGAGGAAAGAAGCTAGGTTTTGGGGATTGAAGCTAGAGGAAAAAGATTAAAGTTAAGCTTAGCTAATTATGGTATATTGAGGGGATCCAAACTCTTAATCACCTCCATAATGTTGATTGTGTGAATGGATTAAGGCATGAAGAACCACCTTGTGTTCTTGAAATGGATGATTAGGGCTTATGCATATTAGTACTTACATGTGTCATGTTTTATTACGATTTATGCCATGTTGATAACCATGCTTAGATTCTGAATGTCCATTATTATCCATGTTTAGTTCATCAATAGATTACTCCTTTATGTAAGAGCATGTTTATTAGTCTTTATGATTTAGATGTTAGTATATATGATGCATGATTGTAATGGTTCACTTGATAAATTGTTAATCTTATATGAGTGGTGTAAAGTTCTATTATTTATGCCTAGATGAATGTACATGTTAAGGATGTTCAAATGTATATAAGATGATGGAAAGATGGATAAAACAGAGGAAACTCTGTCCAATTGTCCGGGCACGACCATGACGAAGAGTGGCACGGCCGTGACGAGTTATTTTCGGAGCAGAACGATAAACATCATTCTGTCACGGCCATGACCTTGTGGTCGCACTTGCCGTGACCATGTTGCTGCACGGCCGTGACCTTGTGGTCGCACGGCCATGACAGAACGAGACGTTTATGTCTTGAGACAGCCTTTCGGTCACGACAGTGAAGATGATGATGCACGGCCATGCAGAATGATTGACGGGAATACGGCTAAGTGTTCGGCCGTGCCGAACCTTGGCACACCCGTGCCCAAGTTGGGGCACGGCCGTGACCTCATGAGGCACGGCTGTGACCAACCCCATATGCTATGTATTGTTTGTAATGCTCACACTTAGCATGATTTAACACTCGTATGACCTTAAATAGGGTTAAAACATGCAATATGTATGGAATGCTTGTATGTACTGATGAAGGAAAATAAAAGATGGATTGGAGTGAAGATGTCTTGTTGTATTCGTGAAGGGAATAAAGTCCTTCACTTGCTAGCTTATGTGATGTATTTCCGGGGAAGTAAAGTCCTGCCAAGATGGTATGCACTTCCAATGAGACAATCGTCTCGGCCTAGCTAGCCAAGTTCTCACGAAATCAACATGGTCTACCCAATCAACAAGATAATAAGCTATCTTAATCAAGATGAAAGATTAAAAGATGTTGTCAAGTGAAAATTAAAGTCCTGCACTATGTATGTACTTCAAATGGTCATAAGCCTAAGAAGTAAAGTCCTGCATGTGTATGTACTTTCCAAGGATGACTTGGGGCATAAAGATGAAGATGAAGATGTAGCTCTAATCGGATGCTAATGTATGTCCCTTTGTCATAAAATGTTATGAAAGATGATGTTGAAGTAAAAGTAAAATAAATGATGATATGCCTTAGCATAATGGTAAGTAATGATATGATTTGACATAATGATGATGATGCTACATGTTATCTTACCTTGTCATGCTGATATGTTCATATGCCATATAGTGTACATAAGTAGCTCATGGCATGCATATGATTTATGTTTCATGATAATGAGATGCATATGCCATGACATGTAGAGATTATGTTATTGGGTCATAGCATGCATGGACCTCAACATACTTTAACGGGAGAAATCCCCTGCACCACATGGATCCGTGCAGGTATGGACGAGGCTTAAGTTCGGCGGTGATGGACCTCATGACGGATGCGTTGCACATGGGTCGGTCGGGCTACGGCCCAAGTTATCTTTTAGTCTTCTATGCTATGATGATGGACTCTTATAAAAGTCAAGTATGTATAGCTTCTGTGCCTTTGAGTCTTTTACTTTTATTTGGACTCCTTTATGTATTATGAACCCTTTGTTGGGTCTTGATGTTAGAGGCCCATGGGCTAGTTATGTATCTTGGGTTATTTTACGAAGTTTTCCGCTATTTTTACGATATTATAGTTCATGTTTATCATTATTATGTTTCCGCTGCAAATTTTTATGAAATTAGGTCATGTCAAAGTTAATGTAACGTCGCTTAGGGTTCGACAAAAGTTTTAAATTAGGACCGAATTTTGAGGTCGTTACAGTATGGTATCAGAGCCATAGTTTTGGCTCGTATGTATAAGTTTCAGGATGTGTAAGCCAGAGGTTGGCTAAAATGTCTAAGTATGAAGTCCATGTGCAATCGTCATGAGGTGCCACAGAACCTAAAGGTAAATGTTATTATATGATTAGCTCATTGCTAATAATGTTCTATGTTTATTTGAATATGAATGTAGATGCCGAGACGTTCCATAGTTGATGAGGAGCATGAAAGGAATGCATTTCTTGATGGTTTAATCCGGGCGGCACAAAATGCCCAACGAAGTATCGAGCCAGATTATTCTATTGAGAGATTCCTTAAGCTTCAGCCCCCAAAGTTTGATGGAGTAGGAGATCCTGAGCTCGCTGAGTCATGGATCGAAGATGTAGAGGATGACCTCAAAGTTATGGAGTGTCTCGAAGATTGCAAAGTGAGGTATGCCACACATTGCCTTTGTGGCCGGGCCAAGGCATGGTGGAAAGCACGGTTGAAGACCACCAATGAGAGTGAGGAGAATGTGGATTGGGAGAGTTTCGTGGAAGCATTCGAGTTCGTTTCTTCCCGAACCACGTGAAGGAAAAGAAGAGGGATGAGTTTCTCAACCTCGTTCAAGGAAGTATGACCGTAGGAGAGTATGTGGAAACGTTCTTGAGGTTGGAAAAGTACGGGGAGCTCAATGAGAACAAGCTCCGAAGAACAAAGAGGTTTATCAATGGCTTGAGGTTAGGACTGCAACCTTGGGTGAGAAGTGGTCGCTGTGCCACTATGAAGGAAGCGGTGGACCTTGCCGCAAATCATGAAAGGACCTTCAACCAGAGGCAAGAGGCTAAAGGAAAAATGACCAAGAAGTCTGAAGGAAAGAGCCCAAGGAAAGTTCCTTACCATTCACCAAAGAAAGTGGAGCAAGGGAAAGGGGTATGCCCCCATTGTCGTAGATACCATTCCGGCGAATGCCACATGATGGCCGGAACATGCTTACAATGTGGGAAGGTAGGTTACTACATCAAGGACTGTCCGAAAAATAATGGGGACAACCGCAACAAAGGAAAGATGACAATGGATCCGCCAAGAGCCCCGGCAAGAGTGTTTTCCATGGAAGTTGATGAAACCACCCAAGCCAATGATGTTATCCAAGGTAATATTCTAATTGTCGGTCACTATGCAAATGTACTATTCGATTCAGGTGCAACCCATTCTTTTATCTCTCATGCGTTTGCAAGCATGCTAATAGTAAAGCCTCTAGTCGTCCATTGTCAACTAGACATTGTAACCCCTACTGGAATGGTAGGCACTAGAAGATATACCTCCAATGTACTCATAGAGATAGATGGAAAAAATTTTCCAAGTGACCTCATATTATTTTCCATGGTAGAGTATGACGTCATCTTAGGAATGGATTGGTTATCTTATAATGATGCTCACGTGTATTATAAGGAAAAGAAAGTTTGTATAGGTGACCATCATGGAAGGCGTGCAATAATTAGGGGAATTCCCTCCATGGAAGTCAAGGTACTCATCTCAGCAATTAAGGCAAGCAAGATGATCAAGAAAGGGGCAAGATGATTTTTGGCAAGCATCATCAAGACGGATTCACAATCCAAGATGCTTGAATCCTTAGATGTGGTGAGGGAATATTCCGATGTCTTTCCGGAAGACATCACGGGATTGCCGCCAAGAAGGAAAGTTGAGTTCAATATTGAACTACTTCCGGGTACCGCGCCTATTTCGAAGCCACCCTACCGAATGGCTCCGGCGGAGATGCATGAGTTGAAGACTCAATTATAAGAACTTTTGGATAAGGGTTTCATAAGGCCAAGCGTCTCACCATGGGGCGCACTGGTACTTTTCGTCAAGAAGAAAGATGGTTCTTTAAGGTTGTGCATTGACTACCGAATGCTCAACAAAGTCATGGTGAAGAACAAGTACCCCTTACCAAGAATTGATGATCTTTTCGATCAACTATCAACGGCATCGGTTTTCTCAAAGATCGACCTAAGGAGTGGCTACCACCAATTGAGGGTAGCCGAGCAAGATGTTCTCAAAATGGCATTTCGTTCGAGGTATAGACATTATGAGTTTTTGGTTATGCCTTTTGGACTAACGAATGCACCCGCCGCATTTATGGATTTGATGAATAGGGTCTTCCGTCCATACTTGGATAAGTTCGTGATCGTATTTGTGGATGATATCCTCATTTACTCATCAAGTCCGGAAAAGCACCGAGAGCATCTTCACATCGTTTTGGAAACTTTGAGAAGAAATAGGCTCTACGTCAAATTTTTTAAGTGTGAATTTTGGCTTGAAGAAGTGATGTTTCTAGGACATATTGTGTCAAGACGCGTAGTGACCGTGGATCCAGCAAAGATTGAAGCGGCGATGAGCTAGAATAGGCCTAAGAATATGACCGAGATTCGAAGTTTTCTTGAGACTTTCTGGATATTATAGAAGGTTTATCTAAGACTTTTCCAAAATTGCCGCTCCTATGACCAAGTTGACAAGGAAGGGCGAGAAGTTTATATGGTCACAAGCATGTGAAGCAAGCTTTCAAGAGCTAAAGAGAAGGCTTACAACGGCACCAATCTTAGTCATTCCCATGGGAAGTGGAGGCTATGTCATATATAATAATGCTTGTGGTACCGGATTAGGATGTGTACTTATGCAGCATGGCAAAGTAGTTGCATATGCTTCAAGGCAATTAAAGAAGCATGAAGTCAACTATCCAACTCATGATCTAGAGTTGGCGGCGGTTGTATTTGCCTTGAAGATATGGCGCTATTATTTGTATGGTGAAGATTTTGAAGTGTACACGGACCATAAGAGCTTGAAGTATGTATTCTCTCAAAAAGTCTTGAACATGAGGCAAAGAAGATGGCTTGAGTTCCTTAAGGACTATGAATTCGCAATATTATACCACACCGAAAAGGCAAATGTAGTTGCCGATGCACTAAATTACAAGTGGGAAGGCTCACTTGGGTGTTTAAGTGTCCGCAAGTGGAACCTTGTAGAAAGCATCGTGCAACGGGCCCCGAGCATTTTTGGCCGAAGGATTATGTGTATGACTCATCACGTGATTGAATCAAGCTTAGTGAGAAGAGTCATTGAAGCTCAAAGGAAGGACCCAGAATATGCAAGGATGATCAATGCATGCAAAAGGGAAAGAAATCATTTTGAATATGGCCAAGATGGAGCAATTAGGTATAAGAACTGTTTATGGGTTCCAAAGGACAAGGCATTAAGAAGAGAAATTTTGGATGAATATCACAAGTACGAATTCTCGATTTATCCCGGAAGCACCAAATTGTTCAAGAACTTGCAAAGGAACCTTTGGTGGGGAGACATGAAGAAGAAAGTGGCCAAGTATGTAGCTAAGTGCATAGTTTGCCAACAAGTCAAGATTGAACATCGAAGGCCTTGTGGTAAGTTATAACCTTTACCTATTTCGGAATGGAAATGACAAAGCATTTCTATGGACTTTGTGGTTGGCTTACCATGAACTCGGAAAGGGCATGATGCCATATGGGTTGTAGTTGATCGTTTGACGTAGTCGGCTCACTTTATTCCTATGAAAGTAAGCCAATCTATGGAAAGTATGGTAGAGTTGTATGTGAATGAGATTATCCATTTGCACGGAATTCTAGCATCTATTGTTTCGGATAGAGATCCGAGGTTCACTTCTAGATTTTGGAAAGGTCTCCAAAATGCCTTTGGAATAAGACTGAATTTTAGCACGGCGTTTCATCCTCAAACCGGCGATCAAAGCGAAAGGACCATCCAAACACTTAAGGATATGCTTAGAGTGTGTGCCTTGGATTGGCATGGAAATTAGGATGACCACCTTTCTTTGGTGGAATTTGCCTATAACAATAGTTATCACTCTAGTATCAAGATGGCTCCATTTGAGACCTTGTATGGAAGGCCTTGCCGCTCTCCGATATGTTGGAGTGAAATAGTAGAGGAAAGATATCTTCGACCGAATTTGGTCCATATGTATGTTGACAAAGTGGATTTAATCAAGCGAAGGATGCTAGAGGCACAAAGTAAGCAAAAGAGTTATGCGGATTTGAAGAGAAGAGAGCAACTATATGAAGTTGGGGATCATGTAATGCTCAAGGTCTCACCAACCAAGGGTGTTATGAGATTTAGCAAGAAAGAAAAGTTGACACCAAGATACATTGGTCCTTTTGAGATCCTTGAGAAAGTTGGCGAAGTGGCTTATAAGCTAGCATTACCACCTTCTTATGCTAGACTTCATAATGTTTTTCATGTATCAATGCTTCGGAAGTATGTTCATGATGAAGCAAATGTGATAAGGATTGAAGAGCCGAATATCAAGGAAGACTTGACATATGTGGAGCAACCTCTAGAGATCATTGACTACCAAGTGAAGCATCTCAAGAACAAGACAATACACATGGTCAAAGTGGCATGGAAGCACCATCGGGGACAAGAAGCAACATGGGAACTTGAAGGAGAAATGCGAAAGAAGTTTCCAAGACTCTTTGGTAAGCATTTTAAGATTTACTAAAATTCGAGGATGAATTTTTATTTAAGGGGGGTAGGTTGTAACGTCCCAAAGAAATAAAAAAAAAGAGAAGAAAAGCCACCCAAGGCCCACTGCCCCACCTAGCCCACAAGCCCATGTAACCAAGTGACCTAAAAGCAATGTTTTCTTTTCTCCCACTAATGCATGTCGGCCAGCAACCCCAAAACCCTCCAAGCTATAGTAATCGGCCAGCGGGTTGGAGCTACAGTGATGATCACTGTAGCTACAGTAAGCTCTTCTTACTTTCCTCCATTAATCCATCCTTTCTCTCATCTCACTCTTTCTCTCTCTCTCAAACTACTGTAGCGAACCAGGGGGATTAAGAGGAGGAAAGAAGCTAGGTTTTGGGGATTAAAGCTAGAGAAAAAATATTAGAGTTAAGCTTAGCTAATCAAGGTATGTTGAGGGGATCCAAACCCTTAATCACCTCCCTAATGTTGATTGTGTGAATGGATTAGGGCATGAAGAACCACCTTGTGTTCTTGAAATGAATGATTAGGGCTTATGCATATTAGTACTTATATGTGTCATATTTTATTAAGATTTATTCCATGTTGATAACCATGCTTAGATTCTGAATGTCCATTATTATCCATGTTTAGTTCATCAATAGATTACTCCTTTATGTAAGAGCATATTTATTAGTCTTTATGATTTAGATGTTAGTATATATGATGCATGATTGTAATGGTTCACTTGATAAATTGTTAAGCTTATATGAGTGGTGTAAAGTTCTATTATTTATGCCTAGATGAATGTACATGTTAAGGATGTTCAAATGTATGTATAAGATGATGGAAAGATGGATAAAACAGAGGAAACTCTGCCCAATTGTCCGGGCACAGTCGTGACGAAGAGTGACACGATCGTGACGAGTTGTTTCCGATGCAGAACGATAAACATCATTATGTCACGGCCGTGACCTTGTGGTCGCACGGCCGTGACCATGTTGCTGCACGGCCATGACCTTGTGGTCGCACGGCCATGACATAACGAGACGTTTATGTCTTGAGACAAACTTTCGGTCACGACAGTGAAGATGATGATGCACGGCCGTGCAGAATGATTGACGGGAATACGGCTAAGTGTTCGGCCGTGCCGAACCTTGGTACACCCGTGCCCAAGTTGGGGCACGGTCGTGACCTCATGAGGCACGACCGTGACCAACCTCAGATGCTATGTATTATTTGTAATGCCCACACTTAGCATGATTTAACACTCGTATGACCTTAAATAGGGTTAAAACATGCAACATGTATGGAATGCTTGTATGTACTGATGAAGGAAAATAAAAGATGGATTTGAGTGAAGATGTCTTGTTGTATTCGTGAAGGGAATAAAGTCCTTCACTTGCTAGCTTATATGATGTATTCTCGGGGAAGTAAAGTCCTGCCAAGATGGTATGTACTTTCAATGAGATAATCGTCTCGACCTAGTTAGCCAAGTTCTTATGAAATCAACATGGTCTACCCAATCAATAAGATAATAAGCTATCTTAATCAAGATGGAAGACTAAACGATGTTGTCAAGTGGAAAGTAAAGTCCTGCACTATGTTTGTACTTCAAATGGTCCTCAGCCTAAGAAGTAAAGTCCTGCATGTGTATGTACTTTCCAAGGATGACTTGGGGTATAAAGATGAAGATGAAGATGTAGATCTAATCGGATGCTAATGTATGTCCTTTTGTCATAAGATGTTATGAAAGATGATGTTGAAGTAAAAGTAAGATAAATGATGATATGTCTTAGCATAATGGTAAGTAATGATATGCTTTGACATAATGATGATGATGCCACATGTTATCTTATCTTCCCATGCTGATATGTTCATATGCCATATAGTGTGCATAAGTAGCTCATGGCATGCATATGATTTATGTTTCATGATAATGAGATGCATATGCCATGACATGTAGAGATTATGTTATAGGGTCATAGCATGCATGGGCCTCAACATACTTTAACGGGAGAAATCTCCTTCACCCCATGGATCCGTGCAGGTATGGACGAGTTTAGGTTCGGCGGTGATGGGCCTCATGACGGATGCGTTGCACATGGGTCGGTCGGGTTATAGCCCAAGTTATCTTTTAGTCTTCTATGTTATGATGATGGACTCTTATAAGAGTCAAGTATGTATAGCTTATGGACCTTTGAGTCTTTTACTTTTATTTGGACTCATTTATGTATTATGAACCCTTTGTTGGGTCTTGATGTTAGAGCCTATGTGGCCCATGGGCTAGTTATGTATCTTGAATTATTTTACGAAGTTTTCCGTTGTTTTTACGATATTATAGTACATGTTTATCATTATTATGTTTCCGCTGCAAAGTTTTATGAAATTAGGTCATGTCAAAGTCAATGTAACGTCGCTTAGGGTTCGACAAAAGTTTTAAATTAGGGCCAAATTTTGAGGTCGTTACACTTTTAATAAGAGAGATATGCATAATCCTCTTGCTTCACTATATTTATGCAATTGGTATCCTGCAATGGTTTGATTGCCAGAAGTTGTGGATAAAAAAAAGATTCTTACGCCTCCTTAAAAGTGTGTAAGATCTTAAATTTAGACTTGGAAATTAAATTTAGAATCCAACCCCTAAAAGTTGGTATCCTGCAATGGTTTGATTACTAGTTCGTATCCTGCAATGGTTTGATTACTAGACTTGGAAATTAAATTTAGAATCCAACCCCTACATTTATTTGGTTCTATCGGATTGGGACAATAATGAAACAAAGGCTACCCTATTGATACTCAGGCAAGTTTTAGTAACTACCCTTAAATTTTATCTCTTTTTTTCAATCTTATTTCTCAAATTTTAGTTTGTAATGAAATCATCTTCTAACTATTAGTTCACATATTATCTTTTGTATCATCTATAGCTAGTGTACCGATTATATATATATTGTTAACATGGCAAAATTTTAAATATTAAAAAGTTAAAAAACTAATAAATGATATATTATTTTAAAATTAAAAAAGCTACCTCTTCGCTACCGACAAAGGAGTGTGCCGCCGCCTCCCCCCCCCCCTCTTCCCTTCGGATGTTGGAAGGGAGAGGGGGACGAAATGACACCCCCTGCCCACTGCCACCTTGAACATCTCGCCAACGCCGCCTCGCATCTTGATGCACCAATAGTTTCACCCTACTCGCCAATTGGTGCATGAGGGAGAAGAATATCATCCCAGCAAGGCCGACACTCATCAATGCCATCCTCATCTAGAGGTTGTTGTTCCGACACACATGAAGCTGAGAAGTTGTTGCATCACGTTGCGACCCATGTGCGGGATCATGGAGAAGCCATAGATCAGGACGCAGGTCATCCGAACACCATGGGTGGGCTCAAGGTAGACGCCGCACTTGGGGCCTCCATCACACTAGTTCTCCATCGCCACACATTGGGGTCATTGCAGGTTGACAACCTTCTCGGTGTACGACTTGGTGAGGTCGTAAAGAGTCCCATGGCGCCAGCAGTAGTGAAGCAACATGTAACGCCCGAGAAATTTGCAAAATAAAAGAAGAGAAATAAAAGAAAAAAGAGAAGAGAATAAATCCGAATGGAAAAAGAAATCAAAAGGGGAAGATAAATTCAAATTTGATGGAGATAAAAATCAGACTTATTTGATTCTCCAACTACCACACGAATTCATTTTTCTCCCCTATAAATATGATGCCAAGTCCACGAAATTAGCCCCTTTTATCCTTGCGAAGCCGACCCTAGTTTTCCCTTGTTTCTCGTGCGCCCTTCTCGTCTTCTCTCACGTCGAAGGTGTTGCTACACGACATGAGGGACACCAGAGGACTTGGACGGCGACAGGCGTTCTCCTGAACCAGTAGGAAGAGAAAGACAACAGTAATAGTTTCTTGGGCAGAAAATAAAAGGTATGGAATTAGGATAGATTCTTTCTAGAATCATGCTTTTAGATGTGAAGCATGCTATGATAGATCCTTAGTATTAGTCCCTTGATTTATGATGATTCTGAATGCTGGCCGTCGCCGGAAAGATGAACGGAATGCATATTGCGTACTCGCGCATTTTCTGCGTAAGAAGAACCTAGCCCGAGTTCACTGGAATCCGTGCAGGGCAGGTCCTTCACCGGACTGAGTTCATAGGAACTCGGCTCGGATCTGTGATGCATGCAAAATACAACATATTTTAGTTAATTATTTTAATTAAATTTTCTATAATTTGATCATGGCATGCATCATTTTTAGTCACTTTTAATCATAATTCTAGATTTATCAATTTTAATTATTAAATTCTCTGAATATTTTAATTGTGGATGGATTAACTATATTTTGATAATTATTTGCAGGAAAATTTGAATCTCGGCCGAAATTCAAAGAAATTATTTCTTACGGCCGAGATTTGGCTTTACACCCAAGTCGTTACGGCCGAGATTCAAAAGTAGTAACAAGATTTAATTCTTTGTTACGGCTAAGATTTGAAGGAGTAAAGATAAATGATTTTATCTTTTGGGCGTAATGGCATGAAGATAAAGATGTTACGGCCGAAATTTGGAGGGCGTAATGGCATGAAGATGAAGGGTGTAACAATCAATCGAGTTTATCTTTGGGCGTAACAAGATAAGTTCATTCCTTACGGCCGAGATTTGGAGGGGGTAATGGCAATTGAAATCATCCGTTTTGGCCGATATATGAAGGTGTGAAGATAAAATTGTTTGGGCGTAAAGATAAAAGGATTTTTATCTTTTGGGAGTAATGAAAAGGAGTAAAGATAAAATATTTTCCTTACGGCCGAGGCTCTAAGGGAGTAAAGATAAGAAAGATTTATCTTTGGGCGTAATGATAAAAGAATTTATCTTTGGCCGAGTTTATCTTATAATTTTAAAAGTCAACCGTACGATGTTACGGCCGAGATCAAATTGAAGGTCGTCCGCACCCTATAAATACGTGAAGAATCCATCGTTTCAATTGGTGCTCTGAAGTTCAGGTTTCTTTCACGGCGAGTCGTGAGCTCTGCAGGCTACGACCAAGAGGAGAGAGGTGCGACGGCTGGAGGTTGATCGCGACCCTGATCAAGTCCGAGAGGCTGCCCGACTGTCTGCCCAATTCGAGAGCTCTACTTCTATTTTGGGTGTAATTCTTTCGATTATTATTGTTATTTTATTATTATCTCTCCAGAATTTTTAGGATGAACTCCATGTTTTTAGGATTATTATTTTAGGAGATTATTAATTGAAGGGAAATGTTTGGACCCCATTTTATTTGTTTTAATCTTTTTTGATCAATTATTAATTGTGCTTAATGCTTTTATGTTAGTTAATTGAATTTCTGAATTAGGCTATACCAGTTTGTGGAGTGTTTAATTTCAGAATTTATTATACTAATTATAATTGATTTTATTTGGAATTAATAATTGACATAAATTTGATAACTAGTGTGTGGAGAATCAAGTTTGTGTGGTCTATTAATCTATACCAGTTTGTGGAGTGATTAATAGTTTAGAGAATTCAATTTAATGCATCTTAATTTTAATATGATTTTGGAGGTACCAGTTGTGGAGACTTCAATTCTTATTAAATTAAGATAGTTCTATATGATTAGATTGATGGATGCCAGTCGTGGAGACCACATGTTAATCATGTTAGATTACTTTAGAGAGACTCTAATCCATCTTTTAAGATTAAATTTATCTTTTATGGTTCAAATATTTATCCTGATCTATTTTCATCCTAAGGCCTAACTTCAACACCACTATCTTATCTTTATCTTATTTTCTTTATTTCATTTCATAAAACTTCTTTCCAAAAATTCATGTTTTTCCTCTCTTATTAATTTATAAATCCAGATATTGAATTAATAATATTCCTCGTGGGTTCGACACTCTTACTCCTATTACTATATTACTTGAACGACTAGTGCACTTGCTAGCAAATTTTATTGTTACAAATCAAACGCATCAATCTGTCATTATTGCGCTCTCCGAGCTCCGCAATCGGACGGACCCGGCCCGGGTTGAGGACGACCCGAATCGAGTTTTCATACATGACGAATAGTCAGGCACGACGGCTGTCCCGACAAGAAGACGACCCGACCCGGTCCGGGTGTAACCCGAACTCGGCTCGGGTTTGCCCTAGTTTTTCTTGATTTTTTTTAGAACAACCATGTATGAACTTGACCCGAGTTTCTCCCTACCTGATCGTGATTAAGTTGATTTTATGTTGTTTGGATCCCTGATTTATGTTCCTATTACAGATCTTAATTGTGATGATGATTATGTCACTAATGCACCTGATTCGCTCTCCATGATATTGTCTTATTATCCGAATTTAAAGTTCTTATCAAGATTTAATTTGATTAATTAAAAGATTCAAGATAAAAGATGAAAAACGTTAATGGAGAGCTCTTTTACGATGAACTGGTGACGACCAGGTTATGGGCTTATTACAATCAGTTATGGACTAGATCTGCCAGTTATGATGATGATGGACGAGTTGAGGCAGGCTTCCCGTGAGTTGTAATATACCCTAAATAAGTCAAAAAATGAATAATAAGATGATGAAGAAGATGAGCACATATGAATTAAGAATCATTCTTATGATGTCCAGTTTTTGCCATCTTTATAATGATTTATTTATTATCACTTATTCATATGTCACTTATCTTTACTATTATGATGATCATGATTTACTCTTCTCCTATATGATAATATAATCTTTATTATTCCTGTTTAGTATCATGATCTTATGACTGTCTTTATTCTACTTCCATACTGAGTTGTAAAACTCATAGGGATGTTCTTCCCTGCATGTTCTTAAATGCATGACAAGGTCAAAATGATGAAGGTGGCCAACAGTGATAGATCGAGTTCGTAGGTGACTACACATGGTTACTGAGTCCTTTAGATGATGAGATAGATTTTTCCTTTTTTTATTAGTTTGATGTATTAGCTTTTCTTTGGACTCACATGAAGTTCTTTATCAGTCTTCCGCATACTATGATGTCACATCCTTTTATTATTTAATGATGATTAGTCTTCCACTTTTATCGATATCGAGTTGATCAGTCAAAATCTTCTTTTTGTCAATATGATGTACACGTAAGGATGATCCGTAGCATTTCCGAAGCGTATTCTGTCACGTGGTGGGTTGCGATTTGGGAGCGTTACACAACGGATCCACGAAAGGCATCAAGATGAGAGGGCCGGTGACGTCAATGAACCCTGGGATATTCACCAGCGAAGACAGGCTAAGCTTTAGCATCATGTGGTACTCACCATCGTTGTCATGGAAACCAAAGGAGGGGTGGATGAGGCAATGGTCGGAGTCGTAAATGGCACACAATGCATGGGGGGGGGGGGGGGGGGGGGGGCACATCATCATTTCAGCCAACTATAGCCCATCAGAAGAATATAGGTGGAATAAGTTAATAGTTAGATGATGATTTCATTATGAAAGAATTGGGAAAGAAGATAAAGTTTGAGAACAAGTGCTCAAATTTACCCATTGATATTCCAATAAAGTAAATCATTTTCAACAAATAGTATGGATCAGGTTGTTCAATCAAACTATCAAAACATGTTTAGTTTCCTTTGTAGTATTTTGTGTTCACAAAATCATTTTATTGATTTCACACAAAGCAAGAAAAATTGATCACATTAGATTGAGGCACAAAAATGAAAGCAACAAATTGCTTTTTAATAGTTCCCAACACTTCCCCAATGATTAATTTATCGGACTCTTGTTGGTAGTTGTACGACTTGATAGACTTCTTGAGGAAAAAATGGATGTACTTATCGATAAGACTTTTCAACTGTGAGTACTTGGGTTCTGGTCACGTGTATGTATTTTCGAATTCCTTCGTCTATGAAAATATTTATGATTCATGAATAAATTAAAGAAATATCATCTGTAAGCATAGAAACTGTATTGGCGATTGGGTTTTTAGCACTAAAGTTATGATTTTTTTTATTTGAGGTTTATGATAATTTGGTAAAAACCTAAAGTTGTTTTTATTAGTAATAAATGAGTGTCATGATCAAACAAAGGATTATATTTTATTAATAAAAAAAGAACATAAAATTGTTCTTCTTTCATCAACAAGAATGTTTTTATAAAATAACTCTACCCAATGTAGCATTTTTTTTAAAAAAAGGTTGGAAATTGTCTATTAATAAAGCATCCAGACTTATCCAAATACATCACTTTGAGTCCCAATATAACTACTCAATCAATAAATGTGTAAACCTTAATAAATGATTTAATCATTTTAAGCTAATCAAATTCAGGATAATTAATTGATTATATATTTGAATAAAAAAAAGAAAGAAACATAATATAGACTTTTATTCCTGCTTGACTGGCCACATTCATGTTAATATAACCCAACACCGGAAAAGATTCTCGGTTAATCAAAACTTTTTAATTACTACTTTATGTTTGTTTGTATCTACAACCCATGTGTAGCGTGTAAAGAAAACTTGCTTGGCGTCCTATCCTAAATAACATTCCAAGAAAAAAAAAACATTAGACAAAAATATTTAAGAAATGCTTTTATGCAAGACCGTGAACAAAAAATGTTATGAAATATCATAATAACAAAGACCCTTCATGATATCCATCCTTTCTAATTGATGCAAGGGAATTTATCTCAATTTGCCCGCCAAGGCTTTGAATGTGGTTTTGCTTTGCAACACATACTCGCCATTTGATATGGTAGTAAACCCATGAACTCTGCAAACAAATAATTGTTGCAGATATCAAATTCCAATAAATCAACCATTCCTACACCCAAAAAAGAAAATAAAACAAACAAACGAGGATCGTGTTAAATTGCACTAATGACTTAGTAAGAACGGTTTCATGCACAAAAATAAAAGAAAAAAAAAACAATTAGCTAATAAAGGCCCCTTTACTTGTCTTATTAATTTAATAAGAACATTGTTAATTGCCATAACAATTATCACACAGTTTTCATTTCAAATTATCATAACAATGGTAAAATGTAATAGTGAGGAGAAGATGGTTACCACCTTTGCAAGAAGAAATCATTTGTCATCTTCAGAAGATTCTGAACTGGAGCTATCTTTTCGTCGGCCTTTTATAGCAGGGTTAAGTAATTGTCGAGGATCTCTGGCAGGCGAAGCAGATGGTGCTTCCTTATTTACAGTTCGTGGGGCTTTGGTTTGAGCCTCCGTAATTTCTTTGCATGCCCTTTCCAACATCCCAAGGAAATTTCGAACGATTACAAACAATTGCAACCCCTCATCCTTCCCTTCCTTTCCATGAAAGAAATTTGTGGTCTTCTTCAATGATAGCCTTACTATTTTCTCATGCTCTAATAATGAAGTGATGTCCGCCTCGGCCCGCTCTACAAAACATTTTAGTGAATAATGAAAGCCACTTTCTTCAGCAGAGTTTTTCATACTTGTATTCATGAATCCCCTTGTTTTCACAAGTCTATCGTTTAAAGTTGCTACTGTATTCATTAATGCATCAGAATCCAAACAAGCTGCTTTCTTTACATTCTCCAACTCATTTCCAAGACTTGAAACAATCTTGAGCCCAAGTCCATGAAAGTAATCCTCCGATTCTTGGAGTAGATCATCTGTGAGATCATCGATGGTCACGTCGGAAGACACACTCGAGATGCTTCCACTTTTCTCCCGAGCTATGCGCATGGCACGTACACCTTCGGTTCGAATTATCTCTTTAACAACAAAATGCAGCAATGTTGTCTTCCCGTCAGTCCCTTTAACATCTGCCAACTTGAGAAGTGTATCAAGCTTGAATGCTTGTGCTCCTCCACGGAAGGTACCAACATTCATGCGATTTCCAGCTTTGAGAACCGCTTCCAAAAGCTTTAAAAAGAGTCGGGTTTTCTTCAACTCCTCACAAGCTATCTGATATGACAACATTTAGACATTTCTATTGTTCTTTCTTGAAAGTATTTTTTGTTTTAATATGAAACGACAATAGACTACGAATAACAAATAATCTTTTCTTGGAATATAAAAGAAATTTTCTTGTTATAGGATCTTCAATACAAAACTATTTTGATGTGTTAAAGCATAAAAGAGAAAAATGACTATTACAGTTTGAATGTCAAGGCTTCAACTGTTTTAGATTCATATAACAACTTCATGTGATTCATCCATTTTATTTATCCTCATTATGTTAAATAAATGTATCGACTAAATGATGAAATATTAGCAATTTAATCTACTAAATAGTCATGTTTTGTTTGTTGTCTTATCTCACCATGATAATTTTGAATTGATGAATATTATGAAATTTATGCATATCTTTTCAAAATTACATGCTCCATTTGATTTTACTTATAACTAAATGCATATACATAGGAAAATATAATTTCAAAGTCTTATATACTCGATGACTAACAAAAATAAGGCACCTTTAATCATGAAAACAATATGTCAATTAGAATATTTTAGTCTCAATTACCTCTATTATAGAGAACGATTCCTTCACATATGAATATTCCTCTTGCAAGGAAGACATGAAGAGTAACACATCTATGCGTTGAAAAGCAAATGGTATTTCCACCAAATCCTTCAAGAATTGCTCTGCAGGACCAAGTTCCAAAGGATCACCGGTATACAATCTTAATCGTAGTTCTTCATCAGTCGTTGGAGCCATCTTCAACAAGATTTGAAGTAATTCAATAGGAAGTTCATTTCCTGATATTTTGAAGAAGGTTATATTACTGACTAGATTTTGATCATTAAGAAATATTATGTGTAAGGACTTGGAAATCCTTTCAATCTTACAAAGTAAACAAAATAAAGAAGACTTATAAAATTAACATATATCAACCAAGACAATTAGAAAAATGTATGAGGCTTTAGTCATTGATTACAAATAATAAAAAATTAAATTAATTTATTTTAATGAAATAACGAAGATATAAACTCTAGTGTACAAGAATTCCCAATATATATAGATATTACAAGTTGCAATGAAAAAAGTTTCACTTATGTTGGATGGTTCATCTCTATGTATATAAGAATGAATTATAAAAGCCATAACAATAATCAATTTGTAGATCATGTTAGTCCCTTCTGTTTGTTATGGTAAACTAGTGGAATCTCCATAAATTTGATATGTTTAATATAGTAAATGGATCTAATGTTTTGTTAAAAAATTGATGTGATGTATATTTTCAAAGGTTAGTTCTACACATGGACAATTAGTAAACTATTTCTAACCATTTACAAACTTTCTCGCACAATATTAATTTTGAATTAACCAAAATTGATAGAAATTTCATAACTATTTTGTTGATGAAAGTTTTTTGTAAAATCCTAACACACAAAGAGAATCTACCTTCCATGAGGGCATCACAAACTTCTCCTACTTTTACGTTCAAGGCCTTCAATGAAATTGCCAAATTCTGGGACTTTTTAGGATCAAGAATTCGAATATACTGGGTACCCTTGGAAGATTTTTCCTTCCCATCATTCTTGAGTTTATTAGAAGGGGTATAACCAAATAGACTTTCAATCATTTCCTCGTTAAACCTACAATACAAGCTACAATTTAGGCACTTAAAATTAGGCATTTGATATGGGATAAAATATGCACAACAAAACTTACTGGAATGAACCTGATTTAATTTGATCCCAAACCATTGATTGATTAGGATGTGCAACAACTTTATCCCAAAAGAAAGGCTTTAGCTTTGTCTTTTGTCCACCAACATCAAAGCTACCATTTTCATCATTATTTATATTTGGTGGCTGTTTTGATCCAATATTTGGTGGTCGTGGCACTTTTGAGGAATTTATATTTGAGTCTTTTGGACGAGGAGGACCAAGAGCTCTAGGTGGTGGTGGAGGAGGGCCACCAGCTTTTCTATTTGCAGGTGGAGGGGGTGGAATAGGAGCATGAGGAGCTGTAGAAGCGCCCTGAGGTGAAGGAGGAGGAGGTGGTGGTGGTGCTGTTGTTGTTGCTGAGCTTAATGTTGGTGGAGGAGGAGAAGGTGGGAGTTGAGGTGGAGGCTGAGGAGGAAGGGCAGTAACAACAATTGCAATAGGGACTACATTATTAGTAGTAGTGGTAATAGTAACAAGTGGAGAAGGTGGTGTTGATTGTGGTGGCAGAGGCGGCGGCGGTGACGGTGGTGGTGGTGGCGGTGGCGGCGGTGGAGGAGGAGGAGGAGGAGGAGTATATAGTAAGAGAGGAGGAGGGGCTACTTGAGATGGTGATTGTTCTGGTGTTGACACACTAGTATATTCATTAGGTTGATCCATGAAAGATCTTGAAATTGAAAGCAATTTAAAATGTTGAGACTCCATAGTGCTAGTACTCAAGGATGAAGCATTACCAAATCGTAGTGATTCACATTTGAATTTTTGAACCCCCAACTTATCAACCTCAATTGAGCTTCTTACGCTAGATGACTTTTTGGAAGAACCTGCATTACATTTTTTTTAAGATTAAATGTGCACATGGAAATTCATGTTTTGAATTTAATCAACCAACATGTAAATGATGTCATACCAGCATAGTCGCTCAAGCTCAAAGTAAGAAATGGTTGCTCATCTTTTAAGCTATAACTTGAGTTACTCTTATTCTTGCTACGACATTTATTGTAGAGAATAAAAATAAATGTTGCAACAAGAGATGTGCCACTTATGCTTAAAACAATAGCTGTGGATACTGCATTGTTGTTGTTTTCAACATTTTGTTGGTAGGCAGAATTCGTTTCATCATATCCAGGAAGAAAGTTGTTAGGGAGAGGTGTTGAAGGATCATCACGAATTGATGAAACTGCTTGCATTGATCGAAATATATGGGGTTGAATTTCAGACTCACGGGATGATTGTTCATGAGTAGGGAAAAACAATTGATTTTCTTTTGAGGAAGGTGTTGACTTCTCTGAAGATTCATAGTCAAGGTTCCTCCTTGAAGAAGGATACCATCCACGTAAATACTCGAGATAATAATCATACCATTTTTTTGTCGTATTCTTCTTCTGTGAATTTAAAAGAAACTTTTGGTTTCCTAGATGATCAAGAAGGCAACGCTCAATTTCTGTAGATAAAAGGGCCACATTTTGTGAAGTTTCTTCTGCAAACAATCTTGTTGTGAAATGCAACTGATTTGAATCACTAATTGCTTTCCTAAAAGTTGAATAGCCCAAAATCTTGACAGCCTCCTTTATATCTTTTGCATTAATACCACAACTAAGCAAGATCTTCTCAACCTGCATCTACATATCTAATAATCATCAAGAAAATTGAAAATTTGATCTTAGTTCCATGAAAGCAATAATGACAATGAGAATTTTCCATTTAGATCAAATTCTCAACAATGAGAAACCAAAATAGTTGAGTACTTATATTGGTAGGATCAAGACAACCATTCAAACATGCATACTCTTGTTTGTTTCTGTCACCTTTACGTATGTGTTTATTGAGTATGTGTTCTTTCAAATCTTACAATCAAAATGTATTTATGCATACTATGAGAATATAAATATCTAAAATTTTTCAGCTAAGGGTGGCACTCAATTCCAGAAAAAAGTTATATTACCTCAAGACATCAAACATAAAATGAATTATAAATTTACCTAAACATGTGACTTCATCTTTGACAATAATAAGGAAAGATTAATAGATATATAATAGATAATTCATAACATATGAGATTAGAGATTATCAGTGGTTGATCTTTAGGAAACTAATATGTGATTTTATGCTAAACACTTTCTAGTTTCCAAACTATCACCTCTTTCATTTTTCATATCCCAAGCACTTGAAATGCAAATATATCTACTACTTACAAGTTTACAGTTGGAAAATCAAATCAACATGCATGCAGATGCAAATAAAGATTTAATATAGTTTAATTAGTATTTCTTATAGACTTTAAAGAACTAGAACAACCATGTGTATTATAGCATTCTACTCATAAAGGACTTGGAAAACAACATTTAGTTCTCACCATAGATTCATCCCAATTGGTTGACGTATGTGGAGAAGAATCATCCAATGCCAATGAAAAACCATGTCTTCCTATTGCAGACCTCTGCAATGCTATATTATTCAATATTAGAGTCATGATAATAACGATTCTCTTGTTGAAAAACATAACTCCTTATTGATTTTCCCACAAAAAGAAATGCTTCCTTTGTTTTCACCCAACCATGGCTTCAAATCAATTTAAAGGGAATCAAAGGGAAAAACTGCCAAGCGATCTATGAGCTTCCTCCTTTGCAAGCTCGCACCACTTCTGATGCTCCAAATTCTCCAAAGAACAAATTAGTGACACAATTCTTCCATATTGTGCACCACCTTCTTTAGTGTATCTGACCCACATCTACAAAGTTGAAAGCAAAACTATTCAATGGAAACCATTTCCTTGCTAAGAAATTGTAGAACATTGCTATCTCCAATTAATGTGCAAGAGAAGGAATCCTTGACCATTCCTTGTGATAATAGTAGTTTGATCAACTTCAAACCAAATCACTCATGATAAAATATGCAGAAGAGACCTAGAAATGAATTTTCTCCTCCCCAGGATGCACAAACTGACAAAAGATAAAGGAAATTCCTATCAAACCATGAAACTTTCTCAACCAAGCACAAAACTTTTGCCCTCTATGAGAAATAGATTCAAATTAGGGTATCAAATTCTAAGATTGTTTCATTGCCAAAGATCTCAAAGTCATGACATAAATCACACGCGGTGGAAGAAACATATATTATATCAAAATGTTAGCTTACAAAAGTCATGAGAGGCCTTTTTTCATCATTGAAGCATCCGAACGTTCAACGGATTCCACAATTTGGGTAAGCATCCAAACCTTCATGAGATTCCACAATTTGGGTCGGCAAGGTGCATTAGAGGAGGAGAGAAGAAGGCTGCCAAATGCAGGAGAGACACAAATGAATTTGGAAAGAGGAGAGAGAAGTTTTTGTCTAATATTTTCTTTTTGCCATCTCCTATTTATTTGGTTCCTTATTTTTGTCTCTTTTTTCTTCCTAGTAATATCATTTTTCTATTTTTCGTTTGTTTTTTCTATAGTGTACATAGAGCACATGCATATATGAAAATGAATGAGTAATCCCATATTTGTGTAATGCCATCTCAAATAAAACCATCATTTTTATGTATCCAAACTCCACCATTGATTTTCTCTCTTATCTCTCTCCTTTGTCCCATGTGATTATAAGGCCATAACCCAAGCTTTCTAATAATTGCATATAATTATGTATAATTCCATATTATCACCTTCCTATTGAACATTTTTTGATATATTTTATTATAGTTAGTTATTTTGTTGAAAAAGGTTACAATATACACATTATTTCTTTTGTCTTAGGATTACGAAAAATTCAAAAAAAAAAAATGGAATAGGAAAAGAGAGAAGGAAGCATTCATATGTTGGCTATGGCCAAGTCGCAACCATGAGAATCCCACTAAGCAACCACACTCTATATGTAGACTAATGGAATATGAATCACTTCGAGCCGTCACATTATTCCTCTACACCACTTCAATTAATTCTCATGCTATGATCCCTTGAATTTTCCTGTAGCAACTAATTGATTGCAATGTGCATATTTTTTTATATGAATTATAAATAATGTGACTAAAAGGAGGTAGTGGTTCGTTGATATATTTATTTTGTGAAATTTTATAAGCATTTATTTGAGATTTTGGTTCTCTCTCTTTCTTCCCTTGGCTTATCTTTGTGGTGACAACATGAATGAGACATTGAAGGCTTATGGGGACATATTTCAGGTTTATATTCCCAACTCTTTATGTTTTTTTATTTTGTTTAGTTTAGACAATGAGTCCATCTCGGTGTGAATGTTTGTTATCCTTTCACTAGCATAAAAAGTGATATTCAACTATTAACTGCAAAACCATGCAGTCATATTCAACAAAAAAAAAATCATGTGACCATTACTTTTTGCAACTAGACCATTTGCTTCATACTATTGGTCTTTAATGGCAGAGCCTGAAGCGATGGATGTTGATGGAGATTTTCTAATGTTAATAATAACTAACAATCAAGATTCAATCATTAATGACCATGTGTCCCTTGGTTAAAGGATCATTTTCTTGTAGTGAATTTTATTTAGTATCAACTCATTTTCTTGCTTTCATTTTAAAACGTAATCTTAGGGTTTTTTTAATTCTTTTTCTCAGTTGCTATTTTTGGATTAATAATGTTCATAAAATTGTGTTTATATAAATAAATGATATCTAGCATAAACTATTCTATGGAACCTAAACAACTTTTCATGGAAAATAAAAAAAGCTTAGTCCAAAATTATGATATCCTCATATAGTGATAAATCTAACATCCTACTTTGTTTATAATTCTAAAATTGTATTATTTTTGAGGTTACTGTAATAATAACAATATCTCCCTATAAAATCAAAACTCCTATCTTTTTCTCCCTATCTCTATCGTTACTTCTTTTCTCCCATCATCTCTTTTTTCACTTCTCTAGCTCCTCTCTTTCTCAGCCTGATAAGTGCTTATAGGAGGGGATGGGGAAGATGCGAGTGAAGATAAGGTAAAGAGGAAGATGAAGAAATGATGTTTGAATCTCTAAAGTTATTTCAATAGACATCTTTTTCAATCCAAAAAAAGTCATAACTTAGATTTGTATGTGTTCAAGACATGCATGATTAGAGATTGCAAGTAAGAATTGAGGATTTACGAAAGGTCGTGACATGCACGACCGCATGGCACAACCTATGTTATGACAAGTTGCGATCGATGTCATGACATGATTGGCCTACATCTTTACATGGTGTGGTCAATGTCGCGACAATTGAGATGGATTGACACAATTTAGCATACAATCTGTCACGATCAATTACGATATGAGTCACAATTACAATTTGTTTGATCAATAGTCGCCAACTCAAAATCCAACACAATAAACGCGACCTAGGGCTAACCGTAGACCGGCTCGAATTTTGTAATCAAGCCCATAGTGACTTAATGAGTTTTAGGAAATCAAACAAGGCCCCCAGATTATCGATAACTCAATCCAAGTTCGGTAAGGCTAAAAGTACCCTTGTATTTTGATCTATTTTCCATCAATTGATTATGAACATTCCTATTCTGATTTCAATGACCCAAGATTTTTTCAATTAGAATCTATGATTATTATGTCTTACGATTCTATAGAAATCATGATGTCAGGTGAACTCTCATAATATAATATAATAGTTCAACAAAAATAAAAGAAAAAATATAAATGAAAAGCTCTCTTATGATAGGATCATGATGGTCAAATCGGGTGTTGAGTTACCCTTTCCCCATAGGTTGAAAGGTATCCCCATGGAGTTGAAAGATACTCTACGGATTTAAAAATATCTCATTTAAAGTGAAATATGTAATATAATGATAAATAAGATTAAAATAATCATGATCTCTAAAATAATTATTTCTGATGATGATTAGCAAATTACGCTTGATTCTTTTATACATACTACTATGATTTTTCTTGATCATGATTGTCATGTTCTCGTGAGATAACTAATCTACCATGAAATTTTGATTTATGTCTATGTTTTATGTATTGACCGTTCAAACTCATGAGAGTTCTATCTTCCCTACATATTCAACATTACATGTACTGACCTTTCTAAGAAAGTGAGAGCAATCCCTACATATTCAACATTACATGTACTGACCTTTCTAAGAAAGTGAGAGCAATGATATATCATGCTTATGGCAGCAACACATAGATGTTTTATGTCCTTTTACTTGATGTCTCATGTCTATTTTAAGTGAATAATATATAGTTAAACCACTAACATTCATTCATTCGGTATTTCTTTGTCTAAGACTTTTGCACTTCATGCTGACATTTTTTCCATTTTTATTGTTTCTTATAGATGCTTTCTCTTCCACATATAATTCTATTTTCTTTAACAAGTCAAAGTCTACTTTTAAGTCAATATTATATTCCACATATATATGTCATGTAGTATCATCTAAGGCACATTCAGCCATGTCGCGGGCAACATTTGCATGCTTGTCAATTACAATGACGATGTCAATGTGTCTAAAAGTGAAAATGTCGTATGGAGCAAGGACAAAGTTGCTCCCATTAAATAACAAAATGTAATGGGATGAAATTTGTTCAAAGGCTTGATATTTATATTTATACTATAAATAAGTTATTAAATGGCTCATATTACTATAAAAGGTTCAAAGATATAAGATATATAAACATAATAATGTTCATAAATAGTATCTATTTAATGAATGGTATCCATAAATAAAACTTATTTTGATTGAATATAACTCGACAAATTGTTGACCGATCGAATTTTGTCGATTATTTAAAATTATAACTTTCACATAAACTATTCTATGAAAGTTAAACAACCTTTTGTAGGCAAATAAAAAAGTAAGAAATTTGTGTAGCCTTATATGGTGGCATTTACTGTATTGCCACTCAATTACTTAGGAATCTACATTTTCTAATACTAAGATTTTTGCCTATTAAGTTATCAGTTATGTACGTTACATTATTTGATGTGCACAATTAAGTTTCTAAAAATTCAATTAGCTTATAGGGAAAAAGTACATTTTTTAATAGCACATCATTTTACTAACAATGCCAAGTTTATATAATTTGATTGGATTTGTAAACTTTAATCATGGATTTATAAAATTGGTGTATTTGTTAAATAAATTTATAATTAACAAATAATTTTTAAATGAATCTAATTATAATAATATATTTAAAATATAATAGTCATACTAATTATTGCAATTAATTCATCACTAATGTATTACTATTAAACATAATAATATTATTCTTGTAGAATTAAAAATAATAATACAATATTAATAATAGAAAAATATATTATCTCCATTAATAATGATACTAGATAATGATGATGATGATCATATTATGTGATTTATTACAATGTCATATTATATTTGTAATATCCCAAATTTAATTTTCATATAATCACATGAATTAATATTATATCATACGATTGAGAAGCAAAATGATATATGTGTTAAGGCATAAGTTGTAACTCATAATGTTCGATTGCAGAAATTGACGAAAATTCGCATAAGACATGAAAATATGATTTTAGAAAATGTTAGAATTAAGAAAATTAAAGTCTCTATAAGTGTTCCTATATATAAAATATTTTTAAATGTGTTTTTTAACAATTTTTGGGAGGTGTTTTATTCAGGTTAAACATATATGCAAAATAAAAAAAAACTATAAAATCATGAGTTTTGTTCTTCGAAAAAACATTTATATTTCGATTGCTTGATCATTTATTTTTATAAATATTTTATTTGAATCCAAATGGAGAATAATTTCTTATATATATAATATCTAAAGTAAATGGATGAATAAATAAATAATTAAAAATTTAAAACAATCTAATGTAAATATGCTCAATACCAAGGGCAAATTTCTACCTCTATCTTTGACCGACTTAATGTCTATTTTCTCCTGCCTTATCTTTTACTCCCTAGGTGTTTTATCACCTCTTTTCAACTCTCCACCTTTCCGATCTGAAACCTAAGTGAACGAAAAGAACCACCGGTGACAAAATTGGAGAAAAGACTAAGAGATTAGGGTTTCAATGGTAAGTTTATATCTAATTCTTTTACTCATTTGAGTTACCTAATTCCCAAATTAATGTTCTTATGAAACTCCCCCACGTTATTCATTCTCATATCTTAACCAATCAAGGGGTAAAACCCATGTTGTTCATGAGCAAGAGTAACCCTAGACATGTTCAATTTGTTCCTGAAACTTTAGCTACACATTTCTATATCTTTGGGTGCTCCAAAAATTATGAAATTAATCCTCTCTTAGTCTACTTTATCTTTGGAGTCAAGTTAATTAGAGTCATGTAGAGACTCTTCTTTAAGGTGCTATCATTCTATCTATCAAAATTGTTACTTGATTTTGTAAATTATGTTTAAAGTAAATATGCCATGTAATTATTTAATAATCCAAATTAAGAATAATTTCTTATTTATATATAATTTCTTAAGTAAATAAATAAATAATCTAAAATCATTTAACGTAAATAAGCTCAATACCAAGGATAATTTTCTACCTCTATCTTTGGCCGACTTAAGGTCAATTTTCTCGTGCCTTATCTTTTACTCCCAATATGTTTTACCACATCTTTTCACCTCTCCACATTCCCGAACCGAAACCTAAGTAAACGAATAGAACCACCGGTGACAAAATTGGAGAAAAGGCTAAGAGATTAGGGTTTCAACTTGTCGTAAGTTCATATCTGATTCTTTTACTCATTTGAATTACCTAATTCAGAAATTAGTGTTATTCTGAAACTCTCCCATGTTGTTCATTCTCGGATCTTAGCCAAACATGGGGTAAAACCCATGTTGTTCATAAGAAAGAGTAACCCAAGACATGTTCAATTTGTTCCTGAAATTTAGTTACAAATTTCTATATCTTTGGGTGCTCCAAAAATTATGAAATTAATCCTCTCTTAGTCTACTTTCATTGATCTTTGGAGTCAAGCGAATTAGATTCCTGTAGAGAAAGTTATACTCTCTTCTTTAAGGTGCTATCATTCTGACTACCAAAATTGTTACTCGATTTTGTAAATTATGTCTTAAAGTAAATATGCCATGTAATTATTTGATAACTTAGGGGCGTAAAGATATATATTATAGTTTCTAGGAGCTATTTTATTTGATTAATAAAAAAGTGTAAAATCATGATTAAATTTAGGTAATTATGTGATTAATAATTTTTAGGAGGTGTTTTATTTAGGTAAAACTAAGATGCAAAAATAAAAAAAAGTGTAAAATCATGATTTTTGTTCTTCGAACAAAACATTTATATTTCGATTGCTTGATTATTTATTTTTATAAATATTTTATTTGAATCCAAATGAAGAATAGTTTCTTATTTATATATAATGTATTAAATAAATAAATATAAAAATTTATTTAATGTAAATAAGCTCAATACTAAGTGCAAATTTCTACCCCTAACTTTGGCCGACTTAAGGTCAATTTTCTCTTGACTTATCTTTTACTCCCAACATGTTTCACCATCTCTTTTCACCTTTCCACATTCCCGGTACGAAGCCTAAGTGAAGGAATAGAACCATCGGTGAAGAAATTGGAGAAAATACTAAGAGATTAGGGTTTTAATTTGTCGTAAGTTCATATCTGATTCTTTTACTCATTTGAGTTACATAATTCCCAAAGTAGTGTTCTTCTAAAACTGTCCCATGTTGTTCATTCTCATATCTTAGTCAATAATGGGGTAAAACCCATGTTGTTCATGAGCAAGATTAACCCTAGACATATTCAATTTGTTCCTGAAACTTTACTTACACATTTCTATATCTTTTGATGCTCCAAAATTTATGAAATTCATCCACTCTTAGTCTACTTTCAATAACGATGTTGATCATGAACTTTTAAATGATAATCATGTTGATTTGTTATAATTTATATTATATTTATGTAATATTTTGAAGAAATAATATAGAAAGATAATATAAACTAAATTGTCAAGAAAGTGACAATTTAGATAGACATTTCCCTCGTGGATAATGTGGAATGCCATCTGACAAACAATCCACATTGGTAGGTGATGCGATAATTCGTAACAATTAAATGCTCACAAGTGTACTAGTCATTCAAATAATAAACTGTAGTGAGTAGAGTGTCAAACCCACGAGAAATTAACTTATTTAATTAAACTAATTTTATAACCTAATAAGAGACAACAAGGTTGCAAGTAAAAGATTTTTTAAAAAATAAATTTATAGAAAAATAAAAATTAAAATTAAATTAACTACTGTTAGATTAAATTATTAAGAACAAACTTGTTTAACTTCTATAGTGATTGATTTAATAAAAAAATAATCATGTTTAACTTTTAAATATATTAGGAATACCTAAAGTCTGATCTCCCTAATCGGGTAAACCAATTATTCATAATCTTAATAAGATGAGAATACTTCACCCGTCTCTACTCTTAGTTTTACTCGAATTATAATGATGCAGATTTAGAAATACTAGCAAGCGCACTAATCGTTCAGTAATAAAATGATGAGTATAAAGTATCGTTCTCACGAGGACAAGAAATAATTAATAATTTCTCTTACTTATAAATTGAGAAAAGATAATAACTTTGTGCTTTGTAAAAATAAGAAGAGTAAATAATATGAATACAGAGTTATGATCAATGGTGTTTAAAAGTATAGAATTGATGAATAGGATTTATCTTAATTAATACCATTACTCATGTACGAATTTTAGACAAAAGATGATGAATTAATAAAGTAAAATTTCCAAATTGATTTAACCAATATTTTAGGCTTTAAATTCTATTTTGAAGTCAACAAAAGAAATTAACCCTCTTGATTTTTAACCTAATTTATTAGATCTCAAAATGCACTCAACTGAAATATAAAGTTAAGATCTTTTTCAAGTCACCTTAACAACAACACAATTGGGTCTCTTGCGATTTCCTCAAGAGCGTCATGTAAGAGAAAAATCAAAGAAAAAACTCTAGAGAATATAAAAACTTCTTTTCAAATAATAAAAAGATTCAAAGGAATCAATCTCAGGTAACAATTAATAAAATCATCAAACATGCTATTGATCCATCAACTAATCATACGAAGAATTTATAAAGAATAGAGTTCAATCAAGAAAATCCTAAAGAACTACTCTAATAAACTAAAGCACATCAATCTAATCAATGTTTCAGGAAAATGATAGAGAACAAGAAGAACTACTCATAATTCTACCGTCCTCTCTCGAGTTTTCAGCAGAACTTCGTTGTAGCATCTGAATCTCCTTCACCAAGCCTTCAACATGTGATTTCTGCCATCTAAAGATGTTCTTCCAGTTGATTTGGGGTCTACTTAAATAGTTTTTCCCGTAATATGGCTCAACAATCCGAAATCTTATAAAAAATGTGGATAAAACGGCTTTAAAACTGCATAACAGACCATCGTCACGACCGTGAAAGACTCTGTCACGACCGTGACAGAAGGCTGTCAAGGCTGAAAAAATACTTAGCCAATTTTTTTACTAGAAATCTCTCTGTCACGGCCATGACAGAAACTGTCACGGTCGTGACAGTAACTTAGCCAAAATTTTGCTTGCAGGATTTTTCTATCACGGCCATGAAAAAAACTATCACGGCTGTGACAACCTTCTGAGTTGTTTTAGGGCATTTTCTTGCATTGATTTTGATGTTTTCTCATACTTTGTCATGAATAATTTTCATACTTAAGTAGAAATCAAATTTAAAGGAAATTATATGAAAACAAATCAAAACTCTAATTTCTAAACATAAAAACATTCTAAAATGCTAATCAAATAACCTAAACTAATGCATGATTTTTCGTTCAACATATAACACAATGAGTTGTAATTCCTATGCTACCAAATTGTTCACCCCAATCAACTCGGCGGACCACACAATCTATTAGATTACGAAATCACTTAAAGAAAATCATTGATTAATAGATTGATCACACTACCTAGTTAGTAATCAATTAATAATTCAGATAAAACTAATGAAAAGCCTTAGAACCAGCAATTATGCTCGTAAAAGTTAAACAAAGTATAATCAATACTAAAAAAGATTCACAAATTGTATTAACAATAAGCCTTATGTAACTCAAAAACTAAATCAAATTATCTAGATTAAAAAAATTAAAAAAAAACTTCAAAGCATGAATTCATTCATCTCAACATAAAAGAAAACTAAAAGTACTCTCTGCACCGAATGATGAATCGTTGCACGATCCTCGCCCGAGATCACTACGCAGAAATCTTCTCGGTTGTTCTTCAAAATGATCTCATATTTTTGTCTTTAAGCACATGTTGCAGACCCTAGCATGATTGTTTTTTTTTATTGTAGAAAGCCTTTATTTATAGGGGTTCAAGTTTCCATGTAATCGTATAAGAAATGAAAACCATTTTTATGTAAAATAAGGTAAATTCGGATCTAAAATAAATCTAAGATTTTGACCTTGTTAAACTCTGAATTTTGATCCATAATATATTTCTAAATAATCTTGGCAACATATAGTATGAGTAGGAATCCTTGTGTACTCAAAATTGTTCTAAAAATTCATCCAAATCTTGAATCTGCAGTCTGTCACGGGTGGTAATAGTGATTACATGACATAAATAGTGTCAAAATCATACTAGAAATGAGTTTTTATGGCCCGTGAAAGGTTTTCACAGCCCTTACAGTGTCGCAATTCGCATAAAGACTATGGAGCCACGGCCCTGCCTCGGGCAAGTTTTTAGTGTGTGGAAAAATGGATTTTAATAACCTAGTATAGTGTTTTCATGGTCATTGTCATGGCCTGTGAGAAGTCTTTCACGGCCCTTCCATGACAATGCAATGCCACCTCTTGACAACTTTAATATTTTTCACTTTGATTTGAGCATGGTTTTTTTCGATGGCTTCATAATTCAATTTTCTTCCTTCCTAGATAATAAAATATAATATTTGGGTACATTTTTATTTTTATAAAATTAATATAAATAAGCTCATAAAATTATGCATACTATCATAAAATGATTTGAAATAAGATTAAATGTAATACCAAATATATGTTGTATTTTGCATGCATAAGTAGGCAATCCAAAAAAACTTAATTAAAACAAATATAATAGATAATATGGTGGATCCTTATAATTTTAAATTAATAATAATAATAATTTGAAAATAACACTTGTGAGAAATGTCCTTGCTCTTAACATTTATATCCACACTTGTGATGATGATTGTAAATTTGATAGGAATAATTGTAGAATCGTAAGGCACGAGGGTGAATTGGCGTAGAAAGCTAAATCTTAAATTCCATATTTCTTTTTAATAATTTTTTAATATTTTGAGAATGCTAACGCTAATGCAATCATGACACAAAGATAAAAAATGGGGTAGAGAGCAAACACAAAATTTGTTGACGAGGTTCAGCCTAACTCCTTAGCCTACATCCCCGTCCCGACTCTCCGATCTCAAGACCATCAACTATCTTTCTCCTTTCTCAAAGGGAGAAGGAAATCCTTCTTACACTAAAACCAACTTCTTCTCTGTTCAAGAGGCAAGACGATCATCTTTTCACACAGGAGCTTTCAAGGTTACAACTTGTAGATCTCTCTTCATCTCTCTTTCATAGATGCTCACACTTTAAGTCAATGGAGAGAATGAGATCCAAGTTTTGCAAGAGAAAAATAATAACAAACTTGGTATTCAGTTCTCTTTTGATTTCTTGGATGCTTGTTCACTTGGATGATACTTTCTCTTTCCTTCTGAGTGTCTTTTATAGGATACTGCATGAGAGATTTCCGGTTGGAAGAATCTTCAAAAGATTTGATTGGAAAACTAATTGTTATTGTAGCAAATCGCGCCGATTCGGTCAATCGGTTCACCAAGGTGGTCGATCGGTTTGTAGTTTTTCATGTTGTTTGAACTCACTATTTATTTCGGTCATGTGTTCGATCAACTGGTCCTACGACCTCACATCTTTAGTTGTTTTATCTTGTTGTTCATTTCAGATTTGCATTAGGTCGATCGGTTCTTCGACCGGCTTCTTGTTTTTCAACTACTTTAAGTTGTTGTTCATTTCGAACGTGCATCCGATCGATTGATTCTTCGATCAATCAGTTGTCTCAAGTGTTCTAGACAATTCGATCGTACATCCCGTCAATCGGTCTTTGATTTGATTGCATTTCCTCATCGACTTTTGTCCTGTTAAACTTATCCATGAATGTGCATACTTGACCAACTCATTAATAAAATTTGTCGGCTGATTTTATTTGTTATCATCAAAACATGAGAATAATACATGAGATTCAACTATCTCCCCATTTTTTATGATGATAAACATATTGGTTGATGGAGAGTTAATGCAAATAGTTCATCAAATATAGTTTTGCTCTCCCTAAATACATGCACACTACTTTCACATTTATGATAATAATAGAATTATAAGCAATGTTCATGAACATGAATTTTATCAAAATAACACATCCATCATTTGTTTTCACAACATCAAAATGATGCATGGTCCACACTCAAATTACATAGCATATACGCTAAGACATGTTAAAACATAATTCCCAACATATATCTCCATCTTAAGATACTACTCCCCCTTTTTGACATAATCAAGAGGCATACAAAAGGAGAGCCTACGCCTCATTGGGATTGTCGTCTTCATGAACTCTCATGGAAATAAACCCCTGAGCTGCATAGTAGTCAAGCATGATGCAGGTGAGGTATCACATGTCACGGCCATATCGTCATATGCAAGGTACGCACTTCACGAGTGAACTCAGTCAGGTCAAACACACCAGAGGAGGAGGGTCAGTGGCAGCAGGAGGAGGCTGGTGGTGAGATTCCTCCCCCGAATATGATCCGTGTCCATGGCTTCAGAAGGCACATCCTCAGACGCTCTGATACCTTCATCAACATGAGGGCATTGTTCTCATAGAATATGTTTCTTGCACAAAGTGTCAAAAGTGATGGTATCTAATGCGAGAATTGGTAATAATTAAATGCTAGCAAGTGCACTAGTCGTTCAAGTAATAAAGTTTAATGAGTAGAGTATCGAACCTACAATGAATTAATTTACTTAGCTAAACTAATTTCAGAGGCTAACATAGATTTGGGTAAAAATGAGCTGCAAAAAATAAAATTATAAAAAAATAAACTAAATTAATCTAATCTAATCTATTGATGCATAGGGCTTAGGATGATAAATGAATTTGTAGACAAACTGAATTGACCAAATATTATAAGTTAGTTTCTAACGACGAATTATAGTCTACTCAAATTTAGGATCAGTCAACTTATCTTAATTCAAATCTAATCAAACCTGATATTAAGATGCATTAAAATGTAATTTCTAAACTACTATCACCCATACCATGGTAATGAATAAAAGACCGCACAACTAATATTCCATCAAGGATCATACGAATTGTGACATGCAATATTTTGACTTAAAAGTCAAGAATCAATTCCACAAAGATCATGCAACCAAAAGTAACTACTCCTACAAGGATAATAGCTAACTAAATAAGACAATTAATCTCTGGAAGAACATTAATAATATCATACATATTCGAAAGAAAAATAAACTTTAATTGATAATGAAAGAAAGTTTAACAGTTTGCCTTATCAATTAAAACTATTACACAAGTCTTACGGAGAAAGAAAACTAAATTATCTGGATTACAAAAGATAGAAAGATGTATCAACTAAGCATGAGATCATCACAACATTAAATAGAATAGACAATACTCTCAGGAATGTTGATGAACTGCTGCACGATCCTCGTTTAGAGTCAATCGTGCAGAAATCTTCTCAGTGTGCCTTCTAAATTATCTCATGTTCTTGACTTCAAAACTTTGGTTGCAGGACCTAACATCCTCTCTTCTCGCTGTAGAAGGCCTCTATTTATAGAGACTTAACTTTTCATGTGATTGGAGAAGAAATGAAAACCTTTTATATGTCAAAATAAGTAAAATTTGAAGTTGATTTAATTTTAAAATTTTGGCATTGTCAAACTTCAAAATTTGATCCATAATATATTTCCAAATAATCTTGGAATCATATAGTAGGAGTAGGAGTCTTTGTGCACTTGAAATCCTTCCAAAAATTCATCCAAATTTCGAATTTGTACTTCATCAGAGGTTGTTGTAGGGATTTAACGATTTAAACAGTATTCGAATCGGCATAGGAATGGATTTTTACAGCCCGTGAGAGGGATTTCATGGCCCTTACAGTTTCCAATTCGCATACAAAGTATAGATTTCATGCCCCGTGATGAGCTGGTCACGATTGTGCCTCGAGCATATTTTTGTCTTAGAAAAATGCATTTTAACGATCTGTTAAGTGGTTTCACGGCCCATGACAATGCAAATTAGCCACCTCCAATATTTTCACTTTTTGGCTCTGTTTTAACTCCGACTTGAGCGTGATTTTTTCTAGTGACTTGGTAATTTAATTTTCTTTATTCCTACATAATAAAATACAATATTTGGATAGATTTTTATTTTTATAAAATTAATATAAATAATCTCATAAACATATGTTATATTTTGCATGCATCAGTATCCCAAGTTCGGGTGGAGATAAACTCTTCATCAGCAGGAATAAGAACCCCAATGGAAATGAGTATCTTAATAATCCAAGAACCAAAATGAGATTGTTTCCTTTGGCTCTATTGATAATTTTCTTTTGAATCGCTTCGGGGTGATAAAGAAAATAGTGCAAAAAGCTCATACGTGAAGCATCACGAATAAGAGGCAATAAAGAAAAAAGAGGTCGAAATGTGTAACCTATGTGAAGTGGCTAAAATGAGGGGTTATGACATGACTCAATATATGATGTGCTACCTTGAGTTGCGGAGGAAGATATTTGTGTGCAACATCAATTTTGTATTGGGGACGCATCCACCAAACACTAGCTCCACTGTTGTCTGAATGGATGGAGAACCAAGAGGACAATAGTGGATGGTTACACCTGAAGTCCTAGTTGGTGTGGAGGAAACTCAAAGATGCGACATAGATCATTTGAGTCGGCGATGATATGACATCCAAGAGCAAAAGTCACAAGGCGATATTTAGTGAAGTTAGCATAAAAAGGTGAACAAGGCAGGGATAGATGCGTTCACGTAAAGACATGGGAGGATACCAACCAATATCAGAGAACATTTCCTGGACGTTAGGTAAGTCAATAGAATCCCAATCAAGAGTAACTGTTCGCTTGACTTTGCAAATGCTGTAAAAGGTGTCATTGATGAGGCCAAAACGCGGGACTACGAAAGAGTGTTGTCAAAAATAGTAGGCGGTGGTGGAGACTAGGAGGGAGAATCGAAAGGTGAGCGACGACGAGTTGGAGGACGACCTGCACAGTCGCGAGAAGACGATGAGCCGATATGTGCGTTCTTAGTACGAGGAGGGGCCATTGCAATGATGAATCAACAATTTGATGGAGGTCGCACGATCTGTCAAGATGAAGACCAAAGAAAAGATCCACGTAACCATGGAGAGGAAGATGTCGAAGAATAGTTTTACCAGAGAGGAGAGTGTCTTAGTCATTTTAACAATCAACCGAACGCTTGAGGCGGTCCACGCGTGACCGATCACCATAAGATTTCCTTGTCGCTGACAACAAAAGGAAGAGAGAAGGTCATAGGGCGGCATTCGAGGTGACAAGAGGGCCTATCGCATGAGCAAAATAAGGTCAAACGAGTTTCAAACACCGAATTTTCCGTAGTTTTAACATGCACCACATTAATTTTTCATTCAGGTGGTCGATCGATCCCATGAAGCGGTCAACCAATTTGAGTAGGAGTGTTCAACCAAATTGTTATTTTCTGGCAATTGACCGAGCAGTCGGGGCAGTCAATCGATATAAACATAATAGAAGAAAATGTAAAGCCGGTCGATCAACCTACCCAACCAGTCAACGGATCATATGGAAATAATGACCAGCATCATTTAACTCAAGTTGTAACTAAATTTACACACTTATGTGGGTAATATAAATGCTGTGCAACATCCTTTTGATTTTCAACTCAGATCAAAAGTGGGTTTACATAAGCAAATCACTTTTACTTATAATTGATATCCTAGTAACGTCCAAGCATTCCTAATTTCCTTCTAAGCATACAAAATCTATCTTCACTTAAGGACTTGATAAAAATGTCAGCTAATTGAATGTTAATGGGCACATATTCAATTGCAATATTCTTGTGATTCACATGATATCTAATGTAATGATATCTTACGTCAGTATGTTTGGTCCGAGAATGATTTATTGAATTTTTAATCATCTCTATGGCACTAGTCTTATCACACTTCATAGGTACACTCGTACAAACCACCCCATAATCGAGTAATTGCTAATTGACCTACAAGATTTATGCACAACAACTGTCGACGGCAATATATTTTGCCTCTATGGTAGAGAGTGCGATGAAGTTTTATTTCTTCCTAATCCATGTTATGAGGAAGCTGTCAAGAAAATAACACATCTCACTTGTGCTTTTGCATTGCACCCAACAAAGTCAACATCGATATAACCATATAAATCAAAAGTAGAGTTCTTATAATACCAAATCATAATCCACAAGTATTTTTTAAATATCGCATGATTCTCTTAATAGCAACTAAATGATATTATGTGGGTGCAGATTGAAACCTAGCACAAACACACACTGATCTTGATACTGTTAAGTATAGTAGACTCCCTATCATACCTCTGTACTTTTTTTTATCAATTGCCTTGCACTTTTAATCTTTATAAAGCTTGATTGACGTGCTCATTAGGTTGAGCTTGGTTTACAATCATTCATTCCAAATCACTTGAGCAATTTTTTTGGTATATTTTTCAAGACTTACATATATTTTGTCATTGGTTTACTTTACTTGTAGTCCTAAAAAGAAGATAAGCTCACCTACAAGACTCATTTCAAATTCTTTTTGTATAAGAGAATCAAACTCTTTGAATAGTTTTTTTTGTAGTGACACCAAGGTTGTTAAAAACTAGTTTTAATACTGAAAAACTTATCAATTTATGTTTCTACGATTAAAAGACGAGTTGAGATGGGGTAAAAACGTAAAATGGGGTAAAATTGGATTTACATGCGTTTTAACATGGTGGATACGGATGAAAGTGTTCATACGAACGATTAACTCATAACTTCTCTACTTTTAGTCATGTGCATAGTCTGGGTTGTGTAGCGGTGGTGTTTTCAACACATGAGGTTGCAGGTTTGCTCCTTATCACCAAAAGCTTTTTGCATTTGTTTGCCATTCAAGTATAAATATAAAGTATATATAAATTCTATAGTTATTATTTTTTCCATTATTATTTTATAATCATACTAAATTTATTTAAAAAATATTATAAATTTAAATTAAGATAGAAAATTAGATGATAATATAGGGTAAATTACACCCAATGCCCTCCAACTTTCGACTTTGCTCAGTGATGCCCTCCAACTTCACTTTGTAACCGCGATACCCTCCAACTTTTGACTTATTTCACTCGATGCCCTCCTTACCTACAATAGGCGATTTTCCGGTCACAGCGTTGATGTGGCACTCCTCTCCTCTCCACGTTACAATATTAAAAAATAAAAAAAATAAATAAAAAATGCCACGTGTGCAGCGAGAGGGGGATCCCCCCCCCCCCGCCGGCACGAGGGGGGGGGGGTCGCCCCCCTCACCTGCGACCTCCGACGAGGTCGCAGGGAGGGGGGCGACCCCCCCCCCCCCCCCACCTCCCGTGCGCCGCGCCGGCGAGCGCAGGGGAGGTGGGAGGTCGCCCCCCTCAGCTGCAACCTCGCCGGAGGTCGCAAGGTGGGGGGCGACCCCCCCCCCCCCACCTCAACTGCGACCTTCGGCCCGGCACAGGGCAGGTGGGGGTCGCCCCTCACCTGCGACCTCGCCGCGCAGAGGAGGTGGGGGGGGGGGGGTTGCCCCCCTCACCTGCGACCTCCGGTGAGGTCGCAGGTGAGGGGGGCGACCCCCCATCTCCCCTGCGCTCGTCGGCACGGGGAACGAGGGGTGGGGGGTCGCCCCCCTCCCTGCGACCTCCGACGAGGTCGCAGGGAGGGGGGCGACCCCCACCCCTTGTGGCCCACCGTCGGAGGTCACAGGGAGGGGGGCGACCCCCCCACCTCCCATGCGCCGCGCCGGCGAGCGTAGGGGAGGTGGGGGGGTCACCCCCCCTTACCTGTGACCTCATCGGAGGTTGTAGGGAGGGGGGCGACCCCCCCCCCCCACGTCCCCTGCGCGGCGAGGTCGCAGGTGAGGGGGAGACCCCCCACCTGCCCTGCGTCGTGCCGGAGGTCGCAGGTGAGGGGGGCGACCCCCCCCACCTTCCGTGCGCCGCGCCCTCGTTGGAGGACGCAGGGAGGGGGGCAACCTCCCCACCCCTCGTGTCGGCGAGCGTAGGGGAGGTGGGGGGTCACCCCCCTCACCTGTGACCTCACCGGAGGTCGCAGGTGAGGGGGGCGATCCCCTCTCGCTGCACATGTGGCATTATTTATTTATTTTTTAATATTGTAACATGGAGAGGAGAGGAGAGGGGAAGAGGGCCACGTCAGTGCCACATCAGCGCTGTGATCGAAAAACTGCCTATTATAGGTAAGGAGGGCATCGAGTGAAACAAGTCAAAAGTTAGAGGGCATCGCGGTTACAAAGTGAAGTTGGAGGGCATCGCTGAGCAAAGTCGAAAGTTGGAGGGCATTGGGTGTAATTTACCCTGATAATATATATAATTTACTATAAGTTATTCCAATGAATTACATTATTCCTTGGACCATAATACTTAAATAAAAATTAAATCGTATAATGAAAAAATGATATAGTGATTATGATAATAATGAAAACAAAATAATAGTGTTTAAAAATTAATATTTTTATGTGGTTTAAAAAATTAAATTATTAAATTATTATATCCCCCTCCCCTCCTAAAATGAACTTAGGTAGAAACTCGAACTTGATAACCTTGAGTGACTCCGTAGATTATATCATCAACATAAACATAGATATGCACTATTAAAATATCATTTCTCAATTAAAAAACATACCAAGCTCTCGCAACATGCTTCAACCCATAAAAGGCTTTTGAAAGTTTGAAAACATTGTTCGAAAAATCAAGATTTTCAAAGTCTTCCGGTTGCTCAACATAAACTTCCTCATTTATAAAATCATTTAAAAATGTGGATTTTACATCCATTTCAAAAAGTTTGAAACCTTTAAAACAAACGAAAGCCAAAAGCATGCGAATAGCTTCAAGACGTGCAACAAGAGCAAAAGTTTCATTAAAATCAATTCCTTCAATTTGTGAGTAACCATTGGGCACTAAACTAGTCTTATATCTCTCAATGACACCATTTTTATCTAACTTACTTTGAGACACCTATTTGGTTCCAACAATTGGATGATGGGTCTTTCTACAAGCTTCCAAACTTGGTTTCTTTAAAAATTATTTAACTACTCATACATAGAATTTATCCAATTTGAATCACTTAGTGCATCATCTATGCAAGAGGATTTAACTTGAGAGAGAAAAGCCGAAAACACAGGAATTTTTAAAAGAACTTCGAGTTTTGATTCCATCAACTATATTCCCAATTATTTGCTCAATTGTATATGATAAATCATTTCTTCAATTTTATGGTATCACTTTTGGTATATCTAGTTGATGATCATAAATTCTTTCGAAGTTTTCTAGTTGCTTTTCAATTTGATTTTCCCTTTTCTTTTTCATCATTTTTCTTCATGAGATGAGCTTTCTTTTAATTGAACCTGCTCTAATTTACTTGTCACTTCAACTTTCCCTATATCATCTTCTTCAATACGCTTGTTCAAAACAAAATCATTAGTCTCATTAAATTTAACATGCATGAATTCTTCACCAAAAAGGTTCTTTTATTATACACTCTATATGCTTCGCTAGTAATAGAATAACCAAGAAAAATAGCATTATCACACTTATCATCATTTTTTTTATTTCAATCACTCCATTTTGTTGAGATGTTTTGGGTGTAGAGAAATTATGTAAAATGTCATTTTCTTCACAAAATAACTCATCTTCACACACGCTTCACACGCTCATTAAATCATATATATATATATATATATATATATAATATACATATACAATATATATATATTTGTGCCACCACAGAAAATATGGATCACTGTGCTACCATACATCTGGATAGTCTGATCATGCATCAACGATGATATGCATCTTCCCCCCATCCCGCACGTCCTCCTACTCCTTTCTATGTCTTCCTCCTCCTATAATGCCTCGTGTGTGCATCTTTGCCGACAGCAAGCATCTCCATGCCCTCTCACACATGTGTCCTCCTCCTTCCTCGTGCCTCCTCCAATGCCCCGACGATCTGCTTCTTCCCTCCATCATGCGCGTCATCCTCCTAGTTCCTCTGTGTCTTCCTCCTCTTCTGATGCCTTGTGCACCACATCTTCCTTCCTCCCTAGCGGCAACCACCTCCGCCCCCTCATGTGACTGTCCTCCTTCTCCGCGTTGGAACAAAGTTTTTATGTTATATCTAATTATATTTTGATAATACAAACATCAAATAATCAGAATTATATATTTAAAGTGTGAAAAAAGTTCAATTCGGAATGAATTATTTTATGCACTGAACTATAAGTTAATATTGGAATATGTTTCATTTATATCTAGAACATGTGAATATGAAAGTTGTAGATAATCTTATTAGCTTTCCAACAAATAAAAAATCACCTAATTCCGATATCAGTGCAAAACGTTATGTGCAAAATAGTGCAGAGTGGTCGACCAAACGGTCTGGCAAACTGGTCGACTAGCCAGGTGAACCGGTTGACCGATTTGAACATATATTTGAAGATCAGTCGACTAGTTTGAGGCATCGGTCGACTGGACCGCACGCAAAATAACCTATAACGACTAGTTTTTTGCCAAACGAAAGGGCAACGGTCATATTATCCAAAGAGGACTATAAAAAGTGGTCCAAGTGGTGTGGAATCAATAAAGCATTGAAGAGAAACATCAAGCATTAAAAGAAAATCATTTTTGAAGACCCCGATCATGTTGTTCAAATCTTCTCTTCTTTCTCTCTTCTCCTTATGTGAGTTAGATATTGTAAAAGAGTCAAAAGTTTATTTTCATATCTGGGTGTGAGCTCTTGTGTAGAAGAAGTTCCATCGTACTTCTCAGGCTAGAGAAAAGATTAAGGGTGCTCCTTTGTAAAAGAGGTGTGTAATCGGTGGGTAAAAGCTTCTTAGGAGGAGAGGTTGCCTTGCCTCTCGAAGTGAAGAAGAAAGTGGTGTAAATGATTTTTCTTTGCCCTATTTGGAATGAAGAAAAGGAGTTAATGGAATCTCTAGTAGTCTCGAGGTCGAGAAGTCAGAGCATGAACGTATGCCAAGTTGTGGTCGAACTTCGTCAACAAATCCCTTGTCTTCTTTGTGTTTGCTTTTTATCTCCTTATCCTTCCTATCGATTTCATTATTATTGCATTGTTTTAAAGTTTAACGAATTGATTTTAAGCTTCCGTGATGATTTTCGTAAAATCGATCTTTTTGATAAAATACCAATTCAACTCTCCCCCCTTCCGTCCTTCTTGGTGTCTTGTGATCCAACAATTGGTATCAGAGCAATATTGTTCTTATTTTAAAGATTTAATCATCTTTTAGAGCATGGCATCATTTTTCTAAAAAAGTCAATCGATTTTTGAACCGTTGGCTTTCAATGCTTTAAACTTTTCTTCTTGGAAAAATTAAAATGAAAGCATATTTGTGTTCAATTGATTTTGATATGTGGAAAATTATAGAAAATGTTTTAAAAAGCCAAAGAAGATTTTTAATGGTGTTTTCATTGATCTTTTCTTCTTTGAATCTAATGATTTTTAATTTCACTTGCCAAAATTGATTCTAAAGTCCAAAATATATTTTATTGTGCTTTAGATAAGGAAAGCTTAAATATCATTTCTAAATATTCTACCTCTCATGAGATTTGGCTAAATTTATTATTTAGATATGAAGGCAAGGAAAATGAAAGAGATGACACATCGTATGAAGGTGAAGAAAAAATTGTCAATTCTACATTCACAACCTCCGATCAAGAATTTAATCTATGCTTAATGACAAAAAGTGAGAAAGACGAGGTAACATCAAACTCCTATTGTTATACATCTACTAGCAATGAAGATGATGATGATATTCATTTTGATGTTCATAAAGAATTTTCATTTCTTATTCAAAAGTATATTTCTCTTAAAAAGAAAAATGGATTATTAATGAATGAATATATTACCTTGAAAAATGAGCTCAAAATTTTGAAAGAAGAAAGAGATGCATGTCTAATTCAAAATGAAACTTTGATGAATGATTTTCATATTATGAAAAATGATTTTGAAAATTTGAGAAATAAAAAAAATGCATGCTTAGTTCAAAATGAAATTTTGGAAAAAGAAAATAGTGCATGTATGAATGAAAGTAGAATTTTGGAAAAGAAAATTACTTCTTGATAAATTTTTTATACCTATGAAACATAATAGAATTGTTCAAAAACCTATTCATTTTTTTTTTCAAAATCTATTGAATATAGAAAGAAAATGAATTTGAAGAAAAATGGTAAAAATACAAAAGGATACTACTTGAAATATTCATATTCTTCATTCAAACATAAGCATGATGCTAATAGTCAACATTTGAAGCATAAACATTCTTACAATTACTCTCTTGGTGACAAAGACTCATATGCTTATCATAATAATACTTTGAAACTTAAATATGCTCATGATCATTTTTGTTAGACCATATATTATTTGTCATTATTGTGGTGCTCATGGTCATTGTGCATTTGAGTGCAAAATTAGAAAATTTATAAATGTTGAGAAGAAATTAATGATGAGGGTTCTAAAAGGAACTTTGACTAGCACATTTGGACTCAAAGAAGTTTGGGTATCAAAATGTAAATAATTTTTTTTAGGTGTGCTTCACAAGGAATTAAAGATCCAAGTCAAGTGAAGCACCATGTGTTTTAGTGTTCATCATATGAAAAGAAAAAGAAGAATGAAATTGAAATGAGCTGGAGACTAGGGCTGAGCAAACTCGGGACCGGGTCTCAACGGACCTGGTCCCGACCCGAATTATGTCGGGTCAAAATTTTTTTGACCCGGGACCGAACCCGGACCCGATTGGATCCGATTCCGGGTCAGACCCGTCAATCCGAGAAAATCATCGGGTTTACGGCCAGAAATGAATCGACTCACGCTCGATCGGCCGTATCGGATGGCCGGATCTGGCCGCCAGTGACCGATCCGGCCGCCACGGGAACGAATCGGCCGCCACACGGACGAATCAACTGCCACGCGGCCGGATCTGGCCGCCACACGGACGGATCGGCCACCAATAGCCGGATCTGGCCGCCACGTGGACGGATCGGCCGCCAACGGCCGGATCTGACCGCCATGCAGACGAATCGGTCGCCAATGGCTGGATGTGGCCGCCAGTGGCCGATCCGACTGCCACATGACCGGATCGGTCGCCAGCGGTCGGATGGCGGCCGATCCAGCTGCCATGCGGCCGATCCAGCTGCCATGCGGCCGGATCAGCCGCCAGCGGCCGGATTCGTCCGCTAGAGGCCGATCCGACTGCCATGCAGCTGGATTTGGCCGCCAGAGGCCGATCCGGGTGCCAGGCGGACGGATTTGGCAGCTGGTGGCCAATCCAGATGCCAGGCGGCCAGATTTGGCAGCTGGTGGCCAATCCAGATGCCAGGCGGCCGGATCGACCGCCAGCAGCCGATCCTGACAGTTCTGGCCACCTGGCGGTCGGATCTGGCAGCTGGCGGTCGGATCTGGCAGCTGGCGGCCGATCCGGCCGCCAAGCGTCGGATCTGGCCGCCTAGAAGCCGGATCGGCCGGCCACCAACTGCCAGATCCGGCCGCCAAGCCGTCGGAGGAGAGAGAAAAAGGGAGTCAAGAGGTTCGAGCCGTCGTCACCGTCACCGTCGCCATCGCCGTGAGAGAAAGGAAGAGGACGTCTGGCGAGACCGCGGTCCGTGAGGCCGAGGCGTGACGCGTGAGAGAGATGGCAGAGAGAAAGAGAGGTGTTAAATGAGAGGGTCAAATGGTAGTGGGGTTTATATAGTAAACAATAAATCGGTCGGGTCCGGGTCGAGTATCTGCACTCCAGACCCGGTCATGACCGAAACCCTCAGGTTTTTCATCCTTCAGACCCGGTCCCGGTCCGGATCTTGTCCGGGCCGAGTTTTTTACCCGATTTTCCAGATCAGTGCGGTCCGGACCGTGCTCAGCCCTACTGGAGACACAAAACTTGTGGTAAAAGTATTTTGACATATGAAAATAAATATTTGAACTTACCTTTAATACCATACATACTTACACCTTAAATTTGTCCATTTCTTATCATAATGTGTGCATAAGCTAAAAATTGATGAAAGATTTTGATCATTATACATATTAGAATTATCTTGTTCTTCTAACCTTTGAAATTCTTATATTACTCATTTTGTTTAAATATGTCAACTTTTACTCATGGTATCACGATTATCTTTTTTATTTGACAAAAGAAAAACACATGTGAATTTGCTCGAAAAGTCTTCTAAATTTGAGTTTATCAATAAAAAAACTTCATATTTATGAGAAGTATGTTTTGACATGATTCTTGTGTTATGAGTTTTATATGCATGAACCTATATTGTCAATACTTGTTATATTATGACTCATTTGGACAAAAATGCATCTTGGGATTCTTGATAAGTTATTCATATATATAAGGATAATTTTTAAAACTTATTGCATAAATGATTTAATTGTGAAACTTTATACTTATGCAAATGTTTGAAAAGAAGCATGATATAATATGTATAGATTTGGTAATGCTTATGTTATTTATTATGCTTAACTTCTAAAAATTGTTAGCAAGTATATTTGAATTAAGTTCTTATTGATTTTCATTTAGACACTTGATGTTTTGTGTTTTCGCAATTCCAAGAAGTCAAATGTTTGAAACTTTACCTAAAGTTTGAAGAACTTTTGAAAAGCATCACATACTTTGTCTCTTGTCATATGACCCTTATGCTATAAAATTAATGTGAATAAATGTATATGATCATGACTTATTATCATTTAAGTATTCAAGTATGACACATGATCATCAAATTTGAAATGATCTTGAAATGATATCTCTCTTGATCAAATGAAAATATATATAGTATTTTATGACCTATGTTAAATTGTATTTACATTTCATATATTTATGTCATATCATGAAAAATATCGATTTATTGGCTTCCATGAGCATGAATTTACATTTTCATTATTTGTATAATTACTTTCTCATCATGACTTTCATGTTTTAAATTTAAAATCTTCATGTTATGAAAATAAAATTTTGACCCCTCATTCACAATTTCAAATGTGTTATTATTTCTTTGAAAGAAAAGGGAAATATATAAATGACTGCAGGAAAATAGAAAGATAAAGAAAAAATGACCATAATGATAGGAGGAGCATACTTAAAGGTTGAAAATGTTACTCCTCATTTATTTTGATATAATCTTGCTATGTGATTAATTTTTTACTCATCATCTCAAATCTTGGACTATTTGATATAATTCAATTTAAATTTGATGTATTATTGTTGTCTCAAAGTTTTATACAATATTTTGATTAATTATTTAAACTTCTAACTCATTAGTCCTAGATCTCATATTTACGAACCGATCATGAATTTTGAGGGGGTTATCTTTGTTTCTCACATTTACTATACTTTCACTTTTCATGATATCGTCAAAAGATTAAAAATTTCCATTTTTCGTTTTCCTATTCTATATCCTATATTTTATATGACAATAGGGGAAGAATGAAAGTAAAGGAGTATGAAAATCATATATGATTAAGAGGGAGTAAACTTTTGCTAAATGTGTAAACTATTTTCTAATGAGACAAAAGGGTGAGAAATATGATAAAAATATAAAAGAAATTTATATATGACCATAACTTATATAATCTCTAATTAATTATGTGAACCTCATAAATATAACTCTATATGAAAAGTATCTTATAATTAAGACTTATTTGCATATCTACCATTATAAGAAAATCTTAGTTTTAGGAGGAGTGAAATTTCAACTTTGATATCATTTCCTTCCTAACTTACATACTTTTCATATTTGTTTTCATAAAAAGGGGGATATTGTTGGAACAAAGTTTTTATGCTATAACTAATTATTTTTTATTCTGCAAACGTCGAATAATTAGAGTCATATATTTAAATTGCGAGAAAAGTTCAATTCGGAATGGATTATTTTATACACTGAATTTGATGTTAATATTTGAATATATTTCATTCATATCTGAACTAAATGAAATTTGTAGATAATCTTGTTAGCTTTCCAACGAATTAAAAATCACCTCATTATGATATCGGTGCAAAAAGTTATGTGCAAAATAGTGCAGAGTGATCGACCAACTGGTCTGGCGAACCGGTCGACCGACCAGATGAAGTAGTTGACCGATTTAAATAAAGAAGTCTCAAATCACAGATATTTGAAGACAGGTCGATCAGTTTGAGGCACCGATCGATCGGATCACGTGTAAAATGACCTATAACGATTAGTTTTTGTCCAAACGAAAGGACAACGTGTCATATTATTCAAAGATGACTATAAAAAGGGTTTCAAGAGGTGCAGAATCAACAAAGTATTGAAGAGAAACATCAGGCGTTAAAGGAAAATCATTTCTTGAAGATATTGAGTCATATCTTCTTTCTCTCTTCTCCTTATGTGAGTTTGATATTGTAAAAGAGAGAAAATTTTATTTTCAGATCTGAGTGTGAGCTCCTGTGTAGAAGAGGTTCCATCTTACCTCTCAGGCTAGAGAAAAAAAATTAAAAGTGCTCCTTTGTAAAAGATGTGTGCCTACCTTTTAAGCGAGTAATCAATGGATAAAAACTTCTTAGGAGGAGAGATTGTATTGCCTCTCGAAGTGAAGAAAAATGTGATATAAAAGGTGTTGGATCCAAGTTTTAATGACATATTAAATTATATTTTGATAATACAAATCTCGAATGATTAAAGATAAAATGCTAAAAAGTTTAAACAAAAGGAGATAATTTTATGCACTATATTTTATTAAATAATTGGCACTGATCTCATCAGTTTTGGATGAATGTTGAACATCAGAGAATGTAGAGAATTATGTTAGCTTTTCATAGACTTCAAGATCATCTAATTTGGATAACTGTGAAAAAATTTATGCTCAAAGAAGTGCAGGGCGGTGAACCTGCCGGTCGAAACTATGAAGGCCGGTCGATCGATCGGAGATCGATCAGCTCAATGGCTACAAATCAAAACTGCGAGACTGTACTGATGGAGACACCGATCGATAGTCCAGTTGACCGACCAGCTGCGGTAACTAGAGAAATCAGTGCAACGATCATATAGTCCGATCGATCGGCCCATAAATGCGGTCGACCAGTCCATTACTAAAATGAACAATATTTCAAGGAGAAAATATGGAATTAATTCTGAACGAATTTTTCACATACTAGAGCCTATAAAAGGAGTGCCAAGGCTAGAAGCAAAAGTACAAAATTCAAGCATTAAAGCAATACTTCAAGAAACTAAAAGAAGATCTTTTCCTTGAAGTTATCCTTTTAGTTGTGCTCTTCTTTCTCTCTTCCACTCTTGTGAGCATAGAATTGTAAAAGAGAGAAACATTCTTATTCAGAAAAATAGAGAGAGTTCCTGTGTAAAAGAGGTTCTAAATCTTACCTCTTGAGCGAGAGAAATAGATTAGCTTCCAAGGAGAAGAGGTTGTTTTGCCTCTCGAAGCGGAGAAAAGGTGGTTGTGTAAAGGACTTTCTTCCTTGCCCTATTTGGAATAAAGGAAGTACTAGTGGAATCTCCGACGGTCTCGAGGTCGAGCAGTCGGAGCGGGGACGTAGGCCAAGGTGTGGTCGAACCTCGCCAACAACCACCGCGACTATTTGTGTTTGATTTCTCTCTCTCTCTCCCTCTAATATTGCGTTTATAATCTGAATTGCAAAGGTTTTAAGAATCGATTTTGTGCTTCTGAGATGAATTTTGTGAAATCGACATTTTCGGTTAAACACCAATTCACCTTCCCCCCTCTCTTGGTGCCCTTTGGGATCCTACAAAAGGTTTTTCCTTGCCCTATTTGAAACGAAGGAAATGAGTTAGTGGAATTTTTGACGGTCTTGAGGTCGAGAAGTCAGAGCAAGGACGTAGTTCAAGGTGTGGCCGAATTTCGTCAACAAATCCCTCATCTTATTTATGTTTGCTTTCTGTCTCCCTCTTCCTCCTATCGATTTCATTGTTATTGCATTGATTTAAAGTTTAACTAATCGATTTTAAGCTTTTGCGATGATTTTTGTGAAATCGATCTTTGCAATAAAATACCAATTCACCTTCCCCCTTCTTGGTACCTTGTGATCCAACACTTCATGCCTCCTCCGATTCATCGACAACCTGGCCCTTCGACGCCTCGCTTCAACTTCGTCGAAGCTAACTTGGACAGAAGTAGAGCAGTCTTCTATCTCGACCGTTGCCCTTATGGTTGTCACTGCCGCCGCAAAAGATGTTGATCAGAGTGGCAGCGTGGCGTCATCGCTGATCAGGAGACTCAAACAATCGAGAAGGAGAGAGAGGGAGCTTGCAGATCAATGGAAGAAGCAGGGGAAGACGCACACAAGGAAAAAGGAGAATCAGTCGTTGATGCGTGAGGAAGAAGGATCGCCATTGATGCACAATCAGACGACACATCACGGTGTTACATTAATATTCCTCTCTCTCTCTCTCTCTATATATATATATATATGTATGTATGTGTGTGTATGCATATATGTATAATATATATGTGTGTGCACGTTTGTGTTTGTGTATGTAAATAATTTTAATTGAGATCATCCTCAAAGCTTCTTTGTTATTTATCTTTTCTTTCTTATTTTATATTTTTTTATTGTGACTGAATAGTGATACTAATCGTCAATTATAAATAACTGTTCTTCATTATTTCAATTTACAACTGAATATCTATTAAGGATGTTGGTGTTTTGGTGGGGGTGGCTTTCTCTTCCGCTGATAACATCATCAATGTTTATCTTGAGATGCTTTCTTCTCTTTATTTCTTTATTTTTCCATTTTTTTTTACTTCCCTTATGCAACTTTTTCATTTAATTTATTATATTATTAAGTATTGATGCTTTCTTCTATTTGTTTCTTTATTTTTTTCCAATTTCTTAGTTCTCTTAAGAAATCTTATTATATCATCTCAGTTTAGCCACATGATTATTATTTTTAAATTTTTGGTTTTTTCTTGATTTTCATTTGTAACCTTGTATATTTTTTCAATGCTATTGACCATTTTGGGCATAAATTTATTGTGTCGCCATTGATGGAATTATATGTAAATTATTATTTGCTTTCTTCACTCTGAAATTATTTTAGTGAAATGACAACTTGCACAACTAATGCCATACCAAAATTTCAATATATCTACAATACAAATATTTTGTACACAATTATTTAATGATTCTTTCTTCATTCATATCCTCTATTTTCTTTTCCTTTTCATCCATGAATTTATTTTTTTTACACCTTTTTGTGCTTACAAATAGGACATAAATATTATTTGTCATTAAATCAATTCATTTGAAGTGTCTGATGTCAAAAATATGGGAACTAGGATCTAAAATACAAGGTTTCATCCAAGATTAATAACTATATTTTTTATTTGTCAATAAATGAATAAAAATACTATAATTTACAAATAAGATTATTTAACATTATTATTTTTATTTAGGGGAGGATTTGAAATGATTGTAAATCCACATTATTTATTTCCACTTTCTTTTTTCAGATTTTTTTATAGTCACCCAATTTTATCAATGTCAATTTTCTATAATGTCTATTGCATAACTCAACATAATTATCTTTAGGAAGATAAAGAAGCATCAACTCTACACAATTATTTTTAGGAAGAAGAAGAGCTAAATGTTCATATAAAATGCACATCATGACAATTCTTTCATAGACATGTCAAATGTATGCGCTCGATGCATGAGTTTAACAACACATAATGTCATATCAAGTGCATCCAGCGATTAAAAGTTTATTTTATATAAATAATTTTCATAGAATACTTGGATTTGATTAAATTCCTATACATAACATTTTAGTGTTTAATCAAACAGGAGAGAGATATATTTATGTTTTATTTTCAATCATTCCAATTATAAAATGTCGCCAGAAAATTTTATCATGTATGACATCACTTGCCAATGAAAATAAAAATTTATAATAAATCTGCTTAGCACATGAGAGTTCCCTAATTCCTATCATAAAAGGGAGCATGGACTTAGGCAAAGTGATACCTTGTGGTAATTTGTATTGATTTATGACAGCGTTAAAATTTCATATTAAATCATTCTCATTTTTATATAACTTTCATATGTGTAACTTTTTCATAAAAGGAGAAGATTGTTGGGTAATATGCTTTATGTCTTAATGTTATATTTTGAATATAGCCAAAGGAAATTACATCAATAATAACCAAAATTTTTCAATGTGATAAAGATAGTCATACACATTGGAAATCATCCTTAACTATTTTACATTGTGATGATATAAACATTTGTACTCAAGTGGATTGATGTGAACAATGATCTTCGAGAGCTTAAATAGAAAAATCATCAAATCCAATCTTGGGTAACTGACCCAAGGGATCAGTTGAGAATGTGCAACTTACTAAGCAAAATATAGGAGTTCATTTTCTAAAATATAGATCAGCTATAGTGTGACTAACCATTGGATCAATTGTTTGAATTATAAATGTCACATGTAGTAGCTAAATCGATTAAATAGGTCGACTAAATTGAGATCAATTGATTGTGATGCAAATTTTCAAGATATTGTGAGTTGCATCAATTGAAATATTGATAGAACTATTGATCAAATTTCTCCAATACCAATATCAATTGATTTTTTCCAGTGCTAGTAATTTTGGACATCGGAGGCCTCCTGTAGATCTGAGATACACTCAAAAAAAATTCTCTAATGACTATATTAATTGATTGTTTGACTGAAGATTGAGATCGAAAAAAAAAGCTTGTCCGAATATAACCACATCAATTGACTAGTTTTAGCATCAAATGGTTCCAAACTTTAGTCAAAACTCATTTGAAGCATGAAAACTTATAAAGGAGTCACAAGTGACTTCAAGGAACTATCCTTTACGGTTAAATCGTTATCAAGCACTTTTGTTATCTTGAAACACATTGTTGAATTTTGATTTATAAATTTCTCTTTTCGTGATTGAAAAAAAGTGAATCTTGTAGTAATTCTTTGTAGTTACGAAACTCCTTATTCAAGAAATTGCCTTCACTTAGAAAAAGTTTGAAGAAGGGTTCAAATTAGTGAATTCCTTAAATTTTTTAAGTTGGGGAATCCAAAGATGATGACATAACCCAAAAAGTTAGGGCGAATTTCAATAAAAAAATATTTATTTTCTTATTCTTCTTTTTACCTTCTTACATCGCCTTGATGTAAATTTGGTATTGACTGATTTTTTTTTATTTTGTTGCTTCCGCAGCTTTCACAATTACATTCGGAGTTAAACATTATTCATCCATCTTTTCTCTCTTTGATGTTATGTAATTGTATAAAAATTTACCGGAGAGGCTCTAGTTTTTTTTGTCTTAGTTCAAATATTTAAATTGGGTGGAGTGATAATTAGTTCTTCTTCTTCATTTAAGTAAGATATCAAATTCTAATTCTTGTGAGTGCAAAAAAAATTGTTGAAAGCTTTTCTAACAAAATTAGTTGAATTCGATGATAAATCGATTTTCAACATGTGGATAATACACTTTTTAATGTCACATAAATAAATCGTCGGCATCACTTTTTAAATATCAAAAATTGACTGACAAAAAATATCGTAAACAAGAACAACACATTTGAAATATGTTATTATTATATTTTAAAATTAATTCCAAAAAGAAAACTTCTCTTCATTTTTTGTTTTGCAACGAAATTTCTGATAGAAGTGGGATTTCTTGAAATTAGCTAACTATCACCATATCCATAAGGAGGAATTGGACGCCACGTACCACTCGTTGGTCAAATCGAACTCCACGTTTAATTCGGGCGAAACAGCATGTCATTACTGAAGTCATTCGGCCCTGCCTGATCAGTCGACCATTCCCCTCCTCCTCAGTTCTAATTAATTGCTTGGCCGCTGAGCAGGTTGAGGAGGTCCACCTGCTTGGTCATAGAAATCATTAGATAATTAATATATACCCTTTTAAAGAAATTAACATAAGATAAATAAAAAGATTGACAATATTTGAATATGGGACTGCACGAACTATAGTCGATTAACCCATTGTACATAGTCTAACAATCAAATTCATATTTATAGAATAGATTGATCGATCTATTATTTCATGTAATATACATGAAACCTATCATTTCATAGAAATATATTGTAACATATTCATTTTCTCTCTTTCATATACATTCAAATAGGTCAAGTTCATTATTCATATACATCAAAATATCGCCAAGTAAAATTATTTGTAATATTCAGTTATTTCAAAAAATTTATGTCTCCAGTACACATCCTTATAGAAATGGTACCCTCCAAAAATTAGGAACAAATATATAATTTATTTAATCGGTTCGTATGGATAATTTGTTAGCTAATTATTCCAAAAATTTAATCTTTGAATATTCTACATGGTCAGAGGATATCTTTTTTATAATCCTCAGATTTAAATTTTTCCGGCCTTTTATTTGGGGGGGGGGGGGGGGGGGGGGGGGGGATAGCAGTCTAAGATTCATCTGATGATGAATTTAATTATATCTATGAAGGAAAGGCAACAATAATGACAAATATTTCATTAATTGGCTGGAGTCACTTGGAAGTTCGTTACAAATGATATTTGTTTATCAACAAATAAAATATAGATCAACAAAATTTGAGGTTAAATGATGAGCGTGTGGCTCTTCTCGCTTAAGTAAATTTTGGCTTAAGTAAATTTTGGAGTTCGAGTTTTTTGGATTCGTTAATGATCTTTAATATTTGTACGAGTTAAATCGTGGGAAAAAAATAGAATATAGAAAAGTAAGCCTACATGTGCACTATTTATTGCTCATTAATGGCCTGATATACTTGCATTTTACTTCCTTTTTTTCTTTCCTTCAGCTCGATGAGCTCGGTCAGGTCAAGGCCACCCACCTTAAGAAGTGTAGCAACAGCTCATTTCTTAATTCTTGGCAAACAAGTGAAGGCTTATGGCCATGCAACCATGCCACGTGTATGCAACTCCAATTATCTTTTGAACATTGAATTTAATCGAAAACTAAAATATAGAAATCTTGGAAGCATTAAAAAAGCATAGCCATCCTCATTTTGCCATGTTTTTCTTCTTCTTCTTTGTTTTGCTTTACTGTATTTTTTTTATCTATCTTTGAGAATCGTTTATGTTCTACCACTCAATATTATTCGGTTCTCAACATTATTTAACCCAAAAAATATTATTTTTAAATTATAAGCAATGTGATTGCTTATTTATATGTCAACTAGCTGTCAATTAAAATAATTGTATTTAATTATAAATTATCAAATACTATATTATTTTACTAAAATGTTTTTTGTCAGTAATGTCGTGTCAAAGTTCATATAAGTCGATTATAATTTATAAATTTGAACTGTAAGTCCATAAAACTAATATATTAAATAAATATATTTATAAATAATAAATATGTTTGTAAATAAGATAAACATAATGACATATTATAAATAACATAATCGTCCTAATAATTAATTATTATACCTATTATTTTTTATAATTAATCACCGTAATATTTATTATGAATAATGATCAGGAATATATTTTATTTATGTTGAACTCAAAGAAAAAGTGCTAAAAGAAATATAAATCGGATTACATTCAACTCACAATATTGATTTACAATCACATTATTGTGGATTGCTAGTTTATAAGAAATATGATTTTAGCCATTTTTTTACCTTTACATTTTTTTATGCTTTCTATTCATAATAAGGGTTACAGAGTTTTGTTTTGTTTATAATGTGATTCCTTTTTTCTAGCTATAATTAAATATTAAATTCCTAGCACCGTTATTGATACAACTCTATCCATTATAACCTGATAAAAGCATATGCACGGAAGAATTGTTCATTCCATAATAATAAACAAAATTTAGGAATTGAGGATTAAGTGAATCTAAAATGGGTCCGTACCAATGTTATAAGATCTGGCTCTCACTTGAACTGATCAACAGATCAAGTTGGACAAAATGATCGGATTGGATAATATAAATTAACAAAAGAATAAAATAAGTTAAGAGATTGCTATAATATTATTAATAATTTAATATATAATATTTTGTTTAACAAAAAATATAAAATAGAATATAATAAAGTAAAATAAAATAATTCAGATTAAATTATATAATAAATTAACATAAATTAAGTCATCAACATAAATAAAAATTTTTGTGAAGTAGATATAAATAAAAAATATCGAAAAAAATTTATATATTGATAAGAGGACAATAAAATATAAATTCAAGCATATATATTATGTCTAAATATTTTAATATTTTTTATATTTCAATTTTTTATTTTAGAAATGGACCAATCGGATCAGTCAAATTCGTCGGATTGGCCAGTTGAATTCGAGTTTTGATCGGATCAAAAAGGGTCAAATCCTTTCCTGAATTTCAACTGATCCACGAACCGTTTTAAACTTCGGACACCATCCGACCGGTCGGATCGGATCTGACAATACTGATTCATACATGTGAAATATATGTTATCTATAGGTGAAAGATAATCTTAAATTCATTATAATTCATTTTAAAAAATATTTATTAAAAATCATCATAGAAATAAACCAAAGGACAAGTCCACAATACATACATACATTCCTTAAATCCTAAAATATTATTAGTCCAAAATTCTGATTTTGTCTCACATCATTTGACATCATAACTTTGAGAGACATGGGCGACTTTGCAAATTGTGCGGAGTTGCAAAATGTTAAATTGAACTTAGTGACTTTACAAGTTCATTGGTCAATTGCTACAATGGGTCAATGAACACCTCCACATGACCCAAAAGATCTCTCGATCAAACGTTCCGAGTTCATTGCTGTAACTTGGTATAATTAGGCTTATTTTAGGTGGACATTATAATTATTTTCTCTTAGAACTTTAACCGATCTCATATCAATAACAAATGTTTAATTATATTTAGAGCGCAAAAGCTAAATAATTTTTTTCTACTAGTCTTGCAAAAACGAACATTCAAGTATTATTACATTAGAATATTGATTCAATTTCATGTGCAATTACTACTATACATTACACCATGCATTAAACATCGTCGTCCCACATATCTTCGTTTTAGTTTAACAAGTTAAGTAGCATATGAAATTCAAACACAAACAAATAACATTTTCGTGAACAATGACACTCAATACATAATATATCATTGATGGATGATATTTTTAATTAAAATAACAAGGCTTTATGAAATTAGAATTACTAATTAACAAGTGTTAATTAATCAAATAACAAATGATCAATTAGATAAATTTATAAATAATCAATATTTTTATCAAATGCAATTATTTTTTTAACTTGTACATCTATCCTTTCCTCTTTATCGATTTCATGAATTTTACTTCTTTGTCAAATGTAAGTATTTTTTTATTAAATGCAAATGAACTTTTCTTATTCGTCAAATATAACTCAACTTTGTCAATTGTAAATAATATGTCTACTTTATCAAGTTCTTTTTTTTTCTTCTGTATGAAATACAATTGTTTTATCTTTTCTGTTGAGTGTTGCACTGCAACATTTACTTTAGATATAATTTTTTAATAAATTTATATATATATTGTCTTAGGTGAGCACTTTATCTTTATTAAGAAATTTCATAGTACCTTCATGTACAAAAGTATCCATTACTACTAAGTGTGACTTGTTACCATTGAACATGGAAGAAGTATGTGCTGCTTCAAAACAAAACTCTTAACACTTATGAGATATACATTTTGAGAGAAATATCCTTCACTCTCGAACTGAGCGTTGAAACCTTATAAAATATATTCTAACCCATCTTAGTAAAAATTAACAAGTATCATAATCGGTACACATGGTGAACATGAAGTTTCCGACTTTTATCTGATTTCATATTTATTTATTTTTGGACACACATTGTCATTTGATGGGATAGAAATCTCAAGTAACTTACATAAATTATCCTTCAACTTTGAGTCGATTTTTAAATGATCCTCCAACTTTAATTTGTAACTAGAACATCCCCAATTTTCATTTTCTTGCACGAGTAGTCACCTTAACCATTGGTAGTGGATTTTTTAGTTGTCTTGCGTACATAGTCGTCACGTGAATCGTTTCTCTTTCATTCACGTCAGAATTCACGGAGGCCTGGAGGAATCATGCGATTAAGTATAGATATCTAGTAAAGTTTCAAAAAATGACAAGAAGAGGGTGATAGTTGAATGCCATAAAAAGTGTGGTTGGAGGATTATGGCTGAGTTCATGGAGGCCTACATGAACTATGGGATTAAGTATAGATATCTAGTAAGATTTTCAAATAATGATAAGAGGAGGGTGATAGCTGAATGTCATAAGGAGTGTGGTTGAAGGATTATGGCAGCTTCACAGCATCATAAAAACCCAATGGATAGCACCTGACAAATTAAAAAAATGCAGCCTAATCACATGTACCCTTAAGTTTTTAAAAGTGCCCATCTAACTTACAAGAAGTTAGCTAAGTTATATGAACCCAACTTTAGGAGTGCACCTACCTGAGAACTTCAAGAGTTAATTGATCAGGTGAAGAGAGAGCTCAACTACGCAATTTCTAGGATGACAACCTTGAGGGCAAATGACCTAGTTTTAAAAATAATCCATAGTGATAGGGCTGACCAATACAGATTGTTTTACTGATACATAGCTGAGCTTTTGAGGGTCAATCCTGGTAGCGCAGTAAATGAACTATTTGAAGACCTCCAGTGGAATGGGTTCTATGTTTTTTTAAAGGCAATGTTTGATGGTATGAAGAGTGGATCCAGGCCCATTGTGTGTTTGAATGGTTGTTTCTTAAAAGGAATATATGGAGGATAGCTACTCACACCTATAGAGATAGATGCAAATGATTGCATCTTTCCCCTTGCATATGTAGGATCTCAAAGGATACTAAGAAGGGGGGGGGGTGAATTGATGTTTAATCAAAAATATCAATCTCACAAAATTAATAGCGGAATCACAAAATCGATTCTTAAAACCTTTGTAATTCATATTATAAACACAATATGAACGGGGAGAGAGAGAGAAAATCAAATACAAAGACACGGTGATTGTTGATGAGGTTCGACCACACCTTGACCTATGTCTCCGCTCTGACTTCTCGATTTCGAGATCGTCGGAGATTCCACTAGCACTTTTTTGTTTCAAATGGGGCAAGGAAGAAAGTCATTTACACCACCGCCTTTTCTCCGCTTCGAGAGGTAAGGCAACCTCTCCTCCTAGGAAGCTAATATATTTCTCTCGCTCAAGAGGTAAGATTTTGAACTTCTTTTACACAGGAGCTCTCTCTAATTTTTTTGAACAAAAGTGTTTCTCTCTTTTACAAAACTAAGCTCACAAGAAAAGAAGAGAGAAAGGATGAGAAAGCTATAAAATTAAAACTTCAAGAAATAATCTTTCTTTGACAACTTGAAGCTTTTCTTCAATGAGTGAATGGATGTCTTTGCCTCTGGCTTTGACACTCCTTTTATAGCTTTTAATGTGTGGAAAATTCATCCAGAAATTATTTCATAAATTCCTCCTTCAAATTTGACCGCTACTGTTCATTTGACTCGAAGGCCGGTCGACCGCACTTCTGGACTGGTCGACCGGTCTATGTGGCCGTTGCGCGTTTTCTTCAATTTCTGCGCTTGATCGATCGATCGGTCCATCGACCGATACATCGATCGGTATCAGCTCGACGTCGTCCGGAGCAGGCTCAGTAGTTATCGGTCAATCGGCATCTTCTGTTTGGTCGACCGGTGTCTTCTCGACCGGCCTTCTTTGCGTCGACCGGCAGGTCGATCCGCATTATTTTGATCATAACTTTTTGCACGGTTATTCGAATTAGATGATCTTGAAGTCTATGAAAAGCTAACAGAATTCTCTACAACTCTGACATTTATTCTTCCAAAACTAATGAGATCAGTGACAATTATTTAATCAAAGTGTAGTGTGCATAAAGTTATCCATTTTTCTTTAAACTTTTTTTGGCATTTCAACTTTAATCTTTCGAGGTTTGTTTCATCAAAATATAATTTTATATGTCATTAAAACTTTGACCCAACAATCTCCCCATTTTTTATGAAGATAAACCGAGAAATATGAAAAACATATAAGTTGGCGAAAAAGTTATAAAATCTTGTAAAAATAATAACACTTAACTTTCCTTATAAAGTATATTCAGGTCATATTTATCCTATATTTCTCCCTCTTTTGTTTCATAAAAAAGTCGTTTGTAATTAAAGTATATAAGAAACCACATGTAACTCTCCCTTAATTAATTTTTAAAAAAATATTCTTCCCCTTTTTGTCATATAATAGATATGTAGAGTATTGCAAGTTTTGAAAGATAACTCCCCCTAAATTTATGACTATTTTATAATGAAAACTAATTTATGAAAACCAAAACAAAAATATATTAAAAATATGGCATAAAAACTTTGATAAAATAATGTGATATTCATGATATGTGAAAATAATGTTTCATCTTGCTCCCCCTATCACTGTGGCCAATCTTTTATATATTCCTCTTTTTTTTGTTGAAGAAATAGTTGTTTTGAAATTTTTGGGTGAAATAAAAAAGTAAGTTATACTTTTACCATAATTTTTGTGTCTTCGCCACTTGTCCTTTGCTTTGCACGTGAGGCACATCTAAAAAGTAATTATGTAATCTTTGGTACTCAAATTTCTTTGTATCCTAATTTGTTAGGCAATGTTTCTTTAGGAACCTAAATCATGCCACGTTGTGTTGATTTTCTCATTTTGCATTGATATGCATAATGCCAAAAAATCCACGTGTAAAACATTTAAAATGTGATTTTCTATCATAGGGATGATTCCTAAGATTATTTTTCTTTGCATAAGAAGTAATTTTATTTTGCATATCTTTCAAAGAGACATTTTCTTTTTTTACTTTTTCCAAAAAAACATGCTAGTTTTACAACTTCACATGCATGCGTGATTTCCAAAGTATCAATTTCATTTTTTAGTTTTTCATTTTACAAAAAATATGCATTATTTTCCTCTTTTAATTTTTTAATTTCATATATTAATGTTTCATTTTCCTCTTTAATTGAAAATATCTTTTTGTAAAAGAGGAGAGTTCTTTATTCACATCTAAAGAAAGAATTTCTTCGGAAGAGTTTGATGAGTCATAATTTGAGTTTGAAGGGTTAGAAATTACCTTATCGTCGTGTGCCATCAAGCATATGTATGCTTCATCACTATAAGAGCTTGATGAACTACTTGTTTCACTAGACTCTTCATATTTTTTCTTTTTACCTTTTCGAGATTTTTCTTCTTTGTGGTGTCTGTATGATTTTCTAGGTGGCTTCTCATTTTTGTCTTTCTTTTTAACCATCTTGAGATACTTATCTAATTTTCTTGAGTAGAGTGTGAATTTCTTTTCATCCACTTCCTCATCACTTGAATCTTCTTTTATTGTATTTGCCTTCAATGCCAATGTTTTCTTCTTGGAGGCCTTTTCTTCTTGATCTTCTTGGATTGAGATCTCATAGATTAAAAGTGAGCCAATAAGATCATCAAAATCCAATTTGTTCAAATCCTTTTCTTCGTTCACGGTCCTCTTCGTATGCCATTTGGAGAAGAGAGACCTGGGAATCTTTTCACTTTTTGGGAGTTAGATCTTGCCTCGTCCAAGGAGGCTAAGACATTCAAAATATCATTAAACCGAACAACTATATCATTTATAGATTCATTTTCATACATCTTGAAAGAATCATATTGATGATTTAAAATATTTAATCTAGATTATTTGACTTTATCGGTTCCTTCATAAATGGTGATGAGTTTATTCCAAATCTCAGTTGCACTTTCACAATTTGAAATCCGATTAAAATCCATCGAATCCAAATCATAATAAAAAATATTCTTTGCTTTCTAATCTAATTTCGAAAAAAATTTCTGTCTTTCGTCATATTCGGAAGATAATTTTTTATATAAATAATAGCATTTTTCAACAATATCTCATATGTTTATATCAATAGAACATATATAGGTTTGAATCCGAATTTTTCAAGATTGAAAATTTGATACATTTAAAAGGGGATGACGACTAATTGATTGTCCTTCGGCAAAAACAAATGCACTTGATGCCTAGTTCTTAAGATTGTTAAATCTTGAAACAAACGATTGAATTTTAAAAATGATTAAATCTAAAAACCGAGATGATTCAAAAAATCAAAACTCTGTTTCGAGAGGCAAGGCAACCTCTCTTCCTAGGAAGCTAATATATTTCTCTCGCTCAAGAGGTAAGATTTTGAACCTCTTTTACACAGGAGCTCTCTCTAATTTTTCTGAACAAAAGTGTTTCTCTCTTTTACAAAACTAATCTCACAAGAGAAGAAGAGAGAAAGAATGAGAAAGTTATAAAATGAAAACTTCAAGAAATAATCTCTCTTTGACAACTTGAGGCTTTTCTTCAATGAGTGAATGTATGCCTTTGCCTCTAGCTTTGGAACTTCTTTTATAGCCTTCAATGTGTGGAAAATTTGTTTAGAAATTATTCCACAAATTCCTCCTTCAAATTTGACCGTTACTGTTCATTTGACTCAGAGGTCGATCGATCGCACTTCTGGACCGGTCAACCGGTCTATGTGATCGTTGCGCGTTTTCTTCAACTTCTACGCTTGATAGGTCGACCGGTCAATCGACCGACACATCGATCGGTATGAACTTGACGTCGTCCGAAGCAGGCTCAGCAGTTATCGGTCGATCGTCATCTTCTGTTCGGTCGACCGATGTCTTCTCGACCGGCCTTCTTTGCATCGAACGACAAGTTGACCGACCTGCACTGTTTTGATCATAACTTTCTGCATGGTTATCCAAATTAGATGATCTTTGAGTCTATGGAAAGCTAACATAATTCTCTACAAATCTGGCATCCACATTCTTCCAAAACTAATGAGATCAGTGATAATTATTTAATCAAAGTATAGTGTGCATAAAGTTATCCATTTTTCTTTAAACTTTTTTTTGTATTTCAACTTTAATCTTTCAAGATCTGTTTCATCAAAATATAATTTTATATATCATTAAAATTTTGACCCAACAACATATGCTATTGTGGAAAATGTATGCAATGCTACATGGACCTAGTTCATAAAGGGATTAAAAGAAGATTTGGACATGAACAATGAAAGGGGATGGACCATTATAAGTGACAAACAAAAGGTATGTTTATTATACAATTGTATGTTTTCCTTTGTTTATATCACATATTCTTATGCAAAAAATTTATTTATTAAATGCAGGATTTAGTAAACAGTGTACATGTTGTGTTGCCCTCAGCAGATCATCGAATGTGTGTCAGACACTTGTGGGCAAACTTTAGAGATAAAGGTAAATATTTTAATGATTAACCAATTTGTTAAATCTTATACAACTAACTATTTGTTACATGTAGGTTTTAAAAGTAAGAAATTTAAAGAACTTTTTGTGGAATATTGCTAGGGCTACCACTCCTGAAAAACCAAAATTCTATTTATCAGAACTCGAGAAGAAATCAAAGGAGGCCAGGGAGTGGATTAAGGAAAGGTCTATTGTTAGCTGGTCGAGGGCTTATTTTTGTATAGTGCTTAAGTGTGATATGTTGTTGAACAATTTGTCAGGGTATTTCAACAAATATATTCTAGATGCAAGGGACAAATCAATTATAACAATGCTTGAGATGATTCTAACTAAGTTGATGACAAGATTGTGGAAGAAGAAAGAGATAATGAAAAAATAACAAGGTGTCTTGTGTCCAAAAATTAACAAGAAATTTGAAAAGAATAGTCAAATTCGTGAGAACCTACTGACTCAGGTGATCTAAGAATTCAAGTTAATAGTCAAGGTGCACAATATGTGGTAGACATTGAGGCTAGAGAGTGCAATTGTAGGAGGTGACAGTTAACTGATATTTCTTGTGCACATGTAGTGACATGTATTTTCAGGAACAATAAGGATCCAGTAAATTATGTGGATAAATATTATCATTTAGAGACACATTTAAAGATATGTGACAATAGAGAAACTAAGAGGAAGAGATCAATGGTCAATGGTAGATGAACTGTACCCTATTACTCCTCCATCATATGTGATAAAAAGGGGAGGAAACAAAAGGCAAGAAAGAAATCCAATGAGATTGAGAAAGTTGTTGCGACTGCTAAAGTTAGACTCAATAAGAAGGGAAGAATCGCGATGAGGTGTAGAATCTGTGGTGTGATTGGTCACAATAAGACGTTTCACTGAGTACACTTTTTACTATCTAAACTAGTCTTTTACTACGATTACACCTTTAACTAATGATTTTCACTTTTCAAAAAAAAAAGGATCAAAGGGAGTTGAACAAAGCATGTCAGGAACCCAAGGATTAAGTGTACACTAGGAGTTTATCAAACAACAAATGCAACATCACCCTCAGTGAAGAAGAGGAAAAGGAATGGCAAGAGTTGAAAACTTTGAATTAGTGCAAATTGTTGTATTTTGGCAATAGTTTAAAACATTGATTGTATTTTGGCAATAGTTCATAACTTCAGGATGTAGGAGTTTGAATGGTTATAACATTTAAGGAAACGTGTGCCTAGTTGGTCGTTCAATCCCTTTGAACTAATCTCATGGTGTAGCATTTTGTTAGCTAAATGTTATCTTCTAAGTATCCCAATGTAACCCCTTTTAGTTGAATGTTATCTTCTAGGTATCGCAATGTAATAGCAATGTTAACTTTGTGGCTTCAATTGTCACGGATGTGTAATATCAATGTTAACTTTTGTGGCTTCAATTGTCACGGATGTATAGAAGTGTAATGTCTCGTGAAAGTCGAAACAAAAGGGCCTAAGAAAGTTAAAAACATCGTTGCACAATAGATTTAGCAGCCTCCAAAGTGACATAGTAGAATATAGATGTTCAACATATCTAATAATATGGCACGACAGCATACAAAATGCAAAATAGATGTTTAACATGATTCATTCTAATAGTTTTGCACTACATACATTTGAACATACATGTTCAACTACCTAATGCAACACTTCAACTAGTAAAATACAACTTAATCATTATTTGAACAGATGCATTAGGAACAAGACCAAACATAATGCTATCAACTTCCTAATCAGTTGCATGTAGTTCTTCCTCTGTGCTTCAATTTCAGCCACCAGTTGACCATTTTTTTCCTTCCCAAAGTCGATTATAGCCTCCAAAGTCTCCATCCTTTCCAAATGCCTATTGATGTTTACTTTGTCGACAGGAGGATCCACCCGATCGAAGTAGTCGCATGATCTACTACGCTAGTGATAGTAAGAGAAACAAGTAATAAGTACGAATTTCATAAAATATACTTAGTGATCAACAATAATGGTACTCACTCCGTAGTTTCGACATCTATAAAACATGTGTCCAGTATTTATTTTGGACCAAGAAATCCTAAACTGCTTCTTCCCCACATCCACATCTTCTTAAAGGATTCTTGCACTTGGCCGTTGACATCGCTCGAGATCAAGGAAGACTAATCGAAAAACCTTAGTTTCAAAGATAAATCAGTAAAAAATTGACGAAAAAATTTGTATGGCGACGGCGAAAATCACAACAAAACCTATGTTTTTTTACCTGTGACATCGGCGATGACTCGACTGCTCCCAACGATCCTCAGCAAAACCTTTGAGGCGACCTCAGCGACGTCCGAAAGCTTCACGGAGATCCTGGCAACAGACGCAACCTACGTGTCGCGAAACGGCGACCTTGGCTAAGATTTTCGGAGATCGCCTGAGAAGGGGAGGGTTTCTCGTTTTAAGAAAAGTCAAATATTTTCGACTGAGTTGAAAAAGGTCAAAGTTAAAAAACATTATTATATTATTTTAACGGAGCACATATAATGAGATGCGGAGGTTGATGGCGTTAAACAATACGGATGACTTATATGATGTGGATGAAAGAGAAACGATTCACGTAGCGATCACGTACGTACGCAATGCAATCGAGAAATCCACTATTAGCGGTCAAGGAAATCACTCGTGCAAGAAAATGAAAGTTGGGGATGCTCTAATTATAAATTAAAATTGAAAGATCATTTAGAAATCGACTCAAGTTGAAGGATGATTCGTGTAATTTACCCTAGAAATCCCAAACAATCATTTAGGATTCATATGACTTTTATCATGTGCTGAAATCAATTCACATTGTATAGATCAATAAAGGATCAAATATATCGAGTGGACAATTAGATTAAATACCACTTGTAGTTAATTAGAAAATTAGTTGAAATACAACTTTTCTTCATCCCTTAATAAGGATAAAAAGGTTAATTGATAATCAAGTAGACCCTAAATCGAGCATCTCTCGTATTTGACTGATTCTACCTATACGTAGTAGACATCATATTTCATTACTTTTATTTTTCATTAAAGTATGCATTTAGGGGCCTAATACATAAAATAATAATATTATAGAATAGTAACGCTGAGAGGGTGGTTAAGCTCCCATTAATTTTCCGATATTCCAAAATATGACCAAGTTATTATAATTAATATAGTTGTGGCAAGGTAAGATGCTAGTAATTTGGAAGACCAGTATGCAAAATTAATTAACACGTCATTTTTTTTTAAAAAATGATCAGGATAATCAAAATTTTATGATGGAAAACCTTTTTCGCAAGGTGCCAATTAAAAAAAATTACCACTTAGATTCGACTCTAAAATAATTAAAAATATCATTTTATTATATGAACATAGCAATTTTTAAAAAAATGTGTTAATAATATATTAGATAAGTTGCAGAAAAATTTTCTACAAGACGTAATTGGCTAAAGGTGCGTATATGGCACGCATCACTCATAAAAGAAATAATATTTTCACTCTTGATAGCATGTTGACAATAAAAGAAAGAAATAATATTTAATTTAGGTTCAATTTAATTAAATTTTTAAGTTCATGAAATATATCAACACACATGCATAACATCATAAATAATTATAAATTTTAAAGCGTATGAATAATTATACATTTTATTTATTTCGAAAATAAAATTATTTATCACGTGTTTTTCACAAAAATATGCATAATAGTATAAGCACGGCCGTGGTCAATTACATAAAATAAGAATAAAATTATATGCTTAAAATATATATGACATTTAAATAATTATCATATCATTTTTTATAAAAAAAATTAAAAATTATTTTGTCATAATGTCTTAAATACGTCCAATAAATAACCGGTATATAAAGTTAATAGTAAATGTTGCTGGATGGAAAGAGCTAATTTGTTTCCCGATAGATAAATTTCTTTTTTAAAACCAAAATTTAATGCTGGACGGACCTTATTTACTATTATCTCACTCATTGCCTATCTCCCTAGGTGGCGAAAGATGAAAGATATGTACCAACCAAACCTTCCAGTTGGGTTCCCATGTCTCTAGGCGCCAAAGATTCCATGTTTTGTACGCCCTTGTTTTTTTTGCCCCTTGCTTCCCTATTCATTTGTGAGCTTTGCTGCTCCTGCCCCTCCCTCACGCTCGCTCTTGTGAGCACCATTGCGTCTGTCTCTTTCCCCTCGGCTCAGAGCTGTTGAGTAAAACCTTTGAGCTCCATTTGTTTATTCAATTGGTCGCTCCTCCCCAAGCTTTGAACCTGCAAAGGCTCTCGCGCGTCGTCGAAGAGAGAGGGGGGTCCCTTGAATGGGCCTCTCTGCGTTTGTGTTTGAGCTCGGTTGTTGGAAAGCATCAGAGTTTTGAGTGTTTCCTTAATGGCAGCTGAGTTCCCAAGGGATGTGAGTCAAGTACAGATGACATTACACCACTGTTTCGTCTCAGAATGGACGTGACTTTTATGAGGCGTGTTTACGAACTTAGACAAAGAAGGAAGGGAAATTAAAAGGTGCAGGCTTTAATGGCGCAAGGTGGCCACAGACAAAGGCAAAAAAGGAGGTAGGGAAGGATTACTTAGGCGTTCCCTTTCACCTTAAACTAACACAGGTAATGGTGGGCAACGCCAAAGGATGCTTGGGGTCCATCACCATTAATGGTGGTTAACAACAGGCTAAATATTTCCCCTTTCTTCCTGAGAGGGAGGGGCTAGAGACAGCCGGCGTCAAGTTTCTCCACAGAATGCAGTCAGTGGGCATGATGCAGAGGAGCCATGGCGCTTCCAAGCAAAAGAGAGACAGTAAGACAGAAAACGAGAGGAAGAAGAAGGATGAGAAGGAGGCGGCGGCGGCAGAGGAGAAGGTGCCGACCGTTTGGTTCGCTCTGAAGAGGTCCCTCTACTGCAAGTCGGAGCCGTCCGAGGTCCATGACCCTAAGGCCAGGGGCCACCTCGGGGCCATCTTGACGAGGAAGACCGGCAGGTCTGGGTGCTCCAGATCCATCGCCAACCTCAAAGACGTCATCCATGGCAGCAAGAGGCACCTCGACAAGCCCCCGAGCTGCAGCCCGAGATCCATCGGCAGCAGCGAGTTCCTGAACCCGATCACGCATGAGGTCATCCTGAGCAATTCGAGGTGCGAGCTGAGGATAACCGGCTTCGGCGCCTGCCACGAGGGCGAAGCCGGCGGCACGGGTTCCACCTACGTGGGCACGCTCAGGCCTGGCACGCCGGGGCCAGGCGGAGGGCACTCCGTTCTCCAGTACAATCCTTCGCACAGAGCGGCTGGTTGCGGTACCCCTCCAAGGAAGTCCCCCAGCTTGCTCCTGGACAGAGAAGGCTTCGGCATGGGGGGTTCCTCTCTCTCCAGTGCTGTGTTTGGCAGTGGCGCCGGCGGAGCGCCTCAGGCTTCCGCCGCCCCGCGGCCATCTCATGAATCAGATTTGCTTGCGAACAAGTCTGCTGCAGTGACCTGCCACAAGTGTGGTGAGCAGTTCCTGAAATGGGAAACATTGGAGGCGCACCATCTATCCAAACATGCAGGTAAAATCCCTTTTTTTCGGGCATATTATTCTATTTGTGGCAGTTCTCAGTTATGGAAGTTCTGTTGGATACGCCTGCAAAAGTTAAGAACTGGTGATGAAACTACTTGTTTCAAGTATTGTTTGCCTCTGAATTTTTTCCCTGTTTCTTTTAATTTTTTAAATAATCACTCAGGTCCTTTGACCTTTAACATCTAACCTGAGGAACTGCTTTACCTATGTTTCATGCGATCATTTGATCATGCAAGCAAAAAAAGGCACCTACTTTTTTGCATCACAAAAAATCTGCATAAAGTTGTATCTTTTCTTAAATTCTTTTGACTTGTATTGGAGGCACATTGAATCTATCTTCAAAATTCACTGTGTTCCATTGTTAAGCATTAGCAATTGTTATGATACTTCAAATTTGAAAAGATAGAATGGATAAAAAGGCTCTTTTTTTCATCGTTACCTGCTTTCTTCTTTATTTGTGACAGTTCCTCTTTTTCTCATGATGACCACTTGGGCTGTCTCTGTTAACACTACTCTGATGACAGGATGGTAAATTTGTTCAGGTCTCTTATTCGTAGGATTGTAGAATGCATATATTTGAGTATGACTTTGTAAGACTGGAACCTCAATTTTTCTAGTGATGTGCTTAGGAAACAGCTGAATCGAATTCGCAATATATGGACTGATTATTGTTCCTGCAGTTACTGAACTTGTGGAAGGAGACTCGTCAAGAAAGATAGTAGAAATAATATGCAGAACTAGTTGGCTGAAGTCCGAGAGCAGCTGCGGGCGGATTGAGAGGGTACTGAAGGTTCACAACATGCAGAAGACTCTTGCTAGGTTCGAAGAATACAGAGAAATGGTGAAGCTCAAAGCCAGCAAGCTACCAAAGAAGCATCCCAGATGCTTGGCAGACGGCAATGAACTGCTGAGGTTCTACGGCACGACTATTGCCTGCTCTCTCGGCACGAATAGTTCGTCCAGCCTCTGCACATCGGAAAATTGCAGCATTTGCCGCATAATTCGAAACGGATTCTCCACAAAGAAGGAACTCAAGGGGGGCATTGGAGTGTTCACTACTTCCACCAGCGGCCGTGCATTCGAATCCATCGAGATTTACGATGATGATCCATCGATAAAGAAAGCACTGCTGGTATGTAGAGTGATCGCTGGAAGAGTTCACAAGCCCTTGGACAACTACCAAGAGCTGGCCGGGCAATCTGGGTTTGATTCATTGGCAGGGAAAGTAGGCCTTTATGCAAACATTGAGGAGCTCTACTTGCTCAACCCAAGAGCTTTGCTGCCATGCTTCGTAGTAATCTGTAAACCTTGACACCACCGGTGTCGTCTTACCACTCTCGTCTATAATTTTAATTTCAAGCTAAATGCTCGTATATTGTCGAGTATGCAGATTTGTTGCTGAGAAATTTAGTGGCTTGTCTTGTTCCCAAATTGTTCAGTGACCACAACCAAACTTTATCTGCAACTGCAGCCAACTATTTTGCAGCTAGGAGCTGATTTCTTTTCCCCGTCCGCATCCAACATTAAATAGTATTTTGTCTTTGTGTCAGGGATTTCAAAAACATACTGGAGGCCCGTGTCTCTGTACCTTGTTTCTTTTTTTTTATGTCAAACTTATATTGAAAAAAGAAGAATGGTCTGGTGCTTCTCCAGGATTTGGCAATTCAGCAATGTAATCAACTTCGGTCTGAATTCTGAACCTCCTCATCTTTTTAGTCCTCAAGTTTTAGTTTGCATTCGTACTTCAGAGAGCTCGCTTAAAGAAATGGAGAACAACTAGCATTTCTCCGAGGTGAATTTGAACAGTGATTAGAAGGGTCCAAGGGATTATTCCATCTGATGTTGACCATGCATGCAAGTAGTGCTCCTGCTTCTATTTAAAAAGCCCTATTCAAAATGTGAAGTCTTACATACTGGGGACTAATATTTTACTTAGAAGTAATTTCTGCATTGGACCAGTTCCATATTGAATCAAGTTCCGTTGCTTTTCTGTCCTGCTCCTTTTTCTTTTCCTGTACTTGGTTTTGTTCAAATGTCCAACATATTTCACATAAGTACAATTAGACTTTATGCTCTTTATTTATTAGAGTAGATCATATTTTCCAACTTTCTAATATACTGGTCAACAATCATGACTTTGCTCACGATACTACACATCTGTGCCAATATTTATTTTTATATTATACAATTAATTGGCCCCAACATTAAAATTATACATATGCTCAACATAGGAGGACATTAATGGTCGGAGATTCTTCGCCGCATCTTGCGCTAATGGTGCCTTTGAAGTCTTCATGTTATGTAATTAATTGTGTAACCGGAAGACGCATTTCATTCAACGGGTTTAATTAGACTCTCGGCGGATAGTGCCAAAGCAAAATAGTCAAACACAATCATGGCACAAGTATTTAACTATTTATCAATGAAAGATTTTGTATCATTAAATTTGTGTCTTAAAATAAAACGTGGACAACTAATATGCAGCTGTTGAAATTTGTAAAATCACTAGAAAAATATATTTTTTTTCGTATTCCTTTTACGTTGCTTGTTTCATGTATTGTTTGCATCTGGTATTAAAATATATAAAATTATCTTTATCCTTGTTGAGTGGAAGAACCCAGTCAAGCCCTTACCACTATATGTTCCATATATATGTTTTTAGTATTATATAACATTTTGTCCCCTCCTATATCCCTAGATGGTCAAAATTTGTTGATCCAATAGAGATTATTTATACTTGTAACATTTTCAAATTTTATAAAATTTAAAAATTATATTAATTATGAATGTGGGTCCATAGGTCGACCACTCCATAGAATGGACACTCGATGTTAAGTCACCAACACATGAAAAGAAATATCAAATTCAATTTTGACTCCTCTTTTCACACCTCAATCCTTGAACCTTTCAACTTCATGGCCCTTGAAAATGAGTAAAGCACAAAGATCCATTTTCACTCATTTTTAATCCCAAGAACTTCTCATTTTTCTCTTTTTCTCTTCATCTTCACATATCTTCCTTCCACCATTGTTTATGTTGTTGCTCAAGTGCTTGGGCTCGGCCAGAGAGCTTTGGAGAGGACTCCACAAGTATAATTCGCATAGACCAAGGAGGAATAAGGAGGAGGGCTAGAGTATGATCCTTCGAAAGAATAGAAAAATAAGGCTAAAAGGTACATTTAATGAGATCTAAGTCGTGGAATTGATTTTCTGAGGGCTTTGCATGATTTTAGGATCATTTTTGACTTATTTTCATGATGAAATTGGGTGGTACAAATGTTATGATTACTACATATGAAATTAGGTTCATGCTAAGCCTTAAATGGTTCTTTTGGAAATGACTTACATGCTGAAATCATGGTTATAGATATTGTGATTGTGATCCTTATTTTGATGACTTGGTTTGGGGAACTCTAAGCATGTTTAAGGACCATTGTTGTTGCTATAGTTTTAGTTCTTATTCTACTTGAATGTAACAAAGGAAAGGAACTAAATAAGCATAATTGATGACTTAGATATGATGTGCATGATTGCCTTTAAGAAAAAATCATGTTATAGGATTAGATTACTGTTCGTTATGATGTTATGATTGTTGAAATAGAAGTGGTGAAAAATATTTTTATGATGAACGAAATGATGAGTATGATTTTGATGCTATGGTTGTAACTTTGATTGGAAAGAGAACTTTTTATATATGCTTAGATGAACCTATGTAAATCTATGATTATTATTACTACACTTGATTTATAAATGATCATCATGATTAAGTTATGGACTTGTTATTGAAAGAAGACATAAGAATGGACTTATGGTTATTTGTATGTGACTTGATAAGAATGAACATGAAATTGATGAAGAATGATTCTAGAATGATGTTATAAGTTATTTAGTTGTTTGTGAACTTTTAAGAATGTTTATGTTTTGAAAATGTGATTGAAAACCTAAGGACCCGCAATTACATGCATTTATGTGGAGGAGAAACAAATTATCAGTCGTAGTGGCGGACGTCCGCTCCTCTTAGCAAAAAGGCATTATTAGTTTATATATATATATATATATATATATATATATATATATATATAATTCCTAGCGAAGAAAGTATTTGTTTGATCAGCCGACCAATGATCCTATTAGTCAACCAGTAAATGTAAGTATGACACAATGATGAATGAATGTAATGTGGGCAGATCGAACACCACTCAGTTCTTCAGACATCTAAAACTCATAATCGAGAATTTCACATTTCTATCCAAGGAAGATCGAAAATCTGCCGACCTTTCGAACATGATTATTAGACATCCTCTTGATCTATCGAGTGTCTAAATTACACCTGGTCTTGAAATGGACGAATGATACATTGAGACCGAACAGGGTAAATTACATGGATCATCTCCCAATTTTGACTCAATATCTCAACGGACCCCCACATTCAATTTGTAACTGGAATGTTCCCTAACTTTGATTTTCTTGCACGCTTCATTCACTTGACCGACAATAACCTCGTAATGCTGACATGGCACAATAAAAAAAATAAAATAATATTAAATATAACTAAAAAAGTGGGGGGTCGATGCCCCACTCTCCTCTCCGGATAGGAGAGGGGAGGGGGCGTCAGCCCCCATCCCTCGTGCACAGCACTAGCGAGGGAGAAAATGGGGCGCCGACCCCTTGTATGTCTCCCCCGGCGAGCACGCACACTCCTGCCCCACTTTTATACCTTGTGGCATTGGCGAGGGAGAAAAGGGGGCGCCGGCCCCGTGCGTTTCCCCCGATGAACATGCACAAGGGGCCGGTGTCCCCCTTTTCTCTCTTGCCAGTGCCACATGCGCGCGAGGGAGAAATGGGGGTGCCGGCCCCCAACGTTTCTACCCATGCGAGCACGTATAAGGGGTCGATGTCCCCTATGAACATGCACAAGGGGCCGGTGTCCCCCTTTTCTCTATTGCCAGTGCCACATGCGCGCGAGGGAGAAATGGGGGTGCTGGCCCCCTACGCTTCTACCCATGCAAGCACGTATAGGGGGCCGATGCCCCCCTCCCCCCCCACACACCTTTTTGCCCTCGAGCGCAGCACTGGCAAGGCAGAAAGGGGGGCACCAGCCTCCCTTGTGCATCTCCTCCGACGAGTGTCACGGGGTCATTCTCGGACACTAGACCTCGTATAACAACTAAGCGGATAGGCATATAGCCAAGCCTATTTTGAGTTTACAATGCAAGTTTTATGATCGAGACGACTATATCGAGAGTCGCTCTTATAGACATTCAATCACGAACATGACAAGAGTGGTGGACTACTCATCATGGGTCCATGGCATTAGCGCGTTGCGGCGCTAATGCAGGTACTTGGGTGCTTAAAATCTGAAGGGACAACTGAGAAATCATGGGACACCGATGTGGATTGCCACTCCACGCTCAAGGCTCGACACTAGAATTAAAGGAAAACTTGCTTGTATTATATATGATGAAAATAAGGAAGATGCAAAAGATGTACCCTACGGGTAACGCCACATAACTTAACCATTCATAGGGATGGCCTTACAAGATAAATGTCCTAAGGGCGGATAACTTAGTACTCCGCAATATTACGTAGTGCAAGGCGACTGTATGTATTTCATGGTTTCGATGCTGAACGACCGAGAGCTATAAGTTGAGCGGCACTGATGCCGCGAGACTTCGCACTTCGTGTCATGAGAAAATGTTCCGTGACATTCTCCTCCACCAAATTCGGTGACGCCCCCGACACCGTTGTCCGGGCTTCTTAAGGGTCTTTGCCTTCCATCTTGACTCTGCTTGTCTCGTTCAATTTCGCCTTCTTTGCCTTGACTTCTACTTCATCAGCATCACGCAGCACCAGGAATGCCTGCTCCTTGGGATCTCACTTGAGGACTCATCACTCAGACCTGCTTTGCTTACTGATCCCTCGTCCAATCCGGGATCATCACTTGTGCAGCACCAGTGGAGTCCATCATGTGCTGTCTGACTTCATCAAACAATTATTCGTCCATCAAGTATCTGTTCGCTTCAGTTTCTCTCGACTTGTGTAGCGTCAACTTATTTGATTTGGCTTCTTGGGGTGAAAAAATTCTTGTATACCTTGGGGAATAGCTCGCGGAAAGAGTTACTTCAGGGTCGTGCAGAACATGATGAAGAGTCTCATACCTGCATGACTTGACTCGATGCCTTCACGTTGCAGGTGGCTGCGACATAAGGCTTCATTCCGTTGAATGCAACGTACGAGACCATCTCACCCTCGATAGTCATTCTGGAATACCGACGATTTAAAACAGCACAAGTTCTTTGATGATGACCTTTGCAACTTATCTGCTTCGGATGCTTTGGTCACTATGATGAGCGACAAAAGTCTTCCCATAGATGCTTCGGGACACTTTGTGGGCTCGACTCAATGTCTTTACATCGCAAGGGATTGCAACATAGATTCATCCCTCCGCCGAATGAAGAGCATAGGACCATCTCATCCTCGGTGATCACTTGATGTTTCGACGGCCTTGGGACAAAACAAGATTTCTTGATATAGCGCTCCATACCCTGTCTGTTCTGAGTCGTTATCGTGAGCGACGAAAGTCTCACCACGTTCCATTGTGGTTCAACTCACTATCTCTATGTTGTAGATGGCTGCAACGTAGAGTTCTTCGTCCGTCGAGTGCCGAGTGTGGGACCATCTTACCCTTGACGGTCATTTAATATCTCGACGGTTTGAGGTGGAGCAAGGTTCTCTGATATGACACTCTCTATCTTGTCCACTTCATGTCGCTATGGTGAGCGACGGGAGTCTCCCCACATTCCTGTGGTTCAACTCGATCCTCCTGTTTCGATGGGCTTGGTCTTTGTCTTTGGAATATTAGCTTCCTCTTTGCGACTTGATCTTCTCTTCCCCACCATTGCCCTTGACCAAGAGCTTTGGTGGTATGACATTTGTCTTGGCAGCAACAACTAGCGAGCGGATGTTGGGCGATCCTATCATTCCAACTCCGTCTTAGTTCAAAACTTCAACCCCTGTACTTGAAGAGCACCAACGTTGGGTCTTTATCCACCTGGGAACACTGTAGGCGGAGCTCGGTGATATCTTTCACGTCCTCCTTCAATATGCATATCTGGTCGATGCTGAACAATACGATCTTGACCTCCAGTCTTGACTTGCATAATTGATGAGCTACCTTTTGTCTCTATCCCATGTCTCAATGGGATCCATGTTTGCCACATTTCATATCGTCACGATGGCAACGCCATCATGAGTTCGCCACTTCTTGCGGGGCTCTTGGGATATGCCTTCTTCTGATCCTGGGACCTCCTTTGAAGTTTTGGCAACACCATTGGGTATGGACGGGATGACATCTTTGTGCTCATTCATGAAGAGGATGCACCTTAGATAATGTCCTTCCGAAATCGGGATGAAGAAATTCCATTGTGCTTGTCGACCGAGATCATGCACCCTTGACATAATTGTCCATCGGGCGGCCGACTCTCGTGAGAGAGTGGACGTTCTGGGTCTTCACCAATCCATGGGGATGCTTGTGAAGATGTTCCGCTTGGGCAAGCGAATTACGATTGGAGGACTCATGGCATGAGCTCCCAACTAGACCTCATGCTGCAACTAAGCGGATAGGCACATAGCCAAGCCTATTTTGAATTTGCAACGAAAGATTTTTGGTCGAGACGACTATGTCGAGAGTCGCTCTTATAGGCATTCAATCACGGAAATTATAAAAGTGTTGAACTACTCATCGTGGGTCCATGGCATTAACGCGTTGCGGCGCTAATGCAGGCGCTTGGGCGCTTAAAGTCCGAAGGGGCGATCGAGGAATCATGGGACGCCACGAAGGGACACTAATGTGGGTTGTCATCTCACGCTCAAGGCCCGACACTAGAATTAAAGGAAAGCTTTCTTGTATTATATATGATGAATCATAACATACATCTGAGCCTCGAAAGATACTAGTGAACTCCTTCCATTGTAACGTAGGTATAGGAGTCTTATTACATATGAAAGATGTAAAAGACGCACCCTACGGGTAATGCTACATAACTTGACCATTCATAAGGATGACCTCACAAGATAAATGCCCTAAGGGCGGATAACTTGGTACTCTGCAATATTACGTAGTGCGGGGCAGCTGCATGTGTTCCATGATTTCAGCGCTGAGCGATCGAGAACTATAAGTTGAGCGGCACTGGTGTCGCGAGGCTTCGCACTTCGTGTCATAGAAAAATGCACGTGACACGAGCACATGCAGGAGGGCCGACACCCCTTCCCCCTTCTTCCTCGCTTGCGATGCTAACGAGGATAAAAAGGGGGAAGTCGGCCCCCTGTGCAAGCTCGGTGAGCACGCACAAGGCCCTCGTCGGCGTCGGTGTGAGAAAAGGGGGGTGGCACCTCTTGTGTGTCTTCCCCACTGAGCACGCCCACCCACCCCCTGCCTCCTTTTCTCCTTCACTGGAGCTATGTGTGAGAGAGAAAAGAGGGGCGTCGGCACCTAGTGTCTCTCTCGGTGTGGAGATACACATGCACACACCCCCTCCCCCCCTACGTCGGAGAGGAGAGGGGAGGGGCGTCGGGGCCCGTTATTATTATTATTATTATTATTATTATTATTATTATTATTATTATTATTATTATTATTATTATTATTATTATTATTATTATTATTATTATTATTATTAAGTTTGTCCTACGTAATTATGGTGGTAGGACTGTCCTCCCAATCTTCTTATCTGTTGGATGCAAAATCGACGTTGGATGGAAAAAGTGAAGTGCAGCCAGTTCAAAAGATGTGTTGTCATTTCCTCTATCATCGTCCGGCTTGGTGGCTTACAAGGTCTACTAGGTCGATGGGTGCTTCTATTGGAGTAAAGTTTTTATGCCCTATATAATTATATTTTGTTGATACAAACTTCGAAAGATTATAGTTATATTTAAAATGTCAAAAAATTTAAAATAGAAATGAGTTCCTTCATGCACAAAATTGTCGATTAATATTTATCTATCTTTCTAGGAGATTTATATTAAGAAGTGAATATAAAAGTTATATATAAGTCTCTTGTGATTGTAGAGATTCAAGAATCACCTCATTCGGACAATAACATAAAACATTATGTTTAAAACAAGTTCAATTTGAAGTTGATATTTTTATGTACTAAATTTGCACTTAATATTTTAGTATTCTATCATGAGATTTGGATTAAAAAGTTAATATAAAAGTCATATATAATTCTTTTATATTTTTATAGAATTAAGAATCACCTCATTTGAATAACCGTATAAAAAGTTATGTCAAAATAGTGAAGTCGACCAGTTCTATTTGAAGTTGATATTTTTATGTGCTGAATTTGCATTTAATATTTTATTACTTTATCAATAGATTTGGGATAAGAGGTGAACATGAAAGTTGTAAATAAAGTTCTTAGCTTTTCATAGAATCAAATATATCTCATTTGGATACTAGTATGAAAAGTTATGTATAAAAGAGTAAAGGTCTAAAATGTTTCATTTGAAATGGATAACTTTGTGTATTGAACTTTGAATTAATATTTGAGTATGATATCATTAGATTTTGAATAAAGTATGAATATTAAAGTTGTAGAGAATTTTATTAAATTTTCATAGAATAAGAAATCATCTCATTTGGATACTCGTATGAAAAAATATATATAAAAGAGTAAGGTATAAAAAGTTTAATTTAAAATTGACAACTTTACAAACTAAACTTGATTGAATATTTGACTATGATATCATTGGAGTTTGCACGAATGATGAATATAAAATTGTAGAGATTTTTGTTAGAATTAAAAGTTGTCTCACTTGGATAATTATGCAAAACATTATGTATAAAAGAGTGCAGATATATCAGGCGGTCGATGACAAAACAGACGATCAAAACTATTTCGATCGACCACTAGAGATAAAATGGACGCTCGAAAATGTTTGTGCAGCGACCACTAGTTACAGAGTGTTCGGACTTTTTTAAAATGGTCACCTGAAACTCAAAATGGATGCCAGAAAGTTATCTCTAATGACTATATTTCAACAGTTAGTTCTAAAACGAATGCCAAAATCAAAATAGGCGTCTGTTTTAGTGCAAAAATGTAAACGGCTAGTTTTGAGTACCAACGGCTAGGAAAAGATTATAAAAGGGGTCCGAAACACATCAAGAAGACCAAGACTTCCTAGAAAAAGATGGGCAAATACTTGTGTTCATCCAAGAAGTCATCTTGAGCTCAAAGTCGTAAATCTCTCATTTTCTTATCTCTTACTATTGTGTGATGTTGTAAATTATAAAAGAAAGATCATGTAGTGTTCTTGTGATATTGTAATAGTTATTTAACTCTTGAGTAAAAAGAGATTGTGTTTTACCTCTTGAGCAAAGAAAAAACGGTGAAAGTTTATGGGTGAAAGAGGTGTGCCTTACCTCTTGAAATGAAGAAAATGCAAGAGTTGTAAAGGATTTCTTCCTTGTCCCATTTGGAATGAAGGCAGGGTTTCAGTGAAATCTCTACCGATCTCGAGGTTGAGAAGTCAAAGCGGGGACGTAGGTCAAGGTGTGATCAAATCTCGTCAATAAATCATCGTGCATCTTGTGTTTATCTTTCTCTCTCTCTCCCTCCTTCCTACTTTATTATGCATGTGATTTTATTGCTATTATGTTGGTTAAATATTAACTAATCGATTTTAAACTTCATGATTTTTGTAAAATTGATATTTTTGACTTAAACATTAATTCACCACTCCCCCCTCCCTCCTTGTGCCTTGTGATCCTACAACTTCGACTCTGACATCCTAGCCGCCTGTGACGTAGGGGCCTTTGATGGAGTCAATCTCATCCCCCATAGTGTCGGAGGCGTTGTGGTGCCTTACTATCTTGACGCCAGCCGTGGGTGCCTTCGTGGCTGCCAAAGCTAGGATTTTTGTCTCTGCCTCCGCTGGCAATGGTGGCCCTAACGACCTCACCGTCACTAATTTCACGCCCTAGATCACCACCTTTGGCATCGGGTCCATGAATCGAGACTTTCCTGTCGACGTCCAACTAAGCGATGGCCGTCTATCATGGTCCTGCCCTAGCTGTTCGAAGGCTATCCGTTGGTCTACGTTGGCACAACCTAGGGAGTTGGCGAGAGGCTACTTGTCTTCCTTGTGCCTCGAGGGATCCCTGAATCGAGAAGTTGCCACCATCGTCTTATGGGGGGACACGCCTCGGGTCTGCCTAGCGTCATTCTTAACTGCATTCTCCACCTGGGGATCGAACTCGCAATCGGAGGAGATAATGAAGATGGTCCTCATCGCCTTAGGCCTCAACATCCGCGTCCCGTGGCCTGACAATGTAGGCCTAGCTGAGATCCCCATGGACCTGCGCAGGACGAAGTTCAACATCTTATCTGGCACATTCATGGCGTGCCCTCACATATTTGGCCTTACTGCATTACTCAGGGTTGCCCACCTGATTGCCCAATGGCCATCAAGTCAGCGCTCAAGACAATTGCCCACATCAAAGAGAACAAGTAGACGATGATGCTCAACAAGGAAATCGGATGATGCATCTTTTGAACCACACAAAAGAAACCGAACGACACACCTTTTGAACCAACTACAAACCATGCCTTTTTCTATCCGACGTCGATTTTGCATCCAATGGATGAGAAGATTGGGAGGACAATCCTACCACCATGACTTGGTAGGATAAACATTATATCCAAAAGTGGTGATCAAGAACTCAAGTTTTTATCAGTTTATAAAATAATATTTTCAAAAAATCAATCGTCATTAATGGAACAACTAATACTATCAGTTTTGGATGTAAGAACTGAATGAAAGATGGGAAACCAAGTAATTTAACGGATGCTAATGTGGAAGAAAATAATTATCTTTATTTAACTTCAATTATAAAGTTACAAACTTTGATGTATGAAAATTTCTCAATATTACATCTAACTTCTTGTGTTTCATTTACTTTTTGTAGTAGCTTAACATTGTTCAAATTTAAAGAGACATTGACCCTTAGAACGTGATATGAAAAAAAATATTGCATTTGTTTTAACAAACTTAAGATTTTTACTAAAGATTTGTGGAGAGAGTGACGCCGCTACCTTGGTCTCCTACTGAGCTTTCTCTGTGAAAGAGGAGAAGATAAAAAAAACATATTTCTCCTATTGCCATATCTATGTCTCACAATATTCACTGCATTGTTATTTTAGTATATAATTCAAATTATAAAAGAGATTTACACATCTAAACCCTTCATTTTTCATAATGCTACAATAACATCGTCAGCGTAATTAAATCACAGATAATAATTGAAACAAGATTAATGATAAAAAAATCAATGTTACATCCTTTCAAGTTTCAACCCGATCATCATAAATACTCAAACATAGTGTGTGGTTACCCGCACCTATTTGTACCAGGCTTGGGCTGGGTTATACCCTTTCTTAGGCCTAACTTTATGCTCAGTGTAACTGCCCAGTTGGAGGCTAAAAGCTTGATTAGGCCCAGCCCAAATTTCATCCATAACTCATTTTTTCCGATTAATGTAACGATCATAAATTAAGATCACATAACTTACCATGATTCAAGTTAGTCTGTACATTAATAGACATTATGGTTTCAGAAAACTATAATAATTAATTCTTTTCACATTAATTATTATTGTTTTTTTTTGCGGGTTGTCAACAGCCGATGTTTGGAAACCATGCCGACTGTTTAACCCACGCTAAAAAGTTACGTGTGCTGACAATAAATAAATTACTAATGACCATGCATTTACTAGTAGACATTCTGGTTATAACAAAAAGAAAAAAAGATAACGAGGAACACTGACGTCGCAAAAGAGATGAATTGAGATTTGAGAGTTCCATTGTAGGTTTAGGAAGCAGTTTGCCTCTCAATAGCATTAGTTGAACGGCGATTGATACAAGATTACTTGGAGGTGGGCCAGGTGCCTCTGGAGCATGTTGCCTCTAGACCTCTATAGGCACCCCATGGTTCAGCATTCTTCGGGGCTGTTTGGTATGGGGTTTATGAATTTCTAGAATAAGAACATTTTTGTATAAGAACAAATTTGTTCTCTACACATTTATTGTTCTTCAGCTGTTCCTGCTATGTTCTTATGAATGTGCCAACTCGATGGAATTCAACTTATTTAATATTGGAACGAGCGGAAAAGTTCCAAAGAGTTTTCGAGAGGTTGAATGAAGAAGACGATGGATACAAGTTATATTTCAAAGAGAACAACTTTGTGGCGCCTTCAGATGAAGATTGGGATAATGCTAGGAATTTTGTGTTGTTTTTTAAAATTTTTTATAGTGCAACTTGCAATTTATCTGGTTCAACATATGTCACATCTTCTGCATGTTTTCATGAGATTGTATCTGTTCAATCCCAGATTACAAAATGGAGCAATAGTCATGACATATATTTGCAAAAAATGGCATGTGACATGAGGTCCAAGTATGACAAGTATTGGGGAAAACCTGAAAATATTAATCCTTTGATACTTATTGCTGTTGTATTGGATCCAAAATATAAACTTGGATATGTTGAATGGAATTATTCAGATTTTTGTGACTCAAATATGGCTACTTGTGTAGTTACAAAGATTCAAGATACTATGTATCGTTTGTATGAATGTTATGCACATGAAGTCAACAATGGCTCAACTTCTCAAATGGAGAATATAAACTCTGCAACTGGGGTTCTCAATAAATGTCGATGAGAAGACGGCAAGAATTCATCAATGGAGTAGATTGCAAAATGAGAAAAGAAGTATTGACAATAAATATGAAATTGAGAGATATTTGATGGAACCTTGTGAGGGAGAAGAAAATTTTGATATATTAAACTGGCGGAAGGCTAATTCTACAAAGTACAACGTTCTTTCACTAATGGCACGTGATATTTTGGCCATTCCAGTTTTCACAATTCCTTCTGAATCTGTTTTTAGCACCAGAGGACGTATTCTTGACTTTTTCAAGAGTTCGTTATCACCAAAAATGGTGGAAGCTCTTGTGTGCACACAAAGTTGGTTATCACCATCAAAATTTAACATTGAAGAAGATTTCGATCAATTTGAGAACTCAAACAATATTATTACAGGTTAAATTTGTATTTTTATGTTTGAATATTATTTATCTTGTTAGTTGTGTTATTAACTTTGCCTTTTCAAACATTTATGTAGAAGCTATCGGGACCAGTCAAGTTGGGCCCTCATGTTCAACATTCGATAACATGATTGTAGATGGTTAAATCTTCAGGGTAAAATCATTTGTCTTATCCTTTTTATCGGTTGAGTTAAATTTTTGTTCCTCCTTTTTTTTGGCCTTCTTGTCATGTTTTTTTTCTCAAAATGTTTCTTGAGGCATATTAATGGAACTGGTTTTGAATGATTGATATCAGTGATCAGGAAGGGGCTAATTATTTTGGTGAGTTGGAAGTGGCTCTCATGCATGGAGTTAACGTTGTTGGCAAGAGAAATGATATTGAAGAAAGAAAGTGTAGGTCTTTCTCCATCCCTCTCTCTCTCTCAAACACACAAACAACACAAAATCATAGATCAACACAAGTAATTGTAAGTCTTCCATCCTCCAAGATTGTCGTCTCCGGAGGCAGTCATGAAGGTGGTATCTTCAAAGTCCTCTTTTTTTTTCTTTTGCTGTGCTTTCCTCCTTCCATGGTGTAGTCTGGAAGAGAAGCTTGAATGTTGTGAGTCCTGAGGGATCCCAACTTGTGAAACAATGATTGGACTATATAGAACATACATCTTAAGAAGTTGACATACATCTTAAACAATTTCTCAAGTCTAAGAACTCTATGTATAAATTCATTGTCCTTTTAAAAAATGTTATTGATTTATTTTCTTCTTTCTACTTGCAGGTCAAATGATCATATGAAGTTTATCTTGTTTTTGCAAATTGCAATGATTCTGTTGGACAATGATCATCAATTATTCCGTTGGACAATGATTTTGTGAAACATGAATTTTCTATTATAGTTTATGATATGAATCTGTACAATGATTCTATCATCTGTTAACATGAATTTTCTATTATGATAGCTGTGAATCATCAATATTTTTGTGCTTATGTTATGTGGTGTGTGTGGGTGCTTGGCTGCTTGCATACCAGTAATCAGTATATAATGTTGTTATTCATTCTTGCATGATTTAGATTTACTCTAATGATCTTTTAAAATAATTTTGATCTAGTAAGAAGTAACTTACATATTTTTATCATGGAGTTTTTCTACTTGTGTAGAAATTTGGTATGGCATAATATCATGGAGTTATTCATTCAAGTTTTTCTACTTGAATAATATCAATTCTGATGAGCAATCTTGATATGGCATATCACTTTTGTGCAATGACTCGTGGATCAGTCACATATATATGCATAGAAACACAAAATAACAAGAGTTCACATGTGTTCAACTCTGCTCATGGTTCACTTTGTTTCTTTTTTTTCATAAAATTCCCGGTTTGTTTCCCGGATTTATTCCCGATTTTTGGATCTGTCCCGGTCCCGATCCCGACCGGGACCGGACCTAAAATTTTGATACCCAGCTATAACCGGGTTCGGGACCGGGACATATCCAAAAACCGGGAATAAATCCGGGAAACAAACCGGGATAACGAGGAACACTGACGTCGCAGAAGAGATGCATTGAGTTTTGAGAGTTCCATTGTGGGTTTAGGAAGCAGTTTGCCTCTCAATAGCATTAGTTAAACGGCGATTGATACAAGATTACTTGGAGGTGGGCCAAGTGGCCTCTGGAGCATGTTGCCTCGAGACCTCTGTAGGCACCCCATGGTTCAGCATTCTTCGGGGCTGTTTGGTATGGGGTTTATGGATTTATAGAATAAGAACATTTTTGTATAAGAACAAATTTGTTCTCTACACATTTATTGTTCTTCAGCTATTCCTGCTATGGGCTGGAACATTTTTTCTTTATTTTTTCAAATTTCAAAGCTCTGACAGTGAAATGATTGCATTTGTCTGGCTAATTTCTATTCTCATGCTGTTTGGATGCATGAATGAGAACAAGAGGTTAGTTCTTAAGTAATTCTTGTACCAAACAGCCCGGGGGGAGGCCGGAGGGGGTGTATGCGGCGACCTCCAGGAGTAGGACTTGGCTGAAGGTAGAGAGACAAGACTGTGAGCCTGCAAATCTCGAGTGAGTGAATTAAGTACCGGCTAGCTGTCGAGGAATTATCGATGACTCACAAGAAGTAATTAAATGCAAGAGGTGGATGGCGTGGGATTCTGCAAGTGCAGTAGTGGTCTTTTAATGTGCTTTGATTGAGAATGGACTGGATCATCTAACTTCATGCAAGTTGTATATGATTCGTTTTCAGCTACAGCATACAGTCCACTTGTAGATGTAGAATATCAGCTTCTATGGCATGCTTGAGTTGCAGTGTCATGGATGTGTTACCAGACCTTTTTCAGCTACTTGTATTCATATACTATTAAAAAAATTGTAGTCAATTTGATTCAAATTGATCTCCTCAACTACAACATTCAGCATTTAATTTTGTGACGATATTTGATGGTTCTATTTTTCTTTTTCTCCATTACAATTGTTTGATACGAATCAGTAAAACATGGAACCTCTAGCTACTGTTTTCAACTAGGAATCTACAAGTTTGGAGGGGGGACAAAGTAAAAATGAAAGGATGCAGGCAGTATACATGTTGTAAATGCATAGATACGTAGTAAATGCATGAGAATGCACTTATGACTTAATAATGAGTGCTTCACAGCAGCTATAGTTATGGTTGTCCTTTAGCATATAACTGCATGCAATTATTTCACGCAAGTCATTATATATTGTGTTTTCTTTAAAAAAACATCTGAAATCCACATTTGCGAACGTAGATGCTTCTTCTTGATCCCATCTTGCAATTGAAATGTTGAGTGTGATCTGATCTGAGGAGCGTGAGATTTCAACTTATTACATTCTCCAATTTTGTCTCTGCAATACTGGTCCGGCTGGCCTCATTCGTCTCCTCCATTTTGCAACTTAATATTGTCCCTTGTGAAACATGCAAGGATATATTGTCCCTTGTGATACATGCAAGGTCCAACTTAAATCTGAGGAGCTGCGTGGGTTGCTGGTTTGATCGAATCTAACTTAATATTGTCCCTTGTGAAATATGCAAGGATATATTTGTCGTGAATTAAGGACCCTCCTCGTTGTTAATTTATTTCTGGGATCGAAGATAATGCAATTTGCAATTTCTTCAACTCCCCCAATGAGTTGGCGAAAGTTGGCAGAGATTTAATGGATTGGAATTAATCTGTCAACTCACAGGTTCAGTGGCAGCAAATGCATGATCGTCCCTAGAGCCCCACTTGATCTCAGCCACCATCCGTGAAAAAACAAAATTACGGTACGTGTTATTTGTTTCCTAAGGTGAAAGAGTACAAGAAATAAAAAGAAAATCAAAATTGAGATTTGAATCTACAACCATTCTATTTAAGAATTAAAAAATATATCATTGCACCGTACTATTTGATTATATATATATAATGCCCCAAAATCGACCTCCGTCACATAGCGAAGACCAACCTCGAGACGTTACGACATGTTATGACTTTGACCATCACGTTGACCATGTCTTAATCAAGAACTCAGACACGTCAGCGGAAGAAAGAATAATAAAAAATAAAAAAAATAACTTTAATTACGGAAGTCTAAAAGTGGTGATATCATTTTTTGAAAATAAAATAAAGTTCTACATCATGAATCTATAAATGCGGAAGGAAAAAAAATCTAATAAGCCATGTGGTTCATGTGCTTTCTTATCGCCAGAGCTTTGTCATCACACACCTACTCCACCTCGTCACTGACATGGTCATGTGGAAATCAGACACAAGAGAGGAGGTACTCCCGTAAGCTTTACAGTCTAGTGAAAAATCACATGATATACAATGCATCACATGAATAAAATAATCAGAAGTAAATAATCATACTTAACTTAAACATGAAATGATAATATGGCAGCATCATAGATCATAATAAGAATAAAAAGATATCATAAATCATGAGAATCAAATGATGCTTAGTAAACTTAAAATCGTACATACTTAAAAATCATGACGATAACTTAACTTGACTTAACTATGCTTTTTTATCTTGATTTATTATTAGAAATCAGGGTGGCTTTAGGTGCTTTTTATTTTTGGGGTATGCCGAGCAAACGATATAGTCTTGTGCATGTCAATGGATGATCAAACTATGACTAAGAGAGCAACCCTTATCTTGAGACACTTGACTTGGACTGACAACTCATTATTCATCTTCTATCTGAACTTATTAATGGCTTTGAAATATTATTATTCGTTGTTCAATCATGACATGGAAATGAGGAGGATCAGTGGTAGAGCGAATCATCTTGTGAATACATATCTTGCATCATTGATGGATCGAGGACAAATCATGTAGCATGAATTTAGTCATTATTATAATAAATCAATCGTTGGTTGACCAGTGGGTTTAACAAATCTAACTATAGGATGGACGGATTGGTCGATTGAATGATCGACTGATCGACTGGTAAGGCTCAGGATCGGTCGACCGGTCAGGTCATAACATAGGAAAATCGGTCGACCGATCGATGTACACTGAAATCGATTGTGGGATAGATAAATTGGTCGACTAGTGGCTAAATTGAAAAAATTGAAAAAAAAAACAAAGATAATAGAAAGGTTGACAGAAGTCGACGGAATGATCAAATTGAAAAAATTGTGATAGTTTAGGATCCAAAAAAATAAGTTCGTAGTTTAATATTAGATGTAAAAAATCTGGATAGTTAGGGGTGGTTTATGAAAATAAACGTATTATTTAATATGATGTGTTTTTTTCATAATATGTTATCTACAATTTAATAGTTAAAATAAAAAAATTGCAAAAAAAATACATAACTATAGGCAGAGATTATAATGAATAAGAAATAATTAAATCTATTACATCAATTTTTTTGGGAAAAAATCAAATACATAGCAATATTAACATAAGTGTTAAAAGTATATAAATTCGTTACATAGTAAAATAATAAAAATTGAAATACGAACATGATACAATAAAATAAAAAAAACATTGAAATTGGATAATGCATGAAATAAAGTGTGTTGTAGAAATAAAGACTAATATGATGAAATAAAAGAATTCGAAATATAGTGGTAGTGAGCCGAACAAACATAAACACGATGGAATGGAAAAGAAAATAATAGTGTGAAATGGCAGCAGGAATGGATCTTTGATTGAATTAGAGGGTGAGAATGGCCGCTGCCATCAAGGAAAATTACAAAATTTAAAATAGTCATCACTAAGTACTATTTATATAAATTTTCAATAGGTGCAATCACACTAATTTCTTCTCATTTATGGTTACCACTGGAAAGTCAGGTCACCATCTTTTGTTTGATGAGCTAGGCCGAAAATAGCTCTTGTTTCAATTGTGGCAGTAAAGAGGCAACGCATGCTGTAGTGGGAACATATATAGATCCGATCCAGAGGTTACATGTACATATATGTTTATATTCACACAAATCGGCTGCATTCCACGGGATTCATGCCTCACGTGTCACGGGGTCATTCTCGGACACTAGATCATCTGCGGCGACAAGGCGGATAGGCACCTAGCCAAGTCTGTTTTGAGTTTACAACGGAAGTTTTATGGTCAGAAGTTTTATGGTCGAGACGACTATGCCGAGAGTCGCTCTTATAGACATTCAATCACGGACATAACTAGAGTGTTGGACTACTCGTCACGAGACCGTGACATTAGCGCGTTGCGGCACTAATGTAGGCGCTTGGACGCTTAAAGTCCGAAGGGGCGACGAAGGGACCACGGGACGCCACGAAGGAACACCGATGTGGGTTGCCACCCCACGCTCAAGGCCATGACACTAGAATTAAAGGAAAGTTTACTTGTATTAAATATGATGAAACATAACATACAATTGGGCATCGGAAGGCACTAGTGAACTCTTCCCAGTGTACCGTATGTATAGAAGTCTTGTTACATATTGAAGATGCAAAAGACGTACCCTACGGAAACGTCACCTACTTGGTCATTCATAAGGACGGCCTTACAAGATAAATGCCCTAAGGGCGGATAACTTGGTACTCCGCAGTATTACGCAGTGCGGGGCGGCTGCATGTGTTTCATGTTTTCGGCGTTAAGCGGCCGATGGCTATAAGTTGAGCGGGAAACGCCCCGTGACATTCTCCCCCACCAAAGTCGGCGACGCCCCCGACGCCATTGTCCGGGCTTTCTCGGGGCCTTCTTTTGAGTCTTGACTTCATTTGTCTCATTCAATTTTGCCTTCTTTGCCTTGACTTCGACTTCACCAGCATCACGCAACGCCAGGAATGCCCGCTCCTTGGGGTCTCGCTGAGGACTCCTCCCTCAGGCCTGCTTCGCTTGCTGATCTTTCGTCCAACCCGGGGTCATCACTTGTGCAGCGCCAGTGAAGTCTGCCATGTGCGGTCTGACTTCATCAAGCAACTATCCGTCCATCAAGTCTCTGTTGGCTTCACTTCTCTTCGACTTGCGCAGCGTCAACTTGTGTGGTTTGGCTTCTTTGGGGGTGAAACAACTCTTGTATGCCTTCAGGAATAGCACGGAGAAGAGTTGTCTCAGGGTCGTGTATAACACGATGAAGAGTTTCGTCATTCGACCTGCATGACTTGACTCGATGCCTTCATGTTGCGGATGGCCGCAGCATAAGGTCTCCCTTCCGTCGAATGCAAAGTATGGGACCATCTCACCCTCGATGATCATTCTTGAATTTCGACGGCTTGAAACAGCACAAGCTCTCCGATGTCGATGCTTGTAGCTTGTCTGCTTCGAGTGCCTGGGGTCGCTATGATGAGCGACAAGAGTCTTCCCACGGATACTCTGGGACGCTTCAGGTCTGTTTGTGGGCTTGACTAAACGTCTCTATATTGCAAATGATTGCAATGTAAAGTATTCCATACCTCTGCCGAACGAAAAGCGCAGAACCACCTCCTCCTTGGTGATCACCTGATGTTTCGACAGTCTTGAGGCGGGACAAGGTTCTTTGATCTGACAATCCATGCCTTGTCCATCCAAGTCGCCATAGTGGGCGACGAGAGTCTCCCCACGTTCCCTTGTGGTTCAACTCGCTATCTCCAAGTTGCAGATGGCTGCAACGTTGAATCCTTCATCCGCCGAGCCTTGAGAACAGCTCCACCTTTCCCTTGGTGGACAAGAGATATCTCGACGGTTTGAGGTGGAGCAAGGTTCTTTGGTATAACATTCTGCACCTTGTCCACTCCCAGTCACTATAGTGAGCGACGATGAGGGTCTCCCCACATGTGCCTGTGGTTCGGCTCGCTTCTTCTGCTTTGATGGGCAATCTTTATCTTCGACATAAGTAGCTTCCTCCTTGCGACTTAGAGCTTCCCCACCATTGTCCTTGCTCAAGGACTTTGGTGGTATGACACTTGTCCCGATTGACTTGGCAGCGTCGACTAGTGAGCGGAGGTTGGACGATCCGGTCGTTCCAATTCCTTCCTAGTCCAAAACTTCTAACCCCTCTGCTTGAAGAGCACCAACACTGGGTCTTCATCCTCTTGGGAACATTGTAGGCGGAGCTCGGTGATTCATTTCACTTCCTCCTTCAACATGCCCATCTGGCCGATGCTGAACAATGCGATCTTGACCTTCAGTCCCAACTTGTCAGGGCTTGCATAATTGATGAACTGCCACTTCTTCTGTCCCATGTCTGGGATGCATGTTTGCCACATTCTACATTGTCGCGATGGCAACGCCATCCTGAGTTTGCCACATCTTGCAGGGTTCTTGGGATATGCCTTCTTCCGATCCTGGGACCTCCTTTGAAGCTTTAACAATCCCTTTGGAGTATGGATGGGGCGAGATCATTGTGCTCGTTCACGAAGAGGATGCACCTTAGATGCTCGTCCGTCCACACCTTGAACAAAGTAATGTCACTGTGCTTGTCATCCTAGATCATGCACCTTTAACATACTCGTCCACCGGGCGGCTTGACCCTTGCGAAAGAGTAGCCGTTCCGGGCCTTCACTGATCCGTGCGGATGCTTGTGAAGACGCTCCGCTTAGATAAGCAGACTGCGGTTGGTGAACTCGTGGCATGAGCTCCCAACATTACCTCCATATCCATTCGAAGGGACGACATTGCCAATGTGTCCTTCAAAACTTTCGCATTGCGATCCTTGGAGGCCGCTTCGATTACTCGAGGCGATGTCCGAAAGGAAAGGGCACTCCTTCCTTCGGTTGGCGGTAGAACGCTTGACAGCAGCATGCCAAGGTTCGCCGATGCTCGACGCTCAGACCATTTGCCGAATTGGTCGCTGAGTTAAGGCGTCGATTTGCGTTGGCATGTATCAGGTTCGTCCCACTCCTCGATGGATGACATCACGCCGCTTGCGGGGCGACACTTGACGAGGCAGGCAAGGCTGACGGCTTGTCCGTGAGTGTTTGCAAGTAATCAACGCTTTGCTCCATTACCGAAAGTCATCGTGGCGTGGCAGGCGATGCTGCGGCACGACAAGATGCTTGTGATTGATGCTTCTTGGCCGAAGGGATGATATTCTTTGGCCAAAAAGAGACCGTGAACTTTGATATTTGTCTTTAAGCCAACTTCTCTCGTGAAGCGGTTGTGCACTTCACGTTGCATGACTGGGCATGCGATGCGACGTCACTAAATACCGAGCAGCGCCAGGTCGCCATGATAGTGCATGACCGACAGTCCCTGAATGTGACACGGGTCCTCCGAGTTACACGACGCTCGTGTAAGCGATCTCATGATATGAGCAGCGCAAGACCATCATGCGGAGCATATGGCCACTCTTTGACGCAGCGCGACACTTCAGGATTCCCGACTATATACCTGGGGTGGTTGACCTGCTCGAGTGAGCGACGCATGACCGTCCCGGTTAGGCGGGGCGATCAATCCGCCGTCATGATGCATGATGAACGTTTCTTGACACGACACGGGTGTATAAGGAACATGCTGCGGGGCACGACTGGGCATGCGGCGAGGAGGCTTGCCATGCATTCCTCGTTGGCGTCCATGATCAAAGACCATGGTACCAGTGCGCCTGGGCGTAATGGAGTATTTGAGCGGAAGCACATCTCCTACGCCAATGCACGTTGCGACGACACAAGCGAGTCATCGTCGCTGGGTAATCCGAGCAGGAAGAACTGCTCTGATACCACTTGTCACGGGGTCATTCTCGGACACTAGACCACGTGCGGTGACTAGGCGGATAGGCACCTAGCCAAGCCTGTTTTGAGTTTGCAGCGAAAGTTTTATGGTCGAGACGACTATGCCGAGAGTCGCTCTTATAGGCATTCAATCACGGACATGACTAGAGTGTTGGACTACTCATCACGAGACCGTGGCATTAGCGCGTTGCGGCACTAATGTAAGCGCTTGGGCGCTTAAAGTCCGAAGGGGCGACGAAGGGACCACGGGACGCCACGAAGGGACACCGATGTGGGTTGTCATCCCACGCTCAAGGCCATGACACTAGAATTAAAGAAAAGCTTACTTGTATTAAATATGATGAAACATAACATACAATTGTGCCTCGGAATGCACTAGTGAACTCCTCCCAGTATACCTTAGGTATAGGAGTCTTGTTACATATTGAAGATGCAAAAGACGTACCCTACGGGAACGTCACCTACTTGACCATTCATAAGGACGGCCTTACAAGATAAATGTCCTAAGGGCGGATAACTTGGTACTCCGTAATATTACGCAGTGCGGGATGGCTGCATGTGTTCCATGTTTTTGACGCTAAACGGCCGAGGACTATAAGTTGAATGACACTAATGCCACGAGGCTTCACGCTTCGTGTCACGGAAAACGCCCCGTGACACACGCACATACCCAATTCCCAGCCTTCGCAGTTTGTCCTTCAAACGGAGTCTCTTCTCTTGTTTCCTAACACGTGGACGTCCTTAATTAATTCGACGGAGTCCCTATTCAACTTTGCAACGTGACCCTTGTTGTGTTTTGTTGATTTCGTCGCGCTGCCTGCCATGCCACCCCTGTAGTACCCTAAATCAAATATTGGTCCATGTTGTGTACGTATATGGCGACCGGAGCAAAATTCATGGTTTGAAGGGAACTAATTTAACGCGCATGTACGTGTAAATGTACTATATACCTAACCTTTTAACATCCAGATCTCGTACCATATATGCACCGCCGCACACCTGGACTTGTGTTTTTAATTTTCAGGATGAATTAATACTGCTTAATCATGGTTAAACTCTCAATTTTTTTTCCTCTTACGAGTTTAAGAATTTATGTACAAATCAAATATCCTTAAATAACTTAGATTCTTAAATTTACAAAAATATAAAATATGAGTTGTTTATATTATTACACGAGCTTGTACGATTTTATATTAATGCATAAACTCTTCGCCGCATATGATAAAAAAAACTTTGTAGAATTTCAGATATTTTATTTAACTAATATATTTGTGATCGACAATGAAATTGATATTATTAGTATAAATTTTAATGCAACATTTAGTTATTTTTATTAATTTTTGCCGATCTAATCAACTTGTTGATAGTCACTCCACACTTATGAATGATAAAAGTGATAATATTTTATTCATTAATTTAATATTTCTCTCATATTAATCAAATATTTTAGTTGTTTATTATTTATATATCATATATATGTGCATAATTTTATATTGCGATTGCATAACAATTATTCCATGATCAAATTTATTTGATACGCAAACTTTCAAACTTAATAGCATTATAAAGTTAAACATACATAAGGTCAATTTTGCCTTTTTTTCTTTTCATGATCGCCTAGTATTCAAGAAATGACGTTGATAATCAAACTTACTTTACATTGACGATTAAGTTTGACAATTATATGCACGGATCATGAGTTGAAATTTTAATTTACTATTGAATCCGATTAATTCATCCCACGAACATGTTTGAGTGTGATGAGTTAGACTCCGAATAATTATTTTTTGCATACATAGAAGTCAAATTTGATATCTATTTAACTCACGAGAAGTTGCTTACTTCATCTCAACTTCCTTTCAAACATCAATTAGTAATATCAAGGAGGTTGCAATGGGTGCTCGTTTCTCCAATATATTCTCAAATAACTATGAGGCGTTAATTATTATTATTTTATTTTCTCACCTTCAAATTAATCAAACATTAATTACTAGGCTAAGAGAAATTGCCACGCATTCAGTGGCGATCTATATATAGAGTGTGCTTGTTTTTTTTGGATGCCAATACGGATCTACGGTAACAGAGTGTGCTTGTTTATTAGAGTTCAAGTTGGGCCGTACGTGCAGGACCAGCATTTACCTCATAGATCCCTGTTGTACCTACCATGCAAAGTTAACTTTTAGTCATCTGCATTTTGTCAACTACAACTACTACCGACTATCCAATAATATATCTTGCTAATTTAGCAGACAACATATCTGTCGACGAGCAATTTGTACAGTACTGGTCCATGTCAATTGGATTGAAACTTGGCCCACTTGTTGGCTACGTACCACCGCATGCATAGATGATTTCATGTCACGATGCCCATTCGGATCGGAATTATGACCTTTTGAAGCTTTTAATTAGGAACAAGAGGGCTATAAATATGCAGGTGGGCGTTTAATTAATTTGTTAGATATGTGTTAGACCTTAAATATTGTTTATAGCTTCCAACAGTAAGGGGCCGAAATTCCCAATAATCCAGGGCTTTTATTTGTTTGTTCTTGAGTTCTCATGCATGATTTTCAAACATCATCGTCTACCAATGAGAGTTAGCTCAAGCATCCTAATTACAAAAAGAGTTGGCTCAATAGAACGTTGGAGGCGGGTGGAGTTTGGGGATTGAGGGTGTTAGTATTATGCGTTTATTGCGAGCAGAAGGAGCATTGTTGGGAAATGTCAAACGCAAGTAAAATCCAAGGACTGTCTTTGGTAATGGAATTAGGTAGGTTGGAATCAACATTTCTTAAACACAATGATGATTTTTAGGGGTGAAATTAGGATTCGGTGACTCTAATTCCACCTCTTTGGTGGAACAAGGTGGTTGTTGCTATTTTTCTTCTTTTATTTTCTTATTTGATAACTTTTTTTTTTCTTTTCAATCTTGTTTTCTTTTTTACCATTTTTTTTCTTTTTTGGTCTTACTTATATAAAATAATTTATTTATTAAACATAAAAAAGTTATAATAAAGAATTAATATAACATTATTTATTACTTATCATTTTATAAAGAATTAATATTTTTTTAAATATAATCTATTTTAAAAATGATTGTTTACATTTATATATTTTTTAAAAATATTTTTTCATAAAAAATTTAATTTAGACTTTTATTTATATTAATAATAAAAGTACACTCCAAATTTATAATAATTAATTTTTAATTCAAATCCCACTAAAATTTAATTCATCACATTTATTTTTTTTATCACATCAACTCTTTAATTTCTTATTATTACGTTCAACTCTTTTCAAATACATTTCGAATTAATCTATCAATTTAATTATTTATGAAGAACTTGTTAGGAACTACGATTATAGTCAAGAGGTGGTGATTTTAGAAGTACTAACACTTGATGTGGGGAGAATACTTCACAAATATAGATTGTGATATATAAGAAAATCTTGCAATGATGTAATGACCTACTCGTCGGGATTCATGTGCTATGTTGGACTGGGACATGCAAGTTGGCGCCGCTCCCATCGATCTTAATTTGATCTCTACTTTAAAATAGACAATTTTCATTAATGTTACTGTTGATGTCTTCATCATCAAATTTATCTTCTTTGTATTATATTGTTTTATTTTATTGTCGTAAAATCTTCTTCTATTAGCTGTTGAAATTGGATAATTGATTGTGACAACTTATATTCTCTTTTTATCATTTAATGTACTATTATACTTGCGCATATATATTTCTTTTTTTTAATCAAATTTTCGCATCGAAATGAAAGAAAAATAGAAGACATTAAGCAATATGCGACCAAACTAAAGTAGTTAATTAAGCTCGTCATCCCGGAGAGATGCATGTACGTATAGGAATTTGGTTGCACTATTCACTTAAAAGTTGATGGCTATCTCAGAGACTAAGTGTTTCACAACCAATGCTAGGTATTAATCTGAATCGACCAGCGGGAAAAAAAATAGGAGGAATCATATATCAAATAATCAGTTAATTCTTAACTGAAATGATATTAAAGTTTGTTTGACCCAATGACGAACTACTTTCAGCAGCACAAATGTGCATGATGCTATAGCAAAGATCTTAATTAAATGCTGATAAGGATTTAAGAAAGAAACATATTTAACGCGTATTCAAGTGTGAAAAAAAAACTTAAGAATCTCATTCTTATTCAACTTTATTTTATTTTATTTTATAACAATTTAAAAAAATGTTGTATTAACATTTTTATTCTTTTATCCTTTTATGGATGTTTCTAAAATTTAAATTTTCGCTTAGTTATATGCCAATTTCTTTCATCTGCATTAACAAATTAAAAAAAAATATTAGGCACAGGTTTTTATTGACATGGACGTAAAATTTAATGTCCATCAAATAAATTTCAAAAAATGCCTTAGAACTTTATCCTCCTTTTCAGCTTTATCACTCAATTTTACTTAATACTAGAGTAACCTCCAACTATTAGTTTATTTCATAATTATCTTTTCGATCGGATATAGCATAATGACATGTTGTTAAATAATAAAATATTATTAAAATAATAATTTAAAAAAATAAAAAAGAGAATGTCCCCCTCCCCTCCTTTGTCGGTGAGTCGATACACAAGTGGTCAAAGGTCATAGGAGGAGGGGGCCCTCTACATTGCACGATGAGGTGGGGGAATGTCCTCGTCCCTCCTCCTCTGCATGTGGTGGGGGAGGGCCCCCCTCTTTCCTCGGACACCGGAGGAAGAAGGGAAGGTTGGTGGCCGACTCCCTCTGTGCATGCAGGTGAGGCAGGGAAGCAGCCACCCTCTATGCCGGAGGGGAGAGGGGGGAGCATCATCCCCCTTCCCCCTCTACGTTGCATGTGCAGAGATAGAAGGGGAGGCCATCTCCCTTTCTTCTCTAGCACAAGAGAGGAGAGGGGAATTAGCGGGTGGCCGCTCCCTCTTCCTCTCCCTCTCCCTCTAGTTGTATGAGTGTTTGACTCACTTGCGTAGGGAGGGAGACCTTCTTTAAAAAAAAAAAATTTATTTTTTTTATTTTTTTATTAACAACATGCAACGCAAGAAAAATAATCGAAAATGGGTTATACTTGGTGTAAAAGTCGAAAAGAAGGTTAAATTCAATGACATTTATTGAAATTCATAAAGTTTTGCAAAATAATTGTGGGGTGATTAACTAATTTACTTATTTTTCTAATGCTTCACAATCAAGAAACGTCAAGAGAAAAGTAGGAAACAATATATATCTTTCAATATTTCGAACATTATAGAAATCTTTTGCCAATTTTGACTCAATATCTACACGGTTCTCTAACTTCATTTTGTAACTAAATTGTTCTCTAAGACTACGTTTGGCAGCACGGAACAAATCAAATGTTCTGATTATTCTGCCAAACACATTCATGTGACGGGAACATTAAATGTTCCTGTCACGTGACTTCGGCCGAAACATTTGGCCAAATGTTCCGGCCGAAAGTTCTTGCTGAAGGCAAGAACTTTTTTTTTCAATTTCATATCATTTCACCCGTCTTTTTTTACTTTTTTTTTCAAATTTCATCTATTTTTTAATTGTTTTATAATGTTTGGGTTATATATTTTAGAATATATTAATACATTTTTAGGGATATTATAAAATAATTTCTTAAATGTTATTAATTAAAAAATATAAAATAATCAGTTCTAATAATTAATAAAAAATTTATTAATTAAACTATTCAATTATTTTTTTAAAAAAAAATATATTATATTTGTATCTTAAAATGTACGTAAATTGTAATATTAATAATATTTAAAAGATTTAATTAAAATAAATAAAAAATAATATTAATAATATAACAATTTATGAAAAATATAATATTAATAACATATTCTTATTTATTATACTTTTATATCTAATAAAATAATAAATTATATTTTTAGTTCTTCTTTTTTATTCAAATACCCACTAAAACTTATCCATCACATCAACTTTTTAAATCCTCATCATTATACTTTTTCATCCAAACATCAACTCAAACTTTTCTATCAAATCAATTACTTCTCGAGAACTAATGTTCTCTCAATATTCCCGTACCAAACGCAGCCTAAGTTTCAATATTTTGCACGTGATGTCCGATAGTAAACAAATCAAAATAAAAAATAATCAAATATTACAAACAAATAATATAAAAAATAAACCAATAAAAAAAGGCTACAGCCCCATGGCTATCGTCTCTTGCCGGGGATAGGGGGTTCCTTGCCATCCCTATGATCATTCGAGGAGGGTGTCTATGGCCACCTTCCACATCAACCAAAGTCCTCTACAGATCGTCGGCCATCAAGGCAAGCAATAACAAGAGCGCCAACCAATGATCGCTTCCAAGGAGATGATGACAAAGCTGGAGCACTGGCGAAGGGGCGCAATGCTCTCAACACCTCTTGATTCGACAACCGCCTTGCGGCCCATGTTAGTCAAGGCACAAAACAGAAGTTCAGAAAAGTAAAATTCTCGGTGCCAAACTTAATTATTAATTGTCATTATGGCCGAAAAGGAAAAACTTGACGTAAAAATCAAGTAAATCTCAGACGCCAAATAATAGAGAAGTAAAATTACGGGCGAGAAAAAAAATCCACCAGTGGTATTAGTATAGAAAGAGGATATTAGCAGAAGGTGTAATACCCAGTCATTTAAAATATATATATATATATATAAAAGAAATAGCAAATGAAACCAAAGACCAACCCATAGCCCAATTAGCAGCCCATTAGTGTAATTAGCCCTATGATTACCCTATAAAAAGGGCTATTACCCTAAAGTTCTCTCTTAGCCACCCTCATTTCTCTCCCTCACTCCCCTCTCTAAGGCATTTCATACAGCAAGGAAGGGGCACTCCAGCAAGGTGTTATCTAAGTTTTCCTTCATTTCTGCATTCCTTTTAATGTTAGTATCATCCCCTCACTTCTCCTCTTCAATTGGATGGATTCCTAGGTGGAGAGCCATAAGGGAAGGTGTTAGTGGTGATTGGAAAGGCTCAAGCTATGAGCAATCACGAAAATAAGGTGGGTGATACCGAAATCCCCTATATAACATGATTATCAATTTATTAGAATTAGAGTTCTTACATGGATAGTGTTCTTGATTGAAGAGAAGCATGGAATGGAATGATTGATTGCTCTTCTTGTGTTTGATGCATGTTCTATGATTCTTATGATTGTAGATATGTTCTATATTAGTTCTTCATGTATAGATGGTTGATTGAATGTCTTGATTGCAATCCTAAATTGAAAATCGTCATTATTTTCATTCTGTCCGATTTCTATTTTTCATGCAGACCAGTCGACCGATTCTGTATATCGGTCGACCGGTGATAAGGTTATCGGTGGACCGATCCTTGGAGATTGGTCGATCGATTAATCTTTCCGAGCCTTGTATCGTTCGACCGATCGGCCGATCGAAGCTCCTTTTGATCAAGTACCATCGGTCGACCGATCCAGAGATATCGATCGACGGTAGTAGCAGAAACTTATTGTATTATATTCAGACCAACCGGTCAACCGATCCAGAGATATCGGTCGACCGGTGTCCGAGAAACGGTCGACCGACCAGAAGGATCGGTCGACCGATATCTGTCCAGATTGCATATTGATTTCCTATTTTGATTAGTGATTTGATCTATATTCTTTCTATGCTTATATTGTGTTACTCCTTGCTGTTTGGCATATTATGTAATTGAATCATTGATCTTGTTTGACATGTCATATGATACAATCCTATTATGATATGCAAGTATGGCAAAGTGATAAAATGATTAAGTGAGAAAGTTATGAACATATTTATGGGAGTGGTGATCAGAGCTTAAGCTGAGTGCTATTTGGACGGGTCGCTCCCTGAGCCAGGGCTTGATCCCTCATTGGCCGCACGAAATTGTATTTGGTCGCTCTGGCGTAAATCCCCCAAGTTAAAAGCACCACAAGGCGTCTAATGTTAAGTGAAAGTAAGAGCACAAAGAATATGGACAAGTGACATGAACATGATGAACAAAGCATGATTATTGATCCAGCATGATCTTTGAAATCTTTTATGATTATAAGATTGACTCATGATCTCTATCTCTTTTATCCATCGATATCTCAAGTGAATGATCTTATGCTTTCAAATCTGATCTTATTACAAGTGATTACTAATTCTGCTAATTGCTGATTATTGTTATGCATTGTACACTTATGGATTCCCACTAGGCCGTATAGCTTACGGGAGGACCTCCTCCCCTGTGTTGATTTTCACAGAGCCAGGTCAGTGATGGTGTCGAGATCGTGTGCCGCGACCAGCGATGCAAAAGCACATGAACCAAGAGAGGTCCTAGTTATCTTTATCTTTATTTCCGCATTATGAGCTTGATGTAATTCAGACCTTATGGATATTATGGATTTTGTAATATTTTGGGACTTTCACTTTTATGATATTTCTATCTTTCCTTCTTTGTTCTTATTATTGGCATGCCATTGTTTCTATTTGAGATTTGGTCAAGTTTAAGTTAATGTTTAAGTATTTTTCGTAGCGCCTTCGAATAGATCCTCACCACGTGGCATTGGTCGATTTGGAGGCGTTACAGAAGGTTTGCAAAAATCACTGTCAACACAATAATAAAATCCGAAAATTTAGACACAAAATAAGAGTTGCACAAAAGAACTTGAAAATTTTGCAGCTGGATTTTCGGCTTAATAAAGGAATAATAAAATCGGCAGGAGATCACAAATAACTAAAAAATTGGCCGAAATTACGGCCGTAATATGATAAAAAGATAAATCGAATATTTAGGCGCAATATCAGAAAAGAATAATCCGATAAATTAAGAGGAGTTGGACGCACTAGAGAGATTTGGATATCATACCATGGAGAAATACAGGATTGGGCGCAATTTCACTGAATATATATATATATATATATATATATATATATATATATATATATAAAACATCGGCCATAATTAAAGGCGCATTGTGATGATAGAACAATAGCAAAAAAAGAGGAGAAAAAGATCGAGCAATATGGGCGTAAAAAGAGTAGTAATCATATCAAAATTTCGGCCGAAATAAAGAAATTACGGTGTAATAGCAGAAGATGAATTGCGGACGCAAGATCAGAAGATGGGCAATTAAGGCGCAATATCAGAAGATGATGGCGACTTGCGGGCGCAAAATAAGAAGAAGATCAATTGCGGGCGCCAATTGTGGCTGCAATATCATAAGAAGATGACCAATTGCGGGCGCAAAATCAGAAAAGATCAATTGCGGACAAATTACGGACGCCATATCAGAAGCCACCACCGACATGATAAATACATCTCCGAATTATAGGATCAGAGAACAATTCAAATCAGTTCATATCAGGTAGGGAAGGCATAATTGAAGGATAAAAATAATCAGCACTTATAAGAATTAATTGAGCGCCACAGAAGGACAAAAATTGGATATCATGAACAAACAAATCCAAGGCGTAATAAGAAAAAAAATCTAGGTAATATCATGGTAAAAAGTTCTGCAGAGAAAAATTGAAGCAGCCAAACATGGATAAATAAACCCCAAATTATAGGATCAGGGAGAGAGAAAATCAAGTCAGCATAAAAGAAACATCAGCCGAAATTATGGGCGAAATCGGACATTGGATTTGGGACGATAAGAGCATCTGAAAAATCAGGCTTTAACGGCGTAATATCTAGAAGGAAAAATTCGGTGTAATAAACTGAGTTGGGACAAAACAAACTCATTCATATATCGTGAGAACATATCATCCAAATCTCGGTCGAGAATGAAATTGGACAACAAATAGAAAGTCAAAATATGACGGCGGATAATTAAACTTGATTGGGCTCAGCGAAACTTTCTCAGAGTAAATCAAGACGCAAAAGAAAAATCTTATCAAAATCCAAGGCGCGAAACAGAAACTAACAAGATTTCGACCGCAAAAGAACTATGAGACTAGAGATTAATAAAAGAAATAAATAGCTTGATTCACATACTCTCTGTCATCATTTGCGGGCGTAATAGTTGGGCGCAAAATAAGTTGAATTTGCATATAGATTAACCAATTTCGTGGGCACAAAACATAACATAATTAAAATTATGGTCGAGACAAACTTTATGGATTAATCAAGGCGCAAAAGCTGAAATGGCCGAGATGAAGTCAAATCAAAATTTGTGCAAACAGAAGTTCAGAAGATTAAATGTTACGGCCGCAAAACAGAAATTGATAACATCTCGGCCAACAATTAAATCAAACATGTTTGAAATTAAATAAGATGATCGCATATTAAACCACCGCAAAACGAAAGTTCAGAAAATTAAAACATGACGACGAACACATGTAAAAAGTTTAGAACTCAGAAGTTTTATATGATTATTTTAACATAACGATGCGCAAATTATATGACGATATCTCCAGTAAGACAAAATTAATCATGCTCATAAATTCATAAGTTGACACAGGTAAAAAGATCTTTATCCAATTAACCAAAAAAAATTCACTTGACGTTATAATTTTCAAATGGAATAGAGTATTGCAGAGAGTCAACAAAATTTAATCCAAAATCAATTGATAATGCCGTGACTTTTATCTGCAAAAAGAAAGATGTTAGATTATTCATGCAATTAAAACTAACTAAAACAAATAGTACAACAATACATATTTTAAAAAAATTAAGGAATTTATAGAAAAATTATTTACAAAACTTATTTACATATTTTATTTACATATCCTAATAATTTATAAAAATCATAAATCAATTAATAAAATATTCTCCGACAACGGTGACAAAAACTTGATGCGTAAAATGATGTAGCAAAATAAAATTGCTAGTAAGTCACTAGTCGCTCAAGTAATATAAAAAATAGGAGTAAGGGTGTCGAACAACACGAGGAATATTATTAATAAAATATCTGAATTTATAAATTAATAAGAGAAGAAAAACTTAGATTTTTGAAAATAGGTTTTGTAATTGTAAAATAAAAATAGAGAAAATAAGATAATGGTGTTGAAGTTGGTCTTAGGATGATAATAAATTAAGGATAAACATGTGAACCAGAAAAGATAAATTAAAATTCTTAAGATGGATTAAGAATTTTCTCAAATCATTAATTTACAAAATTAAAATCACATAGCCCAATTCTGCTATTTAATCTGACAAATCAAACTATCTTAAATTTAATCAAAACTGAAGTCCCACAAACTGGTATTCATGCATATGAGATTAAAATTAAGATGCATTAATATGAAAATCTTAAACTATTAATTACTCCACAAACTGATATAGATTAACAGACCACACAGATCTAATTCTCCACACACTTGTTATTAGACCTATGTTAATTTTTTTTAATTTCACAATAAATCATTTAATTTAACTAGATAAAATTTGAAATTAAGTAGTCCACAAACTGATAATTACTTAACTCAAAAATTTTAAAAACTAAATCAAAAGCACTAAACATAATTAAAAATTGATCAAAATAAATTCAATAATAATAAAATAAGGGTTCACATAATTTCCCTTCAATAATAATCTCCTAAAAATAAAATCACTAAAACATGGAGTTCATCCTAAAAATTCTGGAGAGATAATAAAATAATAATAAAAATTAGAAGAATTACATCCAAATAATAAAAAGTCAAAGCTTCAGATCACGGGCAGATAGTCGGACAGTCATTCAAACTTGATCAGAGTCACGATCAACCTCCAGCTGTCGCACCTCTTCTTTCTGTCGTAGTCTGCAGAGCTCACGACTCAACTGTAGAAGAAAATCACACTTCAAAGCACGAGTTGGATTGTTGGTTTCGTCGTCTATTTATAGGTGAGTCTTCACATTGATTATAGGCGTAAATGCTATGGCTAGAATTAAATTCATCGGATAAAAGTTGATCCCGATCTCTTCGGATTTTGACCAAAATATAACTTCTTCTAATCATTACTCCCAAAACGATAAACTCTTCTTATCTTTACTCATTTCTTCAAATCTCGGTCAAAACGATAAATTCTTCTTGTCATTACGCCAAAAATGATAAACTCTTCTTTGTCTTTACACCTTTATTCAAATCTCGATCACAACGATAAGTCGATTCAATCATTATACCCAAAACTATGTATTATTGACCAATAAGTTTCGGCCATGTATGTGTGGTAATCTTCATGTTACGCCCACAATAATCAAGTTGCATTGCTTTTATCCACAATGATATCAGACGTAACTTTATCCAATGAAAGTGATAAACTCAATTTTTCGCCTTGGTTGGGATCATCTCGATCGAAAATATATTTTCTTCATACGTATTTTGCCCAAGATGTGGATTACGACTGATCCATCCGTTAATTTAGCTTGTCTGTAAAAATAATTATAAAAATTATGTAAATCCCTCCTTAGTTAAAATATTCAAAGCATTAATAATCAAAATCAATAAAATTCAGAATTATGATATAAAATGATCTAAAATGATGCATGCCATGATCAAATTATAGAAAAATTAATTAAAATAATAAAGTAAAATATGTTATATTTTACATGCATCAACAAGAATTTTAAATTTTGAAAATAATCTGATTACAAAAATTATAGGACTAAATAGTTACCTCATTCAAAATAATCTTCCATTTAACTCCAAATAAATAAAATTATTTATTGTAATTATATATTTTTCTTTTGACTCAGAATCGAATGGGGTCGTGAAGATGAGGTGACTGATGGGTCCCATTTGAATTTTTGTCATTTTAAAATAATAAATATATCTAAATAAGAGTAAAAAGTAAAGTCGTAACTAACCTATTTTTTAATTTATTACTATATCATCCAAAGATGAGGTAGTCTGCTTCAGATAACAGTAAAGACTATTAATTCCATCAGTCCTTGCGCTCCACGTGAATCACAAACACTCTTCCCTGGAGGCTGGAGGCTGGAGGCTGGAGGCTGGAGGCTGGAGGCTGGAGGCTGGAGGCTAAGTGATAAGGTATAACTTGACGAGAAACTTGAAACTTGAAAGTGGTAACACCGGAGAGCTGGCTGTTGACACTTTGAACGAACCCCATAAATTAATCAAAATATATGCACAAATAGATATATGGTGTATGACAAGTAACTCTCTCTATATATATAATTTTTATTATATAATAAGTCGAACAATTTATTATAGTGGAAATGTATATGAATATGTAACAGATCGATAATCGACCCCAAAATACATTTTTTTAATTGATTCCCTACCAAATGCATATATTTCACGCATATCAGTAAAAACTTAGAAATATCAACAGATCGATAAGCAATTTATCCTCGTTTAAAGATAATTAGATGTCGGCAGAAATTAATAGAGTGATATTAAATTAGAGTCTTCGAAGAAGGGTTATTTCCTCTAATCAACTTTAAATTATTACGACTTTTCACGTCTAAGCTCAAATTATGAACTTCATTTTTTTAGTACATAAACTATCGTGATTTTTTCAATTCGATCCTTCAATCTAATTCTGTCAATTTCTTCGTTATTTTTTATTTTTCACATTTATGAAAAGTTCATTATACCTCAATTATAAATGTTAATATATTTTTACTTAAAATAATATATAATTAAATATAATTAAAAAAAAGATCCCGCGCGAGGGAGGGGCGCCGGCCCACCTTATCTCCCTCGCCGCTGAACAGCCAGCTGCCATCGGCACATTCGTGTCCTCCCCGGCTGCCGATCTACTGTCGCCACAGTCGTCCCCGCTGTCGACAGCAGCAGTGCTGGTCCCACACCAGCGTCTGCAGGCACAGTGGCAGTAGAAGACAACTCCCTGCCACCTCCTAAACTTCCTTCGCCGCCACGCGCCGCTACGGCGACGGTGGCGGCCGTGGAGGAAGGCCGGTGCTTTCGCTTCTTCTTTTCATATGGGATGCCACGGGCCTTGACTTGACTATCCCTCACCTCTCTCAGTAAATCTTGACAGCCTTTGCACCGAAGGAATTGGACTCCAAGCGGCACCGTTCTCCTCGTAGGCGGCACGGAGGCAGCCGATGATGGCGTCGAGGGAGCCCCAGGCTTGAGGGAAATGCGCAGGCCGTCGGGGGATTCGGGTCGCCGGAGTAGGCACACCCCTCGGCGTGCATCTTGGTCTTGAAGAACTGGTCCAGGTACTTGAGGAATTCGATGACGTGCACGCCGCTGCATCGCGCCAGGGTCAGGGGGTTTGTGATTCTTGATATACTGCAGGAATGTGTTCCAGTCCTGCCGCTTCTGCGACTCGTATCGGCTCGACTGCTGGTGGTGTGGTGCCGGCGGTGGCTGCTGCTTAGGAGATGACAGTGACGATGAAGCAGGTGCGGTGGCGGCGGCAACCGAGGAGGAGGAGGAAGGGCCTTCATCCCTCGTATTTCTTTTTTCAATTATTTTTATTATATATTATTTTAAAAAAAATATACAATAGGGTATAATGAATTTTTATAAATGCAAAAAATTAAAGATAATTGAGAAGTTAACATAATTAGATGAAAGGATGAAATAAAAAAAATCACAATAGTTTAAATACTTAAAAAAATAAAATTCGTAATTTGATATTATATATAAAAAATTATGATAGTTTAAAAATGACAAGTGGAAATAGTTCTCCGGACAAAATAAAAAGTAAAATCTTGGAAATGCGACACATGCGCAGATCGATGGAATTGAAGAGAAAATTCCATTGGGACCAGTGAATTGTGATACCTAAAAGCTGGAAGTGGATGGAGAGCGGAGAAAAAACCACGTAATGGATCCATTCGACTATAAAGTATAAATGAGCACGTAGTTTCATTCGTTTTTTCTTTTCTTCTTTTGTGCTTTCATTGCGCACGCAGTTTTCTGATCCGGGAAGGCCCCAATTGCCTGTATGGGAAGTTCCAAGCTGTTCGTTCTCTCAACATGATTACACCGCAGAAGAAGAGAGAATTCAATTATTTGACATTCCAATTTCAAGCAAGCAACTTTCTTCATTTTTGTTAAATAATGCTGGGGCTGGAAACGAGTCATTCATCTTTTAAATCTTCAATTTTAAATTCAATATTATTATTTTTATTATATATTAAAAAAATATTAGTGATGTTCTTTTTATTTAATTCATATCTATTATTTCTTTAATAACTAAGATTTATTATATTTAATCTAGTAAATTATTAAAAAATATATTTGACTTAACAGACTAATAAGCTTGACCAGACATTAAAAGTTAATTAAATAAGTCAGACTAAATTTATATTCATAACTTATTACAAGTTATAAATCAGGCTTAAATATTTTTATTTTGTAATAGACTTGACCTATTTAAATAGAAATTTAACTCGGCCTAACTTATGTCCAACCCTACGTAATGCCCTAAATTCTATCAAAAACTCATGAATTTCAAGAGAGTACCAAGTAAAAAGCGTTAATGACATTACGAAAATCTATAATTTTTATTATTTATATAAAAAAAGAGTGTGTACATAAATTTTTTAAAAGTTAGAATATAAAATAATTTGAATTTGAATTGTAATCTTCTTTTATTTTCATCTGATAAAATTTTATGTCACCTTAAATTTTGATAAAAAAAATCCTAACATACTATATGCGGTAGATTCTCATATTTTGTGGCTATTTGGCTTTGAATCATTCGATCTTAAACCCGCGCGATTGATATATCTCGAGGTAGAATTTCTTGATACCTTTTCACCAAAATCAATTTTGCTAAATTTGATAAGCTGTGATAGGTTCAAACTCAAGATCTGCTTTCTCTTCTATTTTCCGTAGCACTAAATTGTTTACACTTACGCCATACATGTGTACTGAAAGGCACGTGCCGTGTTCAGTCCATTCCATGATTTCCATCACCTAAGCTTCCGTCTTGACAAAATTAATGGAAAAATAAAAGAGGGCACACATTTACCAATTATTTAATTTCTACATAACTTAATTAAAAATTAGTTTAAGTGAACTACAACGTAATGTAAAAATAATAATTTGATTTTCTTGTGTCCGATTAGCTGGAGACCTAAATTAACATAAAACGGCGTCTGCTCGGTGCATAATTGCATATAATGTCCGCCGTGCAAATAGCACTAACTCGCTCGCTGTATTCCATACAGTGGTAGCTCGCGCTCAAGCTTATTTATCAGGTGAGGCGGTAGTAGTTAGATGCAACTTTGCCCTACTATTAATGCTGCCTGCTTGCTTGCCGTCATCCTGATCCTCCTATCAGCTCTGTCGATGATCGAATCCTCCCATCTTAAATTTTCAAACCACCAACTTAGTTGATCATCTCTCTCTCTCTCTCTCTCTCTCTCTCTCCATATATAACAGGACAGCTGAAGGTAAGAACCGCAACTCTAAAGTTAGCAGGTCACATCGATCGAGTAGAAGAGGATACAGATACTACTACGTAGTGGTAGCTGCTATTACAACAGCGCACACCATCGGTCTCTGTTGATGGGTCAGGTGTACTACCAAAGTCCCATGAGGTTCCCGGAGGAGGCACTCCTGGGCGCCGCCGCTAATTATCCGCCGGCGACGGCCGACATAGAGGCTGCCGGCAAGGTGTACCCGAGCGAACATGTCACGGGGGGGAGGGTTCTGCCCCCCAACCGCCTCACGGCTCGCGAGATGGACTCCGTCGCCGCCGTTTGCGACACCCTCCTGCCCTCCATCGACCTGCCGCTCGATGCTCCGGTCGACCCCTCCCTGCGAACATTTTACCTCCATTCCGCTAACATGCTCGGGACGCCAGACGTTGTACGTTATTAAGATCATGCACACTAATTGCATGCAGCATGCATATACATATATAAGATTTACTAGTTAGCTAAGAACATCTTTCTGACCACGAACAATCACACTTTTTGTGCAACGGCTTGTGCATGCAGTACGGGAGGTATTTCTCCGGGAAGCTTGAGCACGCGATGCTGGGGATGCTGCGGATGGCGCTCTGGTTCCTGTCGACCTGGTATGGCACGCTGGTGATGTGCGGCACCAAGAGCCTCTCCTGTCGCTTCCCTTTCGTTCAGAAGTTCTCAAAGTTGGATCAGAAACGGAGGGAGGAGATCGTCCTGTCATGGGCCACCAGCTCCATCTACCTCTATCGCCAGCTTTACAGGGGCTTGAAGTCTCTCATCGTCTACATCTACTTCACTCAGGTGATCATGCATATACATATGCGCAAAAATCAAAATATAACTAGATCTGTTTTTTTTTTATTTTTTTCCTGCAGGTTAATTAATTAATAGCATTCGATCAGTACGTAGCATTATACTGCGAGTACTGTCCCATCGACCATTAATTAGTATTATTCTCATTTCGGGTCGTACTTGGTACGCCTACGGGTTAAAATCTTCCAATGCATGCCCACACGCATTGATTTGCTTGTAGCTAGATAGACGATCATTCAGATTGCAATGCATGCACGAGAATCATTATAAAGCAGAACGCAAAAAAATAAAAATAAAAACAAAAGCAAAAGCAGAACGCAAACCACACTCGCCACCAAATTAACTTATTTTGTTTGTTCGGGTGTTCGCAGGTCGGGTTAAATTTGATTCATGAAAAAATTCGACCCGATCCGACTCGATCGTCGGGTCAAAGCCTCTAGGGATAAAAAATTCAATTCAACCCGAACCGATTCGGTAGGGGTGTTCACGGGTCGAATTTGACCCAACCCGTGAACAAACCTGACCCGGCCAAGTCGAGTTGGGTAATGTCCTTTTTCCCTTCTGACCTGACCCAACCCGACTAAGGCCGGGTCGGGTAATGCCTTTTTTCCTCTTGTGACCCGACCCAACCCGATCCGAGCCTGATCGGGTGGTCGGGTAACCCGACCACCATTATTCTTTTTTATTATTATTATTTTTATTTTTTAATATAAAAATATTTATTACTTTGTTTTTAATACTAAATAAAATATTTTAAATACCAAAACATATTGTTTTAATATTTATATATTTTTTAAATTTAAAATAGTTTATTTTTATATTTTTCAATTTTTAATAATATAAAACTCTTAAATTAACTATAAAAATAATTTAAAATTAAAAAAAAGGGTCGTCGGGTCGGGTCAACTCTTCCAACCAAGGTCGGGTCCGACCCGACCACCGACCCGACCCGGTCGGGTCGGATCTTCGGGTTCATCCGACCCGGTGAACACCCCTACGGTTCGGGCCAGGTCAGACCATCTTTTTTTTTAAAATTTTTTTGTCGTATATATATTTTAATATAAAAAATTAGTTAATAATTATTATAAAGCATACAGTATTTTTTTGAATATTTTACCATTATTTTCATTTAAAATGTTTCATTTTAATATTTTTTTTCATTTAAAAGTAAGTATAGGACTAAAATTAAGTAAAAAATTATAAAAATTATAAAAAAAAGTCGGATTATCGGGTCGAGTCGACTCGAGTTAAAATTTTTCAACTCGTACCCGATCCGAACCCAGGGTCGGAACCGACCCAACCACGATCTGACCCAAAGTAGGTCGGGTCCGGTCGGATCATTCACCGGATCGACCCCGACCCGGAGAACATCACTATTTGTCTGTCTCGTCTGGTATGTGCACCCCGAGGTTGGATCTACCGTAGAAGCGTCTCGCACCTTTATTTTTAATCTTTACACTTTGGTTACCTACGAACCTTCGCTACAGTGGTTTGGCCTATGAATCTTCATTTGGAAGTGAAAAAGAAAAACAAACGACACCCCCTTGGCTACAACATTAAAACTAATACAGAAATTCAAATTCTACAACAAATTTTGTTGACACTATTCATTGACATGATTATACCGTAATAATTATGAAATCTACTTTTAGAATCATTCGATCCAAACATGGAAATAGTCAAATACCAATATTTTTTTCCGTGGCCAGCCCACGCCGATGATTCAATCGTGCCTGTTAAAAAATGCACTGTTTATAAATTGAAAATCGATTCATTATCGAGCTTTGATTAAATTCGCATTAGATTGCGTACTCGACTGTGGCATATGAGATCCTAACAAAAATATTTTATATTCATAAGGATTCAACTTATCACTTCACCCTTCATTTCAAATACCAATATTGAACACCGGGACATCTGGTGGACAAAAAAATTACTATATCAAAACTAATCAATAATAAAGTACTCGTTGGGGTCCTTAGACAACAAAAATGTCATAAAATATTAAAGTCAAGAGGTTCCACCTTTACCCAAAGTAGAAAAAAAATAAGTACCCATTAATTATTGGACAGCTTACATATGGTCCATGGCCAATAGGAATAGACATTTAAGGGACACAAACAACAGCAAACACCTTTTTTCAGATCGAAAATAGAAAGACATATACCTCGAGAATTTCAACTCTGCCTATGTTTTATAAGTCCGAATAAAAGAGGAGGATTGTGTTAGATCTCGACAGTCAGCGTAAAACTCTGTTGAATCTTATAAACATGGATCAATAAATGGCGTCGTATGATCTATGTAGTTGATCCCACCTAGTAAGATAAGACTTTGTTGTTGTTGTATCTCGATCTTTGATGATATATGCCACTATACTTTTATTCTCACAAACAATTTTTTTTTTCAAACTTCTGAATACCCGAGATATTTCTCCAAAATTTTTAGCAAAAAGAAATCAATTAGATTGGTTAAGCTGGTTAAATATTTTATATTTGTTGTGCTATTATTGAAAAGGAATTATGAATATTGAAAAGAAAATGCAAAGATATTTCCACAAGTGATATTTTAAAAGATCTTTCTATACATTTCAAGTATCCCGACATAATCCATAATTTTGGAAGGGACCCCAAACTTTATTACACAAAGGTCACTTAGTGATCCTAAATATTAATATATTTGACAAATATTTTTTTACCGTGATTTTTATTTGAGTTGTTTTAAACTTCTTACCATAGTAGATAATCAGAGCCGACCCAAATAGTGGCCAAGGCCCTCGCCCCCTAACTTTTAAAATTTTTATTAATATTGATATTAAAATTTTAGGACTAAAAAATATGGCCCTCTTTAAATGGGCTATATTTATAACTTTTTCACATCTAACATAAATTTTAATCTCCAAACTTATTTAATTTTGACACTTAAGTTTTTTTGCTAAATTTTATCTAAATTATGTTCTTTTTCTTTTTCACATAATTGTGAATCTTAAATTTTACCCTTACATTTTATTATAATAATACAAAATTATGCTCATGTTAATAGCTTATTTTTTGCAATTTTTTCATATTAAAAAAGTAAGAACAAAAGTGACATTTTATAATTATTAAAAAAACTTAACAAAATTTGATATAATTTTAAAAGAAGGATATATGTAAGTGTCATGTTTAGATAACTTTAATGACTAAAATCAATAAGTTTTTAATTTAGGGTTAGACATGGGAAAAAATACTTCAAGAGGTGTTAAAGGAAATTGCCTTGGTGTGTTGATTATCCTTTTTTTTTTTTTTGGTATGGTTTCAAACCTTGCCCCGTCAATTTTTGAGGTCGAGTTACCCCTCCTGCAAAAAGCTTCAATTAATTTTTAACTAGTTCAATTAAACTTTTGTATAATAATATTATTTATAATTATCTGAAAGTAAAAAACAATATAAACACGATTAAACTAATTTAATAAATATTATTCACTACTTAATAGTAGTTTAAAATAGTAGTTTTGTTTTATTAAATGTGTTGTTACTAATATAGCACCCAAAAATATTATTACTAATATAATAATACAATTCTTTAACCAAAAATTACAATTATATTTTGTTCTCTTATTACCATCTATAATTCTCTTCTATTTTATTATCTTCTTAATATGTTTCTATTAGTCTTTTTCCTTCGATTGACATCTTTCTTTTTGTTTTCTTCATTTGAATAATTTACCTTTTCCCTTTCCTTTTCATAACTTTCTTATTTCATTGTAGAATCATTGTTGCTAGCTTTAAAAGCTTCCCTATTGTTTCCATATTTTTAATGTATAAAATTATAAATTGTTTTTTTCCAAAAAATCAGGTTGTACATGCCTTAACCCTTCAATATGATTTCTCGGATCAATCCGATTTTTTCCATCTTATTTTAAAAAATATTGATTCCTAGCTTATTATATTTTTAGTGTCAGTAGATTTTTTAGTTCAACAATTTGTTTAGGTATGAGAACTCACATGGTTATCATATTAAAATTTAAAAGATAATTGATGCAAGTATAATATACAATGGAGAATCAATTCCGAATAAACTATATATAGTTAAAGTATCATTTTTCATAAATAAATTTAGAGGATCAACACAAGATTCTTATCAATTGTAAAATTTCCATTTCATTTCTTCCCATCTTATGAAAGATTATGGTATTAAAGCGTTGAAAGAAAACATGTTAAAAATTCAAAACAAAACACCTTACACTCACCACTCATAAGTACATATAGAAAAAAAATAATTAAAATAAATTCGTAAGTTCAAGAAAATAAATATGGGAAGAAAAGAAAAGAGTAAAAAAAAGTACTTTGCCCTCCCCGTCGGTTTGGTTTGCCATTTCCTTTTCAGAAATGAGATTGACAATTTTAATTATTTAAAGTAAGTTTTATACCCTGGGATCACTTGAATTAATTATTCTCACAAAAATGAGATTGACAATTTTAATTATTTAAAGTAAGTTTTATTCCCTGGGATCACTTGAATGAATTATTCTCACAACTCATAAGAAAAATATGTTCATGATATCTCCTCATTTGATAACCTTTTTACAGGATTAAAATTTGGATTAGGCAATTAAATTATTAACCATGTCCGTTTTTATCATCAAATCATAAAAGAAATTATCATCGAATAAGAAAATACAATCGAAGAAATAAAAATTTAATGCCACAAATATAATTAAGATGGTTTTTTATACACATAAATCAGTTTGTTAAAAAATCCATCAAAAAAAAATCTTAGGGGCCATGGAACAAAGTTTCTATTTGTGATTTTTTATTGTATATTGTTCATTTATAAGTCATCATTTTTTTCGGTGGGTCATCATTTTTTATTACGGGTATAATAATGATTTTTTTATAATTGAAAAAAAATATGTAGAGAAAAACTCTTAAATTTTTAATTCTAATTAATTAATTTATTTAACGTTCTAAAGGGCGCAAAACATAAAAGTAAATCACAGATCACTTTTGGAAAAAATCGGTGATTATATCATTAAAAAAAATTGTAATCATATCTCATGACAATTTTTTCTTCTATTTTTCCAGTTGGATGAGCAGAATCAGAACCCGACTTGGAAAGCGTTGGGTTACTATGGACCTGATCCAAAGTTGTCGACCATGCGCACTACAACGGGCGACGGAGAAGGGCAAACAAAGGCCCCCCTGCGCGAAGCCTTGGCCGACATCAGCTGCCCCTCCACCAAACTGGACGCGAACTGTCCTCACCTTTACTACGACGAACAGGGCACCTCTGCTGCTGCGCTTCTCAGTTGCTCCGCTGCTCTGTCCCGAGCGGGGCTCTCAGTCAGGGCCCTCCGCCACACCGGCTTCCGCAATCCACTTCCCACAATCCACTGCGACGCTGTCGTCGTCGGATCGGGCTCCGGCGGCGGCCTGGTCGCCGGAGTTCTAGCGCAGGCCGGCTACAAGGTGGTCGTCCTCGAGAAGGGCGACTACCGTGCCCGTGGTAACCTGGACCTCCTCGAAGGCCCTTCCTTGGACCAGATGTACGAGAACGGCGGCGTCCTTATCACCGACGACATGGGCGTGCTCGTCCTCGCCGGTTCCACCGTCGGCGGCGGCTCCGCCATCAACTGGTCGGCGTCAGTGCGCACCCCGGATCACGTGATGACGGAGTGGCGGCGGGAGCACGGCCTCGAGCTCTTTGGCAGCGACGCCTATGCTTGTGCCATGGACGTCGTGTGCGAGCGGATGGGCGTGCAGTGCCGCGTCTGCGGCGAGAGCCTTAGCAACAGGGCTCTTCGCAAGGGCTGCGCCGAGCTGGGTTACCCGGTGGTCGACGTGCCGCAGAATGCCTCTAGGGACCATGTGTGCGGGTGGTGCTGCTTCGGTTGCAAGGATGGAAGCAAGCAAGGGACACTGGAGACGTGGCTGGTCGACATGACAAAATCCGGGAACGGCGTCATCTTGCCCCGCAGCACCGTCATAAAAGTGTTGCATGAGAACAAGGGTAGGAAGAAGAATGTGGCGACAGGCGTCCTGTTCGAGCTCCGAAGCCCGTACTCCGGGAAGACCGAGACGTTTCTCGTCAAATCCAGGGTCACAGTGGTGGCGTGCGGATCGGTGCGCACCCCTGTGTTGCTAAAGAACAGCGGCCTACGGAACCCCAACATCGGGAAGCACCTCCACCTTCATCCGGTGGTCATGGTATGGGGTTACTTTCCCGACCAGCTGGAAGAGACCAACAGCTATGAAGGGGCCATTCTGACGGCCATGTCGACGGTGGCATCCAACGTCGAGACCACCGGCTACGGAGGAGTGATCCAGACGCCGGCGCTGCACCCAGGGATGTTCTCAGTCGTGACGCCGTGGGTGTCCAGCGTCGACTTCAAGCACCGGATGACGCGGTTCGCGCGCACGGCGCACATATTCACACTGACGAGGGACAAGGGAGAGGGCACGGTGGACGCCTCCGGATCGATCGGGTACCGCATGACCAGGGAGGACGAGGAGCATGTGATGAAAGGGGTGGATAAAATGATGAGGATACTGGCGGCCGCCGGCGCGGAGGAGATCGGAACGCAGCATTCTGAAGGTGCCAGGCTCAACGTGAAGAAGGCGAGCTCGCACGAGTTCGAGAAGTTCGTGAAGGCCGTGAGCTCCAAGAAGGTCCGGGACTTATCGACGCCAATATGTTCGGCACACCAGCTGGGCAGCTGCCGCATGGGAGTGCACCCGGCTACGTCGGCCGTGGACCAGCGGGGGGAGACGTGGGAGGTGGAGGGACTGTTCGTGGCGGACGCCAGCGTGCTGCCGACGGCGATCGGAGTGAACCCAATGGTGACCGTGCAGTCCATCGCTCACTGCACGGCGCAATCGATACTTGAGGTGTTGAAGAGGAAGACGAGGCTTAACAGCAACAAGAAGGTCACCATGAATTACAATATTCCCAATAATAGTAACCACAACAACGATAAGAATTAGTGAAAAGTAGAGCAAGTCTAACTATTTAATAATTTAGGTGCTCTGCACTGGTGAAAAAAATAACAATTGAAGTGAATGGATGGCATGGTCACTTCTTACTTTTTTTTCTTTTTGTCATTGCAAGAACAAATATGTCTGGCAGAAGAAAATATTAAAAATCAAGTAAAACGATTCATGTAAAATTATCAAATACTAACTAATTAAAATATTTGGTGTATGCATGAGGCCTCAAAGTAGAGATCAGATAAACAGTCTCTGCTATACATGTTACTGAAGCAAGACCAGCTGTATAGAAATATTAACTACGCATGAAGCATTGAGGCCTCAAAAAATTGAAGGGGAGGGAAAGAAACCTAAGCCTGTGTTGCTGGACGAGAGGTGATATTACTTATGAATGTGCTGTTGGAGTTGGGAGGAAAAAAATATAAAAAGCGCAAAAAAAAAACAATTCCGTTGCCAGGACTTGAACGCGGGTCTCTCGGGTGAGAGCCGAGTATCCTAACCAACTAGACTACAACGGATTTATAGTTCATGCGATTCCGGAAAATCCTTGTCGGACTTTAATATGGAATCACATTTAGCGATATCAATTAATTAAGTAAAAAATTTAGGGATCTCTACATCGATTATTGTGTAGAAACAAATGTGTAGAAGAATATTTTTGTTCTATAAGGGTGTGTTTCGCAGATCGAGAACTATGGATTTGTAGTTCTCGCGAACTCAAGGATTTGACGTCGAAGTTCGATTCAGACGTTTGGCAAAGTTCTCGTAGATAGAAGAATTTTTCGTTTGATTTGACCGGCTAATTCATTTTTGTTCTGAGGGGGCGTTTGGAGAGAGTTCCAGCGGTTAAACGTGGGAGAGAAAAACTAACAATCGCTGGACAGAACTGTGCGCGGAAAAAACGAAGTGTTGGGAGAGAGAAGCCAAACACAATTTTAAGAAGCATACTTCATAGAGCCTAAACGCCAAGATTACAACAATACTAAACTACAAGATGATAGAATTACATCAATAGCAATACTCATTGCGAATGTAAATAATGCCGCGAACGGTGCGAATAAAACATTGCACATATGGATAGCAGTACACACACAAAAATATAACCAGTTCATGCAACATCTGGGAGGAAAATAGAAAAGAGAGAAAGTCGGAGGAATAAATGTCACATATATCCATAATTCCATACTTCAAATATATGTGTGCCATGGATTTTGTTTTGACGATATGCACGGACACAAGTGATCATTGCCCTTGATTCATAGACAAAGGACTCTACTTGCACACGACACCGTGTCAAATTATAAACATAGACATCAGCATTTTACCTACATCTGTACACTAAATTCAAGCATATAAAAGAATAAAAATAAAAGAGAAAAAGTTGCATGCCGCTTATAAGAGGATGAATTAATTTTCATGTAATTGCTTTATATCAAATTTGTTCAGCTTTTTATCCACCTTTGAAAAAAAATATGATAACATTCAAAAATTTCTGACACCTATCTTTATCTTGTTGAAGAATGAAAATAATATCTAAAATTTGTAATTAAAATTATGATATCTAACAAAGAGATGATTTGTCACTCATTCGAACCTCACTTTTTTTCACTAGTTCTGAGGAATTTTATGCATTTTAAAAAAGAAAGAACAATTTCGTAAATTCAGTTTGGTGTTTTTTGCAACATAAATATCATATATTAGTTATGAAATTGTATAAATTTATTGGAAGATAATAATCCGTAAGTACTATGCCCCAAAATATAGCGGTTATGGTGAATGGTTCCTCAAGTCAATCAAAATGTGTCGGTATTTTCTTTTCGTCGGCAAAAAGGAAAGTTTGATTAGTTGTAATGCGTACGAAGAATGAAGAAATTTTGAAATATGTGTGGAACTTAGAACGCAAAGGGGTCGAAATCATGTCCTCCGACCCAAAAATAACGAAAGACCCGATCGCGATCCGGAAATCCTAAATTAGGAAAGCACGGATCGTGAAACTTCGTTCAAAAATCACGTGTCTACAAAATGATCCGGAAAACCCTAGGTAGCCGGCGAGCAAGCATTTTTCGTGAAGATGAAAAGCAACGGCCGACGGTGAGGCAAATCACAGATCTGAGAAATAGAAACGTCGACCTACACCAAGGCAACTCGAGAAAGGCAATAAAAATGTCCGATGACAGACGTTGTGGCCAAGAAATCGATCGGCAGTAGAGATTTCAAAAGACGACGCGGAAAAATCTTGATGAGGGAAAATGAAATCAGGATCCGCGACGAACGAAAGACGCCAGTGAGAGGACTAACCTGCGACCACGATCTTCGCCGTTTCGCTGTGTCGTCCGGGGTCACAGATCGAACTTGAAGCAACGAGCGGCGTGTCCTGCAGGTGTCGGCGGAGAGTGAAATGCGAAGCGGACGAGAGCTGCGCAGGTGGCGAGTGCGAAATGGGGAAGACATCGGCCTTTTCCCAACGAGCGGCGTGGGTTTCGAGGGAGTTCGCTGGCCATCACGAACAACCCGAAGTTCTTGCCGCGAGCAAGAACTTCGGTTCGGGAACATTCATCGTTGACCAGAACAAAAAATATCGCGGGCCCCACCTCAACTCATGGGTGTGTTTGGCGGAACATTCAATTGTTCGAATGTTTTATTCTCATCCAAACACACCCTAAAAGGTTTGATTCTTTAAAAATAAAGAAAGAAAAATAATTGTTCCTCTATTGTTCATCCTAATAGCAACACGTTTTACTTTTTCAAATTTCGATAAAAAAATGGCCAACAAAAAAATTTTTTTTTTGCTAACTTGTTCTTATTCCAAATTTGTCTACATCCAAGGGCTGAAACAAAGTCTTCTTCTTGTGATAATTCCGTGCCAAACTGTCATAGGGGATAGATGTTGTCTTGGGAGGATAGAGAGTGATTGGCAGAATGGAAAAAAAGTCTAAAACTCATGTGAACATGGAATCAAGTTTTGTTAGCACAAATAATTAACTAGTATTCCCAGATAATAAAAGCTGTAGATTTGGTTTATAAAATCATTAATGACTCAATTTTCATCGGAATATAATAAAATAGCCATTGGAAATTTAGAAGAACTCTTTCAAAAAAAATAAAATAAGCGAGATTCAATGTTATTAAAATCGGACAGTATTATTGATTAAGTTTGATTGACAATCAAAATTGTTATTGGCATCAGATAAAAAAATTGAATTGAAAAAAAAAATGACGAGTTGGTTGAATTGACAAAAAAATTGGTTCAAATTTGAACTTAAAAAAAATTAAAAAAGCAACAAAATAATAAAGTAAAAGAGGAAAATAGAAAGTTTTAAAAGGAAAATTTGAAGAAGAGGGAAGGAATCATGTGTATAAAATTATATAGAAATAAAAATAAGAAAGGTAAGTATTAAAAATCGAATAATATTAAAAAGGAAATGAAATAATATTTAAAAAATAAAATATCAAAGAGCAGACATATTAGAAATAAAAAAAGAAAATTGTCAAAGAAAAATAGTAAAACAAAAATAAAAAGAAGTAAGAGTAATTAAGATAAAATATATCAATGCACCATCTACATTAATTAAATAATAAACATAACATAAAAAACCTATTAATATTTAGAAGTTGAGTTATTTTTACCATTATTAAAATGTTTAAGAATAAAATAATTTTATATTACTATTTAATTATTAATAAATTATTTTAAAAAATATTGATATATTATATAACATTGATTGTGTTCCACGTTTAAATTATTACAAACAATATTAATTTTAATAAAATTCGGTTCACTTTGTTCGGAACAGTGTTTGGATTGGGGAAGGAACGTTCCCCATGTGAAATAGAAGTTCTCCTAATGTTTGGATGTAATTTATTATGTAGAACTTGGACAGCCGCTCCATCTCCTCCATCGCCTATGGTTGCCGATTGTCTTCTTTAGCTCTCACCCTCTTCTCATCGCCGCTCCCCTTCTCTTCCTCCCCTTCGGATGCTTTTTCCCGATGGTGGCGGCGTCGTTCTTGGAGGAAATCTCATCGCTGGTGGAGCGGCTCACCACGCGATCCCATGCTGGCCTTGAAGTCTTTGGACCCTCTTCGATAGCGGACGGAGCTAATCCAAAATGCAACCACACCGCGCTCGTGGCGGTCTACGCCTCCTACGCCTGAAAGCTCAAGTTTGAGACATCCATGATAGGTTCGCCTCTTCGCCGACCTCTCCTCCCTCCTTTCCATCTATCGCCTCACCCTTCATTCCTCCAATAGTGACGGAGGCAATAGCGAAGTTGTAGTCAATGAGGATACTATTTGCCACCTCGATCACTTGGTGAAGGACCGCATCGCGGCATCGACCTTCCCAATGATTGCTGATGCTAAGGACTTGTTCACAACCAGCTCAAGATCCTCTCCCTTCGCACCATCTCCACGTGTCATGGGATCGTTTTTCGCTCGACCGACCCGTGCGGCGCCTAGACGTGCCCAACGTCTAGGCAATCTCTTTTGAGCGCTTTGCGGAAGCTTGCTTATGCCACTTTTTGTATGCCACAATTTTTGGGACGCACGATCCCGAGCGGACGCTTCTTCGGTGGAGACGTTTGTGAACAAACGGGCACCTCGGCATAACGCTCGATCTCTTGGGATGCTTTGGGACGCTCTTTTGTAGGTTGCCACCTCACGCTTGAAGCACGATGCTAGATTTAGGGAAGCTTGAAATCTTTGTTGAGTAAATAAAAATGATTACAACGCTTCGGGAGAGCACTAGCGGGTCTCCCCTACTATATCACCATTTCGGATGGTAGGTTTGCGATGTGTGGTGTGGAGGACCATCACCGGGGGTGCACTTTTCTTGAGTACAAATTACAAGACTGCCACCACCACACTTGAAAAATAAACTAAGTACAAAAGTGGTTGAAAGGGAAAATATATGATAAGATAACTCGACGTGCCCCGGGGAGAAGCCCTCGGGACATTCACCCCCACTCAAGTCAGCGACGTCCCTGGAGCTGCAGCTTGAAATTCTTCAATCTTCTGCTTGAACTGCCATAGGTCTTCGGTTGTCTTCCAACTTGTGTCGGCGTTCGGTCTTCCACTCCATCGAACAAGATACTCCTTCTTTCGATTCTTCGTGCGGACGACGAGTACTTCTTCAACTTGATCAGTAAATTGCCGACGGATGGCCGGCGGGGCGCGGTCTGAAACCCCACGCCCGGGATCTTCAGTGTCTTCAACGAAAGGCTTGAGCGGACTGACATGAAAGACGGGGTGTTGTTGCATCTGAGGCGGGAGTTCCAACTTGTAGGCCACCTTGCTTACCTTCTTCAGGATCTTGAAGGGGTCCTCGTAACGCCTAACAAGGCCCTTGTGCAGATTCTTTCCACTTAGTCAAAAATGTTGGACTAGCTTCACCAGAACCAAGTCTTCGACTTCAAAGTTGACGTCCCGTCGGGCGGTGTCCGCCCACTTCTTCATGCGCTTCGATGACTTGTGCAAACATGCTCTCGTCATGTCGTTCTGCTCATGCCACTCCCTCGCCATACGGTGAGCGGCGGGGACCTTACCACCATAAGAAGTGGCAACGGCTTGGGACGTCAGAGGTTGCTGCCCCGTCACTATCTCGAAGGAACTTCGATTGGTTGACTCGCTTCATTGCAGGTTGTAGGAGAATTGCGCGATGTCGAGTAGCTTCGTCCAGTCCTTCTGATTGACACTCACATAATGTCGCAAGTAGATCTCCAGAATACAATTCACCCTCTCAGTTTGGCCGTCAGTTTGAGGATGAAGTGATGTCGAGAAATGCAGGTTGGAGCCCATCATTTTGAACAATTTCTTCCAGAAGTTGCCAACGAATCGCCCATCCCGATCGCTGACGATGCTTTGCGGTAGGCTCCAATACTTCATTACATACTTCATGAATAACTTCGCAGCTTCAGTTGTAGGAAAACTTGCGGAGCTGGCGGCGAAGATGACATACTTGGAGAACCGATCGACGACCACCATGATGGTACCTGCCCCTTCAGACTTGGGCAGGCCTATAATGAAGTCCATGGAGACATCTTTCCATGGACACTCTGGGATGGGTAGAGGTTCCAGAAGTCCGCCGGACGCTTGATTGATATTCTTGTCTTGCTGGCAAACAAGGCAGGTCTTCACAAAAGCTTCAATGTCGTCCTCCATTCTTGGCCAGAAGTAGTTGTCTTCGATGAGTGCCAGAGTGCGGCGGATGCCCGGATGTCCCGCCCACTTGGAGTCATGGCACTCTTGCATGATAGTGCGCCGCAAGTTGTTGAAGAGTAGAACGTAGATGTGACGTTCCTTGGTGAAGATCAGCCCATCTTCCACCCAAAAGCGGCGTATCTTACATTCCTTCACTTGCTCGAATAAGTTCTTCGCCGTGGGATCTGACTCCAATCCCTTCTTGATCCTCTCGATAAGGTCGGCTTGAGAGGAGCTCATGGCCGCCAATTCCGCGTGTCGGCTGAGGGCGTCGGTAACGACATTCGTCTTGCCAAGCTTGTACTCCAGGACGTAGTCGAACTCCGTCATAAAATCTTGCCATCTTGCTTGCTTCGGCGAGAGCTTTTTCTGTGTCTCGAAGTAATTTGTCGCGACATTGTCTGTCTTGATATGAAATCGCGACCCGATAAGGTAGTGCCGCCATGTTCTAAGGTAGTGAATCACCGCGGTCATCTCCTTCTCCTGAACGGCGTAGCGCCGCTCCGTGTCATTGAGTTTGCGACTCTCGAACGCCACGGGATGCCCCTCCTGAATAAGAACTCCTCCTATGACATAGTCAGAAGCATCTGTCTGTACCTCGTAGGGCTTGATGTGGTCTGGAAGGACGAGCACCGGTTCCTTCGTCATGGCCCTCTTGAGGGTGTCGAACACTTCCTGGTATGTCGGCGTTCACTCCCACTTCACATTCTTCCGGAGGAGATTCGTCAAAGGGGTCATCACATGTGAATACCCCTTGACGAATCGCCTATAGTAGTTCGTCAGGCCAAAGAATGAACGCATGTCGGGAGCTCGCCTGGGCGGCTCCCACTCCACGATGGCCCGAATCTTCGTGCCATCCATCTTCAGCTTTCCACTTTTGACGACATGTCCCAAGAAGTGCACTTCCGGTTGAGCGAAGGCACACTTCTCTCGCTTGACGTAGAGCTCGTTCTGCCGTAACACCTCGAACACTTGCCGAATGTGCTCGATATGCTCCTCCAAGGTGCGGTTGTAAATCATGATGTCGTCGAGGTACACAACCACGAACCTATCAAGGAATGATTGCAATACCTTATTCATGAGAGTGCAAAAGGTCGCCGGGGCGTTGGTGAGGCCGAAAGGCATCATGAGGAACTTGTAAGAGCCGCATTTTGTGATGCACGTCGTCTTCTGCACATCATCCTCTGCGATCCGGACTTGTCAATAGCCCGAACGAAGATCCAACTTGGTAAACCATCTTGCACCGCCAAGTTGGTCGAACAAGTCCGCCACCAAGGGGATGGGGTATTTGTTCTTCACCGTAAGCTTGTTGCGCGCCCGGTAGTCGATGCACATCCGGAGGAAACCATCATCTTCTGGAAGAGAACCGGTGCATCATATGGAGACTTTGAGGGCCGAACATATCCTGCATCCAATAGTTCGGTAAGTTGCTTACGAAGTTCTGCGAGTTCTAGAGGGGCGAGCCGATAGAGGACTCCATATGGAGCTTTTGATCTTGGGACCAAGTCGATGACATGGTCCACTTCACGCTTCGGCGGCATCCATTTTGGGAGTTCCGGGGGCATGACGTCCGCAAAATCCTCAAGGGTTTCAAGGACTTTGGGAGGTGTTGGAGTGGAGGGCCCCGGATCTTCCAAGATGGCGATTGCCAAGAAGGTGTGCTCCTGTTTTCGCAACCCCTTCGTCACTTGCATGGCGGAGAGGGTCTTCTGCTTAAGATCTCCGCTTGACCTCATAGAGACGTTGTAAGGTCCCTTGGGGTCGAAGATGACCATCGAGTTGGTGAGCGGGATGACACATGCAGCGATGTGTCGCAGGAAAGAGATATCCGCCACCACTTCATAGTCATCCACTGGTGCCACCGTCACGTCGAAGCTTTCCGACCACTTGCCTATGCGAACCTTCACTTCAGGAGAAATTCTTGTGGTCGAGATAGACTTCGCGTTCACCGTCTTGAACGTGGCATTAGTTTTTTTGTAGTGGCAGCTTTAACTTCTTGGCGGCCACTTCTGACATGAACAACTCCGATGCTCCCGTGTTGATGAAGGCATTGAAGACTTGCCCGTTCAACTTGATGTCCGCAAAAAGTCGAGCAGCCGTTGAAGGACCCTTTGAGGCGTTGATGGTGCTGAGGACATGCATCGAACTGAGGCATGTCTCCTCCTTCTCTTTCTCGTCGGGGCAATACATTGCGTTGACTGTCGCCTTCTGCGGACAATCGCTCATCCAATGTGGACCATTGCAAATGTAGCAAGGCCTCGACGGCTTTCAGTCCCTCTTGAATCTTTCATTGTTCGGCTTATTGCCTTGGGATCCCTTGCCTTTATCTTGATAGTGCGTCTTGCCTCCTTGCGACTTGGACTTCTCTCCCCACCATTGTCCTTACTCGAGGGCTTTGGTGGTGGAGCGTTCGCTTTGGTGTACTCCACGAGCGACTCAACGGTGACGACTAGCAAGCGGAGGTTGGGGCACTCTCGTCGCTCCAACTCCGTCCTAGCCCATGGCTTCAAACCCTTCACGAAGATCGCTAGCAACGTGTCTTCGTCCACTTGAGAATTCTGTAGGCAGAGCTCGGTGAACTCTTTCACGTACTCCTTCAACGTGCCCTTCTGGCAAATGTTGAACAACGCAATTTTGGCCTCCAGTCCCGACTTGGTAGGGCAGAAGTAGTTGGTAAGCAGCCTCTTGAAGTCGTCCCACTTCTCAATGGGATCAACGATGCCACGCTCCACATCGTCGCAATGACACCGCCACCACAGACTCGCCGCATCTTGCAAGTAGAAGGATGCGGTCTTCACCATCCTCGCTTCAGACGACACGTCCAAGGCATTCATGTACTTTTGGATGTTCCACAGGAAGTCATTGATCTCCTTTGCCGACCGCTCGCCTTTGTAGGGCTGCGGCTTTGGTACCTCAATCCTTGCTTCATGCGGGGCGGGCGCCTCGGGACGCTACCCATCTCCATACCGTCGCTTGAGTTCTTCCCGCATGGTCTTGAACTCTTGGTCCATCTTGAACCGCATATTTGAGAGACCATTGTCCAAGGTCTCCCGCATGTTCATGGTCGTCGCCTTCATGGACTCGAGCCGTGTATATAACAGCGCAATCTCATCCCGTACCGTTGCGAGATCCACCGTCTTCTCCAACTCCCGCTCGTGCGTTGCGAGTTGGTCTTGCATCTCGCCCACATCCAATTAGAATTGGCCGAGGCGTTGCTCGAAGGCGGACATGGTGTCCTTCGAGCGGGCGCGCCCTCGATCCTGGCGGCCCTTCTCCGGTGCGACGGGTTCATTCGTCATCTCCGAGTTCGACGTCATTTCACCTTGATCGCCGAATGCCAACTTGAGCAGTTCTAGAAACGCTGCTCTGATACCAACTTGTCACGGGGTCATTTTTCGCTCGACCGACCCGTGCGGCGCCCAGGCAAGCTATTTTGAGCGCTTTGCGGAAGCTTGCTTATGCCATTTTTTGTATGCCACAACTTTTGGAACGCACGATCTCGAGCGGACGCTTCTTCGGTGGAGGCGTTTGTGAACAAACGGGCACCTCGGCGTAACGCTCGATCGCTTGGGACGCTTTATGACGCTCTTTTGTGTGTTGTCACCCCACGCTTGAGGCACAATGCTAGATTTAGGGAAGTATGAAATCTTTGTTGAGTAAATAGGAATAATTACAACGCTTCGGGGGAGCACTAGCGGGTCTTCCTTACTATACCACCATTTCGGGTGGTAGATTTGCGACATGTGGTGTGGAGGGCCATCACCGGGGGTGCACTTTTCTTGAGTGCAAATTACAAGACTGCCGCCACCACACTTGAAAAATAAACTAAGTACAAAAGTGGTTGAAAAGAAAAATACATGGTAAGATAACTCGACGTGCCCCGGGGAGAAGCCCCCGAGACACGCAGACGACACACAAGATCCAACTTAAAAATATGATCTTCCTGATCGGCAATTGGGGCGGCAACAACGATGGAGATGATGAGGGCAACAGCTGCGAGAAAGTTGTAGGCAAAGGAAGAGAGGGAGAGGGAAAAAAAAAGGAAAGGTTCTGGACAAGAGGAAGAACTTTTGTCCAAATCTTTAACAAAAAAAGTTCGGCTCAAATTCACGTGACGAGAAAAGTTCTCGTCATGAAAAGTATTTGGCAGAACTTTATTTGGCAGAACTTTGCCCGCTGCCAAACATAGGCATAGCTAGCAGGCGATGAGTCTCATCCTATGGTTGATCTGACCTGAAAACATTGACCCAAGCATGAGGTAACTATAGAAAGTGAAAGTGTTTATATTATATTATATGTCCTTTGTGTTAGGGGTGTAAGAAAAAAATTGAAAACCCGAAAACCTAAAAAACCGACCCGACCCGACACGAAACTTTTAGGTTTTTTTCGATTAAAAAAACCTAGGTGGTTTTTAAAATTAAATAAACCACCCGAGGAGCCCGATGGAGACCTACATAATTAAAATTTTATAAAATATATATTAATATTATATTCTAAATATTTATAATATATATAAATTACTCACTAAACATATTATTTACCCTATAACATGTATAGGAAATTAATATAAGCCATAAATAGCACTATTACAATATATAACATGTGAATGTTGTTAATTTATGAAACAAAATATCTCTTCATATAATTAATAATTTTTTATATAAATATAAAATGTATAAAATAAATGACTCAGAAAAAATCACCTGAAAAAATCGATAATATTTTTTTAATTTTGAAAATCCAACCAAAATATATAGGATGATCTTTTTTAATGAAAAAATCCCTGTCTCATTTTCACCCCTACTTTGTGTAGAAAAAGTGCTTACACAATGATTACTATGTATTTATAAATACATCAATATTCCATAAAAAAGGGTTAAATGAAAAATAAGATTTCATATATTCTGACAAATGGAACCATTAACTTAGATTACCCAAGAGTAGGGCACAAATTAATTAATAGTTAACAATAGTAATAGTTTTTTTCGCATGATAACCTTAACAATAATACGCGTTAGCATTTTAGTTTTTGCTCTAGAGTGAGCAAAAGAGAACAAAATCTATTACTGAAAAAATAGCAAAATCTTGTCTAATATATCTGTTATTATTTTGTCTACAGAATTGTATAGGTGGTTAATTCGACGTTTATTTATATATAAATAAATGAGACGAAGCCCATATATTTTGTCTGCAATCAAACAAAAGCCCCCTAGAAAAAGCCGAACTAACGATTAATTCATGGCCCATTTAGCCCTTCGTCATGACGACCACTATCCTTCGCGATTCTTTTTTCCTTTATTACTGTTCGCAAGCAGAGGGAGGACGAGGACAACGTAACGAGGAGAGATGTCGAAGAAGAAGGGGTTCACCGGATCGACGACGATGACGCTCAAGGACTTCCATGGAGGATCCATCCCTTCCGACCTCCCCCTCCCCTCCGCCCCCGGCGCGTAACTCCTCTTCCTCCTGATCGTCCACTTCTTCCATTTCTCTGCTTCTCTCGCTGTCCCTGTTCTAAATCTTCTTTCTTCTCTTTCACACAGTTCCGTCAGGGCTTCTGATCGCACCGGAGCGTGGGGATATCCTGGAATCTCGGTAGGAGGACCCTCCGGAACCATCTCCCTTGGGCGCTCCGACCACCTCCGTCCACGCCCCGGATCCGCAGGTGGGAGCCTAGGCGGGGGAGGGACCGCGTCGGGCGCACGCAGCCTTGATGAGCGGCCCCCTACCTTTCTCTCCCACATCGGCCGGCACTTCGACGAGGACGAGCGTAAACCGTTCGACGCCTCCTCCGTCCCTCGCCGCTCACCAGCCCCTGATGCTGCTTCACGGGCGTCTCTCGCCGCTGCCCCTGTCGCCGCCAGATCTGATCCCAAGCGCCCGATCTCCAGTCCGATGACCTACCCTCCGTTGGGCGGTTCGAGCGCCGCATCTCCCAACGCGTGGGGTGCGAGGAAGGATGTCGTGAGCGAGCCGACACCATCTGCAGCCCAATCAACATGGTCGGCTTCCAGGATCGCCCAGGCAAGTGCTGTCGAGAAAGTTTCATCGGGCTTGTGGCAGTCAAAACCAACGCCGGAGGTGGAGGTCATCAGATACCAGGAAACCGAAGTACTGGATCGGAGGTTCGGGGAGATTGTTCGGGTAGCCGATGGAAATCGAGAAAATGGAGAGGGTGAGAGGTTACGATCACTGCTATCTGCAGCTGCATATGAGGAACCCAAGGAGACATTTTACTCGGACAGGGACAATAGAGTTCAAGAGAGGGGACGGCTCATGTCGCATCAAGAAACTAGGGAAAGGAATGCTCCAGGGCTCTATAATGAACGTGCAAGGCCGGTGTCCAATGAAGGACAATTCGGTGGGCAGAAAATTCCTGAGCAAGGAGTGGAAGTGCCTGAACGTCCAAAGCTGAAGCTTCTTCCGAGGATGAAGCCGGTGGAATCACCAGATACTCCGACTCATTTCTCAGATGACAAACAGGCAACTTCTTGGAGCAGAACTATTAAATGACTCCATCTAGTTTGTGTACTTAATGTAGTTTCACATGCCTCCTAATTCTTCTTTGTGACGAGCTTAAGATGACCTGATGAGCATACATGTGTGTGTGTTGAACACCAAAAAAGATTCTTTATGTTAGAGTTTTTTTTTCTTATTTATATTTTGCGCAGGTTCATCAGCCGCCTGCTAGCTCAATGCATGTCCAAAATGTTCATGAAGTGCAAGGAAATGTAAACACAATTAAACCAACATCGAATGGAGGTGATAATGGTAATCAGGCAGTTGAACGACCCAAACTGAACCTGAAGCCTCGTACGCAACCTGTTGAGCAGCTGGTTGTGAGTAACGAAAAGGAGAGGTTAGAGTATTTTTTTACGCTTTGCGATTGAAATATCATTGTCTTCTATACTTTCTATTACGAGGCTTATTGCCTTATTCATGTATGTCATTTGGAAAGGGTAGGTGCTCAGGTCAAATCAGAGTAAGTTCATAAAAACAGCAACACTGTAATCAGCAAAACATAAAGGTTGTTCGGACCTATATCAAATGGATGCTCTGTTATGCAAATTGAAGTTATGATGCTTTAATCAATATTATGTGACTTGTGCAAACAAATGTTTGTTCTATTAGAAATGTATATGAGATACATAGTCTTTAATATTTTTTGAGGAGGACAATCTTTAATTTACCCGATTTAACAAAGTAAATTGGATGTCATAAGATGTACGATGATGTAGGACACTTTTTCAGAGACATTTCCTTAATTTGCAGTAGTGCTGTTTTACATTAAGTAATTGGTTTTTAGTTTCCATATGAAGAGGGCTAGGATTTATTCTCCTGAATGACATAAATGCAGATCATGATGGAGTACGGTGGTGTCTATATAAGCACTGTACTTTATGGGGACAGATGAAACAAAAAAATTCAGAGAGAGGATTATTTTTAATTTTCACTATATTCAACATTGTACTACCTTATCAAGGTTTCCTTGTATGTTGTATTAACCTTCTTGTTGTCTTGAGAGCTTGGCAGCATATAATTTTCTAGTTGTGGGTCTTGTCAGTCAGGTGCAAGAAGAGCTGAGACCTAAATGATTATCATAATCTTAATCATGAAGCAAGCTGCCTGTTAGTATACAGGTCATAATGTGTTTAGGATTGAAATTTTACTCGAGATTCCTAAGCAACTGAAATAAAAATTGAGGATACCAGTTCTAGTATTAAATCTATTGGAGCTCCATGAATTTTTAGCACAGCACCTTATAATGTTTTTTCGGCTATAAGGGATGCACATGAGCCTGATACATAGGAAATTAAAACTAGAAATTAAAAGGCACAGAAGGTACCATGATGAAAACCTAACTCAAGACCTAGTTATCTTTGAGTGGGTTGTGTGTCCCTGCAGCATAACCTTTGTTCGCACAGCATCTGATAGCTTATATTTAATAAAGTCGGGTGACTACATAAATTTTCCAACATCCTTTCTTCTGTAAAATAAAGTAGCTGACGTCCTTTCCCCCTTTCTCCTGCTTTGTCCAACTTTTACTTTGTAATTATTGTTTTGTTTTGGCATGTTCATCCGCAATTTTTTGTTTCTCAATTTTTTTACACATCAAAAACATATTTGACCATGTTGGTCTAATATTTTCAGTTCAGTCCCATATATGGTTTCAACTTCACTGTTACATGGATAGTACTTGTTAAATTTGATGTGCTAACCAATTTTGCTAAAAGCTTAAGCCGTTAGGAAGAATAACATTAGGGTTTTATATTCTTAACACTCCCCCTCACGTGTGGGCCACTGACAATTTTGGTCTTGCCCAGCCCACCACGTGAACAATAATGGGAGGATTTTTTTTAATAAGAGATAACATGTTAAATTTGATGTGCTAACCAATTTTTCTAAAAGCTTAAGCCGTTAGGAAGAGCAACATCTATAATTTTATATTCTTAATAGTACTAACTCAAGAGTGGGTTGTGTGTCCTTGCAGCATAACCTTTGTTCATACAGCATCTGATAGCTTATATTTAATAAAGTCGGGTGACTGCATAAATTTTCCAACATCCTTTCTTCTGTAAAATAAACTGGCTGTCATCCTTTCCCCCTTTCTCCTGCTTTGTCCAACTTTTTCTTTGTAATTATTATTTTATTTTGGCATGTTAATCCACAATTTTTTGTTTCTCAATTTTACACATCAAAAACATATTTGACCATGTGGGCCTAATATTTTCAGTTCAGTCCCATCTTATGGTTTCAACTTCACTGCTACATGGATAGCACTATTTGGTTTCAGTGTAACGCATGCATCTTCCCAGGAGGGAGATGCTCCATGACAAAAATTTTAATTGTTTGCCACGAACTTTGCTCAGGAAACGGGCGGGAGTCTAATTTTCTCTTGTTGATAGTGCTTTATTGCATGTAACATATTACAGGACACCATTGATAATTTGGATGGTTGCAAAGTTTGGCTAATGGCAATCGTCTTTTTTTTCTTTTTTGAGAGAGCAAAGGATGATTACCATTTGTAATCATCCATTTTATTAAATGTTGTTATATTGCAAAAATGTACAGAAAAACTTAGTCCTTCATCCACTCACCCACTATCTTCTCAGCCATTGCTACTATGTTCTCAACATATAATCTCTCACCCCTAAAAATACAACCGTTGTGATGGATCCAAATAGTCCATAAGAAAGCAAAAGGGGCCACCCGATGCCTCCTTGTACTGGACACTTGGACTCCATTTTGGCTCCCACATCTTGTTCGGAAGGAGTTCCAAAACTGGGTTAATGTTTGAGGGGTAGACCTTGAGGATCCAAATCTTTGCCACACCTTTCTTGCAATCACGCATTGAAAAAAAAGGTGATCAATGTCCTCATACGTTGCACCACAAAATACACAGGTTGTATTCGCCTCGGGAACCCATCTTTGCCTGCCACGTCAGAGCAACCATGCAAAAATTTGTATTCATTGAGGAATCTGACGCAGTCTGTCTGCAAGTCTGTGTCCACTAGTTGAATGTCGTTAGTGAGAAGTGTGTATACTCTATGTGGCAGAAAATTGACCACATGACCAAATCCATGAGTCCTTTTGAGAGCTACTAGGCGATATGCCATCCAACTGCCTCATGAGAGTGAGAAGTTCCTCCACCCTCTGGTCCGAAAGAATAGCATTGAATTGTGGAGTCCACACACCATTAGATAGTAGATTTCCCGACCGGCAGCTGGCAATCCTAGCATTTTTATCCTGGCTGATAGCATAGTCTTGGATACAACCTTGAGAAAGGAGCATGGGTTGCCCAGGAATCTTCCTAAAATCTGAAATCATTACCAGTTCCTAATGCAACTTCAAAGAATGGGCGTAATCTTGGCATCACTGACACAACACTCCAAAATGCAAAAGAACCATGTTGAGCTAACTCTCTTTCCTCCCAATTCAGCGTGTGACCATAACAGGCAGTTATTAAAGAAAACCAAAGGTCATCACCATGACCCATGACCCGGGTCACCCATTTTGCAAGTAGTGCCTTATTCATTTCTTTCATTGATCTATCCCCAATCAACCCTCAGAATATGGTCTCCATACATCATACCATGCCACCGAGTGAAGGCCTCTACCATTGATGCTTGATTTTCGCCATAAGAACTTCCGACGGAGTGCATCTATGTGCTGAATCACCCCACAAGGCATTCTGAAAACTGACATAAAATATATTGGAATAGATGACAAAACTGATTTTTATGAAGACCAATCTTCCACCTCTTGAAAGAAGCCTCGAGCTCCAACCTTGTAATCGGTTTTCCACACGCTCTACTACAGGATTCCAGTCCCAAGCAAGGTGTCGACCGTCTGTTAATGGGAGATCCAAATATGTAAGAGGGAGTTGACAATTGGCTGTTTGTAGCTCCGTTGAAACTTTGCTCACCATCTCCTCGTCCATGCCAAATGGAACAAAAGATGATTTGGACGTGTTAATACGTAGACCAGAAAAGTCACCAAAGATATCAATGATCATGGAGATCCTCCTTGCTGCTTCGTCAGATCCCTCTATAAAATATATAGTGTCATCAGCATATTGTAGTAGAGGAACAAGAGTGCCTTGGTCCTTGTTTGGAGGAAAACCCGAAATAATTCATGCTTCACAGGTTGAGAAAGCACATCTAGCAAGCGCGTCCACGGCAAGAACAAATAACATGGGTACCAAAGGACATCCCTGTCTGACACCACGTTAGGGTACCCATCCACATGTTGGCCCGCCATTAATTAGAACTGAGAAAGAAACAGTGCAAACACACCGTTTCATCTTAGAAATTCACAGTGGAGGGAAACCACGATGCTGAAGAGAGCTCCATAAGAATGCCCAATCCAATGAATCACAAAGCCTTGGAGAAGTCAACCTTCTACATCTACCAGACCATTTCCAAAAAGAAGCGATTTCGGAAGCCATTGTAAAACTGTCAGTAATAGAACGACCAGATATAAAAGCTGATTGTACAGCACAAGAGAGCTCAGAACTTCACGAAGTTGGTTCGCCAACGTTCTCGCCACCACCAGATAGATGGCATTAGATAATGCTATTGGTTTGAAATCCTCCACTCATTCAGCGGAGTTCTTCTTTGGGATAAGGAAAATAAAAAACTTGTTCAACCTCTTAAAAAAACCTTGATTGGAATTGGCGAACTCCTGAATTGTGGCCATCACCACGAACTCCTGAATTGTGGCCATCACATCTTGACCAACCACCTGCCAGAATTCACAAAAGAAGAATACAGGGAACCCATCCGGTCCTGGGGCACCCTCAGATTTAGGATCTTTCAATGCACGAAAGACCTCCATTTCAGAGAAAGGTCTCACCAGGTTTGTTGCTTGGTCAACTGTGACCTGAGGGACTCTAATCAGACATAGCCTCGCCAACCCTCATTGTGCCAGAATATTCCTCATTGCCCACTTTAAGTTGATCGATGAAGTTTGTTCTCCTGCATCCACTCGCAAACAGGTGAAAAAATCTGGTATTAGAGTCCCCTTCTCGTAACCAGATTTGACGAGATCTCTGGCGCCAATGAATCTCTATTTTCTTATCTTCAGTTGCTACAACCTCTTGAAATTTCGTTCTGTCTCTTAACTCCTCTTCAGCTAGGTCACATTCATCCTCTAGGCCATCCAACTGAGTTATGCCATTCAAAGCCTCAGTCCTCCGGTTCAACTTTCATTTGCTTTTTGTATTCTTGTAGCCAGGATCTAAGTTTGTTTAACTTATCATACAAAATCCTTCCTCCATAAGCCATGCCTTTTCAAATTTGAAATATGATCCAAATTCCTCAGTAGTTGTATCTTGTCAGATAAGTGGAGTATGATCTGGAAAAGGTCTCTCTGCAACCATCTTTTTCTACCTAAGAAAACAATTCACTACATGTTTGGATTATTTTTAACTAAACTTCACCTATAAGATAACAACAATGTCTTGTTCTGGATATTACATTACTGCTGCTTTCTCCTTCGACACCATTTGGTTCAATTCATAGTTCTAATTGTTACAAATCATTTTGCTTAAATTAATTGAGGTTAGGCCTAGGAGGTAGATGGCATCCATCTGAAAGTAATGTAATGCTTTCTTATTGTAGGAATGCTTTGTTTGGTGGGGCACGCCCACGGGAACTTGTAAGTTTTTTCTGTACTCTAACCTACTTTGCATGTAACACCTGTAAGAGTTTATGTTATTATGGTGTGCATGTTTTCGAGTGAAAATTTGACCATTATATTTTGTAGGTGCTAAAGGAACGTGGCATAGATGCTGCTGCTAGTGATCGAGAAGTGACTGTGCAGTCAAACAGGTAAAAGTTCTACTGTCTTTATTTTGTCTGAATGCCCTTGAGAAAAAAAAATTTATTGCCTTTTTAGATCTAAAGTAATATCTTAGCACAATCTTTGGACCATATTTTTCATTTTTATTTTTTAGGAGGGTCATAGTTAAATGCAGAGCATACCCAAGACCAAAATTTTTTATTTTTCATCATATATTTTCTTTAGCTTCATCCTTGACTTCAGATTTTGCATGAATTAATATTCCAAGACAAGTTCTTGTAAAAGAAACAGAATACGAATTTCCCTTTGGGCGGAGTGACGACCTTGTGATGTAAATCTATGACTCTGTTTTATCCAATTTGTATAATCACATCTTGTTTTTAATTTGATGTCAAAGCTTAACTTTGTTATTATATATCCTGAATTATACATGAGCTCCCACTGTCTTATTATATTTACTTCGCTTGCAAGAAGCCCTCACCATCTTTACAAAATAACAGCTATATCTGTCTCCCTCCATTTTGCCCCTCTGTTTCATTATCTTGGCTAGCCTATATTCATTTTGAGGAAGGTTGTTTCCCTGTATTCTTTTCTAGGAAGCTTTTGCCCTTCATTTATGAATGTACCGTCTTTCATTATGCTTATTCAATAGCTTATATCATGTGGAATTGATAATATACCCGTCTTTCATTAGGGCTAGAAATGATCTGCAGAGTGATATCAAGCAAGAGCCTACTCCTGCATCTTCCCAGCCTGGTGAAAGAGCCGAGAGCATTCCACATCGGCAGAGGTCTGGAAGAGACGTTGAAGGGAGGAATTACCATTCAGATGCTGAGAGGGTAGATGGACAGAGAAGTTCATGGAAAAATGACAATAGAAGAAACACAAGAGATATCGAAAAGCCTCTTGAACAACCGCGTGCAGAGCTGGAAACTTGGCGCAAAAAAATCGAGCAACCTAAAGTGGAAAATCGTGGGCCCATCTATGGAAGAGTAGCATCATCACTGGAGCTTGCCCAAGCATTTTCACGGTCAATGTCTGATGACAGGGCTGGAAGCAGCTCCATGAACTCCAGGACCATACCCGGTCGATCACAAGTCCCCTTTTCTCGCCTTACAAGTAACAGGGAACTTTACTCAGGGTCTAATCAGAGGCAGATTAATGGTTATTGATCCTACATCTGGCCCAAACTTTGACAAGGTAAAGAAAACTCTGTTGCAGAGTGCTTGCAATCAGACTGCTGGTGCGATGTCACGTTTCATATTTTTCTGGATATGTGAAGCTGGTTTAGGTATAGAAGCAAGCTACGAGCTACATTTTATAAAAATGTGTAGGCCAATGGTTCTTATTCATCATAGCTTCTGAAGGAAACAAAGGGTGCGAAAATGCAGTTCTTTGAAAGCACTAACTGGAAATGTATCTCTCGTAAATGTTTCTCCATGATGGTCATCTTTTACATCCTAAGCATGCAATACACATTTTTTGATTGAAAGAACGTTGGCGATCTAAATTGCTCTTTTCCTTGGCTTGTTTATTTCTTCCTGTTAAAGCTTCTGCAGGTTCGTTTTACAGGTTCTTGAGAAGATTTATGTTCTTAATCAATCTGATAATTTCATAATTACTATTGGTCCCTTCTTGCAATTTAACTTGTAGAATGTACTGAATCCTTGATATTTAGTCCCTCTTACAGTTCAAGGTAAGATGAGGTTCCAAATTGCTTATCGATTGAGCAGCTTGTAAAAGAATGAATCAAGTACTCATTTTGCTGAGATGGAAATATATACAGAGCTTATATTGTTTGGAACACAACTAGGGAAAAAAATACAAATCACAACCGCAAAAACATAAAAATATATAGGTGCCCTGCAGACTATCAGAACCATGCGACTCTTTAACTTCACATGATGGTTGCATTTCTCACATAACTGGACAATAAGTAGTTCGCAAGCTTCAGAACAAGAATGACGTGGGGGCAAACGCTGTCACAACCATGGGAACTCCATAATGCCTGAAGCGAAAAAAAATGTTACCAACAAATATCATCATTTATTTTATACAGACGTTTTGAAGAAAACTATGATTCAGAGTTTTTAATTAAAATGAATAGACACAAATTAATCTTTTAAAAAAACTTAAGTATACTACAATTTACTAGGATAATTTCTTAAAATATAAGTAATGAAATGTTAAAATTATCAAATACGACAAATGCTGCAAACATTCTACTTCCGATATCTCATCGCTGTTACGTGGTAACTGGTAATTAATTAATTAACCATTTCAACGGGAAACGACAAAGAAGGCCGCTAAGGCCGCAGCAATAATACGTGAAACGACTTGCGGAAACGTTAGAAGTTTGCTGCATCACTCACCGGTGGTTCACGTGTCCGCCGCGCGGGGCGACCCTCCCACCGGGGTTGACCTGCCCCGGCCTCCGGTAGCCGGCGCCGACCTTTTTTGCCCCCGCCTTCTCCGCCGTAGAGGCAACGACCGCCGGCGCCCCGTCCTCGTCGATCGCCACCAGCGACGGCCGCCAGGCGGACGCCGACGACGACCCGTGCAACACCCTCCGCCTTCGCTTCTCGGGAAGCTCGGACCTCGTCGTAGCCGCCGCCGTCTCAGCAGTTACAGCAGTCAACGTCGCTGCTGCCGCCGCCGCTGCCGCAGCAGCAACAGAAGCCGGAGGCGATGAGTCCTCCGGCCGGCCGGTCCACCAGCCACAAGGGAACTCTAGTAGCCTCATGTCGTCCACCAGCAAAGCCTCTACAACTTTCCTTCTACCGTTAACAATTTTATCCTTTACTTGCGATCACATCGAGCTGCCGGCGATGGGAACGACGTGGATTTTGAGAGAGGCGACAAGAAACTGGTCGTGGATTAATCTCCGTCTCTGTCTTGTTTTTGTCGCTTTATATGATGATTATAATCTCATGTCGGCTCGAGTGACGATAATGCCCTTCGCTTATGAATCGAGTCGTAAGGGGTATTTTGGGAAATTAGAGAAGGACGGGACCCCAACCTCCACCAAATACAGGGGCGGGCGATGAAGGTTTCTTTCTGACCGGAAGCAAGCGGCTTCGGACGCGTCGCATTGACGTCCGTCTGATGTGATCGGACGCCTGAAAATTGACAAATCAGGATGAGGATAAAGGACAATGAACCTTTTTCGGAAAAAGAAAAATGAATTGTTATCTGACTTGGTATTAAAAACAAACAGACAGACCAAATTCCATGTGAAATTATTACATGTGATAAATGTAATTATTAATTTTAGATTAATTAAGTTTCAATTGAATTAATTGGTCTCAAAGGTCAAATGGAGTAAAATAAATTATTAAGACCATTTTAAAGTTTAAAATCCTAATAAATGTTTATTTTAAAATTTTCTTTTACATAAAATTTGGCATCTAATAGATTATTAACTCTTGCATAAATATATTTATGAACGCACGGAGTATAACATAGATATCATGAGTATATTCAAGTTTTAAAAGGTCAATTTTAAATTTGTTATATGCAATTTAATTTATTTTTGTGTGCCTTTTAAGCATCTTGAAGGGGTTAAACTGTAAGGACGGCAAGCAAGTGCGCATTTTTCTATTATTAGGCACTTTTTAATGCTTACTTGTTTAAAAATTGGATTCGTACTTTTACTCCATCCCGTGCGGCCGTGCACGTAATCAAGGAAGTTAACTTCCAAGTTCATTAAAAGAAACTAAAATGTTTTTACTGTTCATGTATCAAACATTAATTAATCTGAAAATCATATGTTAATTTATTTTGCGAATTACATAAGAAACTTTAACAATATATAAAATCATAGTGTTGACGCAAGTTCGTGAAAAAAAATTTAAAATATATGATAGAGGACGTCCTGGTTAGTTAAGATATATGTTTTTTTTTCTTGTAGTAAAAAAATACTGGCCGTAGTTAAAGATTTATCATACAAAATTAGTTAAGATAAAGGGCAAGGATGGTCGAAAGAATGGAAGTAATTGAATTAGCGAGAGGAATTGAAATTATTATTGAATGATTTTTTTTCTATTTTAATTTTAGTGATGAATTTGAACCTAAATAATTGGTTCACATTCTCACCTTAGATTCTTGATCTAATGGCTAATAAGATAGGGTATATGATGATCCCCATTTAATTAGTGGACACCTCCATTAAATTAAAAACTTATTATTATTTTCTTTTTCTTCAATTTATCGTTTAATCCAAATTAAAGAGACTTAGCCACTTACGCATTTGTTTTCCTCAATTTAATTCATTTATTATTATGATTCATAACTTTGGATAATATTAGTTAACTAAGAAAGATACAAGCCTCTCGAGTGAGATATTCAATATTAAATCAGTAACATGATGAGTACTACGAGGGGAAGTTGGCGGATGCCTTGGATACCGACACTTTTTTTTTCTTTTTTTTTTTATACCAACATTGACTTTTATCATCATAAGTATATATCAATCTTTTAGATAATAAAAGGTTTCGAAGATCTATATATATATATATACATTTTAATTACGGATTGTGCTCTTTTTTGCATTTTTTATTATATGATCATAAATTAAAATGAAAATATTAAAATTTATTTTATTCTTCAAATACCAATATTTACTTTTGTCATCACAAGTATATATCAATCGTTTGATATGATAATGGCATGGGAGCCTACAAAAGATTTCATATGATAAAGATTATGCTCGTGAGTGCATTAAGTGAAAATGGGAATAAAAGAATACTTCTTAAACATATTTTTTGTTTATAGTTTTAGTTGTGCTTTAATTGTTAGATTATGTAAATTGAGACTCGAGTAGCAATCGACTACATAGTAAAAGAAAAGTTATATTTCATAGAATTTCATCTAGTCATTACTGTAAGAAAATGTATATATATTTACAATAATGCACAAATGAAGATTAAAAGCATTGGTACATATAAATTGAACCTTTGAATGACCTGTCTTGTATTTTTCATAATATCTTCTATACTCCCAAAATTTAATTTCGATCTTTTGTCTAGTTGAAATTGGTTATGTAATAGAGTTGATAGAATGTTGAACAATATTCATATTTGTATGTATAAGTAGAATAATTTTTATGTTTTAAAAATTTTATTTGTTCATTTTTATCTTTTTTCTGATAAAAATGTAAATACCAAAACTTGATATATTAGACTTGGTAGTAGGCAAGTTCGTAGTAATAAATTAACTATAGAAGACCTATTAAACAATTTCTTAAAGTAATTATTTCCACGTGTGAATATTACACTTGTGGTAAAGCAACTAAAAAAATATTTGGAGTAGCAAAACATGTTGAATCTATGTTAGAGATAATTTATTCTGATATTTATGATCATATGAATGTTAAGACTATCTGTGATTATGTATGATTTCTCTTATTTTGTTACTTTTATAAATGTTTATCCATAAAATATTATTATTAACTTAATTAATAAAAGATAATTTTGAACTACTAACATGTTAATTTTATTATAAATGAGTGAAAATCCAATTGGATCATAAAGTTAAAATTTTAATCGACCATATTTGTTTGATCTATTTAGAAAATTATGTGATGATGATATTTTTTAAAAAATACTTACTGTAACTCCACAATAAAGTATGGAGGTGTAATTTTTTTTTAAAAAAAAACATATTTTTACTAATAAGTCACACTTTTCCGTACATGGATCATTAATTAACGAGGATAAAAAGATAATTTATAAAATTGAAAATATAAAAAATAAATTATATCCATTATGAAATAATACTAAAAAATTATAATTATTATTTATACTTTGATTTTTTATAATTGCATCCATTATGAATATTAATAATACTACAAAATTGTAATTATTTGATTTTTTTATCACCATCAATAATCTTTTCTAAATTATAATTAAACGGCTATAGTGAAAAAGATAAAAAAAATGCTTAAAATTGTATGACATAATATGATATAAAATGTTCATAATTTTGCTCATATATATATATATATATATACTTATTTGATGAAAATATTCATATAAAACATTATATTTTTATGTACAAACTTCCAAATGAGAGATGGATAGGAGGCACCTGTGGAAAGTCCACATATGATAAAGGATTCGGTGAGACTTGAGAGGTCCCTTATTCCATTTTTCAATAATTGTTTGACTTTCTTTTATCCTTTTCTCCTTCTTTTACATGTAACAATAAAGATAAAAACAGCAATCTAACTAAAATTAAGTATAAGAGAAATACATTGACACAAATTTATTTTATGCCAAGTTAAAAATTCTCTATTTTTTTATTTATATTGCATGCGTTTTAAAGGACACGTAGGAGGAGAAAAAAATCAGGAAAAACAATTATTGTCATATACGTCTAAACACTAATCGTCAAATTTGGTATTTACATCTATTTCTTTTGTAATTTCAATCTTTATAGTGAGTTACACAAACTTATATCTGCGCACCAACTAGAGCAAATAGATATTGTTTACTGCATATAATTTATAAACAAATAGTGCACAAATCAAATAATTTATCTTCTATACCACAATTCATATGCCTCTTCAATGTTCACAATGTTGTACAAAAGAAAAAGAAAAATTCCAAGAGTTAACATGGTAGTAAAATAATTGTTTTTTCAATGCTTTTAGTGTACTGATCATCCTCCTGTCATGGATTAAGCCAGCAAGGCAAAGAGTTGACTCTACTTAAAAAATGTTATTATTTCCACATTAATAGCCTACATTATAAGTTTAACGAAGAGTCATTTTCATTTCCAATCGACTTACGCATGGACGTGTTGCGGGACTTTACCTATAGTCTGAGCTTGTGTAGTTGAAGACACACAAGACAAAAAGAGAAAAGTAAAAATGATGGATGTTTCTATTTTCATGCGTATGAACAATGATAGTGATTTGTGTATGAGCTGTCATTGTCTTTCCCATTAAAAAAAAATAGAATTCTTCATCTCCTTTTGTGAGCTGTTGTTGCCGGTTCGAGAAGGAAGTGCATTATTGTTGTCATTGAAGGAAGAGTAAAAATGAAGACATTTTGATTGTTTCAAGTTCTTGATTCTTAGTATTCAAAGAACTCATTTTGACACTCCATTATCATAATTATCTTTCACATTTTCTAGTTTCATCTTGTTGTTTGGTGTAAACGAAAGTTTGTTTTCTTACAAAGCTTGTTGTGGAAGAACATTTCATATAGTGAAAATTTGGGTTGATAACAATCATATGATTTTTTATCCTTTTGATTTTGACGAGTTTTTTCACGTTAAATTTATCGTGTGCATATCTCATGTTCAATGTACTATGTTGCAATTTTGTTATTGTGCAATTTTTAACTATCCATCCGTATACAATAAGTTCTAAGCTTAGGCTTTGTTTAGGTTTCAACAATGTATAATACGTCTAACCTTGGTCATTTGTAGATGGTGCAAGGTGTACGCCTAAACCTTGATCATTTGTGGATGGTGCAAATTGTACGTTTAAGCCTTAGTCATTTGTGGATGGTACAAAGTTTGTGCTTAGTCTATTTGTAATTATGAAAGGTCTACACCTAAATCTAAGTCTTCTACATTTACACTTTGAGCTCAAGTTAAACTCGATTGGAAGTTTTTAATAATATTTATAGTACATATATTATTAGAAGGTTCTTTCTTTACGACATATGGCTTCTTATATATTGACCGTCATATTTTTCTTCTCCCTCGTCTGTGGACTTACATGATTGTACTTACAACTTATTTTATTTAAATAATTAGAAGCTTTGAGAACGAAGATGTCAACTCAATGAGCAATAATAATATGGGCACTATTGGTATATCAGATTGTATGTTATGTGGGTACACTTACAGGTTGTGCGCGTTCTTTCTTTTAATTTAAGAAGTTAATGTTTGGTGATAGAATTATATATGATTTATTTAGGCGTTGACATATATAATAGCAGCCCATATGGAAAAGGACATTTATGGAATCCTTGCAACATGATTCAATACTTTAAGCCTTTAATTTAAGTAAAACGTGATCAATAGTCAATACTTAATCAAACTTATCCAATATGGTTCCATCAATACTACTTAGAGTTGAAATGTGGGTGCTCTTAATGTTAGCCCAACTAACATGAAATAAATATTATATTTACCAATTATGAACAATTTGAATTAATTAAATTATATTCTTTAGCTCAACTATAATGCACGACCTCTTCTAACTTGATCTTTCTCCACACAGATGAAGGGGCAAGGGCTTGGCTTTTTGGGTTTTCTAGATGGCAATTTTTGCAATTTGAGCTTTGGGCTGGAAGAGAAGGTTTGACTGATGCTACATCAGTTGCACAATTACTATACAATAGAGAATCTATTATCATAGACATTGAGGTAGTAATTGTGCGGATATTATCTATATGATGCATTTTGAACAAAAAAAAAGATCTAACTGAATTATGCTAACTGCAATTAAATCAACGGACTAAATTCGAATCCTTTTTTTCCAATAATTAAATGGCTTGCTAGCTAATGAACTAGTGCATGCTGCAGCATTTAAGATGCCCTCCGCAGATTTAAAAGGTTATATATTTGATGTCACTCACATGCCCCAACAGTATGGCCACTCTCTGTGATCACTGCTTTCCTTCTTTCTATGTAATATATTGTATGTCATATCTGTAATAAAAAAAAAGAAAATTCTAAAATAAAATTAAGTCAGTTCAATTGAATGTTTTTGAGCAAACAAAAAAGTACAGTAAGTTTTCCATGAATATTAATATTTGGAAGTTCAATTTAAAATGAAAATGTTCGACCTTTGTTAAAACGGAGAAGAAGAAAATTGTCATACCTTTGTCAAATGATCAATGATAGAAGGACATGTAATATATATATTCCCATAATCGCAGTATATATTCCCATAATCCCATTCGTTGTACCAGATGAACTTCCATATTGGAATAACAAAGATGATCTTCTCTCTTTGACATGCCCAAATATTATTCCATATTCCAATTCATCTATGTTTGAAAAGGAAAAGAAAAAGAATCTGAGGAAAAAAAGCCAACAATAAGAGAATAAAAGGAAAGAAAATGCTATGTGAGGTCGACCAGGACTCGGGACTGTGCTAGTAATCATAGAGCTCGATCAGGGCCCATAAGAATAAGATCTAATTTGGAGAATCATCTTTTTTCTTTTCTATATACAATGCATTCGTAATTTTCATAAGATCTAATTTCGAAATAGTTAGAAGCTTAATATTTTGCGTTGCTCAGAGAACCACATGATCTCAAATCCAAAAGGCTGCCTTTTCCCTCCTTGGAGCAATTTACTTTACCGAATAAAGCCGTGAGGCAGCTGCTGCAGCAGCAACTTATGCAAGTGGGGTGATTCCCAGCATGATTCAGGGGACTTGATCAGATCTTGCTATACCTTTTTCTCCCACTCCACCATTAATTCTTCGGCCTCATACACGCATATCACCACCCCGCTGACCAGAAAAAGTTGTATTAATTACAAACTGGAATGCAGCAACTTGATGTGATCCAACTGCAAATACAGAAGGCTGAACACAGAATTCTCCTGAGCCAATCAACTGGACACACACAGAGAATGATGGATGATGCACTCATTAGCTAAATAAAAGAAGAATATCAATCAGAAAACTTAAATCTGTTGGGCTGTTTTTTTTAATGTTAAGATACCTGGATCCATTTTTCACTTGGGCAGGGCTGGCCTGCAGGTCCATCCGATGATGATCATTTGATAACGGCTGAAAAAGGACTGAATCAGATATGAGTAGCTTCAACCCAAAGGAATCTGTCGAATCGAATGTGAGAACTTCATCTGCTGCTGCGCTCATGAACCTTCAGCATCATTTTTCAGAGATCGGGGCTGACTATCCAAAAGAACTGAAAGGAATCTATCAGCTTGCTGTATCAGAAGGAGATGCAAAAATTTTTTTGACCTGTTCATGAACTTTGATGATCATGTATTCTCTCCTCTTGCAACACAATCGGCGATTTTGATTCCAGAGAATTATAGCCTTGACGACTATGTCAATCCTTTTTGTTTCTCGAGAAAGATGACATTTTTATCAAATATTTCAAGGTTTGAGATTCATACATAATTAATTCACCACGTGTAGGAAAGCACACATATTAATCGAAATCCTTGACGCTTAAAGAGATAGAAATAAAATATATATATATGCTTACAAAAAAAAACACAGAACATACGCGCCAATTGCAGGGCGACAAAAATCCACAGGTGGAGCAGGAATACGGAACATCTTTCAATAACTTGGTTAATTATGTAGAAGCATAAGCTGTGGCTAACAGAAATTAATTAGAGCAATTATGTTCATATTGGGGTATGCATTATGTGGACATTATATATATATATATATATATATATATATATATATATATATATATACATATATGATGTTGTTTTATTAGGTGTTTCAGTACTCTGACACGATCTATTGCGATCCAAAGTTGTCTTCTTTGAATTAAAACCAAGATTTCAGATATGACAATGGCATCATCGCATGATGACCAAAGCAGAAGAAGTAAAATTTTGGGATTTTGATTTTGGCATCTGCCTTTGCTGTTCATGCCAGGACAAGGCATTAACATTTTCGTCGATTCGTCGTCGCGCAGCCAATTTGCTCTTCATCTTCTGCGACCATTGGATTGTTGCCTCGCAAGAACATTTACAGAAACAAATGGCTCAAGGCCAAAATTTACAAGTGATACTGAATACAGTAGGCCTTGTTCTTTTCTGTATCTCCTTTTTTTTTGGGGAGAATATAGAATACGAAGCTTGCATCTCTTGAATTAATAAAATCGTGCATCCAGAATATGGTTTCAAATTCTTTGCTCCCTTAATAATAAGATCACATCATCAACAAGAACATAGCAAGCTTGTGATTTAAAACTGGTCATTTTTATATAAAAAAATAATATTCAACATAAACTAAAGTTTCTTGTGTCTTGTTAATAATTGAATAGAACCCCGATGCTATATCCTCCTAATTTAGGAGGATGTAGCCTCTTAATAATCTACCAATGAGATATGGCAAAATTTATCAACTTGTAGGATATTTTAAAAATGTGAGTGTGAGGATAATTATTAGACTAAAGTTTTAGGAGAATGTATTATTTTTCATATGCAATTGTCTTTTGCACCATGTATATATATGACATTTTTATGCTTCTCTAAATTTTGATTATTGGAAAAATCATCATTTTAATAAAAATGCTAATCGAATTTTCTTGCATTTTTTGCCATTTACTCCGTCTGAATCTGTATGAGGACACTCTAATTTCAATAGTTACATTTATTTTTTTCTTTATATATATGGCGAGGAAAAAAACTATTTGTTCTTTTGTGCTGCATTAATGATCCAATACTTATATTTGGAACATTGCCTAGGGGGCCAAGTACCTTTCATTCCACAAGAGTCCAAGACCAGCTCAAAAAATATACATGCAGTTCCAACGAATTAAAACTCTAAACTTTGGTTTTGTCATGGCCTCTTATGGCCGGAATGTAATGGACAAAAGATGAGAGGCAAACTGGCCAAGGCTGCTGCTCTGGCATACTGTTTTACCCTTCTTTGCTCACCTAATTGTCATATCAAAATGCATGCATCATGTACTTCAGATCTAGAGTTCAATTTTTTTTAATGTAAATTTTTTTTGTTAAAGCCTCACGCCCATAGTCACACGTGCAACTCTAGGCCAACACTAGATTAATTAGGTAATAGGAGGAGGTCATAAGGCCGCAGGAGTTGCGGGATTGACACCACTGCTCGGATGATGGATTGAGAATAGAAAAAAAAGACTAAGCATCAATTTCTGTTTTGTCTTTCATTTCCATGTTACTTGGTTGTTGCCAACTTAATTATCAACAATAATCATTGATCTACTGGTCATATTTGAATCGTTGAGTGAATCAACGATTCATACAATACGTTGAATTTAAGAAATCACATTTCAAGTAAAATTGAATTTTTATCTTTGTTTTAACTTAATAAAAGAATCACATTCCTTTTCTCTCTCTCTTACGATTATTATTAGAATGTGAGAAAGACATTATTTATTATGATAATAAAATTCAAATATTTCATAAAATATCATTTTAGTTAGAATGTCACGTTCTTAGCTACATTATTAAATGATGCATAACTAAACATTAAAATCCAGCACCATGTAATTTTATAATTTTAAAAATTCTGAATATTGATATAATTTTGATCCAATAATTCAAATTATTTATGTTTTAAATTATTAAATTAAAATGATGTCAATCCCAACTACTCGAAACTATCCTAATATACACACACATTTACTACTCTTACTTTGTTTTTACTTGAGTGCTCTAAATGATAACTTTTGGACTCCTCTCGATGGCACCTCAAAATAATCTTATATCTGACTCAACAGTGCCAATAGAAACATAAAAATGCACCCAGAAACAAGAGCAAGAATGACCATACTCAGGAGTAGCTTGGACTATTCTCATCCAAAACAAATACTTAAAATAATGCTAGTTTGTCAAGTTTAAGTTGTGCTAACAAGATCGAGTACTCAAGTAGAGTGAATTGTCAAACTGAGTAGAAGTTAATAATAAAGCTAATAATAATGAGGAGCTGACACAGAATTTAAATCGTCCAAGGTATATACATGCATTTCATTTGCAAATTCAAAGACTTTTGAAGTATTCGTAGTATGACTTCACATGATTGATTGCATTACTTAACGTGATATACAACGCGAAAGAGTTATTACTGACACAAATATAACAAATGGAGATTCCTAAGTCTCTATCTCTCCCTCTCTTGCCATACAAAAATATTCGAAAAGCACAGGAAAAAATGGTACCAAACAGAATTAACTTATATTATATTATATATATATATATATATGAATATTAGGGTGCTCCCACACTTTTGTGGTAGTACCATGCGCCCATACTACAAGAAATAGGGGAATTACAGACGGTCGACTGTAATTTCTCCTAAAACCGTCGGAAATGGTATTTTCGACGATTTTTTCGACGGAATCGGAAACGTCCGAAAAATGCTCATCGCAAATCATTTCCGACAGTTGAGAAAGAACCACCGAAAATTTTGACGAATTTTCGACGTCACGATCGCCGATATTTGCGACGGTCTACAAAACCGTCGATAATTCAGCGATCGACAAAACCACCAAAAACTTCGGCGGTCGTGTCCGCCAAAGTTTTCGACGGTTTCGCCGAGCACCGCAAATATCGGCAGTTGCTATTGGCGAAAATTTCGACGATCGTTCGACGACCGTCGAAGTTTTGGCAGTCAAAATCATCGTAAAGAATTTTTATAATATAAAAAAATTAGTCGGCCAGCGGCCAATGCCACGATCTCGATCGCCAGCTGGCCGAGGTCGGATCTGAACGTTCCTAATCGTCGAAAAATAAAATAATAATATGACAAATTACATAATTTAGTATTTTCATTTCCAACGTCGTAACTGTCAAAAATTACGATGGATGGATATCCGTCAGAAATATCGACATTCCTAATCGTCGAAAAATAAAATAATAATATAATAAATAATATAATTTATTATTTGATTTTTTGACGGTCATAACGTCGGAAATACACAAAATTCGTCACAAATTACGACGGATTTCTATCCGTCGGAAATTGTCCGTCGAAAAATGGCAATTTTCTTGTAGTGCCACACCTTCATATTCGTCTGATTTGCCATGGACGATTGAGATTAGAGCGCGCTGGTTCAGGATGGGGTGTAGGCGATTTGGGCGGACGGTTCAGTGGTTGTGGGAATGTGGATGGCGGTTCAAGTTCTTTCTCGCGCGATCGGTGGACGCTCTCCCTTGATGTGAATGCCTGGCACTCCGATCGAACACTCCGATCTTTCTCGCGTTCGAACGCCGATGACGAAAAAAGGGGGGGGCGACTGCGATCTGCCGCGGCAGTGAGGGCAGAGCATGGAGGGAGATCTGGTGGTTGGCGATTGTTCCGTGGAAGTGAAGTGAGGTGGCGGCGAGTGAAGCACCGCGAGCGGATGGGTGATCGGGATATGAGGAGGAGGATGGTGTTTGGAGCGGCAGATGGCGATCTGGTGGAGGGCGACGATTCTGCGGTGGGGGAAGCAGTGTGGCGATGAGTAGATGGCGGTGATTCTGCGGCGAGCGAAGTAGGGTGGCGGCGAGTGACTTGGATCTAACAAGGAGGACGAAGGGGATTGAGATCTAGATCTGATAGCGAGATGCTTGGAGCTAATAGCGAAGGCGACGACATGCTTGGAGCACGCCGACCCTTGGAGGGCGATCTAGTGGAGGACGACAGTTTCGCGATGGGGGAGCAAGGTGGCAGAGAGCGGATGGCGACGGTTCCACGGCGAGCGATATATATCTAAGAAGGAGGACAAAGGGGATTGAGATCTGATCCGATAGCGAGGCGCTTGGAGCTGATATCGAAGGCGATGAGGGGAGGTTGGCGTCCGACGACGACGCCATCGCGCATAGGAGAACGAAGGTGCAGACAACCCACACACAGACGATGACCCAGACCCGAACCGGCGGTGGCATCTGCACCACGCTCATGAACCAACGTGCACAGATCATGACCATCCATCTTGGATCCAACAACTATGGAAGCATGGGCGAGGGTGCTACCACAAAAGTGTGGGAGCACCCTAATATTCCTCATATATATAATATATATATAATATCATGTTCGACGTTCAATCCTACAATTCAATATTATTAGTATACATAAATTGTAGGGTGTAATCTACTTGATGTTCACACTCTTTCTAACATTAAAACTTTCGAAGAGGCTTAAGACTTGAGACAGATGCAACATAGATATAGTGAAAAAGAGAAGTGATTCACAAACGCGTACGCTTGTGTCCTTGTCATTTATGCCAAAGAAATCTTGGCGTCTTTCCAAAGAAAATCCATGGTGCGCGCTCTCTCTCTCTCTTTAATATATATATATATGGAATTAGTGAGGTGTAACACCTTTTAGATAAAACATTATGCAATGTCTTAATTTGGACCATCTATTTCACATTTATGATTGTGATGAAAACACTCTATTCTCTCTCTTGCCCGATCTTCTCTTCTCCACCTCCCCTTCAAGCACCACCGTCGTCGCCAGCGACAACCCACCTCTGCAACCTCCTCCTTCCCTTTGAGCGCCACCATCGGCACCCAATCTCAACCTTGCAACCTCCTCTGAGCCTGCCGCCTGCAAGCACTCCCCGTGATCATTGCCTGCATCGAGCACTCCTCTATGAGCGGACAACCTCAATGGTTGCATGTTGCTGTCGCCGATCAATCGCTTTCTCCTTTTCTCTGATCGTTGCTTTCGTCGAGCCCGAATCTTGCCGTCGTCGATCTCTGACCTCCTCCCCTCCGAGCGCCACCGACGCGTCCGTTCCCCACCCCTTGCGAGTGCCAGCAACCCACCCGCGAGCTCTCTGATTACACGTCCTCACTCTCTCGCCCTATCCTTCGATCGCCGCCCCCCATCTTCGATCCACGCCACCGCCGTTGATCTAGTGCGTTGCCGTCATCTATCAAACACACACACACACAAAGAAGAGTCATGTGTCGATCGCCCAACCAAATTTGCCATCATCAAGCTTGCACCAACTGTCAATCAAGAGAAGGGCAAATGAGATCTACAATACCCTAATATGGGAGATGTGATCTGAGCTGTCGGATATCCTAATATTAGAGATGTGATCTGAATCGTCCATTAAATTCAACGGCTCAAATGCAAGCGTTACACAATATTTCTAGAAATGAGTGTTACACATATCAATCCATATATATATATATATATATATATATATATATATATATATATATATATATATTTGTGTGTGCGAGTGTGAGATGACCTCGTGAACTCGCCCTATGTATAGAGAGAGAGCCCTAAAGACATTGTATGCAAAATATATAGAGATAGGTTATACTCACGAGTCCCGTATTAGCTCCACAAGCGTCCAAATAAGATGCACTGCCCCCGTCCTCTCCTAAAGTCCTATCCACGATCTATCTAAACATATCAGTTCCATGAACCAACACAAGCCCCTATATATCTCTTTGCAGCATGTATAAATCCAACATATCATCCACTTCGTCATCACTGCGCGCAGCAACCCTCCCCCATGGCACCCCCACCCTCCCTGAAAGCCCTACTTCTTCCCAATCTTCACCTAACCTATCTCCGCCCGACATCTGTCCTCCTCTTCATCACCACATAGACAATCCATGCACGTACATTTCATGGTAGTAAAACCCTAAGCTCAGTTCATGCAGCCGGGCCATATCCATTGTTACCTGCTTATACCTCCTTTCTATTCTCTAATATGCACGGATCAGACATGAAAACCAAACTAAGGAGCTCTTCGACTGCCGCGGCGGCTCCGGTCCCGGTGCCCAACTCTGACCTCTTCATCTCATACGGTGGGCAGCTCTCCGGTGCCCTCAGGAGTTGCGTCGGGAGCTTGGACGGAGCGTGCATAGAGAAGTTGCTCCTCCACTGCGCCAGTGCCCTCGAGGCCAACGATGTCACCCTCGCGCAGCAGGTCATGTGGGTTCTCAACAACGTCGCCTCCTCGCACGGCGATGTCAACCAGAGGCTGACCTCCTGGTTTCTCAAGGCCCTCGTCGCCCGGGCTGCCCGCCTCTGCCCAGCGGCTATGCCCTTCGCCGCGGCCGCCGGACTCGCCAAAGCCCGGACGATGACCATCACGGAGCTCGTCGGGTACGTGGATCTTACGCCGTGGCATCGGTTCGGTTTCTCAGCCTCCAACGGGGCGATTCTCTCGGCCTTACGCGGCAGGCAGCGGGTGCACGTGCTGGATTTCAGTATCGCGCACTGCGTGCAGTGGCCGACCCTCATTGACGCCCTCGCCAAGCGGCCTGAAGGACCCCCGACGGTGCGCATCACCGTGCCATCGGCTCGGCCGCCGGTGCCTCCTTTCATCAACGTGTCCGTTCGGGAGATTGGCCTACGGCTCGACAAGTTTGCCAAGTCCAGAGAAGTGCCCTTCGAATTCCACGTGCTCCAGTCCAATTCGACGGAGCCAAGTGATGCTAATCTAGACAAATCCGCCAAGTTTCGCCAAGAACTCTTGTCATGCATGTCGGACCCTTCGGCATTCAGCCTAACCGAGGACGAGGTTCTCGTCGTCAACTGCCAGAGCTGGATACGCTTTCTCTGGCCAGAGGAGTCCGGGAGCCGACAGGATGCTACGACCAGCGACCCTTCTTATCGAGATGGATTCTTGGAGTTTGTTCTCGGGCTTAATCCTTGCATTGTCACAGTCACCGACGAGGACTCCGACTTGGACTGCCCAAGCCTTAGCTCGAGGATAGTCTCATGCTTCAACTACATGTGGATGCCGTTCGACGCGCTGGAGACCTTCTTGCCCAAGGACAGCGCCCAGAGGATGGAGTACGAGGCCGACCTTGGCCAGAAGATCGAGGGCATAATCGGGTTCGAGGGGTCGCAAAGGATGGAGAAACCGGAGCCCGGCGCGCGGTTCGTTCAGCGGATGCGGCGGTCGGGGTTTAGGGGCGTGCCGTTCGACGAGGAGACGGTGAAGGAGGTGAAGCTTCTGCTAGACGAGCACGCCGGCGGGTGGGGAATGAAGGAGGAGGAGGACATGATGCTGGTGCTCACATGGAAGGGCCACCGGGCCGTGTTCGCCTCAGCCTGGGCCCCAAATGGATTTGATGAATAAAATAGCTTGTCTTGTGGGATATACGCAGGGGCATGAATATTCGCGGTTTCTGGTCCTGGTCCAATTGAGAGGAGGCCGAGACAAAGATGGATTAACTGGATTACTCACAGGGGAGGGAGAGAGAAGACGGCTGGAATTGTTTGTTATGTTATGTTATGACAAAAACAAATGTGGAGAGAGAGAGAGAGAGAGAGAGAGAGAGAGAGGGTATTGGGAACATGTGTAGACTGTATCTGTGCATGGACAACATGCAACTTGTCTTTTTAACGAAAAAGTTAAAAGTGTCAAGTGTTGGACTCCTGCAAGTTGCTGCTTAGCTAGCAGCCACTGCAGTAGATAGATAGAGGTCCACAATTGGATTCAGACTGTTGAGTTGCTCTGGCGAAATTAGATTCAGATGTCATTCAAGTGTTTAACATGCAAGGCCTCACAGCTGGAACAAAAGAGTTGAAAAATGAGCTACAGTGAGAGCAAACAAAAATGCAGCACAGACGGAAATTATGTAGCCTTCATGTAATGATAGATTAAAGTCTGATGCAGTCAAGTTTAAAATAGTTCGATGGTCAATGAACGGATTACCTCACAAATCTGACTGGAGCTTTTAGCTTTTCCACGCCCATATGTCGCTAGTTCACGAACGTCTCGCAGATACATCATCAGAAAGGAGTTAAACAACGCACGGATTTAGCACAACATTTTTGTCTTTTGGAAGCACACGTGAACATCTTTATGTGTGCTGCAAGGCTTGTAACACATAATCACACTATCGATTGGACCGGATTTATTATTGAGTCGTGATTACACCTTCTTATCGGATTCGATTAAATTTTATTAAAATAATATTATTTTAATAATTATAAAAATATAATATTACCTGTATGATATAGTATATGAATATTGTACTATTAATCTATTAATAATATTTAAAATTAATATAATAGAATTTTTATTTATTAAAAGTTTTAATAATGATAAATAACAATGGTTAACTTATAAATATAAATAGTTTATTATTGATTTAGTATCTATTATTTAATGATGATAGATGCTATATTAATAATTTTTTTCATATTTATTTTTTCTTTAACACTTACCTTTTTATTTCCTTTATTTATGCCCTTTACTAATTTTTTTCATTTTAATGTTATTCAATTTTAAATACTTGCCTTTTATGTCAATTCCTATTTAATTTTATATATATCATTTCCCCTCCTCTTTAACCTTCCTCATATTTTTTTTCTTTTTTTCCCTTTCTAACTTTCTTATTTTTGACATTTTTATTTTATTTTTTAAAAAATTTAAATTGAACAATGTTGAACCGATTTAATCGGCCAATTCAACCAGACCAGTTCAACTATATTTTTCTAGTTCAATATCAAAACCAATTTCAACATACAACTGGATCATATCAACGGCCAATTCGATCCGATTTTAATAATATTTTTTATAAATCACCACAAATATTTGTACGTTCTCTAGATAACCTTCTTATATATTAAATATAGTTCGTAATAATCAATCTTGGATGGCATAATCGGATAATGAAGTTGTGTCACGAGTGCTGGATGCTAATAGCCCCAAGTTCGAAATGTAGAGTTGATCGAAATCTATTCTTATCGCTCTCGTCTGAATACCAAACACTATTAAAAAATGCTGATTACGGTCCGGACCATCGATAATCAGCACGAAAACCGTCGGTAAGGCAATTATCGATGGTTTTTCAGTCGGAATTCATCCGTCAGAAAAATGGTCGTCGCAAATCGATTTGCGACGGTCTAAAAAAAATTCGTCGAAAATATTGACGGTCAGAACCGTCGGAAAAAGTACTGACAGTTGGAACCGTCGAAAGTTTCCGACGGTTGCAACCGTCAGAAAATGTCGGGGGTTCGAACCGTCAAAGTTTCCGACGGTTGCAACCGCCAAAATTTTCCGACGGTTCAAACCGTCGAAGTTTCCGACGGTTGCAACTGCCGAAAAAGGTCGGCGGTTCGAACCGTCGAAAGTTTTCGATGGTCGCAACTGTCGAAACTTTCGACGGTCGACGCAATCGTCGATCTTTCGGCGGTCGCAACCGTCGAAAAGAATTTTTTAAATATAAAAAAAATTAGCTGCTAGATCGTGCCGCGGCCAAATCCGCCCACTAGGCGGCGGATCCGGCCGCCGGCGCCCGATCCGGGCTGCTGGGGTCGGATCCGGCCGCTGGGGGCTGGATCCAGCCGAAGAGAGAAAGAGGGAGAGAGACGCCGGCGCGGGAGGGTCGCCGGTGCGAGAGAGGGTCGCTGGTGCGGGAGAGGGTCGCCGACGCAGGTCGGGAGAGGGAGAGGGAGAGAGAGAGAGAGGAGAGAGGGAGAGAGAAAGGTGAAGGAATGATATATATATATATATATATATATATATATATATATATATATATATAAGGGTAAAAGTTGAGAGAAAGTGGAAAAGGAAAAAAAAGGCGAGATAACGAAATTTTAATTACCGACGGCTCTGACCATCGAAAACGTAAATATTAATTATTTTAAAATTACCGACGGTTGTGTCCGTCAAAAATATATTTAGTTATATATAATATTTATTTTTTATTTTACCGACGATTTGAACCGTCGATAAACGTTACCGACGGTTGAAACCGTCGGTAATTGCGACATTTTGGGCCGTCGCTAGTTATATTAATAAAATACTTTTCATACGATATTATTATACATTTACCGACGGTTATGACCGTCGAAAATTGCGGCCGATTTTGCGATGGATAATATATGTCGGAAATATCAATGTTCCTAGTCGTAAAAAATTTAAATAATAATATAAAAAAATACATAATTTAATTTTTTTATTTTCGATGGTCGTAATCGTCGGAAAATCCGTCGGTCATAACCATCGAAAAATTCGTCGAAAAAATTAAATAATAATATAACAAATTACAAAATTTATTTTTTCATTTTCGTGACCGTCGAAAATTACGACGGATGGGTATCCGTAAAAAATATCGACGTTCCTAATCATAAAAAATTTAAATAATAATATAAATAACTTTCGACGGTCATAACCGTCGAAAAATCCGTCGCAAATTGCGACGGATTTCGAACCGTCGGAAAATCACGATTTTCTTGTAGTGAAATTAGCTAGTTTATTTATATCGCTTTCGTCTAAATACCGAATTAGTTAAATGCTAGTAGTCTTAAAAATCGATATGTCTCAACCAAAAAAAAATTAATAATAAGAGAAATGTTAACAAATAACTTTTTATACCATAATCCACCTTATAGAATGATGCTCCATTTATATGAACGTCGGCGTCACCCTCGAGTAACCTAGGTTGATTAGTACAAAAGAATATTACATAATTTCACTTTACTAATTACTAGCATTGATCAAAGATGTACGTGAACTTTAAAAAATTTTGAGCTCATATGTAAAGGTTGTGTATCATGTGGCACTGTATGTGGTTTCTGAACACCGTGGCGGATATCTACGGAAGAGGAAGATTAAAGTAAACAAAAAACGAAAAAGAGAAAGAAAAGTAAATTATTATTTTGGGCCGAAATGGGTAAAACCAAATGTGTTGAAAAAAGGAGGCTTTGTTCAAGTGGATCTACTGGGCCTAACTCCGATGGGTCTATATGAACGTTGTTTCTACTAGTTGGGCTGCATATTACTTGTCCATATCAAATGCTTCCTATTTTGTTTTTTCATGCGACAAAAAAAGTGAAAACAAAAACAGAAAGGATGAATAGTGGAATTACCATGATCACGATAACTGGATGCTGCTAGTGGAGGGAGAAGTGGAACATTTAGTCAATATTTTTTTGTCGACAATGGTAAAATCTAATAAAATTATACTTCGGAACATGAGCCTAATTATAGTATAGAGTATTAAAGGTATGGCCTTCTTTTAATAATAATGCTTTCTTAATGCCTACATGCATATGTTTTACAGTAGTTTAAAGTAATATCTGAACTAGCATATGAAAAACTTTGAACTTTCAGTAGTTATAAAAAAATTAGGATCGAACTGGGATATGCTTTCCTGCGACAACGATAACTTTGAACTAGCATATTCTTTCCTAAAACTGGATCGCACCAAGCAATAAATTTAGGAGGGGGTAGATATATAAGAAATAGTTATAAAAAAATCTTTTATTGATGAAAAATAAACTTCTGAAAATTTTGGGAAGAGGAGAGGGCCCGGTTTGCTCAATTGGTTGAACAGTGAACAGGCGGTTACTTCGGTTCAATTTTTATGCAAAATCGGATTGAACCGAGTTAACATGTTGTAAAATTGGCTCAATTTGTGTTTTATAAAATAAAAAATATTAAGAATAAAGAAAAGAAATAAATCACATAAATTACAAAGTCAAAATATCAATTTTCATATTTCTTTTATCCTTTTAAGTTCATGATATACAATCCATTTTATCCAAACGGCAATTGTTGAATTAGTGTTTAAGGTTTTTGGCATGAGAATATAGAGATAATTTAATTAAATTTAAAATCAATTTAAAAGTTATGATTTTTTTAACGTGATAAACAAATTTTAAAGTTGATATATAACAAATATGAAATTCAATGTTTTGAAATCTGGATTGGATATCATGCTAACAACAATGAAAGTACAAAAAATGAAATTTAGATGGAAAAAGGACAAAAAAGAAACAGTCATAAATAAATGGAAAAGGAACACACTCCAATTGAGATGTGAGGAAAAAAATGAAAATGAGGGAAAGAATGGATATATATATATATATATATATATATATATATATATATATATATATAGCCAAGCTTCCTTGGAAGGGGCCTTGGCCCTTCCCAACTTTTGAGATTTCTATATAATTTCTATAGAGTTATAAAAGGAATTATAAAAAAATATACTGATTTTGCATGTTGAGGAATATAAAAAAATATAATATTCCTCATATATATATATATATAATATGAGGAATATTAGGGTGACATCACACTTTTGTGGTGTCACTATGCGTCCCACGACTCTAGGCCGTCCGATCTCAGATGGACGGCATGGATTAACGCGCGCCGGTTCACATGTCCGGTTCAAGCGATGCGGTTTGCTCGAGTGCCGCACGGGTAAGTTTCTGCACGAGGTTCGCGAGCCCACCGCCCGTCGTCGTTCCTCCCTTCTCCGCGTGAGATTTGCCGAGGTGAATTTGTCTCCTCCGGCATGAGGTCCAGCGACGGAACGACGAATCGACATCCCCTCCGACACCGGCGAATCGGCATCCCCTCTAGCAATGATGAATCCACGAAATGGCAAATCGTTGAAAAGAAAGGGGATCCGACAATGAGAATGGGGATCTGATGAAGCGGCAAATCTTTGTCGTAGCCGCTGGATTGGTCACCGCTCGCAGTCCGATCAACCTCCGATCGTCGTCCGATCATCTTTCGCTTGCCACTCGCCGCTCGCCGCTCGCCGCCATCCTCCGCCCACCATTCGCACTTTGATCGCACTTCGCTCGCCGCCCTCCGCCTGTCGGTCGCTTCCACTCTCCGCTCATCCATCACTCGTCTGCTGCCCTCCGCCCGCCTACCACCCGTCACTCTGCCTGCCCTCCGATGCGCGAGAGGCAGGAAATGATTCATGTTCACGAGAGTGGAACAGACCACACAAGTTGCTCCCTTACGAGAGTGAACCGACACACATTAATCCATGACATCCATTTGAGATCGGACGACTTGGAGTCGTGGGAAGCATAGTGACACCACAATCCTAAGATTCCTCTCTCTATCTCTCTATATATATATCAAAGAAAATAAAGGAAATAATGGGAAGAAAGAAAATTAAAGGATTTTAAATTAAATGAAAACTGTAATAAGAATGTTTTTTTCATAAAGCAAGATGTTAATGATTTTAAATCAATACTTATTCTTACATAGTAGCATAGATCAATTTTGAATAGTTTAATTCTTTCATGCAGTTTTATCCGTATATTTTTAAATTACATTTAATTATAATATTTTAATAAAATCTTTTTCAACTATAGTAAAGAAAGTTATTGCATCGAGACATGACAAATTATCATATTGGCATGATATCAAATCCAGATTTCAAAAACATTGACTTTCATATTTGTTATATATCGACTCTAAAAATTGCTTATTACGTTAAAAAAATCATATATTTTAAATTGATTTTACATTTAATTGATTTATCTCTATATTCTCATGCCAAAAACCTTAAATACTAATTCAACAATTGCCATTTGGATAAATGGATAGTATATCATGAACTTAAAAGAATAAAAAATGAAAATTGATATTTTGACTTTGTAATTTATGCGACTATGAAGTTATCTAATATCAACAAAAATGTTAAACTATGTATATGAAATAATATCTTGTTAGAGAACACCAAGTTGATGAGAAGAAATCCAATTGAATGAGTAAACATGTTTAAAGATTATGAAGTTGACAGTTAACAAAGTATTACAAAGATTAAAATCATAACTAATTTAAAGATTAATGTCTGTTAACAAAAAAACTGAAAAGTTGAGCTAAGTTTATAATGAAAGTAAAAGTTGTCTTTTTTGGAATATTTATCCGTAGATTATATTAATGATGAGTATTTTTTTTCTTGGAAAAAGATGAGTCTTTAGCATAAAAAAGAAAAGTGCCAAGGGGGGATGATATAGCACTGGACCGGCCTCCCTATGGACAGTTGAACCATATTTTTTAAATAATATTATTTATAGTAATTTTAAAAATATAGTATATAAATATTGTATTAATAACCTATTAATAATAAAATATTAATATAATTATTTATGTAAAATTTATAATGATAAATAGAAATTGTCATCGTATAAATATTAGTATATTATAATTCATTTTTCATTTATTTTTTAACGACGAGTTAATATATTTTATCTTAATTTTTTACTTATTTTTGTTTTTTAAACATTTCCTTTTTTATTTCTATTTTTATACCCTTGCATAATTTTCTATTCAATATTATTCATATTTTAATACTTATCATTTTTATTCCTATTTTCATTTAATTTCTTCCCTCACTTTTTTTCCTCCTAACTTTTTCTTATAACACTTTTTTTTTACATTTCTTATTTTATAATTTTCTAAAATTTTGAATTTGAACCGAATTGGACTGATTGACAGATTTTGCGAATTCAATCACTTTTTGTCTGATTCAATGGCAACACCGATTTTGACACATAATGGAATCGAAATTCTGTGATTGAACCAATCGGGTTGATTTTAATAACATTGGAAATCTTGATTTGCTCCATCAGAATTGTCCTTGTATTTTCCAAATTTAGTCCTTCGCCGAGTAGTTGAACCAACCTGCAGACGAAGGTTGTCACAGAAATTAATGGATGATGTTAATGATGTTGTTGCCTTGCTAATTATTTGGCAGCAGCAGCCGCAGCAACAGCAACGTGGATGTCATTTCTGGGACCATGCCAACATTAGGAGTCTTATCAAACAAGGTTGTGGATTTTTGCTTGCATTCCATTTAATTCGTTCTTTTATGTGTATTCCTACTGATACTACTAAATTTCTTGATGAGTTGTAGACACAGTAAAGTTGGTTAATCAGATTAAAGTCACGACCAGACGTTTATTAATCCATTCTTAAAGATAAGAATGCATGTGATGCATCACCATTCTCTGCAGGTTGGAAAAAGGTGGAGGTGAAATAATGGATTAATGGAGCAACAATTCTCACCATTGACTTCAATATGTTTTGCTTCTCTCGCTCAAGTATGACTTGTAGTACGCAGGCAAATTTTTAAATATGTACTACTCATGCCATCTAAGGGTTCTATCTATCTTCTTATGAATAATCATATTTAATTGTTTGGAGACTACTTGACTTCTAGTGTAATGACACTGCAACCTTAACTCTAATAATTTTTTTTAAAAAAAAATTCGTAGATGCAGTTGCAAAGTAACCATTTTTCTTTCTCAGTGCCAATAATGGTGTTTGTGACCGGTGCCAATGTTATTGTTGCTTAAATATTGATTTATTAGACGAACAAATGATAACAAAGAACATAGTCAAATTTATAGGAATTAGTTGTTGCAACTACCAGAACATTACCATCATAGCACCATCATAAATCAATACAAAAAGAAAAAAAAACAAGCACTCATCCGGTCATCCCCTCCCTTTGACCAGCAAAAAGGAAAAAATATTTTACTAGCTCAAGGGAAAAAAGATTGACACGAGATTTGTTGCAGCATTAGGTACCAACCTGCAGATTCTGGTGCATAACAGTACCACCACCCCCATTTTACCCATTTCCTTTTTTCTTAAGGTGAAAATAGCAATTTTGGGGACACAACAAAGACTGAACCATGGGAAAGGCGTGCAGAATATTGTGCAAACAAAGATGTTTGTTCAATTTTTGTTTTGATTATTTGATTGAGAGGAGGAGTTCAGTTCTGAAGCTTGTGGACAGTGAGGGAGGGACTGAGGGAGGAAGCCACTTAATTAGTAATGAGTGAGCTGTGAGGTAAGCAGAGTGTTTTTCAAAAGAGGGAGAGCAAACCCTGGTGGAGGGAGAGCAACTATATATGAAACTTAGTAGCATTAGGAGAAGGCTGCCAGATTTTGTCAGGACACTCTCACCATTAAACTAAATTTCTATTTCCATCTCTCTCTCTTTCCCACCATCCAAGGTAACTACAGGACCTTGGAGCTTGCTCTTCCTTCTCTTCCTCTCCAATGACCAGCCAAAGCTCTCATGTGTGCTTCTCTAGTTCTTTGCTTGCTATCAGTTTGAATATAATGCTTTGAAGTTGAACACCTTTTCCTTGACTCCCTTTTTCCAGCCTTCACGTTTGTGCTCCCTTTCTTGTCACAGTGATTGCTCGTTTTGCCTTCTGGAAGCTTGCTTGTGGCCATTTCCGTGGAAGCAATGGCTGGGCCTTGTGACCTTGAAATGAATGTCAACGGGGAAGAGATCGTCCTGGTGCATAAAGTAAGCTTTTTTCCTCATTGTTCCGGTGATTGACAACATTTTGTATTCACCAAGTTGTTAATTAGGATGCTGTTGCACGACCTTCTTGTGTGTTGGATGTATGTTAGCTATTAATTCTACTTCTATGTTTTATAATGAATTATTCTTTGTCCTCTTAACACTTCATCCCTGTGCATGTAACGGCCTTGTCTTTTCCTTCTCTGTGCAATTACAATGCAGTGAGTTTTTTAGAACTATGCTGCTGCTTATTTGGCTGTTTCAGAGTTGTGAATGACTTGATTCGTGCGTGTACGCTGGAGATAGTTTTCATCTTGTAGTTTCTAACATGCCTTAACTGCTACAGGCATTCACTTCATTCTTCTGCTTTTATCGTTATGTCGTCTGGTACTGTTCTTATGGAAACTCAATTCATTCCTGGAATTTTCTGATCTGGTTTTATGATACCATCAATTACTCTTTGTCCTTGTATGTTGAAACCAGGAACATTAATTCTGTCTTCTAAGGTCTTTGTCTCATTTACGGCCACTGGAAGTGAGGATTTAATGCTTCAAACCTTGCTCTCCTTTTACCTCTAACCTCTGCGTAGAAGACAAGGTTGGCCACAGCGACGGTGCCACTCTTTCCTGCCTTATCAATGTGAAACTCTTGCTCCTGTGAACTGAACCTTATAAATGTCTGTAATTACTGTTCAGCATCCCTCCTTTTTCTACTAGCTAATATTGTTGGATGGCTCTTTTTCTCTCCATCATGATTTTATTAATTTCTTCATCCGTAGAATTTAATGCTCCATGCAGCTGCTTGTTGAGTATCTATGTTCTCCCTCCCTCCCTGCATCTCTTTTTTTTCTCTCTCGTTGTCAGCCGAAAGTTTCCTCGTTTCTCCACAACCCCAGTGGTCATCTTCTGCTGATAGCAGACGTCTTGTAAAATCTAAGCTGATATGAGTGATTACCTCGAAAGATAAATGTTAATATCGATTTGTTATGTTCATTTTTTTTGCAGGAAGTCCTTGCACCCTTCTCTGGTAAGCTGAGGAAGCTATTCGCCAAGCCATCAGTGATTGCAGCAGCCACAACAAGATCCTTGAAGATAGTAATCCATGACTTCCCCGGAGGGGCAGACGGATTTGAACTCATGGCAAGGTTTTGCTACGGCAAAGGCAGAATTCTGATAACACCGGAGAACAACTGCCTTCTGCATTCCATCGCTCACTATATGGAAATGACTGAAGATGTATCCTTGTCTTCAAATCTGGTCAAGCAAACTGGAAAAGGTCTTCAGCATGTTTCTGAGTGGTCGTGGTCAGAGATATTGAAATCTTTGAAGCAGTGCCAAGGTTTCATGCACGCAGCTGATTCTTCAGGAACGCTACATACAATTCTGGATTCCCTGGTTGCAAGAATCGCAGCAGGCAACTACGGGAGTCCTAACGGTTCGTCGTCGCCAGAGAGCTCTGCTTTCCGATACTCATGCGACACAAGGAGCACGACGAGCGCCAAAAACGGCAGCCAACATTCTTGGTGGTTTGACGATCTCATCAGTTTGGTTCCCGCCATGATGGAAAAGGTTGTGCAGAGCATGATCTCTCAGAAGGTTGACCATGGCGCAATAAGCAGATTCCTGCTTTACTACCTCAAAAGCGGAGATTTCACTTCGCCGTTGGACAGGAAGTCGACTTCTGAATTCGTCATCGACATGCTCTACCTTCTGGACAGAAGCGCCATCTCTTGCAAGGGACTGTTCGGCATCCTCCGAGTGTCCACCTCCCTGAACCTGAGCAAATCATGCAGAAACAAACTGGAGGTCATGGTGGGCAGTCAGATCGACCAGGCCACGCTGGACAACTTGCTGATACCATCTCCGACCAGAACGGATGGCTTCTACGACGTAAACTTAGTCCTGAGGTTTCTGGATTCATTCCTCAGCACCAGAGAACAAGTTGCGATCGCACGACTAAAAAGGGCAGGAATTTTAATGGACGTGTACTTGACAGAGGTTGCCCCAGATTCTTCTCTGAAGCCTATCAAGTTCATCGCGTTGGCCACTTTCCTGCCTGATGCTGCAAGGGACTCTCACGATGCAATATATCGAGCCATTGACATGTACCTTGAGGTATACAATATTTTCCAAATGATTTGATTTGCAATTCTAACATTTATACTATATTACTGAGAACCATCAATACATGCTTCAGCTTCATGCATTGTTTATTTCATTAGTCCTTTTGATCAATTACAGGAACTTCTTGTTAATGTGCTTTCTTAATTATCAGGTTCACAATCAGTTATCAGAGCAAGAGAAGATGAAGTTATGCTCAGCCTTGAACTACGAAAAGCTCTCATCGGAGTCCTGCAAACATCTGGCAAGGAACGCAAAGTTCCCATCAGGGACGGCCATGCGAGCTCTAGCTTTCCAACAGTGCAAGCTCAAAAGTCTGCTCAAGGACACCAACAACTTGGAAAAGTTGGGTGCTGCTCACCCCGCCGGAAAAAGAAGCAAGGAAAGCAGGTGCGATATTGGCGATGAGCAGGTCATTCTTTATGCCAAGAAGCTTGATTTGTCGGAGGAGAACGAGAAGCTGAAGGCATCTTTGGAAGGCATGCAATGGAAGGTGATGGAATTGGAGAGGGTGTGCAGGAAGATGCAAACACAGATAACGAAAGTTGTGAAAGCCACAAGCGTAGCAAGTCCAACCACCAACTCCAGATCACTTCCTAGACTCTGTTCATGATTCCGTATTCCATATTGGAATTCAAATATTAGTAGTCAAAATATACTCCTGTACATAGTGTTATTGTCCACTGGGTTTAGAGAGTATCTAGAGAACTGTGCTTAAGTAGTATCCTGCACATACACAGTAGCAGTAAAGGCTGATGGAGAGCAGCCCTTACACATGAAAAATTGGAGCGGGAGAGATCCTCTGCCGCTCAGATTTCTTCTATTTTAAGCATTGAGATATCAATCTGTACAGCTACTATTATGTTAGGCTCTTCTTTTGTTTCTTTGTACTTTAAATTTGCTAAAACTGAAAAGAAAAACCTGCCAACCTGCAGTGTCTGCTGAAGGTGCAGAAAGCAGACTGTCCTGATCACATCCAGGAACCTTCACATGATTAAGCCATTAGGAAAACATAATATTTGATCAAGATGGACTTAAATTCAAATACTAAAAAAAAGATGGTACTGCTGCACCGGTATAATTTGATCTTAGAATCGTAGGGTTGGTGCTACTGTTGCACCAGCATAATTTGCATTAGAAAACTCGATATCCAGTATGTGTGTGGCAGCATGCATGGTGCCAACTGCCAAAGATGGTACAAGCGGTCAGGGAGCAGTTGACTGTAAACAGTGATTTGATTGAGAAAAGTGAAAGTTGAAGATGCATGGAATGTATAAAACATGTACTTCCTCTAAAACTTTAATAATCCTCATGATATTTACACTTTTAGAAGGTTATAGCATTGCTCATAAAACATATAAAAGAAGTGAATTTCGTGATAGTCCGCTTTTTAATGTCGCGTGAATTGATTATCGACATCACTTCTCATACTTCCGTTGACCCCCCAAAAAAAAAGTGAATCTCCCATCATCGGAGCAGCTTGCTATGGCTTTCGCAAGGTTCCCCCCCCCTTCATCATCGATAATCATCCAAAAAGAAACTTTGGTTTGCAAATGAGAGTCACTTTTCAATTAATGATCTTTAAAATATGCACACAAGTAACAGTTTACAGCTCCTTGGTACATGTATGAAAGAACAGCTGATTTCTTACCGGAAAAAAGAACATCTGCTTTTTTATGATGAAAGAAAAGTTCGAAATAATGTGATTTTTTTGTTCAAATTAATTTATCTTTTCACTAGTTCTCTTTCATTAGATTGGATGTCGTAATTTACAATGTTGACTTCTAAGACGCATAAAGTATTCCACAAAGATGGCCTTCTCACAGAAAAATGCATAAAAGGAAGAAAAACATCATATATGTTGGTAGTGTAAAACAGATAGAAGAACGAATGGATGAGAAAATAATTAAGGATCTGATTGAACTCTCCCTGTAAGATAGTTTTTTGTTTTCTTTCTTTCATACAGAGGAATCAATTTAGCTACTCTGAATACATTAGCTAAATCAGTTGATGAAACCATTACATTAAATTAGTAGAAGAGGCTTCATTCTCAGCCATTAATATTCAAATGTTCAAACTAATTGCAAGGGAAAAAGAAGCAATTACTGGACCTGCATTTGTCGGAATCAAACTTTTCAGACTACTAGGATTGGTCCAAGATTTCAACTCTCCAAGCACTTCTTTTTTTTTTTTGAAGTTTTAAAGCATCGAGTTCTGACCATATTCCAGTGATCGGACAAGTATAGGGAAAAAAAATACAAGGATGAATCGACTTGGAGTCAGCGAATTCCAAATTCCAAACCTGATCGAGGTTTGCTTCGGTTTCAGAGAGAAAGAGGGCCTTATATACTATTTTTGTGTTGATTCTGATTTCGGGAAGGAAACGCTTAAACATTCCACTAATTTTGGGGTTTTTTGCTATGAAAGGACTCATTTTAGAATTAACTTTTACTGATTCCAAATCAACGCAAAACAAAGGAAAAAAAATTGTATGGAATTTGTACTTAGCAGTAAGCAGCTCAACTTTTCCATTATTATAAAAAACTTGTACTAGGCCTAAGCAAATTCGGATTCCAAGACGAGACGACCTTATTCCTATTTCAACCCAATTTATACCGGATTTTTAAAAATTAATCCCAGTCGAGTCTAAAAACCGGAATATCCTACGCGAAAGAAGACACCCGAATTTATACGATCATGTTACATAGTTTTTTTATATATTCAAATGTGAAGGATTAATGCAAATGGAATAATCATAAACCCCCCATGCGCACAACTGAGTGCATAAGGATGGATGGCCTTGTTGTACCAAATAAAATTTACATACGTGTTATACAAAATGAGGTTACAAACATAAATTACATTTAGCCCATTCTAATTTTGTACGATGACAAAGAAATCACAAATTTCATATGAAAGAAGAAGATATACGTTCGATACGGACTTTAATCAAACTCTAATCGTGGCTCCCCATTTTTTCCCTAGAAAAAATAAAAAAAAAACATGTTGCGAAATATTGTGATTAGCATATTTCTTACGAAGAGATTGACATTGGATGAAGAATACCCGTTATTTTTTTTATTTTTCGAATTGCCGACTGTTATCAATCTGGGTAGATGGCACGTTTTTTTCCAACTAAAAAAATTTCGATTTTAAATCAGTTAAACTATTTTAAAGTAAACTCGACAATGTTACACATTTTCTTTCTTTGTTTAATGGCCAATGCCATATGATGTCGAGCGCCACATTTACTTTGATATGAGGCTATGAATTATGATGTGTAGAGCATTTTCTATTCTAATGCTTACAATAATTAAAACATATATTTTTTTAAAAAATTAAAATGATGTCCATAATGTGAATTTATATAAAATTCTTTCGTGACACAGAGGCTATGTTTGGAAAGGGAACTTTTTGTTCCCGTTGGTTCCCAAGAATTAGTCGATTTATTAGAAAAGTTTTGGTTGGGTGTTTGGATGAAAAATATAATGATGGGAATTTGAAAAATTGATTTGATGAATAAGTTTTAGTAAGTGTTTGGATGAAAAATAAGAATTAAGAATATAATGTATTATTTTATGAAATATAAAAGTATAGTAAATTAAAATATTATATATTGTAATTTATAATTTACAAAAAATATTTATATTTATATTATAATTTATGAAAAATAATAATATAATAATTTATTATTTTCATATATTATTAATATTACAATATGCGAAAAATATTATATTAAGTTAAAAAATTTATTTTATAAGCAAAATGATAATATATTAAAAATAAAATGTTATAATTGATTATTATTTAAGTGAATATAAAAATAGTTTACTTAATATTAATATTAAATATTAATTAGAAATATTTTTTTTAAAATAGAATAAAGAATCGAAAAACAAAAAAGCAAAAAAAAGAGATGCCAACAAACAGCAAAAAAAAATATTCTTGTCGGAAGCGAGAACTTTTTATTTTTCGAAATGAAGAACAATGATCACGTGACGAGAATTTTTCCATTGACCGTTTGGCAAAACATTTGAATGTTCTATCATGTTCTTGTTTTGCCATGTTCTCCCGAGCCAAACGCGGCCAGAATGAACTAATAGTATTAGAACTTATTGGGAGTCGGGTCGCCTAATCTCTCTCTGGCCATACGACTATGGCAACACTTCCTAAGAATGCAAACCCTTGGTAGAATGGTTCAAGAGGGTGGAGCATGGGCTCTTCTTGTCCTTTGCTTGTTATAGTCGGTGACTAACAAAGCATCTGTCCACATAATTATGGGTGTTAATATTTTCTCTTACATGCAGACGCAGGGCATGGCTTCATATCATATTGGACGCATTCGGATCTCTTCTAATCAAATGGTATGGAGTGCTGTTCCAGTCCACACAGCAGACCACAGCACAATGTGCTGCTGCATGTCATGCATGGGCGGTGGTGGACTTTTGAGCCCCACAAAATTCCTCACGGAGCCCCAAGAAGAGGAATAAGGAGGAACACAACATCGTTGGAAACCCAAGAGATTCTTGGACCTCACCTCCATTTGTCTTCTTAATTAATTAATTGATTGATGAACCTGAAGAAAGGAATGTTTAGATCGCCTACAAAAGAAAAAAAAAATAATCTAGATCTCTTTGGGAATTCAGTAGTAGCAAAATGCGACGACAACAACGTAACGCCAAAATTTGATCAGACAACAGAAATGTCACTTACGGAGGTGATCAATTCCCAAAAAGAAACTCACATTCACATTTGTACAAGTTTAATGTATCAATTTAGGATTGCATGCATCACTTTCCATAACCTTGGTGTTACGTTAAACATTCTTAGGCAGAGGAGTGGTAACTAAATATCATTTCTTGTTTACAAATGATCTTGTCATAATTGACCCCTTAATTGTGAGAGATCTTCCATAAAACTTTGGTTATGAACCTGGATTAATTGATAATAAAGGAAAAGAAATATGCGAAATTCTATCTTGCATCATTGTATTCTCCTTTTGTGCAGTTTCTACATTACAAAATCAATCGAGTCATAGAGTTTATGCATTGTTTTCTTGAAACTTCACTCGACTCGATTCAAATTCACTGTAAAAAAGAAATAAATAAATGAATTTTAAAATTTTAAGATAAGCTTTTCGTAGAATTTAGTAATTATCTTTTGATAGATCAATTACAGGCTTTGCTTTTCATCTGTCACCGTTAAAAAATTCTCCAATTTCGCCACCACGATTATCAATTATGCTTATTTTAAGCACAATATTTTTATTTTCATCACAGAAGAAAATTAAATTGTTATTTTTTTTCAACCACGAAGTGAAACTGAGATTTGGATTGGCGTTTTGTTGAGGAAGAATGGGAACGGGAGGCAATATCAAAACGGGCCTCAGCCCACTCAGTCTTATGGTCAAACTCTTCCTGGAAACCAATTTTTGGTAAATAGGAGAGCCCAAAAGCCCATGTTTCGATAGTTTCATTAATTTTATTTTGAGCCCAAAAGCCCAAACTCTTGCAGTGGCCCGCGTTAACTATCTAGCTCTCTCCCCTTTTTCTTTCTATTTTTCTTGTGTTTTTCTTTGACCTCCAACCAAACTTTATAAATTTTAAACAAAATAGATGCATGCAAAATTAAATATTAAAATGAGAATGAGATATAGTAAAAATAAATTACTAATAATATTGACGAATGGTCTCTAAACTTCAAATGACCGATTCTACGGGCATTATTTTCAATTTTTGATAACTAACTAATTATACGGTCAGAATCACATATTGGAACATGAATTATTTATATCTTATCGTGCTCGCATTAAAAAAAATATATAGCGAGTTAATTTTCCTATGCAACTTCCTGTCCTTGCCAATGAATTTGCCTGCGTCTCACCAATGTATGAATTTGTGTGTCTCGAAGTTTAATATCCAACTTTTAAATCAGCATTAGATCTTCAAGAAAACAACACGCAATTCAATATCAAATTTCTTCAATTTTATGTTCTAAGACAAAATAATAATATAAGTACATATTCATCGTAATGCTTTTGTTCTCTTTTGATTTCCTTGTTGCTCATTACATGATGGTCAGAAATGTTTGGATTAAACTGTCTAATAGTTAAAAATGCAAAAGTAATAAGGATATATTCATTTTTATTATTTCTATACGGATCCTAATGATGCAGTCAAAAAGATAATAAATATATTATGATGCAGTAAAAAAGATAATAAATGCTACCAAGTACACTACTCTTTCAACGAATATAATAAATGAATAAAATTATTATTCTCATAAGTATGATTAATAATTAAGATTTTATTTTAATCTTACTAATTAAATAATAATAATAATAATAATAATAATAATAATAATAATAATAATAATAATAATAATAATAATAATAATAATAATAATAATAATAATAATAATAATAATAATAATAATAATAATAATAATATAAATAAAATAACAAATCACCTAATTTACAATACTATAATGCAAGAGATCTTTTATAATGGAATTCCTCAATTTAATAATAAAGTTCAATTTTCACGATTTGGAATTATTAGAATGTAACCCCCATTGGTGTTGGACCTCTATGCTTTGACAGCAATCACATTATTAACACAATATAATATTTGTAACATCCAAACTCTTATTGCCACACCTTAATATTTGTAAGTCCTTATGCCACTTCTTTAATTTTTATTGTCACTCCAAACTCCTCGTTCTATCCTTTATTATATTTTACTTATTTTGTTGTTCTCTCTTAGAGTCCTCTCAACTTTCACCCAATTTTTTTTAACTATTAAATCCTTTCTTTATATTCTCTCCTGATGCTATTGATTATTTGATTAATGATGTAAATTAAATTATTAAAAAATATATTAATTTAATTAATATGAAAATTAAAATAAGATTAGACAAAATATGACTATATTTATTTCTTATGATTAAGAGTGCCCATTGCTTTTTTTATTTTTTGTTAAAAACCTAATAATATATTTTTCAAAACAATTTGTTCAATTAATTACTTATAGTTAGATAAATCTAACACACATTTTTTTAAAAAATAAAAGTTATCTATTAAATTGCATAGAGTGCCAATACATCATAACACACATATTGATGTTTGGATCAACTTGATAATTAGTATTTTCTTAATAAAAAATAAAAATAATGAACAGTAATTATTTTGAAAAACAATTAGTCTAAAAAATATTTTTTTCACTCTTCCTATTTCCACTTTATTTTATATATTCATAAAATAATTTATATGTTTAATCTTATTGTAATTTATATATTAATTAAATTAATATGTTTGTTCAATAATCTAAATTATACTATTAATAAAAAATAATTAAGTGCATGAACCAATAGTATGAAGAAAGAGATAGTAGAGAGTTAACGAGTGAATAAGCATGATTGAGTGAAAATCTAGGAGAGTGAAAGAAGGAATAATAAATAAAGTAAAATAAAATGAAGGATAAAATGATGAATTTGAAATAAAAATTGGAGGAGTGACATTAAGAACACCCCCAACTTAGATGTGATATCATCCACTTTGAACTTTGTATGCTGAATAAAAATGTGAAGAACAAATTATGCAATCTTGACTGCGATATAATCGTTTAGCATCTCTCTCTCTCACTCTCTCTCTCCTCATCCTGCACATGTACTTCATGAACTACCCATCTCAGAACCTTTTCTAGCTAATCCTATTCCCTCCAATGAAAAAAGGCTCTCAAGACATGCCGCAACTTTGCCAATGCCTCCTCAGGCAAACTTGAGATACCACAAGCAGTGCAATGTACGTGACCAATAAGCACAAAAAAGATCTCCTCCCACTAATTATTCTCTTACTGAAGTTACACACAGCAGAAAGGAATAATAACATCGTACATTTCCCTCAAATAAATTAATGGGATCCCTCGATCCCTTTTGCACCCCACATGAATATAAACCTTTGTTTCATAACCAGCCAGAACATGCATGTAGTTTCAGTAGACCTTGCTACAAGTACAAGCTAGTTATTAGTTGCCCTTGCATGGTCCTAGGAATTAGCACACACTCATGCTGCGCTTCCACAGAGACTGTGCCATCTCGGAAGTGGCCGCAGAGGCCGACCCGATGGATTTTGTGGACTCGCTGCTCGACGGCTGCGGCGACGACTGCTTCGAGGCAGAGGAGGCGCCGCAGAAGAGATTCAAGTCCAAGAACCTGGAGGCAGAGAGGAGGAGGAGGACCAAGCTCAATGGCAAGCTTTTGGAGCTCAGAGCTCTCGTCCCCAAGATAACGAAGGCAAAATCTTCTTTCTGTTATATTTACACGGTTTATGTTGCTTCAGTAATGTGGTTCTTCGAGGCAAACTCATTAGTGGCTTCTATCTCATTCAACATAGAAAAAAGTTAACAATTCCTGGTTTCATATAAACATTAATGTAGTTTTTTCCGTTACATTTCCAACTTGAGCTATTTTGCAAAACAGAAAGAAACAAATCTTGCTAGAATTAATTCGTATCACTGGTCAGAACTATCATAATAAATTTCTTTATGATTCCTATAATGAGATTGTTTTATATATAGATGAGCAAGGAATCAACTCTGGTTGATGCAATGAATTATATCAAGAGTTTGCAGCAGGAGATTTTTAACCTGCAGAAAGAGCTCGAAGAACCAGAGGAGGACAGTGGTGAAAGGCAATTGGGAAGTGCATCAAGCATGGGATCAATATCTCCTGCAACAACCCTCCAACTTCAGGTATATTTCTATATTTCTCTGAACTCAATTCGAGTAGAATTAAGATACATATGAACGATTTCATTTGTTGCTTATTAAATGTCATGCAAATACAAAAATGCAGGGAAAGGTTGAAATAGATGCCTTGGGAAGACATAAGTACCAGATCAAGACAACCTGCACGAATAAGCAAGGTAAATTCACTAAGATGCTGGAAGCCCTGAAAGCTGTTAATGCCCAAGTGAATAATGCAAACTGTGTCTCCTTCTCTGGTTTCTTTGAGACTACTTTCAGCATTGAGGTAGGTTAATTTTCTGGATGAAAACTTAATTAATTATTATATCACACAAATTTGTTTTTGTTACTTAACCAGTGGTCTTAGTCCTTTGCAGGTAAAGGAGGATCGAGAGATTCACATCTCCAATTTGAGAAAGCAACTGCTGGAGATTGTTGAGATCTCCCACAATTACAGTTAAGGTTGATGCTAATTATTCAACATTAACTAATATCTTGGTGGAGTTATTTGGATCCTTTTATTTAGAACTAACCAAGTTTGGTGAAGAACACAATTATCTTTCTCCATCTTTTCTTATTTTAATTTTCTGCTATAGTGGTCCTTCTTGTAACACTGGGAAAAGAAAATCTTACAGTTCTTTATTTATGGTCATTACTTAAATAAATTATTAAAACTGATCATAGTACAAAATGAGAGTTACAACATGTTAAACAATGAAAATAAGCAATTAAATTGTTAATCGTCAAGAACACTATTTGTCACAATTTTATAAACAAGTGACACTTCTACTAGATCAACAACAACAACAAAGCCTTATCCCACTAGGTGGGGTCGGCTACATGGATCATACGACGCCATTCCGCTCTATTAGTAACCAAACCTTTCGGTATATTATTCATCAATAGATCTTGCTCTATTAGTTCGCCAAGTGTCCGCCTTGACCTCCCTCTCCCTCTTTTAATCGGACTCCAGATTATTTGATCTACTCTTCTTATTGGCGCATCTAATGGTCTTCTCTGAACATGACCAAACCATCTCAAACGATTCTCTACCATTTTCTCACTAATAGGAGCCACTCCGACTCGTTCACGTATATGGTCATTCCTAATCTAGATCATCATGAAATATTTTCCGAGTACCAATCAATTAAAATTTTGGACGTTAACATTCCAAAATACATCTTCATGCATTTGATAATTCCTCCGACGTAGGATAAATTACACTAAATGCTCACCAACTTTGAAGTTTGCTCAGCGATGCCCTCCAACTTCACTTTGTATCACGAATGTCCTTCATCTTTAAACTTATTTCATCTGATGCCCTCTTTATCTATAATCAGAGTTTTTTCGGTCACAGCGCTGACGTGGCCCTGCCATCACGACTCTCTTCTCTCCACGTTCATGTTACAATATTAAAAAATAACAAAAAATGTCACGTGAGACTCTCACTGGCGCAACGAGAGGGGCGTCGCCCCAACCTCCTACGAGGCCTCAGTCGACGAATGCAAGGGGTGGGGTGGGGTGGGGGGGGGATCCTCCCTGTCGCAGGGAGGGGGGCGACCCCCCCACCCCCACCCCTTGCGCGAGGGAAGGTGGGGGTCGCCCCCTCCCTGCGATCTCCGACGAGGTCGCAGGGAGGAGGGGGGGGGGTGACCCCCCACCTCCCTTGCGCTCGTCGGTGCAGCACGGGGGTGTGTGGGGGGGGGGGGGGGTCGCCCCCCGCTTGCGACCTCGTCAGAGGTTGCAGGGAGGGGGCAACCCCCCACCCCCACCCTCCTGCGCTCATCGATTGAGGCCTCGTCGGAGGTCGGGGCGACCCCCCCTCTCATTGTGCCGGTGAGAGGCTCACGTGGCATTTTTTATTATTTTTTAATATTGTAACGTGTACGTGGAGAGGAGAGAGTCATGATAGCATGACCACATCAGCGCCACATCAGCGCTGTGATAGAAAAATCGTCGATTATAGGTAAGGAGGGTATCGAGTGAAATAAGTTAAAAGATGGAGGACATTCTTGTTACAAAGTAAAGTTGGAGAGCATCGCTGAGCAAACTTCAAAGTTGGAGGGCATTTGGTGTAATTTATCCTCCGATGTAAGCGTTACTTGTTTTCTTAAATAACAAGATGTACTGCACGAACAAATCCTATTTTTTTCTTCATGTTGTATTTATAAATTAACTAATTCAGAATTTATACTTGTTTTCTTAAATAAAAAGTTTCATTTTCTCTTGCTAAAAAACAGTTAATAGCAAAACAAATGGAGCCTTAAAAATAATTTATTTATCTTTATTGTCAATTTTACAAGCTGAAATGCAAAAGTAATATTTTTATATCAATCATATAATCTAGAGAGCTATTATGGTATTACCCCGTATTAATTAAAGAATGGTATCTAAATGGTCATGATATACCATGAGACCAACAAGTTGATTCGACATCTCAGTTATAAACCTCTTGGCCTAAAAAAAGTAATCTTTCTCGATAAAGTCAGAAAGCCAACGCTCTCATTTTCTATTGAGTAATTGAAAGTGAATTGTATTCCATGAATATGATATCTATCTAATGTTATATATGACAAAGGTGTAACGTTAAAATATTTTTATCGGTCGATCAAATACCCATGGATTTTTTTGTTTGCTTACTGGCTTCATTTAATTTAGAAAATACTAGTTTTATGGAAACTTCTTGTTCATATCTCTCATCGAAAGGTGCCATTCTATCTAAAAGTCGTGAATGCAAATAAAAAAACATATCCTGGATAAGCTTTACGGTCGGGAGGTCTTCTTAATAGAAGAGACATTTGAACGTACAAAAAATTTGTGGAGCTCAGCATGTGGATTGTGCATAAATATTGAAATAACTTCTTTGTGTTTTATTCTATTTATGTTATTTATTTCTATTTTGATCGATGAGAGATATGAACAAGAAGCTTTTAGAAAACTAGTGTTTTATGAATTATATGAAAAAAAATTTGCCACACTAAAATACGTTATATTTTTCTATAATAATATGATTTGAACTTGCTCGATCTGTTCAATTGTGACCTTATAATGCAATTGCATTCTCTTGTCCAATTGTTGTTTTTGTTTTTGTTTTTGTATTTACTTTTTTGGAATAAATAGTTTTTAATTTATATGTTTGCCTAGTCATTTGTTATATCCTTTTATGAAAAAATTATGTCTAATCTATATATTCTGCAAGAATATTCAGCTGTCCATAAGGTTTTTCAACTCTTGTGATAGCAATGTTAAGTCTCGGATTGGCAGAAGAAAATTCTTGATTTATGACTAATACAACTCATCTCGCAACAATGGTGTGTACGAAATGACAATGATACCCAGGCATTTGGAGATTCAGTCGAGTAATTGAATCTAGTCTTAAATATTTTCAACATAGTCCTAAAGTGAAATCCCGGAGAAAATGCATAGCATGCAAAGGCTAACATAAAGGTGGACAAATGTGCCTATCGGATCCGGATCGATCAAATCCATTTTAAAATCGAGTTGGGTCGTGCTAGCCCTGCCCGGCCTGGTCGTGCGTTCGATCTTTTTTTTCTAAAAAGTGCATTGCTGCACAAGCGTAGATCACCAATATTACCTTCATCTATAACTTTGAACCTAACAGGTCGTGATTCACCATCATGATTGTGAAAAGGGCATTTGACGCGATATTTTGTGAGTCCTGAGCATGGTAGCGGGTCGTTATTCTCTATCACGATCAAATTGGCTTTGGCGTGAGTAGCGAGCCCTAATAGTTCATGAGATGCTCAATGCCATCACCCGTTACATTATGATTCATGTAACCCATCGTGAGAGGTCGTAACATATCGTGAATATTGTGCAGTGTGGTGTCATGCCCCTGACCTCGTACATCACAATCCATTGTGCTAATTCACACATGACATGTCTATCATGATTCACGTGAGAGTGACCACCATTCAAAATTTAAAAGTTGATTTGATAATCGGCTGGCCGACAGAATATTATGATTAAGAATTTGAAAAAAATTGGATTCATGCTCCAAATTAATTTTGAAAAAAGTGAAAAAAAATAAAAAAATGCCCCTCCATATTGTGGACAGGTTCGAATTCATCGTGCCTATAGTGTCGCTAGACATCCAGACATGATTTGGCTCAGCCCGGGTTGGGTTGAGCAGTCCACACGTTTGTCCACCTCTAGGCTGTCCTAATTATATATCGAAAAACCAATGCCTCACTAGATTGCCTATCGAGAGAGACCGAACACTCAAACTTCTTTATATGCTCATTTATTACATTTGTTGAAAAGTGATATACTTGGTAGCATTTTATTATCATTTTGAACATATCATATATAGTGAATCTAATTTTTTATTCAATCACTGTGTATATTGTGATGACAATAAAAACATAGAAGTCCAATGATTTTATAGCATAGTGTTCAAAATAAAGAAAGGCTTTACTATCTTTGGAATAAACTTATTTGTACATTAAAGTATTCATGAGTTCCAGAGATGACTTTTTTTAAGAAGAAAATATCATTATTAGTTGATACCATTTTGTCATTAATAAGTAATACGATCAAGAACTTTTTTGTCATTAATAAGATAAAGAATATGCATTATGAGGTACATGCACTATACCACATGTGCGTTTCATCTACGGTCCGCTTTCGTGTCTGCGTAGGTAATAGATTCGGTTATGTCTTTTCCTTTTCTATATCTTTTCTTTTCTTTTATTGAGTCATTTATCTTTCTTTTTTCTTGTTGGACTTAGCAATTGAGATAGTGTTTAATTCAAGCTTGGGGAGTTTGTATTTCATGCAAGTCATAATGTATTTTTCTTTTAGTTGCTTATGTTTGCAACTATATCAAAAAATTTTAAAAAAATGATTTTTTTTCAAAAATGTCATTGCATGCATTTTTGTTAATCTTATTAATTTATGTTTTACTACTTTAATTCTCTTAAGTAACATTTCAAAGATATTTTGTTTAATAATGAATTTTGAATAATTTTCTTTCCCATCATTATTTAACTCATGGACTATCTACCATGCTAAATAAAACTATGGATGTCTAGACTACAATATCTCATTGATATCTATTCCTTTTATTTATGCTAATTTTGATGGTAGTAGCCTTTTATTAAACATATTAAGTACTTATTAAGCTAATCGAAAAAATATGTTATTGTGTAAAAATGAAAAATCAAATTGACTTGAAAAAAAAATGCTTGAATAAAGTTATGTAAAAATATAAATGTGTTATCCAAAATATGGGTGTATTCGGATAATTAGGTTCATAGGGGTTCATATCTCATGACTTAAGGACAACGACTCTGAGATATATTGATTGAAGGTCTAGTATAAAGACCACCTTGTTCAATATTGAGAAGTATAGGAGTAATGAATTACTATTTAAGTTCGAAATCTTTATCCAGAACCTAAAATGTTTGAGCAAGTAAGCTCGACAGGTGCTTCAACACTTATTGTCCTACGATCATCTGATTTAGGAGTCATCAATTGAAAGTCCGTTACACAAACTTCTTTGTGCAACATGTTTGAAGACTATAATTTCTAAAATAAAAATTGATGTGCTTTAGTGAAAAAGCATAAAGTACTCAATCAACATTATGTATTCAACATTAATGTTATTATTAGATAGACTATTTATTTATTGCATAAGATTGGACTTTAAATTATTTAAAAGTGTTTAGCATTCAAAACTTCAAAACTAAGGGCATGAAAAGTGATGAGATGTTAAATTATAAGCGTATTGAAGAACATTGAGAGAAATTAAAGTAGTTAGCTGGCATGGTGCCGGCTATGAATGAATCCCCTACTTCTCGAGCCTTACTTTTAATTTTATTTGAGGACAAGCAAGACTTTATGTTTGGAATAATTTGATGCATGTAAAATATTAGTATATTTTGATTAATTTTTTTTATAATTTGATCATGACATATATTGTTTTCAATCAGTTTTAGTTGTAAATTCATATTTACTTAATTTCAATTTGTACTTCTTTAAATATTATAATATTGGATGGATTAACCTAAATTTTAGTTACTATACAACAAGAAACAAATTTTGGCAAATTATAAGACAAGGTGCGAAGATGTTAACGACAATGCACGACTATTCAAAATATAAGGACTTCTGGTCAATACTTTTGCTTTCAAAAGCAAGTTTGTAAGTTGTGATTTCCCCATCTCAAGTCGGGAATGCGAGATCAACAACTCGCTATTTTTCCTTGTATAAGACAGGAGTTTGGGAGGCAACCACTGAATGAATTTGGGAGGCAACCACTGAATGAATTTGGGAGGCAAAACTTTTAGAAACTATGACTCGCAGTCACCGCAAGGAAATTGATGTCAATTGATACATTGTTGCATTCTATTCGACGATTAATGTATTCCACATTCAAATTTATTTGCATGGAAGTCATTTGATCTTGCAACCACGAGTGATGTAGCTTGCCGATGTGTCATTATTTGATTGGATTAAAAGAAAGCATGACAAAGTTGAAAATTTTATCTAGGCTAAAAGAAACTCTATCACAACTAGATTTAAAGTTTACCATTTTCTTGACCATGATCAGCATGAGGCCCTTTTGCACTATAAATGCATGTTGAAGCTATCGAAGGTGTACCTTGAAATCTATGTTTTCACCACCATGAGTTGAGGCATTGCAACCTACGACCAAGAGGAGAGAGAAAGAGTGCAACAACTGGAGGTGCATCTGTGGCTCCGATAAAGTTCATGAATTCTAATGATCCCGCAACATCAATATCTCTTTCAAACTATCTTTGGGTTTAACTCTTGATGTTAGTACCATCTCCCTCTGCTTTGGCTCTATTGCGATGCTATTAGCTACCGATTACCGGCGTCGCGTGTTGTCGGTGCTACTTAGACGCTAAAGAGATGCTATATATTTCAGAGACTCAATAGCGCCGCAATAGCATCGTTATTTGACAATTTTCTTGTAGCGATCAATAGCTCTTTCAAACTATCTTTGGGTTTAATTCTTCCAATTATATTATTTTATTTTATTGTCTCTCCAAAATTTCTAAACGAATTCCATTATTATTAAGCTATTTATCTAGGATATTTTTAATTGAGAAATATTGTAAACTTAATTTTAATTATTTTAATATCTTTTTATCAATTATTAGTTGTGCTTAGTGCTTTTGAATTGGTTAGATGAATTTCTAAGTTAGATTACATCAATTTATGGTTTGTTTATTTTAGAGTTCATGAGATATTATTTTTTAAAAATTAATAATTAACATAAATTTTATAACTAATGTGTCATATAATATATTGATCTATTCTAGTTTATGGAGTGATTAATAGTTTAGGAAATTCAATTTAATATTTCTTAATTTTAATATGATTTAATGATATGTCAGTTTGTGGAGACTTCACTTTTGATTAATTTAAGATAGTTTAATTTACATGTATTAATAATTTAAGATGACTAATATCTTAAAATATCAAGTTTATCTTTTTTAGTTTACATATTTATCCTTAATTTATTTTTCTAAGACCTAACTTTAGCATCATATTATTACAAAACTATATTTAGTATTTTAATTTATAACTAGTATGATAACCCGTGCGATGCGCGGAGGAAAAATAAACTTATATATGTACAATTTTTTATTATAAAATAAGAAATTTTATTGTGATATGCATTTTATAGATTATCTACTCGCCTTAAAAATGATAATAATCTAATCGGACTTAGACACAGTGTCTCCCCTCTTCTTATTCATCAGATCAAGAATTTATGAATTATATTTAAAATCTTTAAATGGAAATGAACAAACTAAGATTCATAATTTTCTAATCTAACGAATAGAAACATAAGAGACACGGTGTCCCTCCTTTAAATAGGGGACACCATTTTTTTCTTTTATATATAATCACATAGATATATATAATATTCTATTTAATAATATATTAAAAATATTTAATTTGAATATAATACGTTACTTCATTATCTTAATACGACTAAAATTATATATTTAATATTGATAACATTCATTTTAATAGTTAAAATAAATAATTGATTAAAACTTGTTTTAATATTATCATTAAATTAGTCATAAATCATTCTTAATCAAATTCTTACATTAGATATGTCTTCTCTTTTAAAAACTTTTTTTAAGATTTCGCAAGTTTCGAATGTGGAATAAAAAATTTTGATCCAATGATTCATATTGGTTGTGTCATCAGATCAAAATAATGTCAATTTGATTGTCTAAAACGTGCAATCTCATATCGTGATTGCACCCTAAATTAATTCATATTATAATATACAAATTTTTTTTTATGCATCATTCAAAAAAGATATGAAATATATATTATAATATGGGAATATTTTTTGTTCCTTCTAATACAATATAAATATGAAATATAAACATTATATCTAGCTTATATATATATGAGTATTAAAACTTATTTACCTTTTATTTTATTATCAATCACGTGTCTCTGACTTAAGTTATAATTATTGATATTGATTGACTTAATACAAATAAATAAATATCATATTTGTAAATCTACACTTTTTTATAGTTTATTCCATCTCTTTTCATATTATAAGCTTTCCATCTCTGACTAAATTACGTTTCATTGTTTATTTTAATAATATACTTCATTATTCATCATATCAAAACTAATTCCAAAAGAAAAGATCACGAGGAAGTAACATATATCATCATCTATCCTTTCTTTCAATAGTATACATATAACATTATTAACTATAGCCAAAATATTATTAATCATCAATGAAATATTTTTATCATGAATCAACCTAATCAATTGCACATGGTTTTTTTTATAAATCTATTTAATTATTTTCATGCAATTAATATAAAATGTGAAATTAAAGTAGAATGTATATTATTAAAATTTAAAATATTTATAAAATTATAACTTAAAATATAAATAAACAACATTATATATTTTCATAACTAAAATTTTAATATCATGATTCCATTTTAACAATTCCAACAAAAAATATGTATAAAATTTTATTCATATCATATCTTAACATTTGTTTATATATAAGATGTAGATATAAATTATCATAATAACATAATTTAAAAAGTAATCATATTTATATTAATAACCAATAAATATTATCATCATTATATTACCAAAAAAAATAAATACATAATTAGGATAGGGAGATGCAAGTTTTTAATTCGAGATATATATGAGAACCTAAATTTTTACTTTTTAAATGTATATATATCTATATATATTATAACATTTAATATTTTTATTATATATAGATAAATTATATGTATGTATATATGTGTGTATGTGTGAATGTTATTTTATCATGTACACATTTATCTTTGTAATAATATGTGAATTTGTAAGGGTTGTCATTTGACAAATTTTAACTTTGCTTTTATATAAATGTATATAACCTTGTTAATTACACTTACAATATTATTATGATATATATATATAAATCAGGATTATAAATTAGTTTATTTATTATTATCTATCATAGCAAACATACTTTACCATTTTTCCTTTAAAAACTAATTTTAGTGTCATAACTTAATGAGAGTGTGATATTCGCATATTCTACATTTTCTTTTATATAGATACATAAATATGTATATAAATGAATTATATATGTGTTAACTTTAACAAAAAAAATGTTAGCATTAAATGATGTTATACTTATTAAAATTATTAAAATTATTAAGATATTATTTTAATGAATATTAGTTCATTATAATTGTTATCATAATATTATAATTAAAATATTGATGATTCTTTTATTAATTGTATATATATATTACCATATGCAAGCTTTTGACTCAGGCATATTTATAGCTTTTGAATAATTTATTATTAGTTTATTAGTCAATCAATTAATAAACTATTAATAATTATAACATAATTATCAAGTTTGGTTTAATACTGTGTTTTTAACTTATTGCATATCTTATGTCGATTTATGAGAAACTATTTGATAAAAATAAAATGAATACAAAAATAATTATTAAATGATTGATATATTTAAGTCTTCTATTTCATTGATAGAATAATAAATTGATAAAAAAACTATATATAACTAAAACTTATTAATATAAATAATATATGATTATAAATATTATTAACACAAAAAATATATATGTAAACAAACATATAGATTTACTTATCATAACAAATTTTTAATAATAATAACAAAATTATTAAGTTTGATTGATTATTTTATTATTAGGTGATTACATATTCGATATCATTTTTATAGCGTACTATGACATATAAATATACGTATAATAAATTAATAAACTATTAATAATAATAACATAATGATTAAATTTAATTTGATATTTTGTTATTAATTTGTTACATATTTTATATGAATTTATAACAAACTATTCAATAATATTAAAATGCTTAAGAATCATAGTTGTTAAGTGATTGATATAGATAAGTATTCTATCTCCTTCATAGAATAACAATATTATAATAATAATAAATAGCTATATACAACTAATAATATATGTTTATGAATATTATTAACACAATATTTTTTATATACATATAATAATAAATTAACTATCAATAATAATAACGAAATGATTAAGTTTTGTTGACTATTTTATTATCAGGTGATTACGTATTTATAAGGAACTATGACATATAGATATAGATATAATAATAAATTAACCAACTATTAATAATAACATAATGATTAAGCTGGGTTAATTATTTTGTTATTAGTTGATTACACATCCTATATCGATTTATAACAAACTATCCAATATAAAATATTTGATATATGCAAACTTTTTATCCCCTTGACACAATAATAACATGATAACAACAAAAAATAACTATATACAATTAAAAATAATTAGTAGTAATAATAATATATGATTATAAATAACACAAAAAGTTTATTTCATATATTATTTGTTATAGAAAAAAATGCTTAATTTATAGTAGTTGAATAATGTCTTTAACTTGTGTTTATATTCATTAGAAATTGAATGCATGTTGTTAACTCCAACTTTATATCATGACATAATATTTTGGTCCACACATACTCTTTACCTTCAAAGAGGATGACGAGTATGCAAATGAAAACTGAAAGCCCCTCGTGCTATTTAACATTTTTTTAGACAAAATAAATTAAATATAAATAATTTTTCTTATAACATTTTTTGGACGAAAAGAAATTATATATAGTTAATTTTTTTTATCATGCACAGACCTTTATTTATAGGTCCGCACATATTCTTTGCCGTCAAAGAAAATATTGAATATGCAAATGAACATTGAAAGTCTCTCTATTTATAATTACAAATATAGAATTTAAAATTATAAAGAAATAAAATTATGTATTTTAATAACTAATTTTTAAGTATCTATATTTATATAATGAAAATATTATTATTTTATATATTCAATTTATGAGAGCTTAACACGTGGCACTTTCAACCACTGCCTTTATATATAGATAGATATAGATATAGATAACTAACTTTTGAGTATCTATGATTATATAAATTAAAAAATAATCATTTTATATATTCAGTGGCACTTTTTACCTATATATATATATATAGAGAGAGAATAATAATAAATTAACAAAATGCTAATAGTATTAACAACATGATTAAATTGGTTGATTATTTTATTGTTAGCTAATTAATCCTATATCGATTTATAATGAATGTATTACATGGAACCACAACATTTCAGATAAAGAGTCTTAAAAAATATGTATTACATCCAAGAAGGTACAGTGTTAGGAGTGCCAATTCTACTTGGGTTGCTAAACAATATTTAGATAGGTTGATGGATGACTCTTCATGGAAGGTTAATTCTATGAGAAGAACAATAAGAAAAGAAGAATTGCTTATGACAAACAGGCAAATGTATAGATCAAAACACAAAGCAGTAGAAATGATCCAAGAAAATCATCAACAACAATTTAAAAGAATTAGAGACTACTGTGCACAAATAGTTAAACACAATCCTGGAAGCATGGCAAGGGTTGATGTGTTTAGAACTTCTCCAGAATATTCTCTACATTTTCAAAGGGTGATTGTTAGCTTTGTTGCTCAAATTAAAGGATTTGTGGATGGCTGTCGACCAGTTATTGGTTTAAATGCTTGTCATCTTAAAGGAACATTTGGTGGTCATTTGATGAGTGCTGACTCAAGAGATGAGAATGATCAAATGTTTCCTATAGCTATTGCAATGGTAGAAGCTGAGTGTAGAGAATCTTGAACATGATTCCTTAAGCATCTAATTGAGGCAATTGAAACTCGTGAATAAAAGGGATGGATTTTTATCTCAGATCGACAAAATGTATGAATTGTATAGTTCACTTATAGATTACAGCTTATTCCAAATTTAACTTCAAATTTAATGTTCATGCACAGGGATTTCTACAAACATTTGCCAAGTTAATGCCTGATGCAGAACATAGAGTTTGTGTGAGACACTTGTGTGCTAACTTCAAGGAAAAATTCAAGGGCAAGGAATTGGAGTTGTGGCTGTGGCGAGCTGCTGGGGCATACACTAAAGAGGATTGGAAAGAAGCAATGGATAATATAAGAACTCTAGATTCTGAAGCTCATGACTACCTTATGAAGGAGCCAGCTGAGAATTGGTCTAGATCACATTTTGCTAGTACTTCAAAATGTGATTTAATATCCAATAATATTTCTGAGTCATTTAATCAATACGTGAAGGAAGCACGTGAAAAACTTATACGCTCGTTGTTAGAAACTATACGACGACAACTGATGATAAGGCATAATAAAAAGAAAGAATGGGCCAAGACTCTCAATACTCTGACATGTCCAAAAATTTTGAAGCTGCTTGATAGGAACAAGAAGTTAGGAATACGACATGAGGTGTTAGTTGCTGGTGATAGGCAGTTTGAAGTAATAGGTGATAGAGGGCACTATATTGTGCACATTGGTTTGAAAAGCTGTTCTTGTAGAAAATGAGATGTCACAGATATTCCATGTGAACATGCATGTGCATGCCTTATTGCTGATAGGAGAAAGTGTGAAAAATTTGTGCATCCATGTTATTCTGTTGAGAAGTATAAGGTGACATACATCATGTTCCAGATGAGAAGCAATGAGTTCACATTGAACATGAGGAATTGTAGCCTCCTATTATCTTAAAAAGATCAGGTCGACCCAAGAAGTTGAGAAAAAGAGATCCAGATGAACTTAGGAGGACCACAGGAATAGTGAAGATGTCACTTCAAAATTTGATTTGTAAGAATTATGGGGAGAAGAGCCACAATATTAGAACTTGTGGAAGGATTAAGGAAAGTAGTCAATCAAGAATGGTGTTATTACTGATTAGTTCTTTGAGTTATTCAAACTTTTTCTGATATAATTGATGCTTCTAATGCTATTGTTAGGATGCAAGTACAAGTGGAAAAGGCAAGAGAAAAAGGAATGATGCTTTTAATACTGATACCCAGGTAATATTTCTGTTCACTGACTTATATCACATTGCAACTACATAGATGCTTTGTTCACTGACTTATATCAGATTACAGACATCTTCCTATCGAACAACTGAAGTTAGAAGAGAAGCTGCTGCAGGAGGTGTGAGCCAAGTATCCACTGAAATATTGAGGAATGCCAATGTGTATGGCAATGTCATTTTCAGCCAGACTTCTACAACTGCTAATATTTAAGGATTGCCAATGTGTATGGCAATATCTTTAGTGTCTAATGTGAAAACTATTTTGTAACCATGCAATGTGATTGCCAATGTGTATGGCATATGTAGTATGCGTGCTTGTTATGTAACCATGCAAAGAGTTTGTGTGGTGGATTTATATTTTGGATTGTGGTTCAGTTACTCCTACCTGTTGTGTTACAATGTAACTTATGAATTACAATGTCATGTTATGAAAGTAATTCTATCATTTTTTTGTTCCTACAGCTTTTGTGCCACTTTATTCATTACAATTTCATCGCATTACATATGTTGAACGTAACTTGTATTGACATATATGAATGTAACTTGCAGGATCAAATAAATGAATTTAAAATACATTTTCATATGAAAATGTAACTCAAATTGTCATATGTTGAATGTAACTTGCATTTAAAATACATATCCTTAAAAAAAGACATAGCATTCGATAACATTCAAAGTACATTACAATTGATTCCAAGTTAGTACATTACATTAGATCGACATGAAACATGCGAGTCATTACAATCTTCACTCCATTACAAAGTACCCCCTAGCAATTATAATCATTATAACGATCAACAATACAATACAACATCTTTGTTTCTTCAATTTTCTTTCAAAGTCCCTTGCTTCCACCAAAGTAGTCCTCAACAAATCATTCAACATTTTGAGACCCTTTTGATTTTCTTCAAGTTCATTCTATAGTTCAATAATTCATCTTTTCACTAATTCATTTTCTTCCTTAAGCTTCGATATTCTGTCCAGAACCCTACTTCTCCAAATCATGCCCCTCGGAGTGGGTCGATGGATCAACACACTTGAAAAATTCGCATCCAGAACCTTGCCTTTTGTAATTGTGACAACCGATGAATCGTGACCAGAATTGTCCTTAGTAAAAGAATATTTTGCTCGGGAGTTGATACCGCAGTGGCACTTTACTTCATCTTCATCTACATGACTACTGTCACTTGAACTTTTTGTATTTGATCCTGACAAAATCATGTCTTTAGTTATTACTGTGCAAATAAGAAACGACAAATTGTGACTACAGGTAACACATTCAAAGTGTAAGAAACCCTAATAAACCGGAACAAAAAAGAGTAATACTTTCAACATACCAATGCACATCCGCGGAAAAGAACGTGAAAGTCGTGAATCGGACTCCACAAATTTCACCAAAATGCCAGAGAATTTTCAGAGTACAAGAAAAAATGTTGGAGCAGAAAACAAACTTCTCATGTGTTCGGCCGAAGAAGAACGCCGAAGATGGACGCCGGAGATGAATGACGGCGAAGAATCGCAGAGATCGTCGGAGCCGTAAAGTCCCATCTTCGAAAACACCACGAGATTTTACCTACTAAAGAAGCCAACGTTACGAATATAAGTCATCTAGGACAGGGGTACGATGGTCCAAAAATTTTGAAATTAACAAAAAACTTCACGGAATTGAACGGAAGGACCAAACTGGAAAAGTCGCGATAGTTTAGGTATCCAAAAAATGAAGTCCGTAGTTTGAGATTAGATGTGGTATTTCGCGATAGTTCAGGGGAGGTTAGAGGAAATAATCCTTAATTATAATGAACTATTTAATAATAATAAAATTGTTATGAATTTAAGTTATTTTGATATTGTAAAATGATTGATATACATAAGTCTTCTATCTTCTTGATAGAATAACAACATGATAGCAAAAAAAAAAAACTATATACAACTAAAAATTATTAGTATATATAATATATTAGTATAAATATTATCACAAAAAGTATATCATTTATTTCATATATTATTTGTTACAAAAAAATATTTCATTTATATTAGTTGAATAATTTGTGTAACCTCTTACTTATACATATCGATATGCATACATAGATAAATAAGTTGTAGATAGATATATGTTATCTTAATGTTATATTTAAAAATTTTAGAATTATTTCCTCTAACCACCCTGAATTATCGTGAATTATCACATCTAACCCCAGACTACGAACTTCATTTTTTGGATACCTAAACTATCGCAATTTTTTTGATTTAGTCCTTCCGTCCAATTCCGTGAACTTTTCAGTTAACTTTGATTTTTTTTATTTGTGAAAAGACCACCGTACCCCTTCCTTAAATGTTAATCTATTTTTACATAAAATAATATGTAATAATAAATATAAAAATCATTAAAAATATAAAAAACAATTAAAAAAAGGACTCATGCCCCCTTTGTCGTCGGAGCGAAAGGGGGGTGCCGACCCCCCTAATCTTGCGAAAGGGGGGCACGACGAGCTCGCTCAGGGGGGCGCCGGCCCCCTAGTCTCCCTCGCCGCGCGCGAGGGAGAAAGGGGGGCCGGCGCCCCCGAGTGAGCTCGCCGGTGCCCCCGAGCAAGCTCGCCGGCGCGACGAGCTCACTCAGGGAGCTCGCCGGCACGGGCGAGCTCGCCGACGCGACGAGCTCACTCAGGGAGCTCGCCCAGGGGGGGCGTCGGCCCCCCTTTCTCCCTCGTCACGCGCGAGGAAGATTAGGGGGGCCGGCGCCCCCCGAGCGAGCTCGCCCGCGCCGGCGAGCTCGCCCAGGGGGTCCGGCGAGCTCCCTGAGCGAGCTCGTCACGCCGGCAAGCTCGCTCGGGGGGCCAACGAGCTCGCCCGCGCCGGCGAGCTCGCTTAGGGGGCGCCGGCCCCCCTTTCTCCCTCGCAAGCGACGAGGGAGATTAGGGGGGCTGGCGCCCCCCTGAGCGAGCTCGTTCAGGCGGCGCGCCGGCCCCCTTTATCCTTCACGTGGGGGGTTGACGCCCCCCTTTCGCTCCAGCGACAGGGGGGCCGGCATCCCCCTTTTCGCTCCGTCGACAAGGGGGGCCACGCTATCATCCTTTTTTTAATTGTTTTTTATATTTTTAATTATTTTTATATTTATTATTATATATTATTTTATGTAAAAATATATTAACATTTAAGGAAGGGGTACGATGGTTTTTTCATAAATAAAAAAAATCGATGTTAACTGAAAAGTTCACGGAATTGGACGAAAGGACTAAACCAGAAAAATCGCGATAGTTTAGGTGCCCAAAAAATGAAGTTCATAGTCTAAGGTTAGATGTGATAATTCGCGATAGTTCAGGGGTGGTTAGAGGAAATAACTCAAAATTTTATTATACTTATATTGATCATCAATAGATACTACCATTATAATATAAAATGCATGTCTTTATACTCGAGTGACCGATCATAACATAATATTTTTACTCTTCCCTTATATATATATATATATATATATATATATATATATATATTAATATTTGATAATTTTTTCTACAAAGAGAAATTATATATAAGTATTTTTTTATCATACACAAATCAATATTTGTAGATCCGCGTGCACTCGTTGTCTTCAAAGAGGATGTCGAGTATGCAAATAAAAACTGAAAGCTCTCTTATAATATTTAATATCTTTTATTAGATAAAGATAAATATTTTTCTTTGTCACATTTAATATTTTATTAGACAAAAAATTATATATAAATACTTTTTTATTACGCACAAACCTATATTTGTAGGTTCGCACATATTCTTCATCTTCAAAGAGGGCGTGAAGTATGCAAATGAAAACTGAACACCCCTCTATTTATAGGTACAAATATGAAATTTAAAAGCATAAATAAATAAAAATATATATATTTAATAACTAACTTTGAGAAGGTGAAAGTCCTTATGAAATTTTAAAATATGAATAAATAAAATTTAAATACTTAACAACTAACTTAAAATATAAAAATAAAAACTAAAAATATCTTTATTTATAGTTACAAATGTATAATTTAAAAACATAAATAAATAAAATTATATAATTTTAATAACTAACTTTTGAGTATCTATGTTTATATAATTAATATTATCATTTTATACATTCAATTTATGAGAGCTCGACATGTGACACTATATATATATATATCAAAAATATATTTTTCTCTCTTATTTATTTATAAAATTAGATAATTAATTAACAATGATTTCTCATGAGTTCGATAGCTCTTCCTTTTTTTTATTATATTACTTGAGCGACTAATAAATTTTCTAGTAGATTTATTTTGTTAAAATATTGTACACATCAATAAACAAATTCATCCTTATATCCTTATCATCTTATAATCGTACACTTGACTTATAGTCCCGTAACGACCTCAATTTTTGTTAAATAAAAAATGAATAGTTTATTCATTAATGAGATTTGGAAAATAATTAGTTAATATTATGGAATTATTTAATTCTAAAATTGATGAAAATTATGGGAGAAGTTAGAAAAGGAAAAGAGAGTTTGAGAAGATGTGAAATTGTTATGGAGATATTTATGGAATTATTAAGTTAATTCATATTTAATTAAATTTGTGAAATTATGTGATGATTAATTAGTGATGAATGACCAATATTAGTTCTAAAAGAGTATAAGACCTAATAGAAGTGAAAATGCTAGTCTACAACTATATAAATAGACATCAAAGAGTTGGAAACCGGCCATCTTTATCCAAACAAAATTTTTGCACAACGAGCCTCACTTTGTCCTTCGTTTTCACACAAATTGAGGCATCCAGAGAGCATGCAACGCTGGTTTCAAAGCAAATTTCGCAACATGGACGAAGAGTAATCGCTGGTAAAAGTTCAGCGTTCATGCAATTTTTCAACAAAAAGAATGTAATTGATTTTTCAGCCAATTTTAAGTACGCAAAGAGTATCCTTATGTCGTCGATTTTTCGTGACATGAAATCATATTTCCTTCTCCTTTGTACAAAAAATCTAAGAATATGAAGGACATTGATGATCAAAAAGTCGCGTCGAAATGCATTTCTCCGTCGATGGTAGAACCCGGCCCAGGCTCTATGCTGCCCAGTCCGAAAAGTATGAAATCCAAACGGAGTTGAATTCGAAATCGGACGAAGGTATAAAATCCAGCCCAGGTTCCTACTGGCCGGTTTAAAGTGGGATAACATCTTTTATGGTTATTGATATCCAAGAACTGATGCATGATACTGTTATCGAATTATACCAATTTATTAATATTACTATCAAAGAAAGAATATGATCTCATTGATATAATATCAAATAAAGGATATGCATCCATTGATTATTATTGTCAAAAGCATAATAATTGTTATCACCAGAATGCCATAAAGGCTTACGCAATATCTATACAAAGATTATTTATAATTTTATTGATTATGCAATTCTATGTCATTGTGTATCAATACTTGGTTGATCCATACAACAAGAACTCATCATTATATGACTTAATTGAATATCTTATGTTACTGCTTTGATGGGAACAAATGGCATCAAAGCTTGCTGGACATTGATTCATTATTTATTATTGTTTTACTTAGTACCGATGCTTTATCATTTTTAATGTGTCGTTCAATTATAATTGCACATGACTAGGAACGTTATATGTTATATTATATCATCTTTTATATATGTTGAACTTTGAGATATGTTAAAGGTTCAAACTTGAAATGCTTTTTAGTCATTATCTATTTTGGATTATTAGGCCTTTTTATTGATATTCTGTTATAATCGAATATTTTATTTTATAATATTTTATAATATAATCCAAACGTTACATGAAGAAAGAAATAGTTAAGAAACGTTACATGAAGAAATAAGAATACCCCACCCCTCTGGTAAACAAAAAGTAATATATTATCTATCAAAGTGAAAATGTGAGAAAATGTGTGTTTTATCATATAAGAAAAATACTATAATAGAAAAAAATCAATTCAAAAGTGTATGATGAAGTCTTTTTCGGTCATCACATGACCTATTCCATATTGTGAGAGAACGTCTGACTTCAAGAATTATTATAAACTTTGTGGACTTCCTTGAGGATGATAGAGGACATAACAACATATGATGATATTAGTTCCAGGATCCACTGTCATCGTATCATATATACTCAAGATCCAAATTGGTTACTTTAGTGGGTATCTGGTATAATTTCTCTGCAAATTAGGTGAAACAAACAAATAATACTCTCGATCTTGTCTGTCGGTCATCTAGACGCTACCAAATACCAATTTAAGTGTCCCTTCCGGCCACATCAATACAAAAAGAAGGAACACGCGTAGCAAGCAAATCGGACATTTAAGGAGAAAAAAGAAAGCTTGCACGGGAGGATGACCCGCGAGAGACAGAAGCCCAGAAAGATTCCATATTTACATGCTTAGAAGCTTCTGTTTCTGATAATTTTATTTGCAATGCCAGGAGACGGCAGACAAGAGATTCCTTTGTTACTTCCGATATTTTGTTTAAATATTTGTGGACGATGCTTCATCTGAAAACAAAAGAGACAAAATGTAAGAGGCAAGAATGACTTTGGTGTACGGTTCTGCACACGAACATAGAAATACTTACTCTGTTTCCCATCAGAAAGACATGTCAATTAAATGTTTTCGCGAACTAATTATAGTCAGTAGATCTAGTTCCTTCTTTAACATGAATCAGATCTCATTGTGTTCCATTCAACTCGAAGTGATGGGTGTCAGATTGTACAGTGTGCCTCCATAAATCTATTAGATTCTGATCTACCAAACTTAGTGGAGTGATGTTGTCCTCTACATGATCTGATGAATGATGATTGATGACTTCATCTGCGTTTACATAATTACATAGAATAGTTACTTTTGACTCGTCTTTGGAGGCAGGCATGTATCCAGCAAAGATGTTGATTCTATCTATCCCACATCTTTTGGACAAATTAAGAAGAGAATTCTGCTCAGCATTTGGCTTCTAAGAATCTTCCTTCCCTCTGTAACCTCCCTTGCCCTTCTCATGGGATACAGATGTAGTGTTACTTGCATGAAAGAAACAATTATCATTCTTTAATCAAGCAAAATATATGGCTCTTGTCATTTTATGGAGGAACAGCTGTGATGGCTTCTGTTCTTGATCATAAAATAAACACTTAATCCAGCTAGCAAGGCATAGTACATCCAAAATTGAAGAAACTACTTCCATCCATGCAAATCCCATTCACATGTTCCCTACATATATTATAATCTCTAGCCTTGTGAACTTAGCATTATAAATGAGCTCAGAAGCCATCCAAACCTCCGGGGAAAGAGTGCTCAGTACTGATCAGCAGTATTCATCCTGCAGACCTTGAGATCGACTTAATAAGAAGCCTGCAGTTGCAGCCCTGCTCAGTGCAATAAACTCTGATGGGACGCATACTTCTAGTCTGCCTGGTCCTTGCTGATCTGATAGCAGTTTTCGCGACGGCGGCGCGGCCATTTTCGCGGGTCATCCTCGACGGCGAGAGTTCGGAGCTCGACTTGCACATTGTGGCACAGCCACCGGCAGCCTCTGAGCAGGTTCACCTGAGCGTTGCTGAACCGTCAGGACTAGCAGGTGCGCCAACGAAGTCGCTGCATCATCTGAAGCACAGGTCGCACAGCAAGTCCATCATCGGCGCCGAAGTGATCCTTGGAAGCTTTGCTACGGCGGCTGCTGTGGCGGTCTTCTGCTACATCCGCATCACCCGGCGCAGAAGTGACGATGAGAAATCATAAAGCTCCCTTCCTCTATTTTTGTTTCAGATATATTTTTGTTGTTAAGATACACAAACAATGTACTTAACTATCAATGTGAAATATAGAAGATATCATAAAGCTTTCAACGTCGTCTGTTCAAGTTGTCTTATTTTGCTGCTGTCCGCGTTATGTTCAGGATACATCCATCGGATCAGATATCTTTGTGTTCTTCAGGTGAATTCGTTGGATTGAGCATTGAACAATAATATCAGCAGTAAGAGGGATGCAGAGCATGAAAGGTGTTACGAAATAAGAAAATTCAACTTGAACTGATAAGACATGGTGCGTAAGAAACAACTAGGAGATCTGCATATCAAATTTTCTCACGTTGCCATACAATTTCATTGACACAAGAAGTTTGAAATATATGGATTTCCAATGTATTATGACGGAGATAACTTATTTGCGTTTATTGATACGAAGAACTCCGAGTCGTTCCTTCCAATTAAATAAATACTAAATCTATCATACGACCAACAAAAAGGAATCTTAATGAGATCCGACAAGATAAGAAAAAAAAAAAGGGAACACGAGGAATCTACAGGCTACACACAACAAGGCTGCCTGCACAATAAAATGCTGCGCATTCCTCAGACTGACTGCTGAATTAATTGGTATATGTATACATATTTATATTATTATTATTATTTGAATTCAATTTAATTTCATGTCGGCACGGATGCATGTGCATGTATCTTTTTTTTTTTCGGTATATTGTATAGATCTTTTGATTATGCGGTATAGATTTAGATGTTAGGTTATTGTGGGCGTGCCGGAGTGGTTATCGGGCATGACTAGAAATCATGTGGGCTCTGCCCGCGCAGGTTCGAATCCTGCCGCTCACGATAAGTTTTTAATTTCGGTATTATTCATCTTCCTTTTTTTTTACACTGATTTTTTTAACATTGAAGGAGTAATAATGCATGATTTATTACGCACAAATAAACTATCACGCCTTTCTAATAATTGTATTTAATTATAAAAAGATATTACCAAGTAATATAAATTTTTCACTAAAAGAAACTTATATTAATAATGTAAAATTTATAGAGTAAATATAATAAATAATAAACATTTTTTAGAAAATAATGTTAATGATATAAAAAAAATTATTCATAATAATTATGATAACTAATATTTATATATTAAGAATCAGTAAGCTATCAGTAATCATAATAATAATGAACTTATATTATGAAGAATAATAATGTTATTTGATTTGCCATATTTTTATTTCTTATCGATCTAAGATTGATAAGACAAATATGAAAAATGACAATATGGATGGATACTATTTTATTTATCAACGTGGACAATCCACACTACGCAATCTATAAAATTGACACAAATTAAATTATTAGAAAATCTTTTGAGCTTACGTGTTTAAACTTTTAGAATATTTATCAAATCTTTTTTTGGGTGACTAGTTCTAGATGGTCTCGTTTGAAAATCGATTTACGTCGAGCTCAACTAATTTAATTAAATTTATATTAAATTTATTAACTTCGCCTATATTTTATAGTCGATCCCAAGTTCGAATAAAGGAGGGTTGTGTTAGGTCTCGACAGCCAGCATAAAATTCTGTCGAATCTTATGAACATGGATCAACGAATAGGCGTCGTATGATCCATGTAGCCGACCCCACCCAGTGGGATAAGGCTTTGTTGTTGTTGTTATATTAAATTTATTATCGATCTCAACTAATTTAATTAATTTTTTAATAAAAATATTTTACATTTAAGTAATTAATTTATCAAATCCTTTAATTTTAAACAAATCAAATGGAAAAGCGAAAGCTTTTTCGAATCTCGGCGAGAAAAACACTGGAAATGGAGAAGAACGTGGAGCAGTTCCTGAATCGGGCGTCGCTGGTTCTCGCCGTCGTCGCCACGGTCTCCCTTCTCTACCTCTTCTTCAACTGCTCCACCTCCTCCGGCCCCATATCCCCCTCCTCCTCTCACCCAATCCCCGCCGTAACCCTCTCCCCGGGTCGGTTCCCTCGCTCCTCCTGCGAGGCTTTCTCCCGGGAGGTCCTCCCCCCAGACAAGCGCTTCAGCCGACTCCGTTCCTCGGGCTCCTGGCGCCGCCGAGTCGACGCTTTTGCCACCCTCTTCGCACCCCTCCGCCGCCTTCCCTCTGCATCGGTCCGCGTCATCTCCAACTCTTCCCGCGTCCTCTGCGTCTACGCCGGCGCCGGACACGAGGTCGCGGCCCTCCAGGAGTCCGGCATTCAAGACGTCACCGGCGTCGACGTCCTCGACTTCCCCCCGCTCGTCCGCCGCGCCGACCCGCACAATCTGTCCTTCTCCGATAGCACCTTCGACCTGGGATTCAGTGCCGGTGTCAGCGGCGCCCTGTTCCCAGCGAGATTCGTGTCCGAACTCGAACGGACCGTGCGGTGGGATGGCGTGATCGTGCTTACAGTGGATGCCAAGGCGGAGGTGGATGCTGTTAGGGCGCTGTTCGAAAGGTCGAGCCTTGTGGAGGTGAGGAATGTTTCCTTTGACAGATCCGAAACGACGTTGATTATTATGAGAAAAAACAAGAAAAACCCTCCTTGATTTGTTTCTTCGCCATTGTAGGTGTACATTATTTACTTCTGTAGATAGTTCTATGTTAATAATTAAAATTGGCTCTACAAAGGAGTGAATGAATAATATGACTATGTTTCGTTGTTGTCTTCTAGTTGAAAGGTTGAGGTCTATAAGCTCAAGAAACTAATGCACTTTATCAACTTAGGGATATCAATGCCCAACCAAAGTAGTCTTGTTCAATTAAAACCTCGCCCACCTGTTTCTTTGATCGCAGAAAACAAGTCAGTATCATCAATAAACGTATTCTCACCTTGTGATTTTGTTAGAACTTCAGAATACGATAAGAAGATTTTATATGTAAAATCTCTAGGGTTGCTGCTTTCTTTAAGCTTAATTACCAATTTATACTTATCTATGCCTATGATTATGGGTTTGCCATCTTTCATGTACTCATCTTAAGTAATCTTCCATATCAACTTCTAACCTTCGATCATTCTTTGGAAGTCACTTAAGTAATGAATCAATTATCTTTTCATAAAAAAAACCTTCGATCAGTCATTTTCAGCTACAAATTGTGGGCCAATTCATTAGAATCATCGGAAACTTGTATAAGTCATAGGACTTTGGGCCTTGTTTCTTTTCTTCTAGATGTGATATGTTGACACAGAATCATATTTACAAGATTAATTAACCTTGTTGTCCCTATGGAGTGTGATTGTTATGGAATTTTTTCTCTTGGTTTGAGAAAGCGGAATTTCTCTTGATGGCTATATTTGTAAATTATGCACACTTTATGTTGGTTGGTATTTTGATCATATGGGATATCTTACTTCTTATTTATAAGAAGCAATATTAAGGCATGATTTCATGAAGATTATTGAATTATAAGAACTTTGCACCATGGACAACTTAGTCATTTATTTTCTCCATGTTTACTTCACTCTTGCTGAAGTTGATTTGTTTTCAGCAATGTTATGAATTTCAAGGATTTCGAGTTGAATCAGGGAAAATAAAGAATTCTAATTCTGACAGAGGTGTTTCCGACTCTCAAGATATTTCCTTATCTTGACATTTCTTCATTTTTTTTTTCTGAAGGTACATTTCTTCATTTATTCTCAACCAACTACCTTCGAACTTAGTTTCAAAAAAGAAATCTATCTTCCCCCAAACTTGTTAACCTCAAAGAGATTTATACTTCCTTAGTATTTGCCTACATAAAATATATAAACATGCAAATGAAATAGCTTTGTCCTTGTAAAAGCTTGTTAATGGAAAAATTTTGCCTCGATAAGCTATTTCACTTTCAGCATAAATAACCATGATTAGCTGGAGAAGAACTGAGGAAGATAACCTTATGCCTAAAGCTAGCAAACTTCAAAACTCAATTTTTTTAGGTGAAAAAAGGATGTCTAGCTGGGTTTTTAGACATCCTGCTTTATTAAAATGATATAATATGATTACATTAAAGAGTATTTACAAGTGAGAATCAACAGACCACTGTAATCGCCATCCCACAATTTGGACAAATTAGCAGCATGCATTTCTCGAGTAACTTCAAAACCTTTGTAACTTATGTTACTCTAGGGCATGATTTTTTAACATTAGAGTTGTGATAATAATCCGCATCCTTTACACATATTTCAGAAAGAAAACTCGTGAAACTGTTGTTCAAGACATGTCTTCCACCAATAGGTTTTTAGTTACAGGATAGAGGGGTGTGCTGTGATTGAGCCATTACATGCAGGATGGAGCACCTCAGGGTAGTTTAAGTGTCCACCTCCTAATTCTCAAATTTTCAGCTATTTACTTATTTGTTGTCAGTTAATGTCAGTGGGACACTGTAATATGTAAATACCATCTTTGTATTTTCTTCAAGCAAGTTGAAATTTTATCCTTTTTTTTAAATATTATCTTAATGTGAATGGAGTTACCTTAGTCCATCTAATATATTTCTTTTCTATTTTGTCTTCAATGACATTGCACTGTGCAGTGGACTCTATCAAATTCACTTGACTCTAATGTGTTTCCTGATTTATCAGTCTCCTATGCATGCTTCTTCATTTTGCTCACGTGCCATTGATGACAACCATTTGGAATGTAGAGTTGCTAAAACCTTTGATGATGCAGTTTGGACACCTCATAATCTGCCATATGTGCATTTATTTTGTATAAAATTACTGTAGTTTCTCTTCAAAAAAATTAATGTAGTTTCTTTCAAGAATAGACATTTGAGCGGTTTTGAAGCTTGGCAAATAAAACTTCTCGTGAGCGACAATGTCGTTTGAATCAGCTTGTTTTTTCTTTTTTATTTTACATAATGGTGTCTCACAGTCGGAGTGGAGACGGCATCAGTGATCTCCTCCTTTGTTGAAGAGGTGTGACAGAGAGAGGGGAAGGGGATCTCTTAATCGGGGAGAGACCACTTTTTTATTTGTCATATTATGCTTTTGTTACTTCGTATATTTTTATATTATTCTTTGTGATGCGATATAATTATGCTGGAAAGCAAGACAGTTGGACATGTGTAATGTAAGTTGAGATAAAATGCAAGGCTGAGAGACATTTGTGTAAATTAATCGATATTTGACAAGAGACATGTAAAAGATAGTTTTGCTTTTCATAGATATCTTGTCCTAGCCTCTTTTATACTACCTAGTTATATAACTTGTAGACTCATTTTAAATTGCCCGTTTCTGCCATGTAAAAGTACACTCCATCTTTTTTGTTGCAAATATATATATATATATATGATATTTTTTTCTTTTATAAAAATAGGTCCATGGGTCAAATGCAAAGAAAGAAATTATCAGTTTAAAATGAAAAAAAGTTACATATAAGTAAGTTCTAGTGATGAAAATTGAACTCTGTTCTCAAAATATGCTAATTCGTTTTAAACGATGATATGCTGCTCATTTCAAATAGACAAAAGTAAATAAGTAAAAGGCTTGTCTACACATGCTTGCAGAACATGCCATCGTTTGTGCCCATATCTTTTACCTGGCTCTGCAACAAAATGAGTCTGCAAGCCAAACCAACAAACACGTGTACATACAATTTCCACTACTTTGTTGGCGTGGGTAAGGCTTTCAACTTTGATGTATGTTCAGCGATGCTCTCCAACTTCACTTTGTAATACGAATGCTCTTCATCTTTTAATTTATTTCACCCGATGCTCTCCTTACCTATAATCGTCGATTTTCCGGTCACAACGCTGACGTGGCATCTCTGTCTCTCCACGTTCACGTTACTGACGTTATTAAAAAATAAAAATAAAATAAAAAAATTACCACATGGGCGCAGCTCGTCGGCGCGTGCAGGTGGAGGGATCGCCCCCCTCCCCGCGACCTCACCGGAGGTCGCAGGGAAGGGGGCGATCCCTCCACCTGCGCGCGCCGACGAGCTGCGCCCATGTGGTAATTTTTTATTTTATTTTTATTTTTTAATAACGTCAGTAACGTGAACGTGGAGAGACAGAGATGCCACGTCAGCGTTGTGACCGGAAAATCGACGATTATAAGTAAGGAGAGCATCGGGGAGGTGGGGGGGGGGGGGGTCGGCCCTTCCCTGCGATGCCACCTCCCCTGCGACCTCCACGTCAGCGCCTAGGGGAGGTGGGGGGGGGGGGGGGGGTCGCCCCCCTCCTTGCGACCTCGTCGGAGGTCGCAGGGAAGGGGCGACCCCCCACCCTGCTGCGGCAAGCACAGCGGAAGGTGGGGGGGTCGCCCCCCTTCCTTGCCACCTCCGCCGAGGTCGCAAGGAGGGGGGGCGACCCCCCCCCCCCCCCCCCCCCCACCTCCCCTGCGCTCGTCGGCAAGTGCACAGGGGAGGTGGGGGGGGGGGGGTCGCCCCCCTTCCCTGCGACCTCGGCGCGGCGAGCGCAGCGGAAGGTGGGGGGGGTCGGCCCTTCCCTGCAACCTCCCGGGGCGACCCCCCCACCTCCCCTGCGCGCTCGCCGACGAGCACAGGGGAGGGGGGGGGGGGGGGTCGCTCCCCTTCCTTGCGACCTTGGCACGGCGAGGTCCAGGAAGGGGGGGCGACCCCCCACCTCCCCTGCGCGTCGGCGCGCAAGGGAGGTGGGGGGTCGCCCCCTTCCCTATGACCTCCGACGAGGGAAGGGGCGACACCCCCACCTCGCTGCGCCGCGCCGACGAGCGCAACGAAAGGTGGGGGGTCGCCTCCTCCCCTCCCTGCGACCTCGGCGAGGTTGCGGGGCGATCCCCCACCTGCGCGCGCCGACGAGCTGTGCCCACGTGGCAATTTTTTATTTTTTAATAGCGTCAGTAACGTGAACGTGGAGAGACAGAGATGCTTGCTGTGACCGGAAAATCGGTGATTATAGGTAAGGAGGGCATCGGGTGAAATAAGTTAAAAGATGGAGGGCATTCGTGTTACAAAGTGAAGTTGGAGGACATCGCTGAGCAAACGTCAAAATTAAAGGGCGTTGGGTACAATTTACCCTATGCCTGGATGTCGGTCCGTTTGGCGGGATCGTGTGAAGTGATTCGTCCTCAGAGCCCATTTGTCGTTCACTGCAGACATATCTCGGCAGTAGGGTCCTGTCAGAATATGTTCGTCTTCCCGATCAATCCAAAGAAGACTCCCACCAGTGCTCAGATTAACATGTATAGTTCAACAGTTTGGGCCCCAAGGGCTTTTGGTTCCTCTCTGATCATCGTATTCCCAACTCATCTATGTGTACTTGCTTAATCTCAAACTTTCTCATATCTTGGTACAGTTTGCACCTGGACAATCACATTCTTGTCTTGAGCTAGTAACGTTTATGCCTGCAAAAACGGCTCCCATATTTCCTTGGATTCTATATATTAGATGACAATTTCAATGTTTAGTCAATTCTTGTTCAAAGAAAGGGTCGTTTTATGTTGAATTAAGGTTTTATTTCAATCATAACATACTCATATATGCTGTTAATATACTTCTCTGCGTCATAGTAGTTAACAGAGGCTATCCATTATTATCTGCTACACATATATGATGTTGCTTTCATCTCAGGAGATCTGAACTGTTTCAACAGAACCTTTTCTGGAGTAAATGTGGATGGCTATATACATGGAACTTTGACAAGTACACGAACAAATTCTCGGACTGATACCCAGAATGCAGTTGAGTTGTGCACAACGGCTCGATAGGGAGAAAATAACCCAAAGATGGTACAAAAGTTCAGAGCTCGGCCACCAAATTTGGCTGCAACTTGTCTGTCAGTTTTGATGAGGCACGTCACCAGAGCAGGGTACCTCACTGTTTCAATCACACCCAAAGTCTACAAGAAAAGTGGCTGCCAGCTGCAAATTTGTAGCAGAAAAGTAGTCTTTTTTTTTTGTGTTGGGATCGAGTGCATTATCAGTTTTCCGAATCCCAGAAAACATTAAGATGTAAACCACGATACATCATGACTCTTTGATGATATCCATGTCTGCCATGGATAGCAAGTACCGTGGAAGCAGAGAGACTTCATCATGATGACATATATAACATCTATATAGTAAGACCACTTAATTAATTCCGAATTAACAACAAAAACTCTGTCGTAGGATTACTTTGTACAAACTAGAGGGATGAACAAACTAAGCTTAAATCACCTAGTTATAAGAAAGAAACAAAACGTTCGTCAAGTACTAGCTAGGAAGAAAACGGGGCATGCAAAATAGCATCTCTGCTAGTTAAAGGTAGTGGGGGATTGATGTGGCAAACTGAGCACTGACTCGGTTATCGTCTTCAGTCATTACATGGAGACGTCGTCCTTGATCCATTGCTTGTGTCCGGGAGCCCATTTGGGGCACTTGGGGCTGAAGAAACGGGACTGCACCCTGCCGTCCAGAAGCTCGACGACGGGCCCCGGCCTCACGCACCGGGGCGCCTTGTACTGGTTGATGGACGCCCCCTTGCTTATGGCGTAGTCCATCAGCTTGTCGAACGTGCCCTCCTCCACCACCCGGATCTCCAGCGCTCCGATCGACTTGTCACACGCTCGACCCTGCCTGTACACGCTGTTGAGCGACTCCTCCACGGCCAGGCAGCAGTCCTCGAACACCGACGGGGGCACGGGCGTGCTCCCGGCCTGCAGCTCCCAGAAGAGAACGTAGTGCCCCGGGATGCTCGACGTGTCGGCGTAGCTCGTGTATTCCACCAGCTGGGCCCCGAACGGTTCCAGGTGGTTCACTGCATTGGTCACCGCCGCATGTAGCTCGACCTCGTCGGTCTTGTCGGAGTCGATGCTCAGAGCCACGTTCTTCCGGCGGACGAACGTGAACTGCGGCGCTTTGTTCTTGAACCCAGCGACCCTTAGCACGTCTCCCACCCTGTATCGGTACAACCCTATGGAACAATTTCCAAACAGCAGCTTTAGTATTCTGATGATTCCGCAATTAGTACTGTCTCTAGAAAAACGTATAACGTTAACATCATGGATCGCAATGAGCAAAATTTACCAGCGTAGGTAGTGACGACGAGCTCGTACTCCTGTCCGAGCTTGACGTCGACGAGATCGATCAAGTCGCGATGGTCGAACTCGGCTTTGGCGCAGTACTGGACGGGGAGGAACTCGAAGTAGGCCATGGTGGGGATCAACGTATAGGTGACGTCGCTGGGCTTGCTCATAGGGTTCAGATTGAGGCCGAAGTAACACTCCGACGAACCATACATGGTGCACGCCAGCGGTAAGCTGTTGCTGTAGAAATCGAGCGTCGGTATGTATTGCGCCATGGCCCCCGTGACGATAACGTCGACGTACTTGGTGTTCGGCCACAGTCGGGGGATGATTCCTTGCCATGAGCTCTTCCTGCACTCGGCCTCGATCCCGTCGGCGAGCTTCGGGTCCGGGCGTAGTAGACGGCCGACCGCATTGCGAAGTACCGGTTCGGTGATCTCGGCGTCGAGTTCGCCGTTGCGGATGTCGCGGCACAGACGCTGCCAGTGCTTCTCGAGGAAGCGGATGGCGCGGATGAAGCCGGAAGCGAACACCGCCCCCACCCGTAACACCTCGTCCTTCTGGATCAGCCCGCACAGGAGTTGGGCGTACATGCTCTGATAGGAGTCCTGGCACAGGATGGCCTCGTTCGGGCTGGTGTACACGTTGTAGGGGTCGAAAGGACGATCGACAAAGTGGCGACTCTTGTAGTAACTCGTGAGCACAGGCCGGGCCACGAGACCGCCGGGGGTCTTCGCCTCCGACTTCACGAAGAGCAAGTACATTCCCTTTCCCTTGTTCAGGCCCGGCACGAATTGGTTCATCACCGGCATCAGGAGGCTGTAAAGAAGGAACCGCCGTTCGAGCTCGTCTTCAATCGAGGGCATGAGCTTTCGCTCGCCGCCGGACGTCCCGGAACTGTTATTAACACATGAACAAAACATATAAGCCGACCGGATCACGATAGAATATACAGTCGTTAGATTTGTTTATAGATATGAACCTAGTGAGGAACTCGGAGATGGGGCTGGCGGAGAGGATGGGGGACTTGTCCCCATGGGCGATGCGGAGGATGTCCGACTGGAGATCCTCGTAGGTGACCACGGGGACGAGGCGCTTGAACGCGTCTGCGTCGGGGCCACCGCGGGCCTGCACGCCGTGGCGGTGCAAGTACTCCGCGCAGGCGTTCTGCGTGAGGATCTCGTTCAGCACACGGCGTTGGACTTGGTCGGCATTTGCCGTCACGTCCTCTATGAACTTGAGGGCCTTGCGGTGCTCGGGAGGTACCCCGGCGGGCAGGAAGGTGGACTGCTTCGCGCTTTTAGGTGCTTCTGGCATGGTCAATTGCTGGGTCAGGCTATAAGCGTTCGAGCGAAACTTGTGAATTGGGGAGCGAGAGCAAAAGAGAACGAGCGAGCGAGAGAGAGAGACAGACAGAGAGAGAGGCGACTTGGTTTGTAGCTGTGTATGTGTGTGGGTGGAAACGAAGGGTGGTGGGGGTATTTATAAAGAGAAACGCGGAAGAAGGTGGAGGGGATTAGTTGCATTTTGTGCTGCGCAGCGTTATGTCCCACGGTGTTACAAAGTTCGGATTATAAGGTTAAGAATGGAAATATCTTCTTCCAGCAAGTCTCCTCATTCATTCATTGCTTCTCACAAATTTCTTTATGTAATAATCAAACTGTATTTAGGCGTTTATTTAATGTGTTAAATATTATATATATAGATATATATAATATTTAACTATATATATATATATATATTATGAAGGCTAGCTGTGTGAGTCCCTCTCTCGCACACAATTCTCCTGCATGCTTCATGTATTTTTCGTTTTGTTTATTTAAGCGTATGTTTGGCGTAAGAGAGACATGTCATACGTTTGGAGTGAGTGAACTCTGAGTTGTTCCGGAGACAATATAATTATCATGGATGTGCAGAAACCCTTTGCCTTGTATGTATGCTTAATTAGGGCGACATTGAGCCAAGTTCATTAGTTTTGTTTATATTTGGCAGTAGAAGGTTGAGATATATTTCAAGTGTTACATTACTTGGAAGGGAAGTATACTCAATTATATCGGTCAAGGTAAAATATCCGTTATTGTTTGTGTACAAGTAAAACTCTCATTTTTCTTCAGTCCAGTTCTCCACCACGACAAATTCCGGTTGGAGATAGGCGTATTATCACATCCCCAAAAATTATCAGATCCCATTGAAATTTCATCTATCTCTTTGGTATTTTACTTAGGTACATAGATCATTTTAAAATACCTAGAAGTACTCATAAAAAGCTAAATTAATGTACAATCACCTTTGAATTAATAACATTTTAATTTAATAATATCAAATAAAAAATGTATGTTAACACACTCACACACACGCATATATATATATATATATATATATATATATATATATATATATATATATATATTGGAAAATTGTAATTCGCAGTCATACTTCTCAAGTGAGCATAACGAAATCAAAAGAGGCAAATGTGTGTAGAGCCGAGCACTATAATCATGTAATTCATAAATAGAGTAATATATTTGATGGTCTAGTTTGATAATCCAAAATATCATATATGATAAATCAATTATGGTCACCAAACTAATCATCGAGTTATTAAACTTTGATTCGGATCATTTAATAACTCGATGGTCACGAACTAATTAATAGAATGGTGAAAAATAATACTCTTCATCTGTTCTTCCTCTACATAATCATTTTTCTCAAATTGAGAAATCATTTTCGTGTTAAAGTTAAAAGGTTTAATCAAGAAAGTTTGTGCAAATATTATTTTCTAATTAAGATAGGAAGTTCTACAAACTCTCCTAAAATGTTGAAATTTGATTATTAATGGCCATATAATATTATAGTGTTTGGATGATCGAATTACACTACTAGTTAGTTAAGGAATTATTTGATTTGATGACAAAGTTCACGTTATATGTTTGGATAGAAGTTGTATGGATGAAGAATTACATTGATGATTTGACATATAAATTTCCATGATTGTTTCGCGGTTTTGCGAGTTCTTGCTTTCAGCCGAAATTTTTTCATATAAGAACTCACGAAAAAATTTTTCGTTGACCAAAATTTTAATCCGCACGAGACCCATCGGAACTCACGTACCTATTTGGCGGAACTTACTGAAGTTCCAGCTGCTGGTTCAGATCCAAACGTAAGGAATGAATTTACAGGGATATTTTTCCATATTACTTATTTATTTGAAGGACAAGAGCCGGTAAACCTGTCAAGTGCGTACGCCGGTTTCATGCGCGCTTGTACCGGGGGTGTTGTTGGAACAACCGGCAGCCGTTGCTACTCCCGGTAAAATCCCCGAGTGTACGTGTACGTTTAAATGTTTTGTGCTTAATTAATTAAATACATCTTTTATTGATCTAATTAATACCAGCTGTGGCTCCGGTACGTGTTCTTTGGGTTATATTCTCCCTAAAACACAGATGTCTGTATTCATTTATTCCCACACTCCACATGGTATTGTTTCCTAGTTTATTTGTTTTATAAAGAGATCGCTTAACTACTTCCTCGTTAATTGTTGGATAAAAAACTGAAAAGAATAATTTTATATCGACTATTAGCATATATGTCAAGCTATGTTACTATATATATATATATATATATATATGTAGTTTTAATTTTTTATAACATCGTATATTGAAATTGTGCACCCTTTGTGCAACGAAGCCTAATGGTCCTGAGCATGAATATGCCTGAAAACGATATGGTGTATTCTTAATAAACGAGAGATTTTAATTGCATATCATTTTGCCTCATGGATAATTAATAACCTTATACATCGATAAGATTAAAGAATTAAGTTTTAATAACTTCTAAACTATAGCCAATTAATAAATTATGGTTGATGGATTGTTGTTACCTATTAATAATTATAATCAATTGATTATATTACGGTGTTGATGGATAATGAATACATTATTAAATTATAATTGATAATTAAGGTTAATTAATCATTATGATAGATTAAGAATGATTAATAAATAATTATTAGTTGAGGTTGAGATTTATCTATAACCAATTTGATAATAGATAGTGTATAATTAAAGATAAGTTGGCAATCGATAAAAAATCAATTATATTTTATGGATGTATCATTATTGATTGATTATTCATCTGTTAATTGATGGTATTAATGATTGTTATTATTGATCATTAAATTGATAATTGATATTATTACGATCAATGTTTAGTATTTCATTATTAATTATTAAATTTTTATCGATAATAATTATTTTTATTTTTATTTATGCGTATTATTATGATATTCTATATAATAAATGATATGCTGCTAAAGGTCTTTATTTGATTCATATATTATCATTAGGTCATTTTACATACTAAAATTAAATGACGGGGGCAAGATGATTGGTTTCCGTTATGATGAATTTGCACGTGAATATGAATAGGATATCTACTTAAGAGTATAGTATTTATAAAAAGATATTATATCAATACAAATCTTTAACTCAATGTTTTTAAATATTATATAATTAAAAAGTCACAAGAATGAGATGTCTATGGAATGGCTGCATATGGGCGTGACACTTGCTATCATTTATTCTGGATTAATTAAGGATGCTATATTTGATTATATATTAATTAAGGAATATGTTCAAGGTAATGGACAAGTGCATCCAACAATAAGTGTTGATCTATGTCATGACGACATCATTAAAATTCAATTTTCTCTATCCAGACATCATCTTTAAATCTTGATCTAATAACAGTTGACGTGTTAATCTTTTCAAGGTCCATTTCGTATTTCTTTTCTTCTTTTCCCTTTTATTTATGAGGCAACAATGATAGAGAGCACATTTGGATTATTAAATAATATATCTAGACGAGCTCAAACCATCGTGTCGACCATTGAAAGGAATATTGTTGAAATTTTTTTGGGATTAGAAATTAACAAAAGATTAAGAAAAATTATAGTTATTTGTTATGCTCATTTTCTTAGCAGCATTAAATGAAAAATGACTTAAAAAGGTCACATAATTTATTATTTCAAAATTTTCGTAATCACAAATAAATTATAGAATGACCTTTTTAATAGGAAAGAAGACGCCAACCTCTAACTTCTTGACAGTGTAAAATTAGATACATACTAAATTGTCCCTTGAAATCGTACATGTGGGAGAAAGTTTGGCGGCATTTAACACTGAATGATGCGGCCACCTGCTTTTGCTAGGTAGTTTTATGCACAACATAAATCATCACCCACGATAGGTGCGAAAGAAGCATCACACGAATTAGTATGGACATGAATTATATAAGCTTTATTCATAAGAAAAGGCTGATGATTTAAGTTTCTTATTGTCGCCAAGTCTCTTTGTCTCTCTCTCTCTCTCACACACACACAAGTGCGTGCTTTGGTAGTTAGGACCCATACAACAAGCAAATTCTGAATCCAATTTATTGATGCAACACGTTATGTCTGTGTCCTTTGTAGACAAACATATGGGATCCAAACAACAAGTTATTCTAATTGTATCGTAGACAATGAATGAAACCCTCCACACCTGAAGAACTGCAATTATGCCACGAAGAATTTAGCCATGCAGACCCCATTTTGGTGCGGGCACTTCATGTGCACTTGTCCCGTGGCAAAAGGCATGTGGATTCCTTCCCCAGAGAGAGAGAGAGAGAGAGAGAGAGAGAGAGAGAGAGAGAGAGAGAGAGAGAGAGAGAGAGAGAGACCTTATATAATTTGTAAAAGATACTACGTTACGTAGCTTTTAACCTTGAATATATATACACAGAAAGTACGAAATGCACATTTGGCATATGTAGTCTCGGATCTAAAGGTATGTAGTGACTCTAATCTTCTGTGATCTATGACTCGTACAGAAATGATAGAAACATTGACAGGATATGAAAAGGAAAAAAGGTGCACTAGATCAGGTCTAAAGAATGCTCTCGCCTGCACTTGTCATTAGAAATAAGCAACAAAGGCTGAGGGGTAATGCATAAATTGTGTGGACCAAGTTAACATCGCATCCGTGGAGCAATTTGAAGCAGCAAATCGATGAGGAAAAAACCTAATGCTACACAAACATCCAATTTGGATCATGGTGTTGAGATTAGAGGTACCAAAAGGCTGATAAAAAAAGCTTTGCAAAGCCTTTTTTGTGTAGCCTTGTGATGGACACGCTCAAAGTCCACTCACAAGCTCCCTTTTCAAACTTTCTCCTCCTATCATGGCGCAATATAATTACTGACCTTTTTATTTTCGTACACTACGGATAACTATGATGCATTTTTTGAATCATTTTGTTCATATACGTTGCAAGCTTACACAAGCATGAAGGCAGTTCTGATCAGGCTTTCTTGCCCTGCATGGAAGAATTAATCGGTGTTAAAATATTTCTCTTTCTTTCACATAATAGGTTTGTAAGTGTCCATGTGAAAGTAATGCAAACATTATGGTGTAATACTTTTAGCTCTATCGGAGAAGTGGAAAAACGAACTTGTTATCAGGTCTTATGATTATAAAGGTGGACTTCGGACAGGCAATTAAAGCTGATGCAAATGTCATGACACTCATTGCACAAGAAGAAACTTTTGTCCCCCTTGCAAGTAGTAGTGCAGAAAGATTTAACGTAGGGGCCAAGGAAGAAAAGCAAAAAAGGTGTAGTAGCTAGCTGGTAGTACTCGGTGAATGATCATCACATATATATAGCACATGTTTGTTTCTACATCCGAAAAGAAGGCGATCCAGTATCCAAAGAAAATGATGGTGATCAGAAAACTTTATAATTAATGGTACTCGAGACTTATTTTGTTTGATTAAACCGTATGAGCAATGTATGCATAACATCCTGCATCTACTAACAGTAATCATCCAAATAGGTTAAAAAACAAAGAAAGAGAAAATGAGAGATAGTGTGCATTGAATCACACGCGATGGATATACTAAATTGGTGGTCCTCTTAGCGATCGTCACTTCATCTCAACCCCACACAAATTGGGAGTCTTCGTCGAGATGATTTTATCCTGGTCGATTTGTCCGATCTTGTTCTGGCATCACTAATGCTTGCCGATAAAAGCCAAGCACAACAAACGATCATAAATAATGTGCACGTCTAAGCAAATGCGCCTGCATGATTCGATGCAAATGAAATTTACGCTATATGTTTTTTGCTGTGTGTACTCAAAACAAACTGTTATACTCTTACGCTATCTCTTGACTGAAAAAAATATTTCTTTTCCCTTTGTTTTACAATGCACAGGTCAAAAGTTGGCCTCCATGCATTACTTGCATTTTTCTTTACTTTTAAGACTTTTAGTGGAACTTAATGATTTGATGCATGCGCGTTGCCCGAAAAGATGAGGTTTGCATGGTCAGCGCTAGGCAAAAGCACGTTGACCCTTACCATCTACTTGGAGGGTTGGGGGTTGTGCACAATCTCTCTCATGACTTTTACTAGGGATCCGTTGACATCCTTCTAGTGGACGCTCGAATGGAGGGATAAAGTGACTTGGTGCTTGATGGCCAATGACAGGCTAATCAATATATGGAGTGAGAGGAAGATGATTTATATATTATAGCTACAGATCATCGGATCGATGCATGGATATAAATATCTTTTCTCTTGAATGTGTGGGTGGTGGAAAACAGAGAAGTAGTTGACTATTGACCAAATGCATTTGCACTATTTGTTTGTCTATCCAATAGGAGGATCATAAGATCACGAGGAGTCAAGAGGAATAGTCAATTAATTAGATGCATTCATGAACCCCTCTCTCCTTATAAACCTTTCTCGTCCCTGGTCTTCCACAACTATCCTTCACTACCGACTTTGTTCTACCTTTTTTTTTCCACTAACAGGTACAACCCTTATCGATTCTGTAGAATAATTTTGAACATGAATATAACGTCATACTTAAAATTAAATTTGATACGAAGTTGATAAACAAATAAATAATAAATTATATACTTTTTATCTTATGTATTATATTTCATGTTACTAATTGCCAACACTAAAACATATATTATAGTGCAATTGAAGACACGGTGAGACTTAGTCCTTTGTGTGTGTGTGTGAAAGTTGGTTCCGTGATGGGCGTTTACGCCACAAATATTATTGATCCACTTTGCCTCAAAGATTAACAACAAGTTATAATTAGTATTTGATTGATGTCTCCAATGATAAGAGTAGTGGGAAATTTCGTAGTCACATTGGAAATCTTGTGCTTACCATTGCCAATCTAACGATCAAACAAATGGCCAAAGCAAACATATAACACAGCTCGAAGTGAACGTGTTCTTCCAGCTGTTGAGCCGGTGAGGGCTGAATATTCCTGTTCAAGGCTGCGTTACAAGTAATGTATATTCCTATGCTCGAGATGATCTTTCCTTGATCTTTAATATAGTAGTAATTTAAGGAGCAAATCTCAATCCCTTTAGTTAAGCCTATTTGTGTACTTACGTGTCATTGTTTCGAGGTACCCCCTACTGGGATTTCGTAAACCTCACTAATTTGGCAAGTTGCGTTATTATCTTAAGCAATTATTAGGGTTTCAGCATGGTCTCTTCACATCAAGAAAAGCCAACGTGAAAGCAAATGAATCTACGTTTAGCGATGCAATTAACAAACGGGAAACTGATGAAGAGATGGACATCTTCGACTAAACACATATATTATCTGTTTTGTGAATCTTACATATGAACAGATGATCTCCTCATTTAAGTAAGAATCGAGTTCGAAACCGTACATGCAATAATATGATATGGTAGTAGTTTGATTTTTTTCTATTTGATCACCTTCGGATACTGTGGGATATGTATATGTGTGTGTATATATATATATATATATATATATATATATATATATATATATATGTATATGTATAATAAAGGTGTGCGGTGGCTAAAAGTTAATCCAAGGAATGCAAATTAATCAGACAAGCAATTAAAGGGGTCGGGTCCATTGCTGTTCTGCCGGCCGCCCGGCCATGGTTAAATGTGGTGATGGCTCAGTGTGTGATATCTGCCAGGCCAGTGGCCCCTAAGAATGGATGGCTGTCTCATGCCTGTGAGCCTACTCATCACACCTTCGCCCGGAATCCACGGCGACTTTGTCATTTAGGCTCAGTAGCATCGTTCGTGACTCACATGGACTCCACGTTCATAATTCACGACCAAAAAAGACCTCAACTCGTCAATTGTTCCCACACAGAGAAGAAAAGAAGAAAGAAATAAAGAAACGATGACTGTTTGTAGTGGCAGATTGCCAGATAAATCCATGCAGAGCGGCAGCAGAAAATTAACGTATCGATCCAAAGATCGGATAGGTTAGGAAGGAGAAAAAAAAACGACATCGACATGTCGGGGATGACAACTGTTCTGTTATTTTCAGCATGGCCCTGCACGCTACCGATGCGTAGGCATCAGCATGCTCCCCACTGTACAACACGATCGGCGAGATAAAAGTTGAGACACAGATCCGATCTTTTCGAAGTCTGCCAGACGTCCTTCCAACCCTACGCCATGGAAGAGTAATAAGTGAATAGCAGATGCGTATATATGTACACTGGATGTGATGGTTGAAAAATGTTTTGACACCGTTTTGTTGTTTTGCAGTCCCTGGAGGTCGCTTTCCCTGGCTTTCTCTTGTAAAGGTAGGCATTTGTGGCCTCTGAACGTGCATGCCCAATTTGTTATCTTCTCCACCACCTTTTGTTGGTCTTTGGCTTTCTTCGGTTGGGGTGATAAATTGATTAATCCATAAAGGAGAAGCTTCATCATCATCGTTATCATCTCTCTCTCTCTCTCTCGTCAGTACACAGTACCCATCTTTTCCAGTTTTCCTTCATCGATCTGTTCCTGATGCATGATAGCCATTTTCGAGTAGAGGCGTAGTTGTGGCGTCTTTATCGCGTGCGCATTGTTACCGTCATGTTGTCGGGCAAATGGCAGGGCAAGAGGACCACCGGTTGAGACCCGCTTTCGCTCGAGTCGTCGTTGTATGAAGTGTTACATTATTCTCTCATGTCCTGGGCTTTCTTGACTCATCTTCCGACAGGGTTCACATCGCAGGCCGTTAACGAAGGTTCTATGGCCAATTAATGCCATTAGTAAGACGAATGCTACGTTTCAGAAATATCATATGCAATGAATTAACTAATTTGTAGACTAAGCTAAAACATATTTCTTTTTTTTGGATGCTTAAATCTTTTCCAGCTTACGTTTCAAAAATTACTATTAGGTAGTAAAGAACAGATCGAGCCTGTACATGTATGCTTGTCATTATTATTGGATGCTTAAATCTTTTCGAGCTTAAGTCTTCTCTGATTGATCAAAAGGGCCTCTACTAAAGTGGACATATTTTGTGTAGCCTACGGTTTGTTGGCTAGTTGAATATAGCCCATCCGGTACCACATTGCAAAACAAAAGGGAAGAAAGAAGACCAGAAAAATTGAGATTTATATATTATGACAATTGATGTGTGTCGAGAATAAAGAATGTTGCCTCTTACTTTTTAATTTAATTGTGGGAATAACAACCTCCTGTGGATAGGAGTCGAAAGCATTATTGGACAGAACTGGAGGCCCTCCCGGGTTGTAGGCTTGTAGTTTGTAATTGACGCCAGGAAACTCCTCCTCTTCTATATATATATATATATATATATATATATATATATATATATATATATATATATATATATATATATAAATAATTGTCGTTTTTCTCATGTATTCCATATTTGGTCCTTGCCTTTTTATTTTCATTTGCTCGCTAAGCTAAATACTTCTAACATGACCTAAAATGACTTCTGGATAAGTTTTTGGAAATATAAAATAAAAACTGATATTCTGTGGGCGTCAACTTATTATGCAACACGTTAGTGACCTTGTAATATTAAAGTGGCCTAAGTTCATCATTTTGGGATAGGTACGGTCCATTTTCGACACAACTTTTATTCAAAATTCAGAATAATCAATACAACAAAAAAAGACTTTTTTTCGACAGAAAATTTTTCACAGTGAGAAAATCTTCGTAGTTTGTGAAAAAAATTTCGATGGATACTTTCCGTGGAAATTTACGGCTCGAACCGTGAGAAATTTCCATGATTTAAACCGCGAGAAAAATTTTCCACGGCTATTTCCCACGATTCAAGTCGTAGGAAAAGTTTTTCACGGCTCAAGTCATGAGAAATATTTTCCACGGTCCAAACCTGAGCCGTTGAAAATTTTTTCCATGGCTTTGACTGTAGAAACTTCTCACGATTTCAATCGTGAAAAATATTTTTCGCGGCTTAAACCGTCGAAAAGTAAAAAATTCCGTCAAATTCTTCCGTCTATTTTCATTCATTTCCCGTTTCTCCTTTTACTCCCGCCTCTCTTTTTTCTTTTCTTTATATTCACCTCCTCTCTCAACTCTCTTCCCACTTTCCTCTCTCCTCTCTCTCCCTCAATGGCACACTCCTTCTGGGCGACCTCCGGTGACGACCGGCCTCCCTCCTCCCCTCTCTCTCTCGTAGGGGATCGGCCTCGTACGGTCGGATCCGGCTGCACACCGGCCAATACGGTCGCGCGTTGGTCGGATCCGATAGCGCGCCAGCCGATTCGGCCGCGCGCCGATCGGATTTGACCTGTGCGTAGGCGGATCCACCTGAGCACGGTCGTATCCGACTTGCGCGGGCAGATCCGGCCTCGCGGGGCCATTTTCAATCGTGCACAACCATTTTTTTATTTTAAAAAATAAACTTGCGACGGTCGGAGTCGTGAAAAGTTTCTACAGCTCTGGTCGTGGAAAAATGTTTCCACGGCTCGAACCTTGGGAAGTTCCCACGGCCTGAGCCGTGGGAATATTTTCCACGGTTTGAATCGTGGGTACTTCCTACGGCTCGGACAGTGGAAACTTTTCTGACGGTTGGAGCCATGAGACCTTCCCACGACTTGAGCCGCAGGAAATGTTCCCGCGGCCCGAGCCATAGGAATGTTCCTGTGGCTCCGGCCGTGGAAATGTTTTTCCCACGGTTGAAGTCGTGGAAAATTTTTGTGATGAGCATTTTTATGATGGATCGTTCCCATCGGAAAGTTGTAATGTGTATTTTCCAACGGATTTTTCTCATTTTGTGACGGTTTGAATCATCGGAAAAATATATTTTTCTTGTAGTGAACTTTATCTTAATTTTATGTTATTTTTGTTCTATGAATAAAAGTGGCTTAAAGATGTATATATTTTTATTAGTTATTCATCACTCAGTAAGCACTTCGCTCTATTAAACTATTCATTCCTATTAGTCTTTATTCAATCCATCTCAAGCAAGTTCTTAGTTGTTATTTTTCAATTCAATTCTTAATTAGTATAGATTTTTTTTTTACTACTTCCACTCCATTTTCCTTTTTCTAGACTCGAAACTTCTAAGGGTAACATTGATATATACTGCACCACCATTGAGTGGACAATTAAACTTTGGTTCACAATATATTTACATTTAAGAGACACAGGGCAAATAACTTTAGTTTACAACATTTTAAAAAATATAACTATGATATTTGGCGAACATATATGGAGTCTTTTTACGGGAGAAAACAGGATATTGTGGATGAAGATTATGTGTGTAGTATCCATCAAGAAGGGTTGAATTGGTGTTAAAAATTAAAATTATCGATTTTACAAAAATTATCACGAAAGCTTAAAATCGAATCAACAATATTTAAATCGAAGCAAATTAAATCAAATCACAAACATAACATGAGAGGAAGAGAGAGAATGCAAACACAAAGTGCACATGTAGTTGTTGACGAGGTTCGGCCACACCTAGATCTAAGTCCCTGCTCTAACCTCTCGACTTCGAAATTGTCGGAGATTTCACTAAATCACTTCATTTGTGCTAAATGGGCAAGGAAGAAAGCCCTTTACACAATCATATTTTCTCCGCTTCGAAAGGCAAGTCAAATCTCTCCTCTAAAGCTAATTTTTTTCTCTCGCTCAAGAGATAAGGTTTGAAATCTCTTTTACATAGGAGCTCTCGCAATCTTTTTGAAAAATGATTTCTCTCTTTTACAACAGTATGTTCACAAGAAGAGAAGAGAGAAAGAAGAGAAATTCAAAATGATAACTTGAAGCAAAATGATCTTCTTTTGATAACTTGAAGTTTTTTTTTAATGTTTGGATGTGTGCTTTTACTTCTAGCTTTGGCACTCCTTTTATAAACTTGTATGTGTAAAAATTTCGTCCAATTTTTTTCATATTTTTTCTTGAAAAATAGTCGTTACTATTCATGTCATCTGTGCACCGGTCTATATGACTGTTGCGCTTATTTCTTCACTAACTGCAGCTGGTCGGTAGATCGGACTATCGACCGGTCGATCGACCAGTATGGTCTCGATATTTTGATTTACACCCGTTGAATTGATCTATCGATCGGTGTATAGTCTTAACATGAATCTGGACAGCTCATGCATTGATCGGTCGACCGGACTATTTCGACCGGCCTTCATAGTTTCGATCGGCAGGTTGATCACCCTGCACTATTTTGATCATAACTTTCTACACTGTTATCCAAATGAGATAATATTTGATTCTATGAATAGCTAACAGGATTATCTACAACTTTGATATTCATCATTCATTTAGAATCTTATAAGACCATAGTCAATTATTTGATCAAAATTCTATGCATAAAGTTATCCCTTTTTCTTTAAACTTTTTCAGCATTTAACTTTAATCTTCTGAATTTTGTATGGCATTAAAATTTTGCTCTAACAATCTCCCTCTTTTTTATGAAGACAAACCGATAAATAAGAAAACTATATAAATTGTGAAAAAATTGTAAAATTTTGTAGAAATAATTTTACTCCCCTTAAAACTTAGTTTTCCTTACTATGATAGATATTCGCATAAGTACTAATTGTAAGGAACTCTTCATATAAATTTATATTTATATCATATTTCTTCTATATTTCTCCCCCTTTTGTTTCATAAAAAAATAATTTGCACATAAAGCATATAAGAAACAATATGTAACTCTCCCTTAATCATATCATCTTTAAAAATGTTATTCTCCCCTTTTGTCATATACCAAACATGTAAAGTCACAAAAAGAGTTGTTTCATATATAAACTATATAATAGGCAAAAATAACTCCTAAATTTATGGCTAATTTATGATGGTAAAATGAAATCAAATTGATCTAGAGTTTATGAAAATAAAAAAATATATTAAGAATCAAATTATTGCATCAAACTTTGATACAACAATAGTATTAATGATATGTCAGAAATAATGTTTGAAGATTTTAACATGCTCCACCTATAATTATGACCAATTTTTTTTATATTTTACATGTTCCTCTTTTCTTTCAAAGACATAGTAATTTTGAAATATTGAGTGAGATAAAAAAATAAGTGATACTTTTACTATAACCTTCAAGCCTTCACATTTTCAATTTCACTTGTCCTTTGCTTTATATGTGAGACACGCCTGAAAAACAATTATGTAACTTTTGGTACCCAAATTTTTTTTGGGACTTATTTTGTTAGACAATGTTCTTTTTTGAATCAAAATCATGCAATGTTGTGATGATTTTTTTATTTTGCATTGATATGCGTAATGATCGTAAAATTCACATGTAAAACATTTAAAATATAATTTTATAACATGATTAGATTTTCAATAAAAGTTTTTATGTCCAAAATGATTTCTAAAATTATTTTTCGTTATATGAGAAATAATCTTATCGTTATTTTGTGAACTTTTCAAAAAAGTATTTTCATGTTTTACTTTTTCTAAAGAACATGCTAGTTTTATAATTTCGCATGCATGTGTAATTTCTAAAGTTTTAATTTTATTTTTGAGGTTTTTATTTTCCATAAAACATGTATCATTTCTTCTTTCAATTTCTCAAACTCATATAGTAATTTCTCAAAGTTCTTTGTGCACATTAATTGAAATATCTTTTTCAAAAAATCTTGATGAGTCATTATATGAATTTGAAGAGTTAGAAATTACCTCATTATTGTGTACCATTGGGCATAGGTACACATCTTCATTGGAGGAACTTGATGAGTCATTTGATTCATCTTCACTTGACTCTTCATATCTTTTCTTCTTCCTTTTCTGAAATGTCTCCTCTTTGTCTTTCTTCGTGAGACTTAAGCTTATTTCTTTGTGATGTTTACATAATCTTCTCTTTAGCTTCTCACTATTTTCTTTAAATTTCATCAACTTGAGATACTTATATAGTTTTTTGTAGCATGCGAATATCTTTTCGTCTACTTCTTCTTCACATGAATCTTCTTTTATTTCGTTTGCTTTCAATGTCAATGTTTTTTTCTTGGGGGTTTCTTCTTCTTGATCTTTTTGGATTGAGATATCATATGTTAGAAGTGAACCAATAAGATTATCAAAATCCAAGCTATTCAAGTATTTTCTTCGATCATGGTCCTCTTTGTATGCCATTTGGAGGAGAGATACTTCAGAAATTTTTTCACTTTTTGGGAGTTAGTTCTTGGATCGTTCAAGGAAGCTAAGAAATTCACAATATCATTAAATCGTACAACCATATTATTTATGGATTCATTATCATGCATTTTGAAAGAATCATATTGATGATTTAGAATATTTAATTTAGATTCTTTAACTTTGTTCGTTCCTTCATAAGTAATGATAAGTTTCTTCCAAATCTCATTTGCACTTTCAAACTAAAAATCCGATTAAGTTATGTTGAATCTAAAGCACAATAAAAAAATATTTTTTAATTTTCAATCCAATTTTGAAAAAAAATTGTCATTCGTCATTACTTGAAGGTAATTTTTCATGTAAAAAATAATATTTTTCAACAATGTCCCACATGTCGATGTCAATGGAACATATGTATCCTTGAATCCTAATTTTTCAATAACCAAAATTTGACGCATTAAAAAGCGGAGGACGAACAATTGATTGACTTTCGAAAAAACTAAATTCACTTGATGTCATAGCTCTAAAGATGGTTAAATCTGAGAACAAGGCTATTAAATTTTAAAGCGATTAAATCTTAAAATGATTTGATATTAAAACAAGAGCAACTCGCTCTGATATCAATTGTAGGATCCCAAAGGACACCAAGAGGGGAATGAATTGGTGCTAAAATCAAAACTATCGATTCACGAAAATCATCACGGAAGCTTAAAATTGAATCAACAATCTTTAAATTAAAACAAATCAAATCAAATCACAAGCATAACATGAGAGGGGGAGAGAGAGAATGCAAACACAACGTGCAAGGGTAGTTGTTGATGATGTTTGGCCATACCTTGAACTACATCCTCGTACTGATCTCTCGACCTCAAGACTGTCAGAGATTCTACTAAATCACTTTGTTCCAAATGGGGCAAGGAAGAAAGACTTTTACACAATCACCTTTTCTCCACTTCGAGAGGCAAGACAAATCTCTCATATTAGGAAGTTAATCTTTTCTTTTGCTTAAGAGATAAGATTAGGAACCTCCTTCACACAGGAGCTCTCATAATATTTTTGAAAAATGATTTCTCTCTTTTACAATAGAAGAAAAACTCAAAATGATAATTTCAAGCAAAAAGATCTTCTTTTGATAACTTCAAATTTTTTTTTCAATACTTGAATGGGTGCATGTGCTTCTGGCTTTGGCACTTCTTTTATAGGCTTGTATGTGTGAAAATTTCATCCAAATTTTTTTTCATAATTTTCTCCTTGAAAAATAGTCGTTACTATTCATGTCATATGTGGACCAATCAATCGTATTAATGGACCGGTTGACCATCTATATGATCGTTGTGCTTACTTCTTCATTGACCATAGTTGGTCGGTTGATTGGACTATCGATTGGTCAATGGACTAGTATAGTTTCGATATTTTAATTTGCGCCCGTTGAGTTGATCGGTCAGCCGGTGCATCGATCGGTCTATCGATCGGTATAATCTCGACATAAATCTGAGCAGCTCATGCATTGACCGATCGACCGATATCTCCAATCGATCGACCGGACTGTCTCGATCGGCCTTCAACCTTCATAGTTTCGACCGGTATGTTGATTATCCTGTACTATTTTGGTAATAACTTTTTGCACTATTATCCAAATGGGATAATCTTAAATTTTATGGATAGCTATCAGAATTCTCTACAACCTTGATATTCATCATTCATTCATAATCTAATAAGACCATAGTCAATTATTTAATCAAAGTTCAGTGCATAAAGTTGTCCTTTTTTCTTTAAACTTTTTTCAGCATTTAACTTTAATCTTTCGATATTTGTATAATCAAAATATAATTTAATGTGTCATTAAAATTTTGCTCCAACAATGTGATGGTTATTGATGCGAACTTAGAAACACTAGCAAGCGCACTAATCGTTCAAGTAATAAAATGATGAGTATAAAGTATCGTTTCCACGAGGATAAGAAATAATTAATAACTTCTCTTACTTATAAATTGAGAAGAAGAAAAAATAATAATAACTTTGTGTTTTGTAAAAATAAGAAGAGTAAATAATATAAATATAGAGTTATGGTCAATGGGATTTAAAAGTATAGAATTGATGAATAGAATTTATCCTAATTAATACCACTACTCATGTACGAATTCTAGACAAAAGATGATGAATTAATAAAGTAAAATTTTCAAATTGATTTAACCAATATTTCAGGTTTTAAATCCTATTTTGAAGTCAACAAAAGAGATTAACCCTCTCGATTTTTAATCTAATTTATTAGGTCTCAAAATGCACTCAACTAGAATATAAATTTAAGTGCTTTCTCAAGTCACCTTAACAACGACACAATTGGGTCTCTTGTGATTTTCTCAAGAGTGGCATGTAAGAGAAAAATCAGAGAAAAACTTTAGAGAATCTAAAAACTTCTTTTCAAATAATAAAAAGATTCAAATGAATAAATCTCATGTAACAATTAATAAAATCATCAAACATGCTATTAATCCATCAACTAATTGTACGAAGAATTCATAAAAATAGAGTTCAATTAAAAAATCCTAAAGAACCACTCCATAAACCTAGAGTACATCAATCTAAATAATGTTTCAGAAAAATGATAGAGAATAAGAGGAACTACTTCTATTTCTCCAATCCTCTCTCGAATTTCCAACAGAACTTCGTTGTAGCCTCTGGATCTCCTTCATCAAGCCTTCAACCTGTGATTTCTGTCCTCCAAAAATTTCTTCCAGTTGATTTGGGGTCTCCTTAAATAATTTTTCCCGTAGTATGACTCAACAATCCGAAATCTTATAAAAAAATATGGATAAAAATGATTTTAAAATTGCCTAACAGAACGCCGTCACGGTCGTGAAAGGCTCTGTCATGACTGTGACAGAAGATTGTCGAGGCTGAAAAATACTTAGCCAATTATTTTGTTAGAAATCTCTCTGTCACAGTCATGATAGAAATTGTCACGGTCGTGATAGTAATTTAGCCAAATTTCTACTTGCATGATCTTTCCGTCACGGTAATGAAAAGAACTGTCATGATCGTGACAGTCTTCTGAGCTATTTTAGGTCTTTTTTTGCCTTAATTTTGGTGTTTTTTCATATTCTATCATGAATAGTTTTCAGACTTAGGTAGAAATTAAATATAAATAAAATTATATGAAAACAAATTAAAACTCCTCTTTTCTAAACATAAAAATATTCTAAAATGCTAATCTAATGACCTAACTAATGCATGATTTTTCATGCATCAGTTATTGAGGAAGACAATAAGAATAGCAAGACTTTCAAGCAATGAAGATATTTTTTAACCATCAAATTGGATTTTATCTTAAAAGGTTCATATTGTAAAATTAGATGTGCTATCAATTGTCTTAATAGGTTAACTTATAAGGAGAAAAGGCTTGAACTTAAGATCTCTAGTCTTATACCATGTGAAAATAAATGTGCTATACTAATTCTCTTAAAAAGGTTAAATTGATAAGAAGGGTAATATCATTATATTTTTAAACCTTAACACATCTCCGAAAGTGACCAAGCATATTATGCAAAGTGCATGGAAAATCAAATCTAAAGAACTCTTGAAACTTTTTCAATACAAGGCATAGAGTCACAACAAATGGTTGAGGATGACTTGGCTAACTCATAGGAAAATAATCTTTCTATTTCTCAATGTTTTCCTTAAGATAAAAATTTTGAGTGCAATGATTAATTTTTTTTTCAACTTGAAGTTATAATAAAAAGAACTAATTTGTTAGTGGATTAGGGCTAGAATGAATTTTTTTCAAGAATGAGTGCGACAACCATCCATTCTAATGTTCAAAAATATTTTATCATCACAAGAATTGTAAGCTAAACAAATAACTCAAGTTGATCAATGAAGGATACTACTCTCTAACAATAAACAACATAGAACAAAAGATGAATGGAAAAAGTTTTGACACCATGTTTTGTCTTTCTATGAAAATATGTTTTTCTAATTATTTGATAATAAAAAAATTGACTAGGGATTCCTATAATGATTCATGACATTTCATATAGATTAGTTGCATTATATTTAATTTATTTTTCCATAATTTTAATAACTCTTGCATCCATTTATATGTTTTATTTTTTAAAATTGGTTTGATTAAGAATATATGCCTTAATTTTAGTCACAAGAGACATTTGAAATGGAGTTAGAAGTAATTACATAAAAATTGAGCCCGAGAAATAATTGAAGAATATCGTAGTTCGTGTTTACACTCAAAGTAGGTCATATGCCCTCCATCCTTAGTAGAATGATTTGCATCAAAAGTCTAGTTTGTGAAGAAAGAACACTCAATCCTATTAGCTAACATTGTATAATGACATGAGTCATGTTTCTAATTAAATGGGCTATGTGAAGTTTATCAGTTCAACACCAAATTGATAAAGTTTTACACACCTTACAACATGACTTGTATTTCTCATAATATAGGTTGTATTCATCCATGTATTACGCCATCATGCAACACGAATCATGTTCTTAACAAAATTACATTGTTGTCTCAAAAAATTATGATTTGTGTTCAACAAACAATATTTGGTTGTGGCAACTCAATATGCTTTTGGTCATTTCATACAATTTTAAGAGGTTTGCGTGCTTCTATAAATGAGAGTTCATATCATAATTTTCAATCATCCAAGTCTAGAGCTTAAAAATTCATGGTAAAGGCAATGTGAGCCTCTAATCATTTATTCAGTGGATTTGTCTGGAGGAGTTCAAAATTTAGGAGTTAATTTGCTTTATTTTATTTTTTATACTCATTTTATCTCTTCATTATATATCATGCTAATTTTTTTCATCCATGAAGTAGACTCCTACTTAGGTTAGCTTTCTTGAACCTTGTTAAATATTTGAATAAGATTTATGTCTTTAACTTATTTTGAATATGATTACTATTCATAATGTTATCTTCTAAGTTGCTTAATTTTAATTGATTGGTACCATTGAGTTGGTTCTTTGGGTTCTTTTACGAAAATGGGTCTTATATCTCAACAAGCTTATGAAAAATATTGTCAATGAATATGTAAGATAACAAAAGAGCACTATATCTCTAAACTACAAATCAAAATGTGAATGGTAAAATAACAAGTTTTTGTTATTTGTATTAGTGATCAATTTATGCATCTTGTAATCATGACAAAAGTTTTTTTTTCTTTATGTTCATTTGTGTGTATACTAATAATCAACCCACTAGTAAGAAGAAACTCTAGAAGGATTTCATTAAACTTAAACTAGATGCCATCCTATGGGACTTGATTCGTGATCTGAATCTCTTTTGTACTCGAAGGAGTAGTGTGATGGTTTCCTCCTTTCATTTTTCACCATCTATTCATGGCCTCAAAAACCTTGGCTTCGTTTGGGGTGGCTTGGCCACACAGCATCTGTGCTCAACAGATGAGTTGCTTTTGCTTTTTTTTTTTTTTTGCAAGAGCTCTTACCCAACTATTCCACAAAGCAAAAAAAAATTGTTGTGTTCGACAGAATCTGTAGAAAAGAGTAAGTAAAAAAAAACTTCACGAAACATCAAATTAAATAAAAGCAAGTGATTTGTCTAAAAAACATTCTCAGAAAGTAATCCCAAACGCAACCCTTATCTCATACCAAGCACTTACTTATTTCCCCTCCTTTATCTTAAGCTTACATGGTGTGATAACCACATTAACCTATATATCGAGAAGTTTGAATTTTTTTTCTAGCCAATCACCATTGGCTAGCTAAATATCATAACATGTCCTTACAAACTTTTGTCAATTGTTTGTCTAATCACTCCCCCTTACTATTTAATTTGAAATCGTTGTAATATGAACACTTTTGATTTTGATTTCATCAAATTGTTTGGTAGGTTTGGACAGCTAGAAACACAAACACCATCATAATACTCCTATGGCGCAGAAAACTCTTCGTTGGAATTTGTGGTAAATTAGAGGTTAGGACCCAATAGACTAAATTTGAGATCCAACTACTTGGGGCTGAGGATGGGTCTCTTAGCCTTTCTAACTCTAATATACTCAAGTTGATAATATATATAAAAACACAATACCTACGTTTGACAAATTAGTTTGAAAAGATGTAGTAAGTATAAAGTAAAATGGTCAAATGGTGTGGCTCAAGAATTTGATTACTCTCTAACCTGTGGTAGAAGAAATTAATTATGATTAAAGCTGAGATTATCAAAGTATTTGTCATGGTTTCAAGAGGCTATATCTTTTTTTTGAAGTTTAAAAACTTTCCTAATACTTTCATCTATTCATATCTTGGCTGGTTTCTTGCATTCTTTCACCTGTCTTTTCTTGTCCTTGTAATGGTTTGCGTTCATTCACCGTGAAGGGAATAAGATTTTTCTCTAGAAATTTTAGATTTCTTGCACAAATTTTTAAGAGAATTTTGTACATTAGTGTATATTACAGTAACATGGTTAATCTACTCCAAAGGAGCCTAAGCATATGGATCAAAAGAATAAAACAAGAAGATCATTTCGTTTAACAATCATATACATAACTTTTAAGGTTAGTTCCTTAAGCCTAGACAATTAGATTAATTTATGCATCATGAATCAAATGCACCCTTAATCTATTTCGAACGAGAATGCGGGTCATTGTTCTCAATCCGTTATGTGAAATCATTAAGAGAGAAGTGAGGAGTTTGAATTTCCTTTATATATATTTGGATCTTTAAATCTAAAATTATTTTGTTTAAATATTTTATTAATTCATTCTTAGAAGTCTTTAGACTTTTTTGTCTTTGTAGTAGATGATTGTTCTTCTTCCTATTCATCATAAAGTTTTTTCATCAAGAAGAAAGGAGCCCTTCATTACATTTTGGTTAGGGGTGAAAGTAGCTCGCGAGTCAGTTTTTTGGTCTAAAAAAATCATCTTTTATTTTTTTGGATTGATTTTTTAAATTAAAAAAACCACCTTAAAGCTATTTTAAAAAATGAAAATCACTCTCTAACATCAATTTTTTCGGATGTTTTTTATCCTACTTTTGTATAATTATATTTTAATATACATAATAAATTAAAACTAACATAAACATATTTATCAAATTAGAGTTTTGATAGAAAAATATGAAATTATGTACACAAATTATTATATCTATAATAAAACGTTTGATAACTTATAAATTTTGATTATATAAATAAAAGTTCATAAATAAAAGATTGGAGCTATGATTTTTTCGGAGTGAGCCTCTAATTTTAGTGTGTAGATTTTAATTTATTAAAAATTATCATAAATTATATTTGAATTTAATTTTCAATTTTTCGGATCTGATAGGTTTTTCGAGTTTATCGTATTTTTTTACACCTCTAATCTTGGTAAAGAGGAGAATGAGAGAGATGGTAAAATTTTATAATTAGACGATGAGTGTAAATTTTGAATAAAGCCAAGATATCCTTACTTAATTGCATGCATTAATTGTCTCGATGGTGTTACAGCTGTAGATGTGCATCATTAGTTAATCACATGCATTGCCTCTGATATACACTCGATCTACAGACTACAATTGCTTCAGATCTCACCCCTCTACATGGGCCCTTAATTATGCATTAATTAACATCAATAATAGTAAACTAATATTAAGATTTAATAATTTAACATCTTTATTAATTTTAATCATCAAGAAATATGTATATTATCTTTCATTCCTAATATCATTCACCTAAATCATAATTACTTTATAACAATAAATATTTTTTATCCTTTTAATTCAATTTATGAATTCATTTGATATTTAATTTATTTCAACAATCAATAATAGTTAAATTAATTTTTCTCATAATTAATAAATAATATTTTTATTACCGTTTTTCATGATTAACATTAATTTTGTTTTTACAATGAAAAAAACTACACTTAAATTTATATGAACTAATTATTTTAAAGATAATACGTCATTATGTTTTATTTAAGTAAAAAAATTATAATCTCAGTTTAGATCTTCGGATCCTTGGAAATGGCCTTGAACTAGTGATACCCACGGACATGTCCTAGGGAGTGAAAGTATGAACCTTTCATGCCCAAAAGAACGTTTGACTTAATATATATCAATCTAGATTTAGCTCTAAACGATTTGTCAAAACCATTGCCACAAATTTCATTTCAAACGTTAAGGACCAAGGAAAGCAACAAGGGAAAGGAGGACATGCAAAATACATAATGAATTGGGCATGTCATGAGTTAAAACTTAAAAAAATGCGGCACTAATAATTGCACACGGTAAAGGAAGGATAAGGTTGTTCCGTAGTTGACAATAACACTACAATGCAATGTGACAATACTTTGAAGTCAATGTGATCTCAATTAAGTCTCTACGGGTAGAGTAGTTATACCACTACATGAGGTAATCGCACAGGCCACCGTGCATGGCCCCATTGGTCATATCCAGTACATGGCCTCTGATCCGGTGATGGTTCCAATCATCAAAGCAACCAGGGGAAATTTAAAGAGATAGGGGGTCCGACTTGAGCTTGCAATTGATGAGTGTCTTTGCATAGCTAGCTGTGTCAGCTGCTAGTGCTGGCTGATGGTGCTTGCTTGCATGGTGGATGGAAGGAACCATCCAAGAACACGTATTTTTAATATTCAACGACTCAAGAGGTCGTCATGGTTTTTTTAGTTGATTCCTATTGTATATATGAACCAAAATTTTGTTCTACACGATGCTCATTCTAATTATTTATAGCAAGATCATTCATGCAGTAATTTCAAGCTCGTGTTGATGACGTTTTGAATTTTATCTCAGCGAAATAAAATTCGTTTTGTTAATTATATTTAATGCACTTAATAGTTAAAGGCATCGTATTAAAAAAGTTAAGGGTGCAGGATCCACGAATCCCCTCATAGACAAATTTTTAAATTTTCTTTTATTTATGATTTAAAATTAGCTTTATTTCATATATTATGAGAGGAGTCTTAATGTTTTACAACTATGTACTATAAAGTTAAGATTAAAGTTTAAATTTTCAAGTACTCTAGTATTTGGGTTTAGAAGTAATCCAAGTTTTTTTTTTAATTCTTCCTTCTAATAATATTTCATAACGAGAATATTCTTCTTTGTACGATTTGTGTTTCACCCTAAGTTCTCCACAGTTAAAATTTGAACAATCTTTAATTAATTAATATGATGACCACGTGCTCCAACAGAAATTGTAGAGTGGGCGTAGTTGTACGTAGTCGTCGTAGGCTGGGGCGAAATCTAATTAAACTGCGACGGATGGACCGAATGGAATCATCGTGGACCGATGGCTGCTTCTTAATTGTCTTTCCAAGCAAATAGTGCATGCCATGAATAGTTTATGCGTGTACTGTTGAGAGTTGCAATCTTTCTTTTTTTTTCTCTATTTATTATTATTTTTTTCACTCTCATCATATACCTAATATTGCGATCAGAGAGAGATCACAATCAAATGTCAATATTGCATCCGTGGATAATGTATTAAATCTGAAGTTTGTAACTTTATATGATTCCTCTTCTTAGTCAGGCGCTTCAATAGACAATGAGCTTTCTGAGTAAAATTTTTTTAAAAAGTATTCTGTATATAATTTAGAATTGATTTATTTTTTATCATAAAATAGGTGTTCTATTTTAGGAAAATTAATTCAGAGTCCCAATCACTTTATAATTTTTATCGTCAATAGAAAAGAACATCTATATAAACTTTCTAGAAGTCCAAACAGAAAGATAGTATGTCTTGTACTTCTCTTATATTATCCATCAAATAAAATTTCACGTCGCTTTAAATTTATCGAATTTTCTCACGGTACATAATTTCTTTCATACAAAAATCCTAACAACATCTAAAATTTCTACTTTGAAAAATTTTATCTCTTGTATGCCTGTTTTAATTTTAGTTTTCCTTCTCCTAAAATAGATGTGTTTATTTTCATTACCTTGTGCTCGTCGACATCTTGACGAGTTAAAACTAGCGGTATATTAACTTTGTAAATTTGTTCCCCACCCTATAATGTGATCATCGTTCATCAGCGCTCTCCTATCATAAGGAAAAAAAACCTTTAAAAGCAAGTCGAATATATAGAAAAGTTGCAGACAAATCGGACTACATCGATCAATCCCGTCTCGTCAGCTTCGCATCCTGTTTGCCTTCAGTTTGTACGCAAGATTAGAGATTATATATTTATAAACCGACAAGGCATCATGGGAGCTGATCTGATGCATGATCTTCCAGAGGTCGAGATCGATTCAAATATTATGCTGCTAGGCTTTGCTGCAACAACACTACCCTTCGACTTCAGCTGATTAGTGGAAAAAGCCTGCTTGAGCCATGAAATCCAGAAAAGCAAATCAGCTTTATACATGGTGGGTGGTGGTTCACTTCAGGAATCAAGGTCTCGCCCTCAGGCCATGCAAGATGCATATCAACCTTTAAATAAAACTATTAGGGTTCTGTTCCTGCTAGAACTTAAAATAGTAATCAATGACTCGCCGACCTGATCATTAAATTTTTAGTGCGTGCTGCGGTGCTCAAGGTGCAGCACTTGCGAACATGAGTGCATGCCGCCATCGACAGTTGTCTCCGTCATTGCACTCGTCTTGACGTACTGTTTGAAGTGATGATCGACATTTCACGCCCTTCACAGGGATCATCCATCTAAGATATGTCGAGCACATTAATTCCCATGAAGCTAATGAATCTGTAAAACTTATATGTATGCATAAGATATTGTCAAAGTGCAGATCTATCGCTGGCTGGTCTTTCTTTGTCTATATATGTAGACCACAGAGTGGACTACTAGGATAAGGCTATTAAAGCGGCGCAACAGTGGATCAGATACATATCACCGGTGGCTGTGGACAAGGAAACATCTGCACCTGCAAAGATAACATTCTGCAGCGCGCATGCAGGCGATCGTGCATTAGATTTATTCTCCTGCGTGCATGCGGTGGATAACTTTGATGCAGGCATGCATATATGCGTGCGTCGAGCACGGAACGGTAGACAAGGAGCGGAGTTTGCTGCGTGTTGGACGATCAAAGAGAGCTAGCAAAAGGAACGTTAATGGAGACAGCCATGGAATGGAACCAGTCAAGGGAAGTAGGGAGAAGAGAAGGCCTACCATATTAATTGATGTGGAGACAGTTGAGATGTAATTGTAGGCATTAATTGATCAGCTACACTTTTGCTGGCGTTCAGTTCGGACTGTGCAACGTACTCGCGTGAACTTGTCCCTGTAAACATGGATGGATAGAATTCTGATGAATGCCTACAATTCTTATGACCAAAGCAGTTGAACGATTGACAGTACCACTGTTCGGATTCTGGACAACTTGAAAACAAAATAGAATATGCGTTGCCTCTTCTCCTCGAGTTAGATGACTTGCACATTAATTTTGCTTCGACCAGCTGGCCTGCTAAAGAAGCAGCTAACTCTATAGTCAAAACGGGCTTTTGATTGCAACAAAAAGAAAAGGAAAAGAAAAAGTACTGGGCTGATCAATGATGGGCTCAAGGACTATATATACGACTCCTAACCTAATGCAACACGGCCATCTTAATTCTTATTTATTTTTCCATCATATCATATCTTTTCTTTTTATGTCACAAGAGTGTGCTACAAAAAAATATTGAAAAGAGAATAGGATTGAAATCAAGGCCTTTAACTGCGGGAAAGATTTTTTACCGTTATGTTGTTGTCACAATTGGAGAGGAAAATTCGACCGCCGAATTTTTTGGGGGGAAATTAAATCCAATCGACGGTTGTCCTTCTCTCTGGCAAAAAAAAAAAAAGAAGAAAAACGCAAATTAATATTTTTTGCCGTCAGGAGTATTCTTTCAAATTTTTTTAGTGTGTTTCATCCACGAGTTGAAAATTGAGATATTGCTCGTCAAAAAGTAAGTTGACCTTTTGAAATATATGAGTTCGTAATTTTCTATTTTTTCTTTGCTTTATTTTAGACTTTTAGTAGGTAGAACTATGGGCGTCTTAATACTAACCGAAAAATTATTTTGATTTGTGTGAATAACTTTGCAACGAATTAATCCAGGTTGATGCTATTACGTTTTTTTTATCTATAGTTGACTTCATGATGGGTAGTAGTACGAAGATTATTAAAAATCCGTTGGAAACCGAAGTTTTTGATGGTTTTTCCGACAAATCGTATCCGTAAAAAAAAATGCTCGTCGCAAAATATTTTCGATGGGCATAAAAAATCCGGACCTATCGGTAGCTTCCAATGGCCTTAGCCGTCGGAACTACGCGGCCGTTGGAAGTTCCAACAACTGAACCTGTCGAAGATTCCGAGGCTGCTGTCGGAAGTTCTTGCGGTTGTAGCCGTCGGAAGATTCCGACGGTCGCGACCGTCGAAAGTTCTAACGACTATCTATTTTTTTCGATGGCCTAAGCCATTGGATAAAAGATATAAAGTATTAAAAAAAATTGGCTGCGAGGCAGTGGTTTGAGGCCAAGAGGCGGTCGCCGTGCGCAGCTGGATTAAGCCGCTAGGTGGCCGATCCGCCGTAAGGCGGCCTGATCCGGCCATGGGAGAGAGAGAGAGAGGGTCGTCGGGTAGGTCATCCCATCGTCGTCGTTCGGGCCGCGCTTGTCGGCGGAGAGGATCATTCGGGCCGCCGATGGAGAGGAAGAGAGTGGGAGAGCTGACAGTGGGAGAGATTGAGAGAGTGGGAAATAAGGAAGGGGAAAATAAAAAAAAAAAGATGGGACGAGCGTGGGAAAAATTAGGCGTGAAAATTGGGAGCATATTTTGAGTTTCTGATGACTTCGACTGTCGAAAATATTAATAATAAACATATTATATATAATATTTTCTAATATTATATATTTTTAATTATCGATTGTTCAAGCCATAAAAATATTAATAATAAAATAATAAATATATTATATATTTTAATATTTTTAATTAATGACAATTCGAGCCATTGGAACTTGCGATGAATTTTCGTCCGTCGAAAGTTCCGACGGTCCGAACCGTCGGAAAGATAAATAAAATGTCAATAATAAAATATATTTATTAGTAATTGATGGTTCAAGCTGTCGGAATGATTAATGATAATACATTTTTTATTTATCGACTATTCGGATCGATGGATTTTTCCATCAAAAAGATTAATAAAATATTAATAATAATTTTTTTAGTTACCGACAGATTGATTTTCATCCGTTGGAAGTTTCGAGGGTCCAAATAATTAGAAAGATTAATAATAAAATATTGATATATATATTTATATTAGTTATCGATGGTTCGAGCAGTTGGAACTTTCGACGGACGAAAATCCGTCGCAAATTGTGAAGAATTTTTGTCCATCACAAAATCACCAGTTTTCTTGTAGTGATGATGCTATTTCCCATAGGGGCATTCATCTGGTCAGTCTTGATGTCCCGATTCAACCTAATTTGGATGGGATTAGATCGATGATCAGATCGGATCCAAACTAATCTCTACCAAATTAGTGGTTGGATCGAGTAAAGATTCAAATGTTCTAACTCAAGTCAACTGATCTGTCTCAAGATCTAATTTTCAAAACTTTTTTATTCTTTAATTGACTTTAAGTTTATATTTTATTTATACTTTTAAAATATTTCAAATTTAAAAATAACATTTAAATATTTGATAAATTATTTTATGATTTAAAATAAATAGTAAATAGGCTTTTGTATTAAATAATAAAATAATAAGAAAATTAAAAAGGAAAAAGAAATGGTAATTGGTTAATCCGACCCCGTCCCATTCCAATCCAACTTGGGTTAGATTGGATCGAGTTCAACCTTCAAAAAGAGTGCAACCTGATATGGTTCGGCCAAGATTGGTTGGGTTCGATTTTTTATTGGATTGGATCCAATATGATCCATGAACTCTAGTTTTTCGTTTATGTTTATTATAGGTAAAGAAGATTTCATAATGGATACTTTAGAAGGATTTATTTTGATTTCATAGTGGATCGATCAATTCATATTTATATTTAGTTGAATAAAAAATATCAACTTCTTTAGTGGTTGTACTATGATATTATACTGTCCAATCTAGCTTTTGATGTTGCTTTTGAATCGAATAATTAATGTTCTTTGATATTACAATATCCTTTGCTCCTCTTTTGATTTTTGTAATGTAAAACTCAATCAAGGTAGCAAGTGAAGTTGGAGAATGACAACTATAAGAAGAATGAGTGTGAAAGTTTCACTACTCGTCGTTTATTCTAAACTAAAGAAAATAATCTTAACATCCAACACATCCTATGTTCACTTAAAATGGGTTTAACATCCAATTATGAAACCCTTGGAAGAAAAGGATGAATCAAAATATAGTTGCTACGCCAAAACTAAGTGCAAAGAACCAACCAGATTGACATAGTGGATAAAGTCAAATTTTTTGGCAATTCCTCCTAGGAGGATAAAACAATATAATTTCGAATCAGAGCTTTCGATCCTTGTTTAATTGTGGAAGAATCTTTTGAGGAATAGGTCATGATCTGATCCATGCATAAGTTAACTCATGTCATTTTTCTCACTCAAAAAGTAAGATAACAACCACTCTACAAAGCATATATTTTTCACAAAAGTCGCATCATATTTTCTCAAATGCTCTCTTTTATATATTCCACCAAAATCACAATAGAGAAAGAGAAATATTAACAAATGTGATTACAAAAAGATTCAAGATTGATTACTTTATATAACTTGACGTTTCACTAGAAATTACACTTAAACTGAAATATCTTTTATAGCGTTCACCTTATGTTAGGATAAAACTTAGTGTAACACCCCACGATTTCATCAATAGTAATTGTATAAGCTAATTAGAATTCTTGATGGATTGAAGGTGATCAAAGGGAAAATTTGAGAAGGAATATGAATATAATTAGGAAAGAAATATGAATAGAAAGAAATACTAAATTCTACTTGGAGAAGGAATTAGAATTATAGTATAATTAAAAGTATGATTAGAAAGAAAAAAAGATTAAATCCTATTGGGAGTAGAAATTGTGATTATATTAGAATTAGGAATTTAAATTTGATTTGAAGTCCAAAAGAATGTTTAATGGACATAGAACTTTCAACTAGGAAATGATTGAGAGTTTTATGGCTTAAAAATATTTCAGCTATTAAAATAATAATAATAATAATTATTATTATTCAAAATTTAAGTGATAAAATATTATGAAATTAAATAATTTCGAAAATTAGAGAAAAGAAGGAAACAAAAAGATAAAATAAAAGTATAGTTTGATTAAGTGAAGTTAGGGAATAGATAAAAATGAATTTGAGTAGAGATGAATTTTGATAAGCATAGTTATAAAATAATTAGTAAATTTAAAATTAATTAAATCTGAATATTTAACAGAGGGTGATTAATGATGAATGGCATGATTAACTCAAAATTAATCCAAGACCCATAAGTAGGGTCTAAATGGTGACTAGAAGCTCTTAGTCAGCCTCCACATAAATTATGCACAAGAGTCATATCTTTCTCCTTCGTTTTCTCACAAATCAAGACACTTGAAAGCGCGATCGAAATACCATTTTGAAGCCTCAACATAGGAGAACAGTGATCAACACAAGTTTTGAGGCAGCATAAAAAAGGAGTCATCGGCCAAAGTTTTTCATTTGTATAGCTAGCAAAATATAGGAATCGAAGTTGATTTTTCAGTCAACTTAAGGCACATAAGGGATCCCTGTATCAACGATTTTATCGGTATCTACCCATTGGACTCTTGTCTTTCATGTGAAAATTAGTTTGATATAATTTTTTATGTTGATTAGAATTGTTATGGTATTGATAACATGGTCAGAAAATCATGTCGGAATGTGATTTCTTGACGACAATAGACCCGACCTGAGTTTTGTCTGACATAGCTCGGGTTCTATCCGACGCAGCCAGAGTTCCATTTAACATGGCCGGGGTAATGATCGGCATGACCCAAGTTTTATAGAACTCAGACCAAATTAAATGAGGAAACAAATCGTGTTCAATGAACACGGGTCGTGTTACCAAGCCGTCTTAGGTTGTAGGTAAACACTACCGAGTTTGGCATTAATGGATAGATTAAAGTGAATCGTACCAGGCCCGGGTTCACATCATACTCGACCCGAGTTTCGTCCAATCGAGATGGAAAAGTAAAATTGGGAACACAACTCATGTTCCCACTAACACAAATAATTTTCTGCAAATAGAAATTGTGCTTCCTTGTATTGATTTATAGTTTATTAGATAGTTATTATAGTTAATCATTGTTGATAATTTGATTTTCATTTCAGATTTTAGAATGATCATACATGACCAGATTATCATCATATTTGATTATATTGTTATTATTACACCCAATTATTATATCGATTATAGTATTGATCTATTGACTTTATTATTAATGATCCTAATCAAATAGTTATTATATCTTATTAACGATCTTATCACACCATTGATTATAGTATTGATATGATTGGGTCATGTTTAATCTAAAGTAAATTATTAAAGATAGACGTCATATGTAATTGAGATAAAAGTTGAAAATTATTGGGCCCGTGTCCACCGATTGCCTTTAGGATTGATTGCATCTTCAAGTTGGATAATTAATTCATCTTCGGGCTGATGGATAATTGAATTGAATGGAGCAGATAACATAAAAACTAGGTGTGGTGATGCATGCATTTTACAACATGTAATTAGATTTGCATTTAGGCTTATTTTGTGTAATTTGCTCATAGCATGCATCTATTTGTACATTTATTTCTTTAGATTCTTGGAAGTAGCCATCTACCTCTAGTTGGTGTGATTTTGCAGGAATTATTAATGAAAATATAGAAGAAAAGAAGAATAATGTGAAACGGACTCCAATCAGCTTCTTTCACGGGCCGTTATAGACTTCTTACTATCATAAAAGAGCTATCACGCATATTCGATCTTCACGGCTCTTACAAAGCCGCTTTACAAAGAAAATAGAGTTCACAGGCCATGACCATCACTTCATAGGCCGTGATATATGGTGTAACGTTCAACCGGTCATCCTCACAGCTCTGTCAGAAGTATTCGTATGAAGAAATCATGATTTCACGGGCTGTTAGATATTTATCACGACCGTGAAGACCAAATCTCACACCGGCCATTGCGTTTCACGGACCGAGCAGCCTTAGATCAAACGAAGACAACTTACGAGTCATGACGGATTTTTTACGGCTGTTATAACAGGATTATCACGGGTCACAAAGTCTCACGACTCCTATAGTAAATCAGATTTTGAAGGATTATCATGGGCCGTTAGCGACCAATAACGGGGTGTTATGCTCACCAGCAGTTCTATCATCGGGCGGTACATAATATGCACGAATATCATAGAGGGTCTAGAATCAACAACCATAAACTAACAGGCCGTACATGCCATAGATATATGCCATAAAAAATTAATCGCACTCATCAACCCTATTTCGACAGTTATGAGCATCTAAAGGTTCAACGGATGCTCATCCGTCTAAACTTTCAACGGTTGTAAACCGTCGAAACTTTTGATGGTTAGCGAACCGTCAAAAGTTTAGATGGCCATGACTGCCGAAAACCTTTTCGTCCATACGATGGATATTTTGAGCTGTCGAAAATTCCTTCAGAACTTCAAAAGGAATTGTGCCCATCAGAAATGAGCCATCGGAAAATGGCATTTTCCTTGTAGTGCGTGACCTGCTCCTAATGGGTTGATCAGAATGCTTCAGGTTGATATATTATTCTTCTCAGGTCATTAGCACTTTTCACCGACCGTGAAATTAGACAAAAGTTATGCGATCGAATAAAAATCACCCGAATCACGACCATGAAACTTTTCTCACGCCCCATGAAGGTAGTAGAAAACTCCGAGTTCGATTCTAATTGGGTCATTAGATAAATTTCAGAGGGCGTGACAGACACAAAACTTGAATTATAGTATATTTTTTAGAAAATTCTCAATGCACAAGGACTCCAACTCTGACCATATGTTCCAGGGATCAATTGAAAATAAATTAGATCATAAATTTTAGATTTTAACAAGGCAAAACTTTCATAATCAATAGTTTCCATTTATTCCCAAACCACCTATAAAAAGAGACGTCTGACACAAGAGACAATCATGCTAGGGCCTGCAACCTGTTTCTTGAAGGCAAGAATGTGAGAAGACTCTGAAGGATTACTGAGAAGATCGTTGTTGTAATAATCCAAATTTAATTCATATGTAATCACATGGATTAATATTATATCATATTATTGATAAGAAAATTGATATATGTGTTAATGCATGAGTTATAGCTCATAGTGTTTGATCGTTGAAATATGGCGAAAATTTGTTCAAGGCATGAAAATATGATCTTTGAAAATATTAGAATTAAGAAAATTAAAGTTTCGGTAATTGTCCTATATATCAAAGTATTATAGATGTGATTTTTAACAATTTTTAGGAGGCGTTTTACTTAAGTAAAACATAGATGCAAAATCGAAAAATCTGTGAAATTGCAATTTTTGCTCTTCGGACAAAAATTTAGATTTCGATTCCTCGATTATTTATTTTTATAAATATTTTATTTGAATTCAAATGGGGGGTAGTTTCTTATTTACATATAATGTCTTAAGTAAATAAATAAATAAATGAAAAAGGAAAAATCATTTACTTAAATCGCATTACATGTAAATACCCCCAATACCAAGGTCATTTCTCTTATTGTCTTTGGCCGACTTAAGGTCGGTTGAACCCTGCCTTATCTTTCTTCCTCTACATGTTTTACCACATCTTCTCACTTCCTCACCTGCCCCATATGAAAATCCAAGTGAAAGAGGGGACCATGTTCTACTAGTGAAGCCATTTGAAGGGGAATTAGGGTTTTGCCATATGGTGAGTTCATACTTCACTTTATTTTGATTTCAACTACATAACTTTCTAATTAGGGTTTCTCTGAACCTCATTCATCTCATTCACTCTCGGATTTTAGCTAATCATGGGGCAAAATTCATGTTCTTCATTAGCAAAATTAACCCTAGCCATGTTCAATTGATTCCCGAATTTTTAGCTACATAATTACATACCTTAGGGTGGTCCCAAAATTATGAAATTTCTTCTGATTGATCCTATATGTGTATTGTGTCTACTTTCATTGATATTTTGAATTAAGTTAATAGGATTTCTGTAGATAAAGTTATGCTCTTATCTTTAAGGTACTATCATTCTGTCCGCTGAAATTACTACCCGAAGTTGTAAATTATGTATTAAATCCAATATGTCGTGAAATTATTGGATAATGTTAGGTTTCAGTGACCATTGGAATCACTAGAAAATGATATGTTTAACAAAAGTTATAAATATTTTACCGAGCCTTACTCAGTCTGTCAGAATGAAGCTTAGGGCAGATTATGCTAGTATTGGTTAAATTTATTATGCTCAGTACAATTAGATATAAATTCAAGTAATTTTATGAGTTGCATCTTAGGATGTCTACTATTTGGAAAAATTAAAAGAATGAGAACAGGGAATGTTTACTATTTTATATAAATCATAAAAGTAAGGTTACTCAATTTGTCAGGACATAGAAACAACATAAAAGTTAGGCTGAATGCTGATTTTCATGAGAGCAAACCATAATGAAGTAGGAAATGAAACTTTTACAGAATAATTTTTCTGTAATATGAAAGTAAAGAAAATTGGAATGATGTCATTTGGATATATATATAAGAAGATATGAATTTTTCTTTATTATGTGTGCAATCTGTTATATTATTAGGTCAATCCTTATGTTTAATAGTTACTTAAGTTATAAGAGTAAATATTTGGGGTTCATATACCATTGAAATTGATTATGTTTCATGTGTGAAAGACTTGTGCTCATATCATAGTGGTAATGTATTTCTTCCTATTATTGTTATAGGAGTAGAAGAGTAAAGTAATGAAAAGGAAAACATTTTGTTAACTTTTATAGGTAAGTTAGTTTCTCCTACTCTATGTTTTCACCTCTTTTGAATTTGGTGTGACATCGATTGTTATATGTATTAGATATATTTTGGATAGATTATGAATTGATTTCAAGAAATGCAACTATGAAAAGTATATATGATTGATTGTATGATTGCACATTTGAAAAACATATGTGATATGATATGAATGGATTACGAGAAGTGCAATCTTGTTCCATTTGAAATGATTGATCGAGTGATGGTACAATTGAAAAGCATATGTGATATGTTAAGGATTGATTTAATAAAATGCAATCCTATTCCGTTTGAATCGATTTTCGACATGATTCATCTTTTGATATTTGAATTACAAGTATGGTTAATCTTTTGATCTTTGATATGGAGTTGTTATATGATGAATCATGCATCTGCATCTGCCTGCATCTGTATGTATGGTGATTGGAGCTAAGTGCTACATCGTTGATCATGATGAGAGCCACCTCTAGAGTTCAAACCATCATTTTGTTCTCCAATAATGGGATGAGATAGGCTGGAGCTAAGTGCCATGCGGAGCTAAGTGCCATATCATGAGTAGTCATGATGGGGGCCACCTCTAGAATCCGTAGGGGCCACCTCTAGAATCCGTAGGGGCCACCTCTAGAATCCACCTATCGCTATGTGTTCTCCGAAAGGGATGAGATAGAATGAAGCTAAGTGCTATATCGCTGATCACGATGGGAGCCACATTTAGAATTCACCTATCGCTATATGATATATTCCCCGAAAGGGATGAGGTTGAATGGAGCTAAGTGCTACATCGCCGTTCACGATGGGAGCCACCTCTAGAATTCATCTACCGACCACTAATCAGTTGGTAATCCGTGCATTCATATGAAAGTGTTGCATTTGCATACATATGTTTGATATGATTTATATGATATTGATTGCAAGTTGAGTGTGATGTTTCTGATTAGTATGTTTATATGTAATTATCAAATATGAGAAAATGCCTATTTTGCTATTATGATTATTGCATGCTTTTCTATGTCCCTCCAAATTGATTAGTTGGTAACACATAGGCTATGAGTTATCAACTTACTGAGCTATTTTTGCTCATAATATTGTTTCTAATATTTTTCAGATCAGTATAGCTTATTGGATTGGACGAGCTCATAATCTTAGCAGGAATAACTCTTTCGATGTAAAGGTATTGAGAAGAGTTGTTATTCTCGTGTCCTTTTGTTAGGATGTCGAGAGAGTTGGTCGAGTTTATTATTTTTATCAAAATAAATTCATTTTATAAAATGTATGATTTAAGGAGTATCAGTTTGCTCTGAAATGATCACATATTGTGTAATTTATTTAATGATATATACTTTTACGCTTATGTTGTAAAAGGAAGAGTAAATTATATCACGTTTCCGCATTTTTTTATAATTTTATTTGATCGTCCGTAATGAGTCGCGAACTCCAGTTTAACTCGTGGGTTAAATCGGGGTCGTGACAGTTGTTGTCTCGTCTCAGCAGCAGTTCATCAGTGATTCCCAAAGAGTATTATATGTTCTATTTAATGTTGGGATGATGTTAGATTTTTATTTTCCTGTCTCTATTTCTTCTGTAGTATAAGATCTCAGTTATTGCTTCTGTAATTTAGAATTATTAGTTATCTTTCTGGTTTGAAATAGTTCTATTGTTAAAGGCAAACTCATAAACTTTTTTCTTTTTAATTATTTGAAGTTCGGTTTCTTTTGATTATATATGTTATTCTTAATGCTTTTCAGGGATTGATTGTCATTCTTAGTTGACTATTATCCGTGTGGAAATTATCAATTCGGTCTGCATGATGTCTATGGAATTCATTTAAGACTATTATGTCAAAACATTATATAACACAACTTGCAGGATCCTAGATGGGATGTGTGTTGTGCGGTCTATTAAATATTACCAATTTACCATTGTATGGACGTTAATAGTTTAGAATTGATAGTTTAGTGCATCATAGTTTTTGTTCAACTTGGTTATAATCTTGGATGGAGTGATTGTTGTTAAACTTGAGATTGAGATAGTTTGATTTATTTTAGTAGGAGATCAAAGACCTATAGTAGATTCTAATCCGTCAATTAAAACTGAATATTCTCTGGTGTTATCAATTTTTCTATTTTGTAATTTATCATCCTAAGGACTTATGCATCGATAGTTTAATTTATTTTTAATTTTCTTTATCTTTTTGCAATTTTACTTTGCATATCTTTCACCCAAAACTTTATGTCGTCTCCTATTAGTCTCTGAGATTTGATAGATAAGTAAACTACTTCTTCGTGGGATCGACAATCCATACTTTTCACTTTATTACTTAAGCAATTAGTGCACTTGTTATCAATTTTCATATAATGTGGTCCTTCATCTCTTAACGTACTCGAACTTATTGATCGACATAAAGTGACATGATGTCCCTTAATAATAGAGAACTTTTATATTGTGCCCGAAATGATTGATTGTAACTTCAAAAATTAAATTGAATTAATAATCGAATTAAATTGAATTGATAATTAATTTTGCCTTTGTAGCTGATGAATTGATTCACTCTCCTGATGGATAATCAAATTATGCTTTTGTGGATGATGAATAATAAATTGCAATCTTTGTGCCTAATGGATAAATTGAAAATTTGTTAATACAATTGAATTGATAATTAGTATTGTGAACTTCACTCACCTTTGCCCAATTGAAAATTGATCAATTGATAATTGTTAATTAAATTGAAAATGTGGCATTCACTAACCTATGGTCAATTGATGATTGATTTAAATATAATTGATATTGAATTGATAATTGTTATTGATTTAATTGAGATATTATTGATTATAGATAACTAAAATCGATGGGTCATCAATAATTATTTATAGAGATTATTGCCATGATTGATCAATTGACTATTCACATCATTATTGTTAATTGATAATTTTTCTAATTAATCACAGATTATTTTTAGATAATTATTTACTCATAGAATTGATATTGATTTATGATTCATATAGTTATTGAGATGGGTGTTCCTACGTACTAAGTTATCTCATTGGACTTTGCCTTGTACTTGGATTCATGCAGGATGCGACGATGACGATGATGAGACGATCGATGACTCTTTAACGGGTGACATACACATGGATATATAGTCCATTATTATATAGGTGTAGGCTTATGAACCTACAAGCTATTGGATATTATATAAGATGCTTTCGCTATTGTAAAAATGTATTGTAAATTAGTCTTTCGTTTATTTAAATTAGTATATTAACTGGTCAAAATAAAGAAAATAGTTAAGTTATAGAATTGAGTAGTGCTGCTGAGATAACCTTTTGGGTAGGCAAGTAAAAAACATTTTCGAGTTGTTACAATTAATGACTATATTTTTTCACTTATATTTAATTTGCTTAATTAGTTCTAATGGAAACATCTTTAAATGGTCACATCTATTCACCACAACGATAGTCGCGCCTCCCTATGTTATCATGGTTGCACATTTGACATAAATGCTAAGTGTTTAAGTCAATTCCTCTGCCTTGTTGAAGCTCATCTATAGTTATTCTCCTCTCTCATACTTCATCAACATTGCTGATGACATCAAAAGTCGACACCCCCACATTGGCCTCGTGTATTTTCTCTTGTGCTATTTTTTTTCTGTGTTGTCACACCATTAGTCATTGATGCCCAATCTTATCAATATCCCTTCATGGAGCACTCATCTTAGGAATTCAAAACATTAGAGAATGAATGTGAGCATCATCAATATCAATCTCTCAAGCATGATCTATAGGTGGCCTATCGATCTCATCACATGGGTTGCGTTTATCAACAATGTTAGTTGGGTCCCTGACTACTAGATCTTCTCCAACAAACCTAGATCGAGTGTGTCAACAACACTCGCAGAGACATTTTTGCAGTATTGTACATTATTCTAGAATTTTCACAACTTGCATCAGGTGCTCTGGATAGCCGAGTTTGTTGTTGTTTTGCACAATAAGACTTTCACTTTTTACCAAACTTGGTCCAAGCTTCTTACATTTTTGTGCTAGCTAAGTTTTGCTAGTAGAAAGGTTCTTTTTATTTTACTTCATGAAACTTTGCCCAAAGAGGTTGGCTCATCCCATTCAGCCCTACATAGAATCTGCTACAATGCTATTGAGATTCTCATGTGGTGAAAGGATGTCATTATGCATTTTACTCGCCTCGGTTATCACCATCTTCAAAGTGGCATTTATTGGTCATTTCTTTTTCTTTCATTTTTTTGTCGCTATTGATTTTTTGTGTTTTGATTTTTTGTACTCACTAATTTGTTTGGCTGATACTAAAGACAATGTTTAGTTTAAGTTTAGGAAAATTTTCATTTCATGCACTAAATTTGATTTTTGCATCACACTACATATTTACTCATTTTATTTTTATTATTGAATTTTTGCTTTATATCATGCATCTCATAAAAAATACAAAAGAATATAAAAATTAAAATAATAAAAACTAGCATTCAACATAATTTTAATGGCATTCTTTCCACTTATACAAATTTTGATTGTCATAATTTTAATTACTTTAATGCTTCAATAATCGGTATTTTGCAAAAAAACATTATTTTCAAACAGATCTATGAATTCTTAGACTACTAACTTTTATTTATGCTCATTTTGATGGTAATGATATTTTTTCACGCATAAATTACTTTGTGAGATTATGAAAAAAAATGTTAAAATGATAAAAAAATGATGAAATGAAAAAAGAAGTTGAGAAAATAAAATAAATATAAGAATATTTCACCTTGAGTGAGTTCGCTGACTGATCAATGGAAGATTGAAGGAAAGAAGATGTTGAATGGAGTTATCCAAAAGAAGCTATACTATATGAGAAGCCAAGGTATGTAAAAGAAAGGGATTAAATCTTATTTAGATTCTAATCTTATTGCAATTCAAAATATATAATTAAATTGACAGCATGGATTGTGATTAGAATCACATTAGAATTTATTAGAAGAGACTAAGAATTAATGCTATTTCATAATCATGATTTTGAAGTCATAATATTAAGATGATTGAAATTTGTATATTTAATGTCATGCTTTGTCATAGAAGTTTGATAGGGTTTATGTTTGATAAAAATGATCAAATTAATCTAATTCTGATTCCCTTGAAGTTTAATATGTAAAGATAGACTATGAGAAACAATGATCTTTAAAGTTATGAATAAAAAGGCGAATATGTATCTCACTCTTATGGACAAGTATGATACTAGTTTAATAATTTATGTACATTAGATAAAAACATGATATTTATAGAGTTGATAATATGTTAACAAATTTATTTAATTCAAATCGGAATCACTTAACTATGATCTTTACAGAGAAAGTTATAGAATTTACAATAGACAAGTTCCAGTCTATCAAACTTGTGCAACTAAAGTTCTATTCATACTATTATATGATTTTATGCGAATAAAATATAAGAGTATAAAATATGAGATAAATGTATGTTAAACCACATATGGTGTCATAATAAAAATTTGAATCACTCTAATAAAAGGGGTATATTAAAAGTCATAAAATTTTTAGGTAGAGCTACTCAAGTTTTTTTATTACACGTATGGAACATATTATAAGTCTAATTCTTGATTTTCTTGAAAAACATATTGTAAGAGATAGAATATTAAACTGTCATGTTTACTTTCATGAAAAATTGAGATTAGTTTAATATGAGGTCCATATTTCAAGTTATGAATTTTATTTAAATGTCACACAAGTTGTCAAGTATATAATTAGAACAAAAATATGTCAAAAATTCTGATTGCTGTTATGAACTAAATATCAAGAATAAATTTATTATAAGTTTGATTATATATCATTTTTGTTGAGACTAAGGTGTTGATATATTCAATAGAACTTAATGCATTATGAAAATTGGCTATTGGAGGAGAAAGTTATGTAATGCAATTCTTCTTCCTACATATGCTTTATTTCAAACGATAATTATTATGTGCTTATAAGAAAACATACATTTAAAAATGATCAATTGTTTTATGTTTATAAATCTCGTATATTATAATGTTCAAATAAGAAAGAAGGCATGCACTAAAATAATGAGGGCATGATAAGGCATAAAGGCTTATATGAAAAGCCATAAGATCAATACCGAGATGTATAAAGAGTTGCATTGTATAAGATGTATGATGATGATGTTGATAGATTGAAGAATAGATTACGTGCAATTAAGGATCAATAAGTGAGATTAAAAGAAATCTTATGCTAGAGGGCTACAAAAGGTAACGCATGGGATCCTTAAGATGAATCATTCTTTAACAATTATTTGTTATTAATAATAATGAAGGAATAAAAAAGGAGAGTAAATAATTATGAAGGATAAGAATAAGTACGAACATGATTTAATCATATCCTTGAGTGATAAGTGCTAAGGAGCAACAAGATGTTCCAAGCTATGACAATGTTTCATATAAAATATAATTGATTAATTAATATAAAATAATTATTACATCTCTTCATATGATATTCATTACGTACCGAGCATAAGGTTCACAAAAAGTCGTCCCTGATTCTTACAAGAATATTTTATTATGACATGGTGAGAAGAATGACAATGATGCTTACAACGTGGTAAGGTTTAATGTTATCATGTTTAGATTTAAATAATTTGTTTTATATTTTTGTGGTTCTATATGTTAATACAAAAGAAAATACTATAGGCCAAGGATCCTAATGATTTAAAGCACTCTTATGTCATGTGTCAAATAACAATTTGGTCATGGGTAGAAGGTGTTTTTGGGTCACTAAAATAGTTAAGGCAAAAACAATAATAAGGTAATGAGGTGGTTACAAGTATCTTATTCAGAATTTTGATGTGTTTCAGTTAGGCCTCTAGAGAATTCTCGCCGGTTAAGATGAATAGTCAAATTGTTATATAACCCCAATGCATAAATGAGAAAAATTTTATCTTTCTACTATCAAATAAACAAATATAAGGTTACTACTTTTTATTTTTAATGTTAATGTTGTTATTGGATATACCATATGCTTTATTGCATGAAGCTGAATTAGAATAAGTTTAATTTGTTGAATATCTAAAAATTCTTTAAAAGTGAGATATTAAATTATGGATAGCTAAGTTGTTGATAGACTTGTAACATGATGGTACCAGAAGATTATTAGTTATGAGTGGAGATTATGATGATATATTTATGATTTCTGAGTTTAATATTATAGTTTACTTAAGGATAGAGTTTAAGATTGGGCAAATTTGACACATGCATAATCATACATATTTCGCAAATGTCATTAATATTATTTTTCTTATTTGTAGTAGTCGCATGCATCAATTTATTTATTTATTTTATGAGATAGAACCTTCCCACAATTTTATTTCTCCTCAGAGTCATTATTTCAAAGATGTGGAACAATTTGATCCAAAAAGTTCAAAAAATAGAATGATAGTAACACAAGGATAAAACAAAAGTATTGTTTGATTGAGACACATTATGGATTGGATATAAGAGCTAAGAGGGAACTTGAGTGAGATTGGATTAAGATAGAGATTAAAGATTAAAATTGGAATTAATTAATAAAAATTATTATTAGAGGAAAAGTAAGTCAAAATGATAAAGATTAATTCAGAATTGATGTGGGAATCCAATTAAAATAAAATCATATCCAAAAAGTTTGAAATATGACTCAAAGAGTGTTGACTTTCTTTTCACAAGAGTCTTATTTATGCATAAACACTCTCTCTCTCTCTTTATTTTCACACAAATTGAGTCATACGGTAGAGTAATTCATTTTGAAGCCTTGACTTTAGATAAGATCTCAAAGGTGATCCGCACATAATCCAAGGTAGCATCATGAGATGATGATGAGACAAAGTTTGTCATTCATGTAAAAAATAGAACAAAACTTCACAAATTTTTAGACAACTTAGGGTATTTGGGAGGATTCCTAGATTTTCATTGGTTTGTTACATATCTCTAAATTCATGTTTTATGTACAGAGAAAATTGTATATAATTGTAAATCAAATTGCATAGTTTAGCACCCCGAAAATAGAGTCAAAAGTTGAGCTAGAAAATATGATTTTCATCATATGATAGATGAACTTGCCTTGGGTTCTATACCCCCACTCAGGTTCGAATGAATCAAGGCAATGAACAACTCAACTCGAGTTTTGGCGACCCAAGCGCAACGATGTTAACTAACGACAAACTGGATCGTTCCGATGATTGAAACCTAATTGGATCAAGCTTAACTGATCCGACTCAAGTTCTTATTATACATAGCCTAAGTATTCCTATCGGCCAAGAAGGAATTGAACACCAGAAAACACATCCGCAAGTCGAGTTTCGCGCATATAAAATGCATTTTTATGGATTTAATTATAGTCAATTGATTCTTTGCGATCATATTAGTATTATTATCGATAATTGATGATTGAGTTATTATTATAATTTGCCACTATGAAAATAATCTATCATAAATTCTTTATTATTAAATTATTAGTAAGTGATAATTGAAATTTTTGATATATTATAATTGGTGAGAATTGATTATGGATTATTAATTTATTAGTTTATTATTTCAAAAATTATTGTGATCCAAATTAATGATAATAAATATAGACGTCCTAAGTAAATAAGATAAAAGTTGAAAGTTGTTGGGTCATCATGTCTACTGATTGACCAAACTCGAAACTAATGCATAATTGTTATTGAATTAAATAAGATACATAGTGTAACTAGGAAATTGATACATCATCTTCTAACGAATGGTATGATTGACCTATGTATGGACACTTGCCTTTCACCATATATGAATTTATCAAATTATTATTGATTGGCTTGCCATGACAATAATCCTCCATTAGTCTACATGAAAGTGACATATTTTTTTCTTAATAAATTAGAGTTCTTAGATTGCACTCAAAAGGGTTGATGAATAATTTGAACTAATATTTGAATTGTGTTCTCATAGCTCATGGATAATTCAATTGTACTTTGTGATTGATGAATAATAAATTGCGACCTTTGTATATGATAGATAAATTATTAATGAATGGAAAATTGGACCTTCGATGATCTATACTCAATTGATAATTGATTAAAAATAATTGATATGGATCATAAAAGATTAATGATATGAATAATTATTTATCATTAATGCTTAATTATTAATTGATAATTATTATAATTAATTATAAATACTTTCATTAACTTTTTTGTACTTAAATTTGTGCATGATAATGTATAGTTATAGACGCATAAGCCATAGGTAATTGAATGTTATACGGAATGTTTCTACTATTGTAAAGATCATTGTATTTAAGTTTTTTGATAATGTAAATTATGTTTCTTGTGGATCATTGTGAAAGACCAAAAAAGGTAGACAATTCAAACAAACATAGAAAAAAGGAAGAATTGAAAGAAGGACATTTGCAAACTAAGTGATCTATAATAAAAGTAACATTCGTGAGAGGAGAAGCAAGAGTCACAACAATAACAACAAAGAATTATTTAGAAATATAACATTTTCACTATTTGCTTTGAACATTGATTTGTATGATTTTACTTCATATATATCAAATATATCTCCTGTGATTTATGCATGTTGAATTAATTCAAGACGTGTCTTACATAGATACAAAACACTCTCATCATGCACAAATATTCATTTCGAATGATTCTGATTCATGTTAATTGGTCAAATAAAAAGATTCAAGTTTTAGATATGAATAACGCGGTTGAACTAATCTTTAACATTATGGGTAGGTTACACGATGACACAATTGTAGTGAGGAAAGGGATGCCACAATTCTGCTCCTTATGTTCATTTTTAATTAGATGTTTTGCACCCAAGAGCTTGCTGGTGACTCATGATCTTAGTCAAGTGCCTTGTAAAGCCCTCAATTTATCACGGCAGATTCACAATATTTTTCTAGAACTTTGAAATGCATAAAATTAATTTGATTCGCTTGTAATTGCTTACATTTCTATCGCGAGCCAAACATAGCCGCAAATGTTTTTTTATCATCAATTTACTGACGAAAATTTTCGCCATTAGATAACTAATCCCTTTTTTTTAAAAAAAAATGGAACATTGTTCATCGTATATATATGCGTCAACCAAATAATTAGTTGGATCAATCAGATGGTGTAATTAGATTTAAAAATAATGTTGGGATCCTCAAAGTTGCGAGCACACTAGCACAGTGAGCCAGTGGGCTTTATTTGTGATTCGACTCGAGTTCACTTTTCAGTGAGGACTGACGAAAGAGTAGATCCAATCGGACTCAACACAAACCAAACCAGAACCTTCACCGTCCTGATTCGGTTTGGGGCTCCCAAAATATTTTTTGTATCTCATCTTCACCAAGCCAAGTGTGGCTATCGTTGCGCCAAAACTCTGGAAATCCCGCATCTGCGTCACTGCGCCTTGTTTTTAATCTTTCCCTGCTCGCCGGAGCAACTCCGCCGTCTATTCGCCTTCTCACGCATTTTATCGAACACCACGATGTTTCTCATGCCCCCTCCGTCTCTTCCGCCGCCTCCCGCCACGAGCACCCGATACCTCTCATCTCCCCATCTCCGCCCCCACCACGTCCTCCTCTCCCCTCTCTGCGCCACCTCCGCGGCCACGCCTACCACCTCCGCACCCTCCTCCGGGGACTTCTCTCACCGCTACGACTTCTCTCCCCTCCTCTCCTTCCTCTCCTCCTCCCGTGGAGTCGACTCATCCGCAACTGGGGCGCCGGCGGAGCTCGACCCGGTGGAGCTCCGTCTCGCCGAGACCTACCGCGCTGTCCCGGCCCACCACTGGCACTCCCTCCTCAAGACTCTCGCCGCCTCCCCCGCCACCCTCCCTTCCGCCGCGGCCCTCGTCCCCTGGCTCGAGCGCCACCGCCTTTGCTTCTCCTCCCACCTCCTGTACTCCATCCTCATCCATTCCCTCGGCCGTCATCGCCTACTCCGTCACGCTTTCCTCTCCGCCGCTGCGGCCTCAAGGGGTCCCTCCTCGCCACCCTCTCCCCTTACTCTCAACGCCCTCATCTCTGCCGCGGCCCTCAACGGCCGCCCTGCCCACGCCCTTCACCTCCTCTCCCTCCTTCGCCGCCGAGGCTTCCTCTCCGACCACCCGAACTACACACTCATCCTTCAGTCCCTCCTCCATTCTCCGGACCCTCCCGACCCGCTCCTGCTCCACGCCCTCCTCCGCGACATCATTGCCTCCGCCCTCGAGCCGGACGCCCGACTCATGTCGGACTTTGTCACAGCCTTTTCCCACGCCGGAGACCCAGATTCTGCCCTCGCTGTCCTTGCAGCCTCCCAAGCACAGGGCCTCACGCCGAAGTCCTCGGCTGTCGTCGCGCTCCTCTCTGCTCTCGGAGCCGTAGGTCGCGTGTCCGAGGCTGAGGCTGTTTTCCTCGAGTTCCACCATCCATCGTCTGGTCTTCAGCCCCGAGCGCGTGCCTACAATGCCTTACTCAAGGGCTATGTCAAGATAGGAGTTCTACAAGATGCCGAGGTGGTTTTCAAAGACATGGAACGCTGTGGGGTGTCGCCTGATGAAGGCACCTATAGCTTGCTGATTGATGCGTATATCAACGCTGGACGATGGGAGAGCGCCAGAATTTTGATTAAAGAGATGGAAGCGAACGATGTCCGACCCAACTCCTACGTGTTCAGCAGGATTCTTGCTAGCCTCAGGGACAAGGGAAACTGGCAGAAGTCTTTCGCAGTATTGAGGGAAATGAGGAGCAATGGCGTCCGCCCTGATCGCCATTTCTACAATGTAATGATCGACACATTTGGCAAGTATAATTGTCTTCCCTATGCAATGGATGCTTTCGACAGAATGAGGCTAGATGGAATTGAGCCGGATGCCATAACTTGGAATACATTGATCGACATACATTGCAAAGCTGGAAGGTACGACAAGGCAATGGAGCTCTTTGAGAGAATGCAAAATAGTGGATGTTTGCCTTGCGCCACAACATATAATATTGTCATGAACTCCTTGGGTGAACAAGAGAAGTGGGAGGAGCTGAAAGAAATGTTTGAAAGAATGAAGGGGCAAGGTTTGTTACCGAATGCTGTGACATACACCACACTTGTTGATGTCTACGGCAAGGCAGGGAGGTTTCAAGATGCAATTGAGTGCTTAGAAGCCATGAAGGCAGATGGAATGAAGCCTTCACCTACGATGTATCATGCCTTAGTGAATGCTTATGCACAGAGGGTATGTAAATCTATCACAAAGTTTTCTAGCTAATGTTTATGACCGATGAATACATAAAGAACTTGTTTAATACCTTTCACAAAAGCCTGTAATATACTGGTTAAAAGTGATTATGAGCAGATAAAGAGTGTCTGTTTGCTTACTGCTTCTGGGTGATGCATTCTTATACTATTCTACCATGTTAGGCTCTAGAAGTTTGTGGTTGAAATACTGGTACAGTCCATTCTTAAAAGTTTAGTAGATTTAGTTATGTTCTTTGTATTTCAAAATCTTTGCTGTTGAATATGTGAATTTATTTTTATAAATTGGTTCGATCAGTTGCTTTTCACTACTTTATTAGTTTTGTAGAAAAGGAGCTTTTACTAGTTGATGATATAGAATATGGTCATTTTTGCATAAAGGGTTGGTACAGTGGTTCCCTAAATAGAGCTATACAGTGATCCATAGCATCCTAATTGGAATCTTAGGCATAGGCATTTGATAGCCTGTGCAAGTGACAGTAAAACTATTAGTTACAAAAGAACAAAGACCTCCTTTGAGTTTTTGTCTTAATATTTCTAAATTTAAAAGAATGGTCTATTACAAAATGATACCAAAGCAGAAATGAGTAAAACCAAATAAAATCCGTGGCTGTATGCCTGTATCAATCAGATTGAAATTGAATTTGAGGGAATCTAAGGATGCAGTTTTTGAAGACTGTAAAATAGATAGATACAACGTTCTAAATTTAATAGCATGGTCTATTACAAAATGGTTAAGCTAGCCTATTTAATGCCAACAGAAGAAATGATATAAAACTAAATAAAATCTATGTTTGTGTTAATGAGTTTGTCTAAAATTTAATTCGAGGTAATTTAACAATGCAGTTTTTCTTAGACCGATAAATAAAAAGCATGTTCTAAGTTTAATGGCATGGCCAATTACAAAATAATTGATATTAAATTATTTAATGCCTGCAGCAAAAAGGAGTTAGAACTAAATAAAGTTCATGTTTGTCTCAATGAACTTGTCTAATTAGAGTTAATCTAGATTTGCAGTTTCCTAAGACTGTAAAATAGAAAGATGCAGTTCTAATTCAGGATAAGTCAAACTGTTCCATCTTCTAAAAAAAAGGGGTCAAACTCTTCCATATAAATATCTGTCGTCTTGAAGATCTATGTATTATCTTGATGCTAAACTCAAATTATGTAGCTTCAATAACTAGGAATAAACTTAAGTTTACTGGACTTCTTCTGTGTGAATTAATAGCAGAGATACTAAGTTTTGCATATCACATGAAATATAACAGTTCACCTTTCTCAAAAATTTTTTTTTTTTGAAATAGAGAGGATGAGGGCCATGTGCACTCATCCATATTTATTGATACAATGATATTGCATCAAAATGTTGCAATAATATTTGTTACACCCTTGCCCATTCTCTCACCAAGCATCTAGACAGAGATATGATATTTTTAGCATAACATCGTGCACTCCTGAAAATGCATGCAGTTTGTTGGCACCATATGGACCATAGGAAAGTCAATGACATTGCGGGTTTCTGATAGTTTGTTGCAAGGATATCTTTAAGACACTATATCATAAACTGTTTCCATATATCATGTTTTACTAATATGGAGAGACAACTGACTCAGTTGTTTTCTGGATGAAACAACCCACTTGCCATATCCTCTACTTCAGCAAGAAACTTTGAAATTTTAATCAATAGAAATGGATGACTAGATTTATCTTTTTCCTTAAGAAAAATGAAAAGGATGCTAACATATATCTTTTTTCAGGGTCTGTCTGAGCAAGCTATAAATGCATTCAGGGTCATGAGAGCAGATGGCATAAGACCAAGCATTTTAGTTCTAAATTCTTTAATTAATGCATTTGGTGAAGATAGAAGAGATGCTGAAGCTTTTTCTGTATTACAATTTATGAAGGAAAATGTAAGCTTCAAATCAAATTTTTTTCTCCCACTCTGACTTTGCTTCATTGTTCTAATTATATACTCAAGTGTATTACATCTTGGATTGAAAAGTCCAACTTATGAATTCTACAATTGCAGGATGTAAAACCGGATGTCGTGACCTACACAACCCTCATGAAGGTTTTAATTCGTGTTGAGAAGTTTGATAAGGTACCTAGTTCTAATCTCATTTTCTCTATCATAGTCATACTTGTGCTAGTTCTATTTTGTTTTCTAGTGTAAACAACAACAACAACAACAACAACAACAACAAAGCCTTATCCCACTAGGTGGGGTCGGCTACATGGATCATACGACGCCATTCCGCTCTATTAATAACCAAACCTTTCGGTATATTATTCACCAATAGATCTTGCTCTATTAGTTTGCCAAGTGTCCGCCTTGGCCTCCCTCTCCCTCTTTTAATCGGACTCCAAATTATTTGATCTACTCTTCTTACTGACGCATCTAATGGTCTTCTCTGAACATGACCAAATCATCTCAAACGATTCTCTACCATTTTCTCACTAATAGGAGCCACTCCGACTCGTTCACGTATATGGTCATTCCTAATCTTATCTAATCTTGTATGACCACACATCCATCTCAACATCCTCATTTCGGCTATCCCCACTTTACGTTCATGTTGTCCCTTCATAGCCCAACATTCACTACCATATAACACTGCTGGCCTTATAGCAGTACGATAGAATTTTCCTTTAACTTTATTGGGTACTTTTCTATCACAAAGAACTCCAGTGGCTTTCCTCAACTTACACCAACCAGCTTGAATTCTATGATTAACATCGTCATCAATCTCACCATCTTGTCTTACAATTGATCCTAAATATTTAAACTTTGTCACTTGAGGAATTATATTCTCCCCTAGCCTAACTTTCAAATCGTCTCTAAGTTGTTTATTTGTGAAATTGCTATGCATATATTCTGTTTTATTCCTACTTAAACGAAAACCCTTTGACTCCAACGTATTTCTCCATATTTCTAATTTTGTATTAATATCTTCTCTTGAATCCGCTAAAAGTACTATATCATCCGCAAATAGCATGCACTTAGGTACCTGCTATGTGATACTCTCGGTTATAGCATCGATAACTAAGTTAAATAGATACGGGCTTAAAGCTGATCCTTGATGTAGGCCAATTCCTATAGGAAATTCATTTGTCTCACCTCCGGGTGTCCTAACCCTAGTCAATGCCCCATCGTACATATCTTGTATTACCTTAATATAGGCAACATTCACCATCTTCTTTTGCAAGGCTTTCCAAAGTACATCCCTTGGTACCCGATCATACGCCTTCTCTAAGTCAATGAAAACCATATGTAAGTCTCTTCTCCTACTTCGATACTTCTCCATCATCCCCCTTAGTACATAAATCGCCTCTGTAGTGGATCTTCCTGGCATGAACCCAAATTGTCTATCAGAAATACTAGTCTCCATTCTCAATCTATGCTCAATCACTTTTTCCTATAATTTCATAGTGTGACTCATAAGTTTAATCCCTCTATAATTTGCACAATTCTGAATATCCCCTTTATTTTTGTAAATAGGAACTAATGTACTTAATCTCCAATCATCAGGCATCTTTTTCGATCGTAAAATCTCATTAAATAGTTTACATAACCACAACACACCTTTTTCTCCTAAACATTTCCAAACTTCAATCAGTATACCATCCGGTCCAACGGCTTTACTATTCTCCATTTTCTTAAGAGCTTCGCTAACCTCCGAGACTCTAATTCTACGATAAAATGACCTATTAAGCTCACATTCGCTAACTGTCAAGTCCTCCAAATCACAACGGAAACCTTCACATCCATCATTAAATAGCTTATAGAAATACTCTTCCCATCTGTTCTTAATATCTCCTTCAGTGACTAAAACCTTGCCAACTTCATTTTTTATGCATCTTACTTGATCCAAATCTCTCGACTCCTCTTTATTCCTTGCAATCTTGTAAATCCTTTGTTCATCAGCCTTTGTCCCTAACTCCTTATAAAACCCCTCATATGCTTTAGCACGAGCATCACTAACTGCCTTCCTAGCCTCCCTTTTCGCCAAACGATATTTTTCCCAATTGTCAGAACTATTGTCCAAGTGTATCGCCTTGAAACAATTCTTCTTATTACGCACCTTTTCTTGGACCTCCTCGTTCCACCACCAAGTCTCCTTATCTCGTGGTCCAAAACCTTTTGATTCTCCTAAAATGGCTTTAGCAACCATTTCAACCTTTTGTTTTCTAGTGTAAAGGATAACGAAATTGATATGATAGTTTGAATTACAAAGCATAGAAATTGAGCTCACATAAATCAGGATTCAGTCAATGACAAGTTCACTCTTATAAAACCCTAGCATACTGTAAAATATTCTCCACAATCCACATAACATCCATTGTTCACCCCTAAAGACGATGTTATTCCTTCGCAACCAAATGACCAAAATGAAAAGAAGTGTTGTTCCCTACAAGATGGTGAATTACTTGTGACAGAATTTTAGTCTGCAAAACTTAGTAAATTGATTTTGCTTCCACAGTGAGGGGTATGGATGGACCAAGGTTGTTTTGTACTTAAACTTTTGCCAACCTCAGCTGGTTGGAAATCCACCGTCCGACATACATGTATTTGAGAGACTAGTACTAGTAGACTATTGATTTCAACACCATGAAGTCAAATGTTACAGGGATCATCATTGCAAGTTTGTACTTGCTTCAGTTTGTTAGCCAAAACTAAATTACGCAATGGTTCCATGTCTAACCTAATTCCATGAGAAACTTACAATCACAGTACTGCCAAACATTTGTGCAGAATTTAGAAAATTTCTACTGTATCTTGTGAACACAACAATAAGATGGTTACTGCTCTCAGAAACGAAAATAATGAGATGGTTAAAATTCACAACTGTTTTAATAATACACATTTCGAAGGCATGTAGCTACATTAACCTGTTGTTACTACATTGAATTTAGCTATAATCATGATTTTGTGGTAGTGCAATTGACTAAGAACCTGAATTTCAGCATCTTGAGAAAGCCAGCATATTTTTCCTTTCTTTTGACTAGCTAGCTTTACATCTGTTTTTCTTCTGGCAAAATAGCTCATATGCTTTGAGTTCAAAAATAGATGATCAGTCTATACCATTATATCATTGTCTTACATATCTTGCTTATGCGTAATAGAGAAAGCTTTAAACGTAATATAGTTCTTTTGGACATTAAGTCCCTGAGTCCCCATAGTTTGCAAGTGTTTGAAAAGTTGTCTATTCACTGAACTTGACAGGTTCCAGCTGTTTATGAGGAAATGATTTCCTCTGGATGTGCACCTGATAGGAAAGCTCGAGCTATGCTGCGTTCAGCTCTGCGATACATGAAGCAAACATGCAGTTGATAGTGTTATGCTTTCTGACCTTCATATTCTTAGAAGATTGCTTCAATATCTCATGCTGTTTCGCATTGTAAGCGGTTAGTACATGCTCTGTGCTTGTGATTCTTGATTTAATGGAATTACCTGTTGTATATTTGTCTTATCTCACAACTAAACAAGACATGTATGATTATCTAGAGCAAATATCTTTAGTTGCTTCTGATTTTCTACTAAATGTAGTTGCAGGAAATGACGAGAGTTAATTTGGAAAGCCTATCCCAAGAGAATAATTATCCTAATAGCGTTACATTAGGCTGTGTAATTTCTGGAACCAATAAAACTCAATTACATGCAATAGAACCCAGAGTTTCTTTAAACTTATTATGAACTAGGTAAAGATCTTTCCATGCTTCCCGAATTTAAAGAGCTAGGAACACATCCCTATGAAAATGACATTGTATGTAAAATTGAAACTTGTCATTGTAGAAGTAAATTCGCCTCTGAGTGGAATATTCCATCAACTTGATTGAATATGGAAAGAGTGAAGCTTCTCTTGTCCTTGAACAATGTCTATATGAAGATTCCAATGTTGGCCATTTTCTAAGGATCTTTTGTTTGCTAGATAATTTCAGTTATTTAGTGGTGATATTGAAAGTATTTTGTTCTTAAGTCTTCCAATATTTTCTGTTGTTTCAGGAAACAACTACCAAAATGGTATAGTTCTTTCTTTTTTCTCGGAGTAATATGGCTGTCATATCTACTTTTGAGGAATGCAGATGGGGGGTGGACAAACTAATAAGGTTAGTAAATTGTAAACCAACTCCTTTGATAAAAGTGCTTACTGATACGACATTTGGGTCAGAAGGCCAAAGAATTCAAGCATCATATTAGTATGTTGTGTAGATACGTGTACTGAATTCTTCCATTGTCAATAGCTCACCAAATTCCATGTTCAATTATAGCAAACTGCGTATGGTTCACACTGGTATACTTTGGAAGAAAGCACGCCTCTTCTTTTTTTTTCGCATTTTTTAAGCGATTGATAAATAAATTCTGCATCTTTATGGATGTTTATATTTCTGGGTATCCTGTATATATGAAAACTGAAAATGAACTGGATTTTCCCCTTAAGTACTTGATTGTCTAATGGCATTTAAATAGTGTGTGGCTCTTTTGCGTTCCAATTATGGTGCATGGTTTTTCTTTTATATTTTAAACATTCTTTGGCATACATGTTTTTGGTACCGAATCAACGAGCACAAACCTGCTGGCAGACATAATTGTGTTATTATTATTCTTTTTTTGTCAACAAAACAAGCACGTTGGAATAAATTTAGGGGGAACAGGGGGGATAAATGACCCAAGTTCACTGTTCAAAGGATGAAAAACAGAACTTAGCCATATAATATTATCAAATTTAAAGAAGTTGTGTAAAAAACACAGCTTATTGGGTTAAAATTGATCAAAAGGAAATTCATAGTTAACAAAGTACCAAAATGACTAACATGTTACAAAATACATTATTTATTTGGCTCCAGTTGTACGAAATTTTAATTTTATTTAAACAAATAGGATTTAAATTCCACATACATATATGATATTTTATTTTTGGTCAGACCTCATGCTATAAAGTTTGACGTTTCACACCTCTTGTCCCTTTCATCATTTGTTCCTAAATTAATTCCATAATTTTCACAAACCAGAGATTATTCTAGTGTCCTATTGAGCTTTTTTTGGATTAAAAAATGAATTTCATTGATGTTTATATTTATGTATTATATGTATACCTTCAAAGATATATTGGTATTATATGTATACCCCCTCAAAGATATATTATATGTATTCATGTATTATATGTATACCCCCTCAAAGATTATTCTAGGGCTCGCGCCCCCCCTGTGACTTCGTCGGTGTCGGAGAAGTCGCAGAGGGGGCGAAGCCCCCTTCTCTGAGCGCGATAACAATGCGACGCAGGCGGCGAGGCCCCTGCCCCTCCCATGCGCAACGATAGAGAAAGGGGTGCTTGCCCCCCAGTGCAATCCCTGGCGATCGTCGGAGGTGCCCCCTCCGCGACTTCGCTGGTGTCGGACTGAAGAGCTTCCCATCTCAGCGACGACGAAGCCGAGAAGTTTCCTCCCTCCCCCTCGCAACCCCTCCGTTGGAAGAGTAGCCCTCGCTCGTGAGCAGCCTTCGCAACCCCTCCCTCCGCCAGCTATCGGTTTTCGCAAACCCTGCTGGGGGCAGCCCTCCGCTCATGGATCCCCCTTCGCCGATGGCGCTTGAGCTTCCCTTGTTTTGCCGCCAGAGCCCCCTTCCGTCGTCAAGCGCCACCCCCCTCTTCTTCCGGCATGCCAGGAGCCCGATGGCGAGCGCGGCGCTCTCTTGACCCTCGATGCGGCCTTCCTTAGCTGTCGTAGTAGAGGGGGAGGGGGCGCGGTGGCGGCCGCCCCCTTCCCCCATCTATTCTCAATTGCCGAATAGGAGAGGGGGAGGGGGCAGGCACTAGCTTGCATGAGAGAGAGAGAGCGTCGTCACGTCAACGGAGCGACTGGGCATGAGTGATATACGGTGAAAAGGCATTCTTGTTACAAATCATTGTTGGAGGGTAGCGCCGGAAAAATCTCAAAATTAGAAGGTATTTGGTGAAATATTTTCGTGTATATATATATAAATTGAACTTACATGCATAGACACTTAAATTTATGAACCATTTTAATTAAATAAATAAAATTCACCATTAATATTATTTATCAACAATTACTAAATACTGTTTCACAAGCACATAAGGTATCGTTTTCTTTCTTTTTATTCTGTTTTTGTTGCGAACTGAAATTCAAATGTCTTGTACAAGAAAAGATAAATGAAAACATAATATGTAATAATTTTCATTAATAAGAATTGTTGTGCATCATAATAATTATCTCCTTGCGGTTATCCAAGAGGTAAGAAACATTGATATCTATGAGGCCAATTCCACATTTTAGGTAGCTAATCCCAGTCTCATAATAATGTATGCTGGTGACCAGTTGATTCATTGTGCTCTTCTCTTTTTTAACTTCAAGTTTATTACCACATGAAATGTTATAAACTACATCTAACCATACTTCTCTCTTTTTCCTTTTTTTTTTCATTCTCTATTCTTTGTGCATATCATTCCACGATGATGCAATTAAAACGAAAACTTCCAAGTTTGGGAATTGTTTGAGCAGTAGGGCTTACAAAACTGCTGAAGGCACCTATGGATTTATCTACTTTGTCTTCTGTGCAATTAAACAACCTCAAGACAGAGTGATGACAAAGTTAGGTGACTGTTTGCTTCGTCTGAGAGAATCTTAGTCACAAAGGTTTGCATAAGCCAAGGGGAAAAAGGTTCAGCAACTGACGACCTAAACAAAAAAAATTACTGCAATTTGTCGTAATATTTTATGCATAGCAAACCAAGAAAGTTCAAACCTTTACGAGTATAATTTATGGCACGTATTTTTTTATTATATTATAGACGAACATTATGGTCAACCAACGAATAATAATATTTTTAACACTAAATAATTAAGCTTCAGATATATAAATATAGGTTTATCTCGAGTTAAAAAGTACATGCATCCTACAATTCATTCTTATTTTAATCGATCAATCAATGTTGGAGAATTGAAACATGATGCAAATATATGTTATAATTGAAACAGCAGGCATGCCCTAGTCTTTGAGAGCAGTTGGAACACGTTGTCGGATACTGTTTAGTCTGTGGAATTAGTTTATCCAACTAATTATATTATCGTCTAAACCATAAATGTAAAATTCCAACTAACATTGTTGTCTCTTGCTTGGGTCAGCACATATGTTCTCATGCGTACATGCATGCATTTAAACTTATCTGGCTATGACCGATGTCTTCTATATTTTTATTTATGTGCTAATTAATTTATTAGATTACTTGCCTTGTGCCCAACTGCCCATCAAATCCAGATGGCATTGGATCTTCTGATTAATTAAACAAGTAAGCATCTTGGTAATGGAAAATTAATAAATTTAGTTGGTTTCTTTCTTATTTTTGGCTTGTGTTATGTGCGTATAAGGATGAGGATATGCGGCGGCAAGCGCTTGTGTACATACACCCGTAAATGGATGGTTTTAGGTTAATCTATAAATGTTCCATACGAGCCCGGACATCAAAAGCGACTTTTATGGAATTATAAGTTTCTATAACTTTATTTGCGCACGTAGATAATGTTGGGTCAAAATTTTAATGACATATAAAATTATACTTTCGATGAAATAAATTTCGAAAGATTAAAGTTGAAATGCTAAAAAAATTCAAAAAAAAAGATAACTTTATGCACTACGTTTTGATTAAATAATTATCACCGATCTTATTAGTTTTGGATGAATATGGAAAGTTGTAGAGAATTCTATTAATTTTTTCATAGACTCTAAGATCATCTAATTTGGATAACTGTGCAAAACGTTATGCTTAAAATAGTGCAGGTCGGACAACCTGTCGGTCGATGCAAAAAAGGTCGGTCGAGATGATATCGGTCGACCGAATAGAAGATGTCGGTCGATTGACAAATACTGAGCCTGCTCCGGACGACGTCGAGCCGATACCGATCGATGTATCGATTGACGGACCAATCGATCGATCAAGCGCAGAAGTTGAAGAAAATGCGCAACGGTCACGTAGATCGGTCAACCGGTCCAGATGTATGGTCCATCGGCCTCCGAGTCAAATGAACAGTAACAGTCAAATTTGAAGGAGGAATTTGTGGAACAATTTTTGGACAAATTTTCCACATGCTGAATGTTATAAAAGGAGTGTCAAAGCCAGAGGCAAATGCATCCATTCACTCATCGAAGAAAAAATTTCAAATTATCAAAGAGAGATCATTTATTGAAAATTTCGTTTTATAGCTCCTGTGTAAAAGATGTTCAAAATCTTACATCTTGAGCGAGAGAAATAGATTAACTTCCTAAGAGGAGAGGTTGCCTTGCCTCTCGAAGCGGAGAAAAGCGGTGGTGTAAAGAGCTTTTTTCATTGTCTCATTTGGAACAAAAGATAGGATTAGTAGAATTTCCGGCGGTCTCGGGGTCAAGAAGTCGGAGTGAAGACGTAAGTCAAGATGTGGCCGAACTCGTCAACAACCACCGTTCTTTGAGTTTAATTTTCTCACTCTCTCTCCCCGTTCATATTATGTTTATGATTTGAATTATTTTATTTTAAATAATTTTAAGAAATCGGTTTTGTGCTTCCGCAATGATTTTTATAAAATCGTATTTTTGGATAAACATCAATTCATCCACCTTTTGGTGCCCTTTGAGATCCTACAATTGGTATTAGAGCGAGTTGCTCTTGTTTTGATTTCCTTTGAATCATCTCGTTTTTAGATCTAATAGTTTTAGACCTAATCATTTTTAACATTCAATCATTTTTTTAAGATTTAACAATCTTTAAGAGCTATGGCATCAAGTGGTTTTAATCTTGCCGAAGGACAATCAATTAATCGTCCTCCCCTTTTAAATGCATCAAATTTTGCATATTGAAAAATTAGAATCCAAGCATATATCTGTGCTATTGATATCGACATGTGGAACATAATTGAAAAAGTTACTATCTTCATGAAAAGTTACCTACGAATTCTAAAGAAATAGATTTTTTTTTCAAAACTTGATTGGAAAGCCAAAAATATTTTTTTATTGCGCTTTGGATTCAACGGAGTTTAATCGGATTTCAAGTCATGAATCTGCAACTGAGATTTGGGAAAAACTTATCACTACTTATGAAGAAATCGATAAAATTAAAAAATCTAGATTGAATATTTTAAACCATCAATATGATTATTTCAAAATGCATAATAATGAATCCATAAATAATATGGTTGTTCGATTTAATGATATTTTGAATGGCTTAGTCTCCTTGGGCGAGCCAAGATCTAACTTCTAAAAGATGAAAAAGATTCTTAGACCTCTCTCCTCCAAATGGCATACGAAGAAGATCGTGATCGAAGAAAAAAAATTGAACAAATTGAATTTTGATGATCTTATTGGTTTACTTCTAACCTACGAGATTTCAATCCAAGAAGATCAAGAAGAAAAGGCCCCCAAGAAAAAAATATTGGCATTGAAGACAAATACAATAGAAGAATATTCAAGTGAAGAGGAAATGGATGAAAAGAAACTCGCACTTTACACAAGAAAATTAGATAAATATCTCAAGTTGGTTAAAAAAAACAAGAACGAGAAGCCAACTAGAAAATCATACAAACATCACAAAGAAGAAAAATCTTAGAAATGTAAAAAAAAATATGGAGAGTCTAGTGAAACAAGTAGTTCATCAAACTCTTCTAGTGATGAAGCATACATATGCTTGATGGCACACGACGATGAGGTAATTTTTAATCCTTCAAATTCAAATTATGACTCATCGAATTCTTCCGAAGAAATTCTTTCTTTAGATGTGAATAAAGAATTCTCCTCTCTTATAAAAATATATTTTACAATTAAAGAGAAAAATGAAACATTACTACATGAAATTAAAAAATTAAAAGAAGAAAATAATGCATATTTTTTTAAAAATAAAAAAATAAAAAAACGAAATTGATACTTTGAAAATCACGCATGCATGTAAAGTTGTAAAACTAGCATATTCTTTGGAAAAATTAAAGAAAGAAAATGTCTCTTTGAAAGATATACAAAATAAATTTATTTCTTATGCAAAGAAAACTAATCTTAGAAATCATCTTTATGATAGAAAATCACATTTTAAATGCTTTACATGTGAATTTTATGGGCATTATGCATATCAATATAAAATGAAAAAATTAACACAACATGGCATGATTTGGATTTCGAAAGGAATATTGTCTAACAAATTAGGATCCAAAAAAATTTGGATAACAAAGATTACATAATTACTTTTCAGGTGTGTCTCACATGCAGAGCAAAGGACAAGTGATGAAAGCACAAAGATAATGATAAAAGTGTCACTTACTTTTTTATTTTATCTAAAAATTTCAAAACTACTATTTCTTTAAACAGAAATGAGGAATATATAAAAGATTGATCACAGTGATAGGGGGAGCATGATTAAACATTATTTTCACATGTGGACATCACATTGTTTTATCAAAATTTTTATGTCATATTTTAAATATTTTGTTTTGACTTTCATAAATTGGTTTTCATTATAAAATAACCATAAATTTAGGAGGAGTTATATTTCAAAACTTGCAATACTCTACATATCTATTATATGACAAAAGGGGAAGAATAATTTTTTTTTTGAAAAATTGATTAAGGGGGAGTTACATATGGGTTCTTATATACTTCAATTACAAACGACTTTTTGATGAAACAAAAGGGAGAGAAATATGATATAAATATACTTTATATGAATATCTCCCATTGTAAGGAAAGTTAAGTGTTAGGGGGAGTAAAATTATTTTTACAATATTTTACAACTTTTTCGCCAACTTATATTTTTTTCATATTTCTTGGTTTGTCTTCATAAAAAAGGGAGAGATTGTTGGGTCAAAATTTTAATGACATATAAAATTATATTTTTGATGAAACAAACCTCGAAAGATTAAAGTTGAAATGCTAAAAAAGTTTTAAAAAAATGAATAACTTTATGCACTACGTTTTGATTAAATAATTATCACTGATCTTATTAGTTTTGAATGAACGTGAAACATCAAAGTTGTAGAGAATTCTGTTAACTTTTCATATACTCCAAGATCATCTAATTTGGATAACTGTGCAAAAAGTTATGCTTGAAATAGTGCAGATCAATCAACTTGCTGGTCGATGCAAAGAAGGCTAGTCGAGATGATATCGGTCGACCGAATAGAAGATGTCGGTCGACCGATAAATACTGAGTCTGCCTCGGACGACGTTGAGCCGATACCGATCAACGTATCGATCGACGGTCAACCGATCAAACGTAGAAGTTGAAGAAAACGCACAACGGTCACATAGACCGGTCGATCGGTTCAAATGTGCGATCGACCGGCCTCCGAGTCAAATGAATAGTAACGGTTAAATTTGAAAGAAAAATTTGTGGAATAATTTCTAAACGAATTTTTTACATATTGAAGACTATAAAAAGAATGTCAAAGCCAGAGGCAAATGCACCCATTCACTCATTGAAGAAAAAACTTTAAGTTATCAAAGAGATATCATTTATTAAAATTTTTATTTTATAACTTTCTCTTTTTTCTCTCTTCTTTTCTTATGAGCATAAAATTGTAAAAGAGAGAAACACTTTTGTTAAAAAAAATGAAAGAGCTCCTATGTAAAAGAGGTTCAAAATCTTATCTTTTGAACGAGAGAAATATATTAGCTTTATAGGAGAAGAGATTGTCTTACCACTCAAAACGGAGAAAAGACGGTGGTGTAAAAGACTTTTTTCGTTGCCCCATTTGGAACAAAGGAAGAGATTAGTGGAATTTCCGGTGGTCTCAAGGTCGAGAAGTCGGAGTGAGGATGTAAGCTAAGGTGTTACTGAACCTCGTCAACAACCACCATTCTTTGCGTTTGATTTTCTCTCTCTCCCCCGTTCATATTATGTTTATGATCTGAATTGCTTTATTTTAAAAGATTTTAAGGAATCAGTGTTGTGCTTCCGTAACGATTTTCATAAAATCGTATTTTCGAATTAACACCAATTCATCCCCCCTCCTCTTGATGCTCTTTGGGATCATACGGACAAATATATCATAATTATAATGTTTATTGTCTGATCAAAATGTGCACACATTTTATCAGGAGTATATGTTAGTGTGCATTCACAAATTGATCACCATGCAATAAGAAGTGTTGGGCTCCACATTTATATATAGGACAGGAGGTCGGGACTATCCCATTCATTCCGACCATCCTATTTATATTCCAATTCGTTCGATTGAAGTAGAACAACATATGTTGCATATATTTCGAATCGTCAATTTTCTCTCACGAAAATTGGGGTCCTCCGTTCGTCGCCTCGTTGCTGCCCGACGCCGCTCGCTCTCCGCCATCTAGGGGTGGATTTGGGGGTGGGGTGGGGTGGGGTGGGGGTTGTTGGGGTGGGTAAAAAAAGCATTAAGATTGCCCGACTGTCATTTCGCCCCCCGTTCGTGAGAAAAAATTAACAATTTAGAGAAATGTCAGATTTGTCTTTGCGCCTCAATCGGACTGACTGCAATTTAAATAGCACAGTTGGAACGAATGAGATAGTCCTGTCCTCCATTTTGTCCTTGTATATATCCTCGAATTAAAATAATGTCCAACACGGTACAATCAGTCAATCACAAAGGAATGGCATCTTATTGCCCTTGGTCATGCAGATTAGTGTTTCTTTTAGTTTTTTTTTCATTATTCTCTGAACTGGGATTTGAAAAAGTAAATATTCCATGTTGTCTCACATTCAGTCATAACTCATGATAATATCAATTTCTTTTTGGAAAAATTGCAAAAGCAAATACTAAACTTATTATGTTTGTTAGAAATATTGCTTCAAAGTTTGATTAAATATTACAAACTTTCAAAATCTTATTATATTTATCATTCAAATATCGAAAATCAAACAAATTTAAATGTCTTTTTCGTTAATGGCTATATTCTTAAAACTTTTTTCTCATATATTTGATCTTTGAAAATAGCGAAGTAAAGTTATGTTTTTCAGTGGGACAAACAATATCAAACAAAGTTTTGTTCATATATGGAGTCCATGCGCGTCAAACCCAATGATTAAGGAGTTTATCATGCTTGAGGTGAATAGACCACATATATATTGGAGATATTTTTTTCCAAAGTGAAAGGTCATAAGGGTTTGAGATTTGAGAGAAACTAGGGAATATATTTCAATCTCAAGGTTAGGGGCCGGGGTTTGAAAACAGATTGAAGTCAGCAAAAAAGTAGAGTAAGATCTTGAAAAGGACGCACTAACAACAAGTGCTTTCGTGGGTGATACAAAAGTTTTTGAAAGAAGTGGAAAATTGGGAATCATCACCAAGCAATACCCATTCGGAGAGAGAAAGGAGAGGACAATAAGGGAGAGAGAAGTCGTTCATCAAGTACTTTTTCAAGAAAATGTTAGCACTAGTGACTTATGGTCGATTTTTTTTCTTTTACATAATTCTAATAACGAATTAAACTTTATTCATTTTCCATTCCAAACCACTCTCACTCTTTTTTTTTTTTTTGCGTCTGTGTGTGTTTTATATGTCCCTAGTATTTTTCAGCCACATCCCAGTCCACAACTTTTTATAAGTCTGGTTAGTTGTCAGAATACGCTTGGCTGCTTTTTTTTTCTGTCTACCAAACTGCACAAAGCACATTTATATATTTAAGCAACAACTTTCCCACAATTAATTAAGAAATCTTCACCTTTCATTATTACTTCTACGGAATGCCAATGATTGCATTCCCAACTATATGCCTTTTTTATGTTTATGGATCTTAGTCTCAAATTAAGTCAAATCCCAGTTTGAACCACCACAATCGGATGGTTTATCGTACTGGTTGGTTCAATCTAAATTTATCGTTTGTGCAAAAAAAAAAAAAAAAATGATTAGGATATTTCATGACCAATGCGATGTAGAAACCACTCAAAGGATCTCTTGCACTGTTTCTTCTATTTTCCTTCAAGTAATGATTTATTCATCTTGGGATGGCAAAAATTGAAATATTTGAGTCATTGATTTGATCTTTCTTTTTAGCTGGAACTCATATTTATAGTAAACTTACGGGTATGATTTACATAATTGAATCTAAGTAAGAAATTATTTATATTAATTTTGAGTATAAATGTTAACTTTGATGTGTTAACAAATGCTGATTTAATATATTTCACATCACTTTGCTATCATTTAATTCAATGGTTCATCCAACACAGCACATGCATGTTAATAGTTTCAAATTTGATTCTTGTAAATTTTCACTTATCCAAGAGATTCAAATTAGTCAGGTGAATAGCTTGCGACTCTCCTCGCGTATTAATCTTAATCTTAAGGGACGATAGACGTACAGAAGGTGCACAATTTTGGGATTGACATGACTGATTTGTATGCCCAGCAAATCAATTAAACTTAGGTCTAACAAATAAAGATATATAGATATGGGACAAGGTCAAGTGCTGTGACGTGACCATGGTCGGCTTTCAAGACCAGTTTCGACTTAGTGGAGTTGACACGTCCGATTGACCCAACATTTACATCGAGGAGCCAACACGTGCAAAGATTCGGGGTAGGTTCCAAAAAACACTTGAAATTTTCCTCACACGGAAGCCATATATATTATTTATGGATCTCAATTAAGTAGTCAGTGGAAAGAGAATTGAAGAGGAAGAAACAATGGTCAATCCTCCTTGATCGACCACTTAAGTTTATTGACTTCAATCGAACAATCCGTGTACGTGCTACATCAGTCCTGACATCATATTCACGATGGAACAATATATATATGTATATATAGTCTATGAATAATTTGAAATTTAGATGTGCATGATTGCATCCATAAATCGTTGTGCACGTGTCTATGGGCAAATGTAAACTTGCTGCAAATGCAGGATAAACTTTTATTTGTTGAACAAAACTTTATCAACGTTCAAGTTTTTATTAGATCTACCCTAAGCCTTGTGCAATTATCCTAATAAAGATAAGGTTTAACATCAACCACGATGAGTATAAAGTAAGATTGATCAGATAAGCTCGGATTAGCAAGACACCCAAATATTTGGATGGCATTATGTAAGGATGGGGGTGTTGCTTGAAAATTGACTTGGATATATCCATATGTAGATAATTAACAACGTGCTTATCTTTATATTGGTGATGTCTGCCCTCACTATATACTTCATCAAGGCGCCAACAGTTAAATTGACATGATGTGATTTGATTATTCTTTGTATTATGACGAATTTAGTTAATTCTTATAGTTTTAACTAATTCCTCTCAATAACATACAATAATGTTGAAACGAGCTCACAATTTACTTAATTTTGGTTAATTTCTTAATTAGTAGCATGCCAACATGCAGGCGATTAATTATGGATGTTGAGAGAGAGAGAGAGAGAGAGAGAGAGAGAGAGAGAGAGAGAGAGAGAGAGAGAGAGAGAGAGAGAGAGAGAGAGAATCTTTAACAGGTGCAAGAGGACAAATGAAAATGGTCAGAAGGGTAAAATAAGACTGGCCGGCATGACCTAACATCCTTTGGAGAAGACCAGAGGGAAAATGTCAATTCTTCACTCATTAGGCATCTAATCTTAAAAAATCAGAAGTCAATCATTTTGAAATCAGATCTCCATGAAATTTTGAACAATAATCACAACATTGCAAATTTTGGTTGTTCCTACTTATATATTAAAAATATTCTTGAGTATATATACGGGTAAAATATTACATGGAAACTAATATTTTTTTTAACAGTAGACTTCAAAGTTGTATGCAACTTTGTTTAAAAAGAAACAGCAAGCATATAAATCCATTTTCTTACACAATTTTAAAAAAATACATTTTTTAAAGGAGCATGGAAATTTCAACTCAGGATCTTTATTTTTAATATCATGTTAAAATAAATGTGCTATCGATTTTTCTAAAACTTAACTTGTTAAGAAGCTGAATATTTTTTTTTATAATCTTATCCACCCACCCACACACACATATACCTCTTGACCACACATTTGGCAAAATATATCTAATTAATCAATATATTAATAACATATATTGTAGAATTTAGGAGCTTAAATAGAAATGGAGGGGCATTAATGTGATATTGCTTCATCATTGTGCTTGGCTATCTAATTGACAATTCTTATTTATCTTTGTTGTTTTTAGTTGTACAGAATGTCGAGGTCCTGGATGCTTTGGAGCCAAAGTAGTAAAAAGTTTTATTTCTTTCAACGCTTACTTATAATTTATTTTCACATATGATCATAAACTTGTTTCAATAAGAATTTGTTAATTTATATTTCAATATCTAAAATGTCACTTTTACCCTTAATTTCATATTATAGAAATAATTTAAAATAAAGAAAATGACAAATATGGGTGAAATATTATTTATGAATCACATTTTAATAATTATTAAGTTTTTTTATCATGTTTTTATTTTCAAAATGTTTAAGTAAAATTATTTTTGTTAATTATTAAAATATTCAGTTAATTTCGATGGGATGAAAAACATTATTAATTTATAATTTAATATTAAATTTGGAAAAAAAATTGTTGAAAGGGGAGATAACAAATAATAAAAATTTATCAAATTGAGTCACCGAGTATTTCCTCATGTTTTCTACTAAGAATATTGCAAGAGACAAAACTAAAAGCTAAAAAGGGAAAAGACAACTCATTTGAGAATCTTGACTAAATTTCTTATTTGATTTGTGACCCATTTCCCCTCCTTTTGGGCATGTGGATTGATTTGACCTAAAACAAATAGTCTTTCAATGACAAGGTTGATTTTACTTTAATAATCCACTTAAACGACAAGAGGTAAAATTTTACTCACTTTAGTGAGCCACTTCTTTCCAGTTTTTTTACCCAAATTAGACTTGAGAGGTTACTTAAGCTTTCATAACCAATGAGGCGGATTGAGCGGAGTGGAGGTTCTCCTTGTTGAGTTATCAAATTTGAATTTACGTGAACGTAAATTTTTTTTGATAGGAGTCTGGTTTGTAATTATTAGGCATACGATGTGAAATAATTTTATCGAATTAGTTGGACTCGATGATGAGCCTACCTCCAATTTATAGACAGTCCTTATAACCGTTAACGTTGCACGGATTGAATCGTTGGCACCACCTTCCAAACACCGGAAGCTAACAAAAAAAAAAACAATCCAATTCTTGGATGGCAAGGGAAATACAAAGGTTGAATTGTTTTATCATAAAAAGAGAAATTATTACAGTAAGAGTTCTGCTAATGAGATGCATTAAAGATAAAAAATGATTGAAAATAGGAAATCTTCCTATTGAAAAAATTTAATTACCTTAGTTCAATGCACCAGCTTTAGATTATACTAGTGATAACTTTACAACAAATAATAATAAACATATGAATAGCTAGAATACTGTTTAATCGGAAAAAGAAGTTTCACAAGGAAAAAAATATGGAAGAAAATATGTTTATTATACCTGCCTAGTTTTTATGATTATTTTTGTATCAGAAAGTAAATTGGGGAAAATAATTTTGAAAATATTTTCAACAAATGTATATATATATATATATGTATATATATATATATATATATATAATTAATAAGTTTAACGAGTGTCTTACACACTTTTTTGGCATTTTCACTGGTTATAACTTATAAGGCAATTAATGATGAAGTTTACTAACGTCCAATAGTTTTTAAAATTTTAAAATAATAAATATAATTATTGTTGTATCATTAATGACCAACAAAACTAAGGAAATAATGTGTAGCAAATGATATGGAAAGTCCTTGCTCTCACATTTATCAAACGCACTGATCATAATTTTAAAAATTAGCTTAATCATCGATCTCAACTAATTTGATAAGTTTGTTTTGAATCACGTACCTCGCAATATAAGACTCGAATAAATTTTTTTTACATTAAAAAATTTAAATTCAAAACCTTGCTAGACGAAACTATTTACTACTCCATTTCGATCTTTGTTGGTAAAAATTGTCTTTAATAATGATAGCAACTTACCCCATTTTGTGTTTAGAAATAGAAAAAATAATAACTTACATAATCACGAAGGAAAAATCACAAAAAAATGTTCGTATAACAATATAAGACTTAACGCGATGTCCCTCTTTTAGAAATATTATGTCCTTTCTTTTTTATATATATAAAAGTAAATTTGTTGAGCAGATAAAAAAAACTTATCTAAACAAGATCAAAGATGATTTGTAACATTATATATGCATGCATAATCCTTGTTAATTGAATAACATTATATAATCAAAATAAAATGATAATACATTTTTATGTAGCATTTGTTTTTCAAATCTTTTGTTGGATTTCTATGATGAAATTTAGATATAGAATTATCAATTTTAAAAATAAAACATAAAATTATACGCCGGATCGAATCAATTTGTTTTTCTATCACCTCTTAGGGGATGTTTACTTTTTTTATCTTTCAACATTATACAACAATCAAGATTCCATAACATAAAGCTTATCAATAGTAAATTATCAATAATATGCATTATCTTATTTATTATTAATAAGTAATATGTCTATCATTTCAAATAATCATATTTACTTATAAAAAATGCATTATACATCTGTCACTTTATTAATAATATCAACTTTATGTATACAAGACATATGCATTGAATTTAAAATCTTAGGTCTTAGATACATTTCGCATGGACCTCTTTACATGATAGGAGAGATGATGAATATATATAGAGTATATTTTTAAATGGTAGGATCAACCTAAGAACGGATAATATTTAGTGGGTGCAAAAATATTAAAATATTTTAAAATAATGATATTCATAATCATTATCATAAGTAGTACTACAACAAATAATAATAATAATAATAATAATTTATTATATTTTTATGTCTATCATCACATAAAATTATTGCGATAAATATGAAAAAGTGATGTAAATCAAATTGCTACTTGTGCTAATTATTATTACTTCTTAAAAATTTACATTGTTAGATAATTTAAATTATATATAAATTAAAATAAATTAAGTATGGTCACATATAATTCTCAAGTTTAGATGGTCAATAATTTTCAAAAGACCATCCTTCAAAACGGTTTAAACTTCAAAACAGGGAACGTATATGCCATGCGATGGGTTAAGTTTTAAGCGGTAGAGCGGAGGACGCGCTGGCGGGACCCGCACTTGATCCGTCTCAGGGTGCGCGTGCACGCCATTTGGGTCCCACGTTGACCTACGGAGACAAAAGTCATAAGCATGCAGGTGCTACACCTTGCAGCTTTCTCCTCTACTATTATTCTTTCTCCCTTTTTTTCCTTTTCAATTTTTTTTCTTTTAAAATAAAATTAAAACTTTGTGTTTAGGATAAAATATATTTTGGAATTTTGTCATGATTGGTTTCTCTAAAGGTTTTGAATTAGTGTTTTTTTATTCATAATATCCTCATCATATGGGAAAAAAGAAATAAGAACTACTAAAAAGACAATAAGGGCGAAAGAAAACAAGTAGAATAACATGGCATGCAAACTCCACTCAAATTTAATTAACATAATTGATTAGTAAGATTGTACTAAGTAAATCGTTGAAAGCAAGCAATCATATATTTTATTAAAGTCATTATTTGATTAGAAGATTGCCATTTTATTTTTTTTATCTCGATTTTAAATTAATTAAATACTAATAATCCTGGCAATGGGCAGAGGTATTAAAAAAGTTGGCGTGCATAGTGCTTGCTACAGAGATGAGGAGCCTAGGATGATACCGTCGATATGGCTACATGAAAGAAAGTTGGAACATGTACATATATTATTATTACTATTATTGATATTCGAAAGTGACGTGAAGGGAAGCTTCTCTTCTCCCTCGCCATTGTGAGAGCATCAGAGTTGACATGACCCATTTGTTCAGGTGTATGGATGCTTGCAGGAGATCCAGCCAAAGTCATGCTATGTCACAATTGTGCAACATCATGTTTCCGTTGAATTATATATACTCCCCTTTTTTCACAAGAAAATCGTCATTATATTATTATTAGGTATTTGCTGGTCCAAAGTGTCTTTTGGTTGTTTTACGCCATATAAATGTCGTGTGTTAAAATGTATTACAATATTATAACAATATATACGCCCTGAATAATAACACATTTGGCTGTTGAATAGGTAATAATTTAAAAAACTTAATTAATAAATTACCCTTAGACTTCTCGATGTCACACTAAAATTTAGGCTAAACTCAAGTCACACTGCAATAATTTCACGCGTTATTCACTGACCAAAATCTTCGCAATTTTTCACCAAATTTGCAACGGATAATATATAGTATCCTTCGAAATTATCGATGAATACTTTACCGACAATCATAGCCATCGATATTTTTGATGGACTGATGGCTATGATCATCGGTATTTATATTTATGATAAAATAAATTATAACATTATATAATAAAATATTAACGTAAGTTACCATGGTCATAGCCGTCTGTATTTATAATTATAATAAAATAAATAATACTATTATATAATAAAATATTAATGTAAGTTATCGATGGTACGATCGTTATATTTGACGGATGAAGATCCATCGATACTTCTAAAAGACATGATCGTCGAAAATTTTAAATCACCCTCCTAACTATCCCGCCTCTCTCTCCTTATATTTCTCTCATGCTCTCTTTACTTCTCTCTCCATCTCTTTTCCTACCTGTTCCCTTTCTCTTCCTTTCTTACTCTCACTCCCCCCTCTCTTACACACACTCGGCTCCGGTGATCCGGCGACCACCCTCTCCCTCCCTCTATTTCTCACATTGGATCTGGTTGGCTACAAGCAGGCCAAATCTGGCCGTAGCTGGCTGGATCCGGACCACGCTGCAGCCAAATCCGGCCACAGTTGTCGGATTCAACCTGCGCTGTGGCATGATCCAGCCGACTACAACCAGATTCCACTGCAGCCGGCCAGCGCAGGTCGGATCCAATGGCATGTGGCCGGATCCAATTGGCTGTGATCAGATTCGACTGCAGTCGATCGAATTTTTAAATTTCTTAAATAAGTTTCCAACGATCGTCTTCTCGTTGGAAACTAAATTTTCTGAGGGATTTCACTAGATTTTCAATGGATTTGACCGTCAAAAATCATGAAAATTGTTGTAGTGGGACCCGTTGGAACTTTCGATGAATTCATGCGCGTTGGAACTTTCAACTGATGCAACTGCCTGAAGTTCTAACGGACGCAATCGTCAGAACTTTCGAAGGGTGATTTTGTGTCGTTATCTGTCCAAGCTTTCGATAGATTTTTTTAAATGATGTCATTCCGTCGAAAATTTCGTCAAAAAATAAGTTTTCTGACGGATTTGGCCCTCCCAAATCAGTAAAATTGTTGTAGTGTCAAGTCTTTGATTATGTAACCAAATACATGAGTAATTTGTTGTGTTTAAAAGGAGTCTTAGGGGACGGAAAGTGAATAAGAAAAATGATTAAATGGACCGAAAAAATTGAACCAAAGTGTAAAATTAGGAGTCTAAGGATATTTTTTGATAGAAGTAAACTAACTCGCTTAAATTAAGATCTCATAAGAAAAAATCATAGGCACTCTTGAAATTCATTTTTTTATTTATCTAATTAATTCATATGTCATCATTATTTGTTATTAATATAATGTTTCTTATCAGATTATGAAACTCTTATTTGATTACTTAAATTTTTTTACTATTTTTATATTTCATTATAAACTTAAATATATTTATACTACTTTAATTTTTAAAAATATTTTTGTAATAAAGTTGGGTCCTAAAAAAATGACCCATTAGAGGATTTTTTTACTAAGTAGTTTATAAGACTTTTTAATTTAAAAAATTGATCCAAAAAACAATTATTGATTTTTCTAAACCTACAAATCCATCCGATGTTAACTAATTTCAACACTTCACTAACCAAAATGGATGTTTAATATATAATGTAAAAGGAATATATATTACCTAACAACCGTAATTGACGTTAAATATGATGTACTTAGATAAAAAAAGAGATGTAATTTTTGATATTATCAAGGAGGCCAATACGATTATTACTCATATAGATAACAAAATTATTTATTTAGTGAGTTAATAATTTTGAATTTGACCCCCAAAAATACTAGGGTAAAATTTCAATGTTTCAAAACATCGCTGGAATAAATTAGATATTAATAATTTAGGATCTCAAAAGTCAAAAGGTTAACCAAAGCAATATATATTTAGTTATAGAGGCCAACTTTTTGCCTTCGTTAAAGTTCATTATTGCTGTTGTCGAACATGGCACAAACCCAAGTTCCGAGCATAAATGAAATAATGTATCGTTGCACCTTTTTCTTAAGTTAATCATTTTGGTACAAAATGTGGCAATTAAAAAGATATCATCATACTGAACTCATATTTCCACATTACAATGATGAAGGATTCCATGTGGACCACTAATGCTAAGAGATTAAAATCATCTTAACGAAGTGCTGGGACGATTAATGGGATTATATTCGAATGGTAAAGAAATTCTCACCCTTAAGGATATTTTTAGTATGAATTTATTTATGCAAAAATTTCTCGTAGGAAGTGACCTGGGATATATAATCGTTCACACTGTATAGTTGAAAGACTTGATCATGTGACAAATAAAAGAAAAGTAAATTACTTAATTATTCATATATATATGTGTTATATATATATCTACACGAGAATAAAGATGAGATCTAAGTCCCAGAGTAAGTATATATTAGTTAACTAAACATCATTAGGAATGCGAGAGGGTAGTTGAGTTAAGCAGCCCTGCCGGATAGATCACTCGTTAGGTACAATTAATTCCTTTCTGGTATCAGCTATAGGAGAAGCTGTTGAACCACTAGGGATTAGTTTGAGAATTGGAAGTTAATTATGATAAAGTTGATTAATCTTTGTTAGAGTTGGTGAATACTTCAGAACCCCTTATTTTTCACACGGGGTTCGCCCATGTGAGCTTAGGGGAATCTGAGTATTACCCAATTAGCAATGCTGCTGGCGTACGAACGAAAGGGGGGTTCGGGGGGCCTCGCCCCTCGACGGCGGTCCCGCTCGCCAGTGAGCAGGCGGGGGTTCGGGGGCAACGCCCCCGAAATCTAGACGAGTTTTGGACTTTTGTTTAGTCGGCCCGTGTGGTTCGGATTAGGTTTTTTCTCTGTTTGTTTGGGTTTTAAACCCGGTTTGGAGATGCTATTAATAGCCTAATTTTCTAATGTAATCTGTGTGGCGGCTATAAACCTAACCGATATAGTGGAACCTCTTTGCAGGACGTAGCCCTTATCTCAAGGGTGAACCTGGGTAAATTCGTGTGTCTCCTCTATTTTTCTGTAATCTCTCTGCGATCTTCTCTCCTTGTTCTCGAATTTTCTCATCAATCTTCGGATAAATTTGGAACATTTAAAAGAGATTTGGAAGTGATTGAGGAATCGGCAAAGTAGTTGGCTGGTAAGAGGGAAACCTAGCTATATTTACTAGTCCGTATTTTAGGGGCTAACACAAAAGGTAAATATATGTAGGTTGTATCTATAAATATCAGACTTCAACAAAAAAAAGCTTAATTAATTGCTCATTACTCTTATTATTCTGATTAGGTCCAATCGATAACGGGTGCATACCGCCAAGGACTAGGACTAGTAGTTATAACTTAATTAGTCTTATTTAGATACCAGGACTGTGTTTCTATATTTGTTAATTTAGTGACAAAAGACTAAGTACCACTTTAGAACTCAAAACCTCACGCTTAGGACAGAGTGGATTATAAATGATAGTGAGCGCTTTGGGAATAATAATGTAACGAAATAAACTTACCGATAATTTAATAATTCTCGTAATTAAATAGTTGAATTAATATTAGCATCACTGAAAGTAGCAAACATAAGGATTTCCTGAAATCCTTATGCTGTTTCTCGGCCCTCATTATTAATGCAAGAACCTTCAAGAGGACCACATCCTTTTATCAATGGGCGCCAATGTCTTGGAGATTAAAACTAACTCAGCTTAATTAGCTACCAAGTTCCGGGATGAAGCACTATTAATTATCTAAATAAAGATGTCCTCTATTGTCTAACTTCTCATTAACAAATAACAATTTGACAAAGCGGCTGGTCCTCCATAATAAGTGCATTTGTTTTAAATTATAAATGTAAAACATAACTTTCTCCTAAATGGATGAATTTCTGACATATTTACTTCTCATTAGACATCCGCGTTTATATATATTTCAAGGCTAATGAGATATGCACATTTGAAGTTTTTTCTTACATGGAATTGTCAAATCAAACTCATAATTAATCAATATGGGGTTGGATTTTGTGTTTTATAATTGTAAGGGGGATCAAAGATGAGAACAACATTAATTAATTATCAATCAAAAGAATAGGAAAGTAGTTTAGGGGCGTGGTGGTCATTGACTAACAACAACGGGGAGAGTATCTTAGTTTCAGGTTTGAGTCATAAAAAAAAGATAATTATAATCTAGTCTTGTGAGGTGAATAATTAATTAAGTATAACCAAGGGAATGATTTCCATAGATTAAAGAAGGCTGAGTGGGAAAAATATTCCTACCGGCTGAGCTGACATCGGATTCCACAGATGAATAAATAATGGATATTGGGTCTTTGATGCAGTTGTCTAACTTGTGCTCTGTAAGAAGAATATCTTTCTTGCATAAATTTATTGAGAATGCAATTAAATACTCAAGGGAGAAGGTGTTCATGTCTTTCTTCTTAATTAAAAGGTGTGTTCATCACTAATTGCGATTGCAAGTATTCTTGTCTTCTCCTTCTAGTTAAAACAAAACTATTCTTCCCCCAATCTCATAAGTTGGTCGGCCGTGAAATATTTGAGATGGGGAGTTCTAGTTCTTAAAGTTATACTTCATCAAATTTATAAAATTTTCAACGTTTAGTCTATGAACTGTTAATTTGATACCTGCTAAAAATGATGTCCAAAATAATGCGTATTGGTTTTAACCGAGTCAGGTAAATATGAATAATAATGGTGACAGGTGTACCTAACAATGTCTGAAAAATCAATATATAGAGATAGCGATTAGAATCTGAAAAAAATTACTTTCAATTACAACCTTAGGATTTTTGCATGATGAGTTATTATTTGTAATAAACTACACATTTTATTTCATTACTTTATAATTGTTTGATTTTATAGAACCACTTTGACAAACAAACTCTTAATACGGTAAATTTAATTTGTAGTTATTACAATATTAATTATTTTCAAAATAACTACTGATAAAACAAAAAATTTCTTCCACTAAAATGAACAAAAATATTTAAACTACTACTGATGTCTTTTGGTAATCTTACAGTTATCAAGTAATTACTATTTAGTCATCAATTACTCTTTAAATTATATACGACGTAACTTTAAGTTGAGAAAAAAAATGAAGAATTAGATTAGGTTGCAACTAAAACTATTTTCATACTATAAAGTAATGAAACTTTTTTAGAAGGCATTACCTACACATTAATTGCTTTGATTTTAGTTTCGACCATATAATCGCTATCAACAAAAAATATCTACAAATTTGAAAATTATTACATTATTCGTTAAATTAATCAATTACATAATTATTACAGATCGACTATAAAACAAGAAATGTCGTCTAACTAATTTAAATTCTTGTGCAAATTATCTCTCTTCATAAGCGTTAGCTGCCACGCCATCTAGAGGAATGTTATGTAAATCTTCTATACATATTGATATACAATTATACATTGATTTTTCTTGAATTTCATCGAATAAAAAATTTCGAAGGAAAATGAAATAAAACGTTTACTTATAAATTTTCAATACAAAATACACAAACACCCTAATTTTGGGGCGGAGGGGCTCCACGGTTATCAAACGGCAAAACTTTTGTATGAAAAGTGTGTATTGAATCTGGAATATTGGATGTTAAGACATAACACATGTTTTTTATGTTTCAAATGTTCGGAAATTATAACCACTCTCAACTAAAAAGAAGAGCAAGCTCGATCGCCTAGTCAAAATATATTGTTGGTTTAAAATGGAACGGCAAATTAGCAAGATATATAATAATGTTCTTGTCCAATATAGAGACGCAAGTACGAATAAAATATGCATTTTGCGGAGGCTCGCTTCGTGGACGTCACGATTTTTAAGGCGCCGGTCCCGAGTGAACGTTTTGATGGAGACGATTACAAACAAACGAGTGCCTAAATAGACTCAATGAGACTCTTCAAAGTCTTTATAATTAAGTATTCTATTCTCAATAAAGATTTTGAAGCTTTGGTAAATTTAATATCGAGTTTCAAACTCGGCGTGGTAACTCATATAAAAAATCATTCTATCCGAGCATTCTATCTAAACGTCTGTTTGCTCGCAAACGTTTCTGCCGAAGTGTTCACTCGAAACTAGCGTTATAGAAATCATAACATTTGAAAGTCACAAAATAAACTTCCACAAAACGGATACAAAAGAGCGGTCTAGACGTCGCACAAGTCAATCGCAAGAAAAATGTCCCCCGCGACACATATAGGATCGATAAAAAATATTTACCACCTAAAAAAGTGTTACTAATGCGAGTGATTATGCGTTAATGTGCCTATATATAAGCAAATATGCTTAAAACTATTTCATTGAAAATAAAATATAACAGAATTTGAGAAAATAGGAAAAAGATGAAGTAGGTCAACCTAAGTTGTCGAGCTGTTTTGGCATGGTGGTAAAAAGAGATATTTTGGATGGGCTGCATATATGATATATGCCATGTATATTAATTTTCGTAATAAATCAAAAGGAAAAAGAAAAAAGTTGTATGCCCCTGTATAATCCATAGTAACCACGAAAGTAAGACTATCTTTTTTTTTTTTCTGGTTTCGATCTGAAAAGTAGGGCTATCAGGAATGACTATTCAACTTTGAAGTGATTAAAGTAAAGGAAACTACATCATATTCCTTTGTACCCAAGTAAATATATAAACTTTAGCAGCAACAACAAGGTAACCCGAAGTATATAGATACAATAATAAGAAACAATAACCTCAATTCTTTCCCATATCCGAAAATGACATAAAATCTGGTGAAAAATGACATTATTAAAACACACAGAGAGAGAGAGAGAGAGAGAGAGAGAGAGAGAGAGAGAGAGAGAGAGAGAGAGAGAGAGAGAGAGAGAGAGAGAGAGAGAGAGAGAGAGAGAGATCCGGTGGTGCATCTCCCTACACTTGAGGTCAAATGTTTTTTCACATCGATCCCAGACCGTACAAGCACCCAACGGTTTTATTATATATGAACCCTGATCAACTCCATTCCTTAGCCTTTCTATCAATCCAAAAACCGAAGCCTTACCAAAGCCGACACAAAGCAAACACTTTCTGATATATATAGATTACATAGGAAAGAAGAAAAAGATAAATCGAGCGGTCATGGCGGATGATTTCAAGTCAGGCATATGCAGTGGAGGGAGCTGGTGGAATCCGGCGAGGAGTGCAAGGTTCGACATACCGCCGTGCTCGTCCGCAGCCGCTGATCACACAGGAGGTGGAACCTTCGGCTCCTGGACGACGGCGACCACAGATCTGATCGAGACGACGAAAGCGGCTCGGTCCTGCGACGACCAGTCTGCGGGATCCGCCTCCGGCAGCTCCTTATCTTTCCAGGACAAGGCTCAAACATCCTCTGATATCAGCCACCCCTTGATGGATTCTACCTTGCACTTGCCTCCTGCCTTTGGACTCTCATCCATCGCTGCCGATTGGCCGCAGGCTTCACTGTAAGAAATTCTTTCCTTATCATAGAACCATTAGTTCTGAGCTGGAATTTGAGTTGGATATGTTTGCATATGGATGCAACTTATGCTCCATGCTCCAAATTCCTATTTTGCGTCAAGTAGGAGCAGCGGACGAGCTGAGAACAGCTTTCACGCCATGCTCCAAGAGGACCTCGGCTCGAGATCTTACGTTCAACACGACCCGACGATTGAAACGATCAATCGAGTTCATATAGGCACCGACGCGCCCTCGACGAATCTATCCAAGGACATGAACTTCTCCCCGGATCAGCAGTACCATCTGAGCTCCGGTAACAGCGGCAGCGTCGGCGACGTCGGCGTCATCGCTTACCCTTTGCTTCCAGCGTCGTATGGATGCTCACCAACGTCTACGGCGCTGCAAGCCTTGTTACTGGAACCAGAGGGCAAGGGCGCACAGCAGTCCATTTACGATAACCTGGGAGTTAACTATCACCAGCTTCCCATGATGGCTCATAGGGAAAGCTCCAGCGACTTGTTGCAACCACCGTCGTGGGCTAAATTCTCTCAGCTGCTTAAATCTTCGCCTCTTTATAAGCAGCAGCCGAGCAACCAGATGCAGTTCTCCAACAACACTCCGTTTTGGAACGCTTCTGCAGTAATTGCTTCTTCCGGTGAATCCAGGCCGGGGTTTTATTCTCCGATGGCTATGCCACAATTCACGGCACAAGGCGCCTTTGTTCCAAAACCATCCGGCAGTAATCTCATAGCTAAGGTTGGTGGAACCACCGATATACATCATACATGCAGCATATGTTGTTCCTTCTTTGCATTAGGGTTTTGCAAGCTTAATTAAGAATTATCACCATCTCTTTTTTTTGTTTATTTATCTTTTAATTATGTTTCAGACGAACCAAGAAGCAACCTTTCGGCCGGATTCATGTTCTTCCTCCTCGACCAAGAACAGCGGCGAACCTGCATTCAAAAAGCCCCGAATGGAGGCGCTGTCGCCGCTGCCGACCTTTAAGGTACGGCGAGATATGACTGAGATTTTGATCCATGATAAGTTTGAATTGCTAGCCTTTTTAACGTTTATGAATACACATAACTTTTGGATTCCATATGTGCTGCAGGTGAGGAAAGAAAAATTAGGGGACAGAATCACTGCACTCCAGCAACTAGTTTCGCCTTTTGGAAAGGTGAAGCAAATTTTTTTATTCATTTGATTTTGTTCTTTGATGAGAGATGAAAAGAGTTTGGTAGAAGCCTTAGCGATTGATGCACCCTGAGAGCATCGTTCTTCACTTTATATCTGAATCATTCCCTTCTCTTTTTTTTTTCTTCTTTCTCGTCTTTTTGTTTCAGACTGATACCGCATCTGTTCTCCATGAGGCCATCGAATACATCAAGTTCCTTCACGATCAAGTTGGTGTAAGTTTCTAACTCGTCACCAGAAAAAAATCATGCAACTTTTTTGTACCCCCCAAAGAAATCTATATGTCAGCGATACTGTTCACAATCTTCAGGTTCTTAGCACACCATACTTGAAGGGTGGGCACCCCACGCCACCACAACAGGTACTGTTAATTAATTAAATTTTTTTCTTGTAGCACAACTAAAATCCATATCCGAATGAGAGTTTCAAGTTTAGTTTGCACTTGAAGTGATAGACTTAGACCTGCTACATTGTTTTTGTAAGTGTAAGGGTTTTTTTTCGTAGTACAACAAATTTTAAGTTCATGGGAAATATGCCAATTGTATCTTTTTCCCCTTCTCTTTTCATAATATGATGTTTGTTTGGAATAAGAACAAAATAAATAATCCAACTCTAAAAATAAGCGAGAATCTTTATGTGATTTGATTTGGGGTTATATATATAGATCTTCGTTGTCCATGACCATCGCATTTTTTTTCCATTGTAAACCAAATACATGCTGCATAGATTTAGGTAGCAACTGCGAAAAGGTTCACATGCTTCTAAAACTTAATTTGAACAAAAATTGAATGGCTTGTCAAAACCTCAAGTACAATTTACATACTCCACTTTCCCCTCCTTGTGGTTCATTGTTTTATTTATATTATGTTCGGATGAACAAGCATTAAGGAGAAGGGAAGAGAACGAGGTATAAGAAAATAGGAGGAAAAGGAAAAAAATTTTTACACCTCAATTTGGAGTTGAAATAAAATAGCACAAAAGAAGAAAAATGAAGGAAAAAATGGATTTTCTCCTTCATTCTCCTCTTTTAAAATTTTATCCAAACAAAGGAAAAAAATTTTTCCCCTTCCCCTCTCCCTCCTTACCCTCCATTCACCTCAATTCAAACACAGGATCCATCATTTTCTTATAGATTTTCAAGAGTTTTTAGTTCTAAATATTAAATTATTTTTTACCATTGTTTAGCAATGGACTACAAAAGCTAGATTTGACTAATCAAATTATAACCTGTGCATATATTCAAGGGTTCAGAAAAGTCCACGGACAGCGAGGGACCGAAGAAAGATCTTAGAAGTAGAGGACTGTGCCTTGTTCCTATTGCGAGCACATATCCGGTGGCAAGTGACTCGACGTCGGACTTCTGGCACCCTACTTTTGGAGGAACCTTCAGGTAGTAGCCTATTTAATTGATAGGGTTTGCTTTCAGGAAGGGGATAGATAGATCACACTTAAAGCCTCTCAACAAGCAGCTAGCAAAGTGTCAAGGCAAAGCAAGCTATCTAGGAAACTAATAGTCTAGAGTGAAAGGGAAATGATCAAGCCATTTGTCCACATACATATATTCTTGATCAGGATTATGGAAAAAATACATAAAGGAAGACAGAACTTGGTGATGAAAGGATAAAAAGAAAGAGTACACTTCAAAGACAGCCTATGTTGGGACAGCTACAAAGAAGAATGATTTGAGTTTGGCCATGGCTAGCTGGGAGGATTGGAGGGGAATAATGAATAATCATGAAATAGCATGAAGAATATTTAAGAGAATGAAAAAAAATAGAAAGGGGGAATGGGAACAGGTGCTAAATTTGGCAAAGAGAAATGGGGCATTAGTTCTGAAGGGTGGGGGCTTCAACTGTGCTTGGCTTGCTGAATTTAGCATAAGGGAATGAGGAAAAGTGTGAGAAAAAGGATGGCAGCTCTTGTTCCTGTTTGATATTATATATATGTGTATGTATATATATATGAGGGCTGGTAACAGCCACATCACAACCTTCTCTCCTTTTGACTCCTTTTTATATTTTTATTTTGTTGTTGTATGACAAAGAGAATTCCATAACAATATATGGAGGAATAACTGTTCAGTTTCAGAGATAGGGCAGGTGCGCGTGTGTGGTCTTTCTGTGCAGGGATCTCTACTTTTCACTTGTTTATGTATCCTCATCTTGATAGTGGACGTAAAGAAGGATGGCCTAGCTACTTGACCCCCTCCTTCTCTCTCCTTTTTTCCCCTTTCTGTTACATAATGAAACCTCTTTCTCATTTTTTTTCTTCTTTGTTTTCCGTAGTTGTGATTGTTTTTATGACCGAAGAGTTGGAAAAGCCTTCACATCATCATTCTTTTTATTTGGTTCTCATCATATCAATGGAAACAATCATTGAGCGAAACCCTCGGCCCACTACTCTTAGTTTGCTTGTATGGATGTAGTCCATTAGAGTTCTTAAAAAAAGAACAAGAGATTATTGAAACAAGTTTTGTCTAAGATGATCATTGAATTATAATGCATGTGAAAGACATATACATTGTAAAATGTAAATTTATAAATTTTAAAAGTGCAATATAACTTGTACGACTACAAGAATATATATGCATACTTTTGAATTATAAAAAACAATCATAATATAATATTTTTAGCCTTTTATTTTAGTCAATTTTCATAATTTTCAACATTGTGTGCATCTATTTTAGATTTTATTAGTAAATATATTGAACACCCAAAACTTTTAACAAGTTAAAAAAAGTAAATATTTTTATTGAATTAAATAAATTCAAAAGTAAATGATTTATTAAGGCTGATTAAGGTTCGAAAGGAGATAAAAAAAATAGTTAGACACCAGATAGAAAAAGAAAAAAGACATAAGTCCTAGCTGAATTATGAGTTACAATTGAGATTATACTAAAATTATATATTCAAGTTAGAATTTGAATCTAACAATTACGCTTTGTTTTAAAGGACTCCCAATGATACTTAAGTTCAAATACTCAAGAGATAAAATAATGTTATTTTATTCTAAAATTTAAGAGATAATACTATCAATTAATTATTTAGTTTAAAAATTAAAGAAAAAATAAAGTTTAAGAAAGATAAATAAAAGATAATAGAGTTTTAGTTGAATTCTAGTCCTACTTATGATAGTCTAAAAGAATTTGAATTGAATAGAAATTATAGAATTAGGAGACACCCAAAATATAAATAGGACTTCAATCTTCTCTCTCTTCTCACCTCTCCTCCTCCACGCACATGTTTTTTCTCCTATCTTTGTACTCTCATTTTATTTTTCCTGGACATTTGTGCAAGGGTACAATTAATGACCAATAGCGCTAATTCTCAAAGACACAAATATTGCAGTTGGTGCAAAAGTCGGAAGAATTTCCAAAAGCTCGATTGAAGTTCGTAAATTAAGGCGTTTTATTACAAAGGTATGTACAAATTATGATTTTCCTTTTGGATATAAATATTTAATAGATTTAATTAAATTAGAAAAGTTTAATTATAACATAATGTTCTCCCATGTCTCTTGAAGAAAATATCTAAGTTTGCATTTGAAGAGCACATATTTCTAGGTTCCGAGAGCATATTTATAGGTTGAGTCATGAGGTTGAATCATGACCAAGTTAAAAAAAATCACTAGAGTTCTATTATGCTCAAAGTTGGCCTGCGCTGTTAGAACCCAGAAAATATTTTTTTCTATTTCACGTCGGTGAAGAGAAAACCCGACCCGAGTTTCCTAGAACTTAGTTTGGATCCATGATCATTCGACTTGAGTGACAAATTAAATTATGAATGAGCATTATAAAAAATTTCACATTTAGCGACATAGGAACACATCTCTAAGTGACGCTAAATCAATGCTAGAGGACCTAGCGACACGTTATCATCAACGCCGTGACACAAGAAAGTGACACCGATGTTTCGGTGTTAATAGCATCACTTTAGTGCCAACAAGAAAGATGGTGATATTAGCATCAACTGTTCAACGCTAGTGAAATGTTATATATAATGACATCGATTGTCTGGGGGTGAAAAGCTATTTAATATCACCAATGTTGATGCCAAAGTAGCGTTACGCAAGGAGATGTTGTTTTGACGTTATCGTGATGCTAACACCATCATTTTTTATGGCACTACATTGACGCCAAAGTGGCATTAGATTGTGACACTATGCCGATGTGATAGTGCCATTAGATAGCGACGTTAGGGTGGCTCTAGTTTGGCGTCAATTTTAATCGTAATCCACTAGCGTGGCATCGTTGATGTGTCGCTAAGTTCGAGTCCAAGATATTACAAAGATAAAAGCAAGAGTTGTCATAAAAGTTATCTTAGATAGTAGGTTTTGTAATGATTTTGGTGTTGCTATGTAAATTGTAGCTTGTTTGATTCGATTGCTAAGAAGTATTGGTGGTTGTCATAGACCTTCATTTGATAATGTGCATGATGGTATATACAAAACAAAAAAATAATTAAACACATATTTATGAAAAAAGGACCTTTGTACAAGTCTTACACAAAAATCATCAAGAATAAATGAGACAATCAACTTTGTAGAAAAAAAAATCATTGTGTTACATATTTTTTAAGTTCTGCATTTTTTATGATAAAGAAAAAAATTATGATAGTGAATAAAGTAAAAGATGATTGTTAAATAATCATGAAATAAAAATTGATCACACTAGAAGTTCAAATAAAACTACAATAGATATAACCATGTTCATAGAAAAAAGCTAAGATTGATTGTTTATTCTAACAAGAAATCTGCTCCATATTAATAAATAATAAGTAATATTAACACGTAAGTATAAACCATCCTAAATTAAAATTGAACAAATGATTATTTAGGTGCTGACTATCAATGCAATAAATAAATAAATATCCAGGGGTATTTTTCTATAAGTAATATTTCTACATTATCATAATATGAAATTAAATTATCTGGGCATACCACATTGCGTTGTTTATTTTATTTTAATTTGTAGACAATTTGAATTGCCCAACAATTTAGATAATGTAGATCACCTATGAAGTGACAATCCATTGATCAAAAGAATGGTGTCCATCAAATGACAATATGATTTTATCTTCCTTCCAATATTTTTTCCCTTTTCAATCTTAGACAAATAAATCATAAAATAATATAAGAAAATTATATAACAATAACAAAACAATATTACCATTATTATCATAACTAATGATATTATATTATTAAAATTATTATTCACATGAATTGCATATTATTATCAATTATTATTTTGAATATTACATATATTTATTACCAATATTTTCATTTAAAATATTTATTAATTTATTACCATTACTATATTTATTTGATTTATTAATTATAATTTTTAATCATATTAAATAAACTTTAACATGACATTAGTGATAAAAATATTTTAGTAAAAATGTACATTACCTAGTAATATTTTATTATAAGTAAACAATATCATTTGGATTCTTGGAGAGATTACTTGTATAAGGTAAACAATGTAATACACATTGCTGATAATGTGACAATCTTTGTGTCAGATAATGAAGATTGTCAAGCAATGTGAAAAGGGAATAAGGAGCCTGTGGACCCTTTAAGGGTCCATAACTATGGCCTACCCTCGATCGCGAGATCGAGGGCAGGATTTGAGTCGCGCATTTTTACTGGATTATGGGCGACCTATAAGCGGTTCAGTTCTTCCAAATCAATTCGTTTATTTTTATTTATGGGTTTTGTTTTCAGATCCCACCTGGCCCCTCTTTTTTGTCCAAATCCAATTTTGTCCCCACTTTCTTCACCTTGGACGTGTCATGACTCTGCTACTGTCAGAATGCCTTGCCAGTGAAGCTACTATGGGACACCATTGTCGGAACGCCCTGCCGACGATGCCACTATCCCGCTCCGCCTGCCTGACACCACCCCGGACCTCACCTTCGATCTAGGGAATCGAAAACTTCAAATCTATGGCACAAAATAAGACCTTGCCGCTCACCCATGTTGATGCCGACGATGGCGACATCCCAACAACGGTGACAACGATGATGTTGCCATTCGCGTTGCACGCCGACGCCGCTTGCCCCACACTGCCCCAGACCCTGCCTTGATCGCAAGAGCCTTGGACGAGAGGGGTGCCAACCCTTTCCGTTTGCCTTGGACGACAACGCCTCCACCATTCTCCTTGGACACCGATGCCCCCTGCCCCACGCTGCCTCGGACCCCGCCGTGGTTGCAGGAGCTCTGGACGAGAGAGGTGCACCTCTCTTCCATTCTCCTTCTCGTCTCTTCCTCTCTTCCCATGTTCCTAAGGTAGATCTCTCTCATGCTCATGATATCTGTCATATCTGAGCGTGCATTATGAATGTTGTCCAATGATACCCACCTCAAAGGAGTTTGAAGTTTGATCTCCTAGTTTGCTATTTCTATTGTTCTCTTCACACTATACTGTAATTTTTTTTTGCAAAACTACAAACCGTAATCGATAGGTTAAAATCATGTAGTTATTTAAGTTGCAGATTTTTACTCATATAATGATATTTTTTCACTCATATTATGCCTCATGTTTTTACTTGTATGCTTGTTCAACGTGCTAAATATGTTGTTATTCCCTTAATAAGATGGATTCAATGAACTTGCAACAACAAGAATTTGAAGAATTAGCGGACATACAACTAAGGTATATATTATAGTACCAAAGTGATAAGTGTTTAAATGGTACTTTTAATGATCTTTTTTTTTGCATATTTGATGACAGAAATCAGAATGAAAGAATTGCTATTGTTAGTAGTTATAATGTTGATGCTATGTGACCATCCTTAGGCATGGTCTTTGATAGTGAAAATCATGCGTATGAATACTATAATCGGTATTCTAAAGTCGTTGAGTTCTTTGTATGAAAATCTTTTACCGAAAAAAATAAGAGAACAAAAGAAGTCATTAGTAGATTGCTCGTATGTTCAAAAGAAGGGTACAAGAAAATTACTGAGAAGGAAATGGAAAAGCATGTGAAAAAAAGAGATGTTCGTTCTGATTGTGAAGCTCACTTACAAGTTGCAATGAGAACGGATGAAATGTGGAAGGTAAAGAAATTTAAAGAAGAGCACATGCATCTTCTTGCTACTCCAACAAAAAGATTACATTCACACAATACAATTGTCGATTCTTCTATGGGAGTAATTACAAATTTACATGATGTTGAGATGGATCCGAGTACAATTGCCAAAGTCCTCAATTATTCTGGTGAACCATGGATTACGTCTCAAGATGTGATAGACCATTTGAAGAAGATACGAAAGAATAATGATGGTGAAGAATGTTTGGATGTCATTAAATATTTTCAGAGTAAAATGATCTATGATGAAGTATTTGTCTTTGAGTGGGAAATGGATGAAAATAGCATGGCAAGGAGTGTTTTTTTGGACAAATTCAAGGTCAAGAGATAGTTATTGCACATTTGGAGATGTGGTAAGTTTTGACACAACATATAGACTAACAAGTTGTGAATGCCATTTGCCCCTTTCACATGTGTAAATCATCATACACAATAATTTTTATTTGATTGTGCTTTATTAGTTAATGAAATTGAAAATACATTTATTTGGCTATTTGAAATATGGCTAAAATGTATGTATGGAAGACATCCTACATGTATCATTACATATCAAGATATCTCTATGGACAATGCGATTCGAAAAGTGTTTCCAAACACTCGCCACATGTATTGCATATGGCATATTAAAAAAAATACAATGACCAATCTTCGTGATTTGTATACTCAAGATGACTTTGAATTGGATTACCAGAGTTGGATTCATGGTTGTTTAAGTTTAGAAGAATTTGACGAAATTTGGTTGTGGTTGAAAGAAAAATATGATATTCAAGAGGATCATTGGCTTGCCATTATGTATGAAAAAATGACATCATTGGACATCAAGTTATTTGAAGGATGTGTTCGCAGTAGGCATGTGCTCAATCCAAAGATCTGACAATTGGGCATCAAGTTACCTTTTTCACATTACTTAACAATCTACATTGCCTAATTGAAAGACCGCCACCTATTAAATTATCAATGCATTACCTTATTTATTATGTACAAGTAATCTTTCTAGTAATTTAAATAATACTATATATTTTTTACTAAAATACCCTTTATCACTAATATTAAGTTAAATATTATATAATCCAACTAAAAATAAAATAAAATAAATAAATATAATTATAAATATTTCATATATTTTTTAAAAAATGAAAATAATGGTAATGTATATAATATTTAAACTAATAACTAAATAATAATATGCAATTCATGTGAATAAAAATAATAAAATAAATTTTAATAACTTAATATTATTAATTATGATGACAATAATATTATTTATTGTTGTTGTATAAATTTTTATATTATTTTTATTTATCTAAGATCGAAATGGTTAGAAATGAAAAGAAAATAAAAATCAATTGAATGATAATCTGAATGGACATCCCCTCGTAATTAATGTGGACTGTCACTTCATAAACAATCTGTATTGTTAGACAATTCAGATTAAATAAGAGTATGCTCAGGTAATTTAAATTATCAATAATTTAACAAAATTACTTATAAGAAAATGTCTCCTAAAATAAATATATATCAAAATAAATTAATGTTTGTGGTGATAATAATTATACAAAACAATAAATCTAGGTGTATGGCTATAAAGATGTTATACCTACCTCACCAACCGATGGAAACACATTATGGATCAGTTGCCCTTATGGGTCATTCTTAACGTTTACATAATAATGCCACTAAATGAATACAGTGTTTAACCTTTTTTTTTTATGAAAAACAGCTCAGTGTATAACTAATTTTTAAAACACTCATATCAATTGCATTTTTCTTGACTTTTAAATACAAGTTTGCATCCTAATAAATTAATACTCTTAATCGGTTCTTTTTCGTATGTAAATTTTTCTACTGCATCAAATAGGAACATTAAAGTTATTTTAACAGAATGATCATTCTGAAGTTTAAACACTGGACCTCATTATTACATATTTAATTAATCGGCTAACTAATTGGATCCAAATATTAATAACTTTAGTCTGAGATAGGTAAATTTGAACAACTATTTATGATTTTTTGTTCTTATTCGTTACTGTCCTTTGTTGTCAATTCTTTTGCATTAAATGTTCTTTGTTGTCACATGTTAATTGTCTCCACTATAACTTTAATTTATTTTGTTGACAACGGACCAGAAAAATGAGCGAAACGCAATCCATTGTCTCATTTTTAAAATGGGACCGCCAATTGAATCGATCAATTAAATAACTCATAACCATTGTTGTTTCATTAAATAATTAATAATATTTGTTTTCATCTTTTTCCATATAAATTTTCTCAACATTTTTTTCTTTAGAATTTTTTTCTTTTTTTAATCCATAAATTTCAAAGTAGTTTTCATACTATTAATTTTTCTTTTTTATTCACACTCCATAATTAAATTTATTTTCTATTTTGTTATACATCCTACCTTTTCACTAGGGGTGTTCAAAGTCACGTCGATTTGGTCGAGTCCAACCCGAACCAAACTCGATGGGAGGTTCGGGTCGGGTATGGGTTAAAATTTTTCAACCCGAGTTGACTCGGCCTGATATGATGACCCGAACTTTTATTTATTTATTTTATTTTTTAATTAGTTGTAGTTCTAAAATTTGATTTAAAATCTTAAAAAATCAAAATAAATCATTTTAACTATATAATAATATCTCAGTAGTCGGAAAATTTATTTTCTTTCTTAAAATTAATATTAAATAATATTTTTTGTATTAAATAATATAGAAAAGTGAGAATTTTTTTTTTAAAAAATGGTCGGGTGGTCATGACCCGTGAACATCTCTACGTTTCACCTTTATTTTCTTATTATATTTTCCATATTTTATAATATTTTTCATATAATTTTCTTCATGTTATTTTTTCAAAAAAAAAATTGACCAATCTTATTCGGGTTGAATTCATTCATTCCATTTTTCAAAACTGAGTTTTATTTCAAGCTAAATAGCACGATTAAACCAGTTGAATCGACGAGTTTGCTTCGATCTTAAAAGCATCGGTCCATTCCAAACGAGAATCCAAATTTTAGGATTAAATGAAATTAAATATTATATATATATATATATATATATATATATATATATATATAAACAAAAAGAAACAAGAACCTCACACTTGTTTTTTTCAAACGTAAGGCATTTGACTCATGTACTTTTATAGGTTTTAATTAATTCACTATTCATACGTTAAGATGTCACCAAATATATTACTCACTAATTTAATTAAAATTTCACATGTAATGACCCAAATTTTTTAAGAACAAATAAAAGAGATTGTATCTAGTTATTTGAATTTAGAAAATTATTATTTAATTTTCTAAAATTATTTAATTCTAAAATTGATGAAAATTAGAGGAGAAGTTGGAAAGATAAGATGGAGTTTGAGAAAATGTGAAAATTAAGATTTAATTAATGTTGAATAATTAACAAACATTTAATTAGTGATGATTGATCAAGATTAATTTTAAAAGTTTTCAAGGCCCAATAGAAGTTAGAACCCTAAATTACCTCTATAAATACACATATTGGTAAAACAAAATTTATCCACCATGATCCCCACTTTGTCTTTCATTTTAAAGCAAATCGTGACATTTCCGAGGGCACCCAGTGGCTGGTTTCGAAGCATGCATATAGGAGATCGTCGTCTAAGTGTTAGTCGCACATTTTGTGACGTGGATAGAGAGAAATCGTCGTCCAAAATTTGATGTTCGTGCGGTTTTTCAGCAGGAGAATTTTTAATTAGTTTTTTAGCCAATTTTAGGTACGCAGCAAGATCGCGATGATGATTTTTCACGACATGGAAACTATTCTGTATGGTATCGTTATTGTGGCCGAAAAATCATGTCAAAATATGATTTCACATTGGCAGCAAGGTCTCATAGAACCCAGTGCGATTCATAGTCTGAACAGGATTGAGTTTGTAGAACCCAACTAGGGTTCACTATAGCATGGCCTGGATTTAATGCTGACATGGCTCGGGTTGCGACGCATTGGATGAAGGACGTGAACCGAGGTTGGCTCGGGTTCATCCTTTGCTCGGCCCAGATTTACTCTGGTCGAGCATATCAGACGTTCCCTAAACACGACCTAGATTCCATCCGAAATGAGTTACGTTCTGAAGGTAGAAAACGTATTTTAAAATATTGAATTATAGTAAATAGGATTGTTATTGATATTAATCATTTCGAATCAAATTATTGTCACAGTTGATTTTTAGTATCATCATATCTAATCACATAGCTACTATACCATATCATGTTATTATTAGCTTATTTCATTAAAGCATGATTATATTTGACTTCATTGTCATTACTTCGATCCTATTACTAACATATCCAATTATGTCATTGACTATAATATCGATCCAATAGTTTTCTTTTGATTGAGTCTCGTTAAGCCTAAACTAAATTGTTAAAGATAGATGTATTAGGTAAATAAGATAAAAGCTGAAAGCTACTAGATCTCTATGCATTCTTATTGTCTCTAAGCCCCTGGACCATATTGTTATTATTATTGTTATTGTATGAGGCAGATAGTGTACATAAAGATTTAAGACGCCGTCCTTTAGAAAAGTTATGACTATTCTGTGATTAGCAATAGTCCCTCGCCATCATGAATCATTATTAGCGCTATTATTAGAGGGTGATTTGTCGTGGATTGATATTCTCCATTGGCCTACATGAAAGAGATATGAAGTTCTCTTAATTAACCGAGCGTTCCATATTGTATTTGATAACTCTTAACGTTAATAATTGAATTGAAATTGAATTTATCATTAAATTGAATCGAATCGAGTTAAATTATATAGATCATGGTCATTCGGATATTAGCGTTGACTGACATTGTCTCCGCCAATTGAATTGAATTGAATTATTATTGGCCAATGACCATTAATTATTGAATTATAAATCGTTAATTGAACATTGCCATATTGATAAGGCCTATTGAAATTGTTAGTGGATAATTGTTATCATTATTAATTGGTCTTTTGACATAGCCTGATCCATCAGATCTATAGTCACATTTGATCCATAGTTATATTGATCCATTGCTTATTGGTTCATTGTTCTATGGATCCATTGTTATATAATTATATTGATTAATAGTCTCATTGACATATATCGATTATGGCATTGAATTGTCCTATTTTCTCAATTATAATATTATTGATCATATCTCTTGAGCATTGATTATTGACCTATTGCCATATTGATTTTTATTATTATATTGATATCATGATTCATTGATCATCGTATAGTATTATTTAATTTGTTCAATTGATTTATTGTTTCTATCTTGAGCATTATTGATTATTGTCTATTGATCATGGTTAGACCCTACATACTGAGTATTTTTATATTCATGAATTTTTCATGTACTTGAATCTGTGCAAGTGAGAAGATTGATATAGAGGATGATTATGTAAGCTCAGTGAGAGATGGATGTTGCACATCACATAGTGTTGACTCCATATTGAGTCCTATTGAATTGTTTAGTTCTTATTATTTCATATTTTATAGTTTATATTTTTATAAAATTATTTTATAGAGAACTGCGTAACATTTCTGGACGACTCTAAATACGTGAAGTTACATGGGTCTCGGGACGTTACATCACCTTTGGACATTTTTTTGAATTCAAAGTGAAGTTTAAAACCTAATTTAAAAAGGAACGATAAATATAAAATCAAGGGACACATAATACACATGGTGAGATTAGAATTTGAGACCACTTGATCCACTAGTCGAGACATTTTATTAGATTGTCTTGATCCTGCAATTTCTTATCTCAGTTTCAAATTTGGGATAATTTTTATAATATCTTATCAGAACTGAAATCTAGATTGTAGGAGCTGATAATATTGTAAGATATTATCAATCTCACCAATATTGCTTTATTTTTTTATTTTTTAAAATTTCACCGAGTGAAACATAATAGTTGGAAGAATAAAATTAAGTCGAACATGATTGGTTGTAACTAAAATTCAAAAATATGTTGCACAAAATGAATTTAATATTAAAGTATATTTAAAATTATTCATGCATATTAGTCATATTTTTATCATTTTTATCAATTAATATCACATAAATAATATATATACATTTGTAAGAAGTCTTAATATGGTACTAGTTAAATTAATATTATCTATAATATAAACCATCATAAATTGATTTGAAAGATTATTTTTTAGATTATTTTTTAGATAATTTTATGTACTAATTTTTTTTTGTATATGGATAAGATTTTATGATCTTCAATTCAATTATGATCTTTGATCTTTCGAATCAATTTTGAGCTTACCTAAAATACCGATCTTGACTATTTTGGATGTTATCATTAAGTTGGATAAAAATATTTGGTAAATATAGTGTTTGAGTTAATTAATAAGTATAAAGAAGATACAAATATAAATGAATGTATAAATTATATTTTTATATGCATAAGATTTTCAAATTATTATAACATAATAACTACTTTATTTATTATTTTTATATAATTAAATTTATTTTAAAATGTTTTTTCCAAAAAAGGAAAATATTTAATTTGAAATAAATAAAAAACAAGAAAAAGCGAGAAGTAATTTTTTTAAAGAATATAAAGTATGATAATTAATTTTTTTACATAGTAAAACAATAATACATTGGTAAGAAATGTTGAATTATTACACTCTGAATTATATAAACTAATCAAGATGAAAGTAAAAATAAGTATATTCTAAAACAAGTTAATTTACACATATTTTAGAAATCAGCTCATAATATATTTAATATATATATGAAATTAAAATAAAGGAAAAAGAATTAGAGTTGAATAAAAATATAAATAAAAAATTACGAAGATAAAATTCTTATGTAAGGAACATATTAACTTTCATTTTTAAAATCATATATTATTAATTTTAAGTAATAAATTAGAATAAATAATATCATCACATAATAAATGAAAAGAAACTAATGCTAGCGTTTTAACTAAGAATTTAAGAAGGTTGTTCCCTATTGAGCCCTATTTTTTAAATCATCTGATCCAATATCTAAGGTCTGATCCTTACGGCTGTTTATTAAAACACTGGACCGACATTTTTTCTCCTCATTTTTTTACCCGATTCAGTTTTACCTTCTCTCTCGTCGTTGTCTCTTGAGCGATAGAGTTTTGACCCTATCGCCATTGCTCGTGAGTGGCCGGTGTGCTAGCATGATAGGATCTATTCTTTGACTTCGGGCCATGGTCTTGTTCCAGATGGCTGCATGTTGGAGCTTAGATCGACAGCTGCTCTTCCATCCCAGTGAGATGCAGATGGAGATCACAAGAATTTCTTTACCGGACATAGAGATCTCTAGCCCTGCCCTGGTGTTGCAGCTCCTGCGTCCCTGTATTATTGCTGCTTTGCTGGGAATGAGGCTTGTATTGCTTTGCTGGGAATGAGGCTTGTATTGCTTTGCTGAAACAAAACATGCTCTTCTTCTACCGGAAACGAAACCTGCTATTCTTGGAGAGAGATCTGTAGTTGCATAACATTTACATCTTTAAGTCCATGTTCTGCAGGGTATGACACATTCACTCTTTAGTAGGAAATACATCCCAATAAGAGTCATAAGAAAATGATGGTTTTGACGCAATTCACTGTTGTGAGTATGTGCATGGATTGCCGAGGAGGGGGAGATCCATGGGCTGGCAACTGGCGTAGTGGCTGTGCAGGGTGAAGGACCAACGACGAGCGACCGGTAGCAAGCAACATAGCCGCCAATGGCGGAGAGCGATCAAGAGAGAACACTTTTGCTCAAAATAAAAAAAAAAATGACGAGAGAGAAGGGAAATAACTTAATCGGGTAAAAAATGTGGAGGAAAAAGTGAATCGAAATAAGAGTTTCAATATTTTAATTGGAATAAATTGCAGTCAACATTCAGACAATAGATATTGGATCCGTTGGTTAAAAAAATAGGGCTGAATATGTACCCTACTTAAGTAAACATTCAGCCTCCTTTAATCCTTTAACTAAACTTTTATAAGGTCAAAAGATTCTTTTATAATATACTGAAATATAAAAATAAATTAAAATAAAAGGTGAAGTATGCAAAACTGTAATAAAAAAATATTACACATGATTTTATAACTCCGGAAAAGCGAGAAAGTAAAAAAGGTTTTACAGTAAAAAATAATATATTAAAATACTTAACAAAATTTTAAAAAATAGATTAAATGTAATATGAATATAATATTTATCAAATAAATAAAAAGTTAAAGAAATAAAAGAGATATAGATGCATCATCGATTGCATATAATTATATATTTAAGTATTTCTGAAATTTACAAAAAATACATTCAATAGAAATAAAATACAATTTCACATAACATTTGTTATCGAATAATATATTTTTATATTTACAACCATTCGCTTGCATTATCTCAAACTTCAATCAAATAACATAGTTCACATCAGTTGGATTTGCAATCAAACTATGTAAAACTAACTACCATAAATAAAAAAATTCATAACAAGATCTTTTTCTACATTTATATGTTTATGTATGTATAGTGAATGTGTAGTACACAAATCCAAAACAGCAGTTAAATGAATGAAACGTCTACCAAATCCTATTAGATAGCCCATGGAGAGAATGCCATGTGGCACTTGGCTACTCCTCGAAAGGGGGCGTGGGGCTTCGAAGTATAAAAAAAATATCAAGTTGCATTAAGTAAGTGAAATAAAATATCCGAGGCGCATCTCTAAAATGCAGATAACGATTGATTAATCTTATACGAAGAGTGATTAATACAAAAGTCATGTTAAAAGAATAATTTTACAAAACTAAGATAATATTGGACAAAGATTGAGTGATTGACGCAAAAGTCATGCATGCGGTACTCAGCGGACCAAATGCAAAAATTGACATGCGTGGACCGCATATATGATACTTTTAATTAAGAGTGCGCTCACTGCATTGTCATTCAACATTATTTAGTAATGTATATTGCATTTTAAAAAAGATTGTCACTTATTAAATTATTAGTAATGTACATTACCTTATTTACTATGCATAAGTAATTTATCTAGCAATTCATATTAATTATTTATAAGAAAATACAGATTTATGAGTTAATATATAGTTTTTACCAATATACCCCTAATCAAAAGAATTATGTTTAGATATATAAATTATTTTTAACCTCAAAAACTTAAATCGCAAATATATATTCTCACCTATAAAATTAAAATTTATAAAATAATTAATATATTTTAAAATATGATAATAATATAGTCATGATAATTATAGTATTTATTTGATTAATTTTATACTTTTTTAATTATTATTATATTTTTTTCAATGTTTTTAGAATTTATTTAAATAAAACTGGAAAGGACAAATGGGAAAAGAAAAATTTAAAAGATTGCAATCCAGATGGTAATGTAGATTGTCTACCCTCTCATAGGCAATCTGTATTGTCACTTCATAGGTAATGTGGATTGCCTGGGCAATGCAGATTGTCCGTTACCTATCACAAGTGAATAAAGTAATGTGGTGGACCCAGATAATTTAATACAACATTACCTAGTAATCTACAAAGATTACATCTAGAGAAACGCCCCCTAAGTTCTGATTGACAATTAAATAACGGAGGAATGTGATGTAGCGGCGGAACATGTGTTATTAAAAAGTTTTATGTTTAAATAATAAGTGATAAAAAATGATGAAATAAAAAATGGAAGTTTTATTTATTAAGATTATAAATTTTTTCTCTTTATTGTATATAAATTATTATAGTATTTAATGAGTAATAAATATTTATTTTTGTGTAAATTACATGGATAGTTATCTAACTTTAGATTAATATCTCAACGGTCGATCAACTTTAATTTATAACTAGATTATTTCTGAACTTTATTTTTCTTGCATGTGTCGCCCCTAACTAGCAATAATCGGTTTTCGGTTATATTACTCACGTGGCACAATAAAAATTAATAAAAAATATTATGAAAATAATAAAAAAAAGTGAGAGCCGATGAGCTCATCGGCTCGCATCTCAAGGGGGGCCGATGCCCCTTGTGTGAGCTTGCCGTCGGTGGCAAAAAGAAGACGGGGACCGGCCCCTCCCGGGCAAGCTCGCACGAAGGGTGTTGTCCTCCTCCCCCCCCCCCCCCCCCTTTTTCTTCCTTGCACGTGGCGAGGAAGAAGAGGGGGGACCCACGCCCCCTTTTGCAAGGGTGCGTCCCTCGAATAACTCTTAGCATCGCTATTCTGATGCTAAAGAGGCGTTGAGGGTCACGATGCTAACATGATGCCATTGTGATGCAAAATTAGGTGGCCACTGTGACACTAAGTGAATGCATAACCTTTCTCCCGCTATCACTACGTAGACACCAATGCGATGCTAAATTCATCGTCGCTACATAGACGCCAACATGGTGCTAAATCCATGACGCCAAAGTGGCACTAAAGAGACGCTACATACATTCAAATCACATTCTGAAAAAAACGCATGAACATGTTATACATCATTGACAATTCATATTCATTCGAATCACAATTCATACTATACTATACAACATTTGAATCACTTTTGTAATCATTTTCATGACATGAAATTGCATTCATGAGTGCACTATTACATCATTCACAATTACATCAAATTACATAGATGTTTTAATCACAATTATATCTAGATGTTCAATTAGATCACATTCACATTGCATGCTCTAGTCTTCCTTGTCAGATGTTGGATCGGCTTCTGACTGACTTGGGAGACGGCCTCTTGTTTAATGAGGGGGTCGGAGGAGGAGAGGTTAGAAGCGGGAAGGCAGTGGTCTTTTATCTCATGTGGGGTTCAGAGGAGGCGAGGTCGAAAGGGGGAAGGCGGCGGCGGCAGCCTTGGGACGGAAGGCAAAGAGGAGGCAAAAGATCGGACTCGTGGAAGATCATCTCCTCCACTTTCCGTGCCACACACCAGCTGAGTGCCTTCGTGCAGCATCTGACATCTCCGCAAGGCCCTCCCCCTCGAGGTTTGACCTTGTGTCACCGGAGGTTGAACCCTGTGTCGTCATCAATGCCGGAGGTCAAACCCTACGTCACCGTTGCCAACGCCGTCTCCTAAGATTCCGCCGATGATCGAAGCCGCGTCCCATTTGCTGTCGCCACCCGAGCTACAAGAAGTGACACACAAGAGCGACGAGCACAAGACCGACAAGCTTCTTGTACCAGGCTTGGACACTATGATCCGCGTGCTTGGATTTGGATCAAGCAGGAAACGTTGGATTAAAACAAAGAACGGTTCGGATTTGTTCATTGACGAGCACATGGATTGTCAATTAGCGATGCAAAGATTAGGATTCTACTACGTCGCTAATGTGGTGCCATGTTCATAACTAATTAATTATAAAATATGCCGAATAGCGCCACAATCTAACGACTCCGACATTGTGACACTAAGTTCCAAAAATAGCGTCGCATTGGCGTCGAAATAACGCTAAACTAGCGTCACAACACTTCGATGTTGTGGTGACACTATTATGCACTACAAAATCTTAACGTTGGCAGTCCGGGACGCTATTGTGACGCCCATGTCTTGCTAGAAATATGTGTCATTATTGCGACACTAAAGTGGCGCCAATTTATTTATTAACTACAGATTGATTGAATATACACAAATATGTATATGTATGTATATGTGCATGGTTGTCAGGATCGCTATTCGGATTGTAAGATTATAAGATCCTACGATCCAATAGTCGACTTGTGATCTCGATCTCATTCTGAAGACCGGTAGGATCGTAGGATCCCACCAATCCTATGATTTTGTTTTTTTTATAATTTTTTATTAGAAAAACAAAAAAATAGAATTTTAAAAATAAAAAAAATTGGTAAAAAAGAGGTAAGATTCTCTCTCTTTCACAGAGATACTATGATTTTATTTTTTAATTTATAATTAACTTTAAAATTGAGAAATTTAAAAAAATAGAATATTAAAAATAAAAAATGGCAAGTAAATAAGATTCCTCTCATTTTGTTTATTATTTTTTATGTATGATTTAATTATAATCAATAAACTTATGTGAAAAAGATAATGCTTAAAAGAGAAAAGTCGTCTATTTTTTTATAATTTAGATGAAGAAATTGTTTTTTATTATTCATCATTCATAATTATTATTAGTTTTAACTTTCTATATGATTATGAAGCTCATAAAAATACTAATTAAGTATAATGTGAGAGTAAAATATTTAGTTATTATCATTCTTACCATTGTTATTTTTATTAGATTATTTTTTTAAAAAAAATATTATTTTACTCATAAGGTAGCATCTTACGATCTCATGTAGGAACTTACGATCCTCGATCCTACCTTAAAAAGCGATCTTGACAACCTTGTATATGTGTATGTATATGTATGTATATATGTATAAATATATCTATGTCTATATTCATATATAGTCTATAAATATGTATATATGTATGTATATATGTAATATATATATATATATATAGATATATATACATATACATACATGTATAAGTGTATATGTATATGTTTATCGACGTCGTCCGAAAAAATTGATAATCGTATGTCGATCAAATGAGATCATTCGAAGAAGTCCATAGAAGTCCGATTTTTAAGAAAAGTAATTTCTAATATTTTTTAAGCACAATAAGCAAAATAGATCATTTTGAATGCTCTTTTTAAGTTTGCATAAAAAATATTCTAAGAAAATCATCATTTCTAAAAAAACTCTATGTCAACTAAACGAGACCATCCCGAATGCTCCCGAAAGATTTGATTTTTTAGAATGCACAATTTTAGATTTCTTAGGGAGGCAAAAGTTTTGAGGAATTTTAGAATTACAAAATATAGGTATTTTAAGAATCAGAGGAAATAGAAAAGACGTGAAACATAAATTGTTTGCAAAGCCCCACCTTCCCGAGCCCTTCGAAATTATTTTTTGCGACGATCCGAGCGAGGACTATGGAGAATCGATCGTTTCTACTCCGAAATCTTACTCATTTTATTGAATTTCTTTCGACCTCCGACCGTCGTGATTCTTGTGCGGGTGAATTACTCGCGTCGATCTCGTACTCTAGGAGTCTATAATTTTCATTTTGACCAATTCCTGCCGAACTCACATCGACGATCTTAAGAAGCCTTTTTTTCTAGGTTCTTGACTTTGTTATCCGACATCTAAAATCGCCAAAAGATACTAAAAGATCTGTGTTGCCAGGAGGTACAAATTTCTTGATGATTTGACGGTTGGATCTGCAATCGCCGTTTGAATCCCATGTAAAATTAAGAAGCAATATTCATCCAATTTTAAAATTTGGGAATTGGAGTATAATGTATGTATAGTATGGTATATTAATTTTTGTATATTATATAATAGAATAATGTAGTATAGTATGATGTATAGTATAGTATAGTATTGTATTGTATAGTGTAGTTAGTATAGTATAGTATAGTATAGTATAGTATTTATACAATACAATATATTTATATATTGTCAAAAAAGTATAAATTAGCATTTACTTAGCGTCGCCAATCTTTTGACGCTAATATAACATCGCAATTGTCGACGCCAATACAATGCAAGCTCTTATCTTAGCATCGTGGTCATGGTGACGCTAACTTAGCGTCGCAAGCCTGTGGCACCAATATAACGTTAACATCTTTCGCGTGTTTTTTAGTTTTTGTATGTGATAATAGCATCGAAATAGCGTCACGACTTTGGTGACGCTAAGTTAGCGTCGCACTCTTGCAACGCCAATACAACATTGCCATCTGTCACACATTTTCTAGTTTTCACGCGTGATAATAGTGTCATGATGGCGCCTCATTTAACATCGACATCCTTTGACGCTAATGTGACGCTAAATTGATGCTATGTAGAGGAAATTAGCGTATGCATTTGTCGACCCAATGACGACGCTATTGACATCTATTTAGAGTCACATCGTATGGAGATGCTAATTTGCGTTGCTATTCGACAATTTTCTTGTAATCGGCCAAGACAACAGATCGTTCCATGAGGAGCTACAAAGGCTCTCAGGCGGCCTCGACCCAATGCTTCGCACTGACGTGGAAGCTACTGCCCGCGTCAAATTATATTTCTTGATGGAAATAGAGCGGGCTCCCACTCCTGGTCCATGTTGTAGAAGGGGAAGCGCAACCAACAGTGGACCTTCAGGTCCCAGCTCATCACCCATTCGTCCATGTCAGCCATGGTCACCAAACCCTCGCAACCGCCCCCAACCATGTGAAATCTATGAACAACCTGAAGTATGCGTCATCCAGTCTAGCCACCAACTCGTGGATGAATAGCGCCGTGTGCTTCGCCTGACGTCATGCCAGAGAATGCCCACAAGGCGAGGGTGCGAAGAACTCATTCGGGACACGTGGGACGATCCGTGCGCGACCGTCGATGGAGATGCGGACACCGGTGGCTGCCAGAGCATCCAGCCCACGGGCCTTGGTCATGACCCACTACAGGTGGACGAGCATGCTCTAGAAGGTGTTGTACATCTGGCCGGCCAGTGCTCCCGCTGACGCCTTTGCCTTCAACTTGGCCAGGAACTCCTTGGTGAACGTGGTGGATGGTTCACGAGCGCTTGCATATGGAAAAAAAATAGAACACGAGATTCGTTGCGTGGTTCACGTGCGCGACTACGCGCTCTATCGCTCATCATTCGATCCAATCGGAGTGGGCACAGTCGTATGAGGGTCATGCGCTTCATATGACGACCCCCATTAAATTCAAAGATAATTTATCAACATTAGAGAAAGAGAAAATAAAAAAATGTTTAATTTAGTAACAAAAGATAATTTAATTTGATAATAATAAAGGGACATAATTTGTTGTAAAATTATCTATTTCTTATCATTCGATCAATTTGGTGTAATGCAAATGTGATGTTTAGAGAGCTTAGTCCACCCCTCTTAATTAAAATAGAAAAAAGTGTAACCAAGCATTAAAAAAGTGCAATAGTTCTAAGTCTTGGGAGACATCTTGGTGTGACAATTTCTCTTATGATTCACTGTTACTGCAAACAAATCCTTCCTTTCAATTTTAATGGATGACTTCCAGCCGACAAATGGCAAGTATATAAATGTTAAGAAAAACGAGTTATGTGTGAAACTTACTGAAAAGTACTGGGGCATGATTAAATCCATCTATAGAACCGTAAGAATTAAGAAACCTTGAGTGATCGTTAACTGTGCAATATTCTCGACAAGGGTCAAAATCGTGGCCTCCTGAGTTCCTTATTAGAAAAGAAGAAGAGAAGCTTGTGAAAAAAAACGTGTTGTTAAGGGAATATTGGGAGCTGTAGATTAATTAATGGTAAATATTGATAAATGTTCCATTAAATTATTTGATAATGTTACAAATCTTAATGATTGAACTACATGTACGTGTTTGAATTTTTTATGACCGTATTTGACATGAGAATTTTAATTTTTATTAGCTTTCGAGAACTAATTGATCGGGTGAAAAGGTATAAGTTTGGTATTTGAATGAAAAATATAATTATGAAAATTTGAAAAGTTGATTTGATAAATAAATTTTATTAGGTATTTGGATAAAAAATAAAAATTAAGAGTATAATTTTTTTATTTTATGTGATATAAAATTATAATAATTTAAAATATTATATATTTATTTAATTAAAATAGTAATTCATGAAAATATTTATATTATAATTTATAATTTATAAGAAATATATTATAATTTTAAATTTATGAAAATAATAATATTATAATTTATTCTTTTCATATGTTATTAATATTATAATTTTTGAAATATTTATAATAAGTAAAAAAAATATTTATAAGTTAAATAATAATATATTAATAAATAAAATATTATAAAATTAGTTTAATGAATAATATTAATGTAAATAATAATTAATAATATATTACTATTTAAAATATAAGAAAGAATTAAAAGAAAAGAAAGTAAAAAAAAACATTCTCTCACTTCTAGAGAGAGAATTGCATGACCTGACCAAAACTTCAGATTATCTTCGCGGTGTTTGAGTTCTAAAACTTGGATTAAAAGTTAGATTAAAACGTGACGAAAACTTGTCAGGTTCTCATCACGTCATTTCTATTAATATGAAAGTTCTCGTTGGAACTGTAAGTTCTTGTCCGTTCTCCTTAGAAGACTTGAAACTTTTTTTACTTGTACTTAATTAATTGTCAATATATATTATTTATTAATACATTGTTATTCAGCTTATAAACTAAATTATAAATATTTTACTAATTAAAATTTATTTAGCTCTAACAATTAAAAATATTTTATTAATTAGTTAAAATATTTTGCTTACTATGATAGTATAATAAAATTATAAAAAACCATATTAATTAACCGAATTGATATAAACATACAACTAATTATATGTATTGTATTATAATATTAATTTCATAAAATTAATATAAAATTTTATGCATTATATTATATTTATTATAATAGAATTTTATTAATTAAAATGTTCAATTGTTTTTTTTAAATATATACATATGGATTTAAGAATTATGTAACTTTTAAATCAATAAAGACATATGATATTTTTATTTACTATAATTTTATACCTCATAAAATAATAAAGTATATTATTATTTTTTATCCTAATATTCATTAAAATTTATTTATCAAATCAACTTTTTAAAATTTCGTCATTATCTTTTTTATTAAGCACTCGTCTAAATTCTTTGGTTCTAAAAAACTAAACGATATCTTAAAATTCTTATCCAAACACATTCATTAAACATTTGGCTGTCCGAATTTCTTCCAAGCAAATGCTGACTATTGAGTTTACGCATGCAATTTTTCTCGTTGTTAAAACATATATTTCTGAATCATGAGCCCCTCAAGCGTAGGCCGTCATTCACCATGTGAAACGTCCACTTCAACTCTTCACATAGCCCACACGACAGAGATCGAGACACTGTTACATGTTCTCTCCAGGGTTTAACTATTGATGGCACTATGAAAAGTGACACTGATGTCCGTGACTTTTCTTACCTACTATCTATTAAAAGGTCACCTCATACAATATTAGATAGACATCACATCACATGACCCCCCCCCCCCCCCTCCCAAAAAAAAAAGCCTTTATATTTATAAGTTATATATATACTTTCCCATATACTTAATACTTTGCACGTTTAAAACCATCGCTATTTGGACAAAAAAAAAAATGTCACGGTTCTGTATAGGTAGATAAAAGCAGCCATCTTTGTTTTCGACTAGCTAGAGACGTATCGTATTTATATATTTCATCACAACCTTGTACAGAAAAGGACAAGAAAAAAGAGTTCTTCATGATTAATGATGACTTTTATAGCAGGAAGAACATTCGGAGTTCTATATATATCTGAAAACCATGCAATGAAGAAAAAAAAAGAGTTATGCTTCAAGTTTACTTCACATTATATTTAATTTTACCACTAATTTTATTTTTTACTCTTGGTTTCTTTTCTACTTTAATGTAATTAAAAAATAAAAAGTAATAAAAACGTACAGCAGACAATTTTTTAATGAAGTGATTGAAATTTTGATTATTCTTGCAGAGAATAAGACGAAGTTTCTTTTTAATTTCTTATACTAAAGGAGTCGTCATGTATGATTAATATGTCTCATCATGAATGGTTGAGATTAAGATCACCAAGATTTAATATGGATCGTTCATTATAAGATGAGATTTTCAAATTCATTTATTTCATCGTCCACTATATCCTAATTAAAACCCTCTAGGATTTAATGAAAATGCAATACATTTGAACCGTTACCCTGGAAGATGATTAAATATATAATTTTCATCTCACCATTGCATGGTTGAGATTAAAATCATATGCATAAATAATCATGAGATTAAAAAATAGATTTGATTATTTCATGAGTTTAAATGCACGTGATATATATATATATATATATATATATATATATATATATATATATATATATATTAAAGAGGATGTCATCAACGTACTTTTATACATTCAATATGCAACTAATAAATCGTGATTGTTAGGTTATATAATTGAGATTCAATTTTTATTGAATTTAATATTAATTTATTAAATTTAATTTCAATCGTATAACCATGGTTCGATTCGTTGAATGAGTTGCATATTACTTTAAACTTATGTTATTATGTATATATCGACGACGACTCTTTCACCCTCAGGGAGCCGCCGTACCTGCCCCGTCCCCGCCAAATAATTCTTCTCCTTGGAACCATCAGCCATGAAGTAGATCCGATTCTAAAAATACATGTGATGTTTAGGCCGTGCATGGACGGTGGGGCTTGGACATCCTTGGCAAATGGCAATGTGATGCAATTAGTTCCACTATATCACGACCGACAATTTCTTAATTTAAGCTTTTATCCTAATCCATCAACTTATACTCGAAACTTTACGACAAATCATAAAAGAAAATATTTCAAACTTCTACTACCACAAATGTCCATATATAGATCATAAAACTAAGGTTTAATTTAATAAAATCATTTCTAGGATGTCTACGATATATAACTATAAATCACCTCTATTATCATTACTACTTGTTAACTAATTCGATCAAAATATCTATGTTCACCAGTCAATCCTATCATAAGATAACGCTAAAAGCACCACTATTCACTTATGGAAATGCTATTAGTTATCCACACTATTAACATAGTCTGTCATGCAAATTAGATTTTTGGCCTTCCAACAGTTTATGTTTTCATTAATGTATGGAGTACTTACATACATAAATGATATAATAGTTTTACAACATTTAACTCGAATATGACAATGGACTATTTTTTTTATTATATATAACATATATGGCGATTTATTCATTCTAAAAAATATGGATTATGGAATTAAGTCGCTATTATTGAGGGTCACTATTTGAAGAGACCCAAAGCTCCTCCTATTGTATTGCGTTAGTCATGGGATACCGCAGTGGTAAACAGGAATTGGACCATATCGGCCTCATAACCGGCCCCTGAGTATATGGTTCAATAGTAAAGTGGTGTCAGGAGATGGACCACGTTGAATCGGTTAAATCCGATTAAAACCGTGATTCAACTGCAAAAGTTTACTGGTTTGGACCAAATTGGTCGGCTCAAGTAGGGGAAAAAAAATGAAAAGAAAAGAAATGTGAAGGGAAATTAACCGGAACGAAGATAACAAAGATAATAGGCCTTATTCGTTAAGCTACACTACAAGAAAATTATCATTTTTCGACGGACACTTTTTGACGGATTAAAATAAAAATAATAAATTATATAATTTATTATTTTATTATTTGACGATTAGGAACGTCGATATTTTCGACGGTTACGATCGTCGAAAATGAAAATAATAAATTATATATTTTTTATATTATTATTTTATTTTTTAATGATTAGAAACGTCGATATTTTCGACGGATATCTATCCATCATAATTTCCGATGGAATTTTCGACGGTTATGACCGTCGGAAATGAAAATAATAAATTATATAATTTGTTATATTATTATTTTATTTTTTGACGTTTAAGAACGTCGATATTTTCGACGGATATCTATCCGTCATAATTTTCGACGGTTGTGATCGTCGATAAATGTATAAAAATATAAATATAAGGAGTATTTTATTAATATAATTAGCGACAGTCCGAACCGTCACAATTTTTAACGGTTTCGACCGTCAGTAATAATTAGCGACAGTTCAAACTGTCAGTAAAATAAAAAATAAATATTATATATAACTAAATAGAGTATTTTATTTTTATAATTAAATAATTTTTTACGGTCACAACCATCGGTAACTTAAAAATAATTAATATTTGCTTTTCCGATGGTCGGAGTTGTCGCTAATTAAAATTTCACTATCCCGCTTTTTTTTCGTTTTCTCGCTTTCTCATCCTTCCACCTATATATATATATATATATGTATTAATCTTTTCCCAATCCACTTATTTCCTTCCCCCTCTCCTCTCTCTCTCCCTCCCATCGAGCCTCTCCCAATCGGACTCAAGCGTCGATCGTCGACGATCCTCTCCCACCGGCGTCCCTCTCCTCTCTCTCTCTCCCCAGCCCGGACCGCCAAGCGGCCGGTTCCAGCCGCTGGTGGTCGGATCCAGCCGGGGGCTGTCGGATTTCACCGTGGACTGTCGGATCGGTTACGTGCGGTCGGCCAGCCGTTGGCGGATGGATTCGGCCGCTCGGCCGGATCTCGACCGCTCGGCCAGATCTCGACCGCCGGCCTTCGGATTGTGGCCGAATCTGGTCGCTAGCCGCCGGCCGTTAGCGGCCGGCTAATTTTTTTATATTATAAAAATTCTTTATGACGATTTTGACCGTCAAAATTTTTGGCGATTTCTATCGTACAGCCGAAACTTTCGACGGTCGCGACGACCGTCGCAAATATCGACGATCGTGACCGCCGATGTTTCGATGGTTTCGTCAATCACCGCAAATATCGGCGATCGTGATCGCCGGACTTCCGGCGTTTTTTTTTCAATCGTCGAAAATTAGTTTGCGACGATCATTTTTCGGACGAATCGATTCCGTCGAAAAAATCATCAGAAATGACGAGAAATTATAGACGGTAAACCGTCTGTAATTCTTTCTTGTAGTGTTATATGTCCATGTATAATATTAATGAACAGGATCCACAGGCACATGCACCCATTTAACTTGATTATGACAACTGTGAAAGCATTAATTATTTGCTAATTAATTTATTGTAGTTTATTGCTTGTTCATAATTATGAGTACTTTAATTGGCTATAATTTTCTCACATTGCTATATGCAACTTGTGTTTAATAATTTGTTATTAAATTTAATGGACATCCCCCTAGTGAAATGAGGGGTCCATCCCCTACAACAGCATCCATAATGGATCAATGAAATGTGGGCTCGCTCTCAATGAGCCACGGCCCACGACACATGATCTACCACTTCAATTCCCCTTCCGATCCCACCGCTTCCACCTCCGGCGGATCTTGCTAGGTCCAGGGAGGAGAAGGACAAAGTCGCGGACAAAGAAAGAAGGCTAAGAACTCCCGACGAAGCAATGACATGGGCGGAGGTGGGCGCATTTAGGGCACATGCGAAGGAGCTGCTCCTTAAGACAGTCAGGACAGACGCTATACCGAGGCTGCAACGGATGCCTCCGGCATCTCCACCCCGAAGTCCTCCTCTTCCCATAGCACGACCTCCTCCACCTTCACTCGCCGCTCTGATGCCATTCGTCAGCGGTGGCTACTCGCTCTCCCATTGCTTCGTTACCAATAGAAATATCGAATTCGAACCGTCGTTGAACTGCCTACGAACAACCATTGAACTGTGCTTAAATGAGCTTGTGTGTGGATCGGCCATTCCATCACGACGACAACAACTATAGGAGAGATCGTCCACCCTTTTAAAATAAGGTGGAGACACATTAAGTCCTTTTTTATTTATATTCTTCTTTTAGTTCTCAGTAGAAAAAAATCTTCATAATATTATCTTAATTAAATTTTTTTATAATTAAAGGTAATATTTTATATAAATTTAATACTAAATAATTTAGTTCAATATATATATTTTATTTAAATTCGGCCGGATCATGAGAATCTTTGGGTCCTCATCTGGTTCTCACAACATTATAGGCTACTTTTTATGTATATCAATATTAAAATCGAAAAAGTCAAGATGATTGATTGCTGCATGATAAAATAGTAACTGTAGTAATTGTTCCAAGTTGAAACAAGATAAAATCGTTGAACGTTTCGATCGCCAAATAGAAGTAATGTAATGCCATTGTTAAGGACAATTTTATTACTGAAATAATAATAACAATAATAAAAGATAGATATCTATTGAAAATAATAACATTGTCGTTATTATTCCTACAGGTAAGGAGCTCCCCAATGTCCCCATTGAAAGAAAGGGACGCTTGAACGAAGAATTAATTTACAAGCTTCAAAAAAAAATTAAAAGAAGAAAGAAAACTATAAGACGATGCCAACGCTAACACCACTCCGTGCCACATATTTGCAAGCACCTGAGCCGTCGGCGCCGCCGCCACCACCAGCACCACCATGGCAAGGCTCACCGGAGCATATTGTCCTAGGCTCCTCCTCCTACACCTCGTCTGCGTCGTCTCCAGTATCGTCTCTACTCCCTCCGGCGCAGTCGATACTCTGACGCCGGCACAACCTCTTGCCGGCAACGAGACCCTGGTCTCTGCGGACAAGACCTTCGTGCTAGGCTTCTTCGCCCCCCAAGGCTCGATGAAACGCTACCTCGGCATATGGTATCACGAGAGCAAGGTGTCGATTCAAACCATCGTGTGGGTCGCCAACCGCGAGCAGCCCATCACCGGCGACACCGGGAGCCTGTCGATCGCCGGCAGCGGCACGCTCCACGTCGCATCCGGCAACATCAACATCTGGTCCTCTCCTTCTCTCGGTCTCCGCAATCCGGTCGCCCAGCTTCTGGACAACGGCAACTTCGTCGTAAGGGAAGCCAACAGTAATGCCAGCGACTCGGCGAGCTATGCATGGCAAAGCTTCTACCATCCCAGCGACACGATACTTCCGGGCATGAAATTTGGGTGGAACAAGAAGATGGGCCTCAACAGCACGCTGGTAGCTTGGAAGAGCTTCAGCGATCCGTCGCCGAGCGAGTTCACTTTGATTCTGGAGCACCATGGCGTTCCCCAACATGAAGTATGGAAAGGATCGACCTTGTTCTGGCGCAGTGGCCCGTGGAACGGTCTTAGGTTCAGCGGCATCCCCGTGATGAAGTCGTACAACATGTTCTCCTTCGAGTTCGACATGTCAGCGGACGAGGTCACCTACACGTTCTCGCTGCTAAACGATTCCTTCGTCTCCAGGCTCACCCTGAACCAGTCCGGAAACATGCAGCGTCTCCTGTGGATCAAGGAGAAACAATATTGGAACACAATCTGGTCGGCACCTACAGACCAATGCGACACCCCGTCCTTCTGCGGCGATTACGGCGTCTGCAATACCGACAACGATTTCGTATGCAGCTGCCTTCGAGGATTCGTTCCCAAAAATCCGGCGACATGGGCGTTGAGAGATGGATCAGGCGGGTGCGTGAGAAACAATTCGTTGAACTGCAAAACCGACGGTTTCGAGTTACTGAGTGGAGCAAAGTTGCCTGACACGACGAACTCGACCGTGGACATGAGCTCGAGCCTGCAAGAGTGCATGCAGAAGTGTCTGGACAACTGCTCCTGCAAAGCTTATGCCAGCGCGAATATCAACACTGGGCTTGGCTGCTTCATTTGGACCGACGACATCACCGACATCAGGACCTTCGGTAATGGCGGACAAGATCTATATATACGACTGGCAGGGGTGGATCTTGGTACGTGCTTCTTTTTTGCTTCCGAGATCACCAAAATCTATCTTATTTGAGCATACTAAATAATACAATTCATTCTGTATCATGAAGCAAATTTGATTTCAAGGAGAACTAGATCGGAATTAATAATCGATCTATTAATTCCGATCTAGTTCTCCTTGAAATCAAATTTGCTTCATGATACAGAATGAATTGTATTATTTAGTATGATCAAATAAGATAGATTTTGGTGATCTTTCGTTCATAAAATTTTATCAACTTAATTAATTAATTACAGTAAAAGCCGAGAAGAAGGGCCATCGCAAGACAAGGGTGGCCATTCCGATCTAGTTCTCCTTGAAATCAAATTTGCTTCATGATACAGAATGAATTGTATTATTTAGTATGATCAAATAAGATAGATTTTGGTGATCTTTCGTTCATAAAATTTTATCAACTTAATTAATTAATTACAGTAAAAGCCGAGAAGAAGGGCCATCGCAAGACAAGGGTGGCCATAGTTGCTGCATGCGTTGCATCCGCCATAGGCGCGTTGGCCTTATTCGCGTGCTTCATTGGCTGGAAGATGAAGAGACGAGATGCCCTCTCGAGAAAAAAAAGCAACGTGGCCCATTCATCATCACATGCAAGCAGAGGTAAGTTTGTCTGCTTTCAATTATTGCTCGTACCTGTAAGATCTCTGGATGAATTGCCAATTGATTTATCCAAAGGGAAAACATCTTTACACCACCTTAATGAATGCTGCACAGGGGGAGTATTAAAGGACGAAGATGGTGAAGTAGAGTTACCTTTGTATGATTTTGAAACCATACGTGCTGCGACTGACGACTTCTCCCCTAGTAATAGGCTTGGAGAGGGTGGGTTTGGCTTAGTTTACAAGGTAATTTAATTTCACACAGGGATATGATGGCATGTTAAAGAACTATGCTTCCGAACATGTACTTGAATTTGATCCAATCATTTGAACACTCATGGCAGGGTAAGTTCGCAGAGGGGCAAGAGGTGGCGGTAAAGAGGCTTTCGAAGTCTTCCGTACAGGGCACAACTGAGTTCAAGAATGAGGTGATGCTAATCGCCAAGCTCCAGCACAGGAACCTTGTTAAGCTTCTCGGCTGCTCCATTGCAGAGGAAGAGAAGATCCTGGTGTACGAGTACATGCCAAACAAAAGTTTGGATGCATTTTTATTCGGTCAGTTCACAAGTATCTAATCTGTGAATCACTAATCATGCTTAAAGGTTCTTATCAAGATGACTGAATTGAGCTAGTTGGATTTTATTTTCATTTTAATCAAATTAAGAATAACATTTTCGGAAGTTGCTGATTTTAATTATTATCTATGATTACAGAAAAGGATAAGGGATTTCATCTGAGTTGGCAAATACGGTATAACATCGTCATGGGGATAGCAAGAGGGCTTCTGTATCTTCACCAAGACTCTAGGCTAAGAATTATTCACAGAGATCTGAAAGCTGCCAACATTCTTCTGGACCATGATCTGAATCCTAAAATATCGGACTTCGGCTTAGCTCGAATATTCAGAGATGATGATTCGACGAGCATGACATTAAGAGTTGTCGGAACATAGTGAGTATATATGTCTATGGTTATTGCTACGCGCATCACAAATTTTTAATTCTACAAATTTGTTATAAACAAGCATTTGATGCTCTTTGTGCAGTGGATACATGTCTCCCGAATATGCAATGAATGGGCTATTCTCTGTGAAATCAGATGTGTTTAGCTTTGGTGTTCTGGTGCTAGAAATCGTCAGTGGAGTAAGGAATAAAGGCGTCTATCATTCAAAGCCAAATGAGTATCTTCTAGGAAAAGTAAGCATATACATATATATGGCATCATGATTAATCAATTTATCATATCAAACTATATATGGAGAAATGAATTTAAAAAAAAAAAACACTGTTGCAGGCATGGAGCTTATGGCATGAAGGTAGAATCTTGGAGTTGATCGATCCATCGATCAGTGAAGAGTGTACTATAGCTGAAGTGATGAAATGCATGAAAGTCGGATTGCTATGTGTTCAAGAGGATCCTGAAGATAGGCCTAATATGTCTAGTGTGGTGGTAATGCTGGTGAGCGACAACATGACACTGCCTGAGCCGAAGAAGCCTGGTTTTGTGGCAAGAAGAGACGACATCGATTTGCTATCATCCGGCAGCGTTAATTATGTAACTTTGACAAAAAATTTGGAGGGTCGTTGATGAGCTGACCAATGTGAGTATGCAAGATATGTGATCCCATTATTCTGCTACTGTAAAAGACCAAGCACAAGGTGCTTGATATGAATTATATATGTATATGCGTTGTCTGTTTGACCTCCATGTTCCTGCATTGATGTGCAAGGGCCAAAGCGTGGAGAGAGGGGCCCTGCCCTGCTCTAGTCATTTATTACAAATATTGTAGAAACAAGAATAGAAGAGTGGTAACTTTTATCACTTTTTTTTTTATGTAAAAATGATAAAGATGGCGTGGCCTCAAAGTTCGTCGCATAGTGGGTTTTCTATAGAACGTGAGGATTAATTAAACATTAGGGTCATATAGTTTTGGTGGGAAGAAGCTTCTTAAATTGATAGTGGGTTGAGCTCCAAGTACTTGATTATTCGGAGGAAGAACGTCCGGGCATCAAGTTTAACACCTAAAAGATTATAATAATTGTGGACACAATGAAATTTGCATGAGAATATACTCTACTCCAGTATCAAGTTAAACGTTGTAGATATAGCAAAGAAGTTCATTAATGAAATGAAGCAAGGATCAATTATTTGTGGTATGTTTTTCTATGACTTTTTTAAAAAGAATAATCAAACTTATCTATTAATTAAAGGTCTTCGACAAAATATTTAGTGACCGGGGCTCATTCTCTCAGACGACATTAAATAGTGATGCGTGATCCAAAGAATTTGTGACGAGACTAGCTTTAGTAACTTCATTTAACCCTTAAATTTGATTTGCTAACTATTTTTTAAAAAAAATTAAGTCAAATAATATCATTTATTTTATCTTCTTAATATTCCTCCTCATGTGCGAATTAGTGTTAACTTTGATCTAACTCTACTAATCACGTGAATAATAAAAAGATAAAAATATTTTTTTAATAAGAACTTAATAATGTTTGAACATTTGACTTTTGATTTTAATATCATGTTAAATTTGATGTGCTAATCAATTTTTTTAATAATTTAAATCGACAAAAAGAGCAACATCCAACAAGTGACCAATAAAAATTTTTTTTCGATGGATATCCATCGTTGTCTAAGATTATTAACATCTCATTAATTCAATATTCGATCGAAAGTGATATAAATAAAGTCTAATTAAAATCATGGACTTAAAACTATTAGCATTCAACAATCACATGACATAACTCATCTATTCAATTGTGTCGACTCATTGGCTAATAAAAGATCTTTTTGAATGGTTTTGATTAGAGCAATAACGAGTAAAATTATCCATTGAACACGTATAATCACAGATTCACGTTCGAACAATTTTGGTGGTAAAAAAACAAGCGAGACCAGTACAAATCAACTTTCTGAAGTTCCTTCCTCCAACGGACATATTAATGTCGTGGGCGATTAAAATGTGTGGAAGCGAACGGCTACTAGGAACAACTAAATTGTGACAGAACAATTTTTCAGTTATGTAACAAGTTTACATTAGCAAAAATAAAATAAAATAAAATGGATGAGTGAGGCAATAATCCAATTGGCTTGTATAATTAATTAGGAGTATCGTATTTTAGGATCGACGACAGATTTACAATGAAATTCCTGAAACTAATTTATGCATAATATTTTCCGGACAAAATATTATTTTTTTCTAATTTCGGATTAATGAAATATCATTAGCTCTAAATATGGGAGGACCGAAGATGATATAGAAAAATGGAGGAATGAACATCTCAAAAGAATAATAATATTTTAAGAATTAATCTGAGTTTATTTGGATTGAGGATTTTTAGAATATATATATATATATATATATATGATGGAATATAGGAGTATATTATGTTTAGATAATTAATTTATTTTTCATCAAATATTATATTTTTCATTTCACTGAATCAGTGAAATAAAAAAATGAAAAATTTTGAATCAAATTAACCTCTCCTCTCTCTTTTCTGTCTTAGGTAAACAATATATACGTTAAACACTATTCAATCAATTAGTTGGTTCGTAGAAATGAAGAACTATTCTAATGTAAAAGAGAATACTGGTCAATTTATTTCAAAAATAAATAGGAGAATATGAGAATATCATACGTAACATTGAAAAATGTGAAATCATTTCGATAACAATGAAATGACCGTTTTTATCTTGCTAAGAAGAATATATGTATTCTTCTAAGTTGCGTTTGGTACGAGAATATTGAGAGATTTTTTATTCTCGAGAACTAATTGATGTGATAGAAAAATTTGGGTTGATGTTTGGATAAAAAGTAAGAACTAATAATATAATTTATTATTTTATGAGGTATAAAATTATAGTAAATAAGAATATATTATTAATATTATAATTTACATAAATCATTATATTATTAATATTACTTTTATTTATTTTGATTAAATATTATTAATATTACAATTTACGTACATTTTAAAAAATAATTGAATAGTTTAATTAATAAAATATTTATTAATTATTAGAACTAATTATTTTATAGTTTTTAATTAATAACATTTAATAAGTTATTTTATAATATTCCTAATAATGTATTAATATATTATAAATTATATATACATACATTATAAAATAATTAAAAAATAGATGAAATTAAAAAAAAGTCAAATATTGCGGCTGGAGTTGAAAAAAAAAATAGATGTTCTTGCTAGTTTGTTTTTTTTTCTGATAGTATTTTGTTTTTTTCATTTTAACCACATGTTATTATATCACAATTTTTATATTTTTATAATAAAAAATATCAAATATTTATAATAAAATATTATAATTTTATTTTTTATTCTTTTGAAATCAAATATAAGATAGAATAAGAATATATTTGCCTTTTTTAAAATGGGTTTAATTCACATCATGTGCTTTGGATGAATGTTGATTACATTTGGATCGTTGAACTAATCAACGATTCACATGACAAATGATTAAAACTTATCATTTAAATATGTGATTTATTTAAATCGTTGATTTTAGATGCGCTCAAGATTTCTCCAAAACAAAAGATGTTATGTAGGTGAATTAAACCCTTTTAAGAATGTAATATAATATTATTTTATTTTATTTAAATTTATCTTCCAATCAAAAAACCTGTATGATCTTTTCCACTCGAACTATGGGGGTCATTTGATTGTTAGATAAACACCAAACTATGTCAATATTCCGATAATATAGTCAATAAGTTAGTAAAATAAAGCTATTTTTAGTCAAACTTTGAAAAGTGTGAAATGATCTAAACAAATAAAATTTTCATTTTTAATGTAAAAAGGAGAATATAATTATTCTTCTGAAAGAGAAGAATACTTATATTATCAATTTTTTAACTTTTCCAATGGTATTTTATTTTTAAAATTCAATCATATATTATTATATAAATATTTTTTATTATAATATTGGACACCAACTATGTATAGTAAAATATTTTAGATATATTATATTTTCAAATTTTGTTCTCTTCAAACTAAACAATAGAATAAAAATATATTAGATTTTCTTTTCAGAATACAATATTACATTATTTTATTCTCTTCAATTTTATTCCTCAACTAAACTATCTCTATAAGGGTCTTTGAATAATCTTTTTTTGTGGGTTTAGAACATCACACTCACAACCACGATTACATGTAATACCCCGAGATCTACATGTCTTTCATGTACTTAAAGTCGTCCTAGAGACGCTACATAATCTTTTATAAAATATTTTTGGGGAATATAAATCATAAATGCGGAAGATTTTTCAATAATAATAGCTAATAATTCATAATATTCAGAATAATTAAAATATCAATAGGTTCATAATTCTAGTAAATGCAAAAATAATAAAAATCAGACAACTCGATCTAGAACATGTGTAATATTTATTTGTCACTGAGCATAGAAACCATTCTCTATCAAAGCTCTCTCACATGCACGGATCCAAGTACAAAAAAATATTTATGAATATAAAAATACTTAGTACGTAGGGTCTACTAAACAATTAATATACTCAATTGAAAATAAGATATGATCAATGATGAGTCAATTGAGCAATCAATACAATAATCAATTAACAATACAATAATTTACCAATATGAGTAATGTATCAGGCTATGGACAAAAGATCAATATAAATCAATAATAATTTTTTAATTAACAATTATCATTTGCATGATCAGTAAATTAATGTTCAATTAATAATTTTTGATTCGATAATCAATGGTCATTGACTAATAACAACTTGATTCAATGAGGCAATAACAATTGTCAATACAATGTCATTATATCCAAATGACCATGATCTATTCAATTCAATTCGATTCGATTTCAATCCAATTTAATTCGATTTGATTTCAATTTAATTCAATTTCAATGTTCGTAGTTATCCAATTAAGAAAAACTCCATATCTCTTTCATATAGGTAAATGGAGGATCAATCTATGGCAAGTCACCCAATAATAATAATGCTAATAATGATTCGTGAATGGTGGGGACCACGACCAAACATAGGACAAACATAACTTCTTTAAATGCTGATGACGTCTTAAACTTTTAAGTACACTATCTTTCCCATCAATTCAATTCAATAACAATATGACACAAGGGCTTGTAAATAATTCAAGAACATGAAGACCTATTAGCTTTCAACTTTTATCTTGTTTACCTAATATGTCTATATTTTAATAATTTAATTTAGTTGAAATAAGACACAATAAGAAATACTACTGAATTAGTATTATAATCAATAATAAGGTTGGATATGATAATAAAGGATGATGACGATATGATCTGATGATTAAATATGACAATAATATAATCAGTAATGATAAAGGATGATGAGGTGGACCCGATGATCCAACATTATTTGAGTCGGGTCGGATCATGGTCGGGTCAGACCGAACTCAACCTGATGGGGGTTCGTGTCGGGTATGGGTTAGAAAATCTCAAGTCGAGTGGATCCGACCCGACCCGATGACCCAATTTTTATTATTATTTTTTTACTTTTTACTTAATTATAGTCCTATAGTTGATTTAAAATGGAAAAATATTAAAACAAAACATTTTAATGATGAAAATAAATGTTCATATACAAAAATACATATTTTATAATAATTTTAACTAATTTTTTATATTAAAATAAATATAAAAAGTAAGAAAAAATTTAAAAAAATTAAAAAAAGACCCGACCACCCGACTTGATGTTGGGTTGGGTCGGATTTCCTGTCCTTAGGGGCATCGACACGACCCGACCAAATTTGATCGAGTCGAGTCCAACTCGACTCGTGAACACCTCTTGAAGCAAGACCCAATGGCTGTGTTTGGTAAACGAACACAGCCCAGAACCATGTTTGGTTCTGCCAAACAGGTGGTAGAACAAAGGTGGGGCCCATGCGAATTTAAATTTCAGTCAACGCGTAATGTTCTTGAAAAAATGTTCTCGTGATACGCCAGAACTTGCAAGTTCACGCGCGACGTCCCGAACCATGCCTCGTATCCCACGCCCAACCTCTCTTTCTTTCCTTGCGGGTGATGACATCACATTTTCTTTCCCGTCTTCCTCCGCGACGTTTGTCTTTCCTTCTTTCCGCCTTCCACGATGCCGGTCGACTGAGCTATTCCGTGCCGGCGAACAAGTAGAAGCCCTAGTAGGAGGCGCAGTTTCATGTTTTAGGGTTCGACTATTTTGAGTAAATCGTGCATTTCTTCTGTGATCTCGACGTCGGTGTTGCGTAGGAAGACACCGCAGAGAGAGAAACTGCGAATCTCCATCTTTCGTGCGGAAAAGTGCAGGTATGCATTTTTTGTCCGAAATTTGTTTCCAATAATAGATCCCCTTATCGATTTCTTATTAGGGTTTTTATTTTCAAAATATTTTTTTCAAATTTTTTTTCGAATTTTTTTTCGATAACGCTTCCTTTATTCGATCTATGTTAGGGTTTAGGATGTGTTACGAATCCTCTCTTCGGTTGGATTTCTTCCGTGTTAGGGTTTAGGATTTCTTGTGTGTTAGTGGCACGATCCCATTATTTCTTCTTCGGCGATCTATGATTATATCTCCTGACGTCTCTTTTTCGGCGATTTGCTAATATAGATTGTTCCTGCGAGTGCGCCAGTCGTAGCGAAGAACTTCTTGTTTGTTGCGAACTCCCCGATCTAAGTAAGATATCTAAAAAACTCATTGAAATTTTTGATTTCATCGTCTGTAATTCCTCTACCCCTCTGACACTTACTTCTTCACATTAAAATGTCTCGGATTTCACCAGTGCTGCAATACATCGTACCATTGTCGATGAACCTCTCTGTAACAATTGTCGATGAACCTCTCTGTTTAGTTAACAATTGTCATGATAGCAATGTCGAACATCATTTATATATGTGCACATTAGCATATCTATTTTACTCTGCTTAATGTGTGTTATGTTTTTAGACACTACTATATCAACCTTGTTCATTAATTGGACTATATTTATGTTAAACTGATGGTCTTTTTTCTCTACATTTCTAAATCTTTTCGACCTCATATTTCCCATTGTGCTTTACTTGAATGAATGAAATCATTATGATAGCAATGTTTCTCATTTATATATGTGCACATTTGCATATACACTGCTATATTTGTTCATTAATTGGACTATATTCATGTTAAACTAATGCTCTTTTTTCTCTACTAATCTAAATCTTTTCGACCTCATATTTCCCATTGTGCTATGCTTGAATGAATGAAATCATTATGATAGCAATGTTTCTCATTTATATATGTGCACATTCAGTATGATAGCAATGTTTCTCAATTATATATGTGAACATTTGCATATACACTGCTATATTTGTTCATTAATTGGACTATATTTATGTTAACATGGTGCTCTTTTTTTTCTCTACTTATCTAAATCTTTTCGACCTCATATTGACCAATTGTGCTCTGCTTGAATGAATGAAACCATCCTGATAGCATTGTCTTTCATTCATAGATGTGCACAGTTGCATATCTATTATATTCTGCTTAATGTGTTATATTTTTTTGACACTGCTATATCAACCTTGTTCATTATTTCGACTACATTTATGTCAAAGTGATGCTCTTTTTCTCTTCACTTTTCTAAATCTTTTCGACCTCATATTTCCCATTGTATGACTAATGGATATAAAATCATTATGATAGCAATATATCTCCCCTCTATTTAATGCTTGGCCTTTTAATCAAACGTCCCCCTTATGTGACAATCATTCGTTACTTCCTTCTTATTTGAGTGGGACAGGAGGGAGGGTGAATAGGGGGCGCTGTCGAAATTAGGAACTTGTGACTAATCTTCCTCATCATAATTTCATTATTTTTCCTTACTCAGCAATGAGTTCTAACAAAGGGAAAGAGAAAAAGACCTTCACTATCGAGAAGACTCGTTCTAGTCATTGGTCTCCAAATATGGATTCGTATTTCGTAGGGATGATGATGTAAGAGAACGTCGATGGGTACTTCTGAGCTAATACCTTCATGGGCGAGGCTTGGAAAAGAATGTGCAATAGGTTCAATGACCACTTTGGAGAGAGGATGACTGTGGAGCATATGAAAAATAATTTAAAAGTAATGAAGAGGACTTTCGAAATGTGTAGAGCCCTATCCAATAAGAGTGGGTGGTGATGGGATCTAGAGAAGTGCATGCCCGAGCCACCTGAAGAGGCAATGTGAGATGAGGTTATTGCGGTGAGTTATTAATTACAACATCTTGAGCACCGCTGTTACAAGCCTAATAGGAGAACAAGGATTACCAGAGGATCAGAAATAAATAATTTTCTCATTACGACGACTTCACTTTCTTATTTGCCAAGAACACAGCCACGGGAAAGGAAGCATGTATGACCACCAAGCTAGTGGACTTAGATGAGGATCAAGACAGCTTCGACGATAATATTATAGACATGACGACAGCCTCGGCACTAGGTATGGAGAATGAGAACGGCACTAGGTATGGAGAATGAGAACCCTCCTTCCGCCACCGAACACACGCTGTGAACTTCCCGTGGAACTACATCATCGGGAAAAAGAACCAAGTCTGGTTCCACCCCGGTAACATCAAGGAAGAAGAAATTGGTTCCAGAAGCAGATTTAGAGGAACATGAATTAGCAATGAAGATGATGCAACTCATGGAATAAATGCTTTTCTTTCAACAATATAAGAACGTCCCCGCAGATGCGTGTTGGGCTAAGTTGGAGGAAAGGATGCCCAATCTTTCATCACATGTTAAGTTGGCCATTGCCGATGCGTTGAAGGAGGAGAAAGAGCTATGGACATTCATGAAGTGCGACGATGACATGCTTCAAGTTTGGATATCTCGAAAAGTGTCCGAGTACTATAGTTTACCCCCTCCTCCAACCCCAGCTGTGACCTCATTTGGTGCACTTGCTTTTACATCCACAGTCACCTATGCCGCTTCATCGACAATCCCTGCAACAGGTCTAAGCAGTATGGCCAATCCCTTTGCCATGTATTAAGATATGCTAAGTCCATTCGAAGCGGCCAATCCGTATTTCAGTCCAACCAAAGTAAGGCCTGCGAACCCTGGTTTTGCATTACCTTCACGTCCTTTTGTTCCACCTAGATCCAGTGGGGTCGAGGCTCCCTCGAGCGACACGGAGTAGCATGTGATGTTGTGTGAAGTGAAATAGTTGTAGGTGGCTTGGTCATGTGCTTTTGGAAGGAAATTATGTAGTCTGCTCATGTACTTCTTATTATTAGTAACTTATGTAGGAGCTGAAGTATTTTGTAATAGCCTCTATGCAAAACATAATTTTGGTCGAAAAAATCTTTTACTATTGCTACAAAACATCTTTGTACTATTTCTATGAATCGAACATCACTATCATCTTTTTGTTATGCTAGATAAATTTCGAACAAATGTGATCCTCTATCATGGAGGATGAATTTACCTCACTTCAAGTAGAATTCTTATCGTCAAGCAGTACTGAGATTGGTGGTGGTTCATCTTCATCCATTGGGCAAGTGCCGAGGATGCCTTGCAGGACATGTCCATTCACGGGAGATCAACTTGTTAATGAAATATTGAATGGACATCACAAAAGAGGGTACCATCATTTCAGACTCCAAAATACAACTTTCTTAATATTGGAGGAGTTGCTAGTATCTCGAGGGCTCATTGCATCTACCATGAATGTTAGTGCACGAGAACAGCTGACCATTTTCTTGTATGCCATCCGGCGCGATGAAACAAATAGAGACATGCAAGAGGAGTCCCAACACTTTGGAGAAACAATATCTCATCACTTTAGGCAGGTATTGAAAGCAATTTGTTCGTTGAGCGACGAGTTCATACAACTTCCTGATTCCGATGTAGGGGTCCACCCACGAGTGCGAGGCTCTCGCACTTTCTACCCATACTTCGCGGTACGTAAAACCTCATCGCATGAGGATGCGTATGAAATGATAAACTATAGGATTGTCACTAACCTTACTCTCTTGTGTCTTTGTAGAACGCTTTAGGGGTTGTTGATGGGACACACATTCCAGCTCATGTGCCAAAGTAAAAAACTATCCCGTATCGAAATCGGAAGGGATTTCTACTGCAGAACGTTATGGCCGCGACCTCGTTTGATCACACATTTCATTTTGTCTGTGCTAGTTGGAAAGGCTCAGTGGACGATATGAAGGTGTTGAGATGGTGTGTTGAAAGGAATGAATTCCGTGTTCCTGATGGTAACTTTCGAGAATATCGCTTCTAACAACCTTACTTCTTTCTTAATTTTATGAATTAATTTGTTGCATTGGCGTTCTGCATAGGGAAGTACTATCTTGTCAACTCAGGTTATGCAAACTCCAATAAGTTCCTCGCTCCTTATCGGGGTGGAAGTACTATCTGGGGATTTTTACGGAGAGTATCTCGGCGGGCTGATATCGTGATGCGAATGATATTTTCAATCACAGGCATGCGCAACTGTGAAACTGTGTGGAAAAATCTTTTGGGATATTGAAGAAGCGGTTTAAGTTACTTCGAAGCCCAATTCAATATCCGGTGAGGATTCAAAAATTTATTGTCATAGCATGTTGTGTGATACACAACTTTGTGAAACTACATCAGGCCGACGACAGGTATTTCAATAGGACCATCCGTCTTGAGCTCGAAGAGTTACGTGCCGGCGACTTGTTGCCCTCTATGCCCGCCAATACAACGGAGAAAATGAGAGGGGACATTATCCGTGATGGGATAGCATCTCGCCTGTGGGCTGATCATCGACAACGTAATAGTAAGCTAGATTCCGTGTTACACACTCTACACGATATCTTTTCCTTTTGACATCTTTATTCCTGTGCATTGCATATTTACTTATCTTTAGTGCTTATAATCTTTTTGATAGAGTATAACTTGCTGGTTTTGTATTTTAACATAATAACTCACCTTACCTCACCATTGTACTGCCTCCACAGGAAATCACGATTCTACTTAGGATGGCGCCATGCAAATTCTACGCAGTTTACGAAGGGAGGAAGCTCGGGATATATGATTCGTGGGCAGATTGTCAAGCTCAAATTGTGGGTTATCGCTATTGTGCGTTTAAAAAATTTGACTCATTTGAAGAAGCCAGCAATTCCTTGTCAGCTTATATTAACATGAAATACGTGCCACTTGCTCAACATGCTCTTCTCCCAGATGCAGTTGCAGAAGTCGCTCCTCAACAGGCCTTTCCATCAACTTCACTTCATTCGTAAACTTGGAAGGATTCACTTGTGCTCCTAGTGTGTGTCTATTGTACTTTTGCACTTGGATATCTACTGTGCAAATGTTGTGGCGAAGCTTCAAAATGTTAACTAGGCTGAACAAGTTGTAGGTCTTTTGCAAAAACTCTTTTGTGGCAATGTGCCCCTTTGTTATGTTATTTTGATGAATGTCGTGTTAATTAGATGTCGTCCGGCCCTGTGGTGGTTAACTTCTTATGGATTTTGATAACTCTGTCAATAATAAACTCTATGGACTTATCTTTTGGCACTTCTAACTTGAAATTACTTGTACTCTTTTTACTTGTTATGTGTCAAGTTGGCCGTACTTGTTAATGAAATGTTATCATTGTTGCTTTGTATTACTGCATCAATTACGATTATATTTGCAGTTCTTCCTATGGACTAATTACAACTTGTAATAGGTCCAAGAAATTTACAGTTATCGTTGGTTTCTTCTCAACTTATGTTTAGGAATTGCTTAGTTTTGTTCGTGTTCCTGTCGTTCGTAACTTGGAAGCCAGTCTGTTGCATTTGACGTCAGCAGCAGGAACTTTTGCCAAACAGGTGGAGAACAATTTTTGTATTAAACCTCAAATAAAAAAAATTAGTTTTCGTCATTCAAACGCTGGATAAGAATTTATTCATCATTTCAACAAGTTCGGAGAACATATAAAAACTTTTGTTCATATTACCAAACACAACCAATAAAAAAGACTAGTAAAAGTTTAACTAGGATCAATCAATACTAATGCAATAAATATATCACATCAATATACCATCATTAAAATCAGATTAGCAAAATAATTAATATAAACTAATAATTAAAATTTCTAATAAATGGAATTCAATAAAGGTCGAGAAATTTAATAAATTCATATAAATAGATTTCTTTGTCAAAAAAATCATAAATGAAGATAAAAATAAATTTTCTATCATTTCATTCTCTCGGCCTCTCATATTTTTCTTTTCCCTTTTAATTTTATTCTCTATCTCTCTTCCCACGTCATCTTGACAGAAAGCCCATTGCTTTCTTTCTTTTTTTTTTCCTTTCTTCGGCACAATTGTCTTTAGGAAAAATCATTGTTCTCCCTTTTGTTTTTCTTCCTTTTCTCAGATGCAAACCTTTTTTTTTTCTCCTAGTTCCCCCCTCTCTGGCCATGGTACTCTTTTCCCTTTTTTTCTTCCTCCCTCACATTTTCTCCACGTCATATGCATTAGTGCTATATCTTCCTCTCCACACCATCACCATACCAAGATTTGAGTCGGCAATCTCATTTGTTATTACTTTTTTCTTCGACGCCAAACTCTGCATGATTTTTTCTTATAATTCTCTCTCCAGTGCACTTGCAACCTTAATTTTTCATCTATCTGATGTATTATTTTTTCTCTCAATGGTCAAAAATCAAAGGCTCAATACGGGAAATCAATACTGGGCACAATCAATTTAAATAAACAATCCTACAGTATAATAAACCTATAGATTCCCCTATGTACCTCGGCGTCTTGTCGTTCTCATGCCTCGTACATCGTCTTGTTGTTGCACGTCGTTGGACCAACCTTGTGTTCGCCTTTGATGGCCGAGTGTATACTAAGAACTAAAGGGAAAAAACTCTTTTGACGGTCAATCCTAAAAATTTATTTATAAGGTTCATTTTTAATCTTAATTAAATTTATTTTTTTAATTAATCTCTTTTAACAATTCTAATTTATTCCAATAATTAATTAATATCGAATTTAATTAAATAAAATCTCATAATACATCTTATCCTCAATTAAACTCCTCTCCAATTTTTTTTTTATTTTTGAAATTATTAATTATAATAATACTAATTATCACATTTCCCAAAAAATAACAAAATATTATTTTATCAAAATTTGAAAATCAGATCGTTAATACATCTCACGGTTGTTTAATATTTGAGATTTTATGTAACTTAGTTTCCTAGTGAAATTTGACATTGAGAAAAATTATCCTCCAAAGTCCCTGAGTAAAGAAAAAGATAAAGGGTGATAAACTATTCTATGATAAGTCTAAAATTTTATCATTTTCTTTCTATAAAAAATCTGCTAATTTAACTGAATAATAATAATAATAATAATAATAATAATAATAATAATAATAATAATTATAATAATAATAATAATAATAATAATAATAATAATAATAATAATAATAATTATTATTATTATTATTATTATTATTATTATTATTATAAACAAATTGTGGAAAGTAGGAGCAAATTACTCCAGATGGATTAAGAGAGGGGAAGCAACTAATGGATTATCTAAACTTTATTTTAGAATAGCACAATGACATCCAAACAGGGTGGAGTTGAAAAAATCAAGCCATTACTTAGCCATTCATAATAGAGTGCACCTTCTAATTTGTTTAAATTTTTTAGCATTATAACCAAGGTATCTGTAACGAAAAAAGGAAGAGAGATCGCACGAACACAGAAGAACAAGGAGATTTATGATGTTCACTTTAAATCGGTTTATGTCCTCGGAAAGTGGCGGCGCTATTTATTATAGAATAATGATGATTACAAGGATGACTCTTTATCTGGACCTCTAAGGAGTTTATATTGACACTCTTTTTGACAGATGATAAAAATTACAAATCAATTGGAACTCTAAATTAATTTTTCAAAATAGAACACCTATCTCGTGATAAAAAAATAAATCAATTCCGAATCACATACAGAATATCTCTAAAAATTTTCACCCAAGGGCTCCGCCTCCTTGCAACCCCCGTAGAGGGATCCAAGGGGATCCCCTTTGACCTCCCACGGGCTCGCTAATCGGATAACGAAAAATCTGCTGAAGTGTCTGACTAAGAAAAGGAGAATAATTGGATTTAGATTCAAGACATTATCAATAATATCATTTAGATTTCATCAACATAAAAGGCATATATAAGGCAATTCAATCAAATTTTAATTTTAAAAATAACATAATTAATTTTTAAAAAAATTGGAAGGCCTCTTTCGAACTATACTTGTTTTTAAACCCTACTTTCATAATTCATATTTTCTCTCTCTCTTTTATTTGTATGTTTCCTACGTATTTTTTTATTTTTTTTTAAAATATATGAAAATAATATTATTTGATGCTACTTAACGAGAAGAAGTTGTGGAAAAGGTCTTTTTCCATTGTGACACAAATGTAGACAATTTGGGTATTAGAATACTAAATAGATACCTCAAGACATCATACTTTTCTATATTATTTTAGTATCTCAAATTCATAGTCCAACCCTCATCATGTTGATATCTTTGCAAATTCTAGAATATCTGGATCATCAAAATGTAGGTGATACCACTCATGACAAGGTCATGCTGGGATTCGTGGAAATGGAGCACATGCGAAAAGATGACAATGTCATGTTGGGATTCGTGGAAATGCAGCACATGCGAAAAGAGTCAGCACAGTGAAAAAGGTCTGTATTACTTGGACAACACGCAAGTTTTTGGAGCAACAAAAAATGGAGCCTGATCTCCCCGTTCCCCCTCCACCTCTGAACATTCCCTCAATCCCTCTTCGCTGCAACTCCCGTCCTCCGCCAATCCCTCCCTCTTCACTGAACGACGAGTTCCCCTCCTTGTCTGCTCTATCCAGCGATCCTAGGATGTCACCTCCTCAATCGACATCTTGGGCTAACATCGTCCGTAAGGACCGTCGCTCGGTCGCGTATACACCATCTTCGCGGCAACTTCGTCAGCTACAGGATTCAATCTCTGAAGAAGTCGTCATTTGCAGTGAGGACATCTCTCAATGCATCGAACAGCGCGAGCGCTATTTGGTCGGGCGTTTCTTAGACGATGGAGTAACTATCGATTTGCTCCGCACTGAACTCCCGGTGACTTGGAGCTTGAAGAGTCCATTAAAGATTATTGATATCGGTAATTTCTACCTTATTTTTTGCTTTTCTGATTCTGATGAGAAACTGCAAGCCTTAATAGGCGGCCCATGGCGTATAAGCGGGCACCTTCTCAACGTGGCAAATTTGAAACCCTTCTTCTGACCGGAAGATGGCCTCATGAATACCTCCCCAGTATGGATTCATCTGCAGGGTCTGGCGTATGAGCTACGTTCGGAGGCGGCCATTCTTAGAATTGCAAAATATATTAGTACCCCGCTGAAGATCGATCCGGGAACTGACTGTACTGGCGGCAGCTGCTATGCTCGCGTCTGCGTCGAAATGAACCTCACCGCGCCGTTGAAACAGGGGTTATGGGTAAGGACCCCTGACGGAGGTAAATACTTCCAATTCATCCAATATGAAGATATTCCTATGTTCTGCTTCAAATGTGGATGCACAGGGCACCACCTCGAAGCTTGTAGGTCTGCTGCTCCGGCAGCGGCGGACTCGGTATCTCAGGGTGGTGCGGGCGGCGTTCTGCTTTACGGACCTTGGCTCAGGGCTCCTGTCCAGCGGTTGGCGCCAGCTCCCATCCGTCGGGATCGGGGTCGCAGCCGGACTGTGGCTCGCCATGGCCGGACCTGCGATCGCCGTACAATAGCCGTTGGACAGTTGGTGCCAGACCTCAACATGGTTCCGCACATCCAACGGACGGATTCTGCTCCTACAGCTGACGATGTCACTGAACAGCACGGCGAGTTCACGGCCGTCGACTCTCTGCACGATGCGACGGACGCCCATCACCTCGGGTCTCACGCCCCATTGGAAAATGCTTCTTCCGGTTCGCTCTGTTGGATGGTCGCTTGGATCTTCACCCACGTATACTTTTGTAGGTGGCGAGCAATCCAAGTCTTCAATCGACTCACGGCGTCAACCCCTCCATCCCGTTGGATGGTGCGCCCATCACCTACCTTGCGGATGGTTGCCCCGATTGGCTGCCACGCAGCGTGAGGCAGACTTCGAATTTTCAGGACCATTCGATCCAGCTCCGGGATCACGAGGCTACCTCCACGAACTCCCACCACAATGTGCGATGCCTGGATCTCACGCCACGTTTGGAGTTGCAAATCTCGGGTAATCCTGGCCCTTCTTTTCATCTGGAAATCGATGGCCCTAACCCTTCGTGCGTTACAGCTGGTAACGTGGCAAATCTTGACCTCCCGGCTCTGCCGACTTCGGGTAATCCTCTATCACTCAGATCTACCTCTGGAGGAGACGATGCCCCTCCTCCATCCCCCCTCCCTCCTTCCCCTTCAACCCAGTCGGACGCGCACAGCGTTGCATTCCAACAAATCCTGGCAAGCCTCAACAACAGCGGTGAGCAATTGCAAGAGGAGTTCAGTTCTACGTCATCAGAATCTGAAAAGCCAGACTTGGAGATCATCCCGCGCCGGTCTGAAAGAAAATGTGATCGGCGGCCGGTGTACCCCCGGGGACCTACCGTCACCTTAAATGCCTCTGAACCTAAGGGATGCAAAGGTAAGGCTGGTAAGCCGCCCACTTCTAACAAAAGCTCACTAAGATCGATTCCTGTGTAGGCTAAACAGGGTCCAGGGACTCCCGCTCCCTCCATCCCTAAATGAAGCTTATAACTTGGAACTGTCGAGGAGCGGCGCACGGGAAAGTCAGGGACTGGCTCCTCGACTTAATTCGTACATATGCCCTGATATTATTGTTTTGTTGGAAACTTATGTTGATGATCGTAGGTCTCAGGAGGTCATACGTCGTTTGGGTTCAACTTGGCATGGCGTGGTGCAGCCAGGCAATGGCGCCTCTGACGGCATTATCGTAGCTTGGAGAGAAGGTTCTGCTCAGGTGACCCCAGTCCATCTCTCTTCGCAATTTATGCATCTTGTGGTTACGATGAATGATTTCACTTTTTTACTCACTAGCATATATTCCAGTACCTCCCCTCTTCTCCGTCAGTCCCTATGGTCTCACTTGGACAAACTCCAAATTGGAGACATCCCTTGGACTATTATGGGTGATTTTAATTGTTTACTTAATCAGGAGGATAAGAGGGGCGGGGCTCCCTTTCATCTATCTAAATCCGTTAAATTGTTACGTCACTTGATTCAATCTAAGGGTCTTATTGATCACAAACCACAGGGTTGTTATTACACTTGGTGTAACAACAGGCGTGGGGCTGCAAGAATTCTCTGCAGGTTTGACCACATTCTTGTCACCCATCACTGGCTTAACGTATTTTCATTAATGAACATCGAACACCTTCCCAGAACTGCTTCTGACCACTCTCCCTTATTAATGCAACTGACACAAAGAGAAAACATAAGCCTTTTTACTTCAAATATGAACACTTTTGGCTAGAACATGAGGGGCCTCACGACATAGTTAAAAAAGAATGGAAAAATGAGTGCATCTTCTCCTCCTTGAAGCGAATTAAACACAAAACCCTAGAATGGAACAAAAATTGTCTAGGTAGTCTTGAGCATAGGGCTGAGTTAGCACACAACAAGATCAAACTCCTTGAATCCAGAGATGCTGCAATTGGCCTTTCCAATGATGAACTTAATTCCCTGCGATCTGCCTATAATGAACATAATGCATATTTAAGGCAAATCAGTATTAAGTGGTGGAGTAAGCCAAGGGTTAATTGGCTTAAGAATGGTGATAGAAATACCAGATTCTTCCATTTATCTATGGCCATTAGGAGAAACAAAAACTTTATTCGTTCCTTAACTAACCCCTCTGGTAACACAATTCCTGATGAAAATGAGATTAGGAATGCTTTTGTCCATCATTACAAGGAAATTTGGAAGTACGATTCAACTCATGTTACCCATATAGATTGGCCTTCTCTTCCTGTGCTTGATGCTTCCTTAGCCAATAGCCTAACATCTAAGGTCTCCCATGTGGAGATAAAGAATTATCTATGGAATATGGGCCCTGGGAAGGCCCAGGCCTGAATGGATTTATAGTTAAATTTTATAAACACTATTGGGACACTGTGGGCCCTGGAATTATTAGCACCATACAAAATTTCTTCACAAATAATACTCTTCCTCCTGATTGGTCTAAGACTACACTAGTTTTTATTCCTGAAAAGAAACAACCTAATTGGGTTTTTTACTACCGTCATATATCTCTGTGCAATGTCCTCTACAGACTCACTGCTAAAATCATCGCCAATCGGCTTAGGCTAGTACTGGCTGAGCTTATTGATCAGACTCAATATGCTTTTATTTCAGGTAGAAATATCCAGGAAAATATACTTACAGTGCAAGAAATTGCTCATTCTTTCAATTTAGGCAGGAAAAAAATTCTTCATCAATAAAGTTCTTCATCTATAAAGCTGACATGGACAAAGCTTTTGATCGTGTTTCTTGGCAAGCAATCACCACTACCATGCACCTTATGAACTTTCCACACAAATTCATATCCTGGGTGACCAATTGTGTCCAATCTCCGATATTTAATTGTTCTATTAATGGTATTTCCTCTGAGTACTTTAAGAGCTATAAATGTATCAGACAAGGTGTTTATCACAGGTTCTAACTTCCTTACTCCATAAGCAGGTTGTGGATGGCCGAATTATCCCTTTCTCCATTGGCTCCTTTTCCCTCAGCCATCTTATGTTTGCAGATGATCTCATCATTTGTTTAGCTGCTACTAAGAGTAACTGCATTCAATTGAAGCATATTTTACATTCTTATTACTTGCTTACTAACTAGTGTGTTAATATGGATAAATCTAAAATATATCTACCAAAAAGGTTATCTGGTTGGAAGGGTAAGCTGTTGAATCAGGCTGCGAGAGCCACGTTAATCAAATCTGTTTTTAATTCCTTACCTGTTTATGCTCTTAGTGCTTCATATGTTTCTCCAGGAATTATCCGTTCTTTAGAAAAGTTTTCTAGGTCCTTTTTATGGAATTCTGGTAAGGAGGGCACAAGTATCCACTTAATTAATTGGAATCAGGTCATGCAACCTAAGACGGACGGGGGCCTTGGTATGAAAAGTATGAATATTGTACGGCCTGCTCTTCTTGCTAAACATGTTCAGGACCTAATGAGTGGTAAAAAGTTCTTATGGAGTGATCTAGTTTATAATAAGTATGGCCCAATTCACCCTTGGGGAATCTATGATACAAAAAAATGTGCATGGAGCTGGAAAATTATTCTTAACTCTCTTGGTCATCTGAGATCTGATTTTCTTAAATTAATTGTGAATGGATCTTCTACGTCTGCTTATTTTGATCCTTGGATATCCGTTGTTCCTTTAGCTTGGTGTCCTACTTACATTAATATGGATCACATTCATCTGCTTATTTCTCTTTAGGTTTCTGATCTTATGCATAACCGTGCTTGGAATTGTAATTTGCTTAATGATCTATTTGACCCTTTCTTGTGCTCTAAGATTACTGCTATTTTCATTTCTATGCATGCCAATGATGACTTGTGGATTTGGGAGAATAATTCAAATGGAAATGCTACGGCAGACTCTGTCTACAAACTCATATACCGCCATGCTTTGCCGCCGCAAGTTCCTCGACGGCCATCTCCCCATAGAGTTTGGAAAATTTGTGCCCCTCCTAAGATCCCCTTCTCTCTATGGAAGCTTACTCACATTAGACTGTCTACCTTAGATATTATTTCTCGATTCAATAACAGTATTAATTCTACTTGTCTGCTTTGTGGTGTTGTGCCTGAAACTGCCTCGCATCTTTTTTTCCATTGTCCTATTGTCACTCAATTCTGGTCCCTTCTCCAGAATAAGATCAATTTTGCCTTTGAGCACATGCATCGTTGGGATTCGGGGGCCTGGCTGGATGAGGGTGCCTCGTTGGGCATCTGCTCAAAGAAAAAATTGCTCTCCTTGTTAGCCTTCTCCTTTTAGTCTATTTAGGGCATGAGAAATGACATTCACTTCAGGGGCCAGAGGGCAACCGTTCTTGCGGTTTGGAAAAAAGCTGAGGCACATCACCCCCATGGCCCTCTTCGGGTCAGATGGGAGCCCCCGATCCACGGCTGGGTTAAGATTAACTCGGACGGTTTCCTGATTGCAGGGGAGGACTCGGGGGGGGGGGGGGGGGGGTGTGGGCTTTCTAATCAGATCGCCTAATAGATCTCTTATTTTTGCAGGGGCGCTCAGTCGGACATCGTCTACAGTCCTCGAACTTGAGGCTTGGGGTCTTTACGTTGGCATTCTTCAGGCGAGAAATCTCGGCTTCTCCAGACTCCAATTAGAATCGGATTCGGAGGTCCTAGTGCAGCTCATTCTCAAGCAGGGAAAACCACCTTGGCGTATCCATAATATGCTCTTGGAGATTCACAATCTTTTGGCGGAAGGGGTTGAATGGAAGCTTAAACATGTCTATCGCGAGGCAAATCAGTCGGCAAATTTTTTGGCAAATTTTGGTCGTTCAACTTTGAATGACGTTTTTTGGGATCATTCCCCCCCTCAGGGGCTTTCCTTTTTTATGTATCAGGACATTAATATGCATTTTAATAGATAAGCTCTTTTCGTTTAAAAAAAACTTGGCCCATTTTGGACGCAAAGTCCAACACATGAGTTGACAAAACTGGATATGAGTGCATTTATAAAATCACTATGGAAAAATGTCATACCACGTGCCAAATATACTACAAAATTTTAATTTAGACTTTCAAAATTAAACAAATTAACAAAAAATACTAATACTATATAAACTTATAATAGATTTTAAAGATTGACATTTTAAAATGGGCACCACTAAACAAGACAATAAATTTGCAATAATGTACTCATATAGTTATTATCGTAAATGATAAAGTGAATAACTATATTTCACTCATCAATTAACTATTATATTATGAATTATACAAAGAGTTTAGTAATAGAGAAGAAAAGTGTGTGATTTTGTGTAAGGATAAAATAGAGAAGAAACTATAAGACTAGACATATCTCATAATTCTTTTTATATGTATTTTGTAATTCTTTCAAAACAATCTTCTCACTTATAAGATCCACTCTTGAATACGCTACACAATACCTTGAGTTTGACTATTCTATGAACATAATCAATCATGGGCGTACGCCAACAAAAAATGCAAATAAAGGCCATCCCGACATACGTCATGAATACACTTAGAATTCCCAAACTTGTCTGCAATGAAATACAAATGCTCACTAGGAACTTCTTATGGGGCCACACGTTTGAGCAAAGGAGGATCCACCTTATAAATTGGGACATTATAACTCAGCCGAAAGCAAATGGTGGTTTAGGCTTGCTTTGTCTTGATCATCTCGCTCTGCTAGGGAAGCTTGATTGGGAAATGTTAACAGAGTAGGATAAACTATGGGTTCAGGTTTTCACTAGCAAGTACAAGAATCGATTCTCTAATCCTAACAAATTTCGCACTTCAACTAGAGACTCTTGGTTGTGGAGGATAATTAGCTCATCTTGGAATAAGCTTGCAACAGCCACCAGGTGGAAGGTTAACAATGGCTACCAAGCTAGTTTTTGTTTGATTCCTGGATGCTAGATGGAATTCCCCTAGCCTCTAAATCAGCACTAGCCATACCTAAGGAGCTACGAGAAATTAAAGTTAGGCATATGGTGGATCACATGAATCGGTGGAAGCTAGAAGAACTAGATGTCTTATTCTCTTCACTTGACTTGCTCAAGCTCGCCGGCGATCCCACACCTCAGCTCGATGGCCCCTCGGATCAGCTTTACTGGTCATTGGAGGCCTATGGAAAATACAACACTCGCTCGGCTTATCAATTGCTATCCTCTCCTGGACAGATGCCAAGCAATCATCTATGGAAGCTAATATGGGCTTGGGAAGGACCTCAGAAAGTGCATGCTTTTTTATGGCCAGTGGCTCACGGGAGAATATTGACAAATGAGACTTCGTAGACAGCTCACATCCTCCAGGATGTGCACTCGCTGCACAGCCACACTTGAAGCAACGCTCCATGTTTTGAGGGATTGTCCTTGGACGGCTAGGAACTGGAAGAAACTTGTGCCAAGACCCTTGCTCTCTTCTTTCTTTAGCTGCAGTCTATTTGATTGGTTGTCATTTAATTTGCAGGCAACCTTGGAGGGCAAGGAAGGACATATGTGGTCGTTGATGTTCGGCATGGCCTGTTGGCATTTATGGACATGGAGGAATAAACTCATTTTCGACCAAGGTGCTGTGCTCCCATACAATGCCGCTGGAGTGATCAGTCGCGCAACGTTGCAGGTTAATTTAGTTGCAGCATGGTACGCTAATTTACGTCGAGTTACCGCTACATGCCAAGAAATCAAGTGGGAAAAACCTCCTGAAGGCTGGATAAAATGCAATGTTGACGGTGCCATCTCATGCAACGGATTCGCTAGTGTCGGGGGTGTATTCCGAGATTCAGGAGGGCAATGGATCCTTGGATTTACCCACCACATAGATTCCAGTAGCATCATCGAAGCGGAACTAATTGGAGCCAAAGTGGGCCTTGAGCAAGCTTGGCGTCTTGGCTTCACGCAGATTCTCCTTGAATCTGATTCTCAAGATACAGTGCGAATGCTCAATGAACAATTAACACCTGCTCCACACATCGCTGAACTCGTGGAATCGATTCGTCAACTCTTAAGAAGATGCTGGGATATAAAAGTTCTGCACGCCTTTCACTTTGCCAATCGAGCAGCTGACTGGCTCGCGAAGCGCTCGCTCTGCCATAGAGTAGGCTTACATTTGCTAGCCTCACCTCCGGCTACCATGGGGTCCATCCTCTTCGACGACATCGTTGGGATATCCTCATCCCGTCCTCCACCATAGATGCTTTGGGTCTTCTTTAATTTACTTTTGAGTTAGTTTGTATCCCGGGCTCCGGCCTTTCTTCAACCATCGAAAAAAAAGATGAGAAGAGAAAATGTTGTATCAAGTGTGGAAATCTATCAGTTCAAAAGTAATAAACTATCTTGAGATTAAAGAAATGACATGTTTTTATTTTCTTTATGACTCGATGGTTCAAAATATAAAACTAATTAATACTTGTAGCACCTCAAGATTTCATCAAGGGCAATAGAGTAATTTAATAAGTTAATTATAATTCTTGATAAATTGAAGATGATCAAAAGGGAAATTGAGAAGGAATAGAAATATAATTGGAAAAAGAATATGAATAGAAGGAAAAAGTACTCTACTTGAAGAAGGAACTAAAAGTTAAGTAGAATTAAAAGTATGATTAGAAAAGAAAAAGGAAAAGGAAAATGAAGAAAGATTAAATTTTATTGAGAGTAGAAATCACAATTAAATTGAGATTTGGAATTTCAATTTGATTTCAGGTATAAAAGAATGTTTAATGGATATAGGACTCCCAAGTAGGGTAGGATTCAAAGTTTTATGACTTATAAAAATTTTTAATCCAAAAATTAGATGATTAAATATTATGGAATTAAATAATTTCAAAAATTAGATGATAAAATCTTATCATATTAAATAATTACAAAAATTAGAGAAAAGATGGAAATAAAAGGAAAAAGTGAAAATATAATTTGATTGAAGAAAGTTATGGAAAAGATAAAAAGGAATTTGAAAAGAGACATATTTTGATAAGTATGATAATGAAATAATTAGCGAAATTCGAATTTAATTAAATTTGAATATTTAAGGGATGATAACTAATGATGAATGATCATGATTGATGGAGAAATAGCTCAAGATTCAATATGAGTGAAAAATTTTAGTTGAGAGCTATAAAGAAGGTCTAAAAAGTAACTTTGAGATTAGCAAAGCAGAATTTCTACACCATGAGTCCCACTTTGTCTCGCATTTTTAAGCCAACCGAGATGTTTCAGAGGGCACTCGACTACTAGTTTCCAAGCCTGCATATAGAAAAACATCGTCCAAGTGTTGGTTGCACGTTTAGATATGTGGACAAAGAGAAATCGTCGTCCAAAGTTTGATGTTCGTGTAGATTTTCAACAAAGGAATTTTAGTTTTTCAGTCAACTTTAGGTACATAGGGGATCCCCATGATGTCAATTTTTTTGCGACATGGACCCTCAGGACCACCCTTGACCTAAATATTGACTATTGTACGGATGAATTGTGAATTGAATTACGTTGATAATCACATAGAAAATAGGATCGAAAGTTATACTGAAAAGGCGATTTCCCGATGGCGACAGAACCCGGCTCGAGTTCTGCTCTGCAGATCCGAATTCCTTGAAATTTGGGTGGCAATCGAATTGATCCGGACTGAGTTCGTAAGAACCTGGCCCAAGTGGCAAGGTGCAAGACCCAAGTTCTGTAATCCGAGTGCGACAAGAAGAAATTATTAAGAATTCGAACTGAGTCCCGACTTTCTCAGCTCGGGTTTCGTTAATGTTAATGGATGAACGAAAGTTGAATAGGATCTAGACCTGATTTTGGATAACTTGGACGGGGTTCCGTGATGACAATGAAATCAGGTCAAGGAATAAAATTGACTCGGCCCGAATTACGTCAGAGCCGACCCGGGTTCAGAGGATATGAAATTAGGTTGAAAAATCAGAGGCCGATCCGGTTCGGGTTGTATTCCACCCGTCCCGGGTTTGTTGATTGAATCGGAATATGCATGAGAACCAGATGAACCGGCCCAGGTTCTATAAAAAGATGAGTATGATTGATCATAGGATGAGCTGGCCCGGGTTCTATCCCACATGACCCGAGTTTTAAAGATTCGGAAAGGGCGTTTTTAAGTTATTAAAGTATGTTTGATTGTGTTGAGTGTGTTATTGTTTATGTATAATCATATTATTATGATATTATCTCTTTGTGATGTATGATATATTAATTGATGAATTATGCATTTAAGAATGGAAAGAAAGTTTAATTAAAAGTAAAGATAGACGTAATAAGTTAATCAAGATAAAAGATGAAAGGTACTTAAAAATCGAGAGAGTTCTCAAAACAGTCTATATGATTGAAGCAGCCCTTGTGGTTGAAGCAGCTTTCGTGGTTGAAATATTGAACAACCTTTATGGTTGAAGCAACCTGATTGAAATATTGAGCAGTCCTTGTGATTGAAGCAGCTCTCGTGGTTAAAGTATTGAACAACTTTTATGATTGAAGTAGCCTTTGTGGTTGAAGTAGCCTGATTGAAGTTGCTTTCGTGGTTGAAGTATTAAACAATCTTTATGTTTGAGGTAGCCTTCATGGTTGAAGTATTGAATAGCCTTTATGGTTGAAATAACCATCGTGGTTGAAGTATTGAACAATCTTTATGATTGAAATAGCTCTTGTAGTTAAAGTATTGAGCAGTCTTTGTGGTTGAAGCAGCCATTGTAGTTGAAGAATTAAATAGCCTTTATGCTTGAAGTATAAGAAAGATTAATTGATCGTTAAAGATTAAAGATAATTGCAACCTTTATGGTTGAAGAATAAGAATGGATGATTAGTTGATATTGAATTGTTGATGTTAATATTAACTAAATCTAAATTTTAGTCTTTTTGATTGAAGTATAGAGAGATAATTGTTAGAAAAAAATAATTGAATTGCAGCCTTCGTGGTTGATGTATGACAAAAGATTATTGAATTATGGTTGAAGTAAAGTAAAGTAAAGTAAAGTAAAGATTGATTGATTATTAAGATAATTGATTACAACTCATATGGTTCATGTTATTGATAATGGAATTGTTATTGTCAGTCGTTATGGTTGATGACAAAAGATGACAGGATTATTGATTTCAACTAATTGATCTTTATGACCGATGGATAATGCATATTGATAACTGAGATTGCATTGATAGGATAATATTGACATTACTTATAATTATGTATATGATTATTGTTATTGACATAATTTACATTGTTTATTATTATGAGTGACCCTACATACTGAGTTATCTCATTGGGCTTTGTCCTTGTATTTAGATCCATACAAATTATCGTGATGGCGATGGTGAGACGTTTGGTGGATCGTCTCACGGATGATATGCACATTGGATATGGACATTGCTAGGGTCTCATATTGGATAGTTGTAGGCCCATAACTCACAAGTCATTAGAAATTATGTAAATAGCTTCCACATATTATATTTAAGTCTTCCACTTATGTAGTCAGTGTGTTGACCGGTTAAAGTCAAGATATAAAATTGAGTGACGTCGCCGAAATAATCTTCTGGGCACGAAAAAAAAATTCTTGCGACGTTACAATACTAATTGATTATGCATAATATTTGCTGCTTGAGCATCATCATACCAGAATATAAGTCCACCTATAATTGGCTTGTGCTTACATGAATCATGTGAAGGGAAAGAAAATTTTTTACCTTAATCAATTGAATAATAATAATAATAATAATAATAATAATAATAATAATAATAATAATAATAATAATAATAATAATAATAATAATAATAATAATAATAATAATAATAAAATTGATATTTTATATTGTAATATGCATATATATTTGTAAAAATGAACAATGATTAAAGAAACATTTATTAGCATAGGTTAAAGTTGATATTTCATAAATAATGTCGATACCATATGACTATTAATCTACTTCGGCTAAAGAATGGTTTAATATTACAACATCAACGTGGTATTCAATAATAGTGCAAAATTATCAATTGATGTTAATCGACATTTACGATCAATAATAATGCAAATTAATCAATCATTGTTCAATGTCACGTTGATTTCTTTTCATGTCTTTGATTAATAAAAATTAGTCTTTCAAGTTCTTATATATTTGCTATTATTGGAACAATTATCGATTTATATTATGATACGTCACATGAACAATACAACCTCATTTGAATGATCTATAAGGCCACGATAAGTGCCCCTTTTAAATGGATTAATGTATCATTTACTTTAGGTAGAACTTTTATTAATAAATAATAACAATGATGTATTCGACTTAACATGATGGTTTTTTTATTTTTATTTTTATTGGTTATCTTATTAGTTTATAGTTATCTTTGGGGTCCTTCACAGAAGATGAAATCACATGAGCATAGATGAAATCGCATGTCCTTCACTTCATATCGATAATGCATAGGGCAAAATACGAAGAAATAAAAGAACACATGTTAAGATCAAATTTTACTTGTTAAAAGTATAATGAAATGTACAATACAAGAACATGGCTTCAAAGTTATGAAAATTCATTAGTTTTGAAGATCATATAGTTTCGAAAAGGGATTAGACAAAATCCTATTTAAGTTTCTGATGCGTCCAAATTAAATGCAACTATATTAGATCATATTGAGTAATAAAATATGAGTAATAAATGTCAAACTCACGAGGACTAGAGATTAATAATCTTCTACTTTAAAAGTGATTGTGGAAAAATAAGATTTAAAACTTCATTTAGTTTACCAATCTAGAAAGAAGAAGATGCAAATGAAGGTAAAATACGAAACAAAAGCATGCCTGACAAGAGAGAAATAAAAAATAATGATGAGTTAGGATCCAACCTCTCGTATCGTTATCTTTCAATTAATCAATGAATCACAATTAGACTTTTAGTGAAGAAGAGTTGCTCATAAATATTGATATAAAAACTTGAGAATCAAACTATTCTAATAAAAGCACCATTAAAGTCGTTGAAAACTCAACCAACTATTAATTTTACTTTAAATCATAACACATTAAGATGCAACTAACAGATATAAATATAGCACTAAAAGGATTAAGAAACTATCTTAGATTAGGATGAAATTATAGCTTGCTGAAAACTCAATCCACAATAATTCAATCTTAATTGGGATGCATTAAACACAAAAGATGATCATTTAAAGTAAATGACTTAAAAACTTGTGAACCTAACTATTCTATTAATAATGCCTTGAATATGAACTCAGTTGATCCCCTACACAGTCAGGCGCTTCGGCAGAATTCCCCTAGGGGGTCTCGCTGCAAGGAGGTGGAGTCCCCTGAGTGAAAATTTTTAGGGGTATTCTGTATGTGATTCGGATTTGATTTATTTTTTTGTCACGAGATATGTGTCCTATTTTCAGAGAATTTATTTAGAGTCCCAGTTCGTATGTAATTCCTATCATATGTCAAAGGGAGTGCCTATATAAACTCCCTAGGGGTCTAGACAGAGACCAATCCTTGCAATCATCGATATTTCATAACAAAGAGCCGTCGCCGTTTTTTCTTTGTGTTCTTTTGTATTCATACGACCCCTCTCTCCCTCTTTTCGTAACATATTCTAACTAAGATTAAGCCTAACAGTTGAAAATTTAATCAGACTAATCATAATTATAATTAGAATGCTTTAAAGTATGTACGATACTCTAATATTAAGCATGCATGAATTACAATTTAATAAAAGTTTAATATCAAAATAAATTGAGAGATAAACAAAGTTCAACTCAATCTTCCCATAGCAATAAAACTACAACATAAAAAAATATTTTGACATCAATGCAAGAAAAATAAATGTGGAAATCATTAGAGGAATTACAAAGGTTGCTTCTAAGAGTGCTATAATGCCTTTGGCATGAGCCTCGATTGTCTGTCGTCTCGTGGGATCGCCTGAAAGACTCTAAGTCTTTTTACAATTCAGCACAACAACATAAATTTTCTCTATGAATTTGGGTAGGGCACTCCACTGCAACAAGTTCTCCCAAGGTTTTTGATATGGAGTATTTACAGGGGAGAACGTCCCCCTAGAGTTTCACATCATTTTAAGAGATTAATTTCGTGTCAAATATGTTGAAAACATCCGCGTCTGATATTATCATTTCTGATAAGTAGATCTGGCTCGGGTTTTGAGATACCCGGCTTGGGTTTGGGCGTTGGACATAGTCTGAGGCGAAATTGGACTTGCGCAATCGACCCGACCCGGGTATGATATAAACTCGTCCTACTTTTTTTTTAGTTTCATGTAGTTCATTTTTTTATCTCGTTATCGATGTTCTCGTGCATCGGGCCTCTCGTACCTCTGAAATAATGACCCTCAAAAAGAAAAAGAACAAATATGAGTAGCTTCCGACTCAAGCAAATTTTAGTAAATTAAATAAGAAATGCAAGTCATGATAAAAACACTGAAAATATTCTAAATTATGCATGTAAAATATGTATAAAAATGCATGCATCAATTTCTATCTTGTTCTAGCATTAAAATACATCTAAGACGTGCCATAAAATCATAGAGTGGTTCATATGTTGGATCACAAGGCACCAAGAGGGAGAAGAGTGAATTAGTGTTTTATCGAAAAAAATGATTTTATGAAAATTATCGCGAAAGCTTAAAACCTATTTATTATGCTTTAAACTAACACAATAATAATTAAATCACATGCATAATAAAGTAGGAAGAAGAGAAAAAAAGATAAAGTCAAACTCAAGATGCACAATAGTTATTGACGAGATTCTATCACATTTTGATCTACATCCTCACTCTGACTTCTCAACTTCGAGATTGCCAGAGATTCCACAATACCCTTCCTTTATTCCAAATGAGACAAGAAATTAGAAACTCTTTGCAATTCTTACTTTTTCTCACTTTGAGAAGTAAGACACACCTCTCATAATTGAATGCTTTCACCCATCTTTTCTTTGTTCAAAAGAAAAGGCACAACCTCTTTTCACTTAGAAGTTTTCTGGAGAGGGCGTTCACTACTCCTTTGTTAGTTTAATAGACTTGCACCCTTTTCTATATAATTTTTCGCATAGTTATTCAAATGAGATTACTTTTATTCTATGAAAAATTAACCAAAATTTTCACAAGTTTTATATTTATCATTCATCGAAAATCTAATGAGATCATAGGCGAATATTAAGTTAAAGTTCAATGTATAAAGTTGTTCGTTTCAAATTAAACTTTTTAGACCTTTACTTTTTTATACATAACTTTTCATATGAGTATCCAAATAAGACAATATTTGATTATACAAAAAGATAACAAATTTTCTACAAATTTAATATTTATCTTTCATCCCATATTTATTGATAAAATAATTAAATATTAAGTAAAAGTTTAGTGCATAAAAATATCAACTTCAAATTAAACTTTTCGAGCGTCACTTGTTTAAGCACAACTTTTTATGTGATTCTCAATTCTTGATTATCTAAAAAAAAGATAAGAGAATTATTTATAACTTTTATATTCACCTCTTAATATAAATTTCATGAGAACATAAATAAATATTAATCAGGTGTTTAGTGCATGAAATAATTTATTTCTATTTAATTTTTTTGATATTTTAAGTATAAGTATAATATTTATTTTTATCATTAAAATAGAATTATATATGATATAAAAATGTTGTTCCAACTTCATAGGCATAGGATGGCGTTAGAATTGTCAACGTTCTTACCATATTACTAAGCATCATCTATGTGTTGTGGTGCGGTATATGAATCTTGTAGGAGCGTCCATCAGCCACGATGACCATCCGCATGGGTGAGCACACGGTCCCTTCTAACTTAAAATTTGCTTCTATGATCGATACCTTTTCATCAATTGATCAATTCTGACAAATGCATCTTGTAGGGCTCTCGGTAGGTCACACTCTTTCCACAACAAGAACATGATCATCTTCGCTGCCCTGCGGATTGTTCCGTCGCATATTCCTAACTTTTCTAAGATATGGTGTCTCTCCATCGTGGCAACCGTGATGCCCTTTACTTCAGCATCAGTCTTGGCCTCTCCGTGGGTAAGATAGCAACATGACATATCTAATGTTGGCAATGATTCATCCGCTCTCTTATTTTTTATGAATTATTCTCTTGAACCATGCATATCAAGAATCTTGTCACTGCATCTCACATGTTTCCACCACCAATGTTGTTTTAAAAAACTTCCTTGTAGACAGTAACATTATGAGTGACTGGATTATACCCAAACTGTTATCAGCATTTTGTTCATAATTCATTCTGAACTGAAAAGTGGTAATTATCTATCACACTCACTACAAGAAAAATCGCTCTTTTCGATGGCATGGGCCATCAGAAATTGTGAAAAATCTTTCGCAAAATTTAGTTTGCGATGAATATTCCGACAGAAGAGAACCGTCGAAAAATTGCTCATCACAAACTTTTTCCGATGGCTCTATTATAGCCATCGAAAGTTTCCACGACTGAGCCATCAGAAAAAATTGCCACGATTTTGGCCGTGGAAGGCACGAGCCATCGAAAATATTTCTCATAGCCTAAGCCGTACAGAAACTATTCCCACGATTTTAGCCATGAAAACTTTTCACGGATACATGATTTTCTGACAGCCTCAACCGTTGGAAAAGTTATTTTAAACATAAAAAAGTCCATCCACAGGCGGGATCCAGTCGCGAGCGGTCCGATCTACCACCTACAGGCGAGATCCGCCCGTAGGTGAGATCCATCCGCGAGCAGCCCGATCTGCCGCCCGCAGGAGAGATCCAGTCGCGGGCGGCCCGGTCTGCCACCCGTAGGTGATATCCGACCGCAGGTGGGATCTGACGGCGGGCGAGATCCCGCCCGCAAGTAGGATCTGGCTGCGTGCAGCCTAATTTGCCGCACTCAAGCGAGATCCGACCGTGGGTGGCCAAATATGTCGCCCGCATGCGGGATCCGGCCGCGGGCGGCCCAATCTACCGCCCGTAGGCGAGATCGGGCCGTGGTGGCCAGATCTATCGTTCGCAGGTGGGATCCAGCTGCATGCAGGCCAGAATCTCCCCATGGGCGGCCAGATCTGCCTCTTGTAGGCAGGATCCGACCACTCGCAGGCCGGATCTCCCCATGGCCAGATCCCGCCGCAATGCGGCTACGGGCGGCCGAACTCAAGAGTGGGGGAGGCCACCGAAGATGGTCGTCGGTGCCGTCGAAGGTGGTCACCAAAGTTGAGGAAGAAAGAAGAGGAGGGAGAGAGGAGAGAGATGTCAGATGGAAAGAGAAAGAGGGGAGAGGGTGAGAAAGAGAGAGGAGGGAGAGAGAGACTTGAGATGGAAAGAGAGAGGGGAGAGAGAGATATATAGGGGGCGAGGGAAAATGTAACGGGAAATATAGGTGGGAATATAATTAAATTTTGTGATGGTTCCATCGGTCAAAATTATCGACGAATATATATCCATTGGCCTAAGCAGTGGGAAAAGTTTCCTACGGTCTGTGCCGTAGGAAATTCACACGGCTCAGACCATGGAAAACTTTTCTCACGGCTCAAGGCATGGAAAATTCTCATGCTCAGACCGTGATAAATATTTCTCATGGCTTGGGTTGTCGAAAATTTTGACGGAAGATAATTCATCGAAAAATCTGTCGTAAATTATGACGAATTTCTATCTGTCGAAAATTTTTCATCGGAAAAATATCTTTTTTTAAGGCATTTATTGGCTCGGATGACTCATCTGTTTTCCAGTTTTACCATTATCACTCTAAACCTTTTTCTTACATACTTTTTACACAACTTTGTATTTCTCTTTCATTTGAAATTTTGACATCACTGATGCTTTATGTTAGACTATAAGAAAGCATAAAAGTGAGTCTGTCCAAAAAGAAGCCAATTCATTTTATTTCTAGATGTCCATTAAAATTTAAAAATTCTGTGCACTTCACTCTCTTCTCCTTTCTCCATTTATCTGTTTTCTTTTTTCATTTGAGCTCACTCTTTGTAACTGAAAGTCTTTGATAATGAAAATTTTAGTAGTAATTGCATGGAATAGGAAGAGTTGTTTGGAATATCAAAAGAGAATAGTAGTTGTTTTTTCGATCTATTAAAGGCACACAACTCCTGCACACCCCAAGTACCAATCAAAACTAGGAGAAGATGAAGTCCGACCATGCCAATGAATAAGGAGATAACAAAGCTTAAGTACAGTTGGAACTAGGGGAAGTCACTCATTTGAACAAATTTTGAGGCACACCTCCAAGGAAGGAGCAAACAAAATCAGGGAAACAAGCAATGAGAAAAGCTTAAGCCTTTCTCAAGCCATCATTTCTTTTTATCCTTTTTTTCCTAATTTTATATATCTTTTTATCTTCCCATTTTTTATATCACAAATATTATCATTTAATTCTTAGCAGATAAAAAAACTTAGTATTCTCATTAATTTGTGTATTAGCATTATAACATCATGATTAATTATTTGTAAGGTTTACTCTTCATATTCTATTATGAGGATAGGTAGCATGCAATCAAATTTTGTACAATCAATATACAATCAATAAATTAGGACTATTAGATCATGATTAGATGGTTAAGATTCAACCTTTATTGAATTTAATATTTAGTTATTAAATTTAATATCAATCATCTAATCATCATCCAACGGTTCAAATTCATTAAATGCATATTGGTTGTACAACTTTTGGTTGCATATTATTTAAAGCCTTCTATTATATTATTTATAATATAAAATGATCATATATAACTGCATCTCACACAAATTATATGTTAACTCTTCAATTCCTGTTATATTTTTTTGCTTATAATAGAAATGGGATTAAATAAATAATAAAATTTTAAATAAAAATATATCTTCTTATTTGTGTTAATTATTTGCAAATAAAATTTAACATAATAAATAGCATAATTTAATTCTTAAAACAATCATCTATTATTCGCATTATTAATTTGTGTACTAATTTTTAACATCATAATTATTTTTTATAATTACATTGTTGACTCTTTATATCCCATAATATTTTATTCATGACAAAAAATAGAACTGAATCCATAGTTATTCATATATAAAATATATATTGAATCTTTATATCCTATTATATTTTTCTTTAAATAAAATAAAATAAAATAACTAATGCATCCTTAATTAAATTCATCTTTAATTAACTAATAATATATTAAATGTATCCTTAATTAATGTGTATTAAATTTCACGAATTATATATTGACCCTTCAATTCTATTATATTTTTTTGCTCATAACAAAAAAAAAAGTTTAAATAAAAAGAAAAGTGTAAACTAATGAGTAGTATATCTTCTTTCTTATATTAATTGATTTTATCTTATATAATTCTGAGAATTTATTACCAAACTCAACTAACCAGCCGTCCTTTAGTATCATAAATATCATAATTTAGTTATTAACACATAAACACTTAGTATTCACATTATTAACGCCTATTAAAATTTTAACATCATAATTATTTTTTTAATAAATTGACTCTTCATATTCTATTACATTATTCATAATATAAAATAATCATACATGAATGCATCCCTTAATTAATGTCACGAATTATATGTTAACTCTTAGATTCTATTATATTTTTTGTTCATAATAAAATTATTTTAGAATCAATAAAAAGAAAACGTTAAGCTAAAAACTATGATATCTTCTTATTTTTGTTAAGCAAATCCATTTGCAAATAATATTCTATCTAATATGAATTACTTTTTAAGATAATGATTAAATTATATATTTAATCAAATATGTGACATTTCATTATATATATAAAAAATGATGAGTCAGATCAAAATATTTAAATTGTAACACATGCTACAGTTAGGGATGTCAATATTTTCCGTCCCCTGCGGGGCTCCGTCGAGAATATCCGATCGGGGCCCCAAACTCGAGAAAGTTTTTCCCCGCGGGGTCGGGGATGAGGAGAAAATTGTCCCCGAACCCTCTTTCGGGGATCGGGGCGGGAGGAGTTATTTCCGCCCCGCCGCCCCGTGGGGTCCCGAATCCTCACACCCCAAAGAGTGTACAATAATAGTCCCACATTGATAGTAGTAGGAAAGTGAGGGTAAATAGACACGTATAAATGAATGAGGAGGCTAATGAGTCAATATTGAATGTTTATGAAGAAAGTCCACCTTAAATATTTTCCAAATTTATAATAATAATTTTTATCAAATTATATCTTAGTAAAAAAAATAATAAAAAATTTTGACTTGATAAAAAAATACAATTCAATCCAATTTTTTTTATTTTGACCGATGTTTTATCGGGTTCAATTCGGTTTAATCCGATCCAAACTAGGATCAGACCGTGGGGTTCGGAGTCCTTGCGGGGATTCGAGGCCCCGGGGGGATCGGGGCGGGAGATAAAATTTCTCCCAAACCGGGGATTCGAGACGGGATCGGGGGCGAGGGCAGATCGTCGGGGTCGGGACGGGAGTAGTGTTCTCCGCTCCGAACAGGGTCGGGTGCCATCCCTAGGGTACATTAATGTCAAAATATTCAACGCATTCATATGAAACTTCATTTTGATGTGTGGAAAGTATATTATTTAGATATTATAAAATATAACCTTAACTAACATATTATTTTATTTCAAAACTCCAAATATTTATAGCTACATTTTATGGTATAAAAATAGTACTTATATTTCATAAATCATATAAAAAATATAAATTAAAATTTAAAAGATATTTAAATTGTACGGAGCGCAAATAAGTTGCCTAGTTTGTAATAAATCAAGATAATTTAACTAATTCTAAGCATACATCCTTGATTAAGACCCCGCAGGCGTCGCCTTCCCTTGGAGTTGTGCCTCAAGAAAATCCCCGAAGGGAAAAAAAAACAAAGAGAACGAGGGGAGACTGTGGAAATTAAAGAAGTCAATTATCATTACCAAATAATAGTCCAAATTAACTCATAGGAAAAGAAATCCCAAAATTTGCGGGGTTTGGCATTAATTGGCCATGCGGACAGCCCGTAATTGAAAAGAGTTATTTCTTTTTTCGGGTGTTACATATTTAATCCAAAACATAATTTGACGAGTTTAAAGAAAACATGTAATAGACATCAGTTCAAACATTTTTCGGCCAGCATTGCAGGTAAATAAGAATCTTTAAATTACATTGCATCCAAGGCTAATCGAATTAAATTTTGCATAAATCGCTTTCTTATGGCAACATAAAAAAAGCAAATTATCACACAAGTAAAAAAATAAGGGATTGGCTCAATTGGTAAATGAGTTCAATTGAATATGAGGACTCGTCCTAAAACAAGGAACTAATTAAGTAGTTCTATACATATCTTGGAAGGATATAAAAAGTTTTATCCGTTATAACTTTTTGTTCAAGAAAAAAAAGAGGTAAACTATAACATAAAAAATTATTGTAAAGGTTTCTAGAAAATGAGACTTGGTCGGTCATCAATGTTCCAAAGTCTTCCTTTACTCAAATATGTAACACATGAACAAAGAATTAAGAAACAACATTCCAAAAAACAAATCGCACAACAGAAAACAAAAAAAAATGAAAGTGTCTTACTTGTCATCACAATTTTTTGAAAAAGATCTTCAAGCCCCAGTTTTTATGCTAAAAATCCTAACTATTGAAAAGAATAAGGAGCTATTATCAAATATTAATAATTATTGTAATACCACTTTTTAAATTCTGTCTAGTAATGTGCACTAAGATATCAAAACAAAATTACTAAACAAATGCAAAGGGCAAGCAACGACCACGTCAAAGTCTTCCTACAACGATAGGATGGACCCGTCACTTTGACGCCCACTACAATACTCGCAAATCGCAAGCACTTGAGCGTCCAGATGAGGCGTGCACCACTTCGCCATGGCAAGACTCACCAGAGCACGTCCACTGCTCCTACTCCTACTCCTCCGCGTCATCGCTCCCGATCTCTCAATTCTATCGGTCGGAGTTGATACTCTAATGCCGGGGCAATCTCTCGGCGATAACCAAACCTTAGTCTCTGCAAACAGTTCATTCGTGTTAGGCTTCTTCACTCCCCCGCGTTCGGATCGTCTCTAAATCGGCATATGGTATCACCGCAGTAAGGTCTCAGTTCAAACCGTCGTGTGGGTCGCCAACCGCGATCACCCCATCACTAATGGTACCGATAGCCTATCGATTGCCGGCAATGGCACGCTCTACATCACATCCAGCAATACCAGTGTAATGTCCGAGATTTAATTGAGAAAAAAAAAGAAAAGGAAAGGAAGATAAAACAAATAAGGAAATCAGATTTTATGAGGAGGAGATTTTCAACCAAACTCAAAATTCTCCCATATAAATAAGAGGCCAAACCAAATGAAAATATCCTTTTCGTTTTTCTCACGAGCCGGCTCTAATTTCTCCTCTTACGTGCGCCCTTCTCGTTACTTCTTGTCCCTGACGGCCGCCGCCATACAGAGGACACATCGAAAGCCGTGGACGACACCGGATGCGCATCTGGACAGAGAGGAGCGGGCAAAGAAAGAGGAAGAAGAAGAAGAAGAAGAAGAAGAGGAAGAAGAGGACAGCAGTAAAGTTTCTTGGACAAAAACTTCGAGGTATGGAACTAGGATGGATTCGTGATAGAATCTTGATTTTAAACTTGAAACATGTTCTAGGTCATTCCTGGTTATTGCATGATGAGTTATGATGTTAATTTGTGCCGGCCATCGCCGGAGAAATGAACGGAACGCGACTGCGCATCCGCGCAGTTTCTGCGCAAGACGAACTCGGCCCAAGTTCACCTGAACCCGGCCCGGGCAGATCCTTCTCTGAACCGAGTTCGTAGAAACTCAGCCCGGATCCGTCATTGTTGTGCTCTCGGAGCTTTGCAACCGGACGAACCTGACCCGAGTTGAAGACGACCCGGATCGAGTTCTATGTACAAAAAATAGTCGGGCGCGACAGTCGCCTCGACTCGATGATGACCCGACCCGGCCCGGGTGTAACCTGAACTCGACCCGGACTTTCTCTAATTTTTATCGAGGATAACTATGCTTGAACCTGACTCGGGTTCCGACCTATGATGTTTGGATCATTGATTATGTTCCTAGTTCAGATCCTAATGATGATGATGATTATTACACTCGTGCCACTGATTTACTTTCTATGATCATGTCTTTTATCCTGATTTAAAGTTTTTATCAAAGTGTGTTTTATTTAATTAAAAGATGCAAGATAAAAGATGTAAAATGTTAAATGGAGAGCTCTTTTTATGATGGACTGATGACGATCAATTATGGGCTGACCTCGGTCAGTTATGGACTGACTTTGCTAGTTAAGATGATGATGATGGACGGATTGAAACATGCCTTCCCGTGGGTTGAAATATACCCCAAATAAGTCAAATAAAATTAAGACGATGAAGAAGATGAACATATATGAATAAAGAATCTCTCTTATGATGTCTGACTTTTGTCTTTCTTATGATGATTATTTATGATCTTTTATTCATATGTTCCTATGCATGCTCCTATCATTTCATATTATGATCATGATTCACTTTCCTATCAGATGATGATATTATCTTATGATGTTACATTTATGATTCATGTTTAGTATCATGATCTATAACGATATTTATCTTACTTCCATATTGAGTTATAAAACTCATAGGGAGGTTCTCCTCTGCATATTTTTAAATGCATGTTAAGGTCTTAATGATGATGATGGTCAACGGTGACAGATCGAACTCGTAGGTGATTGCACATGATTATCGAGCCCTTTAGATGATGGATAGTTATTTCCTTTCTTTTTATCATTTGATGTATTAGCGTTATCAGTCTTTCGCATTTTAAGATGTTACTCTTTTATTTCTTAATGATGATTTAATTATTTCACATTTATTATAACTGAGTTGACCGGTCAAAGTCTTCTTTTCGATCAATATGATGTATACGTAAAGATGATCCGTAACGTTCTCGAAACGTATTATGTTACGTGATGAAGTACGATTCTAGTCCCCTCAGTGAGCCTCCGTCATCCAGTTGCGCAACTCTTGGACAACGGCAACTTGGTCGTGCGAGAATCCCACGGTGACAACGACGACCCGAAGAGCTACGCATGGCAAAGCTTCTACTATCCAACCGACACCATGCTTCCGGGCATGAAGGTGGGATGGGACCTCAAGACGGGCCTCAATAGCGTTCTGGTGGCTTGGAGGAGTTCCAACCATCCGTGATTTCACAGGGATTCTCGACCGGCACGGCTTTCCCCAGATGGAACTACGGGAGAGATCAAGCTTGTTCTGGCGTGGAGCTCGGTGGAACGGGCTCAGATTCAGCGGCATCACAAAGTCGTACAGCATGTTCTCCTTCCAGTCCGAGCTGAGATCGGACGAGGTCTCCTTCATGTTCGTGGTGGTAAACGCTTCCATCATCTCCCAGCTCACACTGAACTATTCCGGAAGCATAGATCATCTCATGTGGATCGAGGAGAACGAGTACTGGAAGACGATCTGGTCTGCACCTACAGACCAATGCGACACCTCGTCATTATGCGGCCCCTATGGCGTCTGCAATCCCAACAATGATTTCGTGTGCGGTTGCCCGAAAGGATTTCATCCTAGAAATCCAGCGACATGGACTCTGAGAGACGATCAGGTGGGTGCGTCAGAAACAACTCGGTTGACTGCATGACCGACGGCTTTGCGTTACTGAGCGGAACGAAGTTGCCTGACACATCGAACTCCACCGTGGACATGAGCTTGAGCTTGCAACAGTGCCGGCAGAAATGTTTGAACAATTGCTCCTGCACAGCTTATGCCAGTTCTAACATCAGTAGTGAACTTGGCTGCTTAATTTGGACCGACAACCTCACTGACATCAGGGTTTTCAGTAATGGAGGACAAGATCTATATATACGGCTGACCGCGGCCGACCTTGGTACGTGCATGAGAGATCTATTTAGCTTCCCATTTCGATGTTCCTATCTAGTTTTTTCTCTTTCTTTCTTTCTGGGACAACATACTTGCAAAAGTGTGATCTTTTATTCATAAAAAGCATGGCGACATCACAGCAAAAGCCTCCGAGAAAAGCCACTCTCACAAGAACAAAGTGGCTATTATTGCTGCAAGCCTTGCTTCTGTCATAGGCGCAGTGGCCGTTCTTGCTTACTTCGTCTGTTGGAAGTTGAAACGGCGACAGATGGTGCTCTCATACGTAACAGGAAACCAAAGTAACACGGTCAGTTCAGTTTCACATTCAAACAGAGGTACACCGTTTTACCCTTCCATTACATATTGTAATAAATTAGTACACAGAAAGAGAGTTTGCTCTCGACATGAATAAGCAAGATGACGGGTGCAGCTACAAAGGATGATGATGGAGAAGTAGATTTGCCAACCTATGATTTTGAAACAATATGCGCTGCGACTGAAAACTTCTCTTATCATAACATGCTCGGAAAGGGTGGATTCGGCATAGTTTACAATGTAATTTTATATATACAATGACATGTTAGTTTTATTTTTTATTTTGCTGAACATGTTCAAATTAATTCGTTGATACGTATACCAGGGGAAGTTACTTGATGGGAGAGAGATAGCTGTAAAGAGGCTATCAATGACTTCCATACAAGGCATCAGTGAGTTCAAGAATGAGGTGATGCTGATTGCGAAGCTCCAACACAGGAACCTTGTTCGCCTTCTTGGTTGCTCTGTTGCAAGGGAGGAGAGGATTCTGGTGTACGAGTACATGCCAAACAAAAGCTTGGATGCGTTTTTGTTTGGTTAGGCTTAATCATGTACCTAATTTGATGCGTAGTATACTTCCCTAAAAAACAACTTATGATAACTCAAAACTGAAAACTTGGAGTTTTACTGGTAGCTTAAATGTTTGTAAGTGAAAGTGTTTTGTGATTTTTTTTTTCATTACAGAAAAGGATAAGGGATGCAATCTAAGTTGGCAAGCGCGCTATAACATCATCACAGGGATAGCAAGAGGGCTTCTGTATCTTAATCAAGACTCCAGATATAGGATTATCCACAGAGATCTGAGGGCTAGTAACATTCTTCTAGATAGTGAACTAAACCCAAAAATATCAGATTTTGGCTTAGCTCGGATATTCAGCGATGATGATGCCACGAACATGACAAGAAAAGTCGTGGGAACATAGTGAGTAAATGTATACTATCATTTATATATCAGAAACTTTTCACTTGTGGAATCTACTGACTGTGTTTATGCAAACCATACTTTCCATTGCTATTTATGCAGTGGATACATGTCTCCGGAATACGCACTGAATGGATTATTCTCAGTGAAATCAGACGCATTCAGTTTTGGAGTTTTGGTACTCGAAATCACCAGTGGTGTACGGAATAAAGGAGTTTATCATTCCAAGCCGAAAGATTACCTTCTTGGAAAAGTAAGCATGAAGTTATGATCAATTCATCATGCCTATCAAACTAACAAAAAAAATATGATTTCCTTTCTGCAGGCATAGAGTCTATGGAACGATGGTAGAAGTTTGGAGTTGATTGATCCCATGATAGGTAACGAGTTCTCTATCCCTGAAGTGCTCAGGTGCATAAAAGTGGGATTGCTGTGTGTTCAAGAACACCCTGAAGATAGGCCTACAATGTCTAATGTGCTTATAATGTTAGTGACAGCATGATGTTGCCTGAGCCAAAGCATCCCGGTTTTGTGGCCAAAGGAGATGAGATGGATTCACAATCCTCCTCCTCATCCTACAAACAAGAATTTGGTAGCATTAATTATGTAACCTTGACAACTCCTATAGGCCGTTGACGAGCTAATGATTTAGTGTGTGGTCGGGCAGGTTTTTGTTAGTGAAGAAACAAACCAATAGGAATGTGGATCTCAAATTGATGAATTTGAAACTTTTTCCTAACTTTGATAATTTTCACTTTAACACTTATAGATGATAAACATTATTATGTTTCAACAGCTTGATATATGATGGAATAAAAACTCATATAATTCTTTCGACATATACAAATCAGTTAAATTAGAATTCATTTCAAAGATAATTCAAACATCTATCTACACCAAAAATACCTATGTTTTACAATTCAGGGACGATGTCGTTCAGAATAAATTAACGATCTGTAGGTCCTTTGACCATAACTTTCTTCGGTTGAGATGAATTTAGCATGAGCTAAAGTTCAAGTATCCATCCATGTATTATAAACTGTTGGATTATTGCCTATGCGACGAGTCCGACATCGAGTAGCAAAAGAAAGAAAAAAGATAAAACACATACCTGTCCGAGATGAACAAACCGAGACATAGAAGGAAAACGCGTTGTATGAGTCGACTTCTTCTCATACAAGGAGTTTGGTACATGATGCTATAAAATGACGTGCATAACAAAGGATTACACACAGTGCGCAGCCGCTCAGCAGAACGTCGTTTCCACCGAGAGAGAGGAGAGAGAAGATTCGGAGTTCGTTTCTAAAATGAATTTTTATTCGTTCTCGACGAAAATTCAGACATTACTTCTCGACAGCTTTCTCATCTATTTTTCATATTCCGATGAGATCGTTTTGACTTCTATCCTCAGTTTCGAGGATCTTTTATTCTGTGACATATTAATTCTTGAGATTATTATTGTAATCCTATGCGTAGTTCAGAGAAGATACTTTGTAACCTACTATTATTTCATAGTGAAAGATTTCTTTGCTCCCGTGATTTTTTTCTCTCACGTTGAGGAGTTTTCCACGTTAATTTTCTGCGTCTTTGATCTGATTTAATTCTGTTATATTATTGTCATCATCCAATTATTATTGTGCGCATTATAAAGGAAAAAAGAAGATAATTCCGTAATTATCAGTTCAGCCTTTTCTCCCAACAGTGGTATCAAAGCCTGGTTAGGAAGTGCACATTATAATGGAGGACAATAATGCCCCCAGTCGAATGCTTGTGCTCACAAGAAAAATTATTTTATCTGAAAACCTCGGATGAATGATTATTTAAATTGCAAAGACCTTTATGATCCAATCGAAGGTGATGCTGCAAAACCGGTGACATGGATGATAAAAAAAATGGGGGAGGATTAAGACCAAGACAGTCGCATAAATCCGACAATGGGTCGACGACAAGATGTTTCATCATATCGCAAATATCGATGAACCCGACGAAGTGTGAAAAAAATTGCAAGAAATATATGAACGCAAATCGCCGCAGAATAAAGTGTTATTGATGAAGAAACTTGTTAATCTGAATTACAAGGACGGTCACTCTGTTGCAGAACATCTTGGCAGTTTTCAGGAATTGATTAACAAGTTATCCTCAGTAAAGATCATGTTTGAATATGATATCCAAGCATTACTACTACTGAGCTCATTATCTGATAGTTGGGAAACGCTCGTTATCTCTATGAACAACTCTGTTCCAGGTGGACAACTATTTTTAGAAACTATCAAGAATAGTTTGTTCAATGAAGAAACGAGAAGGCAAGAGCAGAATCTCAACAATAAATCAGAGGCATTCATCGTGGAAGATCGTGGAAGAAACAAACAGAGAAACTCTCACAGCCACGATAGATCAAGATCAAGAGGCAAATCAAAGTCCAGAAAAGAGGTCACATGTTATCATTGTGGTAAGCCAGGACACTTCAAGAAGGAGTGCAAAAAATTAAAGCGTGATCAGTCACATGAAGGATTTGAAGATGCTGAAAAGGAGAAGAAGAACAGTGGTGGAAACAACATTGCAGTGGCTACATCAGATGATGTATACTTTCTTACTCAAGAAGAGGAATAAGATGGTGTCAATGTTGTGAATCAAGATTCAGTTTGGATCTTAGACACTGCAACTTCATTTCATGTTACCCCTCGCAGATATGTATTCTGAACATACAGAGAGGGAGCATTCGGATTAGTAAAGATGGGGAATAAGTCGGAGTCTCAATTTGCTGGCGTCGGAGACATTCAGTTGAAAACGAATACTGGATGCAAGATTGTGCTCAAAGATGTGAGGCATGTACCAGAGATCCGTCTTAACCTAATTTCAGTTGGAAAATTAGACGATGACGGCTATGAGAGCAACTTCAAAGGGGGAGTGTGGAAACTCAAGCGAGGTTCACTCCTACTGACGAAAGAAAATAAAGATGGTACACTCTACAAGACTGAAGTACAACACTGACCGAGGAGATAAACGTGACTCAAGACATGTCATCCTCTGAGTTATGGCACAAGCGGTTTGGTCACATAGGTGAGAAAGGACTTCAGATATTAACTCAACGAAATCTGCTACTAAGTATGAAAGACACTTTACTTGACGTATGTGTCCATTGTTTGGCTGGTAAGCAGATTAGAGTTACATTTAATAGAACTTCTTCGTCTAGAAGTTCACATGTACTTGATTTGGTGCATGTCTGCTATATGAAGGATAAAACTCTAGGTGGTGCACTTTATTTTGTTACATTTATTGATGATCATTCTGGAAGAGTCTGGGCTTTTCCTGTAGCACACAAAAATCAGGTGTTGATAGAGTTCAAGAAGTTTCATGTCAAAGTCGAAAGAGAAATTGGCAAGAAGCTCAAGTGTATTTGAGCAGATAATGACGGTGAATACAGAGGACCTTTTGAAGAATACTGCAACACCTATGGCATCAAGCTTGAGAAAATAGTTCCCAAGACTCCTCAGCAAAACAGTGTTGCTGAGAGAATGAACAAAACAATTGAGGAACGCGTCAGATGTATGCTTCTACATGCCAAGCTATCGAAGGAATTTTGGGGTGAAACAATGATGACTGCAGTCGAACTGATCAACCACTCACCATTAGTACCTTCGGATGGTGACATACCTCTGAAAGTCTGGTCAGTGAAGGATGTTTCATATAAACATCTCAGAGTGTTCGGCTGTAGAGCCTTTGTTCACATCCCCAGTGATGAGCGGTCGAAACTTGACAGCAAATCAAAAGAATGCATCTTCCTCGGATATGGAGGTGAAGAATTTGGCTACAGACTCTGAGATTTTGTTAACAAGAAGGTTATCAGAAGTGGAAATGTTGTGTTCATGGAACATCAAATAATTGAAGATATGTCGAAGGACGAAGAGCTAACTACCTTCACTGATTATCTAGCTGAACCGAGTTTAGTTGGCGCACCGATAGAAGATGACATTGTTCCAGAAGCTGATCAAGATGATAGTAGTAGTGATAACAGCTCACATAGTTCAGATATACCTTCGGATAGTGAAGACAGTGATGACGAGCCACATGTCGAGCATGATGCACCAATGCAAGAGCCTCAGTTGAGAAGGTCGAACAGACAAAGACAAGAGTCAAAGCGGTACTCCCCGACAGAGTACATGTTATTAACTGAAGGGGAGAACCAATATGTTATCAAGAAATTTTGTCGCATGAGCAGAAGGATGAGTGGATGAAAGTCATGCAGGACGAGATGCAATCTCTGCATGAGAACAACACTTACAAACTGGTGAAGCTTCCTAAAGAGAAGAGGGCACTCAAGAACAAATGGGTGTTTCGACTGAAGAGTGAAGAGAATAATCCACACCTAAGATATAAGGCAAGGCTAGTTGTCAAGGAGTTCAGTTAGAAGAAGGGAATTGATTTTGACGAGATATTCTCACCAGTGGTCAAAATGTCATCAATTCGAGTGGTTCTTGGATTAGCTGCCATCAAGGACCTGGAAATTCAATAGGTAGATGTCAAGACAGTTTTTCTCCATGGTAACTTGGAAGAAGAGATTTACATGGAACAGCCAGAGGATTTTCAAGAGAAAGGAAAAGAAAACCTAGTGTGTAAATTGCAGAAAAGCTTATATGGACTCAAATAGGCACCTCGTCAGTGGTACAAGAAGTTTGAGTCGTACATGACGCAACAAGGATACAATAAGACCAGATCAGATCATTGTGTCTTCGTGAAATATTTTTCACACTATGATTTTATTATCCTGTTGTTATATGTTGATGACATGCCTATTGTAGGTAGAGATAAAAGCAAGATTGACAAGCTAAAGCAGGAGCTGAGTCAATGCTTTTTCATGAAAGACCTAGGCGCAGCAAAGAATATCCTCGGCATGAGGATCACCCATGACCGAGAGCAGCGCAAGCTATGGTTATCCCAAGAAACATACATCGATAAAGTCTTAGAGAGGTTCAACATGAAGAACGCAAAGGTAGTTACATCGTCACTTGCAGGTCACTTCAAGTTGAGTTCTAGACAGTGTCCGAGGAGCACAACCGAAAAACAGAATATGAAGAACGTTCCATACGCATCTGCAGTTGGCAGTCTGATGTATGCAATGGTTTGCACAAGGCCAGACATAGCATATGCAATTAGTGTGGTGAGTCGATTCCTATCAAAACCTGGTAAAGAGCATTGGGATGCAGTCAAGTGGATTCTCAGATATCTTCGAGATATGTCTAAGATATGCTTATGTTTCGGAAACACTGAGCTAGTGTTAGAAGGATTTATTGACTCTGACATGGCAGGAGACATTGATAGTCCAAAATTAACTTCTGGTTACTTGATGACATTCGTAGGAGCAGTAGTCTCATGGCAATCCAAGTTACAGAAGTGTGTTGCACTATCAACGACTGAAGCAGAATATATCGTAGCTACTGAAGCAGGCAAGGAAATTCTATGGATGAGACAATTTCTGAGGGACTTAGGTTTGACGCAGGAGAAGTACATTATCCACTGCGACAATCAGAGTGCTATACATTTGAGTAAGCATTCTAGTTTCCACTCTAAGTCCAAGCACATTGATATCCGATATCATTGGATTCGTGACGAAATGAAGAAAAAGAAATTCTTTCTTCGAAAGATTCATACTGACAAGAATACGTCAGATATGATGACGAAACCTCTATCGATAGAGAGGACCGAGTTCTGAGGGAGCATGCAGGATTGGTGGATTCCTTCGCATAAACAAGAAGGGGGAGTTTGTTGGATTCTTGCCTATGCGATGAGTCCGACATCGAGTAGCAAAAGAAAAAAAAGATAAAACACGTACCTGTCCGAGATGAACAAACTGAGACATAGAAGGAAAACGCATTGTATGACTCGACTTCTTCTCATACAAGGAGTTTGGTGCATGATGCTATAAAAGGACGTGCATAACAAAGAATTACGCACAGCGCGCAGCCGCATAGCAGAACATCATTTCCACCGAGAGAGAGAAAGAGAGAGGAGAGAGAATATTCGGGGTACGTTTCGGGAACGAGTTCTTACCCGTTCTCGATGAAACTTCAGACATTACTTCTCAGCAGCCTTCTCATCTATTTCTCAATTCCGGTGAGATCATTCTGACTTTTATCCTCAGTTTCGAGAGTCTTTTATTATGTGGCATCCAAGATTAATTCTTGAGATTATTATTGTAATCCTCTGAGTAGTTCAGAGAAGATACTTTGTAACATACTATTATTTCATAGTGGAAGATTTCCTTGCTCCCGTGGTTTTTTTCTCTCACGTTGAGGAGTTTTTCACATTAATTTTCTGCGTCTTTGGTCTGATTTAATTCTATTATATTATTGTCATCATCCAATTATTATTGTGCGCATTATAAAAGAAAAAAAATAATTCCACAACTATCAGTTCAGCCTTTTCTCCCAACATAAACTATTGAATAATTGAAGCCTATGGAAAATCTTATCGAAGCAAAAACTCATTCTTAATATCAATGTCCCAAAACAAATATTTGACTCATAATGTTGATTGAATCTAGAAATTAGAAAAAAATATTATAGCATCCCCTTGAAATACCTTTTTCATTTTCATCAAACTACATCATCATGTCTTCTTATCCGGCATCATCTCTTTCAATCCATGTAAAACACGTAAGACTTATAATTTATATCACAAGCCATAACATATCCAATACGCATCATAATATGAATACAAAATTGCATATAAATCATAACATTTTCATTGTGTTATCTTGTCGTAATGCTCATGATCAATAACAATTCATTACAATTGTGTTACTCGAATACAAATGCTCACCATCATGAACTTACTGGCTTAAAATATCAATTGCATTAATATTTAATATACATAACATAATCATTTTTCATTTGTCGTAGTCATAATGTTCATTAGTTTATCAATTAATTTTTGGAGAGTTCTTTCATTGAGTGCCTGGTTTTCTCTTCATGCCATGTGACACACTTGCACACCCCGAAGGTTTGCTCTATTACCCTCACATGTAGAATCCATAACACAAATTCATTTACCAAAAAAATCAAACTCGAACTTAATGTGTAATTATATCATGTTTGCTTTTAATATCTAGGGGTATCATTCAAGCATTTTAGAAAACAATCACATCATGAAATTCAATAACTAGTACACAATGAATGGACATAATAAAATCATAAACATTTAGCGTACGTAAAGATGGACAAACAGGCTGTGCTCGGATCGTACTTGGGCCGGTCAACTCATATTTGATCGTGTCGCGGGTCGTGTCATGACACATGGTCTAGGTCCGACCTGATTGGGCTGGGTCGTGTCGAGTTGGGCGGCCCGTTTATCTTTTTTTGCTTTCAATTTGAACTTTTATAATTTTTAATTTACTTATTAAATTATTATATAATATAATTAGTATTATTAATTATTCTATAATATATGATTTAGTAAGTAGTGACTACTTTAATTATTATATAATAATTATATAGTTAAAATTTCAAATACGAAGTCATTAATTCATAATTATTAAGTAAATAAATTTGTAAAATGAATAATTGAGTAACTAATAAATTATAAGTTATAACCTTATACATAAAATTAATTGGTAAGTATTTAGTAAATATATATTAGTAGTATACTAGTATAAATAGTTAAGTTCTAATTTACTATATACTAAGTTATACTAAGTAAATTAGTATTTAACTATCTTATAATTAAGTTACTATATAGTATATACTAAGTTATAACTAATTAATAAGTACTAAGTATAAGACAATAATATTAGTAGTATAATAGTATAGACACATGGACAATTAAGTACTAATTTACTATATACTAAGTTATAAGATGGATTCCTAACCTTGTGTTCGAATATCTGTACCAAACCAAGTTATAAGATTCTATAATGAATCATGAATGTAGAAATTAGGATTTTCAAACTCTCATTAAGCAAATGTGATAACATTCTCACACAACCTCTATTTAAATCCATTTCGAGTGAAAAGGCAACGTCACTCGAAGTGAGTCTAAAGCGACTACTGTGATAATGCTATCTCAATTACTTAATGAAAAGAGAGGAGATTGAGAGAGAGTGCGAGTGTGATAGGAGATTGAGAGAGAGAGGGGTGAGGGGAAAAGGACTGAGAATGAGAGAAGGGGGAGGGAGTTCGAATGTGTTTTATAGGCGGTGGAGTGGAATAAAAAAAAATCAAACATGACCCACGTTGTTTTAAACACGACTTGTGAATCGCCCGAGCGCGAGCCGTGTGATTTCAGCATGGGCTATGTTGGTGCGCTGTGCGCGGTCCGTGTTGGTGCTTGAAAAAAATAAAACATGCCAAAACGAGACGTCTCGTGCCGGATCCGTGTTCTTGGGCCGTGCCCACAGTGCGGATGGCCGACCCGGCATGACACGGCCCGTATTTTTTGTGCGCGGGCCATGTTCGTGCCAGAATGGGTTGTCATGACTTTTGGGCGAGCTGAGAGCGGGCCAAGCCGTGTGGATGGACTAAGTTTGGAGGAAGAGTTTAGAATGGATGGACTAAGTTTAATTAGTTAGAATGGGTAAATTTAAAATTTTTACACCATATTTTTTGTAAACTCTCATCACACTCGACTTCACCAACCTATATTCCACCATCTTAACTAATTAATTCCACCAAACCAAATACACCCTTAAAGCTTGTTTGGATTGATGGTTTTGAAGGAGAGAGATGGTAACGAGAGTATAAATCTTATTTGAATAATAATTTAAATTACTTAGGAATGGTGGGATGAGTAGGTAAGCCCTCCCAACATCATATTTTTCGAGTAATTTTTGAAAATGGTACCTCAACTTTAATGCTAATATCAAATTAGTACCCAACTTTGAAATGTAACAAATTTGTCCCCCAACTACTTGAACATTTCAAATTTAGTCCCTTTCACATTAATTATTTTGAATACATATTAGACAATAACTTTAAATCATAAATGATAATTTAACATTTTATTGTGATAAAATAAAAGATGACCTATATCTACATTTACATACTATATTAAAATCGTACCATTCTTGAAAATTGCTTCATATTTTTCATTCCACCAAATTGATGAAATGAGAAATGATTAATAATTTTGGACCAAATTAATCCTTTGTCTTTCTTATCTCTATCAAAAAAAATCTCTCTCCTCTTCTCTCTCTCATATCAGTAAATAAATATTATGATGAAATTTTTTATTTATATTTATTTTTAATCTATATTTATCTATCTTTTAGCTTTTTAAAATAGACACGAATGAAAAAAAATTATAAAAAGAAATAATATAATAAATTTCAAACAAAAAAGAAAAAAGAAAAAAAGTAAATTAAGCAATAAAGAACTATATGATAAATATTTGTTAATCGTTAACCATTATAAATAATTTAAATATATAATGAATAGTAAAAATGACTTTTATATAAATAAATTTATTATTATTCTATCACACATCTTATATAATTTATTATCTAAACATGGACTTTGACACATCATACTTCGGGTTTGTTTGGAAACATTAAAATTAGCATTTAGCGATTAAAACGCTAATTTTTTTTTTGTAAATGATAAAAATGAGTACTGTTTAACGTTTCATATGAAAATATTAAAAAGCTACTTCTACTAGCGTTTAGTGATTAGAAGTTAGTATTTTATAATCATTTTCAATTTTACCCTTATTCAAATATATTATTTCTTTCTAACTTATCTTATTATTTTCTCATTGTTATTTTATAATCATTTAACTATATTTCTTTTATATGCATTCTTAATTAATCACAAATTATTTATATGTACACAATGAATAAAAAATAATTTCACAATTAATATTTTTATATCATGGGTGCACCATATAAAATTTATTCTTAGTATAAATTTCTATATATTTTAACAAAAAAAATAGTTGTGAAATTTTATTTATTCAGTTAAGATATAAATATTTAGTTTACTATATTATAATGGAATTTGTATAGTACTTAAATTAAATGATTTGACATATATCTAATTATATTATTTTATATTCATTAACTAATTCTACTGTTAAATTTATCATACACTTATTTATTACAACCTCTGTCCTTATCCAATATCCACTATTCATTAGTTAAATTATTATCTACTTATTAAATCATTAATAATATCAAATAAAACTTTCACTATCCCATCACTCACTACGCAATCTCATTCATCCCTCGGTTAATCATTTGTCAAAAGTGAAGTAACCTTTCACGGGTTGTGATAATATAATCACAATAGTAAAGTAACCTTTTCATGATTCGTCCTTTTAGGCCCGTTTGGAATGGGGATAAGAGCAGGGTTATTGTCTTGTTCCCCTAATTAATCCAAACGGCCATAGTTTACTGTACATGGGCCCCATCTTATTTTAATCCCGAATTAAAAGTGGACATGGGATCACCGTGTTCATTGGATTTGGTGAAGCAGGAACACGCGATCTTTGAATGTCATTTTTCAAAAAATTTCTCTCTCCATGTTTTTTTTATTGCAGAAAACAAATAAAAGCAAAAAGGTCTCCTTCCTCATTCTCTCTTGCCCTAGCCGTCGCATGTAGAAAAGTTCTCAATGTCTCTTGTTGCTGGTGGTTGACACATTTGTGAAAAAAAATCCTGACCAAGTCTTGTGCGTGAGATCTCATCAATTTCACACCTAAGGTATGTATATTTGAGTCTAATCTCATTTTTTTTACTGTGGAATCTATGAAAAAAACTTAACTTTTCGTATTTTTCTATTTTTGTTTTTGTGTTTTTTCCCCATCTGTTTTGATCTATTTGATGTTTAGAGTTCTTAACTTGATTTTCTTATTTAATTTCTTCACATCTTTCCTATTTATAGACATGTTAAAAATAAAATATCTTTATCTTTTATACCACCCTTCTTTCGCTGTGATTAAAATTTATACACATAATTTTCATTGTGTTTGTGTTAGAAAAAATACAAGCGTAACCAAGTTTCCATTAACCTCAAGGTGTAGTCACAAAAGTGGGTTAACAGTAGACTTGCTTGAACTTGTCAAAAAGAAAATTGTTATTTGTTTTCTTGAGAATTAAATATCTGGATTGGACTCGTGTTGATCCCAAACTTAAAAAAATTTCAAAAAATATGTTGTCCATTGTGTTTTGGCCAATGTTGTTTGAACAGATGAAATAGTGATTTGACATATAATCTTAAGTGTTAGTATTGCTCTATAATAGACTTTGGTATGTTTGGCAAATAACTAATGAAGGGATGAGATGGGGTGATATAGTGAGTGATGGGGTGAGGTGACGTGGTGTGTCATTAGAAAGTCTATGATTGGATAATAAATTACATAAGATGTGAGATGGGGTAACGAATATTTTATTTGCATAAAAGTCATTTTTATCCTTCATTATATCTTTAAAGTATTTATAATAGTTAATTAGGGATGAGCATGAACCGGGACAACTTGATCGCCCTTGCCCGTACCGGCTTAGATATTTCAAATTTTTTCCCGACCCGATGGATAACGAAGTCAAGATAGACTCATTTTTTTGACACCCGGCCGGGTCGGGTCGGGAACGAATCCAAGTTTTACGTTCCGACCCGATTGAATATATTATATTAATATTAAATTATTTTTAAATAGTATATTTATGTTTATTTTGAATAAAATTTTATATTTATAATATATGATGATGTATTAAAAAAAGATAATGATATATATAAGAGAGAGAGGTGGTTTAATTTGGTAAGAAGAGAAATAATTGAATTTGATAATAAAAAAAGGAAAGAGGTTAATTTAGTTTAAATTAATCTATCCCTTCTCGTTCCATCAATTTGGTGGAATGAAAAATGTGATGTTTAAAGGGTTTAGCTATTCCACCACATCCCTCTTAACTTAAATAAAAAATATAGACAAACATGGTTTAACTAATTTAATTCTCCCATATTCTATCTTACCCCTTCATAACCCTCAATCCAAATAGACTCTTTGTGCTGAAAACTTTATTTCCCTATATAAGACCATTATTATTATAACAACAGAGACTTATTTGTGAATATATAATGTGAATTTCTCCCAAGTTATGTGTAAAGTCTTTTTTTATAATTGTCTATATTTTTTAATGTTTTCCATAGTTTATTTTGCAATTAGGTTTCATTTCTTATAATCTCCTACTTGTGTTGTGTTCAATTTCCTTTTTTATTTACATACACTTTGTCAATTCTTTATTTTTCTTCACCATTTGTATTCCGTGCAATTAAATGCTTAACCTGTCTAATGTTTCTTTTGCATGAATTATTGCTTCAATATTACTATAATGACACCTTATTATTTCGAAATTATCTATTATAAAATGACACGTAATTGAGTAATGCTAGGTTGATCATCGCAACAACATGGTGCTCCAGTTCCCAAGGCAAAAAGGTTAGCCAATTGGTCACCGGAATTAGATGCTGCAATGATTGGAATTATGCGTCAGGAACACCTAGAAGGAAATTTTGTTAACGGTCTCTTCTATATAGACACATGGAAAAAAATGATAAACACATTCAATGCTAAGACAAACAAAAGATATAATATCAATCATTTAAAAAATAGATTGAAAGTAAAAGAAACTTTTCTTCTATATCAAAGTCTTGCCAATAAAAGTAGTTGGAGATAGGATTAAGAAAAACACATGCCTGTCAAAGAGGCTATTTATTTTTCTTAACATATCTACGATCTGTTTATATTTGACAGACAAATAAGAATTATGACAGGATTAAGGACGCCTCTTTTCCTATATTTGAAGATATGCTTTTTCTATTTGCAAAGAATATTGCACCTGGAAGGCAGGGGGAATACAACTGCTATGCATACAATAGTACGTTCTGAAGATGATATGGATGAGGCTGATTTAAATGACACAAACATTAACGTTGAACAACAAAATCAGAACCAAAGTCCTGCAGTTGCACCGAATCTTGCCTCCACATATATGAACCCTATGATTTGCTTCTCCATAGTCCAAGTTTAGTATCTATAAAAAAAGACGTAGATATAATTCTTCAGCTCAAGAGAGACGTAAAAACATTCCATTAGGTGCTTATCAAGCTATGATTGATCTACCCGAAGAGGGCAAGATAAGGCTTGAAATGGCTTATGATATTTATCAGAAAGAACAACAATACTTTTGGGGAGTTATGTTTTCCTAGACTACGAGGAAAAGTCCGAAACTTAACTACTGCACAAAAGATTGCCCTCATAAATTGTTTTAAGGATGCATCTAATCGTTGGGCTTTTATGATGTGTGATGATGACACTATATTGCCATGGCTATATGATCAAATTAATGAATATTATCGTAAGATCTCATCTTCAAGCCAACCACACTCGGGCACCTCGCATGCACCTGCTGCTTGGCGTTGGTGCCACTGATTTTTCTTCTGCATTTGGCTCTATGTCTACCACTCATTCACCTGGTATTAGTTTTGCATTTTCTGATCAGAGTGAATCTACTCAACTATTTTCACATTCGCCTACAATTCCAACAACTAATAGGGTTCTAGTTCATTTCGACAGACAGGTATCGTGCCACCAGTTGCAACAGTTGGCTGGGTAGAGTGGTATCGCATTACGTTTGGATCTTGGCAATGAGCTGACGCAACTGAAACAGAACCTTCATGAGTATTTTGGCAGATAAATGAGTATTTTGAAATTACATTACATCCAAGTCTCAATGAATTAAATTTTGCAGAAAAAACTTCCTTATGCAACATAAAAAAGGTAAACTATCACAACAGTAAAAGAAATAAGTGGACGGTTCAATTGGTAAATGAGTTAAATTGAGTACGAGGCAATCTCTCAATTACCTCGGTCGCACTTGATACTCTAACGTCGGGGCAATCTCTCATCGTGGGCGATAGGCAAACCTTAGTCTAACAATTCATGTAACGCTATGAGATTCACGTGGATTTCACGTACTTACGTCATCTTAAAGACGTTACATAATTTTTCAAAATAAAATCTATAAAATGCAAAAATAATTTAATAATGATAACTAATAATCCATGGTAATCAAAATATTAAAACATCCATAAGTTCTAATAAATGTGGAAATAATAAAACTAAATAACTCGATCCAATATCATGTGCAATATCTGTGAGCATATCCACATTCAGAATCATCATCTATTTATCAAAACTCTTTCACCTGCACGGATCTAGGTACAGAGAAATATCTATAAAAATACTCAATACGTAGGGTTTAAAAAGATAATCAATATGCTCAATCGAAAATAAGATATAATCAATAATGAGCTAATTGAGCAGTCAATACAATAATCAATTAATAATATAATAATTTATCAATATGAATAATATATCATGCTATGGTCAACAGACCAATTATAAACCAATAATAATTTTTAATTAATAATTATCAATTATCTGATCAATAAATTAATATTCAATTAATAATTTTCAATTCGATAATTAGTGATCATTGGTCAATAACACTTTGATTCAATAGGCAATAACAATTGCCAACTCAATGCCAATATATCAAAAATGATCATGATATAATTCCATTCATTTCAATTCAATTTCAATTCCAATTCGATTCCATTCGATTTATAATGTTCGATGTTATCCAATTCAATGAGGAGCGCTCAGTCAATTAAGGGACACCATGCCACTTTCATGCAGGCCAGTGGGAGATTAATGCCATGACAAGCCCAATTCAATTCAATGTATTCATGTATGATGGGGGATGAGTGGCCATACACATGACATCCATAACTTTTATACTGTCTGACCCATTCAATTCAACTCAATTGGTCTTAACTCAGTGGTAATCAGTAGACATGGACCCAATAACTTTCAATTTTTATCTTGTTTACCTAAGATGTCTATCTTTGATAAATTTTCAATTAGGTTAAACAAGATCTAGACAAAAAAATTAAATTGACCAACAATACAATCATCAATAAGATCATTAATTATAATAATGTAATCAAGAAAATCAATAATTAATGAAATCAATAAATCTTTATAAATAAATGATAATTAAAATTACTAATTGTAATGAAATGAATAAATAACTCTCGTTTGTATTTTTTTCTTTTCTTACTGACCGAGAGATTAAGATTTCCTCTTCGAAAATTTCCTTTTTCTCTCTGCTAGTCGAAGAGGTAGTTGATGTCAATCTCACGAAGACAGTCCCAAGATGAGGAAACCTCAGCTGCAATCTTCAGACGAGAAAAAAAGCAGCTCTTACCACTGAACAAAGAGATGTTTTTGCATGGTCTCTTATGTTGCGGTCCCGACGCTTCGCCACTTGATGGAGTAGCACCGCTTGGTTCTACGGTCCAGGTTAACAAAAGTAGTTTATTTTTTCCAAGATTTCCTTTCTCTCTCTCTGCGTGAAACTTAACAAAAGCAGTTTAAACTCTTGAGGTATGCCGAGTGAAATGATACAGTCTTGTGCGGGTCAATGGGTAATCAAACTATGACCAAGGGAGCGACCCTTATCTAAGACACTTGGCATAGGCTGGCAATCCATTATTCATTTTTCATCTTCACTTATTAATCATTTTAAAATCTTGTTATTCGTTGTTCTTCATAATGTGGTAGTAAATGGTTTAATAAGTGATGGATCATCATGGGATTCCATATCTCCAATCGGGATTAAGTCATGCTGAGATAATACATCATAAATCTAGTCACAATTGTGGTAGATCAAAACAATAATAGGTAACATTCACAACATAATTAAGGACCAATAGACATGTAATTATTGTTCTCAATTTGCTATAACCCAGGTCGGGTTCGGAGCAAGGACTCGGGCTGAGTCTAATCGTCACCCAAGGTCGGGTTCGTGAACAATATCACCCAGAGTTGGGGTTGACGAGGGATAAACCCGGGCTGGGTTCGGCAGAACTCGGGCCGGGTGAGAAAATGTCGAGAGGTTGATTGACTCGTCATTCGCTAACTCGGGCCGGGTTGAAGGTGACCCGGGCCAAGTTCTGTGAGTACGAGTGTGAAGTCAATTTACAAGATTGATTTTTAGGATGAGTCCAGGCCGGATTCATAGAGATCTGGACTGGGTTCTTACATAATTGAGACGTCGAGAATTTATTCTAAGGTTCAAATGAAGATAAGCACTGTTCTACATGATATATATAACCATCAAAAGTGCGACACCAGTACAATCCTAATGTAAAAATTTAACTAAAATAAGTTGAACATCTCAATATGATCATAGCAAGACATAATCTAATGAACAATCATGTACGACATGAACAAAAATCTAACAAACAGACAATGGTAAATTTCTACAGCAAGCAACATATCACAATACTTGTCTTGACATTCATCTTTGGGGATGATTCTCATCATGTATAACAGATCATAATATTTCAGATTTCACCCACCTCTTTACGTTTTTGTCCTTGTCGATTTGCTAGAATTACATGCCCTACGTCTCTGCCCTTCGTCTCTACTATTGCAACTCGCTCGGATGTTCTTCCCCTGCTTATCAGCAAGTGACACAAAGGAAACCTGAGATGTGGGCGTCTAGTCGATGTGTACTTATGGGGAGAAGAAAATGCATTCTGATGGTCCTCTCAAGTTGTGGAACAAAGCTGCTCACCGGTGCTTAGTTTTTTTCAAAACTTAAGTGGAAAGAAGAAATCAAGAGTGGGTCTGTGATATGCAACGTGAGAGAGAGATAAAGGGAGTTATGACCTAATTAATGTGTCATTACTCTCCAATATTAGATTCTATCTCGTATTAATCTCCATAACCTCCTTTATTCATGCTAAGGTCATCCCCACAATTCGAGGTCGTGCTGGTTGTCGTTTCCAACTTGCTTTCCTTTTTTTTAATGGTTGTTATGTCCCTATGGATCCTTTCTAGATCCATAGTTTCCCTTTTTTCATTATTTTATATTAGTTAGAAGGGATGGAGCAGAGCAGATAAATCTCCTAGGGTGCATTTGGTACAGAGATACCACAACAACAACAACAAAGCCTTATCCCACTAGGTGGGGTCGGCTACATGGATCATACGATAACATTTCGCTCTATTAGTAATCAAACCTTTCGATATATTATTCACCAATAGATCTTGCTCTATTAGTTCGCCAAGTGTCCGCCTTGGCCTCCCTCTTCCTCTTTTAATCAGACTCCAGATTATTTGATCTACTCTTCTTACTGGTGCATCTAATGGTCTTCTCTGAACATGACCAAACCACCTCAAATGATTCTCTATCATTTTCTCACTAATAAGAGCTACTTCGACTTGTTCACGTATATGGTCATTACTAATCTTATCTAATCTTGTATGACCACACATCCATCTCAACATCCTCATTTCAGCTACCCCCACTTTACGTTCATGTTGTCCCTTCATAGCTCAGCATTCACTACCATATAACATTGTCGATCTTATAGCAGTACGATAGAATTTCCCTTTAACTTTATTGGGTACTTTTCTATCACAAAGAACTCCAGTGGCTTTCCTCCACTTACACCAACCAGCTTGAATTCTATGATTAACATCGTCATCAATCTCACCATCTTGTCTTACAATTGATCCTAAATATTTAAACTTTGTCACTTGAGGAATTATATCCTCCCCTAGTCTAACTTTCAAATCATTTCTAAGTTGTTTATTTGTGAAATTGCAATGCATATATTCTGTTTTATTCCTACTTAAACGAAAACCCTTTGACTCCAATGTATTTCTCCATATTTCCAATTTTGCATTAATCTCTTCTCTTGAATCCGCTAAAAGTACTATATCATCCGCAAATAGCATGCACTTAGGTACCTCCTCTGTGATACTCTCGGTTATAGCATCGATAACTAAGTTAAATAGATACGGACTTAAAGTTGATCCTTGATGTAGGCCAATTCCTATAGGAATTTCATTTGTCTCATCACCAGATGTCCTAACCCTGGTCATTTCATCCAAACGTTGTTTTCTTCATCACGTGGACTCCACATGTAATGATGAAATAAGTGAGATTTTAAAGTTCTTCGAGGAGGAGGAGGAGGAGGAGGGGGGTTTAAAAGGTGAGAACAGAGTGAGATTAAAGAGAAACTGTTCTAAAATATTTTCTTTGCATCCAAACATGGCCCTAATGTTATATTTCAAATTTTATTAAATTGATGTACTGAAAAGAAATTAATAATTTTAAATTAAATTATCCAAATAAATTACACGGATCATCCTCCAACTTTGGGTCGATATCTCAATGGTTCTTCAATTTTAATTTATAACTAGAACGTCCATCAATTTTGATTATAGTGCATGATTCGTCCACTTAACTGATGATAGTAAATTTTTCGGTTACCTAGGTTACTTGGTTGTCACGTCATCTATTTCTTTTTCATCCACATCATTAAAAAATGATAATACTATAAATATATAATAAACTAGTATTAAAAATAAAAAGATGAAAAGGGGGCAGGCGGTCCCTTCTCCATCGACGCTAGGGCGCCTTTCCCTTTTACCGGCGAAGGGGCAAAAGGGTGCGTCGGCCCCGCTTTTCTCCTTCGCTCGCAGCTGGCAAAGCTGAAAAAGGGGGCCGATGCCGCCCTTTCTCCATCGCGGTCGATGAAGGAGGGCGTCGGCCCCTTTGTGCACGGCAAAAAAGAAATGGGGGGCGGTGCCTCCTTGGGTGAGCTCGCTGGCGCGCGAGATCGTAGAGAGGGGTGTCGGTCCCCCTCGTGTCTTCCTCACGCACGACGAAGAAGAAATAGGGGGTCGACACCCCCCTCTGCGAGCTCGCCAATGCACGAGCTCACAGAGGGGCACCGACCCCCCCCCCCCAAAATCTCGAGCGCGATGAGCTCACGGTAGAGGGGTGCCAGCCCCTCTCGTGATTTCTTCGTGCGCGGCGAGGAAGGAAAAAGGGGGCCGGCCCCCCTGTGCGAGCTCGTCGAGGGGGGTGCTGCGCCCGACGCCGATGGAGAAGGGGGGCCGTCGGCTCCCCTCTTTATTTATATTAGTTTATTATATATTTATATTAGTTTATTATTTTTTAGATGATGTGGATGCAAGAGAAATAGTCGATGTGGCAGTCATGTAATCTAGAAAATCGAGAAATCTACTATCATTAGTCAAGTGGATGAATCGTACAATAAAATCAAAATTGGGGAACGTTTTAATTACAAATTAAAGTTGGAGGAAGATCTGGCTAATTTACAAAAAATTAGTGCCCCCCCCTCCTCTTATCTCTCTCATGAACACTCCTCTCTTTGGTAGAAAATGTAATATCCCAAATTTAAGTCAGATGTAATCACATGTGTTAATATTATATCAATTAAAGTCCCGATAATTGTTCTTATATATCAAAGAATTATAAATGTGATTTTTAACAATTTTTAGGATGTTTTTTACTTAGATAAAATAGAGATGCAAAATTAGAAAATTTGTGAACTTGCGATATTTGTTCCTCGGACAAAAATTTAAATTTTGATTCCTTGATTATTTATTTTTATAAATATTTTATTTGAATCCAAATGGGGTAGTTTCTTATTTACATGTAACGTCTTAAGTAAATGAATGAATAAATAAATAAATGAAAAATGTAAAAGGCCATTTACTTAAATGGCATTACATGTATTTTGGGAAAAATCCAATCCACCAAGTGAAGTCGGTTTCTCCCTTCCTTCTAATACTTATCCTTTCACCTTTTACTATCTTCCTCTGCCCTATTCACTACCTTGGACCGAACACTTAAGGAAAGGACACAAATCAATACTTGTTGAACGAATTGAAAGAAAAGAAGTTGAAGCTAGGGTTTTAAATTTTGGTGAGTTCCTACTTCATTCTCTTTTGATTTTAACTACATAATTCCTAATTAGGGTTTTCCTAAACCTGTCTCATCTATTCATTTTCAGATTTTACTTGATCATGGGGCAAAACTTATGTTATTTATAAGCAAGATTAACCCTAGCCACATTCAATTGGTTCCTAAATATTTAGTTACATAATTCTATACCTTCGGGTAGTCCATAAATTATGAAGTTTCTTCTGATTGATCCTCTTTGAGTCTACTTTTATTGAGCTTTGGAATCAAGTTAATATGATTTCTGTAGAGAAAGTTATGCTCCTTAAGGTACTATCATTCTGTCCGCCGAAATTATTACTTGAATTTGTAAATTACGTATTAACTTCAATATATCGTGGAATTATTTGATAATTTAGGATGTTATAGACATGGATGTCATGTTTCATTGACAATTGGAATCAATCTAAAATGATATGTGTAGCAAAAGATATAAATATTTTACCGAGCCTTACTTAGTCTGTCAGGATTGAACTTATGATAGATTATGCTAGTATTGGTTAAATTTATTGTGCTCAGTACGAATAGATATAAATTCAGATAATTTTATGATTGCATCCTAAAATGTTTACTATTTGGAAAAATTAAAAGTACGAGAACAGGGAATGTTTATTATTTTATATAAATCATAAAAGTAAGGTCACTCGATCTGTCAAACATAGAAACAATATAAAAGTTAGGCTGAATGTTGATTTTCATGAGAACAAATCATAATGGAATAAAATTTGAAGCTTTTACATATTAATGAGTCTGTAATATGAAACTAAAAAAATTTGGAATGATGCCATTTGATTATGTATACCAGAAGATATTGATTTTCTTTACTATGTGTGTAATCTATCATAATATTAGGTCAATCCTTATGTTAAATAGTTACTTAAGTTATAGGAGTAAATACTTAATGTTCATATACCTTCGCAATTAATTATGTTTCATGTGTGATAGACTTGTGTTCAGATCATAGTAGTAATGTGTTTCTTACTATTATTGTTATAGGAGTAGAAGAGTAAAGTAGTGAAAAAGGAAAGGAAAACATTTTGTTAGTCTTTATAGGTAAGTTGATTTTTCCTGCTCTATGTATTCATCTCTTTTGAATTCGGTGTGGCATTGATTGTGATATTATTGAATATGTTCTGGATATGTTGTGAATTGATTTCAAGAAATGCAATTATGAAAAGTATATTTGAATGATTGTATGATTGCACATTTGAAAAACATATGTGATATGATATGAATGGCTTACGAGAAGTGCAATCTTGTTCGATTTGAAATGATATTTGATATGATTTAACTTTTGATATTGAGATACAATTCTTATATGATGAATCATGCATCTATATTGCATTGTATGATTGTTTGAGCTAAGTGCTATATTGTTAATCACGATGGGAACTACTTCTAGAGTCAAATACATCATTTTGTTCCTCAATAATGGGATGAGATAAGTTGGAGCTAAGTGCTACATCGTGAAGGGTCACGATGGGAGCCATCTTTAGAATTCGTAGGGGCCACCTATAAAGTCCACTTATCGCTATATGATTTATTCCCGAAAGAGATGGGGTAGAATGGAGCAAAGTGGATCACGATAGGAGCCATCTCTAGAGTTCAACTACTGACCACTGGTCAGTTGGTGATTCGTGCATTCATATGATAGTGTTGCATTTGCATACGTATAATTGATGTGATTTTAGTGTTATTGATTGTAATATGAGTGTGATAATTTTAATTAAGGAATTGTATATACTATTTTCAAATATATGAAATCATTGATTGTGATATTATCGTTATTTCATATCCTTTCTTGTCTTTCCGAATTTATCATATGGCAATATATAGCTTATGAGTTATAATTTATTTAACTATTTTTGCTCATAATGTTGTTTTTTATATTTTTCGAATTAGTATAGCATTTTGAGGATTGTGTGAAGAGATGATCTTAGATGGGCTCAAACACCCTTGGTGGTAAGACATTGAAAAGAAGTATGACTCTTGTGTCCTTTTATTAGGATGTCGAGGGGTTTTGTTATGTATAATTTGTATTTTGTAAGAAGGCAAAAACATTTTATAAAATGTAAAATTTAAGGAAATTGTTATGCTCTGAGATGACCACCATAAGCAGTATGCTTTGTTAGTGATATTTTTATTCTTATACTATAAAAAAATCATTCATCATGTTTCCGAAATTTTTCATAATTTTATCTGATCGTCCGTAATGAGTCATCAACTTCGGTTTAAATCACGATTTAAATCGAGGTCGTAACAGAAAATATTATGGTAAAATATTTTTTTATTAAATTTATATTTATCTCTCATTTTTAACTTTTAAAATAGATGAATTAAATAATTACATATAAATAAATAATATAATAAAAATAATTACATATAAATGTCAGTTGGAATGGAATTATTTTGGTGAAACATTGAATAATGTAAAACCACTTCGATAGTGATGAAACTAACATTTTTATTCTAGCAAGAAAAAATATATCTATTCTTCTAAATAGCAAAAAAAACTTTTATTCCAACATTTTATATATTATTTTATTTTATTTTTTTACCACATATTATTATATCATAATTTTAATATTTTTATATAAAAATGACAAGTATTTATAATACAATATTTTAATTATAAAATATTATAATTTTTTTTATTCTTTTGAAATTAAACATAAGATAAAATAAGAATATATTCATTTTTTAAATATAATATTTGATTATTTTATTTCATCCAAATTTATAGTGCAACCAAATGACTTGTAAAGAATGGATGATCCTTTTTACTTGAACTAAGGGATTATTTGGTTGTTGGATAACCATCAAAACATGCCAATATTATGAGAATATGGTCAAACATCACATAAAAAATTATTTTCAATCAAACTTCAAAAAATGTGAAATCATTGAACTAAATTATAATTTTCATTTTTTTATTCTAAAAAGAAGAATATAATTATTCTTCTTAAAAAGATGAATAATTATATTATCATTTTTTCCAAAATTTCAATCGTATTCTATTTTTAAAAAAATTAATCGTATATTGTTATAGGGTTTAATGCTGTCCCCCCTACTTAAATGGGGGAAGAACCATCCACCCTATTCTCTGCACTGTTTGATCCAAGATGGATGTTCGAATGAGAAGCGGCCGGTTCAACACAGTTCAGAGGTTGTTCAACATAGCTCAGCATCCGCACAACGCGCAGTTTGACCGTCAACCGCTCCCCTCCCACTCAGCGTCAGAAGCAATGTTGTAAGACCCGACCCGACCATCGACCCGGATTATCTAACGGGTCAGGTCGGACCGGTTGGACCGGGTCAAACCGAATGATCGGATCGGGTAATATAAATTAATAAAAAATAAAATAAGTTCAACTGACTATTAGAATATTATTAATATGTAAGATATTATTTAGCAAAAATATAATATAATATAATATAATAATTCACATTAATAATATAATAAAGTAAGCATAAATTAAATTATCAATTGGATATTTTCTAAATAAAAAATATTGTGAGTAATTATAAAAAATAAAGATATTAATGAAATTTTATATATGTGATAAAGAAGAATATTAAAATATAAATTTCAAGTGTGTATATATATATGATATTCTAAAAAATTTAATAATTTTTATACATTTTAATTTTTTTTACATTTTTCAATTTGACCCGGGCCGGGTCGGCCAAACCCACCGGGTAGGCCGGTTGAACCCGAGTTTTGACCGAATCAAAGCGGGTCAACTCTGTGGCCGATTTTTGGACGACCCGCGAGCCGTTTTAGTGCCCGAACACTGGTCCGGCCGGTCCGACCGGCCAGGCCGGGTCTTACAACCATGGTCAGAAGCCCTCCTCGTCCACCCTCCCGACCATTGACCATCGCCCTTACTCGCCTCTTGCCATCGACCGTCACCCTCCCTTGCAACCGGGGCCCTCGTCATCCTCGCTCGTAGCCACTTTGATCTCGTCGATCATCGTCACCCTTGTCATCATCCACCCACACTGCCGTCCACGTTAGTCACCACCGCCATCGATGCGCGACCATCATTGTTCGTCGCCCTCGCATGCTTGCTCGCTACTGCTCACCCTCGCAAGCCTATCGGTTGCCTCGAGTGCAAGAGCCCCTCAACCTTGCCACACCCTCCCGCTCGTATCGACTGTCACCTCGCTTACCTCGAGTGTGAGGGTGACGCCACCTTTGACCTTGCTGCTCCCCTCCCGTACGCTCGCAAATCGTCCGTCATGCCCTGAACCACCGCTGGGAAGCTCGTTTGCTCCAAACTCGAGCTAGCACATAGTGCTGAATATCGTCATATGTGGGTTATTCTTTTCAAACCAAACAATTAGTAAGATGAAATATATTTATTTTTTAAAAATATGATATTACATTATTTTATTCTCTTCAATTTTATCGCTCAACTAAACGAACTCTAGAATATCACACTTAGAGCCATGATATCTCACGGTCCTTCGAATATTTGAGATTGTATGGGACTTAGTTTCCCAGCGAAGTTTGACCTCTTTGATGAGAAAAATTATCCCCATCGTCCCTGAATAAGGAATAAAATAAAGGATAAATAAACTACTCCATGATAAGTCTAAAAAGTTATCATTTTTTAATCAAAATCCACTAATTTAACCTAAAATTAATAATGATGATGATGATGATGTGCATAAATTGTGAATGCATCATAGACGAACAAAGTTTCTTATTTATTGGAATAGAGCTTTATTCTTATTTTTCCTCAAACAAATTTGGGTTGGACAAGTGGATCTACATACAGCCATTAGATGAACAAAAAAATTGCGAAACTCCAGATGGATTAAGACTGAGGACACAAGTAATGGATTATCTAAACTTTATTTTAGAACAACACAATGGCATCCAAAGGGGGTAGAGTTGAAATCATGCTACCACTTTGGCATTCATTAAACTAAATGAATTATTCATATTTTATTTTCTATATGTTTTTAATTTCTTTCTGTTAGGCATTTTCACAAATAAACAAATAACTGAAGGAAGAAAAGACATTGATATTCCTCTTTGCCATCACATCCTAATGGGCCTGAAATTAACTTGGAATGAAACCTGCGTATCATAATCAGAACAGAAGGATATGAACATTTACGACGAATGATTCTCGGATGCAACTACAAAAAAAATAGAAGAGAATCAAGGCGCAAGGGCATGCCAGGATTTAGGGAGGGGCCAAAAAAAAAAGCGCACCTTTAATCTTTTCAAGCTTTTTAGCATTATAACCAAGTTATCATTTAAGTTTCAACAGCATAAAAGACAGATATAAGCCACTTCAATCAAAATTTAATTTTAAAAATAACATATATATAATTATTTTTTAAAAAATTTGGAGGGCCTCTTCCCAACTACACAATGCAGGGTCGGTGTCTGAGCTATCGTCATGCTAGCCAGTTACTATCTACAACCCTTCTACAGTAACTTATGAGCCTTCATAATGTGGCACAATGATCGTGTTGTCCGGTGTCGTAGTGTCTCTAATCATGGGGTTGCTATGATGATATTCTTTTGTTTACATATTATTGATGCATCGGCCAATTCATACCTAAAAAAATATCGTAGTCCACCATGAAGATTACAAAAAAGATCAGTCGAGAAATTCTTCCCATCATGTGAAGGGTCCGCATTGATGTCATTATATTCATACTATGCCCTATCTTCTTTACAAATGCATCAAGAGTAGAGGCACATGCCTTAGAAATGAAGGAGTGTGAAGTATCCGAATCAAACAAAACGACCATCTAAAGGCCTACTATGGAGAGTGCACATCGGATAACGTCGTTATCCTACTAAGTTGTGTCAGATCCCTATGATTCTTCATCGGGCACTATCTGACGAAGTATCTTGCCTTACCGCATTCGATACAGGTGTTGATCTTCATGCAACACTCTCCTATGTGTGGCCTATTGCAGAAGGAGCAAATCGGCACGCCCTGCTGCTGATGTGCTAGTGACTATCGTGGAGGCTGTGGAGCAGATATCTATATTTGCATCTGTGGTTGCAATTCATATACATCATTCTTTAGTTCTATCTTACATACATTCCTAACTCATGTTATTTGTTCATTTACTTCACTTGAGGCTGACGAGGAGCCTCGCGCTGCTAATAGGGATGGTGGCGGCAATCGTGATGAGCATCTCTACGAGCTGGGCGATGACTCTTCCATCTTGGCTTGGCCGACTTGTCGCATCGGCTCTTTCTTCAAATCATCCCATCGCATATAGATCTTCCTCTCGATCTTGTTCGCCATGGGAATAGCTCCATGGATATCCAACTCTGTCCTTAAGATGACTCTCTCGTGGATGGTAGGGTGGAGGCCATCGAGGAACTGCTCTGCGCAGTCGGACTCGTCCATGCGGTTGGTGTTCAACTAGATGATACGCACATGCTCAACTACAATCATAGTACCCTAGCGCATGTCTTTGAACTCCTTCTTCTCCTTCCTTTTGTCGGAGTGTATTGTGTGTCAAAAACCTCTCTGAAACCAGCCCAAGGTACCACTTCCTAGTCCCTGGACTTGGTTTCCTGTACTGTCTGCAGCAGTCGCTAACCTGACGGTGAGAAGATGGGTGGTATACAAGACTTTGCAGTCCTCTCCATAACGTGAGAGGCGGAACATCCATTCCATAGTGTTGAGCTAGTGGATTGCCTCGTCATAATCTACTATTCCTTTGAATTGGGGCAGCTATAGCTTCAGGAAGGCTTGAATGATGTCCTTCTCGTTGAAAGGACCTGCTGGTGCTGGAGGAGGAGGTGCCTAGTACGTAGGCGCCAAGTATGTCAGTTGCTTCGATCGTAGTGGGAGCTCCTAATGCTACACTGGAGGGAGCTCCTGTTGTAAATTGTCCCCTACTTGACTATTTGAGCCGAGTTAAGTCCATTCTCTGGAGTAACCACCATGCGATCACTTCCTCGTCTGCGTTACCTGTGTCGGACCGCTGAACGTGTCGTACGAGCCATGTATAAAAGCATAGCAATACATTTCAATAAACTATTTTAAATAATGAAAGCAAATATCTTACTTTACTTTACGACAATTAAGTGCAGTGATAGCTCTAGTGGATGCACATGGATCATACCTATACTTAGACTCTATAGGTAGAACATCAAGAGAGTCCATTAAGCTTTGATACCATAAATATAACACTCCAAAATTCGACCCCGTCACGTGGCGAAATCTCCTTTAGTGCACTACTTCCTTCGATCATTCTTTGACCCAGTTGGTTAGAAAACATAAAACATAAACGGAAGACTTAAAAATAAAAATTACAACTTAAGAAATAAAAATGTAGAAGCTAGATAAAATAAGAGAAAGGTACATCAAGTCTATGTCATAGTACAACTTGATAGGTAACAGACATAATTAAAATACAACTCGACATCGTCACACACACACATCAACCAGGCTCGCAATCATCTCAAACACCTGTGAGGATCACACAAGGAAGCAAGCTCAATCTTTAGCATAAAACTAAGTGTGAATTCATATAAGTCATAAGGATGATCCTCAGAATAAGCATGAAGCAAATATAACAAAGTAGGTATAAGAGGAGATCATCATGTAGGACCAATCGATAAGGATCATTAATGTCATTTCATATTCATATTCATCGTTCGTCTTCACGATTCATGTTCATATTCATGAGGACACTACAAGAAAATTGGCGATTAGCGACCCAAGACTAGCGACGCTAGGGAGGCGCTATTACATCTCCGCGATGAAGAGCGTCTCATTCGCGTCCAACTAGCGCCACATCTTTGGAACGCTGGAATTCGGTGGCTACTGGCGTCGCAATAGAGTCAAAGGAAATGAGGAGCTACTAGCGCCACATGTTGACACTATCTCGACGTTATTAAGATGCATGGTTTCCGGCTATGCGTAGAAGAAATGCGTCGCTGTGTCGGCGTGCAAGTGGCGCTAGTTATGAGTCGCTATTTCGGCGCCCACAAGTCGCTAATGTAGGCGCTAGGAAGGCGTTGAAGTGACGCAAATATGATGGTATGCGCGTCGTCAATGAGACACGAATATGGCGCTAAGAATGATATATTTAAATCAGTGTCGACTACCTTTGTGACGCGAATGAGACGCTATGTAGTCGCTACTTACAGATTTTTTTTACCCATACGAGCCTCATTTCTTCCCCGTCCCGCACCATACAATTATATAATGCATATAAAAATGCATTGATATTCATCACAAGCAATATGAAAGCATCACAAGCAACATAAAAGCATCATAGGTATAATATTTAACATAACAATACGAAAAGTAATAAACTGAATTAACAAACTATATGTATATCGAAATCTATAAGTAACAAAAGCATAGTTTGTATTCATGGTTTGTTTCTATGTTAGGTTTGTGAGTTATTATTATCATTCCGGATGTTCGACCTAGACGTGCTCGGTCCATGGCCTCGTGGGGATAGATTCTACATCGGGATCAATCCCTGAATCGCCTGGAGCCAACTGCTGTGACAACTGCTCCGATACTTGTCGCGATATCTGCTCCGATAACTGCTGCGATAGCTGCTGTGATAGCTACTCATATCAGGTGTAGTGGATGAGCTCACAGTAGATGGACCGCCTGCATATCCTCCGATCCTTCTAGGTATCTAAGCGACTGTGCCGAGACCATGCAAGTATCCATCTCGTGTCATGCCGGTCACCTCCTCCCAAACAGTAAGGTCCTCTATGAAATAAAAAAATTATACAATCATATAATATATAAATTATATATCAAGAAACACAAATTAAAAACATGACAAAACCAATGAAGAAACATTACTTGGTGGCTGAGTACTCGGATCATCTCCATATTTTTCAGCCATTTTCGCATTATAATCATCCTAAAAGATTTAAACATTGTGTATTTCAAAAGTAGTGCACTAACGTCAACAACCAAATGACCATGTCATAAAACTTACATAAGCTTACGAACAATGGGCGTGACTAGGTCGTTTGTCTTCCGGCTCTTATGTATGGCCTCATAGACCACACGAAAGTATTCCAGACAAAGTCTTTCCATTCATCTTTAGACATTCATAATCTTTCATCTTATTCATGGGTTAGAAGAGTTTTCCACTCTTAGGTAATACAATTACAAACACACAAGTATATAGTTACGTAGACCATGGTGGGCCAATGGGGATCAGTTCCTCGTCGAGCAAGATTACCTCGCATAAGCGGAAACATTTATAGGTGGAGAATATTCATGAGGAATAAACTCCCATCTAGGTAGGCAATGGTGATCCTCATCTTTTATCTTATTAATCATGAAACTATCTTTGGATCACTTGGATCTATCAAGGCTGTAGAGAGCAAAGATAATTCCAAATTGTCTTTAAGTTCATGTCATTTAGTATCAATCAAGTAGACAGAGACTTGCCGAATCATGTGATTTAAGTTAAGGTCGTATTTCCCTATCCATAAATCGGACACCTGAAAGGTCGAGAGATCATTCATTTTAAATTCATTCAATGATCGTTAGAAAGAGAATCGAATGCCCGTTTGATCTGTATTCATCGATCGATCGAAAGGAGTTCAGTCGTCCAATCTGAATTCATTTTTCGGTCATTATGTAAATAGTCGACCGAAAAGTGTTCGATTGTCCATTATGACATATGATAGTTCTCAAATGTCGAGAGCTTCGGTCAACCAAAACTACACCAGTCGTCCATCAAAACTAGACCAGTCGTCCATCAAAACTAGGTCCATGATCCTTGGTTGGTCGTAAATAGTTCTCACTGACAGTCAGATCCTTTTTCAACGAGGATAGTCTAGATTAGTTGTCCGAAAAGATTTTGGTTGTCTGATTGGTTATAGTCATCACTTTCAAATGTCAACATTTTTTCAATTCGTTCATCCGAACAAGATTCGAACTTTCGTTATGGTCCAAATTAGTCATTCGATATGGTTTTGAGCATCCGATATGGTAATCTTTATTCCCTACTGAGGTGATTCGAATGCCGAAAAAGGATCGATCATTCATTTCAGATCAGTAAAGTCGCAGGTCATTGGGGATTCTTAGATTTTCAATCAGTTTTCTTCATACAAAGCATACACATGACATATGCGACACATTCCTGCTAACATATATAATCCAAAAATTTGGACTTATCAACATTATCTAATATACTCTATCCTATAACTTGAAAATCGGAGCTCTTATTTCATTTATCCATATTTAACATTGTCAGCATTCTTCTAAATTGATCAAACCATAAAGCAAAAGTCTTTTCACAAAGCATGTTGAAGTCTATCTATTTTCAAGTAAGAATAATTCTATATCACAGAATCATCATCACACGTAAATCAATCAATCTCATTCATAATATCATTCGACTAAAAATGTTTTCGAGTAGGCAATTCGTAATGATGAATCTGAGACTTATAGAATGAATTCTACCATTTTCTATCATAATCTCTAGCTACAAAACAATCCTTGAAACATGCGTGATTTGTCTGAAAAATTTCTATGACTTAGATCCTGAATAACACACCTCTTTTGATGATTCTTCACTTGAATCTTCGAAGAATGGATTCTTAATCATTCCTCCTACATGCCCCCTGGTTCCTTACGCCCCCGATACCTGCAGCACTGCCCCCTACGTCATCTAGCCGGGGCCACCTAGAGCAATCACTGTGAACAACAAGAATGGAGAGAAAATGTGCGAAAACAGGACACAAGAGAGAAAAGTTAGGGATGAAAATGGGTCATAAAAGGGGTATAAATTATGAGGGTTTCATGGCTTTTGAAATCCCATAAGTTATGATCTCAGGGATTACAATATTGTGAAGTTATGGTGGAGCATTGAAGGAGAAATCAGAGTTGATCTTTCAATGGTTTTTTGCGTCCAAACATCCAAAATGATTTCGGCGTCAACTGAGCTGCCATCATTGTCACGATAACGGGAGGGAAATAACCAAAAATTTTAAATTTTATGAATTTTTGGGTGTGTTACAAGCCCACACCTGTGAAGCTAATGTTTATGATCCGAAATAATATTCCACGACCTTGATTCAAGGTTGATCTTACATTTGGGGCTAACACAGGTCAAGTCAAAAGTAAATCAAGGTCGAATTTTGAAGATGCATGACTGATTCTTGGCCAAACCTACTGATTCGGAGAGGATTGAAAAGATCTTGAGTCGAAATTTGAGAAACTCTAACTGAGTTTTGAAGATCCTATAGTTTTGAAAAGGGGTTGAAGAGAATGCTACTTAAGTTTCTATCTTGTTCTAGCATTAAAATACATTTAAGATGTGCCATAACAGCACAGAGTGATTCATATGCGTACGATGGGGTTAGAATTGTCAACGTACTTACATTAGGTAAATGTGGGGGTTGAAGTTCAAGGGTTAGGATTTGAGAATTATAAGTAATTAATATAAAAATAGATCAATCATCCATTCCTTAAGCTATAAAACTGGGGAGAGCATGTTGGAAACATCAAACACGCAATAATCATTTCTCAACTCCTATGTCATGAATTTAGTATAACACGAATAATTTGTAATAAAGCACGATAGTTGAACTAATTCTAGGCATACATCCTTAATTAAGATGCCAATAAAAAAAATGTAAAACATGGGCGTATGAACGAATTTTTATGCATCAAACATGAGATAAACACAAGGATGACCAGGTTCAATATGATCCTAAATTAAATATAATTGATATTTCAATGTTATTTGCAGATTTAATCCAGTATCATTGCAGTTTAAATCCGGTTGAACTCCCTCTTTCATTCTCTCATGCAGTCCCTTTGACCTCGTGCCTCTTCAGTTCACCCGCAGCTCTGGCGTCGCCTTCCCATGGAGCGTTGCCAAGAAAACCCCCAATCTAGAGAAAGACACGTAAGGAAAATAATAAAAGAAAAGAAAGAAAGAAAAAAATGAACAAGACGAGGTTGTGGAAATTAAAGAAGTCAATTATCATAATGAATAATAGTCCAAATTAATTATCAAAATAATTCCTCAGCCCGTAATTGGAGAGTTATTTTATTTTTATTTTTTTTCGGGTGTACCATATTTAATGGAAAACATAGTTTGATGAGTTAAAAAACACGTATAAGATATCGGTTCAAACATTTTCCAGTCAGCATTGCGGATACATAAGAAATTTGAAATTGCATTGCATCCAAGGCTCAACGAATTAAATTTTGCAGAATCAGCGTTCTTATGGCAACATAAAAAAGGGCAAATTATCACACCAGTAAAAGAAACAAGTGGTTGGTTCAATTGGTAAATGAGTTAGATTGATTATGACGGGTCATCCTAAACAAGGAACTAATTCAATACTCTCTCTCTATGTATATATATCCTTGAAGGATATACAAAAGTTTTATCCATTATCACTTTTTTTTTTAAAAAAAAGGTAAAGTATCGCGTCAAAAATTATGATAAAAGGTTTCTAGAAACGGCGACTCAGTTGCGCACCAATGTTCCAAGTCTTCCTCTATTCAAACATGCAATACAGGAACAAAAAATTAAGAAACAACATTCCAAAGAAAAATCAGGCATCAAGAAACTATATATATATATAAGAAAATGTGTTATTTTTCCTTGAAAAAAGTTGTTTGGAAAAGATCTTCAAACCCCTACGATGCTAAAAATCCTGACTATCGAAAAAAAAAGGAGCTATTATCAAATATTAATAATTATCATAATACTACTTTCTAAATTCTGCCTAGTAAATAGTAATGTGCACTAAGATATCGGCATTTTTTTTGTATCAAAACAAAACTAGTAAACAAATGCAAAGGGCAAACGACCACCAAGTCAAAGTCTTCTTACGTCGCTAGGATGAACCGGTCACTTTTACGCCTAATACAATACTCGCAAGCACTTGAGCGTCCAGATCAGATGAGGCGTCAGCAGTGCATCAATTCGCCATGGAGAGATTCACCAGAGCACGTCCTCGTCCCCTACTACTCCTCCTCTGCGTCATCGCTTTCAATCTGTCAATTCCCTCGATCGCAGTTGATACTCTAACGCCTGGGCAATCTCTCGTCGGCGATAACCAAACTTTGGTCTCTGCAAACAGTTCATTCGAGTTAGGCTTCTTCACGCCCCCACGCTCGGATCATCTCTTCATCGGCATATGGTATCACCACAGTAAGGTCTCCGTTCAAACCGTCGTGTGGGTCGCCAACCGCGAGCACCCCGTCACTGATGGCATCGGAAGCCTATCCATGGCCCGCAATGGCACGCTCTACATAACGTCGGGCAATACCAGCATCTGGTCCTCTCCCTCGCTGAGCCTCCATAATCCAGTTGCGCAACTCCTGGACAACGGGAACTTCATCGTGAGAGAAGCCGACAGTGACAGGGACGACCCGAAGAGCTACGCATGGCAAAGCTTCTACTATCCGACCGACACCATGCTTCCGGGCATGAAGGTGGGATGGGACCTCAAGACGGGCCTCAACAGCACTCTGGTGGCTTGGAGGAGTACCGACGATCCGTCTCCGGGTGATTTCACTGCGATTCTCGACCGGCACGGCTTTCCCCAGATGGAAGTGCGGGACAGATCAAGCTTGTTATGGCGTGCCGGTCCGTGGAACGGACTCAGATTCAGCGGCATCCCCGTGATGAAGTCGTATAGCATGTTCTCCTTCCAGTTCGAGCTGACACCGGACGAGGTCTCCTACATGTTCGTGGTGGTAAACGCTTCCATCATCTCCCAGCTCACTCTGAACTATTCCGGAAGCATAGATCGTCTCATGTGGATCGAGGAGAACCAGTACTGGAAGACGATCTGGTCAGCACCTACAGACCAATGCGACACCCCGTCATTCTGCGGCCCCAATGGCGTCTGCAACCCCAACAATGATTTCGTCTGCGGTTGCCCGCAAGGATTTCATCCTACAAATCCAGCGACATGGAATCTGAGAGACGGATCAGGAGGGTGCGTCAGAAACAACTCGGTTGACTGCATGACAGACGGGTTTGCGTTACTGAGCGGAGCGAAGTTGCCTGACACATCGAACTCCACCGTGGACATGAGCTTGAGCTTGGAACAGTGCCGGCAGAACTGTTTGAACAATTGCTCCTGCACAGCTTATGCCAGTTCTAACATCAGTAGTGGATTTGGCTGCTTAATTTGGACGGACAACCTCACTGATATCAGGGTTTTTAGTAATGGAGGACAAGATCTATATATACGGCTGGCCGCGGCCGACCTTGGTACGTGCATGAGAGATCTATTTAGCTTCCCATTTCGATGTTCCTACCTAGTTTTTTTTTTCTTTCTTTCTGGAACAAATACTTGCAAAAGTGTGATCTTTTATTCATAAAAAGCATGGCGACATCACAGCAAAAACCTCCGAGCAAAGCCACTCTCACAAGAACAAAGTGGCCATTGTTGCTGGAAGCCTTGCTTCTGTCATAGGCGCAGTGGCCGTTCTTGCTTGCTTCGTCTGTTGGAAGTTGAAAAGGCGACAGATGGTGCTCGCAGACGTAACAAGAAACCAAGTAACACGGTCGGTTCAGTTTCACATTCGAACAGAGGTACTTCGTTTTACCATTCCATTACATACTGTGATAAAATTGGTACACAGAAAGAGAGTTTGCTCTGAACATAAATAAGCAAGATGACAGGTGCAGCTACAAAGGATGATGATGGGGAAGTAGATTTGCCAACGTATGATTTCGAAACAATATGCGCTGCGACTGAAAACTTCTCTTATCATAACATGCTCGGAAAGGGTGGATTCGGCATAGTTTACAAGGTAATTTTATATATACAATGACATGTTAGTTTTAATTTTTATTTAGCTGAACATGTTCAAATTAATTTGTTGGTACGTATACCAGGGGAAGTTGCTTGATGGGAGGGAGATAGCTGTAAAGAGGCTATCAATGACTTCCATACAAGGCATCAGTGAGTTCAAGAATGAGGTGATGCTGATTGCAAAACTCCAACACAGGAACCTTGTTCGCCTTCTTGGTTGCTCTGTTGCAGGGGAGGAGAGGATTCTGGTGTACGAGTACATGCCAAACAAAAGCTTGGACGCGTTTTTGTTTGGTTAGGCTTAATCAAGTACCTAATTTGATGCGTAGTATACTTCCCTATGTCAAAACATCTTAACATAAAACTTGGAGTTTTACTAGTAGCTTAAATATTTGTAACTGAAAAAAGTGTTTTGTGATTTCATTACAGAAAAGGATAAGGGATGCAATCTAAGTTGGCAAGCGCGGTATAACATCATCACGGGGATAGCAAGAGGGCTTCTGTATCTTCATCAAGACTCCAGATATAGGATTATCCACAGAGATCTGAAGGCTAGTAACATTCTTCTAGACAATGAACTAAACTCAAAAATATCAGATTTTGGCTTAGCCCGGATATTCAGCGATGATGATGCCACGAACATGACAAGAAAAGTCGTGGGAACATAGTGAGTAAATGTGTACTATTATTTGTATATCAGAAACTTTTCACTTGTCGAATCCACTGACTATGTTTATGCAAACCATACTTTTCGATTGCTATTTTTGCAGTGGATACATGTCACCGGAATATGCACTGAATGGATTATTCTCAGTGAAATCAGACGCATTCAGTTTTGGTGTTTTGGTACTCGAAATCGTCAGTGGTGTACGGAATAAAGGAGTTTATCATTCCAAGCCGAAAGATTACCTTCTTGGAAATGTAAGCATGAAGTTATAATCAATTCATCAAGCCTAGCAAACTAACAAAAAAAATATATGATTTCCTTTCTGCAGGCATGGAGTCTATGGAATGATGGTAGAAGTTTGGAGTTGATTGATCCCTTGATAGGTAACGAGTTCCCTATCCCTGAAGTGCTCAGGTGCATAAAAGTGGGATTGCTGTGTGTTCAAGAACACCCTGAAGATAGGCCTACAATGTCTAATGTGCTTATAATGTTAGTAAGTGACAACATGATGCTGCCTCAGCCAAAGCATCCTGGTTTTGTGGCCAAAGGAGATGACATGGATTCACAATCCTCCTCCTCATCCTACAAACAAGAATTTGGTAGCATTAATTATGTAACCCTGACCACTCCTATAGGTCGTTGACGAGCTAATGATTTAGTGTGTGTTCGGGCAGGTTTTTGTTGGTAAAGAAACAAATCAATAAGAATGTGGATCTCAAATTGATGAATTTGAAACTTCCCTAACTTTGATAATTTTCACTTCTTCAACACTTATAAATGATGTCATTCTTTCCGCATATACAAATCAGTTAAATTAGAATTCATTTCAAATATAATTCAAACATCTATCTACACCAAGAAAAACCTATGTTTTACAATTCAGGGACGATGTTGTTCAGGACAAATTAACGATCTGTAATCCTTTGACCATAACTTTCTTCGATCGAGATGAATTTAACATGAGCTAAAGTTCAAGAGTCCATCCATATATTATAAACTATTGAACAATTGAAGCCTATGGAAAATCTGATCGAAACAGAGATTTCAAATTTAAACAGAATTAACAACTCATTCTTGATATCAATGCCCCAAAACAAATATTTGACTCATACTTGAATGACAATAAGAATTCATAATGTTACCGATAGGAGTTGTATGGAGTAGATAGCAGCTCCTCATCGTTTCAACGAAGGTTTTGAGTTCGAATCTTTGTTGATGTAAAAAATTTCCGCTGTTATAATCACACCTGCATAGCAGACATGATGTCCGAAACGACACTAGAATAATCAGACTCGATGGTGAGACGAAACTCTAACTTGTGATCATTGTGCATAACTTGTAACAGTAGCTGGATTGAATGATTGGCAGCACTTCCGGGTGACAACCAAAAAAGAAAAAAAAAGAATTCATAATGTTGATTGAATCTAGAAATTAGAAAAAAAGGATTATAGCAACCCCTTGAAATACCTGATAAAGACTTGCTCCTTCCTTTTTTTCATTTTCATCAAACTACATCGTCGTCGTCTTCTAATCCGGCATCATCTCTTTCAATCCATATAAAACAGAGATAACATAAGACTCTAAGTCATACATAGTACATCAATATAAATCAGTGATAAGAATTCCGTGGGCTTGCAACTTTCATAAAGAATTTTTAAAATGACTCAATATTTAAAAGATAAAAAAGACTCGACAACAACCACGTGGAGCTTCCCATCTTGAGCAAGGTCGCTCATAAAAGTCACTCCTTTGTGTAGGATCCTAAAAGCACCAAGAAGAGGTGATAAATGTCAATTTCACGAAATGCATTTCGAAAGTTTAAAATTAATTCATTAAAATTTTTAAATCATTGTAAATCAAACTAAATCACAATCATAATATGATATAATACGAGGGGGAGAGAGAAAATACAAACACAAAGTGCACGGGTGATTATTGACGAGATTTGACCACACCTGACTTACGTCCCCACTCCAACTTTTTGACTTCGAGACCGTCGGAGATTTCACTAAACTCTTCATTTATTCCAAATGTGACAAGGAAGAAAAGCCATTTACATCAATCACATTTTTTTCGCTTTGAGAGACAAGACAACTTCTCCTCGTAGAAAGCTCATATTTTCTCTCGCTCAAGAGGTAAAATATGAAATCTCTTTTATACAAAAGCTCTTTCTATTTTTCTAAACAATTATTTTCTCTCTTTTACAATAACAAGCTCACAAGAGTGGAAGATATAAAGAAGAGAAAGACAAATGAAAATTTCATAGAAAAGGTCTTTTCTTGATAACTAGATGTTTTTCTTCAATGCTTACATGGATGTTTTTGCTTATGGCTTTGGCACTCTTTTTATAGGCTTTAGTACATAAAAAATTCGTCCAAAATTTATTACATAATTTTCTCATTAAAAACTATCCGTTACTATTCATTCTAGTCGGGGACTGGTCGACCGCATTAATGGGCACATCGATTGGTCTATATGATTGTTGTGCTTATTTGTTCTCTAACCGTAGTTGGTCGGTCGATCGGTAATGTCTCGATGTTGGTCAGTATAGCCTCGTCATGAATCTAGGCAGCACATGCATTGATCAGTCGACCGATTTCTCAGATCGGTCGACCGATTTTGTCTCGATCGAATTTCATTTTATCGATCGGCAAGTTGACTGATCTGCATTGAGCATAATTTTTTGCACAGTTATCTAAATTAGATAATATTTGATTCTATATATAACTAACATGATTCTCTACAACTTTGATATAATCATTCAGAATCTAATAAAATCTTAGTCAATTATTTAATCAAAGTTAGTGCATAAAGTTATTCATTTTTACTTAAACTTTTTTAGCAATTTACTTTAATATTTTGATGTTTGTATCATCAAAAATATAATTTTATATGTCATTAAAACTTTGCTCCAACAATCTCTCTTTTTTATGAAGACAAACTGAGAAATATAAAAAATATATAAGTTGCAAAAAAATTATAAAATCTTGTAAAATCAATCTTGCTCCATCTAAAACTTAGCTTTCCTTATAATGATAGATATTTATATAAGTACTAATTGTAAGACACTCTTCATATAGAATTATATTCATATCATATTTTTCTATATTCTTCCCCTTTTGTTTCATGAAAAAGTGGTTTGCATATGAATGACATAAGAAATTATATGTAATTCTCCCTTTGTCTTTTAGAAAAATTTATTCTCCCCTTTTGTATAGATATGTAAAGTGTTCCACCATGAAGAATTATAAAATATGCAAAAAAAAAAGTTCCCCCCAAATTTATGACTATTTTAAAAGATGAAATTAAATTGATATATAAGTAATGAAAGCCACAAGTAAAAAATAATTGTATTAAGAATCAAAATATTGCATAAAACTTTGATACAACAATAATATTAATGACATGTCAAAAAACTGATGTTGGAAGATTTTAACATGTTTCCCCTGCCACTATGACCAATATTTTTCTATTTTATATGTTCATCTTTTTTTTAAAAGAAATAATAATTTTGAAATTTTGGGTGAAATAAAAAAGTAAATGATATTTTTACATAACATTCATGGCTTCACATTTTCAAATTCACTTGTCCTTTACTTTGCATGTGAGGCACACCTGAAAAATAATTATGTGATCTTTGGTGCCCAAACTTCTTTGGGTCCTATTTTGTTAGTCAAGATTTCTTTTGAAATCCATATAATTCTATGTTGATATTATTTTCTAACTTTGCATTGATATGCATAATGGTCATAAAATTCACATGTAAAATATTTAAAATGTGATTTCTACCATAGGAATAATTAGATTTTCAATAAAAGTTTTTATGTCCAAAATAATTTATACGATTATTTTTCGTATATGAGAAATAGTCTTATCGTTATTTTGTGCATTTTTCAAAAAAGCATTTTCCTATTTTTCTTTTTCTAAAGAACATGCTAATTTTATAATTTCACATACATGTGTAATTCTAAAGTATCAATTTCATTTTTCAAGTTTTTATTTTTTACAAAATATGTGTCCTTTTCTTTTAATTTCTCAAACTTATATAATAATTTTGCATTTTTTTTCTTTAAGTGTAAAATACATTTTTATAAGAGAAGAAAGTTCATTGTGCACATCAATTGAAATATTTTTTTCAAAAAAGTTTGATGAGCCATTATTTTAATTTTAAGAGTTAGAAGTTATCTCATCGTTGCATACCATAAGGCATAGGCATGCATCTTCACTTGAGGAATTTGAAGAGTCATTTGATTCATCTTCACTTGACTTTTCATACTTTTTTTTCTTCCCTTTTTGAAACGTCTCTTCTTTGTCATTCTTTGTGAAATTTGAGTTTCTTTCTCGGTTATGTTTATATACTCGTCTCTTTGGCTTCTCATTCTTTTCTTTGAATTTTACCAATTTAAGATATTTGTCAAGCTTTCGTGTGTAGCGTTCAACTCTTTTTTCGTCTACTCTCTTCACTTGAGTATTCTTCCTTTTTGTTTTCTTTCAATGGGAATGTCTTCTTTTCGAGAGCATTTGCTTCTTCTTTTTTCTGGATTTCAATCTCATAGGTCAATAATGATCCAATTAGATCATTGAAAACTAGACTATTCAAATTATTTTCTTCAATCTGGCCCTCTTTGTATGCCATTTGGAGGAAAGAAATCTAAAAATCTTTTTCACTTTTTGAGGATTAGTTCTTTGCTCGTCCAAGTAGACTAAGCCATTTACAATATCATTAAATCGTAAAACCATATTTATTTTCTTACATTTTAAAAGAATCATATTGATGATTTAAAATATTTAATCTAGATTCTTTAACTTTATCCGTTGCTTCATAAGTAGTAATGTGTTTCTTCTAAATCTCGTTTTCACTTTCACAATTGAAAATCTGATTAAATTCCGTTGAATCCAAAGCACAATAGAAAATATTTTTAACTTTCCAATTCAATTTTGAATAAATCTTTTATCTTTCGTCATAGTCTGAAAGTAATTTTTTATATAAATAATAGTTTTTTTAATAATGTCTCACATGTCAATGTTAATGGAACATATGTATGATTGAATCTTAAATATTAAAACAAGGTGATTAAATTTTGAAACGATGAGATCTAAAAATGATTAGATCTTAAAACAAGAGCATCCCACTCTGATACCAATTACAGGATCACAAAAGCATCAAGATTGGGTGAATTTGTGTTGAAGTCATAAATGTCGATTTCATAAAATGTGTCACGAAAGTTTAAGATCGATTCGTTAAACCTTTTAAATTGATGTAGAACAAACTAAATCACAATCATAATGAGGGAGAGAGAAAATGCAAATACAAAGTGCACGAGTGATTGTTAACGAGGTTTGGCTACACCTTGACCTACGTTCCCGCTCCGACTTCTCGAACTCGAGACCGTCGGAGATTCCACTACTCTTCCTTTGTTTCAAATAGAGCAAGGAAGAAAAGCCCTTTACATCAATCATATTTTATCCTCTTCGAGAGGAAAGGCAACCTCTCCTCCTAGGAAATTAATCTTTTCTCTCACTCAAAAAATAATATATGGAACATCTTTTACACATGAGCTCTCTTTATTATTTTTTTTAACAATTCTTTTCTCGCTTTTACAATGACAAGCTCACAAGAGTGGAAGAGAGAAAGAAAAGAAAGACTAAAATGAAAACTTCATAGAAAAGATCTTCTTTTGATAACTTTAAGTTTTTCTTCAATGCTTGAATGAATGCTTTTGCTTTTGGCTTTGGCACTCTTTTTATAGGTTTTAGTATGTGAAAAATTCGTTCAAAATTTATTCCATAATTTTCTCATTCAGAACTAGTCGTTACTATTCATTCCAGCCAAAGACCGATCGACCGCATTAATGACCATTGTGCTTATTTGTTCTCTGACCGTAGTTGGTCGGTCGACCGGACTATCGACTGGTAATGTTTCGAGTCGACCGGTATAGTCTCGTCATGAATCTGGGCAGCGCATGCATTGATCGATCGACCGATTTCTCGGATCGGTCGACCGGTGTTGTCTCGATGGGATTTTATTCTATCGACCGGCAAGTTGACCGACTTACACTATTTTGAGCATAATATTTTGCTTATATCCAAATTAGATAATCTTTAATTCTATGAATAGCTAACTTGATTTTCTACTATTTTGATATTTATCATTCATTCAGAATCTAATAAAATCATAGTCAGTTATTTAATCAAAGTAAGTGCATAAAATTATCCATTTTTACTTAAACTTTTTTAACAATTTACTTTAATCTTTCGAAATCTGTATCATCAAAATATAATTTTTTATGTTATTAAAATTTTGCTCGAACACTTTGTACTTAAATGAATTTGGATACAGAGGTCCACCTCACATCAATTTTATGTAAGGATCATATTCATGTAAATAATTTATAATTTATATCACAAGGCATAACATATCAATAGGCATCATAATATGAACAAAAAATTGCATATAAATCGTAATTCATTTTCTTTGCATTATCTTGTTATAATGCTCATGATCAATAAGAATTAGCATTGCTTTACTCGATTACAAATGTCCGCCATCATGAAATTACTGGTTTAAAATATCAATTGCATTAATATTTAATATACATTAATAAAATAATCATTTTCATTTGTCATAGTCACAATGTTCATTAGCTTATCAATTAATTTTTCGAGAGTTCTTTCATTGAGTGCCTGATTTTCTCTTCATGCCATGTGACACAATTGCACACCCCGAAGGTTTGCTCTGTTACCCTCAAATGTAGAATCCATAACACTAAATTCATTTACCAAAAAATCAAACTTGAACTTACTGTGTCTTTTGAATATCATGTTTGCTTTTAATATCTAGGAGTGTCATTCAAACATTTTATAAAACAATCACATCATGAAATTCAATAACTAGTAAACAATGAATGGACATAACAAAATCGTGAACATTTAGCATATATTTTGAATGAAGAGTTTAAAATGGATGGACTAAGTTTAATTAGAATGGGTGAGTTTAAAATTTTTACACTATATTTTTTATAAACTCTCATCATATTGAACTTCACCTATCTATACTCCACCATCTTAACCCAACCACGTTGAATCCTATGTTTTGAGGTAACAAATTAAATTGGAAATAAAAATTACTAATCTATGCTCAAATGATTATAATGTAGGTATAAGCTTGATATGACTTCATTTGTACAAGAAACCGCCAAGTCAAACGATCAAAATAAAAATTCTACAATACTATCGGTCGACTCACCGGTCGATCGATATCAAACGAGAGAAATGACGAGACTATACCGGTCGATGGTCCGGTCGTCGCATCGGTCGACCGATTAGTGCAGATATGACTTTCAAAAATGTCAAGACTATACCGATCGATAATTCGATTGTTATACTAGTCGACTGACCAACATAAGAACGCAGTCAAGAAATGTTGAAATTATATCGGTCGATTGTTCGATCCTTATACCGGTCGACCGAACAACATAAAATCATAAATATGGCGCAACGGTCATATTGACCAATCGACCAGCCCATTACATTGATCGATTGGTCACAAACACATATGAACAATAACGACTATCTTTCAAGGAAAATTTTATAGAAGAATTTTTGGACGACATTTTCACCCGTAGAAGCTTCTAAAAGGAAAAAAGCCAAAGCTCTTTATGGATTGGAAAGTTCTTTATGGATTGAAACAAATTCTTCGAACTTGGTACGAAAGATCTTCACATAAAAAAGAGCACATCAGAAAACAAAAAAAAAACAATGAAAGTGTCTTACTTGTCACTACAATTGTTTGAAAAAGATCTTCAAGTCCCATTTATTATGCTAAAACTCCGAACTATAGAAAAGAATAAGGTGCTATTATCAAATATTAATAATTATTGTAATACTACTTTTTGAATTCTGTCTAGTAATGTGCATTAATATATCAATATTTTTTTAGATAAATTACATAATTTGTCCTTCAACTTTGAGTCATTTTCAAATCAGTCCCCAACAACATCTTCCATCTTCGATTTTCTTGCACGATTAATCCTACTGACCAGTGATAGTGAGTTTTCCGATTACCTTCATACATGGTCGTCTTTTTCTCTCATCCATGTCATTTAAATCCTTTCCCATTAAAATATATTATAAAAATAAAAAAAATTAAAAAAAGTTGAGGGGGGGGCCTCTGCGTTCTTGTCATCGGTTTATAATATATTTTAATGGGAAAAATATGACGTGAATGACTTAAATGACATGGATGAGAGAGAAAGATGATCACATATGCAAGATAATCGAGAAATTCATTATCACCGATTAGAATGACTAATTGTAAAAAAATCAAAGATGAAAGTCGTTTGATTACAAATGAAATTTGAGGACCGATCGAAAATGACTCAAAGTTGGCGACAATGATTATCAAAACAAAATTACTAAACAAATGCAAAGGGCAAGCAACGACCAAGTCCAAGTTTTCCTACAACGATAGGATGGACCGGTCACTTTGACGCCCACTACAATACTCGCAAATGGCAAGCACTTGGGCGTCCAGATGAGCCGTGCACCATTTCGCCATGGCAAGACTCACCAGAGCACGTCCTCTGCTCCTACTACTCCTCTGCGTCATCGCTTCCAATCTCTCAATTCTATCGGTCGGAGTTGATACTCTAAAGCCGGGGCAATCTCTCGTCGTGGGCGATAACCAAACCTTAGTCTCTTCAAACAGTTTATTCCAGTTAGGCTTCTTCACACCCCCGCGCTCGGATCATCTCTACATCGGCATATGGTATCACCGCAGTAAGGTCTCCGTTCAAACCATCGTGTGGGTCGCCAACCGCGATCACCCCATAACTGATGATGGAAAAATTCAAGAACAGGTAGAGAATATCGTAGAGAGATTGCAAGAAAAAATAGAGGAGACATACGAATTTACCCAGGTTCACCCTTGAGATTAGGGCTACGTCATGCAAAGAGGTTCCACTATATCGTTTAGGTTTACAGCCGCAACACAGATTACATCTGAAAAATAAGCTATAAATAGTCTCTCCCAAACGGGTTCAAAACCCAAATAAAACAGAGAAAAAATTTAATCCGAACCACACGGCCCGACTAAACAAAAGCCCAAAACCCGTCTAGGTTCCGGGGGCGCTGCCCCCGAACTCCCGCCCGCTCACCGAGGAGCGGGACCGTCGTCGGAGGGCGGTCTCCCTAAACCTCCCCCTTTCGTTCGCACGCCAACAGCACAGGCAATTGGGTAATACTCATATTCCCCTAAGCTCACGTGGGCGAACCCGGTGTGAGAAACAATGGGCCCTGAAGTATTCACCAACTCCAACATTCTCTCACTTGGTGGATACTTCACACCAATGAGAGCCTTGCCAACAACATTCTTTTTCAAACCGACAGCAGAGAACACCATCTGAACTTTGCACATGTAACTGCTTTAGTCAGAAAATCAAAACTGTTCTCTATTGTATCAACCTTTTCAAGTTGAACCTCTTTTTTTCCGTCTTTTCCCGGATGAAATGATATTGGATGTCAATATGCTTTGTGCGTGAGTGAAATTCAGGATTCTTAGCTAACTGAATAGCACCTTGATTATCACATCTCACCTCCATGGCACCTTGCTCAAATCCGAGCTCCAAACACAACCGCCGTAGCCATATGGCCTCTTTTGCAGCATGAGTAAGAGTCATATATTCTGCTTCTGTAGAAGAAAGTGATACCACGCTTTGTCTCTTGCTCACAGTGCAGCTCCAAATAATGTAAAAATATATCCACTAGTGGATCGTCTACTATCAATGTCTCCACCCCAATCAGCATCTACATGGCCTACAATATCAAGTCTCTTTCCTTTTTTTGTACCTTCAAAACACAAAGCAAAATTTGAAGTTCCACGAAGGTACCTGAAAACTCTCTTGATAGCATTCCAGTGTTCTCTACATGGTTAGACATATACCGACTTAAGACTCTCACTGCTTGGGCTATATCTGGATGCGTGCACACCATGACATACATCAAGCTGTCCACTGCACTTGCATATGGCACACGGTCCATCTCTTCGGCTTCTTCATCCGTCTTCGAGCATTGCTCTGCAAAAAGTTTGGTTCCTAAAGATATAAGAGTACCCACTGGCTTGCAGTCCGACATGTTAAATTTTTTCAACACTTCTTTTATGTACTTCTCATGTCCTAGTCATAACTTTCGCTTCTGACGATCCCTTTTAATCTGCATACCCAAAATATAATTCGCTGACCCCAAGTCTTTCATCTCAAATTTCTTAGCCAATAAATCCTTCACTGAATTCGAACAGAGGTACTTCGTTTTACCATTCCATTACATATTGTGATAAAATTGGTACACAGAAAGAGAGATTGCTCTGAACATAAATAAGCAAGATGACAGGTGCAGCTACAAAGGATGATGATGGGGAAGTAGATTTGCCAACGTATGATTTCGAAACAATATGCGCTGCGACTGAAAACTTCTCTTATCATAACATGCTCGGAAAGGGTGGATTCGGCATAGTTTACAAGGTAATTTTATATATACAATGACATGTTAGTTTTATTTTTTATTTAGCTGAACATGTTCAAATTAATTCGTTGATAGGTATACCAGGGGAAGTTACTTGATGGAGAGAGATAGCTGTAAAGAGGCTATCAATGACTTCCATACAAGGCATCAGTGAGTTCAAGAATGAGGTGATGCTGATTGCAAAACTCCAACACAGGAACCTTGTTCGCCTTCTTGGTTGTTCTGTTGCAGGGGAGGAGAGGATTCTGGTGTACGAGTACATGCCAAACAAAAGCTTGGACGCGTTTTTGTTTGGTTAGATTTAATCAAGTACCTAATTTGATGCGTAGTATACTTCCCTATGTCGAAACATCTTAACATAAAACTTGGAGTTTTACTGGTAGCTTAAATATTTGCAAGTGAAAAGTGTTTTGTTATTTCATTACAGAAAAGGATAAGGGATGCAATCTAAGTTGGCAAGCGCGCTATAACATCATCACAGGGATAGCAAGAGGGCTTCTGTATCTTCATCAAGACTCCAGATTTAGGATTATCCACAGAGATCTGAAGGCTAGTAACATTCTTCTGGACAGTGAACTAAACCCAAAAATATCAGATTTTGGCTTAGCCCGGATATTCAGCGATGATGATGCCACGAACATAACAAGAAAAGTCGTGGGAACATAGTGAGTAAATGTGTACTATCATTGATATATCATAAACCTTTCACTTGTCTAATCTACTGACTGTGTTTATGCAATCCATACTTTTCCATTGCTATTTATGCAGTGGATACATGTCTCCGGAATATGCACTGAATGCATTATTCTCAGCTATGTTGCAAGGTACGGGTACGGAATCGGTATCCGGTACGAGTACGGATATGGGATACGTCAAATTTTAAAAAATTAGGGTACGGGTACGGCAATATATTAAATATATAATATATATATAAATAAATTTTCATAACATTTCTAGTAACTTCATATTGTTTAAGTTTTCAAAACAAATAATTAATTATTCACTTTACTGATTATGCCTAAATGAGGAGTTATTAATAGTTTTCTTTCTCCTTATGACTATTCATCTTTAATACCTATAGGTTTTATTATTCACATTTGATAAAAACGTAGCAAAATAGATGTGTATCATGTTATCTAGTATTAGTATTTCTTTGATCATCAATCATTTATTATCTTTTTTAGAATTTTATCTGATAAAATTTTAATATGGAGTACCCAATAGCATAAGTACGAGTACTCATTGAAGTACCCATTTTTTAAAAATTATTTTATTATTGAGTACGTATGAATATGAGTACCCACGAGTACCCATGAAGTATCGGTACCGAGTACGTACCCGGAATATGAGTACCCATGAAGTATCGATACCGAGTACGTATCCGATACGGGTACGTACTCGATACAAGTACGTCGAAAAAATTGGATACCCGTGCATCATAAGTTCTCAGTGAAATCAGACGCATTCAGTTTTGGAGTTTTGGTACTCGAAATCGTCAGTGGTGTACGGAATAAAGGAGTTTATCATTCCAAGCCGAAAGATTACCTTCTTGGAAAAGTAAGCATGAAGTTATGATCAATTCATCATGCGCAGCAAACTAACAAAAAAAAATGATTTCCTTTCTTCAGGCATGGAGTCTATGGAACGATGGTAGAAGTTTGGAGTTGATTGATCCTTTGATAGGTAATGAGTTCTCTATCCCTGAAGTGCTCAGGTGCATAAAAGTGGGATTGCTGTGTGTTCAAGAACACCCTGAAGATAGGCCTACTATGTCTAATGTGCTTATAATGTTAGTAAGTGACAACATGAGGTTGCCTGAGCCAAAGCATCCTGGTTTTGTCGCCAAAGGAGATGACATGGATTCACAATCCTCCTCCTCATCCTACAAACAAGAATTTGGTAGCATTAATTATGTAACATTGACAACTCCTATAGGTCGTTGACGAGCTAATGATTTAGTGTGTGGTCGGGCAGGTTTTTGTTAGTGAAGAAACAAACCAATAAGAATGTGGATATCAAATTGATGAATTTGAAACTTTTCTAACTTTGATAATTTTCACTTTAACACTTATAGATGATAAACATTATTATGTTTCAACAGCTTGATATATGATGGAATAAAAATTCATATCATTCTTTCCACATATATAAATCAGTTAAATTCAAACTCATTTGAAAGATAATTCAAATATCTATTTACACCCAAAAAAACCTTTGTTTTACAATTCAGGGACGATGTGCGGAACAAATTAACGATATGTAAATCCTTTGACCATAACTTTCTTTAGATGAGATGAATTTAACATAAGCTAAACTTCAAGTATCCATCCATATATTATAAACTTTTGAATAATTAAAGTCTATGTTAAATATCTTCGAAGCAGAGATTTCAAATTTGAACAGAATTAACAACTCATTCTTAATATCAATGTCCCAAAACGAATATTTGACTCATACTTGAATGGTAATAAGAATTCATAATGTTGATTGAATCTAGAAATTAGAAAAAAAATTATTATAGCAACCCTTTGAAATACCTGATAAAGACTAGCTCCTTCCTTTTTCATTTTCATCAAACTACATTATCATCGTCTTCTTGTCCGGCATCATCTCTCTCTCTCTCTCTCTCTCTCTCTCTCTCTCTCTCTCTCTCTCTCTCTCTCTCTCTATCTCTCTCTCTCTCTAGTCAAATACGATAACCACTACAAGAAAATCGCGATTTTTCGACGGATAATTTCCGACGGTTCTAAATCCGTCGCAATTTGCGACGGATTTTTCGACGGTTCCATTTTCGACGGATTTTTCAACGGTTATGACCGTCGGAAATAATTTATATTATTATTTAATTTTTCGACGGTTAGGAACGTCGATATTTTCGACGGATATCCATCCGTCGCAATTTCCAACGACTTTTCCGACGGTTATGACCGTCAGAAATAAAAATTAAATTATGTATTTTTTATATTATTATTAAATTTTTCCGACGGATTTTCCGACGGTCACGACCGTCGGAAATAAAAAAATTAATTATATAATTTATTATATTATTATTTAATTTTTCGACGGTTAGGAACGTCGATATTTTCGACGGATATCCATCCGTCGCAATTTTCGATGACTTTTTCGACGGTTATGACCGTCGGAAATAAAAAATTAAATTATGTATTCTTTTATATTATTATTAAATTATTCCGACGGATTTTCCGACGGTCACGACCGTCGGAAATAAAAAAATTAATTATATAATTTATTATATTATTATTTAATTTTTCGACGATTAGGAACGTCGATATTTCCGACGGATATCCATCCATCGCAAAATCCGCCGCAATTTCCGAAGGTCGTAACCGTCGGTAATTACTGGCGGTTTTGACCGTCGGTAACGAACCGTTGGTAATTACTGGCGGTTTTGACCGTCGGTAACGATTACCGACGGTTCAAACCGTCGGTAAAATAAAAAATAAATATTATATATAACTAAATATAGTTTCGACGGTCACAACCGTCGGTAATTATAAAAATATTTAATATTTACGTTTTCGACGGCCGAAACCGTCGGTAATTAAAATTTCGTTATTCCGATTTCTTTTTCCTTTTCCCGCTTTCTTTCCACTTTTTTTCTTTATATATATTCCTCCTCCCTCTTCTCTTTCTCCCTCCTCCCTCCACTCCTCTCTCTCTCCCTCCTCTCCTCTCTCTCTCTCCCGACCGCGAGCACCCCGCGCGTCGGATGCCGGCGACCCTCCCACGCCGGACGCCGGCGACCCTCTCCCGCACCGGCGACCCTCTCCCGCGCCGGCGTATCTCTCTCTCTCCTGCTCCGCGCCGGCGTCTCTCTCTGCTGTCGGCCGGCCGGAGGCCGGATCCGGCCGTGGCCGTTCGGATCCGAACTCCAGCGGCCGGATCCGAACGTTAGGCGGCCGGATCCGGCCGCTAATTTTTTTATATTTAAAAAATTATTTGCGACCGTCTAAATATCGACGATTGCGACAACCATCCAAAGTTTCGACAGTTGTGACCATCGAAAAGTTGCGACGGCTCGAACTGCCGCCCTTTTCCGGCGGTTGCAACCGTCGAAAATTTCGACGGTTCGGACCGCCGGCCTTTTCCGGCGGTTGGAACCGTCGGGGCCTTTTCCGGTGGTTAGAATCGTCGGAAATATCGACGGTCGGCGGTTGCAACCGTCGAAAAATTTTGACGGTTCGAACCGTCGGGGACTTTTCCGACGGTCAGAACCGTCGATATTTTCGACGAATTTTTTTCAACCGTCGCAAATCCATTTGCGACGAGCATTTTTCCGACGGATCGATTCCGACTGAAAAACCGTCGGTAATTACGTTACCGACGGTTTTCGGGCTGATTACTGACGATTCGGACCGTCGGTAATCCGCGTTTTTCTTGTAGTGAACATAAGACTCAAAGTCATACATAATAGGTCAATATAAGTCAGCGATAAGAAATCCGTGGCCTTGCAACATTCATAAAGAATTTTAAAATGACTCAATACTTGAAACATTAAAAAAACTCCACAACAACAAGGTGGAGCTGGCCATCATGAGCAAGGTCACTGATAAAAATCATTCCTTATACTTGAATGAAACTGGATACAGTGGTGCACCTCACGGTCCTCACATATCAATTGAATGTAAGGATCATATTCATATAAATAATTTATAATTTATATCATAAGATATAACGTATCCATCACGCATCATAATATCAATAAAAAAATTGCATATAAATCATAATTCATTTTCTTTGAATTATCTTGTCTAACGCTCATTATCAATTAGAATCCATTACCATTGGGTTACTCAATTACAAATGTTCACTATCATTGTTAAATAATGTCTTGAATCTAAAATGTGTTTAGATTCAAAGAAGTAAAAAAAAATTTGTTTGACATATTCTGTATATTTCTTTATCATGAGATTGTTCAGGAATTGATTTATTTTCTTATTACTAGGTAGGTGTCCTATTTTTGAGATTAATATAGAGACTCAATTGATTTTTAATTCTTATCATTTGTTAAAGGAAGTGCTTATATAAACTCCTTAGGGGTCCAAAGAGAAAATAATCTGATCTTGTAATCCTTTTCTATTTCTTCCATCTAATACAATTCTGCGTCTCCTTAAATTTCTCGGATATTATCGCGGTGCATAATTTCTCTCGTGCAGAAATCCTCACAAACTGGTATCAGAATGAGGCTTCATTGCCGATCCTCTGTTAGGCATAGAGATGGCATCGCACAACATCAACATCGAGAAATTTACAGGACGGAACAGTTTCAGTCTTTGACAGATCAAGATACGGACACTTCTGAAACAACAGGGAGTATGGGCGCCGCTCGCTAATGTGCCGAAGAACAAACCGAAGGAGAAAGACTCGAAGGACAAAAAAAAGGAGTCCGACATCGCAAGTTTGGTAGCACAGGAAGAGAATGCACACTCTATGATCCTTTTGTGTCTGGCGAACAAGGTGATTATCGAAGTTGTCGATCGAGACGGCAGTCGGACTGTGGTCGAAACTTGAGAGTCTCTACATGACCAAGTCTCTGACCAATAAGTTGTTATTGAAGCGACGTTTGTTTGCCCTCGCATGCAAGAAGGTACCCCTCTAAAAGATCATCTTGATCAGATGAATACCCTGTTGATGAAATTATGAAATATAGATGTGAAGATTGAAGATAAAGATGCTGTCATACTTCTGTTAGTGTCTCTTCCTCTGTCGTACGAAATTTTCGTACAATCTGTTATCATCGGAAGAGACACAATTACTCGGGAAGAAGTAAGATCGAGTCTAAATACTCGTGAACTTCGTCATAGAGCGTCTGACAAGACTGTGGAGACTCAGACCACAGAGTTAGTAACAACCATAAAAGAGACAAACCCTAAAAAGAGTAAGTCAAAGAAGAAGAACATCAATCCGAAGAATATCTACAACTACTGCAAAGAATCGGGTCATTGGAAGAAGGATTGCCCCAAGAAGAAGAAGAAATACACGGTTGCTGCAGTAGCTTATCAGAATAGCGAATCTGATGATGATTTGACTCTTATGGTGTCTGATCAGAGATGTTTGGAGGAGAGTTGGGTTCTCGATTCAGGATGTTCCTATCATATGACTCCGCACAGAGAGTGGTTCTCGACTTATCAGAAGATTGATGGCGGAAACGTCATCATGGGCAATGATGCAGCCTGTAAAATAGTTGAAATCGGCTCAATTCAGATCAGAAGTCATGACAATCAGGTAAGGACATTGACAGAGGTCCGTCATGTTCCGCAACTGAAGAAAAATCTAATATCGTTAGGAGTTCTGGACTCCAAAGAATGTCGGATGAATGCTGCAGGAAATGTTCTCACGGTCACCAAGGGTGATGTTGAAGTCATGAAAGGAGTTAGGTAAAAGTCCTTGTACATACTAAAAGACATAGTAATTTTTGGCATGGCTGTAGTAGGTAGTTCGTCCAAATCAGAATCAGAATCATTTAAGTTGTAGCACATACGACTTGGACATATGAGTCAGAAAGAGATGCTCAGTAAGCGCAATCTTCTGGATGGTCAGAAGATATCTGAAATCGAATTCTGCAAGCACTGTATTTTTTACAAGCAAAAATGACATCAGTTCAGTAAAGTCGTGCACAAGACGAAGGCAACGCTCGACTACATCCACGCTGACTGTTGGGCCCCTCTCGTATTCCATCTCTAGGAGGTTGTAGATACTTTCTATCTGTGATAGATGATTACTCAAGGATGACATGGGTATTCATGATGAAGCACAAGAGCGAGGCATTCGAAGCTTTCAAATAATGGAAGATTCTGGTGGAGAATCAGACATCGAGAAAAGTAAAACGTCTTCGTATCGATAACGGCTTGGAGTTTTGTTCGTCTGAATTTGATCGATTCTGCAAGAATGAAGGCATTATCAGACATCGCACCGTCAGAGATACACCACAACAGAATGGTGTAGCAGAACGCATGAACAGAACTCTTCTGGAGAGGGCACGTTGCATGCTCTCTAATTTTGATCTGAACAAGTCATTCTGGGCTGAGGCTGTTCGCACAGCATACTACCTTGTCAATCAGAGTCTTGCAATTGTAATCAATTTGAAGACTCCTATTGAGGTATGGTCAGGTAATCCCACTGATTATACTAATCTGAAATTTTTTTGCTGTCCAGCACATTATCATGTCAATGAAGAAAAGTTGAAACCAAGAGCCAAAGAAGAAGTTTTTGTGGGATATGGTGCATGTGTAAAATGTTTCAGAATTTGATCTTCCTCGAAGCATAAGATTATTCACAACAGAAATATATTTTTTATGAGATGTCTATGCTCAAGCAGAAATTAGATATTGTTGACTCAGCAGAGGAGGGTGTCAACAAACATATGGAGTTTGGATAACTCCAATTCAGAATGGGCTAGAAGAATCTCATCAGGTTGAACAACCAGAGTCTGAGGAGCAAGCAAAAGAAGTAACGATAAGTCTAGCTGCAGGACGTGCTCGCAGGCAAGTAGGTTCTCCTAAACGTTATGGCTTTGAGGACATGGTTGCATACGCATTCCAAGTAGTTAAAGATGTGGAATCGCCAGATCAAGCTACAAGGATGCTATCGCATATGCAAAATCAGAACAGGGATTGGCGGCGGTAAAGAGTGTTAGATATCTGATTGTAGAATTCAGTTCAATGTGGAAATTTATTAAATAATGTCTTGAATATTACTTTAACTGGAAATATGTTTGGATCCAAAGAAGTAAAAGTAAATCTGTCTGACATATTCTGTATATTTTCTTATCATGAGATTGTTAAGGAATTGATTTATTTTCTTATTACTAGGTAGGTGTCCTATTTTTTAGATTAATATAGAGATCCAATTGGTCTCTAATTCCTATCATCTGTTAAAGAAAGTGCCTATATAAAATTCCTAAGGGTCCAAAGAGAAAATAATCTGATCTTGTAATCCTCTTCTGTTTCTTCCATCTAATATAATTCTATGTCGCCTTAAATTTCTCGAATTTTCTCGCGGTGCATAATTTCTCTCATGCAGAAATCCTCACAATCATGAAATTAGTGGCTTAAAATATCAATTGCATTCATATTAAATGTCCATCAATAACATAATCATTTTTTATTTGTTCTAGTCACAATTTTCATTAGTTTATCAATTAATCTTTTGAAAGTTCCTCCATTGAGTGTCTGATTTTTTTTATGGCCAAGTCAGGTCACACTTGCACTCATTTAGACACTCCGAAGGTTTGTTCTATTACCCCACATGTAAAGTACATAACAATAAATTCATTCAACAATAAATCAAACTTAAACTTAATGTGACATTTCAATATAATGTTTGCTTTTAATTAGTATGTATTTCAACATCTAGGTATGTTAATCAAGCATTTTATAAAATAATCACATCACGAAATTCAATAACGAGTAAACGACGTATGAACATAACAAAATCATAGACATTTAGTGTGGCGACAAATGGGCCTTTCATGGGCCGTGCTCATACAATCACAATTGTGAAGTAATCTTTCTGTGAATTGTGACTCTGGGATTTATTGAGTATTTTGAAATTAGGCTCAATGAATTAAATTTTTCAGAAAAAAACTTCCTTATGCAACATAAAAAAAAAGGTAAATCTGTCACAGCAGTAAAAGAAATAAGTGGACGGTTCAATTGGTAAATGAGTTAAATTGAGTATGAGGGGTTGTCCTAAACAAGGAACTAATTTGATACGCTTTTTTATACTTATTTTTATATTTATTATATGATGTTTATGGATGAAAGGGTAATTTAATCTTTTCATAAATTAAAAAAATTAAAACTAACGAAAAATATGACAAAAGTAGACGGAGGGAATAAAGTGAAAAAATCGTGATAGTTTAATAATATAAAAAAATAAATTCGTAGTTTAAAATTATATATGAAAAATCATGATAGTTTAAGGAAGATTTATAAAAATAATTTTTTTCTTATCCGTTATATTTTTTTAAAAAAAAAGGGGTAAATTAGCACGTCAAATATTACGATCAAGGTTTCTAGAAACTGAGATTTAGCTGTTCATCATTCTTCCAAAGTCTTCCTTTATTCAAATATGTGATACAGGAACGAAGAATTAAGAAACAACATTCCAAAGAAAAATCACCCATCAAAAAACAATATATATGAAAACGGCTTACTTGTCCTTATAAACATTTTTTTGAAAAAGTTCTTCAAACCGCTCGGATGCTAAAAACACTAACTATCGAATCGAAAAAAGAGATCCCCAATCAAATATTAATAATTCTTGTAATACTTCTTTTTAAATTCTACATTATAATGTGCAAAAATATATCATTATTTTTTCCCAAAACAAAATTAGTAAACAAATGCAAAGGGCAACCTAAAGATGGAATTTCGGACAGGCCGCACGATCCGGCATGCCGTCGGTCCGCCTAAAATTCGTGTTGGCTCGGCCCGGCACGAACACGGCCCGCGCACGAAAAAATGGGCCATGTCATGTCATACCGTGTTGGATCGCCTATCCGCACTGTTGGCACGACACGGCCCGAGTACGGTGAACACGGACCCAGCACGACACGGCCCGTTTTGGCATGGATTATTTTTTCAACGTTCAAACACGGATCATGTAATACAAGCACGATCCGCGTACTTCGATGATGGGACGCGTCGGATGCCGTATTTGTACTTCAACACGGACCGTGTGTGCCATAACACGGTCCGTGTTAAGAAGAGGACAACGGCCGATCAAACACAATTTGTTTTTTTTATTTTTAAAATGAGATTCGTGATTTGACAACACAAACACGGGTGCGCGACTGTGCGGTCAAAAAGTTCAACACGGACCGTGTCAGTTTCAACACGAACCGTATTGGAGTATTTTTATTCCATTCATCCGCCTATAAAAAGGCACACCCCATTTCATTCCTTCTCCACACCTCCACTCGAAAATCCCTCTATTTCCATTCTTTCAAGTCTTCCAATCTTTCATAGTGCTTTTTGTAACTCTCTCTGCCTCTCTCACACTAAGTGACTCAGTCGTTCTGCATTTTTCTTCTCTCCATTCGTGCTCTGCTCTCAAACTATTTCACTTTTAATTTATATTTATATTGTAATATTTATTTAATAGTATTTTTATATTATTATTCACTCTTAATTTCTTATATATAACTGCATAATGAACTCGCGAGATCCCTTTCGTCTATATGGTGATTTTGCTGCTTATTCACCTTATGGACCACTACCTATATATCCATATAGTACACTATATAATACTAATAGTAGTGGTGATTCTAATTCTTTATCAGCACAACTAAGTGGCGATTCGTCGAGTTATATGGAAACTGCGGCGCCATCAACTAACTGCTCAATTACTCCAACTACATATGTTAATCTTCTTGTCATTTCTAATCTTAATATTGCTTCAAGTTCTGCAGGTTCCGAAGGAGATTGTGCAACTGCGACAACGACACCTCCAGGTCCGTCAAGCTCAGATGCTCCCCCGCAAGGTGAGATAATAGGTAAAAAAAGAAGAACATCAAAGTTAACTAGTGAAGTTTGGAATTATTTTGAAAAAATTATAGATGAAAATGATCCAAAAAAAGATAAAGCTATTTGTAAAATTTGCAAGGCTAGTTATGCTGTCGCCTCTTTTTCGGGCACATGTAGTTTAAAATGACATTTAGAATCACATCCTATAACTACTAGGGAACAATTTTTAGCGGGTCAATTACCGGACTCAACTAGTTGCACTCGGTCGTGGTACTGCCGGGAGCTCTTTATTTGCTTATAATCAAGAAAATACGCATGAAGGTTTAGCTAGATATGTTATACATGCAGAAATGCCTTACACATTTGCTGAAGATGAAAAATTTTTATATTATCAACAAAATTATGTACAAGGTGCCTTTCGAAATGTTAGTAGAAAAAATGTTAAAGAAGATTCGATTAAATTATATCGTAAGAAGAAAAATGAACTAATTAATTATTTTTTAGATTCTAAATTCATGTATAGTTTGACTAGTGACATATGGACTTCTTTAAATGGTGATGATTTCTTATGTGTTACAGTTCATTATATTGATACAAATTGGGTAATGCAAAAAAGAATTATTGCGTTTAAAGAAATTGAGCATCCTCATAATGGTTTGCAAATTGCCAATGTGATGGAAAAAGTAATTAACGAATATGGTCTTAAAGAGAAAATTTTATGTCTTACTCTTGACAATGCAAGTGCTAATAATTCCACTGCACAATTTTTAATTCAAAGATTAAACCCTCCTTTAAATGGAATTCTTTTTCATCAAAGATGTGCATGTCATATTATTAATTTGTGTGTTAAAAAAGGATTAAATGTAGTTGTTAGAGTACTTGAAACTCTTAGAGTAGTTATTGTAAATCTACGTCACTCTGGACCTAGGAGACAAACATTTAAAGAAATTTGTCATCATTATAATATTCCTTATAGAAAATTAAACACTGATGTGTCTACGAGATGGAATAGTACTTACGACATGCTTAAATTATGTATTCCATTTAGACATGCACTCGATATTTTTAACTGTGATGCAATGTCCAACAGCTCGAATTACTGATGCAGAATGTGATGTTGCTAATGCAGTTATGGAATTGTTACAAGTTTTTTATAATGCTACTTTAGAGTTATCTGTCATTTATTCTCCTACTTCACATTTAATAATTAATTAATTTCATGAAATGACAAGTTCATTTAATGAAAAACGTGAATTATCAAATGATTTTTCTGAAATAATTTATTTGATGGAATCAAAATTTTTAGAATATTAAAATAATTTGTCTCTCATAGGAATTTTAGCAATGATGATGGATCCTAGATTTAAAGGATCCGGTCCTAAATGGTACACCAGAGAGATTAAGAATTATTTTCCCGAATAATATATAAGAAGTCATTCAGAATTGCAAACTGACAGTTTTATTAATCCAGATCATGATTATGAAAATATAATAAATAACTTATATAATATTTATGAAGCAAAATTTGGTGTACTTAGATAGTAAGCATCTTTATCACGTCCACCAGTAGCACTCAGACCTTCCAATAATAGATCATTTTCTAGATGCATGTCTTCTATTAGGGGGGGCACATCGAGAGGCTTGGATGAAGGTTCATGCAATTCAACTGCCTCTTTGTATAATGAACTGCAAGATTACTTATCACGTCCAAATGAATGTGATAGTGAAATCGATGTCTTGACCTGGTGGAGATTAAACTGTCGTACGTATCCAATTCTCTTTGCCTTAGCTCGAGATCTTTTAGTTGTTCCGATGTCTACAGTGGCATCAGAACAATGTTTTTCTGCAGGTTCTAGAATTTTGGACGAAAGAAGAAATAGAATGAACTCTAAGTCGATGGAGGTTTGTATATTATTAAAAGATTGGTTTGATGCAGATACTCGAACACAAGGTCAGGAATCTATATTACCATACATAGAAGATGATGATGAAACGAATGTCTTCTCCGCTTATAATTCTTCATAAAATAATTGTTTGTACAAGATGTAATTTTTATTTTTTTGTAATTTTGCATTTATTGATTATTTCATAATAATCAATAATAATAAAACATTAAAACTTTCATGAACGTAGGCTAAAATAGCCGAACCACGTTAATCTCGGTGTCCATTACTATTTTTACTATATAATAAATTAGTACTTAATTATCTATAGTATAGTAGTATACTACCTAAGTACCTAATTATCTATACTACTTATGCATTATACAATAAATTATATATAATGTAGTACAATAGTACTAATGTACTATATATTATATTATCTCTCTCAAACTCTCACTCTCACTTTGGGTAGAATACTAGAATACAATTAATTACTAATATATATTTATTAAATACTTACCAATTACTTTTATATATAAAGTTATAACTTATAACTTATTAGTTATTACTCAAAACTCAATTAATCATTTTACAAATTTATTTACTTAATAATTATAAATTAAGGACTTAATGTATTTGAAATTTTAACTATATAGTTATTATCAATTGTATATTATAGAATAAATAATAATACTCATTATACTCTACTCTATTCTATAATAATTTAATAATTAAATTTATTTTATTATTTAAAAAGTTGAAATTGAAAAAACCGACCCGGCACGACCCGACCCGGCCGGCCCGATCAAGCCGAGCCTAGACCGTGTCGGGGTCGAAAATGGTCCATTTTGCACGACACGACCCGTTTTGAAAATGGGCCGTGTCGGCACGACACGGCCCGCGGCACGGTCAAACACGGGTTGACCAGCACGGGCACGACACGACACGGCCCGTTTTTCCATCTTTAAGGCAACCAACAACCAAGTCAAAAGTCTTTTCTACATCAGTAGGATGGATCGTTCACTTTTACCGTTTTACGCCCAATACAAAAACTCGCAAGTCTCAAACACTGAGCGTCCAGATGGGGATGTGCACCATTTTGCCATGGCATTACTCACCAGAGCATGTCCTACACTCCTACAGAGCACGTCACCATATCGCTTCCAATCTCTTAATCCCCTCCGTCTTAGTTGATACTTTAACGCCGAGGCAATCTCTCGTCGGCGACAACCAAATCTTAATGTAACGCTCCGAGATTTTTTTTCTTTTGCCTGCCCAGAAGGCAATTTCGATGACGTCACTCAATTCTATACCTTGACTTTGACCAGTCAACGAACTGACTTACATAAGCGGAAGACTAATTTACAACATTCTATTACAATATGCGGAAGCTATTATACCATATATAATAACTTGTGGGTTATGATTCACGTCTATACAATAATGGACATTATATCCATATGCATGTCACCCGTCAGAGGAGTCACCAACCGTCTCACCATCACCTGTATGGATCCAAATACATGGGCAAAGCCCAATGAGATAACTCAGTACGTAGGATCACCCATAATTTTTATATGAACCATGGTCAATATCAATATCAATACTATCAATAAACAATTATCCATAACAATATATAATTGATCAGAGGTCAATGAAGACTACAATTCAACAATAATTTAATTAATAATTAACAATTGATGTTCAATTGGCCAAAAGTCGATGAAGGCCACAATAATAATTATCAATTCAATTCTATTAATAATTTATCAATCAGGCATAAAGGTCATAATTTATTATCCATCAGTCATAAAGGCGCAATTCAATTTTCCATCAACCATAAGTATAAAATCGATAGTCTATCAACCACTAGGGTGAAATCAATTGTCCATCAGCCACTAGGGTGCAATTCAATTAACAATTCAATCATCAATTCAATTATCAATTATATCTTTGAAGTTACGATCAACCATTTTGAGCGCAATAAGAGAGCTCTTTATTATTATGGGACATCATGCCACTTCAATCAAAAAGTTTGGGTATGATGGGGGACGAAGGATCACACCAAAATAGTTAGCCCGAAGGCCCTATCAATCCGAATGCACAATATTAGCATGAATGCCCTATCAACCCTAAGGTGTAATATTAGCCCGGAGGTCCTATCAGCCCGAAGGCGTAATATTAACTCGAAAGCCCTATCAATCCGAAGGCGCAGTTAGCTCGAAAGCCCTATCAGCCCGTAGGCGCAATTAGCCTGAAAGCTCTATCAATCCCAATGGCAAACAGTTGACATGGGCCCAATACATTTTCAACTTTTATCTCAATTACCTAAGATGTCTATCTTTAATAATTATCTTAGGTTAATCATGACCCAATCAGAAATTTACTATTAATCAATGTTATGATCAGATGGGATGACGATAAATCGGATACGATAATAATTTGATCAGGATCAATCAATAATGAGGTCAATGGATCAATACCATAATCAATATCATGATTTGGTGTAATGTCAACAATAATCAATATGATCATAATAAAATCAAAGATGTTAATCAAATGATCGACAATGATTAACGATCATAACAATCTAATAAATTATAAATTAATTTATAAAAATATATTTTCTATTTCAGAACCCAATCCGCATTGATCATTACCCCAGAACATGCTAAATGAAATCCAAGCCGTGTCAGACAGAACCCCTGCCAGATTCTGTCACCATAAAAAATTGTGTTTCCAACATAATTTTCGAAAGCCATATCTATGTCATTCAATATTCAATCGATGCAAAATAATATATAATTTATGTATAATAAAAAAAAGTCCGGGGGTCCATGTCGCAAAAAATCGACGCCATGAGAATCCCCCTACGTACCTCAAGTTGGTTAAAAAATTAATTCTATTTTCGACTGTCAGTTAGTTGCACTCCCAATTCTTTTCCTCGTGCTCTATATATTTTTTTTCTATACAAGAAATTTAATAAATAAAATTTTCTATAAAAGAATCATAAATAACAAAAAAATATATTCCTTCTTTTTCTCTCTCATCACTGGCACCTTTTTTTTCTCCCTGTCTATTCTCTTGTCTCCTCTCTCTCTAATCATATTTACAGATCTCTTTTTCCCTTTTTTCTCTCTCTTCCCAATAATTTTTTCCTCAGCTGAAATTTATTTCTTTTCTGCCCTCTCAAATTTCACATTTTCTTTGTTTTTTTCTCTCCCCACTTATGTCTTGACCAGCCAAATCAATTTCTCCCTCGACTGCAAACCATCACGTCATTGTTTTGACGTTCAAAACGATTATTTCAAATCCAAATGATCCAATGATTGTGAAATCAACACGTATTGAAATTTAGCGAACTGCCGAGCCACAGAAAATAATTTCTCTTCTTTTTCTTAGTTTAGTTTAGCCGAGCCCTAACTCTTTATTTATAGAATTTATAAACTTTTAGTTTAACTCTAACTATAACATCTGATCCCATTCAGATTTAATCATCTGTTTAATCTATTTAACTAATTTAATTTCATTCTAATAATTAAATTGATAAATTTCGAAATTAATTAAATAATCTCATCACTAATCAAACTCCTCTCTAATTTTCCTTTACTTTTTTGGAATTATTTAAATTTCATAATATTTTATAATCTAATTTTTAAATTAAAATAATAATAAATATTATTTTAAATGACTGAAATATTTCAAAGTCATAAGACTTTTAATCATATCCTAATTAAGAGTCTTATATCCATTAAACATTCTTTTAAACCTCAAATCAAATATGAATTCTTAATCTTAATTTAATTATTATTTCTATTTTCAATGGGATTTAATTCACTTCAATCCATCAAACACTCTAATTGAATTATAAAATTACTATATTGCCCTTTGGAATGTTACACTTAGTCTGCGCAAACAGTTCATTCGTGTTAGGCTTCTTCACGCCCCCAGCGTTCGGATCGTCTCTACATCAGCATATGGTATCACCACCGTAAAGTCTCCGTTCGAACTGTCGTGTGGGTCGCCAACCGCGATCACCCCGTCACTGATGGCACCGGAAGACTATCGATAGCTGGCAATGGCACGCTCCACATCACGTCCGGCAATACCAGCATCTGGTCCTCTCCCTCGCTGAGCCTCCGTAATCCGGTTGCGCAACTCCTGGACAACGGCAACTTGGTCGTGAGAGAAGCCGACAGTGACGGCCGTGATCCGAAGAGCTACGCATGGCAAAGCTTCTACTATCCGACCGACACCATGCTTCCGGGCATGAAGGTGGGATGCTATGTTGCAAGGGTACGGGTACGGTACCGGTACCGGGTACGAGTACGGGTACGAGATACGTCAAATTCTAAAAAATTAGGCTACGGGTACGGCAATATATTATATATATAATATATATAAAAAATAAATTTTCATAAGATTTCTAGTATCTTCATATTATTTAAGTTTTCAAAATAAGTAATTAGTTATTCTCTTTATTATTATGTCTAAATGAGGAGTTATTAATAGTTTTCTTTCTCCTTATGACTTCTCTTCTTTAACATTTATAAGTTTTATTATTCTTGATAAAAATGTAACAAAATATATGTGTATCATGTTCTCTAGTATTAATGCTTCAATGATCATCAATTATTTATTATCTTTTTTAGAATTTTATTTGACAAAATTTTGATATGGAGTACCCAATAACATAAGTACGAGTACCCACTGAAGTACCTATATTTTAAAAAATATTTTATTATTGGATACGTATGAGTACGAGTACCCACAAGTACTCATAAAGTATCGATACCGGGTACGTACCCGGTACGGATAAGTTGAGAAAATTGGAGTACTCATGCATCATAGGTGGGATGGGACCGCAAGGCGGGCCTCAACAGCGCTCTGGTGGCTTGGAGGAGTTCCGACGATCCGTCTCCGGGTGATTTCACTTTGATTCTCGACCGGCACGGCTTTCCCAAGATGGAAATACTGGACAGATCAAGCTTGTTCTGGCGTGGTGGTCCGTGGAACGGGCTCAGATTCAGCGGCATCACAAAGTCGTACAGCATGTTCACCTTCCAGTTCGAGCTGAGGTCAGACGAGGTCACCTACATGTTCAACGTGGTGAACGCTTCCATCATCTCCCAGCTCAACCTGAACTATTCCGGAAGCATAGATCGTCTCATGTGGATCGCGGAGAACCAGTACTGGAAGACGCTCTGGTCTGCACCTACAGACCAATGCGACACCCCGTCATTCTGCGGCCCCAATGGCGTCTGCAACCCCAACAATGATTTCGTGTGTGGTTGCCCGCAAGGATTTCATCCTACAAATCCAGCGACATGGACTCTGAGAGACGGATCAGGCGGGTGCGTCAGAAACAACTCGGTTGATTGCACGACCGACGGCTTTGCTTTACTTAGCGGAGTGAAGTTGGCCGACACATCGAACTCCACCGTGGACATGAGCTTGAGCTTGGAACAGTGCCGGCAGAAATGTTTGAGCGATTGCTCCTGCACAGCTTATGCCAGTTCTTACATCAGTAGTGGAGTTGGCTGCTTACTTTGGACCGACGACCTCACTGACATCAGGGTCTTTAGTAATGAAGGACAAGATCTCTATATACGGCTGGCCGCGGCCGACCTTGGTACGTGCATGAGATCTATTTAGTTTCCGATTTCGATGTTCCCATCTAGTTTTTTTCCCCTGGAAATACATACTTGCAAAAGTATGATCTTTTATTTCATTAAAAAAATGGCAACTTCACAGCAAAAATCCTCGAGCAAAACCTCTCTCACAAGAACAAAGTGGCCATCGTTGCTGCAAGTCTTGCTTCTGTCATAGGCGGAGTGGCCGTTCTTGCTTGCTTCATCCGTTGGAAGCTGAAAAGGCGACAGATGGTGTTCTCAGATGTTAGAAGAAGCCAAAGTGGCATGGTCGGTTCATTTTCACATTCAATCAGAGGTACTTCGGTTTACGCGTCCATTACATATTGTGATAAATTAGTACACAGAAAACAAGAAAGTTTGCTTTGAACCTGAATAAGCAAGATGACAGGTGCAGCTACAAAGGATGATGATGGGGAAGTAGATTTGCCAATATATGACATGTTAATTTTGTTTTGACTTTAGTCTGAACATGTTCAGACTAATTCACTGATGCGTATACCAGGGGGATTTACTTGATGGGAGAGAGATAGCTGTAAAGAGGCTATCAAGGACTTCCATACAAGGCATCAGTGGATTCAAGAATGAGGTGATGCTGATTGCAAAGCTCCAACACAGGAACCTTGTTCGCCTTATTGGTTGCTCTGTTGCAGGGGAGGAGAGGATTCTGGTGTACGAGTACATGCCAAACAAAAGCTTGGACGCGTTTTTGTTTGGTTAGGTTTAATCAACGTACCTAATTTAATGCGTAGTATACTTCCCTATGTCGAAACATCTTATCATAACTTAAAACTGAAAACTTGGAGTTTTACTGGTAGTTTGAATAATTGTAACTGAAAGTGTTTTGTGATTTCATTACAGAAAAGGATAAGGGATGCAATCTAAGTTGGCAAGCGCGGTATAACATCATCACAGGGATAGCAAGAGGGCTTCTGTATCTTCATCAAGACTCCAGATATAGGATTATCCACAGAGATCTGAAGGCTAGTAACATTCTTCTAGACAGTGAACTAAACCCAAAAATATCAGATTTTGGCTTAGCTCGGATATTCAGCGATGATGATGCCATGAACTTGACAAGAAAAGTTGTAGGAACATAGTGAGCAAATGCCTACCATTATTTCCATATCAGAAACTTCTCACTTGTAGAATCCATTGACTGTGTTTATATAAACTTGTATATCACAAACAAAATATGCAAACCATGCTTATTCATTGCTACTTTTGCAGTGGATACATGTCTCCGGAATATGCGCTGAATGGACTATTCTCAGTGAAGTCGACGTATTCTGTTTTGGAGTTTTGGTGCTCCAAACCATCAGTGGTGTAAGGATTAAGGAATAAAGGAGTTTATCATTCCAAGCCAAAAGATTACCTTCTAGGAAAAGTAAGCATGAAGTGATGATCAATTCATCATGCCTAGCAAAACGTATTCTGTTTTGAAGTCTTTGGAACGATGGTAGAAGTTTGGAGTTGATTGATCCTTTGATAAGTGATGTGTTCTCTATCTCTGAAGTGCTCAGGTGCATAAAAGTGGGATTGCTGTGTGTTCAAGAACACCCTGAAGATAGGCCTACAACGTCTAATGTGCTTATAATGTTAGTAAGTGACAACATGATGTTGCCTGAGCCAAAGCAGCCTGATTTTGTGACCAAAAGAGATGGCATGGATTCACAATCCTCCTCCTCATCCTTCAAAGAAGAATTTGGTAGCATTAATTATCTAACCTTGACTACGTCTATAGTTCGATGACGGGCAAATTATTTAGAGTGTGCCCAGTAGGTCTTTTTTAGTGAAGAAGCAAATCAATAAGAATGTGGATCTCAAATCTAGAATGTGCAAATTTTCAAGCTTTGATAATGGTTTATTTTTTTAAATCTCTCCTATAATATAACGATTTTTACATTTAATCCTAAATTATAAATTTATCGAATGACATTCTTAAATTTTATCGTGATTTTCACTTCAATCATCTATTTATTTTTTGTTATTTGTTATTTTTTCTATTTATGAAACAACTAAAATGTCCTTTCATGAGATGTCCTCTATTTTAATGTTTAAAAATAATTAAATAATATTAAAATAAAAATATTTTAAAAAGGGTTTTTGACATTATGACTTGTCAAAATATTTTATTTTATTTTAAACATTAAAAGAGAGAATAACTTGTGAAAGAGCATTTTTATCTTTTCATAAATAGAAGAAATAAAAAATAATAAAAATGTTAATAGAAGTAAAAATTATGGTAAAATTTAGGGACGTCATACAATAAGTTTATAATTCAGACTTAAATGTGAAAATTCGCTTTTGTTCGAAGAATGTTTAAGAAAATAACCTTTTGATAATTTTCATTTATTTCACAATTGTAAGTGATAAATATTATTATATTCCAATAGCTTGATACACGAAGGAAGAAAAATTCATATCATTCTCCCCACACATCGAAATCAAATAAATTAAGATTTATTTTAAAAATAATTCAAACATCTATCAACACCTAAAATATAATGTGTATTTAACAATTCAGGAATGATGTTGTTCGGGACAAATTGACCGTATGTAAATCTTTAAAACATATCTTTTTTTTATTGAGATGAATTTAATTTTTACATAAACTAATTTTCAAGTATCCATCCATATGTTATAATTATTGAATAAATAACGTCTCTGAAAATTTTTATCAAATTAGAGATTTGAAATTTGAACAAAATTAACGACTCATTCTTAATATCAATGTCCCAAAACGAAATATTTGACTGACTCATACTTGCATGGCAATGGGAATTCATAATGTTGATTGAATCCAAAAATTAGAAAAAAAAATTATAGCATACGGCATACCCTTGAAATACCAAGCATCACACAGAATAAGGTTAACTTAGTCAAATTCAAATTTTACACAATCATCTTGAAAACTGTGAAATTGCTATATATAATTCAATATGAAGAATATATCTATTCTTCTAAAATAGAGATATTCTACTCTCTTTTTTACCATTTTTTATTTTTCCTTATTTAATTATATATATTATATTATAATTTTATTATGATAATAATAATAAATGTAAAGTTTTTATATAAAATATTTTAATTATAAAATATAAAATTGATTTTTTCAACCAAATATGAAGTAGAATAATAATATATTTAGAATACTATATTCTTTAGAATAGAATTTGTTGTTCCTTGAAAAATATTCTCTAGCCAAACAGTAGTGTCTAGCGTCTTTCTTTGTCATTTTCATCAGTCATCTCTTTCAATCCCTTAATCATGATGCTGCCACGACTACTTATAAGGCTCCATAATTTCTTAGAAGGAATAATGAGAGCAAAAACTCTCAAACTTAGCTAGCATTTGTAGCAAGGAGGAGAGTGGTGTTACCACACTTCAAATTCAAGTCCTGAAGTAGGTTGGCACTTACCGTTATCTTGAGGCTCAATCCATTTTTCCAAGGAAGAAGAGTAATCAGGGAATAAATGATATAAATCAGCCCTACTTACACGTACAATTAATTCATAAGTCAATTGTCAAGCACCAAAAGGGTTGGCAGGATTTTGGATCAAAGGAAGTAGCCAACTTTTTAACTGAAATTTATTGGTATGGTTGTTAACTCGTATTTAGGAGAATTAGATATCTGAGTTCAATTTCTGAAGTTTTCAACTTAATTAATTCCTAGATTTTCCTATCAAATGTATAAAAGATTTCGAGGGGGAAATAAAAAATAAGGGTTCACAAATTTTTTTATTAATAATGTCTTGAATTTAAACCCAATTGTAACCCTACGTAATCCCACCTTCTCAGTCAGGCGTTTCAACAATTTTTTCCAATGGGATATGTGATTCGGAATTGATTTATTTTCTTATCACGAGATAAGTGTCATATTTTGAAGGATTAATTCAGAGTCTCAATTGATCTATAATTCAAATGAAGTACTTATATAAACTCTCTAAAAATTCAGATAAAGACTCATCTTTATCATCATCATTATTTCATAATAAAGAGAGCTATCGTTTCCCAACGACGTAATTCGATTTAGGGTGAATCTCGTAAATCTCTATGTTCTTCTGTGTTCGTGTGATCTCCCTCCTCCTCTTTTCGTAACATAGAGTATGTTGATTAATTGGTGATCCCATTTTAATATATTTTTCCCTCTTATATTATGTGATATTAATGGAAAAAATGCGATATTCAATGATATATATATTATTTGAATGACAGGCCATCAAGCCAAGGTTATCTGTTATTCTAATAGTTTTTTTCATTATGATGATAATTTGGCGAATTATCTAAAAAAGGATAAAACCATCGACGAAGGGGCCGTCGTAAGCTGGCAGCATTGGCCATTTTCGTGTACATTGGCATTCTTTATCCCCTACCACGTGCAGGAGACTCCAACAATTCTTAAATTGAATTGATACGTCACACGTGCCATTTGACCAAATATATTATATATATAAAAGCCCAGTCTCATAAGTGATTGAGGTTCCTTGAATCTAATGAAAATATATGGAAAACAATATTGCGAATATTATTATCCGACCATTTTCAACTGCGCTCTGTTATCAAATATCCACATCAATTAAAATATGTTAACTTGCATACTTAAAGTGTAGTTATGAAGAGAATAAGTGAATGTATATATCAATTTTTTTTATACATGATATCGAGATAGGTTCATACTTACTTAATTATGAGTTCCACATTTTAAATTATAATATTAACGTAATAATGAGTGCTTGTTTGCTCGTGTTCAACAATGATTTAGGATAATGTTATTTTGCAGAAATATAGTGGCAAAGCCACATGCATACCTGCCCCCACTGAACAAATATTATGACGATTAGTATAAGGGTATAACTTGTTGCTAGAGTGATTAGAGATGGGGTAACACATTCTACGTCATTAGGATCAAATCTAAAGGTCTGTTTGGCAATTAATTAATGAAAGAGTGAGATGAGTGGTGTAGAGAGATGAGATGATGGAACGTGATGTGTCATTGAAAAGTTCATATTTGAATAGTAAGTTATAAAAAATGATAATACGAAGAATTAGAGTTTTATTTATTAAAAAGTTATTTTTATTTTTTTATTATTATATATAAATTATTTATAATATTTAATGAGTACTAAATATTTTTTACTTTACCACTTAATTTATTTTTATCTTTTTATTTTTTTATTTTGCCTACTTTTCTATTTTTATGATATTTTATTTTTTAAAACTATTTTATTCATCTATTTTTAAAAGTAAAAAAAAGATATATATATATATATATATTAATATGAAAGAAAAAGATAACTTACTAAGCAGATGAATTATTTAATTTGGTAGCGAGAGAAATACTTTTATTTGATAATAAAAATAAATTATTTTGATTTAAAATTATTTATTCCTTCTTATTCTATTAATTTGATAAAATAAAAAATATGATATTTGAAGGACTTAATTATTACATCTCATCCCTCTTAATTTAAATAAAAATATATAAAAAAATATTTAATTTCATTCCTCCATATTTCATATCATCCCTTTCAAACCCTCTATTCAAACAGCTACAATATGATTGACACTTATTTTCTCAACTGTTATTGATATTTATGATCTGATTTTTGCTCTTAATTAATATGATTGGTAATAAATATACTTATCTCAATTAGCTTAAATTATATGCTTTTAAAGAAATACCATTTACGTTTATCATTTATAACAAATAATATGAACTACATTTGGTAACAATGAGCTTAAATTATATGCTTTTGAAGAAACACCACTATTTCTATTATTAGTAGATAATATGAATTATATTTTATATTGACACTTATTTTCCCAACTACTATTGACATTTATGATTTGATAGTGCTCTTAGTTTGTATGTTTAATTTGTAAGGAAATATATTGATCTCAATTGCCCTAAATTGCACATTTTCGTAGAAATATCATTTAGTTATATTATTATAATAGATAATATGATTACATTTATATCAAAGTATACATGTTTTTTATTGTTTTATTTCATATCTGGATACTTTTGTAAAAGCCAATAATTCGACATATTTACTTATATTTTGCTAAATAAAAAATAACCGGTCCAACTGCGAACCCATGAGTGGCCCCATCCTGATCAAGTTCAAAACTGAAAATGTTGTGAAATCGGATAAAATATTAAAAATCCAACTATTGAACCAAAAAGATCCCGCTTCAGATTTAGAAGTGAAAAAGATTAGAGAAAAAAATTAAAAATAAGAAATAAAAAGTTGGAAAGGAAAGTAAAAAATTGAAAAAAATATATTTGAATAAAGAATAGGTGAAAGCTAAAAAGGAAATAAATATAAGAAATTAATAGGGAGAGATGATTAATTGAAATCGGAAAAGGAAAGTATCAAAATGAAAGTAAGAAAAACAAGGTAATAGTGTTGGTGAAAAAAAATATTCTACGGTCATTCATATTTACTCAATTGAACATGATTATATATATTTATTTATTTATGATCCGTCACGCAACTACTTATTAGTACGCGATGAGAGCCACATATATATGTGGGTCATTTCTCTATTCCCAAATTGGCGTTCGCGGTGAGGCGTTTTCTTCGGAAATCCCCAAACTGGAATATATATGAATTAAATCAAAAAATGAAAATGCACAGTGCGCAATCTCATTATTGAGTCGGGCTTGGATTGGATGCATGTGACTATATAATATTATATATGCCACAGTGCCCATAATTATTGACTAAAGAAAAAAGGATAAGTATTAACAAATATCCATCCACCTTTGAGGATGGCGCACATGCGCCCGTCGACCATGACAACAGAACCATTTCTGCTGCTGCTGCTGCCCCTCTGCATCCTCCAATCCATCGCCGCCACTGCGACTGATACTTTAAACCCTGCACGGCCGCTCGTCGACGGCGAGACGTTGGTCTCCGGAAACCAAACCTTCGTGTTGGGCTTCTTCAGCCCGCAAGGCTCCAAGAATCGGTACCTCGGCATATGGTACCACCAAAGCAAGGTCTCTGTCCAAACCGTCGTGTGGCTGGCCAACCGCGATCATCCCATCGCCGACGGCCTCGTCGCAAGCCTATCGATCGCCGGGAACGGAACGCTCCACGTCACGGCCAGCAATAACTCCATTGTTTATAACACCTCGTTCTCGAGCTATCCAGGCGGCCTACGCAACCCAGTTGCGCAACTGCTGGACAATGGCAACCTTGTCGTCAGAGAAGCCACTGGCAGTAGCGACGATTCGATCAGCTTCGCGTGGCAAAGCTTCCACTATCCGACCGACACGGTGCTCCCTGGCATGAAGACCGGCTGGTTTCCCAAACTCGGAATTCGCACTCGAATGGTAGCATGGAAGAGCTCCGACGATCCGTCGTCGAGCGAGCACTACGGGTATTTAGACACGGACGGGTATCCGCAGCTGCTCTACTGGGACGGGCCCCGTTTGACGTGGCGCTCCGGGCCGTGGAATGGGCTCCGTTTCAGCGGCATCCCGGAGATGATGACCTACAACATGGGGTTCACCTTCCAATTCGTGGTGAAGCCCGACGAGGTCTTCTACGTGTTCGAGGAGGGAGACCCCTCCATAATCTCAAAGCTCACACTGAACCAGTCGGGCAGCAGCGAGCGCCTCGTATGGATCCCGCAGTTCAAGTCCTGGAACTCCATCTGGTCCGCGCCAATAGACCAATGTGACACGCCGTCGAAGTGCGGCCCGAACGGCGTGTGCGACGCCAAAAGCTCTCCAGTATGCAATTGCATGCCGGGTTTCCGGCCGAAGGATCCGGCAACATGGGCTCTGAGGGATGGGTCAGCCGGGTGCCTCAGGAACACTTCTTTGGATTGCAGGACCGACGGGTTCACGTTGTTTAGCGGAACGAAGCTCCCGGACACAAGGAAGTCCACAGTGGACATGAGCCTCAGCATGGAGCAGTGCCGCAAGATGTGCTTGAACAATTGCTCGTGCACTGCCTATGCCAACGCCAACATCAGCAGTGGCATTGGCTGCTTGATTTGGACCGAAGATCTCAATGATGTGAGAGTCTATGGCTACGGAGGACAAGATCTTTTCATACGTCTGTCCGCTGCTGATCTTGGTACGTTTCAGAGATTTGCTTCTGATCTATCTGTTTTATCTTGTTAATTATCTTTGTATTAGTTTTTTTTCTCACTTGGTTATCGACAAACCAGACGGTGGCCCTGGTGTCATATGAACCTTATCTTTTAGCTTTAATTTCTTCGGTAAGAGTCAAGATATGTTCAGGAAATAGTTTCCATTAAGCCTTCTGAACCAATAATTTGTTCGATCAAACATTACATATGGGGCATGGCTTCAACGGCATGCATGTTAAATTTCATCAGTATATAGGGGTTCACATGCTGATGAGAACCAAAGATTGTATTATACCGATAGATAGGCATCCCACATTAACCGCAATGGGCTGAGTTTTGGAAAACGAGCACAGGTTTCTGCATCAAAACAAAATGCAGATACTGTGTTTTTTTTTCCTACTAAATTTAAGTTCTTGTTTCCTGTTGATGTTAACTTCACTGTGCCATTACAGCTCGCATAGAAGCAAGGAGCAAGTCTCACAAAAACAAATTGGCCATCATTGTGGCCAGTTTATTGTCCGTTGTTGTAGCATTTGCCATTGTTACTTACCTTGTGCTAAGGAAGTCGCAGTGGCCTAGGAGAAGCATAATTGCTATGATCCGTTCTGGTTCAGCAACAAATAGAGGTAGCTTTGTGGATATCTCATTCTGAGTTCTCCTTTCTCGTGTCTTTAATCAATACGACAGAATTTGAATTGCCGTTATTTAACTTAATATGCAATTGACAGGCGGAGGGAATGATGATGCTATTGAACTTGAATTGCCGTTATTTAACTTCAAAACCATATCAGCTGCAACTGATGATTTTGCATCTCATAACATGCTTGGAGAGGGTGGATTTGGCCTCGTTTACAAGGTAATCTCGCCTCAATATGTTAACAAGTTAATCCAAACAATAGCATGTCCCTAATTTAAACAGTGGCTTTGTGGATACTCTGTTTCTGTAATTGTGGTTGATTGATGAATCACAGAGAACATTATCTGTTATATCTGAACTCTAGTGGCACCACAACCAATTGACAGGGGAAGTTTAGCGATGGGCAAGAGATTGCAGTAAAGAGGCTCTCAAAGACATCTATACAGGGCGTAAACGAGTTCAAGAATGAGGTGACTGTTATTGGCAAGCTCCAGCACAGGAATCTCGTCAGACTTCTCGGCTGTTGCATTCAAGGAGAGGAAAGGATGTTGGTGTACGAATACATGCCAAACAAAAGCCTGGATGCCTTCTTGTTTGGTAATTAGTCCACTGCCTAATCCATCAGCCACAACTCATGTTCATTTTGTGAAGATCATGATTGCTCTCTACTGATGCTTTTCATGAATCGAAGTTATTAGAGAGCTCAATTTTTATCTTCTTGGCAGACAAGGAGAATAATGGATGCAACCTGAGCTGGGAGATGCGCTATGATATCATCATAGGCATAGCAAGGGGGCTTTTATATCTGCATCAGGACTCGAGGTTCAGAATTATACACAGGGATCTCAAAGCCAGCAACATATTACTGGATAGAGATATGAATCCAAAAATCTCAGACTTTGGCCTTGCCAGGATATTTAGCAGCGACGACGCCATGAACAAGACCAAAAGAGTCGTGGGGACATTGTGAGTGAGATCAATCCACTTCATATCCTCAACAATATACGCATCCATATTCTTTATCAGTGTCTTGACTTCATGGTCCTTGTTACAGTGGATACATGGCTCCTGAATATGCGCTGAACGGGATATTCTCAGTGAAGTCAGACGTGTTCAGCTTCGGAGTTCTCGTGCTAGAAATCATCAGCGGCGAAAGAAACAAAGGTTTGCATCACTGCAGTCTGCAGGATTTTCTTCTGGGAAAGGTAAAGAACTTTTTATATTTTGATGTTAGCACATTAAGATGATAAAAGCCCGTAGTAAAAATACGAACAAAAATTATTTCAGGCATGGAATCTGTGGAACGAAGGGAGATGTTTGGAGTTCATTGATCCAGAGATAGGAAGCAAGTGCTCGGCGGCCCAAGTGATCCGGTGCATGAACGTGGGACTGCTGTGCGTGCAAGAGTTCCCTGTGGACAGGCCGACGATGTCCAGTGTGGTGATCATGCTGGTCAGCGATAACATGACGTTGCCTGAGCCGAGGCAGCCTGGATTTGTGCCCAGAGAAGGCCGCGGCGCCGGGGCCGGCGGTGATTGGAGTTCGCACTCCGGCAAGATGGACACCGTTAATTACTTAACAATGACCATGACTGTTGGTCGATAAAATTGGTTGTTCGTGAGTATTAAATTCTTTTCATTCTTTTATGGGCACCCAAGAGTGAGATTGCAGATACATATTCATTTTAAGTTGTTTTTATTTTTGTGAAGGCTTTGTAATCCTGGAGTATTTACTTTGTCAATAAATATTTTTTTTATTTTGTGTTCTTTTAAGTGCTATTTGGAAGGAATATAAAGTGATGAATAAATGTTTATTCATGTGAATAATGACGAGGAAGCCTGTAATGGACACATTTATCCTTGATCCTCTGCTGCCACTCCTAAAAAAATATTTTGGACACGTTTATCCTTGATCTCTTTCTACATGCAAATCAGTATAGTATATTATAATATATTTAATCCTGCTGTATTGGAGATTATATAATGCAGCTCCGTATTAAATGACAAGTAAAATAGTTCTGAATGCATAACTTTTGAAATTGCTCTAAAATTTTCTCCCATTTTTAATAGTAGCCAAAACAAAATAAAAAATTGAACCAACATGTAGTGTATATTTTTATTACACAATCTAATTAATCAAGAGAACTTATCTACAAAATATTTATTAATAAAAAAATAACTTGACAACTACATGATTTTTAAAAGAATTTAACGGGTGTCCATCCCATTTAAAAGCGCAGTTCATCAACCGGTTCCACGTTTGAAGATGTGATTCATCACCCGATTTGGGTGGCGGCAAAGGAGGTGTGACTCTTGCAAGGCTGCGACGGCGTTGATCTTCTGTCATGCCGACATGATGTACCTTTGTGGGCTTGTGACATGAGCGTGCACGACGTCATAAAGCTAGCATCCCGCCACGAGCGCATTTGGATGTGCGAGGTCTGCAAGCAGGCGCCCCTTAGCTTCACCTACAAGGTGATAGATCAAGAGGGTGGCACGCCGGCACCGACCAGATGAGTTCAAGTCAGTGGCGATGACGAGTGGGTGACATCGATGGCGAGCACGAGTGCGACAACCACGGAGCAGCTATCGAACGAGGTCCGCCAACGTCCTTCCCATCATCCCCACCACCAACGTCTTCATCATAGCCGTCGACAATGAGGTCCTCGGCTCCGACGACACATCCCTCACCTCCCAACTCCTCCTGGCTATGTAGATCATGTATTCCACCATCTTCACCTCCTTGAGCGCTACTAGCAACAAGGTTTTCACTATCCACACCATGGCTATGCTCGTCCAGTCCAACCCATTGTCATTCGTCGCCCTCAACGGTGCCATCCTTTTGGCACTCTGAGGCACTGTCAGGCTCGTGGAGGTCACTTCTATGGCACAAAATGTTGAATGGTCACCTCGCTGAACGTTGAACTGCCAATGTTGCCATTTGAACCGATGTTGAACCACGTCTTTGAACTCTGCTCGGATCTTGATCGGAGGGTCTCAGATATAAGGGAACGTCCAGGCCTTTAAAATGAGGTAGATGACCATTAAATTCTTTTAAAAAATGCATTCAAGTATATAGGTTTAAACATCAATCACATAACATGCAATATATAATCTAAAGTTTCATTTAAAGAATTAAATTTTGCTGGTGGATTATCAATATAAACTCAATAACTATAAGAATTAAACTCATTCCAACAATCCAAAATAGTTCTAGAACACATTAGGACATTCAAATAATTAGAACAAAAGATCTTTTGTTAACTACATCCAAATGATATGACATCGACATATCACAAATCAAAATATAAGAGAATTTGCTCCTTGCAACAAAAAGCCTTCTTTCCCCTTCCACTGTCAATCAAGAAGTTTCCTTACTTTGACCGGCCCTCTATTCCTAGTTGTACCCTCTATCAACCGACACTAGACATATATATACATATGTATATATATGCACACACACAATTTTATTATAGACACATATACATATAGATTTATAATTTTATATACATACATGATAGATTGTCGGAAGGAAATAAAATAATTGGAACGGGGCACAATGTGATGAGATGCTACATTGATAAATAAAATTTCCTACATACTAAAAAATTTGAAAAAGACTTTTAATGAGAGTCTCAATGGCGTCGCATTCTTGGAATGCTAAATCCATGGAGACGCCCATACGATGCTATAGTGTCGCTACGTTATCTTAGCGACATATTAGCTTCTCCATAGCGCTACACTAGCTGAATTTTGACAGAGTCGGCGCCTACATTGCATCTACGTAGTGTCACGTTCTTGGAAGACGCTAAAAAATTTACTTAAATTCCTAACCCCTCTTCTTTGTTTTCACTTTTACTATTTACCCCTTTTACTGTATGACGCCCGATCGTTCGACCTCCGACACCCGCCACCACCGACGCGCCCCTCCGCCGCCCACCACCGCCGCCTCTGCCTCCTTCACCACCCTCCGCCCACGGGCCGACGTCTGCCTCCGCCTCCATCGATGCCTCCTCCTCCTCCTCCCTCTGCCTCGTCCGTCCTCCGCCTCCACCGACGCCTCATCCTCCTCCTCCCTCTGCCTCGTCCGTCCTCCGCCTCCACTGACGCCTCCTCCTCCTCCTCCCTCCGCCCACGTGCCGACGCCGCCTCCGCCTCCACCGACGCCGCCTCCTCCTCCTCCCTCCGCCTCGTCCGCCCTCCGCCTCCACTGTCGCCTCGTCTGCCCTCCGCCTCCACCGCTGCCTCGTCCGCCCTCCGCCCTTCGCCGCCCTCTGGTTAAGAAGGTACTAGACCGCCACCATGTATGCCAAGTTAATTATTAATGCATGAAGTTAAATTAAGTTATGAACTAATGCATGTTAAGTTAAGTTATGAACTAATGCATGTTAAGTTAAGTATTACTTAAGTTATGAAATAATGCATGTTAAGTTAAGTATTACTTAATTACTTGATTGTTAAGTTAAGTATTATTTAATTACTTGATTGTTAAATACTTGATTGTTACTTTATAATTATTGAGTCATCCATCACAACCATCAGGTAATATATTTATTGTCAGCTGCTTATTTATAGTTGATTATAATAGTTAAATTCATTTTTTAATAATATCAGTTCCTCCGCCGCCGACAGGGCACGTAGCCGGATCGTCACATAGTAGGCGATCCATTGGTGGGTTTGCTCAGCATATCACTCCAGGTACGTGACACATTGTAGGTGATACACAGTAAGAGATAGAGTTTTTTAAATATTTTTCTTTTGTGACAGTTGCTCCACCATCGACGGGAAACATAGTCGGTACGTCTCGATCGCACGATGACGATCATCATGTCACAACAGGTTATTTTTTGTATATTACATAATTTTATATAGGAGCCAAATTTTATGTATTTTCTTATGATGATAGTTGCTACCCCACCACCACCGCCAAGAATATCAGACGTTTCATCACATTCTAGCGTTGGCGAGCGACATCTTACGTCAGGTGATATATTTATTATTATTGATATTTTTCAATTAATTATATTAATTATTTTTTAATAATGTCAGTTGCTACACCGCCGATAGCAAAGCACTTGGCTCAATTCATTCAGACGAGCGGACTGTCATTGATCATGCGGTACACATCAATCGAGGTGAGAACATTACTATACATCTATCAATTATCATAATTTTAATTTGGTATGACACTAATGATTTATTATGTATTAGGGCCCGTAGATGATGTCGGACCTTCACAGCCTACCCCAACTGTACCGGATGATGATTCCTCTTCGAGTGATGAAGAGGGGTTACACGATAATGGGGTGGTCACTGTGAATAATATTTCTCGATCGTAAGTTAAATAAGTTATACAAATTTTGTTATAGTTTTGGTTATCATTGAAAATTAATTCTTCTTTGTAATTGATAGGACCACTTTCATACCCTCTAGTACCGTGCGGGATGTCAGTGCTCTCGTTCTTTCCCACTTGTCGGAAGGGGCAGGATCCTGGAAAGATGTTCCAGTTCAAGTGCGGGATGACATCTTTCAAGCTTTTACGGTACGATCTTATTTTGGGTTACATAATTGGATTTATATTATTTCAAAAGTACTAATTTTAACGTATTTTGCAGGAGGCAAATCAGTTTCATTCGGATCTTAGTTTATGGATGATCCGGAGTGCTTTTGAGGAGGTCATTGCGAAATACCTCCGAAATCAATTATACAAGTTTCGCAAGGTCATCACGTCCGCCGGCCTCACTTTGGAGCAGGGCATGCAAAGATGCCCAAGGCATATTAGGCGCGCGGTTTGAGATTCCTTATGTAGGAAGTGGTAAGTATGTTTACTTTTAAATTATTTTCTATTAAATTTATAGTTTTTGAAAGTCTAAATATTTGATGTTCATAAAGGACGGATGAACGATGGCAAAGGAAGTCGAAAAAACAAGAGTTAATTGTCTTTCGAAGCCCGAGGCACACATCTACACAGGGGGTCGATGCGATTTGAGAGCATCGATGGCGCATGGTAATTTACATATAAATTCAATTTATCAAATCTTTTGACTTATACTTGTATTATCAAATTTGAAACTTTTTCATAGGAGGAGAAAGAAGGCGGTACCGTAGACTTTCGCACGGTCTATAGGGCCACGCATAAAAGCCGAAAGACAAACGAACTAGTCACGCCCACTGCTCGTAGGCTTTTGGTAAGTCTCATGTCATGGTCATTTGGTTCTTGATGTTAGTGCACTATTTTTGAAATACACAATGTTTAAATTTTTTAGAATGAGTATAATGCGAAAATGGCTGAAAAGTATGGAGATGATCCGAGTACTCATCCACCAAGTAATGTTTCTTTGTTGGTTTAGTCATGTTTTTAATTTATGTGTTTCTTGATATATAATTTATATATTATATGATTGTATAATTTTTCTATTTTGTAGAGGACCCTGCTGTTTGGGAGGAGGTGACCGGCATGACACGAGGGGATACTTGCGTGGCCTCGGCACAACCGCTCAGATACCTAGGATGATCGGATGATATGCAGGAAGTGCATCTGCTCTAAGCTCATTTGCTGCACCTGATATGACGCAGCTATCATAGCAGTTATCGGCGCAGATATCGCAGCAGGTGTCGCAACAGTTGGCTCCTCTATTGCAGGCGATTCAGGGATTGATCCCGATGCAGAATCTATCCCCGCGAGGCCATGGACCGAGCACGTCTGGGTCGAATGTCCGGAATGATAACAATAACTAACAACCCTAGGATAGAAAATAAACTATACATTTGTTACTTATAGACTTAGATATACATATAGTTTGTTAGTTCAGTTTATTACTTTTCGTATTCTTATGTTATATGTTATGCCTGTGATGCTTTTATAATGCCTGTGATGCTTTTATATTGCTTGTAATAAATATCAATGCATTTTGAGATGCATTAGAAATTGTATGGTGTGGGAAGGGAAAAAATGAGGCTGAGATGGGTAAAAAAATGTCCAATTAGCGACTCCATAGCGTCACATTTGCGTCGCAAAGGATGTCGACGCTGATTTAAATATATCGTACTCAACGCCATATTAGCGTCTCATTGTCGACGCGTACATCATGATTTTTGCGTCACTTCAGTGCCTTCCTAGCGACTTGTGGACGCCGGAATAGCGCCTCATATGTAGTACCCCTTTAGCGTCGACTTAACGACGCACATATTATATACATAGCCGGAAAACACGCGTCTTAATAACGTCGACATAGCGTCAATACGTGGCGCTAGTAGCATCTCATTTTCTTTGACTCTATTGCGACGCTACTAGTTACCGATTTTCAGCGTCCCCTGTTTGCGGCGCTAGTTGGACGTTAATGAGATGCTCTTCACAACGGACACGTAATAGCGCCTCCGTAGCATCGCGTTTGTTGGGTCGCTAATCACCAATTTTCTTGGAGCAACATCGTCTCCTCGAAAATTATTCACAAAGATAGGGTTCCAAGTAGTTATGCCTGGACAGGTATGTAAAATTTTGTATTCACTTTTGGATATGATTTATTAATGGAATAAATAAGATGAATGATGGTTTAGGTATAATTTGCATTCTCCTATAATGCATGAATAGTTCCATATAGTTTTGAGGTTGAAAAGAATAGTTTATGAATTGATATTAATTGTTAAACTTTTAGAAAATGACACCAAAGTTCTAACGATTGGAACCTAGCCCAAGTAGGATAATCGGCCCAGGTTCTTCTATAAAATGTTGACCTGTTGTAGTTCTATTTTGAGCCTGACCCATACTCAGAGATAACCCGGTCGGGCTACTCTAAACTCGGTCCGGATTCTACTAGAAATAGGATTAGATGATGTGTGAGGACTCGGTACGAATTCCCTTTAACTCGGCCCATGCCTTGATCAAAACCGGCCCGAGTTTGTATGTGATAAAATGTGAGTTTGTTGAATTTTACCAGTTTGTTGTTCACATGTGGGCTTTCGTTGACCAATGAGTTTTCTTTGACCAGTTGGCTTTTATTTCACCGAGTTTTCTTTGACCAAATGGTTTCCCTTGACCCAACAAGTGAATCGATGGATGATCATTAATTATGTTAATATGCAATTTATAGTATTAACTTTCTTTCAAACTTGTTAACATTTCACATTATCATCTATCACCTTTTCAATTTGGCATGCATCAAAATAAGGGAAAATAGTCATTTAATATCTCAAAAAGTAAATAAAAACCCTTGAAAAATTAGGGCATAAATCGGACCGTGAACAACAAACTCGGATTCTATGACCAATTGATAAAGGCTAATTATATTGAAATTGCATTGAATAAGTAAAATTCAATGAAAAGTAAATTTCACATTTTGTATGATAAAGAATAGAAAGAATGGAAAATGATAGAAAAGAAAGATGGAAAGAATAGAATGGGAAAGAAAAGAAAACATAAAAGAATAAAATAGAAGTGGTTGTACTCTTATGCTAAAAACTTGCCTATTTTTATTATGTAACACACCAAAAATCCATCCTAGAAGTTAAAGGTAATTAGGGCATTCAGTTGTGTTAGCACATTCGCCATCACATAAATCAAAATAAAAATTACTACTTTCTACTATTGCGGTGTAAAATTAAGTCAATAAAATAAAATAATCTTCATCATATAGCGGAAAACTTTATAAAAACATCTAAAAGTAGTGTTAGGGAATTGGGAAATCTAATGTTCGTTATTCGAGAACATATATAGAACTACTAATGCAATGGACTCCATAACATCATGACTAATCATTTGTGCAATCATGTCGTCATGAGCTGAACTATCGTCCATATGAACTTTAGTTAGTTGCACAAATCTAGGGTGCAGGTTTCCAGTTAGAGTTTGTAAATATCATGATATGCGATGCCATGATCCTAGACAAGATACTACATTATTTACATATTCATTTTCATATAATGGAAAAATAAAAATATGCATGCCATGTACTACATGTAAATCTACATGTCAATCAATAATAACATTCATGCATATAAAATAATAGCATAATAAGACGTAAAATTAACCATCATCATACATTTAGTGTGGGAGCATTCATTAACAACCATCAATCATCAATCATCATAGGCATATAAGTGACTTGCACTTACCTTAATCATTGCGTCATTAACTTTATTCTGGATTGCTTCATAAATCTTTCGGACTTCCACTTTCGTGGGCATCAATTCATCAATTCTATCATTGGCTCTTATAACATTATATCTTTTGATAGTTGAGATTTATACCATTGCCCTCACAATAGGCTAGTTAAGCCTTGGATGTAGGATCCCAAAGGGCACCAAGAGGAGGGTGAATTGGTGTTTAACCGAAAATATCGATTTCACGAAATTCATCGCGGAAGCACAAAACCGATTCTTAAGACCTTTGCAATTCAAATTATAAACACAATATTAGAGGGAGATAGAGTGAGAGAAATCAAACACGATGAAACGAGGAATATATGTGTATATGTTTATATGTGTGAGATTAAGTTATAATAATATGTATATATGCACTTATTATATATAAATATAAGCATATACGCGTATTTATATGTCTATATGTGTCCGGTTAAGCGTGGGGGTAAAAAATCAGCTTAGGAGGCGCACTACAGACGCTATTGAGTCGCTAGTTTCATTTAGCGACACCGTAGCGCCGAATTAGCATCTAATACTTTTTCGCGTCTCAATTGTGCGACGCTATAGAGACACCAATAGTGTCACCATAGCGTCGACACCAACGGCGGCTCTAGTTAGATACGACGTAGACGCTATTGAGTCTCCACGGTGACGCTAAAATGGTAGCAAATCACTCTCTTAATCAACCACCGTAATTTCATGATTAAGTATATAATAATAATATATGCATAATTAAGTTTATATGTATAGATAATATAAATAATATAGGTAACAAATTATATATTTAGGAACACTCCTATCATGTAAAAATACATATATATATATATAATGATGTAATTAATACATATATATTTTGATAATACGCTATTGATAATATGTTGATAATCGTGTAATTAATACTAATATAATATTTAATTAATTTATTGATTAACATATAGTATATATAATATATAGGGTTTAAATATAAAACAAATAGCGAGATAAATGTAGATAAGTTATGAATAACACGGTAGCGTCCAAATAGCGTTGCCTATTACTGAGACGCCATATAGCGTCTCTTTAGAGCCGTCAAACTTGCGACGCTAGATTGGCATCGAATGTCGTCAACGCGAGAACGGCGCTAGGTGTTACCGTGAATTTCTGCTTCGTGGCACGAAATAATAGCATTTATGTAGTGTCTTGATTGCGCCAGCATTAGCGTCTATCTCCTGAATAGCTAAGAAGACGCTATCGAGAGGCAAGTATTGTCTCATTGTTATGACGCAAAGTAGACGCTATAAAGACGCTAGTGGCATCTATGTAGCATCATCGCTTTGGGCGACGCTACTTTGCGTCGCTAAGCGCACATTTTCTTGTAGTGATATAAACAAAAATAAGTTAATATGTAAACGTAACATACCAATTTGTGATAGTTATATGAGGTTGGTGGGTGAATATGGAGTCAAATAAAAATCTATAATATTCATTGTCCTTAACCCCTCAACTTGATTCTCCATGTCATCTAAATTTGTATTTCTTACATTGTTTCTTTTTGGACTGGTGCTTTTATGATGACCCAACATTTGCACATGCAACATTTTCTTACTTTTTTCACTAATTCAAATCTTGAAGGATCACTTCTTGTAGAGCTAGAGCCTTTTCTTTTCTTTGAGTTTGTTGAGCGTCTCTTGTGTGGTTGAATAACTGATTCAAGGAACAAAAGAAATTATTCGTTTACATATTGGGATACTTGTCTTTAAATATATTCTTTCTTAAAAAAAGTTGATTGTTGATATCTCTCTTGCAACCTTTGGATAATGCTTTTGAATTGTGCTTCTTGATCATCCAACCCATCACTAATGTCAATAAAAGATTTGTTATCAATCCTCCAATGAGTGTGTACATGATCAAGTTGTAAGACACAATTTTCCATCATTCTCATCATGTGTGCACAGAGAAATTGATTTTCAATAGCAAAACAAATTTAATTTTTGACATTCCAAAAATTTTCCATTGATACCTGAAGATAACTTTTTATTATTACATTTGCTCCTCTAACTCTTAACATAACATGATTATCAAAATGCATAAATTGTCCTATCCATGCATAAACAAAGTACTCATTAAATGGAAGCCACATGTTTCTACAATAGCAAAGAACCTACATTTTTTTACTGTGTCATTCTTCAAAGTTGTGCCATGTTTGATCAAATGACTGCTCGTCAAAAAATTGTATCACACTTTCAACTACACAAAAACATAATCCAATCTTCATCCTTTTCGAAATGACATTTGCAATGTGTTGAAATATTTGTTTTTTCAATATGCCATATGCATAAAATGTTTTTCATTCCCGAAAATACAACTCGAATAGCATTCATCAAGGTCAATTCCCTATAAGATACAATTATCAAAGGATGAATTTCATTTTAATATCTTTTTATACATCTCTAAAACCCCTATGTAATCTTTTTCTTCCTCCTTTTGTAAAAAGATGAAACATGAGTAAAATGATATATTAAAACATGTAACTCCAATCATATCAAGCAACAACATTCTATACTAATATTTTTATACGTGCAGTCCATCATGAATATAGCCAAATAATTTCTAATTAGCATGATTGAAGTTAGATGAATAAAAAATAAATGAGTTCTTCATCATACCTCACATTATGCAAGAAGCCCCCTTTCCCAAATCCACCAAACTCTCCTTCATAATTTTGGTTTTTGCATTGTATAAGATTTGGATTCTCTTGACGAAGTGAAAAAAGTATTTGACATGTGGAATTATCAATCATAGTCATTTCTTTAATGAGTGTAAACTCTTCTTTTAAAAAATGATGACAAATTGGATGTCCAATCATGTTTTTTTATTCATGATTATGCAAGGTGTTTTATCCCAATTATCCACAAGTCACCCTTTGTCCTTTTCCCAAAACTTCCAATGGACAATTTATAAGTCTAAAAAACATTTTTTCATTTTCCTTTCTTCAGTACAAACATTAATCCGATCTCAGATCGCTTCCTTCTCTATCACAACTCATTATAACATATACATCTTTCTTTGGCCTTGTAATCACTATGACATATGCCTGTGACATACATATAGTTCAAACATGATCAATTAGTTCTTGTCTAGTATGATATTTTTTTCATTGATAAAGAATATAACTCATACTCAACTTGGTCATGTTCAACTTGTTCATCCATACTTTAAATATTCGTGATCATTAAAAGGAAAGGAAGTTATGTCTCCTGTAAAATTAATATGAGTATATAACATAAATATTATTCATGTTTAACAAGATGAAATCAAAATGCTATTAATACAAAATTCATGAATAAATAAAACATATTTCTAGTAGCTACACTTAAGTAAAAGCATTAAGTGACTAATGACAACATAAATGTGTAATTTAAAACCACTAATGAGCTTGTTCCTCCCAACAACAGAATTTTTTTAACTTGATAATTTTCATTATCCTTAAAAGCATCCCACGCTTTCATATAAATAATCTACTCCTTTTTTTTCTTTTAGCACAAAAATAAAGAAATTCATAAATCAATTTTACACTATAAAAACCGAAATGTTTGAAGAAGCAGTTCTCTAAAAAAACAATATATAAATGTACAAGAAAAAAAATAAGATTAATGGTTTTCTTTAACTGTTCTAGGGCAACATACAAAAAGGGTTATTTAAAAAAATGATACATCATTAGTTGTCAAAGAAGTATGTTGCTGAGGTAGACGACGATAAATTACAGGGGAACAATGAAAATAAAGACTTCAGAAACATCAAAATGGAGCACCACATTTTTGTGAAGAAGAAATTGCACTGGTGTGAAGAAGCAGAAGTTTTATTTTAATTTTGATTGTAGAGTTCGCTTTTTGAGGCATTGGTGATAGATTGGCATCTACAATTTTTTTATAGCTTGTCTTGTTAAAAGTAAAAAAGGGCAAATATGTTCAAAATCTTTATTTGGAAGAGCCTTTCCTAATGACGAACGCAAAAAATAGATGAGATGACTAGACAATTCAGTCAAATCATTTAATACTTATTTAATGCACTTTATTTTGAATTAGTAATTCACTTGAACACATGGAATAAGTTTATTATTTTATTCAAGAAAAAATATTAAAAATGAAAAATTATCTGAAAATATTTTTTTCTTATTCTTTACGAAAGAAGAATAGTAATATTTATTATTTGTTCTTGTCGAACAACAAATCCAATACTATTGTAATTCTTATCCTTTTCATAACTACTCATGTGGCAGGACAATTTATATTTTCTCTGCATGCAAGAAAAATAATAATGTAAGAAAATAGATGGGACGACCTGTGCACCACAGAAAGAAATTTTTGGACCAATTTTTAAATTAAAAAAAATCAATCCTAAAGGTATTTAGAAAAAAAAATCAAGAATAATTTTCCAGAACCCTACTTTATTTTTTAATTAATGAATTAATTCATTTAAATTAGTATAAATATAGCAATTTGATAACTAAATGTAAAATATAACACCAAAATTTTAAAAATATCAAATAATAATTTCATAATGTGATATAAGAACGTTAAATTATAAGAAAATATCATATCAATAATGTAAAATAAAAATTTATGGAATAGTAATATAAATAAAATATTTATAAATAGAAAATGTGACATGATTTCTTTCGATGGGATCCTAATTGGACTTGGAATGGATGTATTTTATTGTAATAAAAATTATCCTAAAATGTATTTTTTTATTCATCTTTTTTGTCAAAGGGATTTATCAGGGTCAGTTTATCAAGCCTTTAATGTTTGTTTATAATTATTTTTTTCTGTTGCCACCCGAGTATTCGAAAAGTGATATATTCAAGTCAGGTGGCGTTAAGAATTATGTGCACAGATCATGAGTTGAAGTCTCGATCTACTGTCGAGCTCGACTACCCTAGTGTTTCCTCGGACAACATACCTAACCAGGACAAGTGAAATTTATAACAAAATTTTTTCACATTCACAAAAATTCGAACTTGATATTTTTTATATTAAATTTAATGTTGAAAAACTGACCATTCAGAGTGTTTGATTATAGAATAAAATTGAAGAGAATAAAATAGTAAAATATCGTATTCTCATAAAAGTAAATATATTTTTATTCTGCATATCGTTTGGTTAGAAGAGAATAAATTTTAGAAATATAATATTTTATATTTAAAATTCTAAAAAATAAAATATGTTTGAAAAAATTGAGAATAATCATATTCTTCTATTTTAGAAGAATAAGTATATTCTTCTGGCGAGGTAAAAAAATGACGATTTTTTTTTTCAAGATGGTTTTACGCTTTTCAAACTTTGACCATATAATCTTATTCTACGAGTTATTTGATTGTATTCTCGAAATATCGGCATATTATGTGTTTATTCCATAATCAAACGACCCTGGAACAAGAACATTTGGGAAATTTATTCACTCCACTTTTCAAATTCTTCGATTATTCTTAGCATGAGCTGGAACATTGTATTTCTACCTTTTTCAAATTTCAAAACATGGACGAAGAACAAAAATGCAAATGATTGCAGACAGGGGCGGACCGAGAACCAAAAACCGGGGGGAGGGGCAAAGTTTTGATCTCGCGACAGAAGGCACACAACCACTATACCAATAGACAACTTATGCAAGAGTTGTATACTAGTTTTTAAGGGGGGCCAAAGTGATTTTTAACCCAATAAATTACATATAAGTATATTTAATTAATTAAATTTTAAAAAATTAGGGGGGACAGGGCCCCCCTCAAGCTATATGTGGGTCCGCCCCTGATTGCAGACATGTTAAATCTTGTTCTTGTGTTATTTGAATGCAAAGGGTCTAGGCTTAGTTCTCATTCTGATACAGCCCCATTGTGATTTTAAGAGACAAAATCCTTTTTTAAGGTTATGGGAGAAGTTATGAAGGCCCCAATAAGTTCAAAGATGCGTACAATCACAAAATTTTAGTTATTTTCAATATAATATACATTAGGTATGTAGGGATGTTCACTGGGTCGAGTCGACTTGTGAATCCCCGATTCGAACCAATTTGAATCGGGTCGACTTGATGGTCTGATTTTATTTTCAATATAATATACATATGTATGGATAAATTGAGATCTCGAGAGGATAAAGAAAACGAGGTACAGAAGACCTAAATTTTTTCATATATATATATATATATATATAATATACATATATATTTAATTTTTTATAACTTTTTACATTATAAAATTATTTTTTATTATAATGATTCTCTAAATTATTAATAAAAAATATAAAAAATATGTGTAAAATCATTTAACATGTACTTCACCCGAAAAACTATACATATATATATATATATATATATCTTACCATTTTTTCCCTCTTACTAAAGGGAATAATGTTAAATTCTACATAAAAGTAAAAGTTGTGCATTTAGTGATCTCAAAACAATATATTGAGATATATGCATAAAAATAATTATTATTTTATTTAATTTAATAAATGACTAACTCTGTTGGAACTGGAAGATAGGATGCGAGGAAATTAAATTACAGGTTATACAAAGTAATTAATCATTTGGAATCTCCTAAAATTCTTAATTCCAAGAACAAGAAGCGTCAAAGAGATATATAAAGTAAGCTAATCAGATTTGCAATGTACTCCCAGTCTCCCATTTGCTTCAAATAGCTTGGCTTCCATGGGGGTAAAAAAAATAAAGATAGCTTAACAAAGGAAGAAATTTTTTTATAATCGAATATATATATATATATAGATATGTAATGCTTATTTTTTGAATTTAAAATTATCTGACTGTATGGTGTCAATATTTGACTCTCATGAAATGGGTCTTGCCCTCCTAAAGGAAACACGTGGAGCCTGGAATGCACCATGATCACATATATACAGAGAGAGGATTCTGATTGCAATTTGCTTCCTTTCATCCCCTTTCTTTTACTCGTATTTTGGGAACTATCAGCACAAAGAACACAAGAATCTATTTTATTCTGGTCCAATCACTTTTTAGACCGAGACGGTCATTAATTTCAACGATGTCATGCCGACGCCACAGCCGGACCTCCTAGAACAACAACATCCATATAAGATCGAATTTTGTTTTGTTTTTCTTTTTTATTGTGCGAAGTTGATCGACGTCACTTTGTCGAGCATTATTAATTAGTAATTAATTCCTTCCCTGATTATTTGAACCAAGTGCATACTACGCCAAAAATGACCGACCCGGTTGTAGATTTCTTTTTTATTATTTATTATTACGGTGGTTGAATTTGTTTGCAATGTTGCCTTTGAATAAATAACGAGATTGAGCAATGTATGGACACCTGGATTATCATTGATTTATGCAGTTTTAAATTTATTTTAAAAGATATTTATTAAAAAGTATCATTAATTTATAAATCAAAGAGAATTTTTGGGCTCATTTTGAGTCCACATGTTTTTTCAAATTTATAGATTTCTTCAACTTTTATAGGACGAATTAAATTTTTTTTATAAATTGAAATCTTAGTTAGTAAAAATGTCAAAAGCTTTTGGTGTCTGGATTGGAAAAAAATTTGTTTGTGATCAAATAAAATCTACTTCAGAAAAGAGTTAGAATAAGCGACTTTTATTAAGAATTTAAGTTTAAGTAAAATATCAAATTTAAGTTTTGTAAATATAAATTTTTTTTATTAAGAATCGTACTTATTATCATCGGATATGCATATAAAATGATTTAATCGAATTAGTTGAACCTCCAATAACCTCCGGGTCATGAACGATGTAAATTCAATCATCCACGTCACTTTTCATATACGGGGCTGGCTACCCAAAGTTTGAAGTCGCCGATTAATTTGTATTCTTTGACGGACATCAAGATGCTCAAATAAATGGGGGAGTCCATGATCACGACATGAGTCCATTGTTGACGTTTATGTCACGTTTCTGTCCCTCTCACCTTTGAATTGTTTTCCATGTACAAAACCGAAGTACGCTGGTTGGGAGTTGGGACAGAAAATAAATTTTTTTCTCTAGACAAATTCTAGGAATTAATTCATTTTGCATGTAAAAGAAATTATTAAAAATTTTATTGGTATATAGTCGAAGTTTACCATTTTTATAAAATATTTAAAGTGGTCGAAAAATGTTTTAGAAAAAGCTCTCCTTGACAAATTGATTGATTTACTTTTAAATTAACCAAGTTGATCCTAGACAAACCAGCGAACCGGTTCACGACAAAATAAGAAATTTCATGACATCTCAAGAGGAAGATAGTCATAGTTAAAGTAAAATAAAAATAAATAAAAATAAAAGAAAAAGTAAAAGAAAAGAAAAAAATAGGGAAGGAAAAAGTGTGAAGATGTAGAAAAAGGAAAACGAGTGAAAATGAGAGGAAAAGGGGAATAGACAGACTACAAATAAAATGAATAGAAAGAGAAATAATCGAATGGGAAGATAGGACAGATGAAAAGGGATTAATAAAAAAACAATTAAATGAGTGGAAATAAATTAATGTTTAATGAGAAAAATAAAAAAATTAATATTATTCAGATTCTTTTCAATCAAAAGAGGAAAAGTGGAGCTTCACTTATACTGCAAATTTTTTTTAAAATTAATCTTAAAAAATTATTATAAATTTCATTTAGAAAAATAATAAAACCTTTAAATTAGTGCTCAATATTGAGTAAGTTATATTGCGAGTAATCTTGAAATTGTTTATAGCATTATTCATAATAATATCTTTCCAACTATAAAAATATTATTTAATAAAAATTCCGTTCAATTCAAATAAACCAGTCAAACTATAATATACTTCTCACGCCCACTTATAGACATTTCAGGTTCAAATATTACTGACAAAAAAGAATATATATCTCTAATTTTTAAATTATATATATATATATTGTCTTATTCCGGTCCCCTTTGGAGTGGGGATATGTCATATTCCATATTTTTCGAATGGGTATGACAAGGTTAAGATAAATTGTGAGTTCTTGCTGTCACATGGAATTGCTTGCTCTCACCGTGGGATCATCTCTTCTCCTTTTATTCTATTAGGCATCCAAACGGGCCCTTTGTAATTTTAAAAAAACCTTATCACATAATTAGACGCAGTCGTAAGACGTCCATCAGAATGCTAACAACGATAGTTATATTATTATAACTCGTCTGTTCCTGTGACATGACAGGTCTCAAAATGCCGCCACCCCTCCACCTTCTTCTCCTCTTCCTCTTCATGTCCGAGTCTCTGGTGGCCTCTTCCATCGGAGTTGACACCTTGACGCCGAACCAAACCCTCGCCGACGGCGACACCTTGGTCTCGGCAGACCAAACCTTCGAGCTTGGCTTCTTCAGCCCTGTGAACTCGGACAACCGTTACGTCGGCATATGGTACTACAACATCTCCGCACAGACCGTCGTGTGGGTCGCCAACCGCAACAAGCCGATCCCCGGCCGCCTCGGGAGCTTGTCGTTGGACGCCAACGGCACGCTCGTCGTCTCCGACGGGAACAAAACCGTCGTGTGGTCGTCCTCGGGCACGAAGACATTGTCCAATCCCGTGGCGCAGCTGCTGGACGACGGCAACTTCGTCGTGAGAGATTCCACCAGCAGCAACGACAACTCCGACGACTTCGCGTGGCAGAGCTTCTACCACCCGACTGACACGGTGCTACCGGGCATGAAGTTTGGATGGAACCCGACGACCGGGTTCCGGAACCTGACGTCTTGGACGAGCGCCAGTGACCCGTCGCCGGGCGAGTACGTCGTGGCCATGGACATCCGAGGCTACCCGGAGATAACCCTGTGGGCGCCAGGCGCACGATTGCTTTGGCGCTCGGGGCCGTGGAATGGGCTCAGGTTCAGCGGCGTCCCCGAGCAGACGAACATGAACATGTTTGAGTTCATCTTCGTGGCGAGAACCGACGAGGTCTACTACACGATCAAGATGCTCGACCCGTCGATTCGCTTCAGGCTCACCGTGAACCAGTCGGGGACGACGCAGGGACTCGTGTGGATCGAACAGACGCAAATCTGGAACCTCTTCTGGTCCGCGCCCAAGGACCAATGCGACGCGGCCGCGCCGTGCGGCCCGTACGGCGTGTGCGACCCCAACCAGTGGCCAATCTGCAGCTGTCCGAAGGGGTTTGAGCCGAAGAATCCTTCCAACTGGCAACTGCGGGATGGAACCGATGGCTGCACGCGGAAGACTGCGTTGGACTGCACGAACGGGACGGACGGTTTCAGAGTAGTGAGCGAGGCGAAGCTGCCGGACGCCTCCCGGGCGTCCGTGGACTTGAGCTTGTCCCTGGACGCCTGCAGGGCCAAGTGCTTGAGCAACTGTTCCTGCAAAGCTTATGCCAGTGCTAACATCAGTACTGGAATTGGATGCATAATTTGGCCCACGGACCCTGTTGGTATTAGAGTGTACACTGATGGAGGACAAGACCTCTATATTAGAGAAGCTGCTGCCGATTTAGGTGAGCATTTTTGTTCTGTGCTTTATTCTGTCTATGGGTTCTTCCAGTCAATCAGTTTCCAGTCATGGTATTTCGGTTTCAATCTATTGTATATTTAGAATTGTTTGTTGACACTGATAGAGCAAGGAAAACATATGAAATGATCACAACATTGAACTATGATCATATAATAGTTTGAATGTGTCCAATAGAAGAGGTTTATTTACTGGTGCATTCATTTTATGGACCCTGCTTGCTCCAGAGTCGGAGTCCAAAAGGAGCAGATGGGGCATCACAGTCGCTATTTTGGCTGGCTGCATAGGGGGAATTCTGGTGTGCACACTGATTGGTTTCCACGTCAAGAGAAAGAAGGAAAGGAAAAGAAGAGGTAGAATAAAATCAATTTCACTTTCACATTCTGCAAGAAAATGGTTTGGTATGCAGCTGCTGATTTCTTACTTTATTTCAGTTATGCGGTTGCTGATTTTGTTACTTTCTTTCAGCTATATTGGATAACATATATTACTCAGGACCCTACAACAATGATGGAAACAGTGACACAAAGGATTTGGATCTTCCTTTATTTGATTTGCCCACTATCATGGAAGCCAGTGGCTATTTCGCAGCATACAACAAGCTTGGCGAGGGTGGATTTGGTCCTGTATACAAGGTACATTTGCGAAGTTAGCACTAAATCTTTGCCTGGAAGTTTGGCAATTTAATATTAAATACTGATGTTGAGAATTTTGTATTCCAAAAGTTCAATGCAACATTGCTTACGGTTGACTGCAGGGTCGACTAAAGGATGGCCAAGAAATAGCAGTTTAAGAGGTTAGCAAAGAGTTCAGTGCAGGGGAGTGATGTGTTCAGGAATGAAGTCATGTTGATTGCAAAGCTTCAGCACAGAAATCTTGTTCGGCTTTTAGGCAGTTGTGTCCATGGGGAGGAAAGGATGCTGATTTATGAGTATATGCACAACAATAGTTTGAATGTCTTCCTGTTTGGTTAGTCTACCTTTCTTACACATTTTTGTTTCCTTTTGTTAACAAACATCACCATAATTAAGTGCAAAGCACAATTTTCTTTCCTGTGGTTATCTCAGAATAGTAATGGAGCTTCTTCCAGCAAATATATAACAAATAACCATTGTATCCTCATCTGATATGTCACTAGTTCCCAGAATCTAAAAGCTAATATTATGGTATTTTATCTTCAGATAAAACAAAGAGCGAACAATTGGATTGGCAAACTGGTTTTAATATCATAGTAGGGATTGCACGGGGCCTTGTATATCTCCATCAAGATTCTAGATTTAGAATCATCCACAGGGACCTCAAGGCAAGCAACATTCTCCTTGACAATGACATGAATCCAAAGATATCAGATTTTGGCATGGCAAGGATTTTCGGTGGGGATGAGACGACAGCGAATACTAGGAGAGTTGTTGGAACATAGTAAGTTTTATGTCTAATCATTAATTCATTGTTGCCTTGCAAACATGATGTGCATAAAACTTATAATGCTTTAAATATCTTACCAATTTCAGTGGATATGTCTCCTGAATATGCCATGGATGGAGTCTTCTCGGTGAAATCGGATGTTTTCAGCTTTGGTGTCTTGCTACTGGAAATCATTAGCGGCAGGAGGAATAGAGGAGTTTATGTTTCGGATTGCCATGAAAATCTTTTAGGACTTGTATGCTTCTGAAACTTAATTCTTTGTCCAAATGTTCATCTTTTCATACAATTGAATTGTTGTGATATCTTTCAGGCATGGAGTCTATGGCAGGAAGGTCATGGCCTTGATCTAGTTGATAAATCAATCGGAGACTCATATCCTTTACCTGAGGTTTTAAGGTGTCTCAAAGTTGGCCTATTATGTGTTCAAGAACGACCAGAAGACAGGCCAATAATGTCTTCTGTGGTGTTAATGTTAGGCAGTGACAACTCACATCTACCCCAACCGAAACAACCTGGATTCATCACAACAAAAGGTCCCTCTGAAACTGATTCATCGTTGAACACGCTAACTTCAATGTCTGTAAATGAGATCTCAATCACAATGTTTGAAGGCCGATAGCATGAAATTCTCACCAATGCTGACAAGAACTTTACTTCACACTAGTTTTGTTCAGAGTTCTCTAGAAGATTAGATGTGAAGGCAAACATGCTAAAAAGAATGTTCCATCAGTGTCAAAATTTTCACTTTACTTTCACTGATTAGCTGAGTACAAATGTACAGCACAGCCATTGTATTCGATTTATGCTTCCAGAATGGATTTGGGTACAATAAAGAAGTCAGATTAAATTAGAATCTGGGAACGAAAATTTGAATGTTCATACATGAGTAGGATTAATATGTCAATTAAGAAATGACAATATTTTTTATTAAAGGTTCACTTATCTAAATACAACCCATAATGTTAAAGAAAATGTTATGATGGTAAGTTGGTTAGCTTCTGAGCAGGGAAAGAAAAGCATCTGAAACCTTCAGGTTCCTGCATGCAATAAAAAGTCATAAAAACCATTAGCTCGCGAAGAATTGAGTATCAATCTGCAACTGAGAAATGCACAATAAATATAAAAGCATTTCTTCCTGGACTCTAGCAGAAAAAAGAAAATAAGAATAAACATAAAAAATTATGAGGATTTGCGTGAACCAGCAACTTCAGCAGCACCGCCAGTGCAAACGGACGAAAAGCCAGCAGCCAAACAAGAATCCTTCTGAGACGAAGGCCTCCCAAGTTCATAGCTCCGCAACATTATTACTTCTCTTAATTCAGTTGGGTCTAACTCTGTCCTATGCAGCTCAAGACCACCTTCATAAAATCGATATCAACGTTGCTGCATACCCACTGAAAATAACATAAGAGGAATGCAACTTGCTTTCTAATTCCAAACATCCAAACGTAAAATAAAGAAATCAGAGCGTTGCACGATTCCCGTAAGATAAGAATCATAATATTGCATTGAGATCTCTATTTAGACTTTCCTCTGGACTAATTTCCTATGATGGTATGCTTATCAGAGTTTCACTTGAATTATTATTTTGCCTCGTTGCTGTCTGAATAAGTATCATTGCTTACTCTCCATGTTTGATTTAAGTTTTACAAATTGAATTCATGCGTTAACCATTGTTAAATCGTTAATTTGTTTGATTTATTATTTATTTACTGGGCTGCAAAGCGCATGAAAAAAATTATTCTCCCAACATTAATCCTACAAGTTATCTACGATAATATTGATGAGATGTGTGCAATTTTGATTGCTAGTGATGAGAGTGATATTGTAGATGAGTGACCTTAGAATTTTTTTTATTTTTTTATTGTCATCTGAATTTCCTAAACTTTTTTAGCTGTATTAATTTATATGGATTTATATTCTGCCTCCCTTAGATGTTGAGATTGAGTTCGTTCCAAGGATTACGTTGAACTTCTTTTTTCATTAATATTTCATCTTTATTTTCAAAGTCTTTTACATTTTGGTGATTTCGGTCAGATGATAGGAGTTTTACAAGTTTACGATATTTTCTTTAAGGACTGTCCTAATTGAAATTGAGCATTATTCTTTTCTCCGGTGGAAATAAATTGTATATTGGTTAGAAATCTTTTTTTTGCCTGTTCATGCATATGCATGATTCAGAAGGCATTGTATTATTTGAACTCATATGTAACGCTTCCAAAATTCATCCTATCGCCACGTTAACTTTGACTTTGACCAAGGGAGCGCTACCACTGACTTTGACTGGTCAACAAATAACCCATGTGACAATAAAAATGATAGGAAAAATAATAATGACATGAAAATACGGAAGATATATCATTGTGAACCAACGGATGTCATATGACATGAGATAATTCAAATGAATAAGGAACAAGGATAGTTCAAATAGTTCTGAGAATATCAACAAAAGCAAGGTAAAAAGAGAAATTCAAGTGTTTCATATATACAACATCAGATAATTCAAATGCAGAATATAAATGGCAGAAAATTATGATTCTGTAGTAAGTCATGTGCCACCATCCCGAAGCTCTGCATTTTTTCACTTCCTCCATAAGCAGGGTTCTCATCTGTAAAATCTCAAAGTAGGGGCATTGAATGCCCGTGAGCTAACGCCCAGCACACATAGAGTCATAGACGATGAAATAATAATCAATGAGCCATTACTTTATTCATTACTTTAATAATGCTTTATACAATATTATGCTCTGTGGTTCATTACCATACTCTGTGATCCATTGTCATGCTCTGTTATTCATTACCATATTCTATTATCCATTGCCATGTTCAATTATTAATTACCATATTCTGTAGTCCATTGTCATATTCAGTTAATCATTACCATATTCTGTTATGCTCTGTGTGGGACTACGTCTTTTACATTACTATAAGATCCTTGATGTTCGTTTTCCTATATGAACTCGACTTTAATTAGTTGGGAAGTTAGAGGTGTCTCTGCACTGAATGTTGCCAGGGTGCCCATGAAAGGGAAGGTGTACACTCAGGCACAACCTTTTCGGAATACAGGTGGAAGAGGACCTGCACCCCAGAAACAGTGATCGTTACGGACCTGTAGGTTCACTGTCTTCTCAGCTAAGCTACATGTCCCTCTGGCATAACAATGTAATTCATATGTACCCCCGTGAGAGAAGAGTGTGTTCACTGCGTTACTCTTATTTGGAGCACAGGTGGGAGAGGACCTGTGGTCCAAGAGCAGTGGTAGTTAAACTAGTAGGTACATTGTCTCCTCAGTGCAGCTACCTGCCCCTCCACTGTACAATGCTTTTACCTTTACCATGAACAACACATAGCTATCTCATTCATTGATCTTTGCTTTACTTATCTTCTTTATCAGTGTGGGGTTTGTAATCATGATCCATAGAAGGGGTAAAGTCTGATCCCCTTCCTACGGACAAAGGGCCGGTTACTTGTTTCACTACATTGGACATGGCCTACAATGACCAATCACAGATTTGGTATCAATTACAAGTGCTTTGGCCCCTCAAGGGCATTCTGGTCATTTCACATTGAAGTTCATGTTTTCCTTCTCTGGACCGGTCGACCGATATCATCGAGTCCGTCGACCGCCAAAGGGGCCCGATCGATCGATTCTGCTCTCGGCCGAATGATTCCTCTGGATAGATCGGTCGATCGTTCGATACGGATCGGTCGGCCGGTCGTTGTCGCAGGATCGGTCGGCCCTTCTGGAATCGGTCGACCGATCTCATGCGATCGGGCTCGGCGGCTTCCGCCGGATCGGTCGACCGACGTTTTGGATCGGTCGACCGGCCCTGAGTTGTGATTTCGAACGTTGAAGATCGGTCGACCGATATGGGAAATCGGTCGACCGATTCTCTGCACAAACAGAGCCGTCGGTCGGATTTTCCATTTTCGGCCGGCCTCTGATCGTCTAATTGAGAGCGGACGAAAAGGAATAAAAAAAAGATGTCATCAATAGATGTTTATTTTAATTTTGATGAAGTAACATTGCAATGATTAATTGTCTCACACAATTAAAAAAGAGGCAAATATGTAACTCTCACTCTCGGCTATAAATAATTATAATTGGTTTATCATAATTTGTGCATTTCGAAAATATTTAGGCCAATGCTCTTATTTCAACAGAATCTTGTGAAAGGGAATTAACGCGCTGCAGTTGTTAGTATAAATATACATTTTAACTAAGGTGCTTGGCTATAGCAGAGTTGAACCTCACGCGTCCGTTCAGTGCTAATAGTTTCAAATTTGAATTTTGAAATTATCACTTTGACTAGGGACTGTTTTATCTTTCCGACTTCGAATTAGTCGAATGCAAGTAGCCTCGGACACCGAAAACTTCTTGCAAATCCGAGCCGGCAAAAAAAATATAAATGTACATTTTAAAGCATAATCCCGTCTTCTTGATCAATTTGACAGTAAATTCCTGATTAGTAAATGGACCCTTTCTTTTTCATGCAAGTGAAAAGTAAACATGTATTGCAATGCAGTCAAATACAACTCTTCTTGCAAAGGTGATGTGCGACATGCATTAGATTAAGCTATTTGATTAGTATTTTAGAATATTTTTTTATATTTAGAAAAGAAGAGTTTTGAATTATTTTTATATAATTTTCTTTAGATTTGATTTCTACCTAAGTTTGAAAATTATTCATGATAGAATACGAGAAAACATCAAAATTAAGGCAAGAAAAAACCCTAAAATAGCTCAGAAGACTGCCACTAGGGGTGTTCATCAGGTCGGGTCGACCCGATGAACCCGACAATCCGACCCGACCCGACCCGAACCCAACCCGATGAGGGTTCGGGTCGGGTACGGGTTGGAAAATCCCAACCCGAGTCGATCCGACCCGACCCGATGACCCGACTTTTATTATTATTTTTTAATTTTTTACTTATTTTTAGTCCTATAGTTGATTTAAAATAGAAAAAATATTAAAATAAAATATTTTAATTATGAAAATAATGCTCAAATATTTAAAAAAGCATATTTTATATTTTATATTTTATATTAATTATTTTTATATTAAAATAAATGTAAAAAAGAAAGACAAAAAAGAAAAAAGAAAAAAGGGTGGTCGGGTGACCCGACCCAACCCGACCCGTGAACACTCCTAATTGTCACAGCCGTGATAATTCTTTTCTTGACCGTGACAGAAAGATCTTGCAAATAGAAAATCATCTGTCACTGTCACGGCCGTGACAGTTTCGGTTATGTGAGTGATAGAGAGAATTTTCAGCAGAAAAGTTTCTAAGTCCTTTTCAGCCTTGAGAGCCCACTGTCACGACTTTGAAGGACTTGGTCATGGTCATAACGGTGGTCGGTTAGATAATTTTAAAGTTATTTTTATCCACTTTTTCGATAGAATTTCAATTTTTTTCCTTTAGGGACTAGAAAACCTATAAAAGAAGACAGAAGAGAGCCTAAAAAGCATATTGGAAGCATTATTTTGAAGCCTAGAAAAAGGAGAAGTGCGAGGACAACAGCAAAGCTCTACCGAAAACTCGAGAGAGGACGCGCTTAGTCCATGCTAGAGTTTTTATTTTCTTTTTCCTATATTTTTATTCCAGATTTGATGTTATTTTTCTCAGATTTATTCTTTCATTATGGTCATTCTAGTTGAACCCTATTTATGTTTTAGAGTCTTTCTTAATATTAGTTTAATCTGAATCTTTAATAGCATTGCAATTTCATAATTAATGCTTTCCTTATATTTCATGATTTATGATTTGATTGCTATAAAAGAATAAGTGATTATTTTCATAATAGTTTCTATGATTGATCTTATTTATTGAATGCCACAATTAAGAAAATCGAAAGAGACCTAATTTGTGTAATTATTAAGATGACTTGAGAAAGTCCTTAATATTAATTTTATTTTAATGCATCTTATGATTTAATTAAGTAAATTAAAAATCGAAATGATTGATTTATTCTAATTATTCATAAGAGATAGTAGTTAAAATTTGAAATATTGATTAACTAATTTTAAGAATTTACTTTATTATTGATTCAATTAATTCTAAGTTGAAAAAACTCATTACATTTAGTGATGATAATTATGTACTCTAATCATGAAATCATTATTTCTTCAGATAATCATTTTCTTTATTTTTACTATTTTCTTTTATTCACATCTGAATATATTTTTTTAATTTCTCAATTAGCAAGGTTCAAATAAAATCTAAATTATTAATCGTTTTCGTGAAAATGATAACTCTACTCATTCACTTTATTACTTGAGCGACTAGTGCACTTCTAACGTTTGCTATCATTTCTACACGCATCAAAAGGCTACAAACTTGAAGCAGCAGAAAATAGATAACAAGGGATATTTCAAAAAGGAGTCCTTGCAAAGAAGTTTGACACTTGACACCCATTCCTCAAGCACAACCCGACTGAGACTCGTCAAAACAATCATTGAAGTCCTATTATGCTTTAACGGCCTGCAAGAATGATTGACGATGAAATTTCCTTGGGAGTAGAGAATTTTCTGGAGGAAGAAGTTGATAATCCAGTGTTGGGCTTTTTAGGCTCACTTAGGACTGCACCTTCACTTGATAACATTGCAACCACTTCTGGCATTGTCGGCCTATCTTCTGCATTTTCCTGCACACACTGAAGGCCCACATTGATGCATCGAAGAAGTTGTATCACTGGAAATGAGCCATCAGGTGCATTATCAAGTATCTCCAATGATCTTTCTTCCTTCCACAATCTATATACCTGACATATCACATAATTCACGATCAGAACGTGGATAAAGAGAACAGACAGTTTTCATCCTTGAAGATCGATGTTACTTACATGTCCTAAAAGGCTTGTAGGTGTATCTTCATAATTTGTGACAATATTTCTCTTGCCACTTAAGATTTCTAACACCATAACACCGAAGCTAAATACATCAGACTTGAAAGAGAATACTCCAGCAATGGCATATTCCGGCGCCATATATCCACTGCAAATGAAAGTGATAGTTAGCATAGTAATTTTTATCATGTCACAGCTATTTGAGTCACCCTACTAGTCGTGTTCCTTCATTTATTTATGAGAGCCTACCGAAGGAGGTATATATGTCAGGGGCAGATGTTAAATGTGTACTTTGTGGGGTAATGTCGAGGACACGATTCACTTATTCTTCTTGTGATATGGTTTACGGGGTATGTGCTGGATATGAGGTCAAAGACGATTTTTTGCAGTCATATATATGTATGTATGTCAAACAAGTACTCTACGATTGCTAGTCGTCACATGTACCTTGTTCCTCAGACCAAAAGCACATAAGCAACTACAAGGCAATGGGTTGGCAATAACCCTGTAAACAGAAAAACCCCAAATGTAATGAAGTATTCACTTACATTGTTCCAACTGCTCTCCTTGTAGATTTTTGTTGAACTTCATCTCCCTCAAAAATCCTTGATATTCCAAAGTCTGATATCTTTGGATTCATGTCCTTGTCAAGGAGGATATTACTTGGTTTAAGATCCCGGTGAACAATGTGCAAGTACGAGTCACAATGTAGGTAAAGAAGTCCTCGAGCAATCCCAAAAATTATGTTAAGACGTACTCCCCAATCCAACAGTAAGGTCCTTGTATCAGCTGGGAAATCCTTTGAACTGGTTAATTAATCTAGCATGGCTAACCTAGAATTATCTTAAATTCACGACAACAAGCAGAAAAGTGACTGTGTAATAATGATTAGAATGTTAATAACCAAAAATTTCCTCTGATCTTTTGGATTATCCACAGATACTTTTTTTTTTGAAGGAGAGAAAAGATGACTGCTGAACTTCCAATTATATTAAAACGGAAATCTGCGGAATGTACAAGTGTTTATGAAAAGTTAAAGCCAAGAAATAGAGGATATGGATACTCATAAAAAAAACACTATCCAATTTCTCACTCACTAATAAAAAAAGAGATGTGGTGTACAATATTCTCCATCATTTTCGCTTAACAACTAGCTTATGACTCAATTTTCTCCAATAGCAAGATGGCGCATGAATAACTGTTAGATGCATTTTCATACTTCTTCAAGCAACAACATGATAGATCTACTATTCTTATATCAAAGACATCATAACACCAAAGAAGTTCTTCATAAACTTCAAGAAAGACATATTCAAACCAATAAAATTCTAAAAAAACATGAATAGATAGAAAATATGTAAAGTTTCTAACTTAAGATATTCTCTTTTGACGAGAATCTTAAGATGTTCTCTGTAGTACACTGTAATTCTTTTCCTTTAACAAATAGGAGGCAATTATTTCAAATTAAGGCTATTTAAGTTCACAATTTACTTAACATTTGATTCTCTACCATGCATCTTAACAATAGATATTGCACTGAAGAGTACAAGGAAAGAGCCAAACCATAAATATAGTTATCTAAGCTCTTGTTTTCCATGTAATCCAAAATTAGAATTCGTTCATCTCCTTCAATGCAACAACCAAGCAGGCGAATAAGATTTCTGTGTTGTAAGTTGGCAATCAGCTCAAGCTCATTTTTGAACTCATCTGGACCTTGCCATGAGTATCTTGACAACTTCTTGACAGCAATTTGTTGACCACTTCCCAACCGACCCTGCTAATTTGATGTGTATGGATGTCAGTTATTGTTATTAGACACATACATGATCACTGTGATATGGCAGAAAATATTACTTTGTATACAGTGCCAAATCCACCTTCTCCAACTTTATTGTCATCTGAGAAGTCATTGATTGCAACTCTTATAGCAGACAGTTCATGTGAAGGAAACTCCTGCTCTTTTTCAATCTTAAATAAACCATATGGTCCTAGAATGCCTTTTTCAAGAATACAATTTATATAGAAATAGATTTATACAAATAACAATGCCGAAAGAAAAAGATGTGTATACGAAATAATATATCGAAGCATAAAAGCAAATAATAATTCTGTTTTCAATGCCTATAACAGGAAAGGATTTAGATTTTGTCAATGAATAAAAATATGACAAAACATTAAACTGACAAATGGAAGGTCTAGTTGCACAAAGTTAAGTCTTCTCAAACTAAGCACTTGGCTGGGGGAAAAAAGATTTTTGTGAAACTTAAACGAAGACAACCTAGTGGGATAAGGCTTTGTTGTTGTTGTTGTTGTTAAACGAAGACAACCAAAATGGCTATGCCAAGTCCTGATGTACCTTCATAAGAATTGCTGATAACTAATGTTCCTACTAAATCAACATATCCTAAAGAAAAAACTAACAATTCTTTTAGATGTAATTTTGAGATCTTACAACATACCTTACCTTGCAGGGGATATAATCAGAAAATGCATTGCATATCTGTAACTGTTCACATTCAGTCAAAGCGCTCGACAGTTTATTAATGAGTTCTAGATATTAATGCCTCCTAATAACCATAGATGGAGCCAGAAATGTAGAGTGGATTCACTAACCAAAATATAATAAATAACTTCTAGATTCGAAGATTGAAGGCTTTTATTATATATTTTCATTTTAAACTTCTTAATCCGTTTTTTACTAAAATATAAAGAGTATAAGAAAATTTTCCTGAAGACAAATCCCAAAATAAAATGAAAAATTACTTTTTTACACGAATTTCTAATCATTATTAGTTTTTCTAATATACTGAAATATTTTAAATAGAATTTACAAAAACTAATATATATTCAATAATGTATATCGTGTTAGAACTGATGATTGTGACCAAATTTCTCATTTTGAGGTATAATGCCATTCAATTACATATTAATTGCAAAAGATTGAACAGTTATAATAGAAAAAATAGTATTTAAATTGAAAAAGAGATTAGAATTCCAAAAAATTGCTTCAATAAGGTTATTATTTCAAAATAACTTATTAATAATGACATAATTAACATATAAAATAGTTTATGTTATTATATGTCCTTAAATAATTTCTCATCCATTAACAACACAACAACAACAACAAAGCCTTATCTCACTAGGTGGGGTCGGCTACATGGATCATACGACGCCTATATTCGTTGATCCATGTTCATAAGATTCGACATGATTTTATGCTGGCTGTCGGGGCCTAACACAACCCTCCTCCTTTATCCGGGCTTGGGACCGGCTATAAAATATAAGCGGAGTTTTTCTCATCCATTAACCTTAACTTTTTTAAATAATCAGAAAAGGTATTGCACATGCAGTAACACACGAATTTAATAAATCACATAATTATATACAAAAAATAACTCTATATAAAATAGTAAATTTTATGCCTGGTTTTTAGGTTTGTTTTAGAAGAGGTTGGTAGACTCGTGTCTGTCATCCAATTTATTAGTATATTAAACATTTACAAATTAATCACATACAAGTTTAATAAAGTTATGGAGATATTCATGTCGTGTTTATTTGGGAGTTAATGCAAATATATAGTAACTTAACAGAAAAATAATAAATGATGAAAAGAAAAAAATATGCTGGCAACCAAATGAAACTAAATCTGTAGCAGAAACAGAACTCGACAATAATACTAAATCTGTAGCAGGCAGATACCTGCCCCTGCTTGTAGCCTATCAAGATTGCAGGAAACTTTTCCAGAATTGCATAATGTGTCAAAAGTTTGTCCAAAATTGACAGGTAAAATAGAGGGAGATCATCTTGAAGTAAGTTATGAGGTGCAGAGTGTTAAAAATATAAAATTAATGATGTTGCTCTTCCTAATGACTTAAGCTTTTAGGAAAACTGGTTAGCACATCAAATTTAACATGGTATCAGAGCTAGAGATCAAAAGTTCGAATCTCGTTAAGCTCTTATCAAAAGTAATTTTAGCCGACCCCACCTAGTGGGATAAGGCTTTGTTGTTGTTGTAGTTGTTTACGTGTTGAGTTTGAACTAGATCAAAATTGTCAGCAGCCCACATGTGAGGGGGAGTGTTAAGAATATAAAATTAATGATGTTGCTCTTCCTGACGGCTTAAGCTTTTAGAAAAATTGATCAGCACATCAAATTTAACAGAGCACATCAAATTTAACAGAGAGTACTCTGACACTGAAATTAATATAGAGCTCAAAACTTCTCAAGATTTATTATACCATCTGTGTGCCACATCAAAAGAAAATAGGGGGTGCATATCTAGATGTAAATCCCTATAACCTCGATCCTAAAGGAAAATACTCCAAAAACTCATCGAGTAATTCAAAAGTAAAAATCACAGATAAGCTAGGTAAGACACCAAATCAAACTGAAGTTTTGAAGTGGAAAGTAGCATGTTACTGGAATTAACATAATGCTCAAAATTTCCAAAGTTTTCTTATATCACCAGCCTTCTACATCTAAGAAAGCAATAGATATACATCTAGAAAAGATAAGTTTAAGTGTTTCAGTAATAAAACGTGCATAAAAAATGTCAAGAAGAATTGACGACATAAATGCTTGTGTACCTTGTTTTTCTCCGACCCCTCTTTTATTCCTACACCATAAGTATACAACTGCAACAACCACGAGAAACAGAAAAGCCAGCACAGCACCAATGGCAATAGCAACAACAGAAGAATGGGAACCTGGTATTATGGTATCTACAAGAAAGCCTTGAATTAGGAAATTTACGTGAAATTTATTTATCAAAGAATGTAAACCGCAAGAGGTTTGTGTAGAATATCTTACGCCGATGGCTACAAGAAAATTTGAACTTTATACCTAGTTATATTTATATTACATTCATGATTGGTGATAATTAGGCACAATCATGGATATGGTCAAGGCAAAGTATAGGTAAAATCTCAGATATTAATTAAGACAACACAACTAAGACAAAAGGCAAAAAACTAATGCAAAGTAATCTCAAGCAGTTACAGTTCATGGAACATGGTGTGTGTTGAGTCTGTAGAAAAAAAAAATGAAAAATAAACAAGATAAAAAAGACAGATTTTATGATCCTCTGATCCTCAGTCTTTGGGGAAATCCCATGGTCCTTTTTAAAGTTTCTAGCAACGATACCTGGCTCTGTACTTGTTCCTGATGTCATACAATATTCTACAAGCACATCTCATTTGCAAGCATGAAGTCTTACCTAAATCAGAAGCTGCGAGCCTAACATGTAATTCATCCCCTCCATCACTGAAAATCCTAAGGTCGACAAGGTCACCAAACCAAGTGAGACAATTTGCTCCACTGATAGCATAAGCCATGCAAGAACAATTCTGCAAGCACCAATTTTCACATTCATCAGAATTCTTCTTGTTTTCTGTCGTAGCATTTATGCTATCTGGTAACTTAATATTTTGCAATAACAGAAATCCATCCAGTTGGCAAGCCAAAGCAGTTTTTCTGATGCAGCCATCAGAATATTGCCTAAGGTCCCAATTCTTAGAAAACTTTGGGACAAATCCCTGCAAACATTGGCAGAGTTTTGTGTTAGGAGGGTTACAGATACTATTAGCTCCACAGGTAGCATAGTTATCGCATGTGTCTTGTGGCAGGTCCAGAAAATGTCCCATGAATTGCTTCCCTTAGACCAGAGAGCTCGTTGAAGTACTCCAGTCCCATTTAATACTACCCTAGTTAGAACAGAACTATCTGCTGATTTGAATGAGTAGTACACCTCATCCTGGTTTGAGACATATTCAAACTGGAATAAGCTATTTTTTGCCATGTCAGGACGGCCACTAAATGATTGCCCATCCCATGGTCCAGAACGCCACTTTAGAGAAGAACCTTTACGTATAATTGTTTTGGGTACTCCATGAGTTTCCATTGTGTAAGAATAATCACCAAATGAAGGGTTATTGGCACTCTTCCATGATCTCAGCTGTTTATCAAGGTCCATTTTAAAATCTACTCCAAGCTTCATCCCAGGTAAAAATGTATCACAAGGATAATCGAAGCTCTGCCAAACTGTATTATTGGAACTACCTCCAGCCAACACCAGATTTCCTGAATCCCACAGTTGCAACACAGGATTGATTGTACGCAAAGTGCCACTTGACCATATTTTTATGTTACCACTGTAAAGTACCAAATTCCCATCAGCAGTGAGATTCAATGTCCCAACTGATGTGTTCAGAGGGTTGTCCCGATTGGCAACCCATATAACAGTTTGATCTGGCATATTATAGTACCATATTCCAAGATATTTGTTTGTCGAACTGCTTGGACTGAAAAAGCCAAGCTGAAATATGCCTCCAGTAGATATTAATGTCTGTTTATCTGTAATTGATCTGTTTGCAGTAAGGGTATCTCCTGTAACAAAGTGAACGGAGGCTGAATGTTAGGAATGTGTGCTAAGTACTTCAACTATTATACTCTCCATGAGTTTTCTTGTGTATCATCATAGTTTTGCTTATTGCAAGATTATTTAAGAAAATAACAAGAAGCCTGACACTCTAGTCCCAGCTACTTATCACCTTATGTATCTGCCCTTATTTTCTTTTCTTTTTTCCTTTCTCAATTCATCCACTACTTGATTCTAAGATAATATTTTAACCAGTTTCCATGTTCTTCTAAGAAGTATTAACTGGTCCATTGACCCATGTTTTCTTTTCTGAGTCATTTTCCAGTTCTTTGAATAAGCTTCCGAACATGAGTTTACACATAAAGATGTACTAAAAGAAAAAGAAAGAAACCATAATTTTTTTTGAGGGAGAACAAGTAGTGCTTATCGATCCTGTATGTGATTTATTACCAGCAGACAATCTGATTTCAACCATTACTATAAATTTCTTCTTTTTGAGAACGATTACCTATCTACTGTTTAGCATGAACTTGAAGTCCAACGTTGTTTTATTTTTCCTATGATCTTTTCTTTATGAGATTAAAGATCTCTTCATCAGCAAGATATGATTGATTGAAATTTTCTTTTTTATTTCTTCTTCAAGGTAACTCCGCCGATGTTTTATAGCCGGTCCCAAGCTCGGATAAAGAAAGAGGGTTGTGTTAGGCCTAAAACCCTGTCGAATCTCATGAACATGGATCAACGAAGCGTCGTATGATCCATGTAGCCGACCCCACCTAGTGGGATAAGGCTTTGTTGTTGTTGTTGTTGTATTTCTTCTTCAAGGTATATTGGTTTCTTGATTTATAATGAAAGTTTTGAGGTGAAATTAACAAAAAAAGTGGTTTCTTACTTCAAAAACAGGCGAAAGAATCTTAATATAAAACAATCTGTGTAGTTTGGAAAATCATGGAAATTTAATGAAAATCCAATAACAAAGGTCAATCGGGTAGTTTGCGAAAAACATATATTCTCTTAGTTGATTGTAAAATACATGTTCATTGCAGCTTCCTTCCATGAGTACAAAAAGATTTTAACAACGATTTGCACCAATGAAATACACACAAAAATGTTACTCTAAGGAGCTGCCTAAGAATGGCTTATGCAATATAGATAACTGATCTTAAATCATTGCATGGGGTCGCATCAATCAGTCTTCAAGAATAAAAGGTGGAACCATCAGAAGTAGATTGCATATCACCAATTAAGACTCCATGCTCAAGAAAAGTAGCAAATACTGGTAATTTCAGTACATACCGGCTAACTGACCAAGAGCAACTTTTAGCATTACTTCAAGGATTCCCAGTACAACAAAGAGCTGCAGCATGGCTATTTACTTCTGCCTCCAACACTATGTTTTCGGAAGCACTTGTTTTCGTAATAATTGATGTTGCCTTCTTAATTTCATTGCTGTGCTTTGACAACATACTTGTCATGCTATTTTTATGTAAATCTGTTGTTCTTTCACTGTCCAGTAACATGGCACGTCTGCAAATATTGCCAGTTGACATGTTATTTAAAAGCAGAGAAAGGGAAGAACAAAGGAACTTCGAAGGTTTGTTTTAGCAATGAAAGATTTGTTATATTTGTTAATGCCCTGTTGATCAATGAAATACTAAGTAGTTCAAAGATTCCAAAAAAAAAAGAAAAGTAAAAGAAAAATGTTTAGCAAACTTTGAAGCATATTTAACATTATTGAACTTTTCTATTATATAACCTCTTTGAACCATAACTCTTACAAAATGATATGAATTTTTTTTTATGTTTCAATGCAATATAATAAATAGTTTATCTTATAAAAGATATGAATGGCATTTTCGATGTTGTAACCTACTCTTAGTGAAAAGAACATGAAATTGAATTTCCTTAACATCAATCAGGTCGACTGTCAATGAAAGACTAAATGAATTAGCTCTTTCATAAATGTTGAGATCAGAAAAGTTACCAATACCAACTATTTTATTAGAATACATTAAATTCTATGCCTCAATTACATCAATTTACACAAAGTAAAAACCAAGTATTTGTTAGCTTGTCACACCATTTTTTTTTCTGCATGGGATCGACTAAGCTTACACTTGAGCTTCCCAGCTTTGATATTCAAACTTTCAGGTTCTTGATATAATGCAACATAGGCCAAGATTCTTTTTTAGAACTTTCCTTAAGGATTGCATGGAATTAGAAAACATTCAATCAACTAAATCATAAATTGAGAATAGTGTAGCTTGCACATAAAAGAGGCAAACAATTTTTCAAGAAGATTATTTAGAAAAAAATTCAATGTTCCCACTAGTACAGAATCATGAGATGGCCTAAAGGCTTAGGATGTCCTCTACTTAAAAGTTATCCCAAAACTAGTTCTTCACTGTGCATCTGAAAGAATTGTCTTGAAAGGATTTCCATTGTATGTCTCTAATCTTTTTTATAACCCATAACGAATATCAAAAGATTATTGCCATGACAGATCAGAAATGCTTTCTTGAAAAGAGAGAAAACTTCCTACCAAACTGACATTGACATAAGCCAATGTCTCCGAGAATCTTCCCATCATCAGCCCCTGCAAAATTATTTCTAGGCCTCATTAAAGCCCCTGGTTTTGCCGTAGATGTTGGTGGTTTGTTACAACTATATATTAATCTATAGAACATAAAACATATTATTGATCACCAGAACATAAAATATTTATACTCGTATTTGAAACAATAAATTTTCTGTCATAGACAGGGCGCCCTAGTCCCTAGTGGTTGGTTTGCTCTGACTAAAGCTATGCACATCCCTCAAAATAATCATTTTCTTCTCTGTGATTACAACAGTAATCCTAAAGGCATGCAAAAGAATCCTAGGACAATCATAACCTGTTTCAAGGTCAAATATGTCATATCATTCTTGCCACTGTATTAACCATCATAATCCCAGACCTAATATGGCTTTCTCAGCAACAATGCAAGAAAATATAGAAATTTATAGCTCTATTCCAACTCCAATACATTTTGCCAAGGAAAAGGAAAACACACGTCTTTACAATCCATAGCACTGGGAGTAACGAAAAAGTTACCAGGAAGCCACCACCTTCTTTTACTCCGCTGGCAACCCTTGCCGGCGGGCTGCGGCCAATACCTCCGTTGGTCATCGGCGATGGAAACCCGCATGGCGTCAAAAGCTGGTGTTTCCCTTCTGGAGCGTATTTTGAAGTTACTTTTACAGCGACATTATTCCGAGATTAAAAAAAAAAGATGACATTTGGTAGAGCATTAAAAATTAAATCTTTATAACTTAATTTTTCATAATATGTAATGAACTTAATTTGACTCATTTTAGTCATTTGTGTATCCAAATATTATATTATATTTTTTTATTTATTTTACGTATATTTTATTGATCTATGGATTCCCACTCTATAAGAAAAATTATACTAAATGCTCTTCAACTTTGACGTTTGCTCAGCAATACCCTCCAACTTCGTTTTGTAACACAAATGCCCTCAACTTTTTTGCATAGAATGTCCTTCCGATAGAGAATACCTGATTTCTCAATCGGTTCGCTGACATGGCGATGCTTTCTCTCTGAGCATATGACGTGGCACCGTCACATAGACTCCACATCAGTAAATTAATAAAAAAATAAAAAATATATAATATAATATTATAATAACATAATTATAATAAATTAAAAAATTGTTTCCTCCCCTCTCCCTAGCGTCCTCGCCGGCGGAGCGTCGGAGGGAGAAGAGGAGGCCGTCGCCCCCACCCCTCTCCTCAACGACGGCGAATAAGAGAGGGGGGATGGGGGCGACGCCCCCTCCATACATGTGTAGAGGGGGAGGGCGGCCTCCCCCTCTCTTCTCGCCACGATCGTCGGCACGCAAGGTGACAAGGGTGCCTCCCCCTTCGCGCGCGTGTTGCCGATGGGCGACGACTGAGGGGGAGGGAGCGTCGCGCGCTGGAAGGGGAGGGGGACCCCCTCGACCTTCGTGCACCGACGAAGATTGCATAGGAGAGTCCCCCCCCCCCCCGACCTTCAAGCGGTCGTTGGCAGGGCAGAGGACCCCTGTGCGACCTTCACGCGGTCCTAAGGGGGAGGGTGTCGTACCCCCCGTGCGACCTTCGCGCAGTCGCCGACGGGGGTGGGGGGACCCCTGCGACCTTTGCACGCCGGCGAAGGTCGCATAGATGCCCTCCCCCCCCCCCACGTTCGCGTGCCGGCGAAGGTCACAGGGGCAAAGGTCACAGGGTCCCCCCCCCGCGAACTTCGCCCGCCAACGAAAGTTCATCGGCGCGCGAAGTTTGCACAGAAGGTCCCCCCGGACGACCTTCGCATGCCAATGCATTTTTATGAGTCGTCAGCCAAAGACCACACGAAGGTCGCACAGGGTCCCCCTCACCTTTGCGCGCCAACGAAGGTCGCAGGGGTCCCTCCCTTCTCACCTCGTGCGCCGGTGACCACGCGAAGGTCGCACAGGGGCGTCCCCCGCCCTACTGACAGCCGCGCGAAGGTCGCAGGTGGGGACTCCCTTGTGCGACCTTCGCCGGCGCGCGAAGGTCGCAGGGGTCCCCCTCCCCTTCCGGCACGCAACGCCCCTCCCCCTCACTCGTCGCACATCGATGACACGCGGAGGGGGAGCCCACCACCCTTCTTGCCTCGTGCACTGATGATCTCACAGAGGGGGAGGGTGGCCTCCCCCTCTCTTCTCATCGGAGAAGAGAGGGGGAGATTGCCCTCCCCCTCTGCACACGTAGGGAAGGGGGAGCCCCCTTCCCCCTCTCTTATACATCACCGGTGAGGAGAGGGGTGGGGGCGACCGCCCCTCCTCTTCTCCCTCCGACGCTCCGTCGGTGAGGACGTCGGTCGAAGAGAGGAGAAAGCAATTTTTTAATTTTTTATTATTATATTATTTTCTTATTTTTTATTAATTTGCTGACGTGGAGTCTGCGATGCCACGTCGGATGTTCTTCCAGTGTGAAGAGAGAGTATCACCACGTCCGCGGATCGATCGAAAAATTGGGTATTCTCAGTCGGAAGGACATTCCGTGTACCAAATTCTAAGATTGAGAGCATTTGTGTTACAAAGTGAAGTTTGAGAGTATCACTGAGCAAACGTCAAAGTTGGAGGGCATTTGGTGCAATTTTTTTCACTGATTAATATAAGAATTTAAAGTGATTAATAAGTTAAGATGGAAGAGGAACACTGAGGTGTCAGCCTATGCCAAGTGCCTTATGATAATGGTCGCTCCCTTGGTCATGGCTTGATCAATCATTAACTCGCGCGCGACTGTATCGTTTCCCTCGACATATCACACGAAGGCACCTAAAATCATCTGATTTCTAAGGAAGATTCAAGATTAAGAAATATGATTAAGTAAAGAAAGCATGAACACTAAGTTAAGTTATCGTTATTATTTACGGTCATGATTATCAAGCATGCTATTGATTCCAAGTCTATCATGTATCATAGGATTTTATTGATTATTTATATCAATTGATCTCCCTTATTTATGACATATGATCTTATATTTGCTTTTCTGAACAAGATAAGTATACATCCTTATTTCTGATTTACTTTAATTAGATTTTATGCATTGTATATTATTATAGGATCCTCACTAGACTGTAAAGCTTACGGAAGGATTGCATCCCTATGTTTGATTTTCAGTGATGATGTTGAGTTGGTGTACTGCGACAAATCTCTGGCGATGACAAAGCACATGAACCAAAAGGCCTAGTCATTTATTTTACTCTCTTTCCGCATTATGAACTGATGTAGCCATTATGATATTATTAATTCGAGACCATGTAATGACTCTTTGATTTTCACAGATATTTATCAGCTTTCGCCTTTCTTTATGATTCTATCTTTTCTTTTGTTGTTATGTCATGATTCTTGAACGAGTCTTGACCAATATAATGGTCAAAACCATAAATCTTCGCCACATGATGTTGATCGATTTGGGAGCGTTACAAAGAATATATCTCGACTAGATATACAACAACAACAACAACAAAGCCTTATCCCACTAGGTGGGGTCGGCTACATGGATCATACGACGCCATTCTGCTCTATTAGTAATCAAACCTTTCGGTATATTATTCACCAATAGATCTTGCTCTATTAGTTCGCCAAGTGTCCGCCTTGGCCTCCCTCTCCCTCTTTTAATCGGACTCCAAATTATTTGATCTACTCTTCTTACTGGCGCATCTAATGGTCTTCTCTGAACATGACCAAACCATCTCAAACGATTGTCTACCACTTTCTCACTAATAGGAGCCACTCCGACTCGTTCACGTATATGATCATTCCTAATCTCTCGACTAGATATAATGATGGAGAATTTTGCATAGTGCTAGCAACAATCAACACATAGAATTTAAAAAAATATGACAATTGTAAGAATATCACATTCAATGAAGACATGGTTGCAAAATGGTGAAAATGTTGACAAAAAATCTTATCCGCCTAAAAAAAACTAGCAAACACTTTACCAAGCTCGAGAATGCTAGAAGAAACTATCGAGCAAAGTTTCTAACAATAGGATTCCAAAGTATAAGATAAGGGAGGAGTTTTACCATGATTTGTGAGCTTTTGATCGAGATAAATTGAATCAATCTCTATGAAAAATAGTGCTGCATAGTTAAATGTCAAAGGGAGATATTGTGAATAATCGAAGTTGTAGCCTTAAAATCTAGTAAGGAACGATGAACAAATTGGTATACTTATCATTGCATTGTAATGTATACAAATGTGAAGAATTATCTCAGAATTAATGTAGTAAATTTGAAAATATGTAATTCATAAAACTTAACTATTAAGAACTAGACATTGCAGAGAGTGAAAATTTCAAGATGCCAAACTCATAATCCAAGGAGGGGGAAATAAGAACATGCTCCCAGATTCGATTCACCCCTAGATGTGTAGGTCTTCCCCCAAATAGAAAAAAAGTTCCCAACATGTTGCACAATCACAACTACAAGTGTACAACAATCATTATATCATTTTAATGTTGATCTACAGGAAGAAATGTTAATTGTATGCATTAGTTTAAACTACCCATAGAATGATTAAATTACAACAACAACAATAACAACAACAACAAAGCCTTATCCCACTAGGTGGGGTCAGTTACATGGATCATAACAGGGTTTTACGCTGGCTGTCGGAGCCTAACACAACCCTCCTCCTTTATCCGGGCTTGGGACCGGCTATAAAACATAGGCGGAGTTTATTAACATAAAGAGCATTACAATTTATAAGCAAGCAATCACCAGCCAGTTTTGCTCAAAATTTGGCAATATCTTGTCATTTCACAATGTTAGCTTAGCCACTTACATCAGCTTTTTTCCTTTTCACTGTGACATTCTCTTTTGTTACCTGTCTTGTGTGTCATACAACGATGTGAGGCGAACTTCAAGAGATGCATCAATTATCTTAACAAAGGTGGAGTCAACGTTCAAAAATAGTTATAGTGAGCAGACAGAGAAAACTTTTGAACAACTTTCAGAGTCTATTGGCAACAATTCAAGTTCAAATAGCTTTTTTTTAGGAGACATGTTCAAATAGCTAACTTCTCACTCCCACATTATATCCAAAGGAACCCTAATTGAGAAGTAAATGAGGAACAATTTCTTTTGTGATATGCTAACAATTCTTCCGAAAAGTTAGGAAGAGCTACATTTATCAATCAATGATTTTATATTCATACAATTTTGATTTAATTCGGCCCACCTCATGGACAATATCTAACGGAGAAAAATATTTATTTAATAAGATCTCATGTACTAACCATTCTTCCTATTTTATATTCGTAACATTCTCTCCAAAGAAATCCTGATTTGAAGGAAGAAATAACAATCTGAAGGCGTGGGAGGCGTTAAAAGAATGAACTCACAGTTGCTTCCGGAAGGATCATACTCTACAGTTGCATCTTCCCGCGCGGCGAAGACCCTTAAACCAGAGAGAGCGCTGGAAGAGCCCCGGGGGAGCGGCGAGACCGACGGACGCTTACTTCTACCATGAGGATCGTCGGCCGAGAACCCCAAGATCAGATCCTCTCAGCATCGGCATTTGCCCATCGATCATGAATTCTGTCGGCACATCGAAAGCTCGCGGATGCGGCGACTCGATAGAGAGCTCGGTGGAAAAAATACGCCGGCATTTTTTTTTAATGAGGATAAAATCTATTCTTTAAGTAGGCTTGAAATTAGGAATGAGAGAATGTAACTTAAGATAACTTTTAATTTTTTTCTAAAGATTAACAAAATTAAGATTTAGATTAAAGGAAAAAAATGCATGACTAAGTTGTTTAACAATTAAGATATTGCTAAGGCATAGAGAATGTATCTAGATTGTCAACTTCAACTTTTCATTTATCGTTAAGAATCAATTCGACCAAGATAATATACTTTTTTGGCAAGTGCCTTCTTAAATCTCCACTTACTTTCGTGCAGAGATTTACAAGAATGAAATAGTACAAAAACCAATGGCACAATCTCCATATTCAACAACAAAAGCTAGGGCAAACTCAATGCTTCTCAACAACTTCTCAACTTCAAGAATATAGCAATAATACTCTTATTGTTATCCTATGATTTCATGACACTCTCCCACAGTTGACATGTGTCCCTTTCACTTTTGTCATAGGAAGTTTCTTTTCTATTGTAGAAAAAAAAAGAATATGCAGTGTAGAAAAAAAAAAGAACATGTGTCCCCTTCACTATCTTCCTCTTGTTTGTCTTTTAATGTGAAGTCCGCTTAGGGCAAAATCATACTTACCCCCAACATTGTTTCCTCTTTATGTCCTTGCAATCAATTTTTTTTCCAAACCTTAACTTCTCCAACAATAATCAAACATAAAATTATTGAAATCATATATCTGTCCGCAAGTCCCTATAATGCAAAATGGTTTTAAAATAATTATTTTTGTATACTAAATTCTAACTTGGAAGAAAAAATCATAAAAGTATGTTGGAAATTTATAAAACTATGCAATTGATAAATGTATAAATATGCAAATAAATGTATAAAATTTAGGATGCATGATTTATCATTTCAAAATACATATATACTATCATCGAATTCTTTCAAATCTAAACATTTGTTTCTCCTTGAACAAACAGAAATTTAAAACAAGATACACAGTTTTAGCATAATTACAAAATGAGCATTATTCAACTTACACCACCCCTAGAGCACACCAACCATAAGCATCATTTACCATTTCATAAATGATTAATGCCTCTTGTTAAGACCATTGAAGTTCTAATCTAAGTGTGATTTCTCGGGTTAGAAACGATTGATCACACAACCAGCCTTTAGAATCCAAAATTTTCTTCACTTACAAATGGTAAAAGGTATTTTACTTTAGAAAGAAAATAATTTCATTTACTTCATCATTTTTTTTAATTCATGTCCAAGTCCTTGTTGTAGTTACACTTATATACACTTAGAACATTCTTTTAGTCGACTCTCTCATTGTACACGTATCATCCCATTTTGTCTATAAAGGTATGGAAGAAAAAGAAAAATCCTACACACATCTTCTAAAAATACCTACCTTGGTATATGGAGGTACCAAACAACAGCATACTTTTTTCATTAGAGGACAATAGAGTAGTTCATTGAGGAAGAGAAGTGTAGCGTTCCCTACAAACTTTTCCACCATTTCTCTCGAGAATAATTTCAAAGGATGTTTGAGGTGATTTATTAAAAAACTAAAAAAAAAATTCCAAGTCATAAGTAGAATGACAATTATAAAAAGGGACAAAAATATTATATTTCATTTTTACAAAATGATGAAAACTTTTGCATACAAGCAAACCACATTTAAAAAATCAATAAAGAACTTAAATTCCAAAGCATAAGGGAGGGTTGTGAAAAGAATTAAACTTTTTGTTCAAATAAGTTCTTATGTTATACTTCAAAGGTGCTCAAGGATTTATTACTCTAAAGAGTGAATTTTTAGTTCATGTTAACAATAATTGACTACCAAGAATTGGCAAAAATGTTCAAAAACAATTGGCAATAGCATAAATAAATGAACAGATATCTTCCAATGTTCATGTCAACTACTTGCTTGATTCTGCTCCTCTTATGAGGAGGAAAGAATATTTCTTTGTGAATTTCTCATAGAGTACAAAGATTTCTGTGAATTTTTTATGGATCAAGAAAAATTAAGATATCATCAGCAAAAAGTTGGCCTAAAGAAAAAGAATCAACGTAAGAAAGGCTGTACGAATTTTGCTTATCTCAATTTGTTTCATTAAGGTAGTCAAAATTTGTCTAATGCCTCTATGATTCTACTCCGAGTGAATTCGATTTATTAGACATGTAAATTTAGAGGATAACTCCGCCTATATTTTATAGCCGGTCCCAAGCCCGGATAAAGGAGGAAGGTTGTGTTAGGCCCCGACAGCCAACATAAAATCATGTCGAATCTTATGAACATGGATCAAGTCGTATGATCCATGTAGCCGACCCCACCTAGTGGGATAAGGCTTTGTTATTGTTGTTGTTGTTGTTGTAAATTTAGAGGATGTGATGTGAAGCCCTTCTCTGATACAACTCTTCTTGCAAAGATGAATCAGCAGGAAAACAAAACAACTCTCCTTTCAAAGAAGTTTGGCACTCGATAGCCATTCTTCAAGCCACAACCTGGTAGAAGCATTTGAAACAAATAAAAAAATTCCAGAGAAAGACCAACACCATACACATTTTCAATCCAAAGGGATCATGGTTGACTTCAAACATTTCCTTAACAAATATGTAGTATATCTAACACAAATAAGTTCACGTCCTTGTGCACTACAATACCTCTTAAGCTCGTCTCAAATACATAAATCGTATCTGATCCTTCCCATTTACGCAGTTTTGCCTGATCCACCATTTTCCACAGAAACAAACACATAAATTCAGAGAAAAAGATATCTCAACGAAGTCAACTGAGACTCAACAAAACAATGCTTCAAGTCCCCTGCGATGCTTTAGCGACCGGCAAGAATTATGGACAACGAAATTTCCTTGGAAGTAGAGAATTTGCTGGAGGAAGAAGTTGATAATCCAGTATTGGGCTTTTTAGGCTCACTTAGGACTCCACCTTCACTTGATAACATTGCAACCACCTCTGCCATTGTCGGCCTATCTTCTGCATTTTCCTGCACACACAGAAGGCCCACATTGATGCATCGAAGAAGTTGTATCACTGGAAATGAGCCACCCGGTGCATTATCAAGTATCTCCAATGATCTTTCTTCCTTCCACATTCTGTACACCTGCAACATATCACAAAGCGCAAGATCAGAACGTGAATAAAAGAAAATACAGTTTCCATCATCGAAGATCGAAGTTACTTACATGTCCTAAAAGGTTTGTACGTGCGTCTGCATAATTTGCGAGAATATTTCTCTTGCCACTTAAGATTTCCAACACTATGACACCGAAGCTAAATACATCAGACTTGAAAGAGAATACTCCAGCAATGGCATACTCCGGCGCCATATACCCACTGCAAATGATAGTGATAGTTATCAAAGTATATTTTAACATCACAGCTATTTGAGTCGCCCTATTCGTTTTATTTACAAGAGCTTACAGAAGTAGGTGGATGCCATGGGAAGATGCTAATTGTGTGCTGTGGGGTAATATGCCATGGGTGATATGGCTTGTGGGGTATGTGCAGGATATGAGGTCAGAGATGATTTTTTGCAATCATTTAGAAGCGGGAACTCAATATATATGTATGTATGTCAAACAAGTACTCTACGCTTACTGGTCATCACATATACTTTGTTCCTGGAACTAAAAACACATAAGCGACTACTAGGCAAGAGAAAAAACAAATGAAATGAAGTATTCACTTACATTGTTCCAACTGCTCTCCTCGTAGATTTTTGTTGAACTTCATCTCCCTCAAAAATCCTTCATATTCCAAAGTCTGATATCTTTGGATTCATGTCCTTGTCAAGGAGGATATTACTTGGCTTAAGATCCCGGTGAACAATGTGCAAGTACGAGTCACAATGTAGGTAAAGAAGTCCTCGGGCAATCCCAAGTATAATGTTCAGACGTATTCCCCAATCCAACAGCAAGGTCCTTGTATCAGCTGGGAAATCCTTTGAACCGATTAATTAATCTAGCATGGCTATCTTAACTTTTCGATGGCAAGAAGCAAAGTAACAGTATTTAATGATTAGAATGTTAACAACCAACAATTTCCTCTGATCTTTTGGACTAGCCATAGTTGCTTTTTCTTTTTGAGAGGGAGATAGAGACAAAGATGACTGCCGAACTAGACATCCAAATTATATTAAAACTTAAATCTGCGTGATGTATAAGTGTTTATGAAAAGTTAAAGCCAAGAAACAGAGGATATGAATATCCACAAAAAGACACTATCCAATTCCTCTCTTACTAGTAAAAAAAGAGAAGTGGTGCTCAATATTCTCCATAATTTTTCACTTAACAATCAGCTTATGACTCAATTTCCTCCAATCGTAACATGATAAATCTACTATAATTATACCACAGACATCTTCATAACACCAAAAGAAGTCCTTCATAAACTTCAAGAAAAACGCATTCAAACCAATAAAATGCTAAAAAAACATGAATAGATGGAAAAGATGTAAAGTTTTCTAACTCAAGTTATTCTCTTTAGACGAGAAACTTAAGAGTTAAGATGTTCCCTGTAGTAAACTGTAATTCTTTTCCTTTAACAAATAGGAAGCACCTTTTTCAAATTAAGGCTATTTTAAGTTCACAATTTACTTAACATTTGATTCCCTATCATGCATTTTAATCATAGATATTGCACTGAAGAGTATAAGGAAAGAGTCAAACCATAAATATAGTTATCTAAGCTCTTGTTTTCCATGTAATCCAAGATTAGAATTCGTTCATCTCCTTCAATGCAACAACCAAGCAGGTGGATAAGATTTCTGTGCTGTAAGTTGGCAATCAGCTGAAGCTCATTTTTGAACTCATCTGGACCTTGCCACGAGTATCTTGACAACTTCTTGACAGCAATTTGTTGACCATTCTCCAACCGACCCTGCTAATTTGATGCATGTGGATGTCACTTAGTTGTTGTTGTTAGACACATACATGATCACTGCGATATGGCAGAAAATATTACTTTTTATACGGTGCCAAATCCACCTTCTCCAACTTTATTGTCCTCTGAGAAGTCGTTGGTTGCAACTCTTATAACAGGCAGTTCATATGAAGGAAACTCCTGCTCTTTTTCCATCTTAAATAAACCATATGATCCTAGAATGCCTTTTTAAAAGAATACAATTTATACAGAAATAGATTTATGCAAATAAGAATGTCCAAAGAAAAAGATTGCATAAGAAATAATACATCGAAGCATAAAAGCAAATAGCTCTCATTTCAATGCCTACAACAGGAAAGGATTTTGATTTTGTCAATGAATATGACAAAACATTAAATTGACAAATGGAAGATCTAATTAAACAAAGTTAAATCTTGTGCAAAACTAAGCACTTGGCTGGGAGAAAATGGATTTTGTGATACTTAACCCACAGTGTCTATGCTAAGTCTTGAAGCACCTTCATAAGAATTGCGTGATGTTCTTACTAAATCAACACATCCTAAAGAAAGAACTAACAATTTTTTTAGATATCATCTTGATATCATATAATATACTTTACCTTGCAGTTGCGGGGGATATTGTAAGAAAATGCATTGTGTATCTATTCACATTCAGTTGAAGCACTAGACAGTTTATTAATTAGTTCTAGATATCAATGCCTCCTCATAAGCATAGATGGGTTAAGAAATGATGCAGAACGGATTCACTAACCAAAATATAATAAATAATTTCTATATTCAGAAATTGATGATTAAAAAGAAATAGTATCTAAATTGAGAAAGAGATCATTATAGCCTATCAAGATTGGAGAAACAGATTACAAAATTGCATCAAATATCTCAAAAGTTTGTCCAAAGTTGACAGGTAAAATAGCTTCGGAGATAACCTTGAACTTGAAGTAAGTTTTAAAGTGGAATGCACTTTAACGTTGAAACTAATACGGAGCTCAAAACTTCCCGACTTTTATTATACCACCAGTGTGCCACATCAAAGAAAATAGTGGGAGCATATCTAGACACCAATAAATCCCTATAACCCATCGATCCCGAAGGAAAATACTCCAAAAATGTATCAATCAATTCAAAAGTAAAAAATCAGAACTAAAGCTTTGAAGTTTGGAACTGAAGACACCAAATCGAGAAGTTTTGAAGTGGAGAGTAGCATGTTACTGGACTAATATAATGCTCAAAACTTCCAAAGTTTTCTTATACCACCAGTCTCCTACATCTAATAAAACAATAGATTTACATCTAGCAGAGGTAAGTTTATGTGTTTCAGTAGTAAGAGGTGCATAAAAAATGTCAAAAAGAAATTACTGTAAATGTACTGTGTACCTTGTCTTTTTCCGACCCCTCTTTTGTTCCTACACCAGAAGTGTATAACTGCAATAACCACGAGAAGCAAAACAGCCAGAACAGCAGCAATGGCAATGGCAACCACAGGAGAACGGGAACCTGGTGTTGCGGTATCTACTGAAAAAGCCTTAATTAGGAAAATTATGGTGAAATTTATTTACAAAAAAAGGTACAATAAAACGTTTATGTAGATTTACACCGATGAATACAAGAAAATTTGAACTTTATAATTAGTTATATTTATATTACATTCATTATTGGTGGCTATTAGGCACAATCATGGATAGGTCTGAATCAAGGCAAAGTATAGATAACATCTCAGATATTAATTAAGGCAACACAAGTAAGACAAAAGAACCAGAAACTAATGCAAAGGTGGTATCAAGTAGTTACAGTTCTTGGAGCATGGTGTGTTGATTCTGTAGGAAAAAAGACAAAAACAAGATAAAAGAAACAGAATTTGGGATCGTATATGCTCATTCTTTGAAGTAATCCTATGAATGCATTGCTCCATACCAGTTCCTGATGTCATACAATATTCTACAAGCATATCTAATTTGCAAGCATGAAGTCTTACCTAAATCAGAAGCTGCGAGCCTAACATGTAATTCATCCCCTCCATCATTGAAAATCTTAAGGTCGACAAGGTCGCCAAACCAAGTGAGACAATTTGCTCCACTGATAGCATAAGCCACGCAAGAACAATTCTTCAAGCACCAGTTTTCACATTCATCAGAAGTCTTCTTGTTCTCAGTCGTAGCATTTATGCTATCTGGCAGCTTAATATTTTTCAGTAACAGAAATCCATCCAATTGGCAAGCCAAAGCTGTTCTTCTGATGCAGCCATCAGAGTATTGCCTAAGGTCCCAATTCTTAGAAGACTTTGGGATAAATCCCTGCAAACATTCGCAGAGTTTTGTGTTAGAAGGGTTACAGATACTATTAGCTCCACAGGTAGCATAGTTATCGCATGTGTCTTGTGGCACTGTCCAGAAAATGTCCCATGAATTGCTTCCTTTAGACCAGAGAGCTCGTTGAAGTACTCCAGTCCCATTTAAAACTGCCCTAGTTAGAATAGAACTATGGGTTGATTTGAACGAGTAGTACACCTCATCCTGGTTTGAGACGTATTCAAATCGGAATAAGCTATTTCTTGCCATGTCAGGACGGCCACTAAATGACTGTCCATTCCATGGTCCAGAACGCCACTTTAGGGAAGAACCTTTACCTATGATTCTAACACCTCCAAAATCGTCCATCTTGTCACGTAGACAGTTAGGTTGATTCCGAGAGCGCTACACTATCTACTACACTATTGATCATACTATAACCTTGACCATTCAACAATTTGTATACGTGGCAAAAAATATAATAATAAAATCAGTACGGATTTTATTGCGGAAGATGGAAACATACTTTATTGCGGAAGAGTGGGAATATCAAAGGACACTAAGCACGCAGGGATGAAGGGTCGATCCGGCGGACGTCGGCGCACAGCAATCTTCCACCAGTGCACTCGTGAAGGCCGGCCGTACCCTCCTCGTCGGCCAAGAACCATCGGAGCTAGAGAAGACGACGCAGGGATCTCCGGTGAACGGAAAATGATTGAAAAATGTACTTTAGACGTTTAATCCCCATAGGCGATAAATTATTGTTTAATGATTCCATAGTGACCTAGAAATTATAGACTACACTTTTCATATTGTAACCATCGAGATCCAATGGCCGGAAGTCGGCCGAAAAAAGAGAAATCGATCGGCGGCTCTATTCTGACCGCAGAATCGATCGACCGATTCTATATGATCGGTCGACCGATCGAAGGAAACATAAATGTGCCTTTCTGACGCGGTCGACCGATCCGATGAGGACGGTCGACCGATGATGAAGGACAGGAATGCCGCTAAGAGCGGTCGACCGGTCCAAGAAGATTGGTTGACCGGCTCGACAAGGTACATGCGTGACCGTTAGGAGCGATCGACCTATCCATGGTGGACAGTCGATTGACTAGGTGCAAGAGAATGGTCGACCGGCCAATGGAAGCGATCGACCGATCCAAAGGAAATGATCGACCGGTCTAATAAGAACGGTCGATCGGTCCAGGGACAGAGAGAATTCCAAATCGATTTCAAAGTACAAACAATGATCCAGCCCGAGTTGAATCCCGACTGGGCTTGAGTCACGTACACGGACACTAAATAAACCCGACCCGGGTTTCACTTACCCAGTCCGGACTTTGTTGCAAAAGACATAAATGCCTTTTTGGACCCGAACCCCATAATTGGGCTCCACTTTTATTAAGCCCATTTGAGGTCACGTCCAATATAGTACAGAACGTAATGGGTCTTCCTCATTCAGGAAAAGGGATCTGACTTTATCCCTTTTCTCTGATCCATGAATTTCTAAATCTACAAATGAGTAACAAGAGAAATAAAGCAAGGATAAAACTACGGGATTGTCATGTGCCGCCCTAAAGTACAGATTATAGAGGCCAACGGGTGGGTATTAATAGCCCCACAACGGCCAACGTCATGAGGTGAATATTAATAGCCCCACTGTGACGATATTACAAAGTTAAAGCAGAGGAGGGATAGGTAGTTAGCTGAGGGGACAGCGAAGCTACTTTCTTCAATGACCACTATTCCTGAAATTTCAGGCCTTCTCCTACCTGTATCTCGAATGAAGGGTGATGCAAAGGTCACACTCCTTCCCCAAAGATTATTGTATTATGTCAGAGGGACATGTAGCTAGCTGAGGAGACAGTGAACCTACATATTTCTTAATTGACCACTGTTCCTGGATTGTAGGAATTCTTCCCCCTACCTTCCGAACTGGGTGAGGTCTTAACACCCACCCCTTTTCCCTTTATGGGCTTACTGGTTTCAGATATTCAGAGAGGCACCTCTGGCATCCCAACCTAATAAAGTCGAGCTCGCATAGGACAACGAACTTCAAGGACTGCATAGTAATGTAAAAGATGTAGTACAACTCATGGTAAAGTAAAGTAAAGTACAGTAAAGCGTAGTCAAGTAAAGTACAGTAAAGCATGGTAAAGTAATGTATACTATAGTGAAGTATGATATCATAGAGTACAATAAAGAAAAGTATAGTATAATATGGTAAAGAAAAGCTTGACAAAGTAAAGTATAGTACAGTATGGTAAAGCAAAGTATAGTACAGTATGGTAAAGTAAAGCATGGTAAAGTAAAGTAAAGTAAAGTATAGTACAATAAAGTAAGAAAAAGTAAAGTACAGTATATCGATGATGAAGTAAAGCATAGCAAAGTATTGTATGAAAATTATAGCAAAGTATGTCAAAGTAATATATAGCAAAGTACAGAGTTTGACATAGTAAAGACAAAGCAAAGTTACAGAAGAGAGTAAAGCATGAACATAGTAAAGAATGAAATATAGTTATTCATTGCCTTGTGCAACCAAAGTATTGATTATAATGAGAAAAGAAGGGTTTATCTGTCCATAGCAAAGTATGTCACTGCTTATCTGTTATTGATTCAAGTATATTTTGATTATTAAATTTATAGCCTATGATTCTATTGTACTGGGCGTTTTCGCTCACGGGTATTTGATACCCCTGTAATTGGGATTTTGCAGGTAAGAATCTTGCCGAGAGAGGAGTGATGGAGAACACAGTGCCGAAGGGTTGCTACACATGATTCATTGTACTAAAAAATGTCTTTCATTTGTAATTGCATAATTAATCTCTACATCAAAAAGTTATTATGATCTTTTTCCGCTGTAATCAAATGTGTTACCATTGTCAAGATTTTATTGGATATTATTGTCATTGCCCACCTCCTTGTGTACTACATTAAGTGCTTAGTGTCCTTTGACATTCTCACTCTTCCGCAATAAAGTATGTTTCCATCTTCCGCAATAAAGTCCGTACTGATTTTATTATTATATTTGTTGCCATGTATACAAATTGTTGAATGGTCAAGGTTATAGTATGGTCAATAGTGTAGTAGATAGTGTAGCGCTCCCGGGGTCAACCTGACTGCCTACGTGGCAGGATGAGCGATTTTGGAGGCGTTACAATGATTGTCTCAGGTACCTTGGGTTTCCATTATGTAAGAATAATCACCAAACGAATGGTCATTAGCACTTTTCCATGATCTCAGTTGTCTCTGAAGATTCATTTTAAAATCCACTCCAAGCTTCATGCCAGGTAAAAATGTATCACATGGATAATCAAAGCTCTGCCAAACTGTATTGTTGGAACTACCTGCAACCAACACCAGATTCCCTGAATCCCGGAGTTGCAACACAGGATTGTCTGCATGCAAAGTCCCACTTGACCATATTTGTGTGTCACCGCTGTAAAGTACCAAATTCCCATCAGCAGTGAGATTCAATGTTCCAACTGATGTGTTCAGAGGGTTGTCCCGATTGGCAACCCATACTATAGTTCGATCTGGCAAGTTATAGTACCATATACAACAACAACAACAAAGCCTTATCCCACTAGGTGGGGTCGGCTACATGGATCATACGACGTCATTCCGCTCTATTAGTAATCAAACATTTCGGTATATTATTCACCAATAGATCTTGCTCTATTAGTTCGCCAAGTGTCCGCCTTGGCCTCCCTCTCCCTCTTTTAATCGGACTCCAGATTATTTGATCTACTCTTCTTACTGGCGCATCTAATGGTCTTCTCTGAACATGATCAAACCATCTCAAACGATTCTCTACCATTTTCTCACTAATAGGAGCCACTCCGACTCGTTCACGTATATGGTCATTCCTAATCTTATCTAATCTTGTATGACCACACATCCATCTCAACATCCTCATTTCGACTACCCCCACTTTACGTTCATGTTGTCCCTTCATAGCCCAACATTCACTACCATATAACACTGATGGTCTTATAGTAGTACGATAGAATTTTTCTTTAACTTTATTGGGTACTTTTCTATCACAAAGAACTCTAGTGGCTTTCCTCCACTTACACCAACCAGCTTGAATTCTATGATTAACATCGTCATCAATCTCACCATCTTGTCTTACAATTGATCCTAAATATTTAAACTTTGTCACTTGAGGAATTATATCCTCCCCTAGCCTAACTTTCAAATCGTCTCTAAGTTGTTTATTTGTGAAATTGCTATGCATATATTCTGTTTTATTCCTACTTAAACGAAAACCCTTTGACTCCAACGTATTTCTTCATATTTCCAATTTTGTATTAATCTCTTCTCTTGAATCCGCTAAAAGTACTATATCATCCGCAAATAGCATGCACTTAGGTACCTCCTCTGTGATACTCTCGATTATAGCATCGATAACTAAGTTAAATAGATACGGACTTAAAACTGATCCTTGATGTAGGCCAATTCCTATAAGAAATTCATTTGTCTCACCTCCGGGTGTCTTAACCCTAGTCAATGCCCCATCGTACATATCTTGTATTACCTTAATGTAGGCAACATTCACTCTCTTCTTTTGCAAGACTTTCCAAAGTACATCCATTGGTACCCGATCATACGCCTTCTCTAAGTCAATGAAAGTCATATGTAAGTCTCTTCTCCTACTTCGATACTTCTCCATCATCCCCCTTAGTAAATAAATCGTCTCTGTAGTGGATCTTCCTAGCATGAACCCAAATTATCTCTCAGAAATACTAGTCTCCATTCTCAATCTATGCTCAATCACTTTTTCCCATAATTTCATAGTGTGACTCATAAGTTTAATCCCTCTATAATTTGCACAATTCTGAATATCCCCTTTATTTTTGTAAATAGGAACTAATGTACTTAATCTTCAATCATCAGGCATCTTTTTCGACCGTAAAATCTCATTAAATAATTTACATAACCACAACACACATTTTTCTCCTAAACATTTCCAAACTTCAATCGGTATACCATCCGGTCCAACGGCTTTACCATTCTTCATTTTCTTAAGAGCTTCGCTAATCTCCGAGACTCTAATTCTACGATAAAATGATATATTAAGCTCACATTCGCTAACTGTCAAGTCCTCCAAATTACAACGGAAACCTTCACATCCATCATTAAATAGTTTATAAAAATACTCTTCCCATCTGTTCTTAATATCTCCTTCAGTAACTAAAACCTTGCCAACTTCATTTTTTATGCATCTTACTTGATCCAAATCTCTCGACTCCTTCTCTTTATTTCTTGCAATCTTGTAAATCCTTTGTTCACCAGCCTTTGTCCCTAACTCCTTATAAAACCCCTCATATGCTTTAGTACGAGCATCACTAACTGCCTTCTTAGCCTCCCTTTTCTCTAAACGATACTTTTTCCAATTGTCAGAACTATTGTCCAAGTGTATCGCCTTGAAACAATTCTTCTTATTACGCACATTTTCTTGGACCTCCTCATTCCACCACCAAGTCTCCTTATCTCGTAGTCCAAAACCTTTTGATTCTCCTAAAATGACTTTAGCAACCATTTCAACCTTTTTTGTCACATTCTTCCACATGATACTAGCATCTCCTTCTAACTCCCACACACTTTCCTCTAATAACTTACTTCTAAAAGTCTCTCGCTTCTCCCCCTTTAACTGTCACCACTTGATCTTTCGATCAAAAACTGTTCGGGATTTTGGTTTTATACATTTTATTTGCATATCAAGAACTAACAATCTATGTTGTGTAATGACCCCATGCACATGAATTACTTTGCAATTAGTACATCGTCTTTTATCAGTATTTCTTGTCAAGAAAAAATCGATTTGAGACCTATGAGTTCCACTTTTGTATATGATTAAATATTCATCTCTCTTCCTAAAACAAGTGTTGATAATCTTAAGGTCGTATGCTAAAGAAAAATCAATAATAGTTTGTCCTTCCTCATTCAACTCCCCAAAACTAAAACCACCATGAACCCTTGCATGTGGTCCTGCCTCTTTACCAACATGTCCATTAAGGTCTCCCCCAATATAAACTTTCTCGATTGTTGGTATACTTTCAATCAAACCCTCCATATCTGCCCAAAACTTCTCCTTGAGATGTGATTCTGCTCCTACTTGGGGTGCATATGCACTAATAATATTCATAGTCTCCTTTCCAACAATTACTTTCACGGATATGATTCGATCCTCAATCCTTTTAACTTCCACAACATTCTTCCTCCATTTTGCATCCGCGATAATACCAACATCATTCCTTCCATTTACCTTACCTGTGTACCAAAGTTTGGAACCATTTAACCTAATCTCTTTAGTTCACTCTCCTACCTATCTAGTTTCTTGCAAGCATAAGATACTAATCTTACGCTGGTTCATTACTTGTGCCACCTCGAGGCGCTTCCCATTCAATGTCCCAATGTTCCAAGAACCTAATCTGACCTTAGTCTCATGAACTAGCTTCTTTAACCGCCTCCGTCCATTAGAGTGCGGTAGCCCTTGCTCATTTAACACTGCATTCAGACGAGGATGCAGCGGCTCTTGCTCTCTTATCGCTGTACCCGAGCTGTACAGCGCGTTACTTACGGATAACGACCTAACATTAACACAATATATTCGTTAATCCATGTTCATAAGATTCGACATGGTTTTATGCTGGCTGTCGGGGCCTAACACAACCCTCCTCCTTTATCCGGGCTTGAGACCGGCTATAAAATATAGGCGGAGTTAAAAAAGGAAAAATTGCACCAACCAGGAATCGAACCCGGGTCTGTACCGTGGCAGGGTACTATTCTACCACTAGACCACTGGTGCTGGAGTAAAAGCCATATCCCAAGATATTTGTTTGTCGAACTGTTTGGACTGAAAAAGCCAAGCTGAAATATGCCTCCAGCAGATATTAATGTCTGATTATGGGCAATTGATCCTTTTGCAGTGAGGGTATCCCCTGCAACAAAATGAACAAAGAGACCAAGTGTTAGTAATGTGTCTTAAACACTTCTAACTATTATACTCACCATGGGTTTTCTTGTGTGTCATCATAGTGCTGATTATTACAAGATTACATACTAATGACAATAACAAGAAGCTTGACACTCTAGTCCCTGCTACTTATCACCTTATATATCTGCCCTTATTTTCTTTTCTTTTTTTTTTTTTGTTTCTTTTATCCATCCACTGCTGGATTTTAAAATAATATTTTAATCAGATTCCATGTTCTTCTGAGAACTATTAACTGGTTGACCCATGTTTTCCTTTCCAAGTGACTATTCCAGTTCTTTGAATAAGCTTCGGAACATGAGTCTACACATAAAAGGTATTAAAAGAAAAAACAAGAAACTTTAACTTTTTTTTAGGGAGAGCAAGAAACTTTATGAATCCTGCATGTGCATTGTTACCTGCAGACAATTTGATTTCAACCAATACGGCAATACTATAAATTCCTTCTTTTTCAGAACAATTACCTATATACTATTTAGCATGAACTTAAAGTCCAAGTTTATTTATTTCCTCCTATGATCTTTCCATTATGAAATTAAAGATCTCTCATCAGCAAGATATGATTCATTGAAATGATTTTTTTTTTGTTTTTTCTTCAAGTTATATTGGTTTTTTTAATGTATTATGATTGTTTTAAAGCGAAATTAACAAAAAAAGTTGTTTCTTGGTTCAAAAGCTCTCAAAAGATTCTTAACAGAAAAACAATTTATGTAGTTTGGAAAGTCATGGAAATTTAATGAAAATCCAATAACGAAGGTCAATCCGATATTAGTATCTCGTGGAAAAAAAACATGATTTTGTTGCAGTTTTCCTTGCACGAGTATAAAATGATTCTCCTTTTATGTTCAAACTTGATTACTTAGTGAAAGGCAGAACAACTGTCTCCTATACAATCATACTAACAATATCTTTCCAACAGTTCACACCAATGAAATACACAATTTTTATGTTACCACAAGGGGCTGCCTAAGAAGAACTTATGCAATACACATCACTGATCTTAAATCATTGCATGGTAGCATCAGTCTTCAAGAATAAAAGGTGGAACCATCATAATTAGATTTCATATCACCAATTAAGACTCCAAGCTAAAAAAAAGTAACAAATACTAGTAACTTCAGAACGTACCAGCTAACTGACCGAGAGCAACTTTTACTATTATTTCTAGGATTCCCAGTACAACGAAGAGCTGCAGCATGGTTATTTACTTCTGTCTCCAATACTATGTTTTCGGAAGCACTTGTTTTCCTAATAAATGATGTTGCCTTCTAAATTTCATTGCTATGTTTTGAGAAGATACTTTTCATGCTATTCTATGTAAGTCTACTGTTCTTTCGCTGTCCAACAACATGGCATTTTAGCCAAATTCATCAGGATATGGCCAGTTGACATGTTATTTAGAAGCAGAGAAAGGGAAGAAAACAAGGGACTGTGTCATAGATTTATGTATAATAATATTAAAAATATCCACTTATTTCCTGCAAGGACTTCCTTAGACAGTTCAAATTAACTTAACTAGTACTGAGAAGGAAACATGTCAAATAAAAACAAAGTCAGAACAAATATTTAGTCGCTTTTATTTTTCTGATCCCCATTTTTGCTGTTGACATTTCTTATGTTTATATCCATTCATGGATGTGCATGTAAAATGAAATACAGATAGCCTCATGTTATATTTGTTAATGCCTTACTTTTCTGAGAGAGTGGAAAAAGGAAGGTTGCCAAGTTGTGATGAACATCCAGAGTTAATGATCAATGAAATATTAAGCAGCTCAAAGTTCCAAGAAAAGTTTATTTTTTTAGCAAAATTTGAAGCTCATTTCACATTATTGGATTCTTCTATTATATAACCACCTCCTTGAAACATAAATCTTACAAAATGATATGAGTTTTTTTATGTTTGAATACACCTTCTCAAAAAAGGACTTTTGAGTACAACATATACATAATTCATCTTATAATAAAATATATGAATATTATTTTAAATGACATTGCTCATTCTCGATAAGTAAAATATTAAATTGAGTTTCCTTAACATCAATCAGGTCGACTGTCGACGAAAGACTAATTGAGTTAGAAAAGTTACTTTATAAGATCAACTAGTTTATTAGAATACATTAAATTATATGCCTCAAGTACATCAACTTACATAAACTAAGCCAAAACCAAGTATTTTATCTTGTAACACTAATATTTTTTTTCTGCATGTTATCGAATAAGCTCACATTTGAGATGTCCAACTTTGATACCCAAACTTTCAAGTTCTTGATTAAATTCAACATAGGCCAACATTCTTTTCCAGAACTTTCCTTAAAGACCATTAAATTAGAAAATATTCGTCTAATTAAATAATAAACTGGGAAAATGCAGCTCATGCATAAAAAAGAGGCAAAAGAAGTTATCAAGAAGATTATTTGGCAAGAAAAAAAAATCAATGCTTAACATTGAAAACCAGTTTAGAATTAGGATGTCTTCTGCTCAGAAGTTTGTCTTGAAACCAGTTTTTCACTGTCCATTGTATGTCTTTGAATCTTTTTCTTTTTTATAACCCACAGGGAAAACCAAAAGAATATTGCCATGTCAGATCACTAATGCTTTCTTGAAAAAAAGAAAGAAAAGTTCTGATCAAATTGCCACTGTCACAAACAGATGACTTGGAATCTTCCCAGCATATCAGCACTTGCAAAATTATTATAACTCGCCCACGGTTTTGCCGTAAATATATGTTGATGGTTTGCTACATCTATTGTCAACTATTAATCTATAGAACATAAAAACATAATATTGATCACCAGATCACAAATATATATATATATATATATATATATATATATATATATATATTCTGTCATAGACAGGATGAAGTTAAAAGCTATGCCCCATCAAAATAATCATTTTCTTCTCTGTTATTACAACAGTGATCCTAAATGCATGCAAAAGAATCCTACTAGGACAATGATAACCTGTTTCCAGATCAAATATATGCTATCATTAATTCTTTCCACGTATTTAACCATCATGATCACATGACCTAAGATGGGTTTGTCAGCACCAATACTTAAACAAAAAATTGCAAGAAAATGTAGAAATTTCCAAGGAAAAAAGAAAATTTGATTTGTGCCTCATGTGAAATCCCATGAAAAATTAATTCAATAACCCAAAAAAGATTCTGTTTGTATCACATGACAAATCCCACGTAGCTTTGCATATTTGGACGTTCAGTAAAATGTTAATATTAAAATTGATTGGTTTTGTTTCTGAATCGTTGTCTGGGTAATAAAGGGTAAATAAGCATACGTACCAAAACATTTCCGTGGTACAGAGATAAATTGATCTGACCTATGTCAATTCCTGTTTTATTTTTTATTTATTTTCTAACAGGTTGAACAGATGTATAGGTGTACCCCAATATTATTTATTTATTTATTATTTATTATCTATCAAATCAACTTTTTAAATTTTATCATTATATTTTTTTTTCATTCAAACATCGAATCTAAACTTTTCTATCAAATCGACTAATTTTCGAAAACTAACATGAACTAAAATTCTCGTACCAAACTCGGTCGGTAAGATTTTCAAAAATTAAAGGCAACTAAAAATTCTCGTACCAAATAGATTCCAGAAACCATTTGTTCTCGTAAAAAATATCATAACAAGAGTTTGTTCCCATGCTTTATTCCTGCAATAAATGAGCCTTAAAAATTGCAACCATGAGTGAGAAGATTATAGATTTTGCTACCACAAATAGAACTTTCTTGTGGCCATCGTATGTTTGGTAGATAGTGTGTTTTGTCTAGTTCCAAAAGAAAGAAGAAATTAAATTAAATATGTGCATTATGTGGTGTGTGCTCCAATTCATTTTGATTCATTATCTTTAGAAATTCCAACATGTGTGTGTGTGTGTCTAATTTCTCTATATTGTATCTTGCTGGAAAGATGTTCCTTGGGTCCATCTTGAGTATAGTTGATATATTTTATTAAATATATAATTTCCAAGTCATAGGTATTCATGTTAATTTGAGAAAGAACGAGTCATTAAATTATGGGTAAATTCTTAGATTTAAAGAAATCAATCAGAACCCACAAGTAGAAAATAATAGCTTCAAGATTTTAGTCCATCTAGATGTTCATACACAGAATGAAAAAGGTATAACTTTCTTCAAGTATCAAAATATTATCCCAACAAAATGAATGATTCTGGCAAATCTCTTGAAACACACATGAAAACGGATCAATATGATACACAAGAAGAGAAGCGGCAATGAATCTTACAATCAAGAAGAAAAGTTCATAAGAATCATATAGTATATAATTTACACACATATTTACAAGACAAATGATATGTGCAATAAAGAATCTGATATCAGTCGAGTTTGTTATTACAACCATTGGCAGGATGATGGTTCCACTGTGTCATAAGAGAATAATGAAGCACACTACATCATCTTCCGTTGTAGTGCTTGTGAGTTCCCTGTTGGAAGATCATTCGTAACTTAAGATTTTGTCTACGTACAGAAAATGTTTTCAAGTCTCGAGAAGAAAAAATAATAATAGTCTTGACTTCCAGGATTTGATGTATCTTAAAAATTAATTCTTTCATATGCTCATCAATTTCAAGTGTAAATCATTATCTAATTAAGCTTACTACTTGTTAGCAAACATAATGTGAATGCACTGTGGTTCAACTTTATCCTTTTTTTTCCTTTCAATAGTCAGGCAGGTTCATAAAATTTCTACCTTAGCAGGGTTGGAAGGTGTAACAAGTAGATCAATGCCAGCTTGATGTACTCCACAGACAAATACTTGCTAGTTTCATCTTCCCGAAAACATAGTAATAGAATTAGGGGATGCCCGTCCTGCTAGAAATGATGTTGAATCCGTTTCAGTGAAGCTTGTGTCTGTGGTGAAAATGGGTTGTTTAGGAAGAGCGTAACTAGAAGAATCAGTCTCCAACAATGTGATTGCTGATGCCATGTCTGGTCGATCATTTGGATTATCCTGCAAACACAATAGTGCCAAACTCATGCATCTGTCTAGTTGGCTTTTCAAACAAGATTTTTCAAGAATAGGATCAATGAACTCCAGGAGTTTTTCTTCTTTCCACATCTTCCACGCCTACAAGCGAACACACAAGTTTAAGAATTTGATAAGATTTTATGAAACTTGGACAGAGAGAAAGAGTTACTGCCTAATACTTACAAATGATATAAGATTCGTAGCTGATTCCGGATGGCCATACGTATTATTTTTATTTCCACTAACAATTTCAAGAATTAGTACTCCAAAGCTATACACATCTGACTTCATTGAGAATACGCCATGCATTGCATACTCAGGGGACATGTAGCCACTGCATTTCATTGTGTGAGACATTCATATCATTCAATTCTTGGCACAACAAAAAAAAAAACAAAATGGGTTGACACATTTACGTACAATGTACCAACAACCCGTTGTGTATTTGCCTCATCTTCATTTCTGAAAATCCTTGCCATTCCAAAATCTGAAATTTTAGGATTCATAAATTCATCTAGCAAAATGTTGCTTACTTTCAAGTCGCGATGAATTATTCGGAGTCTCGAATCCCTGTGAAGATATAATAAACCACGCGCAATCCTTTGGATGATGTTATGCCGTGCAGTCCAGTCTAGCAGACCTTTTTTCACTGGATCTGTTTAAATTATGGAATAAGGTCATGCTCCAAGCATTTGAATGGATAAAAATGTAACTGGTATTTGTAAAGTTCCTACCAAAGATAAATGCATCCAAGCTTCCATTAGGCATGTACTCATAGATCAGAATGCTCTCTTCCCCATGAATGCAGCAACCCATTAACTTAACAAGATTTCTGTGCTGCAGTTTTGAGATTAAGATGACTTCATTCTTGAATTCATCAATACCTTGCAATGAATTCCTTGATAGTCTCTTTACTGCTACTTCCCCCCATTCAGTTGACACTCCCTGTGGTCAAAATGCAATCTTCAATATGGATGAAAGTATAAGCTACACTTATCAAGGAAACAAAGATGATTTCGTGAATAAGGATTAGTTACCTTGTACACGGGTCCAAATCCACCCTTACCAATCAAGTTCGAGTCCGAGAACTCATTTGTAGCAGTCAAAACAGAATCAAAACTCCATAGTTGCAACTCAGATAACTTCTTATGACTTTCATCTCTTGTCCTGGTTAGGACCAAGCCATTAGCTTCTATTTCTGTTCTTCTACTTGAGTTTCGTGATATTTCCTTTTTTAATGGCCAGATAAAGATACCTGGCACAACATTTTTTACATCAGCAGTCAAGTTTAATGGCATGACAGAGCAGTTTTAAATACAATATATGAAAAAATGTTCGCACAAGTTGCAGCATTGGGTACCTCTGCTTCTTCTTCTGCATTTCCAGAACAATAATGTGCATCCTAAAATAAAGGCCACCGGTACTATCACGATAACTATTAAGATGGAAGTCTTTATCTTTCTATCATCTGCAATAAAATCTCGTCAATTTTGTAGGTGCTTGAAATTTAAATATGCCTTGACATATGAACTGATCAGGGAGAAACTGAAATAGATAATAACAAAGAATACGTGTTAGGCCTAGATGAAATTACACAAACTCTCCAGCTAAATGTGTTTATTAATTTCTCAATGCCAATGATGGCATAATCCAAGGGATTGATCAACTAATTATCCTCATATTCCTTTCAAACCAATGCTCTTAAATTCGACCGATCATAACTGAGTCAGATCGAACTGGTAGAACGGGTCAAAATAAGATTGGACCAGATCGAAACAAATGGCTAAATTGAATGATATAAGTTAATAAAAAATATATTAAATAATTTATTTTGTATACTCAATGTATAAATTAAAATATAATAAAGTAAAATAAAATAGCTTAATAAGTTAAATAATATAATAAAGCAAAATTTAATAATCATTACATAAAAGACAAGAAATGTTCATAATTAATATAAATAAAAATTATTCATGATATGTGATGAATGAAAACAAGGAATAAAGTTGGATGATATATATATATATATATATATATATATTATTAATTATTTATCTTTTTAATTGAGCTTATTGATTGCTTATTAGATCATACTTACTGAGTAGTTTTATACTCATAATTTGTTTTTTTTTTTTTGTATCTGGATCCGTAAGATAACTATAAAGGATGGTCCGAGGCTTCACTCAATGATAGGCAATTGATTGCACATGTCATAATGATGGATCATATAGTTGTTTAGTTTTTCATATTATTAGAATTGTGAACTTATAAATATTTTAATTATTTTAAATATTATGGATTATTATTATTATTATTTCATATTTTATTATTTATATTTTAAAAATTTATTTCATAAAAAATCGTGTACTCTAAGATAGAATCTAAGTGACTGATGATTGTGAAGTGAGTCTGGGACGTTACAAGTTGCATAGGAAGTCGACTTGAGGCTAAGATAGACGACGTCATCATATTTGTTATTCTTTCATAATATTTTTTAGCCTAATTTATACTTCAACTTGAGGCTTACTCTGCTGAAGCATTGAATCCGATCTCAGGCAAGTTGAAGTATAAATAGCTATTTTGCCTTATCCACGCATACATGGTCGATCAATTTCTCAGAAGGTTACTGCAAGATAGCAGTAAGACATTTCTGACTGCCGATATTCTCAATCAACCAACGATTTGGCTTTAAAAAATTTCTATAAAACTCATTATGTTTTTGTGTTAATTTGTATGAATCGCTCGCCTTTGTAGCAATGGTCTATCGGATCAAACATGTAAGTAGCATAACAACTACGGTACCAAAGTACTTGAGTAAAAAGCAGCAGCTTTTAGAGAAGGATCACTCACCAAGTTCAGAGCTGGCAAGCCGGAAATACAAATCTTCTCCGCCGGAGGAGAAGGTTTGAACGTCCACCAGGTCGACACCCCACAACAAGCAGCGGATCCCCGATACGTACGCGTAGGCTGTGCAGGAGCAATTCTTCAAACACGTATCCCGGCACGCGTCCACGTCCGTTATGTCGCTGTTCCAATCCGACAGGTCCGGTAGCTTCACCCCTTCCAGCCTCTCGAATTTATCACCTCCCCCTGCCCCGCTGGCGCCATCGGTACCTGCGCACCCCAGGGCACTCATCCTCCGGCACCCGCTCGACCAGTTGCCGTTGCTCCACTCCTCGCTCGAAACCGGCACGAACCCGCGCAGGCAGCTGCACGTCGTGGCGGCGCCGTCAGTGCAGCTCGCGTACTTCCCACATCGGTTGTAGAAGTCGCAAGCGGTGAGAGGCTGCGCCCAGTACTGGAACCAGGCGCTCGTGTCGTTCATCCAGATCATATGCCTCACAACACCGTCCCACGTCAGCACGTAGCGGTGAGAGCGGTTGAAGCTGATGTAGAAGTACATCTTATGCTCCTGCAGGAAGTTGTTGAGCTTGAACCCGTAGAGGTACTGAGCCACCATGCCCTGGATTCCGATGAACACCTGATCGTTCCACCGCCCGGACCGCCACCTCGGCTTGCTCCCCTCCCATATGAAGATCTCGGTGGAGGCCGTGGGATCCATGCCGAGCGAGAAGCGCCCTGGCGAAGGGTCTCCGTCGCTCGTCCACGAAGTCAGCTTCTGGTTCGCTCCCGTCCGGAGGTCGAGCCCCGCCTTCATGCCCGTCATGTAGGTATCAGTCGGGTTGTCGAAGCTCTGCCACGCAGTGCCGCCTGAACTGTTGACGACCAGGTTGCCGGTGTCCAGGAGCTGGGCCGAGGAGTTCGAGGACCCCACGGAGGCGTTGGAAGACCACCGGATACTGCCGTCCCCGTCGAGAATGACGAGGTTGCCGTCAGATCCGATGACGACGGAGGCGGCGCCCGTGACCGGGCTTTCTCTGTTGGCGACCCAGAGGACTGTCGAAGTGGAAAAGTTGTACCAGATGCCGAGGTACTTCTCGGACGAAGTGCCATTGATAGGGCTGAAGAATCCGAGCACGAAGACGCTGCCGGCGGAGACCAAGGTGTCGCCAGCTTGCAAGGGTTGGCTCGACGATATGGTGTCCCTCGCGTGGACGAGCTGAGACAGAGCCACGAGGAAGGCGGCGAGCAGCGGACGACACAGGACGCTGCTGTTAGCGGCCATCTGAGCAGGTGCCAGAGCTACGCACTTGTGTATTGCAGTCCTCTCATTCGATCTTTCTTTCTCGTAATAATTTGATTTGATTGTCGTATAATAAGCAGGGCGTAGTTGACTTCTGACTCTTACTACGTGCAACATGGATAAGATTGCGACCGGTGATCCATGCAAAAAATGTCTAATATTATTTTTGTTCTTTCTTAATGGTTTATTTTTCTTTTCAGTAGGTAAACCTCACTTCAAGTATGAGGCGATAGATACCACCGAAAAAAAATATATGAGGAAAGACCTTGACTATGGCGTCGTTTGATAATGCTTTTGCAGAAAGCTAGTCGAAAAAAAACTGCTTTCATCGACAGAGAACATGGGATGTTGTAGAGAAAAGTCAAAAATTGATTGTGCTTCAGTGATTTCTGTCAACCAAAACATCTAACGTTCAAAAAATAAGTCCATCTTTCTCGAACAGCACCATTTGCAAAATAGTCTCAAATGCAGCCTATATGTATTTAAAAAGAAAAGGGAAATAATATATATTGATTAGCAAACATTACAAGCATGCATGGCGAATCTTGGAACATCACAGTGGTCATACAAAAACATGTTTATTTTATTTCGATGGTTTTCTTTTCACTAATTTGGAATGCCCCATCGCTACTTTTCAGAGCGGCTAACACCAAAAAGGCTGGGGCTTGTGGTTTCGTGCCTTTAACTCCTCGTATAATTACGCCGCCATAAAAGTGAAAACTATTTATGATCATAATAGGAGATGTAGAAGAACATTTTTTTTCTATTTTTTTAGTGTTATTTCTTATGAAATATAATCATTTATGTTTTGATTAGTGACTGATGCAGGGCCTCATATACATACACATGAAATGTGAAGTCCCGTCACGTATTTATTGGACTTGTCTTTACATTGGTAGTACTTATATAAATTTTGTAGAATTATCCATAATATTGTAGTTGTATGTTACATTAACGAGTGGACTTCATTAACATTTTACTTACATCTTTTTTTTCCAGGACTTTGTACTTTGTCGATAAGGGCTCTTTTTTAACTAAAGAAGTTGAAAGGGACTCTTTGCTTAATTTGTATTAACGGATGTAGATTGATTTTGAAAACTAAATAAATAAAAGAGACTTCCTTTTTTTCTTTTTTATTGATATATAGGAAACTCATTTGATAAAAATGGCACGGTCATATCGGAACTATACATATACATACATATATATATATGTATGTATGTATGTATGTATATAGGGTGATTAGAGGTAGATGGTGATAGAAAAATAGATCATTCAATGACGGACCGGGATAACGATGGACCACTCGACGTAAATTGAAAAAAAAAAAAAAGAAAGAAAGATATGAAAGAGGCATAAAACCAAATAGTAAGGATTTGTGGAAAATCATGAAAAGGTGTGGGATCGTCGACGTCCTCATGAAACCTTTAACTAAGTGCACATACAACATCAAAAACTGATCATCATAAAACTCATGATATGGAAATATGTGGATAGCAATTAGACTGAGAAATAATGAAGAAGACAACATGTTATTTTTAATTCTATCCAAGATAATTGGCTATACGTGTCATCTTTATATGGCAAAACAAAGCAAAGTCCACTATGAAGTCCACTTCTTTTCATTTTTTTTTTAGAATTGAGTTCGTCAATTTTCGATCGCCTTCCCTTTTCAACTGATCCAACTACCAAAATTTTGATTTGCCTTTTGTGACTTCATATTTTTTCAATTACAAACAATGCTTCTGAGTATTATAGAGAAACAAGAATAAGATATTAAATATATATGTATATAAATCTTATCAGCAAAAATTAACTTCGGGATCATTTACCAGTTTTTTTTTTCGCCGAAGAAGCTAACAGACAGGACGAGTTCTCATATCTTGTTAATTCTAATGTTATGTAACATAGGCAACCCAAAAAATATATATAGAACCTATCTTCAGGACAAAAACTATTGGACAATTTTGATTATGCATGCATGGCACTTCTGAAGTTTGCTTTTGAAATTAGAGGTGCGCACTCTTTTAAAAGTCAAGGTACAAGTCTTTCTAGCTGGGTTTTGTGGGTGTCTGTATGTGCAAAATTTCTCATTGTCAATTTGTGGCCCCTCATCCAATGAATATGTACAGTCATTATGCACTGCATAATTTTACTGGTACTAAGTTATTCCTTCTTCTAACACAATCTATAAGATATTAATTTTTTATGTTTCCACATTTGTCTTCAAACTTAGCATAGTTGGACAATAGCAATATTATAATATTATGGACATGTTAAACTGCATCCCCGAGATTATTCTCCGCATCATCAATCGAACTCTCTTACCTACGATATACTAAGGAGAAGTCCACTAGTACCTCCTCATGTCCATATATATTTTGTATTTCTATAAAATACAAACAGGTTTTTTGTTCTAATATCTATGTTTTAAGCGTGGGGTGACAACTCACATCGTTCAGTGTCTTATGATCCTCCAAACGACCATTCTGATGTCAAGCATATGCATTGGTGCCTCAGTGCACTAGTATCATGATCTCGTGACGTTTTGTTGAACACTCTCTTCATGCTCGTGATTGAAAGCTTATAAGAGTGACTCTCAGCAAGTCGTCTCGACCATAATACTTTTTCGCTGTATGATCAGAATAGGCTTGACTAAGTGTTTCTTCGCCTAGTCGCCACATGAGATCTTGTGTTCGAGAATAATCTCGTGATAAATGGTATCAGAGCAGTTCATCTTGCTCATATCCATATGACGATGATCGCTAGTGTCATCACAATGTGCCCTGGACGTAAAAAAAGTGTTTCTGTTGACAAATCCCCACTATGCTCAAGTGCATTGGTGCCATAGTCTTTGATTGTGGACACCAACAACGAATCCTTGTCAAGCTTCATCGTCGCACATCTAGTTGTGCTCGTAGAAAATTCCTCATTCGCCCGTGTCACACCAAGAAACACATGTCATATACTATCATAATGAATTGATCATCCCTCCTAACCACGACGATCATGTGTCGTTCATTCGAGCAAATCTCCACTATGAACATCCATTCGGAATCATGAAGTATCGTGCTACATCAAGAAGAATGTCCTCATATCCAACTACTCTTATGTCGCTCATATCATGAGATCATATTACATGTCCAACCGTATAACTCGAAATACTTGCATCACATTCAGAGATTGTCGTCATGCTAGCCATAACAAACCTATGCTGCTCTGCACAATGTGATGTCATATCACATATGTTTAATCATGTAACGTTAAACGCTCAACCGCTTCGTGATAGAAGTTGGCCCAATGTCAACCATCAAAATTCAACGTCCCTTTTAACTATGGAACAACATTTGCAAGCATCTTGTCGTACTGTCAGTCTAGTTTGTCGCATCAAAATGACTCTTGCAAATGGGACAATGTCTCGACCTCTTGCAAACACTTTGGAATGAGCTGTCAACCTAGTCTTTCTTGTCAAGTATCCTTCAAGAGGTGCAATGTCACTCGTCGAGAGTTGGAACAAGCCTGCTACATGCCAACACAAACAGATGCCTCAACTCTAACAATCAATTGAGCAAATGGTTCGAGCGTCAGGCATTTGATGAACTCTTGACATGCAATGCTACTACCAAGTGTTCTGCCGCCAACTAAAGGAAAGGCTTAATTTTCCTCTCGACCAATGCCTCGAGCAAATCGAAGCGGTCTCCAAGATCAAAGTCCAAGGCTCGAAATACAAGACCTGGTTCTTTCGAATGAGGATGGAGATGAAGTTAGAAGCTCTTTCCATGAGTTTTCGAACATTAATATGCTTGCCATCAAGCATAGCATCTTCACGAGCATTCTGTGGATCAGTGAAGATATGAAATGTCTACTCTTCTGCGAGTGTTAGTCATTCGATAAGTAAGTATGTCAAAAGTGCATGACGTTATGCAAACTTTTTCTCAATAGTGAAACTTTTATTTTCTATGACAATCTCATCCTTGCTTTTTCTATTAATTCTCCACTCTATGCATTAAAAAATATTTTATATAGCCTCACTTATTGTGGTCATCTTATGATCTTAAAGTTGACATGTAACACCCTGACTTTTTTAAATTAAAAATTAATTTTCGTAATTAAAATAAATCTAAAATTTAGGATTTATTAAATAAAGATAAAGTTTGAAAAGAAATATAAATATATTTAGAGGATGGATAAAAGAAGAAGATAAGATAAGAAAAGTTTGAATGAGAATGGAAGTCTTATTAGATAAGACGTAGGAAAAGATGATTTCTAATTATATTAGGAGTTGAAGTTATAATGAGATTAGGGAATCAAAATTTAATTTGAATATAACTAGAAGTTTAGGATATAAAAGGAGTCTTAATGAGAGTTAAGATAAGAGTTTTATGCTCAAAAATATTTAGAAGATAAAATAATATTATTTTATACTGAAAATTAAAAGAAAAGAATAATATTTATTTATTTAATTCCGAAATTCAGGAATAATTATGTTTAGGAGAGATAAAATAAAGAAAATATAGTTAGAAGAAGATTAGGGATAAAGTTTGTTGAATGATTGAATTAGGACTCCTAATGTGGTTGAAATTAGGAGTTTAAGGATAAAAATAATTCAGGAAATATAATAATATTAATTATTATTTTAAATTCTGAAAATCAGAAATGGTATTATTAATTAATTATTTAATTTTGATAATTCATGGGAAATAAAAGATGAATTATGGATAAAAGGTATGAATATGAGTTCTAATTAGATTAGCATTTGGAAGACTCACTATAAGAAAACTGGGGATTACCGAAGGTTCGAAAAATGGTCGTCGCAAATCAATTTCCGACGGTTTGAAAGGAACCACCGGAAATTTCGACGGATTTCCGACGGTCGTGACCGCCGATATTTGCGGCGGTCGACAAAACCGTCGAAAAATCGGCGGTCATGACCGCTGAACTTTTCAATGATTTCGTCGACCGCCGCAAATATAGGCCGTTGCTACCGCCGAAAATCTCGATGGCCGTCGGGCGATCGCCGAAGTTTCGACGGTCAAAACCATCGCAAAGAACTTTTATAATTTTAAAAGAATTAGCCGGTCGGCGGCCGGCGGCCGATGTCGGATCCGTCCGCCAGCCGACCGAGGTCGGATCTGGCCGCTGGGGGCCGGATCTGCCGCTAGGCAGCCAGCGGCCGGATCGGCCACCTCGCGATCCGGCCGAAGAGAGAGAGGCGTCGGTGGAAGAGGGTCGCCGGCGGTCGACGCCGACGTCCGATCAGAGGCTTGCCAGCCAGGAGAGTGAGAGGGAGGGAGAGAGAGAGGATGGAGGGGTATTATTATATATATATATGTGTGTGTGTGTGTGTGTGTGTGTGTGTGGAATGTTGAGAAAGCGGGAAAACGAAAAAAAAGTGGGATAACGAAATTTTAATTACCGATGGTTCTGACCATCGGAAAAGTAAATATTAATTATTTTTAAACTTACCGACAGTTGTGACCGTAAAAAATTATTTAATTATAAAAATAAAATACTATATTTAGTTATATATAATATTTATTTTTATTTTACCGACGGTTTGAACAGTCGCTAATTATTACCAACAGTCGAAACCGTCGGAAATTACGACTGTTTGGACTGTCGCAAATTATATTAATAAAATACTCCTCATATCATATTATTATAAATTTACCGACGGTTACGACCGTCGAAAATTGCGACGGATGGATATCCATTGGAAATATCGACGTTCCTAATCGTCAAAAAATAAAATAATAATATAATAAATTACATAATTTATTATTTTTATTTCCGACGGTCATAACCATCGGAAAAATCCGTCGGAAATTGCTAATCGTTGAAAAATAAAATAATCACATAAAAAATTACATAATTTATATTTTCATTTTCGATGATCGTAACCATCGGAAAATCCGTCAAAAATTGCGACGGATGGATATCCATCGGAAATATTGACGTTCCTAAATGTTGAAAAATAAAATAATAATATAACAAATTATATAATCTATTATTTTTATTTTCGACGGTTGTAACCATAAAAAAAATTCGTCGGAAATGAATCCGTCGCAAATTGCGACGGATTTCTATCCGTTGAAAATTGCCCGTCGGAAAATGGCAATTTTCTTGTAGTGACTCTTTCTATAAATAGAACCCCAAAGGGTCTCCTCCAGCACATCTTTCTCTTCTCTCCACTTGAGTTTTTTTTCATCTTTGGATTATATTTTCTTTTTGCTCGGTGTGCGTGAGCGGGAGTTCCGACCGGTCATCAAATCTCAAAAAACAAGGACGCCAGCCTCGTGGTTAATTGTCGCCGGATCTCATCGAAAACTACGTCCAAAGTCTGAAATAGTGAAAGTACATAAGATTTGGATTCACTTTTGGATACGACTTCTTAATAAAATAGTTAAGATGATGGATGAGTTAGGGTATGTGTTCTCCTATGTTCCAAGAATAGTTTCATATAGTTTTTACGTCAAACGAAGTACTGTACTGAAAGTTATGCTAGGCCAAAGTCTCGAAAAAATACCATCGGAGTTCTAATAGTCAGAACTTGGTCCGCGCAGCATGAACCCGTCTCGGGTTCTTTTGTGGAATCATAAATCCGGTGGAGTCTTTTTTCGAACCCGACCCGAATTCAAAGAAGTCCGACCCGGGCGTCCGACATCCGGCTCGAGTTTTTCGCAACACGTTTTGGTCTTTCAACTGACGACGATTGAATGACTCGGCCCGTGTTGGGATTACACCCGGCCCGGGTAGGTAAACGTCACTTTGCAGGATGATGCGATCAGCGAATCCAGCCCAAGCTACCTCGAACCTGGTCCAATTCTGTTAGGAAGAAGAGAACCTAACCCGAGTTTCGATGAGCGCGGACCGAGTCCAATCACACCCCGGCCTGAGTTTGATGACACCCGCCCGAATTCATAGAACATAAAAAAAAGTTATTTTATTTTTAATTGTTATGATGTCCCATGATTATTTTACCCTTCCGTTAATAATTCTTAACAAAGAACGATAAGAATGTTAATTAGGTTATAAAAGATGTAAGATGTGGCTTCTTGGCATGGATTGTCATCGTATCGAATCGTATAGAAAAAATAAATGCGAGTATTAATAGCCCCACCACCCTAATCTGGGTAAATAAAAGTCCCACACCTCTTTATTGGGCTCGTCATTGTCTTACTTTTGGTCTTGGTTTGATCCACCTTGATCATACATGAAGTGTTAGAAATGTCCATAATAAAAGAAGTCGAGCTCGCATTAGAACAACACATATAGATGCTCTAAGAATTGTTTAAAGTAAAAGATGTAGTGAAAAGAATAGAAAAGAATATAATTGAAAGAATTAAAAAGAAGAGTTAAAAAAATGAAAAAGAACATAACAGAAAAGAAAAAGATTAGAAGAGAACAATCAAAAAGAAAAAAAGAATCGAACTGAAAAGAGAAAAATATTGAAAGGAATAGAAAGAGTCGAACCGAATTGATAGCATGATTTTTTCATACTGAAAGCTTACCTATTTATATTAAGTTTTCTTATCCATTTGTATTGTCTTATATACTGAGTATTTTATACTCATGAAAATTCTATTTTTCTGCGCTTGAATCCCACAGGTAGGTGAACCGAATAGGTAAGAATGATGGCGTGAACAGCAACGATCGATGTTCGTGGTGGTGTAAGAATGCACATGGGTATTGAGTCATTAGAACTCTTCGTTGTTAATTAATGTAAAGTTATTTTAAAGTTGATAAGCTTTTGAAGGACTATTAGAAAAGAATAGTTAGAAAGAAAAGTCATTTCCCCACTCTGATAAAGAAAGATGAATAATTATTTCACTTCTGCACCCTATATAAGAAAAGTTCGAGAAGAAGACATTGTAAGTAATTAACGTCAATCCAAATAAGTCCAAATGTCACGTGAGAAGAGGATGAAATTTTGGAACATGTAAATGGAGTTAATTTTTCGGTATTAAAGTTGTAACATTTTAAGTGAGATTAAAATGTGCCGACTGTGCCATCGACTGTGGCATTGTAGGTAATTAACGTCGATCCATTTTAGTTTTTTTTTTTCATCTTCTCTCGCGTTCAACATGCTTATCTAACGCCGGCTGTGCCATCGACGAATCCTTCCCTCTTCTCCCTCCCTAGGTCAGTGAAATTTCTGACGTCGTGATTTAGAACTAGAAACAACCATTTATATAGTTATTTATTTATTATTATCTTTTACGATATTCTTGTGTGATGTTTCTCATTATCCGATTTTCAGCTATAACCAAGTTTTTTTTTATTTTTTTTCCTGTTATGTCTTCTTTTTGTATAATTGGTTTACTCTTTATATATAAGCTCAATAATTTTTTTTTGTTACGTATGCGTAATTATGATTGATATTATATGTATAATTATATAAAAAGACAATGGTATTTACGTTATTGCATATATTGTATCAAACACGACGCTTTGATCAGGAATCTTAATTGTTTTTGTTAAAATTAATTAAAGCAGATGCACTTTAATTTAAAAAATTATTATGTTTGTTTACTATTAATCACTACTAGAAAAACGCGGATTACCGACGGTCCGAACCGTCAGTAGTCAGCCCGAAAACCGTCGGTAACGCAATTACCGACGGTTTTTCAGTCGGAATCGATTCGTCGGAAAAACGCTCGTCGCAAACGGATTTGCGACGGTTGAAAAAAATTCGTCGAAAATATCGACGATTCTGGCCGTCGGAACAGTCCCTGGCGGTTAGACCCGTCGAAATTTTCCGACGGTTGCAACCACCGGAAAAGTCCCCGGCGGTTCGAACCGTCGATATTTCCTACGGTTGCAACCGCCGAAAAAGGCCGGCGGTCCGAACCGTCGATATTTCCGACGGTTGCAACCGCCGGAAAAGGCCGGCGGTCCGAGCCATCGAAAATTCCGAAGGTTGCAACCGCTGGAAAAGGCCGGCGGTCCGAGCTGTCGCAACTTTTAACGGTCCCAACTGTCGAAATTTTAGACGGGTGTCGCAATCGTCGAACTTTTGACGGTCGCAATCGTTCGGATCCGGCCGTCTGGCGTTCGGATCCGGCCGGATCCGACCGCTGGAGAACGATCCGGCCGCTGGAGGCCAGATCTGACAGCCTGGCGGCCGGATCCGGCCGATAGCAGAGAGAGAGAGATGCCGGCACGAAGCGGGAGAGAGAGATACGCCAGCGCAGGAGAGGGTCGCCGGTGCGGGGGAGGGTCGCCGACGTCCGGCGCGCGGGAGAGGGTCGCCGGTGTGGGGGAGGGTCGCCGGCGTCCGGCGCGCTGAGGCCGATCCGGTGCTCACGGCCGGGAGAGGGAGAGAGGAGAGGAGTGGAGGGAGGAGGGAGAGAGAAGAGGGAGGAGGGAAAATATATAAAGGAAAAAAGTGAAAAGAAAGCGGAATAACGAAATTTTAATTACCGACGGTTTCGGCCATAAAAAACGTAAATAATAAATATTTTTATTTTATTTAGTTATATATAATATTTATTTTTTATTTTACCGACGATTTGAACCGTCGGTAATCTTTACCGACGGTCAAAACCGTCGGTAATTGCGACGGTTTGGACCGTCGCTAGTTATATTAATAAAAATACTCTTATATATGATATTATTATAGATTTACCGACGGTTACGACCTTCGGAAATTGCGGCGGATTTTGCGACGGATGGATATCCGTCGGAAATATCGACGTTCCTAATCGTTGAAAAATTAAATAATAATATAATAAATTATATAATTAATTTTTTATTTCCGACGGTCACAACCGTCGGAAAATCCGTCGAAAAAATTTAATAATAATATTAAAAATATATAATTTATTTTTTTATTTCCGACGATCCTAACCGTCGGAAAAGTCGTCGGAAATTGCGACGGATGGATATCCGTCGAAAATATCGACGTTCCTAATCGTTAAAAAATTAAATAATAATATATAAATTATATAATTAATTTTTTTATTTCCGATGGTCGTGACCGTCGAAAAATCCGTCGAAAAAATTTAATAATAATATTAAAAATATATAATTTAATTTTTTATTTCCGACGGTCGTAACCGTCGGAAAAGTCGTCGGAAATTACGACGGATGAATATCCGTCGAAAATATCGACGTTCCTAATCATCGAAAAATTAAATAATAATATAAATTATTTCCGACGGTCATAACCGTCGAAAAATCCGTCGGAAACGGAACCGTCGAAAAATTCGTCGCAAATTACGACGGATTTAGAACCGTAAAAAATTATCCGTTGGAAAATCGCGATTTTCTTGTAGTGAATTTCATTTAATGTGTACTCGGATTTATGTTGTGTGGAGTTTTTTTTTGTTTGGGAATTAAAACTTTTTACTGAAATATATAACGGCTAATATATCCCTCCAATGTTTAAGAGATGAAGATTAATTCTATCTTTTAATCTTTGGCAAATTTCCTCCACTTGGCAGCTTCGAGAGCATTCGCTCAATTTGAAAAAGAAAAAACATACAAAGGATCAGTGGTTGGTTTTCTCGTACTTGAGATGATAATGTAACTTTTCAAATTAGAGCGATGTACATCTACATTAAGTTTTAAAATTATTTTATGCCGTGTGTGCTAAACATTTTCGTAGTCAGGTTCTAAACATTTTAGAGAATAAAAAAACTACTTGCTTCTTTGTTAATGACTTATGTAATCATGATTAATATTTCGTTTGCATTTTTTCATTTACAATGATGATTAATATTTGATCAGGATGGAAAACAGCAACAACCACCTCTCCGTAGCGCAAGTAGTACCTCATTAGACGGTGTAGTACAAATATTGGCACATTATATCGTGGAGTGCAGAGGAGGTACACTATACCATGCCTTCATGCGAAATCTTGCTTAATTACGCAAATGGCTAAGACATTAATTAAGATCATCATGTATTAATTGGTGGAGTGTTGGATAGTCCCAACTGGGTCTTAAGCTATAATTAAGTTGCTGATATATATATATATATATATATATATATATATATATATATAATGATGTCGTAATTAAGTGATCGATGAGAAGTTTCCCTATACGTACATTGTTCATGCCTCCTCCATCGATCACACGGCGCCACGATATATCATGCACGAAGAACACGTCCCTTGTGATGTAATATGTGTGCGTAGGACAATAATTTAACTAGTGGTACTCCACGCCATTGGAACTTGCTTCATCAACATTTCGACGAGGCAAAGATTCTAAAAAGGCCACACGTTTTAGAAGCCTCAGAGATCTTTCACGTAGAGTTCCGTTCCGTTCACTGCCAGCTAATTATTATGATTGCATGCAGAGTTGCTTTGATCCGGTCACGTACGTAATCCCTTTATTATGCAAACGATGATGTGTAAGCCCTTTAATATATATATGACACTTTTTTTTTTCTGCAGGGGAAAAAAAGGAAGGACCCTTAATTAATTCCTTGACCGACTGGCTCATCAGATTACTTGAGATGGCACATTGGACTGTGTCAAAAGATGGGGTCCCTTCCTGTTAAATGCATTGAGTTTTAGTGCTCCCTTTCTTTTCTTTTCTTTTCCTTTCTTTTCTTTTTCATAATGACCAGGTCAACTGGGACTAATTCAGCAACAGAGAGAGAGGAAGAGGAAAGATACTGTCTCGAGAATTTGGAGCAATTAAATTATTCATTATATGATTTTATGTGCTTCGAGAGTCGGATAGTTTTGGAGAGCCTTTATCTACTTCTTTTTTTCTTTTATTATCCATTCAAACAAATGATTAAAAAACTTTTACAGAAAATTTGAAGGATAAATTATCTTTATTTGCAGACGATGTGTCTTGATATCGACGAATTGAATCAATCTCGAGTTCAAATTTAATTCATCTAAGTTTGCCCAAAATTTTACGTAAGCATTGGAAATCCGTGCAGCTTCCCGGAAACTAAAAGGACAAAGAACAGTCACTAATTAAGACGTGGGCACTAAAAAATAAATTAACGCCTCTTAATCATACCTTAGATCAAACACCTTATGCGCGTACGCTCATGTCGGCTGTCATGCTTCGTCGTCTCCTTCGGATCGAACCTCTATATAAGGCCTGCTGCCCACTCATCCCGGATCGGTCGCAGAGTGTGGCATCAGTTGATCGCACGATCGATGAACTTTAACAATATGGATAGATCAAGCGTCGATCACTGCAGAACGCCGGCAGCGGCGGCGATGGCGGCGGCGGTGGCGGATTCCGGGCCGGCGCATGAGCAGGGCGTGGACTTCGAGGACTTCCTGCCGTCGATGGCGCAGAAGCTCGGGGCGGAGGGTCTGATCGCGGAGCTGTGCAAGGGGTTCGAGCTGCTGGCGAACCCCGCGACGGGGGTGATCACGTTCGAGAGCCTGAAGCGGAACGCGGCCATGCTGGGGCTGGAAGGACTCGGAGACGAGGAGATGCTGGCGATGCTGCAGGAGGGGGACCTGAACGGCCACGGGACGCTGGACCAGATGGAGTTCTGCATCCTCATGTTCCGCCTCAGCCCCGACCTCATGGAGGGCTCCCAGAAGGTCTTGGAGCACGCGCTCGGGATGGATCCGCTCATGATGTCGTCTTCTCCATTGCTCTAGCCAGTTAAAATTTAAGTAGAAGCTACTGCATTTGCATGATGCATCGCCAACTCCGAACTCATTTCCCCCACGTCCTTTGTATCAAGGAGCTCTGCATTTGCATGCCCAGATCGATGTTTCTTTTTTCTTCTCTAAAATTCCTCATGTCCTCGTTGCTTAATTAGACTCTTAAATAAAATTGTTGAGCTGCTGTTATGCTTTGAATTAATTCCATTTTATGGAGCCTTTTTGGATTTTTTTTTGTAAAGGCTGAAAAATTAGATAAACCACAAAAAGAGTGCATTTGAACAAAAAAAAAAACAGATTTGGGACTACAACAAATTTTTTTTGAAAATTTTTAAATAAAAATAAAATTGTCATCCGAAAAATTTTGGATGAAGTCTTCTGGTCTTGCTGTCAATGTCCCAATATTCCTATTTTCACTTATAAATCGTGGTAAATATAGATGGTATAATTTTTTTTATATGGATATTTCACTAATGAATCATAATTGTTAATGAAAATCTAATTTAGAGAAGTATACTTTGCAGAGTGTCATTATGAACTTTTTAAAAAAAAATTGGGGTGCGATAAAAATTTGAAAATTTTATTTGAGTACAAAAGATAAACAAAAAAATAAAAATTAGGAGTCTACTTAAACTTTATGATGTTTTTTTTGTACATAAGTCAAAATTGACTCTAGCTCAAAACTCCGCCCAAAAAAAATACGTGAGTCCGAAGTAAGACTCATTTCCTATTTGAAATTTTATTTATATTATTAATTCACAAGTCATTATTTTTTATTATCAATATAATACTTTTGTATGATTTAATATCCTTCTGTTTTATTTTAAAACTCTTACTTGATATATTTCAAGTTTTCCATTTTACTTTCAAGTTTATGATTAAGTTTTAAATTTTAATTTTCATATTAATTATATTTTTTTTGTTTTAAAGTTATCACTGTGTTTGAAATAGAAGCCTGTAATCCGAAGAAATCATTTTCTTATAAATAGTTTTAGGAAAATCTTTTAGTTTTTCGTAACCCTCCCAAAAAGCGTCGAATAATTTGTTTAAACAAAAGTTTTACTCTACCTTATTCATTTTTCACCCATAAAAAATTATTAGAATTTTATGAAAATACATAATTAAAATAGTTTTAACAAGAGGACAAACAGAGAACAATAAACACAAGCGGGCCAACTCTTCTTTAGGTACAAATCTTGGTGCACAGTATTTCTTATGAATAAAAATAAATATATTACTGCAGATTTTAGTTTAGTGTATATACTGTAAAAATCCGCATATTCAAGGGAAAAGCACAACAAAATTTGACTAAGATAACAAGGTGAATAAACTTAGGATTATAAATTTTACTTAAAATAAACTCCATCTGGTCAGAATTGTTTTCCTTAATTAATAAACTACCTTATCTTATTAATCTTACTATTATTTATTTATTAAATGTATTGATTGTCACTTATTTTGTTACTAGTAGCTTTTCGCTTGTTAAAGTCAGAAAAAAAACACCCCTTTGGATATGATCCCCGTCTTATCCGAAGTAACATGACATCTCTAGTAAAATTTGAACTCACTTAGGACAATACAAACTATTATATTTGTAGTTGTACTTCAAATAAAAGATATAAAAATATTTACACTTGGTACGAATATTTATATTTGTCGTTTGAACTTGAAATTGATAATTGTATATTTCATAAGCATGGTTATTTTTTCGTCATGAAATTGTATATAGTTGTTAATAAATTTTATATTTATATATTTGAATTTAGTAAGTAATTGATCTTGCTATATTGGATGAATATGTAGGCCCTGTTTGAGAAGTGAAATCGGGAGAAACCAGCTCTCCGGTTCCACCCGATTCTTCAAACATAGAAATAACTCGGACATTGAAATCAGACACGCACATGACCTGATTCAGTGCGGTGATTCCACAAGCCGTCGTTTTTTCTTTTGGTTTCTTGCCCTTTTTTTACATGACATTTTGATTTTTTCCACTTTTTCTTTTTATTATTTTCTTCGATTTGACATTTCTTATATAATTAATTAATTTATTATCTATAAAATATAAATAATAAATGAGTAATATAATATTATTTATTCTTTATTTTTTCATTATAAAATTTTAATATGTCATTAAATATAAATTTTTTAAAATTGATTTTTTATATTTAAATACTATATTTTTTAACAAATTTATTGACATAAATTTTTTAATATATATTATGTATTTTATTTTTAAAAATTTTATAATACATATTTTAAACCAAATCACCTACTAAAATTAATTCATAACATCTACTTTTTCCTATCACATCAACTATCTTATTCTTCATCATCAAATTTCACTCCATCTAAATACAATTCGAACTAATCTGTCAACTCAACTATTCATAAAAATTTAGTAAAATTCTCATTCTCGTTGCCAAACGGCCCGTAATGATATATGCAATGACAATGCCGGTAAAATTGCTAATTTACACGTGAAATAGAATCATAAGAAATTATTATTTATTATTATTTTATATTAAATATTTGGATAATATTATTAATTATTAATTAGGCTTCGAAAAACTCATTAACGTAATTATTATTATTTTCGTATTTTAATGAAATTATATTATATTATTTAATGTTGATTTTATTGAGTTGACAGGTCAAATATTTATATTGGTAACATCATTAAAAAAATCCAATTATCATGCTGATTTGAGGTGTCAGTCTATTGATAACTATTACAAGTGCGTGACAAACCATGTTTTTTTATGGAAAAAATTAAGACTTTTATTAATCATTTATTAAACAATATGAGTAGAAAATAATTTTAACAAGAGGACAAACAGGAAAAGATCCAAATGTCCAATGCCTTGCCTGCGAGGTCCAAAGGCCCACACTCCCCCTCATTTTGGAAACTTCCCTGGAAAGATGAATAATAACAACAAGACTCAACTCTTTCTTTACGTACAAATCTTTAGGTTACAATAATTTATGAAGAAAACAAAATAATATATTACGCAAATTTTAATGTTAGCGGCCAGTGGGTATAGTAATAGTACAAGATCTCTTGATAGAAGTGATAACTATTAACACAAATAATCACATTTTGAAGAGAAAAATAAATATTATTATTATTTTATTTTAAATATAAATTTAGAAATAATGGAAATATAGAATTTTATATTCGCGTTAATATTACATTATAATAACATGTTCTTAATTTATCCCCATTTTCACAAGGTTTGTTTTATCCGGGTATATTTGCACAAACATTCTAACATGATCATGACGCACAAGTATCAAACAGATTGATGCACAGATATAAAAACTAACACTGCAACAGTATTTGTTTCATTACTATGCCCAATGGCTCTCATCGTACATACAAGTTCACTTCAACTGCGAAGAAAACAGTAACTCTCTCTCTCTCCCTCAACCTCTACTTCTGCAACAATGACACAAAAAAAAACACGAATATATTTAATGAATCCGTTGCTTTCAGCAACTGAGTTATCTGATGTAACTTCTGCTCGAGAAGGGCCCTGAACCTGAGCTCACTTTCCTGGGAATCCTTTTCTGAAGTACTTTTGGATCTCGTTTGTATAAGTCCCAAAATATTACTGACCCTTCAGCAGGAGATACCGACGCCACGGTGTAGCCATCCGGGCTCATGGCCGTCCATAGAATTGGCGCAGTATGTGCCAACAGCTCTCCAGTCTTATCCATGGTGGGATACTTCCATAAGGTGACCTGGTTGTGAGGGAGTCCATGGGAGCTCAGCAGTTCAGGCTCATGCACGTTCCAACGCAGGGAGGAGATCGGGGAGCCGGCGTCCAAAGAATTGAGTTGACTTCCAGTTTGGACGTCCCAGAACGCAATGCGCATGTCCTCGGCACCTCCACCGGATGCAAGCACACCAGTCTTGAACGGGCACCAAGCGAGGGCGGTCACTGCGTCCTTGTGAAGATCGAACCGGCGCAGCCACCGGCTCCGGCGCAAAGACCGCGGCGGGTTCGAAGAGGAAGTCATGGAAGCGTCCCATACGTGAACTAATCCGTCAAGTCCGCCGCTCGCCAGACTCACCCCCGAATCAGACCACTGGAGCCGGCAGACCTCCATGCTGTGGCCGCGGAACGTTCCGACATGACAGCGAACGCTTCGCACGTCCGAGATCTCAATGTTGGTATCTATCCCGCCTGAAGCCAGGATGTTGTTGTCGCCACTGCTGCTCCGCCAAGCAAGAGAACCGACGAATTTGGCGCGACGTGAGGTGGGCAAAATCCTCAGGAGCCGGCCAGATTCCACGTCCCACAGCTGGACCCCGGAAAGATGCTGGCCGACCGCCAATTGCCGTCCATCAGGAGACCAACAGACGCTGGTAACAAGGTCTTGGTATTCGTCTGCAATCTTAACCACGGCAGGGCTACCACTCGTGACGTTCCACAAGTATACAAAGTTTTCGGCGCCCATGGCCAGGACGTTTTCATTGCTCCAGTCCACCAAGTTATAAAGTTCGTCGATTAACATGCCTTGAACGTTCAGCTGCTGCTCGCGGGACCGGGAGATGCACCTCACCGGCGTCTTCTTCACTTCCGCTTCCGGAGTTGGAGGAGGCTGAGAGCGCGGCTTGTTGTTGAACGCCAAGATTCGGGTTCGATTCTTGAGAGCAACCTCCGCCAATCGACGCTGGTACGGCGACGCCTCCTCTAAGTTCGCCGGCCCGTTGTTGGTGAGCAGGTACCTGGAAACGTCAAGGTCCATGCCGGACCTGACAGGAATAAACCGGTCGTAGACCATCGAGGACGAAGTGGCCGGTGACATAATCGAATCTCCGACCAAGGGACCAGGCAGAAACGAAGAGAGGAGATGGAGGAGACCGTATTTATTATGGGGTGGGAGTGGGACGAAACCGAATCGGAGCAGTCTTTCTTTAATGACTCCTATTTCTAGTGAGACTGTATTTAATTTCCAGGTTGACGAGTAAGAGACTACTTGGTATACTCAAAATGACTTATAAATAATTTTAATTTTTTTTCTTATTTGGTAATTGTAAAAAATTAATAAACTTTTATTTTAACTATTTATAAGTAAAAAAAATTTAAAAAAACCTCGGAAAAGGGAAAGTCGAATAATTTGATGAATATATTATTTTTAAATTTTTCTTTACATCTTTGGTATAAGTGGAGGCCTGGGCACAAAAGCCATTGGACTTTTATCTGTTAAGCCCCATGTCAAAACTAGTATATATTTTTAATAAGTAATTACACAAATATATTCTTTTTTATTTAATAACCTGGTGTGTGCCTATATATCCACATTTTTTCCCTAAAGATGAAGATAATATGAAGGTATCAAAAGTGCGACGATATGTACAACAAAATTCTAAATTATAATTTGTCCAATTGGTTGATCCTATAGTACATGGTTTTAAATTTTTTTATCATTCTTTAACATCTGAAATTTATTGTTGTTTTTTTTCAAAAATATGTGCCATAATTATTAAAGTGAATTAGATATCATTAGTAAAAAAAGAATCAACTTATATATAATAAAAAAATATTTATCTTTTTTTAATACTTATCACGTTCAAAGTAATAGAGAAAAAAATAATCTGTATATTTCATTATTCCTTTTATCTTTTGTTCTCATAAATATTTAAGGCGTAGGCAACAAAAATGGGTCACAATTTGCCACGGTATGAAGAAAATTAAATATCATAATCTTTTCATAAGATTGAAAGCATTTAGTTTAACACTTCATTTTTTCCAAATTATATTGACCTCGTTGGCCTTAGCAACTTCACTTTTAAAAAATTATAGTGAATGGAAAATTAGATCTAATTCTAATGGTAGTAAAAATAAGAGCTCGAAACACTATTTATGGCTTATTTTATGAAAGCAAATAGATTTATACATCGAAATTTTGAGGCAAATTTTGTCTATTATATCATATTTGTTACACCAAAAATAATAACCAAAAAATTATAATAGAAAATAACTTTTAATGTGGATGTTTTAATATAAAAAAACAAGTTATATATTAACTTATCTGCCTTATATGAGATAATGTATGACGAATCTTTATTATTATTTTAATATAAATAATGAAAGGTAAATGCACGAGCTGACGACAAATGACGTAATATCATGATGACATGCGTCATTTATTTATGTTTTTTAATTAAAAAATAATTTAAAACAAATAATTTAAATGGCGTCCAATTATGAACAAGTATAGTAAAATAAATAATATTTCATATTTAAAGATCTTGCATTTTTTCAAAATTAAAAACTAAATGATTTAATTTGAGTATAACTAAAATAAATAATATTTCCTTCATAAAATATAATAATAAAATGCACAATATTCCATTTAAAAAAATAATGCATTATTTTATAATTAAAAAATAATTTAAAATAATGACTTCAATTTCAGTTCAATTAAGAACAATATTTCCTTTCTAAAACATAATGGGCAAGTATGATAAAATAAATAATATTTTCTTTTTAAAGATAATTTGGAGTAGGATTTTTAGCATGAGCACTAAAAAATTAAATACAAAAGGAGTATTTTTAATTTGAGTAGGAGTAAGATTTTTGGTAGATTAAATTAAGAAAAGAAATTAAGATAAAAATTGCAATTTCTTCCATTATTTTTATTTTAAATATGTAAATTTGATTCGAGTAAGAGTAGGGAACTTTATAAAACTCACTCATATTTTTAAATTTAAACAGCTTTTTACTTTTTTCTGAATTTTGGATTTGTTATAAAAATCAACATTCGTTATATAATTTTTCAAAATATAATGTATTGTTGCCAAAATTTTAAAAATAAATGATTCAATGAGTATGATTGAAATAATAATCTTAGCTTTATAAAAGATAATGTGCACAAAAAATAATTTACAGAATTTAAAAATATTAACATAAAAATTAAGAAATATAATGTATTATTTACAGAATTAAAAATAATTAAAATAAAAATTCAATTTGAGCCCAATCAAGATTAATATTTTAATAAAATTCAATCATGACTCAGTTCAAGTCAATTCTTGTCGGTCCGAATTTGAAGAGGGTAAAGAGCAACTGCTTAGCAGCCCCTCTAAGCAGGCTACTTAGCAGCCATGGAGACCGCCCGATGAAATTTGACGGTTAGTTTTTTATCTTTTCTTTATACTAATCTAACCGTCTATTATTTTTGAACGGCTTAGATCTTCTTTCTCGTGGAGAATAAAATGTGAACCCTAACGTCAACTCCTCATCCTCGCTGCGACGGCTGCAACTGCGATGCCTGATGCTGCTCATCAGCGATCGCGATTGATGGTTGCAATTGCGATGCCTAAAGCCCCTCATTGGCGACTGCGATCTATGGCTGCAACTGCGACGCCTGATGTCGCTCATCGGCGACCGCGATTGATGGCTGCAATTGCGACGCCTGAAGCACCTCATCGGCGACCGCGATCAATGGCTGCAACTGCAACACCTAACGCCCCTCAACGTTGGCCGCGATCGACGGCTATAGCTACGATGCCTGACGCCCCTCATCCTCGTCGGCAGTTACGACACTCTTCACCGCTCGACTTGCTGTGTGTTTGGGTTGCCTCCTCGACAGGCTGTTGGGTTGTTGGCTTACTGTTCTTCAACCTCCTATGTCAAGTCGTGGTGCATGGCACAAGGGAAAAGATATCTCCTCGGAAGGTGGAGGGCTGCTACTGAGCAGAACACAGTAACAGCAACAGCGGCGCGCACTCTCATTGGCGTCGTTAACGTTGGTGTTATCAACTTTGATGTGAGCAAGGGATCGGTAGGTGGTCCTTCATGGCTCCTCTGTTTGTTTGAACAAATTAAAATCTATTTTTTTTTCCTTTGCTACTGGCAGAGACATTCGTACATAGCTGATAAAAAGAGCAAAAGAGGATGCTGCGGAAATGGATTGCTGTCGTGCCGCAATTTCTTGTTCTCAGATGTAAACATACAGGAATGTCATATCATTTTGCACATCTTGTTGCCTGTCTTCCCTTTTTATGTCTCCTGGGCGTCATCACTATTTGTAGTGATAATGTTCCAAAAAAAAAATAACAGATCCGATCAGCAACTAAAGTTGCTGTAGAGCAAGAAAAAAAGGGGTTTGTGCGTGTAACCTGCAGTTGCTGAACATATTGTCGTGTACACACAATGATGAAGGCATCATAACCATAAGCATGAACACAAGCTACAATTTTACAAGTAAAATCATAATCATTACACTAAAAAGAACACAACTAACCATTACACCAATAACACAAGTAGCACCATAATTAACAGTGTTATCAAAAAGAAAATGATACAAAAAAATAAGAAAAATACATAAAGAAAACATTCTTAGGCACACCCCACAATCAACCTCGTCCATGTAATGGTGTTGTGGTCACCACGTCCTTCCTTGACATCTGGTCCAATACCTGACGTGCGAAAGATCAGTTTCACAGCTTTGTATATGCATCTATCAAGGCATATGCATCTATCAAGGCATTAGCGACGTGCACATGGGACTCAAATTTGGCTCTTAAGATCAGTGGATCAATGGATATTCCAGTGTTCGAGTAGCCGATCAATGCATCTGAGATGAGTGAAGAAGGGTAGGTGAACTCGGCCAGCTCGAGGCCTTGCTGGTGCATTTCGATGAATAGGGAAATAACGTTCGCGTGGAGAGCCGCTCGGTTGTCACTCAGCCACCTCTCGCTTGGTCGCCGCTCGGTCGATCGCTACTCGGCCAGTCGCCGCTCAGCCGCCTCTCGCTTGGTCATTGCTCGGTCGGTCGCCACTCGCTCGTTGCTCGATCGCTGCCATTTACTCGCTCGCAACTTGATGTCATTGCTTGAGATGTAACACAAGGTCATTCCGCCGAAGAGAAATTACTCGATGAGGGGTGTCGGGCGTCACAGTTGCAGCCATCGATCGTGATCACCGGTGAGGGTTGTCGGGCATTTGCAACCGTCACGGCGAGGATGAGGAGCTGATGTTAGGGTTCACATTTTATACTCCACGAGAAAAAGATCTAAGCCGTTCAAAAATAATAGACGGTCAGAATAGTATAAAGAAAAGATAAAAAAAGAAGAAAAAACTAACCATCATATTTCATCGGGCGGTAAACCTGGCTGCTAAGCAGCTTGCTTAGAGCGGTTGCTAAGCAGCCGCTCTTTACCCATTTGAAAATATTACTCTTACCACCTCTTTACGTATCCCTCTAAAATCCACTTGGTTGCTATATAGATTCTTTTTTTTTTGTTGTGAGTTTCTCTTATCATACTTCTTTAAGGTTTTTTCTTTTGACCTTCCTCGAATTATGAATTTTTTTCACGTCTATCCATGACTTTCATATTTTTCGCAAATCTCCCCTAATATATGCCACTTTTTCCACTTAGATACATCCGCCAACCTCTGTTAACTATTTTATTAATTTTTATTATTTTAATTTATGAAATGACCAAATTGCTCTCGCATATTTTAAATAAATGAGCTCTCTTTTTCTTTGATGACTAGATGTGTGAGGACAATTCGATCATTTCATAAATTAAAATAATAAAAATTAACGAAAAAGTTAATGAAAGTTGACGGATGGAGTTTAGTGAAAAAAAAGTGACATGATTTAGGGGAAGTTCGCGGAAAATACGAAAGTCGTTGGTAGATGCAGAAAAAGTTCATAGTTCGAAAGAGGTAAGAGGAAAAAAATCTTTTTTTTTAAGTATAAGCTGATGCTATGTGCCAGAATTATGTTTAGTATGATTCAATATACAGTTCCATGTCTTAGTAAAGTAAGTATAGTTTATTGTCGATTAAAAAATGCAGTATATTGTTGAGTTGTGGCCATCGTTGCCCAACCAAAATGATTCAAGATGCGCTGGGTGCAAGAGAATTACCCCTCCCCCTTTATTGCTAGCATTTGAAACACCTTGCATATAATTTCATTTGCATTTATGATCTTCCCGTGCTACTAGTGTAGTGAACCATTTGTTTCTAATAGATAAAACCTTGATCACACACAAATTGTCTACTGATGAAACCTTTTGAGCTGTACTTTGCCTCTGCCTTTCCTTCTTGAAAGTTACTGCAGTAGTCTAGATGTTTCTTCAAGTTAGATTCTAATAACTTGAAGCTAGAAAGAATATTGCATCATTTTTTAGTCATTTCTGTGGCGTATAGAGGGTAAAAGCTTCGATTTTTTTATGTCTATCGATTTATTTTAATTATTAACAAATTCAATCGCCATATTTATCAAACATTTTAAATAAATTTTGTAACGTCTCGATACTAACTTGACTTGCTCAAAATCATTCCAGAGATACTACACAATGTTCTATAAAATATTTTTGCGAAATAAAATTTATTAAGTGTGTAATATAAAAAATAGATGCGAAAGATTTTTCAATAATAATTAATAATTCATAATATTTAAAATAAATAAAATATCAATAAGTTTATAATTCTAATAAATGTGAAAATAACAAAAATTAGATAATTCAATCTAGAACTTGTGCAGCATCTGTCTATCACTGAGCATAGCCACATGCAGAGTCATCCTCTATCAAAGCACTCTCGCCTACATGGATCCAAGTACAGAAAAATATTTATGAGTATAAAAATACTCAGTACGTAGAGTCTACTAAATAATCGATATGCTCAATAAAAAATAAGATATGATAATGATGAGTCAATTGAGCAATCAATACAATAATCAATTAACAATATAACGATTTATCAATATGAGAAATTATATCATGGTCAAAAGACCAATAAATAGATATAACAATTAATAATTACCTGATCCATATGTCATTGTTCAATTAACGATAGATGATTAAATCGATCATTCAATATGACAATAAAGTCATAAATCAATAAGAAGGATAAAAAAATGTCAAGACGACCGATCAATATTGATTTAACAATTAACAATATCAAATATGCCCGAACACCATGGCACTATTCAATTTAATAATTTTCAATTCAATAGCAGTGGTCAATAATAATTTCATTTGATTCAATGGACGGAGACAATGTCAGTCAACGCTTATCTATTCAATTTAATTTGATTTCAATCCAACTCAATTTGATTCGATTTTAATTCAATTCAATTCAATTTATAATATTTGGAGTTATCCAATTAAATGAGGAATGCTTGGTCAATTAAGAAAAAATTTATGTCTCTTTCATGTAGACCAGTGGGGATCAGTGTCACGACAAGTCACCCAATAATGTAGCGCTAATAATGATTCGTGAATGACGGGGGGACCATGGCCAAACACAGGATATCATAACTTCTTTAAAGGATGATGACGTCTCAAACTTTTAGGTCCGTTATTTGTCCCATTCGATTTGATTCAATTCAATAATAATATGATCCGAGGGCTTGGAGACAATCAGAGAACATGAAGATCCAGCAGCTTTTAACTTTTATCTTATTTACCTAAGATGTCTATCTTTTAACAATTTAATTTAGGTGAAACAAGATCTAATAAAAAAGACTACTAGATCAACATCATAATCAATGATAAAGTGATAGGATTTGATATGATAATAAAATATGATATGATAACTAGATATGATAATAATAATATAATAAATAATAATATATGCACAATCGATAATAACAAAATCAACATATCATATTTCAATAATAATAACAACAAGATAATCACTATAAAACTGATTATTAAATTAATATAATTACTTTCGATTCTTCTTCTTCAAGAAATTCAAGAAGGGAATTTCTCTATATTTTTTTCTCTATTCTTTTCTCGCTAGCCGAGGAATTCAACAAAGGAATTTCCTCTCCGAAATTCCTTTTTCCTCTCTCTCTCTACCCCGCTCTAATTGTGACCGAAAGTTCCTTCTTTTTCTTTTTTATTATATTATTTGATATCTCCCATGACTTAGGCCAAATCTTTTATTCTCTCTCTTAATTGGCCGTGAAACTCTCTTTCAATTTTCTTTTTTTTTCTTCTTTTGTTTTTGGGCGCTATGCCTTATCAATTTCTCTCTCTTATTTTTTTCCACGAGTTCCTCCCATTCTCCTGTACAATGAACCAACACCCCATCTCTCCCGTAATTCTGTTCTTTTCTTTCTTCTTGCCTTAGCATTAAAGACGTGCTTTAGTTTCTCTCTCCCATAATCCCTTTCTTTTCTGTGTAAATCATCTAGCGGCACCACATTTTACGCCTCTCGTCTTATTTGTTATTTTTATTAGTTTTCTTTTCTCCTTCTGCGCCAAGTGTTGCATGGTTTGATTCATCTTTCCTTTCCTTTTTTTTTCATTCTCTGTTTCCTCTTCAATACACATGCGCCCTTTATCCTTCTTTCATCTGATATGTTATTTTTTTCTTTTCTCCTTTTCTCCCGGTCATTAAGAAAATTGAAGGCGCACACTACAAGAAAAATGCGGATTATCGACGGTCCGAACCATCGGTAATCAGCCCGAAAACCGTCGGTAACGCAATTACCGACGATTTTTCAGTCGGAATCGATCCGTCGGAAAAACACTCGTCGCAAATGGATTTGCGACGATTGAAAAAAATTCGTTGAAAATATCGACGGTTCTGGCCGTCGGAACAGTCCCCGGCGGTTCGACCCGTCGAATTTTTCCGACGGTTGCAACCGCCGGAAAAGTCCCCGGCGGTTCGAACCGTCGATATTTTCGACGGTTGCAACCGTCGGAAAAGGCCGACGGTCCGAGCCGTCGATATTTCCGACGGTTGGAACCACCGGAAAAGTTGTCCGGCAGTCCGAGCTGTCGATATTTCCGACGGTTGCAACCGCCGGAAAAGACCGGCGCCGAGCCGTCGAAATTTCCGACGGTTGCAACCACCAGAAAAGTCCGAACCGTCGCAACTTTCCGACGGTCCCAATTGTCGAAACTTTAGACGGCTGTCTCAACCGTCGATCTTTTGACGGTCGCAACCGTCGCAAATAATTTTTTAAATATAAAAAAAATTAGCGGCCGGATCCGGCCCGCCAGGCGGCCGATCCGGCGCCAGGCGGCCGGATCCGACGTCAGGAGGCCGGATCCGGCCCGCCTGGCGGCCGCTGGAGGCCGCTGGAGAGAGAGAGATGCCGGCGCAGAGAGAGAGATGCCGGCGCAGAGAGAGAGATACGCCGGCGCGGGAGAGGGTCGCCGGCGTCCGGCGTGGGAGGGTCGCCGGCGTCCGTCCCGGTGCTCGCGGCCGGGAGAGGGAGAGAGGAGAGGAGGGAGAGAGAGAGGAGTGGAGGGAGGAGGGAGAGAAAAGAGGGAGGAGGGAAAATATATAAAGGAAAAAAGTGGAAAGAAAGCGGGAAAAGGGAAAAAAAAAAGCGGGATAACGAAATTTTAATTATCGACGGTTTCGGCCGTCGAAAACATAAATAATAAAAAATTTTATTTTATTTAGTTATATATAATATTTATTTTTTATTTTACCGACGATTTGAACCGACGGTAATCTTTACCGACGGTCAAAACCGTCGGTAATTGCGACGGTTTGGATATCCGTCGGAAATTGCGGCGGATTTATCGACGGTTACGACCTTCGGACATTGCGGCGGATTTTGCGACGGATGGATATCCGTCGAAAATATCGACGTTCCTAACCGTCAAAAATTAAATAATAATATAATAAATTATATAATTAATTTTTTTATTTCCGACAGTCACAACCGTCGGAAAATCCGTCGAAAAAATTTAATAATAATATTAAAAATATATAATTTAATTTTTTTATTTCCGACGGTCCTAACTGTCGGAAACGTGGTCGAAAATTGCGACGGATGGATATCCGTCGAAAATATCGACGTTCCTAATCGTCGAAAAATTAAATAATAATATAATTAATTATATAATTAATTTTTTAATTTTCGACGGTCATGACCGTCGAAAAATCCGTCGAAAAAATTTAATAATAATATTAAAAATATATAATTTATTTTTTTTATTTCCGACGGTCGTAACCGTCGGAAAAGTCGTCGAAAATTACGACGGATGGATATCCGTCGAAAATATCGACGTTCCTAATCGTCAAAAAATTAAATAATAATATAAATTATTTCCGACGGTCATAACCGTCGAAAAATCTGTCAGAAACGGAACTGTCGAAAAATCCGTCGCAAATAGCGACGGATTTAGAACCGTCGAAAATTATCCGTCGGAAAATCACGATTTTCTTGTAGTGGCACTGTGCGAAGGAATCAACGATGACGCCATGTGAAGTCAATACTAACAACAATCAATTTAAATAAATAATCGTACCATACACTAAACCTACTACAAAGATTTTAGAAGAAGGGGATATAATAAAATTCTTGATTAGATTTTTTCACGGAAATTATTTATTTTATTTGATTGAGGAATCCAATAACCTATTTTAATGAATTAACAAGGAAGGTGATCTTATTCTCACGCAATCTATATCGAATGAATTTCTTTTCTTGATAGAATTGAAGAGAAAAAATTTTCATTGAGGAGTCGTATGCAGAAAAGATGCCCGTACAGTTGTTCAATTTTATTTTCTTTATTTTCATTTTATTATTTTTCCCTTACTTTAGTCCAATTATGAAATAGAAGAACCATTCATGATGTTATATCAATATCCGCGAGAACTAAGGAGAAAGAAACTCTTTTGACGATCGACCCTAAGAATTTATTTAGATGACTCATTTTTAATTCATCTATAACTTTCAATCCCAATCAAATTAAACCTTTTAATTAATCTCTTTTAACAATACTGATTTATTTCATCAATTAAATAATTCCGAATTTAATTAAATAATCCTATAATACATTTTATCCTTAATTAAACTCCTCCCATATTTTCCTTTATTTTCGAAATTATTTATTATAATAATATTAATGATCATATTTTTTAAAATAAAAATAATAAAGTATTATTTTCTCAACTCTCAAAAATCGAGGTCGTTACAAATTTAATAACTACACCTCTATCCGTCAATATCGAATTATTATCAGTTATCTATTAATCAAATCGTTCTGGGTAGACTTACATATTGACAACGTTTAATATGAGAGCTTGACATCGATTTTACAATAGTTGTTTAAAAACAAAGATGCACTTTGTGCAAGATTCTATACACAGAATGAGCAATATTTTAGTTACATCCTTTTGTCGTATTTCCAGAAAATGGTACTGTATCTATAAAAAATTACATGATCTATCGATTGTGGTGCTTACTTTGTTTTCAACTAAAACAGTATTCTGTGCAAGAGAATCCTGATACTATTCGAGCGAGGTCGAACTTGGTGTTAGCGTGGTGCATGTTTGCTTATATATATATATATATATAACAAATGTTATTTAACGTATTTCTGATTGAAAAATTGGAGTTTTCTTTTGGATGATGGGTCGTGACATTTTGTCTATATATTAATCAGACTTGATGTTTTTTTATTGATGTACATATTAGACTAATTTTTTTATAACGATATTTTCTTTTATTTACAACATTATTTTCATAATATAGAGAACGACTTGAGGATGATTTTTTCTTCACTTAAAATAATTTCAGATTATTCTACCGGAAAAATAATTTCAGGCTCAAAGAGATAAAATAAAAACTTAAAAAAGAAATTACTCAAACATAATAAGGATAAATATTCCACGTGATGAAGGAACCAATAATTGGGGTGGTTGACGATTATATATCTCCCCGATATTTATGAAAATCGCAACGAAAAGAAAAGGATATGAGTAACTTAAAAAAAAGATACAGTAATATATATATATATATATATATTATTCAATAAGAGCAATATTGGATAATCTGCATATGTATGTAAGACACGATCTCTTTCTAAATTTAGAAGCGGTCAAGTGCCATCCCACGTTATGTTCCTATCTAAATCTGCAAACTCAACAGTGACACTACTCTAATTTTCCGAGTTTAATCGCATCATGGCATTGGTAATGCAACAGTGGCAGTTATATTAGTACTAAATTAATCTGATAGCTGGCCGCCGCTCACCAATAGCATTAGCCATCCAGGAGTAGGCTATATAACAAGGCCAGTATCCCATCCAAGATCCACACTGCCAGACTATGAATACATATTATACACTATGGCCACTCCCAGTCTCCCCAATACTGAAAGAGGTAGCTGATCCAATCCCGAAATGGCAAAAGCTACGATTTCAACAGTATCCCCCACCACCACCACGTCCTATTTTGTACTACAACTCAGATAATCTCCAATGGACAGCCCTTTTTCTTAAAAAAGGTAATGCTAATTCATTAAGGGGTTAGCCCAATGCAGTCCGATGGACAGCCCCTACTCCCGCCTCTTTCATGCAGAAGGATGCGGTGCGGATCACAAAAGAGAGAGAAGCAATCAGAGAGAGGGAGGAAGACGGTGTGCGCGCGCGCGTGCTACTGTACTATCTATTGGGACTACAAGAGAAACTTGCTATTCTATCCCATATTTGATCCTCAAGCTCCTGATGCGCACCTCAGTACACCCACTAGCAACCACAACCACTGCATGCAACAGGCACATAAACACACACTCGTCTATTCTCTTCTCACACACTCGTCTACTATCTTCTCGATCAGAATATGTGTGTATATTGTATAAGTGGTCCACAGGCTTGTTCTTCTTTTGTCCACATGAGCACTTCGTACGCAAATCCATCAACTCTTTTGTTTGCACCTGCATTCCTCAAAAAGGCAAGGCCAGTAAACACCCTCATGACCTTCTAAGAACCACCAGAATACATGTATCACAGACTTAGAAATGCATGCATTCATTTCTCTCCCCCTCCCTCCCTCCCTCCCTATCTCCCTGTGTGTGTGTATGGCTCCAAATAATTTCCGCATGTATAACAATAAGATGTAGTTTGTACTGTTGTAAACATATATGCTCTGAACCCGAAGCAACCACAATGAGAGCTGCGCGAACCACCTCTCTGAATTCTTTCTTAACCATCAGACTCACCACCCATTTTGTTTCAGTGGAACTACCAAATCTTTTGCAGTGGTAGTTAAGAGACACACACCTAAAAGTCCATGTAGCCCTCTGCCCTCCTATGTTCTTAGGATCACACCAATTGCTCTTCATGCTGCTTCCTTTATATTATGAATATATGCGGTTTAGGATGACTGACACATCTAATTGACACTGGAAAGACGGAATATAAATAACCATCTATATATTTAAGCTTAATACACAAAAGGATGTATAATTGAAACCTTTCTCAATCAGTAGTGGTGACAGAATGATCTGCCAAACTTGATCAATTAGTGTTTGTGATAGATATATGGTCGTAGTTAATTAGCTCCAGAAAAATTACTAAGAAATGCAATAAAGTACAAACACGAACAAAAGCAGAAAAATTAAAAGGCAAGGTTCCGACTTGTTACCACCGCTACAAAGCGCATAATAAATGTTGACAAAACGTGATGTATGAAGATGTTTTGAATTCTTTAACACGAACTGATGTTTATACGTGTAGATCATAGCTTAAGAGATAGATCGAGACATGTAGGTGCGGGAGCAGCAGCAGCAGCAAGACTAACGGACGAATGGGAAGAGGTAGAAGAAGTACAGAAAGCATCACCAGAAGCAGCGGCCATGGAATCGCTGGCGCCGGAGGAAGCGTGGCCAGCAAGGCCTTCAGATGCTGACGTTGTACTGTTGGAGCTCGCAGGGAAGAACTCAAACTCCTTCATCGAGTTGCCCTTCCTGTCATAGGATCCAGAACCCTCCAACGCCTGCTGCGTTATTACAATCAAACGCCAGACGATCAGAGAGAGAGAGAGAGAGAGAGAGAGAGAGAGAGAGAGAGAGAGAGAGAGAGAGAGAGAGAGAGAGAGAGAGAGAGAGAGAGAGAGAGAGAGAGAGAGAGAGTAATTAAAAACCACAGATCAATGACTAAATAAAACACGGGAGGAAGCAAAATGCTGAGCATGGCATTAAAATTTATTGAGATTGATCAGAAGGATCACCCGATGGGCGGTGCCGGAGGCATCGGCGTTCCCGTCGAAGTAGTCTCCAGCAGCATGAATAATATTTTGGATTGGATCATCGCCAAAGAGACGCTTCTTCTAGAGGGTACCAAAAGCTGCTTCGTTAGAGGCGACGAGATAGAAACCCTAGCGAGCTGAAACAGTGATGCAGACAAAGACGGTGTTGGAGAACCACTCACCCTCTCGCAGAACTCACAATTAGCGTAGCGACATTGCCTTATTTGGGTTGAAGGGGGCTCTTGGACTGGCACACCGAGCGATTGGAGGAACCTTGAGTCCCCGGAGGCGACGTTGACGTTCGTTCGGAACCGGTTCATCTTGTACTGCCCTTGTAGCATGGAACGCACGTCCTCCGGCGGTGGATGTGGCCCGCCGTACCCAGACACCACCTTCGCCGGAGATATACACCGGTGGATGTACCAGTTCGGGTCCATTCCGGGGAGCGGCGCCGCTGCGTTCGGAGAAGGGTCCAAGTAGCACCCGCTCCCAGGCACGGCGACGGGCACGCCGTAGCGGGGAACCGAAAATCCGAGAGCAACAGGAGTCCTAGCGTACTGTTGGCTATCATAGAACGCCGTCTGCGGCGGTGGCAGCTGCAGCGGCGGGAGGGGTCGGATCTGCCGCGGGTGCTGCTGCGGAAGGAGTTGACGGCCATCATGGTCTCCCGCCGAGAACTTCTCAAGGTGCTCCTGGAGGCGGAGGCGCTCGAGCTGGGCGACCCCAAGGCCACGCTGAGGAGGCCGCTTGGCCGACGATGCAGCACCGCCTCCTTGCTTCCGGGCCTTGGGCTTCGCCGGCGCCGGCGAGGAACCAGTCGTCGACGAAGGAAGTGTCTCGCCGGAGTCAATGACGGGATCCTGGTGGACGGTGGGATTGGGTGAGGACCAGAGGAGGAAGGCTGTCGCCATTGGATGCGAAGAAGAGATCACTGGAGTTTGGGAGCAGCTCAAAAAGAGAAGGAAAAAATGGCAAAAGATGGCGACGAGGGGACTGGCCGACGGGGAGATCAGTGAGACGTAGTGCACTTTATACGGGGCAGAGGAGGCGGGCCCGACGGGGCCGCTTGGACACGTGGCGATGGGAGGATCAAACGCATGAGTGGGCATACGGCGCAGTGCCCCCTTTCTGGACCCTGCTGTAAACTGCAAAGTCGATCGGAGCCGTTGGATGGAGGATGGACGGTGGAGAAGTATATACTACATTTAAAAAGCATTTCCACGAAAATATTTTTTAGTATTGTCTACTTAACGAGGAAATTTACTTCTTTTCTGCGTCCATTTAGGATTCACGCGTGTCCGATTTGGGGGGGGGGGGGGGGGGGGGGGGGGGGGGGGGGGGCAAGAGGCAAGTTTAAGATGGCCATTTATTACAAATAAACATAATTAATTTTACACCTAATAATAGATTGCCACCTCCACAAGGATTGCTGTTAGATTTAATTTAAAAATAAAGAACATTTAAAAATAGTAGCCCAAATTTCGATTTCCAAAATCATCATTTTGGCACCACTTTCATTCGAACATCGGATCTGAGAGTCTCGACCAAAATAAAAATAAAGAACATTTTACACAGTAATAATTACTCAACTTACCAATAATTATAAAAAGAATGAAATGATAAAAGGTGATAAAGCGTGGGGGCCATGCGCGTTGGCGTGGGGGTCCCACGAGTAAGAGTTGTTTCTTGTGCTTCGTGTTTTGGGTGTTTGATGGTGACGATGATACGAGTATCCTCGCGGGGTTGTACGGACGACGGCGGGTAAATGCGACGTGGAGAAAACGACTCATGGTTAGGCTAATGAAACAATGACTGATACATTCTTTTTACTATAATTTCTCGTTATTTTCCGATGAGAGTATGATGTAAAAATCAATCTGATAACTCTTGATGGAAAATGCATGTTTAGAAAACTTAGTCCATATCTAACGATGAATGCCTGATTTTATATAAAACTCCAACTATTATAACATGTATACATATACATATACACAAGCCTACGCGAATAACTCATTAAAGACGCCTCAGCCCCATCTTTATATGGGCAGTTGGACATGAGCTTATATTATATATAATGAGGGGGTTGAAACTTGAAAGGGTTAATGCACCGCTTGTGGATGGTAATATGATCTGGATTATGCATTAAGTTGGAGGCCATGGAAAGCTTTTTCCCGCATGAGGACAGACACGGAGGACACTGGGGAAGTCTGAGGAGTGGATACTGCACCTGCAGGGCATGATTGGCTGGTTATATGGATAAAAACGCAAAGTGAGGGGGGGGGGGGGGGGGGGGGGGGGGAGAGAGAGAGAGAGAGAGAGAGAGAGAGAGAGAGAGAGAGAGAGAGAGAGTTGCTTTTTCTGTTGGGCAGCCTTCAGTATCTGTTGCTGCAGCAGCCATTACTGTTCCATTGCCAAAGGTTGTGGCCTCTGCTATATTCATGTCTCTGCCTTGGGTTAAGTATAATAAAATAGTTGGAATTGGAAAAAGAGCTGTAAGTATTTTTGCCTGAGAGATGAAGTATTGGGTTTAGGTGTTACATTGGAAAAACAACTAATTCGACGCATGAATGTTGGTGGTAGGGGGGTTGGGGGTGGCGATGCTTACAATATTTTTATTTTCTTTGTGATGTTTATGATGTGTTACTGTAGTAGGGGGACCAGAGAGAAAATCAAATCTACAAACTGCAGATATACATACGTAGCTCATGAAAGGAAAATGGATTTGGAGACCACATAAAGAGAAGAGAGAAATTGCCTCCTTGTAGACCACCAGAAGTAGACAAGAAATAGGGAGGCTTTTCAGGGACCATCTAAAAGAAAGAAAAGAGGAAATGTGGAAAGAGAGGATTACATATGTATTGTAATTTTCTAACTGAGATCCTAAAGCATATCAGTGAGGGGAGAGAGAGAGTGGTAATAATAGTAGTAGTAGGTGGGACCCCCTTCAACAACTGAAACATATAAGACCTAGTGACCTCAATGTCCTGTAGACCAAAAGTGCAGCTCACACTGCCCTCTGGGGGATCCTGGACCTGCTTTTCCAGAACATGTTTAATGGCATGGATCAGTGCTGGCTGTACAACTGGAAGAAAGCTAATGGTTAGCAATGTTCAGAAAGGCCAAACATGCAAGGGAAACTCCCAGACTGATGTGTACCCACAAACCGAGTGCTGCTTCAAACAAACATTTATGCATCCTGAGGCCTCATAAAGTTGAAATTAGAACAGAGATGTATCTTTCAGGCTTCAACTTTAGCTCTCTTCCAACTTTGGTGCTAATAAAAGCTAAAGCATTGAATCAAAAGATGCCCACAGACTACATCAATACAAATATTACATTATAGATCACTACTTGCTTTCACGCATGTGGTTCATCGCCCATGTTTTCTTCCCTATCATACAAGCGCAGGAAGTGGCATCCCTAGGTTAACTGACTGTTATCCACATGAAAGGTGCCTCTTTCTCTGTATAGCATGTCCTGACCCATTTTGTTATCTTGTTCATCATCCATGGATATATACAAAGCCTTTGTTATCCATTAGCAACCACATGCTTCCGAGACATTCGTAAGGTTTTACACCCCATGAATTTCATATGGTAATCCAAGAGTATTGCTACGACAATAAAACCAGCGGTGTTCGGAAAGTCCTCTACCACCATGAATACAAAAAGGACGAGCAAGTTCCAAATGAAAATAAAGGGTGAGAATAAGTATTCAATCACCCTGTTCAGTGGCTGGAAAATCCCAAGTTGTAACTAAGATCCCAATATAAAAGTTAATGACAAATCAATTATTTACTGCATGTAGTGTCCATGATGTAGACAGAGAAACTTACAGACTACGTCTGCACTGTGAAACAATTGGTAAGTCTTGTTTTCTTTCGGTTGCAAATCTATAGAGTTCCAATAACTGCAGGAATAAAACCATGTATAAACTAAGATAAATAGACCTCAAAGAATAAACCTAAGATAAACACCACTAAAAGTAGATTTGGCACAGAACAAAGAAAACAACACAGCTTTAACAATCTTGGTATAAGGAACACACATTTAGCCAAAAAGAAGAAAACACAAGGTAATTTGCACATGATACAGCAAAATGAATCAATATGTACCCTTGCCAGGATGGACCATCCTCAATATTTTTTACATCCTCAGTTAAGCTACACCAATTTTGTTTAATGCAATTACCAACTGATATACATTATAATATGGCTACAAATACCAGTAACATTTTCTCTAAGTTGCTAAGATTTGCTGTATAAGAAAGGACATTGCTTACAAAAGAAGTGTGTTAATTTTCATAAAATACATCCCCCACCAAATTTAAAGTTATGGGGGCATGTTATTAACGTTATAAGCTTAATGTTAGGTCACATGTGAAAAATGAGTCTTGTGGATGGTAGACTTGGTGAGCCCAATTCCTAGCCAACCTTCTATGTTTTAGATAGTTAGTCCTCTTATAATATATTATATCTTCTAGCGATGTATTTGATGGAACTTCTTCTACTTTCTGATAGGGTTCATGTAACTCATTATCAGGGGATCAAGCATTGAAAAACTAATGAATGCGATGTAAGCGTTATTCCTATGAATAAACAGATTGTGAAATGGAAGTAATATCCATGGTCAGTGTAAGCAAGAAGAAATACGAATCAGTGGAAATTCAGATGGTTGCAACATTAAGCTAGATTTGAAGGTCTCACGTAAAAAGAGTAATAGCAACCTTGAGGGCATCTGGGAGTTCGTCTGCACACTCCTCGTCCTTTAAGGCTTTAACAACGAGCAAGTTGCCACCCTCTGCTTTCTCCCTTCAAATTCCTGACCAAGCAAACCACTCGAATCCTCTTCGCCATTATCAGCCATCTTCGGCTACAAGAAAATGTTCTTCCCTCTTTCCCGTTCGTTCCACACCCTTCAGCATTCATGATTCGCCCTACTCTTCTTCCTTTTGGGCTGAGAGATTGTGGAACACAATAGCAGCGGACTCGCCGGAGTCATAATCCTCAACACAATGACGACTACATTTGACCTGCCATCCTCCTCTTAACCGCCGCAGCCTCCGCTGGCCATTCCCATCGGCAGTCAACAGCATACGTTCCGAACACGAGGATTGAGGTCGTCGCCGGGCACCCGGGAGACGCTGAGGACACCGGGTCCAGTCCAGAGGTGACCGCTCATGCGACTTTGGAAAACGGAGCAGTCGGCTGCTGGGACGCATAGGGTGGCGACGTCCAAGGACGCGCGCGAAGCTAAGAGTGCGGGGGCTGTTGCGTTCGGAGGTCACCGACGGCGGGCGGAAGCGGCGAACGTCCCGGAGGGATAGGCCGCAGGGAAGATGCTGGTTCGATGCAGGCAGGACCAGGGCAGGAAAGCGGCATCGACGGGGGAGCGGAGGGACACGGAGGGGGATTAAAAGAAAGGCGGCTGGAGAGAAAAAAAAAAGACCGAATTGAATCAGGACTTGGTTCCGCCAACAGGTGGACTCTGCGTTGGGAAAAAAAAGGCGTTGTTAAGAATTTTTTAAGTTTTTAAGTTCTTACCAAAGACGTCTTATCAGTCGCAAGCGTTGACTTTTTTTCATCTATTTTAATTGTTTTATAATGTATGCATATAAAATTAATATATATTAATAATTATTAATCATCTTATAGAATAAATTATTAAATGTAATTAATTAAAAATTATAAAATAATTAGTTCTTATAATTAATAAACATTTTATTAATTAAACTATTTAATTGTTTTTTAAAAAAATTACATTATATTTGGACCATAAGATATACGCAAATTATAATATTAATAATATTTATAAGATTTAATCAAAATAAATAAAAATAATGTTAATAATATAATGATTTACATATGTTACAATATTTATAAACATATTTTTATTTACTATAATTTAATACCTCATAAAATAATAAATTATATTATTAGTTTTTATTTTTTTACAAAATATCCATTAGAACTTATTTATTAAATTAACTTTTTTAAATCTTTTTTATTGTATTTTTTTTATCTAAACACTAACTCAAATTTTTCTATCAAATCGATTAATTCTAGAGCTCGAGAACTAATATTCTCTCAATATTGTCGTATCAAACGCAGCCCAAAAAAAATTAAAACCAAGCAATTAGGATAAGGAATCACGTGACCTATTCTAGTTATTTAATTTCATGAGTGGATCAGACCACTATTCACATTTTTCTTTTGTTTTTTATTTGACACCGCTTTCTTTTTCATTTTTCTGTTTTCATTTTTTTCTTTTTCTTATTTTCTTTACACTACAATCTCTCTTAAAATAAAATATATATTAAATATAATATATTTATTATAAAAAAGATTAATATAGTACTATTTATTACTTATTAGTTTATTAAAGAAATTAATATTTCATTAATTATAACTAATAAAATATTGATTTTATATTTAAATAATATATTTTTCAACATTTTTTGACATAAATTTTTTAATATAAATTTATTTTTTAATATTTTTAATATATTTATAATCTATATTTATTATATATATTTTTAATTCAAACACTCACTAAAATTAACTCATCATATTTATTTTTTTATATCACATCAACTACTTTATTTTTTCATATCAAATTTCACTCTATACAAACATATTTTGAACTAATCTGTCAACTTAACTATTCATAAAAAATTGATGAAACTCTAGTTCATGTTGTCAAACAGCCCCTTAGACTTTGCCCAATTGTTTTCCTTTCTAATTGTAAAAAAATAAATTAACTAGTTTGTTTGAATGACCAAGTTGAGTTAGGTTTATAAAATTTACACCATATTTAAATACCATTTTTAAAATTTACACAAACTTAGGATGGTTATCATATAATATAAAATTAAACGATCAATTAGTGATTCTGAATGAGTTAGAAATAGTTATATACATTTTACTTTTATTTCTTCTCACCAAATTTTAAATAAATAAAATCTATGTAAAGGATTAAAAAATTATTTAAATTAGTCTTTCATTAATTCATGCATTGTAACATGCATAAAAAACTCTGCATCCCATAAATTCATATTCAAACATGTTACTTTATTAACTTCAATAAATATTTTAAAATTGGACCGGGCGTCGAGTTGTGCCAAATAAGTCATCATTCGACTTATTTAAACTGGGTCCAACAAGATTAAATCATCTTTTATTAAAATATTTTTTATGATTTCAAAGATATATTATGGATAATACTCTGAAAAATATAAAAAATACTCAAAAAATATTTTTCTTAGTAGTGAACATTATTTTTTTTCCTTTTTTACTTTTTTTTCTCTCATATCCTCTTTTTTTTCTCCTTCAATCTCTCACTTCATTCTTCTCATTATATTTCTCACTTCTTTTATACACCATCATCTTCATTTTTCTCTTTCAAAATTATTTATTTTCTTTCATTTCCTATTTTATTCCATCATTCAAAAAATTGATTTTGCAATTTTTTAATGCAAAAGTTTTTTTTTAAAAAATTAATTGAACCAATTCAGCTTGTTGAGCTAGTCTTTCCTTATTCAATCTGATTTTCTGTCATTCCAATTTTCAAAGAAAACCTGACCAAATTAATGATTGATTCATATTGAACCGATCGAACCAACTTATTCAGGCCAATTTTCGAAACACTGCCTTCAATCTCATCAACATTTACTCCACCATGTTAACATATTCATTCATCATTAAAGTCAAAGGAAGCCTCGGTTTGAATGGAGAGTTTAGTTACTTTAGTATGAATGAATTAAGTTTAATTATAGTAGAACAGGTTTAGAAAGAGTACATCTTATTTGAATATCATTATTTAAAATTTAAGTAAAGTTAGTCTAGTGATTATAAGTCCACCGCATAACTTAAAATTAAACATATCAAATTGATAATTTTGAGGGGATACATAAAATTACACTCATTTTAGTTTTTTCTTTCTTCATAATCAAATTAAAAATAAATATATTTGAAGATAAGGACATTTACTTAACTTATTCCTTTTTTTTATCCACGCACTATAATTTATATATCCAAGCAAATAATCAAATTAAATTAACCCAATCCATTTTTTAAATTTATATTCAAACATAATTTTTTGACAAGTGTGTCAATAGAAGAGTGTGCACCAACATTGGTGGTTGTGTCTGGGATTTGATTTTTGAAGTCACTATTTAATCAGGACATGCTAATTTCGGCGGCATCCAAACATCTAATTAATCGAACAAAATATTTTATTCAAAACATTTTGGAACTCAACTAATTTAAAATATGGTTGTTGAATCCGAGACAACATTTCTTCTTTTTTTTTCCCTCGACAGAGAAGCCACGAAACCTGCCTCCCACAGACTAGAAAAAGGCGCATCAGATAGAATGATGACAAAAGAAAAGGTAGAAACTAGCAAACTCAGTCAATCTAATGCTCCAACAATGGGCCTTTGAAAGGATATCAGAGATTCGCATCTATATAAATAAATGAATTGCGAGTCAAGCAAAGGATAAATAGATCAGAAATTTCATAACTGGTATACATTGTTTGATCCTAGTGCTATCCGAAGAGGAATATTAAATGCATTTGTACTTTGGTATTTATTTTTGAAAGTGCTCTAAAGAGAAATAACGACAATACAGAACTTGAAGACAGATACATGAATTCCATTGATCACCGAAATTTTCAATGCATCCATTATTTCTTATGCTCATGTCTTCACCAGCTAATAAGCGAACAATTCGCACACAATTCTATAGGAAAATACAGTCTCGGATTTGGAGATGAGATCATTCATCATGCTTCAATTTGTGCCTCTTCTTTCTCAGAGTAGTAGTCTTGCCTGAAATAGATTATTTTATTGATAACATGTACACTTTAAGCATAGATCTAGAGAGTCATTTAAGGCACTAAAACAATAAAGACATCATATATTATCAGGGGAGGGATGCTTACAAAGCGCACAAAATTTCGAAATTTCGGAGATACTACTTGTGCATAATTTCTGGTCACTCTATAAATAGATAATCGTAATTTGTGGTTACTCTATCTATGTAATCTAAATAATTCCTTAGAGTGGATTTGAGACATAACAACAAAAGGATAAGCTTTTAAACCTATTATGTCGTATGGTTCTCTCAAAGAAAAAATTATTCTGAGGGGTCATTGCTATCTCTGAAAGGCTTGGAAACTCCAAAATACTTTTCGTTTAGGGAAAGAATAATGACTTCTCTGAAAAAGATTCACATGATTTAGCTCAGAAATATTGTTTTTGAAAGAGGAAAAATGAATTAAAAAAAAAGATGTATCCTTTCATCAAAGTATTCGAAAGTGAAAATTGGCATACCGCACTTTGCGAGTTAGCTGGTAAAGACCTGTGCCAGCCATTGCCACATTCACACTAAAAAGATTCCAATTCTTCTGCAGTTTCATAAAAGACAAAACACAAACACCTTCAACTTTCAAGATAAAATGTCAAATAGTTACAAAAGCAAACAAGTCTTTCCTACAAAGTGATATTTCGTTCTGACGAAATGCTACTAGATAATGATTAATTAAGCACTTTGGTCCATAGTCAACTTGAAAAGTTTGCATTGTCATGTTATTGCACAAGTTCTTTAGGTTTTGTTTGCTTCCATCGGGATATAGGATATAAGTTACAAATAAACTTTCAAGTTACATATCATACCGGAGTAATTACTGTACTGTACCGAGACCATATGAGTCCGGTGCAAGCAACAGCTGTATGTCAGAACAGATAATGAGAATTGTGTTTAAAAGAAATTGAACAAAATTAAAAGAGGACTATATTTCAATTTTCTAGGAAACATATTCAAGAAATCATTCATCAGAATCCAAATAACATACCTACTTGTTGAGGATAAGAAATCTTTTCAGGTGGTTTGGAGAAGTCAGCAATATTTGCAATGCTAATACCCCATTTGAAAGTTGGCGCCCAGAAGTGAACTGTATTGGAACCATCGTTTCACATTTAGAAACAGAATATTGTTTGAGATTGACATTTTTCTTTTGAGAAGGTTGAGGAAGAGATTAAGAAACAAGATAAAGAGTTCATGCCATAGACAAATTAAGATGCTCCTACTCCCAAAAATATTTCACAAAGTACTTGAAAAGAAAATCCCAACTTATATGGAGGTAAATAAGCCAAATATGGATACCACATTGACTTATGAAACTCACAATTTTGCATTGCAATGGAATATGATAGCACACTAACTCAGAACCAGAAATAAACAAGTCAGATTCCAATTCTACTGTTCTCAAAGTCCTGAAATCTGGAACCTATGTCATGTGTCAATACCAAAATAATACAGTTTTTTACAGAAACAGAAAGAAGGTGGGAGTTGGAATGGTGAAGGACATGAAGACAGACTAGTTTTTGGTCCAGCAGGGTGGTTCCACAGAGCTTGGAGCTTTGATGTTGCCATGAACTGCTGTTTCTTCTTCTAATCTTCTGCTCCACCACTCTCCCTGCATTATGGACATGCATGCTTTTCAGCACTTCGCAAAGTTACTAGATTGAATCAAACAGTTAAAGGAAAAACATATAGAAATTCTTTTCTTTAACAGAAAGAGAACGTATTTTGGGTAGTATCATATTGTATTAAATCTAAGACATGCACAAGAGTGTGCTCAAAGGGGACAGTCCAAAGACCCAAATCAACATTTTCAGCATAACATCGCTCTAACATAGAAAGCTTATGCCTATCATCAATAAGGTGCTCAACATGAATGCTATATGAATCTTTGTAATCAAAGCATCCACAAAGAAAGCATAAACTGTAGTTCTGTTAGAACAACCATGATCATCATACAACTCTTAATCAAATGGTCATCCTTTCTGTCTCATAAAGATGTTTTTCCACCATTGAAAAGGTAATACCAATTCAGAATTCCGTTTTTCATTGTGATATCTAACTTGAAAGTCTTATATAATATGGCATTTCATTGTGATCTAAGCCATTTCCATATCGCATTTCTTGGAGAATCTCTCACTTACACTCTCCCTCTTGATAAGACAAATAAATACCTAGAAAAAATAATTTTGTGAGGTATTATCAAATGATATTAAAATGCATAGATATAATATCTTGCCGAACACATTTTTTTCCTCATTTCAACAAGCATTGTGTGGATATATGGTGTAACAGAGTATTTTATTTACATCTTAGTCTATATATCTATATAATCACAGAAAAAATAATTTCCCATGAGCACAAGCTCATATGGCGTCGTATGATCCATGTCGAATCTCATGAACATGGATCAACGAATATGGCGTCGTATGATCCATGTAGCCGACCCCACCTAGTGGGATAAGGCTTTGTTGTTGTTGTTTGTTTGAGCACAAGCTCATATGTAGGGTCAAAGAAAATTATGAGAAACCCAAGAAAATGGAAGCCATGATTCCAAAGTGAGATATTCATAATCAAAATATATAGTATACAAATAAATGTACTAAAAGTCCTGAATGACCAAAATGGTGGACAATATGAAAACAAATGTTTGTCCTTTTTCATAAAATCAAAATCCAATTCAAAAAACAAAACCATAGAACTCATCTCAAATTTTCTTTTCATTTATTATTTTTTTTCCCAATAACTAATGGCACTATAATATCACATCACACTGATGCACCATTGCTCCCTCTTTAGGATCATAATTACCCAAAAGGCAAGCTTTTTCTAGGGACAAGCACTATTCCTTTTTTACAGGAATCAGCGAGTGATAGACATGACTTATGGACAATGAGATTTGTCAACCATATCTATTCCATGTCCTCCATGTCCCTTGGATGAAGAGATTCATCAAGGTTTTATCCTTTTCTTTCTTTATTAACGGCATGTTGTGTGGTGGCTGAATCTAGCCCCAATAGGGAATTACCTAAGGCGGCCAATTCGTGTCGCAATGGACTTTTACAATGTTTGAGCTCTTTGGTGATTTCTTGGGTCTCACGATAATATTCCATGTCAACTTTTATTCCTTTCAGGACTGCTGGGATCGGTATGTGTGTGATTCAGCTCAGGACGGCTGTTGGGAGATTACCCATCTCTCATTTAGGAATGCACCTAGTCAACTGCTTGGTACATTATAAGGACAGGCCTCCGGTGCTTCAGAGGAGGAAGAGAAGATTTGATGGCTGGAAGACCAGGATTCTTTCACGGAACTGTCATCTGATCCTTCTATATTATATGCCCATGCTCTGTCTTCTGAGGTAGGATGAGCTCCGGTTTGATTCTCTTAGTCCATTGTATTTTTGGCGTGGTTTGTGGCAAGGGAGTGGTCACTCATTTGCAGGACCTAAACGGAGGGAAGCATTGGAGTGTTGGCTCTTCAAACTCTGAAAGATGCTTTACTGTGCAAGTGGGGACATCGTATTTTTTACCCCAATCAGGGCCTGCACCTTACTATCTTGCCGTGCTATGTTCCCTCGCTGTCCTGGTTCTAAATATTTCTCCTGCAGAGAGGTGTCTCATCCTTTTGGGGGGAGTTGCTCAGGTGCTACCCTGGTTAAAGCTCCTTTTTCTCAAGCCGTCTTTGGCACTAGAAACTTGTTCACCTTCTGGTAAGTTGGTCTCTTTCACCATCTTCTTGCCTTGGCAGAAAATAAAAATGTTTCTTGTTGAGGTATGATGGGTGCTTTCGAGATCTGGGCAAGGCTGCTGGTCCCAATGTTTTAATGGTTCCCTCTCGGGTCACCACATCTTGGATCTTCTGACCCTGATGAATCTCATGAGAGAAATACAAACTGATCAGCCCAGTAAATAATGGGTGGTTGTGGTAAAGGGATGCCTTCACGTAAAACAGGCATATGAAATTCTGCATGGCTCGATCCAGGTTGAGGGCAGCAACACTCTTGCTGATTGACGGATAATTTGAAAGATCAAAGTCCCTCTAAATTTAAATTTTCATTTGGCTCTTACGAGGACATCGGATCCCCCATTGCTTTGCGCTGTGTCTGCTTGATCTGGGGTAACGCCAAACTGCAAAAGGTGTAATGACGACTCCAGGATGGTACAGTCCATCTCTTCAAAATCTTGAAGGGAGTTTGGAATAGAGAAAGAATTGGTTGGATCTTCCTACAGCATTGAGAAGGAATTTTGGTCTTCCTCTCGGCAGGGCCCCATCAATATGTACGGATCGAGGTAGATCGGGCTTCTCTCTTTGCGATTCTATGGACGATATGGCAGCAAAGGAACAAGGTTGACTTCCAAGGAAAAAGATGATATGTGGACAACATTTCAGCCACACAGCTTTTTTAGAACAGAATCAAATCTCTTTAATTGTATCTCTTCCCTTCCAGTGTGCTGAGGCTTATATGTACACTCTGTCTTTATAAAACGAATCTGAACACAATGGTTTTGGATGGTTGACACCTTGGTTAAATCATCCTTTTCCGCTCTAAAAAGAATCCATGTAACACTTTTTTTATGATAACATGTTATCTATTAGCATAAGCACCTGAAAGGTCAAGTATACAATCCATGTAATGTAACACCCAGGACGTCAAGAAAGAAAAAAAAAGAAGATAAAAACCGAATAGAAGAAGATAAATTGAAACAAATCAGGGATGGATTTTATTTCGCCAACTACCACACGAACTCTTATTCTTCTCTATAAATAGGAGATCAAAACGAATCAAACAAGTCCTTATTTTTCGTGCAAGCCGGCCTTAGTTTTCCTCTCGTTTTCGTGCATCCCTTTCGCTCTCTCACGTACCTGTCCACTGCCGGTCACCAGGAGAACAACCAGAGGACGTTGGCAGCGGTGACCGAGCACCTGGACAGAGAGGAACATCCGGAAGAAGAGGAAGAGGAGGAAGAAGAAAAAAATTAACATATCAATTGGTATGGAACTAGGGTAGAATCATCATAGAATCTTGATTGTAAGCTTCAATCATGTTGCTCGTTCTAGCTAATCCCTAGACGTAGACCATTATTGTATGATGAAGCACAACGCCGACAATCGCCAGAAAAGATGACCAAAAATCTTTTGCGTCTTCACGCAAGTTTCCGCGTAATGTAACCCGGCCTGGGTAGGTCCATGCCCGGACTAAGTTCACCGGAACTTGGTCCAGGTCCGCCATTGTCGAGAGCTCCGAGCTCTGCAACAACGATGAACCCGACCTATGTTGATAATAACCCGATCCAAGCCATCCCCATGACGAAGTCACGTCGGCTGCGACTTCCGCGCGACAGGACGACTGAACCCGGCCCGGGTTTAGGCACAATTTTCCCAACAGCCTTCCTGTACTCGGCCCGGGTTATGCTGACAGCCCGGGTTATGATAGTATGATGTTAATCTTTACGACCTTTTGACCCCTGATTCACGTGTTCAACTCTGATTATGTCCTCGGATGTATTCTTCATAATCCTATCTTGTAGTTTTGATTTGAGTCCTAATAAAAATAAATTAAAAGCTGCAAAATAAAAAAACAAAAATATTAAATGGACAGCTCTTGTGATGATGGACTGACGACGTAGGACCGACTACGGTCAGTTATAGGCTGATTGCGATCAATTATGGGCTGATTGCGGTCAATTATGGGCTGACTTTGCAAATTATGATGATGATGGCGGGTTGAGGTAGACCTCCTCCCGGTGGTTGAAATATGCCCCATGATAAGTCAAAGATGAATAATAAAATGATGAAGAAGATGAAAGCACATGAACAATGAAAATTCTTTATGATGATTGGCTTTTGCCACCTTTATGATGATTTTTCCTATGGTCTTAAACTCTGCCTATGTTTTATAGCCGGTCCCAAGCTCGGATAAAGGAGGAGGGTTGTGTTAGGCCCCGACAGCCAGCGTAAAACCCTGTCGAATCTCATGAACATGGATCAACGAATATATTGTGTTATATACCGAAAGGTTTGGTTACTAATAGAGCGGAATGACGTCGTATGATCCATGTAGCCGACCCCACCTAGTGGGATAAGGCTTTGTTGTTGTTGTAGTATATCATGATCATGTCTACTTTCTTCCTATATAATGATGATGTCCATGTGCATGATCTTATGAATGTTTTTACTTTACTTCCATACTAAGTTGCAAAACTCATAGGGAGGTTTCTGCCAGTGTTGTCAAACACGTAAAACGGGCTCGACACGGAGGGTCGGCAAAACACGTAAATCGTGAACACGTAACACGACACGGCCGATTCTACCAGATTTTTATTTAATATATATTATATATATACATGTAAATATATATATGTATATATAAGTAATTAGTGGTGAGATGCAAATTCTTTTGAACTTATAAGTACCAAATGCAATATTACATAAGCAAAATTCTAATTTTAAGATCAATTCATGACATTAACAATTATTTTCTTATATATTAAAATATTAGTTCATGAAAAATTAACACCTCAAAAAATTATAATAAGAACAGACTAATGGCAATTGATAAATCAATAAATAATGTTAACAGTTAATTCATGAAAAACTAATACATCATTAAAATTATAATAATAACAAAAATTAGCACATCAATTCATAAAAAAAATTCGTGATCAATTCATAAAAAAATAAGACAACAATAAATTTAGAATAATAACAGAGAAGCCGCTCACGTGCGCGGAGAGAGAAAGGGAAAAAATGCTAGGGTGTGCGAAGGGAGAGGGAGAAAAGGGCAAGGGAGAGAGGAGAGGGAGAGAAGGCCTGCTCGGGTGAGTGAAGAGAGAAAGGGAGAGGGAGAGAAGAGAAAGGGAGAGGGCGTACCTGGTCGGCGACAGCATCAGGACAGCAGCAGAGAGCGGCGGCGGCGGTGAAGTAAAGACATCAGTGACAGCAGAAGATGAGTGATGGCAGCATCAGCAGACGAGCAGCGGCGGCAGCGGCGGCGGGACAGCGGCGACGGTGGCAGCAGGTCAGCGGCGGCGGCAGCAGGACAGCGGCGACGGTGGCAGCAGGACAGCGGCGACGGTGGCAGCAGGTCAGCGACGGTGATGGCAGAGCAACATCGGCGGACAGGAAACAAAAGGAGGAAAAGATTGATGAGTGCCCGTCACAAGTTATAAAAGGTACATATGTGGGTGAACGAGCAGGTAAAAAAAGGGATCGGCCGACACGGAGTCAACACGCGATTCCACCGATTCTACGCACTGACACGCGATTCCACCGCGTGTTGACGAAACGCGATTCTGGATAGAAACGAACACGTTTGGCCGGGGTAGACTCGTAGAATCGTACGATTCTACGAGTCGACTCGCGTTTTTGACAACCTTGGTTTCTGCCTTGCAATTTCATATATGCTGGATTAGGTCAAAATGATGAAGGTGGCTAACGGTGACCGATCGAACTCGTGATGGCTGCACATGGGTGTCTTGAGTCCTTTTGCTTCATATTATAGATTTCTCTTCCATTATATTAGTTTGATGCATTAGCTTCTTTGGACTGATGTTCTTTATTAGTTTTTCGCATAATATGATGATATACTCTTTTAACATTATTATATGATGATTAGTCTTCTGCTTTTATTTGATGTTGAGTTGACCAGTTAAAATTTTCCTTTTGGTCAATATGATGTACACGTAAGGATGGTCGTAGTGACCCTCGAAGCGTATTCTGCTATGTGGCTGGGTGCGTTTTGGGGGCATTACATGTAACACTTACCATGTCATAATATTTAAATGTATAGATTCCACTTAATAACATTAGGTTACATACAACTTATCAAAACAAAAATCATCCACAATATAAAAAATATCACACATAAATCTCATGAGAAAAGATATTAAACTCCTACCATTTGCTGCACAGAAATCCTCATGAGTACAGACATTTATCTTCCTGTTCAATATTCTGATTTTTTTTTTTTTGAGAGAGAGAGAGATGTTCTGACAAATTAAGGGATACTAATTGTAACCCTCACAAGTTACAACATTTTTTCAAACAACGCTGTTTCAGGTGGTTCTAATTGAATTCGAACACCTATTAGCTGCCTTGTACTTGGCAAATTTCACACCTTTTCATTTATCTTTGCAATCTGTAACTTATTATTCAACTTAGTCCAGTTGCTTCACATGACAGCTGTTCTGATATTGGCCTATAACTTCTGCTCCATATCTTTGTTTGAAATCGTTTCAAATGCAACAGAAACCAGATTTCAGAAAGTGATAGAAATTTCATAATTCTTTAAGACTGGGAGCTACTCAATTTTTAGTACTACTTTCTTTCTTCCTCCTAGTCCTTTGTCTAGGATTTCAGTGTGAAATTTCAGCTACAGATGAACCACAACTAGGAGTTATATGAGGTAACTGATCGTTTAGGTCTCCCTAAGTTCATTGAGCTCTTAATCTCATCACCTAAAATCAAATCTGCCTACAAAGCTTGACAAGAAGTAAACCAGGGGACTATAGCAAGGTATCATTCCATGCACGATTAAAGAAATGAGAGAGGGAGGAGTCTGTGGAAGGATAAGTAGGAACAGCGAGTAGAGATGGAAATAATTATGAGATAACTAAGTAGGTTAATTATCTGATGATTAAGGTCTATGAGATTTATGTATATTGCAAAATTTAGATCAATCTAACTGCTGCAACTGGAACTTCCTAATACGTCTTCCAACAAAATTTTGGTCAGTCTCTTCAGTAATTCCACTAGAAAGAGAAAAATAAATCCAATTCATTGAACTGGAGCATCCAGACCTGTTTCCTTATGTTTCTTTTCTTTTTCTTTTTGCTCTTCAAAGTTTACCCTCTTTTTCAACCACTACTGTTCAATTGAACCCACCTAAGTTTTTATCTAAATTTCAACCTCAATCCATTTTTTTCATTCTCGTAAACTCCTAATTTCCACTTTCCAAAATCCCCTCAAATGCACAATCCAAGAACAATCGCATCATCTCTCTTTACTTCTACCCATTCACGAACTATCTAACGAGCGAGACAAAAAGAAAAAAAAAAGGGGGCCACGACTCCAAAGCAAATCTAGATGGCGTCTCTCTGGCAAACCATCCGCAAATCGAAGAACTAATTATAAGATCTAATCGAGAGAAATGAAACAAGGAAACAAAATATGGAGAAACAGAAGACTGACCTGAGCACAAGATGGAGCCTCCCGAGAACGAGAGCGATCCGGAGCTCGTTAAATAATGGGGGCGGCTATGAAAGGTCAACAACGAGGACCAAAAAGCATGGAAACTAATTAGCTAGCGGGTTTAAATGTCAATTGATATATTTAGCGGTCTTAATTTGAGTTTAAGTGTCTGATTAGTCGATACATAATCACAATCGTTTTATTTTCTCGATTAATTCGTCTCATTCTGAATTAAAATATATTTAATGGACTTAATGTTGATAAAAGAAGGTGGATGGACAATATTAGTATAGAATTGATCTTATTTCAGATATAAAATATTTTTAAATTTTTTTTGACTTGGTCTATGATTTTTTTTTAATCAAAGTCGATGACTCATAGATGTTGGAGATTAACAACACTTGAGTAATCTAACATTAGGATTAGTCTATAGTTTGGTCAGATAATATTGTATCTAAATCCATACATTTATTTCTGTTGCGCACGTCTATCCCAAGTCCCAACACTACAAAAAAAAATTTAAAACCTAATAATTATTATCTTTAATTTTCAAAGTAATAAATATCAAATAACCTTTAAGACCAAGACATTGGTCTTATTTGGCAACACCAAAATTAACGTTTTAATTAGCGTTTAATATTTTAAACGTTAATTCTTTTATTTGATAAATCATAAAAATAAGTAACGTTTAATGTTTCATATGAAAATATTGAAAAGTTACTTCTACTAGCGTTTAGCGTTTAGAGGTTAGCGTTTTATAATTTTTTTCTATTTTACGCTTATTCAAATATATTATTTCTTTCTAACTTATCTTATTATTTTCTTATTTTTATTTTATAGTCATTTAACTATATTTCTTTTAATATTTATGCTTAATTAATTACAATTTTTTCATATGTTAACAATGAACAAAAAATAATTTCATAGTTAAAACAGAGTCAAACAGAGTCATTGACTACCGAGACACTAAGTAAGCGATAATTATCGTTAAAACTTTTGGTAATATTACCCAGAAAAATGGGGGATTAATAGATAATCTTATTCGTTTGATTAAAATTGTCATGGAAGACATAATTATCATTTTATATTACTGATCAACCAAATTTGATCATAACTCATGATTAATTGGACATCAACATAGCATCAACGTTTGGCTGATTTAAAATCCAATTAATGAATATTGAACCAAACATGCAACAATTAATTATGTTAATATGCATATACATCTAAAACTGATAAGAAAAAAAAAGGCTATTCACATCACAACGAAGTAATTATTGAAATTCCAACCAAAAAATAATTATTAGCAAAGTGATGGATGTCATGGATTTTTTTTAGTCCCGTGAAAATAACTTATTATAATCAGCATATATAAGATTAGTTACAGGACATCTTTAGATTAACAAAATTAAGAAAACAAAAATTCAATTGAATGCATTTATATTGATCTTATAACATAAGTATGATTATGAATTTTCTATGATGAATTAGTCAAACATTAATAATTCCACGACAATTTTGCACTCAGCCACAGTTATACATGTTCATAAGGTTTCCACATCACTACCGATAAGGACTCCCTGTATTTTTTTTTTCCATTTTCTGCATGAACTAACTATGTTGTTCGAGATCTCAATGGGAATCCAGACATAAAAGTGTTACAATTTTAAGTGGATACAATTCAACGTGCAAGATATCAATTATACACTTTTTTTAAAAAAAAATAAATGTCTATCCGGAATCTAAATATATAGACTAAGCATTTGATTAATTCAGAGTAGAAAAAACTATGATGATTTATTCATTGATCAACGTGGTGACTCTATGAGACGATCCAACCAATATTCGTTATTTATACGCTTATTTTAATAAAGAACTTAAAAAACAATGAAATAAATGTAAAAGCTTTACTTGTTGGCGCCTTGCAATGGGTGGGTCAAAGGAAAATTAAGCAAAAGGGTGTGTTATGGGCTCTTTCGAATAAGCGGGCAAGAAAATTAAATGATCAAACTTTTTCATAGATATAATATATTGATAAATTAATTAGATATAGTATATTAGTTGTAAAAATAAAATCATACTCAATTACAATTTATATTTAAATTTAATATCTTATTTTCAAATCTTTCTTAATAGATATTTGACCGCATAGAAAATGCAAAATAAGCATATAGTTCCTTCGTAGACTATCTTTTAATATAAATGCTGTTGTTTTTTAATTATTATTTGAACATTAGTTATCCATATGCACGCAACTTATTCGAGTAATATATATATATATATATATATATATATATATATATATATATATTACTTTTGACTTGTTTCCTCTGTAGACTATCTTTCTTCGAGTTATTGAGTATAATATGAATGTTGTCATTTTTTCAATTATTATTGGAAAATTAGTTATTTCAAGGTTTTAAGCATATGCACGCGAATATATTTTAATAACGACATTTGAGCTTCAAAGTTCAACTCGTGGTATAAAATCCACGCAAATAACTTTAACATCAATTAATTTTTATTAAAATTTTTAATCATGCTGCGGTCAAGGATCGAATTAAATAAAATTTCCAATATTTATCAAGAATTTTCAGCCGTTCATTTCAATTTAATGTATTTACAATCTATATATTAAATTGCGTATCTAAGATAATTTTAAGAAACATTTTAATGGACGTGGAATTTTCGTTCGGAAGTAAAAGGAACTGCATGCTCTTAAGTCGTCTAAAGAGAAACCTGTTACATAGATCAAAGATATTGATTTATTGGGCACGTACTGGTACAAAATTCTGAAAGAATTAACTGATATTGATTCTGCAGAAGTAACTGGTCTTGTTATTTTTTAGTATACTATACTTTCAATTCTGCATTATATATATTTATTATTTGCGTGTATGTGTTTTTGCATACAAAGGCAGTGTCATAATTATTTACTTGTTTTGTTCCTTGTACTATAACGAGAAAGTCAATAATGCATCATGCACCTAGGTGCATATGTTAATGCAACAGTTGATGGATATGCCGGAATGAATGTCACTACAAGAAAATAGGCTATTACAGACGGTTCAGAATCGTCGGAAATGATATTTTTCGACGGTTTTTCCGACGGATAACGTCCGTACGAAAATGAGGCGTTACAAACCATTTGCGACGATTATTTCTGAATCGTCGATATCTTCGACGGTCCAGCTAGCGGGCGCGATCGTCGAACGTTGAAGATTTGAGAAGGTTTGAGCCGTCGATATGTATCGACGGTTTGAACTGCTGATACTATCGACGATTTAAACCGTCGAAAACTTATATAGACGGTTTGACCCGTCGACTCCACAGCTGATTTTCGATAGCTCAAATTGTCATTAACTTCAGACGGTTAAAACCGTCGATGCTTAACGACGGTTGAGACCGTCTATAAGCTTGCACGGACGATTAGAACCGTCGATAAGTATCAAAAAAATCTGTTATCGATAATTAATTTTCAACTGAAACAAAAAAAATTAAAAAAAAAGCTAAAATTGACTGTCCGAACAGATAATACAATACAATATTTGGATCCATTTGGATCATAATATGTAACAAAGCAAAGAGAACATATAGTACAACACAACACAATACATGTAACCATTCCAAACATCATTACAAACATTTTAATATTTTAGAAACATAAAAATGGTAAGCAAAGCAAAGAGAAGTCTTTGCTTTAATGTCACGATGAAGATGGACAGCACAAGAGATGTCTCGCCTTTCCCGTCGGATCTCAAGAGTTTTTCGCAAGACAATTCGAATATCACTGCACAACACAAAGAGTCGGAAGAAAGTTAGTACCTTCTTCAAAAAAACTAGGGGAATGTGTACAAAAACTAGAGGAAGAATTTGAATTCAACAACTACAGCAGCTTCTTCAAGACACCTTCCGATTTTAATCATCTGTTTGGGAGCAAGTATGACCTACTTATTCAGCAATGAAGTTTCTAGCTCCTCGCTCACTGCATTATCTAGCTAAGATGATATAATTGGCATTAAGTTAAAGGAACATATAGTAGGAGGATTAATCTCATATGAAACATGATTTACAAAACATTAAATATCATCATTCTTGTAACATGCGAGATACATTCTAAAAATTATTACATAATGGCTTTCCAACGACATCGCCTACAACACAATGTATCATGCCTTTAAAAGAGCTAATAAGATCATTTTGAACAAGAATGGAAACACCAAATTCTGCATAGGTTGCAAAAAGGTGGGATTATAATCTCTAAATATAAAACTATATTGCATGACTGAAGAAATAGAAGCCACAACTGCTACACATTCAAAAGAGGAGTTTAAAGTCAAACAATAAAAGCTTGTAGAAAAAACCAAGTACATGCTTTGGAACCAAAATATGATGAACCAAATTGAAACAACCCTTTTTGCTTGCACTTGGGATGAACCTACAATAATAGTGCTAGAAGACCAAATATCACAAATCATGCCTCAATCAGACAAAACAAGAAAATAGTATAAACAAGAAAATATATAAGAGATTTTGGAGGTCATCAGGAGAGATGTAAGGAGGAAACATAATCATGAAGACAGAAATCATGATTTTGAATTCAATAAATCATGTGTACCAAGGCACATAGCGAATATTATCACGCGACCCTGTTTAAAACGAGCGCAACACAACACACAAAAAAGTATAAAACTAAATCTACCTCGTCGTCGAATTCGCCACGCATGATGTCACACACCATTTTCTTCATTTCTTTCTTGGTACGACGTTCACGTTCTTCGAACTCCTTTCTGAGCTCTTGCGTAACCTCTTTTCTGATCTCTTCCCTAATCGAATGCCTCATGATCCATAATTTGTTGCATACCTTGACCAGAGGAACCTGAGCCCGAAGTAGATTTACGACAATATCCAATATCTACTGTACTGACAGAAGACCCGATGCCGTAAATGTGACCCTTCTTTACCCCGACGTGGTTCGTCCAAAATTATCTTGGGGTCAGCGGTGTGGTCCCTAGGGCTGAGCAAACCCGGGACCGGATCCGGATTTCAGCGGACCCGGTCCCGACCCGAATTATACCGGGTCAAAATTTTTTTGATCCGGTATCGGACCCAAACCCGGCCGGATCCGGTTCCGGGTCAGACCCGACAATCCGGGAAAATTGTCGGGTTTGCGATCGGGAATAGATCAGTTCATCGCGCCTAGCGGCCGGATCTGCCGCCAGCGGCCAAATCCGACGCCTGGCGGCCGGATCGACCACCAGCTGTCAGATCTACCGACAGCGGCCAGATCCGGTGCCTGGCGGTCGGATCGACCGCCAGCGGCCAAATCTGGCTGCCAGGCGGTCGGATTGGCCACCAACTGCAAGATCCGGCAACTTGGCGATCGGATCCGACCGCCAAGCAGGCCAGGTGATCGGATCGGCCGCCAACGGCCAGATCTGGCCGCCAGGCGGCTGGATCGGCCCCCGACAGATCTGGCCGTCTGGCGACCAGATCCGGCAGCCAGTAGCCGGATCGACCGCCAGCTGCCAGATCCGACCGCCAGGCAGCCGATTCGGCCGCCAGGCGGCGGATCTCGGCGCCAGGCGGCAGATCTCGGCGCCTGGCGGCCGGATCGGCCGCCAACTGTCAGATCCGACACCTGGCGGCCGAATCTGGCAATCAGGCGGTTGATTCGGCCACCAGGCGTCGGATCGGCCGCTAGGAGCCGGATCGGCCGCCAGGCGCCGGATCGTGCGCCGGATCGACCTCCAGGCGTCGGATCAGCCGCCACGCTCTGGATCGGCCGCTAGGCGGCCGATTCGGCCGTCAGGCATCGAGATTTGCCGCCTGACGATCGAATCGGCCGCCTGACTACTAGATCCGGCCGCCAGGAGTCAAGAGAGAGGGAGAGCTGCCGGAGGAGTCGGAGTTGCCGCCGTCGCCACTGCCGTGAGAGAGAGGGAGAGGGTGTCGAGCGAGGCCGAGGCGTGAGACGGTGAGAGAGATGGGAGAGAGAAAGTCGAGTGTAAAATGAATGAAAAAATGGCCGGCTGGTTTATATAGAGAATATAAATCGGGTCGGGTCTGGGTTGGGTATTTGCACTCCAGACCCGATCCTGACCCGAAACTCGCCGAGTTTTTGACCCATTAGACCCGGGCCCGGACCGAGTCTTGTTCGGGCCGAGTTTTTTACTCGGTTTTCCGGATTGGTGCGGTCCGGGTCGACCCGGTCCATGCTCAGCCCTAGTGGTCCCCTCCTGCGTGGCTTGCGTAATGTGCTCGACTTCTTTTGTTTTGTAAGACTCCTGAAATTAAAAAAAATCAACGATACTAAAACATATTATAAATCAACGATGATTTTAATATCTTATAGATTTACTTGGAATTTAAAAAAAAAGTGGCACATAAATTTACATACATATGTCTCCCGAGCAAATGATGAAATCCATTCTTTGTTCTTCTTCTTATGAGTTCGGAGAAATACTTCGTCCTGATTAGGTGGTCTACCCGTCTCTTTCTCCTACAGTTAAAAATGTCAAATAAAGTATAATATTTTATCGACACAATATTGAAAGATTTTACCATTTTTTTGGCAATCGTGCTCGTGGATACACATCCGCCTGAATGCAAGCATGCTCCCTGGTCGAACTCTCGAGTTGTTTTTACTTTTTCACACTTCAATTTGTACTTATCGGTGGACCACTTTCGTAGCAGTTTGATCCAAATGGCTTCGGAGATCCAATTGGGACGTTCTCTAGCAGCTCGAGCTTTCAAAAGCATCGCGGACAATCTCTTTGAGCACCGAGAATTAAAAGTTTTTCACATTTGTTCCATATTCTCGGGCTCCCACCACACATCAGTCTGCATGTATATAAAAATAATTAAAGTAGTACGAAGATAAATTTTAATGACCAAGTTGGTTCCTAAGGATACCTGAAATTCATTAAATAGCATATGTCTCGTGGCATAAGGAACTTTCCTTCATGTAAGCCACGCATCAGTATACCTATGTCGCAACACTTTAGTAACTACCGCAGCCGCAGGTTTCGACGGTACAAACCTGGAAGAATACAAAATTATAAAATGCGATGGGTGAATAAAAAAATGAATAAGGATTCGAAATACATAAAATAATACTTACCCTAAATTCCCATATGGTTGTAAGTATGCTTTGTGCACACAATTTGATGAAGCCTGGTCTGAGCCTTCCACGGAACTAGAAGCTCTAACGGGTTCTTGCGGCAATTGTGTCTCTAGGTCCGCAATATCAGCGTGAGAGGAAAGAGTCGACGGAGGAAACTACCATTCTATTATGCGAATACCCGTGACTGATCTAGGAGCCGGCGGAGTAGAATTATCTCTAGAGACGACCGGCTCCTTTCCCTTATTTTTTTTTACCAAAACGAAACATCTGTATGATACAAAATTTAATGCAAGTCAAATATACAATTGATATAAAACTCTAATGTGACAACGTCTCGATCGGACTATGTTCGGCTACGTCTTGTGTCGCATCTTCGGGAACGGAATTGTACATGTAGCTCGAAAACTAATTCCTAATATTCGGAGGCACTTATAAAAAATAAATAAATTAATTCGATTAAGTTTATGCGTAAAATTGTGATCATTATTTCAAACACTCACGAGATGGAAGCGAATATGAAAATGCACCATCCTCGTCAGGCATCCATCGATCCGATTAATCGTCAACATGCATCGTTAACGCATTAAACAATATGGCGACATATGATAATTTGAATAAACCATTATGATACAACATCAATATTAGTAGTAAGCGAACAATTCGTAAGATAACAACAATCATAATGCAAGATTCCGATAGTCGTAAGATAAAAATACAACATGAGCGTGACATTAGGTAACAATAACATTAGTCATCATCTGAGTTATCACATGACTCGTACTCATCATCATCATCATCTGAAGATGACGTAGTTTCAAATTCATCTTCGTCCGAAGCATTCTCATCATTTTGTATGTCGACATTATCGAAGTCTTCAAATATTTGTTCTGAATCTTGTAAGTTATCGACTAATTCGATGTCTACAATAGGGGCCACAAAAGTATGTGAGTCATCTTGATATGCATATTGCAACGCACCATCAATTTCTATCTTGCTTCTTGTCTTCATCTTTATTACAACCCATCATTGTGCTTTGTCCCTGGTCTTCTCCGGATATGACACATAATATACATGTCTTTTAGAAGACGGAATAATGAAAGGATCAAAATGATCATAACACCTATTGTGACGTATTTCAACTATTTTAAAATTTTTGTGAACTCGCATCCCTCTCCTTTCCTTTGGATCAAACCAATTACACTCAAACAATGTGACTCTATTACCTCCAGTGTATTGCAGCTGAATTATGTCTTTGAGAATACCGTAGTAGTCACGCTCATTTTCTCCGTCCGTGGATCCTTTGACACATACTCCACTATTCACGATTTTCTTCCTGATCGACCAACCGTTCACAAAATACATCGGCCAACTTTTCACCTCTCGAGCCGATCCCCATGTCAAACTATGAAGACCAGACGTATGTGCCGGTACTGAGAACCTAAAAAGAAAATGAATGTCAAGAATAGATCATAAAGACTTCAAATTGACCAACATCGTAAGAATACTGATCTTTAAACCACGGTGCGAAGTCATTCCCGATTCTATCTTGAACATGTTCTTCAGGGACATTGTAGTACTACAAGAAAGCACTACATATAAAGTGATGGCTAAATTAAAATGTTGTTTGAGAAGACAAAAAAGAAAAGAACACATGGAGAATAAACTTACTTAATGTACCCTTGCGCTCTTGTCTGTTTAGAAGGACATGATTCGTGGCAGACTTGAATTCTGCATCACTCAATCATCTACTTCTTGGCTTCCCAAAATGTCATCCTAACTGATTAAAGATCGACAAAGATGCCACAACAAACTGTTCTTATAGAACTTCATCATTTCGATGAACTATAGTTTTCGCACACTTAACATGAGACTCAAAGTAGTAGGAACAGAAGTACGAAATCTTTTGAATCATATACACTTCACATGTGGATCCTTCGACACGTGCTTTGTTCTTAATCATCCTTTTAATTCGATTAAGATATCTTTCAAAAGGATACATTCACCTATATTGTATTGGTCCACCTATCCTTGTCTCATATGGCAGATGAATAGGTAAGTGCTCTATGAAATCAAAGAATCCTAGTGGAAATATTCATTCCAACCTACATAATATTATCGGAATATTACGTTCCAATTAGGTCATATTCCGTTCCAATTGACTTAATTCCATTATCGGCTTTCAAATCTTGTCCGGTAGTGAAGAAAATGCAGTAGGAAGCAAAGTTTTCATGAATATCTGACAGTCGTGACTTTTCATGCCAAACAAATGCAAATTATTCATGTCCACACATCGGGTCAGATTTGATGCATAACCATCCGGCATTCTCAGTTCTTGGATTCATCGACACACTTGAGTCTTTTGCTCTTTAGTGAGAACATAATTTGCCTTTGGCTTGGATAATCTACTGTTAGGTAAAGTAGTTAAGTGCAACTCTGGCCTTCGACAGTACTCTTTCAAATCTAGTCTCGCCTTTAGGTTATCCTTTGTTTTACCCTTAATGTTTATTATAGTGTTGAATACATTTTCAAATACATTTTTTTCAATATGCATGACGTCCAAATTGTGACGTATCAAACAATCAGACCAATAAGGTAAATCCCAGAATATACTTCGTTTGGTCCAATTATGACAAACACCATACTCATTGTATGTGACATTTGGATCGTCGACTGCATAAAGCATTGACAATGCGACATAATTGAGCTCCTAAGCGTTTTACCGGAGCCATGTCTTCTACAACCCTATTTCGTCGAAATACATTTTGATTATTTCTGTATGGATGACCAGCTATAAGAAATCATCTATGGCAATCAAACAAACTATTTTTACCCCCATTTCTCAAAGTGAACGCATCTGAGTGTTCCATGCAACATGGACAAGCTAGTTTCCCTGTGGTCATCCAACCAGACAACATCCCATAGGCAGAAAAAATCATTAATGGTCCACAATAAGGCAGCTTTCAAGATGAAGTTTTGTTTGATCGACACATCATAAGCGATGACACCAACTCACAGTTCTTTTAACTCGTCAATTAGAGGCTGTAAATACATGTCTATCATCTGTTTAGGACTGTGAGGACTAGGAATAATGCATGTAAAAAAACATATAAGGTGCAAACATATAAATTCTAGGTAGTAAATGATATGATGTTACTACGACCGGCCAACAAAAATAAGGAACTGAAATCTGACCATACGGTGTAAAATCATCTACGCATAATTCGAGCATTATGTTCCTTTCGTCCCTAGCAAAATCAGGATGCTTACGATCAAAATGTTTTCATGCTTCACCATCCGATGGGTGAAGCATGACACCTTCAGAAGTATTATGCTATACATGCCACTTCATTTGCGACGCTGACCCTATAGACACGAGTATAGTCTTTTAAGTCTTGAAATAAGAGGTAAATAATGCATTCTTTTCACAACCACTTGAGTCTTGTTAGTCACTCTACATCGTTAGGCCCCATAAAATTTGCATTCATTTAGATTGATGTCGCCGTAATATAACATACAACCATCACGATAACAATCTATTTTAGTTGAACCAAGACCAAGTTTACTAACCAATCTTTTTATCCTATAAAAATTTTCAATAATGTGAGCCCCAATTGGTGTGACCTCTTTTATCTAAAAATGCATCAAAATATGCTTGTAAAATATTGTGGTCGGCTTTCAGATTCAACAATCTAATAACAAGTGATAGTTCCGAATGACTTTCACACTCGGACCATAAGGGTTGGCTCGATGTGTTTAGCAAGTCATAAAAATCTCTTGCTTCTGAATTTGGTGTCTCTTCATCCTGCTCAAATCTAATATTCTCATACTCAATTGGAGCTGCGTTATAAACTAACTGTTCATATAAATCCTTCTTGAGGATTGACAAAATGAAAACCTAGATTTGGTACGTTTGTCGAAGGTGCTCCTTCACCTAAATCATCTCATTGTCAATAATTGAGTTTGAAACCCTTTATACATAAGTGAACATTAACTGTCTCTAGCGTCTGTAACTTTGTGCTAACAAAATTTCAAGTAAGGACACTTAATTGTTTCCTCCCGCTGATATTAGAAAGATTGACAAGTCACAATAACATAATAGTCAATGTCATTCATGAATTCTTGTGTCAAACGTCTATGACCAAAATTATTTTATTATACATCCAACGACGATCATTCAAATATGACATAATATCTGCATTATTTGCAAGTTATAGTAATTAAAAATTTTATAATAAAACCGGTCAAAAATTGACAATCCATCCAACGGTTCACATATTCTGTCATTTAAAAAAACATCGAAGAAACATCACAAACACTAATTACAACTAATTAGGAACAAATCATAAACACTCTTATGAACTTAAAATAAATACCAATTAGAAATAATCAGGAACATCATAAACACTAATTAGAAATAATCAGGAACATCGTAAACACTAATTAAAAGTAATCATAATTGCACTACAAAATAACAAATAAGAACTAATGAATGAAATCTAAAGAAACAAACTTAAACAATTTACGTCATTTGGAGTGACAGAATTAAAGTACTCAGTTGCCAACGCATGTAAATAATAATGACTTAAACACTTACGTCGTTTAGAGTGACGGCGACAATAATGTTATATTCCGAAACCTGCATGTGAATCAAACATGGTGATCAAGCTAGCAGCAAATCAAAATCAAGATGATGATCTGAAACATATCATTGAAATAACATAGCCGTATCAAGAGCTTCTACTCTCTCGCCTTCTTTCACTATGAATGAAAGCCTCACATGCATACCTTAGAATGTCTTTATGGAGCAACAAAGTCTTTATTTCCAAAACCCTGAAAATCATAAAAATGACAAACTTTTTTTTAGGAGGATAAAAACGAAAAACCTATTTCCAATATGGAGGCATAACCATATAAAGAGAGAAAAATGAGTATAAACAAAGAGTAGAGAACAGACCACCATATTGATTTGAATCACCAACAGTAAGTAATCTGTAAATCTTTTAGACTCGAGATATGTCAACATAAAAAGAAAGGAAGTATACTTGTTCATAAAGTGAAAACCAAAAACATAATTTTATGAATTCCCTGGCATCAATGCAATTACATGAGATCAACTCAAAGACAATACTTTTAAGCAGGATAAAGTATAGCTAAATTAAAGTCCTAACCAATTCTGGTTCGAAGTACACAAAGTTTACATGAAGCAACTAAGGAAATAGTAGTGGTATATGAAAATTGCACAAACTTTTGATAACTTCCCACCAATGCGAGTGGACTTTGATGGATTTTTAAGGTACTCAACTACTTCTTCAAGCTCTTGCTTTGCATCATCACAACCTTTGACATCCTAGCTTGAAGGTTTAAACATTCTGGACAAGGTTAACAGAATTTATCAGTGTTGAAAGTTGAACACAAACAAGACATTTGATGATGACAATGTGTTGATGTCATAAGGAGGAAAATAAAAAAGAACAGAAAATCACAGGCAATCATAGCCATGAATTAAAAGGCCAGACGAGAAACATGTCCCACATGGAGTTCGTTTTCTAGGTGGAAAGTATAGCCAAAATCTACTGCCGCTCCCCTGTTGGTTCCATGTTTCTCTAAGTATAACATAATGTAGTATCTAATCATGTAGCATAGAAGTTATCACGTCTACTTTTTATTATATGTTTTATATTACTCATTGCCATGTCATTACGTGAGTCCTCCGTTGGAAATGCATGCATGGCTCTGCAGCAGCTCTCACTTGTGCTTCTGTTGTATACTAAGCTGATTAGGAGGTGGTGCTGTACAAATATGATATCTTGTTCTACTTTTGGAATTAGTTTCTGGTTCTTCTTCTGCCAATCGAACTGCTGCTTAATTATGAAACTTGTGCCGTCATGGATCGATCATATAGCCAAACATGTTTTGTCAATATTAGTTAAATTCCCAACTTCAATTAATTATGGTACTACTAATAGCTCATCAAAGTGTAGAGTTTTAGTCCAGAGCTTGCTGCCTTCTGTAATGAAAACGAATGTTTGAGATCCATTTCAAAGTGCGTAGTCCATGCAATTGCTTTTGAGTACTCGAAGCCAACCAATAATATTAGATCACCAATTGCCAAGTGAATGGATCATGAGATGGAACTCTTTAGTCTTTAATTACCCAATGCCATGCATGAGGTTGATCAAGTGGAAAGCTGTAGCAACTTGGTCATTGATATTTAATGGAATAGATTGGCTAGGTCAGGCACTTGGAAGGAATTAAGAACTGTTATCAACTTCAGTGCATTTTTATTTCTAGAGTTCCATTCGTTGTATATAGCAAAAAAAAAAAACAAAGAAAAAAAAAGATGTTCATCAAAGCTGTAATAATATGGAGGGCGGCCGGTTCTGACCGCCGCGCGCGGAGGGCGACCGGGTCTGACCGCCGCGCGCGGAGGGCGGCCGGATCTGGGAGGGCGGAGAGAGCACGGAGGGCGGGGATCGGAGCCTACCTGCGCCGGAGATTGCAAACGCGGCGGCGAGCTGGCAACGGACGTGAGCTTCAAGCGGCGAGCGAATGCAATGCAGGTGGCGGACACAAGCGCCGGCGGCCGACGGTCAATGTGGCACGCATTTGGCGGAGCGCGGATGCCGGGAAGGTTGCCGGAGGTCGCCGCCGGACGAAATGTGCGCGGTCGTTCGAGTGTAGAAGAGAAGGAAACGAAGAAAGTGACAGTGTGGTCGGATATTTATATAGTCAGTTTTCGACGGTCATAACCGTCGAAAAATAGGTAAATATAATATAATATTAATTCGAATTAAGACGGTCAAACTTGTTGGACGAACCGTCGAAACATTCGACGGTTCTCCAAACTGTCAAAACTTTCGATGGTTTTAGCCCTCAAAATATATAATAATATATGTCAACCAAAGAGAATTATATAAATTATAAATTTTCATTTTCGATGGTCAACACCATCGAAAACAATTAAAGAATAATATTTTAATTAATTAAAATAAGTTAACATTTCGACGGGTCTGACTTCTGAAATATCGATAGTTCCGTGAAACATCGCAACTTTCGACGGTCGGAACCGTCGAAAAATAGAATAATAATACCTGACTAACGTTAAAATATTTCAACGGCTAAGACTGCTAGAAGTTTCGACGGATAGGTGAACCGTCGAAACTTTCGATGGTCTGAATCGTCGAAAAACCAGCATGAAAACTGATCAGCCAGTTTTAACATCATCGATGGTTATGATCATCAAAATTTTCGACGAAAAGTTTCAACGAATTCTGAACCGTCAAAAGTTCAGACGGCTAGAATCATTGAAAAATATCCGACGATAATATCGACGGATTATTCGATCCGCCAAAACACCTGTCGGTATTTCAGACGGATTTCTGCCAGTCGAAAATAAACCGTCAGAAATCAGACTTTTTCTTGTAGTGTGTCGATATAGTACTAGTTTTTTAATAGCTTGTGATTGTGAATAGCTTCCGTGAACTCCAGCACAAATAGATTGTAAGAACAAGAGAGAAGAAATTTGTGGAAAAGCGCCACCAGACTAATTTTTTATTCAAATTTGATTCAAACTACAAATGTCGTCTTTCTTCTTTTATACAACTCTACAAAACGTAACAGAAAACATAATGTGTTACAAACAATAAGTCTTTATATAAATCGGTATAAATGCCTGTACAACAAATATTGAAATAATTATGTCCTGAGCAATGAACTCACACGAAACTTCAACAATAGAGCTTACCCCGCAATAAGATGATTGTGCTGTTATCGTGACAAAGGTATAGTTAATTAATCTGTCGGTTGATCGATAGTATGAATGTGTCCCAGCTGAAGAAATTTACGCAAAACAATATTTATGACAAATTGGCAATCAACATCTATGTGCTTAGTGCGCTCATGGAACATGAGATTTTCAGCAACATGGATTGCAGCCTTATTGTCACAAAAAAGATGCAATGACATTTGAAAAGGCAAATGAAAATCAGAAAAAGTCTGTGTAATCAAATCAATTCAACAATCGTAAGCACTATATTGTGATACTCTGTCTCTACGGATAATCTCAAAATCGTCATCGATTTCTTGGAATACCATGAGACAAGTGATCCACCAACTTGTATAGCGAATGCAGAAACATACTTTCTGAATGAACAAGCAGCCCAATCCGCACCACAAAAGATTTAACTGTCATGTCTGAAACAACTAAGAAAAATAGTCATTGACATGGCAATTTCTTGAGATACCTCACTACACACAGAGTTGCATTAAGATGTGAAGATTTGGGATGCTACATAAATTAGCTTAAGTGTCTGACCGCATATGTAAAGTACAGTAGGTTAATCTACCAATGAGCCTCTAAAATTTCTGTGAAATTTGAAGCACTAAATCATCAGACAAATGTGTATCCACAGAATCTAAAGCATTATCAAACTCAACTATGGTGAACTTTTTATTTTTCTTCCAAAGGAGTTCCAACTGGTCCAATATCAGAGAGCAAATTCAATGCATATTTTCGTTGTGTAAGAAAGATTCCCTTTTCTGAATGAAAAACTTCCATGCCCAATAAATACTTTAACTCCCCTAGGTCATTGATCTTAACTTGTTGCCGAGTGGCATATTTTGCACCTTGAATCAACTCCATATTGTTTCTCGTTACCAAAAAATCATCAACATATATTAGGAACACCACAAAATTTGAACCTTTGGACTTAATAAACATTGTATAATCATTTTTGGCTTTGCTGAAAATTAACTTCTGTTAAAATTTGTGTCAATTTAATGTTCCATTGTCTAGAGGTTTTCTTAAGGTCATATAAAAATTTAAGTAGTTTACAAACTTTTCCCTGGTATCTGCTATCAGAATTTAATCCCCATTTATAAAAGCATTGTTACGGCCAGCCACTCTGCCCTGCAACAATTAATAAGGCTCTTAGAGTAACGTACTTTGCAACCGATGAAAAAGTTTCTTTATAATCTATTTTTTTTCTTTTTGACTAAACCCTTTTATCACAAGCCTAGCCCTATTTCTCAAGTTTTGTTGTTTTCTAAAGCTCTTTAACTCCTCATCCATGGCTGTGACCCAATTACTAACTTGAATTATCTGTTTATACGAGCAAGGCTCAGAATAGCAGATAATCTTGATAAAAAAAACTCTAATAAGATTTGTTGTAAGTTGAGTAACAAACATAATCTTCGATAGGATATAATGAATTAGATGTCATGAGATAATTTTGCAGCCAAGTAGGTGCTCTTTTGATTCGTGTAGTTCTAAATTCAACTTTTGATCTGAAATCAAGAGCAACTACCTGATCTGGAATAGTGGGAACTAAATTTTGTTGAGCTGAAGTTTGTTGAGTTGCTAACTCTTCTCCTTGAGCAGAACTTGGACAATGGGGATAAAAAAAACTATGGTGAATTACTGAAATCAACTAAATGCTCACTACCTTCATGAACTAATGTGGGAATTGAGTTATCAATATCATGGAAAAAAATTTAATTATGAATTAACTGCTCAAAAGTTAACTCATCACTTTTAGTCTTCAAGTTGAATGGAAATATGAACTCCCAAAACTTTACATCTCTAGTTGTAATAACCTTTTCTATCTCGAGGCAAAATAACTTAAAGCCCTTTTTACCCATTGAATAACCAATGAAAACAAATGGCAAAACTCTTTTGTCAAATTTGTCTTGAACTTACTTGTTAGTGGCATAACAAAGGCAGCCAAAAACCTTCAAATGTTGTAAATTAGAAGATTTACCAAAAAACTTTTCATATGGAGATACATTGTTCATCACTTTAAAAGGAGTTCTATTAATTAAATGAAATGCAGCTTTAATTGCCTCTCCCCAAAAAACAATTAGCAGTTTTGATTGAAACAAAAGAGACCTATCCACTTCAAGGATGTGTTTGTGTTTTCTCTCCATGGCGCTATTAACTTGTCTGATGCAATATGCCTTTTGAAGCAAACATTTCTTTACATAACTTATTAATATATTTTGTTCCATTATCAGTCCTGATAGTTTTTAACTTTCACATCAAATTGATTTTCAACAAAAGATATGAAAATTGACAACATTTTATTGCATTCTGATTTGGACTTAATAAGAAATATCCAAGAAAATCGACTGTAATCATTAACTATAGTTATGAAGTAGCTGCGATCTTTGAAACTTATAAGGACCTCAAGTGTCTACGTGAAACAATTCAAAGGGTTTATTACTAATAGTACTGCTATTTGTAAAGGAAGTTGAGTCTGTCGAGCCAAATGACAGATTTCACAATGTACTTCCTATTTAGTATTACAATTCTTACATTCATCAATCAATTGCAGCCTATTTAAAAATGGGTTTAATGGGGCTCTACCTATTCAATTAGGTAGGAGCCTCCTACCTAAGTTTTTAGCCATTCGATCAGATCGGATGGCTGACATACTATGTGCGGTTTGATGGACAGGAAAGAACACCGGCCAGCTAAATGCCGACCGGTTTGGTTCACACGAGCGCCGACTGCCCTAAGATGCGGAAACAACGAGGGTGACGACGACGATGATGCCATCCTGCTCATCGACGTTCGAGCGGCGACATGCTGGCTGACCTCACGATCGGTGATCCCTGCTACTCGGTGTTCGTTGCCTTCTTCCCCGTCGATGGCAATGGCGAGACTGGGCAACGCAAGGCGAGCCTCTAGTAGGCGATTGGCGGTGAAGTCGTCATCTTCTTCTTCCTCGTCCTCCGACGAATGCTCCCGATTGTCGTCCAAGGAAGAAGAGGACGAGAAGCGATGAAGAAGGACGGGCGAATGTGACGGAGGATGAGCGAAGTCGACAACAGTTGAGCGTGACGAGGAAGAAGAAGAGGTGCCGGGAGCATGTTGCAGAGCTCGAGGATCTCATCGTAGCTGAAGCCGATTCATTCTTCGTTCGTCCGCTTCTAGGTCACGACCTCCTTTGATCTCAGTTGCTGTCACCCATAATCTCGATTGGCATCGAACATCGCAGGGGGCCTTTGATCTCAGTCGTCGCTGCCCCTGATCTCGATCAGCGTCGGACATCGCAGTGGGCCTTCGATCTCAATCGCTGCTGCCCCTGATCTCGATCGGCAACGGACATCACAGCGATCCTTCAATCTCACCGCCGCAACATCGATCTTCGCCACAGCTTCCAGGAGGAGCGAGTAACAAATCATTCGAAAGGAGGAGGAACGAAGCGGCAAGCTGAACCGGGGGTCTATGCTTGAATCGATGATTTTTTCCTTTTATTCCGTCTGAATCGCGCACAAAAATAATAGCCATCCGATGATATCGAATGATATGAAAGTTAGGTAGGACGCTCCTACCCTGGTGGATGGGTAGAAAGAACATTAAATCCTTAAAAAATAAGTGCCCAATCTACGATACCAAATTTGTATCTAAGAAACTTTATCAGCAGCTACCAAGCAAGTAAGAAACTTCTGTGGATTGTCTTCATCTTCATCCAGGTAGTAGAGTCCAAACCTTCTTCTACCAATCCGGCTGCTAGTACATTGATCTTGAATCATGCAAAATTCAGGTGAAACAACACAATTTAATTTTGTAGTCAATTGTGCCACTGAAATGAGGTTGTACTAAAACTCAAGCACTACAAAACATTAAGAAGTTATTTCCCTAATTTTAGTTGATATATACTAGTATGTGTCACTACAAAAAAACTATCATTTGGCAATGTAACATAATTATTATTTTCTATCTTTCTAATCTTCGAAAGCCAACTCAATTTTGTAGTCATACAATGAGAAGCACCAGTATCTAATATCTAATAATCCTTTGCAATAGCAGTAGAAACTTTACATGCCATATTCACTACAGGTTCAGTAGAAATATTTTCTTGATCTTTAGTAAGAGCCCGAAGTAAACGTTGAAACTGATTTTCTGTAAAAAGACATTTGTAGAGGATGTGACACTTGTAAAAGAAGAACCAATAGGTGTCCATCAACATTAACATTTGTTGCCTGATTTGCAGATATTTTAGAATTTTCTTGAAAACTTCCTTTAAACTTAAAATGAGTAGGATAGCCAACAATTTTATAGCACTGAATTTCTTATGCCTAGGTTTCTTACGATGATCACAAATGATGTTGTAGTCCTTCTTCGGCTTTGCAGTGTAATTAAGTATCTTAGATCCAACAAAGGCAAAAGTGTAATTTGTACCACCAGCAATACTTCATTTATTTGTTCTTCTTCTATTAGAAGTGTCATAAGTAAGATTTGAGTTCGAACATGTATAAAACTATCTTGAAGACCCATAAAAAATGTGTACAACTTCTATTGTTTCAAAAATTCCATATATGACTTATTTACTTCTATAGATGGCAGTGCTAGCACGGCGTGTAGCATTTCTTCCCAAAAATTCTTCAGCTTAGTATAATAATATGAAATTGTAAGAGTTCCTTGAACACAAATATTGATTCACTCTTGAGTGAGTACTTTGATGCCATTAACTTTTTCAAACCGTTCCCTTATCCCATCAATCTTCACTTGTCGATTGATCATAGGCGACACTGGTTATTAATCCTTTGGCCACACACTACAAGAAAAACGCTGATTACCGACGGTCAAAACCGTCGGTAATCAGCTCAAAAACCGTCGGTAACACGATTACCGACAGTTTTTCAGACGGAATCAATCCGTCGGAAAAACGCTCGTCGCAAATTGATTTGCGACGGTTAAAAAAATCATCGATAATTACAACGGTTTGGACCTTTGGAACATTCTGGCGATTTTAGCCGTCGAAGCTTTCCGACGATTATAACCGCCGGAAAAGTCCACGGAAAAAATTTTTTAAAAATAAAAAAAATTAGCGGCCGGATCCGGCCGCCCGCGGCAGGATCCAAACGCCCGCGGCAAGATCAAAACGCCCGCGGCCGGATCCGAACGCCCACGGCCGATACGGCCTTAAGACAGCTGGATCTGACGCCAGCGGCCGATCCGGCCGCCGGCCGCCGAATTCGGCTATCAGGCGGCCGATCCGGCCGCCCGCGGCTGGAGAGAAAGAGAGAGAAAGATAGAGAGAGACGCCGGCGAAGAGAGAGACACGTCGGCGGGAGAGATTCGCCGACGGTCGACGCTTGACATCCGACAGAGGCTCGCCGGCCGGGCGAGGGAGAGGGAGAGAGGGAGAGAGAGAGAGGAGAGGAGGGAGAGAGAGGGGAGGAAGAATTATAATAGAGGTAGAATTATATAAGGGGAAAAGATGAGAGAAAGCGGGAAAAGGAAAAAAAAAGTGAGATAACGAAATTTTAATTACCGACGGCTCCGGCCATCGAAAACGTAAATATTAATTATTTTTAAAGTTACCGATGGTTGTGACCATCGAAAAAATATTTAGTTATATATAATGTTTATTTTTTTATTTTACCGACAGTTTGAACCGTCGGTAATTGTTACCGACGGTCGAAATCATCGGTAATTGCGACGGTTTGGACCGTCGCTAGTTATATTAATAAATACTCTTCATACGATATTATTATACATTTACCGACGGTTACGACCGTCGAAAATTGTGACAGATTTTACGACAGATGGATATTCGTCGGAAATATCGACGTTCCTAATCGTCGAAAAATTTAATAATAATATAATAAATTACGTAATTTATTTTTTTATTTTTGACGGTCGTAACCGTCAGAAAATCCATCGAAAATTGTGACGGATGAGTATCCGTCGGAAATATCCACATTCCTAACCGTCAAAAAATAAAATAATAATATAACAAATTACATAATCTATTATTTCCATTTCCGACGGTTGTAACCGTCGGAAAATTCGTCGGAAATGGAACCGTCGCAAAATCCGTCGCAAATTATGACGAATTTCAAACCGTCAGAAATTGCCTGTCGAAAAATGATAATTTTCTTGTAGTGACAGTGCTAAAAATCCACGAAATCACCAAAGAATTACACCTACTCCATTGATGTTGAAGTGATCCATCAACCTAATTTTGGAAAAAGAACCATCCACAAACATCTACATGTTCTTCGCATGAAGAGCATTGTACATAGACGATCTCCACGAAGAATAACTTTTAGAATCCGTAAGTTGGTGAGGAATTAAGATTTGGCCAGGCGAATCCGAAGCATTTAAGAACAAAGGATTTGAAGGATCAATCAAACTTGAAGAAACCATTCCAGATCCAGAACCATATTCCGATGACATTATGAATCAATTCACAGAAACTATTGACCACTCACAAGATTGTTTCCCAGAAATCAAGCTCCAAGATCCAAAACACAAAACCCAATCTAACACACTGTTACAGATTTGGAATAACTCTATCGATCAGAAATGATAGAAACGAACTTGGATCATTGAAGGTAGCTTTGATACCATGCCAAACTTGTGATTGTGAATAGCTTATGTGATCTCCATCATGGATTGTAAGAACAAGAGAGAAGAAATTTGAGGAAAGCGCCACCAGACTAACTTTTATTCAAATTTGATTCAAACTACAAATGTCGCCTTCCTTCTGCTTTTATACTACTCTACAAAACATAACAGAAAACATAATGTGTTACAAATGATAACCTTTCATATAAGCCAATATAAACGCCTCTATAATAAAGATTGAAATAACCTTTTATACAAGCCTAATGACTCAATCACTCCAAATAGAGTGCAACAACAAAACCTGCATGATGTCTAACGTTGCGAGATATGCTTTGATGTCACAGTTGGAATAACCCCATCCCTTAATATAGCAATACAAGCAAACTTCTAACCAATGGACATGTTGCAAGTATTATTAGATCCAGAATCATATGGGTGGAATTTTTATTCTTTTGTCTGAGACAAATAATTAAGTTCATTTCCTGTCATTCATGTTAGCGCAAACGTATCACTAGGATAATCGGATCTGAATGGGGCTCAATATATTACATGCGACATACTCTATCAAAAGAGTAGACACAAAAACTTGAAATTTTCCAAGGTTAAGAAACAAAATGCACGATCAGTTGCGCTTCTATCAGAAATGTGTGTGTACATAGCTTACACTTAAATTCGTCCATATATATCTTGTCTGGAGTGGTAATGCTTGGCACCAAAAGTAACTGCAGTTGGCCTCCCAGACTTGTGAATCCCTGAAGGAATGTCTTCTCCTGAGACAACTCCTTGATTTCAAACTACGAGATGAAGTCATTTGGCACCACCGTCCTCCTCCAGTTCAGATATTTCAGGAACACAGAGGCCTTGTCAACGTTCTGATCTTGCACGCGCAGAAACCTTTTGATCATCAAACTATCTACATCTTGCATACCTAATTCTCTATACACACGAAGAAGATCGATCCATTGTTCACGACAAAACTATAAATGGCATGCGTACCATCACAAGCGAAATAGAATTAAGATGAACAGACCTTGGCAGAAGGGTCCTCTTGTACATGCTGTTGGGCTTTTTGGAACAAATCCAGCCCATTAAGAAGGAAGCATATTAGGTGAGAAGGTGTTTTTCTCTTTGATTCGTGACTGCCAGAAGAGAAGGAAAAAAGAATTTTTTTTTTCTTCTCTTGTCAAGCGGCCGAGAGTTCTTGAAAAAGAAAAGAAAAGAATTTCATGTGTTTGGAGTTGATTGAAAAAGAAAAGGAATTTTTCATTGTTCAACGGATAAAGAAAATAAGAGTCGGAGAGAAAAAGAGGGCTGAAAAAGAAAATAGAAGATTTCTTCTTGAAGAGCAAAGAATCAAGAACAGAGTCAGATTGGAAGGATCTCTAGAATTTTGCTGATACTACAATCATAAAGAATTATAGTAATTAGGCAGAGAGCTGCGGCGGCGTGCGTTGGAGCGATGGCGGAGGAGGGAGGGAGAGTGGCGGCGGCATGCGACTGCAGAGGGGGCGAGAGAGAGAGAGCGGCGGCGGCGTGCGTCGGAGCGGCGGAGGGGGGTGGGAGATCGGCGACGGGAATGAGATCGGCGGCAGCGTGCGGGAGATCGGCGACGAGGGAGCGGCAGCCTCGACGAGAGCGGCGGCGGCATGCGTCGGAGCGGCGGAGGAGGACAGGAGATCGGTGGCGGGAACGAGATCGACGGCGGAGGGGGGCAAGAGAGCGGCAGCCTCGACGAGAGCGGCGGCAGCGTGCGTCAGAGCGGCGGAGGAGGGCGGGAGATGGGGGAGGGAGGACGAGATCGGCGGTGGCGTGCGTGAGATCAGCAGCGGAGGGGGCGGAGATGAAAAAAATATAATGATAAAATTTGAAAAGTTAATTTGATAGATAATAAATAAATAGTATTTTTTAGAGAAGAATTATTTATTCCAATGAATTTGAGCAAAACCCGGAAGGCGTTGTATTCTATTCTTGAATTAGTGATATTGCTATGTAATTGCCCTGTGGTTTTTTCCTTCTCATTTGAAGGTTTTTCCACATAAATTTAGTGTCTCTTTTGCCTGTTATTATTTTTTTGTGCATCGTGCTTGGCATATATTATTTAATTCACACATAAGAAGAGGAATTAAATTCTCAACACATGCGTCCTCATGAGCGCAACCCTCTTGTTATCCTCATCACTGCTTCCTGCTAACTCGTTGCCTTCATCTCGTACTCCATTGTCGAGTTGAGTCTGTAGTCTGATTTGCTATATACTTAGGGATCGTCTAACACATTATCGATTTAATTAATCAGTAATTTAGATCACCACTTAGATAGATTACCACTATTTAAATTATCGGTAATATCACATTACAATGTTTAGCAAGTACTGGTAATATAAATAATAGTCAAAACGAATAGTGACAAAATTATCAAAATACTCCTAAAAATTATTTTATATTTTAATAACATATTATTATAAATAAACAAAGAAAAAAATAGAAAAGTGAATGTATCTAAAAAAAGATGAGACAAAATTAAAAGTTATTTGTAAAAGATTCCAAATAATAAAAAAAAAGATGAAATTAAATAATATTTATTTATTAATAAAATATTTAAAATAGAAAATTTAATTGAATTAATATTCTCATCAAAATGCATTCCCACCGGCTAGTAATCTAGAAAGATTAATAGAGCAATTAAAATTAAGACACTTCTCCTGCTTGTTATCTACATTATCAAGTGATAATCAAGATTAATAGAATAATTAAAATTATTGATAATCAATCTCTCGTAGTCAAATGAGATAATGTGGTGAGCCTTGAGAATTTTAAATTGAATAAACGGTAATCTATTTAGATTACATCATACTAAACCTACGAGTAATCTTTCTAGATTACTGATAATATAAAGTTAAATTATTTAGGTCCATCATATTATCTTATTTACTTTATTTTAATTTGCAGTTAACAATATAGATTGTCTATGAAGTAACAATTCACATTAACTAGGAAGTGCCCATCAAGATTGCCATCCAAGTGGCTATCTATTTTTTTTCATTTCTACCCTTTTCCAATATTAGATAAATAAAATATAAAAGTTCATATAACAACATCAAAAAATATTATTACCATCATTATTATCATAATTAATAATATTAATTTATTTTAAAAAATATTTTATTATTGTTATTCACATGAATTGCATATTATTATTACATATTATTTTAAATATTATATATACTCATTACTGTTATTTTCATTTAAAAAGATATGAAATATTTATAATTAGATTTATTAAATTTATTAAATTAATGATTTTATTTGAGTTTTTAGTTGGATTATATAATATTTAACTTAATATTAGTGATAAAAGGTATTTTAGTAAAAAATTATAGTGTCATTTAAATTGATAGAAATATTATTACATATTGTTGATAATTTAATAAATGATAATCTTTCTATTAGGTAATACATATTGCTAAGTAATGTAAAACTATAATGCAAATGCCCGCTTATATATTAATGATGTTGTGATCAACATAAACATGGTTATTATTATTAATTAATTAACTAATTAATTAATGTGATGGTTAAGTCCAACTATGATTCCATGAATAAAGGCCAGGGGAAGTGATTTGTTTGACACTTTGTCCACGTCATTTCCACTGGAGGCTAAACTTTTGACTTGAAGAAAGGTGATGATTGACAATGATACATTATGCACCTTAAGTAACTAACTGCGAATTTCCAGTCACAAAAGTATCATATCTATGTACGAATTTATAAATTGACTAAAAACAGTTTAAGAAATATTATTAATAATAAGAACACAAGTTTTAATCATAAACGTTCACAAGATTGGTTCATTTTATAATGTAATTAAGGCAACCGATATAACTTTCATTTTAACTATTTATTTACATAATTACAATTCTTTTTGAGGAATACATAATTACAATTCTCTTTGAATATAAATTATTTGTCGCGATGCAATGACTACACAATAACATGAATGATGGAAGTCCATACCTTAAAATCCTTAATTTTCCACCTCACATTAGATTGCAATCCATGAATCTGAGCAATTTTTTTGCCATTCTGGTCATACATTTCTTGCATGGCTCTCAAAGTTTAATAGCTACTTAGTTTTTGACAGTTGGTTAGTAATGGTTTAGTTGCTGGACATTTAACTAATAACATTTTAATTGGCATATTTGATACTTGATAAATTCATTTAATTTAAACTAAGGACTTTATAGGTTAAAGGGTTATTTGCATAAATCTTTCTTAAACTATCACGATTTTTTACATCTAATCTCAAATTAAGAAATTTTTTTTGAATTCATAAACTATCGTAATTTTTTCACTTTAATCCTTTCGTTCATTTTGTTACGTTTTCCATTACTTTTACCTTTTTTTCATTTATGAAAAGACTAAATTATCCCTCCCTCTAGAAAAATATAAAATAACAAATAAAAAAATCATTAGAAAGATTAAAATGGTAAAAAAATTATCATTTATTAAAAAGATTAAATTATCCTCTCCCGATTTTTTTTATTTTTTATTTTTTATATTTATTATTTGATGTGTTATCTTGGTGGGAGGAGTAATTTAATTTTTTCATAAATGAGAAAATTAAAAGTAATAAAAAAAGTAACAAAAGTAGACGGAATGACTAAAGTAAAAATAATAATAATTTGAAGTTAAATGTAAAAAATTATAATAATTTAGAGGATATTTATAGAAATAATCCTAGATTAAATAATTAAAGTAGCAGTCTAAAATGGCCCATATGCATTGACAAAAAAAATGGCGTATATGCAAAAAATAGTCGATTGGACAAATTAAATTACTAGGAACAAATACGATGGGGTACTTCTGTAATTATATTGAACCACAGACATACTATTTATTAGAAATGTTTAAATGTGTCACTGAAATGTAAATACCAAAATAAACATATGGGTAGAAATTAATCGAAATGAACCCCAAAAATAGGAAGTCACCAAATAATTTGTTTGTTCTTTCTTCTCTTATCAGTGTAAATTGATGGGATCATATTGTTGTACGGTTTTATCCACATATTAATAAAAGAATTTTGATATAAAAACTCAAAGAAAAATGATGATTTTCTAGTTGAATATAAATGTTGATACAAAAATTTGGGGGAAGAAGAGAGCAAATTTAAAGAGACAAGAAAATAAGAAAAAACGTTGTAAAAAAATATTAAAGTAATATATACATGTAATTGTGAATAAGTAAAAAAAATGTTAAAAATATATCCAAAAGCTATTTTATAAACTACAAATATTCATCATATATAGAAAATGTTAGTCTTGACTAAGTTTGACAAGTTAGATAATTTGTGATCAGATCCATACTGGTGAATACTTGTTATAGCATGTCAGGCTGACATGATGCACTTGACAATTCGAACGGACTCGATGAAAATGGCACGAGCTTGGGTTCTTAATCAAGTTAGACTCGAATCGAACCAATCAAAACTTGACGACCAACTGGTGGGTTATGAATTTTAATTCTTATATTAAGATCATCCCAAGCCAACCCAATGACCCAGTTCATTAGTATATTTTTTTTCTAAAGTTTAATCCATCACATCTGACTTAAAGTTTAAATTATTTTAAAAGTTAAAATATATTAAGACAAGAAATATTATGTCTATGAACATTATCTCGTATATTGAAAAAACTTATAGTCTTGCTTCCAAAAAAATAAAACTTATATTAAACATTAAAAAAAAGAAAAGAGAAAGAAGAAAATTTTAATGAGCAATCCAATGATCCAATCAAATCTTATCGATCTAGTGGGGTTTGATTTAAATCAATTTTGATAATATTTTTATTTTCAACTCAATGCACCCAAATACGATAAAAATTAATTAGGTTGGATCGAAACTAATCCATGAATACCTCTAATCACTGCAACTTCTTTCAGCATTCTACGATAGAGAAGAAGCATGAACTTTTTTTTTTCATTACAAAGAGATGAAAGTAAAGATTGAAAATAAAATATTACGTGTGTCTCATTGGTAAAATTTCAATTCGTGATCATTCAATCTCTGATAATGTGCATTATTATGTTACACCCTTATTCCCTGAAATGTGTCTTTGATCAGATAGAGCTAGAATAATGACAGACTACAAAGAAGAGGAGAGATGATACTCGACATTATGCTATATATTTTTTATTTCTAAATATTTTTATAGCATATTTATATATTCATTAATTGTTATATACTAAACTAGACTTAATTACTAACAATATTAGTTCAAAAAAGGTAAATTGTATATATTGCTACAATATATTCATTTTTTGTTATCATTACTATATATTTGTTAAATAACTTTGAAGAATTATCACATAGCATGAAAACTTAGGACTGACTTCATCAACTTACAAAGATAAATTTGGGAAACAAAATAAAGAGATTACTGAGGGTTATAATATGTCATATTCTGTATTCCATATTGTCATATTACATAATTTTCTTAGATTTAATTATCTTTTTTCCCCTCCTTTGCGACGTGCACAGTCCGCTGATTAATGCTAGCTATATCTAATGGGAATGTTGCCACTACTTTCCGATCAATCACGACAAGGAAACCCTCGTCCAAACTTTTTGTACCGCGTGCTGCGTCCCGATCCAACTTTGTAGTCCATTATTCATTTGTCACCATCGGCGAGATAAAAGCCATTTGACCTTTTCTTATGAGCACTTTTGCTGCTTAATACCTTTAAGACTTTGATTTTTTTTTTTTTTGGGGGGGGGGGGGGGGGGGGGGGGGGGGGGGGGGGGTGAGAACCTTGTAAGACTTTGATTTTGATGGTCATATGTGTGCGTCCACACACATATACATATATTAATTGCTTACTAATGGACAAAGTTTATTTTATTTTTAAAATATAATAAAAATAAATTTTATTTTAAAAATAATTTTTAAAAATAAAAGTTTGGTGCATTTTATTTTTGTTTTAAAAATATTTTCTTGCCTGTCTTTTGTGAATTATGCACGTAAACTATGATGAATCCTAAATAACTAAATAATATATATTTTCAGTAATTAGGAATACTCTAACTAATTGTGATAATAATTAATAGAATTCTTCAATTAATTTATCTCGAAATCAAAGTAAATCACATTTCTTAACGTGAAGAATTACACGGCAAAATGTACTGATTATTATTACTTATTCTCATTTCTCTAAATATTTTTAACATCTTGTGATTCATCATCATAAAACTAATTAACTTAATTATATGTTATTCCTCCAAAATATATTTTCCTAGTATTTCTTCAACTAGTTTTTTTTCCATTTAGTTTACTTTCCTGTAAGTTTATGTAGCAGGGCACAACGAATTGGAACCACCTCAAAATTAATTTCAAACATATGATCCGAACTGGCCTGGTATATGTCCTCACCGTGGCTCAGCATCATTCGCTTTATCAACCTTCAAACAACAAACTGTCTGAATATTTAGAATTAATTTGAAAATCATTTACAAACATATAATAGCTTACTTTCTACTATAATTAATTTTAGTGCACTTACTTTTATTCGTAGATGCAAGCACATGCAATTGAAAATGCTTCATACACTCACTATAAGAAAAATGTCATTTTTCGACGGCCACGTCAGCTCGAACCGTCGATAACTATCGACGGTTAGAGCCGTCGAAACATTTCGACGGACTGATATGAATGGTTAGCTGTCGAAACGTTTCGACGGCACATTTGCGATGGTCTGAGCCGTCTGAATAATTAAAAAAATTAAAAAAATAAATTTCATATATTTAAAAAATTAATTTCATTTTCATTTATTATGATAATGAATTATAATTATAATTTAAATTTTTAAAAATGAAATTGAAAATCATAAATTCATAAAAGAAAATCACAAATTCTTAAAAGAAAATTTATAAATGTCATTACATTATCGTTACAAAATTACAAATTTATTTCAGTCATCATCGTCCTCCTCGTCGTTGAACTCGCCACGCATCATTTGATGCATAATTTTTTTCATCTCTTTCCTTTGAGCTCTTGACATGTGTCGCTCTCATTCTTCGAACTCTTGTTCGAACTACTGTCTGAGCTCTTGAGTGACCTCTTCTCTGAGCTACTCTCTAACTCATGTTTGATCCCCTATTGGACATCGGATGAGCATTGTTCCCACATACTGTCAAACATTTATTGCATATCTTGACTCGGAGAATTGGATACCGATTTGCGGCCATATTCAATATCTACTACACTACTAACAAATGATCCAAGACCATAAATGCGGCCCTTCTTAATGCTGACGTGATCTGTCCAAAGTTGTCGAGGGGTCAGCGATGCGTAATATGCTCAGCTTCTCTTATTTTGTAACCCTCCTGAGTGGTTGCAGCGACGGCGTGACGGTGGAGAGGTGCGGTAGCGATGGGCCGATGGAGCAGGCGTCGACAGAGCGGAGCGGTTGTAGCGGCAGGCTGTCGGATCAGGCAGCGCCCGACAGGGCAGCCAGTGATGTCTTTTTGGCAGGGGAGGCCGGCGGCGAAGCGATGCGGTTGCAGCAACGGGCCGACGGAGCAGGCGGTGGCAAAGCGGAGCTGCTGCAGTGGTGGGTCGACGGATCAAGCGGCGACGGAAGAAGGCGACATACGAGGTATTGTTTGCAGGGGAGGGGAATTAAACACGAGGAAGAGAGGTGGAATCGAAACGAAGGGTATTTATAGAGCAAACTTTGTCAAATTTCGACTGTTATAACGAAGTTAAATTAATAATATAAAATAAGATTTTAAATTCTGACGGTTCAAGATGTCCACTTAACTCTCGAAAGTTCCGACGATTCGAACTGTCAGAACATCCACAAATATTATAATAATAGGTATTTTACCATTACATGTATAATATATTAATTTTTTGACGGTTCTAACCGTCAGAAGTTAAATAAATAATATAAAATATTAATTCAAATTCTGACGGTTCGAACCTCTGGAAGTTCTGACTGTCCCCGTAAACCTCGGAAGTTTCGATGATCCGAACTGTCAAAACATCAAAAGATATTATAATAATGGGTATATTGCCATTACATATATAATATATATTATTTAATGATCCGACGGTCACAACCATCGGAACATAAATATATATTATAAAATATTAATTCAAATTTCGACGGTTCAAACCGTTGGAGGTTCCGACAGTCCCCGTAACCTTCGAAAGTTTCGATGGTCGAAACCTCGAAACATCCAAAAATATTATAATAATAGGTATATTACCGTTACATATAATATATATTATTTAACGTTCCGACGGTCCAAACCATTGGAGGTTCCAACAGTCCGAACTGTTGGAGGTTTCGACAGTTCTTTTAACCTTCGAAAGTTGCGACAGTCCGAATCGTCGAAACACCCATTTTTTATTATGTTAATAGGTATATTACCATTACATATATATAATATATGTTTTTTAATGTTCCGACGGTTAGAACCGTTGAATGTTAAATTACTAATATAAAATATTAACTCAAATTCTGACAGTTTGAACCATCGGAGGTTTCGACAGTAATCTTTAACCCTCGAATGTTTAGACGGCCCGAACCATCAGAACATCCAGAAATATTATAATAATAGCTAGATTACCATTACATATATTATTTGACGTTCCGACGGGAATTATATTGATTATATGATAGGATATGTACCGACGATAAATGGTAAAATCTTATACTGCAAGATATATATCTTACTTTGTAGCATGATTTGGATAAATGGTGAACTCTTATTTAGTTCAACTCTTATATATGCCGGTAATCTTAGATGACACTTCGTTGTACAATTAAAAAGTAAGAAATGTTATATAATAGTATAACTTTTTATATATGAAAGAATATATAGATATCTATATGAAACAACATCGATGTTGCAGGTAACAGCTGAAGTATACTATGAGATACATCATAGTTGAAGTATACTATATAAATGGATGCATCTAAGATTACCGGCATAGTATACTATACTATATAACAGTTGAAGTATATACTATTTAGTTAAACTTTTATATATGGCTCTATGGTTAACGATGATATTAGAACATTGACTTAAAGAATAAGTGAACTCATTTATACACGTGATAGATTCATCAAATTAAATAACCATTTTTTAAGTACATTTATCATCAAATTATTATAATAATTTTTTCATTGAACATCGGCTACAATATAAATATATTAATCATCATTTGAAAGTTTTCTTGCATGATAATATAAATATATATTTTAATTTAAAAAAACATTCAACATTAATTATGTAATTAATATGCTGTAATATATAAAATGCAAATACATTGTCGAATTACATTATAATCAAATACATTATATTATATAGTACCGACGGCTATAACCGGTAGAAATATCGATAGCTACATATCCGACGGAACTTTGGACGGTCTGAGACGTCAAAAAATATCATTAAAAAATTATCCCATCCATCCACCGTACTTTGACGATTACGACCATCTGAAGTATCGACGAATGCTAATCCCTCCGAAGTTTTGACGGTTGTAACCATTGAAACTTTCGACAGTTGCAACCGTCGAAACTTCCGACGATTAGCAGACCGTTGAAAGTTCAGACGGCTGCAGTCGTCGAAAATCGCTCCGTCCATACTTACAATGGATATTTCTATCCATCGAAAATTCCTTCAATACTTCAGAAGAAATTTCACCCGTCGAAAACCAGCCGTCAGAAAATGACATTTTTCTTATAGTGACCGCTCACTCGAATAAGTACATTTATTATTGAACAGTTATTTTCTTATACTTCCCCTAACTATATCAATTTTCTGCGTCTAACTTTAATATATGAACTCACCGTAGGACGTTCCTAAATTATACCATGATTTTCACTTTAGTCAATATGTCTAATTCCGTTAACTTTTTTTCTTTGTTTATTAAAAAACTAAACTACCTTCTCCTCTTATTTAAAAATCTAAAATAATATATAATAAAAATATAAAAAGGGGACGTTACCCCCTCTCTCGACGGTGTCGGAGGGTGGAGATGGCACCCCACAATCGCCGGCCGTCTGCCCCACCCCCCTCCCCTCACAAAGCAAGATTGGCGGGGTGCCGGCTCCCACCCCCTCAAGTTAACTCACTCCCCGGGCTCGTAATACTCCAGATTTTTAAATCAAGGGTAAATCAATAAATTGATTAAAAAGTCCTAACCTCCCTTATTAAAAATCCAAGACTCCATTGTTTACCTCTTTTCTTCATCTAAATTCTTGACGGCTAGGGCTTGAGGAAGGAGATCTTGAGAAGCAAGGAGGAAGAGGAAGAAGAGGAAGAGGAAGAAGGGGAAGAAAGAAAAGAAGGACCAACTAAGATTAAGATATGTAAAGACAATCTAAACTCCTCTCTCTCCCCTCTCAATTTTTTTATTATTGGATTGAGAGCAATAGGGCACCTTGCCCTATTTGGGATTTGATTGAGAGTTTTATATGAATTATGATATCTGAAATAGTTTAGATAAGATCCATGCTTAAATCTACATGTTAGGGTTCATGTTTAAGATGTTTTTGTATGATTTGGAGGGAGAACCCTAGATCTCCATGGATGAATGATTCCTTATGTTTCTAATCTATTTTATAATGCAATATTGCTTATAAATCATGCTTGAATTGTTGTGAAGGTTAGATATGATTTGACTCAAAAGATTTCATGAAAATATGTGAAAAATCGGGCAAATGGACTACAGACCACGTGTCACAGTCATAACGAACCTTGTCACGGCCATGACTGCAAGGGAGAAATTGCCAAAGGAAACTGCCTCACTCACGCCCATGATAGTTTCTGTCATAATTGTGAACACGAAGGTGCAGACCTCCGATTCTTTTTGGACTCGCACACGATCGTGAGGATGGAATCACGGCCGTGACCAACACTTGGAAAAGTTTTTAAGTTACCAATCTCAGCTACGGTCGTGACCAATGTCAGTCATGGCTTTTTTTAAGTATTTATACTATGTATTATTGCTTGATGGATTATATGACACCTAGTTATATGAATTGCATGTACATCCGTAATTATGTTAAAAGCCGAAGATTGAGAGACAAATTATTTAATAATTGTGCAAATAATGAATCCAATTGAAAAATACTATTACTTGTCGCCCCAAATGATAGGAAATACTGTGCACTGCTCCATTGTGTTAGAATTTCTCTCGAAAAATCACTGTGCTCTGCACCTTGAAGTTAGCATTTCGTGAGAGAATAATTGTATTTTACTGGCAGCGGTATGTATATTCCCACGGATCCTCGGTTCCAAGGCCTATTTAGCCTACTGGAGGACAACGACTTGATTCTTCAATTGCTGATAAGATAGACTGAACTAAAATGATTGATGATCACGAAAGTGAGATCCAATGAATTATAAAGCAACCCCGAGGAAATTATGACAAGTGCTAGTCACTTGGTATGCCTATTGTTACTAACTGATGTACTGACTGTTACATAATTATATGTCAATTAATGTTAATACTACTAATATACATTGATGATATGAATTGATGTGTTATCATATGATTATGACGTGACATTCATGCATATATGTTTATTTTATGCCTATGAATTGTTTATATATGTCGTGTAGTATCCTGTTTAGGATGCATATTATTGCATGGCCTTTTTATACTATAATTGGAAACCATGCACATTGAATCTGTGCAGGTAGGGGTGTTCACGGGTCGGGTTGGACCCGATCCGTGAACAAATCCGACCCGACCCGACCAAATTTGGTCGGGTCAGGTCGGGTGGGGTCAAGCCCCTTGGGGGCAGAAAATTCGACCCAACCCGACCCGGTTCGGGTCGGGTGGTCGGGTCACCAACCGCCCTTTTTTTTCTTTTTTCTTTTTATTTTTTGTCTTACTTTTTTATATTTATTTTAATATAAAAAATAATTAATAATTATTATAAAATATAAAATATGCTTTTTTGAATATTTGAGCATTAGTTTCATAATTAAAATATTTTATTTTAATATTTTTTTCATTTTAAATCAACTATAGGACTAAAAATAAGTAAAAAAATTAAAAAAGTAATAATAAAAGTCGGGTCATCAGGTCGACTCGGGTTGGGATTTCCCAACCCGTACCCGACCTGAACCCTCATCGGGTTGGGTTCGGGTCGGGTCGGGTCCGACCCGACCAAGACCCGACCCAAGCTAGGTCGGGTCAGGTCGGATTGTCGGATTCACCAGATCGACCCGATCCGGTGAACACTCCTATATGCAGGTAACTGGTATGCTTAGATGGATGACTGACTCAACTCATGACGATGAAGTTTCACATGACATAAGAATAGATGGAGTCATGAGTACACTAGAGTCTATTTTAGCAATATGAATGATGTTTTGATTAAGTTCCATGACATTAATTTTATTGATATTTTAATTTAAAGTCTTCCGCTAAACAAATGATGATTTTATCTTATTTTAAATGAATAATAGTTTTTCGTTGCATCACTACTTCATCATACTATCATGATCACGTTATGGCGAACGGACACACACAATCGAGATGACCTAATTGTCCTCTAGCTTTAAGGGTGGATTTTCGGAATGTTACACGACTACCTTGTCGTAGGAGCTCGACCGCGATATTGCTGCCCACCCCAAGCGAGATTGCCCTCGCCCCCACGAACTCGCATCCCCCCCTCCGACGGCGAGGGAGCAGGGGTGAGCGTCCCCTTTTTTATATTATTATTATTTAATTATTTATATTATATATTATTTTAAATTCTTAAATATTAAATAAGAGGAGAAGAGTAGTTTAACATTTTAATAAATAGAAAAAAAACAAAAAAAATGAAACGCTTAACAAAATTAGACAAAATGATTAAAATGAAAATTGTGATATAGCTTAGGAACGCACTAAGATGAGTTTATATATTAGAGTTAGATGTGAAAAATTATAATAGTTTAGGAGAGGTATAAAAAAATAACTTTTTATTGAAATACTTAAGTTCAAAATCATACATACATATGGATAAATTAAAAGAATATACCGTTTATCTAATAGCACCAATTTGTTGAAACTTAGCCATATTAATTTTGAAGTCATTTAGTATGGGAAGTTGAAACACTTTTTACATGGAAGATCTTAAACCCCACCCAACCATCCCCTAACACTCCGGCTCCACCCCACCCTTTTTTTTTCTTTTTTCTGGTAGGTTACCCTGCTATAAACGTTTATGCCCAACAACTAGTGTAAGTTACTACTCTCCAACAGTACTAAGAAATTTAGAACATCTATCACGAATCATAATAATTAAATCAAATCGAACCACGCCCCACATCCGGGAGGGATCCCGCTTGACCCCATCAAGCTCCTTATTCGGATATCGCATGATTCTGTGCGAACTGTGAACTCTAAATTCAAATATCATGCATTGTGCTCCTTTATTTTGTTATCAACGTTTATATCTTGAAACCTTTCCAGCGTTGGCAACTGATTAAGTTCAATGTTAATTCAAAGGTTAAATATCAGTTGTTTATGCCTATATATATATATATATATATATTCCTTATAATAATAAAAATTCGTACCACTATCATTTCTATTAATTTGTATCATTGTATATTGCTATACATGATAAGTGAAGTTCCAAATAACAAAGATAATCCGATATTTATTAAACAAGGATAATCTGTTTATCAAGCGTCAATCTCCATAGACTTCCAAATAATTCAAATATTGATGTACATTTGTTACAGTACTATAAGAAAATGAGCGATTAGCGACGCGGAGTAGCGTCGCATCTAGTGGTGACGCTACATAGACGTCAATAGCGCCTTGATGGCATCAATTTTGCGTCCCAATAATGAGACGCTAGCTATTTGCCTCTCGATAGCGTCTCATTAACGTGCTCTTAGCTATTCATGAAATAGATGCTAATGAAGGTGTCTTGGAGACGCTACGTAGACGCTATTATTGTGCGCCACGGAGCGAAAATGCACGGGAGAACCTAGCGCCATTCTCACGTCGACATTTTTCGACGCTAACCTCGCGTCGCACACATTGCGGCTCTAAAGATATGCTATTTGGCGTCACATGTTTAAACGACGCTATGTAGACGCCAATGTGATTACTTGGCAACTGTATATATGTTATCTATATTTATATCATTATTTGTTTTATATTTAAATCCTAAACCCTATATATTATATATACTATATGTTAATCAATTAATTAATTAAATATTATATTAGTATTATCAACATATATATGTATTCCTACATTATTACCCATATTATATATATGTATTACATGATTACATATATATGTATTTTTACATCATAGGAGTGTTCCTAAATATATAATTTATTACCTATATTATTTATGTTATTTATATATACAATATATATCATATCTTATTTATGCATATATTATTTTATATTCTTAATCATGAAATTATGGTGGTTGAATTAAGAGAGTGATTTACTACAAATTATCTCATTTTAGCGTCACTGTGGAGACTCAATAGCGTCAACTTCGCGTCCAACTAGAGCCGCCGACATTGTCGAACCTATGGTGACACTATTAGTGTCTCTTTAGCGTTGCCAACTTGAGACGCGAATAGGTGTTAGACGCTAATTTGACGCTACGGGGTCGCTAAATTCAGCTAGCGACTCAATAGCGTCTGTATTGCGCCGTCTTAGCTGACTTTTTATCACACTCTCTTAATGGGGCACATATAGACATATAAATACGCGTATATACTTATACTTATATATAATAAGTACATATATACATATTATTGTCACTTAATATCACACATATATACACTTGGAATACGTATACATATACACGTTATCTATATATGACTCGCACATGTATAGACATATACATACACGTATATATTTATAACACATATAGATAAACACATTGTTGTGACTTAATCTCCCACACGTAGACATATACATATGCACATATTACATATATATATATATATATATACACAATTTTGTTATAGACGCATATACATATAGACTTATAATTTTATATACATACATGATAGATTGTTGGAAGGGAATAAAACAACTGGAATGGGGCACAATGCGATGAGATACTATATTAATAAATAAAATTACATACAACAACAACAACAACAAAGCCTTATCCCACTAGGTGGGGTCGGCTACATGGATCATACGACGCCATTCCGCTCTATTAGTAATCAAGCCTTTCGGTATATTATTCACCAATAGATCTTGCTCTATTAGTTCGCCAAGTGTCCGCCTTGGCCAATAAATAAAATTACATACATAATAGAAAATTTGAAATAGAAAAATAATTAGCGTCTCTTTGGCATTACAATTTAGGGACGCTAAATCAAAATCGACGCCCCTACGACGCTATAGTGTCGCTACAGTATCTTAGCGACACATTAGCCTCTCTATAGTGTCGCATTAGCCGAATTTTGATTAAAGAGGCGCCTACATTGCGTCTACGTAGCGTCGCATCGTTGGGAGACGCTAATTTACTTAAACCCCTAACCCCTCTTCTTCGTTTTCACTATTTACTATTTTACTATTACCCCTCTGACGCCCGATGTCGATGATCGACTCCTCCACCGCCTCTGCCTCCGCCTCCTCTATCGCCCTGCATCGACCTTCGCCGCCTCCTCTGCCGCCATTCGCCTTCGCCTCCGCCTCCTCTGCTGCCATTCAGCTCCGCCTCCGCCGTCAACGTCTTTAGCCTCCTCTGCCTCCGCCTCCGCTGCCGACACCTTCAGACTCCTCCGCCTCCTCTCCCTCTACTGTCTTCGCCTCCTCTCCCTCTACTGTCTTCGCCCCTCCGCCTACTCCGCCTACTCCGCCTACTTCGCCACCTTCAGACTCCTCCGCCTCCTCTCCCTCCACCTCGCCCCTCCGCCTACTCCACCCCCTCCTCCACCGCACCCCTCCGCCTCCTCTAATGCGCCCCTCTGTCGCCTCCGCCTCCTCCACCGCGCCCCTCGGCCTACTCCATCGCCACCTCCACTACGCCCCTCCACCTCCTCCACCGTGCCCCTCCATCGCCCTCCACCGCTGCCTCCGCCTCCTCAACTGCCCTCCGCCTCCTCAATCAACTGCCCTCCGCCTCCTACTCCTCCGCCGGCCTTCCACCGCCTTCTCCGTCTCCTCCACCACACCCCTCCGCCGCCTTCCACCGCCGCCTCTGCATCTGCCTCTTCCACCGCCCTCCGCCTCCTACTCCTCCGCCGGCCTTCCACCGCCTCCTCCTCTTCCGTCTCCGCCCTCCTCCTCCTCTGTTGCCCTTCGCCTCCTCCTCCTCTGTCGCCCTTTGCCTCCTCCACTGCGCCGACCTCCACCTCCGCCGCCCTCCACCTCCACCGCCGCCTCTTCCTCCTCCTCCCTCCGCTTCGTCCGTCCGTCGAGTGTGCACCTTTGTCGGCCGTCGTCCACCGCCTTCCTCCACCGCTGCCCGCCGCCCGTCGCCATCCATCTCCGGTTAAGAAGGTACGAGCCTGTCACCATGTTAAGTTAATTATTAATGCATGTAAGTTAAATACTACTTAATTACTTGAAACTATTGCTATGAAGTTAGTAACTAATGCATGTTAAGTTAAATAATACTTAATTACTTGATTGTTTTACTATTAAGTTAGTTACTAATGCATGTTAAATTAAATACTACTTAATTACTTGAAACTATTGCTGTTAAGTTAGTTACTAAGGCAGGTTAACTTAAATGCTAGAACCTCTTTTTGATAATTTTTTTCATAATTCTAGAATCTCTTTTTGATCGTGTTCTCATAAATTTTACTAAGGATGTACTTCGACATTCTTGGTGATAAAATGAGATTATGATTCGAGAAACATGTGATTTTGAACTTCGTAAGATCAAAATCGCACGTTTCAAGTACACGAATTTATTGACATATGGCTTAATATTGTCCATTACAAAAATAATCATGTTGCGGTACACATCAATCGAGGTGAGAACATTACTGTAGATCTATGAATTATCACAACTTTAATTTGGTCTTACGCTAATGATTTATTATGTATTAGGCCCGTAGATGATGTCGGACCTTAATAGCCTACCCCAGCTATACTGAATGATGATTAATCTTCGAATGATGAAGAGGGGTTACACGATAATGAGGTGATCACAGTGAATAATATTGCTCGATCGTAAGTTAAATAAGTTGTACAAATTTTGTTATAGTTTTGGTTATCATTGAAAATTAATTCTTCTTTGTAATTGGCAAGACCACTTTCATATCCGCTAGTACCGTGCGGGATGTCAGTGCTCTCATTCTTTTCCACTTATCGGAAGGGGTAGGATCCTGGAAAGATGTCTCAATTCAAGTGAGGGGTGACATCTTTCGGGCCTTTACTGTACGATCTTCTATTTGTGTTACATAATTTGATTTATATTTATTTTAAAATTATTAAGTTTTAACATTCTATTTTTAGGAGGTAAATCAGTTTCATCCGGATCTTAGTTTAGGAACGATTCGGAGAGCTTTTGAGGAGGTCGCTACGAAATGCCCCCGAAATCGATTATACAAGTTTCGCAAGATCGTCATGTCCGTCGGCCTCACTTTGGAGCAAGACATACAAAGATGTCCAAGGCATATTAGGCGCTCGGTTTGGGAATCCTTATGTAGAAAGTGGTAAGTTTACTTTTAAATTATTTTTATTAAAATTATAGTTTTTTAAAGTGTAAGTATTTGATGTTCACAAAGGACGGATGAACGATGGCAAAGGAAGTTGGAAAAGGCAAGAGTTAATTATCTTTCGAAGCCCGAGACCCACATCCACACAGGGGGTCAATGCGATTTGATGAGCATTGATGACACATGATAATTTACATATAAATTCAATTTATCAAACTTTTGACTTATACTTATGTTATCAAATTTGAAATTTTATTGTAGGAGGAGAAAGAAGACGGTCTCGTAGACTTTCGTGTGGTCTATGAGGCCACGCAAAAGAGCCGAAAGACAAACAACCTAGTCACATCCACTGCTCATAGGTTCTGGTAAGTCTCATGAAATGGTCATTTGGTTGTTGACGTTAATGCACTATTTTTTAAATACATAATGTTTAAATTTTTTAAGATTTTTTTAGCAGATAAATTTGTTAAGATGATTATAATACGAAAATGGCTGAAAAGTATGGAGATGATCCGAGTGCTCAGCCACTAGGTAATGTTTCTTCATTGGTTTTGTCATGTTTTTAATTTGTGTTTCTTGATATATAATTTATATATTATATCATTGTATAATTTTTCTATTTCGTAGAGGAGGGCCTCGGCACAGCCGCTCAGATTAGGAGTAGCACCCGACCCTATTCGGAACGGAGGACACTCCCCCCGCCCTGACCGCATCGACAGCGCCCCCCACTCCTACTCGAATCCCTAGTCTGGGGGGAATTTTATCCCCCGCCCCGATCCCCGGGGAGGTTCGGGGCCCCGCGGGGACTCCGAATTCTGCAGCCCGACCCTAATTTGGACCAAATTAAACTGAATCGAACCGATAAAAAATCGGTTAAAATCGAAAAAAAATCGGATCGAATCGAATTTTTTGGTTCAGTAAAAAAATTTTACTAAGGGATAATTTGATAAAAATTATTATTATAAATTTGAAAACTATCCAAACATGGACTTTCTCCATAAACATTCAATATTGACCCATTAGTCTCCTCATTCATTTATACTTGCCTATTTACTCTCACTTTGCTACTACTATCAACGTGGATCTATTTTTGTACACTTCCTTATTCTTTAGGGTGTGAGAATTCGAGGCCCCGCGGGGCGGAGACAACTCCCCCCGCCCCGATCCCCGAAAAAGGGTTCGGGGACAAAAGTATTGAGAATCCAACATAAGGTCACGGCGAGACGAGATCTTGTTCATTCACAATAAAATATTTTCTTTGTGCGTCGGTAAAAAAACATATTCTTTTGGAGAGAGAGACTATTTCACCAATCGAGTCATCGGTATTTGACATATTCGTACCTAACGATTTTCCACAAAGTGGTGACGAAACGACCCCGCGGGAAAAAAATTTCCCGAATTCAGGGCCCCGATCGAGGGTTCCCCGAGGGGCCCCGCAGGGGGCGGGGAATATTGGCATCCCTAGTTCAGATACCTAGGAGGATCAGAGGATATGCAGACGGTCCATTTGCTGCGAGCTCATCCGCTGCACCTGATATGACGCAGCTATCACAGCAGTTGTCGGAGCAGATATCACGACAGGTGTCGGAGTAGTTATCGCAGCAGTTGGCTCCGCTATTGCAGGCGATTCAGGGATTGATCACGATGCAGAATCCATCCCCACGAGGCCATGGACCGAGCACGTTTGGGTCGAACGTACGGAATAATAATAATAACTCTCAAACCTAGGATAGAAACAAACCATGAATACAAACTATAATTTTGTTACTTATAGACTTAGATATACATATAGGTTGTTAGTTCGATTTATTACTTTTTGTATTGTTATGTTAAATATTATGCCTGTAATGCTTTTATAATGCCTATAATGAATATCAATGCATTTTTATATGCATTATATAATTGTATGGTGTGGGAAGGAAAAGAAATGAGGCTCGTATGGATAAAAAAAATCTACAAGTAGCGACTTCATAGTGTCTCATTCGCGTTGCAAAGGTAGTCGATGCTGACTTAAATGTATCGTTCTTAACGCCATATTCACGTCTCATTGACGACGCGTGTACCATCATATTTGTGTCACTTTAGCGCCTTCCTAGCACCTATATTAGCGACTTGTGGGCGCCAAAATAGCGCCACTTGCACGTCAACATAGCGACACATTTCTTCTACGCACAGTCGGAAATCACGCGTCTTAATAATGTTGAGATAGCGTTAACACGTGATGCTAGTAATGTCTCATTTTCTTTGACTCTATTGCGACGTCAGTAACCACCGATTTCCAACGTCCCAAAAATGCGACGCTAGTTGGACGCGAATGAGACGCTCTTCGTCGCGGAGACGTAATAACATCTTTCTAGCGTCGCTAGTCTTGAGTCGCTAATCGTTAATTTTCTTGTGATACAGTACGAAGCTTCTTATACGAAAAACTACTAGTGGAACTAGGTGGAATTTACGTTCGTGTTGTCACGTTCTTCTACTCATACTGAAAAAAGCAACCATTTTTCTAGTGAGTTCTTATATTCTAGAGATAAAGAGGTTGTGGATATAGAAAACGATATATGCTTGAACAACAATTAATTTGTAGGGCATGGTGCTGCGGCATCTGCTACTAAACTCTTTGACCCGAGTAAAAGCCACGTCAAACTTCAGCAATTTCCCAGACCGCGGGAGTCATGCAGCGACGTAGCAGGAAGTAAAACCTCACCAAATAAAGATAAAGAAGTGGCATTTGCAGGTTCAGACTTTATTGATAACAACAGCAGCAAATATCTTCGCCTCTCGTTTCGGCAACACACCATCTGATTTCTTAGATCGCGCATTACGGTAGAAAAAAGAAAAGAGAAGAAGTACCTAACCTGGATTCATCTCAAAGTGCATTGAACTAAACTATCGAATTTGGATCAGTAACCTTTATGAATAAAAAAAGAAAAAGAAGAATAAGACACGGTCACACGAGCAAGCAATATCATCACTCACCCCAAACTGCAATAGTTCTCCTCAATATTTTCAGAACCGGTCCGGTCGCAGTTGGACCGGTCCGATCGAGTTCGATCGGATTGAATCATATTTTATTAAAATAATATTATTTATAATAGTTATAAAGATATAATATAAATTATATGATATATTATATGAATATTGTACTAATAACCTATTAAAAATATTAAAAATTAATATAACATATATTTTATTTATTAATTTTTAATAATAATTAACATATAAATATAAATAGATTATTATTAATTTAATATCTATTATATATTGATGATAGATGCTATATTAATAAATTTCATCTTAAATTATTATTATTTATCTTTTTTTTAAAACTTTCCTTTTTATTTTTTTATTTATGCTCTTTATAATTTTCCATTTTAATGTTATTAAATTTTAAATACTTATCTTTCTTATTTCAATTTCTATTTAATTTTAGACATGTCATATTCCTTTCTTTTCTTACCTTTATTATATTTCTTTCCCTATTTCTTTTTTAACTTTCCTTTTTTTATCATTTTTTAAATTTTATTTTTCAAAATCTGCATTGAACTGAATTGAATCGATTCAATTAGCCCGGTTCAACCGGCCGGTTCAATCGGTTTTTTCTAATTTAATGTTAAAAATAATTTTAATATCAAATCGAACTAAATTTTTGGCCGGTTCGCGATTGAACCGATTGATCCGGTCCGATTTTGATAACATTAGTTCTCTTACTGGAACGTGTTGCACGAGTCTCCCTATGTGCAAGGTGAACGACTCTTCATGCAAAGTCGAAGCTTCTCCATGCATTTCCATGCACCCTCGTCTCTTGCTTTTTGATACAAAGAAATATTTTCTGTCTTCCTGGAAAAAATTAAGAAACAATCAAATGATCTGAACAACATAAGTAATTATCACTATAAATAGATTGATGCCATCGACCAAACCGAACAACCAACACCACAGCAGCAGCAGCAGCAGCATTTATTTGAGATCTCTTTGTTTGTTTGATCGTCCTCACCATCAACTGTTTGCCATGGGTAGCACTCCACTGGAGACATTCCTGCCCTTGGACCCCGACAACTTCGCCGACGAGTCCCACGCAGTCGTCGACTTCATCGCCGACTACTACCGCAGCGTCGAACGGTACCCCGTTCGAAGCCAGGTCGAGCCGGGCTACTTGCGCAAGTTTCTTCCCGACCAGCCCCCATTGTTTCCCCAGCCGCTGGACGCCATTCTCGAAGACATCCGCAAGGACGTCCTCCCCGGGCTCACCCACTGGCAGAGCCCCAACTTTTTCGCCTACTTCCAAGCCAACGCCAGCACCGCCGGTTTCCTAGGGGAGATGCTCTGCTCGGGCTTGAACGTCGTCGGCTTCAGCTGGATATCGTCCCCCGCCGCCACCGAGCTTGAGAGCTTGGTCATGGACTGGGTGGCCAAGATGCTCAAGCTCCCGCCGGCCTTCCACTTCTCCGCCGGCCAAGGAGGCGGCGGAGTCTTGCATGGGACGACGTGCGAGGCGGTGGTGTGCACCCTGGCCGCTGCACGTGACAGGGCGCTGAGCAAGATTGGTCACGAAGGCATCACTAAGTTGGTAGTGTACGCGTCGGACCAGACGCATTCCACCGTTCAGAAGGCGTCGAAGATCATCGGCATCCCGCCGTCCAACTTTCGCGTCATCCCCACGACCGCTGCCTCGGGCTACGCTCTAAATCGCGACAGCGTCCGAGAGGCCATGGCGTCAGACGTTGCTAAGGAGATGGTGCCGCTGTATCTGTGCGCGACCGTGGGCACCACTGCGGTGGGCGCCGTGGACCCGTTACTGGAACTCGGCCAAGTCGCCCAGGAGTTCGGGGTTTGGCTCCACGTCGATTCGGCGTACGCGGGAAGCGCGGTCATATGCCCCGAGTTCCGTCATTACTTTGACGGCGTCGAACTTGCGGACTCCGTCAGCATGAACCCACACAAATGGCTCCTCGCCAACATGGACTGCTGCTGTCTGTGGGTTAAGAACTCCAACGCACTGGTGGACTCCCTCTCCACGAACCCTGAGTACCTCAAGAACAGTCCCACTGATGCGAAACTGGTGGTGGACTACAAGGACTGGCAGATCGCGCTCAGCCGTCGCTTCCGAGCACTGAAGCTTTGGTTAATCATCCGGCGTTACGGCATCGTGAACTTAGTGGAGCACGTCAGGAGCGACGTCGCCATGGCCAAACGTTTCGAGAAGCTGGTGAAGAACGACAAGAGGTTCGAGGTGACCGTGCCGCGGAGGTTCGCGCTGGTTTGCTTCCGCCTCCGGCCGACGCCGTCGGACGGAGACAACGCCTTCGACGTCAACCGGAAGCTGCTGGAGGCCGTGAACGCGAGCGGACGCGCGTTCATGACGCACGCGGTGGTGGACGGCACGTTCATGCTGAGGCTTGCGATCGGCACCACCCTCACGGAGATGAGACACGTCCAGGCCACTTGGAAGCTGATTCAAGCCAAAGCCGACGAATTACTAGCCGCATTTGCTAAAAGTTAGCCTTTTGTTTCCTTTTTCCGGTCGTGCTAAAAATTAGCCTTCTGTTCTGTTAAATTAACAACAAAAGGTCAGGTGTTCCGTGTGGGGTCAATTTCTTTTGGCTTGATGCTTTGAAATGTTTTTATGTATTAATTTTATTTTCATCATTCAGATATCCATAAAAAGTGTAGCTTGGAATTGTAAAATTAGTTTCAACAAATTTTACCGTATATTGATATAAGATTAGGGATAATGATTTTTTTTCTAGATACAATAATCCTATCTAATCTTTAGTATATATTGAAATTTGCTGATATCCAGAACAAACCGGTCCATGTCCGCAATAGATACAAAAGTTAAATGATAACTAGATTGTTGATATCAAACTACACTCTTTTTTCAGTTTAAAGTTCTGTATTTAATCTCGTAGGAGCATCAAATTATGGATTACACCCAGGATCATGTATGATTCAATTGAGTTTGATCAGATTGAACTAGATTTTTATTAAAATATTATTATTTTTATTACTTAAAAATATGTTACAAATTAAAGTATAAAAGGTAAAAAATGAAATACAAGTATATTAATCATCATTTTAAATTAATTAAATATTAATAAATTATTTTTTTACATTTTAAGAATATATATTATTTATAATTAGTTAATTTTATATATTATTATTATTTAATAATTTCATGAATATTTTCCTTTTTTAGATTTCCGTTGCTTTTATCTATCCCTCATTTTATTTTTCAAATTCAAATTTTTTCCATATTATTTGATTTCTTGCATAAACCATCCTATAAAATTACTATATTATTGTGTTTCTATTTTCATATTTTTAATGTATATTATTTATAATAATTTAATTTTTGTGGTCTTCTTATTTATGTTCATGATAAAATTTTCTTTTTTTTTCAAATTTATTTTTATTACTATCTTTCCAATTCTTTAAAATTCAGGTTACTTTTCTTATTATTTACATACATTCATTTTGTACAGTCTAAGTCACTTATTTTACTCCCCTTTCTATTATTTCACCTTCTCTATTATTATACACTTTCCTTCTTTTCTCTTTTTTTCCATCTATTCACCTCTTTTTTCTTATTTTTTAAAAAAATCGGATTGAACTAATTTTATAGTTCAATCCAGTTTTGACCAGGTTAATCTGAATTAATTCATTTTTTTATAAAAATAGATTTTACTTACTAAAGACCGATGATCAATCGGGGTTGATCGGTCGACCGGTCCGATTTGATTTTAAAAATATTGGGATCAAACAATTCGGCATTATGCCAACAAGTGCTTCAAAGTTAAGGAGATTAGTTACAAAAGAATTATGCATGGCCTGGCCCAGAGCTGTGCTGCGTACTTGTGTCGATTAGTTGTGATAAATACTAGATCTCTAACATGGGCGGCAACTAACTACTATTCACGTGATTTTTTTCCCCGCCAATTTAGTTGTGATAAATTTCCGCATTCTTCCTCCTACCATTAGGGCGTGACGAGCCTAGAAGAAATATCAAGGTCTTTTTTAATATGAAGATTCTTTGTACATGATCTCCGGTTACAGTAAACTAATATGATAAATTATTATTTACAGGATTATATGAAGGATAGCTCATGTGCTGAAATTTTTTTAAGGGGTTCACATATTTAAATGTTTAACTCAAAATTCAGGAGGTCGACTATGCTATCATTGTACTACTGTTTTTACTTAATTTTATAACACATATATTTAACCCACATTTTGATGACTTATGATCCAACAGTGACCATGCATGACCGTCCCATTCGAGCCCAATTTTGCTCCAAGACCAAATGCTAATCATGCAAACTTCTTCAACTTCTTTGTACATTATATTCAACATTTCAACACCACCAAAAGCAAACAAGAGATGCCATGAATCATGATGACACTGTCATCGTTAACTCAATATTAACGTTTTGAATTTTGTATAAATAAATAAATTAAGATGCCATTAGTCATTTAAATTGCACTCTACCATTTCTCACTAGATTCCATATGTTTTTTTAAGCTCACGTGGAGCCTCAAGCGGTAAGTAATGTGTGTGGGACTAATATATTATGCGAGCGATTGAAGTGTGCAACCAAAAAAATGTGATATTTGTTTTTATAATTCTCTTATATGTTTGATATTTTAAACAAATGAAACAAAATTTCAGGTTATTAGGAGTTTGGGCGACTAGTTCATTGTCTTGGTGTTAGGCCTAAACAAATTGTGGAAGGGCCCAGCCCTCCGGGCCCTGCACGATCTTGTTGTTCCACAAATTGTCCTGGTCCAATTTGTATCGAGTTGATGAAATCCAAATCCTGAGGGAGTATGAGTTCAAGCTAAAAGAAGAATTAAACATTCCAATATAATTCATGTCAACTATAGAATATTGTTATCAAGAGATAACAATCCTTATGTTATCATGATTAGTTTGTCCTATATGAAAGATGTGACATCATTAAAGCCATGCATTTTTATCTTTATTTTTTTAGCATTTTTATAATTCGATTTTGTTTATTTGTAGGACTATATATAATTTCTTCACAATTATTTTACATACTTAAAATTTATTAGTGGATAAAATCATAAAATACCAAAACCTATTAGTTATAATTTAACGGCTAAAAAGGAGAATTTGAAAATTGTATTTACAGTTCTATTAAAATTCTAAGCCATACAAAGATAAATTAAATACACTATCTTCTTTGTTATAATATTTAAATTCTTTTATATTAAATTAATAAATATATGACATTTACTGTTTTTTTGTAAAAATCAATTATGATATTTTTATCTTTATTTATATTTTCCATATTTCTTATTTAACTTTGATTATTATTAGGAGTATTATATATAGTTTCTTTGGTTTTTTATTCTCGAACTAGTTCAAAAAAGAATAAAAACAAGAAAAAGACTGGATCAATCTGAAGTTAGATTTTGTCTGAACTAAAGATATCATTTATAAAAACTAAAATAGAAACCTATCAGTTCGAAATTTGCATATTTGCATGCACTACTAGAAAAATGCTGATTACCGACGGTCCGGACCGGACCGTCAAGAATCAGCCTGAAATCATCGGTAACGCAATTACCGACGGTTTTTCAGTCGGAATCGATCCATCGGAAAAACGCTCGTCGCAAACGAATTTGCGACGGTTGAAAAAAATTCATCGAAAATATCGACGGTTCTGACCGTCGGAACAGTCCCGGCGGTTCGAACCGTCGAAATTTTTCGTCGGTTGCAATTATCGAAAAAGTCCTCGGCGGTTCGAACCGTCGAAATTTCCGATGGTTGAAACCGCCGAAAAAGGCTGGCGGTCCGAACCGTCGAAATTTCCGACGGTTGCAATCGCCGAAAAAGGCCGGCGGTTCGAGCCGTCGCAACTTTTCAATGGTCGCAACTGTCAAAACTTTGGACGGGCGTCGCAACCGTCGATCTTTTGACGGTCGCAACCGTCGCAAATAATTTTCTAAATATAAAAAAAATTAGCGGCCGGATCGGGCCGCGGCCAGCTCCGGTCGCGGCCGATCCGGCCAGGCGGCCGAATCCGAATGCCCGGCGGCCGATCCGGCCGCTGGAAAAATTATTGAAAAATTAAATAATAATATAAATTATTTTCGACGGTCATAACCGTCGAAAAATCCATCGGAAACGAAACCGTCAAAAAATCCGTCGCAAATTACGACGGATTTAGAACCGTCGGAAATTATCCGTCGGAAAATCGCAATTTTCTTGTAGTGATGGTAGATTCCACCCCACAATATCCCTTTATTTTTTTCACTAGTGTGCATATATATATATATATACATATATATGTATAGTGCCGGAGCCAGGAATATTTGACATTGGATTCACTAAGTAATATATAATAAGATTAATGAGAATTTATAATCCAAATTCATCCATATATTATTTTATAAATAAAAAAATTATAAAACTAAAATAGATATTTTATATATGTATAGTGCCGGAGCCAGGAATATTTGACACTGGATTCACTAAGTAACATATAATAAGATTAATGAGAATTTATAATCCAAATTCATCCATATATTATTTTATAAATAAATAAATTATAAAACTAAAATAGATATTTTTTTTTGTAAAAAATAGTATATATTCGATAAGTCATGTTATTAAAAATTATAATGGAAAACAATCTCATATTAGAAATTATAATGGCAAACAATCTCATTTTTTTAAAATATTTTTTCAATGACATGATTAACTGTAAAATATTTACATTAAATTAAAATTAGTCTAATAACTTTAATAATTAAACATAATATAAAACATAAATATATTAAAATTCTTTAATTAATGTTTTTGTGTCCTCAAATAAATAACGCATAAGAAGTTAATAACATAAAAAATTAATTATTCGAAAATAAATAAAATAATTGCATAAAGTACATTTATTATACATGGCACAATCACATGAAAAATAATGAAATTTAAATATCTTGCAGGTAGAAATGAATTAGGATATTAAAAGATAAAATAATGAATTACAATTATTTTTTTGAGTCTGATGAAAATAAAATATAATTAAGAATAACAAAAAATAGATAAAAATTATTAATATAAAAAAGTAAACTACAATTGGGAAAAAGTTTTGATAAAATTCTTTAATTAATATTTTTGTGTCCTCAAATAAATAACGCATAAGAAGTTAATAACATAAAAAATTAATTATTCGAAAATAAATAAAATAATTGCATAAAGTACATTTATTATACATGGCACAATCACATGAAAAATAATGAAATTTAAATATCTTGCAGGTAGAAATGAATTAGAATATTAAAAGATAAACTAATAAATTATAATTATTATTTAAGTCTGATGAAAATAAAATATAATTAAGATTAACAAAAAAATAGATAAACAAATATTAATATAAAAAGTAAACTACAATTGGAAAAAAGTTTTGATAAAAAACCAAAGTTAAAATTCTTTAATTAATATTTTTGTGTCCTCAAATAAATAACGCATAAGAAGTTAATAACATATAAAATTAATTATTCAAAAATAAATAAAATAATTGCATAAAGTACATTTATTATACATGGCAGTATGGCACAATCACATAAAAAATAATGAAATTTAAATATCTTGTAGGTAGAAATGAATTAGGATATTAAAAGATAAAATAATAAATTACAATTATTTTTTCAGTTTGATGAAAAAAATATAATTAAGAATAACAAAAAAATAGATAAAAAATATTAATATAAAAAGTAAACTACAATTGGAAAAAAGTTTTGAAAACCAAAGTTAAAATTCTTTAATTAATATTTAAGTAAACTTGTGACTTGCACGGACTCGTCTGCATTCTTGAGCACCATGACATGCTTTTGGATTTGTTGTCATCACTACTATATTACTTTTATTTTTTCAGTACCTGTATGTGCAGGCGCATCCAAGCACCTGCCTTCATGATTGGATAGATAAATAAATAGAGAGAGAGTATCCATGTCAATGAAAAAGAAAAAAAAGAGTAAAAAAAAAGAATTAGAAAAAGAAAAAAAATAAAAACTATAGTTTGGGCCCAATGAGCAACCGAGCCCAGCACAATTCGAGCAGGAGTAAGATAAGATGGCTCCACGAATAACCATTTCGTCTGAAAGCCCTTGCTATTTATTTACATCTGGATTATAAGTTATTTTCATACATTTTTTTAGTTATTAAAATAACTATTTACCTCTTTTTAACTTCAAAGTTATTCAATTCGCAAATTGCAAAGATTTTTTCATTAAAATATATTTCATTTTTGTTATCTAATTCTTTTTTTTTTTTTTTGCTTTTTGGAACACGATGTGTAAATTCTGAGGAGCGTTGTCATTATTTTTGTTAACTCCCTTGGATGAATTTGCATTTCTTGGGATTAGAAACTAATTTCATCTTTTTTTCTATATCCACATATGATTCATCTAATAATTGGGATATGTTTTGTCAAATGACATTTTTTAAAAAAATAAAAATTTTAACCTCAAACCTCATTGATATAGTTCCACTTATAACATGGATATGTACAATGTGTATCAATGAGACTTTTCCTTTCTTTTTCTCTTTCTAACTAATTCAATATCAAAAGCAAAAGGGTAAATACAAATCAAATTGACAAAACTAAATTCAAAACTAATAATTCTCATCCATCTTGTGATACCACATCTCTAACCAACTATGTCATCTCATCTTTTTTTTCGATAGCCGATATCTGTAAAACGGTGCTGACTATCCAACTCACGCAGCGCTACTGAGCGCACTAGTCACAGGTTGGAAGGTCGGTCCTCCTAATCCGATAAGGTCACCCCCAGGTGCTTGACAGTGATAGATGAGGCTCCCAACTAGAATTTTCTACATTCACAAAGATCCTATAGCGAGTTATCCAAATATATGAAGTGAAGAAGATTTTTTTTCAGCAGAAAGTGAAGAAGATCCTAAGAAGGGTTCTTTTGGGTAAATTATACGGATCGTCCATCAACTTTGAGTCGATTTTTAAACAATTTCCCAACTTTAATTTGTAACTAGAACGTTCTACCATTTTAATTTTATTGCACGAATCGTCCACTTGATCGGCAATAGGCAATTTTTTGGTTATCTTTCTCATGGGATTATAAAATATAATAAGAAATTTAAGTTGCTGACCTAACACAATAATAAAATAATATAATAAAAAAATATTATAAAAATTAATAAAAAAATAAAAAAGTGATAAGGGGAGCTGACCCCTGCGCCGGCGACTCGAGAGGGGCCCGCCGCCCCGAATGTGAGCACATCGGAAGGCAAGCTCGCAATGGGGGGTCGGCGCCCTCCTCTGCCAGCTCCAATGAAGAATATTTTTTTTATTAATTTTATAATAGTTTGTATATACTTTTTATAATATTTTTTATTATTAAATTATTTTTTTATTATGTCAGGTTAGCAACTCAAATTTTTTTATTATATTTTATTACACCACGTCAGCAAGGTCGTCCAGAAACTGCCTATTGTCGGTCAAATGAACGAATCATACAATAAAATTAAAGTTGGAAGACGTTCTAGTTATAAATTGAAGTTGGTGGACTGTGTAATTTAACCGAAGTTTGAGGCTAGCTCACCATCTTGACTCATAAAAAGACATGCTATATATATGTTGAAGTTAAGAAGATTCTGAGGAGGGTTCTCTTGTTAAAAAAAATTGAGGTTGGTTCACGACCTTGTTGCATCAATAAATCCACTGTAATATGTTGAAGTGAAGAAGATCCCGAGGAGGGTTCTCTTGTTAAAAAAAACTAGTTGACATTCTTGATTCGTAAAAAGAATCATCGTATATATGCTTACACTCGAATATTTGAATCAAAGATGCATCATGACATATATTCCTAAGGATTTAATGTTGGTCTCGTCTTTCTTCTCTCTCCCACCGTCTGATGCGGATCGGATGGCTGGATGAAAACGTGCGGTCCATCCTTCGATTTGCGCAGTCTAGGCAAGATGGAAGTGCAATCCCCCTCCGGTTCAATCCCTACTTCACAATCGAATCCCTCGAGTGCACAACGCTTTCCCCCTCGTGTGCAATGACTTCTCCCCTCGCCCGAGTGTGTACTCTCATGACTCCACGCCATTGTGAGATCGAAGTCTCGAAGCCCCGGCGAACAGATAGGATGATCCGATGAGCAGATCGTTCCATGCCACCTTCTCTCTGCCTCTACTACGTACGATCATCCGACCTAGGGTTTTCTCGGCTCCACCTCTGACGAATAGATCGATGATGAACAGATCGGGAAATCCGGTGATGCGAAGCTACCTAGGGGCGGCCTTACGTGAAGCATCCGGACCTAAGGTTTTCTCCGCTCCACCTCCGATCTGACGAAAGAGATCTAATGATCCGGTGAATGCGAACCTAATTGGGGTCATCCTTATGCGATGCATCCCCTGTGCGACGTATCACCCACGTGAAGCATCCCCCGACACATCTCCCGTGCAATGCATCACTCGATGCAAAGTGCCCCCTGCGCTTTGTCGGAAAGAAACTAAGTGCCACCCTTCACGTCTGGAACAAGCATGAAGTAGGGACCGAGTGACTGGACCGGAGGGAACCACACTCCCATCTTGTCCAGACCGAAATCAAAGAATGGACTGTGTGTTTTCATCCAACCATCCGATCCTTAACGAATGGTTGGAGAGGGGAGAAGGACGGTCCAGCCAACATTAAAATCCTATTCCTAATTATATTTATAATTCTCCAAGGGCAGGATGTTTGTTTAAGCACCATATGGTCCCTTTCACAACTTACCTATGAAATTTGTAACTGCACGCATTTTTAATTCCATTCATAAACTTGTTTCGAATGATTTAGGAGGAAGTAATGTAGATTGATATTATGGATTGCTTTATTTAAAATTTTTAAGACTCATCATATTATTTCGATTGGTTGCGATATTGATTACCGATAAATTTAATTGCGCTGATAATTTTGATTACCATCTCACTAATAATTCAGATAGAGAGGTGCTTTTCATATAATCAATTAGTTGAAATGCATGACGAAAATATTCGTTGAATAAATATTTTTATTTTTGATAAATAAATATTATTCAACGCCATTTTCTTTATTATTTAATTTTATTACAAATCATTCTTAATTTTAACTCATTTTTTATTAGATTCAGTTTTCTATTTTTTCTTTCTTTATAATAATATGTGATTAAAATTTGAAATAAATTTTAGGAATATTTTTGTAATTTATCCTCTATCTGTTTGAACTATTTCTGTATTATTAGTACTAAACCAAATACTATAATGTGATATTATCAATAAATTATTTAAGTGATAGTCTAAATTATCAATTAATTAAATCGATAATGCACCAAAAGACCCTATGTTACATCCTTTCGTAAGTGCCCCATGCATATAAAATCCCTCAATTAAAAGTGTGAATTAAGAATCCAAGTCCCCTTCTTCTAATAAAAAGATCTGTTGATATAGAGCTTAGCCTAACTTAGGGAAGAAAAAAAGACACCCAATTCTTCTCGCGAACTAAAACAAGAATCACAGTAGTATGAAACAAAGATTATTTCCGATTTGCTCTTATGTGTCGGGGTACATTTCAGCATCACAAACCATTTCTCTTCCACACTAGAAGTATCTTTCTGATATTTATGTTATGAAAGAGTACGAAAATGAAAAAAAAAGATCCATTTTTCCTTATTTCATTGTAACAGAAAAAAAACTTTGGGGCATGCATGCGACTTGCAAGGTTCTATGAGAGATGAAAAAAGACTCATTCGTCATCACATAAATATTACAAGTGATATAATTAGATCAAATTTGCTCCTCGGACACATCGTTTTTGTTGAAAGAAATGTTAACTATTTACTAAAATAATGACCACCCATGTTCTGATACAAGAGTTGAACAATCCCCGGAGGAGGGTTGTCGTTCCAAAATACATCGCAAACACTTGTTCGACCTAAATTTGCAAGTTAATCAGCAACTTGGTTAATCTCACGATAGTAATTAGATAACCCTAGTTATAAAGAAAAGACAGATAATGCTCGATGTCTCGGATGTATTGTGCAACACGCCAAGGAGGTCGAGTCTTCTTCTTGATAAGATGTACCAAAACTCTAGCTTGATGTTTCTGAATCTCATCTTGTAACACTACTGGACTTCAGCCAACAATCCGCAAGCTTCCAATTCGAGGATTGAGTGAGCTTGCCTAGCCAATTCCCTTGAACTAATAAAAACTCTATTATGATTCAGAAGTTGCCTCCCCTACCTCATTTTCCCCGATGAAGGAGCCGTTTGAATTTAATTTAATCCAATCGAGAAGAGAGGTCTCCCACCATACCAAATGTTGTCGAGGGGGTAAGGTGTCTCGGGATTATATATATAAGCATATTAATTGTAGTTAGCCAAAACATTTTCCCAAATCGCCGACACGATTGTCCTTTTGGATCTAAAAAATATGTCATCTCTTGGTTGCCATATACCCCATAGGGAGAAAGCAAAAATGGTATGCAATTTTACCTTTGAATGAAGATCAAGATATTGACTCTCATGCAACCAATCGTCGATGTGCTAGGACAACATAAGTTCAGAAGTAAAATTGAGTTCAGCTTGCACCAAATGCTAGAGCTGGAGCGCAATGGGGCATGAGAAGAATAGATGGCAAACAGACTTAGTAGCACAACCACATAATAAACAAGTAGGATTAGCAGAAGGGTTAAAATGAACAACACAATCAAGAGTGGGATGATGATTGTGAGCAAGCTCATGAAGAAATTAGTTTTGGGTGGCATATTAATACTCCATAGAGTTTTCAGAAGGGCCTTCCAAGTGTTGGCAAAGATTGGCTAGACAAGAATCTATAAATAACTTTCTCTCGGGACCCAAGGGTAATCATCACCTAGATCCACGAGTTATCACAGGCGTTCACCGGCAAATAAATACATATAATATATGAAACCAAATCCAGACCACACATATCATGCAACAAATTAACATTCCATCCATGCTCAAAAATTAAATTACTGACTAAAAGATTAATAGGTAATTTAACATTAACATATGTAGGCAACCAAATCAAAGGAATATGAATATCCATGGTTAAAATAGATATAGTACGACTATTGCATATTAGTTTTTGCATGCCTAGTCTCGAATCTTGCATGGTAGAGAGAATGCTTTTTCAACACCATGCAATGTTCCTTGGCACATCAAAATGGTTCTACGAATGCAAAGGACTATACTTGGTAGACACTAGATTAGTCCAGGGTGAATCTTCCCATTTAACAGATCAATTAAACACTTAGTTAGCAAAGAAAGCATGATAAATCTAAGCCTTTTAATCTCTTCCCTGCACATATCTTGATCACAGTTTATCTTGCTACAAGAGCACTCAATTAAACTACCTTCCTAATCATTGAGAGAGTGTTCATGCATTATGAATATACATTTGATCGAATTGTCAATTATGCTCGGCCTCAAATTCAATCCAATCCAACCAACTTTGAGTTGAGTATTTTTTTTGGATATCAAATTCTGTTAGGTGGTCCCCCTCTATGTGGGAGCTTCACCCATTCCATTGGTGACTTTGGGAGTTGTGTGTGTGAGCTTGTGTGGCTAAACACACAAGCGACAAAAAGGGGAAAGTGAAAAAGAAATGAATAATTCCATCCGTGGATGTGGCTAAACTGTGCTCATTTTTTGTTGTTGTCATCTTCTTTTCCATTTCAGAAAAATAAAGTTCTTCATCTTCATTTTGTGTGTTGTTGCTACTGTCAGTTGGACAAGGAAGAGTGAGGTGTTGCTGCCATTTGTTGGTCTTAGTTGAGAAGAAGAGAGGAGAAGGGAATGCATTGTGTTTTTTCAAGTTCTTAGTTTTCAATCTGTGGAACTCTATTATAGTGATTTTTTTCTTTCACATTTTATTTCATCTTGTTGTTATGGTTTAGATGAAAGGTTATTTGTTATAAAGCTTGTTTGTGAAAGAACTATTTTCATATAGTGGAGATTTTGGGTTGATCTCAACTCCATAATTTTTTACCATTTGAGGTCTTTTTCACGTTAAAACTACTATGTGCATTTGTGATGTTCATTGTATATAGCATAATGTACGCCTAGATCTTGTTTAGATTTCAGTTGTGCATAGTATACACCTAAACTATGGTCACTCCTAGACAATGCATAGTATATGCCTATGTTAGATGAAAGTTTTAATGCCTTATAAAATTATATTTTGACGATACAAAGCTCGAAAGATTAAAGTTATATGCTGAAAAGTTTAAATAAAATGGATAATTTTATGCACTAAACTTTGATTAAGTAATTGAGTCTTATTAGATTATGGATAAATGATAAATATCAAAGTTGTAGAGAATCGTGTTAGTTATCCATAGAATTCAAGATTATCTTATTTTAATAATTGTACAGAAGTTATGATCAAAATAGTGCAGGACGGTCCACTTGTCGATTGACACAATGAAAGTCGGTCGAGACTAAACCGGTTAACCGATCTGAGATACCGGTTGACCGATTAATACTGAGCCGATGTACCGGTTGATCGACCAGCTGCGGTAACTGAGCAAATCAGCACAATGACCATATAGATCGGTCGATCAGTCCATAAATGCAATCGACCGGTCCCCGGCTAGAATGAACAGTACCGATTATTTTTCAAAGAGAAAAATGTTGAATAATTTTTGCACAAAATTTTCACATGCTAAAGTCTATAAAAGGAGTGCCAAAGCCAGAAATAAAGACATCCATCCAAGTATTGAAGACAAACTTCAAGAAATTGAAAGAAGACATTTTTCCTTAAAGTTATTATTTTAAATTCTATTTTATTTCTCTCTTCTCTTATTGTGAGCATTCTATTGTAAAAGAGAGAAATCATTTTTAGAAATATTGTGAGAGTTCATGTGTCAAAGACGTTCTAAATCTTATCTCTTAAGCGAGAGAAAAGACTAGTTTCCTAGGAAAAGAGGTTTGCCTTGCCTCTCGAAGCGGAGACAAAGTGGTTGCATGAATGATTTTCTTCCTTGCCCCATTTGGAACAAAGGAAGAGATTCTAGTGAAATCTTCGGCGGTCTCGAGGTCGAGAAGTCGGAACGGGGACGTAGGCCAAGGTGTGGCTGAACCTCGTCAACAACCACCGTATTCTTTGTGTTTGACTTCTCTCTCTCCCTCTCATATTATATTTATGATCTGAATTACATTGATTTAAAAGGATTAACAAATCAATTTTATGCTTTCACAATGATTTTCGTAAAATTAATATTTTTTATTTTAACACCAATTCACCCCCTTCTCTTTTGGTACCTTGGGATCCTACAATTGGTATCATAGCAAGGTATTAAAGATTTAACCATCTTTTATATCATGTCGCCTATTTTTTAAGAAGGTCAATCAATTGTTCTTTCACCGAGATTTTGTGACCTAATTTTTCATAATGAAAAATTTGCATGCAAACCTATTTATATTCTCTTGATTATGATTTATGGAAAATTGTTGAAAAAAAATTTGAAAGGCCTAAGAAAGTTATAAATTATGTTTTTATTGATATTTCATTTTTTGAATACAATGATTTTCAAATTTCACTCGACAAACTTAATTCAAAAGCTCGAGATGCATTTTATTGTGCTTTAGATGTAGAAAATTTAAATATCATTTATAGTTGTTTTACATATCATGAAATTTGGCAAGTTTTGTTAGATAGGTATGAAGGGAGCAATTTTGATAAAAAGGGCACATCCAATGTTGACAATGAAGACAATGTCAATTTTATATCCATGACATCCGATGAAAACTTTGAATTACGTTTCATGGCAAAAAGCGAGGATGATGAGATATCCTCCAACTCCGCGCTTGATGTGATTTGTGTGGAGTGTGATAACTTGCTGAATTATGGGTCAGAATTTAAGTAAAAGTGAAATTTTAAAAAATGTGCTCAAACTTCTCACTGTCACTCTACTGCAAGTGTACAGGTCAAAGTAGTAGACTCAAGTGTCGTATCCATAGTGATTTGAGGGCTAAAGACTCACTATCTAGACTAAACTAATCCTAGACTAAATAACTAAAATAGTGAATGAGAGGAAAGTAAAAATAGATTTGGACTATAACTAAGGAAGTGACTATTTTTTATGTTTTAGTGATTAAGATGAGATCTAATTACTAAGCTGAAGACTAAAAATGGGATTATCTATTGATGCGAGACTCTCTTAGGAATGGGGTTCATCTAATTCAGCTATGGATGGATTTGAACAATTCAGCAATGCAAAATCAAATCCGATTCAACCAATAAAAGGACTGCTCTCACAGTGTAATTAAATCAGGATTACTTATCATATTCTCATATGAATGTTAGCTAGGTTGAATTAGAAAAGGTTCCTTACTGATGTTGAATTATCATTAAGCACAGCCCAAAGCACTTTACTGACAATGCCAACAATTCTTTCAGATTTGGCAAATCTGTAAAGTCTAAAAAATGTACCACAACTAATCAACAATTATAATGATGGAACAATTGATTCAATCAACCAAACAGAAATATAATCAGATCCAATACTAATATCAATGCTCTTATTTATCTCTAAACATCAAGGAAACCTATAATCAATCTTTCGGCTGCAAATGCAAATGAGGTTCACATTAACAAAAGTTAATTGGATGCATCAAATTAACAACCACATATTGGAGCCTAGGAATTTATCGTTACTCTTAATTCATTTCTGAACAAGAAAGAAATCATAAATCAACCTCTCGGTTGCTAATAAAATCAGGATTCACAATGATAAAAATAGTTTTCAAGGATATCAAAATATCAGTATTGTAACAACATCAGAGAGGGCAGCATGTTCATCATCCATTCATAACTAGGACTATACTACTATCCTATCTTAGGAGAGTTAGAATTTAGCTCATCATATATACAAAGATTGATACAAAACAGAAGATGGAATTAACGCAAGGCATTCTGAAATCAGAAAATATGAATCTGTCCACAGAAATCAGAATGTAGCTTCCTCTTCTCCTCCTTCAGCTCCTTGGTTCAGCAACCTTACATAATGGAGGCTCTCCCCCTTCTCATCTGGATTTCTCTCCTTTTATATGTGAATTGTGCACCTTTTGATGCAAATCAGAAGCTATGATTGTCTAATGGTTCTGAATTTCTAGCAGATTCCATCTGCTTTTTGGGCAGCTAGCAGTGATCCTCCCTTACTTTTCCAACTGATTACAGTCTTGTAGTGCTTGCTAGAGGAGCAAGAACAACAAACATCAAAGTTCACAAATAAAAATAAAACACGGGAAGGACTAGGGCAGAGCACGGGCCGAGTCGACCCGGCCCACACCGACCTGGATATCCGAGAAATATTCCTGGCCCGGTTATAAACCGGGTCATAAAAATAAAAAATCCGATGGATCCGGGTCAGGACCGGGTCCAATGTATGGAATCCCGACCCGGTTATAACAATAATAAGATTATAATTATGCTACTAATTCTAATTATTTATTAATTTGATGGACATTTCTTCATTTTAAAATGTTTAAAAATAATTTTGTTGACTTATTATATGTAGATTGATGTAATCTTAAGCTAATTTGATATTTATTTAGTCAAATTATGATTTGGTTTTATTAATTGTATAAACTTTTTTATAATTTTATAATTTTTTAATAATTATTCGGATCCGATTTTATTCTCGATTTACCGGATCTAAAAAATTTAGACCCAGTCAAAATCAAGTCGGGATCGGGTCACGGTGGACCCGGACCCGAACCCGATTTTGCTCTGCCCTAGGAAGCACAACAATTAAAAATCAACTCAATTACTAAGTGCATATTGGTGTTATGCAAAAATGATAAATACATGCATTCTAGGCATAATTAACTAAATGTAGGCAATTTAAGGAGCTCGATACATGTCAAATTAAATGTAAATGAGTGAAAACTTAGTATGAACAGCTAGTGATCATCGCTTTAGTGCTACTAGTGATAATGATGATAATATCAAATTTGATGTGCATAAAGAATTTTCTTCCTTAATCGAAAAATATCTTACTCTTAAAAAGAAGAATGAAATATTGATGGGTGATTTTCATACTATGAAATATGACCTTGATATTTTGAAAAGGGAAAGAAATGCTTGTCTAGTTCAAAATGAAATCTTGATGAATGATCTTCATATTATGAAAAATGATTTTGAAAATTTAAATAATAAAATAATGCATGTTTAATTGAAAATGAAAATTTGAAAAAAGAAAATAATACATGTGCAAACGAAAATAAAATTTTGAAAAACAAAATTATTTCCTTACAAAAAATTTTGAATGATAAACTTGATATCCCTTTGAAAAGTATTATTAACGACGGTTTTCAAAAGTCTACAATTAATAATTGCAAAGTATTTAAAACGTCTATTGTCCATACATCTTGTAAGAAAATTAATTTAAAAAAAAAATATTACAAAAACTCACATGGATAGTACTTAAAATATTATTCTTCAAAATCAAAGCATGCTAATGATTATTATTTGAGGAATAAACATTTTTGTTATCACTCTTTTAATGTTAAACATTCGAATGCTTCTATTATTCGAATTGAGATATGTTCATGATCATTTCATTGGACCATCTACTACTTGTCACCATTGTGGTGTTCATGATCACTATGCCCTCGAATGCAAAATTAAGAATTCTATGAATATCGGCATAAAAATTATGTGGATTTCAAAAGGAATGATAACTAATAATGTTGGACCCAAAGAAGTTTGGATACCAAAAAACACATAATTGCTTTTCAGGTGTGCCTCACATGCAAAGCAAATGACAAGTGGAATTGAAAATGTGAAGGCACAAAGGTTAAAATAAAAGTATTATTGATTATACTCTTATATTTTTTTCATGGTTCTTAAGTGTTAAGCCTACTTTTTAATTTCTCTTCAAAATCATCATTTATTTGAAAGAAAAGAGGAACATATAAAATAAAAAAAGAAAATTGATCATAGTGATAGGAGGAGCATGTTAAAATCTTCCAACTTTATTTTGACATATGAATATCATTGTTATATCAAAGTTTTATGCAATATTTTAATTCTTAGTATTTTTTTTACTTTCATCAAATTATTTCCATTTTTTCCATTATAAAATAGTTATAAAGGGAGTTATTTTTTACATACTAACTCTTTATGATGCAATATTTTACATGTTTATTATATGACAAAAAGGAGAAGAATAAACTTTTTAAAGACAATATGATTAAGGGGAAGTTACATATGGTTTATTATATGCTTCATATACAAATTATTCTTTTTGATGAAACAAAATGGTGAAAAATATAAAAGAAATATGGTCTGAATATCACTTTATATGAACAGTTCCTTACAATTAATACTTATGTGAATATCTATCAGTGTAAGGAAAGCTAAGTATTAGAGGGAGTAAAATTAATTTTAGGAGATTTTATAACTTTTTTACAACATATATTTTTCATATTTCTTGATTTATCTTCATAAAAAATGGGGAGATTGTTGGATCAAAGTTTTAATACCTTATATAATTATATTTTGATGATACAAATCTCGAAAGATTAAAGTTATATACTGAAAAAGTTTAAATAAAATGGATAACTTTATGCACTAAATTTTGATTAAATAATTGACTATGATTTTATTAGATTCTGAATGAATGATGATATATAAAAGTTGTAGAGAATCATATTAGCTGTACATAGAATACAAGATTATCTCATTTGGATAACTGTGCAGAAAGTTATGATCAAAATAGTGTAGGACGTCAATCTGTCGATCGACACAATGAAAGTCGTTCGAGACTATACTGGTCGACCAATCTGAGATACTAGTCGGCCGATCAATACTGAACCTGCCCCAGTTGACATCGAGACGATACCGGTCGATAGTCCGGTCAACCGACCAGCTACGGTAACTGAGCAAATCAGTGCAACGGTCATATAGACCGATCGACCGGTTAATCAATACGATCGACCGGTCCCCAGGTGGAATGAACAGTAATGACTATTTTTCAAGGAGAAAAATGTGGAATAATTTCTGAACGAATTTTTTACATGCTGAAACTTATAAAAAGAGTGTCAAAACCAAAAGCAAAGGCATACATTCAAACAAGAAAAACTTCAAAAAATCAAAAGAAACATTTTTCCTTGAAATTATCATTTTAAATTTTATTTTCTTTCTCTCTTCTCTTCTTGTGAGCATTCTATTATAAAAGAGAGAAATCATTTTTAGAAATATTATGAGAACTCCTGTGTTAAAGACATTCCAAATCTTACCTTTTGAGCGAGAGAAAAGATTAATTTTCTAAGAGGAGAGGTTTGTCTTGTCTCTTGAAGCGAAGAAAAAGTGGTTGCATAAAGGATTTTCTTCATTGCTCCGTTTGGAACAAAGAAAGAGATTCTAGTAGAATCTCCGACGATCTCGAGATCGAGAAGTCGGAGCGGAGACATAGGCCAAGTTGTGGCCGAATCTCGTCAATAATCACCGTGTTATTTGTGTTTGACTTCTCTCTCCCTCTCATATTATATTTATGATCTGAATTGCATTAATTTAAAAGGATTAACGAATCGATTTTAAGTTTTCGCAACGATTTTCGTAAAATCGCTATTTTTTATTTTAGCACCAATTTACCCTCTCTTTTGGTACACTGGGATCCTACAACCTATATTATAGTGATTTGTGAACCGTGTTCTATGCTATGGTCATTTGTGGACATACAAGGTAGGCGCCTGGATGCAATTATGAAATGCTTATGCCTAGATCCAAGTCTTTCGCATTTGCGCTTTAGGCCCAACAAATTCGATTCAATATTGAGTTAGATGATTGAATTACCTGACTATAATTTTTTAACATTTTTAATTTTTTGTAAAAAATATATTTAATATTTTATTTTAAGTCATAAAAAATATTTTAATTGTTTAATATTTTCCTATATTTCAAGTGATTTATTTCTTTAATTTTTAGTCATAAAAATCTATAAGTCAACTAAAAAGTAATTTATTTTAAACAAAAAATAAAGGCTGGATCAAGTCAATTTGGGTTGAATTTTTTAACCCAACATGAGGTCGGGATGAAAGGTTACCCGATGAACAATCTTACTTGTTCATAGCTTTAGTGTTTAATCTGTTTGTTTTTTCCCTACATCAAAATTTAAATATTCAGTTAATTATAAATTATGGAACTATTTTGATTAGGAACTCAGATTTACATTCTTCGGGGGAAATTTTAGACTTAAGTGGATATATATATATATATATATATATATATATATATATATATATATATATAAGATGAAATGAAAGTGTTTCTACGTTACTTATTCTCTATATTATACACTATTAAATTTTCATCCAATTATGATAAATTATTTAAAAAAGAAAATTTAATTTAATCATGAATGATTGGATAAAAATTTAATAATATATAAAATAGAAAAAAGTGAAGTAATAAACACCATAATTAAATCTTATATATAAATAAAATAAAGGTATTTCCTATCTAGCCTTACTCATTATTTTATACACATCAAATTTTCATCGAAGTGGACAAAAATTGGACCAGAAACTCATATATCATGGGACATAAATTGATTTGTCAATGGACCAGAACCTTACGCAAGGACGTCTCCAATTGGATCATGAACAGTGACCTCCCACATAAAATAAAAAAGCGTGCTATTTTCCCCCTTTTTAAAAATATCAACTTGTGTTTATGCCGTTTTTCTTTTCCCATACGTTTATATTGAAAAGAAAGAAAAAGTTGTATACTTATGTGAAAATGGAGATAGTCAAGCACTACTACTACTGCCGGCCAACATCCATAAGCAGACACTGGCACCACACCGGCGACAAAGCTCAAAACTTTGGCTGACATATTTTGACCACTTTGTAGTTCTCACAATTAAGAATATTCATTATATATATATATAATATTATAAGGCAGTCAAGCCTCTTAGACTGGAATTTGATTAGTCCAGGGCCAAGCCAATCATAACGAGGGCATCTCTCTGTCAGCATCAAGAAGACCGAATTATCAAATTTCATTTTTTTCTCAATAAAAGAAAAGCAAATGGAACAATAATTGCGATTACTATAATGTTTTCATAACCGGATCGACGACGGATCGAGTTTCTTACTGGATCGCTGTTGGACCGGTCCGATCGGATTCGATCGGATTGAACCGGATTTTATTAAAATAATATTATTTATAATAATTATAAAGATATAATATAAATTATATGATATAGTATATGAACATGATACTAATAATAACCTATTAATAATGTTAAAAATTAATATAACATATTTTTTATTTATTAATTTTTTTAATAATGATTAACATATAAATATAAATAGATCATTATTAATTTAATATATATTATTTATTGATGATAGATGTTATATTAATAAATTTCATCTTAAATTATTGTTATTTATTTTTTTCTTTAACACTTTCTTTTTTATTTTCTTTATTTATGCCTTTTATAAATTTCCATTTTAATGTTATTCAATTTTAAATACTTATCTTTTTTATTTAATTTTAGACATGTCATATTCCCTCATTTTCTTACCTTTGTTATATTTCTTTCCTTATTCTTTTTTAACTTTCTTTTTTTATCATTTTTTTAATTTTATTCTTCAAAATCTGCATTAAACCGGGTTGAACCCGGTTCAACCGGTCGGTTCAACTGGTTTCCCGGTTCAATGCTAAAAATGGTTTTTGACATCAACCCGAACCGAATTTCTGACCGGTTCGTAGTTGAACCGGTTGAACCGGCCGGTTCGATTTTGATAGCATTGATTCAAACTCAGGGGTATATTAATTTCAGAACTTGAAACTTTAACTATTCATGCCCCTTTCTTAATTGAATCAATATTAAATTCTTCACATTTAATAGGAGTCCATATCTCAACAATGACATTTATGTTTCTTCTTCTTTTATTTTTTTCAATTTTATCTTTTATTAAGTTGTGCTCTAATAAAGATTCATTCAATTGGCGATTCAAGTGGCGCCGAGTTACTTGGATGGATTAACCGATTCACTCGGCACGTGCATCATCATGCATCCCAATAATTGAATCTGATTCAGTCGGTACATTAATTAATTTACAAAACAAACAGAAAATAAAATAAAAAAAACCATGACAAAATAAAAATAGAGATAAAAATTAAAAATTTAAAAAGAGACAAACGTGGAAACAACCGATGTGAACATATCTCCATGAGATCTTAACAATATCCATCCAAAAATATGTAAGAACGGTAATGGTGATTTGAAATCCCGTGCATTATAAAGTAATCGTGCTAGGTTGAGCAGGAGGCCCGAGGCCTCGTCCTGCTTGTTTGTTTTCCATTGATATCAAATATCAACTCAGGAGAGAGGAGAGAGAGAGATGGGGGGGGGGGGGGGGGGGGGGATAAAAGAAAGATTCTTCACAGTTGAATCTGCGGTCAGTTCCATTGACATCCGCTCGGGTGGTACCTTCTATTCGCACCACTCCTTTGCAGAAAGGTTAACAGCGGCGCTTCCCCTTTCTGCTCCCTTTTCTTCACATCCTCTCCTTTTTTTTTTCCGTCGCCTCTGCAGTCTGCATTGCAATTTCAAAGTCAGCCTTCTTGTTTCTCCTGATTTCTGAACAGGTCTTATATAACATTGGTGATGGTTACTTGGCTTCTAGCAGTATCCAACTCTCTCAGTTTTGTTCTTGCTTAGGTGATGTTTAGATCCTTTCTTTACTTTACGAGTTCTCGGATGCGGTTTTGGGGTTTTGGATATCGACCCACCATTTTTTTTTGTGTGTGGTGCTAATGTGTTTATCGTTTTGTATTATGATTCTTTTATCGAATTCTTTGGGCTTTGACGTGAACTGATCATCCGTTTCTGTGTGATGATTATCTTCGACTGGTTCTCTGGTCTCACAGAGTGCTTTCTTCTGATTTTTTTTTTGAAGTTTTCCTGTTTATGATTTTTTCCGGTCGCCTGCAGATGGCATCATCTCATGTCTCTGTAGAAGTCCATTGTTTTGTTGGTTGTCCAATAAACAAATGATGCTTTTGGTCCTGTTTTTTTTTTTCTTTTGAAGAATTTATTCAATTTTTATGTGAACATCTCGCATACTGTTCTGGTTTTACCAGTAGAATATGCAGATGTGAGTTGTCTTATGTCAATGTTTGGTGTATGTTCAAAGTTGGGGGCAATCATGTCTGACTACAAAGTATTTCATGTCGTCATGCAAATGACAAGGTTTTCTGTTTTCTACGTATTGCAGAGACGCTGAAGGAAGGACACTATGACTTACGGAACAGAAATTACTGAAGTCACCAAACAAGAGGTTTTCATATGTAACTTCGTCTTCTCTTGCTATCACAGTGATCGCTTCTTGTTGAAGATCTAAGGACTCGCTCGTTTACATGAACAGGGGAAGTTGCTCGGAATAATTATCTGCTGGGTTCTGGGAAATGGAGCGCTTTTTGCATGGAACAGTATGCTAACTGTTGAAGATTATTATGTTGCCCTTTTCCCTGTAAGTAGCTCTGTACATATCTCCAAAAACTTTCCATTAACCTATCTCTGGACCTTACAAAATGAAGGTATGGGTTGATTCGTTGCTGAACTTTTAACAATCTGAATGTTTTATTTACTGTTTCAATGCTGGTTAGGTTGTAAAATATTAATTGCCCTTTCTTGTTACAGAGTTGTTGGCCGTCCTCTGCAAACTTTTTTTTTAATTCTAAAAATAAACAAATCAGTATTCTGGACTAGATAGTCTTGTGAAATCATCTATTATTGAACTAATTTTCTCCTAAAATGCTCTCTTTCAAAAAAAAAATCCACTAAAAGGGGACTGCACCAATGATTATCAGAGACCATTATGAGCACATGCAGAATGGGTCTTCTAAAATCATTTTAAACTCAGGAGCTGAAATCATCAATGATAGGGTCAAATAAATTTGGTGGTTCTAGTAGTAATACTCCTTATAGTGATCCTTAAATATTGATTTGATCAAATTTTTATTCTGTTGTTTCAGAAATACCACCCCACGAGAGTGCTTACTCTTGTCTACCAACCATTTGCATTTGTAACGACGTTGGTATTTGCAATTAATGAGGCAAGGATTAACACTCGACGTCGGAACATTGCTGGATATACTCTGTTCTTTCTGAGCACTCTAGGCATTGTCGTGGTAGGTTGAAACTTTGTATTTTTTATAATGAAGAAACACTAAAATTGCATCGTTGCATTCTAAGTTAATAATTCTCTGAAAATCACCAAATAGCTGGACGTAGCAACATCTGGACGGGGTGGTATTGACGTCTTCATAGGTGTATGTATACTGAGTGCAATATTTGGGTTTTCTGATGGCCTTCTTCAAGGCGGAATTGTTGGTGATTTATCCTTGATGTGCCCCGAGTTCATTCAAGTAAGATACTGGCTCTGTATTTGATTAAATACAACAGACACAGCATATATATGCAAATCTCAATCATCCTTTTTCTTCCAACGTGCAGTCATTTTTTGCTGGACTTGCAGCCTCAGGGGCTATAACCTCAGCATTGAGGTTAATAACAAAGGCTGCATTTGAAAACTCACAAGATGGTCTCCGCAAGGGAGCTGGTATTTATAAGTTCACATATTATCTTCTTTAAGGAACAGCAATTTGTTTTTGGGTTATCATGAATTGCACACCTATTCTAACCACTATCAATTTCCTCCCCTGCAGTGTTGTTCTTTGCAATTTCATCATTCTTTGAGCTAATATGTGTCCTCATATATGCATTCATCTTTCCAAAACTTCCAGTTGTGAAATATTACCGTGCCAAAGCAGCTGCTGAAGGATCATTGACAGTATCAGCTGACCTTGCTGCAGCTGGCGTCCAAACATCTTATAAACCACAAGTATGTGATTTTCAAATTCGGTGTTCCCCTTTTGGCATAGTAGTGTGCACGAATGATCAACTTTTCTGCAGGCTCAGGAGGATCCAAAGATTGTAGAGCGGTTAAGTAATAAGCAATTGATAGCTCAAAACATAGACTATGCAATTGATCTGTATCTGATATATGTCTTGACATTATCAATATTTCCTGGGTTCTTGTCTGAGGATACTGGATCACACAGCCTGGGAACATGGTAAGCATAATATTTTTAATCATTTATGCTGTCATATATTGTTTCTCCAATCAATTATCCTATTAATAAAGATTAGAAATCACTTCAAAGGGCACTTGCATATGACATTTTAGGAAGTTATGATCCGTTCATTATTACTCACTTTGATATGAATTTTGGAGACTACATAATGTTGATTCAATGATTAATGGGTGCAGCGCATTAACCAGTACTTCAATCTTTTTACTCTTATATAAGAATGTGGGGTGCATAATATGGTTGCAACTTGATTTAGAAAGATCAGGAAAAAATGTCTGCTTGAATATCAGTTGGAGCCACTCTCAGCTCTTCTTGTCTGTTACAAATCTTTTTTTGGATCTTCTTGTATCTCTCAGGAAACTTATCAAGCCATTTCTTCTTGTATCTTCTTGTTCTTATTGCGATGTATAATGTATTTGATCTCATTGGGAGATATTTGCCTCTCATCAAATGCATCAAATTGAAGTCGAGGAAAGGACTCTTGGCTGCAAACATTTCACGCTTTTTACTCATACCAGCATTCTACTTCACTGCAAAGTATGGGGATCAAGGTTGGATGATCATGTTGACATCTTTTCTGGGTCTGACCAATGGCTATCTTACTGTTTGTGTTCTAACTGAAGCTCCCAAAGGATACAAGGTGGATATAAAATATATCTCAAGTCTTCTAACAATTTTCAGAAACTTTTGTCCATCGTTTTTAGCATTATGCCATTCATGATTGCTCACAGGTTTGATCTGTCAAATGTATTTGTGCAGGGACCTGAGCAAAATGCCTTGGGGAACTTTCTTGTGCTCTTCCTTTTAGGAGGTCTATTCTCAGGAGTTGTGCTTGATTGGCTGTGGCTGATTGGCAAAGGCTGGTGAGATGCTGCTGCACAGCATCACCCATTACCCCTCAAGATTGCAGTCTATGTGGTTGTACATAATTGGGAATTATTCTTCTGTGTCCTCCATCTGAAATTTAAGCCAATAACTAGTTGTGGCATACTTTCATTTTCTGGCAGTGTTAGTTTTCAAGAAACTGTGCAGAGCGAGTGCAGCACAGTGACGAATACTAGTGGCCTCGCATTTGGTTTCAAAAGGATATATTAATGTGTTTGGACTACTCCACAGAATACTAGTGGCGCCGATAACATATCAGTGTATCACGCTCACCTACTTCAGCTTCATATCACAGGGCTGTATGGTACTGTGCTTTATCTTATACATGGTTGCACATAGTGTGTGCATGATTTTTTGTGCAATATGAATTGTATCCTCTGCACATCCAGCTAGGCAATCAAATGAATGTGGAGGATCAACAACAATAATTGGAGTTGGAGAGAGAAAGATTTTACGAAGACTATAGTGTTAGGCGGCTGGATACGGCCAACGGGTCAAAACACGGGGGATCAAAATATTCAAAACGTGCGAGGACTTGGATCATAAATGCTTGCACAGCAGATTTGATTTCAACACCATCTGATTGAGATGTGCGTGTCAACCATTTTCATAGATTCATATAAATCTATCACTAAGGCAAAAGGATTCATGACATTGCAGAGGCCTTGGGCCTCCGGTTCTGACCACTTGATCGCTGCTACTAAATAGCCGCAATTTTAGGGCGATCCCAATGGACCAAACATTTTCAGGAATCTTTCTACTATTTTATATGATCATCTTCGGATAATGACATAAAGATTATCACTAAATTTAAAAAAAAATTTGAGTAGCCCCACGATACCAACTAGTTGTTATTTGTTCTTTTGCTTTGCCTTCTCTTTTTATAATAATATATTCAATAAAGCTCAAGCGAAACTTAGAGGTTCAATCTTTCATTTCAAAGTCAACAAGCTCGCAAGTAGAATCAAAGCAAATAATGATGATATTAATTAGCTTTTTAATAAATATTTTAAATTTTGGAGTCTTTTGAATAGCCAAATCACACAGTTCTATTTGTTAGTGTGTTTCGAGCCTATGTGCTAAGGGGATTACGTCTTAAATGATTCTTTATTGGATGTTAATAGTTTCATATTTAATATTTAAAATTACTATTTTGATTAGAAGAATGCATATTTATCATTCTTATGTCTCGATTTCGAATTAGTCGGGTGCTAATAATTTTAAAATACTTATGAAGAAAAGAACACTTTATCCCTTCTTTTTATCCATAAGGTAAATATTTTTTGGATCATATTAAAAAACTTTAAATGAAAAAAACAAAAACAAATATGATTAAAAAAATTTTAATGTAATGATTAAAAAGATAGAAAAGACACCTTACATTTATTATATCTCTTGCAACCTTCTCCTCGTTTGAGAACACGTGATTTCGAAGAAAAAAAATGGCTATAAAGACACCAATACTAAGGTCACTGCTTCCTTTTGACTCTGTGGCAAATGTATCATTATGCCTTTAATTAAACATAACTATTTTATCTTTCTTAATGACTCACTATTGTTTTATCCTGTTTCAAATATGTAATCTTCTTTGCAGGTCGTCTAAAAAATTTTGAAGGCGAAATCATATTACAACAAAAAGGTTATTATTTAAATTTATCTTTTGAAAATTTAAAATGAGAACCTACTAATTGAAAATTGATTAATTTTCTTCTGAATAAATAGAGAACAGTCTCTATTTGTTATTTTGCTGATTGTTGAAAAGATCAATAAATTGAAAGAAGAAACAGGAGAACATTTAATTATTTGTGAATTAGTTCTGATTTAAATGTACAATTAATGAGAGATAATAATAGGATTAAATTAGAAGAACAATAGTTTCATTAACTGACTATTAATGACATAATTTACTACTATCAATAAATAAAGGAGCCTTAACTTATATATTGCTGTATTAAGTCATAGAAAAAAAAGAGAAAATGATCCATATATATGTATTTAATATATTGTTGAAAATAAAGCGTTTATGTACTTTTGTGGATATATATATATATATATATATATATATATATATATATATATATAAGTCCTTATAGATCTTGCCTAACAGTCAGTTTCAGTTTACGGATAGTCTGTGGTGAAACTTGCGAGAAAAAGTGTTTGGCCCAAGCAAATAGTTCTACCCTATCTTTTGTTTCATTTCTTCTGAAACAATCAGAAAAACTTTTAGGATTATAGATCTACTACCAGAAATTTAATGCTACTTTTCTTATTGGGCAAGTTGCCACCCGTCACCTCATACGGCTCCTCATTCAATTCTTTAAAGCGTTTATGTACTTTTGTGGATATATATATATATATAATCGACTTTTGTACAATCAAATATTCAATCAATAAATTAAAATCGTTAGATCATAATTATATGATTGATATTCAATTTATATTGAATTTAATATTAATTTATTAAATGTAATCTCAATTGTGTAATCGTCATCTAATAGTTCAGATTAATTGAATACTTCTTCATTGTATATTACTTAAAAATAAAAAACGATTTAACATCACGACCTGATCGCAATCATCCATTAAATTAGAGCGCGATCTAACAGTTTAAATCGTATGATTATAAGTTGCAATAGATTTTTTTATTGCATCCAACTTAATCTATATCTTTTTGCGTAAAAGATAAGAAATAATATGAAATAGAAAAAACTCTATATATAAATTCTTGGAACGCACAAAGTTTAGGCAGCTGGCCAATCATTTATTAAAAAATTGTAAAACCTACCAACTGAATAAAAGATTGGAAAAAAAAATTTAAGGGGAAAGAAAATAAGACAGGGGAAGGACACTAATATTTGAGGGAAACCTGGGAACTTGTTCAAATGCGTCTGTTTGAGGGATCTTTGATACTAACATACATCGCTCTTTCGTTCTGTTCCTCTCTCTCTCTCTCTCCCTCCCTCCCTCCCTCCCCTTCATATCGCCTCTAGTGAATTCTTTCACCTCGATAGGTCTGCTTCACCCATCCTCAAGGATCACATCCTCTGGCTTTTGCCCGTCCAAGCTATTACCATCTGTGAGCATCTCTTTTGATTTTCTCCAGCTCTGGAATTCTCATTTACACATCGTATGCAGATATATGAATGTGTTTTGAACAGATTCATGTATATACCTGTTAGTTTTCTTGGTCATGCTCTTTAACAAATGGTGTGTCTGCATTCGAATGATATGTGATGTTCTTGGGCATATTCTGCCGGGAAACGTGGTGCTACAGAACTCAAGACTCGATACTTTCTGAGTCGCAGTTGATCTTTTGTGCTTGCCTGTGCTAATTTCTTTGTGTTAGAACTGGAGACCTGAGAAAACACTCAATTCTTCAGGACTTTGGATTCATACCTTCATGAATTACCATTTTTTCTTAAGGTTTCCTCCCTCTGTTCTCCGGCTTCCTATTGTTCTGATATTTGATGCAGTGTTTATTTATCAATCGGTGTATGCTCACAATTTCCGATCTGTAAGCTCAATTGCTGGATCCCTGTGCCACAATTGCATGTTTATTGAATGTTAGCAAATTTTACTTGTTAAAGATAGTATTTTATCATTCTGTTGCTTCCATTTTCTTTGACCTTGACAAGGATGATGTTAATCACAAGAACCGTAAACTTACATCAATTTTTTTCATTCTGTTATTGCTAGGTACAAATAAAATAAAGCAGAAATGAGTAATCAGACAGAAGCTGTTCCTGGAAATCATAGACAACCGGTTCATTTCTTCATTTTTCCATTTTAAGGAACCAGTTCTGATGAAGTTATAACCATTTTATTCCAGGATCGCTCATATTAGTATTTCTGCAGCCGGGAAAGTATGTGGCAATTATGGTGTGCTGGCTACTAGGAAATGGATGCCTTTTCTCATGGAACAGTATGCTGACAATTGAAGATTATTATGTCTACCTCTTTCCTGTATGTAACTTTCTCCTCCTCTTTGTTGCATAAACATATTGAATATTATCATAAATAATCTGTACAATTGTGTTATGACTAAAATTGCTTTTATGATCCAGAGGTATCACCCTACAAGAATTCTTACTCTTGTATACCAGCCTTTTGCTCTTGGAACTATTGCGATACTTGCATATCGCGAAGCAAAGATTAACACCAGAAGTCGAAACCTGGCTGGGTATTCACTGTTCTTTATAAGTTCTCTAGCTGTCATTCTGGTAAGTATTAGGAGACTTTATTCGTTATTCTGTTATGGCATTCGGGCAACACATAATTGATACTGCAATGATAGCTGTTATAGTTGGATTTGGCAACTTCAGGGAGAGGAGGATTTGGAGTCTTTTTTGGTGTGTGCATAATTAGTGGAGCATTTGGCATTGCTGATGCTCATGTTCAGGGAGGGATGGTTGGTGATCTGTCCTTGATGTGTCCAGAATTTATTCAGGTATGATGTTCCTTGTCTATAATAGTCAACTTACTAATTTTCAGTTTAGTTAACATGACAGGAGCAAATGGATCATTCTTGGATTACAATTGCAGTCTTTCTTGGCTGGGCTAGCAGCTTCAGGTGCTCTGACTTCTGCATTGAGATTAATCACAAAGGCAGCTTTTGAGAACTCACAAAATGGGCTCCGAAAGGGAGCTAGTAAGTAAAGATGACCTCATGATTGTTACATATCCTTTTTTTGTACTAAATATTTTTGACGGCCAGGATTCTAAGAACTAGATTACAACAACAACAACAACAACAAAGCCTTATCCCACTAAGTGGGGTCGGCTACATGGATCATACGAAAAAAAGAAAAATAAGACCAATATATTCTGTGTAATGTTTCCTGAACTGAAAGCTTTTAATAGCTTCCCTTTTTTTCATGTGCATGCCAATGATGAATATACATCATTCTTTCTTCATGTGAATCATATGTATATATTGAATGCCTGATAATTGATTAGTGAAGCACTTTTCATTTGCAAGCTCTGTTGATGGTCATCAACTTTACTTATTCCATAAACAAGGTTCTTTTTATGTGATATACAAAGTTATTCACCCAAGTTGGAGATTGATTGATGCTACTAATCATTTTCAAAATTAATCAAGATACATTAGACACAGGAAATCATTGTACTCACAAAATCTTATCCAGTCCAAGAAAATATGTTTTCTTTATCATGGTGCAGTTCAGCTTGCTTAGAATTTTCCTCTGCATCTTGATTTTATTTCCCTAGGCAATTAGAAAGTTATCCATTTGAAATGTGCTTAACAGTGTGACTTTTACATAATCTGAGCTATGCATATTGCTGTATGTTTTTCACTCTATGATCACAAATAATAGTACCAAGCGAACTTTTAATGAAATTCACTATTAAGTATGACTAGTAATAGTTTGTCAATAACAAAATCAATTGTCTTCTTATCATATTTTTCCTTATATTGGAAACTAAACTAGGTAACTAACATTTCAGGTTAACTTTCCTTGCAGTATTGTTCTTTTCGATTTCAACCTTTTTTGAGCTCCTATGTGTTCTTCTCTATGCTTTCGTCTTTCCGAAACTCCAAATTGTGAAGTACTACCGCTCAAAAGCAGCTTCCGAAGGGTCAATGACAGTTTCTGCTGATCTTGCTGCTGGTGGTATTCAGATTCAGCAAAAGAAAGGAGTAAGAATCTTCTGATGGCATTCAAACACAAGATTTTTTTAAAAAATTAGATAGTTAAAACAATAATGAAAATTCAGGATGAATTCTCATGTACAAATAATTTGTAGGCTGAAGAACCACTTCTTCTAGAGCGTTTGAGCAATAAAGATTTATTCTTGAAAAATATAGACTATGCAGCTGATATATTTCTGATATATGTCTTGACGCTATCAATTTTCCCTGGATTCTTGTCCGAGGATACAGGCTCTCACAGCTTGGGTTCATGGTAAGTGTTCCACTTGTAGGTTGACGTGACATGACATTTAATTAACTCTTCGAATTCTGCATGCTTCCCTACCCTTTTGGCTTTAAGACCTTGTCCTGTCATAGATTTCTAATTCTTCAAGTGCATCCTGCTATAGCTTTTCTAGCTTGCATTTGGCATCACAAAACGAAATATATGGGAAAAGAGCAAGGGAATGTTTAACTTAAGATCTAAAGCAATGTCAATCTTGATCATTGTTATTTGGTACACAATATTATGTCGGATAGTGTTTATTTAACTGTCCTTTTTAAACAGTTAGCCCTAGTCAATACATCTTCTGGGCTTTGTTCATGTATGTTGTTCTCTTCTAATAACACATGAGTTCGATTAAGTATTGCATATCCATTTCTTCTTACTAAGTACTGTTCGCGGATCAGGTATGCTCTTGTTCTGATTTCCATGTATAACGTCTGGGATCTCATTGGGAGATACGTGCCTCTTATCGAACGATTCAAGCTCGCATCAAGGAAGGGCCTAATGGTAGCTGTTCTTTCACGGTTCTTGCTCATCCCTGCCTTCTACTTCACCGCAAAGTATGGGGACCAAGGCTATATGATCATGTTAACATCATTTCTGGGATTAACGAATGGATATCTTACTGTCTGTGTTCTTACTGCTGCACCCAGAGGATACAAGGTTAGTTCAATTGTCAGCGCAGCTATATAGTAATCTGAAACCTTTCCTCAGATTATAAAATTTAAATTTATAGACATTTTTTTTTCTTTCTTTCATGACACAGGCACCAGAGCAGAATGCATTAGGAAATCTGCTTGTACTGTGTCTCTTGGCAGGCATATTTTCTGGGGTCACGCTCGATTGGTTGTGGCTGATTGGCAAAGGGTGGTGACTGCAGCATATAAATACATACTTTGATCAGATTTGTTTTTTACATGGATCAATGTGGCCTTAGATTTGTCACCTGCTGATTCAATACCATACAATAACTCTATGGAATTTTATTGTTTGATTTGATCATCAATATTAAATATAACTGAATCAATATGAAGTATAGTTACTTATTTCAGACTTCTTCTTACTTACATACCTCTTGACACACCTTGTCACCTTGGCTGCAAGGCGTTGAAATCTGGAGACAATAATACCAAGTCCTGTAGTATCGTTTTTTCCTGTTTGATTTGATGTCTATAATAGGGAAACGTATAAACTACAAGTTCTAGAAATTTTAATGGACAAAAATATTTTTTTCCTATCTAATTTATTTAGGATCATATGCAAGCGACTTATCGAAATATAAGATATATTTTTATCATTCTATAAGTCTAAAAAAATGAATTTTGTGTTCTTGTTAGACGTACGCCCGTAATGGGCCATGGAGCTTGGCCCAAAGTTTATTTCACATGCAGTTGCATAACTCCTCTCAATATGTGATTACGTAAACCATATCTTAAACTCTATAAATAGAGTTAGAATCCTGAGAGATGTAAATGTTTTGTGGTATCATTCTTGTCGAAATTCTGTTGAATTATGTGCAGGTATTTTGAATTGTGATAGTGCGTCGACTTTTCGAAGTGATCGTCGTCCGTCGTCGAATACAAAATACAAAGTGAAAGAACCTCGTTAATTCCGCTGTAATAGGTTGATTTTTCTAAATTAAAATTTTCAATTGGTATCAGAGCCAACTATGGTTCTTTTCATTAAATTTTTTTATTTACGAGACACCTTTGGTTATATGACCATAACCAAAGAACAAAAAATCAAACTTTTTTGTTATCCATTATGTACTAATTTCAACAGAAATTTTAGTACAGATTTTAATATATTTTTTTCCGTAATTTGTTCAAAAAAAAAATTCTACGTGAACAGTGCCGCATGGCACTGTAGCATGAACAGGCCATGCGGCACTATTGCAGCGCTGCGCGCGGGCTTCAGGCACTGCACGCCGGCCTGCGGCCTGCCGCGCAGTGGGCAGGCCAAGTGCGGGCCACAGGCCCACTGCGCCTGGCCACAGGCCCACTGCGCCTGCCCCACAGGGGCTAGAACAAATTTTTTTTAAAATTATAGTGTATTAAGGAAACTTTCGGAAAAAATATATTAAAATTGAAAATTGTTTGTTTTATGATCCAGAAAATTTTGGAAAATTCTCTGAAATTGTATTGATGATTCATGACATATAATATGCATTTTTTACTTAATTTTCGTAATTATTATGCATTTTAGAAATTTTGTAACATAATATGACATATTTGTTTATATGAAATGTCTTGCATGTAATTATGTTATGATAATTTGAAAATTTACAGAAATTTTCTTGAAACCTATATGACATAATTATGAACATTTCTTGGTATGTCATGTATACAAAATTTATGTGTCATGTATATGTTGTAATATGTTTTGAAATTATGTTATGAACATAATTATATTACATTATGTTATATGTGAAAATAAAATATTTCGTGCACAATGTTATTTTTTAAAGGTTCATTTTATATATGGAACTTATAAAAAATATATTTTCTTTTGTAAGAAAATTTTTTAAGTGCATATATTTTTTGTTACCAAAATTTGTTTTTTATGTAACAAAAGTATTTTCACATGACATTGCATTTTTTGTGTTAAAATTATGCAATTAATAATATATGTATGATATGACAACACTATTTTTTGTTGTATGAACATTTGGCCCTACATATATGTAACTAAGGTATGTGTGACAAATAATTTTCAATTTGTATGAAAATTAATATTTTAATTATTTAAATGTCTTGTGTTATACATATATGTCTTATAAGCATGTGACTTTATTTTTTCCATTTTATGTAAATGTTTGAATTAATAATAACCATGCTTATTATCATGCATATATTATGTTCAAAGCATGTGACAAATAATTTCATTATGTGATAAATGAAATATATAATTATTTGTATGCTTTGTGATTCATAATATTTTTATGTCATGTTTGTGTTATGCATAAAAATGCCAATTATAAATGTTACATGTTTCATGAACTTAGGAATTTAATAAATTGGACCTAAGTTAATTATTTTCATAATGAAACATAGGTAGTCCAAGTAGGACTAAGGCATTTAAATTATATGATGGTCACGGTAGTAATTTTTATTGAGTGGTGCGTGACATGTGCATGTCTAGAAAAGTACCGAAATGAGATTGTAAGTGAGAAATTTAATACCATTTTTTTCTATAGACTTACCTGGTGTACAATTGACGCAGTCTCTAAATATTACTATGTTCACGTGACACGATAATATTTTTCCAATTATTTTGGTGTCGAGGCGAATGGGTGATGGTTCCCTAATTGGCACCTTACATAGACAAGGAGAGCCCCCATCACAGAATTCTATTTGTCTGGCCAAAATTTTTGGAAATGATATGTTAATCACATTATATATTTTAAATGATGTTGGATATTTGTTTTTCCAAAATTACTAGAATAGTACCTTGGCGTAATTATATTATTTTTAATAATTTGGTAATGTTTTTGAAATAATGGGAGATGAGTGAGAGCTTTGCTACCATCTCGATGTCACTACCCTCAAATATTATCATTTTATTATTTTTGAAATATATGCGACGAGAAGACTTGTGTATAATGTTCTAACACTCATTTATTTTTTAACATGATCTTAGACTAAATGGCAACCAAGCAAATAATTGCTGAATTGAACAAAGGTGACAAGTTGAATGGTGACAATTATGACATCTGGCATAGGAAAGTATAATACATCCTCGAAAAAGAGGAAGTTATTGAATGCATCAAAAACACCATGGCAGAACTAGAATTTGGCATTACACCTCAACACAGAAGGAATTTGGACGCTTACAATGCATGGAAAAAGAAAGACAAAAGAGCTCGCATTGTGTTGCTAGTAGCATGAACAATTCCTTAATGTGTGAGTATGAGGTGCATGAAACTGCCAAAACCATGTGGAATGCCCTTCATGAGAAATTTGTCAGTGTATCAACCACGAAATTAATATTACTTAATCTTAAGTTCGATTCATACCGTATGCACCAAAATCACACCATGCGGCAGCATTTGCGTGAATTATCGAATATGATTCGTGAGTTGAAAAGTGCTGGAGTTCCTCTTACTGATGAACAACAAGTGCAGGTTGTCATTCGTTCCCTTCCGATGCGTTGGGAACAAATGGTTTTGAACTTAGCTCACAACGATAACATCAAAACCTTTACTGATGTTGCATGCCATCTGGAACTGGAAGAAGAACGTCTTGAGGCAGCTAAACCTTCCGGTCAAGCATATGTTGCTGAATCCAGTGCAAAAGATGAGAGTAAAAATTCAAAGTGGAAAAGGCCGCACAATAAGAAGGATAAAAACAAAGGTAAAAACCAGCACAAACGTGATAAGCGCGGTGGAAAGTTTGATAAAAGTAAAGTTAAGTGTTACAACTGCCACAAGAGTGAACACTTCGCTCGTGAGTGTACTGAGCCGAAGAAGAAAACACATGTATACTTTTCTGAACAAACTTTCGTTTATGTTTCTAGTTGTGCATTAGTCGCTGACTCTCATCCTTCATGAATTGTAGACTCAGGAGCAACTGACCACATAACGAAGGAAAGCAACAACTTTGTGGATTTTCGTCGATTCAGTGCCGGAACCAAGTGGATTTACATTGGCAACAACGCACGTGTGGAGGTTAAAGTCATTGTAAATTGGACCTTTGCGAAGGACGTGTCTTGTACCTCCATGATGTCCTCTACGTTCCGAATTTTTGACGAAATTTAATTTCAGTATCTCGTTTAGATGAACTTGGTTATGTACTAATATTTGGTTCAAGTTATGTTGATTTGATGTTAAATAATATTTGTATTTGTATTGCTTACAAGCGTAATGGTTTTTATGTTATTGAAATCTCTCAAGATTTTCAAAATTCTAGTTGTTCATTTGTATCATTTTCTTATAAAAATGTTGATGTCAAAACTTGGCATGCCAGACTTGGGCATATTGGGCAAGATCGTATGAATCGACTAGCTAGAGAAAGCCTTTTAGGCAATCTCGCTAAAGTGATTCTGCCCACGTGTGAAAATTGCCTTGCTGGTAAAGCAACTAGAAAAAAATTAGAGTAGGCAAACATGCTGAATCTTCCTTAGAAATAATCCATTCTGATATCTGTAATCCTATGAATGTTAAGGCTAGAAATGGTTTCTCTTATTTCATCACTTTTATCGATGATTATTCACGTTATGGTGTGGTCTATTTAATCACCCATAAATTTGAGGCATTAGAATGTTTCAAACGATTCTTGCATATGACTGAGAATCAATTGGATCACAAAGTTAAAGTTTTGCGTACAAATCGTGGGCATGAATATTTATCTGATCTCTTTAGAGAATTATGTGATGAAAAAGGTATTATTAGACAACTAATAATTCCTGAAACTCCGTAACAAAATGGTGTTGCAGAGAGACGAAACCGAACTCTACTTGATATGGTCCGATCAATGATGGCGCAAGCTAATCTCCCTATTTCTTTCTGGGGTGATTCCTTATTGACTGCAGCCTATATATTGAATCGAGTTCCATCAAAGTCTATAGATTTCACTCCTTACGAACTCTAGACAGGTCGAAAGCCTGAACTTCGTTATTTGCGACCCTGGGGGTGCGCAGCCTATGTACTTCATACTTCTCATAAGCATGGAAAGTCGGGTCCTCGAGGGAAAAATTGTACCTTTATAAGATATTCTGAGACCTCCAAAAGATATGTTTTCATAGGCGAAAAGGATGATGGAACTAACAGAAATAGAGAGTCGAGATGCTACATTCTTGGAAAATGATTTTCCTAAGCAAGGCGAAATTGATAAAGATCTTCACCTCGAGGAGGAAGAAGATCATGAGTTGGCTCATCCAACGGATCAATCCGCTGAGGAGTATGTCTCCTTACCTCAGAATCATGATCCGAGTGGGAGAGAATCATCACCAACTCAAGAACGAGATATACCAGAATGTTCGATATGTCGGACTAATCGAAAAAGTATCCCACGTCGTCGTTTTGATATTAAGGGGGAAGCTTTTATAGTTGGTCCAGAAGACGAACATGAGCCTAAAACAATTGAGGAGGCTCTCTCGTGTCCTGCGAAGGAAGAATGGATGAAAGCAATGGAAGACGAAATGAAGTCAATGAAAGATAACCAAGTTTGGGATTTGGTTGATCTCACACCCGATAGAAGACCAATAGGGAATAAATGGGTTCTTAAGGTCAAACATAATGCGGATGGATCCATAGAAAGATATAAAACTCGCCTTGTTGCACAAGGATATACCCAAAAGGAGGGTATAAATTATGATGAAACTTTTGCACCAGTTGCAAGATTTTCTTCAATTCGCTTAATCCTAGCTATAATTGCTCATATGGATTTAGAACTACATCAAATGGATGTAAAGATAGCTTTTCTAAATGGAGAACTAGATGAAGAAATTTACATGAAGCAACCTAAAGGCTTCATTGTAAAAGGTTAAGAGCGCAAAGTATGTAAATTGCAACGGTCCATATACGGACTAAAATAATCATCTAGGCAGTGGTATTTGAAATTTCATCGATCAATAATTTCCTTTCGATTTTCTATGATTGATGAAGACCACTGTGTGTATATATATTGCTCCAAAGATAAATTTGCATTTCTAACTCTATATGTCGATGATATCTTGCTAGCTGGGAATAATAAGGAGTATATAAACACCATTAAGCAATAGTTATCCTCTATATTTGATATGAAAGATATGGGTGAAGCATCATATATACTTGGAGTAAAAATTTATCGAGATCGTTCAAAGAGATTCATTGCTCTTTCGTAAGAAACTTATATCAAAAAGGTTCTCAAACGTTTTCGAATGAATAACTGCAAACCCATTGATACTCCTGTGGCGAAAGGTGAAACTTTAAGTCTTAATATGTGTCCGAAGACTTCAGAAGAAAAGATTGCTATGGCCTATGTTCCTTATGCCAACGCAGTCGAAAGTATGATGTACATCATGTTATGTACTCGACCCGACATATGTCATGTCATTGGTCTAGTCAGTCGATATCAGTCTAATCCCGGACACCAACATTGAAAGACTGTCAAAAGGATTCTCAAAGACTTGAAGGGAACCGTTGACTACGCACTATGCTATCAAGGAGGAAGCCTAAAGTTAGTCGGATATACGGATGCTGATTGGGCTGGCGATGTTGATGAACGCAAGTTCACCTCTGGTTACGTCTTCCTGCTTAGCAATGACGCTGTGACGTGGAGCAGTAAGAAGCAAGATTGCATAGCATTGTCAACCATGAAAGCAGAATTCGTGGCATATACCGAAGCTGCAAAAGAAGGTCTTTGGTTAAGCAAATTCTTTCGCCATATGAGAGTAGTTGATAATGCTTCAAAGACTAACATATACTATGATAATCAAGCTGTCATTGCATATGTTAAAGATAAGAAATATCACTGTAAAGAGAAGCATATCGACACTAAGTACAAATTTGTACGAAATAAAGATGTTCAGAAAAGGATCATGATTCAATATGTGTCTACACATCAGAATGTGGCTGACCCATTTACGAAGCCTATTCCGAGAGATGTATTTATTAGACATATAAAAGCTATAGGATTGCGTAATCCTAATTGTACTTAAACATTTTGTTTTTAATGAAAGTATTCATTTCCTTTGTTTAAGTTATTATGAGTTGTTATACACAAGTAGAGTATGTCAGTTAGGCACGAGATTATCAAATCACACGGATAATTGCCTCTAGCGCTTAGAGTATAGTGAGCGGAGAAGAAATTGTTTAAAATCATAATATGATTTAAAATCGCCCTGATTTGTTCGGGAAGTCTTGAACACGAGTTTACTTCAACTCCGTGTAACCTGACAAGGGGAGCCAGATATGAGACCTCATTTAAGGCGCCGAAATTTTGGACGACTAGTGGGAGAACTCAGGTCAAGCGCCATAGATTGACGATTGGACTTAAGTCTGTGCGGTGTTATTGAGCAAATGACACACGCTCCTTCAATGGGAGTCTCCACCGCAATACTTGAGTGTATTACCAAGTATGCTAAGTCGACCCTAAGACGTGACGAATAGTCGAGTCTTCGTCACATGTGTGAGTCTTTAAGGACTGAATAAGTCCGGAGATTGCCTTTCGACTCTTGACTATATTTCAAAGTGATATGTTAGTGTTGTTACTTTAGCGAGGTACTCAAAGGCTAAAATTGTATGCGGCCCGTCGAGCCACGTCTAGGAAAGCAGCTGACTTAGAATCGAGAAATATGAGGGCGAGAGAAAGATTCACTGGTGCTGCATAAATTTTATATGTTGTTGGCCAACTATAAAATATACATATAAAATTGAGTGACCGCGGAGTTAGACGTAAGTCGTCTAAGCTGTGCAAGCAAGGTGATTCTAAGGCAAAGCGAGTAAAATGATTGCTTGAGCGACTGTATGAGAATATGGTTCTGGCTCGCATATTGATTGAGCGACTTTTGTAGTCTTGGCTCTCAAGTTAGTTGAGCACTATGTATCCCTAACAGGACATAGTATATGTTCTCAAGTGGTTGAGTAATTGTGTATCCCTAACAGGTCACAATCCTCCCGTATTATATTGTGAATATACTCGTGGGTCGCACGATTCATTTACTATTCACAGATATTCACAGAAATAAGATACGACATATGACCCATTATGTGCGAGTGGAAAATGTTAGACGTACGCCCATAATGGGCCATGGAGCTTGGCCCAAAGTTCATTTCACTTGCAGTTGCATAACTCCTCTCAATATGTGGTTACATAAACCATATCTTAAACTCTATAAATAGAGTTGGAATCCTGCATGAGAGATGTAAATGTTTTGTGGTATCATTCTTGTCGAAATTCTGTTGAATTATGTGCAGGTACTTTGAATTGTGATAGTGCGTCGACTTTCCGAAGTGATCGTCGTCCGTCCTCGAATATAAAATACAACGTGAAAGAAACTCGTTAATTCCGCTATAATAGGTTGGTTTTTCTAAATTAAAACCTTCAGTTCTCTTCATGTTGGACTTGCAAACTTGTTTGTTTGTCCAAGAACTTTCTATTATTATTAAGCTCTTCTATTAACTTCCAGTATTAACTTATTTTTTAATAATTATAAAATATCAATTTTACTCTTATTTTCTTAACATAAAAAATAAAAAAAGCGAAATAACAACATCAGAATAATGTTTCATAATTATTAAAATTAGCCACATGATTTTTTATTTTAAGATATTTTTTTTGTAATAAGGAAATAATTCTAAAAATAAATTAGGATAATTTTAAATGAAAGTTAGGGGAATAATTTAAGTTCCAAATTGAGATAATTTCATAAATGAAACACAAAGTAGTTTAAAAAAGTTGATAAGAATGACATAATAATATATAAAGTAATAAAAAATAAAAATTGTTAAAAGAATTGTAAAAGAATGTGAATATAAGTAATCCTATGTTCTGAAAGAATATAAATATTATGCATTGGGGATTCAAAATGATGATTTTGCACTTGTTTAGTTGGTTTTTAATAAAAAAATTTGATCAAGTTAATCTTGTTTTATGTTGTGTTTGGTTATATTCTTGAAATATTCATTTATTCCTCAACCAATTTAGATTACGAGTTAAAGATAACAATGACCATTGTATGAAAGAAAAAGAAAATAAGCAAAAAAGAGGAGGGTAGTAGTACTAACTCGCGTGAAGTACATCTGTGTGGTACATCTTTAGGACACACAACACACACTGTTAAGTTTTGGTACTTGGATGCATGGGAATTTGCACAGGGCAGGATTAAAAAAGTATCTTCAGTAGCATGAATATAATTCAGCAACTTGTGTTGTTTTCTTCCATTAATTAGTAAATGGATTTGCAGGCAGTACATAATGAGGAACTCTTTGTAGAATGGAAGTACAAAGGCAAAGCCCAAGTTGCAGTACTATGATGGATGTGGATGTGGATGTGGAACAATATAAGAAACATTAAGGTAGAAGAAGGGGGAATCAGCAATTGCAAGATGCCCTATCACAAAGATCAAATGCATCATTGAGTGCAGCGTTGATGAGTGTCCCCACGCAGCGCTCCATTCTCCTCAGCCGTGTCTCACCAGCGCTGCATTCAATTATGTCTTTGATTTAGATCTTTGAGTTATGTATTCAACTAGTCGTTTCATGACAATACGGTGGCGTTGCAAGTAGTATTCCAATATTTTATTTTCCATTTTTGTAATTTTGCAACGGAACTTAATTCGTCGTTCACTTGAGTTAGAATTTCCCGGGTATTAATGATTTTTTTTCAGTAGGATTCTCGTGATGAATTTCATCTTCCTTTTATTTATTTATTTATTTTGTGGGTTTCATGCCTTTTTCATTTATTATTTTATATAAATAATTACTGCATTTATTCTGGGCCCAGTGGTAATGGATTATGGGGGGCCATAACCCATAAAAAGTAGGTTATTATTCAATAAAAAATGAAACCGAAACGTTTCAGTTCGTCTGCTCCAGCCTCCTAGCCCAAAACACACGCAGGGAAGCAGAAAAGGAGAGAGAAAGAACTCACTCTGTGGATGCGAGTCAGAACTGCAGAAGAACGAAATTCCAGCAGAGTCTCTGAACATTTTCGTCGTCATCTGTTTCAACGAGTTCCTGATTCCTGATTTAGCCCACCGTTCGACGAAGTTTTCGGTGCGGTAACTCCAAATCCCTTTCACCATTTTTGTTCCATTGTTGAAATTGCATAGAACAGACTCGGAAATTTTACATAATTTTTTTACGACCTTTGTTTCAGTTAAAACACTTCACAACTTTGGAGACCCTGTGATTTCTGTTTTGGGAGTTATAGCGATAATGATGACTTAACTATGTTTTAACTAAACAACCGGAACAACCATATCATGTTGTAATATGGCACTGGCATGATAACATTCGTCCTCTTTTACTTTAAAAACCCATATAAAGTTACGGCATTTATATGGGTTTTGCATTGCAATTTTGTCATATTGGACTTAAAAGATAAAGATCTAAAAAAATTTAAACAATTTTTTGAAAGAAAAAAATATGCAACAGATAAATCCGAACTTGTTGATTTGAATACTTTTTTTCTGATTAATTACCTAACAAAGGATGTGCCCATATAAAAATTAGATCAGTTGTGTTTTCAATAATACTATTATCCATCTATAGGTCCAATAAGTGAGATTGTTCATAGACCTATATTTTGTTAGCTGCACAAAATTTTACGTCTGGGTGCCTCTTCAGCATATCAGGAAACTGAGTTACGATTTCTTCCTTTGTTGGGTGAGCTTTCAGATTATCGATCAAGAATGTACAATTTCTGTCCATTTACTTTAGCAACAGGAATATTTATGATAATTCTGCAGGAGAATGAACAATGCAATTTATGTGTTGCTTATTGCTGTCTTTACTTTTGTTTTTATAATGACTTTTTTCTTGGTATTCCTCCATGGCCACTTTTCTGTTGCACCATAAAATGTCTATTTATTTAGAAGTTAATGAGTATGTAGAGCAATCTGCTCTACACCTCCGTATAGAACGTTGAACATTTCTTATCATTTAATTAATTTAATGATTATAATTCATCATCATATTGATTAGATACTTCTTAGATGAAATAATCTATATTTATTTGAGTAATTTGACATCTAAGGCTAAATAAATTACAACCATTGAATTAATCATATTTATTTACATGGTTTGATCATGACCATTGGATTATTCAATGATGTTGATTTTAATCACTGTTACTATTTAACATATACTTTAAATTAATATATAATTATTTTATTAATTTAATAAATAAAATTAATTCTCTACACTCGTTCTACGTCAAATGCTCTACATCCACATTTTCCTCATTCATTTATTACAAATATATCATACCTAGCTAGTTCTCTATATTTTATGGCACCTATAGATGCGAAGTACATGGAATGCGCAAGAGTTTCTAGTGGAATATGTCTCTTAAGAAAAGAGAGAGAGAGAGAAATCGTACAGAAGAATACACGAAATTTACAAGGTTTACCTTAAATTGAGCTACGTCCTCGGGTGGCAGTGACTTTCTTTGTTATGGAATATTGATGAGTACAAGGATACGAAATAACCTAACCGTCATAGAGTTTATATAGAAAATTTTAATACAAAATATGAAATATAAACTCTAAAATCGTTTAAGTTTCGAGGGCTCCGCTCTCGAGCCCCTGCAAGGGGAATGTCTCTGGATCCCCCAGACCTTCCTCAAGCTTGTTGTCTGAGTGGCGAGACCCTTGTAAGGGGTCGGTTAGGGTTTAGGTCAAGACTCAAGGCATTATTAAGAATGTCTTATTGGATGAAAAATGAATCGTTAAAACCTGACCTTTTTTCCTACTCAGCAAGAAAATGTTTGGGTATATCTTATGTTTTAAAAATATATCCTATACGTTTCACGTAAAATCCAGACTCTTTTATATATGCATATGCAAAAACAACAATAACAACAACAACAAAGCCTTATCCCACTAGGTGGGGTCGGCTACATGGATCATACGACGCCATTTCGCTCGTTGATCTATGTTCATAAGATTCGACAGGATTTTATGCTGGCTGTCGGGGCCTAACACAACCCTCCTCCTTTATCCGGGCTTGGGACCGGCTATAAAATATAGGCGGAGAACATAGGAAAATAACAAAATAAAGAAATGCACTTCACTAGTGGGATTTAAACCCACAATTGTTTGGGTTACAGCTTTAGTTTGTGCAATATTCTGAATCAAACGTGTTGTGTAAACTAAAACAAATGTTAAATTAAATGTACTAAACTAGACATTAACATGTGTATTTTTTGTGCAGTACTCTACAATGATGTTTTCTATCACAGAAAATGTTGTCGCCATGTTTAATAAGGATGACAAATTGAATGGAAACAATTATGAAATTTGGAGCAAGAAGATACAAGATATACTGAAAGAACAAGCAATTTTCGAGGCTTTGAATGTTACCATGGAAGAGTTCGAGACAAACAATGTGACTCAGCATAAAAAGGATCATGAAACTTATGATACTTGGCAAAGAATGAATTCTACCGCTCGTATGATACTGCTGAGTAGTATGAGTAATGATATCATGACAGACTTTAAAAAATATGATATTACAAGGGAAATGTGGTATGCACTTAAAGAGAAATTTGGTGCTAGTTCCCGCATCAATCTTAGATATCTCTATTTTAAGTTTAAGAATTATAAGATGCGCCCTCATCATAACATGAAGATACATTTGAAGCACATGTCAGACATGATAACAGAAATTAAGGATGTGGGAGGAATTTTGTCAGATTGGGAACAAGTTAAAACTGTCTTATATTCCTTACCTCAGAGTTGGGATTATTTGAGGAACCACCTAATGCATGACTTGAACATTAAGACCCTGAATGATGTTGCACGCCACCTTGAAAAAGAAGAGGAGTACCGTGAGTTTGCAAAGGCTAGAGCGTGCAAGGCAGGAGTGAATTCATGTAAAGGTAAGCGCAAATATCAACGTGTGCCGAATTTTGAAGAACCAAAAGAACAAACTCTACCAAATAAGAAGCCCAAGAACAACCAAAAGTGTTATATCTGTAAGCAACATGATCACTTTGCTCATGATTGTAAAAAAAAGGCTCAAAGGTATATTTTTATACTTTGCTTGTAAATTTTATGTTTCTAGCTCTAGTTTTTCCTATTGATTTACATTTAATGTTGAGACTCAAATATCACAGAGCACGAAATGTAAGATGGAGAAGCCTTGAGTTGAGTTTGACATGTGGATATATGTGGAAATCAACCACCAATGTAGAAGAGTAAGGAGCTCACATTACATATGGAAATGATATTCCATCAGAACAGCATGTTGTCGCTCGGAGTAAGGTGTGCAGCATTATCCTGAATTCGTCTATGAGATGAAGTCAATGTTGTTATGGTTATGTTTGGGTCATTTTTTTGTTATTATAGATTTGAATTGTGATTCCTTAGGCTTATGTCATATTTGCTGGCAGGTGATTATGAGAAGAGAATGTTGTGAATATAGGACATTAGTGTTAAATTTGATGTGTTAACCGGTTTTTCTAATGGGTTGCTAACAACTTTAATCTAGTCCAGCCCATCACGTGAAGAACAAGGGGAGGAATTTTTTTTTATTAAGAGCTTAACGATGTTTGAACTCATTAAATTTGATGTGTTAACCCATTTTTTTAAAATAGGCCTTTAGGAAGTACAACAATTCTTGACAATTAGACTTTGCCACTGTGATTAGAAAAGAAAGAAATAAGTCATTAGAAAAAGAACCAAAGCTAATCGTGATTAATCATTTATTGATTATGCATTACTTTATATGTATTATTCACCGTATCATCGATTAGCAAAACTCTAATGGAAAGGGACACAGATTTAATGTGTTGGATAGGATGTATACCATATGAAGTCTGATTTGTATGTATGTAGTATGTCACTAGTATCATTAGCGTAGAAAAATGCGGTGGTCTCCATGGTAGTCATAGTCTGCTGAAGGTCCAAGGAATTGGATATTGGTGCCGGCTAGTGGCTAAGTTGTTACCTCCGTATGACTGGATTGTACACCCTGATGTAGCTGGGTTAGTAGGATGCTAATATTCGCATGTTCGTTTGATATGCGCATACCATTAGATACGTTCGTTGTACTGAGATTTGTGTCGATTTTTCATAAAAAAGATACATTATAATTTCATAACTTCTACAAATAATGATTGAACCTGATAATTTTAGAGCTTACATGCAATGACTCACCACCACCTTGGAAGGTTTTTCTTAAATTCATTCTCTACGGGAAAGTATTTTTGGGTACAATCATGGAGAGTTTTAAAATATGAAAGGAAAAATTTGTATTTGGGTGCCTGAACCTAAAAAAAAAAAGAGGGCTTGACATAAGGAATAGCAGACAGATGTTACCAGTACTGAAATATTAATAAACAGGTTGATACTATATAAGAATATACTGCACAACCGGAAGATGTTCTCGGGTTAGGAGTAAACATGAAAACCACGGAACAAGTTGGGACTCGGTCGAACATTGAATTTAAAATCAAAGGGTGTCACGAGAATAACTATCTTATTCTCACTTTTCTATCATTGCAAATCCTTAGAGCATCCAAAAGAAAATGACAAAAACAAAGTGAAAATATCATCATGATTAGAACAATGGGTGCTTGCCCCGGACAAGGCTCAACCAACCAAATGGCCCAGAATAATAGAAAATGCAGTCTTCGAACTATTCCATTTTTTTTTTCTCTTCTGTTGTCAAATTCGATTATCTTCCTAATTTTATGCTTCCAAGTAAAACCAAGAGAGATGCTTAATATGAGAAGCTGGTACCCCTGAAAACATGCCAAAATTCAGCTATAATAATAACATATCATCTTACATAAGAATAGAAAAAGAATAATCCTCTGCAAAATTTACATGGCAGAGAGTGCACAAAGAAGGGGCAAAGTTATTCATCATTTTGTTTTTGTACTACTATATCACCATCTCTAACACATCCAGAGAACAGTGGGGAGAAGAAATAGAAGGATGATAGATGAAAGAATATGAGTGAACAATCCGGAGGAGGCAAGGCGACCGGAAGAAGAGGAATCCTCCAGGTTCTGAAACTGGAGGGAATCGACGGCCAGCGGCATGTTCTCTTGATCAGGGCTGCATTTATAGTTGGAACCATCCCCGGTTGCCGGGCGAGCGCTGTACAGTATGGCACGCAGGACAGCGGAAACGGTCGGAATGTAGGCCGTCTTGTTCTTGGCCAGCAGCCAAGTCAGCCCCATCAGCTGGCAGTCCCGTCCGAACATCCTCACCGCCCGATCCCCGCCGGTGCCGCCGCCACTCCCGGCACCATTGTGGAGCTTCAGCTGCAGGACACCCCAATGTCAACATGTCAGGCACAGTCATGATTCCATCAGATTCGTGCATTCATCAGCACAACCGAAACAAGTGGATCCGATCAATACCGAAGTCTCATCCGAGTTTTACACTATGCAGATAAGAAACTACATGGAAGCATCATGCTGTACAACAGCGTTCGATAGTGTTCGTGAATAGTATTTATTGTTAGAGGTGGGTGGAGGTATAAGGCATTTAATACGCAGGCGCGGCCCTGCATGCAGGCAGCATCGAAGCCGTTATCTCGAGTTTGCATTGCATGCATGTAAATTATTCGATTTTCACAAATTTGCACCTTCATTTATTGCGCTTAGGATATGTTATGTACGTTATTCTCCTTTATGTTTGACATCGTATTTTAATTACTCCCACGTTACGACTTGAGCTGCTTAAATTAAGGCCAATGTAGAAGAAGAAGCGGGAGCTACTAATCTGGAGTTCGAATTCGGACAAGATACATCACTGAACAAGAAAGATGCTGTACAAAGCTTCATAATGCTTAGATCTTATAGTTTAAATTTTAGAGTCTCTTCAAGATCCTACTTATTAGATTCCTAATCTGAACTTAAAAGATTCTTCGTCTACAGAAAGATTCTAAATTTTGGAGAAGGATGAACAGATTCCAATTGTTCATTCCAACTGCCTGACACACTCAAAATGCTGTCAAATAAAAATCTCAGTTTTTTCAGAGATCATAAAAGAAAGATTGCTATCTCAAATGTTTCAAAATTGAGAAAGAAGATTGCAACTACTGCAAAAGAAACATATTTAGGAAGGGAAAAAGAAGAAGGAACAGGTAATGGATCCAGAATAAGAAGAGTAAATTGATTCATTCTCACAAAACAGCTCGTAATGGGAAATTTTGATTAAGGAACGGAGCAGTGGACTAATACTGTAAAGTGATGTAACGAACCTTCTCTAGTGAACGGAGGCAGCGGGTGCACCCGGCGTAGGACGCATTCCTGCAATCGTGCTCCAGCTGCAGGACGGCCGCCGTCGGCGTCGCATTGTGCGTGGCGTTACCACCTCCGCCGCCAACTGCGATGGCGCTGACGTTGAACGCCGCCGGACACTGGAGGGAGCCGATCTGGTGGAGCCGAATGCCGCAGAAGCAGAGCACCGTGTCGCAGGTGGCGTTTGGACGCGGCAGCCGGATGTCCCGCCTCTCCAGCGCGCTCTGAAGCGAGTCCACGCACCGCTGGTTGTCGTCGGGCATCATGGGCTCCGCGTCGTCGTCGGGTAACATTCCGGCCGCGGGCCCCGCCGTGGCCTGACGGTGGAGCTCGAGCGCGGAGCGGGCGTGAGCCGCGAAGAGCCACGCGGCGAGCACCGGGCAGCAGCGGCTGCGGTCGAGGCCTCCGCGGACGCAGGCATCGCCCACGCCGCCGAAGAGCTCGTCGGAGAGGTCCAGCCGGCAGGTGGCGCTTTGATTGGCGGCCTGGGCAACGGGGAAGGCCGGGACTGTGTTGGGGGCCATCGTCGCCGCTGCAGGTGAGGGGGAGGTGAAGTCACCTGGGTTTAACGGCTGCTGGTCGTCCGAGTACAGTTCAGGGGCGGCTCCATCAGCCAACATGGTCGCCAGAGCGGCCATGGAAAGAAGGAAGATAGCAAGCGGCAATGTGGTAGTACCAGAGGGACGTAGTGGTCTCATTTCTTCTGCTACTGCTGCAGTTGCTGAAACAGATGAGAAGAGGCTAAAAAGGGTAGAAAGGCAGAATCTTTGATTATGTGAGGACTGAGGAATGAATGAGGAGGAGATGATGAGCGAAAGAAAAATGGTTTCTTTTTTTTTTTTCTGTTCTTAGGGTGTCTGTCACTTTTTCTCCTGCTTCTGCTTTTTGAAAGGAAGAGGTTACATGAAGAGGAAAGGAAGGAGATAAAGATGTGGGTAAACTAAAGAAACACCATTCTCACCTAATTTGAGTTTTAACTATTGGACATATTAACATATATATATAGAGAGAGATAGATAGATAGATAAAGACAAACAAACATATTATTAGACAAAGGAAAAGGAAAATTATGGAGCTTGCATCGGCATTTTTTGTTGGAAAATTTATAAAATATTGACATAATAATTATTGACTGAGGTGTATCACATATCACAAACTTTAAAAATTTTAAATGATAGAAAATAATATTTTATTACTTTTATTTTATGTGACTGTGACATTAATTAAAGTCAATCGGAAGTTACCTTATATATCTAAAATAATATTATATTTAGATCTAACGAATTAAAAAAAACTTTGTGACACAGCATTCAATATTGTCTAAGTCCTCATTTAACCATCTTACTACAAATATTAACATCATAAATAAATTTAAAACTTGGTAATTTTTAAATAAGAATAAAGATATAGATTAAATTTGAAAGCAAAATAGAAGAAAAGAAGAGAGAAAACATAGATGCATGGAAAAGAACATCTTTTCCATCTTGTTGTTGTCTTTTCTTATTTTCTTTTTGCCTCTTCAGGTGAAATTATCTATTTGATACACTAAAAAGAGAGAAGATATGAAGATGAGAGGTACAGAAAAGACATATTCAAGATTGGAGGGAAACAAAGATGTTATTTTCAACCCAAAAAAACTGAGCATGATATTTCCTCACAATACATACTGACAGTTGAGATTTCATATTTATTTTATTCACAGAGGTAGTGAGAGAGAGAGATAGAGTTTGGAGTAGGTTGGAGAAGGAAGGGAGAGAGAGAAAATAAGCATTGTTTCTTTGTCCAGTAGGCGTTGTCATTTTCGACCTGATTCTAAACTGCCCATCAGACCAAGGTTTTTCACACTGTTATTCTACACCCCACCCCCCCCCCCCCCCCCCCCCCCCACCCCCCCTCCATTTCCATCCTCCTCTCTTTCTCTCTCATTCCAAATTCTCCATTTCTTTTTATCGTCCTCCTCTCTGAAAATTGTTTATTTTCTACCAATAAGGATTTTAATTTTTTTTCTTAATATAGTCCTTCTTGAGAATAATATAATAACTTGTAAAATCTTAACTTTTATAATTCATTAAACTAGATTAATTAAATTTAAATATATCTTATATTTTCGAAAATCAACATATTTACTAAGTTCGAGTTCGAGCTAATCTCTACAGTACTATTCGATGTGGTTATAGATCATGTGTGCTGGTACATAGCCGTGTCCACTGACAACTAAAGAAAAGCCAAAAGGAGGAATTAAATTGCAGTTGTTCTCCGTTGCAGGGGGACAAATGTTTTATCTGGGATAAATGGCTTTAATTTTGACGAATACTAGTTGATATTTTAATCTTTTCAACAAAAAATAAATAAATAAATTATACATTTTAACAGGTGTTTTGGCAAAGCATTGAATTTTAAAAGTTGCATGACTCATGACTTGGGATTTGGAAGAGCAAAAGGTCTTTGCAGCCCTCGAAATTAGGATGGAGAGAGAGAGAGAGAGAGAGGTATCCTGGTCGGTCTCTGAATCCTGTGCCTTAATGGACTTGGGTTGGGATTCATGACAAAGAGAACTTGCTTTCGTGAATCCTTACTTTTCACTATGCATTGTTTTCCTTTTCAAAAAGTTTAAAATTTGTTGTCTCTCATAGTTAATTTTAAATAAAAAAAGCAAGTTCAACTTTTTTTTTTATCAAATGTTAGACTAATAAAAAAACAGATTATCATTTTAAGAAAGCAAGATAAAAAGATGCAATTTGGTGGTAACTGAAAAAAATTATGCAAGTTCGAGACGGAAAAAAATGAAAAGGAATGTGGAATACGATGCAAGTTCGGGCTGCGCACAAGAACTCAAAAATTTTTTGATCCCACAAAATTTTTTGATCGGAACAACATTTGTTAACCGAAACTTAAATCCTTGTGGAGCCTATCAAAAATCCTTCACCTGTTTGGATGAACAATGTCAAGTTCACCAATATTCACCAACCAAACACAGCAAACTCAACCTTGGTATTCTAACGTGGATAATCTTCTGATCTTTCTTTAGTCTCTTCTTTTACCTCAATAATCAGGTCTCACAGACTTGGAAATAACTTACACAGACTTCGTAGTACAGGGATGTGTAAGGGCAACAAATTGTTATGCTTTTAAAGAGATTAATTATTTAACTAACTTACCAACTATAAAATTTGGCATCAAGATAATTTTTTGTTCACTTAATTGAATTATCTAAGTATTGATTGTTACATAATTCTGATATATCCTATTAAAGGAAGTACTACAGTCTGATTTGACTCACTAGTACTGTGCTGTTGTATGTTATCATGACAATTGACAAGGTTCTTTCAACTTTGTATTCAGACATCACGATTTAGGACTTCTCATACCACCAAAAAGCAAAAGGAGCTTGGGAAATTAGATAAAATGAAAGATAGACCATGGAAATATTTTAATAACCAAAGAGACCCTACCAAACCTTAGTGAAAAAAAGACCTCTCATCAAAAGACCATGAAACAGGTTCACATGGTCAGAGCCCCTTCATCATTAGGGCCTATTGCAAAAGCAAGACAACTCTACCTGAGCTTCTGTGTGGAGCTTGAAAGTAAATGATCCACTTTACAAGGGACAAAAGAGCAAAGGCCTAAAACAGGTAGAGCTCGAAAGATGAAAGTAGGATCAAGAATTTGGGTGGAGTGATAAGCGACTTCTTTTTTTTTAAGCAAAATTTCAGGTTCAAATTCTTATAAATTTAGAATATTTCTGTTAAAAATCTCATCTGTCACTATCAAATACGTAATACACGACGATCCTAATCAAATTAGTTGAGTTTGATGGTGGACTGACATCTTTATAGACAGTGCGCTTTGTAGTGTCGTACGGATTGAATCACATCACTTCTCAAACATCGAAAATTGAAAGAAAAAAAAAAGAAAGATAGAAGCAAGGAGTAAGAAAATAAAAAAAGATAGAGAAAGTTTTACACATTTTATGTCAGCATGGAGAACAGAAAATAAAAATGCAAAGTAGTCACATGGAGGGGTTGGCTTTGGCCTAACATTAGCAAAAAGATTAACATAGACCTCTCTCACCTTGGAGGCCACACCGTCATAGTTCATTTTTATTTTCTTTGTCCAGTGGATCCAATGAGCAGGCACCACCTTGTTTCTCCTTTCCTTATTCTCAAACCCACATAGAGACAAGGGATTGCAGACACTCGGTAAGGGCCTACAAGAATAACAAATCAGAACTAGTGGACAAGTGCAAAAATAATTTGAGAAGACCCAGTGACTTGACAGTGAACAGAATCCGCTGCTTAATCTTTTGTAACAGCTTCATTAATAGATATCTATGAGTATTTAAAAAAAAAACTTTGGTAAGAGCCCCAGAGAACCTCCAAAAATTATACCAAACCAAAAAAATGTTTCCCCTAAATCCTAATGAACGTATCTACAAAAAGCCAGGGGGATTTAGCTTTTTACCGGGAGACAACCATATAGTTCTGCGAGTGAGTTTTGGAAAATGTGGAAGCTTACATATTTCCAAGCCCACGCATGATACAAATTTGGTGAACTGTTTGTCTTCTTTTATCATAGAAAAATGGGCTTTGATATGGTTAATAAACAAATAAGAAGCTTATATAACAAAGATGGGAGATCAAGAGAAAACAAAAGGGCTTTTAAGAGCTGTGGGATTGAAAAAAAAAAGGATCTATCTTCCAAAATTTCGTGCTAGTGATCTGTGGTTTGGGTGGTGGTGTGTGGTGCAACTGTCAAGAGGAGTTCACATGCATGAGGTTGGCATTTTTTGCACCAACCTTTATCTTGTTCCTTGCTTTTGCATCAGTGCAGCAGCCTTGGCATGGGAATGGCAAAAGGGGTCTCCTCTACTTTCCCCAGGGCGGTTTCCTGCACGGTGGTGTAAACTCAGTTGATTTTGTGTCTTTGCCAAAGGACAAAGGTGGTCCTTGACAGATCTTTTGCCAAGGTCTAGGCTGTGTGCAACAACCAGACGCAGTAAGCTCAGATACCAGTAGGCAGGGTGAGAAGACAAGTATGCATTGGAGGAATTATAGCATTTGGTAAACAGTCATCCAATCAATCATTTTGGTCCAGTCATTTTAGACCGCCCTTTGATGATCTCAATGGAACAACAGCAGACTGAACAACTCTGTTCAGAGAAGAACTTTGCACTCCTTGCTACTACCTTCCAATTTCATCCAGAAAGACTGAACATGAAACATTTCTCACATATTGTGGACTGCACAACAGATTCAGTAGTGGACAATCGAAGGAAATCACTATTATTAGTTTAACAACAATGACGATTAGAACATGGAATATGATAAAAAAAATGTCAACTTTTAGCAGATCATTATTAATGTTCAGTGAATGCCAACAGAGAACACTCCTCTCCAGGAAAGTGAATCAATCATTGCCGGGAAAGGCTCCAATACAACACACACACACACACAAAAGGCACTATCAAAGTGGTCTTTAGACTTGATCACTACAACAAAAAGGTTTCCTAATACTCTTCTATGAGTAAGTAAAGATATGAAAATTTCACCCAAAAAAGATATGAAAACTAAAACCAAGACGACCTTTCGACTTATGCAATAAGAACTTTTGAGCTCGGTGAAATTTATCTTGCTACCTTAGTTTTTTATTCATCTTTTCTTTTATCAGGATCGAGTCTCCATTTGTAATAAAAAAAAAAGAAACTAAGGAGAGAACTGATGAAGGTGGACAACAAAGATTGCCTTCAGCAACTTTGTTTGTTACTAGTGAAGTGTCCTTCAAAATGATAAAGAAAATAATTAAGATATCGAGCATGCAATGTAAAGGATGCTGCCATGCCAGCTCATATAACCTAAACCCATAACTGGGGTCTTGTACTTTTGTCTGACATGTAATCCCCCACTTCATTTATCGACAGAATCTCCTCTCAAGATATATAACCCAGAAACCACATATTCAACATCAATTTGAGAACTTTAACCAAACTTTTAATTGAAATATGTCCTAATTTTATATTGCTATATCTCATTACATACTAATACCAAAATTAAATGGTTCTTAAGTAAAAAAGTTACAGCCATTTTTTTTCGAAAACAAATTTTAAGTTACAGCAAATTGAGCAAACCAACCATCCTTTTTCTACGTTTACGAAAGGTTTTCAATATCCAAAATGATTAGTACCTGATAATTCGAAATTGAAAAAACGATAATAATTATCAAGATAGGAACTTAAAGAATCAAATGCGAAGTTACTAGCACCTCAATCACTTGGGTTCAACTTTAGAGCTAATCACGGTTGGTTAAACAAACCATCCCTTTATATGTTATCACAATGGCTGAAGAATCCTATGATCTATCCCAAAGTTATAAATATATTCTTCGGTCTCCTTACTTTAGCATTTAGCCTTTTATTTTATTCATGCTTCTAAAACTACTCAAAGTTGTTAATATATTGTAATTTACATCTTGGGAGCAACTTGTTCGAGTGTTGTCATTGAACTTTGGAAATAGTGGACTGAGCTAAGAGGATGGAACCACAGAGCTTGGGCCTTGCCCAACCCCCAAATCCATTTTTTTATTTATGTGTAATATTGTATAGGGAAGTTAAGGGAAAAAATAGAAATATACTACACACGAGCCCCTCTGAAATTTTTAGTCAAATATATGAAAATACAGTGACATTTTAAGATAAGTTAATAATGATTTAAGTTAAATTTGACATGACTCCATTTGACCCAAAAATTATTAAGTTGAGTGATTTCATCGATTAGATAGGGTTGCTTACCCCTAGTTTAGAGAAACAAATCAAGTATTTTGTTTTAGATCTTTTGGTCATTTAACATTTACAAAGTTCTTCTGCAAGCGATCAAATCATGTTTTCATTATTGAGGTCTCAACTTTTTTTTAAAAAAAAGTAACATTTGCGTCACTCCATCAATAATTAATTATGGAGATGTGGCAAATGTCATGTCACTATTATGCTAACAGACAAATCTATTTGGATGAAAATTATTATTTACTTTCACTTAAAGTAGAAAATCAAGTGATGGTTACTCCAAATAATGCTGAAACAACTGACATTTGCATACCAAAGAATACAGTGTCAAGCTTTTAATCTGACTCAATTAGTAAACCAACATAATTAAGAATTGAAATTAAATTATTTCAAATAACTATCATTAGAATAATAGTTAACCTTAACCCTTAAACTTTAAGTCGAATTACTCTGATAACAACCCCGAAGACAATTGTAGAATTCAATCATATGACTTCCTCTTTTGACAAAAATTCAAATGAGAGTCCATCTTCAAAGTAGTACAACGTTGATGTGCCAGGAAAATAGCATTCCCATTCCAGCAGTCGAGACATTAATCAACAAGTCAGTGTCTTCCAAACGTTTTAGGAGAATACCGACAGGAAAATGAGACTGGGAGACCTCAAGTCTTGTATTTGTGTTCCCACGAGGAAGCTGGAAAGAGAGCTTTCCAAGTAAGGAAGTGAAAGAAACAGACGCCGTTTCATTGTAGTTGACTACAGCCTTTGGTAATAAAATGTAAAAGCTTGCTTCATTGTCAAAGAATTGGACTACAATTCTGTCCGTCAAATTCAATATATACACGTTGGAAGAGGAAGAAAAATCAAGATGCGTACCCAGAGGAAAACAGGTGAACGCCATGGCTTGCAATATAATGTACCAGAAAAGATACCTCGAATTTTGAAGTACTCACTCTGTCAAAATTGTTTATGAGAAAAAATAATCAATGGGTTGTGCGCAGTCTTCTTTAAGTAGTAAAGTTTTCAGTGTTTCCATAATATCGAAGTTAGGATCGAGCTTGCGCTGCCAGCCCTGGAGAGAAATGGAATAATGTCAGAAATGAACACAACATAGTAGATTTGTAAATCACGTAATACATGGTGTGGACAGGAATGGCATTGCTTAGATATAAGAAAAGCATCAAGAGAAAAGATATATGAAGCAACTTATAAAACATTTTGATATATTTCCAGTTTCAAGCAAGAAATAAGTAATCCAAAGAGATGGAATCCGTGGTAACTAGGTTGGCAACCAAGCTCAACTAGGAAAATGTTGCCAATAGCTCAGCTACTATCATAGAATTTCGTCCATTTCAAGACTAATTCAAAAGTATCCTAGCTTCCAATAGCATCTACAAGTACATCTCAATAAAGTATGGCGTCAAATATACATAATCGCATGAAAAATCATATGTACATTATAAGTGCTACCTACTGCAGCCTGTACTATGTATGATTCAACTTGTACAACACATTCAACTTTCTTAGGCTAAGAAATAATAATATATAATACAATTCCATTTAACAAAAATGAATGCACTAGATGATGCCAAGTCATAAAACTAAGCTAAACCTAAAAACTAGATGTCCTTAAAGCTGAAACAATAAAAGGATTCATCCAACAACACCTCCCCTGCAGAGGAACATGGGGTTCAAAGACCCACAGATAAACAAGGAAGATGATAACCTACCACCTAAAGTGACGAGCAAAAAGACTTGTCATTCTAAAATGGACAAGATAAATGTAACCAGAAGCTAATTATGCCCATCACTAACTTTTCACTCTAACGACTCAGTGAAGCCTTCTGAAGCTAGTTAAGAAATTTTCTTTCTCCAGATAACAAATAGCTTTATCCATTCATCAAAGAGCATATAAATCAGTTGGTACATGTCTTTCAAGTACCAAAGGTATACAATGTATATTCTATTTTTATGGAACCAGATGTTGGTCTCAAGACCATATATCATGTATTTTGATTATAGCAAACAAGGAAGATGATGTACTAATTATGCTTAAAGTGATAGCGTGAACAGGGTTACCATTTTTCGAAGAAAAATAGCCGAAGTTTTTTATCTGCAGGAAAAACGGACGACCGATTTGTAACCGGTCAACCGTTATGACAGATAATGGACGACCGAAATCAATGATGGAGCGTCCGCTAATCACAGAATGGAACAGCCGCGAAAAACGGACGACCGATTTTTAACTGGTCGACCGTTATGACAGATAATGGACGACCGAAATCAATGATGGAGCATCCGCTAATCACAGAATGGAACAACCGTGGAAAAACGGACGACCGATTTATAATCGGTCGACCGATTTATAATCGGTCAACCGTCATGAAGAAAATGGACGACCGAAATAGAAGACTGGATCATCCGCTAATCACAGAATGGAATGAACTTCATAATCGGGCAACCTATTCAATATCGGGCGACCGTTATGAAAGCATGAACGGCTATAATTCTTCTACGGCCTACTATCAACGATAAACTGCACAGAAAAGACAAATTAACGGATATAATTTTTTAATAAACGGACGACCGATTTGGTAATGGGCGACCGCTGGAGAATCAACAGAGAGAATAACGACTAGTTACTGTGAAAAACGGACGACCGATACCAAAACGGTCGACCGTTATAGAGCTGACAGCACAATCTTTTTGAATTACTTTACAACGGCCAAATTTTCAAGAGAAGCTTATAAAAGGGATCCAAAAGATTGAAGGAAGATAATCCAAGCAAGGCAAACCACTCCTGAGCTCTCTTCAAATCCAAAGCATTTTTCTTGTGCCAAAGTTGCAAATCATCCCTTCCCTTTTTTAGTTTTAGTGAGAATACTATTTGTAAGAAGAAGAGTCTTGGAGGGAATTCTTGCTTAGATAGTTTTTTAGAGCCCCTTGTAAGAAGAGGTGTGCCTTATCTCTTGAGCAAAGAAGAAGACATTGTGGTGTAGAAAGGATTTATTCTCTCCCTATAAGAAAAGAAAAGGATAGTGAATCTCCGACGGTCTCAAGGTTGAGAAGTCGGAGCGGGGACATAGGCCAAGGAGTTGGGCCGAACCTCGTCAACATATCGCATCTTTCTCTTCTCTTACTTATCTTGCTGTTATTACCTATCATTTACTTGCTTGTGATCGTATTCACCTTGAATTTATTTCAACGTCGTTTTCGGCTCTAAATTTTTATACACCAATTCACCCCCCCTCTTGGTGCTTTCGATCCTACAATTGGTATCAGAGCTTGTTGCTCTTGTTTTAAAGATTTAAACATCTTTTGAGCTATGACATCAAATGGTTTTACCTTGGGTGAAGGTCAATCCACAAATTGCCCTCCACTCTTTAATGCTTCAAATTTTGCCTATTGGAAAATTAGAATGCAAGCTTACGTATGCTCTATTGATATTGATATTTGAGATATAATTGAAAATGGTTTTGACTTGCATGGAAAATCACCTTTGGAATATACCGAAGGTGAAAGGCTACTTGTGAAATTAGATTGGAAAGCAAAAAATCACTTTTTTGTGCTTTAGATGCAACGGAATTTGATCGTGTTTCAAATTGTCAAAGTGCTTATGAAATTTGGAGGAAACTTATTATTACGCATGAAGGTACCGATAAGGTTAAGGAGTCTAGACTTAATATTTTGAATCATCAATATGACTCTTTTAAGATGCATGAAAATGAGTCTATAAATGAAATGGTTGTGCGTTTCAATGATATTGTGAATGGCTTAACCTCTTTGGGCGAGCCACGGACTAACTCTCAAAAAGTGAAGAAATTTCTCAGGTCCCTCTCCTCCAAGTGGCATACAAAACGAACCGTGATCGAAGAGAAGGACTTAAACAAGCTAGATTTTGATGATCTCATAGGATCACTGTTGACTTATGAGATTGGAGTCAAGGAAGATGAAGAAACAAGTATTTCCAAAAAGAAGACCTTGGCGTTGAAGGCAAAGATGGATGAAAGTGAAACAAGTGAAGAAGATGAAGATGAGAAGAAGCTAGCCTTGTACGCTAAGAAGCTTGACAAATATCTTAAATTTGCCAAGCAAAAGAAGAAAGGTGGCTTTTCAAAAAGAAGATCATCAAGTAAAAGTCAAGTGACTTGTTTTGAATGCAAGAAGGTTGAACATTATAAGAATGAGTGTCCAAATCTAGCCAAGAAGGAAGAGGAAGGAGAAAATTTGAAAAAGAAAAAGAAAGCTCTTCAAGCCACGTGGGATGGAAGTGAAAATGAAGAAAATGACTCAAACATCTCCTCAAGTGATGATGAAGAAGCTTACATTTGTCTAATGGCAAATAGCTATGAGGTATTGTCTAACTCATCCGAATCTAGTGATAGTGAATCTTTCGATATGCATGATGAGTTTAGAATTCTTATAGATAAATATAGATCTCTTAAAAAGAATCATGGTGATTTGAAAATAGAATTTGAAAATCTAAAAAATAAACATGATACTAGAATTTGTGAAAATTGTGATTTATTAGGTGATGAGAATTCTAGTTTGGAATTTATGATTGAAGCTTTAAAAATGGAAAACAATACCTTGAAACTATCTTGTGATAAACAAACATGTAGTGTTGAAACTTTGAGAAATGAGAATATAAGCTTAAAAGGTCAGCTTGAAAAATTTACAAATGGTGGAAAAATGCTAGATGCAATGCTATCAACACAAAGAAAACCTTTTAACAAAAATGGAATTGGTTTTAGCTCATTTGATACTAAGAAGGATAAAAGGATTCTATTTGTTAGAGCATCACAAAATCCTCATATGAAATCGCATATTACTTGCTTTCATTGTGGTTATCAAGGACATTACTCTTATGAATGTAAAGTAAGAATATGATTAAAAAGTGGTATGAAGAAGATTTGGGTCTCTAAAAGGACCATCACTAACCAAGCTGGACCCAAGCAAGTTTGGGTACCAAAAAGATGAGAATCTTAATGTCTTGCTTGTAGGGTGCTCCAAAGGAAATTGAAAGCAAATGGTATTTGGATAGTGGATGCTCAAGACACATGACGGGTGATCCATCAAACTTTGTTACATTGAAAAAGAAAAATGGAGGAAGAGTCACCTTTGGAGATAATAGCAAAGGTAGAGTAATTGGCATAGGTAACATTGGTAAGAATGACAAGATATATTTAGAAGACGTGTGGTTAGTTGAAAATTTAAAACATAATTTAATTAGTATAAGTCAATTGTGTGATAAGAACTATTTAGTGAATTTTGAAAAGGACAAATGGTTGATTTTATATGAAAGCAAAAATGTTTTGCACGTGGATTTTAGATATAATAATGTGTACAAAATTGATTTTGAAAATTGGAAAAGTGAAAAATGTCTTAGTGTTATGCATGATGATACAAATCTTTGGCATAGATAATTAGGACATGTAAACTTTAAGTTGTTGAACAAACTTTCATAGCATGAGTTAGTTAGAGGTTTACCTAGAATTAAATTTGAGAAAAATAATGTTTGCAATTCATGTCTTAAAGGTAAACAAGTCAAAAGCTCTTTCAAATTAAAGAATGTTATTAGTACACATAGGTCCTTAGAACTTTTACATCTTGACTTATTTGGACCTATTAATATTATAAGTTTAGGTGGAAAGAAATATGTATTTGTAATTGTTGATGATTTCTCTCGTTTTACTTGGACTATTTTTCTTAAAAGTAAAGATGAAACTATGAATATGTTTTCTAAATTTACAAAAAGAGTGCAAAATGAACTTGAGTTGAAAATTGCAAAAATTAGAAGTGATCGTGGAGGTGAATTTGAAAACTACAAATTTGAAAACTACAAATTTGAAAGGGTCTTGCCTTTGTCAATGAAGAATGGGTCTTTTCCACTCAAGACCAAGATGATCAGGACTCGGATTCCGATAATGAGGCCGGCACCGAGGATCCCACACAGGCTCCCGGACCTTCTTCACGTGGGCCGACGAGAGGTTAGGACTCAGTACCGACACGTAGTGAGTGGGATGATATGGTGGCGCGCATCGACCGCATACAGCTTGATCAGCGCCGCCAACAGGAGTGTATGTTTGTGTTTTTTCGATCTCAGGGGTTCGACACTTCTCCCTATGAGCAGGTTGCGCCCCCGCCCGATGAAGCTCTGGATGTCTAGTTTCTCATTATGTTAGTGACGGATGTCTAGTTTATCTTTATGTTAGCTTTTTGTTATTTCCTCCTTTTTTGATGTTGTCAAAAGGGGGAGAAGGAATGTATGTGACGATGTATGACTTTATCATTATGTATGACATTATTGTCATGTTTATGAAGTGTGTTCACTGCTCATGTTTATAACATTATTGTCATGTTTATGAGATGTGTTCACTGCTCGTGTTTATAATATGGATTGTATTAAGAATTGTGATATTTACAAAAAGAAGTTATGCTTTGATTAAGGGGGAGTAATGATATATGCAAGCATGAATTTAGGGGGAGGGATTTATAATTTTGATATTTTGATTACCTTCTCGTCACTTTGTTTGCCATCATCAAAAAGGGGGAGATTGTTGGTCTGAAGACCATATATCATGTATTTTGATGCAAACAAGGAAGATGATGTACTAATTATGCTTAAAGTGATAGCGTGAACAGGGTTAACATTTTTCGAAGAAAAATAGCCGAAGTTTTTATCTGCAGGAAAAACGGATGACCGATTTGTAACCGGTCGACCGTTATGACAGATAATGGACGACCGAAATCAATGATGGAGCGTCCGCTAATCACAGAATGGAACAGCCGCGAAAAATGGACGACCGATTTATTACCAGTCGACCGTTATGACAGATAATGGACGACCGAAATCAATGATGGAGCGTCCGCCAATCACTGAATGGAACAGCCGCGAAAAACGGACGACCGATTTTTAACCGGTCGACCGTTATGACAGATAATGGACGACCGAAATCAATGATGGAGCGTCCGCTAATCACAGAATGGAACAACCGTGGAAAAACGGACGACCGATTTATAATCGGTCGACCGTCATGAAGAAAATGGATGACCGAAATAGAAGACTGGATCATCCGCTAATCACAAAATGGAATGAACTTCAGAATCGGGCGACCTATTCAATATCGGGCGACCGTTATGAATGCATGAACGACTATAATTCTTCTACGGCCTACTATCAACGGTAAACTGCACAGAAAAGACAAATTAACGGATATAATTTTTTAATAAACGGACGACCGATTTGGTAATGGGCGACCGCTGGAGAATCAACAGAGAGAATAACGGCTAGTTACTGTGAAAAACGGACGACCGATACCAAAACGGTCGACCGTTATAGAGCTAACAGTACAATCTTTTTGAATTATTTTACAACGGCCAAATTTTCAAGAGAAGCCTATAAAAGGGATCCAAAAGATTGAAGGAAGATAATCCAAGCAAGGCAAACCACTCTTGAGCTCCCTTCAAATCCAAAGCATTTTTCTTGTGCCAAAGTTGCAAATCATCCCTTCCCTTTTTTAGTTTCTTAGTGAGAATACTATTTGTAAGAAGAAGAGTCTTGAAGAGAATTCTTGTTTAGATAGTTTTTTAGAGCTCCTTGTAAGAAGAGGTGTGCCTTACCTCTTGAGCAAAGAAGAAGGCATTGTGGTGTAGAAAAGGTTTATTCTCTCCCTATAAGAAAAGAGAAGGATAGTGAATCTCCGACGGTCTCAAGGTTGAGAAGTCGGAGCGGGGACGTAGGCCAAGGAGTTGGGCCGAGCCTCGTCAACATATCGCGTCTTTCTCTTCTCTTACTTATCTTGTTGATATTACCTATCCTTTACTTGCTTGTGATCGTATTCACCTTGAATTTATTTCAAGGTCGTTTTCGGCTCTAAATTTTTATACACCAATTCACCCCCCCCCCCTTGGTGCTTTCGATCCTACACCATATTGGCTATCTCCATTCAGGCAACTATCCAGAGTATCCAAGGTAGATTTGTCCAACATTTCCAATTTATTTACCAAGCAATTATCTTCATCATCTGAACAAATCAGGTTTGAAATTGTTGATAAGCAACATTTAAGCTGCAAATCCTTTTATTATGTAAATTTTCCTTTCTCCCAATATTTCTAATAACAATTATATCAATCATGGTGTAGGTGTGCTCAATGTTAAAATTGGGTGACAACACAGCATGTGACTCTGTGTTTGCCTAGGCCTACCATGTTAGTTATCAACCAATCAAAATGTTTTTGGCCAGCCTTCTAAATTTTGAATACATAGTTAGAGACAACTAGGATGAGCAAATATTCTGCATTGCGAGTTATTAAGAAATTCCATGCGAACTTTTTCTTTTTCTTCCAACATAGTTCCATGCATTGCTGTCCCATCCGCAGGTGATGCTTTTAAGGTGTTCACTTAGTGGTGTCGGGGCATTAAGTAACCACGGATGGAGACAAACATGAATGAAATCCCTAACAGTCGCATAGACTTTGGGATATAGCGCCACGCCTCTTCAAGGAAAGAGCTTATGTGGAAAATATTGTGTAGCACAATTGAGGAGGGAGGAGGGGGTGGATGGCTTTGTATAGAGGGGATCCACACCCATGACCGGCCTCTCCTTTTCTTCACCTTTGGGCCTTGTCTCTTTTTTTGGTATTTGATTTTACATACACTTATAAATTTCCAAGGATTCAAAATTTTAATATAAATAAAAGGGACAACTACCCAATCTTAGTAGTCATCATCTTCTCCCTCAAAAAGACAAAAACACAACTCCATGTTAGCATAGTTCCTACTTGTATAACTGTAGACAAGAATTTCGAGAATAATAAAGTTTACCTCAAGAACCAGAATGGTCACTAACACAGTGCAAATGTTTCCATCAACATTAACCCGGTGTCGTCGAACTTGCTCAAGCAACTGGTGCATGCACTCAACAGGATGAAAGATGTCACCTTCAGGGGTACCCCAAAAGGTGAATGTCCTCTCCAACTCCTAATGTTAGAAATAAGGATTAGCAAATAAGCGAAAGTTGTACTTCAATGAAGTAGTTAACATAAGTAATCACAATGAATTAGATATCATTTATTAAAGATTACATTACATGACCAAATGTACATCTAAATTCACATTTTCCATATACTATTTCTTACACTTCTAGCACATACCATTTTCAGCCATGTATCATGGCTATTTAATATATATATTAAAATATCATGTGATTTACCTCTATAAAGGCCTTGGGATTTGGACAGTTTTGTTTCTGTGATAACCTCAATGTGCACTTTGCAGCAGTCCGACCGTCTCGGAGAGCTACAGCCTTAAAGAACTCCAGTAAGTTGTCACGATCACTTTTAGAGAGCTCAGCAGTCATTCCCACATCAAGGAAAATAACATGGGGCTTCGGTCGAAACAATTTCTTTGCCACACGTTTGGTTTGAAGTACCCGAACAAGTATATTACCAGGATGCAAATCAGCATGAACAAAATTATCCACCTAATCCATGGAAAATAAATAGATACACTGTTGTACATGAGGTAGACAAAATAAACGAAACAAAAAATTTACTAATTACTGAATTTATTTTCATCCTAAAGGCTAATGAGGGATCAGAATAGAAATTAACTAGATGAGCTAATCTAGAATATTTCTTTCAGGAATGGTCCATTAATTAATATGTGTACTAAGATAGTTACTTGAACCATTAAAGACATTGAAAGCATGATTTTTTCCCATAGTAATAATCTCTTCAGGATCGACATATAAATTTGTGTTTCATTCAATAGAAACTGCAATGTATAAACTAGTTACCAAGCACATGAATTCATTAAAATTTATATGAATCATACCAGAAGCATCTTTAAGAAGGCATGGGTACCAATGTCTGCAAGATCTTTCTTAATACGATCATTCCCATAAAGTTCATCAACATAATGAGCAATACTTTCTCCTTGTTCAAATGTCTCCACAAGGACAGAAGGATGCACAAGTGGATAAAGGGGCCTCGGGAAAGAAACATCCTTCCACCTACTGAAATTATAGATAAAGCGACACAAATGAGCAGCTTCACGGGAAAGATCAGCTTGTGACATCATGAAAACTGCAAATTGCTGGACACTTTCATCCAGTCTCAACCAGCTTAGCCCAGGAATAAAGGTTGAAAATCTAGCAATAGTATTTATTATCATGAAATCCCTCTTGATTGAATCACCCACACCAGGATGCCTAACTTTCACTGCAACTTCAAGTGGTGTTCTCAGTGGTTGCCCTGGATACCGAAACTTTATAGTAGCTCTATGTACTTGGGCAACGCTTCCTGATGCTACAGGTACCTCCTCGAAGTCCTCAAAGAGATCAGAAAGTTTGTGCCCAAATGCCTTCTCAACAATAGCTTTGCTGTATGCAAAGCTATGAGCAGGTGCCTTAGTGTGCAGTTTTGTAAGCTCCAAGCACAAGTCTTTTGGAAAGAGGTCTGGGCGTGTGGCTGCCCACTGACCCCACTTTATGAATGCTGGCCCAGCTTTTTCTAGCGTATGATGGACGAGATGAAGCCAAGTCTTCCTAAATTCTGGACCAAAGCTATCGGCAAATGGAGCAAATGTGATGGCAGGAAAGAATAGTATCATCAAATATGCTGCTCGAAACATCAAAATTGCCCCCTGGATGATTGAGAAGACCACCGAGGATAAGTAGGTACGACCAGCTTCTGCATGCAAAAGAATACCATTTTTTGTTGACGGTAAGCAATCCCCCTCGGCATAAGTCCTCGGAGCCCCAGCAGTCAGTGCTAGCACAGCAGGCACCACATGATATCTCGTGAAAGGCCAACTCACAGCGCATGTTATCTTCTTTATTGGTGCAAACAGAGGATTCCAATGAGAACCTGTTAGCCTGATCCTCTTCAAAGCTGATTGGGCATGATGCGTGATCGAGAAACGACTTGCTCTTGAAACAGTGAGGAAGCTCCTTGTATATATACTCTGGTACAGACCACTGGTAACAGTGTGCTGACCAATCATGCATCTCTCACTAGAGCACGCCCTGGAAAAGAACGAAGGTGTAACGAGCGATCGTTGACCTCCCCTCACAGCTGGGAGGCGCAGCTTTTCCTTAGAATTGAAAATTTTGCCAGCTTTGTTGTTCTCCCGAATAGCCAATAACCTGCAAGTTGAAACTCCAAATTAGTCAATGTCCAAAGGGACTTTTAAAAGGTAATGCATTTAGAAGCCAATTATAATGCAGTAAAAGAAAACTAACTAGCTTATGGAATCAAAATCATAAGCAAAAGTCACTTTTTTATGTAAGACATAATAGGAAGAAAAATAGCATCTTTCGGAAGATTGCATTAAGTTTCTTAAGCCAAATTCAATCCGATGAGAGACCTTTTATGCCCTGTTTTTTCCTTTGGGTTGAAAATTGTCGAATCATGGTAGACTACAAGTACGCTCCTACCAAAAAAAGAGAAAAAAAAAGCAAGAAGAATCTCGTAATACCCAAGGAATTCGGAGTTCACCTTCTGGAAGCGGAGATGACGCGGAACATTGGCGATCGCTCCCAAGCTACCTAACCTCGGCCAGCGCCTCCTCGATCAGCGCGCCGAAAACCACCACCTGCCGGAGAAGGACAGCGCACTGGCGGAGCCAAACGAACGACAAGGGATCAAAGGAGACAGCAAGGATTCCTCCTCTCGGATTCTTCACGTGGGATCCTTGGAACGGGGTCGTGGGAGGAGGATTCGAACCCTCTTCTCGGCTGCTTGTTGACGGCGAGAAGCGGAGGAGGAAGCGGATTGCGGATGTATACCAGAGATTGTTTCTTCAGCCTCTTCTTTAGTTTGGGTAACACGTAGAAGAGGGGGCCGTCGTCGTCGTCGTCGTCGCCGTAGGAAGGAAGAAAGGAAGGAAGAAAGGAAGGAAGCGGTTGGAGTTGTCGCAGCGTTCGGTTCAAATTCAACAAAAGGCGGTGGGTGGGGCGCCCCCCGAAGGGTCGGAGGAAGGCGGGGGCGGCGTCCACGGGATTTATTCCTGCCCAAGCAAGAAAACCCATTTTCCCCATTAATTTTAGTTGAATAACTTGAATTTGTTAAGGAATAAATAATTTATTGACAAACCCCCAAAAAGTTTAATTCCATATATTATAATACATTATTAGAATTATAATAGTCATAACTAATTTAATTTAATGAATAGAATTCATTTTTTTATAAACAAATGTTTGACTAAGATTTATAAATAAATCAAAATAATTTATAAGCAATTTTAAAAAGTTATCACTGTTTGGTAATTGAAAAGAAAATTTGATAGACACTTTTTTACTTGCTTATAAATCATAAAAAATAAGTTCGAAACTTAGCTTACTTTATCAAAGGAAAATAAGTTGAAAATGTACTATTTTTCTTATAATATACATAGATTTTATTCGCATATTTCATCTATTATAATATTAGAAATTTTTTTATCATTGATTAAAATAATAACTTATAATTCTTTTTATTATCAAACATATAATTATTTATTTTTCAAAATAACTTTGAGTACTATTTATTAATTGCAGATGCCTTAAAGGATATTCAAAACATAATATATAATTAATTTAAATTTTCCTTCTCGGAAGGTACTTATACATTATCGCAATCTTGTTAACGTTAAGAAATCTATTTTTTTATGTTGATATTTAGATTTTTACATTTTAGATAATACGATATCAAGATTATGATAATGATGATAGTTGAGCATTCCGTGTATCAAAATACTCCTGAGATTAGGTGTCCAGAATTTTATTACAAGGCTAATGTTTGAAAAAAAAAGTGAAAGAACGATGGTTTTTTTCTTTTACTTTTTGGTTCAATAAGTATTGGAACTTTGTGGACTTTAATACAATGGACAAATTAGAAAATGGCCGAAAACCGAAATTTAACCTCTTTAAAAAGTTATTTGTTAGACTTTGATTCATTTTATTTCATGCAAGATAGTAATGTGTCTTCATAAAGAGAAATATTTTGTTCCTTTTCAATAAATAAAACAATAAGTTTTCCCTAAATCTTTCTTCCAAAATTAAAAATAATGGAAAAAATTGGATTCAATTGTCAACTGCCCCTATCGAAAATAGGATTGACTTCCCTTTCCAAACTGTACAAGCTTCTTTCAAAACATACGGCTTTCTAGACGTATATGATTCGATCAGCGACACACTCCATTTCTTTGTTATTGTTATGTGTCCGAAATGTGGAATTTGGTATGAAACTTGTATTTTCTCTCATAATAAAATAATGGGTATGGAACAAATTTTTTAACAATTAATGAATACAAAATCAGGATATTATCGAGGTTTAAGTTATGGTGTATGTCCTCCTGCATACAAGAACAATTAGAAGAAGAGAGAAGATGACATAAAAACTGAGAATTGAAGAAAATTTGTAAGTTATAAAATCTCAACAAGAACTTATTGAATTTCAAAAAGAATAAATTCAAAATCAACAACAAAAGATGGCTGCGATGAGGATTGACAAAGAAAAATGGTAAAGAAGTTAGAAGCTTTCTTTCGATTATAAAAGTTAGATTATGTTAACTTTTTAAAAAATTGATTTTTTTATATTTCTATGTCATAGAATTCTTTGATAATGTAATTGATATTTTTTTTAATATTTTTATTCTGCATGAATTATTGTCATTAAATCCTATGATTAGTGACATGATCATTTACAAAAAAAAATATCATTTTAATTGATGTTTTTTTAATTTATGAAATGCATCTAGCCAATTATTTTATATATTTTTCATGAAAATATTTATATATATAATTATTTTTACCCATAAAATAATTAGTAACTAATAATTAAAAATGATCAATCATTTTAAATTTTGTATTACAAATTGTTTTTCTGTGTACCATGAAAATTTTACGCTTAATTGTTTGTGGAAGCAAAATATGCTAATAACCACAAATATAATTAGAAGTCAATCAATAATGATCACCAAACTTTTGTTGTCAATATCGAAGCATTTGCCACGAATGATATCATTATCCACATTTATTAATATTTAATACTTATGTAAATATTTTTTATTAATATGATATTTATAATTATAAAAATAATATTTATAGTTACTGATAATGTCATCAATATTCACGAATTAGTGCCACAATTTTATTCGTGGCTAATGACAAAATTATGATATTAAGTTTGTTGCAGTGCCTATATAAGGTTGAAATATCTCAAAAAAAATTTCCACTAGCTCTCTTACTCCGCATTGGCTGCATGGATTGGACGCCATCGAAATAACTCAAATAAGTCCTTTTTAATGAGCTTGTAATAAAATGCATCTTTTCTTTTAAAATTGTCGGTTTGCAATTTTTTTATATAGAACTAAAAATTGTATGGAACTTTTTTTCTGAGAAACGTTGTAGATTTGAATATACGTCAATGATAATCAGTATGTAGTTCAACATTTAAATTAAAATGACGCCTACTATTGTTGTGTCGTATCTCAGCATCAATAGACATATTTGGAGAAAAAAGTCCATATATCTTTTTTATTCCCCTTTTTGTGGACATTCTAGTTTCATATTTTGAATCAGAAGGATTAAAAAATATTTTAATTTATTCCGACTCGCAACAGAGTGTGCCGAAAACATATATTTTAGTTCTTACCAAACACACAACATTTTTTTTATTTAGAATTGAATTCATTCTTTCATTTACGAAAACAGAGTAATGCCCTTTCAACTTAGTGGTCATGCATTTGTATCTTTTCACATTATGTCAAAGCGGTAATTTTCGTTAAATGGATACAATTAATAGCATAATAGTATTAATATTATGCGTGAATGAATAAATAAATATAGCTGCCATTTTATAACTCAAAACAACTCACTGGGTTTTACGTTTTTTATTGATTTTATGGTTATGACATTAAAAAAAGAATTTAATATTTGAGCTACTTCTTTTAGAATAAAAGAAGTAACTCGATCGTACCCTATTAATCACCATGAATGGTGGATTGATTAATGTCATATAAATTGACAACTTATTATATTACTATGGTTTATACAATTTTAAATAATATACATTTATAAAAGTTTTATGTTAACGGAATAGTTATATATATATATATATATATATATAACAATTCAACATACGAAAATAGCATACATTTTTAATATAATTTATTTTTTTACGAATATTTAAAATGCCTCTACTTTTTATGACGGACCTAATCGATTTTTTATTTTTTATTATTATCTCAAAACATATTTATGCATGCCGTAATGATCTCTAAAGACCAAGTAATTCTACATATATCGAAAAACACCAATATTTGGGGCAAAATGTTAAGATTATATACCTCCCGTCATATCATCATGCTACATGATGAAGCATTAGATTAAACAGAATCTTACGTGTTATGAGTTATGACTAATCTCAATTGCTTCGAGAAACAAATGGAAGCTTTCATGGTCTTACCTTATGGAAACAAAAGTAAAACCTGAATAGATATAGCTTAATGAAAATAAGATGATATTTTGCATCAAAATTTCAATGGGAAAATGTAATGAACAGAACTTTCATTTTGGCAGAAACTTCGGAATTAAGTCTGCCCAACAAGAAATTTACAATAGTACAGAATATGAAAATAAAATTCTCTGCAAAATCCAATTGAAACTGTATCAAAACATGCCCATACATGCTTGCAGTGCTCTGAACCCTCTCAGTCATTTACAAGAGGGGTAAGTTGTTCACCAACCTCAAGCTGAGGGTAGAAATAGAAGTTTACTAAAGAAGGAAGTGGTTACTCAATCAAAAATCAATTCAATGTTATTATCATTATTATACAACAACAACAAAACTTTATCCCACTAGATAAGATCGACTACATGGATCATACGACGCCATTCGTTAATCCATGTTCATAAGATTCGACAGGATTTTACGCTAACTGTCGGGACCTAACACAACTCTCCTTTATCCGAACTTGGGATCGACTATAAAACATAGGCGAAGTTTCGAATTATCATTATTATAATTATAACTAAATGTATAAATGTAGCATGATCTTTTACACCGATGAGCATTAGTTTGTCAACAAGTTGCCATAGGTATAACGCACAAGGCTCCATGTTGGGACAGTAATAGCTGGTTCTATATTTGATCCAGCTCGATCTGAGCCCCATAAATGCTTTCTTATAAAAGTTTGCTATCCTCCCCTCAATTGTAATTGACGTCAGGAAATTGTTTCAAATTCTAGCTGTCAAAGGTGTCTGTCTACCTAAAGAGTTGAAGTTCAATGACCAACCTCAGGCAGAGATTCTATATAGCTTCCTCTTTACAGAAGAAATCAGTAATTACTTTTCCGCAAGTTACCACCAAACCCATCAAAATATCGAAAAGTTTTGGAATGCATCCATGCTATTTTCAATTAGGCCACTAAGACCAAGAGTGTCGCCAACACCAACACCACCGCTCAGCTCTCTAGAACAAGGCGCAAGATAACTTTCTGGTGTAGAAGATATTTCAACACATCCAAGTGCAATGGCGTCACAGTCCGGAGGTTCTGCTTGAATTGCTAAAGCTGCCTTCAGTTCTTCATCAAGTCCATCCTGAGATTGTGACTGGACATTGGTTATAGTTTCTGTACAATCATTTCTTATCTGGGGCTCCGAATTCAGATTAGACTGTCCAAAGGTTTCAGGTGTCAATGCCATCTGCTGAGGGCATACCTGAAGAAGTTTAAAATGATGGATACCAATTATAACTCTTTCATGATTGAAAAAAAAATAAAACAGGATAATGGAACAACTCCTGCCAGCAAAGACGAGTAAAACATTACCGCTTGTGGCACTGAATGTATATGGTCATTTTCTGCATTTTGATGAAGGGAAGCATCTCTAAGTAGAGTTCCACTTTCCCTCCGTAGTAAAGAGGTCTTAGCAAATGCAAATGCATGACATGTTTCTTCTGCTTCCCAGATGGAGGAGGGTGGTGGCTGCATTGTCTGCCCTCCCTGCCGAGCAACAAAGGCAGCAATAGCAGCATCAAAGGAATCACATGTGTTTGGGCACTGCTGAACCATAGAGTTTTTTTGAGCAGGCAACAGGTGGTATACACCAGCATTGGATGTTTGTGACAATTCAGACAATAAAGCTCCAAAACTTATGTTAGATATACCGTCGGACCACAAAAGGCTGACACCTTCAGAAGCAGGTACATCCTTGTTTCAATACAAAGTACTAGTTAGAACTTTTAAGGCATCAAAGTAAGGTTAAAGTAGCCAAGAACAAATTGCAGAGTTACCTTGATTCCAACTGATTTCTCAACATCAGAGAAACTCTTGACAATAGAAGTTGGTGCTTTCTCATTGCTTAACGCAGAAATCTGCACTTTATTCTTATCAATGATATCCTTGATACTCATTTCAGGTTGTCTTTCATCGCGGAATGTGTTAGATGCAGGTATGCAACTAAGATTTTGCTCCAGATTGGAGGACCAGCCGTATCTTCAATGAAAATAACAAACATAATTGTTTTGAAGGAAAAAAAAAGCAACATAATATTCAACTTCACAATTTTATAAGTATGATACTTGATGAAAACAAGAAATCGATAATATTCAACCTTAGCCTGAAAATTTCAGGGCTTCCAAGCGAATCATGCAAATCAGCTGCACTGACATTAGAGTTCTCCAAAGTCCATCTTCTGCTGGCCATCAAGTTATCCAAGCAAGTCTCATATGGAAATAGCACAAGCTCTCCTATGGCTGGTTTTGAGCTGCCCCACTTGATATTTAGATGCTTCATCACTGAAGATATCTTCTTTCGACTTGCTAAAGTCAGTTCAAGATAAGGATTATGGTTATCCTGAAATGTTATGCATGAGAAAAAAAAATTTTTTGATTCCATAAACTTTGGAGACGAAAAAATTCAAATTCTGAAAAAAAAAAGTGACTTGTTATGTAATTATATGCAACTGAGATCTTGAACACCTGCTCCAATCCTTTCTTAGTAGCTTCATCCATTGGGAACAGCTGAAGTTTGATTTTTTGGTGGACTTGTTGATATCGGCCTAGTAAAGGCTTTGAGTTATCAGCGGATGCCTTCATAGCTTGAATGTCAATACTAGAAGGATCAACTACAGAAAATGGAAATTGTTTATTACTACCTTACCAAAATGTATATGTTAATACTACTCTAATCTAGTTATGCCAAACCAAATATGGTAACTCGAGTTGGTGATGTCCAACAAGCTAAAATAACATAAAAGGCAATAAAAGAAACTTCTGAAAGTACATGAAAACGAATTTGATTTCTTTTTTGAAATGAAAACGAATTTAATTTTATTGTCAACAAAAGAACCTACCATATTTTTTTGAATGAGGAACAGGCTACCTTACAAAGAAAATTTACAGAGAACTTATTTTCTTTGAAATGGGAAAGGACGACTAGCAAGACGGTAGTCCAACAGTTCCATTAATAATAGTAGGGGTTACAAAAAAGTTTGATAGAAACGCCAGCAGAAGGCCAAGAAAACAAAATGACAGCCTCACAAGTCACACCACTCTATATCAAAAAGACTTCGTTATTTCGGTGCGGTGCACCAAAACCCACCCTCGCTCTTGCATCCCAATTGAGACATAGAAAACAGGCATAGAAAAATAGTTGCACCAAAAACCACCCTCGCTCCTGCATCCCAATTGAGGCCACAGCCAAAACAGGCATTTAAAACATTTGTCAAGAGCCATGAGGTCATCTCATAAACGAAAGGCATTGCTGATCCATCAAAGGTCGCGGACCCATTGCTGCCTACAGAGAACTTATTGACTGGGACACATGACATAGAACATATTTACATACTCTTTCTCTGGTCCAAGATGTCAATTTAAGGCTACAAGTGAAAGGCCAAGTTATATTTCAACTAAAACAATAATCAGCTTCAACACGTGAAGAACATACATGCATACCAACAATGCATGCATTAGAAGATTCTTTACCAAAAGCACGCATGTAAAGTTGAAAAAAAGGGTTCCCAAATCCCAACTATAAATCAACAACTAAAGTGCATTTGCTCTCAGTAATTGCTTGAATTTTTTTTCTTATAGAATAATTGCTAGAATCTTCTTTGAATTCTCTGTACATATAAAGGAGATGACCTAGATATATATGTTCTCTATTTGCAGAAATTGTGAAACCATGACATCCTATATTGACAGGAGACAATGAAAAGAATAACTGAAATTGATGTAATGACAAGATGATAAAAAACGATATCACATCATCACCTTTGACCTTCCTTCTTGGCCCAGACTTTTTCATGCTATCAGGCTTAATGCTGTCAAGAACATTTTTTGTGCAAGAACGAGTAGCAGCTTTGCATTGGTCAGAAACAGATTTCATTGGCACTTTTTCCTGTTATCACATACAAATTCATATTTACATTTTAAAGCTAATTGATGATGTAATACTATATAGCAGTGAAGTGTTACCTTCATACAGGAAGAATATCCTAGAACTCAACAATCAGCAATATATCTATGGATGTACGCATCAAAGCCCCTCATAGTAGTATATGATATTTACATAAGCAGTTTTGACAATAATGATTTTATGATTAAAGACAGCAAGAAAGTAGTTAATCCATGACTTTTAATTTATCAATTAATCCATCAACTTATAATTACATTTGAAATTCTACTCAACATTCATATGGAAAATCAACAGACACTGTCTTAAAAAGGCATGAACTCTAATTGGAATCTTTGATAAAAGTTTCAAGAACATATGACAATAATATTTCGTTGATGCATATAAACCGTTCACTTCCCAAAAAAGTAAATTACAAAGTCAACACAGAGATCATAGAATAAATCCAAAACAGTTAAGCGATTTGGCTATCTGAATCTGAATCAGGGACCGAACCAACCATGTTGAACGAGCAATTCACAACAACCATATAGAATTGACTTAGAGGAATTTTAAGAACGTACAATTTCAGAAAAAAGAAACAAATTGCAAAGGATTAATGAAAAATATAAATTAAATATGTCCTAATCTTATTATCTATAGGTAACTTTTTAAACTGCATTAATAATATTGTTACACACAATTTTGATCACGTCATTTCAATAGTTGGTTTTTCTTTAATAACAATATGATTGAGTAGGCTTTTGTTGGATGACATATTTTGATAATGTTTTTCTTTATCGATGGGACTTATAAGTCGGACTCATTTAAAATTAAAGAATACCCAGCTGATTAAGAATCTTTGTAAATTACCATTCTCCTTCCAAAAAATCATAAGGCAAACGATGTGCCTTGTCCTCATACCTAAAATGCCTCATTTGGACATTATGAGCATAAAGAGCTCAACGAGTAGAATGAATGCACAAATAGGAAAAAAGCTTATTCATCGCCAACATCATTTGAAACAACTTCAATTTGAACATGAAAATAGAGCGGTCATAAGTATCTCGAGCATGCAAAATATGTGATGCATCTTCTTTACCATTCTCCTCAGTCGTGTCATTTCTCATTCATTATATATCTCATAAATGTCCATGCCAGTATCATATCACTACTGATCATATGGTTTTCTTGGTCACATTCACGATCACAAGTTAACCATACTTCACAAGGACTAAATTTCATTTGTCTTTTTCATATAATCATACTCATATTATCCCATTTCCTTCAGAACGGAGCTCTACTTTTTCTCATTTTCATATACTGACCCACAGTATACTCGTCAACTCCTGAGGCATATCATCCCACATCATGTGGTATCTTATAGATCATGCATGCTCATGTGCAAATGCATGACTCCCAAGTTAAATAATGCAGTTTTTTACATTTGGAAACAAATCTCAAGTTTTCGTTAAAAAAACTCATAACATGGCGAATTGTCATTTCATTCGGAAATCCAAAGTTAAACATACATAAATATTTGAACCAGGAATGTATTGCAATTTCATTCACAGCTTATCACTCATCCAAATTAAGCATAAAGATCCAAGCCGGACAAAAAAGGTCTACCATCAATGTAGACACACTATGTGCAAAACCGCTCACCTCGATAAATGAGACACAAGAAATCCCAATCTCTATATGTCCAAACTTAAAGAGATTATCAAGTTCCTAACGCTTTTTAGAACGTATATCTAGTTCCGTCATGCTCAAATAAAGTATTTTGTATAATTCAAAATATTACTTATGATATTAGTATGTTAAATACTAAATAGTAATATGTGGATAAAATAAATAATTTAAATCTGAAATGCATCTTAAAGTTCTTTTGGATGCTACGGTATTTATGTACTAACTTATTTGCATGCTGCAGTAAATTCAGATTCTATTGTAGTGATCTACAATGGTAAATAAAATTTTTGAGAAGGAAAACAATGGTGAACTTATCATTTACTTTTATTGAAGCCTCAATTATAAACATAATAATGTGGTTTCAACATCCCAATCACTTATGAAGAATCATTGGTGTAACACATAACAAGTTTAATACCGTTCCCTAAAGCACAAACATGAAGATTTACATCCACTATAATTACAATATTGTACAATCCAATTCGTTTAAACTTTATTTACAACATTCTCATTTCCTTTGTCATGCCACCACATAGATTACTTTACAATACTTAATCCTATTCAATTAACTATTACTGTTTAGGTAAAACAATTATGCCATAACATGCCTTATATTTCAATTGGTGTTCCCATAAAGACAATGCAAAAATTATTTTTAACTTGCAGTTCTCAAATATGACTTCAACAGAAATTCCTGTCGATCGGTTCTCCCTGGTTGTACACTCAGTCTATTAGTTATGTGACTCAGTAATAGCAGCAAGTAGTTCAACCACACAACTCCACCAATGATTCTTTATCAACCAACTATTAGGTGGATATGTTGGGACCAATCATAATTCATTTCTTCCGTTGATTTCAACGTGAAAGTAGACTTGTCTCAGAATTAATAGCCTAAACTATATTAATCGATAATTTACTTACAAATATTATCTCATAGCAGTTGGGTTTTCTCTCCCTCCCTAACGAATAAATGACCACAGATAAGAAAACTTAACAGTTTCGATAAGTTTCCAACAGTTGTAAGAAAGAAGATATACGAATCGAAATCCCATTCTAATAGGCAGTGTTTTTTTAAGTGATATTTACATGAAAAAAATCTGACGAACGTCCGCAATCGGTCGGCATCTCCTAATTTGACGAAAGCAAAAAAAAAAGGAAAATAAAATAAAATAAAACCAAATCGGACACTTAAGACCCGATTAAACTGAAATCAAACCTCAATATAGTCTTTGGAAGACCACCTAATACCAATCCAGTACTCACCAACGAATCTAGTGATGAACTGACAACCAAGGACGAAACTTTTTTTTCCCGTTAACCTCGAGCTCTGACTGCTCCCCTTACAGTGCACGATAATTTCGCTATCGCTTCCTCCTGGCCGAGCTCTGCATCGTAGTACGCTCCGATCGCTCCAACGGTGACCGGCGACTGCGGATCGAAATGGCGAAGAGTCAAGAGGTGGCTTGTTTCCCCCCCCCCCCCCCCCCCCCCCCCCCCCCCCTTCTTTTTCTTAGTTTCCCTCCCCTTTTTCCCCTTTTGGCTTTCCAGTTCTGTTCGTGGCCGAGGCGGTGGGAGCAAGTTTATAGTTTTTTTTTTTCTTATCTTTTTCAAATCTTTAGAAAGACCAAATTATCCTTATGAATTTACAGAAATGATCAACATTTTAAGGGCTTTTCAAATGGGCTACAGCCCCATTTCAAGATTTGTGATTAAAACGTTAGACTTAGACCCGTTTGACTTTACTAACATAAAATAACTTATAAAAATATAAAACAAGTTTTCTAATTATTTAAATAGTATGTTTATACTTAAAATATTTTTTATTCAATCCAGTCTGGTTCTAATCAAGTGGATAAATTATACAACTTCTTAATTTTCTTTTATCTTACTATTTTAGAATTATTTAATATAAAAGATATTATTTCATATTTATTTTAAAACATAAAATAAGTTTTATAATTATTTAAATATTATTTTTGTACTTAAATTATTTTGCTGTAATTGTTTAAAATTTTTAATTAAATATAAACTTAAATTTGAATAAATATTTTGAATCGTCGAATTGAGATTGAATTTTTTAATCCGTACTCAACTGACCCATGGTCGGGTCAGACCGACCGCCGCCGCGGACTTAAGTGGTCCACTTGAAAGTCTTGAACACCCCTACCTTTGCCGAAGCGATTGCCTCCTTTATAAGTCCAATTACAGTCCTGATATAAAAATAGAGTGGACGTAATATGCTTAATTTAATTAAGTTGGACGTGAAAGTTGGTTTTCGAAATTAAAAAAACGATATATATATATGGAATAATTTCTCACGAACACAATGTATTCCAGTACTAATAGTTAAGATGTGACATAAAATTAAAGTTGGATAATATTTAAGTAAAATTGGTCTAAACGGAAATCATTCATACTAAATTTTAGTATGAATGATTTCCGTTTAGACCAATTTTACTTAAATATTATGCAGCAAAGAGAGTTCTACCTTTTCCAGATATGATTTAATTAATTACGACTCAAAGTACATTTTTATTTTTATCAGAAAAACTAAATACATTTATTAAGTGTTCATAATAAAAAAAATTGAAAGGATCTTTTATCGCCCGTGAGAAAAGCTCTAAGTGTATTTAGATCACATATGAACAATAGCAAACATGTAAATGTACAAACGCAAAGTTAATATATTGATTAGATATAACTATGGAGAGTAATTTTTATAGTTGGCCTCCCAACTTTGTTTTGATTTCATTTGGACCTCCAATTTTATTTTGTAATCATTTGATCCCCAAATTTATAAACTTGTAAAAAATTAATGTTCTTAACTTTTAATAGCGAGTTATCAAGTTATTTAGAGTGACATAATTTAATTACAGAATTGATTTTGTTCGTATAATGAATAATAGAGAATATTTTTTAGTTAGATTATAAAAGAATTATTTTTTAGTCGAATATCATGAACATGGATCAACGAATATATTACTAATAGAGCGAAATGACGTCGTATGATCCATGTAACCGACCCCACCTAGTGGGATAAGACTTTGTTGTTGTTGTTGTATAAAAGATTGTAATGTATTGTTCGTCCATAGACCAAATACTACAAGAAAAATGTCTATTTCCAACGGTCGGAGCCGTCGCAAAATTAGAAAAATCCATCAGAAAATATATTTTGTGATGGATTTTTCAATTGAGAACGATTCGTCATAAAAATGCTCGTCGCAAGTATTTTTCGACTGTCGAAATTTCTCGCTTCTCCGGTCATGGAAAAAACATTTCCACGACCGGAGCCGTTCCTGCTTAGGCAATCGTCGCCTGCGAGAGAGAGAGAGGGAGGAGGGAGGCTGCACGCGTCGCTGTGAGGGAGATGGCCGGTCGTCGGCGGAGATCGTCGCATCGGTCGCCCGGAAGGAGCGCGCCGGTGAGGGAGAGAGGAGAGTGAGAAAGGGGTGGAGAGAGGAGAGTGAGAGAAGGTGAATAAAAAGAAAAAAAAGAAGTGGGAATAAAAAGAGAAGCCAGGAAAAAAAATAGGCGAAAGAGTTTGACATAATTTTTAACTTTTCGACGTTTTAAGTCAAGGAAAATATTTTCGAAATTTTCACAGTTAAAATTGTGGAAAAACTTTCCCATGGTTGCGAGAAATTCCCAAAGTCAACACCGTGAAACACTACTAGAAAAACGCTGATTACCGACGGTCCGGACCGTCGGTGATCAGCCCAAAACCGTCGATAACGCAATTACCGACGGTTTTTCAATCGGAATCGATCCGTCGGAAAAACGCTCGTCACAAATCAATTTGCGACGGTCGAAAAAAATTCGTCGAAAATATTGACAGTCAGACCCGTCGGAAAAGTCCCGGCAGTTCGAATCGTCGAAAGTTTTCGACGGTTGCAACCGTCGGAAAAGTCCCGGCAGTTCGAACCGTCGAAAGTTTTCGACGGTTGCAACCGCCGGAAAAGGCCGGCGGTTCGAACCGTCGCAACTTTTCGACGATTGCAATTGTCGAAACTTTCGACGATCGTCGCAACAGTCAATCTTTCGACGGTCGCACCCGTCGCAAAGAATTTTTTAAATATAAAATAATTAGCGGCCGACCGCTGGGGTGGATCCATCGTCGGATTTGGGCCGCTGGGGGCCGGATCCGGGCCGCTGGGGCCAGATCCGGCTGTCGGGCGGCGGATCCGGCCTCTGTGGGCCGGATCCAACCGCTGGAGGCCGGATTGGCCGCCAGGCGGCTGGATCCGACGCCTGGAGGCCGGATTGGCCGCCAGGCGGCCGATCCGACCGACGGCCTCTAGCTAGAGAGAGAAAGAGCGAGACGCCAGCGCGGGAGAGGAAGAAGGAGACGCGGGCACAATCTCCTTCTTGACCGGCGCGGAAGAGGGTCGCCGGTGCGGGAGAGGGTCACCAGCGCGGGAGGGTCACCGGCGTCCGGTGCGGGAGAGGGTCGCCAGCGTCCGTTGCGGGAGAGGGACGATCGGTGCTCGCAGGCTGGGAGAGGAAGAGGGAGAGGGAGAGAGAGAGAGGAGAGGAGGGAGAGAGAGAGAGGAGAGGAGGAGGAATTATATATAAGGGGAAAAGATGAGAGAAAGCGGGAAAAGGAAAAAAAAGCGGAATAACGAAATTTTAATTACCGACGGCTTCGGCCGTCGAAAATATAAATATTAACTATTTTTATAATTACCGACGGTTGTGACCGTCGAAAATATATTTAGTTATATATAATGTTTATTTTTTATTTTACCAACTGTTTGAACCGTCGGTAATCGTTACCAACGGTCTGAACCGTCGGTAATCGTTACCGACGGTCAAAACCGTCAGTAATTGCGACGATTTGGGCCGTCGCTAGTTATATCAATAAAATACCCTTCATATGATATTATTATACATTTACCGATGGTTACGACCGTCGAAAATTGCGGTGAATTTTGCGACGGATGGATATCCGTCGAAAATATCGACGTTCCTAATCGTCGAAAAATTAAATAATAATATAAAAAATACATAATTTAATTTTTTCATTTTCGACGATCGTAATCGTTGAAAAATCCGTCGGAAAAATTAAATAATAATATAGAAATTACATTTTTTTTATTTTTCGACGATCGTGACCGTCGGAAATTGCGACGGATGGATATCCGTCGGAAATATCGACGTTTCTAATCGTCAAAAAATTAAATAATAATATAAATTATTTCCGACGGTCATAACCGTCGAAAAATCCGTCGGAAATAAAACCGTCGAAAAATCCGTCGCAAATTGCGACGGATTTCGAACCGTCGAAAATTGCGATGAATTTCGAACTGTCGGAAATTGCCCGTCGAAAAATCGCGATTTTCTTGTAGTGACAAATTGAGCCGTGGAAAACTTTTTTCACGACTTAAACCGCAAAAATTTCCCACGGTTCGACCATGAAAAATTCTCACAAAAAATAATCCGTCGCAAATTGCGAAGATTTTCCGACCACGGAAATTTTTTCATCTAAAAAAACCTTGTTTAAAGTCATGCACATATTGCTACCGCTATCTTTGTTTTCCCTAAAACGTACTATCCATAAATCTTAACCCTTAATTAAGAATGATATGTTTTTGTAATAAACTCCTCTCAATAATTGAGAGGCTTCAACTCAAATTCTCAAATATCTATGTTTCAACTTTTTCTCTTACAATAAGTTAGGCTCACTAATCGAGAAAAAAAAAGATAGAGGGTTTCAGTTCCTAGCATATATAAATCCAACTGTTCCATCGTTTCAAGATTTTTTGTTTCTTTGGGGGTCAAAGATTTCATTGTGTTGATCAACATAAAGCAATTAACGACTCTTCTTTTTACTGGAAGCTTTTTATTATGTCATTGTACATATAAACAGACTACTCTCTTTTTATTATAGTGCATATGTAATACTAACAAATTAAAGTGCTACCAAATACGTACCCACCTACTAATGAGGATTAATTAGTAAAAGAAAATGATAACACTATATATGTGATTCATCGATCACATCTTGACGAGAGTAATTTTCCGTTCCCAGTAAAAAAAGTATCAAAATAAAAAAAAAAGTTGAAGCCATAGAGAGAAAACTGAAAAGTCTTGTACTTTCATTCTTTTGGGTACGTATATTTCATGTGAATGAACAACTGAACATATATATGCAGTATGCACGTTCGTTGGTCTGTAATCTGTACGTGTGCAACGTCTCCTTTTCCTTTTCTAATGTGCAACGTCTCCTTTTCCTTTTCTAATGTGCAACGTCTCCTTTTCCTTTTCTAACTCCCTATTATAAGTAGTAGTTACTCACATCCAATAGACTGCGGTAGCTATCCTTATCATCTTCACTACTGTTGTTCAAGCAGGTTAACGAGGAGTTCAGAGTTGTGGGACTTGATGAAGATGTCATCATATATAACGGCGTCCCTGTTGTAATCATTGTTGATGGCATGATCACCAAGGTTGAAGAGCTTATCGGAGATCAAATTTGCAAGACCGCCAGTAGAAGTTGCGAAAGATGCCATGTCCTGCAGCAGATTAGTCGGAGCACCTTGCTGCAGTTGCCCCATATTAGCCTGCATGAGCTGTGCCTCATCGAACAAATCATGAGAGCTGGAGATGCTACGGCAAGGAGGAGAAAATTCCTGTGCTCCGCCTTGTGCTGCTTGGAACGATGTCAACTGATCCTGGACACGAGGATGAGTGCCTGCAGGGAACTGAACTTGCGCCTCTAGAAGCTGATCTTGGCACTGATGATGAGTTGACGACAGGAGATTGGCGGCCATATTCCTCAGGAGCTCGCTGTTCAGTGCAAGAGGTTCAAGACCTACGAACCTGCTGGGCAAGTGCTGGAGATGCGCCGCTGGGTTGTAGGCGGAGGAACTGAGGAGGGAAGAGAGCTGGAGGAGGTGGTCGAGGCGAGGGGTGTGAGTCACAGGATCAAGGCCCATGCCGAGAAGCCTCTTCCTGATGTGTGTGTTCCAGTAGTTCTTTATCTCGTTGTCTGTTCTTCCCGGCAAGCGAGCAGCAATTGCTGACCATCTGAAATATAGCTAATTGGCAAACTATACATATATATATGTGCATGAGCGTTACCAACTCAGCTAAATATTAATTCAACTACGTACTTGATCTATTGAATTTAATTCTATCTATAATTATATATACATATAAGCGGCTCACTTGTTTCCCAAAATGCTGTGTAATTGGATTATCATCTCGTCTTCTTCGGACGAGAACCTCCCTCTTTTGATATCGGGCCTCAGATAGTTCGTCCATCGCAGCCGGCAACTCTTTCCGCATCTCGCAAGGCCTACGATACAAATTAATTATATTACCAGGGATATCAATCGAATTCAGGATTGTAGGTAGTAACTATAAATAGATAGATAGATAGATACACTGTACCAGCATTCTTGGGAAGTGTTCTCCAGTTGCCATAGCCATGCTTCTGAATGTAGTCAATGAGCTTATGGTCCTCTTCAGGCGTCCAGGGACCCTTCTTCAATCCATTTTTATCGCAACAAGGCGATCTCCCCATCTTTCAATCACCAAGTCACTTAATTGTCTAGCTAGAAGAATCCAACGTACAGCTCTTCAAGGACGTACGGACGTGGTGCTCCTGGAGAAGGGGATCCAAATCAAGCATGCAACTTGAGCAAGCAAATTAGCGGGGGTAATTTTGAATAGGATCTGATTGATATGGTGTATATATAAAGGGAAAGAGGACATTTTCATAGGAAAAAGTCAACAGGATTCGGTGCCGGCCTTTGTCTATCACGGTGGCGACGTGGCTTCTCTCACTCTGGGTTTAATTATATTCACCAATTTTTTTTAACTTGAATTTATGTAACAAACATGCGATAGACACCTACTTTTTTCAACTTAAAACGTTGAATTTTAGCATTGTTGATATATATTAACTAAATATTAAATAAATGAGGAAGATCGATCTTTTATGCCCCCATTTGAATTTTATAATATTGTCCAAGAACAAAATTTTATAACCTCAGTTTTTTTTTGTTTTATATTTTTAACCTATTTGAAATAGTTTGTCCCGGAAAAGTTATATATTAAACAAGCTGACTCATCTTTTTTCTTGTTCTTATAAGTATAATCCACAAGCTAAATCCAAAACTGTTTGATTGAAACGTTAGAAATAATATTTTAATCAAATGAAACTCATTTTTTCAAATCGAATGGGGTCACAAGTTTACTACCTTATCTGCATATATAGGTGGAGTTGACCAGGTGGTGACACGTAACAAAGTGGTGCAAACGATAGGGAATTGGTTGACCAATCGACCGTTCACTCGTTGCTATATATATCTCTTACCTTGGTATCTCCATGAATTGCTTCTTCTTTTTTTTCTCACGCCCAAGGCTTTTCTTGCTGCATGCGTGTGACATTTGTGGTGATGTTGGCATTACGTAATTATTAGGCATATCCATTTAATAAAGAAGGAAAATTTTACCGTGGGAGATGGGATAGAGTGATAACTCGAAATTTATAATCCATTTGCATGTACGTAAAAAGTTGACATGATAGTATGAAAAGAAAAAAAATTAACTCGTTCAATTAATTTATGGGAGTAATTTATAAAAAAGATGTGTTGCATGCATGCATATTATTATAGGGCGTAATTAATTTTTCAGTCAACTTGAAGAAAAGAAGGTCATGTATATCCATGCACATTGTTGCATGTATGTATGTATTGGTGTGCTATCTGTGGCTCCGTTGCTTCCATGGGTATTCTGTGTGTTTAAGTGCACATAATACTTCAGTCAAAATAATCAGAACCGAAGCCAAGATGGCTGATTCAAATTAGTAAAATATATCTACGAAGTCGTCACTTTAATCAGTAAAATATCATTTTCTTCTTTCTTTCAAATTTCAACTAGTCATATATTAATAATTATAAATCCAGAGGTCCGGAATGGATATAAAAAAATGCATAGAAACTCTTATTCACTTAAGTAGGTAATAGTTCATGTTATTATTTAATTAAGGATTATTTCCTTTAACATCCCATCAACTATAACTTTTTTCCGCATCTAACCCTAAATTATAAAGTTACAAATTTTAGTCCTCAAACTCAACCTTTTATTAAATTTTAACTAAATTTTATTAAATTTAATTATGAAATGTCTTTTTTATTCTTACTTTCATATTACAATAAAAATACTTTAAAAATAAAAGTCGATGCAAGTAAAAGTACTAATTGATAATAATAATATTGTTTATACAATATTATATTTATGTCGATGTTTAGATCTAAAACTTGTTAAGTTTTTTTTTTCTAATAATTGTGAAATATCATTTTTATCTCTTATTTTTAACTTGAAAAAATATTAAAAAATATCGACATAAATGTAATGTTGTATAAAAATATTATTATCAATTGGTACTTTTACTTGTATTGTTTTTTAAATTTTTAAATATTTTTATTATAATATGAATGTAAGGGTAAAATAGACATTTTATAATTAAATTTAACAAAATTTAGTTAAAATTTAATAGAAGAATTTAAGTGTCAAATTTGAGTAAGTTTGTAGACTAAAATTTGTAAGTTTTATGGTTTAGGGTTAGATGTGAAAAAAAGTTATAGTTTAGAGTTAAAGGATTTAATTAAATGTAATCAATTTATGTAATTTAAATTATTTTGGAATTTTTAATAACAATTATTTTGGATTGAGGGTTATGAAGAGGTGAGGTGGAATATGGGGGAATGAAATTAGTTAAACCATGTTTGGCTACATTTTTTATTTAAGTTAAGAGGGGTGGGGTGGAATAGCTAAGCCATCTAAACACCACATTTTTCATTCTACCAAATTGGTGGAATGAGGAGGGATAGATTAATTTAGATCAAATTAACATCTTTTCCTTTTTTATTACCAAATTAAATTATTTCTCTTATTACCAAATTAAATCACATCTCTCTCGTTGATATATATCATCATATATTATCTTTTTTCCAATACATCATCATATATTATAAATATAAATTTTTTTTCAAAACAAACATAAATATACTATTTAAAAATAATTTAATATTAATATAATATATTCATTCAGGTCGGGACGTAAAATCTCGATTCGTTCCCGACCCGACCCGGTCAGGTGTCAAAAAAATGAAACTCGATCTTGATTCCGTTATCCACCGGGTCGGAAAAAAATTTGAAAAATCTAAGCCGGTACGGGCGAGGGCGATCAGGTCGTCTCGGTTCATGCTCACCCCTAATTAACTATTATAAATACTTTAAATATATAATGAAGGATAAAAATAACTTTTATACAAATAAAATTTTCGTTACCCCATTCCACGTCTTATATAATTTAGTATCCAAACATGGACTTTCTAATGACACACCACGTCACCCCACCCCATCAGTCACTATACCACTCATCCCATCCCTCCATTAGTTATTTGTCAAACATACCTTAAGTGCAGCATCATTTTTTATTGTTTTAATTAAGAGTAGCGCTGGAAGCTTATATATTGTCCTGAAAAAATAAATAATTTAATTTGATAAATAAGAAATAAAATTTCCTGTCATCCCATTTCAATCAATCAGTTTTTTTATTTCCATACAAATTCAAAATCATTCAATTGTTGATTTAATTTGTTGATCGATAGACTTATCGCGGCGAAAATAAAGGATCTAACATACACCCACTCCTACACGTTTTCCATTTCGCTTTGAGGTAACTATATATTGATTGTTTTGTGTTTATACTAACTACATTTGCTGGAAATATGTAATTAGAATGCATAGTAATAAAATTTAACGAAATAGAAAATTACTAAATTAATAGTATGACAATTTACGGTGTAATTTGTAGTGGTATCAACGCAATTTACTAGGCAATATCTTTAATTTAACTACAAATAAATGGTCATATTAAGCATATTACATATATAATCAACCAACAATTGACGGAAATACAAAAAGGTCTCTTTGCCTAATAGAACTAAAAGAAGTCTAATTTAATTGACAACTAAGAATTAATTTTTTACATTAAATTAATTATTGTCCTTCAATATGTGGGATAAATTAATTTTATGTGGCTTTACCGATGGTAGGTTTTAACCATGTATGTCCTAGTTTACCCTTTTTACTACCCTGTAGGTATAAATTAAAATTAATTGCGATGCATATTTAACCTCAAAAAACTTTAAATATAATAAAATAACCTAATGTGACTAAAAAGGTTGTTTAACTGATTAAAAAAGTAATAGAGAATACAATGGAAAAAGCATTATCACATAATACATGTGATATCCATTTTTATATATAATCATAAGGTCGTAGGAAGCACCAGATCTTCCAATCTTTGACGGCATCTGAATTCTATTGGGATCGTTTCTTTTCTTTCTTTCTTTTTTGTTGGGATCATTTCTTGGGGTCGATTTTGGATTCAATACGACATTATACAATTACACAACTACTTGAAATATTTTATATTAATTAACATTCTTTATGTATAAAAAATCAAATCTTTCCTGCCATCTAGAAGATTTTTTTAAAAAAATATGAAGTGTTTTTATAACACCCGAAAAAAAGGGGAATTTAAAATTTCAAAACCCAACAACAATAGCCAATTGTGTCGTGATGGGATAAAAACTCCAGCAGTATGCAGTTAAGAAGGGATTCGGCCAACTAAGGAGAATAAATGACAAATCTGAAAAGTTATTGGGGGTGTCAATCCTAAAGATTTTCTCTCACCCTCCACATCAACAGAATTGTGAAGCCTCTCTTTTGTTCCTTCTTGACATTCCTATCCACATTTTACCTCACGAATGCATTGGGTAGAAGGAAGGTGATCAGTGTTGTAAAACCAATTGTAAGAATCATCATAGCTTGGCTCGCCCCCTCCTCTCATTCATTTTTTATCCCTCTATTGTTCCCTCACACCTTATAGTCAATCGGATTTCCTCTGCAGGTGACGAACAGATCAGAGGAGGTGGTTCTGTGCCAGAACATATTGGGTGAAATCGTTGAACAACACAAGAACAGTCATGAAAAATCAGGTGGGTGAACATGAAACCCCTCTACATAACCTAAATAGTATTAGGTCAGAATTATTGTTGTGAATATTCTGATGTGTAACCCCTGTTCGAATGAAAGAAAGGAAAAAGGAATAGATTTATTGCTTTGATTTGAGATGTGTTAGTGATTCCTAATTTGTCATTGTTTGCTGCTATGTATGTGTTCCTTGTAATGATGCCTTGTTTAGATGATCGTTTGGAAGTAGTAATTTCATTTAGGATTGAAAACTTTCGAAGTTTTGATGTCTGTTCGAAATCTGATTCATGTCGATCGATCGACAAATTCAGAGATATCAGTCGACCAATATGTCCCCGTCCATCCGTGTAAAGATCGGTCGACCAATCATTCCCTTTGAACTGCATGGTTCGGCCGACCGATTGATCGAGGCCCATTGAACGGACCTAGCACCATCGGTCGATCGATCTAGAGATATCGGTCGATCGGTACCAATTAATCGGTCGACCGATTAGGAAGAACCGGTCGACTAAACCTTAAGTCAGATTTTATTTTGCTTGCTATTTGATCTAGATTCTTTTCATGATCATGATCTGTTATTCTATGTTGATTGAATTGTTGTATGATTGAATCTTATGCCTTGTTATTGATCTGTCCTTCCAATGATCCAATCTTTTTTATAGAACAAAAGAACGATAAATTAATAAAGTGGCTAATAAAGAAAGATGAAAATATAAAGGGTGGGTGGTCAGCTCATGCCAAGTGCTTATAGTGAAGCGTTGCTTCCTTTCATGGCTTGATCAACCAGTGGCTGCACAAGTTATTAAACCCCAAAAGTTAAAGGCACCTAAAGTCACTTAGGTTAAGAAAAAAAAAGGGGTTCAAAGATAAAGAGAATATACAAATGATATGAGTATGATGTAAATGAAGCATGATTATCTATTCAGTATAATAACTGTATCTTGTCATGATTATAAGATGGTTATATGATCTCTGTCCTCTTTTATCCATTGACATCTATACTCAAATGATCTTATGCTCACTACTTGATCTTGATTAAGTGTTTACTGATTTTGACTAATCCTGTTTATTTGTTATGTATTGAGTACTTATATTGATTCTCCACTAGGCTATATAGTTTACGGGATGACATCCTCCCCTTGTTGATTTTCACAGGATCAAGTCAGTGATGGTGTTGAGATCGTGTGTCGCGACTGAGCTTAAGCGAAAATAAAGCACATGAATCAGAAAGGGACTAATTATTATTTTCTCTCCTTCCGCATTCATGAACTTTGATGTAATTCAACTTTCATATTTATTATGAAGACTTTGTAGTACTTTGAGACTTCTGCCATTGTGACATCTCTATTTTTCTCTTTTACCTCCATTGCTGACATGTCATTATTTTAATTAAGATTTGGTTAAATTTTAGTCAAAGTTGTAATTTTTCGTAGCGCATATAGATAGGTCCTCGCCACGTGGCGTTGGTCGATTTGGGGGCATTACAGTTTTTCTTCTAACGATGTTAAAAAAATTTCCAAGGTATTTTGTTTAAGCATATTTATTAAAAAAATATGTTTAAAATGTTATTTTAAAACATACCAAATCAATTTAATTAAAAGACAAAGTAATAGGGTAGTCATCTAGTCTTGTTGGGTTCATTGATTTTGAAAATTCCAAATTCGATCACATCATTTCGGATTTAATACGATTTATGGATCAAGGAATTAATCCAACTGATGATGAGCTTGGGTTGTTTTGAATTATATATCGTCTTGATCACAGAAGGGTCCCAACCTGATTAACATCTTTAAATGTCCGATTAAAAAATTGTGGCATATGTGAGTCAAAACTAAAATAAATCTTTCTGCAAATGACCTATGCTTGGTATGTGATCACTCATGTTGTCTATGTATGACTTCAGATAGTTCGACTACGTCTACGTAACGGGAACTGCAACGCTCGAGATTAATAGGGAAAAAAAGAAGAAAAAAATAAAATAAAAAAATAAAAAGAGGAATAAAATAAAAGATAAAATATGAGTTAGATTTTGATTTGATCAGGGGAGTTGATTTCTGATTTAAACTCGGATCCTTCCCTTATAAATAAGATGCAAAGTTCACGAAATCAGCCCTTTTCTCGCCCCACGAAGTTGGCCCTAGTTTCTCCTCATACGTGCGCCCTTTTCATTTCCTTCTCGTCCCTGATGGCCGCCGTCATACAGGGGGCACATCAGAGGACTCAGACGGGATCGGTCGTGCATTTGGACAGAGATGAGCGGACAGAGGAAGAAGACAACAGTAATAATTTCTTGAACAAAAATTAAAATGTATGAAATTATGATAGATTCGTGATAGAATATTGATTTTAGACTTGAAGCATGTTATAGGTAGTTCCTGATTACTGTATGATTTTCTAAGATGTTGATTTATATCGACCATCACCGAAAATGATGAACGGAACGCGAAGTGCGCATCTGCGTAGTTTCTACGTAAGAAAAACTCGGCCGGGGTTCATCAGAACTCGGCTTGGGCAGGTCCTTCGTCGGACCGAGTTCGTAGGAACTCGGTCCGAATCCGCCATTGTCGCGATCGTCGAACTCTACAATTGGACGAACCCGGCCCAGGTTGAAGACAATCCGGACCGAGTTCTGCGTACCAAGAATAGTTGGGCGTGACAGCCACACCGACTCGATGACGATCCGACCCGGCCCGGCTTTAACCTGATTTTCCCGAAGATGACGACTGTTGAACTCAGCCCGAGTTTTCTCCACTTGACCCGGGTTCCAACATGATTAAGTCAATTTTATGATGTTTGAGTTCTTGAATTAGTTCCTATTCTAGACCCTAATGATGCCTATGATTGTATCAATGATGTCTCTGATTTACTCTTCATGATATTGTCTTTTATCCTGATTTAAAGTTCTTTTCAAGATGTGATTTGATTAATTAAAAAATGTAAAAATAAAAGATATAAATCATTAAATGGAGAGCTCTTTTATGATGGATCGGTGATGACCATGTTATGGGCTGATTTCGATCAGTTATGGGCTGACTCTGCATGATGATAGATGGGTTGATGCAAGCCTCCCCGTGGATTGAAACATACCTCAAATAAGTCAAAGATGAAAACTAAGAAGATTAACACATATGAATAATGAATCTTTCTTATGATGTCCGGCTTTTTGTCATTCTTATGGTGACCCTTTATGATCTCTTATTCATATGTTCCTTTACATGTTCTTATCATTTTATTTATGATCATGATTCATTCTCCTGTTATATAATGATGTTACCTTTATGATTCATGTCTAGTATCATGATCTTATGACGATATTTATCTTACTTTTATATTGGGTTGTAGAACTCATAGGAAGGTTCTTCCCTGCATGTTCTTAAATGCAGGTCAAGATCTGAATGACGATGGTGGCCAACGATGATATATCGAGCTCGTAGGGGGCTGCACATGGTTATCGAGTCATTTAGATGATGGGCACTTTTTTTCTTTCCTTTCTTTTTATTACTTGATATATTAGTTTTCCTTTGGACTCCTAAGATGTCATTTATCAGTCTTTCGCATATTATGATGTTACTCTCATTTAATATTAATGATGATTACGTTTTTTCCTTTTATTGCTGTTGTGTTGACCAGTCAAAGTCATATTTTTTATCAATTAGATGTACACGTAAGGATAACTCGTAGCGTTCTCAAATCGTATTATGCCACGTGACGCGGTGGGATTTGGAGCATTACACGAACCACATAAATTTGAGCACAATTATATTGTTCCAAAGGAATTATGTATTTAAGTGGCGTAAAAAATTAATCATAATTTTTAATAAATGGATCTATGTGATATATGTTTTTTAACGCGGCACGTAAATCGTTGGCTACTAAAAAAATTAATTCACATGTATTTATTAGACCATTCCCTCTGGTACTTTTAGCACGTAGTGAATTGATTAAACGAATTAATCTTAATTAATCATAATTTAATCCCCTCGATACATGCAGAGGCAACAGATAAAGGCAACAAGAGTTGACCTACTTACTGTCACAATATTTCCAAAATGGTGATGTTGATGCTTATTAATTAACGGATGGAAACGTGTCACCTTGCCATCCTTTTGTCGACCTAATTTCAAACAGCATGGTTCCCCAAGTTAATTGGGAGTCAAATAGTATAAGAATCATCCCCATGTTATATTTTATCTTATAATATATATTCTTTATAATCGAGGGAATTATTAAATATAATTGAATGGAACAAAGCGATCGTTGATTCAAGTTGTTAGACCGATAAAAGACAATATATGCTCAGTACGTTTTTGTGTTATTTAAAATAATAAAACATTCTAAGGTTTAGATTGTGTACGTACACATCCATTGGATGTTAACCATAATGTCACCAAACAAGATTTTCTGGTCGCTTAATTAAAATTTTGAGTTCTAGTTTTTAAATTATAAAACATTTATATTAAAAATTTTATATATTATTATTAGTTACGCGATTTGAGACAAATTTAATTGACAACAACAACAACAATAAAATCTTATCCCACTAGGTGGGATCGGCTAAATGGATCATACGACGTCTGATCCATGTTCATGAGATTCGACAGGGTTTTACGCTGGCTATTGGGACATAACACAATCCTCTTTCTTTATCCGGGTTTGTGATCGACTATAAAACATAGATAGAGTTTTATTCGGGCTTGAGACAAATTTAATTGAATTCGAATTAATTAGATTCGACGACGATGAGTGGATCTTTAATTTATAAATAATATACTTTTTAATACCAACATCGCTTTTTAGACACGAAGAAAAAAAAAGACAATGCGAAATGTCAACATCCACATTGCAAGTCTTCTTTCTATATAATGATTACTCATTACTATACATATTGCTCGTTTTTTTAACTCGCAACAGAGATATGGCGTAAATTAATAAACCAGCTAATTAGATGGAGCAGCACTGCGTAGAGCACGACTGAATAAAAAATGAAATTATGATGTCATGAGGTTTTGGTGCCAATGCCAAGGAAATATAATGGATCTAGTGATGCACCATGATCTTCCTGCAGATTCTCTCCATGGACGTCTACATGGACGCAAACCATTCATTTAATTAATTGTACTTGCATGCATGCATGCATGCCACATTTCCATTTCAGCTGGTCTCTCTCTCCTCTTTTTTCTTTTAAAAAAAAAGTTTATTGATATCAAAGACCTTCATTGTCAAATTAATTTGGGGATTGCATGCATGGCAGCTCCCTCAAACGAGTTATCAGCCATATATACGTCTTCGGAAGTTGACTCCAATGTATGGATCGATCGAGTAGTTGACGACGCAATCTCTATATGTATATATAGCTATGATGAAGTGTCCCTTTAGTTAGTAGATCTAATTATTGAGTGGGCTGATTTTATGCTATCTTCATATCATTATCAAATGCTAGCGCATGCATACATAACATACTCTTCCATTCTCTTTTTGGATATAATTAATTGCTTATGCTATGTTGGAAATTATACGTGGCATCATCTTCTCCAATCGAAGGTCACAGGATGCTAAAAAAGTTGTATCTGTTTTTTACGTTACTTAGTCTGTAGTAATATTATATCGATTTATTTCTTTTATGTCAGTTAAAGATTAGTATAAATAGAAGCAGATGCTCGTAACTCAATCATACCCATCTCAAATAGAATTTTATCTTCCTTTATTTTCTTCTCCGATCTCGTGTCTCTTTTTTCTTTCTTATTTCATTTCTTCCATCTCTCCGGCAGTGTCATCTCGAGCTCACGATTCTTGACATGCTATTTAATTTTATGCCATTATTTATTCGAGCGCCACCCGATATATGAAAAAAGACATCAATCGTCTAACCCACGCCACACATATGCACATTGGCTGCACGTTGAAGTTTGACTTCAATTAATCTTTTGAGTCCGAGTAATTTTATGTTGGTTTTGTTTGAGATCTTAAAAAAATATTCATAAAAAAAATCTAATTTAAAATTTTACTTATAAACAATAAAAAGAGTCGCTTAGTACTCCATTCAATCATTCTTATATTTTATGCATGTTAATAATAAAGTTGTAGCGTTTTTACCTTTGCACGTGTCTCAAATTGAATTGAGACATCAAAAATTATTTGCAAGCTTCCACGGGTCGGATTGATCCGGCGCGTGAACTTGACAATTTGGGCGGATCTTATGTCAATTGAATTATTTCGAATTCTTGATCGAATTGGGCGCAAACCGACTCACTTTGGACGGGTTGAACATAAACCATTCAATCATCAATGAGTTGGGTAAGAATTATTAATTATTCAGTCATGATCCCTAACTTGATGAGCAAATAAATATTCATTTCATTTATTATAACCAATTATTTTTAAGCTGAAATTACTTTAACTAAAGTAAGTTAGTTTATCTTTTATGCAATTTATTTTAGATATTGAAAAATAATAATATTTTTGCTTTGAAAAGGAAGCTAATTCGATAACTCTACATGACCCCATGGAGTTTATGAAAATTTGTTTATGAATCTAAACCTAATTCAAACTGTATATTAAAATTTGGTATTTACTAAAGTAAGTAACCCATGGAGTTTAGGTAAGATTCTATGCATATACACATTGATTCAGGTACTCACTAAATACCGAATTTTATTTCACAATAGTTGAATACAAACCTCTTGTGATGTCCAATGAGTGATAGCAATATATATTACTTTTTCCCTTGTGAATTCGTCATCATAAATACTTGAAAACTAACGGTGGAAAATTATACGCAAAGGAGATTTAGATCCTTGAGAAGCAATGGAGAATCTGAACTAAATGGGAAAAAGGAGAACATACATATCATTGCATGCAATCAGAGTTTCCGCATCACAAACAAAATTGGTTTGCGAGTCGCTTCGCAATTCGCAAATGTTGGACTCTGGTTCATGTGCATGCATCAGCACCAGGACTGAGGACGCATGGTGCATGCCAAGAGAACTAGCAATGCAACAGCTAGAAGCAAATTGTTGATTACTACTTTATTTCATTCCAAGTTATTTCTATCTCGATTTTGGTTTAAAGGAATATCGTAATTTGATACCTCCGACGAATTAAAGCCGTCGATGGATCTCTTGATCAATCGAGTACTTCGAGTCGTAAGATTCCATCAAATTAATATGAAGTGATGCAATGCAATTTCATGTCTTATCCTCTCTACCACGAAATTAATATGAGGTGTTATTTCGTTGGTTGGTGGCCAACCATATTGCATATTTGCATATCTGGCCTGCTCACTCGAGCACAATTTTTCTGCAAGTTGCTGACTTGCCCAAATGCTTCAGCCAGTGGACAGCCAAACAAAAAGTTGCATAATATCTTAAACAAATCTCAACACTAATCGATACTTGGCCACTTCTGCATGTAACATCTCTTCAAAAACTTAATATTCCAGAAAATAATGAAGAATTTTAATTGTTCAACATAGTGGATATACATCCATGTTCTATCAGATCATAGATATATATAATTTCTCAGCAAAAAAAAATTCTTTCTAATCACCTACACAGAAAATTCAAACAGAGGGCCTCCATTATCTGATAAGGAACTTTACCATACAATCAATCTGCTTGATCAGATAAAAGATTCAGCTCAACGACCTTGGAATCATTTTTTTAGTGCTCGTTGAAGGCCCCATATTGATAACTATTGACAAAATTAGATTAATTCGAAGTTAAAGTAAAGATCAGAATTATATACCTGATCAAATGATGATGTTGAGGTACTTTGAATTATGTATCTTGTACTCAAAATTATGAAAGAAAAAAATAAAAAAAAGAAAAATGAGAATCATTGACAGGATATGAGCTTGACCTCCTGCGATATGGATTAGGATTAAGATTTTATCACGATGTATTTTCTTTTGTTGCGATGATCTTTTTTGTCCATGAATATTTTTTCTCTTATTCAGATTGATCAAGAAATTTTTACTATGTTAAATCTTTATATTCATCTTCTCTTTCTTTCGTTATTTTAGTTGTTCATCAATCTTTCGTTATTTTGGTTCTATTCTCGCCAGGTGATTTGAGGAATTAAATTCAAAAGTAATAATTACTGTCCAGGCCCCGGTTCAAGGCCTAATGAGCGAAGCTGCTTGAGGCCCGGTCAATTCAAGGCCCCAGTTATGCCTACAGGAGATAGAGATAGTATAATATTATTTATTTTATTAAAAATAATAATACTAAGTTCCTCAAAATTAAATGACGACAATTGTATTTTTATCCTAATTTAATATTATTTTTATTATAATCTATTTTATTAATTTCTTATATCCCTTTTTCAATATATTAATGTTTTCATATTTGATTTTCTTTGTCAAGCATCAACAGTACTCCAATGAACTTTAATCATAATCAGGGAAAATCTTGTTGAAATTACAACTATAAATTACATAAGAAAAAAAAAGATTTATTCAAGTATGCAAACAAAAACTCTGAGTATTCTTGGTGATGCACATTTTTTATGGTTACTTCTTTTTTAAAAAAAATTATGGTTACTTCTGGTTTACCGTTGGAAGGTGAGGTCAATTCCTTGTTTGGGAAAAAAACAGTCACAAGTTTGAGGCATGGAAACAACCTGTACAAAAGCTTGGGGAACAGTTGACAGATTAGTTTAGCTCAGTCTATTCACAGTTATTGATGGAAAAATACCTCTTCCATTATTGATCAACAGAAACCCTTGCATATTTAATTCCATCTCCATGAGCTTGATGAATTTTGTTTCACACTGGTGCCAAAAAAAAAAGGAAAAAAAAGGAAGAAAACAGGATTTGGACATTGCATACTAAGTGAATTTCAGTAAATTGTACAGTTGAAATTTCTGAACTGTTGTTTCATCAACCTTGATAATTCTAGTATACTTGGAAGAAAAAAACTAAGGAATAAGCTAATATAACTAATAATTAAGCTGGAGAAACAAAGGAAGATGTACTAAAACCAGCCTCAATGTTGGCAATAGAAGTATTGTCATTTTGCCTCCAACTACAGAATTGTGAACTGCAGTGCTTCAATGGGCAGACACAGTTATTAATTCACAAGTTTGACTATCAACAATACGAAATCGTTTAGTGCCATCAAATGGACATAGCACCTACATTAGGAATACCAATTTGATGAAAAATATTGAAAAAGGCTACTGCAACGAAAGCATACTAACATGTTGGAATCAGCATAGATCCAAAAGCAAAGCAAGATTTGATTGCAACAGCATATAGTAACAAATCAAGACTACCAAATTAAGGTGGCATAATCGAACAACTGACTAATGAATGGAATTGTTTTTTTAGTACCCAATGGGCATCAAGACAGAATGAATTGTTCCATTCCACTCCTGACTCCTCTATCAATAGCCATCCGCAGATTGTGAAAATCTCCAGAGCTTTGATGATGACGATGTGGAATCCTCATCCTGATACTAGTGGAATGATAAGGACAGCCTCCAAATGCGGACCCGATACGTCAAAGTGGAATATGTTTCTTTTCTGCTCTTGATCTATCAATCCTTGTTTGCTCTTTGATAATGCAAACGCCGTACAAGTTCTCAATTATGGGACACCTGCTTCGGCAAAAGACATATGTTTACTTAGTAAATTTAATTGAAAAATTGTATTTGATGAATATGATTGTTGAAGTATTTTATTGTTGTAAAATAATGTAAATGGGGCATAAGATATGATTAATATATGAGATGCGGTACTAATTATTGGTTAAAGCTGATTAGGGATGACACCCAATCTTTTTCGGCGCGGAGACACTCCCAGCCCCCCCCCCCCCCCCCCCCCTTGTTCCCCAATCTCCAGTGCAGGGGAATCTATTCCCCCGCCATGGACAATTCATTAAAGCATCAGAGACGCGATTCGATTGCCTGAAGTAATGATTACAAGAAAAGGTGTCAAAAGTATCTACGAGGAAGCAGACTAATTGATGATGTTCCATAGGCGCCATGGGCAGCTACAACTGTTGTTTATAATTTGCACCAAAGTTGAAGAGTCTGACTCTAAGATGACCTTCCCAGCTTTAATGCCCCCTGATGCGCCCCATGCTGCAGCCTTCAGATGAAAGCTGCGTTTGGGAGTGCTTTTGGACGGGTGCTTTGAGTGGCAGATCATTTGCTTTTCGCCATTTGCTGATTGGTAAAAAAATTGGCATTGTTTTTTCAAAAAAATAGCTGTGATTGACAGTCAATTTTGTGCTTTTTAAAAAGTTGGCTGCTCCTTCCTGTGGCCAAAAGCACTTTTTTGAGCTTTCTCTAAAAAATTACTGCCTGAAAAATCTCTCCCAAACGCAGCCGAAGTCTTGTACGGCAAAGCACCTGCTCATAGATAAGACCCTGCTCCACCTGTTTGGATGAACGATTAATTTTAACTTAGAGGGATCCCTGCGCACTGTCTTGTACTTGAGCTGCTGGGGGCCAAGTTAGTAGTGACTAGGTGCATGGCATTAATTAGTTTAACAAATCGGTTTATGTAAATTATGTACGTTAGTAATTAGTTAATTACTTATTGTATTTATGTACACTTTGTTTTATCATCATATGCAAAGGGGGAATGGAAACAAGCTGAACAAGTTGGGGTTTGTGCAGTGATGCATCATGCATGTATGCTTAATCAAATGTAGAGGTTTTCTTTCCATTTGCGTTCCAATTGATCCTCGATAAACCGTTAAACAAATGCAATAATTTATTGCTTTATGATCGTAGAAAAAAAAAATTCTCATCGAGTGAACGGAGCTATGCCCTGTTACATTGGGAAAGGAAACATACTTGATTTTAAATTTCACTTACTCAAGCGGGGATAGCTCAGTTGGGAGAGCGTCAGACTGAAGATTTGAAGGTCGCGTGTTCGATCCATGCTCACCGCATTTTTTTTAAAAATTTCTTATACTCATTGTTTTCTTTTTTTTATAAAAAAATTGTTTCTGTTATTTTATCAAAATTTACACACATATCAAAACCTGAGGAACCTCTATCTACACTTTTAGATCATAATTTTTGTGATAATCTATATATGATACATGCATGAATTATGTTGTTCGATCCATGCTCACCGCATTTTTTTAAAAATTTCTTATACTCTTTGTTTTCTTTTTTTTTTTTATAAAAAAAATTGTTTCTGTTATTTTCTCAATATTTACACACATATCGAAACCTGAGGAACCTCTATCTACACTTTTAGATCATAATTTTTGTGATAATCTATATATGATACATGCATGAATTATGTTGTTCGATCCACGCTCACCACATTTTTTTTTAAATTTCTTATACTCTTTGTTTTCTTTTTTTTTATAAAAAATTGTTTCTGTTATTTTCTCAAAATTTACACACATATCAAAACCTCAGGAAGCTCTATCTGCACTTTTAGATCATAATTTTTGTGATAATCTATATATGATACATGCATGAATTATGTTGTTCGATCCACGCTCACCGCATTTTTTTTTAAATTTCTTATACTCTTTGTTTTCTTTTTTTTTATAAAAAATTGTTTCTGTTATTTTCTCAAAATTTACACACATATCAAAACCTGAGGAACCTCTATCTACACTTTTAGATCATAATTTTTGTGATAATCTATATATGATACATGCATGAATTATGTTGTTCGATCCACGCTCACCGCATTTTTTTTAAAATTTCTTATACTCTTTGTTTTCTTTTTTTTTATAAAAAATTGTTTCTGTTATTTTCTCAAAATTTACACACATATCAAAACCTGAGGAACCTCTATCTACACTTTTAGATCATAATTTTTGTGATAATCTATATATGATACATGCATGAATTATGTTGTTCGATCCACGCTCACCGCATTTTTTTAAAAATTTCTTATACTCTTTGTTTTCTTTTTTTTTTATAAAAAAAATTGTTTCTGTTATTTTCTCAAAATTTACACACATATCAAAACCTGAGGAACCTCTATCTACACTTTTAGATCATAATTTTTGTGATAATCTATATATGATACATACATGAATTATGTTGTTCGATCCACGCTCACCGCATTTTTTTAAAATTTCTTATACTCTTTGTTTTCTTTTTTTTTATAAAAAAATTGTTTCTGTTATTTTCTCAAAATTTACACACATATCAAAACCTGAGGAACCTCTATCTACACTTTTAGATCATAATTTTTGTGATAATCTATATATGATACATGCATGAATTATGTTGTATATGGCATCAGATACCTAATACGGATATATACGTGCGAGTACTAGGTATATGCTACAGGCCCACAATGTAGGTCCGCATGTGCAATAGAAAAAAAAATATTTTTCATATATAAAATATAAAAAAAATCATAAATTAAATAATTGTAAAACTAAGAAAGTGGAATTTACTTATATTCCATATATAATATAGAATAATTTTGAAGGATTTTGCATAATTATATTTAACACTTCTAACTTTTTTTATATAAAATCATTTGATATATACTCGAAATGTAGCAAATACCTGACGTGTAACTCTTTAAAGTACTTACGATGGACAATGTGAAAAAAATATAATCGATATTATCTGATCAAGTTATAACTTCAATATAATGAAGTCTGAAAAAGAAAACGAACAGCTCATAATCTAATAGATTTAATGTTTGTGCTATTTCTTTTAAAGGATAACACCATCCTATTCATGGACGGAGCGAGTCTTATTTGGGCCCCTCAAATTTATTTGAAGGATTTTTATATGAAAAATAGAAATATATATATTTTTATATAGTTGGCCCTCCTATAAAATCATCCTTAATAATTATGTTCTTATTAATCACTATTTAATTCATAATTAATGATAATTTAATTAATTGAATAATTTTTTGATCCACCATCCATCATAAAATGAACAATAATTAATAGAAGTATGATGGTGCTACCTCTTAAAATGAGTAGCACAATTATTTTTTAAATTTAATTACGTTGAATTGAGACTACAAAGTTTGTCACTCCAATGTTTTATCCAGAAAATAATTACGACTCCATCATCATTTTTCTGCTCGTATATATCATTAGTTCGCCAACATGCAAACCGACCAAAAAATCCAAACGAGCAGAAAATGCATTCATTCGCAAACTTGTAATTGGGTGGAGCAAGACTTTGAATATGCTTGGGCTGAGTCGATTCGGTAATCTAATGATCCAGCTTTACCCGACTTACTTTTGATCCGATCGGATCGATGGTCGAGTCGTACGAGTTAGATTTTTTCAACTGAATCAACTTGACCCGACGATGTCAAGAAATGAGATGGAGCTTCCTATGCTATTCGCTAGAGAGAAGTTGCCGGAGAGGGAAGAGAAAAAGGAAACCAAATGTGCAAGCAGCTGAAGCGTGAGGAAGAAGGTGGAAAAAGAAAATTCTATTTTATTACTAGACACATCACGCACTATGCACTACATTTATACTAATCCCAAACAGTTACGAAGAAACTAAAATGACATTAGAAGAAGATAGCACTGCTACATGAATGATACACTAGTAAATACCACTACATAGAAATTAAGAAGACGACATAGTCTATTGTTGAAGCTGGAGAAAAAAGACAACATCTCTGCGATGATGACAAATTGCTCATCAACACGCCCCCTCAAGTTGGAGGTTGAGAGACAGTGACGAACGACACCAACTTGGAGTTACGGCTTGTCGTCGATCTGATGAAGACAATGCACACAACACACAATAGCTCAACAATGTGAATGTAGGTGGCAAGAAGAGGTGCTGACAAGTAGGGATGGCAATATCTCCCGCCCCCTGCGGGAAATTCTCGATCGGGGTCCCGAACTCGAAGAATTTTTTCTCCGCGGGGTCGGAGATGGGAGAAAATTATTCCTGAACCCTCTTTCAGAGATTGGGACAGGTGAGTCCGCCCCGCAGGGCTCCGAATCCCCACACTCTAAAGAATAAGTGAGTGTACAAAAATAATTCCACATTAATAGTAGTAGTAAAGTGAGAGTAAATAGACAAATATAAATGAAGGAGGAGACTAATGAGTCAATATTGAATGTTTATGGAGAAGTTCATCTTTGAATATTTTCTAAATTTATAATAATATTTTTTATCAAATTATCTCTTAGTAAAAATATTAATACAAAAATTTGACTGAACCAAAAAACACGATTCAACCTTGTTTTGATCGATTTTGACTAATTTTTTATCGGTTCGATTCGGTTTAATTCGGTCCAAACTAAGGTCGGGCCGCGGGCCCTGAACCCTCGCGGGGATCAGGACGAGAGATAAAATTCCCTCCGGACCGAGGATTCGAGTCGGGGTCGGGGGCGGGGGGAGTGTCCCCCACCCCGAACAGGGTCGGGTGCCACTCATACTAACAAGCCTATGCTTCGTTCGTGGCTGGCAAGAAGACGGCTGCTGGAAAAGATGACGTTAATGTTGAGAAACGACGAACAATGGACAATCCTACTGGAACAGCGAATTGGATATGCCAATTTGTTGAACGCTTGTAAGGCGATGAAGATCTTTTGTCGAACGCCAATCACGATTGCAATGACTTCAAACACCTTCTATTCGCAGATCTTGGATCATCAGGAAACTTTAGGATGAACAGAGGATGTGGTAAATCGAAAATATGGAGAACGAAATAAAGCAAATGGAGAGAGAAATCAAGAATGAAATTAGCGAAGTGCCCGTTGCAAGTGGATCTGAGAGGAAGAACTGCTACGTTAGGAGATTCAAGTTGACTGCGAAAAGAGATGAACGTACATTGGATGTAAAGTAGAGAAACATATCAACAAAGGAAACAAGAAAATAAAGAAGAAACATATAGAATTCCCAAGCCCCATGTGAACTACAAAAACAACGATGTGTCATTGATGCGTCGGCTGCAAGCAGATTGGAAGAGAAGTAGAAGAGACGAATTGAGGAATCATTGTAGCATGATAAATTGGAGGATCAAAGACACCTGAGGACGATAAGAGATTGGAGGCAATATATCTCCTGATCTCATCAACCAAAGAAGGAATCGAAGAACACGAAGACGAAGAAGAAAAGAAAGCTCATAGAAAAAAAAGATGATGATTGGAGGCAATACATCTCCAGAAGAGACTTCGAGAACGTCAAAAAAGCATCGACGAACAGGGAAATTTTTCAAAACAGTCGAGGCACAAAAAAACTATCGGTGAACCAAGACATTCCAATCGTTGACAACAACGTTGGTTAAAGGCCGATAACGGTAACACGAAGAGAAGGCTCCTACCCTCCGACGATAACGTCGGGAAATCAATCGGTGATCCCGGGAAATGGAGGCAGAGCTCCAGAAAGAAACCCGACGAGCGACAAGTACGCCGGTCGGTAAACTTCACCGAACAAGGAGGTTGAATAATAGAGATCAAAAGAAGACATAATAGAAGCGACAGAGAAGAACAATGGAAAAGACAGAGGAAGAAAAAATGAGAGAGCCGATGACAATCTGATAGACCAAGAAGAAAAAACACCAAAAATCGATTGATGAAGAAGATCGAAAAAAATCTATTGCAAGAAGAGGATGAAGACAAACAAGTAGACGAAAATCGAAGAATAAGAATGATGGCTTCGTCCGAGCTCATCGTCCCCAGGACTTTCAGGCCCCATGGAAGCTACGCCCTTCACCGGCGAACTAACGACGACTCGCAGCAAGGAGCTTTGCAGGATCAAGAGGGAGGCTCTGATACCATGTCAAGAAATGAGATGGAGCTCCTTGTGATATTCGCCGGAGACGCACAACATTTATACTAATCCCAAACAGTTACGAAGAAACTAAAACGATATTAGAAGAAGATAACACTGCTACATGAATTACACACTGGTACATACTACTACATAGAAACTAAGAAGACGACATTGAAGCTGAAGAAAAAGACAACATCTATGCGATGACGACAAATTGCTCGTCAACCGACGACTCGATTTATTTATTTAAACTTAAGCTTATATTTGATTTATAATTTTTTAAAAAATTGAAATAAAATATTTCAAATACAAAAAAATATTTACATAGTTAGAAAATTTATTTTATGCTTTAAAATAATCCTAAAAACAATGTTTCAACAACCTTTAATTGCTGGAGTGACATATTTTAATTTAACTTTGTAGCCAATATATAGAGAACAGAATTATGATCACACAGCTTTCATGCGCATAGAGTGATTGTGAAGTAATGACAAGGACGAACGTTTTAAACATAATTCACCTGGACCCCCTCCCCCTATTTATACTTTTCAATGTCTACAATCATCATGCAAAAAATGTGCATATCGTAGTTCACATTAAATAATCTGTACTATTTTTCATAATTAAGCATCTTTTTGTACGCACGCGTTTACTTTCTTAAATAATTTATTATATTATCATTACTTAAGTTCATAAGAATGCCGTGAGAAGATTAAGGTGTTGTCGTTGGCGCGTTTCTCAGATTAAAGCAAAAACAATTCTGTTCATTGTTCAAGTTAAAGGCACTTTTTGATATATTTTTAAATTAATGAATATAGAGATGACTAAGTCAAGTTCTTCTTAGGTTCTGTTAGACAATATCATAATTAACATTTAGCCATTTAAACCTTAACTTTTTGTTTGATAAATAATAAAATCAATTAGAGTTTAGGGACTAGAAGTTAGCAATTATTATTTTTTTTTCAATTTTATCCTTATTCAAATATATTATTTTCTTCAACTTATTTTATTATTTTATTTTATCAGAATTTAACTATATATTTTTTGTATTTATGCTTAATTAATTATAAATTATATATTTGACAATAATGAATAAAACATTAATTTAATAATTAATATTTCATATCATCTATGGATTATATAAAATTTATTGTTAATATAAATTTCTATATATTTTAATAAACATAATTGTCATATTTTATTTTATTTTATTGTGATATAAATAATTTATTTATTATATTATAATAAAATTTATATAGTGCTTAAATTGAATAAATTATCATATGTCCAATTATATTATTTTATATTCATCGACTTAATTAGCCTCTAAATTTACTAAACTCTTATTTGTTATATCTTAAATAAACCTTTAAGTTTTAATCATCATCGCTATCTCCGTATATCTGTTAGTTAAATCACTATCCCTCAAGCATCTCACACTCAATATTTTGAAATACTTAAAAGATATCCTAAGGTAGCCCGTTCGCATCCAATAATTTATTTACGAGTTCAACTCTCGATAATCTGTTATCGGTGCTGTCAAGGTCACAATATTAATTTTAGGACTTTACAATCTTAAATAAAAAAAAATCAGATCTAAATATCTAGCACGGCAATCATTTTTCAAGATTGTATTAAGAACGAGATTTAAATGATAATGCAATCTTACTTATCCTACAACGTTTATGTTTCCCATTTTTTTTTTACTTTGTGCAACATGATTTTTGGAGAAGTAAAACTAAGAGGAGGATATGTTTTTTTATAATTAAAAAGAATATTTTTTCAAAATAAATTTAATATTAACAATTACTTTTATAGGATTACTCATACACTAATGACTACTGTGTTATCGATGACCTTGAACATTATTCGACAAAGAAAAATTTGAAACGGTAACATTAGTCATATCCGAAATTTAAGACTAATATGAACGGTTTGCCTTATATTGACGTTTGAATAAAATCCACAACTAGGAGTAAAGAAAAAAAAAAAGAGATGAATTAGCCGGCCAATTAGAATCCGAATCCAACCACTTCAACTAAAGCAACCACTCCATTTATGACCCCCACTATTATATTTTTGACGTTTGATCCATTCTTCTGATAGTACACGAAAAAAATGAATAAATAAATAAATAAATAAAAAGGTAGAAATTGAATCGCACTTTTAGGATTGAACGTGATTGGTCGATCTTTTGGCAAAAAAATCTTCATACTTTTTGATCCAGTTTTTAAAATGAACAAATTATACTAATTTTTTTAAATAAAATAATCATCTAGCAAGTAAAATTTATTATAATTTTAATAATATTTAAAATTTATAATAAATTTAAATTAATATAAATATGTTTTAGTTTTATATTTTAATATAAAATATACGAGCAAAATTTTTTAAATGCCAAATAAGAGTTTCATTATGCGACTAAAGAATATTAAATTATAAAGAGTTATTTTCTCTGACCACTCCTAAATTATTACGATTTTCTAAATTTAACATTAAATTATGAACTTCATCTTTTGAGTTCCTAAACTATCGCGATTTTTCTAATTTGATCCTTCCGTCCAATTCCGTCAACTTTTCTGTTAACTTTGATTTTTCGATTTTGTGAAAAGTAAAAAATGCTCCTGTGCGAAAAAAATCTCTCTCCCTGTGCACCCCTCTCCTCTCTCTCTCCCCGAGAGATTTTTTCGTATATGGGCATTTTTGACTTTTCACAAATATAAAAAATCAAAATTAACAAAAAAAGTTAACGAAATTAGACGAAAAGATCAAATTAAAAAAATCGTGATAGTTTAGGAATTAAAAAATGAAATTTATAGTTTGAGATTAGATGTAAAAAATTATGATAGTTTAATGGTGATTAGAAGAAATAACTCAATTATAAACATTATACAAGTTAAACGGATCATTTTTTTTCCATATGGAAGGATCCATTTTGTCGCATTAAAAAATTATTCTAAAATATGTTCAAGTTTGTAAATCTTGTGATCGTATAAATTTAACAAATTAAATAGATTTTTCTACGACCATAAAAATAAACATCACGTGATCTCATAATTAAGAAATAGTAAGCCAAAAAATTTAAAAAATATATTTATAATTTTGAATGTTGGAGGCTTGGAGCCTAAATCATTCAATAAAAATGAACCATACGTCTATTTGAGAATGAGTGCGTACGATTAAGACTTCATATTTCAATAATGGATGTTACCATGTTTTTCCTAAAAAAAATTTATTTCTGTTTGGCAGCGTCGTAGCCAATCGACGACTCAGCTCAAAGTTTAAAGAATTAATTAAATTTTTAATGCTTCAGGAAAGGAATTATTCAAGAATTAAACAAACACGAGAATCAAATTTAAGTGGGATATGAACTGACACGTGCGCAATTGCGTAGGCCCGACGGGATGATCGAGCGACTTTGCTTCTGTGGGGATTCCATTTCTACCCTTGTCGTTTTGGTCCGGGCCTCTGGAGCGGCATACAAAAATTGTAAATCAACGCAAAGGGGTTTAAAATAAAACTGTTTCACCTGTTGGCCTGTTTCCTCGAACGAATCGAATCACTTAGCTTCGGGTTCCGGATTGCTCGGTCGGGAGGTTGGAAAGGAATCCAACGAAGGAGACGGTGGATTTCTTGCGCGTTCGCTGGTAAGTTCTTCAGTTTGGAGCACGCTTCGTTCATGTCAGATTGCTTCTGCTTCCTCTTCTCTTTTAATTCTTCTTCCCTTTCATGTCATGGAATGTTTGATAAAGATCGCATCTTTCTTTTGTTGATTGTGGTTACCCATTTTAGTATATTCTCGTCTGGTTTTTGTCTCGGCGGAGTCATTTTTTTTTGTATATTTTGTTTCCTGTTCAATTCATCTGAAATTTATGTGGATGTTTGAGGGTTCAAGCTTTTTCTTTTTGTTCTACTGTTCTGTTGAACCAAGATCATTGTTCAGTGCTTCTGCTACTGATATAGAGTTTACTGTATCCAATAGTGCGTCTATGAAAATTTCAGTTGATATGCTGATTTAGTACAAAGAAGAGCCAATAGATTCCAATAAGAAAAATAATATTTAACGCTTTTTAGATTTTCTGGACTGTATGCAAACTTAATGATAAATTTTGACAATGTAGAAGGTTTGTGACATTGTGATGGTATTCCTTTTTCCAGATTGATACTAGATGGGCAAATTTGATCATGAGAAAGAGGACCTGCTGAACGAGTTCTACATCCCTGATTACATATTAGATGAAGAATCAGCAATCGAACCTCTTCCTTTTACACCTTCTTGTCCCGTAGTAGCTTTTGTTAACTCTAGAAGTGGCGGCCAACGTGGAGGCGATATGCTTGAGACATACCGCAAGGTTCTCAACAGGGCTCAGGTACCTAAATATTGCTAGTTGTTTTGGTTATTCAATTCTACAGTCCATGTTTTTAAATGCATTTTACATTAGGTGTTCGACTTGGGAGCGGAAACTCCAGACAAGGTGTTGCATAAACTTTACAGCAACTTGAAAAGACTTAAATCCAATGGCGATCATCTCGCAGATGAAATTGAAAAGAGTCTGAAATTAATTGTGAGTCTTTCAGTTCGATGGTGACAAATATATTCACTCATTAGAGAAGCTTACACTAACACAATAAGTTAAAATTTTTTATTTACTAGGTCTGATCATTTTACTTATGGATATCTTATTAGGTTGCAGGTGGTGATGGCACTGTGAGTTGGCTTCTTGGAGTAGTTTCTGATCTTAAACTAGCTCATTCGCCTCCTATTGTCACAGTTCCTTTAGGGACTGGAAACAACATTCATTATTCCTTTGGTTGGGTAAGGCAAGGGATTCTTAAATCTTTCCTTTCTTGATGATTCTTAAGAACATTTTTTTCACATCTTTCAATGTGTTTTTTACTATTTGTAAATTATATCTTAAATGATTTGTATTCTTCTCCATTTTTCCATTTCCTGCAGTAGAAAATATTTCTTTGATTTTTTTTATGTCTGATGCTTTAACTTATATATACAGTTAAAGAATAATGCTTTATTCTTGTTTCGCCTTTTGTTTGCATTATTTGACGTCACGGATTTTTTTTGGTTCTAAAATGTTGTCAATTGTAATATTCTGGCAGGGGAAGAAAAATCCAAGCACAGACCTCCAATCTGTGAAGTCGTTTCTGGAGCAAGTCAGGAATGCAAAGGAAATCAAAATGGATAGGTAAGCAAGAAAAAAATACTTCAGTTAGGTGCAGAGTACACATATGAGACACATTAACTTATGGCGTATAATTTTCCCTTCCCATTTTCATCAACTAAATATTATTGTTCATTCTTACATTAACTCTTATTTTGTCTTCCATTAACTCTTATTATGTCATGTAGGATTTATTGAACTTGAAAAGATAAAAATATACATTTGTTTTGGATCAGTTGGCATATAATTATGAGGATGAAAGCATTCAACAAAGATTCTTGTGATCCAATTGCTCCTCCTGAATTGCCACATTCTTTGCATGCATTTCGGCGCGTTTCAGATACAGACTCACTTAATATGGTAATATTATTCTTTATATGTGATCCACTGTGCTTGAATTTATTCTGAGCATGTACATGCTCCTCTTGTTACTTCAGGCATTATGGTAGCTGTTACACTAATTTATTAAAATGAAAATTTGTTATTTTCTATATATTAAACTTTACGTACACTTTTTTTTATGTACTTCATGCCTGCTTTTAAAAAATATTTTGTGATTGATCGTTCCCAATATTGTCCTCTCAGGAAGGTTATCATACATTTCGCGGAGGATTCTGGAACTATTTTAGTATGGGTAAGATCCTCCCATATAATCTAATGATAATATCTGGCATCTGAATTACTAGACTACATTTGAACCTCCACATAAGATGTTACCCTCAGAGGTCTCTCTGAATATTTATCTTGTTTACCTCCTGACTTTAGTCAATCCTGGTACAATATTTATTTCGATTTATTTTCCAAGCACAAAACATGTGTATTTATGTATTATTTGAAACAATATTGCACATCAGAGTTTCTTGCTGTTTAATGGTGACAATAATCGGTATCTTAAAAAGTGTCACTTCGGTATCATGACAACCTTCAGTTAATCTGTCTTTTTCTTATTTTTTTTGTGAAGATATGCCCATCTTATTTACATTGATTATTCACATAATTATGTTCAGACACTAACGAGTCAAAAACAGGAATGGGTGATATTTCTGGATATCAATGGATAATGTTATCCTCTTAACTCCCCTGCATCCAGTTTATACTTGTGAATTCTTTTACTAAGCTTCTTGTCTCTATTTCTTTTTGGTATGATGTATTTTCTCCTTGGTCCATAGTAACACTAATCTATCTTTCCCGTAAGAAAGACGATATTTCTGTACCCAGAATAGGTTACTCCCTCTAGGCATATTTTACTTTATTTGCAAAAGGTATAAACTAGTTTCCAAACTCTTCTGCCTCTTGACAGTTTTATCTCCTACCTACTCATGCTTTCCTCTTTGGAAAGAAATATAAAACAATGGTCAGTAAATACTTAATTCGTACTCGGTGCATGATAACTCGCTTTTGAAGAGGAAAATATGAGATATATTGATTGGTAAACTTCTAAAAAATCATAAGTATTTTGTTTTGATCAGAAAACATCAAAATTGATATAACTAATGATTGACTGCAGGAATGGATGCCCAAGTATCATATGCATTTCACTCTGAGAGAAAGTTGCATCCTGAGAAGTTCAAGAACCAACTAGCTAATCAGGTGAAAATGGTCTCTTTAATTATTTTACCAACAATTTTCATCTATGCTGTTGTGCTTGTTTCTTCAAAACAATCAACTCCATTTTTGTATTTGCTTCTTTTGTTTGTATATTATACTTTCCTATATTCTGCTGCCCAACACTTATCATGACATTCTATCTTTCAGAGAACCTACCTAAAGCTTGGATGCAAGCAAGGATGGTTTTGTGCATCTCTTTGTCATCCAGCTTCAAGGTCTTTCTCATCTCTCACTAACAACTGGGATGAATTCATTAAAAATTTGCACTACTGTATGGTCTAACAATTTTATCTCGATCATCTTGATTTTTTGCGTCGTGCTATTTCAGCTTGGCGCTGCTTAAGACTTTGAATTCATTTATGTTACATCATTTGTCTTGTCTTCAGTTTTTTATTCATTAACTTCAACATCTTGAAACTAGTTTTAATGATAAAATTCAAGTGGATGTAGTTAGAGGTTGAAGTTTTCCAACCTAATACTACAACAACAACAACAAAGCCTTATCCCACTAGGTGGGGTCGACTATATGGATCATACGACTTCGTTGATCCATGTTCATGAGATTCGACAGGGTTTTACGCTGGCTGTCGGGGCCTAACACAACCCTCCTCCTTTTCCAGTCTAATACATTGGTCAAAATTCAAATGCAGAAACATAGCTCAGCTTGCAAACATGAAGATCATGAGAAAATCTGGACAGTGGGAGAAGCTTCATGTTCCTCCAAGGTAAATTTGATATTCAAGGTCAATATCATTAAAATTTCCTTGCATAATGGAGATTTTATTATCTATACCCTGTAAAAGCATAGTTTAAATGTCTTTCGTATTTGTGCAAAGCCACAATCATAATTCTATGTTTTTTCATTATCTTGGTTGGTTTCACAACAATGTGGACTCATCCCTGGCATTTTATGTTTAAAGTGTAGCTAGATATATGCTTTGAGTAATTTCAATGGCATCATAAAATATGTAATAAAGAAATATATGAAAATTAAACATTTAAGGCTAAGCTAGGCTACAATTAGGTTGCATTTGGTTTGAGGAATATGAACGTCCATGGAATTTAACTATATATCTAACATTACCATATTTGGTTTGAGGCTTTCACTTTATGTTTTGTATAAAAATTTAAAGAAAAAGATTCATAAGAGAAAATGAGGAAAAAAATATGAGTAGATTAGAGGAGAGAGAAAATACAAGTAAGAAATTATGATATTACAGGAAAGAGAAAAGTAGAAATTATATGACAGAGAAAATGAGATGTTATAGGAGAGGGAGAGAAGATGAAAGGAAAGAAAAAATGAGAATATCGAAGGAGAAAGAAAATGTAGATATTAAAGAAAAATGGTAGGAGAGAGAAAGTAAGATATTATAGGAGAGAAAAAAGTATTGGAGGAGAGAGAAACTAAGGGTATTAGAAAAAAAATTATAGGAAGAAGGAATGAGATAATATAAGAGAGAAAAGGAGAATATTGGAGAAGAGAGAGTGGGAATATCAGGGAAAAATATAGGAGACTGAAAGTGAAATATTATAGGAGAGAGAAAATGAGAATATTGGAGGAGAAAGAAAGTGATGATATCAGGGAAAAAAATTATAGGAGAGGGAAGGTGAGATATTATTGGCGGGGAAAATTAGAACATTGGAGGAGAAGGAAAATGAGGACATTAGGAAAAACTAAGAGAGGAAGTAAGATATTATAGAAGAGAGAAAATCAGAATATTGGAGGAGAGAGAAAATATGGACATAGAGAAAATGTAAATATTGGAGAAGAGAGAGTGAGGATATTAGGAAAAAGCATAAGAGAGAGAAAGTGACATACAAGAGAGAATATGAGAATATGGGAGGGGAAAGAAAGTAAAGATATTAGAGAAAAGAAAAAAAAGATGTAGAGAGAAAATGATGATATTAGACGAGTGCAAATTTTATAGGATAGAGAAAGTGAGATGTTACAGATAGAAGTAGTGAAATTTAAATGATGGGAAAAATAAAAATATTTGAGGTGAGAGAAAGTGAAAATATTAAAGGAAGAAAAAAAATAAAAGTATAAGAGAGTGAAAATGAAATATTATATGAAAGATAAAATAATGAGATTACAGGAAGTGAGACATAAATAAGAATATTGTTAAAAAAGACAATTATGATAGTAAGTAAAGGAGGGAGAAAGTGAGAATATTATATGAGAGAGAAAAAAGAATATCTTAAAAAGTACAAGTAATAATTGATAATAGAAAATTATGAGATAAATAAACATGAAAGCTATAATGAATGATAATTAAAAAATTATCACTCTTTTTAATAGGAATAAGATTCCATATTTCCATCAAACGGTAAGGCTCTCATTATAAGGACCTATGATTCCTAAATAGATTTCTAAGTTAGTCGAACCAAACTTTGCAATGAGACATTGCTAAATAGATGTGAAGGAATGTTGGATAGATGGAACCAACCGAACACAACTACATCATGTCCATGCCTTTAACAACTTTGGATTTTAAGTAGTCATTTTATTTCCCTTAGTTATAGTTTTATTTCCCTTAATTTAAGTAGTCATTTTAAGTAGTCATCCGACCCCACCTAGTGGGATAAGGCTTTGTTGTTGTTGTAGTTATAGTTTCACCGTTAAAATCATGTAGTCAGATACTAGAGAATTGAAAGCCAGATTTCTGCATTTAAATTTCACCATTGACTTCTGCAGTTTTGTTTATATAATTTTCTCTGTGATATAACGTTAGCTGCTATTGATTTCACGTTATCAACCCAACGTGCCGAGAAAGAAAACTTGTATGTTCTCTAGAGAAACTTGTGTATTATTTATTTCTTTTGCAATTCAGGATTGCACATTGTAATTGTATATCTATACCTGTTGCAACCGGTATAAACTAAATATTATGTTGTTTTGCTATATGTTGCTCAACATGCATCTTGCTTATAAACCGGTATGTGTGCAGCATCAGGTCGATTGTTTGTCTTAACTTGCCCAGTTTCTCTGGTGGACTGAATCCTTGGGGAACTCCGGATAGGAACAAACAGCAAGATGTCAGTTCTTATGTCTTCTCTAAATGTTAACAGTTCCAAATAAATCTTAAATCACTTGCTTAGCTAATTATGATTTCTTGATGCTCAGCCGCTGTCTTTAACATATCTAACCTTTTACAGAGGGATTTGTCCGCACCATTTGTCGATGATGGCCTAATTGAGATAGTTGGGTTCAGAGATGCTTGGCATGGGCTTCTTTTGCTTTCTTCAAAAGGACACGGGACTCGTCTTGCGCAGGTATGAGATAAGCATCGTCGTAAAACCAAATTTCGCATGATGTCAGACAATCTTCCCCATATGTACAAGCTACCAGCTTATTGACTGCTACTTAAACAAGTTCTATTTGAGATACTGAGGTTTTTCTTTGAACACAATGGAACTTTAGGCGCATCGCGTTCGGTTCAAGTTCCATAAAGGCGCAGCCGATCATTCGTACATGAGACTTGATGGAGAACCTTGGAAGCAGCCTTTGCCCATGGATGGCCACAAGGTGGTTATAGACATCTCTCATCTTGGCCAGGTCAAGATGCTAGCAAAAGAGAACTGCATTGCCAAAAGTATTCATGATGTTTCTAGACCTTTGGTAGAAATTAGTGACAGTGAATCGAGCGAAGACTTGGATAACAACGATTTGGAAGAAAGGAGAAAATTTGGCGCGGCCGATACGTTCAAATACTCGGACGACACAGATGATGCATCTGTAAGTTAAGCTGCATTGAACTTTTTTTAAACTCAGTGCAATTCTGTGTAGTGCAAGCGGCTTGCATGTCATTGTATCATAAAGGGGGCGTTTGATTAGTGAATAAATTTTATAGAAATAAAAAGGTAGAAATGTTGTTTTAGTGATTTGTTTAAAGAATAACTATTCGAATTAGTTATCAATAAATTTATAAATTCAATAAAAACTATTTAGTCAAAATAGTGGTAAAATTAGTATATTCTATACAATAAATAGACATAAGATATGATTTACTACCGTTCTTATATTAATAATAAATAATTTATAATATTTATCATAAATAATAATATTTTTTTAAAAAATATTTTAATATAAAATATTGATTAGTTTAAAATAAAATTATTATTTGGGTTGAAGTAAAATTAAAGATGTGATATATCAAAATAAAAAAATAATATATGATGTTTAGTAATTAAATAATTTTTTTATTTAAAAGCGAATTAGTATACAATATGAATAAAACATGAAATTTCTACGTAGTGAAAATAGTTTATAACGTTCAAATGTCAAAATGCTATTTTAAAATATTTACCAAATACTTTTAATAACGTTTTGATTTGATCAACACGCTATCACGATTCAATACTTTACAAAAAGGTAAGTTGTTTTAGTTAAATTGGGTTTGGAATAAAGTGAATAAAATATGAAATATAGCCGAAAATACAAAGGTGGGATAATTTTATTTTTCCATCAAGAAGAATTGTTATGTTATTGTAATGATCGCAAAAAAGTGGTTTTGCTAATTTTAAGACGGTTTTAAAAAAAATAGCTTAATCTTTATTCTAACTAGTTGAACTCAATCATGCTTTGCACAATTTAAATATATTTTAATAATTAAAATTAAATACATAAATAAAACATAATTTTATATTTAATTATAATATATAAGTACTATTTCTTAACATACATTATATCTCTAAATATCTTATAATTTGAATTAAAACAAATATTAATTAAGATTATATTTAAAAAAATTAATATAATTATAAAAATAAGTATTATTTTGCATTCATGTGCTGAAAAATATATTACAATTTTGCTATCATATATTTATAAGAAATATATATATATATATTCAATCCCTACTCTAGTCTCTAAATAATTGTTAAAGGTGATATGATTAATATAGGTGATATTTTAAATTAAAAAATAATTATGACTCTTCATATTCACTTTGATGGAGTTAAGTAGATATAAGACATATGATTTTTTAAATTTAAAACTAATTTATTGACATAATTAACTAAAAGCAATTAATATACTTAAGTTATCATGATATTAACATTTCATACACAAATGATCAACAGAAACCAAAGGTCATATCATTAATCTATGTGATCTTTTAAATTCAAAATAAGTATGAATCTTCATATTAATAAAAAAACAATTAATGGAGTTTAGATATAAAATATGTGACTTTGAAATTCAGAAATAATTATTAGACTTAATTTATTACAGTTAATATATTTAAATTACCACAATGCATGAAGTTAAATAGAAATATTAAAATAATTCAAAAAATGAGAAAATATAATATATAAATACAAGTGTTTGTGCTAAAAGATGATGATATTTATGATGCTAAAGTTTATTTATAAATAAATTAATTAATGTAAATCTGAAGATATAACATTTTTTGTTTAATATTTTCTTTCTATTGAATTTTGAAAAAAAAAATATTATGAGCAAAGAATATAATAGAATTGAAGAGGTAACATATAATCTGCGATGCATTTATATATATGATTATTTTATATTTATGAACAATATAAAATAATATGAAGAGTCGACTTTATAACTAATTAATAATGATGTTATAATTTTAATACATGTGTTAAGAATTAAATGATAATATTTATGGGAACATTAAAAAATTAAGAACATTAGAAAAAGGATAAAGAGAAATGGTGACTTTACATATATATATATATATATATATATATATTATTAATATATATATATATAATATAATATATATATATATATATATATATATATATATATATATATATATATATATATAAGAACTCTATTAAGTTGTTGAAGATTCGCAAGGCAACCTATCAACTGTCACAACATAGATCCATCGATTAGATTGCTAAATCATAATCAACCGTACTTCATGCACTCTTTTTTTTTTTTGCTATGAATAATTAATATATAAGTAGTTTGCTTTGCATATTATATTGGTTAAGTTATTTATCTCTACTCCTCAGTAATCGTATAATATATAAACCTGTAAGTATGCACATATTCTATTTCCTGTGAGAAAAGCTTCTAAAAGTATAAACAATAGACAAAAGTTTCAAGTGTACTGTATTATTACTTAAATCATTATAGAGTAGCTGCTCCTTAACAAAATGAAAGAAGGTATATTCGAGCGAGGAGGGAAAAACCCATCATACATCAACGGAACGTCGTTTATTCGTTTAATTCCTTGCATGGAGAAAACAACGTAAACTGCAATGGCTAATTAATTAGCAAGGCCGGGTGTACCAGCAGCACGTTGAAGTCAAATCCCCTCGTGCATACTCCAGGCCATCGTCGTAGTGCTACACGGCGCCTTGTCCACGTAGTGGCACCTCTTGTGCCCTCAAGCGCCCGCCCCATTGCAAACGTCGTAAAGTAGACATTGCACGGCGCAAGAAACGGGCATCACACAGTGCCGGCCACCGGTGGCTCGACTTGTGGACTCAAAGCGCTTGGTAGGAGGAGAGCACCTTGCGGAACACGGCGGACTTTTATTGCAGCTTCATGGGCGGAGCTTGAGCCAGCGCCGACTGCGTTGACATCGCCTACCCGCTGAGCTCGACAGCAGGTCCGTGAAGAAGGCGAGGTAGTGCTCCGTGCACAGAGGCTGCCACCAGCACCAAGTGGAGGTCGTTGCTTTCCTCCATAGCTCAGCACCTGGTTTTAAAACTTGAAAAGCAATGTTGGTGGTCTTTTTGTTCTACATGAAAGTGAGCAGGATGGTTTCTATTGGCAATGGGAGGACTGAGGATTTAGAATTAGAGTCCTATATATAAATAAATAAATGATCAATTTGAAACTTACGATTGAGCGTGACTTCATATAAATACCTGTGATACTTTTTCTAGGGAGCCACGAGCTGGCGACGTCGATGCCGCTCCAGTATGAGGAGGCAACCGTAAGGGGACCGAGGATCACTGACTGCGCTCGAGTGCCAGGAGGCCGCGTACTCAGCGTTCTCGTACTCACATTCCTCCTTCTCTTTCCAATATGCTGCAAGAATAACAAAAGCTAAAAGAGGATGGAGGAAACGTAAAGCTACGGAGAGGAGACAAAGGACTCCAAGTCTCCACGCCGGAGGGGTTTACATACTTCCTTACCAATGTCGCGTCGTCATTTAGAAAAAATAAAGAAAAAAATAGGATGCGGTTGTTGCCGTGGAGATCGGTCCTCTTTTAAATTATCATTTAGAAAAACGGCCGTCGCTTAGAACTCTCATGTACCACTTGAAATTTATTTAGAAAAAAAAAACAGCTTTGCATGAAGTCGCGTGAACTTGTTAAATAACTCCAGAAGACAGAAACGACTGCCCTTTGAGTATACATGCATGTCGGAGGGTTCCTTGATTTTTAAATATAGAATACATAAGAAATATGAAAGGCTAGATGTTATTAAGCATTAAATTGGAATGTAAGAGGTTTAGTAGTAAATGGGGTAAATATAAATTGGAATTGTAAATGATGTTAAGCAGATTGAGCAAAAAAAAAAAATGAGAAAAAAGATAATTGCAAATGCTCAATGGAGATCACTTTGAAACCTCCGCATATGCATGAGCTTTATATAAATATAAGATATATGTTCGACATTATTATATAAAATAATTTGTTATCCAACCATTTATTCAACACTAAACACCCCATTCATTATTCATTTTATACTCAGGGGTTGCCTCTTTGGGTCATTTTTATATTTGTGCTTCTGCAATTTGTTTTTCTTACCCTTAATTATGCTGATTTGCTTGGTTGTGTTAATTCAATTAATTCGGGAAAGTAGTTTTTTTTTATGTAAAGTCAATTGAACGTCCATCCAATTGAGCCGTAAATTATGGTACTTTGATTTGAACGGCATTGGGATTCACATGGAAAAAAATAAACAATTGAGGAAGAAGAGGGAACAAGGCCGGCGGCACGGGAGGTTTCATTATAGCAGGGTACAAAGTTTATATTAATACAATATTAAAAATTTAAATGTAAAAGACAAATAGCAATAAATCAAATATTTTTTGATATCAAGTAATTTATATACTATTTACTTCCAATTCCAACTGTGGAGAGGGAGGGGAAAGCCGTGGCATAAGGTGCTTCAATATTGGAAGAATTTAGTTGAGTTTTACGTGATTAGTAACTTCAGGATTAATTTTTAAATTTATTTAGCAAATAAATTTTTTTATCGCTTTATTGTTTAAACTCTCCATTAAATTTGGGGCACCGAAATTTTTTCGTAGATTGATACCGGCACTAAAAGAAATATCCGAAGAAAGTTTGCGAGGGACATGGCTAAGCTGGAACTTTGTTCGATGGCCATGAATGGCACATAAATTCCAGGCTTAATGGTTCAAATATTGAGCACCATTTTTTCAGTGTAGGAATCGTATTTAATTTGGGGGTGATAGATTTATAAGAAGGACGATGAAAATTGAAAATTGACTAGTGTCATCAAAGTCCAATCCACCCGGATATGATTTGAAGACCGTCCGACGTGGGAAGTAAATCCAAATGAAGACCGTCCCACGTGTGAAGTAAACCCAAATGAAGACCGTCCAAAGCTGTCGTCTTCCTTCCTTCCTACCTTCCTTGGGACTTGGGATTTGGAACCTCTACCAGAATCCACCTGCAATTAATAATACCTAGCTAATATAACATTGGCCGGTGGCCTCTCTCTCTCTCTCTGTATATATAAACAGAACGTGGTGTTTTAATTGCTCCCTTGATTTCCAGACTGCGAAGCGCGCATGAGCAGGACTCATCTTGCAATAACCATGGACGGTGAAGTCGACGGGAAGCCGCCCGAGGGCTCCTCCGCTGCTACGGCTCGGCCGGCATCCAACTCGCCGCGGCTGCAGAAGCAGCTTCCAGGCGGCAGAGGCGTCGTGGCAGCAGGCGCCAGCATGAAGGCCGGCGGGCTCTCGGCGGGCGAGATGAATAAGGCGAGGCACGCAGAGGAATCCCTGCGCACTGTCTTGTACTTGAGCTGCTGGGGGCCAAGTTAGTAGTGACTAGGTGCATGGCGTTAATTCGTTAACAAATCGGTTTATGTAAATTATGTATGTTAGCAATTAGTTAATTACTTCTTTTATTTATGTAATCATTTACAAAGGATAGTTGTGATATATAAAAATCCTCGTTACATGGGATAGCTCAGTTGGGAGAGCATCAGACTGAAGATCTGAAGATCGCGTGTTCGCCACGCTCACCGCATTTTTTTAAAATTTCTATACTCATTGTTTTCCTTTTTTTTTCAAAAAAAAATTTGTTCCTGTTATTTTCTCAAAATTTACACACATATCAAAATCTGAGGAACCGCTATCTACACTTTAGATCATAATTTTGTGATAATCTATATATGATACATGCATGAATTATGGGTATGGTATCAGATACCTGAGACGGATACATGTGTATATACCACAATGTAAGTCCACATGCATAATAGAAAAAATGTACTTTTTTCATATATAAAATCTAAAAAATCATAGATTAAATAATTGGAAAACTAATAAAGTGGAACTTACTTATATTTCAATATCATATATAATAACTTTTGAAAGATTTTGCATAATTATATTAAACACACCTAACTTTTTTTATATAAAATAATTTGATATATAATATATTGAAATGCAACAAATTCATGACGAGTAACTCTCTAAAGTACTTACGAGGAACAAAGTGAAAACAAACATTCGTCAATCGATATTTTTGGTAAGTAACAATCAATGTGTACATATAATTATCTGATCAAATTATAACTTCAATATATTGAAGTCTGAAAAAGAAAACGAAGAGCTCATAATCTAATAACGTTGAATTGAGACTAAAAAGTTTGTCACTTCAATGTTTTATCCAGAAAATAATTACGACTCCATCATCATTTTTGTGCTCGTATATATCATTAGTTCGCCAACCTGCAAACCGACCACAAAATCCAAACGAGTAGATCGATTCATTCGCAAACTTATAATTGTACAGTTTTATACAATTAATTCCAAAGGCAGCGGAGAAAATTTTCGGCGCCTCTATATCTACATATAATTAACTGAGTAGTTGGTGGTTAATTAGAACCCCAGCAGCTCAAGTACATGACCTTCCTGAGAGACTCCTCGGACTCCTGCGCTCGCACATGACTCCTCCTCGTGTCGGCGATCGCCGAGGAGGAGGACGACGACGCCCTCACGGTCTGGGCCAAGGCCCCCATGTTGCTCTTGGCGCACTGGTGCAGCGACCTGAGCGCGTGGTTCCACCTGCACATCCCCCCTTGATCTTTGAGCGCCTGCACCGCCCCCACGCTCGCCGCCACCATCCACGATGCCCTGCCGCCTGCTGTACTCGCCATGTGTGTGTGTTCTTCTATCGTATTGATTACGATCACAGCCCTCAACTGACCGAAGCTTATTGTCTTTAATGTCAAGGTTCTGACCTCTGAGATATCTTCTTCTGCGGTGTTTAATTTGCTGTGAGAGAGTAAGTAATGAAGTGAAGACTGAAGAGAGCGCAGGGCTTCATTTATATGTACGCGAGAGAGAGAAAGAGAGAGAGAGAGAGAGAGAGAGAGAGAGAGTTGGTGGTGCATGGCATGGGAAAAGAAAAACCATGGCGAGGAGTCGCTGGTTTCTTCTGCAAACAGGCGGCTATATTGGATTTGTTCAGGAGGTGGTGGGGGCCGTGATTAAACCAGTGGACCCCATCGCCACCACCACCGTGCAACGCAATGCACGCACCACACGCTGCGCCCTCAGCGTGTGGGGGCGTGGGGCCGGGGAATTGGTGCATAACTGACAGAGAAGGGCAAGGACCCAACAGGAGAGGCTCACGGAACCTGGCCAGGTACACACGTATTGCACGCATTGCGCGGTTGTTTGCTTCCTCGTCTTCTACACTTTTTTCCTTCTTTCACCTTGAAGAGGACGCTGCTCCAGTGGATTCATATCTACTCAGGACCATCTGATAGGGATCCTAATCTCCATTTGGCAGCTTCTCCCGACAGTAAATCATGCATAAATTAAGGCGTAAGAGTTGGATTGTAATCTATCGGCGAGATTCGCCAATTCATGGAACTGCATCTTCCTAATGACCTACATTTACGGTGAAACCATGAAGTCATGCCGGCGTAGTTAAGCTTGTTTTTAAGTTATCGAGTCCTAAATCCAACTGCAGTTTACCAGTTGTCTCCTGTGGTTTAGTTTCCGTTCTGACAAATAATTGCAAGTAAAATTGGCATGGTAATGCACGTGAACTCATTACAAGACAATTGCTTCGGCATCGATTAATTAAGGTCTCCATCCATGGAGAGTGAAGGAAAAGGCGGATTGCGTTCTTATCATCACATCACACCACGAACTCATTAATCAATTCCCCAGTCACGCCTAAATTACAGCTGTTCTTACTTGCAGTGTCTGAAGCTAATAATTGCTTTTGATTTTTGAAAGTGCATAATAAACTAATGCATAAAATGTTCTTTTCTTACTAGTTTCCCTTTCTTAATTAAGTATAAACTTATCAGCTGCTAATCTGAAGAAGAGCTGCTTGTGATCAATTTAAAAGCAATATTCAAATCCTCTCAGACAGAATCACCAACACAAGCTTAGAAACTTCTCTACGCGGGATCAAGAAAGGTACGTGTAAGAAAAAAATTAGATCGAAAAACTTGATTCATTTATATAATACTGTACAAGTCCAAGCCAAAGCAGATCTTTTTTTTTTCTTTCAATCTGTTTGAGGGGCTTGGAGAAATTGGTTTCTGGTAGCAGTCTCGAAACTGGATCTAGCTAATCAATTGGGTCCCCAGCAGCTCAAGTACATGACCTTCCTCAGGGACTCCTCGGACTGCTTCACGCACTTGCTGCTCCGCCTGTCAGCGATCGCCGAAGACATCCGCACAGCCTGTGACAAGGACCCGATGTTGCTCTTGGCGTGCTGCTGCAAGGACCTGAGCGGGTAGTTCCACCTGCACAGCCCTGCTTGGTCCTTGAGCGCCTCCACCGCCGCAATGCTCGCTGCTACTATGACAGAAGCTCTCTTCACTGAAGCCATCTCCCTCTCTCTCTCTCTCTTTCCTCTTTCTTGTGCGTGTGACTGATGAGAACTGTTGAATGGTTGTCGTAAGCAAGATTCCTGGCCAAGAGACGGGAGAGGGTTGGGCAATATATACAGAGGAGAGAAGCTGATGGTTTTGGAGTTTCCACTCCTAGAAAACAGGGGGTTTCCACTTTTTCTCTGTGGTCGATCCAGTGGCCCGAATTCGAAACAGGGGGCTTCGCAGACAGCTCCAAGGGACCAGCGTTCTCGGCATGGGACAAAGTTCCTGCGGTTGGTGGCGTGGCCGTGGGGACGGCGACAAAGGCGTGGCGGGGTCGTGTGACGCCGCAGGTACGGACAGGTGTATCCGTGTCACGCCAGCGGCATGCCGAGCAAATATTTGTAGACAGATATAGAGAGAGAAAAAGGAATGCAACAAGGGAGGGAGTTCATGGAGGAGTGGAGGGCATGGATGGAATCATGGAAGGATGCATTGCCATGAAGGAATGGGAATAAGACATTAAGCAGCGATAAGTAATTTGCGAGTCCATAAGCTACGAGTTCTACAATTGATTCTGACTTAGAATTCAATCGTATATTTATAAAATGAATAGGGATCCTGCTATCATACCTTCAATTTTTTTAGAAAATATTTTCACTATGTTTTTTATCTTTCATTCATATATCCTCCTTTTTTTTCTCCTTACTCAGAGCTTTAACTTGTCTCGACCGTGGACGATCGACGTGCCTTAATTGGAGGGAGTATTGATATATATATATAGAATTAATTAAAATTTGTAAGACTTTGATCACAGCATATATATATAGAATTATATCATCAGGTGCATACACTACACTCACTCCCAACCATTAGATCAAAACTGTTTTAGTTAAACGGCTGAGATTTAATCATCAATATTAGTTTAATAGAAACCAACATCCATTAGATCAAACCTCAGTTCAAAAAAAAAAAAAAAAAAAAAACGGGTACCTACCTATCGACCTCCTGACCCTGCGCCGATTGCGGACCTCCCTTGTGTCGAACGCATGCCATCGGGTCTTTCTTTCCGTCTCCTCGCTGCCGTCGGGGCCGCGACTTCCCTGGCGATCGCAAAAGGGGTCGCGGCGGCGAGCACGAAAGGCGGGGCATCGGCCCCCCCTCTGCGACCTTGCCGGCGAGGTCGCAGAGGGGGGCCGACGCCCTGCCTTTCTGCAGCCGCGCCGACCTCGTCGGCGAGGTTGCAGAGGGGGCCGACGCCCCCCTTTCTGCTGCCGCGCCGGTGAGCGCGAAAGGGGGGCCGATGTCCCCCCTTTCTACTGCCCCGCCGGCGAGCGCGAAAGGGGGGCGTCAGCCCCCTCTACGACCTCGCCGGCGAGGTCGCAGAGGGGGCCGATGCCCCCTTTTTGCTGTCACGTTGACGAGCGCGAAAGGGGGGCGTCGGCCCCCTCTGCGACCTCGCCGGCGAGGTTGCAGAGGGGGGTCGATGCCCCCCTTTCTGCTGCCGCGCCAGCGAGCACGAAAGGGGGGCGTCGGCCCCCCTCTGTGACCTCGTCGGCGAGGTCGCAGAGGGAGGCCGACGCCCCCCCTTCTGCTTCCATGCCGGTCAGTTTTTTTTCGAACCGGATTTTTTTATTAAATTAGTATTATAATTTATGATTAAATCTCAACCGTTATAACTAAAACAGTTTTGATCTAATGGCTGAGAGTGAGTGTATGTACCTGAATGCACCTAAGTGTGTATGCATCATAATATTCCTCTTATAACTTTTTATTTATATAATATGATTTCATTAAACTACTCTTGGGAGCACCAAGCACTTGTAACCATTCCAAATTTTAAATGGAGGTATTTAAATTATTCGAGGGAAATTTTAAGAAACTTTAGACTAAACTTTATAAAACTTCCAAATTCTCACTCTTCTCTTTTTTATTATTTCTCTCATGTGACAGCTAAACCTAGGAGGAAGAAAAAGAAGAGCATAGGGAGGAACAAGAAGATGATAAAGAGGAAGAGGACATGGATCAAGAAAAGATGATTAGGTATGTAAAGAGGATTCAGACTCTTCTTTTCTCTCTCATGATATTTTGTTTGGATTGAGAGTTGAAGAACATCTTGTTATTGATAGATATTTTGATTGAGGATTACACGAATAGGAGTTCTATGATTTATGTTGCATATCTATTAAATTCGTGATTGTTTTATAATAATTATTTGGATAGATTATACTTATTCAAAAATTATAAATAATGTATGGATAAAAAGCTCCCGAAGTATAGTTTTCATATAAATTCATTTCATATGATTTGAAAATGTAAAAAAAAATAGTTATGATCTAAATATTGGACTACTATCATGCTATCTTGGGTAATAGTGAGATGAAATTGTAAAAAGTATCATAAATTGAAAATATTGAATTAGGATTTGAAATTTATTCACAAGTTAAATATTCATGTTACCTTTATGTGAAAATTGTAATAATTTAAAAATAACAAGTATAAATTAAGTTATTAATATTTTAATGTCTATTGCCAGAATACTATGCAAGAAATAAATCTTGGTGGTTGTAAGAATTTCTGGTGAAAAGTCCTAAATCTTAATGATGAAAATCGGATGTTTTAATATGTTCGATGATTATTCTATGCTTAGAGATCATGCCTACAATCTTTTGTAATGTTTTAGTTTATTTTTACTAAAATTTTGATCTCAAAAATTAAGATTTTCGATTTGAAGAACATCGACACGATCGTGCCAATCCTAGGAACGATCGTGACCAAGCGAATGAGGTCGAGTGATTAAATGGCTCTAGGACATCCTCGTGACACATTTTTTCATGGATGCGACGAGGCCAAGCACGACCATGACCAACTTGATCACGATCGTGAGCGAGAGCGACAACTGAAATTTGGCAAGTCTGGGAATGATTGAGGTTGGCATAGCCGTGACAAAATTGGGCACGACCGTGACAAGGATAAGTATGGCCGTGACTAAGATGGGAACGATCATGACAGTGTTGTGCACGACCATGATATTGTTGGGCAATGACGCTGAAAAATGTCTTGTAAGATGTATTGAATCTATTTTCTGATGCATATAGGTTATGTATGAATGTGTATTGATTGTATATTACACGTAATGCATGCTCAATGTAATTAAGCTAAAAGATGAAAGATTAATGTAACTACTTGATGTATTGATGATTAATGAAGTATGAAATTAAAAGAAATGTCTCGACACACATTACGTTAAAGAAGTATATGTCATTCACTTTAGGGTGATTGAGGCTTCTCAATAAATAATGCCATCACTTGAGAGAGTGTTTGAAATTTCTTAGGGATCATTGGCCTAGTTGTAATGATGTTGCTCTGAGTCTTCAATTAAGCAAAGATGAAAGATAAGGGCAAGAAGTAAATGCCTTTCATCTCACGGTGATTGAGACTTCTTCGAGAAATAATGTCATCACTCAAAAAGTGTTTGAGATTTTTCAATGTCCTATGAAATAATTCAATTAAGCAAAATGAAATATAAGGACAAGAAGTAAATGGTTTTCACCTCACGATGATTGTGACTTCTTCGAGAAATAATACCATCATTCAAAAAGTGTTTGAGATTTTTTGACGTCCTATGAATTAATTCAATTAAGCAAAGATGAAATATGAGAACAAGAAGTAAATATCTTTCACCTCATGGTGATTAAGACTTCTTTGGAAAATAATACCATCACTCAAAAGATGTTTGAGATTTTTTAGTGCCCTATGAACTAAGTCATGATGTAAAGATGAAAGATGTGGGCAAGAAGTAAATGTCTTTCACCTCGCGATGATTGAGACTTTTTTGAGAAATAATGCAATCACTCAAAAGGTGTTTGAGATATTTTGATGCTTTATGAACTAATGTAATGATGTGATAAAGATGGAAGATGCGTAAGAAGTAAATGCCATTCATTTCACGGCGATTGAGATTTCTTTGAAAAATAATGTTATTATCCAAAAGGTGTTTGAGTTTTTTTCAGATCCGATTAACCAATGTAATGATGTCATCATGTATTGACTATTAAACAAAGATGAAGTATAGTATATGATGAATATAATGAAGTATGTATTGAATGTGAAGATGAGAAGTAAACACCTTTCCCCTCACGGTGATTGAGACTTCTCGAAAAATAATGGCATTCCGTAAAAAGTGTTTGAGATTTTCCAACGTAAGGATGAAAGATGTTATAAAATAAAGTAAGAATGAAAGTGAAGTTTAACTTCAAAATATCTTATAATAAAAAAAGTTATAATGATGATGATGAAGTAAAGGTGGAAAGTAAAGTATTACACTTATGTAACTTCAAAATACCTTATAATAAAAAAAGTTATAATGATGATGATGAAGTAAAGGTGGAAAGTAAAGTATTACACTTATGTATGTATTTTAAGGGACCTAAGTCTAAGAAGTAAAGTCTTGCATATATGTATGTACTTTCTAAGGTACGATGTCCCTTATTATAAAGTGTGTGTATTTTTAAAGATGATTAGGAATAGAGTCCTTCACCGTTGTGATATGTGTTATTAAGATATGACTTATAATATAAAATAATAGTCAAGAGGGTATGTGATAAAGATGAAAGATGAAGATGACATATGAATGATCACATAATAAAAAAAAGAATGAAAGAAGATCCAAAAGATTATAAATCAACTCTGAGAAAATATAAAGTATGAAAGAAGTCAAAAAATAAGGATAAATGAGTTATGAAGAAACTCCTAAAACATACATAATAACGAAAGTGAAATGAAATGATATGTTATGTTATGTATGTTATGAATGATATGAATGTATATTTTTATTGTATGGTACTTATAGACGATGGATATGAAGTTAAACAAGTATGACATTATGTTTATCTTAAAAAATGTTATATGAAGAATGAATGTAAGTATGATCTAATGTCATGTAAGATTTATGGCATAGTTCATAGCATACATATTCATATGTTATTATTATTATTATGCTGATGCATTGTATGTAGTATCATGTGATATAGGATATCATGACATGCATGACTTATACTCTAATTGGAAAGTCCTACACTCTGGATCTATGTAGGTAACCATGATTAAGTAATGAATGACAACTCAAGCTCTTAGGTTTAAATAAGTCCTATAATTCTATTTGAACATTGAGGTTAATGATGCAATGAAGGTTTAGGCATTTAATATTTTCTGAAGTATTAATTATGATATGATTAATAGAACGTTTTTATTTATTATGATTTTTTCTAAATTATCAAGTCTTCTGCTATTAAATAGTTTATGGCGAACGGGTTAATGGCGCAAAATTGTCTAAATGATCAAAACTTTCATGGTGGATTTCGTGTCGTTACAGCACTTGAGTGTTTATAGAAATAGCTTATTAATAATTTTATGAATTTAATGGCGCTCCTACCCATGCATCCTACATACTCTTGATCGGACGAATCCATAAGAGCATGCCAAACCGATGCTCACACCGGTGCCCAAATTGTTCGGTCCGATCAGATCGACAACAATCGATAACGACAGTGACATCCGACAACGATGAACAATGGCAGCGGCAACAATGAGTAACGACCGCATCAGCGACAACGACAATGATGAGTTGTGACATCGACATCGACAACGACAATGGGCAACGAGCGATGAGAAGAGATCTACATTGAGCAAGGTCCGACTACGGCGATGAGGCCAGCGAGGTCTGCAGACAGCAATGTCGATGGAAGGTTGCTGCAATCTCATGTGAGAAGAGGGCCGCGACAATGTCATGTGCAATTGAGATTGAAGTAGTCATGTAGAAAAAGAGGCACAACAATGACTGAGATGGAAGGAGGGTGACATCGTGCGGGAGGGGAGGCACGACGGCGACTGCAATCGACGAAGGGGGTGCGACGACGATGAAGACGCGACGATGACTGCAATAGCTCAGAGGGGTTCGACGACGATTGCGATCGATGGAGAGGAGTGCGGCAATGACCGGATCGACGGAGGGGGCATGACAGAAGCTGCAATCGACGGAGGAAGCAGATGAGCGAAGGAGACGAAGGTTTAAACCAGAGACCAGTGATTGAACCATCGATTTTTTTTTTCATTGATTTATTTGAACGGCGCACAAATCCTAATGACTCTAAGACTAAGTAGGATGCTCCCCCGTGAAATCCTAAGTAGGACTCTCCTCATTAAATCCTAATTTTATTATAAAGTAATACACTACTTATATTTATCATCGACATCTCCATCCAAATATATAAATATTTAATTTATAAAATATTTATTAACACAAACTTATTAAACGAATGAGACTCCCAGACTAAGGCCCATCTCACATGAGAAATAATAAAATAAACGAATAATAGAATATTATTTAAACTTAACTATATTAGTCGGTTCCACCGATTCAAATACGGATGACCGGCTCCGGTTTATACTAAAACTACTTGAGAAATAGCCAAATTTTTTTTTAAATCCACGGACCGACAAATTGGAAAAAAGCCTGGTTCAGTGCCTGACAAAAAAATGGAAAAAAACTTACTTGTTGGCCACATGTAGAGAAGGAAACATGTCAATAATTGGAGAAAGTGAATGCATGATGCAAGAATTTAATGGCGGAAAAGGAAAATTAGCGAGAAAGGAAAATTTAATACATGCAATTAAAGGAAAAAAGTGAATAGATATAATTAAATATCATATGCCAGAAAATTTAATAAAGTGAAAACAAAATGAGAGAGGAAGAATTTAGAAGGAAATGACAATACAAAATATAAAAGAAGGGGGAAAATATATGTGCCAATTGGCAATATATAGAAAATAAAAGGTGAAAGGCCCAATGAAAATGGAAATAAGTAGTAATAGCGAGATAAATAAGTAGTAATATTACATTTTCTTACGATACACTTCTTACGATACACACCACGTTATTATTACCAACATTTCTATGCAAACATACAACTTTTTATATTTTAAAATTATATTCTAGAGATGGGCACCGGATGGGTCATCTTAGTCTGCCCTCGCATGGCATAACCCGATTTAAAAATAATCTTTATACTTATATCACATTATATTTATATGTATATATGGAGAATATTAATGCATATACAAACATGGGACACATATTTGAAATTTAAACACCCGCATAATTTGTGGGTTCATATATTTACACATCAGGTCTCTTGTTCAATATATGAATTACTGTATGAATAAATTATGATTAAGAATCATATTGATGATTGCATCAACACAGTAAAAAAGTTGTGTCCAAAAGACCGCTTTGCTCAACATACATATCTGATTTTATGATAAAAAATAGAAGAAGGTAAACCGAGTTGATCCGGCTAGGTTCTCATTTTGTCAATCGCGGGTAAAAAGCGATTTCGACAATACAAATCATTTTTATGATGTTATTAATGATTAATTGTGATGATTATATATGATCATATTGCTATTGAATCATGATTATGATCGATGTCTTATGATTTTAAAGCAAATTAAAAATTAAATAAATATAGACATCATAGATTAATAAGATAAAAATTGAAAAATGTTGGTCTTTATTATTGTGCATTGTTTAAAAGTTAATTGAATAAGAAAGATAATATAACTAGAGAATTGATAAGCCTCTCTCTAGCAAAAATATATAACTATTCTATTGTATGATTCCCCACCTCCCACTGAATAACCAATCAAAAGGATCCTTTTGGGAATATGCTCTACCGAGCCGTTATGTGCGTTACTAATGAAGATATGCATGATGTAATATGGTGTTCCCTTAATAAAATGATGATAATTTTTAAAGGGGTCTTCATTGTTGAAGCAATTATTATGTTTGAAAAACAACTACAAAAATAAATAATAAGAAAAAAAGTTCTTGTGGTTGAAGTTAATTGATAAAAGTTAAAAGTTAAAGAAAAGAAAGAGTACTCATTGTAGTTGAAGCAACTTTTACTCTTGAAGTTAAAGATAAAAGATTTAATTAAATTGCAATATTTATGATTGAAGTATAAAAGTGTAAACAATTAAAATACAACTGATAATTAAAGTTATTGGTATTGATTGATCATCAATTCATTAATAATATGAATAATGGCTATTATTGATCCTATTTTTTTAATGATAATTATTATTGATACGCTCAATGATAAATTGTTTATCATTATTGATGACTCATATTAATATTATTATTATTATTATTATTATTATTATTATTATTATTATTATTGATAGATGACATGACATGCCGGACATTATACTCATTGAATTTTTCTCTACACTTAAATTAGTATAGGATGAGTAAGATGCCGAGGGCGAGACAAATGATAGACATGCATATAATATGGGCATATGGGTCTAATATTATATGTAAGTCCATAAAACATATATTATTATTCATTATTTCATTGCATAAACGCTAATGTACTATTTATTGTATTTAAGTTTTGTTGATGTAATGAGTTGATTAAGTAAAATTAATAAAAAAAATTGAAGTTATAGAATTGGACAACTTTACTAAGACTGATTTATGGATAAGTGAATATGGGAATGTTACATTTTGAATTAATAGATGTTGTTAACTCAAGAGCAAGATGAGTGTAAGCAACTCTGGCCAAAGGATTCAACTCACCATAATTCTGATTTGCAATTCCAAGTGGTGAAAAAAAAGAGCCTTTTGTCATCCAGAGATTGATCCAAAGATTCACCTTTAATCATGGTATAATTTTTGAATTGGAGGTGCGAAAACAAAGAGGAAGAAAGTGTAGAAGAAGACTTGCTTTGATCTCCATTGTCTAAGTAATCAACCAAACATTACTAATATACTATTTTTAGTTTCGGGACAGATCTGATTAAAAATGATTAAATTCCATGATTTAAAAATATCAATTATCTCAACCGTTGATGTATTCGTACAAAGCGAAAGGTACTTTGTAGGTACATTAATCCATATATATATATATATATATATATATCCACAAGACCAGATGGATTGACATGAAGATTAACTCTGCAATTACCATTTCCCCCTAAACCCCAAAATTTTTTATCCACTCCTATTAACTCATAGTAATATTGGGATGGAATTTAGTCAAATACTACAAGAAATTAGGATCCCACCTAACTATAATCCAACTTAAATCCAGATAGACCGGGTACAATCAGGAAATCATCGATTAAAACACAATAAATTTATAAAAAACCTTAAAATAATAAAATATTATATTCATATATACGATACAAATAATTTTAAATACATTATATTTTGACATCATATAGCATATTACAAATGAGCAATCATTAACGAAAACATGCCATCACTCTTTCAAATGAAAAAAAAACTCATAAAATATTTTATAATTTTCATTGTAAAAATGTGCAAAATAATTGTGAGATATATTATATAGGATTTGGTCATTTTCTTGCATTATTTGATATAAATATATTAGTGGAACTTGTGAGTTCAAATGAAGAATTCATGATATACGAAATTCATGATATACACTCTGGGCCTATTTGGCAATCGAAATTAGACGGAACTAACGTCTAGTTCTAGCTGATTCTGTTAAATAATGTGACATTTGATAGAATTGGGTGAAGAATTCGAGATGAGAATTGCGAGTCACGTAATCCCGGTTCCTTTGATGAGAATTACTAGAGCACTGAGCACTTTAGCTCTATTGCCATTTTTTTCATTGATGTGACGTCTTTTTTTTTCAATTTCAGTTTTGCTTTTTTTCCTTTTTAGATTTTTCTCTTCATTTTATTTATTAATTATAAAATATTAATATAATATTATTTATTACCTATCATTTCATTAAAATATTTTATTGAATATAATTTAGTAAAAGAATAATTTATTATATTTAATTTCTATATTCTTTGCCAAAATATTTTCACTAAAAAAATTAATTTATGCTTATATGTTTATTAATTAGCAAAATTAAAATTTTTATTTAAAATATTTATTTTGTATTCATGCATATATAAAAATTAATTCATCATATTTTTTTTCCTATCACATCAATCACTTCATTCTCATCATTAAATTCTATTACATTCAAACACATGTCAAATTAATTCGTCAATTGAACTATTCACTTAAACTCGAATGAACACCTATGAATAAAATGAACCATTATCATTTTATTGTGTGATTTGCCTTCGGTAATTATTGAAAGATAAATATAAAAGGAAAATATAAGTTATTATATTGGAGATTCAGCTCAACTTTTTAACACAATATTCAGTGTGCAAATATTTGGCTGTCATGCATCTATACTTGTTTTATAATTTTTTTAAAAAAATCTCTCTTCTTTTCTCGTGACATGAATAAGAACAAGTGAACAACCCAATAAATAAGCCATTAAATTTCCCTTGTAATCATTCTCCATACAATTATTACTTTTACCTTCACTTTTTTCCTATTACTTTTGTTCATTGTTCCCATTTTTCTAATTGCATTAAAGAAGGACAAACCACGATTTAAAATTGGATTTAAACTAACTGTTTTATTTTAGTCATATATACTAACAAATAGTAGCAAACTATATTCAAATATATAATACTATTAATGGACAAATAGAGAGTTGATTACTTGATTTCTTAATTAAACATGTTCGCCTAAAAATGGGTCTTTGACTGTTATAGTTACTAACCTTGTAATTTATCCCACAATAAATACTACTAAATTGGCATGCGATGTACAAGTCCATTAACAATTAAAGCCTCCTGGAAAAGTGGAAAAGTATCAACACAACCCATGCCACATTGATTTTTGGCAATTTTAAATATCGAAGTGCACAATAAGCATTTGATTCCTTGCATCATCCAATCGAATTTCAATTGCGGAAAGATGTTGAGATGATCTTTAAGTATTTTGGCATCCACTCATCTTGTGCTTGAAAAAGAAAACTCCATGAACAAGAGGGTTCTATTGCAGTTCAAGATTAAAAAAAAATAGAAGAAGAAAGTTTCAAAAGTGTGATTCAGCTACGGGTGTGTGTGGGAGAGAGAGAGAGAGGTGTGCTAAAGCAATTCATTGCAGCGGTACAAATGCCATTGATGAGAGTGGGGGTGTGAGTGGGTGTGGCAGAGCCTCTCTCTTCAAGTGATTCACATGACATGTTTTGGGCATCTTACCTTTCTTTATATATATATATATATATATATATATATATATATATATATATATATACTTTCCCTTGATTTGCAATCAACTATGAACTATGAAATTGCTACTCCATCTAGAAAAAGAGAATACTTTTTTTTCTTAGAAGATAAATGTTGAGGGTCTTTCAATATTTAATACCATTAAATTAATTATAATTAAGGTGTGATTATGATAATCAGTTTCTTCCGTGAATCGTGATGTCATAGTTTAAATCCACATATCATTTTTCCACATGCTTATGAGTTAAATAACGGTTAATTATAATATAAATTTCAAGATAAAATTATAATTAATGAACACTTTATTCATGTTAGGATTTTGATAGGCTTTTATGATTACAATTGAGTTGAGTGTCTTTCTTCTTACTTAAGCATTTAATGTACTATAGAGTTGTGGGTCTACCCTATTTACTTCTTTCTTCAAACCAGACTAAGGATATACCCACAACTATATATGTCAAACTTACTATCAAGTAGAACTATTCAATTAGGGGCTACACACATATAACCTATAAGTGGCCAAGAAGTAGGTTTAGATCAATTAAACTTATAATGTTTGACTTCACCTACTAGCTTACAAAGTATATCATATTCCAATAAAATTTCATTAACTATGTAAACCAGTCTTATTAGCTAAACAAAGCAGGCCATGTATGAAAATCATTTTGATCCATTCAAATAATCATATTAGTTGTAAAATTGTGACTTCATCGTCAAAACCAATTCATACTCATAATTTTTTTTAATCCTACTCTTAGAATTTCTGCACGAAAGAAATTATACATCGCAAGAAAATTTAAAAAATTTAAGACGACGAAAAGTTTTATTAATGGAAGAAACAGAAGAAGATTATAAGATTATATTATTTTCTGTTTGGCCCATAGGGAGTTTATATAGGCACTCTCTTCTACATACGATAGAAATTATAGATCGATTAAGACTCTGAATTAATCCTTCAAAATATGACATTGTCTCGTGATAAGAAAATAAATTAATTTCGAATCACATATAAAATACTCCTAAAAAATTTTCGCCCAAGGGGCTTTGCCCCCCGCATCCCTCATAGGGAATCCCCTCTTGATCCCCTACAGGCTCGCTAACCGGACAGCGAGATCCCCTAGAAAAAAATCCGTTGAAGCGCCTGATTAAAAATGGAACCATATAGAATTACAACTAGATTCAAATTCAAGACATTGTCAACACTTACCATATTTATTTGTTTTATGTTACGAAAAGGATGAGAGAGAGATCACACAATCATAGAAGAACGCACAAGATGTACATAGTTCACTCTAAATCAAGCTACGTCCTCGGACGACGATGACTCTCTTTCGTTATAGAATAATGATGATTACAAAGATGTAAAATAATTTAGTCATCATAAAGTTTATATAGAAAATTTTAATAAAAAATAGGAAATATAAAACTTAAAATCGTCTAAGTTTCGGAGGCTGGACCTACGTAGAATTACAATTGAATTTAGATTAAAAATATTACAAACATTTTATACATAAGTTATTATCATCATTAATCTAATAGAAAATGTTCACGACTTGGAAGTACAGAAACCATGAACAGTTGGTTTGTGCTACTTTGTTTCTCTCACCTCGTTCTTCCACAACATTGGTCATTGGAACAAATAAAAGAAAATTATTCTTCTCCATTGACTCAGCAATGCAATTTGCCATTGGTGTTGGTAAATGGATGCTTCAATATCTTGAGTCTATTGACCCCAAAAAATGAATCCTTCGTATTTTTATTTATTAATAATAAAATCCTCATCAAAAGAGGAATACTCGGAAAAACGTGACGAGTCCCACCTTTTCTTTGATACATGCAGGCCGAAGACTTCTCAGTCTCTCTCTCTCTCTCACACACACACTAAACAACAATAATACAAGTCACCAGTCGCCGGAGCAGAGGGGACGGGAGCCGCTGGTCGTGTGGGGAGTCTTAGGTTGACCTGGGTGACGCGAGCCAAGGGCAGGGTGGTGTCGAGCTCCTGCAGACAGAGAGGGCCGTTGGATGGCTTGAGAGCGATGGCGCTGACGGAGGACAAGTCTCGGTCGTCGTCGGGGTCGGAGGGGAAGGTCTGGAATCTCTGCAGGATGCCCTTCTGGCAGAGCTCCGGCGCCAGGTCGTCGGCGTCTTCGTCTTCAGCCGTGAGCCACGGGCAGGTGAGTCGGGCGGAGGGATCGGATGGCGGGGGGCAGCAGCAGCATCACGGGAGCGCCGGCGGATCCGTGTCGTCGGTGGCCAAGTCGCTGCTTCCAGCCCGGCGCCGGCTCCGTCTGGATCCGAGCAACAAGCTCTACTTTCCCTGTGAGTAAAAAGAGTCATTTGCTCTTGGATCTTTTGTTAGCGCGAAACGTTTCTCGCCCCTTTCGTCGATGTTATGGGTATGAATTTTATGCGGAAGTGGGAAAAAGACTGTACTTTGATTTGATCACTGGTCCATTACCCAAATGGAAGCAATTTCCATTCACGCGAATTTGGGATGATTGTAGGCTTCAGGGTTTGCGATTTTTCTGTTTACGTTCAAATGCGCAAAACAACTTCAAGCACACGTAGATAAGATTTGGCGGAATCCCTAATTCCGGTTCTGAATCTCGCGCTTGAATCTTTGTTTCGATGACCTAATGGGTGAAACATCTCATATTTAGTCGAAAAGTGGGGGTTTACATTGCCCTCCTGAGTGGATCGTGTTGCCTTCTTTAAAGAACTTTCCTTATTTTCTACCACAATTGAGGCATGCTCATGGGTGTTTTGCTTGCTGAAATTCTTATTTCCTTGGTTGTGATGTTTTGGATCTCTCGAGAATGGTCACGTTTATTGGTTCAGATTTAGCCACATGATTGATAAGTAGAAACTGTTACAAGTTTGGATGTATGTTCATTTATTACTTGCTGTTAATTTAATTTTGAAAGCAAGCGATACAAGTATAGACTAAATTCGTACAATCGAAGGAACATGGACCAACTATTGGACCATTCATCTTATATGAGCTGAATAATTGTCTTCTTTTGCAATATGTTTCTGATTATTGTGGTTGTATGTACATTTCTTTGATGAAGACGAACCTGGCAAGCAAGTTAGAAGTGCTATCAAGATAAAAAACATCAGCAAGTCACATGTAACATTTAAGGTCTGTATTGTAACTCTTTCATCTTACTTTGATCTCTAAAGGAGGCTTCATTGAGCATAGAATATTTAATCTCCACCAACTTGTTCTCATTCTTTGTTTTGAACTTTCATTGATGTTCCAATGCGATTCTAGTTTCAAACAACTGCACCAAAAAGCTGTTTCATGCGTCCTCCTGGAGCAGTACTTTCTCCTGGGCAGACAATTATAGCTACTGGTATTGCATGCCGTTCTTATTTTCTCAAGATCCTGATAATATCATAACACAGTTTCCTCATTACTGCTTATATCATTATTCCCAGTCTTCAAGTTTATAGAGCATCCAGAAAACAATGAGAAGGTACCCGATCAGAAAACCAAGGTCAAGTTTAAGATAGTGAGTTTGAAGGTGAAGGGACCAATGGAATATGTCCCAGAGTTGGTGAGCCCTTTATTTTCATCTTTTATATATACTTTGCTCACTATGTTTCACTGTTAACAAAAGATTGATCTTATGCATTTTTAGGTTGGCATTAGGCATTTTTAAAGGAAACTGAAAGAAGAGTTCTAAGTTTCTATGCAATGTATCTTTTTATTAACTTATACTGTTTTTCTCTTTCATCGACTTTGCTATTTTTAAGTTCCTAGGACCCTTTTTTTCCCATCGACTTATATTGTCACATTTTTTCTTTGTCAACACGGTCAAATGAAAAATTGAGTAGCAATGAAGAACAAACAACTAACAGTTTCCAACTAGGAGCATTGGGCTAATGACTTGTAATCAAGGAATGGATGCTAAACCTTCATATTCTTCCTGTTTCCTTAAGGCTTTTCCTGTGACAAAAAGGCCTTACTTTGTTTCGAAAAAACAAGAAGACCTTACTGGCATATGCACAAGGCTACATACTAACAACAATAACAACAACAACAAAGCCTTATCCCACTAGGTGGGGTCGGCTACATGGATCATACGACGTCATTCCGCTCTATATTCGTTGATCCATGTTCATAAGATTCGACATGATTTTATGCTGGCTGTCGGGGCCTAACACAACCCTCCTCCTTTATCCGGGCTTGGGACCGGCTATAAAATATAGGCGGAGTTCACAAGGCTACATACTAACATTCATAATAAAACACAATAGATCCTATGAAATCTTAAATTAATCTCTGATGATTCTAATGAGGTATTGCACCATTATTTCTTGTTGGAATGAATATTTTTATCTCAATAGCGGCAACTGTGTTATATCTTCACCAAAGCATCACTTTGAAGAACAAAAATGTTATGAATTATATGGTTTTTTTTGTGCAGTTTGATGAGCAAAAGGATCAGCTAGTTGTGGAGCAAATTCTTCGGGTGGTGTTCTTGGATTTGGAGCGCCCTAATGCTGTAAGTGTCAATTTTATTCTGATATTTTATCCCATAGATTGCTGCATTGTTACTGACTCAACCATGGAATGTGCTATGAAGCAACTTGAAAAACTAAATCGCCAATTAGCCGAGGCTGATGCAGCAGTTGAGGCACGCAAGAAACCTCCTGAAGATGCTGGCCCAAAAATTGTTGGTGAAGGGCTTGTGATAGATGAATGGGTATGGACCCGTTTGGTCTGGTGTTTTATCTTGCACATTCTTTGCTTTCTAGTTGTCTCATAACCTTTTTGGCTTCTCCTCAGAAGGAACGAAGAGAAAGATATCTTGCTCGACAGCAGGTTGAAGTGGTTGATTCAGTATAAATTGTGGTTTTGCTGATGTGAGGTTTGTTGTCTTCCCGTGAAATCCTCAATGATGCGCTGAGGAGGGAATTATTGTCACTGGATCCCCGGAATCTATAAATCCTCATAATGGACATTATTCAAAATGTAAGGCTCGGGATAACTTGGATATCATAGACGTTTGAGATATGGTGTTGTGTCAAGCTCTGTTTCCAGTTTGTAGATAAGGAAAATTTTCTGATGAAACAAATGTATTCATCTTAGAGGCGTACGATGTTAGTCTTTGCTTACCGTCTTTACCTTGCAAATCTCATTCTGCTTTGTTATCAACTGCCAATTGACTCGTGGAAAGAAGCAATTTCTCGGTCTGTCCATGTAAACTGTGTGAAGATCCATGGAGCGTCATGTGATTAGAAATGAAAAGTCACTTATTTGAAAGATTTCTTTGCATTGGGAAATGCTTCTATATTGATGCATTGATTGAAATCTCTTTTATTTTATCTTCCCAGTGTGCATCTGAATATGTGAATGGAATTCCAAACGGAATCAATTTGCCATACATAGATAAAAAAGGAAATAAATGTGCCAAAGCAAAAAAAAAGAAAAAGAAAAAGAAACTGCACTAGTTGACCCTTAACACTGGAGAGGTTTATGTTGCAATCAACCTCTTTTTTTTTTCTTTTATTGTTAGGAAAGCGATGCAAAATATGAAGTTGGAAGTGGACAAAAAGATGTAATTGCTGATTAAGTCGGAATCATAAATAACTAATGCTCAAGCCAAAGTTGGCCTCAGTATCAAATTTTCATCACTCACTGTGCAAGCATTGATGCTTATCTCCCCAGTGAAAGCTCTGTAAGTGTCTTTTCTGAATCGGCAATTCAGTTGTTATTTAGCCTTTTATTCATGCGTCCTGTTTGCTGCAGTTTGGATCGTCTGGATAAGCCATAAAGACCTGAGAACATGTAACTATTCTGATACCAGCAGGAAAAGAAACTATTGAATGGATTTCTAGGTGCCATCTAATGATTGCCTTAAGAGGACTTAAAAAAGCTGCATATCGAAATTTATCCTTAGTTGCTGAAACATGGATCAAGACGAGCTGAAAGATAACTCCACCTTGCTAGCAGCAACCGTACAATTATTGCTCCTGTGGTTTAGAATGAATTCACGGCGGGCATGTACTTTTATAACACTTTTCCTTTTCTTGTGGTTATTAAAATCAATATCTCAATCATTGATCTAATATAATAAGATATTGTGAAAAAGATTATTGCAAGATCGAAATGATGTTAATTATGATAAGAAAGGAGATGACATTTTTTTTATAAACTATGATACAATCTGCTATGGGGTTGAACCTCAATAGAAAACATTTTACTGTTCATTCAAGGCAGTGAAAATTGTTGGTCTCAAGACCATATATCATGTATTTTGATGATAGCAAGCAAGGAAGATGATGTACTAATTATGTTTAAAGTGATAGCCTAAACAGGGTTAACATTTTTCGAAGAAAATAGCCGAAATTTTTATATGTAGGAAAAAACGGATGACCGATTTATAACCGGTCGACCATTATGACAGATAATGGACGACCGAAATCAATGATGGAGCGTCCGCTAATCACAGTATGGAACAATCGCGAAAAATGGACGACCGATTTTTTAACCGGTCGACCGTTATGACAGATAATGGACGACCGAAATCAATGATGGAGCGTCCGCTAATCACAGAATGGAACAACCGTGGAAAAACAGACGACCGATTTATAATCGATCGACCGTCATGAAGAAAATGGACGACCGAAATAGAAGACTGGATCATCCGCTAATCACAGAATGGAATGAACTTCAGAATCGGGCGACCTATTCAATATCGGGCGACCGTTATGAAATCATGAACGACTATAATTCTTCTACGACCTACTATCAACGGTAAACTGCACAGAAAATATAAATTAACGGATATAATTTTTTAATAAACGGACGACCGATTTAGTAATGGGCGACCGCTGAAGAATCAACAGAGAGAATTACGGCTAGTTACTGTGAAAAACGAACGACCGATACCAAAACGGTCGACCATTATATAGCTGACAGCGTAATCTTTTTGAATTACTTTACAACGGTCAAATTTTCAAGAGAAGCCTATAAAAGGGATCCAAAAGATTGAAGGAAGATCATCCAAGCAAGGCAAACCACTCTTGAGCTCCCTTTAAATCCAAAGTATTTTTCTTGTGCCAAAGTTGCAAATCATCCCTTCCCTCTTCTAGTTTCTTAGTGAGAATACTATTTGTAAGAAGAAGAGTCTTGGAGGGGATTCTTGCTTAGATAGTTTTTTAGAGCTCCTTGTAAGAAGATGTGTGCCTTACCTCTTGAGCAAAGAAGAAGGCGTTGTGGTGTAGAAAGGATTTATTCTCTCCCTATAAGAAAAGAGAAGGATAGTGAATCTCCGGCGGTCTCAAGGTTGAGAAGTCGGAGCAGAGACGTAGGCCAAGGAGTTGGGCCGAACCTCGTCAACATATCGCGTCTTTCTCTTCTCTTACTTATCTTGCTGTTATTACCTATCCTTTACTTGCTTGTGAGCGTATTCACCTTGAATTTATTTCAACGTCGTTTTCGATTTTAAATTTTTATACACCAATTCACCCCCACTCTTGGTGCTTTCAATTCTACAATTGGTATCAGAGCCTTGTTGCTCTTGTTTTAAAGATTTAAATATCTTTTGAGCTATGACATCAAATGGTTTTACCTTGGGTGAAGGTCAATCTACAAATCGCCCTCCACTCTTTAATGCTTCAAATTTTGCCTATTGGAAAATTAGAATACAAGCTTACGTATGCTCTATTGATATTGATATTTGGGATATAATTGAAAATAGTTTTGACTTGCATGAAAAATCACCTTTGGAATATACCGAAAGTGAAAGGCTACTTGTGAAATTAGATTGGAAAACAAAAAATCATCTTTTTTGTGCTTTAGATGCAACGGAATTTAATCGTGTTTCAAATTGTCAAAGTGCTTATGAAATTTGGAGGAAACTTATTATTACGCATGAATGTACCGATAAAGTTAAGTAGTCTAGACTTAATATTTTGAATCATCAATATGACTCTTTTAAGATGCATGAAAATTAGTCTATAAATGAAATGGTTGTGCGTTTCAATGATATTGTGAATGACTTAGCCTCTTTGGACGAGCCACGGACTAACTCTCAAAAAGTGAAGAAATTTCTCAGGTCCCTCTCCTCCAAGTGGCATACAAAACGAACCATGATCGAAGAGAAGGACTTAAACAAGCTAGATTTTGATGATCTCATAGGATCATTGTTGACTTATGAGATTGGAGTCAAGAAAGATGAAGAAACGAGTATTTCCAAAAAGAAGACCTTGGCGTTGAAGGCAAAGATGGATGAAAGTGAAACAAGTGAAGAAGATGAAGATGAGAAGAAGCTAGCCTTGTACGCTAAGAAGCTTGACAAATATCTTAAATTTGCCAATCAAAAGAAGAAAGGTGGCTTTTCAAAAAGAAGATCAAGTAAAAGTCAAGTAACTTGTTTTGAATGCAAGAATGTTGGACATTATAAGAATGAGTGTCCAAATCTAGTCAAGAAGGAAAATGAAGGAGAAAATTTGAAGAAGAAAAAGAAAACTCTTTAAGCCACATGGGATAGAAGTGAAAATGAAGAAAATGACTCAAACATCTCCTCAAGTGATGATGAAGAAGCTTACATTTGTCTAATGACAAATAGCTATGAGATATTGTCTAACTCATCCGAATCTAGTGATAGTGAATCTTTTGATATGCATGATGAGTTTAGAATTCTTATAGATAAATATAGATCTCTTAAAAAGAATCATGGTGATTTGAAAATAGAATTTGAAAATCTAAAAAATAAACATGATACTAGAGTTTGTAAAAATTGTGATTTATTAGGTGATGAGAATTCTAGTTTGAAATTTATGATTGAAGCTTTAAAAATGGAAAACAATACCTTGAAACTATCTTGTGATAAACAAACATATAGTGTTGAAACTTTGATAAATGAGAATATAAGCTTAAAAGGTCAGCTTGAAAAATTTACAAATGGTGGAAAAATGCTAGATGCAATGCTATCAACACAAAGAAAACCTTTTAACAAAAAATGGACTTGGTTTTAGCTCATTTGATACTAAGAAGGATAAAAAGATTCTATTTGTTAGAGCATCACAAAATCCTCATATGAAATCGCATATTACTTGCTTTCATTGTGGTTATCAAGGACATTACTCATATGAATGCAAAGTAAGAATATGATTAAAAATAATATGAAGAAGATTTGAGTCCCTAAAAGGACCATCACTAATCAAGCTGGACCCAAGCAAGTTTGGGTATCAAAAAGATGATAATCTTAATGTCTTGCTTGTAGGGTGCTCCAAAGGAAATTGAAAGCAAATGATATTTGGATAGTGGATGCTCAAGACACATGACGGGTGATCCATCAAACTTTGTTACATTATAAAAAAAAATGGAGGAAGAGTCACCTTTGGAGATAATAGCAAAGGTAGAATAATTGGCATAGGTAACATTAGTAAAAATGACAAGATATATTTAGAAGATGTGTGGTTAGTTGAAAATTTAAAATATAATTTAATTAGTATAAGTCAATTGTGTGATAAGAACTATTTAGTGAATTTTTAAAAGGACAAATGTTTGATTTTAGATTAAAGCAAAAATGTTTTGCATGTGGGTTTTAGGTATAATAATGTGTACAAAATTGATTTTGAAAATTGAAAAAGTGAAAAATGTCATAGTGTTATACATGATGATATAAATCTTTGGCATAGAAGATTAGGACACGTAAACTTTAAGTTGTTGAACAAACTTTCATGTCATGAGTTAGTTAGAGATTTACCTAGAATTAAATTTGAGAAAAAAAATGTTTGCGATTCATGTCTTAAAGGTAAACAAATCAAAAGCTCTTTCAAATTAAAGAATGTTATTAGTACACATAGGTCCTTAGAACTTTTACATCTTGACTTATTTGGACCTATTGATATTATAAGTTTAGGTGGAAAGAAATATGTATTTGTAATTGTTGATGTCTTATTTCGTTTTACTTAGACTATTTTTCTTAAAAGTAAATATGAAACTATAAATATGTTTTCTAAATTTACAAAAAGAGTGCAAAATGAACTTGAGTTGAAAATTGCAAAAATTAGAAGTGATCATGGAGGTGAATTTGAAAACTACAAATTTGAATTATTTTGTGAGGAAAATGGAATTACACATAATTTCTCCACACCTAGAACACCTCAACAAAATGAAGTAGTGGAAAGAAAAAAATAGAACTATTCAAGAAATGGCTAGGACAATTTAAATGAAAGTAATTTACCCAAGTATTTTTGGGCGAAAGCCGTAAACACATCATGTTATGTTTTAAATAGAGTCACACTTAGACCCCTTGAAAAGAAAACTTGCTTTGAAATCTTATATGGAAAAATGCCAAATATTTCATATTTCATGGTGTTTGGTTGTAAATGTTATATCTTGAATATTAAAAACAAATTAGGGAAATTTGATGCAAAATGTGATGATGATGTATTTCTTGGATATTCTAGCACTAGTAAAGCATATAGAGTATATAATAAAAGAACATTAGTTGTTGAAGAATATATCAATGTTAAATTCAATGAAACTAATGATTTTTTGATGAGCAAGCAAGTGAATGATGATGAGGAAGAAATAGTTGAAGTGGAACAACATCTTGAAGACATACAAATCCAAAATGAAGAATTGAAAGAAAATAGAATGAATAACTCAAATGTGAAACAAATGGAAGAATCACAAGTGGAGGACAATCAAATCATTCCAAGGAATTGGAAACATGCATCATCACATCCACTGGATCAAGTTATAGGCAATATAAATGAAGGTATAAGGACCAAAAACTCTTTGAAAAATTTATGTGCCTTTTCAGCTTTTCTTGCTCAATTTGAACCTAGCAATATTGATGAAGCTTTGAGTGATTCAAATTGGATAAATGCTATGCACGAAGAATTAAATAATTTTGAAGGAAATCAAGTTTGGAAGCTAGTAGAAACGCCAAAATACTATCCAATAGTTGGTACAAAATGGATGTTTAGAAATAAGGTAGATGAAAATGGCATCATAATAAGAAATAAGGCAAGACTTATGGCAAAAGGATATTCACAAGTAGAAGAAATTGATTTTGAAGAAACTTTTGCTCCCGTTGCTAGACTTGAGGCTATTAGAATGCTCTTAGCTTTCGCTTGTTTTAAAGGATTTAAATTGTTTCAAATGGATGTAAAATCAGCATTTTTAAATGGATTTATAAATGAAGAAGTCTATGTTGAGCAACCTCAAGGGTTTGAGAATCCAGATTTTTCTAATCATGTATTTAAACTTTCTAAAGCTCTTTATGGACTAAAACAAGCTCCTAGAACATGATATGAAAGATTGAGCACTTTTTTTTATTGAAAATGGTTTTCAAAAAGGAAAAGTTGATACTACATTATTTTTGAAACATTTAGAGATGATATTTTAATAGTTCACATTTATGTTGATGATATTATTTATGGTGCTACTAATGAAAGCTTGTGCAAAGGGTTTGAGTCTCTTATGCAAAAAAAATTTGAAATGAGTCTTGTAGGAGAGCTCACATTCTTTTTAGGATTGCAAGTCAAACAAAACAAAGAAGGAATATTTTTTAATCAAGAGAAATATGCAAGGGAGATGTTAAAGAGATTTGGAATGGATGAATGCAAACCAAGTTCAACTCCCATGAGCACTACAACAAAGTTAGATAAAGATGATAAAGGTAAATCTATTGATCAAAAGAAATATAGATGTATGATTGGTAGTTTACTTTATTTGACGGCATCGAGGCCGGATATAATGTTTAGTGTATGTTTTGTGTGCAAGATTTCAATCCGCACATAAGGAATCACACTTAGTTGCTGTTAAAAGAATATTACGTTATTTGAAGCATACTTATGATCTAGGCATTTGGTATGATAGGAACTCATCTTTTGATTTACATGCATATACCGATGCGGATTTTGCCGAATGTGAAGTTGATAGGAAAAGCACTAGTGGGATGTGTTGCTTTCTTGATAGCTCTCTCATTTCTTGGGCTAGCGAAAAGTAAAACTCCATCGCCCTCTCTACCGCTGAAGCTGAATATATTGCAGCCGGTAGTTGTTGTGCACAAATATTATGAGTGAAACAACAACTTCTTGATTATGGTATAAGTTTTCAAGTATACCCATGAAGCGCGATAACACAAGTGCAATACAAATGACTAAAAATTCAATACAACACTCTAGAACTAAACATATTAATCTGCGTTACCATTTCATTACAGAACATGTGACACTCAAAGACATTGCTATTGAATATGAGTCTACCGAAATTCAACTTGCGGATATATTCACGAAACCCTTAAGTGAGGAGAGATTGTATGCTTAGACGTGAACTTGGAATGTTAGGAACCTAATTGCCTATCAATTCAACTCATAAGTGATTTGGTTATGCAAGTATCATTTGTGAATCGAATTGAACATCAAAATTGTGTTGCACAACACATATCTAAATCGGTCGTCCATTTTTCATAACGGTCGACCGTTAATGCGCTGGTCGGACGACAGATAAGTCAGCAAACGATCGATTCTATTTTAATTCCCGAACGGTTGCCCGAAACTGTTTCGATCGACCGATAAAAATAAAACGTATTAAGCATAAATATCTTCGAGATAATGGTCGCCCGATATGAAATCGGTCGACCTTTCTCAATGCGATATAAAAACCAGATCAAAAAATTTTTTCCCCAAATTCTCGAATCGGTCGACCTTGAATCCTCCGCCGCCCGATTCGTCGCCAGCGATCCTCTGCATTCCGCCGACGATCTCTCTCGCCGACGAATCCTTCTGCCGTCGCCGTCGCCGCAGTGCAGTCACCGTCCCCGTTGCCGCCGCGGACATTGTTTCCGCCACGCGCCGTCGCCATTCTCGCCGATCGCAACCACCGCCAATTTCGCCGATCACAACCGCCGCCGCTTCCGCTCAACACCGGCGAACCTGATTAAGGACGATTCATAGATCTCTCCACATTCAATGTGAGTTAGAAACTATTAACAAGGAATCGAATTTGATTCGAAATGTTCATACCCTGATCTCGAATTTCTTGATCAATTGACAGGTATTCCATTTGATATCGGATTAATCTCACACCTTCTTCAATTGTCTGTCAATTCTGTTGTCTAAAACCTTGGTTGTCATCGTGTTCAATATCGTAAGAAACAAACGATATATTGTTATATTCTGGACAAAAACGGTCGACCGTTTCTCATATCGGACGATCGTTTCTCTACCTACTAACAATATATCGCGTGTTCTGAACAAAACCGATCGACCGTTTCTCATAAAGGTCGACCGTTTCTATCATTCCGCGTCATTTCTTATCATTCCTTACTCCCAAACATTTGATCTTGTCCAAATGCCACCACGGAAGAAGACATGTGCTGGTCCTCGCAAGAGGAAGGAACTGGCATCATCTTCTCATTTATCATCGGACTCTCCACCAACACCTCCTCGCGATTTCAACTCTTCTCTCTTTGTTAACGCTTCCGTTGCATCTTCTTTTGAGACCTTATATTCTACTATGGAGGTAGCACATAGCATGCGAGTAGATTGGTCGTCCCTTAATATGCGCATGCTTCACGATCTCTTTGACGGGATCAGTTGGATTCCCCTCCTTGACGTCAAGGAACCAGTCTATCCTAGGTTGGTCCGACTTTTCTACGCCAACTTATCTTTCTCAGAGTCCAAATCTACTGTGACATCTCACGTACTAGGTCATACCATCAAACTTACTGATTCCTTGATTTGTGAGATTTTTAATGTCCCAAACCGAGGACTCTTAAACATTGTATCCCATAGGTGGCCCACGAACATTTGTATAGACGACGCTCTTGAAGTTGTCTTTCGTGGTGAAGTGCGTAGCTTTCCCATGAAAGGGCTTCTAAAGAAGTTGTCTCCTCCACTTCTTGTTGCCCATCATATCATTAGTCATATCATCTTCCCTCGCTCTGGCCATTTTACTGATATGACTTTTCATGACCTACGACTTTTTTATTGTCTTCTTCGACATGATTTTCCTCCAGTTAACTTTGGTGCGTATAAGATTTATCATTTCATCTTCACCAAAGAAAGGATCGATTCCAGAAAATTCTATAACATGATCCTTCACTTTGACTCTTTTCTCACTCGCATCTTTCGTCATAAACGCATTCCTATTCCTGAGGGTGAGTTGTCCCTTTCTGAGAGAACGATCGATATCATTGGAAATGGTACATTGAAACGAAAGGGTCTTTGCCTTTGTCAATGAAGAATGGGTCTTTTCCACTCAAGACCAAGATGATCGGGACTCGGATTCCGATAATGAGGCCGGCACCGAGGCTCCCACGCAGGCTCCTTCGCGGGCTCCCGAACCTTCTTCACGTGCGCCGACGAGAGGTTGGGACTCAGTACCGACACGTAGTGAGTGGGATGAGATGGTGGCGCGCATCGACCGCATAGGGCTTGATCAACGCCGCCAACAGGAGTGCATGTTTGCGTTTTTTCGATCTCAGGGGTTCGACACTTCTCCCTATGAGCAGGTTGCGCCCCCGTCCGATGACGCTCCGGATGTCTAGTTTCTCATTATGTTAGTGACGGATGTCTAGTTTATCTTTATGTTAGCTTTTTGTTGTTTCCTCTTTTTTTTTGATGTTGTCAAAAGGGGGAAATGAATGTATGTGACGATGTATGACTTTATCATTATGTATGACATTATTGTCATGCTTATGAAGTGTGTTCACTGCTCATGTTTATAACATTATTGTCATGTTTATGAGATGTGTTCACTGCTCGTGTTTATAATGTGGATTGTATTAAGAATTGTGATATTTATAAAAAGAAGTTATGCTTTGATTAAGGGGGAGTAATGATATATGCAAGCATGAATTTAGGGGGAGGAATTTATAATTTTGATATTTTGATTACCTTCTCGTCACTTTGTTTGCCATCATAAAAAAGGGGGAGATTGTTGGTTTCAAGACCATATATCATGTATTTTGATGATAGCAAATAAGGAAGATGATGTACTAATTATGCTTAAAGTGATAGCGTGAACATGGTTAACATTTTTCGAAGAAAAATAGCCGAAGTTTTATCTGTAGAAAAAATGGACGACCGATTTGTAACCGGTCGACCGTTATGACAGATAATGGACGATCGAAATCAATGATGGAACGTCCGCTAATCACAGAATGGAACAACCGCGAAAAATGGACGATCGATTTTTTAATCGATCGATCGTTATGACAGATAATGGACGACCGAAATCAATGATGGAGCGTCCGCTAATCACAGAATGGAACAATCGTGGAAAAACGGACGACCGATTTATAATCGGTCGACTGTTATGAAGAAAATGGACGATCGAAATAGAAGATTGGATCATCCGCTAATCACAGAATGGAATGAACTTCAGAATCGGGCGACCTATTCAATATCGGACGACCGTTATGAAATCATGAATGACTATAATTCTTCTTCGGCCTACTATCAACGATAAGCTGCACAGAAAAGACAAATTAATGGACATAATTTTTTAATAAATGGACGACCGATTTGGTAATGGATGACCGCTGGAGAATCAACAGAGAGAATAACGGCTAGTTACTGTGAAAAATGAACGACCGATACCAAAACGGTCGACCGTTATAGAGCTGACAGCACAATCTTTTTGAATTACTTTACAACGACCAAATTTTCAAGAGAAGCCTATAAAAAGGATCCAAAATATTGAAGGAAGATCATCCAAGCAAGGCAAATTACTCTTGAGCTCCCTTCAAATCCAAAGTATTTTTCTTGTGCCAAAGTTGCAAATCATCCCTTCCCTCTTCTAGTTTCTTAGTGAGAAAACTATTTGTAAGAAGAAGAGTCTTGGAGGGAATTCTTGCTTAAATAGTTTTTGAGAGCTCATTGTAAGAAGATGTGTGCCTTACCTCTTGAGCAAAGAAGAAGGCGTTGTGGTGTAGAAAGGGTTTATTCTCTCCCTATAAGAAAAGAGAAGGATAGTGAATCTCCGACGGTCTCAAGATTGAGAAGTCAGAGCGGGGACGTAGGCCAAGGGATTGGGCCGAACCTCGTCAACATATCACGTCTTTCTCTTCTCTTACTTATCTTGCTGTTATTACCTATCATTTACTTGCTTGTGATTGTATTCACCTTGAATTTATTTTAACGTCATTTTCAATTCTAAATTTTTATACACCAATTCACCCCCTCTTGGTGCTTTCGATCCTACAAAAATATCCGGATTTGAACAAATGCAATGATCATTCCTCTTTGTCGCTTAGATTTCTACTTACAGATGTGCGTAATTAATACCTTGTGATGCGAAAAAAAACGAAAAGAAAAGTTACTAAGCTAGTCAGAATTTGACCTTTATCTCGGAAACCTATCTAGAGCATATATTAATCTTTCTTGATTCTTATCTTAGATGCATATTATTGTCATCATTAACATCGGTTCATGGTCCTTCTTAACCCTCAAGATAATACTAAAATAAAACAGTTGTCATGAGCCTTCAAAGTGATGGGAGCAGAGAGTCACATGCACAAGATTACAATGATACCTTGTGTAATCTTTATGATTACTTTTCCAAATATAATAAGCATCCATCATTGATGACACCCAGGCGACATGTCTCCCCGTTCTTAAAGATGATGTATTCAATCAGTAATACTGATTCGGAATCCTGCTCGCAGATGGAATAATGTACCCCCAATAATCTTGCAGCTATACTGTATACAAATAATACAAGTGATGTCCAAGTCTGAATTATAGAAATAGAAATTTAAACATGAATCAATTTCAGAAATTAAACAAAATTCTCATATCTGGTCGATTTCAACTTTAATTTGCGTATTCCATATATATATTTGTATTATTTATTATTCCATTTCTAGGCTATCCGGTTTAGAATTCCAGGCAACTAGGCAAGAACCAAGTCAACTGAACATCAGATTTGAGTAAACAAGTTGCACCGCAAATTTCACTATCAATAACTAATGTCGAATCAGCTCCAAGAGGAACAAGCAATGCAGTTATACGAATCACACGCCTTGACTGCTCATGGGGTGTAATGACTCTAATTAGTGAATTCAAAGTATTCATTTGGGTTGCAAACAAAGGTGTTCGTATTTTACATGCTATTAACAATTAGAACAGGTATATGTTCTGCTTGGTTCAGAATCTTGTTGGATCTCAACATCACAATTGTACAACAGCAGTGTATGAACCAATTTACAGTACTTGCCAGGCCTTTTTGCTTGCCCCAAATATTTTCGAGCCCTACAAAATAAAAAGAACCTTTAAAGGATTCTACAAACGGGCATAGAAGTCCAATTCGATAGCCAATTAACATGCAAAATTCAGCTGGATCATCTAAACAGGATTCATATAAAAATTTATTGTGAGAAGTCCCGAGTCTATTGCGGAGAAAGGATAAACTATTCCACCCATGAAAATTAAACTCAAAATCGAATTGAATTATACAATTTTACTTGTGATACAATTCGCATTTTTTTAATGAATCCTGCAAAAAGGAAGTGCGATTAAGCTTCTGGTAAGGGAGACAATAACATGATAGGTACCTCCTCCATACATAAAAAGAAAAAATTTAAGCTACATACATAGACACTGCAATAAGAGGGAACAAAGAAATAATGGAATATGGACAAAATCTGCAACCATGCCCCATGCCCCGATTACTACATATAGATAGAGACTCTTTTAACTTGTAACAGTGCCCAAAGAGAGATCAAAAGAAAGGTTCACCACACAAACCAGATAGCTCTACTAGTAACCGATTACCACCATCACCTACTCCCTGTTTCAAGGAATCAATGGTCCACTCTGCCGATTGTTTTTGGTGTCCCATAATGAAACCATTGGCTTCGTTGCTCAAACCCGGCCACCACCACCGTACGCTCGTTCTCCATGTCCTATTTAAAGCTTTCTTCACCATCTTCAATCCAAAAGCAAATACTTTCAATCTCCTGAATCATCTTCTTCTTTGATCATCCAAAAGAATGAAGTTTGGCAACAAAGCATGCGTCGCTGTTACTCTTGGAGCTGCTCTTGATTTGAAGGACCAGGTGGCCAAGCCTTACTCGCCGGCCATCAAAAGGAACCTGTCTGCAGCGATGGGATCGACGACGACTACGGCTGAAGCAAGGCTTGTTCCAGGAGGCAAGCGTGACAAATCGAAGCTGCAGTTCAAATCCACAGAATCAAAGTATTCAAACTCCGAGGAATCTCTGAGGATGGTCATGTACTTGAGCTGCTGGGGTCCTAATTGATCATCTGAATTGCTGTTCAGCTTGAAGCAAGTGTACATGCATGCATGCATGGTTTCATGCTTGCGTTTGAGAAGCATCTAGCACCAGTTCTATCGGACAAAATTCCTGATGGAAGTCCAGAAGCACTGGAAAGTGAGAATCTCCAGAAGCTTTGAAGTGCTTTGCCATCATGAATTACCAGCGTGCATGCTGCCTTACTCGCCGGCCATCAAAAGGAACCTGTCTGCAGCGATGGGATCGACGACGACTACGGCTGAAGCAAGGATTGTTCCAGGAGGCAAGCGTGACAAATCGAAGCTGCAGTTCAAATCCACAGAATCAAAGTATTCAAACTCCGAGGAATCTCTGAGGATGGTCATGTACTTGAGCTGCTGGGGTCCTAATTGATCATCTGAATTGCTGTTCAGCTTGAAGCAAGTGTACATGCATGCATGCACGGTTTCATGCTTGCGTTTGAGAAGCATCTAGCACCAGTTCTATCGGACAAAATTCCTGATGGAAGTCCAGAAGCACTGGAAAGTGAGAATCTCCAGAAGCTTTGAAGTGCTTTGCCATCATGAATTACCAGCGTGCATGCTGCAACTAGTTAAAATCAAATAGGATGATGGGGCCCAAGGGCTCAATTTGCACATGTACATATGTTAATTGTGTAGTCAAAACTCAACTCTGTAATAAAATAAAGGCAAGACTCCGGAGAGAAGGCCGTTCATGTACAGGAATTAACTGGGAACGATGTGTTGAGAAGATCATGAATGAAGAGTAACTGTAGAAAGTTGAATTTGAAGCTGGAATATGCACATAGAGGAGTTATTCAATCTAAAGTTAAGCGTTATCTAATCTGTGTTCCTATTAGCAGATGGAATTCAGAGTTTGTAAAGAATCTGTCATGTGTATTGTCACTGATACTGGTATATGAGAGTATGAGACGGTGAATCAGTAGTGGTGCCTGAATCCTGATAGATGCAAGCAGCTTTAAGTTTGGGCTGTACATAGCCATTCCTTACTAGAACTTAGTGAGCTCCAATATCATCTTTTGTTTAAGAAAAGGATTCAGGTAAAATTGGAGGAAACTATCAAGTGGAATTGGAGCCTCCTTCGACAACAAAATCTGAGCGTCCCACAAAATCAGAAATTGAGTATATATCCCCCAACTCTCGCAAGATAGGAGCACAATTGGTTGATACAAACTGCTACTGATGCATTCGACGTTAAATGGGGATGTATCTAATTCTACGTTGGCAAGTGCACAATCTTCAAAATCTGGTCGAGACCAAGATTACATTTAGTTAGAACTTTGGATAAGTGGATAGTCCCAAACTCCATACATCTAAGGAATCCGATATGAAGTTCCAACTTTTGAGACAAATAAAATCTCCTCATGATATCACCTACACATACAAAGCCCCCATTATTAGACAATCTAGTAAAGAATTAGACATATTTCCTTCTCGGAGACAATGAAAGAATTACTGTGAACCAGGACGAACTCCTCCCTCCCATCCCGAATCATCTTGTGGAGTGCCCCTTGGGATAATTGACAAAGATTTCGTAAGTATAGGGAGTCAAATTTGTATTATATAAATACTATCTCACAAGGAAGAATTTAAATACTAGAATTATATGAACTCAATTTTTATCTAGATGATTACATCGAGTGCTAAAATAATTTAAATAACTACAATGCAATAAATGAAAATAATGACTATCACGTGTAGAGAGTTTGTAAAAAACACCACAGTTTATCATAAAATAATTTTTCGAAATATATACTATAAACTGCAGAATAATTTCAATAGCAATAGCTAACATTCACAAGTCTAAGAAATGCGAAAATAATAAAATTAGACAACTCAATCTAGTGCCAAGACCATCCTCTACGGCTCTCTCACATACATGGATTCAGATGCAGGAAAAATTCATAAGTATAAAAATACTCAGTATGAAGGATCTAATCATAATCAATAATGTTCAAATGATACAATATATAGAACAATAATTGAGAAAATAAGACCATACGATAATCAATGGATTGACATAACAATAAATCAATGTAACAATGGATCAGAATACCAATCAATAACAATATCAATTTATCAATATGACCAATAAGTCAGACCAGAGTCAAAAGACCAATTAATATCAATTACAATTATCAATTGACAATGTGTAATGACCTGATCAATATGGCAAAGTTGAATTAACGATTTCAATTCAATAATAAATGATTATTAGTCAATAACCATTTGATTCAATAAGGCAATAACCATTGTCAACTCAATGCCAATTTATCCAAATGACTACGATCTATACAATTGAATTCAATTCAATTCGATTCCATTTAGTATTCAATTTTATTCAATACAATAGGTAATGCTCAGTCAATTAAAGAAAACTCTATGCTACTTTCGCCAATGGGGGATCAAGTCCACGACAAATCATCAATAACAATATCAATAAAAATAGTTTGTGAATGGCGGGGGACCAAGGCTAAACACAAAACAACCATAATTTTTCTAGAGGCAACGTATCACTCCTATAGGTATGCTATTAAATTTGATGTGCTGCCCAATTTTCTTAAAAGCTTAAGCCGTTAGGAAGAGTAACATCATTAATTTTATATTCTTAATACTCCCCCTCACGTGTGGGTTGCTGACAACTTTTGATCTAGCCCAAGACCAACACGTGAACAACTAAGGGAGAAAATTACTTTTTAATAAGAGATTAACGAGGTTCGAACTCTTGACCTCTGACTCTGATACCATGTTAAATTTGATGTGCTGACCTTCCTAAAAGCTTAAGCCATTAGGAAGAGCAACATCATTAATTTTATATTCTCAACATACGCTATTTGCCCCTATTCAATTTAATTCAATAACTATATGTTCCGGCTTGGAGGCAATCATAAGTGTGGATATCTAGTAGCTTTCAACTTTGATCTTGTTTACCTAACTGGGAAGACACCAAACTTTGACCAGCGATTGCTTTCAGGTGACATTCATAAGCTTTCATTTGGATGATGATCTCCTATGTTGAAGCTTGAAATGACCTAGTGCTTGTACTTTGGAATGCCTCGTTTTGCGTGCAACAAAAGGGAGAAGTGGAGGCTCGTAGGCAGAAAATCAATGTGGCTGCTAAGGATTTTTATTCATCCTTTAGGCCCCTATTTATGGTTTTAGATTAAGGCTTTGACTTCTATTAGGCCTTGACCAATTATGAAGTTATCATGACCGTCCATTATTAACAATTCCCCTGATAATTATTTAAATCTTAATTAGTTATTCCATAACCATCTCTATAATAGTTCCACTTTCTCTCAAACTCCACCATATTTATTCCAACTTCCTCCCTAATTTCTCTTTAATTTTGGAATTAATTAATTTATAAATAAAGCACTAATTTTCAAAATAAAATATTCCTTTTATTTATTTTTCAAAAATCGGGATCATTACATCATAACCTCCTTAAAAATAAATTCGTCCTTAAATTTGCATGGAATGAAAAATACAATATCTACTTAAAAAATTCTAGAAAACCTTTCCTCTTAGTGACATCTTCATTTCTATTATGTGTCCAAATCAACTTCACCATTGGTAACATCTTATTTCTCATATGCTTTGTCTGGTATCCTAAAATCCCGATTGGTGGTTTTGCATATGACAAATCTCCATTCCGGTTTGATTCCTCCAATCTCACTATATTAGTATGCAATTTATCTCTCTCATGGACTCCCTTCAACCCTCAATGAGACAGAGTTTATCAGCATCCTCTTGTGTATGCTTCATTTACTTTTGTGACAAGAACTATCGTCCACCAACTTCGCTCCGACCATTAGATGAGCGACAAGGCCTACCATACTTGGCTCCGAAAGGTGTCATGCTCATACTAGAGTGGTAACTATTGTGGTACGCGAACTCCACCAGTGGGAGGTGACTGTCTCATCTATCATTCCAGTCCAAAGCACAAGTCTTGATCATATCTTCTAAAGTCTGATTTGTCCATTCAAACTACTCATCCATCTTTGGATGGAAGGCAGTGATGAAATTCAACCACGTTCCAATGCTCTCCGGATGGACAGCAGTGCTGAAATTCGCCAACATCGTGGTGTGAATTGTGGTTCTCTATCCGACACCATGGACTCTAGTACTCCATGTAGTCGGATAACCTCCTTTATATAGATGTCCGTCGCAAGTCCTTGTACCTTTTCGCACAATTACAAGACTGATGATGGATATATTCCATGGAGCACAATTTCAAACTGATGATGTGCTCAGCGGATTGCAAGGTGTTGTATGTGACTCACCTCCTTATTGAGATTGCTAGAGACTGGTGAAAGACCATGCAAACCACCAAGTATGAAGGCTAGTAAGACATTAACTGGGCCGACAACAGGGATGCATTTGATGCTCATTATTCACCAGAGTATCTGCGTAGCTATAAGTAGCAAGAATTTTTTAAACTGCAACATGATCGATGATAGTGGCTTCCGACTGCACCAAGTATATCAAGCTGGAGATGTATTGGGGCATAGCTCTGAATGCCAGGCAATGAGCTAATCATTTTTTGATGGCGTGTCCCCTGCTTTGAGGACAAAGATGATAGCAAGTGATTGTATGGCCATGGCCCAAGATGCTGTTGTTTGCATAGCTACCCTCTTTGAGAGGGATTACAATGAGAAACATCAAGACGACAAAGGCATGACCTTGGCACGTCCCACTGAGTAGTATCAACCAAGGGGGCTGAACGTCGTCCAACTAGGGGACCAGAGCGACTTAAAATGGCTACGATCGACGTGCGAGGCCTTGGCCTCCTCGCAATGCACTCCCACCTTAGCAATACTATCAGAGAGCTCCCCATAGCGGTGGTTCCCACAACAGGCAACAGGTTAATCAGTATTGAAGTTTGACATTATTCAATGTAAAGAAAATAGTGATTTATGTTTTCAGCCACATCATTGGCCTCCACTGCCCCACCAACAGCCTCCTCAAAATAGAGGTGCTTGCGACTTATGCGGGTTGCATGATGTAGGAGAGTGCTGCAGGAAGACCGATGTTTGCAGCCATTGTGACAAGTATGGGCACTACATCTGTGAATGCCGGAATCGTTAAAGGAGAGGTAGGATCGAAAAGGTGTAGGAGTCGACAATGCACTTGTAAAAACAACACTTGTTTACAACATGCAGAATGATACATAATGCATTGAGTCATTGACACTGATGTCATTAGAGGTATTCTTCCTATCACAATATTAGTTGTTACAGTCTTGTTTAATTATGGTACTATGTACTCATTTATTTCTATTAGTTGCGTTGATACTTTAAGACCCCCTATAAGTAATATTGATTGTAGCATGAATGTGACTGTGCTGATGAGCACACTACATGTCAGGAAGTACATTCTTAATGTACCAGTGTTAGTGGCGGGCAAGGACTTCTCTATAGATGTTATAGTCGTACACATAGTGGACTATGATATCATCTTGGTTATGGATTGACTATCATATCATGACGAGTCACTCTTGTGCAAGAAGAAGCAATTGACCAGTCGTTCACAAGGTAATGGGCAAACCCAAAGTGACAATAGAGGTACCCCTTCTTCCGAATGCAAAGTGTTTTCTAAACATCGTCCGAGAATTTTCAGATTACCACCACAAAGGGAGATCACCTTCCTTATCGAGCTACTTTCGAGGATAGCTACAATATCCGAGGCATCGGAACGCATGGCACCAACAAATATGCATGTGCTCAAGAAGCAAATACAGGATCTACTCGACAAGGATGTCATCAGACTGATTGTCTTACATTGGGATGCGTCAATCTTGTTCATGAAGAAGGACGACTAGGTTAGATTGTGCATGGACTATAGGATGTTCAATGAAGTTACGATGAAAAACAAGTATTCACTTCCACACATCGACAACTTCTTCGATCAACTCTTCAAAAGTAGCAATTTCTTCAAGTTAGATTTGCGAAGCGATTTTCATCAACTCAGGGTAGTGAAAGTGATGTATATAAAAAATACTTTTTGGTCCAACTAGGTCCACTATGAGTTTCTCTTATGCTCTTTAGATTGATGAACACCACAACACCTTTTATGGATCTCATTAACATGGTGTTTAGGATTTCCTTGATCATTTTGTCATTGTCCAAAGGAACATCTCAAAATTATTTTAGAAATACTCAAGCAACATCAGTTATATGCCAAATTATTAAAGTGAAAGTTATGGATGAGCGAGGTCATATTCCTTGAACACATCATCTCAAAACAAGACATTGCCATGGATCAGACCAAAGTTGAGGCAATTGCAAATTGATTGCAACAAAGAATGTCAGCAAGATTCGAAACTTCTTAGGACTTGTTGGTTATTATTGTTGTTTCACCAAAGATTTCTCAAAGATTATAGCGCCACTAACGAATTTGACAAGGAAAGGGGTAAAATATATTTGGTTCCAAAAACGAACAAAGCATCCAGGAGCTAAAGACTCGGCCGACGACAACACCAATACTCACCATCCCTTCCGGTAGTGTACGGGTATGTGGTGTATATATATGCATGTAGCACTAAGCTTGGCTGATGTAACATGACAAGGTAGTTGTTTATGCTTACAAATAACTGGAGAAGCATGAGGAGAACTACTCAGATACATGACCTAGAATTGACAATAGTGATCTTTGCTATGAAGCTATGGAAGCATTTGTATGGTGAGATAGTTGAAGTTTTCACAAATCATAGAAATTTGAAGTATATTTTCAATCAATGCGACCTGAATATGTACCTTGAGCTCTTGAAGGACTATGAGTTCACCATTAATTATCATCCCGTAAAGCAAACTCTTTAGTAGATTCACTAAACCACAAGTGGAAATGATCACTAATCTACATGAAATTGTAAGGGCATGAAATGCTAGAAGAATTTAGTTGTTGGAACCCGAAACTCAGTAAAAATGAATCATTGTGGATAATACACCAGCTCCAACTCAGTTTGGTGGACAAATTATAGCAGCCAGGCAACAGATGAGGAGTACCCACACCTCATCAAAAGATGTCGGCACGAGACAACTGACTTCAAAGTTGCAATTTATGGAGGAAAGAGATACATGGTCAGTTATGGGTCCCTAGTAATGTAGCTCTCAAGCACGAGGTCCTAAATGATTAGTGTGATATTATGGCATTGATGAAAAGTAACCTGAACCCTAATTAGTCATAACCATGTGCTGATGATTAATTCATGTTTTTTATGTATGTGTGTATGCTATGATTGTTGTCCATGTTCTAGAATCAATGAATTAAAGTATTGTTATCCATATAGATAATACCTATGCTACTAGGGTTAATAGGATCTTGTTAAGGAAATGCTGCTGTCCATATTGATTTGAAACTAAAACAAGTTCTACTAATGAGTTATTCATGAGTATGTATCATGTTTTAGACATGAAAAATTGGATAAATATAATCAAGTGAAATTGGGGTCAGCCTTAAGAGGTTTATATGATGAATAGGCTACCCATGTTTAAAATGTACCTTTCATTGCTATGTTATCGATGTAAACAATATCTTGCGATTTGGTCAGGATTGTGACTCAATTATATATAATAATCAGAGAATGATTTAATAATAGTGCCTCTGTAGTAAAGTTCTTATTTATTCATAACATTTTACATTAGTCAATGGCCTAAACTTAAGCACTAAACTTCCCCATATCAAGGATCTAATATTTCACCATATCAAGCTTTCAAATTAAGCACTAAACTTCTACATGCATAAGACATAGAAGATTGAGTTATTGCAAGTGGAAGTTATTGACAAATGTATGCCATAACTCAATTTGCTAGCATGATATTAATTAACTGATCAGATCTTGATCTAAAGACCTATCAATTTGAGTCCTTGATTTTGAATATGAGGAATATTATAACCCCTCGACTCAAGATTTTGACCAGTTTAAATAGAAAGTTGATTACTGTAATACCATATCGAAAGTCAAAATTATCTTCATATTGAACGTCATGAATATGGTGAGAGAGGCAACTGGAAGTTATATGAAATTTTTTGTTAACTGTTGGAAGTTAACGCCCCTATGGGCTAATGCGGTTGTACAAATTGCATAATTGCAATTTTGTCAATTGCATACGTGTGTTGTTATTGGAACTGCACATGCACATGCACTATATAAGAAGAACCCGATGTTCTTCTTGGTTATGTTGCAGTCAACGAATCTATCTTCTTGGTATAGAAAAGCTGTCGAACCTATCTCGCATTTTTGTCGTCGTCCAAAGTAAATCGGATTGTGAACATATGATCCTTTTCTGTACGTGATTAGGATTCCAACGAGTTCGTAACAACGTAGAAAAGTCCGACGAACCGTTCTTCTGCTGCGAGGTATTCCAAACTCCTTCTATAATATTTATTACCAATTCCTTCGTTAACAATGAAAATGAATTGCTTCATGTGGTTGAAAAGTGAAAGTTCTTTTGGACTTCGTTAGAGGAATCACATTTTAAATTGAAAAATGATTGTGATGTCCGACATGCTGATCAATCAGACTTATCAAATGTATATCTTATCCATATTATTTATGTTGAACCAATTCTATAGATTTAGTGATGCATGAATTATGTAAAAAATAATTATTTTTAGTGTTCATGCTAGATATGCAAACTATTACCCACTGAAAGTGGGAGGCAACAGTGAACCTAAAGACATTTTTAATGAGTTTTTCTTCCTATTTCGAACTATTTTCTAAAAATGTTTGGACTTAAAAGAACATCCAAATATTTTATAAGTAAATAACTGATCACACCTCGCACACTAGTATTGGGTCACAAATAGACTGACATTCGGGCTTATGCATACAATAGCAACCTGCTGGATCGAGTTTCTTGTTCTCTTATTGTGTGCCCATGTAGTGAACGTAGGCAGTCAAGCTTAAATACATAGATGTCTCTGTTAGAATATTTAATTAGTATTCTAACGTATGCCTAATTAGTATATTACAAATGAATTTAATCTTACACTACTAAGATTAAATACATCAAATATAACGCGGAATTTAATTCTTTAAGTTATGAACTGAATTACATTATCAAACTTAATAGCAAGGTTAATCTTAACCATTATTTGTATTTGATGGACGTACCAGATTAAAGTAAATGTATTACAAATTGGTCCTCTCTTTATCACTAAAGACACAAATAAATCTTTCATCATACATTGAGTTAGAAAGAAAAAAGGTCAATAGAGAGAAATTAATTTATTAAATATTATGGCTTTATCTTCCGCTTCAGGTATAATTATTCGTAAGATTTTATTTGTTCAATATTCTGGATCGATGTGATGAATCAAAGTTCAATTCCTTAATGTTTTATATGTTATTAGATATGTTTAATTTTGTTCTCTTGTCCCTAAATTTAATTTTGTGATGAGTTATTTATGAGTTTAATTAATAGTCACAACATTAATTTTGTGTTTTAACGTGTGGGATTAAAATATTCATGAAGACTTTATGATGGTTATTTAAAACTTAATGATTGTTAGATAAGTTATGCTTTTGTAGACAATACGTATGTTTCATATCATAGGTTATGAAATAATAACATTATGTTTTTTTGCTATTATCTTTTGTGCATTAAAACTCCGCCTATATTTTATAGCCGGTCCCAAGCCCGGATAAAGGAGGAGGGTTGGGATTAATAAGAAGAATTGTTTCAAGGCGATACACTTGGACAATAGTTCTGACAATTGGGAAAAGTATCGTTTGGCGAAAAGGGAGGCTAAGAAGGCAGTTAGTGATACTCGTGCTAAAGCATATGAGGGGTTTTATAAGGAGTTAGGGACAAAGGCTGGTGAACAAAGGATTTACAAGATTGCAAGGAATAAAGAGAAGGAGTCGAGAGATTTGGATCAAGTAAGATGCATAAAAAATGAAGTTGGCAAGGTTTTAGTTACTGAAGGAGATATTAAGAACAGATGGAAAGAGTATTTCTATTAGCTATTTAATGATGGATGTGAAGTTTCTCGTTGTGATTTAGAGAACTTGACAGTTAGCGAATGTGAGCTTAATAGATCATTTTATCGTAGAATTAGAGTCTCGGAGGTTAGCGAAGCTCTTAAGAAAATGGAGAATGGTAAAGCCGTTGGACCGGATGGTATACCGATTGAAGTTTGGAAATGTTTAGGAGAAAAATGTGTGTTGTGGTTATGTAAACTATTTAATGAGATTTTACGATCAAAAAAGATGCCTGATGATTGGAGATTAAGTACATTAGTTCCTATTTACAAAAATAAAGGGGATATTCAAAATTGTGCAAATTATAGAGGGATTAAACTTATGAGTCACACAATGAAATTATGGGAAAAAGTGATTGAGCATAGATTGAGAATGGAGACTAGTATTTCTGAGAGATAATTTGGGTTCATGCCAGGAAGATCCACTACAGAGACGATTTATTTACTAAGGGAGATGATGGAGAAGTATCGAAGTAGGAGAAGAGACTTACATATGGCTTTCATTGACTTAGAGAAGGCGTATGATCGGGTACCAAGGGATGTACTTTGAAAAGCCTTGCAAAAGAAGAGGGTGAGTGTTGCCTACATTAAGGTAATACAAGATATGTACGATGGGGCATTGACTAGGGTTAGGACACCCGGAGGTGAGACAAATGAATTTCCTATAAGAATTGACCTAAATCAAGGATCAACTTTAAGCCCGTATCTATTTAACTTAGTTATCGATGCTATAACCGAGAGTATCACAGAGGAGGTACCTAAGTGCATGCTATTTGCGGATGATATAGTACTTTTAGCGGATTCAAGAGAAGAGATTAATACAAAATTAGAAATATGGAGAAATACGTTGGAGTCAAAGGATTTTCGTTTAAGTAGGAATAAAACAGAATATATGCATAGCAATTTCACAAATAAACAACTTAGAGACGATTTGAAAGTTAGGCTAGGGGAGGATATAATTCCTCAAGTGATAAAGTTTAAATATTTAGGATCAATTGTAAGACAAGATAGTGAGATTGATGACGATGTTAATCATAGAATTCAAGCTGGTTGGTGTAAGTGGAGGAAAGCCACTGGAGTTCTTTGTGATAGAAAAGTACCTAATAAAGTTAAAGAAAAATTCTATTGTACTGCTATAAGGCCAGCAGTGTTATATGGTAGTGAATGTTGGGCTATGAAGGGACAACATGAACGTAAAGTGAGGATAGTCGAAATGAGAATGTTGAGATGGATGTGTGGTCATACAAGATTAGATAAGATTAGGAATGACCATATACGTGAACGAGTCGGAGTGGCTCATATTAGTGAGAAAATGGTAGAGAATCGTTTGAGATGGTTTGGTCATGTTTAGAGAAGATCATTAGATGCGCCAGTAAGAAGAGTAGATCAAATAATCTGGAGTCCGATTAAAAGAGGGAGAGGGAGGCCAAGGCGGACACTTGGCGAACTAATAGAGCAAAATCTATTGGTGAATAATATACCGAAAGGTTTGGTTACTAATAGAGCGGAATGGCGTCGTATGATCCATGTAGCCGACCCCACCTAGTGGGATAAGGCTTTGTTGTTGTTGTTGTTGTATCTTTGTGCATTAAATGTATATTTGTTTATGGTGTTTCACTTATGATTTATTAAATTCATACATTTATATGATATATTAGGATGTTTCAAGATTAAATTTATGAAAGCTTACATGAATTTAAGTTATTGTTCCACCAAAGAGGCCAAACTAAAATGCTGATAAATATCATGCATGTAATTATACATGATATTTATGAAAATGTCATAAAAAATATATAAAAAATTATATATGCTTATAGGATGCTAGTTATCGAAAGATAGATCTATTATCTTATAAGTGGTGAACTTAATGGAGGTAAAATGATATTTTCATCAAATACATAGGTATATCCAAAGATAATATATGTGCTTGGTAGAAAATATTTACCTTATTAAATTATGACATTTATTTCAAGATAATATATTATGGTATCTACACAAAGGAGAACTATGATATATTATAATAGTTTGTATCCAATCAATTATGCATTTTTTACTTGATTATTGTTTATATTTTATATGTAGCCGTTTCACTTCATTCACATTCTTCGTCTGTTACCATGTTCAACGGATTAATTTTTTCTGAATAGCGCAAACAAATCAATTTCCACTTAGGTGTATTGGATCTTGACTTAGTGCTCTTAGAAGACACAATAACATATTCAAGCAGTGAGGATGAAAAGTTTTATCACAAAACATGGACACGGTCTAACAGATTAAGTTTTATGTTTATGCGAATGACTATTGATAACAACATTAAGTCTACTATTCCACAAACTGAAAGTGCTAAAGAATATCTTAAATTTGTGGAAGAAAGATTTCATTTTGCAGATAAGCCACTTGCTGGTACTTTAATGGCAGAACTCACGACCATGAAGTTTACTAGGTCGCGAAGTATGCAAGATCATATCATCGAGATGACTAACATTGCAGTAAGACTCAAGACTTTGGGCATGGCTGTTGAGGACTCCTTTTGGTGCAATTTGTCCTTACCTCATTGCCTCCTGAGTACGACTATTCCAAATTAATTATAATACTATCAACGATAAATGGAATATTAGTGAATTGTCCAGTATGCTTACTCAAGAGGAAGAGAGATTAAAGAAACAAGGAGTCATTCAGTCAACTTGCTAAGCCATGAAGCTAGTAAAGGACTTAAATTAAAAGTCAACAAGTTCAAGAAAAAGAAAAAGCCTGCTAAGGCATTGCAAGTTGAACGAAAGGAACAAAAGCCAAATACTTGTCATTTCTATAAAAAGGAAGGACATTATCAAAAGGATTGTCTAAAACGAAAGGCTTGGTTCAAAAAGAAAGGTAAACAAAGTTTTTTTGTTTGTTTCGAATCAAATTTGGTTGAAGTTCCTAATAATAGTTGGTGGCTTGATTCTGGTGCTACTACTCATGTATCTAATATGATGCGGGGATTCCTTATGATCCAAACCATAAATCCAAATGAAAACCTTTTTGTTCATGAAAAACCGAATGAAAGCCTCGATCGAAGGAGTAGGGAATTATCATTTAATTATTAATATTGGTCATTGTAAGAAATATGGATAACTTTCTTAACATTAATTATAAAACATTATGAAAGATTTCTTACCTTACAGTTAATCCGTTTACTTTTACTTTCATTCTTTGATTATTTTAACTCAAACCTCATTTATTTGTTTTCATTAATGAGGACATGAAGTTATGAACATAATTACACTTTTTTATGGTGAAAATAGATGATTCGTATGTATTTAAGCCAACAAATGGCAAAGGGAGTCCCCACGCTTCCCAAATCAAATTCATATACCATCTACGGATTTGGCAAAAGCGAGAAAGATCTCCTTGATCTTTTTTTTGTGAGTTAATATCCAAAATAAATTTATTCTACAAATATCAATGGCCGGAGGTACATGTTTTATTCCGCATTTATTTATATATAGTTATTGATATTAATTATGGTTAAGCAGATTAATTATTTATTCTATAAAAGGACTTATAACCATAATTAATTCATATTCAAGAAGTCTAATTCTATCAATAGATTTTTAACATTTGGTATCAGAGCTAATTTTACCTCTGATATGAATGAATTTTGTAATGTTTTATATATATAATGTCTATGGTGATCAATTCAAATTTTATTCGTGCAAACTACATAATATGAATTATTTGTAGTTTGTTGATTAAAATGATTATAATTAATCATCCCTATTATTATATATATTTACTTGATGGATTAAAAGTCCTATGAGCATCATTCTTTAAAGTTAGTAAATTTGATATACGGTGATATTTATGAAATCACATTTGTTTCTCCTCAAAGCATTAATTGAAATATTCAATTCAATTCATATTTTTATTTGAGATTGAATGCTACATAATTTAATGGATTTCATTTCAATATGTTCATGCCTGCCAAATGCTGAAGTAAGTCCATTAAAGTTCATATTGTAACATAAAGTTAAAAGAAATTTTATTGACAATAATTGCTAACATTTTGATAAGTTAGAATATTGTCAATTAAAGCAACGTTGTGATATAAGCACAAATTAAATATGTATATGTAGGTATCATTTATTCATTAAATGTGATACATGTTTAATCATTTGTGCAAATAAAAAAAGGGATGTCATGTGATTTAATTATGTTTTCTAATAATTAAAGAGTAGTCACAGCATCTTTAATTATTATTGCCATAATTATTTGAATTATTTCAAGTCACATACAGTAATATGATGTTGATGTAATTAATCGTATGAATATGATAAATTTTATCCCACATTAAATTCTGGCTTTGTCTTGTATTTGGAAAAAACTTTCTATATTCCATCTTTTTTTAAGAATTTGATTTCAGTTGTGAGACTTGTACCTTTTGGATATTCTTTTTATTTTTTGGATTCATCTTGCACTTTGCAATATAAATATGAAATTATCGAAAATGGTACATTGTCTGATGGTCTTTTTAAAATTTATTTACACGACAATTCCAATTATAATGCCATGCATGTTGAAACAAAAGTGGGCATTAAAAGATGTGATATGAATGAAAATTCCTCCAAATTATGGTACAAAAGATTAGGCCATATATCTGTTAATAGGATAAAAAGGCTAGTAAATGAAGGTGTGCTTTGTACACTAGATTTCACTGATTTTGATACATATATAAATGTATAAACTATAAAACAGACTAATGTATCAAAGAAATGTGCTAAGAGGAGTTCACAAATATTAAAGATCATACATACAGATATTTGTAGTCCAAATATGGACTTGTATGATAAAAAATATTTCATCTCATTTATAGATGATTATTCACGATATATGTATCTTTACTTCCTTCACAATAAATATGAAGCATTAGATGCCTTTAAACTCTTAAAGGTAGAAGTAGAGAAACAATGTGGTAAGCAAATAAATATTGTGAGGTCAGATAGAGGATGTGAATATTATGGTAGATACACTGAAGATGGACAAGCAATAGGTCCTTTTGCATGATTTCTTCAAGAACATGGGATAATTGCCTAATATACTATGTCAGGATCGTCGGATCAAAATGGTGTAGCTGAAAGAAAAAATCGAACATTCTTGGACATGGTCCATAGTATGCTAAGTAGTTAAAAACTACCTAGATCCTTATGGACTGAAGCACTAAAGACGGTTGCGTATATATTAAATTAAGTTCCAACTAAAGAAGTTTCTAAAACTCTATTCGAATTATTCAGAGGTTGGAAATCGAGTTTATTGTATATGTGTATGGGGATGTCCGTCTGAAATAAGGATTTATAATCCATAAGAAAAGAAACTAGACCCGAGGACAAGTCCAAAGGGTATAAATTTTATTGTCCATCTCATACCATTAGATTTGTGGAATCAAGAAATGCAAATTTTCTTGAAAATGATTTGATTAGTGGGAGTGGTCAAATTCAGAAATATTTTTCTGAAAATAATTATTTAAAGTTGAAAACTTCTTCAAATCATGAAATGATCGAGATTGCACCTAAAAATAGTGCAACATGATCAATCATTGATATTCCACAAACTATTGATGATAACTTTGTAGATCAAGATAATGTCAATAGTTGTTGAACAATTAGTTGTAGATCTTGTTTCCAGCAACAAGATGATACAATATTAAGAAGATCAACTAGGCTCAAAAGGTCATCAATATCTAGTGATTATTTTGTGTATTTGCAAGAAATAGATTTTGACATAGGAGTCGAAAATGATCCAGAAACATTTTCACAAGCAATGAATTGTAGAGATTCTGAATTACGGCATGACGCTATGAAAGATGAATGAATTGAATGACATTAAATAAAGTCCTGGATCTTGTCGAGTTGCTTGAAGGATCCAAGGCCATTGGATGTAAATGGATTTTTAAAACCAAACGAGATTCTTTTGACAACATCGAAAGATATAAAGCCAGACTTGTGGCGCAAAGATTCACTCAAAAGGAAGGAGTAGACTATAAGGAGACATTTTCTTCTGTATCTATGAAAATTCTCTTCATATTATTATGTCGTTGGTTGCTTATTTTGACCTCGAACTACATCAAATGGATGTTAAAACAACATTTCTCAATGGAGATTTGGAGGAAGAGGTCTATATGAAGCAACCTAAATGATTTCTCTTAAGTAATTACGAGCATTTGGTATGCAAGCTCAATAAATCCATATATGGATTGAAATAGGCATCCCGTCAATGAAATTTAAAATTTCACGTTGTTATTTCTTCATTCAGTTTTGTGGAAAACATCATGGATGAATGCATTTACCATAAGGTTACAACAACAACAACAACAGCAAAGCCTTATCCCACTAGGTGGGGTCGGCTACATGGATCATACGACGCCATTCCGCTCTATTAGTAATATATTCGTCGATCCATGTTCATAAGATTCGACAGGGTTTTACGTTGGCTATCGGGGCCTAACACAACCCTCCTCCTTTATCCGGGCTTGGGACCGGCTATAAAACATAGGCGGAGTTTTTACCATAAGGTTAGTGGGAGTAAAATTTATTTTCTTGTTTTATATGTGGATGATATTTTACTTGCTACTAATGATAAAGGATTGTTGCACGAGATTTCTTTAATAATTTTGATATGAAAGATATGGGTGGGTGATGCATCTTATGTCATCGGTATTAAGATATATAGAGATAGACATAAAGGAATTTTAGGATTATCACAAGAAACCTATATCAATAAATAAAGTATTGGAGAGATTTCGAATGAATGATTGTTCACCAAGTGCAGCACCCATTGTAAAGGGTGAAAAGTTCAGTTTGAAATCAGTGTTCCAAAAATGATTTGGAAAGAGAACAAATGCAAAATATTCCATATGCTTCGGCAGCCGATAATCTCATGTATGCTCAAGTTTGTACTAGACCCGACATAGATTTACTATTGGAGTGTTAGGAATATATCGAAGTAATCCAGGTTTAGACCATTGGAGAGCTGCAAAGAAGGTGATAAGATATCTTAAAGAAACTAAAGATTATATGCTCATGTATAAACTAACCGACGAGCTAGAAGTGATTGGCTTTGCAAATTCATATTTTGCAGGATGTGTTGATTCATGTAAATCGACATTAGGATATATCTTTTTGCTTGTTGGTGGAGCCATAACATGGAAAAGTGCCAAACAAAAATTGGTTACTACTTCTATTCATGTAAATAAAATGGGACTCGATTCCATTTTCAAGTAGTTGAATAGACTTTTGGTCTATGATGAAGCTCTTGTTGTTTGAATAAAGTTGTTTCTCATTTGGAAGTATACATTTTGAGGAGAATAACTTATAAAAGTTGAACTCGAAATGAACATAAAGTTTATTTCATAAAGTTTAAATGAGGTTTTTTTTTAAGAATTAAAATACAAAGTAATACATGGATTATATTACTCAATTATGATGGCATATCGCCATGATTCATGTATTTTATTTTTCATAAAGAATAAAGATCGAATATTTTGATAAAAGTATACGGATCAAGTGGGAGAATGTAAAAATATGGATAACTTTTTTAACATTAATTATAAAACGTTAAGAAAGATTTCTTACCTTACAATTAATCTGTTTACTTTTACTTTCATTCTTTGATTATTTTAACTCAAACCTCATTTATTTGTTTTCATTAATGAGGACATGAAGTTATGAACATGAATCATTCGGATGATTCATATGTATTTAAGCCAACAAATGGAAAAGGGGGTCCTCACTCTTCTCAAATCAAATTCATATGCCATCTACGAATTTGGCAAAAGCGAGAAAGATCTCCTCAATCTTTTTTTTGTGAGTTAATATCCAAAATAAATTCATTCTACAAATATCAACGACCGGAGGTATATGATTTATTCCACATTTGTTTATATATAGTTATTGATATTAATTCTGGTTAAGAAGATGAATTATTTATTCTATAAAATGGCTTCTAATCATAATTAATTCATATTCAAGAAATCTAATTTTGTCGATAGATTTCTAATAGTCATCACCTAGACCTATTTCGGACTCTCTATGTACCTTCAATTTCTAGAAATTTGGTTTCTTCATCTAAACTCGATGTTTCTGGACGTCAAATTTGGATGTGGAGGTTTTAATTTGTTTAAGAATACTTGTCTTGTTGGTTTGAGTATTCTTAGTAATGATTTATACAAATTAAAACTTGATAGTGTTTTTGCTGAATCTCTATTTACTGTATATCATAGCATTAGAACTAAACATAGTATTTAGAATGAAAATTCTGCTTACTTGTGGCATAAACACTTAGGACATATTTCAAAAGATTACAGAGATTAGTAAAGAATGAAATCCTTCCTATTATAGTTTTTACTGATTTTGATCTTTGTATAGAATGCATCAAAGGTAAGCAAACCAAATATAACAAGAACAGAGCCACAAGAAGTACTCAACTTCTTGAAATTGTACACATTGACATATTGGACCCTTTGATACTCCATCTTTTGGTGGAGAAAAGTATTTTATCACATTTATTGATGATTTTTCACGTCATGGATATATCTATTCGCTTAATGACAAATATCAAGCAGTTAATTCTCTTGAGATATATGTCAATGAAGTTGAAAGGCAATAAGATAAAAAGGTGAAAATCATAAGATCTGATAGACGTGGTGAATACTATGGAAAATATAATGAATCTGGGCAATGTCCTAGTCCATTTGCAAAGTTTCTCGAAAAACATGGCATATGTGCACAATATACTATGCTAGGAATACCTAACAAAATGGTGTTGCTGAAAGACGTAACAAAACATTAATGGATATGGTTAGAAGTATGATGAGTAATTCCTCATTACCCAAATCATTGTGGATGCATGCATTTAGAATTGTAGTATATTTGCTAAATAGGGTTCCTAGTAAGGCAGTTCCAAAGACTCCTTTTGAACTGTGGCCCGGAAGGAAACCTAGTTTGAAACATCTTCATATTTGAGGATGTCCTACAGAAGCTCGTATTTACAATCCGCAAGAAAAGAAATTGAATTTTTGAACAATTAGTGGTTACTTTATTGGTTACCCAGAGAAATCCAAAGGTTATCGATTTTATTGTCCTAATCATAGTCCAAGAATCGTTGAAATTGGTAATGCAAGATTTGTTGAAAATGATAAAATTAGTGGGAGCAATAAAGAACAAAATGTGAATATTAATGAGAGAAGGGTAACTACACCCATGTCTATAAATGTTCCTTTATCCACAAGTAATGAAATTATTGTTCCACTCAATGAACAACATTTGAGTGATGAGTTGCTTGCTCCATGAAGAAATTAACTCGCAATCATCTCATGTAAATGAACCACAAGGAATTGCTTTAAGAAAATCATAAAGAGAAAAAAGATCAATTATTCTAAATGATTATATGGTTTATTTAACTCCGCCTATGTTTTATAGCCAGTCCCAAGCCCGGATAAAGGAGGAGGATTGTGTTAGGCCCCGACAGCCAGCGTAAAACTCTGTCGAATCTCATGAACATGGATCAACGAGTTGTATGATCCATGTAGCTGACCCCACCTAGTGGGATAAGGCTTTGTTGTTGTTGTTGTTGATTATATGGTTTATTTACTTGAATCAGATTTTGACATCAGTGTCAATAAGGATCCAGTTTCATTTTCACAAGATATTAAAAGTAATGAGTCTGAAAATTGGATCATTGCCATGAAAGAGGAGTTAAGATCCATGGAACAATTAAAAGTCTGAAATCTCATCGAATTGCCAATAAATTGTAAATGAGTGGGATGTAGATGGGTCTTTAAGACCAAACTCAACTCAAATGGCAATCTTGAATGGTATAAAGCTAGACTTTTTGCCAAAGGATATATTTAAAAAAATGCATAGATTATAAGGAGACATTTTCACCGACTTCAAGAAAAGACTCGTTAAGAATTATAATGGCTCTGGTAGCACAATATGATTTAGAGTTACATCAAATGGATGTGAAAACAACCTTTCTTAATGGAGATATAGAGGAAGAAGTTTATATGAATCAACCTGAAGGTTTCTCGAAAAAAGGGTGTGAACATATGGTGTGTAAACTTAATAAGTCAATATACGGGCTTAAGCAAGCTTCTCGTCAATGGTACATTAAGTTTGAACATCTTTTAGTTTTGAAGAAAATACAGTAGATCGGTGTATATACCAAAAGATTAATGGGAGTAAGTTTATATTTTTGGTTTTGTATGTTGATGATATACTTGCTGCTAATGATTTTAGCATACTTCGTGAAACTAAAGATTTTCTCTCTATGAATTTTGAAATGAAAAATATGTGAGAGGCATCTTTTGTGATAATAATAGAAATATTCTGTGATAGATCACAAGGATTGTTAGGATTGCCTCATAAAGCTTATATTGAAAGAATTCTAGAGAGATATAATATGGATAAATGTTCAGTTGGAATAGCTCCAAATCAGAAAGGTGACAAATTTAGTCTCATGTAATGTCCAAATAATAATGTGGAATGTAAGGAAATGGAATAAATTCCATATGCATTTGTTATTGGCAGTTTAAAGTATGCAAAACTTGTACGAGGCCAGATATCAGTTTTGCAGTTAGAATGTTTGGGCGATATCAAAATAATCCCGACATTGATCATTGGAAAGCTGCAAAGAAAGTGTTAAGATATTTACAAGGTACAAAAGACTATATGTTCATGTACAGAAAGTTCAATCTATTAAAAAAGATCGGATAACTTTGTTGGTGTCTTGACAGTCGGAAATCCACATTTCTATTATATGGAAGAGCAGTGCCGTGGAAAAGTGCAAAACAAACTGTCGTTGCTATGTCAACAATGGAAGCAGAATTTGTGGGGTGCTATGAAGCCACAATTCGTGCTGATTGGCTGCGAATTTTTATTTTGGGGCTAGGGGTTGTCGACACCATTAGCGCTGAAAATTTATTGTGATAATATGACAATAGTTTCCTTCTCCAAAAAGGATAAGTACTCAAAAGGTGCCATGCACATGGAAGTTAAGTTTTTCGCTGTGAAGGAGGAGGTTAAGAAACAAAGAGTGTCAATTCATATATATCAAAATTGATCAAATGATAACATATCCCTTGACGAAGGGTTTGCCACCAAAGACATTTAAGATGCATGTGCAAAGTATGGGTCTTGGTCGAAATCATGATGAATGACTCTAATGTTATATTGACATTCTGAGCTCAATAATATGTTTCTTATTTATATTTATTTTCTGTTAATGATGATTGTGTACACTTTATATTTTCATAACAAAAATTTTTAAAGTGAACCATAATAGACTTATATAACTTAAAGACCTATTTTGATTAGTTACTAATGTCATAGTACATGGAAGAAAGTATGTCGAATTAGCAGTGTATAACCGCCATAACTCACATTTGCAAAGTGTCAATGTTGGTAATCATGATGAATTTAATCTTATGCGCATCTTATGTTATGCTATTAAGTATAAATGTTTTCACATCAGACCAAGTGGGAGAATGTTAGAATATTTAATTACTATTCTAATATTAGTATATTACAATTGAATTTAATCTTACACTACTAAGATTAAATACATCAACATATAGCGTGGAATTTAATTCTTTAAGTTATGAATTGAATTAAGTTATCAAACTTAATAGCAAGGTTAATCTTAACCATTGATTTGGTATTTGATGGATGTACTAGATTAAAGTAAATGTATTATAAATTGGTCTTCTCTCTACCACTAAAGACACAAATAAATCTTCCATCATACATTGTGTTAGAAAGAAAAAAGGGTCAATGAGAGAAATCAATTTATTAAATATTACGGCTTTCTCTTCCGCTTCAGGTATAATTATTCATAAGATTTTATTTGTTCAAAATTCAAGATTGATGTGATTAATCAAAGTTCAATTCCTTAATGTTTTATATGTTATTAGATATGTTTAAAAGAACTTACAGTCTCAAGCCAAGCCAATAAACGTGTACAATTAATCCATGCATAACAAATAGCTACAGTCATTAAACTTCTATTGAATAATTCTGAAAGCATGGTTCACAAAAACAAATACTACAACTCAAAAGATAAAGTTGATTTGCCCTTCCTATTATAAGTGCCACATCACACCCACCCCGTGGGGTTGGGGGTGAAATGAAGGGGAAGGGAAAGGAGGAGAATCCATTCCCCTCGTTTGGTTGAGTTTAAGTTGGAAGGAATGAAGGAAAAAGTCTCATCCTTTCTTTTTCATTCCCCTCTAATATTCCATTTTTCTTTCACCCCAAATCGGGATAGAAAAGAGAGAAAAAGTATATTTAATATGTGTTTCTATTTTTGACCAAATAAATTAAATATATAATTGTATATGTAAAGAATAAAATCGTCCAAATAAAATAACTACTTAACATTCATTCATTTCCCATCTCTTTAATGATATTAATTAAACAGGGATAATTATTCACATTCATTTTCCTATTCTCATTTTTTCTCTTTCTATTTTTTACAATTTTGGTAAAAGAACCAATCAGGCCTTAAAGCTTGCTTATTTCTTGTCCAATCAAGATTAATATAGTGCGCCTCAAGATCAACCCGACTTACCAGAAACATTTGTATCGTTACCAATTTTTAGTTAGATGATTCGTGGATATGAATTTCATTCAATTTATTCAATTCTTAAATAGCATCGTTCTATTCTTTCACTCCAAAACATTAAAACTCTCAAATACTATTAATTTTAGTTACTGATGACCTCAGAGAAGTATGAAAAGAATTAGCATTACGGTGTAACGAATAATGAGATTCTAAAATAGAACTTCTCCTTTTATAGTTTAATTTATTTTATGTTGTAGACACGTACACCTCCTATAACCTAAAAATATAATGATACCATAAAAAAATCACCTACTCAAGCTCAAAATGTACAATTAATCCTAAAATATTATTCAAGAGGGATCTGGATAGGTTGGGGTATCCGAGTCGTGGTCTGATAAGATAACTACCACCACGATCAGGACATATATTAATTTATTATTTGCTCCCTACAAAAGCAAATTCCAATTGGGCCCCACCGCACTAATCTTATGGCTCAAGAACATTTTGGTAAAAAATAAATAAAAGATTTATCTACAAAAATTAACCTGGACATTTGGACTTTGGTGACCTCCATCAAAGTAGTAGATAAGACCACCACCTGTCCACTTCCCCCGCAGAATCATCCACTTGATGAATCCCCATCCAACGACTTGAATAATTCGTCAATTAAATCTGACGGCTGAGACCGAGACCTACCCCTAATTATTGGACGCCTTAATCTCGTCTCTTATGGAATCTGACAAAACCACTGTGGCCCACCCCGAGAATACCGGAAACCGTTCGCCTGTTTTGCTCCAAACCCGCTACCTTATTCACTCTATAAGTACGGCAAACCGTTAACCAGCTTAACACTCATGAGATGTTGGATCGGAAACTCGCACGAAAAATCGCAGGAAAATAATTAGAAAAGGGATTATATTCTTTTAACTCACAGTCGCCGGAATCGAAGGGTTTCAGTTGGGTTCTCGCTTGAGGAGTAGCCGGAGAAGGATGATGGGATACTTGAACAGGGTGTGGGTTGCGACGAGCGTGGCGGTGGCGCAAGGCCACACGGACCAGGGGATCAAGCTGAACGGCGCTCGATCCCTCGCCCACAGGCTCGCTTCCTCCTCGTCGTCCGCGGCGGCCGAGATCGGTGACGCGCCGGCCGTCGCCGTCGGAGTCGGACATGGCGTCGCCGGCTGCGGATGCGGGCGCGACCAGCCGGTGGAGGACTCGGTCCGGAAGGCCATGTACCTCAGCTGCTGGAACGCCAACTAGAAGGATCCTCTCCCTCTTTCTCTCTCTTTGTCCCTCTCTCTGTCTACCAGAGTTTGGAGATGGGATTCGGGTTCCGATGGGGGATGGCGCGTGATGCCGGAGGTGGCCGGAACTTGATGCCGGTGGCCGGAATGCTTTTTCCAACTCCCCGGGGGGTTTTGGTGGTTTTGAGGAGGGTAAATGCGGAATTCGAAATGTGGATGCCAAAAAGGTTTTGTGGGGATTTGTTGTAGTTATGGAGATGTTTTTGTGTATTATATGAAAATAATTAACTTGGAAGACAAAAAGGAGAAATGGAAGCCTGTTCCAACTTTCTTAAATGTGAATCTTGGAATGTTAATTCGCCTGCAACTTAAAAAAGAAGGTTTTTTTCTTCAGAGAATATGAACTCTTTGATGAGAAAAAAGTTGTAGCGGCTTTTGTCAAGTTTGTGTACGATAAATTTCCAAGCGTGAAAGAATGAATTTACAGGGTTTGATCGTTTGAAAATCAGTTAAGAGGGGTTTTATTTTCTCATTATCATAAAATATAAAATTTATAACTTCTCTCCTTCAACGTTCAAACGCCACTCCCCATCCAACGAGCTCCTTGAAAAAAGTCCTCTTATATGATATTTGGACCAAGATGAGCTTCATAATACATTATTATAACAATATTTGACGAGATAATATTGAAATACATTCATATCTTGTATTAAGTAAGGGTATTTTAAACACATTTCTCATGGTATCAAATTAGACAGACTTAATAAGATAAATGGTAGATATGCGTATCAATATATATGTACTAGGAACGAATTGTAGTCGAAAGAATTTTGTGACTTTTCAGTGTTCGATACACGCACGATCAATATTTTCAATGGTTTGGAAATTACATAATTCTCTTTTGATTTTTCACCAAGCAAGTTTAACGATTTTGTATTTTTATCATTTTTTTGTATGAATTAAATCATAAGAAATTGTTTGGTTAAATTAACCATTTTTTACAATTTTTTTTTTGTTGAGAAACCTAATTTTCAAACTAACCCAATTTTCTTTAACATTTATATTTATTTCAACTCAAACAAATATAATAAACCAATCGTAATTAGTCGACACGGGCTTTAATTTTTATTAGCTTTCGTTTTATAAAAATAAATTTAAATATAAATTTGAAAATGCATAATTGCCTTTTTTAAATGTCAACAATTAACTTGTTGCAAGATACGCAATTATGTATGTGTCTGTGTTATATGCATGGTGGATACTGGATACGTGACGAGTTCATGATTCTTGTTATGACTACATTTTTTTAATGTTTTATTTACAATAACGAACCAAATTGTATTGAAGAAAAAAAAACAATCTAAATACTGTGCATCTTAATATTTCCACATTTCACGTTCTATTTTTGTTATAACTATCAAATCATAAATAATCAACGAAATTCGGTAAAAAGAACAAATAAGTTCATAGCAAATATGCGTGTCACATGCGAGTTAATTTTCCTAAGAATACTAAAGGTACAGATTAAATAGAAATTTATCACCAAAGTTTCATTTTAATCCACATCTTAAACTCAAGATATCAAATTAAAATTGGGAAAAAAGTCCCAAGTATAATTCCAAGTAGAAATATTTATTTCACGATAACAAATATATAAATAGTGCAAGCTATGAGGATAACTGTGAAATTAGCAGGCCAATGCCATACTTACACGTGGAGCACACTTAGCTTTAGCTCCTCCAAGTATAATCAGATACCTTGTTCACGTGAAGACCTCGTGAAAGTTTGGAGCAGCAACTAATCAGAGCAGTCCACCCCACCCCCATCCGACCCCACCCCATCAACGAAAAGGGCAAAAGAAAAGGCGGGACCCTCAAGCCCTTCGCCTGTTCCCCTCTCGTGGACGTGCATTCCTTCCACCTGCCATGTGGGGTCGCGTGTCACCACACAGTTTTTTACGCCATGCACTCGAAATGATGAATAGATCGCATTTTTTGTGTATATTTTCTTTAGCAGAGTAAACATTATCTCTGGAATTATATGGGGTTCCAACTTATATATATTTGCTAACTCATTATGGATGACAAATTTTATTTTATATATTTCTTAATTGTGATAATCATCATCATCATCCAACTATTGTTTCTACAAATTACCAAAGCTATCAACCAAGCATTAATCAATATATGAGAAGAAAACATATAAGAAGTTAACAATCTTATCCCCAACCATAGTTGTGTATAATGCCATCAGGGTTCCACCGTAGACGCGGAGACATCAATGTTATTGGAAAGTCCAAGTGAGAAGCTTCTACTTCCCTTGGAGTTGTGTCGCTTGCGTGAACTAAGATCAGAATTGCTCGATAAATTCAAATCGCCGCTTGACTTGCTCCCAATGAAAAAGCAGGTGCAGATGGAGTTGGAAGGCTGACAGACTCATTTTTTAGCATGAAAACCACGGTCTCCATGTTTGGTCGCATGGCAGGATTGTAACGTTCCCAAAATCGCACTTCCCGCCACGTAGACGATCAGTTTGACCTTGGAGAAGCTACAATGTCTATTGCTTTACTGACCTTGATCATTCAACAAAATAACTTACGAAGCACTAATAAAATAATAATAAAATAATTGAGAACTTTAAATGCGAAAGAGTAGTAGTCGAAATGTCGTGATAAAAGACTTAAATACGGAAGTTCATGATGTTCCGTATCATAGAAAAAATATGCGAAAGTTCATGATGTCTTTTAATATAGAACACATGCAGAAACATAATAAGACTCGTCTCATATTCTATGAGCGGAAGAAAAACATGATGTTTCTGAACAATGCAAATGATTTAAACAGATGTGAAATAAGAAAGTTCGGAGTAAGAAGATCAGTCATGTGCAGCGTTCTCCAATCTCTGCGCTCTCCATCACCTCCTCAGTTGGCATTCTCACCTGTAAAATCCCAATGCAGAGGAGTAGAATACCCATGAGCAAAGATGCCCAGTACAATAGCAATAGACGGTGAAATAAGGATCGATAATGATCATGAAATAAATACATAAGTCTTTAATCATATCAGTACTCTGTTCTTTACTATAACAATGCTTTATCTTTGCGTTACTCTGCTTTTACTTTACAATGTCTTTATTGTGCTATGCAATACTTTTCTTTACACTATCTCTGCTTTACTTTATAATGCTTTGCTTTACTTTACAATACTTTGCTTTACATTGCTCTGTTGTACATTACTTTGTTCTACATTGCTTTATTGTGAGTGGTACTACGTCTTTTACATTATTAGAATATCCTTAGAGTTCGTTGTCCTATGCAAGCTCGACTTTACTAGGTTGAAAGCCAGAGGTGCCTCTCTGATTCTCTGATGCCAGTAAGCCCATGAAGGAAAAAGAGATGGGTGTTACTACCTCACCAAATTCGAAAGGTAAGGAGAAGAATTCCTACAATCCAGGAACAATGGTCGGTTAAGAGATCCGTAGGTTCACTGTCTCCTCAGCTAATTACATGTCCCTCTGGCATAGTACTTTAATCTTTAAGGGAAGGGGTATGTCCTTTAGCATCACCCTTCATTCGAGATACAGGTGGGAGAAGATCTGAAATCTCAGGAATAGTGGTCATTCAAGACAGTAGCTTCGCTGTCCCCTCAGCTAACTACATATCCCTACTCTGCTTTAATCTCTGATCTTTGCTTTAACTTTGGGGGCAGCACATAGCAATCCCATGTCTTTGTCCTCGCTTTATTTATCTTTAGTCGTTATGAAATTTATGATTTAGAGTTCAATAGGACTTTGATCTTTGTACAATATGACTCAGCCAATATAAGTGAACTGGTCAGAGTCTTAGTCACGACTTGGAAATAAATTAATTCGATCAGATCTGACCAATGGGTCTGCCTGTCGGACCAGTCGATCGCTCCTGTTGGACCGATCGACCGTTCTCTTGACATCGGTCGACTGGTCCTCTATGATCGATCGGCCGAGTTCTTTAATCGGTGTCTGTGAATCGACCGACCGTCCAGAGTGTCGGTCGACCGTTCGTTAGGCCACGAGGATGCGAAGTGCGCATCGGATCTATCGACCGTTCTCTGGGATCGGTCGACCGATCGTATGGTCAAGTTGGTTTATTAACAGATAGATCGGTCGATCGCCATGGTGAGGCCGGTCGACTGATAAAGCAGAAACTTTTCTAGGTTCTGTAAGCGGACCGGTCGACCGCTCTCTGGAGTCGGTCGACCAATCCCTGTAATAAAACAGGGCTATCAGATTTTTATCTCTGATTCCGACGGTCCTCCGGCCGTCAAAACAACACGACAAGAATACGAAAGTTGAAGATAACATTCTCAGGATCATAGTGGTATACTTCTTTGCATCAAACAATCCATAATTCCTCGTCTAGGGATTTAAAACGCTAAGAGTACCTTTACGGTTCGACTATTGGAGTTTTTCGGTCACTGCTCGTCGTCCGTCGATCGTCGGACATTCGCTGTCGCTTGGAAGGGTTCGCCCGGCCCTTGTGCACGCTGACAGATGGTTGTCGTGCGTTGAGGGTCGTCGGTCGAGAGGAAGACGAAAGAGAAGAGACGAAGGAGAGAGTGAGGAGGTCGAGGGTTCCAAGAGGACGCAAAGGGGACCCCAACCCCCCTTTTATACACCCCGGCCGACCCCCGGAGGCAAAACGACGGGAGGTCAGGGGAGGCGACGCCTCCTCCGTCGATCGATCGTTTCATTTTTTTTATTAAGTTAGGAAGCGTCACAAGGATCTTCTTGGACGCACAATAATCCAATGCAAATGCATCTTGCCACTTCTTCCGGGTGGCACGTGTCCTTTAATGTCTGGTCAATCAACTCTAAGATTGTACCATGAGTCCAATGCTGCCATACCTGATGACAGAAATAATAATTAAGATTTTTTATTCAGCAACCAGAATGCTCATTGCTCAACGATGTTTGCGAATACTTACGTAATTGAGAAGGTTCGTTCCAGAGCTCCCTTGGTAGCCACTATTCTTACGCCCTGTCAAGATCTCTAGGATCATTGCGCCATAGCTAAAAACATCTGATTTGGTTGAGAAGAAACCGTGCATTGCATATTCTGGAGCCATATATCCGCTAACATAAGAAGAAGAATATAAAAAGTTAATCCATAAATTGCAAAAAAACTTATAAATTTAACTCGTTCGAGCTAATTAGGCAATGAACTTACTATGTCCCCATAATCTTGTGAGTGTTCTTTTCAGTCTCCTCTAGGCTAAAGAGCTTTGCCATGCCAAAGTCTGAAATTTTAGGGTTCATGTCTTCGTCCAAGAGAATATTGCTTAGTTTGAGATCTCGATGAACAATTTTAAGCCGTGAATCTTCATGAAGGTAAAGAAGCTCTCGGCTAATGCCTTCAATGATTTTACACCTCTTTGCCCAATCCAATTCCACTCTTCTAGTTGGATCTGTCATCATTAAGTGTATTAATCAAATTAAACTACTTACCCAATACATCAGTCATTGTTGAAGTACCAAACATGTAAGCCATCACATAAGTTCCATAAAGTAGGCTCAATTTGTCTTTACAAAGAAATATAAAATTGGACATAGATTGAAATATTTGTTAAAGGATATATGATATTTGTTTGTTCTAGAATTGAAAGAGAATTCAGAACACTCTAAGGATTAATGAATTTGACTCATAGACTATTATCATGTTTGATATAGAGAGTAAGAATATAATCTTTTTTCTATTAAAAAATCCAATCTTCATTTTTCTCCCTCACCCGTTATTGCTATTATATTGTCATAATCTACTTAGCGAGTTATCTCCTTATTACTAATAAAATCTCATTAATTGATGTAGTATGATTATTAAACATAAGAAATTAAAAAAACAACATAACATTTTTTTTATTTTTTCATGGCATTCTCGCAATATTTTGTCATGATATACTCCACATTGTCCACTGTCCCTCCTCTCCATCCTTGCCAACAATTCCACAGTTTCTTTAAAACCTCAGACTCAATCTATACTTTCCTTGTGTTCAGGGGATCGGGTCGACCCGTGAACCCGATGACTCGTTGGGTCGGGTCGGGTCGGATTCATGTCGGACCGAACCGGATCCGATCTCGGTTCAGGTCAAAATTTTTCGACCCGAGTTGACCCGATCCGATCCGAAAGACCAGGCTTTTTTATTTTATTTTTTTTGTTTTCGGCCTATATTTTATACTAAAAATTTAAAAATATTAAAATAAAATAATTTAAATCTTTAAAATAAATATATAAATATTTAACAAATTATTTTATGCTTTTAAAATAAATATTATATCATATTTTTATATTAAATAATAAAAAAAGTAAGAAATTTTTTTTTAAAAAAATGATGATCGGGTGATCCGAATCGGGTCGGGTTGGATCAGATGTATCCCTCCAAAGAGGACTGACCCGATCCGATCCGATCCGATCAAAATCGAACGTGTCGAGTTGGGTCAAACCTGACCCGTGAGGTACCTCATCCAATCGTCTTCTTATGCGAACACAATTCCTTCATTTACTTCAGAATTTTGATATGATTCTCTATGCCCTAGGACAGTATTCTTGCAACATATTTTGCTTTTTCAGATACTAGCTCCACTAATGCCACAATACCTTATCAAGATTGGATTCACTAAGATAAAATACTTCTAGCTTGATCATATTCTCATTGATCGAAGTTGAACTTGCAGAGGAGAGAGAAGGGAGGCACTGCCCCACTCTTTGCACTATAGGAGGAGAGAGCTGGTCAGCCATAGGGGTGTTCATCGGGTCAGGTCGACCAAGACCCGGTGAACTCGAAAATTCGACCTAACCCGATCTCTTTTGGGTCGAGTCGGGTCGGTGGTCGGGTCGACCCGACCCGACCAAGGGTTGGGTCAGGTTTGGGTTGAAAAATTTCAAACTTAGTTGATCCGACCCGACCCGACCCGATGACCCAGTTTTTTCTTTCTTTTTAATTATTTTTAGTTAAATGTATAGTTTTATATCATTTAAAATCTAAAAAAATATGAAATAAATCATTTTAAATGTAGAAAAATATATAGATATTTAAAACAATATTTTTATATTTTAAAATATTTTATTTTGTATTTAAAATAAAATAAAAAATACTTTTATATTAAAAAAATAAATGAATTTTTTTTAAAAAAGAAAAAGGGTAACCCGACCACCCGACACGACCCGGCCCGGCCCGGATCGGGTCGGGTCGTAGCCAAAAAAAGAGAGGACCCAACCTAACCCGGCCAACCTTGGCTAGGTCAGGTCGGGTTTGTTCACGGGTTAGGTCAATGAACACCCCTAATCAGCCAGATGAGGGATTATTTCCCTTTATTATTATTATTTTATCATTTCATATTTTTAAAGTCATGTTAACAGTATAATGGGAGCATTAACAATCTCAGATTAAAAAGATCATAATTAAAATAAATAAATTAATTGGAAAACGATCTAATTATAAAATAAAATTGAAAGATCGAGTTGATAAAAAAAATAGTAAAACTTGAGAATATTTCATTATTAAAATATACTTGAAAACTTTACTTAGAACTTAGGCTATCACTTCCACCTATCAGAGCTATCACTTCCACCTGTGAGACCCTGAAGTTTTGTTCTATATTCACTTCCATGCAAGTGATATTTGGTTTGAGTTTGTGTCGAAAAGAGGTCTAACCTCTTTTTTTCAAATTTTTTACCTGAAGGTTACTTTTTTAAATCTATTTTTTTCTTTTCTTATTTTCTCTCTCTTATATTTCTCTCATAAAATAATTTATTTATTAAATATAATATATATTATAAAAAATAATTTAATATTATTTATTACTTATCATTTCATTTTTTATATTTTGTTAAATATAAGTTTATATTTAAATAATATATTTTTAACAAAATTTTAATGAAACATTATAATTTATATTCTAATTTTTATTAATTAATAAAATTATATTTTTATATTTTATATTTACACTACCTATATTTTATTCAAACACATTAAAATTATTTTACCACATCAGTATTTTAATTTTTTTATCATTATGTTTCATTCCATTTAAATACATCTTAAACTAATTTGTGAATCTAATTATTCATGTAACCAAAGAACTACGATTCAAATATTCAAACACAAGATGAAGTCGTGCACTATTTTTGCATTTGTCTTATATATTCTAGCAATTTGTCCAAAACCAGTTTGATAAAAAAAATAGTTTATCATTTTAATTGCATGCGTGGTCATACCTCATTCCAAATAAGCATTATGGCATCCATCATAATCCATATTTTCCTCACATACATGAGGAGAAAGAAGATAATGTTACTACAATAGGATGAAGGTTAAATGTTACTACAATATGACCAAGACTTTAGGTTAGATTCATTCTTTTTTTTTTTCTGTCTGTGTTAACACCCCATCTCATTCTAACAGAATCCTCAAGAATACATCCCTAATGTTCAATTTAGTAGATTCAATTATTCTTACAAAAGAAGTAAATACAAAAATCTTGTTAAGTTAATTACAATTTTCTAGTATCCTAGTGAAGAATTCTTAATATGTTATCCTATGCGAACAAATTCTGAAAGAATTGACCCATATATATCACAAATTAAGTTTGATCTTTCGAGCATCATAATAATGAAATTCTCGCGAGAAATCATTGATGCATATATATGTTCGGAGGGTTCATACTTACCGAATATAATTTTGTCAAGACTTGTATTAGGAAGATACTGACAAGTAGCATATCCTCTCCTTCTAAGCAACACCCCCAACAATCTCACTAGATTTTGGTGCTCAAGTTTTACAAACAAGTTTCAACCTCATTCTTAAGTTCTAGTAATCCTTGTCCTGAACTTTTTGACAACCTTTTAATGGCGATTTGTTCTCCATCTTGTAATGTTCCCTTCATCCATCAATGATCATGCATGTTAATTCATGTGTACACACATTTAGTTAACATATTAGAGATCACTAACCTTGTAGACCGGTCCAAAGCCACCTTCTCCAAGCTTGTATGTACGCATGCTTCAGCATGTTCAAGCTAAATAGCAGGCCCTCTACACCATCAATTTCTTGATCACGATCTGCTCGAACTATTCAAAGATATCATTTATTTTTCAATGGTATAAAAAAATTCAATATTGATTAACTTGGTGACATAAAAGTATTTACAAGTCTTCTATTATGCAACTCGTTCAGGATACCAGCTATTTTATCTAGTACCCACTAGATTATGGATTATGTTATTGAAAAATTATGGGCAGACCAAATTAATGATGTTTGATTCAAACATAATACCGAGCTTAATGTTTTCAATATTGAACAAATAGGGGTAATAACTTTTCCATCCATTTATAACAAATAACAAACATATTAATTTAAGTTTTGAACGATTAGGTATATCAATTTAAAACGTTTCTTTCTCCAAACTTAATTTTTTCAATGCAATCAACATATCCGGTTAAACTTAACATGACATCTAAAGGTCAGAAAAATGTAAAAAATATGTTTGAAGGATAATTCCTCTTTAAATGGCCAACATGATGTGTCACTGCCCCAATTTAACTCGCGAGTTAAACAGAGTTCGTGACTTATTACAGACGATCAAATAAGATTATGAAAAAAAATACAAAAATGTGATGTAATTTAATCTTCTTTTATAACATAAGAGTAAAAATATATCATTAAATAAATTACACAATATGTGATCATACCAGAGCAAACTGATACATTTTAAGTCGTACATTTGACAAAATACCTTTATTTTCAATACAACTTATTTTGACATAAGTAAGTAATAAACACGACTAGCTCTCTCGATATCTTAATAGAAAGATACAATAGACATAAATCATCTCATCATACCGCCAAGAATGTTATAGAATCATTTTATGATTATCACCTCGTACGATCCCCAACGAGCTATATGAATATGAAAAATATTGGAAACAATGTTATGAGAAAAAATAGCTTAGTAAGTTGATAACTCATAAGCTATGTGTTACCATCTAATAAATTCGGAGAAACATAAAAATACAAGCATTAATTATAATATCAAAATCAATATTTCATACATTTGATAAATGCATATATAGCATTCCAATCGAAATTATCTCACTCAATTCACAATTATTGTCATTTAACCATATCAAACATGTATATGCAATGCAATACTCTCATATGTATGCATGGATCACTAATTGGCCAGTGGTCGATAGGTGAACTCTAAAGATGGCTCTCATCATGAACACCGATGTAGCACTTAGCTCCATTCAACCTCATCCCTTTTTGGAAAACAAATCATATAGCGATAGGTGGATTCTAAAGGTGATCCCTACAGATTCTAGAGTTGGCCTACATCGTGACTACTCATGATGTAGGACTTAGTTGCACATGGAACTTAACTCCATCCTATCTCATCCCATTATTGAAGAACAAAATGATGAATTGGACTCTAAAGGTGGCTCCCATCGTGATCAGCGATGTAGCACTTAGCTCCAACCATCAACATACAATACAGGCAAATGCAGATTCATGATTCATCATATAATAATTATGTCTCAATATCAAAAGATGAATCATATCATCAAACAGAACAAGATTGCACTGCTCGTAATCCATTCATCTCATATCGCATATGCTTTTTCAATGTGCAATCGTACAATCATTCAGATATACTTTTCATAATTGTATTTCTCGAAATCAATTTATAACATATCCAAAACATATTCAATAATATAATAATCAATGTCACACCAACTTTAAAAGAGGTAAATATATAAAGTATGAGAAATCAACTTACCTATAAGAGCTACCAAAAAGTTTTTTCTTTCCATTTTCACTACTTTACTCTTCTACTTCTATATAATAATAAGAACACATCACTTCTACGATCTGAACACAAACCTATCACACATGAAACATAATTAATTGAAGAAGTACATGACCATTAAGTACTTACTCTCATAACTTAAGTAACTATTTATCATAAGCGTTGACCTACTATTAAGACAGATTGTATACATAATAAAAGAAAATTCGTATCTGTTTTGAATTGATAACCAAATTTGTTCATTCTAATTTTACTTACTTCCTGGTTGCTAATATATTAGTCTATAAAAGTTTCAGATCTTATTTCATTGTGATTTGTTCACAGAAAAATCATCATTCAGCCTAAAATTTATCTTATTTCTATGTTCTGACAAACTGAGTGACATTACTTTTATGATTTATATAAAATAATAACCATTCATTGTTCTGGAACATTTAATTTTTTTCAAATAGTAAACATTCTAGGGTGTAACTCATAAATTACTTGAATTTATACCTATTTGTAGCACAATAATTTGCTACAGACTGAGTATAATTTGCCTTAAGTTCCATCCTGACAGACAGAGTAAGGCTCAGTAAAATATTTATAACTTTCGTTACACATATTATTTTAGAGTGATTTTAGTTGTCGATGAAATCTAACATTGATTTCTATAACATCATAAATTATCAAATAATTACACAACATATTGAATTTAATACATAATTTACAAATTCGGGTAATAATTTCGGTAGAAAGAGTGATAGTACCTTAAAGATAAGAGCATAACTTTCTCTATAGAAATCATATTAACTTTATTCCAAAGCTCAACGAAATTAAACTCCGAGAGGATCAATGAAATATAAATTTCATAATTTTTTAAGAAGATTTGATGAATAAATAATGATCATGAAAAGGCCACTAGCTTAGGGTTAGAATTTCCACCTTGAGTGATCGGTGTTATAAAATTTCCTCCGCCCTCCATAGAAAGGATCAAGATATGATAATTTAGGTGCCATTTCTAAACATGTAATGGAGATAGGAGGAATTGTTTCAGATTTTTATCACATAAGAAAGATGGTTGAAAAAAATCAACTAATCATGAGGTGGCAAGCTGCTAGCTTGCTGACAACTTGCATGTGAGCAACTCTTTATCCAATAGAATTTTGACATTCAAAATAACTTATTAATGGATACTAATTATTAATTCTTAAGTATATATTATGATAATACAACTCAAATAATTTATTCATACATTTTCTATATTGAATATTTTTAGACATACTTTTCCTAGGTGCCACTTGACAACATTTGATTGGCTCTTGAGATTTAATCTACATGTTAATAACTATATGCATACTTAATGGTATGTGTATATTCTTTAGCATAGCATGCCTATTAATTATATTTTAATACTTTATTTAAATTGAACAAAATTTAAAATCTTTATAAGTGACATTACAACGAACACATATATCATATTGTTCATCAATCATAAATTATAATATTAAAACATATAATGATATACGAATTAGATTTGAGATATTACATGATAGGTCACATACTAATTACAAAAATGTCTTGGCACACATGTATGTGACAATACATATACAAATAAAAAATATAAAAAAGTTTATTTTTTGGAAAAAATAAGCTTTTATGAAAGATGATCTCAACTTGTGTAGTTGAAATTGAAGTGGTATATCATGTTGGAACAAAATTTTTATTAAATAGTGAGAATTATATATTTAAAGTGCGAAAAAGTTTAAAAACAAATTATTTTATGCACTAAACTTGAAGTTAATATTTGAGTGTCTTTCATTCGTATCCGAACTAATATATGAATATGAAAATTGCACGTAATCTTATTAGTTTTGAAACAAATAAAAAATCGTCTCATTCCAAAATTGGTCGACGCTTTTATCGGTCAACGCTTCGATTGACGACTCGACCGACATTATTTTGACATGTTGGTGGTTGTGGCTTTTATTTTGACTAGTCGACCGATGCTTAGACCAACATCGTCTCGATATTTTGCTAGCTTTTTTTTGACCGGTCGACCGATTTATCTGAACGGTTAACTGGTTTGCCAAATCGGCTGATCGACCATCATGCACTATTTTGCATATAATGTTTTGCACAGATATTCAAATGAGATGATTTTTTATTTGTTAGAAAGATAATAATATTATTTACAATTTTGATATTAAAAAATCCAATGAGATAATAGTAAATATTAATTTAAATTTCAGTATATAAAGTTGACCATTTCAAATTGAACTTTTTAGGCCTTTACTCTTTTATACACAACGTTTCATACGAGTATTCAAATGAGATGATATTTAATTATATATAAATATAATAATATTATCTATAATTTTTATATATAATATCTTGTTCCAAATTTCACGACAAATACTCAAATATTAAATGCAAGCTTAGCATATAAAAATATTAACTTCAAATTGAATTTTTCGAGCTTCACTTGTTTAGATATAACTTTTTATGTATTTGTCCAAACGAAGCAATTTTTAATTCTCTAAAAAGATAAGATAATTATCTATAATTTTATATCACCTCTTAATAAATTTTATGGGAATATAGACAAATGTTAATAGAAAGTAAAGTGCATGAAGCAATTGATCATTCTTATTTAGAATTTTTCGACATTTTAAATAAATTTTAAATATTTCAAAAAATATATTGTTAAAATATAATTATATAAGATATGAAAACTTTATTCCAACAGACGGGATCCTGCGATGGAGTATTTTTTCATCATCCGGGCATGGATCGAATAGAAGAGGAACTACACTGGATTTTTTTTTTAATTTAGGGGGAGATGTGTAGAGAGAGGGGTTTTGTTCTTTTACGTACCCGATTTTAATTTGGATAACAAATTTCAAATAAACTGCTGTGTTCCAAGAAGTTTCACCCAAAAGATGTTTCACAATTAATATCAGTTTAGTATATACTTATTATTTATTAGAAAATAACTACCATATATTATCTTATGAATTTTATAGTTAAACAATATTATCAATCTTTAAGCGCATAAAAGTTTCTGAATTACTATTATTCCTTTTCGAGATTAATTACCAAACATTGGTATAATATACAGTGAACTGATTCTGAATTATATATGTACATGTAATGTGTATTATATATATTATATACTATTGAACTTAGGTGCTACAATGATTAACCTGTTCATTTTAATTATTAATTAATATTATGTGAAGTTGTTATTTTCATAATATGTTTATGATTCCTTTAAAAAATCCATTTGGCAAAACTGATGCAAAAATTGATTGCTTCGAGCTGTGTAATATGATATGTCCAATTGTCCTTCCGACATGTGGAACAAAAAAATTACGTACAACTTGACGTATGATACTACGAAGATAATCAATAGCTCCTTCGCACTAGTGTTTCCTGAAGAAGCAACTTTTCAAGAAATAAGGGCTCATGAGCATTGAATAGTTAGGGATAGAAGAACTAGGTCTTTCAATTTAATACATATGGAATATCACCTCAATAGGAGTACACACCCAAGAACACAATAGAAGATTTTGAATGTCTATATAATATTATTAGTTAAAAAATAAAAGAGAATTGCCATGGTTTATATTTGAGATTGCTCTTAACTCAAACACTTAATGAGTTTATATAGATACAATCATTACAGATGTTATAAATTTCACTTTATAACTAAAACTATATTGTGTAATTCCTAACATGCGCGATTCTACGGTCACGCTGTCGCGATGCAAAATATGAAATGTTCATATGCGTAATGTTCTCTCTACTTCAACCATTACATTACACAATCGGCACACACTGTTATTTAACCATTACATTACATAATAGAGAATCCGCTGATCCAAATTGAACAATTGACACATTATTATTGATACAATTGACGAATTTGTATTACATTTGATATTGATCCATAAAATCGATGCAATCAATACATTACATTACAATATATTTGATCTCCTCAAAGCCGTCGCCTGCAACTCACTACTCGTTGTGATCCTCATTTGATGAAGATGACACGTTCGCCTGCATCTTCTCTGTCCCTTGCAACTCACTGCTTGCTAAAGGGGAAGATGACGCGTCCGCCGCCAGTCGTGAGGTAGTTACCGTTGGAGGGGAAGACGACTCGTCCGCCACCAGCAGTCGCGCAAGCTTGGATGGGTGCCTGGATGGTGGTCGTGTCACATCGGCATCCATCTCCTGCGACACCAAAGTTCGCAATGGAGAAGATGGGGCCATCGGTGCATTGTCGGAGGAGAGGCACCGGATCCGGCAGGCACTAGAGCTGGGTGGTCGTCGGAGACATGACGAGCTTGAGGAAAGAAAGAGATGAACAGAGAAATTAAAAAAAAGGATTGAGCATGAGGAGAGAAAGAGGGAAAGAAGCGGTGAACGCGAAGCATCGGATTAAAATAATGGAGGGTTAGTATTTGTTCTTCCACGAGCACACGGATCGTCAATTAACGACTCAAAATTGTGACACTAAAAAGTCACTATGTGGCTCCAAGTGATATGCTGAATAGCATCTCATTTTAGCGACTCTAATGGTACGACAATAATGTAGTATATAGTGTCGCATTGGCATCATCGCATTGAGATGCTAAGCTAGCATCACGTCAAAGCGACGTTATGGTGCATGTGACGCTATCGGAAGCTTGCGTCGCTATTGCGATGCTGATGTGGCACCAACGTATTATATATATATGTATGTATATGTATATGTATGTATGTATGTTTGTATACATATATATATATATATATATAATATATATGAGGTATATTAGGGTGCATGCACACATCTGTGCATGCACCCTGCAATCTCTCTCTAGCAGCCGTGGGATCATGGTGGACGGCTCAGATCGATGCGCGAGTAGTAGTCGTTTAGTGCTCCGGTTTTGCAGGGTTCGTTTAGTGCTCCGATTCAGCGATGCGCGAGTACTATTCATTTAGTGCTCCGGTTCACTACCCGGCGAATGGTTCACCACGAACCTAGGGTAAAAAGCATCCCGTGCAGAAAAATAATCCCTCGTATGGTCACAAATCTAGGACAAGGAGACACAATCCACAAGAAGAGGTGCGGCAACAAGACAGGTCACCCTGCAATTGACGGCGAGTCTCTCTCCAAGGAGAGCTAGGGCAAGAAGACGCAATCCGCAAGAAGACGAGTAGAAGAGGCAAATCCCTGATCCGCACGGGATTCTCTCCAAGAAGAGGCAAATCCCTGATCCGCAAGAAGTTCCCTTTCGCTCTCTTTCCAGGTGAGAAGCCTTTCTATTGTCGATTTCCCATCAACATCACATGAATCTCTCCAAATCATCTATGCCAGATCTGGTCTTTCCATTGTGCTGCCTAATCATTCTACGACACACTCATCTCTCATGTTTTTCTTATGTTTTCAGCCTGCAAGAAAAAGCACTATAGCAAGAGGATGGTGAATCCTAGGCTAGGTGCTGCAACATTTGGATCTAGGTATTTCCTGCACTTGAAGGCAACTAAACAGGTTATATGCTCACTCATCTCTCATGTTTTTCTCATGTTTTTTTTTTTACTTCAAGGTTACTAGTAATAATTAGCTAACATTGACATCACCTGAATGGAGTATAAACCTACCTGGTCCACTCCAAATGTTGAAGGAATTATAGGCATTTGAGAGGAAAAAGTAATTTGAACTGAAAGATTACAGTTAAATCAAGACGTCATTTAATGTCATGATAATTCAAGAACTTACATCATAATTTTCTTTGTTGTGGTTTTAGTAGTTCATTTGTAGATACCATGTCTAGGATGAACTTCACAAAGACACCACTATGCAACTGCCAAGAAGAAGCCGAAATCAAGACATCATGGATGGAAGCTAATCCTGGCCGAAGATTCTATGGTTGTCATAATTATGATGTAATTATCTCACCAATTTGGGCATCATTTTACCTTCTACTATATGTTCAGTGATATTTAATTTAATTTAATTCTTTGACGTTTTCAACAGAATAAAGGGTGCCAATATTTCCAATGGTTGGATGCAGAGGTTGAACCACGAAATAAGCTTATTATTAATGGATTATTGAAGAGGATTAAACAAACAAACTCTATCAACGAGGATGGGAGGAGAAAGTTTGAAGCCATTATTGAAGATTAGAGGAGAAGATTTGAAGCTACAGTTGAAGATGAGAGAAGGAGATTTGAGGCTACTATTGAAGATGAAAAAAGAAGATTTCTAGCTATAATCGAAGTTGAAAAAAGAAAATGTAGATTATTTAAGAATATAATAATAATTCTATTAGTAATAGTATTATTGCATGTTTGGAAATGAATATAACGGTATGCCATTTAGTGTTGAAGATGTAGTACATGTAATTTGACTTATTCTGTAATGATATACATTTGATGCTATTGTTTCTTACGCTTCTGATCCAAAGAACTGTTGAATTTTAAAGTGCTGCCCTCAATTTTAAATTCTCATATTTTTCATCTGCTTCCATTCAAGCCCAAAAGCTAGGCATCCTTCTGCGAATCTAATACACAGTTTCCTTCATCACGAAGGGACGTTGTTGTACGAGACAGATTATGATTTAGAGCAAAAATGCCAAGCCTATTGAGATTTGCTGATAAACTGATAAGCCATTCATCCCAAGTCTAACATGAAATCGATGTCTTTTGATGTAGATGAAGCCTAACAAAATTTACAACAGCTTCAAGCCTTCAACAGCATATGCCTATTGCAATATCAATTTTCACCAGCCAGATGATCAACAGGTGGAGATATCGAAACCAAACATCCACGATATAATTGCAACAGGTAGAGCACATAGGAAGAAGTGAAGCAGAATAAACAAAGTACATACATTAACACAAGACACAGGAAAAAAAAATGGTCCAAAAGGTAATACATGAATTCATTCAGAAGTGAAGCAGAAGAAACAAGTGTCGAATTGTTCCCAGTTTAATATACACCAGACACTAAACATAAAAAAATATGAAAGAGGTCCACAACTAAAATTCATACAACAAACACTATCTGAGTCACTAGTTGAGTGATACACTCTGCATATTAATGAGAGGAAGCAAATAAAGAGGTCCATTTCGTCGTCATGCTGAGTATGATTCCATTATTTCAGCTAAGCCATTCCCCTGCTGAAAACAAAACATGAAAAACAAGTTAATGATTTTAGATAAGCCCTACATATCATATAATGAAATGGTAGCTGTAGATTACCTGCATCATCATCGTCATCCTCGTCTTCTTGTACAATGATTTTTGCTTTGCCTTTTTTTTCCTCTTCGTCCTTTGCCTTATATTATCAATAAGAGATTGAACCTTCAATTTTTTAGCAAACAAAAAGTAGTTTAAAAAAAATTCTCATCATGTAATCGGAGAGGCATTACCTTAGCTAATTGACAAGATGAAGACATATGATGTTATATGCGAAATTTTGTTTAGCATGTTAGGATTTTACCTCTCTTGGGTACTGGTCGTATGATCTTCGAGTGTTGTTGGATCCATTCTTCCTTTGTCAAGGAGCTCTCGGACACTGCAAAGTCATATTCGACCTTGCTGAGTTATTACATCGAAGCTAACAAACTTGAGAGCACACTGGATAAAACGTCACCTGAAATGGAAATCTCGTTCTTCAATCAGTGATTAACACAGTAGCCGGAGCCCACGAATGCTAGGAAACAGAAATCCCAGACGTCAGGAACATAGATACTAGTCGCCAAGAACAAAGATGCCACACACGCACCTACAAGATAGAGATTCGAGTGGGATTTCAGCAAGAAGACAAAATCAACAGTGAGATGCCTACCAAACATTTCAGAGCGCACCAGTCTGAGATCTGAACACTTACCATAAGAAGATGAAGAATGAAAAGGACGCAAGAAGACTTATGTTTCCTTGCTGCGGATGACCAGCAGCAAGACGACGAACTGATGCTTTTTGCCCTAGGTTCGTGGTGAACCATTCGCCGGGCGGTGAACCAGAGCACTAAACGAATAGTACTCGCGTATAGCTGAACCGGAGCACTAAACGAACCCTGCAAAACCGGAGCACTAAATGACTACTACTCACGCATCGATCTGAGCCATCCACAACAATCCCACGACTGCTAGAGAGAGATTGCAGGGTGCATGCATAGATGTGTGCATGCACCCTAATATACCTCTCTATATATATGCATGTATATATATATATATATATATATATAAATGTATGTATGTCTATATTCATATATAGTCTATAGATATGTATGTATATGTATTATGTATATACGTGGAAAAATTATACCAAATGTCCTCCAACTTTGACGTTTGCTCAGCGATACCCTCCAACTTCACTTTGTAACACGAATGTCCTCCATTTTTTAACTCGTTTTACCTGATGCTCTCCTTACCTACGATCAACGATCTCTCAATGATAGAGCTGACGTGGTGCTCACTCTCTCTTCTTCACATTGACATTGCAATGACGTGGTAATATTAAAAAAGTAAAAAAATAATTAAAAAATTTGATGTCGCACAGACACGGAGGCTACACGTTGGAGCCCCCGCCGGAGCTGGGGGGTCGACCCTCGTGAGCTCTCCCCGAAGCTTGCGGGGGGACCCCCTCTGCCTACGTGCGTCGGCCGACGATGCACGCAGGCAAAGGGCAGTCCCCACCGCGCCCCTCCCCTGCTTGTGTGCGCTGCCGACGCACACAGGCAAAGGGGGAAGGGGGGGGGGGGGGGTGGGGGGAGGTTGGTCGCACCCCCACGAGCTTCGGCGAGAGCTTGCAGGGGGGTGACCCCCTGCCTGCGTGTCGTCAGCCCACGCACGCAAGCGGAGGGGGTGGGTTGCCCTCCCATGCGAGCTCTCGTCGGACCCCCCTCCGCCTGTGTGCACCGGCACACACATGCAGGCAAAAGAGGGGGCGACCCCCTTGCCTGCGTGCGTCGCCGACGCATGCACGCAGGCGGATGGGGAGGGTCGCCCTCCCCTGTGAGATCTCGTCGGAGCTCAAGAGGGAGCGACCCACCTCTGCCTGCGCGCGTGCGCTGGCGACACACATAGGCAAAAGGGGGAGGGTCGCCCCCCACGAGCTCCGACGAGAGCTCGCGGGGAGGGAGGGGGGGTGGGGCAACCCCCCTCCGCCTACGTGTGTGCGCCGGTGACACACGCAGGCAAAAGGGGGTCGCCCCCATGCTAGCACCAGCGAGAGCTTGCGGGGGAGGGGTGGGGGGACGCTCCCCTGCGAGGGTGGGGTGGAGGGGTTGCTTCCCTGTGAGCTCTTGTCGGGGGGCGGCCCCTTTCCTTTATGCATCGCCGACACACGCATGCAGGCGGAGGGGAGGGTCGCCCTCGTAGGAGCGACCCCCCTCTCTACATGTGTCAACGATGCATGCAAGCAAAGGGGGGGGGGGGGGGAGGTGCCCCACGCGAACTCTGACGAGAGCACGCTGCTAGAGGGAGGGGGGGTGACACCCCTCCCCCTGCGAGAGCTCGCATGGGGTTGACCCCCCTCCACCTGCGAGCTCCGGCGAGAGCTCACAGCCCCCTCTCTGCGAGCTTCGACGAGAGCTTGCAGGGGGTCGCCCCCCCATCCCCCTGCGAGCTCTGACGAGAGCTTGCAGGGGTCGACCTCCCATCTCCAGCGTGGGCTCCGATGTTTAGCCCCTCTATGTGATGTGTCATTTTTCATTTTTTAATTTTTAAATATTGCCACATCATTGTAATGTTAATGTGGAGAGAAGAGAGACATTATGTCAGCCAGCTCCATCGGGAGACCATCGATTGTAGGTAAGGAGGTCATTGGGTGAAACGAGTTAAAATATGGAGGGCATTTATATTATAAAGTAAAGTTGGAGGCCATAGATAAACAAACGTCAAAGTTGGAGGGCATTTGATGTTATTTTTCCGTATATACGTATATATATATATATATATATATACACATATGTATGAGGAATATTATGGTACATACACACTTAGGTGCATATAAGTGCATACAAATCATCGCAGTCGTCCGATCAGAGTTCAACAAATAGGATTACATTGTGCTGGGTCACTCGGTTCCTGGGTCATCTCTCTCACGTCGACTCTCCACCGCCATTGTAGCTGTTCAGAGCGATCTTGGTGTCTTATCCCACTCGTCGGCATGGTCATAGAAGGGGGCCGATGCCCCCTCCTCAATGCCGCGCCAGCGAGAGCGAAAGGGGGGCATCGACCCCCTCTTTTTGTTGCCACTCGACGAGCGCGAAAGGGGGCCGTCGCCCCCCTCTACGACCTCGCTGATGAGGTCGTAAAGGCTGACAGCCCCTTTTTCTTGCTGTGTTGACGAGCACGAGAGGCGAGGTCACAGAGGGGGTCCGACGCTCCCCTCTTGCGGCCGCGCGGCGAGCGCGAAAGGGGGGCGTCGGCCTCCCTCTGCAACCTTGCCGCAGAGGGGGCTGATGCCCCCTCCTTTTTCCTGTCGCATCGACAATCACGAAAGGGGGGTGTCCGCCCCTTTACGACCTCACCGGTAAGGTCGCAGAGGGGGCCGGCGCCCTCTTTTTCTACTGCGTCAGTAAGCGTGAAAGGGAGGCGTCAAGCCTCCTATACGACCTCACCTGCGAGGTCGCAAAGGGGGGCCGACGGCCTAGCTTCCGTGCCGGTGAGGGAATGCTGACGACGATGCCTGCGCTTTTGCCAAGCTTATTGAGTGCTGATCGGTTGACCCACGATGATGGAATGTTGAGGAGGGATGATGGCTTGGAATGAAGTGAACAGCCCCTGACGTGTCTGAGCGGCTGGTTCAAGCGCCATCTCATCGCAGACGTTGAATGCAGATCGAACGGACAAGATATAATGTATGCCACCTGTATGCACCCAAGTGTGTATGCACTATAATATTCCTCTCTCTCTCTCTCTCTCTCTCTCTATCTATCTATCTATCTATCTATCTATCTATCTATCTATCTATCTATCTATCTATCTATCTATCTATCTATCTATAGATATATCTATCTATCTACCTATCTATATATATATACATGTATATGTATATATTTATCGACGTTGTCCGAAAAATTTGAGAATCATATGTTGATCAAATGAGGCCATTCTAAGAAGTCCCGAGAGGTCTGGCTTTCGAGAAAAGTAATTTCTAATATTGTATTAAGCGCACAAAGAAAAATATATGATTTTGAATATTCTTTGTAAATTTGGATATAAAAAAATTTCTAAGAAAATCAACATTTCTCGAAAAATTTTGAAAACTCTATGTCGACTAAATGGGACTGCTTCGAGTGCTCTTGGAAGGTCTAATTTTCGAGAATGCACATTTTTAGATTTCTTAGGGTGCGAAAGTTTTGAGGAATTTTTATAATAATGAAAAATGTGTATTTTGATAATCGGAGGAAACAAAAAAGATGTGAAACATGAAATGTTTGTGCTGCACCAACTTCCCGAGCCATTCGAAATGCCTATTTTTTCATGTCGATCTGAGCACAATGGAGAATCAACCATTTCTATTCCAAAACTTTTCCCACTTTTTGAATTTCTTCTGACCTCCTATCATCGTGATTCTTGTGTGGACAGACAGCCCACACGTCAATCTCTACGAGTCCATAATTTTAGTTTCGATCGATTCCCACCGGGTGACTGTCGAAAACCATTTCTCCATCTGTGTTGGCGTGGTCTATAGGAGATACAAATTTCACGATGATCCGACAGTCGGAAAATCGCCATTTGAATCCCATGAAAATGAAGAAGCACTAGTCCCCCAATTTTGGAATTTGAGAATTGGAGTATAATGTATGTATAGCATGAAATATTAATATTTGTATATTATATAATAGAATAATATAGTATAGTATGGTGTATAATATAGTATAATGTATAGTATAGTGTACAATACAATATATAACATATATTACTAAAACTAGCATCTACTTAGCATTGTCAAACCTCCAATGATAATATAGCGTTGCAAATGTCGACGCTAATACAAAGCAAGATGCCGGCGCTAACATCTGCCGCACATTTTCTAGTTTTCGTGCGTGATAATAGTGTCGCGGCTTTGGTGATGCTAAGTTAGCATCGCACTCTTGCGACACTAATGCAACGTTACCATCTACTGCACGTTTTCTAGTTTTCGCGCATAATAATAACGCCGAAATAGCATCACGATGACACCCCATTTAGCATCGACATCCTTTAACATTAGTGCGACGCTAAATTGAAACTCTAGAAAGGCAGTTATTGTCCATCTTTGTCAACCCAATGATGGAGCTATTGTGAGTTGTGACGTTATTGGCGTCTATTTAGCGTCGCGTTGTATGGAGACACTAATTCGCGTTGCTATTCGACAGTTTTCTTGTAGAGTAAACATTAATTCTAGAACTATATGGGGTTCCAATTTATGTTGTAACACCCCCAAATCGCACCCCGCCATGTGGCAAAATACGCTTCGAAGACACTACGAGTCATCCTTACATGTACATCATATTGACCAAAAAGAAGACTTTGACTGGTCAATTTGACATCGATAAAACTGGAAGACTAATCATCGTTAAATAATAAAAGAGTGTGACATCATAATATGCGGAAGACTAATAAAGAACTTCATGTGAGTCTAAAGGAAAGTTAATACATCAGACTAAAGGACTCAAGATATTCATGTGCAGCCACCTGCGAGTTCGATCTTTCACCGTTGGCCACCTTCATCATTAAGAGTTGGTCCTGCATATAAGAACATGCAAAGGAGAAACCTCCCTATGAGTTTTGCAACTCAGTATGGAAGTAAAGTAAAGACAATAATAAAATTATGACATTAGACAAGAATCATAAGAACATAATCATATAGAGAGAAAATATGCATCATCATGATTTGAACAAAATGATTCTTGTAATGTATCATATGAATAGGAGATAACTAAGATCATAAGAAATTCATAGATCATGTCATCTTTTTTAAATCATAAGATCAAGGATCAGAATAGATCAAATAGATCATCATAGAATGACAAGCGTTGATCATCATGATTACGAGGTCATCATCATATAAAAATTCATGAGAGATAACTGTATGAAGATAGAAAATCATGAATTGTATCATCTTCTTTAGATCATATTAATAATAGATCAAGAGATCATGGAAAGATCATCATAAGCAAGAGCCACTAATCATCATGAAGGGATTTAATTATTAATATGCTTCATCTTCTTCATCATCTTATTATTCATCTTTGACTTATAGTGGAGTATATTTCAACCCACGGGAAGGCCCGCCTCAACCCGTCCATCATCGTCGTAACTGGCAAAACTAGTCTATAACTGACCGTAGTCAGCCCATAATTGACCGAAATTAGCCCATAACTGACCGAAATCAACCCATAACTGACCGGAGCCGGCTTATACCTGGTCGTCATCAGTCCATCACAAAAAGAGCTATCTATTTAACGTTTTTCATCTTTTATCTTGTAGCTTTTACTTTATCTTTATTATGATATAAGGATCATGATTAAGATTTGGTCATCATAAAAAAGGATCAACAAATCATACTGATCAAGAGTTCTAATCATTATCATCATTATACATATGACTTAATCAGAACTACAAGACAGGATCATGAAGAGAAATTAGAAATATATAAATATCATAATCATCATCATCGTCATAAGGTAGGTCAAGATCGATAGATATTGATCAATGTCGTCATAAATTTGATTGGATCTAAATTAAGTCATCATAAGGTCATAATAGACATCATCATTATTAAGAGCGTAAATAACATAATCATATCATGACTTAGATCAGGATTATGCACGTGAATCAGGAGCATTAATAGCATAATTATCATCATCAACAAGATCTAAATTAAGTACGTAATCAGGGATCAAAGGATTATAAAAATCAATTTAATCTCTTCGGAACTTGAGCCAAGTTCATTGGTCATCGTTCATGAAAATCTGGGATAAACTCAGGCCGAGTTCGGTCACACCCGGGTCGGGTCGGGTCATTGTTGAGTCAGGGCGGCCGTCGCTCCCGACATCTTCGTTGTGCATGGAACTCGGGTCGGGTCATCCTCAACCCGGGTCGGGTTCGTCTAGTTGCAGAGCTCGGAGAGCGTGGCAATGACAGATTCACGTCGAGTTTCGATGAACTCGGTCTAGGCACATCATTATCCGGGCCGGGTATGGAGAAACTCGGGCCGGATTCATCTTGCGAAGAAAGACTGCATCGCGCAGTACATTTTCTGATCAACTTTTCGGCGATAGCCGACATCAATAATCATCATAAATCATAATACTATCACTAGGGATGAACTAGACCATGTTTCAAGCTAAAATCAAAATTTTGTGACGAATCTATCGTAGTTCCATATCTTGTGAAGTTTCTGTTAAAACATCATATCCTTTCTCTTCTTCTTCATGTTCTTCCTCTTCCTCCTCTTCTTTTTCCTCTTTCTCTTTCTCTTTATTCCGGTCGTTCCCCTCTGTTCGGGCGCATGATCGATGGTGTCCACATCCTTCGGCATGTCTCTTGTTGACAACGGCGGATCAAGGACGAAATAATGAAAGGGCGCACAAAATAGGGGAGGAAAAACTAAGGCTGGCTCGTAAGGAGAAAATTGACTGATTTATTTGATTTGACCTCATATTTATAGGAGAGAAATATGAAATTGTGTGGTAGTTGGAGAATCAAATATGATCTGATTTTATCCTCTTTCTACTCGGTTTTATCTTTCTTCTTTTATCGTTGTCTCCTTTTTTTCCTTTTAAAAGTTCCGGGCATTACATATGTATTTTTTAAAGTCGTTAAGTATGTCAAATTTTATTTGTATTTTTGTTAATTATGATATATCATCATCATCCAACTATTGTTTCTTAAAATGAAGTAAGCCTACTCATCTCTTCATGGTCATTTAGACGATTGGCCCAATTTATGTGGCATTACTCCATCTCGAAATGATCAATTCCTGCTACCATAAGATTATTTTAATGGAACTGAATTTCTTTACTTATTTTTTCTCAAATAAATTAACGTATAGAAATATCTTTTTTTAGATAATTTTTCTCTCTTCTCAAATAAATAATATTTTTATTTCAGTACAATTGTCGTATTATTAAATTTATTAACTAGTTAAATATAATATTTCTATCATTGTGAATAAATTTATATTTGTAGATTTCTTTGTGCAATTAAATCATAACTGTCAATTTTGTGCAAAAATAAATTGTCACTTAGATTACAGACAAATGATTCGTCTATCACTAAGATAATAATTAGTGATAAAAAAATTCATTCATCTCTAATATTAGTGACAGATAAAACTATAGATGAACTAACTGTTCCTAACGTGGTTCAGAAGCTCTCGAGTTTGACATTTAAACTTTTACGAATTCACGAGTTCAACCAAGAAATCGAGTCAACTCGGAGTAGAATCGAATTTGGTGGTAAACTCGGATAGACTTTGGTGGACTCGGTAAACTAGGATAAACTCAGGTAAACTCAGTAGAGCCTACATGTAAAATCACCAGATGTAAAAGTTAGACATTTAATCAATATTTGAGTTCAAAATTGAAATGAAAATAACATTAAACATTCATAATTTAAAAACTAAAAATATTTTATGTTTTAATTTGTATGACTGATAGACTACTTTGATAATTTTATATATAACTTCGAACTCTTTATGTTTCCACATGTATTGTATCAACTTATATATTATACTTTTAGAGTGTAATGAATTGTTAAAAATAATGAATGATTATGCAATTCAATATGAGTGAGTTGAAATAATGACCAATGAACTCATTACATTTGAATCTAACGTATAAAAATTATTTTTCACAAATATTTTATGATATATAATATCAAATATATACATAAAGATATGTATATAAACTTTACGAGTTTACGTTTCGAGTTTACGTCTCGAGTTTATGGGACGTAAAACGAGTCAACATAAACTCTCGAGTTTGAAAACTTTGGTCCCTAATATTGCTCAATTAGTGATAAAAAGAGCGTACGTCAATATTATTAGTGACAGACATTATAACTTGTTTCTATTATTAGTGAAAAATGAATCATCCATACAAGCTTGTGAAAAAAACATTCATCATAAGCTATTATTCAATATAAAATTATTATTTTTTTATTATGAAAAATTATTTATGACATTTCTTTCATCACAAAATTGTTAAAAAATCATCATAAATTCCATCATTAACTACAATCAATTGATACAAGAAAAATCGATATTTTTTTCTCGGAGTGTAAGTATCATGCCTGCAAAATTAGTCACAAACAATAATTTTTCTTGGAGCGTAAGTATCATGCCTGTAAAATTAGTCAATACATGAGAAGCAAGAGAAAGTTAACAACATTTTCGCCAACTATAATCTTAACAATGTTTTGAAAACCGGACCGAACCGGCCAGTTCAACCGGTTCAATCACGAACCGGCCGGTGATCCGGTCCGGTCAAGGTACAAAATCGGTTTTGATGTTGAACCGGAGAAAATCGGTTGAATCGGCCGGTTGGATTGGGCCGGTTGAATCGGTTGAACCCGGTTCAATTCAAATTTTGAAAAAAAAGAATTAAAATAATGATAAAAATAGAAAAGTTGAAAAGGACAAAAAAGAAAGAAAAAGAAATGTAAAGAAGGAAGGAATATGACAAGTATAACATTAAATAGGAATGAAAATAAAAAAGATAAGTATTTGAAATTGCTTAGCATTAAAATAAAAAATTATTAAAAGACATAAATAAAGGAAAGTGATAAAGAAAAAAGAAAAAATAATAATTTAAGATAAACTTTATTAATATAGCAGTTATATCATTAAATAATAGATATTAAATTAATAGTAATCTATTTATATTTAAATGTTAATTATTATTATTTATCATTATTAAAACTTTTAACAAATTAAAATTATGTTATATTAATTTTTAATATTATTAATAGGTTATTAGTACAATATTAATATACTACATCATATAACTTATATTATATCTCTATAATTATTATAAATAATATTATTTTAATAAAGTCCGATTCAATCCGGTCGAACCCGATCGAATTGGTCCAATCGTGACCAAGAAATCCGGTCCGGTCGTCAGTCCAATTATGAAAACATTAAATCTTAAGCTATCTGGGTTCCACCATAGAGGTGGAGACATCAATGTTATTGGAAAGACCAAGTGAGAAGCTTCTACTTCCTTTTGAGTCATGTCGTTTCCGTGAATTGAGATCAGAATTACTTGATAAATCCAACTCGGTACTTGACTTTCTCACAATAAAGAAAGCAGGCGCTGATGGAGTTGGAAGACTGACAGAGTGATTCTTTAGCATGAAAACTACGGTCTCCATGTTGGGCCTCATAGCGGGATCTTCTTGGACGCACAATAATCCAATGCAAATGTGTCTTATCACTTCTTGTGTGTGGCACGTGTCAACCAATGTCTGGTCAATCAATTCTAAGATTGTATCATGAGTCCAATGTTGCCACACCTAATGACAAGAAAAATAAAGAAGATTTCTTTTTTTTGTTATAGTAACTACAAAATACACTTTGTCGGAAGCAAATACTTACATAACTAAGAAGGTTTGTTCCAGAGTTCCCTTGATAACCACTATTCTTACGACCTGTCACAATCTCTAGAATCATTACGCCATAACTAAAAACATCTGATTTGGTTGAGAAGAAGCCATGCATTGCATATTCTGGAGCCATATATCCGCTACCATAAAAGAAAGAACTAAAATGTTAACACTTAAATTACAAAACTTATAAACTAATGATTCATTCGATGTAATCAAGTAAAGAACTTACTACGTTCCCACAATTTTATGAGTATTCTTTTCAGTCTCCTCCAAGCTAAAGAGCTTTGCCATACCGAAGTCTGAAATTTTAGGGTTCATGTCTTTGTCTAGAAGGATATTGCTTAGTTTGAGATCTCGATGAACAATCTTCAGGCGTGAATCCTCATGAAGGTAAAGAAGCCCTCGACTAATGCCTTCAATGATCTTACATCTCATTGCCCAATCCAATTCCACTCTTCTGGTTGGATCTGTCATGATATGTATTAATCAAATTAAACTACAAACCCAATAGAATATATATATCTGTGTGTATCCATAGAGGGCTTTCTTATGTACCGAATATGATTTTGTCGAGACTTGTATTCGGAAGATATTCATAGACAAGTAGCATCTCCTCTCCTTCTAAACAACACCCCAACAATCTCACTAGATTTCTGTGCTGGAGTTTTACAACCAAATCTACCTCATTCTTAAGTTCTAGTAATCCTTGTCCTGAACTTCTTGACAATCTTTTTATGGCGATTTGTTCTCCATCTTGTAATGTTCCCTTCATGCATCAATGACCATATTCATGTTTTAATTAATGTCAAGTCACACGTGACATAGAAGATATATATTTTATGTAAGAAGATTTCAATTAATATAAAGATCATTCACCTTGTAGACCGGTCCAAAGCCACCTTCTCCAAGCTTGTACGCATCGGAGAAGTTATCTGTCGCATGCCTTAGCATATCCAAGCTAAATAGTTGACATTCCACACCATCAATTTCTTGATCACGCTCTGCTCGAACTGTTAAAAACTGCTATTTAATTTTCCTTCCACTGATATAAAAAATAATATCTGTTGAAAGTAATTACTTCAAAGATTTTACTATAAGAATATTTTACTGAGGGCATGTTTGGCACTTATTGAAAATAGAACTTCGTTTAAAATTTTCTGTGGGATTGACATTTTGCAAAAGAATAAATTCCTTAAGTTTATTTTACCATGGATGCTAATCTCAATGTGTTTGGATATCTTGGTATTTTTTTCACTAAGGCATTTTCTCAAACAGTTCAATGACAAAGTTGGGCCGACAAACAACAAAAGTTGTGCTCATCTCGCAGAGGAGCCTTGTCCGGCGTGGTCATGATCAAGCGTGTGGTCGTGAGGGCGGTGGGGTCTGGTCGTTGGCCGTCGGATGCTTTCGTCGTCAGAGGAGAGGCGCTTGAGAGGAGTGAAGAGCTTGAGGAGGATCGGTTCATCAGCTTGGGCGGAGAACGACCGCAGATGAGGAAGGTGGCGACTGGCAACGGTGGAGGAGAGGAACGAAAGAGATGACAATGGTTTGAGGAGAGATGTTATGAGAGAGGAGGAGGAAGTGCGGCGAAGGTGAGCCATGATGGCAGCGGAGTGATGCCATGAATGCAGCAGAGGAGGAGGCTTTGGAGCTAGAAGAAGTGGTGATGGTGGTGGTGTTAGCAGAGGAGATTGAAGGAGAAAGGTGACGTGAACAGAAGGGATTTGAAAGCAATGTTGTGCTGGCGTGAGAAAGAAAACAAAACAGAGCTCAGACCTAATATTTCTTTCCGTTGGATTTAGTCTCTTTCCTATGGTTTAAAAAACAAAACTTTTTTACATCCAAACATCCATTTTGAATTTAGTCTCTTTCCTATGGTTAAAAAACAAAATTTTTTTACATCCAAACATCCATTTTGATAATTTTTCAATCATAGAAACACAACCATCGGAATGAGCCTATTACAATGGAATGAAGGGCATCCAAAGGGCCTGAGTGTGTGGTTATGCAACATGGATACTAATTATTTATTTGATATCCTATTATTGGTTATTTTATTTAGAGATTATGAGGCACACTAAAATTATGATGTTTGATTGATAAAATTATGATGTTTGGTTATTTAGGGTTGAAAGTGTCAATTAATTTGATATTTTTTCACTTTCAATTATGATTAATATCAAACATATTAATTCAATACTTTGAGTTATTACAAATATAAATGTAAGATTTTCTGGTTTACTTAAGTTAACATGCCATCTAGCAAGCCAAGAATCTAATTTGAAATTTAAACCTCTTTTATAAGATCATCTTTAAATGGTCAACATGATGGTTCACGTCAATTTAAAAGAGCCAGCTCGTATGTATGCCAGAAGACGCATTAGAAAATAAAAAGAAGCTTATTAGCAAAACAATACGCCTTTATCAAGATATATTTCATTTATCTAATTAAAATTACATGCTAATGTCATTTCGCATGACCGACCCATACAACGTTTAAACGTGTCAATCGCCTAGACAAGCTTTTGTATGCGCTTTGTAGAAGCTTGCTTTGTGGCTTGTCAACTGTTATGATTTCGAGGATGTTGGTCTCGAACGAATGCTTTGACGGAGACATTTGTGAGGAAACAGACGTATAGGCAGAATGTTCAAATGAGATGTTCTTTAGCATGGAATGTCATGCCATGCTTGAGACTCGAAGTTAGAATTACGAAAGCTTTAAAATGTTTGGTGAGTAAATAGAATGCTTGGTTATAAAGGCTTCGATGGAAGCTAGCAAGTCTCTCATAATATATCACCATTTTGGGAGATAATTTTGTGACGTATGATGTGGAGAACAAGCTTCGGAGGTGTACTTTTGTGCAAAATTACAAGATTGTCATCACATGTCAAGTTAAGCCTGAGAAGTGAGCTAAAATAAAAAAATTACAAGTAAAGTAAAATAACTCGATGGCCAATGGGCAAGTTGCAAGGCACCCATGAAATTCTTCCCCACTCAAGTCGACAACATTCTCAGTGTTGTAGCTTTAAAGTCTTTAATCTTCTGCTTGAATTGCCATAGTGCTTCATCGAACTCCTAACTTGTGCCGGCAGCATCCGATCTTTTGCTCCATCGAACAATGTACTATTTCTTTCGTTTTGATCCACATACGGCCAACACTTCTTCAACTTGATTAGAAAATTGCTAGCGGATAGCCGACATAGCACAATTTGAAACCCCACACTTGGGATCTTCAAAGTCTTGAATGTATGGCTTGTTCAAGCTAACATGAAAGATGAAATATTGTTGCATCTAAAATGGGAGCTCAAGCTTGTAGACCACATTGTCTACCTTCTTCAATACTTTAAATGAACCCTTGTAATGCCTAACGAGGCCATTGTGCACATTTTTTTTCGTTAAATAAAAAAATGTTGGACCAACTTCACAAGTACCAAATCTCCGACATCGAAGTTGACATCTCGTCGGACAGTGTCAGCACACTTCTTCATGCACTTCGTTACCTTTTGTAAACATGCTCGAGCCATATCATTTTGCTCATGTCATTTCTTCGTCGTGTGATGAGCGATAGGGACTTTGCCATCATAGGAAGTGGCACCGGCCTACGGAGTGAGGGATTGTTGATCCATCACTATCTCGAAAGGACTTCGATTGATTGGCTGACTTCTTTACAGGTTGTAAGAGAATTGTGTGATGTCGAGTAGCTTCACGTAGTCCTTCTGATTGGCACTAATAGATGTTCTAAGTATATCTCCAAGATACAATTCACTCTTTCTACTTGGTCGTCGGTTTGGGGGTGAAATGCCATGGAGAAACACAGGTTGAAGCTCATCATCTTGAACAACTCATTCCAGAAGTTGCCAACAAGTCATCCATCTCGATTGATGACAATGCTTTGTAGAAGGCTCCAATATTTTACCATATGCTTCATGAATAACTCCACAACTTCGGCGGCATGACTTGCGAAATTGACAAAGATGACATACTTGGAGAATCGATCAACGACCACCATGATGACACATGCCCCTTTAGACTTGGGCATTGCTAGTGATAGAAGTTTGTGGAAACATATTTTCGTCCTGGAATAGATATGGTTCCAGAAGTTCATAAGGCGCTTGATGGATACTTGTTGACAAATAAGGCATGTCTTCACAAAAACTTCAACATCATACTCCATCCTTAGCCAGAAGTAGTTGTCTTCAATGAATGTCAAAGTGGGGCGAATGCTCGAATGTTCTGCCCACTTGGAGTCATAGCACTCTTGATGGCACGCAATCTTTCCCTTCCTTTTCTTGCTCAAGTAAATTCTTCATCATGGGATCTGACTTCAATCTCTTCTCGACCCTCTCGATCAGGTCAACCTGAGAGGAGCTCATGGTCGATAATTTTGCGCATCAACCGAGGGCATCGAAAATGATATTCATCTTGCTGGTCTTGTACTACAAAACATAGTCAAAGTTCGCCATAAAATCTTGTCATCATGCCTATTTTGGCGAGAGTTTCTTTTACATTTTGAAGTATCTAATCGCGACACTGTCTTTCTTGATGTGGAACTGCGACCTGAGGAGGTAGTGCTGTCATGTTTGTAGGTAATGGATCATCGTGATCATCTCATTCTCTTGAATGTCGTAGCGCCGCTTCTAATCGTTAAGTTTTTTACTCTCTAACGCCACATGATGCCCCTCCTGTATAAGAACTTCATCAATAGCATAGTCAAAAGCATCTATTTATATCTCGTGAGGCATGATTTGATTTGATAGGATGAGGATCGACCCCTCCATCATGGCCTGCTTTAGGGTGTCGAAAACTTCCTAACATATAGGCATCCTCTCCCACTTCATATTCTTCCAGAGAAGGTTCATAAAAAAAATCATCACATGAGAATACCCTTTGATGAACCGTGTATAGTGATCACTTGCTGATCACTATATGTTTCTAACCCATTTTAGATGCAATTCATACATATCGAGTCCCACTTTTGCATATATTTGGGTCAATTATGCTTGGAATGCACACATTGTGATAACTAGTTAATATTCCTCATTTCATACTTAATTCCATGTGCATAAAGGTTCTGAAATGCCAAATTCCATTAATATTTAAATTCTATGTCAAGTTATCATTTTGAGGACAAGTTATCATTCCTATATATCAAGTTATCATTATTTTGAGTGAACTGATTTTCAATAGTTTTCTTGCCCTAAATCCATCATTATCATGTATAAATCATATTTGGATAGTCACATCTCAACTTGTGCAAAGTTTTAAGTCCATTTAAACAAGTTATCATTTTTCAAGTGCCAAGTTATCGTTAAAAGGCAATTCTATCATTTCGACATGCAAAACCATTAATTCTGCACAGGGACCTTAAGCAATCATCTTATTATTGTTCTAACTCATTGCTGGTCAAATTTCATCACATTTGGATAACCACAACTCAAGTTATCACAAGTTATCATTTTTTAGTCATATAAGTTATCGTTTTTGGACACCCAAGTTATCACTTCTTACAAATCTCATTCATATTTGATTTCTGAATACACTCACTTGTTACTCCAGTCCATTTGATGCTTCTAATGCTTTGAATCACTTGCATTTGGATAATTTCCATGATTTGTAACAAGTTATCATTCCGGACCCCTAAAATCATTAAAATCGATATATGTTATCACTCCTGCACAACACTTAATCCCATCTGAAGTTGGAGCTAGTAACTATCATTATCCTAATTCTTATTTGTCAAAATATTACTCAAGAGCTTTGATGCTTGCTGTTTGAGTTTTTGTAGCAAGGAGAAAAGGTGGCCAAAAAGTGGAAAAAGTAGGGGGACCATCTACTTTTTCCTGCACAAAAGTACCTGCAGCAGCTAGAATTCTGGCAGTGGACAGGTGGCTTAATCAGGGGTTGGAAGAATGTTCTGATGCTGATCCAAAGGTGGAGATGAGTCATATAAAATGTGGAATTTTTGGAGGAGGGATGGGGGATGGTCATTCAGGGTTTGGAGCAAGGGAAGGGTTTCAAGGAGCTACCGCTGGAGGAGCAGCTGGAATTGCTGTCGAGAGCTGCCAAAGGATGATTTGTACCTGTTCTCCATTCCATTTTATGTCAAGCTTTGTATATATGAGGAGCTAAACTCCATTTCTTCTATGATATGGTAGTAATCTAAGTTAAATATGGATGGATGTGGACTGAATTAAATTTCTTCACTAAAAATCATTTCTGGTTTCAGATTTTAGCACTGTTTTGAATCATTTCTTGCCATTGTGTAGATCCTATTGTAATCTATAATTGAGAAGTTAACTTTTGATCTAACCCTTATTCAGAAATGAATTAGGCATCAATGGTAAGTTACTGAATTCCATTCTTAATTGAAAAGTCTGATTTCTGAATTCCTGAAAAGTCTGATTTCCTAATTTTTCCTGAATCTGATTTTCAAGGGTTGTTTAACTCTACTTACCATTCTCAATCTGATAAATTGAGCAACTGAGAGGTTGCTATTGTCCTCCCATCTTGTTCAGAAATGAATCAAGATATTGGGCATACTTTTGATTCAATTCAGTTTGTACTTCTGATTTCTTAAATCTATTCTGCTTTCTGATTTTGTTTGGAATCTGATTTGCCAATTGTTAATCCCTATTTCATTCAAATCACTGAGAGGTGTACTCTAGAAATCTCTTGCAATTCAGAGATGGGTCAAGAGGCATTTGGCAGGCCTGAATTCCATTAATCTACATTGCTAATTTTTCCTGAATTCTGATTTCTGTTTTCCCCTAATCTGATTCTGATTACCTATTTTCTATTTTCATCATTGTTGAGCCCTGATCCAATTGATAACTGAGAGGTTATTTAAGGTTTCATTCTTGTTCAGAAATGAATCAAGAGGCAATGGTGTTTCCAAGTTTTTAATCTCTGAATTATTGCAAACTTCTCAATGCTGATTTCTGAATTTCAATTCTGATTGCAAATCTGATTTCCTGAATCTTTGGATTCTGATTTGCTATTGTAAACCCTTGATTTTATTAAATCACTGAGAAGTGAATCTTAGGGGTACTTTATTGTTCAGAGATGAACCAAAGAGCAATGGAAAATCTGAATTTCAATGAGTCATATGTGCTGAATTCCAATGTTTGCTAGTGCTGATTTCTGAATTGTTTTTTGTTGCTGATTTCGTGAATTTAGGGGAAATCTGTTTTTCATTGTTAAACCCTATTTTAACCTACCACTGAGAGGTGGTCTTATGGCCTTCCTTGAGATTCAGAGATGAACCAAGGAGCAATGAAAATTTGCTGAATTCCCCGTTAAAGATTGGATGCCCTTTTGATTCCAATTAATTAATGATTGTGTGGAATCCATTCTTAATTGTAGCAGAGAGGTTGATTTCAATTCCTCCTGAAATTCAGAGATGAACCAAGGAGCACAAGCACTAATATTTGATAGATTTCATTCTTGTTTAGCTAATTGAAGTGATTTTATTAATTTGTTACTGCATCCATCAAGTTATCACTGCAGATTTCCTTGAAATTGTAAAAATCAGCATTGAACTTCCATTTGAGTCCAATGATAACTTCATTTTCAGTGAGGAACCTCTTCTGATTTAACCTAACTAACAATTATATGCTAATATGTTGATTAGTTCAGGGCCAATTGAGCTGTGGGAGCAGCTATATTAAAGGTTAAATCAGAATTGAATTTCTAATGATAACTTGATCAAATCCATCCATAAGTAATTTAGATGAACCCCAAATCCCAGAAGAACCTTCCTCATTGATAGTTAAACCTTTCTAGCCATTAATTTTGTAATTATAATTCAGTTTTGATAAATTCCCAAAACCCCAAAAGAAGTTATCATTCTGCATTTCATAGAAAAATCTGTTTTCATTCTTTTAAAAATCTGTTTTTGCCACCTTACTTAGGATTAATCTAAACTATTTTTAGGTAGTTTAGGACTTTAAATCTTTGTGGATACGACAACTCGAGTCTACTACAACTTACTTGTGCACTTGCAGCTAGTGAGTTGGGAGGACAAAAAAATGAAAAATTGACTCTTTTCTTTAATTTCAACAAGTTATCACTACTCAATCCCAAATATCACTATCATATAGTAATTTGTCAGGTCAAGAAATGAATGTAGATCGAGAACATGCTTGGACGACTCCTACTTCATGATGGCTTGAATATTTGGGCCATCCATCTTCAACTTATCACTTCCGACGACATGTCCCAAGAAAAGCATTTTCGATTGAGCAAAGACACACTTTTTCGCTTGACACAGACTCCAGTTCTATCACAACACTTCGGATGCGCTTGATGTGCTTCGCCAAAGTGCGATTATAAATCATGATGTGATTGCAGTAGACAACCACGAACCTGTCAAAGAAGGGTTGTAATATATTATTCATCAAGGTGTCCATCACTAGAAACTCGAAAGAGTAATCTCTTGTGATACACATCGTCTTCTGCATGTCTTCTTTAGCAATTCGGACTTGTCAGTAGCCCAAACAATGATCCAACTTGGTAAACCATCTGTTATCATCATGTTGGTTTGCCACAAGAGGAATGGGGTACTTGTTCTTTACGGTAAGCTTGTTTAGTGCCCGATAGTCGATACACATTCGAGGGGATCTATCGTACTTCCTTTGAAAGAGAATTGTGCTTCCTTTGAAAGAGAACTAGGGCACCATATGGAGATTTCGATGGCCGAACATATCCTATATCTAATTATTCAGAGTTCTGCGAGCTCCGGAGGGACCAATTGATAAGGAACTCCATGCGGCGGCTTTGATCTTGGGATCATGTCGATGACATGGTCTATTTCATGCTTTGACAGCTTCGAAGGCATGATATCCGCAAAGTTCTCAAGGGTCTAAAAAACTTTGGGAGGCATTGGAGTGGATGACCCCCGATGTGCAAGACGACAATCGTCAAGAAGGTGTGCTACTGTCTCGCAACCCCTTCCTCACTGGCATGAAAGAAAGGGTTTTATACTTCAAATCTTTGCCTGATCTCATATGAACATTGTACGATCCCATGGGATCAAAGATGACTATCGAATTGACAAGCGAGATGACACATGCCGCAATGTGTCACTGGAAAGAGATACCCGCCACCATTATATAGTCATCCACTTGTGCCACTGTCACATCAATGTTTTCCGACCATTTGTCGATGTGGTCTTTCACTCAAAGAGAAATTTTCGTGGCCGAGATAGAGTTCGCATTAACCATCTTGAACATGGTTGAAGTCTTCTATAGTGACAGTTTCAGCTTCTTAGCGGCCACTTCTGACACGAACAACTCCTATGCTCCTATGTCGATAAGAGCATTGAAAACTTGTCCATTTAGCTCGATGTGCACATAGAGTCAAGTGGCCAATGAAGAAACCCTTTGAGACATTTATGACGTTCATAATGTCCATCGAGGTAAGACACACATCCTTTTTCTCCATCTCATTAGGGCAATACATGGCATTGATCGTCGTCTTCTGCGAGAGGTCTTGTCCAATGAGAACCTTTGCAAATGTAGCAATGCTTTGGTGGCTTCTCGTCTCTCTTGAACTTGCTACTATCCGGCTTTCTATCTTAATGATCATTGCCTTTGTCTTGATAGCTTGGCTTTTCTTCTTACGACTTAGACTTCTCTCCCCCGTCATTGCTCTTGTCAGATGGCTTTGGTGGTGTGGCACTCGTATTTGTAAACTCCACGAGTGATTCGACGATAGTGACTAACGAGCGGAGGTTGGAGCAATCTCATTGCTTCAACTCTATCCTAACTAAGGCTTCAAATCCTTGATGAAGACTACCAATAGTGTGTCTTCATCCACCTAAAAATTTTATAAGCAGTGATGAACTCTTTCACGTACTCTTTCAACGTGCCCTTTTGGCTTATATTGAACAATGCAAACCTAGCCTCTAGTTTCGATTTGGCATAACAAAAATAGTTGATGAGTTGTCGTTTGAATTCGCCTCATGTCTCAATGGAATCAACATTGACACATTTCACATAATCGTAGTGGCATCGTCACCATAAGCTCGTTGCATTTTGCAAGTAAAAAAATGCGATCTTCATCATCCTCACTTTGGAGATCTCGTTCGAGGCCTCTATGTATTATCGGACATTCCAAAGAAAGTCATTGATCTCCTTTGGTGACCTCTCACCCTTATACAACCTTGAGTTTGGCACATTGAGTCTTGGTTCGTGCGTGGTGAATGTTTTTAAACATCACACATTCCCATATGTTTGAACTCTTTTTGAAGGGTCTTGAGATCTTAGTCCAAAAAATGCCTTATGTTCATTAGCCCGTTGTACATGGACTCCCTCATGTCTATAATCGTCGCCTCCATCGACTCGTGTTGCGCAAAGAGCGACACGATCTCATCTCGCACCTCAATGATTTCTTCAGCTCTCGCTCATGCATCACGAGTTGGTCTTGCATCTCGCCAACGTTCAATTAAAACTTTTCGATACATTACTCCAAAATGGTCATGACATCCTTCAATCTGGGACGCCCTCGCTCCGAGAGACCCTTCTCCTGTACGGTAGGATCTTGAGTCATCTCCAAGTTCGACGTCATTTTCTTCTAATCATTGAACGCCCAAATGAACGATCTCAAAAAGGTTTCTCTGATACCAACTTATCACGGGGTCATTTTTTACAATCGATCCGTGCGGCATCCAGACGTGTCAATCATCTAGACAATATGCGCTTTATGGAAGCTTGCTTTATGACTTGTCAAATAACATGATTTTTGGGGCACTGATCTCAAGCGAACATTTCAGATGAGGCATTTGTAAGCAAGAAGACGTTTAGACAAAACACTCAAATAGGACGCTCTTTAATTAGTGTGGATTGTCACACCGTGCTTGATAGAATTACGAAATTTTTGACATTTTTGTTGAATAAATATGAAGACTTCGGGAGATAGACTAATATGTTTCTCCTAATTTATCATCATTTTAGGAGATAATTTTGCGACGTGTGATATGGAGCACAAATTCTAAGGATGCACTTTTGTTGAATGCACTTTTGTCTAACTTAAGTAAACTAAAACAAAAAAATATTATAAGTAAAAAAATATTGTAAAAGTCTACCTCAGCGACGCGTTGCAAGGTGCCTTGTGAGACTAACAGATATATTCAATCATTCACTATCTTTTTCTCTTAAATTTCAGTTACATTACATAGTAGCCTAAATTTCAGTTTTCGGCCAACAACAAACTTTTCTTATTTGAAATATGCTAAGATGTCGAGAAAGAAATATAATTACAAAAACAGGAAAACAGAAGATTATGAGATTCATTTTTAATCGAGCTAAATTCTCTATTGCGGCAACAGATTTATTTTTTAGATAAAAAAGAAAATAGAACATCCAGATTTATGTTTTGATTTTCTCCTTCTTGGTCTTGGCATACTTAATAAACTAGTATTAGAGCAACGCATTATTCTACCAATATCCTTAACAAAATATAGTCCTCGGGGTACCCTTTGAGAAGATGTATGAGATTCAAAACATTTAACCGATGTTAATTATACAGATTGATTATAGAAATTTATTATTTTGAGTTAAAAAAAACAAGGTGACAAGAAAATTTCTATTGTCAAGGTACTGAGAAATATTGGCTAATTTGATAGTTACTTTTTCCGATAATGTTTAGTAGACTTACTGAATCCTTGTTTAGTTTGTTTCCTTCTCCTTCTCTTTATGCGGAAAACAATTGCCAACACGATGAGAAAAGTTGCAGCAACCGAAGGGATGGAAATCGCTAAGGCCCTCTTAGTACCATCACTACTTTTTCCTGCATGTCATATGTATGAGAACAAATAGATATAAGCACCATGATAAAAATATTGGTTCCTTATGTTACATTGCTCACTTAATTAGTACTGCCATTTGGAAATGTCCACTCATCATTTGAGCCTAATATATCCGGTTAGTTTTTGTTAAGAACTTGTTTGTTGCTACTTTTTTCTATATGTTATTACATGGATAATTTAGTTGCAAATTTTGAGAAAAAATGCTTTTTTATCCTTTTAAAAATGACCACGAGAAATCATAATGGAAATGTGGAGAGAAAAGTAAATAATTACGAAGCACAATTATAATAGAGAGAGAATTAGATCATGAATCAAGTAAAATCATTTTTCGTAAGATAGAAGTTTAAAGCATCATCATCGTGACTAATTTATGTTGCTTCGAATTAAATGTTAGATAACAGTTGAAATTCTCAATTTAAATATTTTGCCTACGCGGAATTGTATACTCGAAAGCTACTTGATGGAGGGTTAATTACTTGTCACTTGATCTCATTTTCATTGATAATTGATATTATTTGTACATGCAATTTTTTTACATTTATGTCTATATAGGCAATTTAAATAGAATTAACCTAACGATTTTTAGTAAAAAAAGTATAAACGATTCCAATAGTATGACACGGCAAAAGTATAAACAATTTATGTTTTTATCATATGTTAGACTTTTTCTTGCTCCTTTGCCCAAAGAGAGACGGTCTTTGAGACTATAACCTTAAAGCAATATTTTTCTAATCGAATCAGACCAAATTAGTTATCGAATCATGATTATCAATCTGATTGAACCAAATTTTATTAAAATAATATTATTTATAATAATTTTAAAGATATAATGTAAAGTTATATGACATAATATATGAATATTGCACTTAATAACCTATTAATAATAAAAAAAATAATATGTTATAATTTCTATTTATTAAAACTTTTAATAATGATAAATAATAATTATTAACATATAAGCATAAATAGATTATTATTGATTTAGTATTTATTATTTAATGTTAAAAAGTTGTATCTTAAATTATTCTTATTTCCTTTTTATTTTCTTTACTTCTGCCCTTTTAATAAATTTTATTTTAATGTTATTCAATTTTAAATACTTACCTTTTTATTTTGATTCTTATTTAGTTTTATACATATAATTTCCCCCTTCTTTAATCTTTCTTATATTTCTTTTTTTTTCATTTTTTACTTTCCTATTCTTTATCATTTTATTTTATTTTTTTTTCCAAATTTTGAATTGAACCAGCTTGTGGTTTTCCCATTTCAATGTCAAAATTAATCGATTTTAACTCTCAACTAGGCCGGATCACTAGCCAATTTACGATTGAAAATCATAACATTGCCTTAGAGATAAAGGAAGTTGCTATGGAGCTGTACGTTACGATAATTGATGAACTTGTCGGCAACGTCGCAAGTCCCCCCTCTTTTTATCTTTAAAATTTTAATGCAAGTTGATAAATATAGATTTTGGTTTCTGTCCTTACACTTCGCTGTCAAAAAACTTACGTTGCCCCTCTTTTCATCTTTATATCTCGAATGATTAATTGTTGTGAGCATTAACTATTTGTTGATGTAACCTTAATTGATCTTAAATTTGTTGTTTTGTATGATTAAAATTGTCCATATAAAATATTAAAGTATAACTATAACTAAGATTCACAATTACAAATTCAAAATCCAATTACTATGATTGTACTTTTCTATGATATTAATGAGTCACGCCAACTTCCGGTTAATTCCTTAAACCCTTTTGATCTATAACGAGGTTTCAGGTTTGTTCTTAATATATGAACTTAGCATAGTACTTCCTAAATTTTCTTAATGTTGTGATTTTTACTTTATCAACTTTTTTATTAATTTTAATTTTTAAATTTATTAAATAATTAAATTGTGCTCCTAAGAAGGCAATCACGAGAGATAATTTAATTATTTAATAAAAAAAAAATTAATAGAATATGATGAATGGGCTAAAGTGACAATCGCTACATAATTTAGGGGGTATTAAGATAAATTCGTAAATTAAGAGTAGACACAAAGTTATAGTTTAAAGGAAGTATAAGAAATTAACTATTTTAAACGTCAATATTATATATATAGTTGTTGACCATATTTAATAAGAAATTTTCATAATTTGACTTAATTAAATCAGGAAGGAAAAATTGCTGCACTGTATTAACTATAGATCTTGCACTTACCTGGAATCGGATCTGTGATATTTATCGTCGATGCCAAAGGTGGCGACGATGCCAAAGGTGGCGACGACAAGGGTGGAGCCGGATCCGAGCTGGCGAATTGGTAGAGCTCATACCTGATGTAGCAGTTGAATGCAAATATCCTCCCTCCCCTTTTGCTACCGCAAAATTCCGGGATTTCCGCCCTCAAAAATTGCAAGCAGGCGTTGCAGGTATCGTCGGACAAATCTCTGGTGCACTGCACCAGCCCGTACTGGGATGAGAAGGAGTCCATGTTCGTAATTCCGTAGGCGAACTTTTCCGAGGAGTTGTACGCCGCTGACAGAGAGAGGTTGTAAATCAGCGTGCCTAGGGAGCGAACGAACGCCTGGGGATTCGAAGCATTTTGGGCATTGCACATGAAGATCAAAAACTTGCTATCAATGTCCTCAATGGAAGGGGAGTAGAAGTTCTGGTCGGAGTAGCGCAGGAAGCACTCCTCGTACCACGCGACAGCACTCCGTGCGCTGGAGCAGTTCCGGACGATATCCTGAGCCGCGGCGCTGAGGCAATCCCTGCAAACGGCGGACGTTTCGTTGCCGCGGCACTGAGCCAATCCGTAGACCTGGTCGGGCGTTATGCCGACGCTGTCGTATTTGTAGCCTTGGGTGCCGGCGGCGCGGACGATGGATGCGAGGAGGCTGTCGAGGTTGTCTTTGTAGGTGCTGTTGGAAGCGTAGGTCGTCGTCGTTCCATTAATTGGGCAGTAAACAAAGAGGAGCTCATAGTTAATAGAGACTGCTGCTGCAGACGCAGTGGCGGCGCCGGTCGACGGCTGTGGGATGATGGGGATGACGAGAAGGTGAAGAAAGAGGAGAACCGATGCGGAGAGTTGCGCTGAAGCCATGCTGTTCCGCCCATCCATCTTCCTCCATTCGTCTTGCTTTTATTTCATTCTTAATGTCAGGCCGTCTTTTTCTTTCTGTTCTTTTTTATTTTCGGTTATGATCAGTTATTCACGGGTGTCCCGAACAATTAACATCCAATTAATTTAGTATTCGAATTTGAACGATAAAGAATACACTGATCAAGAGTGACGATTCTGAAAATTAAATTTGAGGTTACTAACTTTCAGCGTCCTCAAGTGCTAGAGTGTGTGATTGTTCAGTAACTCTATTTTTTTATTAAATTGCATTACAACCCAATTAAGACTTTTCAACCTGAAATAAACTATGGCTTAATCACGAGATCGGAAGTTTCCATGGCCTCCACGCTCGCACCATCTAACTTGGACTGCTCAGAATTTAGGCCCCAGTTCTCAAATGTCATGTTTTATGTTCCCATTAGGATCCAAGTCAGTCAACCCGTCCGCCCCAGGAGACAAATTTATTGACCAAGCACGCTCAACTAGATTTGATTTTATTTTATTGCTAGTTCGTTTTGCTGCCAAATCAATTTCCATTTTGTTTTCCGTTTGTTTTATCATATGGAAAAAATACAAACATTAATTAATTGAACTAATTAAAGAAATATTGTTTAGTTTCATGATACTGATAAATTATATAATGAAACATTAGTCCCTCGAAACTTTACATTAAAATAAAAGAAATGTATTTATAAGGATAAACAATATAGGTGGATAACATAATACGAAAAATCAAACAAGCACTAATTATTTAATAGTGATCGGAAGTTATAACTAAAATTCTAATTGGTTCTGCATGGTCAAGCACATAGACTGGCCATCGTCGTTTAGTATTTGATCGAAGAAGTTCAATGATCATACCTATATACCCTAGGATGCCATTTTGTTTGAAAACTTATTATCGGACAAATAGAGACTATTATTGTATCAAATTTACCATTCTCTAGAAATAAAACACTTATTCTTATTTTGAGTTTGATTGAAAAGGTAATTATTTACTTCATAACGAAAAAAAGTTAGGAATAGATTTATCAAATTATTATTTAATTTAGTTTAATAAATAAAATAATTATGTTGATATGACATCATTACTTTTGAGTTTGTGTTTATCATGCTCGAGATGACACGTCGAACACAATGAACAAGAATTCAAATGTTATTGTGGAGTTTGGTGATAACAACAACAACAACAAAATCTTATCCCACTAGGTTGAGTCGGCGGTGTTTGGTAAACTAAACATAATTTTTAGTTAGTGTTAAACATTAAACTTGAAGATGTTAGAACGTTGTTAATGTGTAATGCCTCGGAATTTCAAAGATGGTAATAAAGTAATTTGCTAGTTAAATTATAAATAACAATGGAATAAAAAAAAATTGAGAATGAATAGGAATTGTGATTAGATTAGCATTAGGGAATTCAATTTGCTTTAGGTTTTGTTTGACAATATCAAAATTAGCGTTGCAAATAGCATTAATAATTTAAACGCTGATTTTTTGATAAATAATAAAAATAAGTAACGTTTAATATATCATATAAAAATATTGAAAATTTACTTCTACTATTGTTTAGCGATTAGAGGTTAGCATTTTATAAAACTTTTTAATTTTACCTTTATTCAAATATATTATTTATTTCTAACTTATCTTCTTATTTTCTCATTTTTATTATAATCGTTTAACTATATTTCTTTTTGTATTCATGCTCAATTAATTACAAATTATTATATGTTAACAATGAATAAACAATAATTTCATAATTAATCTTTTTATATCGTTGGTGCACTATATAAAATTTATTGTCAATAAAAATTTCTATATATTTTAACAAAAAATTTAGTTGTGAAATCTTATTTTATTTAATTGAGATATAAATAATTTATTTATTATATCATAATATAATTTATATAGTACTTGAATTGAATAATTTGTCATATGTTTAATTATATCATTTTATATTCATCAGCTAATTCTATCATTAAATTTATCGAACACTTATTTGTTACAACATCTAATTGTTTCATTATCCATTACCCATGATCCACTAGTTAAACTGCTATCCGTTATTGAACCATTATCCACTTATCTAATTATCGTTAATAATGCCAAACAAAGTCTTAATATTCAAAGAAAATCTTATAAGTAAAGGACTAACAAATAGCATATGATTGAATATTTTATGGCTTACAAATATTTTAGTCATTAAAATAATATTAATTATTATTTTAATTCAAGAATAGAAGATAATATTATTGCATTAAATGATGATAAAAATTGAAGCAAAGGAATAAATAAAAGGGATAAAATAAAAATATATTTTGAGTGAAGTAAGCTAGTCATAAATTATAGAGATATAATTTGAATGGATTTGAGATAAATATAGTTAGGAAATAATTAGTTAAATTTGAATAATTAATAAGGGATTGATTTAACTAAATGTCCATGATTAGCTCATAATTGGTACAAGGCCTCATAGTAGTCAAAACCCTAACCTAAAACTATACATGCAACCTAAAAGGGTGGCTGAACCTCAATCAACCAATCGAAATTTTTGCACAATGGCTATCTCTTGCTCTTCCATTTTCTCGCAAACTCACACACATGAGAGGGCAACTGACATACTATTTTGAAGCCCTGATATATGAGAACAACACTCAATTGATCAATGAGGGTTTTGAGGCCACGCAGAGAAGAAATCGCCAATCAAAATTTGACGATCGTACAACATGGCAACAAGAATTATATTTGATTTTTCAATCAACTTAAGATGCGTATAGGGATCGCTATATCAACAATTTCCATTGACATAGACCCTATAGGCTATTGTCATATGATTGAAGCATAGTATGGATTATTGTTCATTGAATTTCATATATTAAGGCATTGAAAAATAAGGCATAAAGTCACGCCGAAAATGCGACTTTTCGACGATGATAGAACACGGCCTAGGTTCTGTTCAACACTCTTGGGTTCGGTTTGGCACGATCCAGATTCTGATCGACATGTCTCGAATTCCATAGAATTCAAAACGAATCAAATTTAGAAATGTACTAAGTTTAATGAACGCAACCTGGATTCCCAACATGGCCCATGTTTCGATACACACAATGAATAGAAATGAAGGTAGCGGACTTGGCCCAGGTTCATATCACATCCGGCTTGAGTTTCTCCTTGCCGAGGTGGAAGAATGGAATTGGGAACATGACCTGTGTTCCCACTGACGTGAGCCATGTTTCAAGAGCATAAAACCTAATTTTCAATATTAAATTATAGTTAATTTAATTGTTACTTATATTGATTGTTATTAATCATATGAATATTATTATTGTTCATTGCTAATAAAATGATTATTACAATTAACTATTATGATAATAATCCATCACAAATTGAACATCATTAAATTGTCATCGACTATTGATAATTGGTGTAAATTTATTATTGATTGATTGGTTATTGTTCATTTGATAATTGATAATAACAAAGATAGACGTCATAGATAAATAAGATAAAAGATAAAAATTATTGGGCTCATATTCATTTATTGCAAATGAGATTGATTGCTTTTTCAGGCTGATAGATAATTGAATTGGATGGACCATATATTAGGTACCTAGTGAATCAGCACGTCCATGGAAGACTATGGTTGTCCTAAATGTGATCCAAACTTATTGAATTGATTTACATGAAAGTGGCCCGGTATTACTTGATAATAGAGAGATCTTATATTACATCCAAAAGGGTTGATTGTAACTTCAAATATTGAATTGATGATCGAATTGAATTATGTCTTTATTACTTATGGATAATCAAATTGTGCCCTCATGGTTGATGGATAATGAATGACAACCTTTGTACCTAATGGATAAATTGATAATTGTTAATAGAATGGGTAATTATAAATTTTGACTTTCACAAACATGTACCCAATTGATAATTGATTTAAAATAATTGAAATTGAATTGAATGAATATGAGTCATTAGTAATTTATGATATAAATAATTTTTATGATTAGTCTATTGATTATTGTTAATTGATAATTATTGTGATCAAGCATAGATTGTTAATTGATAATATTAATATTTTATAGATATTGATATATGGCTTCATATCATTATTGGTGACCTTGTATACTAAGTTATCTCATTGAGTTTTTTTCTTGTACTTCAAGTCGTGTAGGATGATATGATGCCGATGGTGAAATAGCTGATGGCTTATCTGACGAGTGACATGCACATGGATATAGGATCTTCATTGTATAGTTATAGACCTTAACCCATAGGTTATTGTATATTGTATATATAGATTTTTCATATTGTAAAGATTATTGTAAATGAACATTATTTAAGCTAGTATGTTGACTCTTCAAAGTAAATAGAAAAGTTAAGTTACAGAATTGAGTAATGTCTCCCATCTCTGAACCCATGGGTCCTTGAAACCCCGTGCCTTAGTATTCTACATATAATTTATTTTAAATATCAACCGTCAAATCATAGCCATTATGTATTAATCGCTCACTCTATCATATATTTAAGATAATATCCTATTTTTCTCTTATTTCCATCATAATTAACATCACAATCTCTTTCCTTAATCCTAAATCCTTAACATCATGATCAACCGCCCTAACTCAATCTAGGGCACCCTGTGAACTGTTGGAGCTCAACTGACCGCGAGGATGGTGGTGCACATTCGTCTCAACAGCCATGATGGAGGCGACAATGATGTGCTCTCTAGAAGGGTGGCGACGATGCTCGATGGAGGAGGGACAGCAACGACGCTCGATGGAAGAGGAGGGGTGGTGGCTTCGACTTCCATATTTGAGTGCTCGTAGCATCTTTTCATCGCCAATGAGGAGGGTGGCAATGTCGTTGTGAAGGAGGTGATGCACAGGGCAGTGGCAACACTTGATGGTGGAGGAGGGTCCGCGGCTTCGACTTCCATGTCTGAGCGAGGAGGGGCGACACTTATGACGGTGGTAGGATGCGGGAGGAGGCACTCGTATTCAAAAAGATGAAGACAAATATGAATCATGTAACAATTTTGAAATAATTAGTGACTTCATTATTAACATTGTGGTATAGGTAACTTCATCATATATGTTACCTCTTCTCTAACTTTCACTATTATTCAACATGTAATTTATTATTTTTATAATGTTTTTCGCATAGAGCTTATAATGCATCCACACGATATCTCAGATTCATCGGACCAACAGTTGCCTACCGAGGTGGTAAGAAAGTGTATAAATTCCACAATTTCGTGTCAATACTCATTGAGAACAAATTTAAATGTATAGCTATTTTTGCATGGTCATGAGAGTGAATCAGTTTCGTATTCCTTAGTTTCTCATGAGTGTTTTTCATATTGATCATAAATTTAGAGTTTCAATAAAAAAAATTAGTATTAATTTTCCTTTTTCAAAAGTTCCTCCGGATATTTGGAATTGGTTCTCAAGTTATTTGGATGATTCAATTCTTGAAAAAGCGACACAAAAGGCATAACTAAATTTCAGTTTAATATGACATAGATATTTAGTACTTTTATTTCACAATTAAACTTATTACGCAACTACGGTGTTTCATATGTTTCATTTTGGTGAAGTAAAAGGTAAGGAAAGAAAAAGGCCCCTCCTAGTTCAAAAAGAGAAAGATAATGAGATAGGCCACCTATACCTATACCTTTGAACATTCACCTTGTGGAGAGACTGCATATACCGAATGCTCCCTCTTCTGAAGGTGGTTCAACAGAGGCCACTCCAACACTTGATATTACTAATGACACACAGTATGCGAGATGTGAGGTGAAAGAACGTAAAATAATATTAAAATCACAATCCCAATAGAAAACTAGTAACTTAGGTATCGAGTTGCCATTAAATTACAAGGTGCCCCCATTTGTGAATATGCCTCCACTTGGCAAAAAAATTTAAATAAGCTTTAAATTTTATAAAATCCTTAGCACACATGACAAACCTGCAAGCACACAACACTCTCAATAGTATTTAATGTTCGATACACAAGTACAAAATAATTTTTCCACTTGATTGAAACTGTTTTGAACAAAAAAAACTAAATCTGAAAAAAGTTCTAAAATGACTTAATTAAATAGAGTGTCACTAAAATATATATCACAATAAAGGAAAGTAAACTAATTTTTAGGATTTTTTAATATAATTAGAAAACAAGGCAAAAAGACAAAAATAAGATATGGATACAACTCAATAGAAATGGACACTAGGTCTTAAGGATTGCTTTAGAACATTGTTTCTAAAATCAGTGAAAATTACAAAAGATAGTAGAAGATGTTTCTAGTCATGGATAACCCCACTCTCAAAGCGGTCATCTCTAAATCAAATTCATCTCGTGCTTGTTGGCTAAAGGATTTCTAACGGTCTCTTTGCATTCTAGGCATCAAATATCTAGAGGGGGGCACCTCCCATAGTGCCCCACTTTCAGACTTGGTAAACTCTTCTATTATAAACTAGAACATAGCCAATGTCTCGCCCTTTAATGGTTCTTAGTAAAATAGAATGTCTCTCTCGTACAGATGTGATCAAGACTGAATAAGAATAGTTTAAAAACAAAAACCAATAATACCCCCACCTATCAACCTTACTTTTTATTGATTGTTTCTCTGCCTTTTGAAACAACTCAATCCTGACCTCTCAGCCCATATGTTATGACTGAGGAATAAAATTACCCTCTCGAGGAGAGGATATCGATACTTAGAAAATAAGAACTCAAAACACTTGAGCAACTTATGTTAGGTATCCAAATGGAAGCACCACCCAAAGTGAATCTCATTCCCAGACTTTGGGAGGTCGTAAGTGATAGACTGAGACTTAGCGAACCTCACGTTAGCATGGATAATCCCTTTCGGGCAGAGTCACCTAATGTCGATTTGAGCAAAATTAAAAAAACCAAAAAATGCTCCAAGTTTGCCTCTCGGATGCAGTTGGCACATACCATCACTACAAGAAATCTATCAATTGGCGATGTAGGCATGTCAGCGCTAAGGCGATGCTAACACATGGCTAAAAGAAATAGCCACCCATTAGTGTTTAAATGGTGTTGCACCGTGGAGACGTCAACTTTCGGTAGCTATTAGTGTCACAACGACATCGACGACAAATGTGGCACTGCTAGCGCCATAGCGTGACATTATTGCGACTTAACATGATGTGAAATGTGTCCTCACGAGGAGTTCAAAGGCATCGCTAATCTGACGCTAAGTTGGCGTTGAAACATGAGATGCTAATTAAACGCTAAGGTGGCACTAAATGTTTGTTAAACGTGATGCTAAAAAGACGCTAATGTGATGCTAATGTGTTGTCATGTTTCGTCTATGATGCGATGCTAAATTGACGCTAAATTGGTGCCAAATCTGCTAAACTAACGCTAAATTGATGCCACTTATGACATATTTGTAATAGCGTCTAGTCTCCTTGCGTCGCTAATGTGACGCTAAAGGGATGTTAAATACTAATAATTTTGTCCCATTTTAGTTGTTTTGTTCCCTTCCACACCATACAAATTATAGAATGTATATATAATACATTCTTCATGTTAATAACAATAATAATAAAACAAAGCATTAATAACCATCACAAAAGCACTAATAACCATCACAAAAGTACTAATAACATAACAAAATTATATCATACATCATAAACAAAATCCTATGAAAGATATGTGATACAAAAGTTTCTACCCTAAATCGTTATCGACGTTGTTGTCATTCTTGACATTGACATTCGACGCCGATGTACTCGGTCCTTGGCCTCGTGGGTACTGAGTCTGTGGCTGAAGTACGGTCTGGATCGTCTGCAAAATGGGAACCAAATGTTGAGGAAGCCGTTGAGCTAGCTGCTCTGAGATGAGTCCCCCGATGTTGTCCCCTGATGTTGTCCAACGTGAGCTCAGGTGTAGTGGAGGAACTCAGAGCAAATGAACCGCTTGCATATCCTCCGCTCCTCCTAAGAACATGAGCGATTATGCCTAAGCCACGTAGGTATCCTCCTCGTGTGGTACCTGTCATCTCTTCCCAAACATCAGCGTCCTCTACCAAATAAATAAATTATATATAACATTATAAATCATATAAATTATATAATAGAAAAAACATATCAACATACAAAGTTTTATAACGTTAAAAATGTGAATCATTTTGGAGATACGTTACCTGGTGACTGAGTACTAAGGTCATCTTCGTAAATTATACACATCCTAAAAAATTTAAACATTGCATATTTGAAAAATTATTTAGGCTAATGTGAAGAACCAAGTGAACATGTGATGATACTTGCCAGAAGTCTACGAGCAGTGGGAATGACAAAGTCATTGGTCTTCCTGCATTAACAACCTATTTAATGTAACACAGCTGCACTCCAACCACTAGATTTGCATGTAGAAGTTGGGAAATAAATCAACCTCTCCAGCGAATGCTACTAACGTCTAAAAATGTTGGTTGCAAAAACATAGATACAAACATCGCTAGAAAAGTAAAGAAACCAATAAAAACCTAAAAAATGCTCCAAGTTTGCCTCTCGACATAACTTGGCACAAACCGTCAACCACCTCTTTTACGTAACCCAATTGCATCCCAACCTCTCGGCTCACATGCGGCAGTTGGAAATGAAACTACTCTCTCAGATAAATGTGACTAATGTCTAAAAACTCGAGTGAGAGGAACTAAAACAAAACCAACAGAAAAGCAAGGGGTGGATACCTGATTTCATTATTTTACATACCATCAACTGCCCTTTTAGCATAGCCCAACTGCAGCCCAATCTCTCGGCTACGCATGCAACAATTAGAAAGTTAAACTACCCTCTCGAACGAGGGCATTCGATGCCAGAGAAAAGTGAATACTCAAACAAGAAAAGAAACCAACAGAAAAATACATTCAATTAAAAGAAAATAGAAATGAAGTCACTCAAACCCATCACTTCTTCTTGACATAACAGAGCATTGGTTTGATCTCTCGTTTTGGACCAATGCTGGAGAGTAAATCACCCTCTCAGGTGAAGAAGTATGAAATAAGGGGGAAGCAAGATTTCACATCACAGAAAATCAACACGCATGAAGAATAGTAAAGTAATATCAATAGAATAGTTATTTCAATTGAAATTGGAAAAATGGCTGCTACGTCACAATAGAATCAGAAAAGTAGCATTTAAAAAAGTAAATCAATCCATAAATCTCACCCTAGTTGGTTGGTTGATTAGTTGTTCAATCACATAAGGAAATGATTCAGCATCAATATACATTACAACCTAAAACAGAAAAGAAAAGGGCGATGTAACAACCAAAAAAAATGAAAACAAAATAAATAAAATGAAACGACCAGTTGGGAGAAGGGATGCCAGCATCCCTGATTTTGTGGAATGTGATTAATCCAATTAAGGGGGAATTATGTCTATAACAATCGAGAAAACAAATAAAAAAATAAGAAGATAAATGATGCAAATGAAACAGCCATATGGGTGTCAACCATACTTATTGGATAGAATGGGGCTGTTAAGAGGGGAAAGAAATGAGTATGGGAGTAAATTTCAGATCTGGAAAATTAATCATACCCAAAGTCATCTATTCTTCCCCACCCCATCAGAAAATGTCTCTCTCCTCTAGCATTGTTCATCTAAAAAATTCCTCAAGAAATCACGTCCACTACTAGTAAGACAACAAACATCTTCTTTTCTATTCTCCATGTGTTGTTGAGTCTCTGTGGCATGTCCTCATCACCTTTGTACATCCTGTAATCGTCTGCAGGAGGACGCCCAGAAGAGCAAGGAGTCTAGAGGGGTCAGGGAGGGCGCGATCAATAGTCTTTCCAGCGAACCGAAGCAGGGGTCAATCGCGAAACAAGGTGGGTGAATCGAAATCACCTTGCATGATTTGAATAGATCTGATCCATGCCCTCTCTTTCAAGGTTATTCCATGTCCATAGCATGATGAACATGAAGATTAAGTTATTGATTCTGGTTGCATGTTTCTATGTGATTGTATGATTGCTTGATTTATTTCTTGAAGGAAACTGATTGATATTGTTGTTGATCTGCTTGGATGATTGTTAGGATGTAGAATTTAATTTATAATAAAGTTCTACTAAAACTTGAAGAAATTTTCATGTTGAAATCGGCTCAAACCCCAGCCGTCATGGTCGTGCCACCCTTCTGTCACCCCCGTGCCACCGCTGTCATGGTCGTGCCTACCTTATGGCATGCTCGTGCCATTGCTCGACCAAACCCAAGTAAAAGATTGGTCGGCCTCGGTTGACCGAGCTCCCATGTCATCACGGTCATGCCGCTCCATTGGAACGCTCGTGCCTTGACCTAGCCGATCAAGCATAGAACCGGTCGACCGACCCCTTTGAACCGGTCGACTGCCCTCACACTCCGTCACGGCCATGTCCCTTATGGCACGCCTGTGCCATTCCCTCTGTGCACTCATTCTCTAGCACGCCCGTTCCACACTTCAGGAACACCCGTGCCAACTTTCCTTGCTCGCCCGTGCCTTAGCCATCACGATCGTGCCAAGCTACATAACAGTCTCTTTTTACGTTCATCCTTTTTCCTTGATTTTAATCTGATCATTGTTTGTTTGCCTTATGATTAAGCATGATATGACTGATGTTACTGCCATGTCCTAACTGAGATCCCTTCCTGATTAAGACATGAACATTTTCTACTAATTTCTCTTCTACTGATCTTATTGCCTCCATTGTATGAAAAATAAATAATATCAAATTTCTAAAGTAATTAATAAGTTAAGATGAAAGATGGATAATGTGTTGCTAGTCCAAGTCAAGTGCCACAATATAAGGGTCACTCCCTTGGTCATGATTTGACCACCTATTGACCCGCAAAAGGCTATATCGTTTGCTAGGCATACCCCAAGAATCTAAAGGCACCTAAAGTCACCTAATTGCTAAGCACGATTTAAGATTAAGAAATATGGATAAGTAAAGCAAGCATGTTTCATGTATGGATAAGTAAAACAAGCATGAATTCCAAGTCGAGTTATTATTAATACTTATGTCATGATTCTCAAGCATATCCTTATTCCAAGTTTATCAAGTATCACATGATTTTACTGATTATTGATGTCTATGTATCTTCCATATCACAATTTGTGATGATCTCATGTTCCATCTTCTGTTCAAGATAAGTACATCATTTTATTCTGATTTATTCTATTTAAGTTATGCATTGTACACTTTTACTGGTTCTCCACTAGACTGTAAAACTTATGGGAGGATCTCCTTGCCTGTGTTTGATTTTCAGAGGGCCAGGTCAGTGATGATGTTGAGTTGATGTGCTGCGACGATGCTAAGGAAACCATAAAGTACATGAATTACAGGGCCTATTAGTTACTTATTTTATTCCGCATTTATGAACTCGATGTAAATCTTATGATATTCATTTAGAGATGATATATCCACTCACTACAAGAAAATCAAAGAATAGCGACCCAAGAAACACGACGCTAGGGAGACGCTATTGCGTCTCCGTGACATAGAACGTCACTTTAGCGTCCAACTAGCGTCGCCTATATGCGACGCCGTATATCGATGGCTAATGGCGTCACAATAGGGCCAACCAAAAAGGAGACGCTACTAGCGCCAACGATTGACGCTATCTCGACGTTATTTCGCGTGGTGTCTTACAGAGAGTAGTAGAAATGCGTCGCTAAGTCGACGCTCAAGTTATGCTACTGTTGAGGCACAATTCCAGTGCCCAAGAGATGCTAACGTTATGCGTTAGTTGACGCTATTTCGACGCTGCAGTGACACAAACATCATCATTGTTGCATCATCAATGGGACGCTAATATGGCACTAAGGACGATATATTTAACATAGCGTCGGTAATTGGTGCGACGCTAATGTGACGCTATGGAGACGCTAATTGCAAATTTTTTTTACCCATAACAGTCACATTTTTTCCCTTCCTATACCATACAATTATATAATGCATATAAATGCATTGATATATTGATATTCATCACAGGCATAATATGAAAGCATAACAAGAATAATATTTAAGATAAGAATATGAAAAGTAATAAATCGAATGAACAAACTATACATATATCTAAGTCTATAAGTGACAAAAGCATAGTTTCTATCCATGGTTTGTTTGTATCCTAGGTTTGAGAGTTATTGTTATCATTCCGGATATTCGATCCAGACGTGCTCGGTCCATGACCTCGCGGGGATGGATTCTGCGCCGGGATCAATCCTTGAATCACCTGTAATAGCGGAGCCAATTGTTATGACAATTGCTACGATATCTGCTTTGATAGCTGCTGCGATAGCAGCTGTGATAGCTGCATTATATTAGGTGTAGAGGATGAGCTCGGAGCAAAAGGGCCACCTGCATATCCTCCGCTCCTCCTAGGTACCTGAGAGACTGTGCCGAGGCCACGCAAGTATCATCCTCATGTCGTGCCGGCCACATCCTTCCAAATAGCAGGGTCCTCTACGAAATAGAAAAATTATACGATCATATAATATATAAATTATATATAAAAAACACATAAAGTAAAAACATGACATCCCTTCCAAGAAACATTACCTAGTGGCTGACTACTCGGATCATCTCCGTACTTTTCAGCCATTTTCGCATTATACTCATCCTAAAAAAATTAAACGTTGCGCATTTCAAAAATAGTGCACTAATGTCAATAACCAAATAAACATGTGATGTGACTTACCAAAAGCCTATGAGCAGTAGGCGTGACCAAGTCATTTGTCTTCCGACTCTTATGCATGACCTCATAGACCACATGAAAGTCCACGAGACCGCATTCTTTCTCCTCCTACGATAAAGTTTCAAATTTTATAACATAAGTATAAGTCAAAAGTTTGATAAATTGAATTTGTATATAAATTACCATGCGCCGTCGATGCTTGCCCCTATGTGTATGTGGACATCGGGCTTCGAAAGTCGATTAACTCTTGTCTTTTCCGACTTCCTTTGCCATCATTCATTCATCCTTTATGAACAATAAATACTTAGAATTTCAAAAGCTATAAATTTAATAAAAATAATTTAAAAGTAAACATACTTACCATTTTTTATATAAGGACTCCCAAATCAAGCGCCTAATATGCCTTGGAAATCTTTGTATGCTCTGCTCCAAAGTGAGGCCGACGGACATGACGACCTTGCGAAACTTGTATAATCGATTTCAGAGTTGTTTCCAGCGATCTCCTCAAAAGCTCTTCGGATCATCCATAATCTAAGATTCAGATGAAACTAATTTGTCTCCTACAAAATACATTAAAACTTAGTAATTTTAAAATAATATAAAATAAATTATGTAACCTAAATAAAAGATCGTACCGTAAAGGCTCGAAAGATGTCATCCTGCACTTGAATTGGGACATCTTTCTAGGATCTTGCCCCTTCCAGCAAGTGGGAAAGAACGAGAGCACTGACATCCCGCACGGTACTAGCGGATATAAAAGTGGTCCTGCCAATTACAAAGAAGAATTAATTTTTAATGATAACCAAAGCTATAACAAAATTTGTACAACTTATTTAACTTACGATCGAGCAATATTATTCACGGTGACCACTCTATTATCGTGTAATCCATCTTCATCATTCAAAGAAGAATCATCATCCGGTACAGCTAGGGTAGGCTGAGTAGGTCTGACATCATCTACGGGCCCTAATACAAAATATATCATTAGTGTCATGCCAAATTAAAGTTGTGATAATTGATATATGTACAATAATGTTCTCACATCGAGTGATGTCTACTGTAGCATGATCTGTGGCAGTCCGCTCGTCAGATTGTGATGAACCAGGTGCTTGTGCTATCGGCGGCGTAGCAATTGACATTATTAAAAAATAATTAATATAATTAATTGAGAAATATAATGTCAATAATAATAAATATATCACCTGGGATAAGATATCACTCGTCAGCGCTAGAATGTGACAAAGCGTCTAGTAATCTCGGCGGTGGCGGTAGCGTAGCAACTATCATCATAAGAAAATACATAAAATTTGCAGCCTATTTAAAATTATAAAATATACATAAAATAACATGGTGTGACATGTAGATCGTCGTCTTTCGATCGAGATGTTCTGACTATGTGCCTCGTCGACAGTGGAGCAACTGTCACAAAAGCAAAATATTTAGAAAACTTTATCTCCTACTATGTATCCCTTACGTATCTAGAGTGATACGCGAAGCAGACCCACCAATGGATCGCCTACTATGTGACGATCCAGCTACATGCCTCATCAGGGGCGAAGCAACTAATATTATTAAAAAATAAATTTAACTATTATAATCAACTATAAATAAGAAACTGACAATAAATATATTACCTGGTGGTTGTGATGGCTGACTCATCTGGAGTGAATGCCTAGAAGAGCGAGATGACTCAGATGCTCGACCTCTAGTAACCATGACCGGAAAAAAGTAATAATCTTCTCTTATTATCGGTAACCATATATAACTAAAAAAGTAAGAAGCTTGTGTCATTAGAAGAACTATGAGATTTATTCGCTTCTTTCGTATTCTGATTTATTTTCATTATCTTCGTCATCATCGTTATAATCTTGGTTCGAGTCATCGTCAACGAAATTATCAAAGTTCACTTCCAAGAGGTCATTTGAATTGATCTCTTCCATTGGCTCAGCGTCATTGATCAATTGAATATTCTTAACTCCATCGGCCACATTAATCATCTCATTCACTCTATCTTCTTTATAGTAATCATCCATGGTCACATCATTATATACGGATGATGTTTCATTATCATCTACCATTGTTTCTGTTAAGAATAGTCTACTTCTCACCTTGCATGAAGCCCACCATTTATCCTCAGTTCTCTTCGATGGATATTTAGTGTAGTACACTTGTTGCGGTTGTTCCACCAATACGAATGGATCGTATGACTGAAGTCTCGATCGATAGTTAATATCCACCAATTTAAACTTTTGATCGATCCGAACTCCTTTCTCTGGATCGAACCAACGACATTTTAGTACCACGACTTTGTTAGATTTTCCCAAATAAGACAATTCTATGATGTCTTCTATAACACCATAATAATCAAAATCGTTGTCCTCGTACATGCTTCCTAGAACACATATCCCACTATTAATAGTTTAATGTTGTTGGCTATATTCTTCTGTATGAAACCGATATCCATTGACTATGATGGTGCAATAGTTAAAAACTTGTTTCTTTGGGCCATGACCTAGATCTCATATTTTAAATTTATGACTGAGCCATTAATAACCTACAAGAAAAATAACTAAAAACTTTATTAAAAGTTACAAACTTAAGTAACAATTACGAGCAAGTGAAAAGAATTCTCACTTCACATCTCAAGCAATCGGCAAAATGTTCATCTCGTAGTTTCAATAACTCATTGTTTGAAACTAACGAATTGATTCTCGTTGTAATTCTTCAAATTTCCTAAATTTATAGTTGTCAATTAATGAAATCATATAGTAACAATTAACTTCAAACTATAAAACATATTAAAACAAATTATCTTACTCGAGATACGATGTCACTTTCGCTACAATTTGCAAGGACATAATTCTCAACGACGGTGAGATCTCTGTCATTCAAAATAACTTTGCGTCATGTACCAAGAAGCCGACATGGGTATTTGAAGATGGATAGAATATTCATGTTAACTTCTCTTTCATCACCATCATCGTTTCTTGGAACTTGGATGTGTCGTGATTGTATGTGTGGCTTAAAGTATTTAGAAGTGAAGTTTGACACCTCCTCAATGAAATATGCTTCACATATGGAGCCTTCAATTTTTGTCTTATTCTTCGCCTTTCTTTTCAAATATAACATGCATCTTTTGAAAGGATATATCCATCGATACTAAATCGGACCTGCAACTTTTGTTTCATATGGTAAATGCACAATCAAGTACTCCATCACATCAAAGAAAGAAGGTGAAAATATCTTCTCAGCCTTGCACACGGTAATCACAATAGAAGTCTCTAATCGAGAAATGTCTTCTTCCCGAATGATGGATGCACAAAACTCTTTAAAAAACATAGATAATTTTGTTAAAACCTCCCAAATGACCTTTCGCAAAAGTTTTTGAAAGGCAATAGGAAGCAGCATTTGCATAAAAATATGACAATCATGACTCTTCATCCCATATATCCTCCCATTGTCCACGTTAAAACAATGAGATATGCTTGATACATATCTGTCGGGGAATTTCAATTGCTTGACCCACTCGAAAACCAAGTTTCTTTGATCATTGCTCAAGACATAAGTAGCTTTTGGCTTTTTGAAGATGAATGATATCCAACTCTGATCTTTTGCATATTAATTTTATGTCTTCGTGAACTAGTATGCTATCTTTTGTTCTTCCTTTAACATCCATAATAGCATTAAAGAAATTGTCAAATACGTTCTTCTCCACATGTATGACGTCCAAGTTATGGCGTATCAAGTTTGAAGACCAATAAGGCAACTCCCAAAAAATACTTCTTTTCTCCCAATTATGTTCACTTCCAAACCCAATTTGCCTGTAACTACTGGCCTTCAATCCGAATGAGACTTCACTAAACTTGTTTACGTTCTCTAGCAATTCTTGTCCCGTCAAATGATTTGGAGACAAAGTATTCTCGGATGTATTCTTTTTTAAATGAGTTTCGATCGCGACGCATTGAATTCTCCAATGGCAAAAGCATCCTACGACAATCAAACCAGCAAACTTTCCTATAATTTTTCAAATAAAATAATTTTGTATTCTTTCCACATATGAGATAAGCAAGTTTACATTTTGTGCTCCAACCACTCAACATTTCTTATGCTGAAAAATCACTTATGGTCCACATTAATGCGGCTCTCATAATGAAATTTTACTTTTTAGATTTGTCATACGTAACCACGCCATCTCCCCACAATATCTTGAATTCATCAATCAAAGGTCTTAAGTAAACATTTAAACTTTTACTAGGAGATCGAGGACCCGAGAACATACAGGTAAGCAATATGTTCTCTCGTCTCATACACATGCTTGGAGAAAAATTATAAGGTGCCAAAAAAATCGGCCAACATGAATAAGCAGTTGATGCGTAAAATGATGTTGCAAAATAAAATCGCTAACAAGTGCACTAGTTGCTCAACTAATATAAAAAATAAGAGTAAGAGTGTCGAACCCACGAGAAATGTTATTAATAAAATATCTGAATTTATAAATTAATAAGAGAGAAAAAACATGGATTTTGAAAATGGTTTTTATAAAATAAAATAAAAAATAAGATAAAGATAAGATAATGGTGTTGAAGTTAGACCTTAGGATGAAAATATATCAAGATAAATATTTGAACCATAAAAAATAAATTTAATCTTTAAAGATGGATTAGAGTCTCCCTAAAGAAACCTAACATGATGAACTTGCAATCTCCATGACTGGCATCCCCCAACCTAATCATATAGAACTATCTTAATTTAATAAGAATTAAAGTATCCACGATTGGTATCCTTAAATCATATTAAAATTAAGATGCATTAAATTGGATTCCCCATACTATCAATCACTCCACAAACTGGTATAGATTGATAGACCACACAAATTTGATTCTCCACACACTAGTTATCAAATTTATGTCAATTATTAATTTCAAATAAAATTAATTAAAATTAGCATCACGAATTCTGAAATCAAATACTCCACGAACTGGTATAGACTAATTCAGAAATTTAATTAACTAACATAAAAGCATTAAGCACAATTAATAATTGATCAGAAAAGATTAAAACAAATAAAATAGGATCCAAACATTTCCCTTCAATTAATAATCTCCTAAAATAATAATCCTAAAAACATGGAGTTCATCCTAGAAATTCTGGAAAGATAATAAAATACAAATTATAAAAATTGGAAGAATTACACCCAAAGTAAAATCAGGATTCTCGAATTCTGGGCAGGCAATCTGGCAGCCTTTCGGACCTCCAACCGTCGCACCTTTCTCCTCTCGGTCGAAGCCTGCAGAGCTACGATTCGACTGTGGAAGAAACCTGAACTTCAGAGCACACCTTGAGACGACGGCTTCTTCACGTATTTATAGGTGCAGACAAACTTTCGACCGTAATATCGTACGGTCAACTTTAAATTTAGCTAGAGATAAAACTTAGTTAATGATAAAAGTTCCACGGCTGATAAACTCTATCCACTACATTTTGCACCTGATGATATCCTCTGTAAATCTCGGCTACAAATTCCAATTTGCGCCCAAGGATTGCATAATGGCCGCTTGATAAATTGGTTAAGATAAAACTTGGACTCTTTTTGCGGCCGATAAACTTGATGGATATGGTATTTTGCCCGCAAGATTAGTTTAGAGTTCTCGGCCGATATAGATAAAACTTTGGATTTCGCGGCCAATAATGGATAAAGCTTAGAGTTAAGGATAGATCTTTGGTGATTTATCGGCCGATATCTCCATCTCTACGATGTTTTGCGCCCTTCTTGGAATCTCGGCCAAAATGATAAATCATTTTATCTTTACGTCATTTCTTTACGCCCAAAAGAAGTCAGTCATATTACTTTTACGTCCTGGCTGACTATGATCATCTCGGCCAAATAATGTGGTTAACGGCCGATTCATCCGTTAATTCGGTTTGCCTGCAAAATAATTATAAAAATTAAGTAAATCCATCCACAATTAAAATATTCAGAGAATTAATAATTGAAATCGATAAATCCTGAATTAGAACTAAAAATGGTCTAAAATGATGCATATCATGATTAAATTACAAAAAAATTAACTAAAATAATAATCTAAAATATGGTGTATTTTGCATGCATCAAAGTCCCCCAGGCTTAAAGTCTTGCTTGTCCTCAAGCAAAAATTCAAAGCAAAGCTCAAGAAAGTTCCATCATAGCTTCCACATTATCAATTGACTAATTTTCTCACACAATTCTTCTGTACACTTACTACTCAGTATCTCACAATTTTCCATGCACTTAGCTTCATAAAGGTTCTGAATGCTACACAAATTTAAACAATCTCAAATTCAGCCTTGAAGAAAAATAAATTGTCTGTCAAATAATAGCATTAATATTGAACACATAAGTACTAATTGAGTTTAAAACTTTTTTTTCTCTTTTATTTTCAATCATTTTAAAAGTTCTAATCTTCAAGCAGAATTGCACAAGGAAGTCCATGTAGCGGGCTTTAGACTGATGACTTCCAGACCAGATGGCCTTAGGATAACAGGTGATAAGGCACCCCTCGAATTTACTTGCCCGCACAACCAAGGTTCTGAATGAAGAGTTCGAACTTAGTCATGATTCAGTACTCCTGTGCTTCTCCATATTCCACAAGATGATCCATGTAGCGGGTTTTCGATCGACGGATCCCAAAGCAATTGCCCTTAGGTCGCCAAGCATGAACCCCTACGAATCTAATTACCTGAACACATCTTGGTTCCGGATAACACTTTTGTACCTACACATAACTTTATTCTTTTGTTTTTTTTTTGTTAGGGTTTAACTAACCCTTCTTTTTATTCTCTTTTTTTTATAGCTCAAAAAGTACTTGATATGGCCAATAAGAAGGCTACTACTATCAAGACTCACAAGAAATAAATAAAAAGGCATGAATATGATTTTGTCGTCTAGTCATTCATAATTCTATTTAGCATAGGCAATAGTCCATAAGTTTGATACTAAAATAACAAGTGATAAGAAAGAAAATCATTCAAATTTCATCAGTTAACGACATGTCTTTGAACTTTTACTTAAAGATAATTAAAATAGTAAGATAAGAGTTTGTAAGATGGTAGCAAAAATAAATGCATGCAATGGTATTTTTTTGGGAAAATTTTCAATTTTTCACTTTTTTTGGATTTTTAGAAATACATGCAAACATAAGCAAATAAAAAAAATAAGGGAAAATGTAATGCATGAAATGCAAACTCCCCCAAGCTTGAACCAGACACTGTCCTCAGTGTTAAGCCAGCAAGGAAAAATGATACATACTCAATAAAAATGAAAAATAAAGAAAAGGGAAAAGACACAATTGGATTTACTATTTGTGGGGTGGCGATGGTGGATAGTAAGTCTGCTCTGGGGCTGAAGTAAAAGTCGGCTCCGATGCTATATAGTGATTTCGCGCAGGTTCCTGTAAAGGGGCAGATACTTCTATCGGATCACGTTCCTCATAAGGAGTGGCCGGTATAAATGAAGAATCAGAAGAACTCTCATGTGCAGGAGATGGAATCGGCGAAGGCACCAGCATACAAGGTGAGTGAGCTGATGTGGCATATTGGGAAGCTGTCGGTGATGCAGCTTGGAATCCCTGTGGCTGCTGAAAGTAGTGTTGGGTTGCCGAAAAATTAGTAGAATCAAACCAGGAGAAGGTTTCATCTTGGTGTGGCTGTTCGACAGATGTTGATGGTCCTGTAGGTGGGATTACTGGAGCTATGACCTACCTAAAAAGTAACCAATTATCAAGATTAATTGGTGTAAACACATTTCGATCACTGCAAGGCACCTCCAAATCACTCTCTTTAAAAATAAAAACTTTAACCCCTGCGTTGTTAGTCTTAGCAAGGCCCATGGCCAGAATGGTTCGTCGGTTGAGGTGGGCAATTCCTAGAACAACTTCAAGATCATCCAGGTCCAGTATGAAATATTGAGCTATTGGCGTGATAAGGACACCCATATTGATGCTACCACTCCGAAGAGTAGTACAGCGTTGAAGACGACGAATGAGGAAGGCACCAACTTTGACATGTGTCCTGTGGAGCATGATGTGGATCAAAATAATTCCCCCTCTGAGACGGCTCCATCACTGTCACTTCGTCCACTAAGGGTGTTGTTGAGCATGTGATGGACAAAGCGCAGAATAAGATTTTGAATTGTGCTTTCCTTAGCTGTGCTCCGGACCTCTATTTCCAAAACTCCATGAAGGTCAGTAGGAACAAAACGAGCCCCATAGTTGGGAAATCCATAAATATTATTAAAATCTTCTAAAGTCAATGTGAAGTGTCGCCCATATAGCTGAAAAGAAATGCAAGGCTGATCATACTCTCTGCCATCTAGATTGAAGACCTCAAGAGATGATAAAAATTCCATGGTTAGGACTTCATAAGTCGGTCACCACTGTTGAACAAAATCTGAAAGGCCAATCTGAGAAAATAATAAATGAATATCGGCAAATAAATTTACTCCCTTAGTATCTCGGTGAAGAGGCTCGGTCGATATGAAGATGTTGAACCTCGGTGATGAGTCATGGTCGAGATTGGAGTGGTTGCAGCTAGTACGAAGAATTGACTATGAACTTCGGCCGAGGTTCGGTGGTTCCCGGGCGCAATAGGTGTTGGTGACAATCGGCAGCCGATGAACGTTCTCGGCCGCAAATGACAGAGGACAGGTTGGCGGCTCTCGACCGCAATAGGGTCTCGGCCGATAATCAAGAGAAGCTTGGCCGTATTGTTGTCGATGGAGATGTCGGCCGCAATCGTTGAAGAGACTCAGTGATGACACGTCGATGAAGAACTCCGGCCGTAATTCAGCGACGGTGAAGATCTCGGCCGAAATCCGAGCACGTCGTGCACAAAGTTGACGGTGAAGATCCTCGGAAAATCGATCTCGGTCGCGATATGTTCAAGGGAGAAGCTTCGGCCGCAATTGATAGAAATGGATAAATGGCGGCCGATGTGGAGACGTCCAAAGCAAAGGAAGAAAAGAGGGGCGCAAACGGAGATCGGCTTTGTGTTCATCTGCAAGGCAAATGCCCGTCAGTATTTATGGAAAACTATGGCCGTGAACTTACCTGTACAAAATGATCGGTCAAATCGATTTCAACGCATGCTGAAGTGTCACTCGGGCGCCAACTTCCAAAGTTTTGTATGCACAGCGCGCGTAAAGTCACATCGGTGTCGGAGATTAGGCTCCAAATTTCTTTTTCTTTTTCTTTTTTTTTTGCCCGTGATGTGTCTCGTCTTGTCGGGTAGTCAGGTGTTGTCGAGTGTACATCTCAGTCAAAGTCATGCATGAGGTCTTCGCTTGGCGGCCAGTGGATTCTCATGTGCTCCAACTTGTCCGAAGTTCTCCCCTTCCACATAAATTAATTAGATGTCTCCAAAACAAATGCTTAAATAAAATAAAACTATCACTGAAACCAATTATATGTAACTAAGATATTAATCACCAACTAATTAAAATCTAAAAAAAAAGGTAGAAATAGTTCTGATTTATAGTCTTCATCTTGACTTAGTCTTGATGATCATCAAGGCCTATTTTGCTCTTCTCCCCTTGGATTTTTCTCTGTGTTGCTTGGGAGAGAGCCCGGTGTACGTCCAGTCAATGGTGCTGCCGTCTGGCCCAGTTGTCTTTCCAAATTTTGAATTGATGCATCTTGACTCGTGGCTCTAGACTCCATATTCTTTTGCAACGATTGCATGGTGCCTATGTCATCTCTTGCATGTGATTTGATGATTGATATTGGGGAGCATCAGGTTGCCTTTTTGGTATATAATCTTTTGATGGACCAAAAGGTTGGTCTTAATTCTGATTATAGAAAAACTTCGGATTGTGTCTCCAACCATAATCGTTGCTCATGAAAAATGGGTTGGAAATAAAGTTAGCATTTTTAATTTGATTTGAATATGAAGTGTTACTTGTAGAGCTATAATTGCTTGAATTTTCCATTAGTGACATCATCTGCTCGAATTTTTGATTAAGTGACTCTAGCTGAGCCACTATTTTCGAAGATTGTATTCCTTGTGCAATCATGAGTTCGGCGAGATGGTCTCTTTTTTGTGCTTGACTTGAGGGCTACAGCTTCAATAATATCTTGTATCTCACTAGGGCGTTTAGATCCTAGTACTGTCCCTCCTACCGATTGGTCGAGCTTATCTTGATCCGCAACTCTCAATCCATGGTAGAAATCTTCCTTCACTTGCCACTTTGAAATCCTATTATCAGGAACTCTGGCTAACAATTCCTTATACCGTTCCCAGGCCTCATATAATGTCTCATCATTATCTTGAACAAATTTCCTTAGCTCTCTTCTATATTTGCCTGCTTTTTGTGGTGGGCAATATTTTCCAACAAAATTTTCTACCAGCTCCAACCATGAATGAATCGATCCTGCAGGCAAAGTTTTAAACCATGTGGAAGCTTTGTCACGTAAAGATTGTGGAAATAATAAAAGATGAATAACTTCAGAAAAAATATTATTATTTCTAAAGGTGCTCAAAGTAGCAAGAAATTTGTCAAGGTGATCGTGAGGGTCTTCATGAAATCCTCCTCCAAATTGAGATGCTTGTATCATTCTCACAATTGTCGGATTGATCTCAAAATTATTTGCATCAATATCCGGCAGCACGATGCATGACTCTCGGTCACTATATCTGGCCAAGACATACTCTCTCATAGAAAGCTCTGCTTCATCTTCTTGCCGATTATTTTGTGGCGGAATTAGTTCATTTTATTGCTCCAGTCTCTGATTGTTGCATGCTTGTTCAGCCATTCTTCATATATTTCTCCTTAATCGGCGAGCAGTTCTTTCAATTTCAGGATCAAATTTCAAAATTGGATTTGAACTCCTAGTGCGCTTATCGGAAGATTCCTGGATTGGTTGTAATTAAATATTCAGTAGTACCTGCAACAATCAATTTTCAGTAGGAAATATATATATATATATAATAAATACAGAAAATAGTGAAAAAATATATACAAAATAAATACAGATAATAGAAAAAAAAAATATACAAAATAAATACAGATAATAGGTCACGAGTTGAAAATTTAAATCGATAAAAATAAATCTTTCGGGCGATAACGAGTTGAAAATTCATTCGGGTTTTAAAATCAATGTCCGAAGTCATTATTAAAACCTATCGGCCGCCAAACTTCAAAGAAGATAAAAGTCTTTCAGCATTATCGAGTTCGGCGTAAAATAAAAACTCGTTAGATTACGACCGAGATAAAGTCGGATTAACATTTGGATACTCGCATAACAAATTCGGAGAAATTCAGATAAAACTTCTCAAGAACCATATTACGACCAAAAAATCAATCACCGGTCAGCAAAAAATATTTTGAGAGAATTACATAAACTTGAATTGCTCGGCCGCAATGCAGAAAAGGAATTAGATTTTCGGCCGAGCAATTCACCAAAGTCAGCCGCAAAACAAGATTAAGAAAATAATTATCGATCGCCAAATAGAAGCTATTGCCAAATTAGATTAGTTAGAAATAAAACAATCCATGGCGCAAAAGAGATGAACAAAAATTAATTCGATCAGCTTGGATACTCAGCATGGATAAGTGAAATTGCGGCCATAAAATGATAAAAAATTTTAGCTGCAAAATCAAAGAGTTGTCCAATAATTAACAGGATCTTTTGCGGGCGCAAAACTCTAAAATTTTAGAGTCATGAACTTTTGGGCGCAAAACCTAAAACGTAATCACATCACGGCCGACAAACAACTAAATCACTATATTCGGCATTCAGAAAATTAAAACCTATTTTATTGCCCGTAATTGAGAACACTATCCAGATCTCGGCCGAAACAAAATTGTATCGGCAATTTGAAAGTCGTATTAATCCAATTCTTACGTATAAAGTAAGATGACAAATAAAAATTACGGCCGAAAAGAAATAATTCATTACGTATAACAGAAGTCCACAAATATATCATTACGGCCGAGAAAGAATAAAATTCATACCGGATGTAAATACGACATTAACTAATGAAAATTAAGCCGAAACGTGATCCAAATAGGGCGTAAAACATAACCACATATAAATTTACCGAAACAAGGTCAAATCAATATGCATTAATAATGGCGTAAAACAAAGTTCGGATAAAACATTACGGCCACAAAACTGAAGATTAGAATGCGAGGCCGTAAAACCAGTAAAGCCAACAAAATAAATCACGATCGTAAAACCATAAGTCGACGGTGTAATCTGAAAAATCCAATCCATGTCAAAATTTAAACCGAAAGTCAACAAATTTTAAAAAAATGTCGTGACCTCTTTATCTGCAAAAGGAAAAACAATGTTAGATTATTTACAATAATATGTATTTACAGAAAAAAATTACAAAAAACTATTTACAATTTATTTACATCTCCTAATAATTCATAAAAATAAAAAATTAATTAATAAAATATTCCCCGGCAACGGCGCCAAAAACTTGATGCGTAAAATGATGTAGCAAAATAAAATCGCTAGCAAGTGCACTAGTCGCTCAAGTAATATAGAAAATAGGAGTAAGAGTGTCAAACCCACGAGAAATATTATTAATAAAATATCTAAATTTATAAATTAATAAGAGAGAAAAAACATGGATTTTGAAAATGGGTTTTATAAAATAAAATAAAAAAAATAAGGTAAAGATAAGATAATGGTGTTGAAGTTAGACTTTAGGATGAAAATATATCAAGATAAATATTTGAACCATAAAAAAATAAATTTAATCTTTAAAGATGGATTAGAGTCTCCCTAAAGAAATTTAACATGATTAACTTGCGGTCTCCATGACTGGCATCCCTCAACCTAATCATATAGAACTATCTTAATTTAATAAGAATTAAAGTCTCCACGACTGGTATCCTTAAATCATATTAAAATTAAGATGCATTAAATTGGATTCCACATACTATCAATCACTCCACAAACTGGTATAGATTAATAGACCACACAAATTTGATTCTCCACATACTAGTTATCAAATTTATGTCAATTATTAATTTTAGATAAAATCAATTAAAATTAGCATCACGAATTCTGAAATTAAACACTCCACGAACTAGTATAGACTAATTCAGAAATTCAATTAACTAACATAAAATCATTAAGCACAATTAATAATTGACTAGAAAAGATTAAAACAAATGAAATAGGGTCCAAACATTTCCCTTCAATTAATAATATTCTAAAATAATAATCCTAAAAATATGGAGTTCATCCTAGAAATTCTGGAAAAATAATAAAATACAAATTATAAAAATTGGAAGAATTACACCCAAAGTAAAATTAGGATCCTCGAATCTGGTCAGACAATCTGGCAGCCTTTCGGACCTCCAACCGTCGCACCTCTCTTCTCTTGGTCGAAGCCTGCAGAGCTACGACTTGACTGCGGAAGAAACCTGAACTTCAGAGCACAGCTTGGGACGATGACTTCTCACGTATTTATAGGTGCAGACAAACTTTCGGCCGTAATATCGTACGGTCAATTTTAAATTTGGCTAGAGATAAAACTTAGTTAATGATAAAAGTTCCACGGCCGATAAACTCTATCCACTACATTTTGCACCTGATGATATCCTGTGTAAATCTCGGCCACAAATTCCAATTTGCGCCCAAGGATTGCATAATGGCCGCTTGATAAATTGGTTAAGATAAAACTTGGACTCTTTTGCGGCCGATAAACTTGATGGATATGGTATTTTGCCCGCAACATTAGTTTAGAGTTCTCGGCCGATACAGATAAAACCTTGGATTTCACGGCCGATAATGGATAAAACTTAGAGTTAAGGATAGATCTTTGGTGATTTATCGGTCGATATCTCCATCTCTACGATATTTTGCGCCCTTCTTGGAATCTCGGCCAAAATGATAAATTATTTTATCTTTACATCATTTCTTTTATGCCCATAAGAAGTCAGACATATTACTTTTACACCCTGGCTGGCTGTGATCATCTCAGTCAAATAATGTGGTTTACGGCCAATCCGTCTGTTAATTCGGCTTGCCTACAAAATAATTATAAAAATTAAGTAAATCCATCCATAATTAAATTATTCAGAGAATTAATAATTAAAAATGATAAATCCGGAATTAGGACTAAAAATGGCCTAAAATGATGCATGCCATGATCAAATTTCAGAAAAATTAACTAAAATAATAATCTAAAATATATTGTATTTTGCATGCATCAGCAGTACTTGATGAGTCAAATGGGTTGAAGCCGTCGGTGCAAAGTCCTAATCTAACATTGCATGATTCTACAGAAAAAGCCGGATGAAGTGCATCAAATCGTTTCCATGCCTCCGCATCCGAAGGATGTGTAATTGAATTTCGATCATCACGTGCCCCTTCTTTGTGCCACCTCATAAATGATGTAGTTTTTTTAAAAAAAAATAGTCCTGGTAATCTTGAAACAATGAGAAAGTATCTAAATATTGCATTTGCCACATTTTTTTGAACTTTGAGAATTCTTTTTCGACTTGTATCTGGGTTCGCCACAAATGGAACAACTCATAAGTGAGTTGTTTTCCTTATAATACAATATGCAATGATTGCAACATGCATCAATCTTCTGATATTCTAATCCTAAATCTCTCATCAATCTTGTGCACTTGTAAAAATGTCCCGGTAATTTCTTTGAAACTGAAAGCATAATCTTAATAATGGCAAGCATCCGATCAAAAGAACTTTCACTCATATTAAATTCTGATTTCAAATTCATTAGTTGTGCCACTGCAAAAAGTGTAGTTTGCTTCACGCATTCATCCTCTAAAGATTCATTTGCTACTTCTAGAAGATTATAAAATTTAGAAGCCGAAGGATTTGAGTATTCTTCAATCAATGTTTCACCAACATTTTCTCCTAATATTGTATCTTGTATCATGTTCCTATACGGATTGTTCGAGTCGCCCACATTGATATCTACATTAGGTGTCTCTTTAGCTCATCTTTCTTCGCTATGAAAGAACCAATTTGTGTACGTCAGCAAAAAACCATTGTAATATAAATCCTTCTGCACATCATATCTTACTTTCCACTGATAACATTTGCACTTTCGGCATGGACATAAAATTTTGCCATATGAAGAAGCAACACCTTCATTTTGATATGTCACATTAATGAATCATCACACTATCCTTATATTCTTCAGTTATAACGCCATGTTTATTCTTCCAACGATGAATCCAACATTGACGCCCCTTGTGCGAAGCTCGCTAGTGAACGAGCTTGGAGAGGGGGGTCGGTGCCCCCTATGCCAACTTGCCAAAGGGTGAACTTAGAGAGGGGGGCCAACACTCCCCCTCTGCTAGCTCGACCGCATCCTTAAATTTTTATAATATTTTTTATTGTGTGATGTCAGCTAGTTAAATTTTTTTATTATATTTTATTATGCCACATTGAAAGATAATCAGGAGACTATTTGTTACCAATCAAGTGGATGCATCGTGCAATAATATCAAAGTTGGGGGACTATTTAGAAATCGATTCAAAGTTGGAGGACGATCCGTGTAATTTACCTGGTTTGGAGCGTTAAATGACGTGGATGACTTAAATGACGTGGATGAGAGAGAAACGGCTGACGTGTTGACCACATATGCAAGGCAACTGGGAAATCCACTATCACCAGTCAAGAGAACTAATCGTGCAAGAAAATAAAAGATGAGGGACGTTCTAGTTATAAATTGAAGTTGGGGGACCAGTTGGAAATCGACTCAAAGTTGGGAGACCATTCGTGTAATTTACCCATCCAACTACGATATGGCTTTGTCATTTATGTAACGAACAACATTAAGCCATATGTCAATAAATTTGTGTACTTAAAACATGTGATTTTGAAGTTACGAAGTCCAAAATCACATGTTTCAAGTACTTCATCGTTGTTTCACAATCTCATTTTATTACCAAGAATGTTGATGTCCATCCTTAGTAAAATTTATAAGAACATGATAAAAAGAGGTACTAGCAAATTAACTAGTCTTTAGATTAATTTCAAGTAATTAACTAGTAATTAAGTTAACATGCATTAGATTAACTTAACTAGTTATAAAGTTAACATGAACTACTAATTAATTAGTAACTAGCTTAACATGCACTAATAATTAACTAGCAATTAAGTTAACATGCATTAGATTAACTTAACTAGTTATTAAGTTAACATGCACTACTAATTAACTAGTAACTAGCTTAACATGCATTAGTAATTAACTTAACATGCACTAGTTTCAAGTAATTAAGTAGTAATTAACTGAACATTCACTAGTAATTAACTTAGCATTGATGGTGGCGGGCTCATACCTCCTTAATCGGAGAAGGATGGCGGGAGGTGACGGAGAAGGGTAAAGGGTGGAGGAAGGCGACGGGTGACGGTTGGCACCGATCGGAGGAGCACAGTCGGCGGGCGAACGAGGCGGAGGGAGGATGGCGGCAGAGGAGGCGGATGGACGGCGGAGGAGGCGGAGGAGTCAGAGGCAAATGGGCGGCAGTGGAGGTGGAGGAGGCGGAGACGAATGACGGTGGAGGAGGCGGATGGGCGGCGAAGGAGGTGGAGGAGTTGGAGGCGGATGGCGGCGAAGGAGGCGGAGGGGCGGCGGTGGAGGCAGAGGCGAATGGCGGCGGAGGAGGCGGAGGCGAATGGCGGTAGAGGAGGTGGAGGGCGGCGAAGGGCGAGGTGGAGGGCGGATCGCGGAGGAGCATAGACGACAAGGGCAGAGGAGTTGAAGAGGGCATCATCGGAGCGGAGGGCGTCATCGGGCGTCGTCGGAGCAGAGGGCATCATCGGATCGGAGGAGCGGAGGGTGTCGTCGGGCATTGTCAAAGCGGAGGAGCATCGGGCGTCAGTAAAAAGTAAAAACGCAGAAGAGGGATTAGGGATTTAAGTTAAATATTTATCGCCTCTAACACGACGCTACTTAGACGCTACATAGGCGCAATATAGAGATGCTATTAGAGGCTGTAGAGACGCTATATTGAATTTTCCTCCTAATTTAACATTATATGTGCGAGATTAAGTGATAATAATATGTATATGTGCACAAGTTATATATGTCTATTTATACAATGTGCGCCCGATTAAGTCAAATAAAAAGTCGGATAATGCGGCGTTATAGAGAGTCTAATGAGTCGCTAAGAATCTTAGCGACACCATAGCGTCACAGTAGCGTCTCCGCAAACTTAGCATCTGAACATGGTGACGACATGGCGACGCTAAGTGGTTTTCTATATTCTAATTTTCTATTATATGTATGTAATTCTCTTTATCAAGATAGTGTCTCATCGCATTGTGCCCCGTTCCAGTTGTTTTGTTTCCTTCCCACAATCTAAAAATTATGGAATGCATATATAATTATTCATGTATGTATATAAAATTATAAGTCTATATGTATATGTGTATAAAACAAATTTGTGTATATATGTGTGTGTGTGCAATATATGCGTATGTATATGTCTACGTGTGAGAGATTAAGTCACAATAATGTGTTTATCTATATGTATTATAATTGTATATATATATATATATATATATATATATATATATATGTATATATATATACGTGTATGTAGATGTTTATATATGTGCGAGATATATATAGATAACGTGTATATGTATACGTATTCCAAATATATATATATGTATGTATATGTTTATATGTGCGATATTAAGTGATAATAATATGTATATGTGTAATTATTATATATACGTATAAGTATACACGTGTATTTATATATCTATATGTGCCTGATTAGGTGAGTGTGATAAAAAGTCGGCTACTGTGGCGCAATGCAGGTGCTATTGAGTCACTAAAGTGTATTAGCGACACAATAGCGTCGAAGTAGCATCTCACTCATTTTAGCGTCTCAGTAAGGCGACGCTATAGAGACGCCAATAGTGTCTCCCTGGCGTCGACCAAGACTGCGGCTCTAGTGTGGCGCTAGGTAGACGCTATTGAGCCTCCAGGAGACGTGAAAATGGGATAATTTCTAGCGACCCATGTCTCTTAATTCAACCATCATAATTTTATAATTAATAATATATGTATAACTAAGATATGATATATATTGTATGGATAAATAACATATATAATATAGGCAACAAATTATATATTTATGAACACTCCTATGATATAGACATATATAAGTAATCATGTAGGAATACATATATATGTTGAAGGTACATATACAATATTTAATTTATTTATTGATTAACGTATAGTATAGATAATATATAGGGTTGCCTCAAAATACATAACATATAGTGATATAAATATAGATGGCTTATATATAGTTATCTATTTCTTAATTAACATATACAGGTATGCCAAGTAATCACATTGGTGTCTACATAGCGTCATCATAAATGTGACGCCAGTTAGCGTCTCCATAGAGTCTCCATAGCATCTCAGGTTATGCGACGCTAGGTTCGCGTCGAAGGTTGTCGAGCATGCGAGAACAGCGCTAGGTTCTCCCGCGCACTTTTGCTTCATGGTGCGCAATAATAGCGACTATTTGACATCTCTATGGCGCCTGCTTTAGCGCCTATTTCGTGAAATGCTAAAAAAATGCTAATGAGACGCTATTGGGAGGCAAGTATCGTCTCTTACTTGGGACTCAACTGAGACGTCATAACGACGCTAGTGGCATTGATTTAGTGTCACCATATTTTGATATGCTATTTTGCATCGCTAATCGTCAATTTTCTTGTAGTGACTCTTGAACTTCGGCAATTTACGTTATCCTTCTTTATTTTATTTTTTCTTCTGCTCAGTTCTTAACTGAAACTTGGTCAACATGATAATCAAAGTCTTAGAGCCCGTAGCGTCTTCAGGTTGGTCTTCGTCATGTGGCGTGGATCGATTTGGAGGCGTTACAGGTGATGCTATAGAATCCTCCTATTCAACTTCCTCCTTCTCCAAGCTAAAAATTAAATGGGTTGGGATCCCCTTCCTTGGCAGCATTCATATCCACCTTTCATACTCAAGGTTTTATAAATTCAGCTATCCGTCAACTATTTTGTACTCTTTTCTACCATGTTTTCAACCAAAAGAAGTTTCTCACGACTACAGAAAAAGAATATTCAGCCTGTTCTCCAAGTCTAATCGTGCTGGAATTTGTTCTCTACCGATGACTTTTTTCGAAGTAAAGAATTTGTGACATCTGCCCACATGTCCCCACTCATTGTCTCATCTTCGAATCGTGATATTCTTATTCATAAGGATCACTCTTCACCTCCAAACATATTAGGGATTAAGGAACCATGCAAATACACAAAAAATAAAGAAAATCAATAGTATTTCATCCACAAAAATGTCAAATTTGCATTTTTCATAAAAAAAATGTTCTTCTTGTTGGTTAATAAACTTCTTGATGTTGAAATTGTGAAGTTGCATTTGTATATGAGGCTTGATGAAGTGACACCATTTGAACATTCAAATGATGGTATTCATTTTGCATTTAATTTTTATCATAAATTATAAGCTGATAATGTTGTTTATTCTAAAATGATATGTGTGATGGTGTAGCAATTACATATGGTATCAGAGCCACTCCGTGTGAGCCTCTGTGCATGGTGGGGTGTGATCGCTCAATGAGCGCGTTGAGTCCCCTAAGGGGGGAGGGGTGCATGAGGTATGCCTTGTATTAGTCCCATATGCATAAGTCACGGGAGAGATGCTGGGTATATATGAAAGCATGACCTTGACTTGGTGGGACGCATTTTGGGAAAATCGTACGGGCGGAGGCCCAAAGCGGACAATATCCTACGCAAGTGTAAGGGTGTTACATAAATAATAACTTATCAGATTTGATGGAGAGAGATGCAGGAGGGAGGGAGAGAGAGAGTTGTAACAGGGAGGGAGGGAGAGTGAGAGAGAAAAATGTTGTAGAGGGAGGGAGGGGGAGAGATAGCCGCAGGAGAGAGAGAAATGTCGCAGAAGAGAGGATGGGGAGCGCTAGAGTTGCAGCAGGGAGGGAGAGAGTAAGAAATGCCGCAGGAGGAGGAGGAGGGGGAGAGAGAGAAATGCAGGAAGGAGGGAGGGAGAAAGAAAAGGAGAGAGAAATGATGCAAGAGGGAGGGAGAGAAAGAGATAGAGAAACATAGCAGAATGGAGGAGGAGGGGGAGAGAGAGAAATGTTGAACCGTCAGACGTGATTTTATTTTTTAAATCAGCATTGAAGCCCTTCACATTTAATCTAATGTAGCCAACTGCGGTAGCACGTTGCTACCCACTCCATTAAATTCCTAAGTCTGTTTAGCAAATAACTAATGAAGGGATGGGATGGGACGGTATGGTGAGTGATGGGGTGGGGTGGCGTGGTGTGTCATTAGAAAGTCCATGTTTGGATAATAAATTATATAAGATGTGAGATGGGGTAACGAAGGTTTTATTTGTATAAAAGTCATTTTTATCCTTCATTATATATTTAAAATATTTATAATAGTTAATTAGGGATGAGCATGAACCGGGACGACCTGATCGCCCTCGCTTGTGCCGACTTAAATTTTTCAAATTTTTTCCCGACCCGGTGGATAATGGAGTCAAGATCGAGTCTCATTTTTTTTACATCCGACCGGGTCGGGTCGGGAACGAATCCAGGTTTTACGTCCCGATCCGATTGAATATATTATATTAATATTAAATTATTTTTAAATAGTATATTTATGTTTATTTTGAATAAAATTTTATATTTATAATATATGATGATGTATTGGAAAAAAGATAATATATGATGATATATAGAGAGAGAGAAGTGGTTTAATATGGTAAGAAGAGAAATAATTTAATTTGGTAATAAAAAAAGAGAAAGAGATTAATTTGATTTAAATTAATCTATTCATTCCACCAATTTGGTGGAATGAAAAATATAATGTTTAGAGGGCTTAGCTATTTCACTCCAGACGCTAAAATTATAGGGGTTCCAACTCATATATATATTCTTGTTAACTCATTAAGGATGCCAAATTATAATTTTATATTTGCTAATTATCATAATCTTCATCATCATCATCCAACTGTTATTTCTTCAAACCAAACCTATCAACCAAGAATTAATCAGTATATGAGAAGAAAACAAATAACAAGCTAACAACATTATCGTCCATAGTGTGTAATGCTATCCGGGTTCCACCGTAGATGTGGAGACATCAACATTATTGGAAAGTCCAAGTGAAAATTTTCTACTTCCCTTCGAGTTCTGTCGCTTGCGCGAACTGAGATTAGAATTACTTGATGAATCCAACTCGCTACTTGACGTGTGCACAATGAACAAAGGAGGTGCTGATGGAATTGGAAGGCTGACAGAGTGATTTTTTAGCATGAAAACCACAGTCTCCATATTGGGTCTCATGGCAGGATCTTCTTGGACACACAATAATCCAATGCAAATGTATCTTATTACTTCTTCTGGTTGGCATGTGTCCACTAATGTTTGGTCAATTAACTCTAAGGTTTCACCATGAGTCCAATGTTGCCATACCTGGTTACAAGAAGAGTAATAAGATTTTTTTTCTTTTTGTTTCAGTAACCGCAACACTCAATGACGGAGGAAAATACTTACATAACCAAGAAGGTTTGTTCCGGAGTTTCCTTGATAGCCACTATTCTTGCGGCCTGTCACAATCTCGAGAACCATTACGCCATAACTAAAAACATCTGATTTTGTTGAGAAGAAACCGTGCATTGCATACTCTGGAGCCATATATCCGCTATCATAAAAGAAAGAACGAAAGCGTCAATCCATATATTCCATATATTGCAAAAACATAAATTAATGATCAATTTAAGGTAATTAGGTAATGAGACTTACTATGTTCCAACAATTCTGTGGGTATTCTTTTCAATCTCCTCCAGGCTAAAGAGCTTTGCCATACCGAAGTCCGAAATTTTAGGATTCATGTCTTTGTCTAAAAGGATATTGCTTAGTTTGAGATCCCGGTGAACAATCTTCAGGCGTGAATCTTCATGAAGGTAAAGAAGCCCTCGACTAATGCCTTCAATGATCTTACACCTCTTTGCCCAATCCAATTCCCCTCCTCTAGTCGGATCTGTCGTCATTGTGTATTAATCAAATTAAACTACGAACGCAATACAATATGTGTGTGTAGAAAGATAGAGGGTTCATACATACCGAATATAATTTTATCAAGACTTGTATTAGGAAGATACTCATATACAAGTAGCATCTCCTCTCCTTCTAAGCAACACCCCAACAATCTCACTAGATTTCTGTGCTGAAGTTTTACAACCAAATCTATTTCATTCTTAAGTTCTAATAATCCTTGTCCTGAACTTCTTGACAACCTTTTTATGGCGATTTGTTCCCTCTCTTGTAATGTTCCCTTCATATATCAATGATCGGGCTCATGACTTAATTAATGTGAAGTCTTATCAAGGTTGTGACATATATAAGAAGATTTGAGTTAATATAGAGATCACTCACCTTGTAGACCGGTCCAAAGCCACCTTCTCCAAGCTTGTATGCATCAGAGAAGTTATCTGTCGCATGTCTTAGCATATCCAAGCTAAATAGTTGACACTCCACACCATCAATTTCTTGATCATGTTCTGCTCGAACTGTTGGAAACTACAATTTATTTTTTTTCCACTGATATGAAAAAGAATATCTATTGAATTATGAGTATTTACTGGGTGTTTGATTATGCAACTAAGGACACTAGTTATTTTATTCGGTATCCTATTATCGATTTTGTTATTTAACGATTATGTGGCACGATGAAATTGTGATGTTCGATTGAAACAGATTATCGAATTGTAGTGAAAAGATGGAACAAATAGGGTGAAAGTGTTGATTTAATATGTTTTCTTTTTTACTTTCAGCTATGATCAATATCAAACATAACAATTAAATACTGAGTTGTTGCAAATATAAATAAATATGAATATATCTAGTTCAAATTAACACATGACATCCAACAGACCAATAAAATAATTCGCAGTTGATAGTCAAAATTCTTTTAGAAGATCATTCATCTTTAAATGATGAGCATGATGGGTCATACCAATTAAAAAGTAATGCCGTCACATATGTATGCGAGAAGACGAATTAAAAATTTTAAAAAAGTTCATTCATAAAACAATAAGCTTTCGTGCAAGATATTCTTGATTTGTCTACTCAAAATTGCATGCTAATAGATATATTCAAGCACTATAAGATTTTTTATAATTATTGATGGTCATATCCTTCGAAGATCCCATTAAATTTGTTCGAAAAATAGAAAATCATTGATATTCTCGACGGTACCATTGTCGCAAATACACCCTTCTGCAGTTATCCGTCAAAAGTTCCGAAAGGGCGGATGCCCTTCGAAAGTTCCGACGGAATTTACTCGTTGAAAATTTTGCCGAGCGCCCATCGAAAATTCTCGTCAGAATTTTTCAAAACTTCCGAATGGCATTCATCCTTTGAATGTTTTGATGTTTTTCAGTCATAATTTTTTTATAAAAATAAAAAAATCAGCACGATGATTGGATCTGGTCGCTTGCCTTTATAAAATATATATTAAAGTTAAAAATTATACAAAATTATATTTGTAGTAAATTTCTAAAATATATATGAAATTTTATACAAAAGTTTAAAATTACAATCATTTTATACAAAATTTTAAAATTACAATTATTTTAAAATTTTAAAAAAATATGATCTCCTCTTCTTCCCGTAGTCGGTCCCGCCGTCGCTATCGTCGTCGTCGTCATCGCTACCATCCAAAGATGGTCGAATCCGATGAGGTTGTCGTCGAAGTTGCCATGCCCAAGAAAATGGGCGTGAACATGAAAATGGGAGGGAAGGGAAGAATATGGGTGAAATGGGATAAAATAATTGCTAATTAGTGCCTCTTTAGCATCTCATTAGCGACACAATTGGGTTGGGCACCATCTGAATATATCATACTTCACGTCATCTTAATTAATGTCGCTTTTTTAGCGTCACTTTAGCGTCACCATAGGGAGTCAATACGACATTAATTTAGCGTCGCATTAGCGTCTATGTAGCGCCGAAATTTAGTGACACATGCATTAGCATCCAATTAGCACCACATTCTACAACAAAAAAACCGCGTTAGGAATTGTCTTAGCGCCATATTAACGTCTGGATAGTGTTTGGTTTCACATCAAAATGGCATCTTGCTAGCATCGACAAAACTAGAGCCGATTTAGCGCCGACGTAGCGACACATTATTTTTTCGCAACGCGACTTTTCACACCATGATAACATCGGAGTAGCATTAACATGTAACGTTAGTAACATCGCTAGTGTTCATGGCGCCATGGCAATGCTAACAACTACCGAAGCTCGGCATGTCAGCTTTGTGACGTCATGTCGATGCTAAAGTGTGGCTATATTTTTTAGTCACGATTTAGCATCGCTTTAGCGATTTCTTCCTGTGTTTTAGCGCCGCTTTAGCGGCATCTTCCTACGCCGTAAAGTGCTAGATTTCTTGTAGGCGCGGCCCACAAGCTCGACTGCAAGCCCAATTGGATCTCAAGTCCCACCTTCATCGTGCCCAAGGTCACAGAGATAGTCGCCCTTGCCGGGTCGCTGCTATTGTCGCCTTGTCCTTCAAAATTTTCTGCAGATGTCCACAGTCGATGATTCTGAAGGCTACTTTCGGTAACCTTAATATTAAAATATTAATCAACACCAATATTTTATTATATAATGTTGTAAAATGTTTTTATTATAATTTCAAATTTCAACAGTTGTACGCTTTGAAATTATTAACGGATGGACATCTATCGATAATTCCAAATGATACAACTGTCAGTAACCTTAATGTTAAAATATTGATATTATGCAAATATTTTATTATATAATGTTATAATATAATTCAAATTTCAACATCCCTAACCTTTGGAATTACCAGATGGATGGACATCCATGGCTAATTGCAAAGGATATGATCATTGGTAACTTTAATATTAAAATATTAATATTATGCCATTATTTTATTATATCATGTTACAATATATTTTATTATAAATTTAAATTATGACGATCTTAGTCTCCGAAATTACCGATGAATGTCCACTTGTCGATAAGTTTAAAAGCTATGATTGTCGTTAACCTTGATATGAAAATAAATATTAATGAGATGCCAATATTTTGTTATGTAATGTTATAATATATTTTATTATAAATTCAAATTTTGATAGTCTTAGATTTTTTAATTCATCCGTCAGTAATTTTTTAAGGATACGATTCAGTAATCTTAATATTAAAATATTAATATTATATCATTATTTTATTACATAGTGTAATAATATGTTAATGGTCTTTGCTTTCGAAATTACCGACGGATGTCCACTCGTCGATAATTTCAAAGGCTATAACCTTAATATTAAATTCTTAATCGAATGTCAATATTTTCATATAATGGTATAATATGTTTTATTATAAATTCTAATTCTAATGGTCCTAGCGTTCACAATTATCGAGGGATGTCCACCGGCGATATTTCTGAAGTCTACGATGGGTCGGTAACCTACTATTAAATATTAATCAAATGTCAATTTATTATATAATATTATAATATATTTTATTATAAATTCAAATTTTGATAGCCCTACCTTGCAGAATTTTTTACGGACATCCGTTGATAATTCCAAAGGTTACGACAATCAGTAACTTTAATATTAAAATATTAATATTATGCCATTATTTTATTTTATAATTTTTTATTATTAATTCAAATTTTGACAATCTTAATCGTTGGAGCTATCGATGGTCGCTCTATCATAAAATATCGAAAGTTTGTGCCTTTGATACTAGCAATGGTCGATTTATTCGTTCATATTTTTAAAGGATATTTCTTTCCAACATAAATTTTCTCAAAAAAATGTGAAGAACTTTGACTCGTCGAAAATTGACCTTGGCAAATCCGCAATTTTCAATCATGCATTATCCTTTTGTATTAGAGGTCCGACAACTTAAATTTTATAGTAGCTTAAAATTCAGTTTTCGGCCAATGCCAAACTATTTGAATACGTTAGGACGTGGTGTGAGAGCAAAATAATCACACAAAGAAGAAGACAAGTGAGATTCATTTTTAATCGAACTAAATTCTCTTTTGCAGAAGCAGATTTATTTTTAGATGAAAGGAAAATAGAACATCCAAAGACACGATATATATTTACTTTTTTTTTTAATTTTCTCCTTCCTGACATACTTAATAAACTAGTATTAGAGCAACGCATCTTTTTACCATTATCCAAAATAAATATAATTCAAACATTTAACCGACATTAGTTATACGGATTACTGATTACCCAAATTTATTATATTTTGAGTATAAAAGCAATTTGACAAGAAATTTAATAATTGATAAAGTTACTTTGTCCGATAATGTTCAGTAGACTTACTGAATCCTTGTTTAGTTTGCTTCCTTCTCCTTCTCTTTATGCGGAAAACAATTGCCAACACGATGAGAAAAGTTGCAGCAACCAAAGGGATGGAAATCGCTAAGGCCCTTTTAGTACCATCACTATTTTTTCCTGCATGTCATATGTATGAGAACAATATAAGAACCATGGTAAAATTCACTATTTTGACATGTCCATTCGATCGACCACTCATCCTTTGCGCCTAATATATCCAATTAGTTTTTGTCTTGTAAGATTTTTTTTGCGATTGCTGCCTTTTTTTAGTTGTTATTACATAGATAGTTTAGCTGCAAATTTTGAGTGAAAAATGCATAATGGAAATGTGGAGAATGAAATAAAGAATTACGAAGCACAACTATAATAGAGAGATAATTAAGTTATGAATCAACAAACATTATTCCTTATAAGACAAAAATGTAAATCATTATCATTGACTAATTGATGTTGCTTCAGGTTAGACCCTTGGTCATAACAGTTGAAATTCTCAACTAAGATATTTTGTTGTACGCAAAATTTTACACTCAAAAGCTACTTGAGGGAAGGTTTTGATAATTAATATTATGTTTGTATGCAATTTTTTACACTTATGTTTATTAAGCAATTTAAATGGAAATAACGTGACGGTTTTCAATAAAAAAATATATAAATGATTTCAAGAAGTATTGCACAGCAAAAACCATGTGGCTCACATAGAGAGAAAAGTTGGGCTACTTGTTTTACTTAACTTAGAAATATTAATTAGCACATTAACTTCATGAAAGTTAAGAGTTCAAATTTCAAGAAACTCTTATTAAAAATTATTTTTCTCCCATAATTGTCAAGGTATTGTCAAGGTGATAAAATCATTAATACTGACGACAAATTCCTACCCTCTTTTTATTTTTAAAATTTTAGTGCAAGTTGATATTTTTTTCTTCCTCACTTTCCCCACGTTTCGCCACAAAAAAGAAAATATGTTACTTGTTCTTATATAAGAGTTGTTATTTTAATATCTCGATTGAATAAATGTTGGTGTGCCTTAACTAGTTATTTATATAACCTTAATTATGAGATCTTAAATTTGTAGTTTTGTATGATTAAAATTGTTCATATAAAATATTATACTATAGTTGTAATTATGACACAATTAAAAATTTAAATTCGATTACTATGATAAAATCATATAGTTATGTGATAATGGTGAATGTGATCAGTTTTTTTTGTCTAAACCAATTGCTTAAGTTTTTCGAGTTGGTATTAGAAAATTATAAAATCATCCAAAGAAAAATGAAAAATCATTATCAAGCAAGACAACTGTCTCGATTGATTTTTTTACGAGTCCCTGTTTTATTACAATAATATCCTAAAATTTTAAATAATATAATATGTATTTCATATTATAAGTAAAATATATAATTTAACACTAAATTTTGAAATATATAACACGTAAGTGTTTCAGCATGTAGTGATGAACATTAATTCATACAAAACTATTATTATTACTAATGAAATACATGAGATTCATAAATTAATAATAATATAAACAAAAATAGCTCCTCCAAATTTTTTTTGTTGGGACCTTAGATTAAGTTGGCCAAAATCTAATTGATATTCTAATTTTCGATTTGATGGTGTAGATTTATAATTTTTCTGACACCTGCTTGTTGACTATATTGAAGAAGAAATTATCGTATTTTACTAAGATAGGAAAATTAATGTACTGGATTGATTGTAGATCTTGGACTCACCTGAATTTGGATGTGGAGGATCCGTGACATTAGTCGACGGCGCCGGATCCGACATGGCGAAAGGATAGAGCTCATACCTCATGTAGCAGTAGAATCCAAATGACCTCGCTCCTTTTTTGATGCCACAAGCTTTCATGATACTCGTGTAGAAAGGATTCAGGCATCTGTAGCAGGTTTCGTCGGACAAATCTCTGGTGCACTGGACCAACCCGTACACGGCCGACGAGGAATAGGAGGCTGTGGCGTTCGTGCTTCCGTAGGCGAACTTCTCCGACGAGTTGTACGCCGCTGAGGAAGCAAGGTCATCAAGGAGCGCCACGACGGAGCGATTGAACGCCTGGGGACGCGGTGCATCCTCGACGTTGCACAGGTAAACGGAGAACGTTCGATCGATATCTTTAATGGAAGGGGAGTAGAAGTTGTGGTCAGAGTATCGCAGGAAGCACTCCTCGTACCACGCGACTGCGCTCCGTGCGCTGGAGCAGTTCCGGACGATCTCCTGAGCCGCGGCGCTGAGGCAATCCCTGCAAACGGCGGACGTCTCGTTGCCGCGGCACTGCGCCAATCCGTAGACCTGGGCGGTATCTAAGCCGACGGTGTCGTATTTCTGGCCTTCGGTGCCGGCGACGCCGACGATGGATGCAAGGAGTTTGTGGAGGTTGGCTTCGTAGGTGCTGTTGGGCGCGTAGGCCGTCGTCGTTCCATTAATTGGGCAGTAGAAATAGATGGGCTGGTAAGTAATAGAGACTGCTGCTGCAGACGCAGTGGCGGCGCCGGTCGACGGCTGTGGGATGATGGGGATGACGAGAAGGTGAAGATAGAGGAGAAGAACCGATGCGGAGAGTTGCGCTGAAGCCATGCTAGCTACCTCTTCCTCCCATCCACCTCCTTCCTCTCCTCCATTTGTCTTGCTTTTATTTCCCAAAAATTAATTTGCATGCAGTGCTTTTTTTTTTTCTTACCGATTCGGGTTTATTCATTAACTCTATTTTTTATTAAAATTATGACCTAAGACTTTTCAACCTCAAAAAAAAAATAATAATAATAATAACTACTGTCGGAAAGATTATTTGACTAAGTTCATAAGTCGATTAATTAAAATAATTTATAAATAATTTTAATTTTTTTTCTCAATTTGATAACTAAAAAGAGAGTTGATATCCAAATTATCCATGACCTCCGTAGCCTCATCTGTTAAGAATTTAGGGCCAGTTATCAAACTTGACTTTTCTGGTTTCGAAGACAGTGTTTGGATGCCTCAAAATCCACAGGAAAAGGTCCACTCCACTGGTTATTTTTTTTATCTTTGGAATATACTGTACATCTCAGGAGACGAATTTATTTACCAACTACGCCAAGTAAAATTGATCTGATTGTTTGGAAATAAAAGTAATGATAGTTGATTTTGCCGCAAAATTAATTCCTATTTCTTTCTTTTTATTTTACCATAACGGATTCTTAGAGAAAAGTAGGTACAAACATAATTGATGTGTATGATTCACTTGATCCACAATCAACAATTACAATAACTAACAAGTCAATATCTAAAAACACAACAGGAAATTTAGCATAATATTCATTATATATATATAAGGTAAAGGATAATAGGCAAAACTAATTAGAAAATGAAACCACGAAATTTGATTATCTCAACCTTAAATGCATGGGCGGACCTACATGTTGATTAATGAGGTCAATTGACCCATTAAAGTTTAAAAGTTTATTATATAGGTATTAACTTAAGTAACAATTAATATAAGTTAAATCTTATTACTAATGTTCTCATCTTTTTTTTTTGCTTTGAAATAAAATATGATATATTGTGTTTATATTATCTCTATTACGTAATTTATTTTCATAGTTAACTCTTCACATTCTATCTTAATTTTTTAATTTATCTTAACTATATATCTATTAGTATAAATTTAAATTATTTTTAACGAACAAAATCACGCTTAATATCATATTACTAGTTTTTATAGTAACTTATTACTATGCATTTTTATTGCTTCTTTGTGAACGATTGTACGATATAATATATCGACTTGGAATCAATTAACAATATCAACAATAAGCTTATTGCATAAAAAATTAAAACAATTTTCAATTAATTTATATTTCAAATATAATACTTTTCATATTAATATTTTATAAAAAAATTGCACCCATGAGCTCAGGGTCCTAGATTCGCCCCTGCTTAAATGAGGAGAAGTATTTTGTTTACAGGGATATAATAGAGTCTTAAATTGAAGGAACGGAGACTTGAAATTGCTAGCGAATTTCAACAATTTTTTTTATCAAATCAAGTACTTATGCGTCTGTTAAGAGAATAGTGTCTTGTACTTGGCACCTTTCCTATTTTCTTGTAATATATGTCTCTAACTCTATTTTACTATGAAAATGCATCACATTAAATTAAAATGTTCATTCATTTACCTATAGTGAAATATAGAGTACCCGTAACGCCCCCGATCGCACTTCGTCACATGACAGAATACGCTTCGGAGATGCTACGGATCATCCTAACGTGTACATCATGTTGACCAAAAAGAAGACTTTGACAAGTCAACTCAGTAATAATAAATGTGAAATAATTAAATCATCATTAAGAATAAAGAGAGTAACTTCATAGGAGTTCAAAGGAAAGCTAATACATCAAGTAATAAAAGAAAAAGAAAAAGTTATCCATCATCTAAAGGACTCGATAACCATGTGCAGCCACCTACGAGCTCGATCTGTAACCATTGGCTACCATCATCATTAAGATCTTGGCCTGCATTTAAGAACATACAGGGGAGAACCTCCCTATAAGTTTTACAACTCATTATGGAAGTAAAATAAATTTCATAATATGAACATGATACTAAACATGAATCATAAAAGTAACATCATAAGACAACATCATCTGATAAAAAAGTGAATCATGATCATAATATGGAATGATAGGAGTATGCATCGGAACTTATGAATAAAAGATCATAAATAATCATCATAAAAAAATTCTTTATTCATATGTATTCATCTTCTTCATCATCTTAATTTCATATTTGACTTATTTTGGATATATTTCAACCCACGGGGAGACCTGCCTCAACCCGTCCATCATCATCATCTTAACTGGCAGAGTCAGCCTATAACTGACCGTAGTCAGTCCATAACTGTCCGAGGACAGCCCATAACCTGGTCGTCACCAGTCCATCATAAAAGAGCTCTCCATTTAACATTTTACGTCTTTTATCTTGTATCTTTTAATTAAACAAAACATATTTTGATAAAAATTTTAATTAGGATAAAAGACATGATCATAGAGAGTAAATCAGGAGCACAAGTATAATAATAATCATCATCATTAAGATCTGAAATAGGAACATAATCAGGGATCCAAACATCATAGAATTAGTTTAACCAAGGTCGGAACTCGAGCCGAGTAGTGGGAAACCCGGGTCGGATTCATGCATGATCATCTTCGGTAAAATCAAAGAACAAGCCCGGGCCGAGTTCGGATTACACCCGGGACGGATCTGATCGTCATTGAGTCGGGGCGATCGTCGCGCCCGATAAATTTTTTGTACATAGAACTCGGTCCGGGTCGTCTTCAATCCAGACCGGGTTCGTCCAATTGCAGAGCTCCGAGAGCGCAACAATGACGGATCCGGGCCGAGTTCCTCCGAACTCGGTCCGACGGAGGACCTGTCCAGGTCGGGTTCATCTTGCGCAAAAACTGTGCGGACACGCAGTCACGTTTCGTTCATCTTTTCCGGTAATGGTCGGCACAAATTAACATCATAACTCATCATGCAATAACCAGGAACGACATAGAACATGCTTCAAGTCTAAAATCAAGATTCTATTACGAATCTATCATAGTTCCATACATGTTAGTTTCTGTCCAAGAAATTATTACTGCAGTCCTCTTCTTTCTCTTCCTTTTCTTCCTCTTTCTCTGCCCGCTCCTCTCGATTCAGGTGCACGTCCAACGTCGTCCAAGTCCTCTGGTTGACCTCCTGTATGGCGGCGACCGTCAGGGACAAGAAAAAACGAAAAGGGCGCACGTAGAGGAGAAATTAGGGCCGGCTTCGTGAGGAAACGAAAAAAAAATTTCGTTTGATCTGACCTCTTATTTATAAGGAAGAAGTTTGAGTTTGGTTGGATACCAACTCCTCTTAAAATATGATTTCAGATTTTATTTTTTTTCCTTATTTGTTTTATCTTTCTTTTCTTTTCTTTTGATCTCTTTTCTTTTCTCCAATTAAATTTCGGGAGTTACTATTTTCTTTTCTTTTCTTTTGGCACCTTTCCTATTTTCTTGTAATATATGTCTCTAACTCTATTTTACTATGAAAATGCATCACATTAAATTAAAATGTTCATTCATTTACCTATAGTGAAATATAGAGTACCCGCAGTAAAAGTTAAACAGGAAGGGGAAGGGATAACTAATTAATTTCTGAAGAGCAGTAAAATAGCTAAAAGATACTCGCCTACGTGTATAGAAAATTTAAAAAAAATGAAGAAAGCATTGCTTACTTAAAATTAAATGAAAAAGTTAAATGGATAAAACGCCTGCTACGAGATTGAAACTTTAAATGAGTCATTTATGACTACAAAACTAATCAACAATGAGCATTTGTTTTGTAATTTTCTGCACAATCTTAAGTATGAACATGATATCCATAGGAATATTATAAAAGAGAAAGAAAAAAAATAAATATCAATGACGAACTTGAGAATGAAAGCCAACAACACATTTAACACTAACTACAAAAATTCAAAGACATCGGAAAGACATCTGTAGCCGAGTTCAAGAAGCTGTCAGCAGCAGGTTTCCTTGGACCGTTTCACCAGCTCTTTCCCTTGGCCCCTGATGTTGCCATGTGGTTTTTTTGTTGCAAGGGAATGAAAAAACAATACGTCTTTTACGAGCAAGACAACAGTAAATTTCGGTAGCTCAACATGATCCATGGGCAAAGAAGAAAGTCGGAATAAGATGAAGAACAAGCATAAGATGGGGAGCAAAATCCAAATAGTCAGCAGAGATTTGGGAGCCAACTTCAAGAGGCATTTCTTGCATAAAGATATATCATCATTAAGAATCTCAAATTTTATTTGTGCATTTATTAATTGTGATATATCGTCTGTTGAACTTATATTTTGATGATAATAAATTAAATTGGACATAAAAAATACTAATCTATGCTCAAGTGATGATATGTAAATGTAGAATTGATATGATCTCATTTGTAGAAGAAATCGTCAATTAAAATGATAAAAATAAAAATTTCAGCACACGACCGATCGTCCTATCGGTCGATCGATCATGACACCGATCGATTGATATTCAGCGGAAGAAAAGATCAGACAATACTGATCGACGTCGAGATAATACCGATCGATACACCAGTCGAACACGATATATATCGGTCGACATCAAGGCATTACCGGTCATTGTACCGGTCGAAGGACCGGTCGAAGGACCGGTCGACCGGATAGTTCACAAAAGTAACAAATATGTCGCAACGATCATATTAACCGGTCGACCGATCCATTAATGCGGTCGACCGGGCATAGTGCCAAATGAACAATAACAGCTATTTTTCAAAGAGATAATTATGAAAAAACTTCTGAACAAGATTCTCACCTGTAGAAGCCTGTAAAAGGATTGTCAAAGCTTGAAGAAAAATTGACCAAATAAGCAAGATTATTCAAAAGCGTCTTTCAAGTTCTTCAACCCAAATTTGCAAGTTCTTCCCTTTTCTCCTCTAAAACTTTGAGTGGGAGAAAATTTTATAAAAGAAGAGAGTTAAAGAAAATTTTTATTCTCTGATCTATTGAGATTGAGAGCTCATTGTAAAAGATGAATGCCATACCTCTTGAGCGAAGAAAAAGGCGTGTGGTGTAAAGAGTGTTATTTATCCCTACAAGAAAAGAGAAAGATAGTGGATCTCCGACGATTTCGAGGTCGAAAAGTTGGAGCGGGGACGCAGGTCAAAGAGTTGAGGCCGAACCTCGTCAACATATCGTGTCTCACTGTGTTTGCTCTCTTACTCATTTTCTTATTGTCATTTGCTTGTTATCGTTTCTAGTGATTTTTCGAAAGTGATTTTAAAAAAAATTATACACCAATTCACCCTCCCCCCCCCCCCTCTTGGTGTTTTTGATCCTACAATTGGTATCAGAGCAGGTTGCTCTTGCTTTTGAGATTTAAAAATCTTTAGAGCTATGGTATCAAGTGGATTCAATTTTTCTGAAAGTCAATCGATTAATCGTCCTCCGCTTTTTAATGCATCCAATTTTGTATATTGAAAAATTAGGATGCAAGCATATGTATGTCCAATTGATATTGACATTTGGGATGTAGTTCAAAAAATTTTGATATACGTGGAAAATCTCCTTTGAAATATACATAAGGAGCAAGGCTTTTGATAAAACTTGATTGGAAGGTTAAAAATATTTTTTATTGTGCTTTAGATCCAACGGAGTTTAATCGAGTTTTTAGTTGTTCAAGTGCTAATGAAATTTGAAAGAAACTTATCATCACTCATGAAGGAACTGACAAAGTTAAGGAATTTAGATTGAACATTCTAAATCACCAATATGATTATTTTAAAATGCATAAAAATGAATCTATAAATGAAATGGTTGTTCGTTTTAATTATATTGTGAATGGCTTAGCCTCTTTGGGTGAGTCAAGAACTAACTCTCAAAAGGTAAAAAAGTTTCTCATGTCCCTCTCCTCTAGATGACATACAAAGAGGACCAGTGATTGAAGAGAAGGATTTGAACAAGTTAAATTTTGATGATCACATAGGTTCACTCTTAACATATGAGATCGAAATCAAGGAACATGAAGAATGAAATGCTCCAATGAAAAAAACTCTGGTATTGAAAGCAAATAAAGATGAGGAAGACACAAGTGAAAAAAATGAAGATCTTGATGAAAAGAATCTTGACAAAAATCATCAAGCAAGCAAGAATCAAATAACTTACTTTGAACGTAAAAATGTTGGACATTATAAAAATGAATGTCCAAATTTGATCAAAAAGGAAAAAGATGGAAAAAAATCAAGGAGGAAGAAAAAAGCTCTTCAAGTAACTTAAGATGAAAGCGAAAATGAAGAAAATGATTCCAACACCTTCTCAAGTGGTGATGAAGAAGCTTACATATGTCTAATGGCTAATAGCCACGAGGTATAATCTAATTCATCTAGCTCTAGTGATAGTGAATTTTTTAATGTACATAATGAGTTTAGAATTCTTATCAATAAATATGAATGTCTAAAAATAGAATTTAAAAATATGCAAAAGAAAGATAAAGATGTTAGAGCATGTGAAAAATGTGATATATTGAATGAAGAAAACTCTAGTTTAGAATTTTTAATTGAAGAATTGAAAATAGAAAATAATACATTAAGATCATCATGTGAAAAACAAAATGAAAAATGTGCATGCTTGAACCAAGAAATCAAGAATCTAAAAGATGAAGTTAACAATTTTTCTAATAGAAGTAAAATATTAGATGTCTTGCTTAGCGGTTCTAGAATGTTTTCAAATAAAAAAGAACTTGATTTTAACTCTTTTGAAAAGAAAAATGACAAAAGAATTTTATTTGTTAAAGCATCACATAATAATACAAAATCACATATTACATATTTTCACTGTGGATATGAAGGACATTATTCATATGATTGCAAAGTTAAAAAAAGGAGTAAATAAAGGAATAAAAAAAATTTGGGTCCCGAAAAGGATCATTTCTAATCAAGATGGATCCAAACAAAGTTAGGTATCAAAAAGATGAAATTTTCAATTTCTTTCTTGTAGGGAGTCCCAAAGCATAATGATGGTAAATGATATTTGGATAGTGAGTGCTCAAGACACATGATCGACGATACATCAAGCTTCATCACCTTGAAAAAAAAATGGAGGAAAAGTCACTTTCGGAGACAATAACAAAGGAAGAGTAATAGGTATGGGTAATGTTGGTAAGAATGACAAAGTGTATTTAGAAAATGTATGGCTAGTTGAAAATCTAAAACATAATCTAATTAGCATAAGTCAACTGTGTGTTAAAAACTATTTAGTCAAATTTGAAAAAAGACAGATGTTTGATATTAAATGAAAATAATGAAGTTTTACATATGGGCTTTAGATACAATAATGTTTACAAAATTGGCTTTGATAATTTGAAAATTGAAAAATGCTTTAGTACTATGCATGATGATATAAACATATGGCGTAGAAGATTAGGACATGCAAACTATAAATTACTAAATAAACTTTCAAATCATGAATTGATTAGAGGTTTGTCTAAGATTAAATTTGAGAAAAATAATGTTTGTGATTCATGCCTTAAAGGTAAACAAACCAAAAGCTCACTTAAATTAAAGGGAGTCATTAGTACATATAGATCTTTTGAACTTTTACATCTTGACTTATTTAGACTAATTGATGTAGTAAGTTTAGGAGAAAAAAATATATATTTTTGTGATTGTTGATGATTTCTCTCATTTCACTTGAACTATTTTCTTACTAGTAAAGATGAAACAATAAATATGTTTTCAAAATTTGTAAAAAGAATTCAAAATGAATTTGAACAAAAAATTTTAAAAATTAGAAATGATCATAGAGGAGAATTTGAAAATCATAAATTTAAATTGTTTTGTGAAGAAAATAAAATTACTCGAAACTTTTCCACTCCTAAGACACCTCAACAAAATGTAGTAGTAAAAAGGAAAAATAGAACTATATAAGAAATGACTAGAACAATTTTAAATAAAAACAAATTGCCAAAGTATTTTTGGGCCGATGCCGTAAATACATCATGTTATGTTCTTAATAGAATTCTACTTAGACCTTTTGAAAAGAAAACTTATTTTAAAGTGTTGCATGGAAAAAAATCAAATATTTCTTATTTCAAAGTGTTTTATTGCAAATACTATATTTTGAATATCAAAGATAAACCAGGAAAATTTGATGCCAAATGTGATGATGGTATTTTTCTTAGTTATTCAACTACAAGTAAAGCCTATATAGTGTATAACAAAAGAACATTAGTTATTGAAGAGTCTATTAATGTTAAATTTAATGAGACTAATAAATTTTTTTATGAGCAAGCAAGCATGCGATGATGAGGAAGAAATAGTTGAAGTGCAAAGACAACTTGGTGATGTGCAACATGAGGACTTAGAAGAAGTTAAAGTTGATACTTTAAATGTGAGAGAAATGGAAGAACCTCAAATTGAGGAGAGCCAAATCGTTCTAAGAAACTGGAGACATGCATCATCACATCCATTTGAACAAGTTATAGAGTTTGAAATTTTTATTCAACAAGAATTTGAAATGAGTCTTGTAGAAGAGCTCACCTTCTTTTTAGGCCTACAAGTGAAACAATTCAAGGAAGGTGTTTTTCTCAATCAAGAAAAATATATAAGGGACCTGCTTAAAAGATTCGGGATGAACGAATACAAGTCGAATACAACCCCTATGAGCACTACTACAAAATTAGATAAAGATGAAAAAGAGAAGTCCATTGATAAAAAAGGTATAGAGGTATGATTGGTAGTTTACTTTATTTAACGACATTCAGTCCAGATATAATGTTTAGTGTGTGTTTGTGTATTAGGTTTCAATTCGCTCCCAAAGAATCACATTTAACCGTCGTAAAAAGGATAATGTGCTATTTAAAACATACATGTTAATTAGACATTTGGTACAATAGAAATTCTCCATTTGAATTGCATGCCTATACTGATGCGAATTTTGCCGGATGTAAAGTTGATAGAAAAGCGCTAGTGGGATATGTTAGTTTCATGGTAGCTCCCAATTTCATGGGCTAGTAAGAAATAAAACTCCATCGCACTTTCTACCGCCGAGGCCAAATATATAGTCGTCGGTAGTTGTTGTGCACAAATATTATGGATAAAATAACAATTACTTAACTATGGTGTAAATTATTCTAATGTACTCATGAAGTGCGATAAAACAAATGCTATAGAAATGACAAAAAATCTAATTCAACATTGTAGGACTAAACACATTGACTTGCGATATCATTTCATTAGAGAACATATGACTCTTAAGGACATTGCCATTGAACATGTGTCCACTGAAGTCCAACTTGCAAAGATATTTACAAAACCCTTGAGTGAAAAATGATTTTGCATGTTTATAAGGGAATTAGGAATGATTACATCTTGATGGCATATCAATTCTAAGTAAAAGTGACTTGGTTATGCAAAATCACTTTTGACATGAATTGAACATTAAAAGTGTTGCACAACACTTACATTTGTATGACATATATCTCTGGAACATGATTTTAATGATTAAAATTTTGAAAAAGACAGAAAAATTAGTAAATAAGGAATGCTCGGTCGATCGACTAGAAAAGACCGATCGATCGGTATATTACTGTGTCCGGCTGACATCCTCATTTGTTTGGAAACACGTCTGGTCGACCGCTGGACAGGATCGGTCGATCGATCGTTGAAAAAATCGGACACCTATATAGTTCGACCGGGCGAATCAATCGAACCCTTTTTTATCAAACCTCGACCGTTGTCCTAAACCTTCGACTGTGCGGCGACCGCCAAACTGACCAAACCCTCTCGCCATTTGCCGTCAGTCATCCGCCGTCGAAAAACTCCCACGATGATCGCCGCCCTCAAATCTCTTCGCTGCCTCAACCGCCACCTCTGCAGTTCATTCAAAGATCGCCGCTACTCTATTCTCCTCTCGCCAGCCATCTCGACCACTGCCGATTGCCTCTCTCTCTTATCTCCATCATCGTCCGTCTCTCTGCTCTCCGACGACTCCACTCTGTCGGTCGTCTTGCTTCTCTCGAATAAATCATCCATCGGTTGCCCGCTCTTTCTCCCTCTTCTTCCGGTCGACCGCCCCTTCTTCTCTCCATCGCCAGCACTGCACAATCACTGCCCTATCGCCATTCATCTCTCCCCGTCAACTCTCTGCAACCGTCGTCAATTTCTTTCTAGCGCCTCCATGACCAGATCCCCTTTGGATCATCATTTCATTCTTCCGGCCATCATTTCATTGTTGAATTCATGGTCGACGATGATGAGATTATACTTCTTCGGTTGGTCTTTAAGCGCCATCATCGTTTATATGGCTCGAGTGGTCACGCCACTATAATTCCAAATGAGCCTGATCCGACACCAGAATTCGAACCCACGCTTGTCCAACGTGGACGAGGCCTAGACGAGGACGATCCCGTGGACGTGCTCGTCAGCCACCTTCCACTGACCCTACTGATTTTGATAATCATTTCTTTGTCTCCATGGTCATTTCGACTTCTTTTGATGCCTTGTACGTCTCTCACGATGTCCGCAAAGCTTACACTGTTGATTGGGACACTCTAAACATTCCAGATGTTCAAGAGATGTTCGAAAACATCAGTTGGCTGCCACTTCTCTCTCTCACACAGAACGTGTGCATCCCCGTCTTGTTTGTCATTTCTATGTGAATATGACAATCACTCGGGAAGCTATCATCACCTATGTCCTTGGCATACCCATTCGCCTTGATCCTAACCAATTATGCCATATCTTTAGCATTGCATGCCCTTTACCTGGCTTTTATTCATTTGTCACTCACGGTTCGCCTTACAATTATTTACCAATGACAGATGGCATCAATACAATATTTTGTGAACAAAATATCTACTACATTGTCGAATCGTCCTATAGGCATCTTCATCCGTCCATGAAAATGGCTCACCATATTCTGAGTCGTATGATCACCCCTCGAGCCGAGCACTATACCGAGGTTACCCACTTTCATTTGTTCTTTCTCCATTGTCTCTGTATTCGAGATGCCTCCTTCCTTTAATTTGGCCACTTTGTTTTCTATCACATGAATTCCACCTTCCAAAAGATTTCCGATGGTACTCGTGGTCGACATCCCCTCTATTTTGGAGCTTGGATCACTCGGATTTTACTTCATTTTAATGTCAACATTCCTGTGGACGAGGAGTACATCCGACCACGCCCCACTAATGTCATCGATTCAGCGATCCTGCACCGAAAACATATTAGGATTGACGAGCAGGCACCGATGTATTCTGACGATAGAGATGATGCCACCGATGGAGAGCCAACGCCGATGGAGACTCAGATTGTACCAGAGACTGGCCCCAACTTCCCTCCACCGTCGGCACCCACTGAGCATATTGGATCTTTCCACTCGTCTCCTATGACGTCTATGATTTCGTGGCCTTGTCACATCAGGTGGGTGCCACCATCACGTGACCCAAATGGATCGGCGTATTCGACGGATGGAGCATGACTCTCAATACCTTATTGGCTCCCTACAGACCTACTATGCATCGTAGGGATTTGTTCTGCTTGTCACTCGTGAGGATGATAGTCTCGACGATGAGTCGTAGAGTTGTTTTCCTCTTTGATGATGTCAAAAGGGGGAGAAGTTTAGGACGATATTATGATGTTATGTTATGTTATGATGTCATGCTTCTCTTTTGATGATGTTACTAGTGTCCTGCACCATTTTGTAGTGATTATAGTCACATTTATTAGTGCATGAACACATTATGTATTATTAACTATGAATGAAATGTGATGACTTTTTCTTCATGATGAAATGTCTTATTTGATTTCATATCTATTTTGCGCCATATGTTCATATTGTCCCAAATTATTAAGAGAATATAAAGATCATCTATTTAGAGGGAGAAAATGTGAAATATGCATGAATGTAGGGGGAGCTTGCTCATTACTTACTATCTTAACCTACATTTCATTTCTTTTCTCTCTTTATCATCCAATTAGTTTGTCATCATAAAAAATGGGGAGATTGTTGAATCCCATATTTTGATGATAGCAAATCAAATTAGACATAAAAAGTATTAATCTATGCTCAAGTGATGATATGCAGGTGCAGAATTGATATGATCTCATTTGCAGAAGAAATCATCAATTAAAATGATAAAAATAAAAATTTCAGCACATGATCGGTCGACCCATCGGTCGACCAACCATGACACCGATCGATTGATATTCAGCGGAAGAAAAGACCAGACAATACCGGTCGACGTCGAGACAATACCAGTCGAACATGATATATATCGATCGACATCGAGGCATTACTGATCGATGTACCGGTCGAAGGATCGGTCGACCAGACAGCTCACAAAAGTAACAAATATGCCGCAACGATCATTTTGACTGGTCGATCAGCCCATTAATATGGTCGACCGGTCACAGTGTCAGATGAACAATAATAGTTATTTTTCAAGGAGATAATTATGGAAAAACTTCTGAACGAGATTCTCACTTGTAGAAGCCTATAAAAGGAGTTGAAGAAAAATTATTCAAGCAAGCAAGATTATTCAAAAGCATCTTTAAAGTTCTTAAGCCTAAATTTGCAAGTTCTTCTCTTTTCTCTTCTAAAACTTTGATCGTGAAAAAATTTTATAAAAGAAGAGAGTTAGAGAAAATTTATATTCTCTGATCTAATGAGATTGAGAGCTCGTTACAAAAGAGGAGTGTCTTACTTCTTGAGCGAAGAAGAAGGCGTGTGGTGTAAAGATTGTTGTTTTTTTTAAAAAAAAAAGAGAAAGATAGTGAATCTCCGACGATCTCGAGGTCGAGAAGTCGGAGCGGGAACGTAGGCCAAAGAATTAAGGCCGAACCTCGTCAACATATCGTGTCTCACTGTGTTTGCTCTCTTACTCATTTTTTTATTATTATTTGCTTGTGATTATTTTTAGTGATTTTTCAAAAATAATTTTAAAAAAAATTATACACCAATTCACTCCTCCCCTTGGTGCTTTTGATCCTACATCATTATTCAACCATTATTTCTTTTCAAATGAAAGCCTCGTATCAATTAAGTATCAAGCTTTAACATTAATCAACATATGACAAGAAAAAAAAAAGTTAACCACCTTAATTATTGCCAACCATATACATGCTATCTGGGTTCCACCGTAGACATGGAGACATCAATGTTACCGGAAAGCCCGAGTGAGGAGCTTCTACTTCCTTTTGAGTTATGTCGCTTTCGTGAATTGAGTTCAGAATTGCTGGATGAATTGAGTTATGGCGCCGGGGAGGCGGCCCTTCCTTTCTCTATGGCCAGAGGAAGAGCGAGGAGTTGCATTTCTTTTTTATTTTTTAATATTATTTTATATATTATTTTTTAAAATAAATTAAATATCTGATCGAAAATTGAATAAGATAAAAAATATTCGTGTTACAAATTAAAATTTGAATGTATCATAAACATCGAAGTTTGAAAGCATTTGATGTAACTTACTCTATTATTCATATATTATTGTTTTGATAATTTTATATCTTAAGTGTTATGTTCCTTGAGTTTTTTTTTTTTCATATATTCAGATTTATGCAAGACGAGCATATAGTGATGGTGGGATTATTTATGGCTAATACGGCCATTGACTTGTACATGTTAATTAGCTGATATTTCTAAAAGAATATCATATATACGATGGTCCATAAATCACAAGTTCACGAGTATTATATAGTCTATTTTTACTATAATAAAATTATAAATTTCATATTATGCAAACGTAAATTCCGCCTATGTTTTATAGTCGATCCTAAGCCCGGATAAAGGAGGATGGTTGTGTTAGACTCCGACAGTCAGCGTAAAATCTTATCGAATATCATGAACATGGATCAACGAATATATTGTATACCGAAAGGTTTAGTTACTAATAGAACGGAATGACGTCGTATGATCCATGTAGTCGATCTCACCTAGTGAGATAAGACTTTGTTGTTGTTTTTTATTTTATATTATGGAAACGTGAATGTTGACTGATCAAGAAGGACAAATATTATGTACCATTGCGCCTTTGAAGCGATTTAGTGTACAAATATTCAGGACGTGTGTTTCGTCGTCAATCTTATGATAAACTTCACTTCTTGTCTTCCAATTTTCGCCAAGAAAACTTGATTTTACCTTGGTTTTGGATCTTGAATCTTTTGGAGATGTTACCTTGATTTTAGCAGTGTAAACAAATCAAAAGAGACAGATTTTAGCTTCAAAAAATCAAGCACCTAAAATTCAGTAAAGGATAATATTTGAAATAGATAACTAAGTTCTGCAACTATAAATACAAAAGGGTGGACAACAAAGTAATATGGCATAGCATTAGAAACAAAAAACAAAAAAGAAAACTCACAAAGCTGACCGAACTAATTTAGAAGAAGGCATAAAAGAACTATCTGAAGCCAGTGCAATGCTCCAAGTAGTTGGACAACTTAATCAAGATCAAAATTTTCACTTCTTCGAATGAAGAGAACAGGAAAGCAGGTACTTTGTAAACTAGTGGCTCTTGACAGTTCAAAGTTGGAAGAGGACAACTGGACGAAATTTATATTCCAACTAAGGAACCACCACGAACACATTACAGCATGCATTATATATGTACCCAACAGCAACAACAACACCATACACACGCACACTCTTTTTCTCTCTCCTCTTGTTCTCGACAGCCCAGCGAGAGATCCACTTCTTCTAATCTGTTCATCGTGTTACACTGTTGGCTTACTGACGTCGCCGTCAATGAACCTGCCCCAGAACCAGTGCGCCTTCCACACGAAGATCATTTCCTCGATGGGCACGTTCTTGGTCTCCGGGAGGAAGAGGGCGATGAAGATCGTCATGATGACCACCCAGACGGCGAAGAAGTAGAAGAGGGCGAACTTGAAGTGACAGAGCATGGCGAGGAAGGCCTGAGCAATGATGAACGTGAAAAACATGTTCACCGAGACGTTGATGCTCTGCCCGGCCGACCGGATTTCCAGCGGGAAGATCTCGCTGGGTACCAGCCACCCGAGAGGGCCCCAGGACCACGCGAATCCGGAGACGTAGAGGCAGATGAAGATGACCACGAAGGTGGCCGACGTCTTCGAGATCGACCCTACTCCGGTGGTTCCGAAATTCAATGCGATCAGCGTCCCGACGATGATCTGAAACAATGAAGCAAGGTCAATGGCTGACATTTAACCATTCCAAATGCAACGATGTTAGAAGAGAGCATCTGAGAACCACACCTGACAGATGAGCATCTGAGAGCCACCCTGCAAGAAGAGCTTCCTGCGGCCGAGCCTGTCGACGGTCATGATGGAGACCGTGGTGGCGACGACGTTGACGAGGCCGGTGATCACCGCGGACATGAGGGAAGCGTCGTCTCCGAACCCGATGGTCTTGAACAGCACAGGAGCGTAGAACATGATGACGTTGATGCCAGTGAGCTGCTGAAAGAAGGGGATGAGGATGGACATCACGAGCTGCGGGCGGTACCGGCGGTTGACGATGTTGGCCCAGGGGTGCTTGACGGTCTTTGCCTCGTCGCTGGCGACCACGAGGTCGTTGAACTCGTCGTCGATGTCGTCCGTACCGCGGATGCGACGGAGCATAGACCTGGCCTTTTCAGAGTGGCCGCGCTCGATGAGGGAGTTGGGCGTGTCCGGGAGAATGAGGGAGCCGAGGGTGATGATGCCGGCGGGAACGGCGGCAAGCGCGAGAGACACGCGCCATCCCCAGCCGCCAGCAATCTTGGAGGTGCCGTAATTGATGAGGTTGGCGGCCAGGATCCCGAAGGTGATCATGAGCTGGAATCCGATGTTAAGCATTCCCCGGAGCTTCGCCGGTGCCATCTCCGACAGGTACACAGGCACTGACTGCATTGCAAACGGAGAAAAAAAAAAGATGACACTGTTATCATTTCCACAAGCAATGATGATATCGACAGATTCCGGATGGAATCCACAAAGCTGATGTCACAGAGTGCACTGTTGCCTATTATTTGGCGAGTTATCGCAGTGGATATATTTTTCCACCAAAAAAAGAAATTGCTTGCCAAGGTTTGAGGCCACATAATAATTATTGGGTTTAAAGCAAAAGATCGAGTAAAAATGTTTGATTCAAATCTGAGAAAACAGAAAAGGTTCAGAATTTTCAGATCCGAAATACTTGGAAGCAAACACATTCGACGACCAGAAAAATAAAATATCCTGACGTAATTAGCAGACAACACCAACAGTCATAGGTAGCTCTTCTCTGAAAAAAGGTTCAGAATTCAGATCCGAAATTCTTGGAAACAAACACATTCAGTTAGAAATTGTAGTATATTCATCAGTACGAGAAGGAAGACGACCAGAAAAATAAAATACTCATTTTCCTGGCGTAATTAGCACACAACAGCAGCAGTCATGGGTAGCTCTTCTCGGTGCATACCTGGTTTGCGAAACCGACTCCGATACCGAGGAGGATGCGTCCGAGGATGAGCATGAGCACGTTGGTCGCCGCGCCGTTGAGCGCAGAGCCGGCCAGAAACGTGATCCCGCCTCCGAACATGGACCACTTCCTGCCGAACACCCTCGTCACCGTCGACGCGAAGAAGGACGCGACCAGCGCCGCCAGGTACAGCGACGACGTGAAGGTCGTCAGCAGCTGGCTGTCGAACTTGCAGTACTGGTTGCCGCTCTTGGCCTCCTTCTCCTGCTTCAGCACGGACGGGAAGAACTTGCCCAAGAATGAATTCATCGACGTCACTCCACCTGCATTAGATGCACACGACAGAACACAGAACCCGATCAGTAAGAACATGGCAAAGGAGCCAATAACCGATCAGAGTGGATTCAGTGCAAGTACTCACCGGAGATGCCGATGTCGTAACCGAAGATAAGGCCGCCAGTGGCGGCGACGATGCAGGTGAAGAAGACGAAAGGCGTGAGCTTGCCGGGGTAGTTCTTCTTCTCCGACCCCGGAGGGCCTCCGGCGAAACCTCCGGCCATTTCTATGTATCGAGTAGTAGTAGTAGTAGTAGAAGAAGGAGAAGAAGAAGGATGCAGGAAGCGAAGGATGGAGAGGGGAATTTAAAGAGGGAAGGCAAAGAGCGGATGCGGCAGTGGGTTGAAATTTTTGTGAGCTGTATTTAGTCATTTGGTAATAATGTTTATTTGTTTGTAATTATCCACTCCGTGTATATTATCCATTCCTTATAATACGTAATTATTGTTACCGTATCAGATTCCGAAGGGCATCATAGTGACGTGGACAGGATCACCTCCGTCAAATCCGGTGATTATTATTGATTATTAGTATTGATAAGATGAGATAAGAAGATTTGCAAATTTTGTGACGATTAATGTTTTGCGATAAGTAGGAAATTAATGCATATTGCAACCAATTAAGGAAGAAAAAACTAATGACATCGGACGGCGATCCTTTTTATGGTTATCGATCCCAATTTGCAATTAATTTTTGTTTTGACTGTTGACGTGTGAATATAGATTGGGACTTTTCCTTTTCTATTACTAATTTTTTTCTTGTCCTTTGGTAATGGCCTAATGGGGATTGTGGGGCGCGTCTTGGGAATGAAGGTTATTAATGTTAATGTGGAATTATTATGTTTAAAGGAATTGAATGGCCAATTTATTCCATTAATGATGTTGTCAAATTTTGCTCCCAATAATAATAAATGATAATAGAAGTAAATCCTTGGTTTATCATGTTTTCGAAACTTTTTATTAACGTTTTATCAATCTCTCGATGTTGTTGAGTCAATTTAAAGTTTCATTGTTTTTTAATATGAATCGGACCACTTTACATGTTTTTTTTCCGTATTATAATTATAATAATAAATTGACGATCATGGAAGGGTTTTGCTTATTATGTAAGACCCACTTTTTCTATTAGATAATGGATGTATATATGTTATATGTGTCTTTTTCCATATTAATCTCTCTAATTAATTTAATTCGGGAGTTCTCATTTCAAACTTTTGCATATTATTAAATGAAACCAAACAAAAAAAACTTTTGTAGGTCTCATTGTTTTCTTAGATTTTAGTGAGTGCTTTTTATTTTCCTGTGACCTTATAAATAATCCAGGAAGAGGATTGTTGTCCATGTCAATTAAGTAAGATTTGATTTGCTTTGCTTTGCATACTTAAGACCTTGTTTTCTTTTTCACCAGTGGCCCAAGCGAATGGGAAAAGAGATTTATGTATCATCTGAAATTCTAATTGTCGACGATTACAAAATGAAACAATGTCTTAATAGTCTCACGTCGGGTTTCCTTTTTTAGTCATTAATGTTCATTAAAACTTATTTTTTGGAGATGTGTCCAACCGATGGTAGCAATCAACTAAAGAATAGCGGATAACAAATTTAATATTCTTATTAAAAGATTAATGAGAAGTCTCTGTACAATATAACACTTGAACTTATTGACAGCTATAAAATTAAACAAATAAATTCGGACGGATGAACTGTAACGCCCCCAAATCGACCCCCGCCACGTGGCAAAGATCAACTTGGAGACGCTACGGCATGCTATAACTTGACCATGATATTGACCATATCTCAGTCAGAAACTGAGACACGTCAGCGGAAAAATAATAACATAAAAGAAAATAACATAATTATGCGGAAGTCTAAAAATAACTATATCATCACTAAGAGTTAAACTGAGTTCTACATCATGAATTTAAATTGCGGAAGGTAAATAAAAACAAAATAACACTCTAAAAGCCCTATGGTTCATGTGTTGTCCTATCGCCAGAGCTTCATCACCACACGCCTACTCCACCACGTTACTGACCTGGTCCTGTGAAAATCAGACACAGGGGAGGAGGTCCTCCCGTAAGCTTTACAGCCTAGTGGGGAACCACATGATATACAATGCATGACATGAATCTAATAATCAGCGATAATTAATCAGGCTTAACTTGAGCATGAAAGATAACATATAAGTATCATGGATCATAATAAGGATAAGATCAGCGATATCATGAGGATCAATAGTACATAGTAAACTTGGAATCATGACATACTTGACTTGACTTGAACTTGAACTTGAACTTGAACTTGAACTTGAACATGCTTGTCGATCTTGGTTATTAATTAACAATCAGGGTGACTTTGAGGTGCCTTTAATTCTTGGGGTATGCCCAGCAAACGATACGGCCTTGTGCGGGTCAATGGGTGATCAAACCATGACCAAGGGAGCGACCCTTATCTTGATGCACTTGGCTTGGACTGGCAACCCATCATTAATCTTTCATCTGAACTTATTAATCACTTTATTATCTTTTCATTCTTTGTATCATGTGATGAAGGAGATATGATCGGTATGAGGTAAATCAAGACAAAGAGTTCATGTTGGAATTATAAAGAAATCAATAATATTCATATAAAAATAAAGAGAGATTAATAGGTAAATTTTGTTGGATTTTATGCCCAAAGAATCTCCTTCACTTTACGGCTGTAAAACCCTAATTCTTTGGATTTTACGCCCGAGAGTCCTTTCATTTTTCGGCCGTAAAAAATTAACCTTTATTACGTTACGGCCGTAAAAATTAACTTTGATTACGTTACGGCCGTAAAGGCCCTATTTTCTTTTCTACTTCGGCCGTAATAATTCAACTCTTATTCCGTTACGGCCATCACCTGTTACGCCCATCCGTTACGGCCTATCCCGTTACGACCGTAAAACTATACTCTTCGGCCGTAACAATCCATCTTCCCTTTTCTCTCTCTTCGTCTCTCTCTCCCAACTTCTCAGATTTTTACGACCGTAAAAATCGTCCGTTACGGTCGACATATATTACGGCCGACATCTTTTACGGCCGACATCTTTTACGGCCGACGTCTTTTACGGCCGACATCTTCCCTCTTTTTCTTTTCCATTTTATTACGGCCGAAATCTAACTCTTCGGCCGTAACAACCTATTTCCCTTATCTCTCTCTTCTTTTCTCTCTCTTCTTTTCTCTCTATTCTTTTTACGGCCGAAATTATATTCTCTCTCTTCTTTTACGGTCGAAACTCTATTCTCTCTATTCCCTTTACGGCCGAAATTCTCTTCTCTCTCTTCTTTTACGGCCGAAACTCTATTCTCTCTATTCCTTTTACGGCCGAAATTCTCTACCTCTCTGTCCCTTTTCTCGACCGTAAGAAAATTACGGCCAAACAATTCTTACGGCCGTAATACTTCTACTTTTTAAAAAAATTAAATTGCGTTATAAGACCGAAAACGAAATCCCTATCTAAATCTTACACCTTAGCAATCAATAATACAGAAATATAACAAACAGAAAATAACTAGGCATGCAACAATCAACCAATCAAAGAATTCAAGAAAACAAACAATTAAAAACAATAACTTGAATCATATTCATATTCTTTTCATACGATTCGGGCATGAATTGAGATAATTCAGAGGTCATGCAAGGTGATTTCGATTCACCCACCTGGACGCGATGGATCCTACCCTTGATTCGTTAAAAATCCGTTCGAATCCGCCCTTGTTCCCTCTCGGTTCTCTTGCTGTTCCTCCTCTCGAATTCTGTCCTTGCGCAGAAATCTTCCTACTTCGGATCGCGTAGGAGGGGAACGAAGGAAAATCGGGAAGGATTCGTGAGATTGCTGGAACCAGAAATTTAATGGTCAATTGATTTTTATCTCCCTCAATTCTCTCGTGAATACCTCTCATATATATATATATATATATATATATATATATATATATATATATATATCTGATAAGGTTTTTATTTTAATCTAATCTTCTTCTCAAAATTAAATTTGAAGAGATTAGATTTAATTTTTCTTTCCTTTCAAACTTTGAGTGGGATTTGATTTTTAATTTCCCATGTGCTTTGCTCGGACACCCATCACGATTTGTTTTCTTTTCTTTTTTTTTTATCTTTTTGTTGGTTGTTACATTCTTACCCCCTTAAAAGAAAATTCGTCCTCGAATTTTGCACTAAGTAGAGGGCTTACTGAAAAGATGAGAGAACTTGGCGCATTTCCGACTCGAGTTCCCATGTCGCATCATCGCCATGAGGGTAACGCCAAGCTACTCTGACCATGGTTACGTCTTTGTTCCTCAGACGTTGCACCTTGTGCTTTACTATGTGCGTTAGATACTCAGTGAAGATAAGTCTACAAATTCTTAACGTCATGCATCATCATCTCATAGAATTTCTGATGCTCTATTTTTTTTTTCCACATTAACATGCTGGGTACTTGGGACTTATTTTCGTATCTCCATGTTTCATGTCATTACTATTTGTTCATCCATATACATCTATGTACTTCCCAAATGGATCGCAACCCAGACTTATAATATTCATCTCATACTTCCTATAAAGACTTTATTCCTAAATGGACCACAACCTAAGCTTATTCGTCTAGTATTGTTCTCTTTAGTACTTCATCATTTGGTTTCGACATGTTGAGTTCCCCCAACATTTCATACGCAGCCTCATGAAGCCTAGTGAGCATCACTTGTGTCTGAGTGTATGTACAATCGAGTTCATTTTTACCAAAATGGTGCTTCATGGAGAACTCAGAATCTTTCAAACTTCATGTCATATTCATTGTCACATATTAACGTACTACTAAAAGAAAGCATACCTAAGGCTCTTTTGATCGATGAATACTTCAATCTTTTCTACATAAATATAGGCATAGTTTGAACACAATGTTCGTGAGGGCCTAGAAGTTTGAGGGGTATTCTTAGTCCAATGGCATCGCTCAATTTATAGTGATCATTCATTGTCAGGAAAAATTATCTTCATTACTTCCTCTTCAGCAACTCGAACTACTGGTACTCACTCCCTAGATCGATCTTGAGAGCACTTAGCCTTAAATAGATCATCTTTGCATAGTAACAAACACTTATGTCTTGATGGTTATTTTATTTAACAACTTGTTAATAAATCTCTAAATTCATAGAGTCATTATTCTTCTTTACCAAAAGAGGTGGAACATTTAAAAATGAGACCCTCCGTCTCCTAAACCCCTCATCTTGCGATTATTAGATTTGTCTTTTTAGTTCATGTGTCATGGAGCATTGGAAATCAAGGTCATTCTTGAAAGGAAGTCGATATGACACTCAATTTCTAACTATAACTTTTAGATCTTTAAATACCGACAACTATCTTCTTCTTTTTGATAATGCTTATACATCTTAGAAGGAAGAATCAAATAGGAATCTCATCGTAATCCTCCTAAGAAGTTTTTAGCCGATGTGAAAAATGGATCTTATCTTCAATCGTCATTAGTGTCACTAGCATTGACTTTATGGTCACTCGATCTTCATCTTAAATCAGATATCTTAAGGGATTAAACAAAGTATAAAAATGAATAATTGTCAAATGAGACAATTATGTTTGGTATCAATCAAGAGTCTTTTAAATCAACTAAGGACGGATCATTCTTGGCATTCTATGTCATTGGAGTAGGGTTGTTTCTTAATCAATGTCATTTGTTATCCTTTTTTTTTTGTCTCGACCTATTGTGACAATGCTTTATTTGATATGGTTGTAATGAGAGTTGCCCTCAATCTTAACTTCTTGGCTTACATTGATTTGTTTATTGCAATGTCAGGTCATATAATTTTATAGGAGGTCAGTGATTATATATGACCATAATAAATCCTTTTCTTGAGTATCTTGAAGCACTCTGAATCAATGTTAAGGTCAAACAATATCTACGCTGAGGGGTCGCTACATAGTATGTTCTAATTCAGAATTATCAGAACAATTTATGTGCACTACATAAGTCCTTAGTCAAACATCATGAATGCAGGTTGACACATGGAATGAATTCAAACAATAAGACAAGAAAACAAAACAATCAACAAAACAGAAGACAAGCAATCATTCTTCTTCTTCGTGCATCATTTCATGATCATTTGCATTAACGATATCTTGTAGTACATGTGAGAGGGTCGGGAAAACTTTAAAGTTGGAAAGGAGAACTAATCCATTTATAAGACTTATGATCAAATCATAAGTGGTCCACTTGATCAAGACAAAATCTTAAACATTTTTCATCATACTGACGTAGAGGCATCTTAGAGAACATTCTATATATCATCTTATATCTTGCATCTTAGAGGACATTCTATGTATCACCCGATGGCTTTCTTAACCCATTATCTAAACATATATATGATTTATTTTCCCTCTTGAACCATCAACCATGATTATATGATTGAATACCCTATACGTTTTGACATTATTATGAAAACTATAATTATATTAAAACTTGCGTAATCATCCCTCTCGGGTGCATAACTTGCTTTTCCAGAAATCTTGTAGGGGACTTATAAAATTCCTCATACTTTACCTTAACCCTTCCATACTTTCTAAAAATTTCCTCACTTGGTGTTTTGATCTTTTAATACTTAATGGCTAGAGGCTCATGTGCCTCCTCAAGCTTATCTTAGTTAGAATATCTTAAATTTTTTCAAAATTTCTCACATCCAATTTAACTCTTTTATGCCTTGCTTATTCTTATATAATTCTGGTATTAACCATATTAGTCTATTTTGAAAATATATATACATTGCGATGTTAGAGAATTCATTCTTTAATAGTGGCTATATAAAATATACTTCATAATATTAAAATTTCAAATCCACCCTATACTAAACTAAGTTAATTAAATCTAATTATTTATTTATTTATCTTTATATATTTATAAGTATACTATGTTATATGTACATATGCGTATGAATATGCTAGATTTAAATGTTCGATTAACTCAAACAGTCACTTACTCATTGAAAATTCCTTCTAACATTTATTCAAGCCAAGGTGACTTCTTAACACTTTAAGCTTCTATATTTGTCCATCCATACCTTATGCATGATTCTTGGGCAGCTCACTAATACTTAAATTATTGTTTAACTAATCTTACATAACTTGAACATGATTAATCTTTCTAATTCCTATTTCCAATATTAGGTAATCTAATTAGAAATTCGTATAACTAATTTGATTTATTATTATTATTATTTTTTTGATTAGGACCTTTATCCACATAATAAAGGGATCATATGAAGTCTAAAGCGCAAGAAGCATTATGGGTCCATACTTATCAACATAAACATATAAGATAATTTATTGAACCCTTATATTGGTAGACCAATGGAACCACATAAGTCATCACCATAAATCATAACTTATGCATGCATGGTTTCACCTCTACTATTTGAAATCATCTCACACCTACGTGTTGTGTGAGTCGAATCCTTTAATTACTCTTATAATTCTCTCGTTTCTTTCTTAAATCTACATCTCTTTGCAACTGATATGCCTATTCATTTTCCTCTTCATACTGCTGCAGTCAGCAGAAGAAGTCCGTGAATAGAACAATCATGAAAGAGATGAAAAATATGAATTATAAGAAACATAATCATTTCTTATATTTTACCCTTTAAATATCTGTAAGACTCATTCTTCACATGAGTATATTTATCCACATCCTTATTACATATTCATTTTCACTTTGTTCGTAACCTTTATGAACCTTTTTGTCTAAACACTAATAACATTTAGGTTGATTCCTACCATACAGAATAATCTTCTTAGGAATCAACCACTCATATCAAATATATATCAATACATCAATAAACAGTAACTTAGCATAAACATGAGCTTGACTTACAATGCTTTTCAGTGGAGGGTGTGGCGACTGCTCGGCGATAGCACATGAACCTTTTACCATACTATATTATTCTATACACTAGGACGTCAAGAGAGTCCTAACTTTAGGCTCTGATACCATAAATGTAACGCCCCCAAATCGACCCCCGCCACGTGGCAAAGATCAACTTGGAGACGCTACGGCATGCTATAACTTGACCATGATATTGACCATATCTCAGTCAGAAACTGAGACACGTCAGCGGAAAAATAATAACATAAAAGAAAATAACATAATTATGCGGAAGTCTAAAAATAACTATATCATCACTAAGAGTTAAACTGAGTTCTACATCATGAATTTAAATTGCGGAAGGTAAATAAAAACAAAATAACACTCTAAAAGCCCTATGGTTCATGTGTTGTCCTATCGCCAGAGCTTCATCACCACACGCCTACTCCACCACGTTACTGACCTGGTCCTGTGAAAATCAGACACAGGGGAGGAGGTCCTCCCGTAAGCTTTACAGCCTAGTGGGGAACCACATGATATACAATGCATGACATGAATCTAATAATCAGCGATAATTAATCAGGCTTAACTTGAGCATGAAAGATAACATATAAGTATCATGGATCATAATAAGGATAAGATCAGCGATATCATGAGGATCAATAGTACATAGTAAACTTGGAATCATGACATACTTGACTTGACTTGAACTTGAACTTGAACTTGAACTTGAACTTGAACATGCTTGTCGATCTTGGTTATTAATTAACAATCAGGGTGACTTTGAGGTGCCTTTAATTCTTGGGGTATGCCCAGCAAACGATACGGCCTTGTGCGGGTCAATGGGTGATCAAACCATGACCAAGGGAGCGACCCTTATCTTGATGCACTTGGCTTGGACTGGCAACCCATCATTAATCTTTCATCTGAACTTATTAATCACTTTATTATCTTTTCATTCTTTGTATCATGTGATGAAGGAGATATGATCGGTATGAGGTAAATCAAGACAAAGAGTTCATGTTGGAATTATAAAGAAATCAATAATATTCATATAAAAATAAAGAGAGATTAATAGGTAAATTTTGTTGGATTTTATGCCCAAAGAATCTCCTTCACTTTACGGCTGTAAAACCCTAATTCTTTGGATTTTACGCCCGAGAGTCCTTTCATTTTTCGGCCGTAAAAAATTAACCTTTATTACGTTACGGCCGTAAAAATTAACTTTGATTACGTTACGGCCGTAAAGGCCCTATTTTCTTTTCTACTTCGGCCGTAATAATTCAACTCTTATTCCGTTACGGCCATCACCTGTTACGCCCATCCGTTACGGCCTATCCCGTTACGACCGTAAAACTATACTCTTCGGCCGTAACAATCCATCTTCCCTTTTCTCTCTCTTCGTCTCTCTCTCCCAACTTCTCAGATTTTTACGACCGTAAAAATCGTCCGTTACGGTCGACATATATTACGGCCGACATCTTTTACGGCCGACATCTTTTACGGCCGACGTCTTTTACGGCCGACATCTTCCCTCTTTTTCTTTTCCATTTTATTACGGCCGAAATCTAACTCTTCGGCCGTAACAACCTATTTCCCTTATCTCTCTCTTCTTTTCTCTCTCTTCTTTTCTCTCTATTCTTTTTACGGCCGAAATTATATTCTCTCTCTTCTTTTACGGTCGAAACTCTATTCTCTCTATTCCCTTTACGGCCGAAATTCTCTTCTCTCTCTTCTTTTACGGCCGAAACTCTATTCTCTCTATTCCTTTTACGGCCGAAATTCTCTACCTCTCTGTCCCTTTTCTCGACCGTAAGAAAATTACGGCCAAACAATTCTTACGGCCGTAATACTTCTACTTTTTAAAAAAATTAAATTGCGTTATAAGACCGAAAACGAAATCCCTATCTAAATCTTACACCTTAGCAATCAATAATACAGAAATATAACAAACAGAAAATAACTAGGCATGCAACAATCAACCAATCAAAGAATTCAAGAAAACAAACAATTAAAAACAATAACTTGAATCATATTCATATTCTTTTCATACGATTCGGGCATGAATTGAGATAATTCAGAGGTCATGCAAGGTGATTTCGATTCACCCACCTGGACGCGATGGATCCTACCCTTGATTCGTTAAAAATCCGTTCGAATCCGCCCTTGTTCCCTCTCGGTTCTCTTGCTGTTCCTCCTCTCGAATTCTGTCCTTGCGCAGAAATCTTCCTACTTCGGATCGCGTAGGAGGGGAACGAAGGAAAATCGGGAAGGATTCGTGAGATTGCTGGAACCAGAAATTTAATGGTCAATTGATTTTTATCTCCCTCAATTCTCTCGTGAATACCTCTCATATATATATATATATATATATATATATCTGATAAGGTTTTTATTTTAATCTAATCTTCTTCTCAAAATTAAATTTGAAGAGATTAGATTTAATTTTTCTTTCCTTTCAAACTTTGAGTGGGATTTGATTTTTAATTTCCCATGTGCTTTGCTCGGACACCCATCACGATTTGTTTTCTTTTCTTTTTTTTTTATCTTTTTGTTGGTTGTTACATGAACAATATTACCCAGTTAAATGCAGAATAATTAATAAATAAATTTTGACGAATGCACCACCACTACAAGAAAATTGAGATTTTCCGACGGATCATTTTTGACGAATAAAAATTCGTCGTAATTTATGACGGATAGCGATCCGTCGAAATTTCCGACGACCACAACCGTCGAAAAATAAAATAATAAATTATATAATTTATTATATTATTATTTTATTTCTGCGACCGCCGGCGACTCTCGCGTGCCTCTCTCTCTCTCCCCAGAATGTGGCCGCCGCGGTCACATCTGCCGCCAGGCGGCCGATCCGGCCGTCTGGCTGTCGGATCTATCGCGGGCGGTTCGATCGGTCGCCTGGCGTCGGATCCGGCCGCGGGCAGTCCGATCGGCCGCCTAGCGTCGGATCCGGCCGCGGGCAGTCCGATCGGCCGCCTAGCGTCGGATCCGGCCGCGGGCGGTCAGATCTGGCCAGCCGCCATGCCGGCGTGATCTTGCCGGTCGTGGTCTGATCGGCTGCCAGCCGGCATGATCTGGCGGCCGGATCTTGCCACGGGCGGCCAGCTAATTTTTTTTATATTTTAAAACTTCTTTGCGACAGTTGCAACCGACTAAAGTTCGACGATTGCGATGACCTCCGAAAGTTCGACGATTGCGATGACCTCCGAAGTCGCGCGACCGTCGAAACTTTCGACGGTTTTGACCGTCGAAACTTTCGGCAGTTGCGCAACCACCAAAAGTTTCGGTGATCAAAACCGACGATACTTTCGACGAATTTTCTTCAACCGTCAAATATCGATCTAGACGACTATTTTTTCGACGGATCATTTCCGTCGAGAAATCCGTCTATAATATAGGGCTGATTATAGACGGTTTTGACCGTCTGTAATCAGCCTTTTTCTTGTAGTGCACCTGGTGGTTAAATTCTGCCGTTGGTGATCGAATGCACCGCCTAGCGGCCGCATGCCCCCGTTGAGGCCAAGATCCGGCTGAATTCAACTGCCTGGGAGCATGCGGCCAGATTCGACTGTCGATGGCTGGCAACAGTGATCAGGCCAGCGGCTGGGTCACGCTGGGGTCGTCGTTGGATTCGGCAGCAACTGATCGGATCTAGGATGATCCGTTGCCAAATAATTAATCATTAATATGCAAGCATTGTTAATTGTTTATTATCTTAATTATATTGTTTATTGTCTTAATAGTTGTTAATATTGTTAAGTGTTCTTAACATGTATATTTGTAGTTAATATCTATTAATACTATTAATTGTCGTTAACATGTTAATATTTGTAATTAATAGTTATTAATATTACTAAATACTGTTAATAATTGTTACCATGTTAATATTATTTATAATTCTTAATATTATTAATATGTTATAATTTTATGTTAGTTTATCACTATGTAATTAATTCTATGTGCTCAAAATGATTGTTCTCGATATTGTCGGATGCATGAGTTGTAGGAGAATGATCCAATTGGATTCCGGAAACTATTTAGGCCAAGTTATTAACTAAGTGGTCCACGAAGGTGTATAAATTGAAGTGCAAAAAACATAAGAGAAATAAGAGATCCAACCTGCAAGGAACTTGCTTGCACGTTGATGGTTGTATATCTACGTCCACAATTGCAAAAAGAATGGTAAAAAACTACGTAAGTTTTGTAATTTTATTTAATGATCAATTAAATAAAATTGTGGTTTAATTAAGTTCAAATTGTAGTTGTAATTGCAAGAGAAAGAGACGCGTAAACCACCCACTAAAAAATGAGATATTTCTCAAAACTCATAAATAAAAAAATAAAAAATAAGTTTAATTATTTGCTCAGAAGGCATACGTAAGAATATAAACTCATAACATATGATGTTAACAAATGCCATTTTATAACGTATGATATTAACATATGTCACTTCTAAATTGTCAGGAGGGTTACAAAATAAAAGAAGCCGGATATATTACACAGGCCATGTAGGATGGGGTGACACCGTTGACCTCTCAACAACTTTAGATGGATCATGTTGACATGAAGAAGGGGTGCATCTACGATCTCAGATCATCCCTTGGTCACACGGATATTGGATATAATCGTAAATCGACATTCGATTATCTGAGTCAAGATGTGCAATGACTTTTCGATAGCATGTGGGAGCAACGTTTGTCGGATGTACGACAAGAGATTGAGCAACGAGAATGACTGATGCTAAGAGTTCAACGAAAAGAAATGAAGAAAATGATGCGTGACAAATTGGAGGACGATGACGATCATTAGGAATTTTAGAAATTTGTAATTCAATATTTAGAAATATTTGGATGTAATTGAATATTTTATTTAGAATTTAGAAAATTATTGGAAATATTTTCAATTTTTCACAATTTAGTTTTATTTATTTAATTATTTTATAATTACGAAAGGCATTTTTTATGGTTAGCACTGTTGAAACTTCCGATGAGGAGATGGCCATCAGATGTTCCGTCAGAATTTATTTGACGTTGGATTTTCAAACGGATTTTCATCAGAAAAGCCGTCGGAAACCTCATTTCCGACGGATTTTTTATTGACAATTTTTCTTGTAATGTATCTATTTTTCTATACACATAAATACAGCCTTGTCTCATGAAGTCTTGTATTATTTTTTAAATAAAATATTTAAATTATGTTAGTTATAATAGTTAATGATAAATAACATAAATTATATTGATGATTCATATATATTGTAACAATATTTTTGTAATCTAATTATTCAATATATAGAATGATATCTTTAAAACTTTGTTATTAAACAATTACTAACTTAATTAATATTTTAATATTTCTATATTTTTAGGTATAAATATAAAGGCATAGAAGTGATCATTTTGCAATTCTAGGGGTGAAAGTAGTTCGGATCGAGTTAGGTTTTCTGTCTAAAAATATCAACTGCTACTTTTCAGGTCAGTTTTTAAATTTTAAAAAACTACTCTAATTAGAGTTTGATAATGTGATAGAAAAGTATGAAACTTTATACAAAATTATTATATCTATAATAAAAGAATTAATAATATATGCATTAATTATATAAATAAAAAACGGACGCCACAGGCCCCTACGGATTTTTTGGATGAGGCCCTAATTTTAGCAGGTGAGTTTTAATTTATTAAAAATCATTCTAAATCATATTCAGATCCCTAATTTTTTATTTTTTTGGTTTAGTTTTTTCGAGTGGGTAGGTTTTTCGGGTTGGTCGGGTTTTTCTTATGCCCTAATGCAATTCACAACAATAACAAATATTTTTTCTTATGTGTATATGTATACACTAGGTGATGATAAAAAATTTCACTTGACATCCTCTTATATTATTTTAATATTTTGGGGACACAATTATCCAATATATAAGGTAATATCTTAAAAGGTTTTTTTTATAGAATAGCTACTATTTAATTTCTATTTTTTATACTCTTTATATTAATAGTTATGAATATAATGATCATATAAATTACGGTGGTGCAGTTACCAGTAACACATTCTATGTCCGGAGAACATAGCACGTATCCTTCTCTCAAGAATAAAAAATCTTTTTTTCTTGGATATATGGGTATATATGCACAAACCATGTTAATATTCAAACAAAGGATTTTTAAACATGTCTTAAATAGAGGTTAAAGAAGGTTCCATGTGTGGAAGTATATGAGGCCAAGGAATGAAATAATAATATTTACAATATGATATATAGTAAATATATGATAATTTATATATTTTATATTAATAATATGCAATATAAATATAATCAAGTTTGATTGATATAATTAATTAGCAGAGTTGTGCCCCAATGAATTCTTGGAAGTTAGTAGCTTTATGTTCGATCCTTGAAATTAAATACTATTATGTTATTTTATTTCGACTCTAAATTAGTCAGGTGTCAATAGATTTGAACACTCTCGAGCTCTTAACGGGTATCACACACATATATAAGATAAAATGAATGTGCTGGGTGTCCTTAGCTCGACACCATGTGAAGACGATCTGAATCGTCCGGATCAGATTAGATCTGTTCATATGCCATCCAAATCTGATCCAACGATTAATGGTTATCTCACGAGATAATATCTCCCTCCCTCCCTCCCTCCCTCCCTCCCTCCCTCTCTCTCTCTCTCTCTCTCTCTCTCTCTCTCTCTCTCTCTCTCTCTCTCTCTCTCTCTCTCTCTCTCTCTCTCTCTCTCTCTCTCTCTCTCTCTCTCTCCGAACTTGTGCCAACCGCACATCGTTGGTCGCCTCGGCCCTTGTTGGTCGACTTTGCTGCCATCGCCTTCCGTCGCCTCATTGGTCTCCCTCGCCAACGTTGCCAGAATCCCTTCCCCCTATCTCTCAATCAATCCAGCTAGTACCACGCGCCGCTGACCCTCGCCCTCCATCATTGGCCAACGCCCTCGATCTACGGGCACCCTCGATCGTCAGCCGCTCTCCCCCCGCCTTGAACGTCGGATGCCGTCAATCACCCTCCCTCGCCCTCAACGTTGTGAACGGTCTAGACGCCATGCCGCGATCTCCTCTTTGTCTCTTTTCGCAATCTGAATGCCACGCCTCTCTCTCTCTCTCTCCCTCTCTCTCCCCTCTCTCTCCGAACTTGTGCCAACCACCCATCGTCGGTCGCCTCGGCCCTTGTTGGTCGACTTTGCTGCCATCGCCTTCCGTCGCCTCACCGGTCTCCCTCGCCAACGTTGCTAGAATCCCTTCCCCCCTATCTCTCAATCAATCGAGCTAGAGCCACACGCCGCTGACCCTCACCCTCCATCATTGGTCAACGCCCTCAATCTACGAGCACCCTCGATCGCCAATCGCTCTCCCCCCGCCTTGAACGTCAGATGCCCTAATCACTCTTCCTCGCCCTCAACATTGTGAACGGTCTAGATGCCACACCGCGATCTCCTCTTTGTCTCTTTTCGCGATCTGAACGCCACGCCGCTCTCTTGCGATCTGGTGACCCGAAGGGCTATTGACAATGGAGGACAAGGCCGAAGGAGGGGGCACGATGACGACGAGTCGCCGGCGACTTGAATGGACTGCGAGAGAGATCGATCGGGCGAGAGAGACGACCACGAGAGAGAGAGAGAATGTGAGGGAGAGCACGCGCGAGGTTTTGAGAAATTCTCGCGATATTTTGGAAAAATCTCGTGCGCCTTCGCGTCATTTGTCCGATCTGATCTAAATGGTTTGGATCGTGCTTCACATAGTGTTGAGCACATTTATTTTACCCATATATATATATATATATATATATATTATGTTATCAAGTTGCTATACAATAAATTAATTCGTACCAAAATATATTGTCTTGATGTTATCAGGTGGTTATGCAATAGATTAATTCATACGGGAACACATTATATATGAAAAAAATGATTATGCTTACCCCCTTTAGGTGGTAGACTATCATGCTTACACAAGTTGCTCATTATAAGACATTTCATTCAAATAATTACACATATAATTCAAAATAACACAACACATGAAGCCAACTTATAAATTATATATTTTATGCTAGTATTTTTTAATCGTATATTATCTATGTGCACGCTTTTTAGTTTATACCATATGAATTATTTCTTATTAATATTTATCCCATAAGATGCCTTTATCATTGTCAGTTCATATCACCAGCTTTTAATAATTGCCAATTCGTATAATAAGTTTACAAATAAAAAGGGAAAAAGTTCCACAAACTTTCATTAAGCTAATGAATAAAGTAATAATATTTTAAATATGGTAGATAATAATATATAAGTAGAAAATATTATTTTCAATAATATAATAATATGGTTTGATGTTATTAGGTCGTTATACAATAATATAATTCTAATAAACTAATCACACAACAAGACACGAATTTTTCTCCTAAAATAAAGAAAAACATATAACAATATTTTGTTAATATCTATCCAATAAAATATATTAAACGTTAATAATTCATATAATCAGCTTTAGAAAAATACAAAAAAAATTAGAGAACGACAAAAAAAAATCGTATTAGAGGCTAGTGGTTTATTTTATTGCTTTGTTTGGATTATTAAGGTTGTTCGTATTTCATAGCCTTGAAGTGTCAATGTGACTAAAATTTGGATTATATGACTATATATTTTTTGATTTTATTTATATTACGCTTATTCAAAAATAGTTATTTATATTACTCAACAAAAAATTATATGAGGAACACATACAAGATGCTCTGAACTACATTACGGAGGATAACTCAAATTTCTTTCAACATAGCTATTCCTTGATGAGTTATCTTCTTCATCTGTGGAGGACAACCCTATTTGATATTTGGTTTAATGTTTTTAGGTACTTATAACTTTTACTTTTTTATAAATAAAGTTGTCTACATCAATGCAATATTTTTATTTCATAGGTAGTTTTAATAGTTGCAATGGTAGTTCACATATAATTAATAATTACAAAAAGAAAGTCAATATTTGGGATGCAAGAGGTGTTCAAAGAAAGTTGACAAAGTTAGAAATTAAAAAAAAATGTGACCATCTTGACAATGCAGCTATCTAAAGTAATCATTATAATTTATTTTCCATGGATAGTCCAAATTTCTAATATTTATTTTTTTAAATAAATCTTATGCTTTAGGTACAAGGCTTCAGTCTTCAAATGTGACTATTTAATTGTTACTTTGGAACCATGAAGCTTTGCATAAAGGAGAGTATAAAAGAGGAATATAACTTTTTTCGCTTTCACATTATTAAAAATGTTTGTTACTAACACAACATTAGAATGACAATGCTATTGATGAGTGTTTCCATCCGCAGAAATAAGTGCCATTATTGATATAAAAAAACTATGTTTAAAGTGAGGGTTAAAAATTTCAACATTGAAGCAAATGATAATTTTTTTATTATTAATAAGCTTACTGAATATTAGGAACTTACAAGGTATTATAGTTGGTCTTCACATGAAACATTTGATGTAAGTGGTTAATATTTTTTTTGTCTTTACATCAATGATTATAAACAATGCAATTTCATCTTCACATATATGTTTCTACATTTGTTCAATAGGATCCATATTTCAATAGTGAAAAATGTGAATAAGAGGCTTATAGCCTTTACTTCAATAAAAGTATTAAAAGAACAATTTTAAAATATTTGTTAGCAACATTGGAGATAATTAAGTATGAGTAGGTAAGGAAGGTACCAAATTCTTATTTCAAAACAAATAATATTTTGAATTGTTAATATTTTTAACCATATGTTTCACAGAAAAAATGATAAAAAAGTATATTATAACTTTTTTCATAATAAATTAAGCACTACATTTTAGAAGAGGAAGGAAACATGAATAAATTAATGTGATAATAATTATTTGTGTTATGTATTATTTTGAAATTGATAAATTAGTTTGATTCTTAGAAGATAATTTTGTTCGTGTACTTTTGTTTTCTGAACAGTATTATTTTGAAATTTATTATTTAAAAATATGTTAATATATATATTTGATAAAAAAACAAATGATTTATTTTGTATTTTTTCATATTCTTCACATCACACGAGCATCATACTATATGTATATATACAAACACATACAAGCAAAAGTAGAAATTACCATTTGACATATCTCCCGTAAAGTTACATATGAAATAATATTAAATAATTCTAAAAACTATTAAAAATGATATTTGATCTATGACAATATGAACAACAAAGTAATATATTTTTTATATTTTGAAACATATACAATTTGATGATTTAGATGGTAATGGCCATCTGACTATATCCAAGGTCTACCATCTATATATAGATAATAATATTAAAATAAATTTAATTATTTGTCTACGTTATCTATTAAATAAAATGTTATGTTAAAATATGCACTTTTAATAATATTATCATAATAATTATATTTTTTATGTAATTTAGTTGATACCAATATATTTTTTTACATTTACTTAATATATTTAATGAAGTCACAGACTATTTATTAAATGAAATGCTACAAACATTAAATAAAGAATACATACAGTCATACATATATACATACAAAATGATGTATTAATTATATAGTCTCAATTTAAACAAATGAAAATAGTGGTTTTATAATAGAAAATGTGTATAATATATTGAATTAACTTATGATCGTGTCATAGAACTGTGGGACTTATTTAAATAATAATAAATAAATTTTAGTATTTTTTTATATTAATTACTATTGAAAAGACCATCATAAATCGTAGAAATGTATTGACAATTAAATTGCAATAATAAAATAATAATAGAATAATAATCTAAAAATAGGATAAGAATGTTGTCAACTCTGTCTATATATTGATAGATAACTTTAGGGTTTAATAGGCTCCTACCTATTCAATTAGGTAGGAGCCTCCTACCTAAGCTTTTAGCCATTCGATTTGATCGGATGGCTGACATAATATGTGCAGTTCAATGGACAGGAGAAAACACCGGCCGACTAAATGCCGACTAGTTTGGTTCACACGATCGTCGACTGTCCTAAGATGCAGCAATGACGACGAGGGTGACGACGACGACGATGCCATCCTACTGATCGACATTCGAGTGGCGACATGTTGGCTGACCTTGCAAGTGGTGATCCCTGCTACTCAGTGTTTTGTCTTCTTATTCCTCATCGATGGCGACGGCAAGGCTGGGCAATGTGAGGAGAGCCTCTAGTTGGCAATTGGCGGTGAAGTCTCCATTTTCTTCTTCCTCGTCCTCCGGCGAATGCTCCTGATTGTCATCAAAGGAAGAAGAGGACGAGAAGCAACGAAGAAGAAGGATGGGCGAATGTTGCCGGAGGACGAGTGAAGTCGACAATAGTAGGGCGTGACGAGGAACAAGAGGTGCTGGGAGCATGTTGCAGAGCTCGAGGATCTCATTGTAGCTGAAGTAGATTCATTCTTCGTTCGTCCGCTTCTAGGTCACGACCTCCTTTGAGCTCAGTTACTGCCGCCCCTGATCTCGATCGCCATCGGACATTGCAGCGGGCCTTCGATCTCGGTCGTCGCTGCCCCTGATCTCGATCAACATCAGACATTGTAGCGGGCCTTCGATCTCAATCGCTGCTGCCCCTGATCTCGATCAGCAATGGACATCGCAATGGTTCTTCAATCTCGCCGCTGCCCCTATATCAAACAACATCGCAGCGGCCCTCCATCGAGTGGCATTGTAGCAACCTCCATCAACATCAAACATGTAACGCCCCCAAAATCGTCCCTCCTGCCACGTAGGCAGTTAGGTTAACTCCGGGAGCGCTACCCTGCCTACTACACTATTGACCATGACCATTCAATAAAATAGCATACGTGGTATCAATATAATACAAATTATAATCAAAGACATTAATGCGAAAGTTCAAACGGAGGAATGTCAAGAGACATTGATAATTAATATAGTTTATAACAAGATGAGAAAAGATAGTAACTTTAAGAAGTTCGATAAGCGGAGGATCATGATGTCTTTAAACCAACTACAATAATTTGAAAGAAATATAGCAGTGAAAGCTTGAAGCAAAATATCAGTCATGTGCAGTATTCTCCAAACTCTGTGCCTTTCAACACCTCGTCAGTTAGCATTCTCACCTGCAAAATTTCATTCCAGGGGAATAGAATACCCGTGAGCAAAAAGTCCAGTACAATAGCAAAATAGACGATGAAATAGGGATCAATGATAATCATATAACTAATACATCAATGATGAACAATACTGTACTCTGATTTCTATGCAATGACTATAATGGATCAATACATCATTCTTTGACAATATGAATATATGTGCTTTAATCCTTACTATTGCTACACTTTATCTTTACTCTACATTATCTTTACCATATAATGTTTCATGCTTTACTGTATTATATTCTATACTGTACCATACTTTACTTTACCATACCATATGCTCTACTTTACAGTACTATGCTTTAGATTGCTTGACTGTGAGTTGCACTACATTTTTTACATTACTATGATATCCTTAAAGTTGGTTGTCCTATGCAAACTCGACTTTATTAGCTGGGATGTCAGAGGTGCCTCTCTGAATCTCTAAAGCTAGTAAGCCCAAAAAGGAAAAGGGGTGTGTGTTAAAGCATCACCCAATTCGAAATGTAGGTGGGAGAGAACCTACACCCCAAAAATAGTGGTCATTTAACAATCTATAAGTTCACTATCTCCTCAGTTAACTACCTATCCCTCTGGCTCAATACTATAATCTCTGGAGGAAAGGAGTGTGACCATTGCATCACCCTTCTTCTTCAAGATATAGGTGAGAGAGGACTTGAAATCTCAAAAATCGTGATCATTGAAGTCCAGTAGCTTCGCTATCTCCTCAGCTAACTATCTGTCCATCTCTATACAATACCATGATCTTTGCTCTATACATTGGGGAGGCACATAACAATCCCGGTATTTATCTTTACTTTACTTATCATTGCTTATCATATAATCTATAAATCAGGGCCCAACTGGGCATTAATCTCTGTACAAAAGGGCTCAATCAATATAGGTAAACTGGTTAGAGTCTCATATTAGAATTATAAGTGGATCAATAATTATTGGTTCAGACTGAGGGTCTGACTGAATTGGTTGGTCTAACCGGGCTGGTCTAACCGGACCGATCGATCGTTTCAAGTGGACCGGTCGACCGTTCTCTGGCACCGGTCGACCGGTCCTCTTGGATCGGCCGGCTGTGTTCTTTGTGGGGTGTCTGTGAATCGATCAACCATACGCATGAGGCCGGCCGACCGATTACTCTAGGATCGGTCGACCGTTCTGGTGGTCGGTCGATCGGTCTTAAGACTATGAGGATATGCACTGTGTTAGATCGGTCGACCGTCCTGATGGTCGGTCGATCGGTCGTAAGACAGGATGTGCACTGCGCGTCGGATCGGTCGACCGATCGGAAGGTCGGTCGGACGATCACGAAAGTGAATTTATTCGCTGACAGATAGATCGGTCGACCGCCATGATGAGGTCGGTCGACCGATCAATAGGAATTCGTGCGAGTTCTTAGCGCGGACCGGTCGACCGTTCCAAAAAAATCGGTCGACTGGTCCCTGCAATAAAACAGGGCCATCGGATTTCTTCTCTATTTTCGGCGGCCTTTCGGTCATCCAATGACGATGATGAAAATACGAAAAATGTAGATGACATTCTCAGGATCATAATGAACTATTCCTACGCATCAATCGATCAAATTTCATCGTCTAGGGATTTAAAATGCTAGGGTACATTTGTTTTCGACTGTTGGAGTTCGCCGGATCGTTGTCATCGCACCGTCGATCGTCGGTCATTCTCGGCCGAAAGGGAAGGTGCGCTGGGTTCAAGCGAACGTCGAGGGGTGTCTACGCGCATCGGCGGGTCGTGGATCAGCCGCTATTCATCGTCGAAGTCGCGCTCTGTTTCATCCTTGGTGCGCGTCGTTCGCCGGACGAGAGGGAGAGGAAGAAGAAAAGACGAAGGCGGCGGCCGGTCCGAAGATCCAAGGGGGCGCGAGGTCGCCTCGCGTCTCACTTTATAGGATCGGCCGGCCAGAAGGCCGACTGATCGTGGCGCGATCAGGTGAGGAAATCCTCCCCTAGTCGGTCGTTCCTTCTCTGGCTGTTTCCTTTTCTTTTTTTTTTTTTGAGTTTGGATCGGATTTTGATTTCCCCTCATTAATTCTCTCTTAATTACCATTAATTGTAGGAATTTGAACGTTTTCCTTATATGAAAAGTTGGATTCGTTACATTATTAGTCCCTTAAAAGAAAATTCTTTCTCGAATTTAGATAAGAGTTAGGACTTACCAAATAGTTCAGGAAATTTCTCTCGCATTTCTGACTCTACTTCCCACGTGGCATCTTTTCTTTGGTGATGCTTCCATGCTACTTTGACTAGTGATACTCTCTTCTTTCCTTGTTGGTGTTCTTGGTATTTCAATATCTCTGTGAGTTGTTCTTCATATGTCAAATCCTCCTTGAGGTTTGGTTCCTCAATTTGGATCAAGTTGGCTTAATCGTGCTTGTACATCCGGAGTAGAGAGACATGAAAGACATTGTGTACTCTGACATACGCCGGGGATAGGGCCAACCTGCATGCCGAGTCTCCGACCATATCCAATATTTCAAATAGACCTACATACTTTGGACTCAATTTCCCATGCTTACTAAAACACATTACTCCTTTGGTGGGGAAGACCTTAAGCAGAACTTGATCTCCTGCCTTGAAGGTATGTTCACAGCGTTTCTTGTCTGCATAGGCCTTCTGATGGACTTGAGCAGATTTCATCCTCTTCTTTATCAATTCTACCATATTTGTGTACTCTTGGGTCTGCTTATGTAGTTCAGCACTCAAGATCTTTCTTTCACCAACTTCACTCCAACATGTCGGGGAGCGACATGGTTGACCATATAATGCTTCAAAGGGGGACATCCCTATGCTAGCATGGAAGTTGTTAATGTAGGAGAACTCTATAAGAGGTAGATGTTTATCCCAGTTGCCATGCCAATCTAACGCACATGCTCTAAGCATGTCCTTTAATGTCTGGATCGTCCTCTCTTATTGTCCGTCTGTCTAGGGATGGAAGGCGGTACTGTAGCAAAGTCTCATCCCAAAAGCATTCTAGAGGTTCTTCCAGAATCTTGATGTGAACCTGAGATCTCTATCAAACACAATGGTTGATGAAATCCCATGAAGCCTAACAATCTCCTACTGATCACTAGCTGATCATATTAAGTTTTTACTCCATTTTCCATTCATTTCACTCTTATTGAGCCCTCATTTTGCCTTACTTTTGGCCAATTATGCATGAAATGTAATGGATTGTGATAACCAGCTGATCATCCTCATTTTACACTTAATTTCATGTGCATAGAGGTTCTGAATTGCTAAAATTCATAAAATTATCAATTCTATACTAAGTTATCACTTTTTGAACAAGTTATCATTTCAAGTCATGAAGTTATCATTTTACTAATTGAGCTGATTTCAAGTAGTTATCTTGCCCTAAATCCCTTGCCATTATGAATTAATCATATTTGAATGTTCACTGTTCAACTGGTGCAAAGTAATCATCCAATTTCAAAAGTTATCATTCTTTGTGCAAAGTTATCATTTTTGGGGCAAAATTATCATTTCAGTGTGTAAGGTTATTATTTTTGCATAACAGCATTAGATAATTGTCTAATTGCTGTCCTAAACTCCTTGCCACCCTTAACTAATCACATCTAGATAGCCACAATCTAATTTGGACAAGTTATCATTTTTTTGTGCATAAGTTATCAGTCTGAATAGCAAGTTATCATTTTGGTGTAAACCTTATCCATACTTGATTATTCAGCTGATATGTTTGCCGTCCTAATCCACACTTATTTAATTTCTATTTAAGGGCTTTGATGTTGGCTGTTTTAACTCCCCTAGCAGGTGTTACAAGATTGAATCAGACTGGAAAAGGAGGGGGACCACTTGCCTTTTGGCTGTCCAAAAGCTACTGCACCTGCCATTATTTCTGAACCAGGACACTTGGCATAATCAGAGGAGAATGGAACATTCTAATCTGCATCTAAGGGTAGAGAAGAGTCATATATAAGCTGTAGAATCTGGATGGAAGAGGGGGGCTGCTGAATTGTAGGGTTTGGGCACCAAGGAAGCAAGAAGAAGGAGTTGAAGAGCTGCTGAATTCCTGATCTTGTCGACAGCCTCTTTATCATTATTGTTCAAAATGATTTGTATTAGCTTATCAATTTGTTTTGCATCCATGCTTGTAACTATAATGAGCTAAATCTCAGCTCTCCTAGGATAGGATAGTAGTCTAATTTAGTTGTGGATGGATGAAGAACCAATCTGAGTTCCTACACTAATATCAAGTTCTGATTTCTATTTCTGAAATTCTGATTTCTGATTTTTGCATTTTCTGATTTCAATAGATTTAATCTTGACATTGTGAGGTCCTACTTGTATTTACAACTGAGAGGTTGTCCTTTGATCTACTCTTTGTTCAGAAATGAATTAAGAACCAATGGCAAATTTCTAGATTCAATCCCCAATTAGGAATCTGATTCACTTACTTCTGAAATTTATTTTCCATTTCTAATTACTGAATTCATTAGATCTGTTTTTATCATTGTGGAGCCCTAATTGTATTAACAACTGAGAGGTTGCTTTATGGTTTCATTCTTGTTCAGAAATGAATCAAGAGAATGGTATTTCTAATATTTTAATCCCTGAATTGTTACAGATTTCAGTGTTGATTTCTGAATTTTCAAATTCTGATTTCTTGAATTTTGTGGAATATGCCTTGCTGTTGTAAGACCCCTGATTCCATCATCCACAGAGAAGTGAACTTAGTGTTTTCTTGATGTTCGAAGATGGACCAATAAGCAATAGTATGTGCTGAATTCCCATGTGTGATATGTGCTGATTTTACCCAATCCATTAGTGCTAATGTGAATTTCATTTCAATTTGCAGCTGAGAGGCTGATTTAAAATCACCTTGTTGTTTAGAGATAAACCAAGAAGCATTAGCCTTAGGATTGAATTCATTACATTCCTGATTACTTGATATGTGAATGCCTGTTTGGTTATGTGCCAAACTGAAATTGCCAAAATCTGAAAGGAAATGGCAAAATCAATAAGGCACTTGTGCATGTGCTTAATGATAACTTGATATTCAGTGGGAATCCTTATCTAATTCAACCTAGCTAACATTTATATGAGAATATAATGATTAGTTTTGGATTAATTAAGTTGTAAGAGCAGCCATACTTTAGGTTGAATCAGATTTGATTTAAAATTGTTAAAATTCTCCATTCCATCCATAGCTGAATTAGATGAACCCCAACCCTTAGGAGAAAATTTTCATTGATTGACAAACCTTTTTAGTCCTCATTTCAGTAATTAGATCTCAGTTCATTTCTATTATCAAAACACCAAAAACAGTTATCATTTTGCCACTTTGAAAAATATGTTTTCACTTTCCTTTAATTTTTTGTTTTTACCACTTAGTCTAGGGCTAGTCTAGGTTAGTTTGTAGAGTCTTTAGTCTTCAAATCACAGTGGATACGATACTTGAGTCTACTACATTGACATGTGCACTTGCAGTAGAGAGTGAGTTTAGGGAGTTAAATCAAAAATTGGAAAATTTCAAATCTGACCAAAATTTCAGCAAGTTATCACTACACTCCATAATATCACTATCACCTACACATATAAATCCATTAAGCTTTCAAAAGATTGTTTTACCTTGATGGGTAGGAAGTGAGTCGATCCACTATTACCCAAATGACATCATGTCCCTTCTGAGTCCGGAGTAAATCGGTGATGAAGTTCATTGATATCTCTTCCCACTTTCACTATGGGATGCCCAGACTCTTTAAGGTTCTTTGGGGTTTCTGGTGCTCCGCCTTGACTTGTTGACATACTATACATCTGAAGACATATTCCGCTATTTTCTTCTTCATATCTGACCACCAGAAACTCCTCTGTACATCCTTGTACATTTTTGTACTCCCTGGGTGGATTGCGAACTCTGACTTGTGGCATTCATCTAGCACTTCCCTTCGGAGTTCAGGGTTATTCGGTACCCATAAACGATCATGGTATCTGATGCCATCATTTAAAGAGACTTTGAAATTTGTAGTCTCTAGACTAGTCTTTATCATCATTGTTTGATAGTCTATATCCTCTATTTGTGCCTCAATGATTCTTTTGATCATGTCTGATATGATACGCTGCATCATCATTAGTGATCCGTCATGTCTTACTCTTGGCGTCCATTTGAAAAGTTCCTCCATCATTTCGAATTTTCGAAGGCGCATGAAGGCAACAAATTCTTCCCACTTTCGACTAAATGCATCTGTCACTGAGTTTGCTTTACCTGAATGGTAATTGATAGAGAACTCATAGTCCTTTAAGAATCTCATCCATCGTCTTTGGCGTATATTCAGATCCTTCTGTGTGAAGACGTACTTTAAGCTCTTTTGGTCAGTGTAGACCACAAATTCTTCTCCATATAAATAATGGCGCCAAAGTTTGAGGGCAAACATCACTGCTGTCAATTCGAGGTCATGTGTGGGATAATTGACCTCATGTTTCTTCAGCTGTCTGGATGCGTATGACACTACTTTCCCATGTTGCATCAATACACATCCTAATCCTGTACCACTAGCATCACTGTAAACTACGTAACCACCGTCGCCCGATGGTAATGTCAGGATTGGTGCTGAAGTTAGTCGCTTCTTTAATTCTTGAAAGCTTTCTTCATACTTGGGCGATCAGATAAAATTTTCTCCTTTTCTTGTAAGCTTGGTCAATGGTAATGCAATTCTGGAGAAGTCCTTGATGAAGTATTTGTAATAGCCTGCTAAACCAAGGAAGCTCCTGATCTCGAAAATATTCTTTGATTGAGTCCAGTTGGATACTGCTTTTAGCTTTGCCGGATCCACTGCAATTTCATCTTTGGAGACAATGTGGCCAAGAAACATCATCTGTTCTAGCCAGAATTCACATTTGAAAAACTTTGCATACAATTTCTTTGCTCGCAAAGTCTCCAATACTATCCTCAAATGTTTCCTGTGCTGCTCTATGCTTGGCGAGTAGATGAGGATGTCGTCGACGAAGACAATTATGAACTTATCCAAATGTTCATGGAAATTCATGAGGTCCATGAATGCTGCTGGGGTATTTGTTAACCCAAATGGCATTACTAGAAACTCGTAATGTCCATACGTTGTCTTTGGGATGTCTTCTTCTGCTACCCTTAGCTGATGATATCCGCTCCTCTGGTCAATATTGGAGAAAACTTTTGCTTTGGACAACTGATCGAACAAGTCGTCGATGCGAGGGAGCGGGTATTTATTTTTTATTGTGACTTTGTTCAACATCATGTAGTCGATACAAAGTCTTAACGATCCGTCCTTCTTGACGAAAAGGACTGGTGCATCCCATGGTGAGACACTAGGTCTGATGAAACATTTGTTCTTGAATCTGGTTCTTCAATTCCTTCATCTCTACTGGGGCCATGCAGTATGGAGCTTTGGAGATCGATGCTGTGCCAGGTGTCACTTCAATATGAAAGTCTATCTTTCTTCTAGGTGGTAAACTACTAACATCAAAAAATTCCCTCACAACCTCGATGTATTGAGGGGTCTTGGCAGGCTCCGTTATCTTAGTAACACTTGCTAGATAACCTCTACACCCCTTTTGGAGTAGTTTATGTGCCTTCATGGCAGACACTATGATCTTTGGTTCTTTCTGTGCAATGCCTCTGACGATAACTTTATCTGTACTCTGTGTACCTATAATTACTTTCTTTTGCTTGGACAAGATAGAAGCATCATGGGAGGTTAGTCAATCCATACCCAAAATTATATCATACTTTCATAGGAATAATGATAAGATTTGCAGGAAAATTCTTTTTCTCTATCTCAATGGGTACATTAGAAATATATTTTGTGATAATCAGAGTTTCTTGTGGGGTCAAGATGTTCATCTTATGCTCTAAGTTCATTGCAGTGCACATTCTTCAGATATAAAGGAATAGGAGGCATCGAAATCGAACAATATTGTAGTGGGTAGTTCAGCTACGAATAGCGTACCTCGAATGACCTCAGCGTCATTCTGTTGAGCATCCTCTTCTAAATTGAAGAGTTTTCCTTGCACTAACTGTTGTTGTCCATGTCTTGGACAGTTTACTGCGATGTGGCCCATTCCATCACAATAGTAGCATGCCCCAGTCTTCATGCGGCATTTTCCAACGTGAGTTCTGCCACAGGTATTGCATAAGACCCGCTCACCTTGTGCGGGTGGTGCTTGTGGGGCTCTGGGAGGCTGTTGCCTCTATTGTTGGGTTTGGCGCCTGCTGAGGGGGCCTTGGGTTCTGTTGTTGTTGCTGTTATTGTTGTTACAGTGGATCCTCTTAGCTTTTTGAAGATCTTGGTGGTCCTTCTCAGTCAGTGTAGCCAAACTGACCGTCTCATTCAGAGTTTTGCAATTCCCTAGTCTTGTCTGGAACCTCAAGGCGGGGCTCAGTCCATCCACAAAGCGCTTTCTTACATCCTGCTCGTCCATAATCAGCCTAGAGTATTTTCTCAATCGAACAAACTTCGTCATGTATTGGGTCACTGTCATGATCCCTTATTTTAGGTCCAGAAACTCTTTCTGTTTTAAATCCCTTTGGAACTTAGGGAAGTAGTGCGTCTCAAATGCCTTGCGGAAGTCCTCCCAGGCAACAATTCTGACTTCCGAAAAGCTGGTGGCCTTCTTGGCTTTCCACCATTCCTTTGCATTCTTCTGGATGATGTCTCCAGCGAACAGTACCTTCTTATTTTTAGGTCGTCGAGGATGTCAAACTTATCCTCTATTGTTTCCATCCATTGTTCCGCCACTTCTATGCCTCCTTCCTCGTTAAACATTGAAGGTTTTGACTTCTAGAATTCTTGTGACATGTAGGGAAGAAGAATTTGATGTCCTTGCTGAACTGGTGATTCAGGTGGAGGATGAGAAGGTGGCAGTGGAGGTGGATAAGATGAAAGTGGGGGGATGAAAGGGGTCTCTCCTTCATTATGAATTTCATTCTCATTGATGGATGCTTGTGACCTTCTTTGATGAGACATCTATAAAAAGACCATGACAATATTTGAGAATGAGCATATAATCAAAGATCTTTAACCAAAATAAAAATCTTAGATAAAAATTGAGACCTTATGACTCAATATCCGCTAAACAAAAGTTAATATCATGGTAAGGTTAGTCAAAGCAAACATAAGTATTTGTCTAAGGCACACTAAGGCCTTCAACATCAGAGAACCGTTCAATACTAATCATTACGTCGAGAAGGTTCTCCAGGTTCATTTCTGGGGTCCTTCTCATGCTTAGGAGGATTCGGGCATTCATATTCAAAACGCCCGTCTTGATCGCAGTAGCTGCAATACGGTTCCGGGTCTGTCTGACTTATAGGACTGTCCGGGCGTGCATCTGCATCATTTTGTTCTCGGCTTTGCAATTCTCTGTTCGGTTCAGGCTCTTCTTCTTCATCTGAAGACAGGCAAATATGATTGCTGATGCGTCATCCTATAATTTGCAAGTGTCTCCTTTGTTTCCTTTCTTCAGACGTCTCAGTTGGCGAGGAAGACATCACTAGGTTATTTCTTCCCACACTTTCCAAATCAGAATGCTCATGTTCTTCTGGAGCAGGAGGAGGTGGAATCTCATGGCCACGGCCACGTCCGCGACCATGTCCATGACCATGTGCTGGTACTTGCGCTTGCTCCTGTTATTGAGCCGGAGCAGAGGGTGGGTGCATAACTGCTTCAGCTACCTAAAACACTCGCTTCTGCCACGTACCACTCTGGACGTTATGCGACGCGGAGGCATCTATAGGAATAAGTTAGCTCAATAACATAAGTATCCTTACATGAAAATGTGCTTAGCACTTACATGAGGAGTGGAGATGCAGATGCTTGAGAAGCTGGCACATGACTCTACTTTGAACAATATGAGCAATAAAATATCATGCCTAAACATTTACTCTACTATGATCAATGAGGGAGTCAATAACTTAGGCTCTGATACCAAACTATAATACTCCCAAAATCGCCCCTCCTATCACGTAAGCAATCAGGTTGACTCCGAGAGTGCTATCCTGCATACTATACTATTGACTATGACCATTCAACAAAATGGCATACGTGGCATCAATAAAATACAAAATATAATCAAATACTTTAATGCGGAAGTTCAAACGATGGAATGTCAATAGACATTGATAATTAATATAGTCTATAACAAGATGAGAAAAGATAATAACTTTAAGAAGTTCGATAAGTGGAAGATCATGATGTCTTTAAACAAATTACAATAATTTGAAAGAAATGTAGTAGTGAAAGCTTGAAGCAAAATATCAGTCATGTGCAGCATTCTCCAAGCTCTGTGCCCTCCAACACCTCGTCAGTTAACATTCTCACTTGCAAAATCTCATTCCAGGGGAATAGAATATCCGTGAGCAAAAAGTCCAGTACAATAGCAAAATAGACGATGAAATAAGGATCAATGATAATCATATAATCAATACATCAATGATGAACAATACTGTACTCTGATTTCTATACAATGACTATAATGTATCAATATATCATTCTTTGACAATATCAATATCTGTGCTTTAATCCTTACTGTGGCTGTACTTTATCTTTACTCTACATTATCTTTATCATACCATGTTTCATGCTTTACTGTACTATATTCTATACTGTACCATACTTTACTTTACCATACCCTATGCTCTACTTTACAGTACTATGCTTTACATTGCTTGACTGCGAGTTGCACTACGTCTTTTACATTACTATGATATCCTTAAAGTTGGTTGTCTTATGCGACCTCGACTTTATTAGTTGGGATGACAGAGGTGTCTCTCTGAATCTCTAAAGCAGGGAAAGGAGTGTGTTAAAGCATCACCCAATTCGGAATGTAGATGGGAGAGAACCTACACCCAAGAAACAGTGGTCATTTAACAACCTATAAGTTCACTATCTCCTCAGTTAGCTACCCATCCCTCTGGTTCAATACTATAATCCATGGGGAAAGGAGTGTGACCATTGCATCACCCTTCTTCGAGATACAGGTGGGAGATGACCTGAAATCTTAGGAACAGTGGTCATTAAAGACCAGTAGCTTCGCTATCTTCTTAGCTAACTACCTGCCACTCTCTATACAATACCATGATCTTTGCTCTATACATTGGGGAGGCACATAGCAATCCCGTGTATTTATCTTTACTTTACTTATCTTTGCTTATCATGTAATCTATAAATCAGGGCTCAACTGAGCATTAATCTCTGTACAAAAGGACTCAATCAATATAGATGAACTGGTTAGAGTCTCATATTAAAATTATAAGATGATCAATAATGGTTGGTTCAGACTGAGGGTCTGACTGAATTGGTTGGTCTAACCGGGCTGGTCTGACCGGATCGGTCGACCGTTCTCTGGCGCTGATCGACCGGTCCTCTTGGATCGGTCGGCCGTGTTCTTTGTGGAGTGTCTATGGATCGGTCGACCGTACGCATGAGGTCGGTCGACCGGTTACTCTAGGATCGGTCGACCGTCCTTGTGGTCGGTCGACCGGTCTTAAGACTATGAGGATATGCACTGTGTTAGATCGGTCGACCGTCCTGGTGGTCGGTCGATCGGTCGTAAGACAGGACGCGCACTGCCCATCGGATCAGTCGACCGATCGGAAGGTCGGTCGGCCGAAAGTGAATTTGTTCATTGACAGATAGATCAGTCGACCGTCATGGTGAGGCCGATCGACCGATCAATAGGAATTCGTGCGAGTTCTTAGCACGGACCGATCGACCGTTCCAAAAAAATTGATCGACTGGTCCCTACGATAAAACAGGGCAGCCGGACTTCTTCTCCATTTCCGGCGGCCTTCTGGTCATCCAACGACGACGATGAAAATATGAAAAATGTAGATGGCATTCTCAGGATCATAATGAACTATTCCTACACATCAATCGATCAACATTTCATCGTCTAGGGATTTAAAACTCTAGGGTACATTTATTTTCGACTGTTGGAGTTCGTCGGATCGTTGTCGTCGCACTGTCGGTCGCCGGTCATTCTCGGCCGAAAGGAAAGGTGCGCCGGGTTCAAGCGAACGTCGAGGGGGTGTCTACACGCGTCGGCGGGTTGTGGATCAGCCGCTATTCGTGGTCGAAGTCACGCTCTGTTTCGTCCTTGGTGCACGTCGTTCGTCGGACGAGAGGGAGAGGAAGAAGAAAAGACGAAGGCGACGGCCGGTCCGAAGATCCAAGGGGGCACGAGGTCGCCCTCGCGTCCCACCTTTATAGGATCGGCCGGCCAGAAGGCCGACCGATCGTGGCGCGATCAGGGGAGGAATTTCCTCCCCTGGTCGGCCGTTCCTTCTCTGGCCGTTTCCTTTTCTTTCTTTTTTTTTTTGAGTTTGAATCAGATTTTGATTTCCCCTCGTTAATTCTCTCTTAATTACCATTAATTGTTGGAATTTGAACGTTTTCCTTATATGAAAAGTTGGATTTGTTACAAAACATCGCAGTGGCATTGCAATATTTGCAACGTTCTTTGCCGCCGCTTCTAGGAGGAGCGAAGAACAAATCGTCCGAAAAAGGAGGAGGAAAGAAGCAGCAGGCTGAATCGGCGATCGAATCGGATGATCTGAAAGTTAGGTAGGACGCTCCTACCTAGACATATGGGTAGGAACAACATTAAATCCATAATTTTATCTTCTGTGGATAAGTTATTGTGATAAGTACTTGTGATACTTCTAAATTTAAAAATAATAAATTAGTTTCTTGGAAGATACTTTTTTAAGTACCTTTATTGTCAAACTCTCTAACTGTTATTTTTTTTTTGGAATTTATTATTTAAAAATAATATATTTTTAATAAACATAACTTATTTATTAATAATTATTTTATATTCTACATTGCATCTCATGGGCATCATACTACTATATGTTTTTATAGTAAGCTCATAATCTTCTTATGTCATTCTACACTTTTATTATATCTCTATACTTTTATATTTAAAGATTATTTTTGCGTAGATAACATTATCTGAGAAATTTGATCTCCTCCATAAATCTTAGGTCTGCTTTAATTCGTTTTTACCCTGTCTATGCCCAATTGTTTTTATATAAACTTTTTATAATTGTTTATGTTCAAGTTTGGTATGAAACTTTTTAATTTGAACACACACTTTATTTTCTTATTGTGTATTTCAAACCTCCAAAATTAAATGGCGTTGTATAATATTTTTTATATATAATTGATTAATTGCGAACCGACATTCATTAACAAAACATTTTTATTTTAATAATTAATGGATAAGATTGCACGAGATGAATTCGGTCTAAAAAATACTATTTTTTATGAGATTTCAAACCCTATTTTAGTACAGTAATATTTTTTCATTTAGAATTTCATAAAAAATATTAAGCTATATAAAAATATTATATCAATAATAAGTTATTAATGACTTAAAATAAACTCCATGACCCCTTAGAATCTTTTCGATTGAAGTTGTAATTTTAGCGGAACAATTGTAATTTATTAAAAATCATCGTAAATCTTATCATATACCTTATTATCTTTATTTTTTAGTTCAATTGTTTGAGATCAGATAATTTTTGGATTAGTTGAATTTTTCTTACACTCCTATATAACTGACCAACGCCCACTCTTAAAATAAGTAGTGTTATATTTCCTTTGTTATAGCACATAACTAACATAAAATAGTAACTAAAAATAATAATAATCTTTCTATTTTTATAAGGAAATTTTGAGGACTAAAATTTTAAAGCATAAATACTTTATTTGATATCTAGAATTAACTAGAGGTTTTTTTAGATGGAAGAAAATATAAAATACTAAAAACTAAAATATTCAAGCACTAAACTTTGTAAGCTAGTAAAGTGGCATATAATATATTTTGTCCACTCGTCTCTAAATTCTATCATTTTATCCAAAAGTATCAAATAATTGTAGCAAATGTTTCTTACTACAAACATTTAGTTTTTGGTTTGATAGCTGATAATGGTTTAATCAGCGAATAGCAAATGATGATTAGCGATTCTAACAAATAAGTTTTGATAAATTTAACGGTAAAATTAGTTAATGAATATAAAATGATAAAATTAGACATATGATAAATTATTCAATTCAAGCATTATACAAATTCTATTACAATGCAATAAATAAATTATTTATATCTCAATTAAATAAAATAATATTTCACAATTATTTTTAAAAAAATGTATAGAAATTTATATTGACAATAAATTGTATATAGTGCACCCATGATATAAAAATATTATTTATTAAATTATTTTTAATCATTATTAATATATAAATAATTTGTAATTAATTAAGCATGAATATAAAAAGAAATATAGTTAAATGGTGATAAAATAATAAGATAAGTTGATAAAGAAATAATGCATTTGAATAAAGGTAAAATTGAAAAAATTATGAACCACTAATATTTAATTGTTAAACGATAATAGAAGTAGCTTTTTAATATTTTCATATGAAACAATAAATACTACTTTTCTATCATTTATCAAATAAAAGAATTAGCTGTTGAAACTGCTAAACGCTAATTTAATTTGGTTTTGCCAAACAGAGTCTTTGACACACCAAGGGGTGAGCAAAATCGGGATCAGGACCGGGACTCGCTCGACCCAATTTCAATATGATGCTCCGGATTTCCAAAAAAGGTCCTGAACCTGGTCGGGACCGGGACGTCCCAGGAAATCAGGATAAAAATTGAGAATTCTTGATTGTCCCAGCTTGATCATAAAAAAGTAAAATAATAAAAAATTTAATAATAATCTAATGTTATTATAAATATGATAACTATCAATTAAATTATATATATGATAATATAATACAATGTATATTTAAGATATATATCAAATAAAATATAAATTTTATTTAAAATAAACATAAATATAATATTTAAAAATAATTTAATACTCATATAATATATTTAAATGGATCGGGATCGGGCCCGACCCTATTACCAATCGGGTCAAAAAAAATTCGAAAAATCCGAGTCGGTGGCCAAGGTGACCGGTCCAGCCCGTGCACTGCTCACCCCAACACACCTAGTAGGCAAATGGTTCGACAAGAGAAATATAAAACAAAAAAAAGGCATAGAACAATATCTCGGGACCTTGATTTCAAGGATACCATTCTATTAAAATGGTGAAGTAAACTCTTAACTCTTGTGCAAGAAAGTATTCACCCAATCCGAAGAAAATTTTAGCAATTATAATTTAATTTAGGTGGTATTGTCAATATGTCAATTTCCCTTGAAATGTTAAACAAAACCTGTAAGAGCCAAAAAAAAAAGAAGAAGAAGAAGAAAATGCTCATTACACCAAAAGAGATCTTTGCCACCAGATCCAAGAATTAAAAATTTTATTCTGAAAATATTCTTTGAATGAGAACAAGCATGTTCTAAAGGGAACAAGAACCGAAATGTTTTTTTAATATGACAAATGAGTTTCATTCAATCTTCAAAATGTTATTTGAATGAAAACAATGAAATATTGTTCTCATTATAACCCATACCAAATACCCCAAAATGTCTCACACCCAACTCCCTCTCTTTTGTCTTCCCCGCTCACCCCCTCTACGAACCCATTGGAGTTCAACATGGTGGACGATCTACTCGCGCTTGCAAAAGGAGGGGTGTGGGAAACATGTAGAGGGGGCGACACCCCCTTTTTCACGACACGTTGTTGGCGATGCGAGAGCTGGGATGTCTCGCACGGATCGGCCGTCAGGCGTCGGATCTGGCCATTGGCGGCCGATCCGGCACCTGCCAGAACTTTTGTGATTTCGGATTCTCGGACGCAAACCCGGTGACCCGGCCGAGTCCGGGTTTGGTACCGAGTCGAAAATTTTTTGACCCGGCAAATGTTGGGCTAGGATTGGGTCTGCCTAGACCCGGACCCGGTCCCGGGTTTGCTCTGCCCTATTGGTGGAGGCCAACCGCTCATCAAGGTTATCCGCTCCCAGCTCGTCAGAGGTCACCGCCACGAACAAGTCATTTGAGAAAGGGAGTTGGGTTTGGAGCATTTTGAGTAGCATTTTTATTTGCTCTGATTGGTATTGTTTAACTTGTTTTGATCTACATCACTCAATGAAAATGAATGGCGAGGATTGAAGTGTTCCACGAGGCTTCACCGAATCATCGTTGTGTCATGAGATCATTTTTCACTCGACCGACTTGTGCGACATCTAGACGTGTCCATTGTCTATACAAGCTCTTTTATGCGCTTTGCGGAAGATTTCTTATGTTACTTTCTCAATGTCATAATTTTTTGGACGCTTGGTCCCGAGCGGACGCGGTGGAGGTGTTTGTGAATAAACGACACTTAGACGGAACTCTCAATCGCTTGGGACGCTTTTGTGAATTGTCACACCACGCTCGAGACACAATGCTAAATTTTGGGAAGCTTTGACTCCATCGTGCCAATAACACCTTTGTTTCATGGTCTTCAATTCATGCCCGTCGCAGGCATAGTGGCTCCAACAATGATCACTACCGACATCTCCGTCGCCACCAAAGCCACGATGACCACCACAGTCTTTGCTCCTCTCCCTCCTTCCTCCAAAACTGGCAGAGGCCAACCACTCATCAAGGTCATTCGCTCCGAGCTCGTTAGAGGTCATCGTCACGAACAAGTCGTTTGAGAGAGAGAGTTGGGTTTGGAGCGTTTTAAGTAGATGAGCATTTTCTTTGTTTTGCTTTGTTGGTTTTAATTTGCACCACTCGGATTGAAGTGTTCCACGAGGTTTCAACTAAGCCTCTGTTTGGAATAAAGGGAATGGGGGTTAAAAGAGGGGAAGAGAAGGACAAATATTTTATTCTCCCTATTTGGATGACTTTATTGAGAGGAAATGAAAGGAATTTCCCTCCATTTCTTCAACCCCAAAATTGAGGGGAGAGGAGGTGAGAAAATTTAATAGGTGAAATTATCTATTTATCCACTTAAATAATAATAGAAAAATATATCTAAAGGTATGATTGTCTATTCACATATTCATTAACTTTTTTCCCTCCTTTCTCTTTCTCCTCTTCTTCCAGACGAAGTAAATTTATTTACCCTCCCTTCCATTTTCCTTCCCCCTCTTTCTCCACCATTTCCCTCACTGTGTTTGGATTGAGGTGAAAGAGGATAAATAGGGGGAGGGGAAGAGAAATTTTTTTTCCTTTGTTTGGATAAAATTTTAAAAGAGGGAAACGGAGGGGAATCTCCATTTTTTTCCCTTCATTCCCCTCCATTTATGCTATTTTGTTTCAATCCCAAATTAAGATGTAAAATTTTTCTTCCCTTCTCCCATTTTTTCTTTCCTCTTATTCTCTTTCCTTACCCTTAATGAGCCTCTTGCCAAACACAATGTTACTGAAATTTCTTTGAACAAAGCCTAATGGCCGCTGCACCCAGTTATACCCATTAATGCATTCCACCGTGTCATTTGTGTGTGCGAGAACAAAGAATAAATAAATTTCTTAATGACTCTAATCTTAATTAATTATTATTAAAAAAACTGAGAGTAGAAAAAAGAAGGAAAATGAGTAGAAAAAAGATGCACCAAGAGGGAGACTGGGAGGAGGGATTGGAACAAATATTTATGATTAAAGAAATTATATATAATTGTTTTCCAGAGCATACCATTAAGCATGAATTTATTATTTACATCATACAGAAATGAATGAAACATTTAAAAGATATTAATATGAAAATACATTAAAAAATAGATAGACTTGAACATATCAAAATTTAGAAGATAAACATCGTATCAAAAGTTAATATAGCAAATTGGAAATAAACAACCACGATGACTATTTATGTGTATTGAATGAAAGAGATCAAGTAGAATCGATTTTTTTATTCCATTTCATCACTAATTAGTCGCACTAAGAAAGGAAAGAACATATTGAAACAAGTCAAAATTAAAAAAATCAAAAAATCAAATGAACAGAGAAGGAGAGATCTTTGTACTTTGTAATATAAGTTACAAAATCCTTCATTCTCTTTCTTTCTCCTAGCCTCGCAGCATTTTTCTCTCTTCTTCCTCCGAGTCCTTAGTAGCCAGCCGCCGCTGTCCTCCGTCCACCGACCTCCGCTGCCCACGAAGGTTTTGTCTTCTCCTCCCTCCTCCCCATCTCCCTTCTTCTTCTCTCTTCTTTTCCTCGCTAGGTCCGCCGCTGTCATCCAAGCGGTGCCCTCCCCCTGAGCCAACTAAGAGGCCGTCTCTGGTTGGCCCAGGGGAATCAGAGTCCGGCGTTCAGGACACGCGGCGAGCGGTGTTGGGGCGGGGGACGTATCTCCCTCCAAAACTGGCTTGGCTGCCACTCTAGCCGATTCCACCAGTTAACTCTTCGTCTTTTTACGCTTGCTCGCAGCCTTTGCCAACGTTGAGTTCCAGTGCCGATGGAAACGATGGCGTCTCTGAGAGCTCCGACGACGGCGAGACTTCACCTTTCGCCTCTGGCCTCACCCTCCTTGATTTCCATCTCGTCGGCAACGGAGCGGATGCTACTTCCCTCTCCCTCCTCCTTCCCTTCTATCCGGGCGGCGTCATTTCCCTCCTTGAAGGCCGCCACTGCAAATTCTACCCCCGGAGTGGTAGGAAAGCTTCTTTGTCGTTTGGGAATTTTTACGAACACCAAATCGGCAAGTCATCAACAAGTTTAGATTGCATATTATTTTTTAATATGAAGTATCGGATATCTGTGACATGCTCTTATAACTCTGCAAATAATAGAAAATTGTTTTCCTATTTGGCTCCGGCAGTTCCAGAGAAAAAAATAGCTTAAGAATCTTGATAGTGCAATCGTGTTTTTTTTCTTTTCCACTTCTATTCGGCCTATTGAGTGTGAAACATGATGACATGATCGATCGCATTATCTATCTTTATTCGATTGATGGTTTAGTTGGTGCTAAGGGAAGGTAGACCCGTTTCTCAGATGGAGAAGACCGAAGTGGAAGATCTTTCCAATTGGGAGTCGTTCAGCACGATGGCCTTGTCTCCATTGGATGGACGTTATGTACAGAAGGTCAAAGAATTGAGGCAATTCTTCAGTGAATTCGGGTTGATCCGCTACAGGGTTCTGGTTGAGGTAAAATCAAGCAAAACGAACCTGGTTGGCACATACTGTTGTGCATTATCTTTTGTTATTCATCTGACAGACTACATGATATATTCAACAGACCCTATTATTATTATTCTTTTATTATCCTTAATTATGTATACACCCCCATTCTACCCAGGTGAAATGGTTGTTGAAACTCTCAAAAATCCCTGAGATTATAGAGGTCCCAGAATTTAGTGAAGAAGCTCAATCTTTCTTGGAGGGAATCATATCTAATTTTGATATTAATGATGCCTTGGAAGTGAAAAAGATCGAGAAAGTGACTAATCATGATGTCAAAGCTGTGGAATACTATTTGAAAGAGAAATGTAAATCATGTCCAGAGGTTACAAAGGTGAGTTCTTTCTTTGTTGTTTCACTAATGACCGCTGAATTTGTGTTGGAAACCATGATCAATTCCAATTTGTATTCTTTTCCATTGCGGTTTATTTTGTGGTATGTTTTATCTTGATCATCATGTTTGTTCTTTCAGGTGCTTGAGTTCTTCCATTTTGCATGCACATCTGAGGACATAAATAATTTATCTCATGCATTGGCATTGAAGGAAGCCCTGAACAGTGTTGTTCTTCCTGTAATGAAAGATATGTGCAGAACAATTTGCTACATGGCAAAGGAGAATGCTCATGTTCCTATGTTGTCTCGTACTCATGGCCAGGTACTTCCATTTGGTCAGTTGAGATAGTAATCTCTTGTGTGTAATATAGAGTTGTGATTTAAGAATTTGTGTAATTTCAGCTGTTATTCTAGTTTGTTCTCTTGTGGGGCTGTTTGGTATGGTGTTAGTGGAACCCTGGATCAGGAACATTTTTGCATTTGAACAAATTTGTTCTCTGCATTGTTGATGTTCTTGGGCTGTTCCAGGCATCAGCAGGAACATTAAAACACTGCCTTTTCAAATTTCAAGACTCCGACAACGAATAAAATGTAAATGATTACCTTTGACTAATTAATTCCTATTCCCAAGGTGTTTGGCTACATCAACGGGAACAACGAGCTAATTCCTATATTATTCTGATACCAAACACCTCCTATGTGAACAGTTAGGAATATCAAATGACAACTCCTCTTAATTATTTTTATATGACAGGGAACTACTGAAAGAAATAAGCCGGACTTTTACTGACAATGAGTAGTGGATTCCATCTTTTTCACTGCTTTCATATAAAACTGTTCATTCCTACATATCAAGACATGTTGGTTATAGTTTATGATTTTTAGATCTTCATTTTATTCTCTTTAGTTTTTTATTCATTTTTGAGAGGGCTTCTCTTTATTTATTGTTTTATGGAACTTTTGATTATTTCTTCTTGGACTTGGTACTTTTGTCTACTGTGATGTTCATTAACTTCAAATCTTGGTTTTTAAGATACCATGAAATTACATGTATTTATTTAGTTTTTTTTTCTATTATTGTGTTTGCTAAGGGTGACATTATTTGTGATCTGCCATTAGTGATGCATTTACAAATGGATAAACTATCTGTCAAACAAGAAAAGAGATAGTGAACAAGGGCATATAACTCTGTCAAACAAGATCTAGCCAACAATATTTGTATTCTTTGTAATTTATATCTCTCCCACAAATAAGACATCATTTTCTATGTAAAGATGTATGGCTCCTATTGATTTAACTCATCGACATAATTATTCATTTACCCTGATTATATGAGATGAAATTAATGTTCATTAGATCTTGAATAATTACCATATTTGTAACAAACTGAAGTCTTGAAATTATTATAAAAGAAGCATTTGGACTTCAGAAATGATATCTATGGCTTTGCGCCACTGCATTCTCAAAGTTGTTTTCCGACGTAATCTTTGCGAGTCCTACTGAATGATATTTTCTTTGGGTCACCATTGTAGCCAGCTTCACCTACAACTTTAGGAAAAGAAATGGCGAATTTTGCCTTCAGACTCAGTGAGGTGGGAAGGACTTTCAGTGGAATTCATATAATGGGGAAGTTTGCTGGTGCAGTTGGGAATTACAATGCACACAAAGTTGCATATCCTGATGTCAATTGGCCAAGTGTTGCTGCAGAATTTGTACAATCTTTGGGGGTAGAATTCAATCCCTATGTGACACAGGTATACATTTAGAGACTTATTTTTTGTCATAACTGGCAGAGATTATAAGCTAATTCAATAATTTCACTTCATAAACTGTGTAAGGTACAAAGAGTTCGACCACTTTGTCATGATCTAGATCCTCGTGTTTGTTAGACTAATGCCTCTTCTATCTATCTTGGCTGCTATGTCATTCAATTCCTCAATTTGAGGACAAAAAACGAGTTGTCGCTTCCCACATTTGTGTTGTAGCTTCAGAACTCCATGCATGAATGATACATTAGTATTTGCAGTTCTTAATTAATTTACAAGTTACTTGTTTTCTTTTCAAACTTGATTGTCATGTTGTTGGATGACTACCTCGGTTGTCACCCTTTTTCCCCTAAAAAAATTTGGTTGTCATGAAGCTCTTAAGCCAAGTCCTCTCATGTCTCTTATATACATGATTGTTGCACTAACTAAAATTTTTTGGTCCTTTTTTTGTCAAGTAACAAAAATAGCTGTCCGTGTTAAATTTGTCTATGTTTCAGGGTCTAAAGCACGTTTTTCGAGCTTTCCTAAAATTAACAGTAATTTTGATTCAATGTTCTTGAAATTTCCTCTGTTTTTAGCGAATTTGGCTTGTTGTCCCATCCCGAATATGTTTGTAGTGTGACTACTTAGTTCCCATATCTAAGGGACAACAATATAGTATCTCCGTTTTAATGCCTCTTTTTTTAGAAAGAAAAAAAAAGAATGACAAGACATCATGGTTAATTGGTTATCATCCTGTTATCTTAGAACCGAAATTATACATGTGGAATAAAAAAAATAGGGAACATACAAGTGTTATATGTGAACCCAAAAGGCTACTCTCACCGTCTCTCCCTATTCCCTATGTGTTTTTGTTACAATGGTTAGTCTTTATATATTATTTTTTCTTGCAGATTGAACCACATGATTACATCGCGCAGCTTTTCAATGCTGTTATTCAATTTAATACTATTCTCATTGATTTTGATAGAGATATATGGAGCTACATCTCTTTAGGCTACTTCAAGCAGGTACCTGTTGTGAAGACTCACTGTGTTAGCTTACATTCGCTGGGAATGGAAAAATATTTAACTACATATACTTGTGTTGATGCTCTCTCTAGATAACAAAGGCTGGTGAGGTGGGGTCTTCCACGATGCCGCACAAAGTGAATCCTATTGATTTTGAGAACAGCGAGGGAAACTTGTGCTTGGGCAATGCAATGTTGTCTGCCCTTAGCATGAAGTTGCCCATTTCGCGTATGCAGGTTATTATCTATTTTTCTAGAATTTTTTTGTGTTTCTCATTCCCCCCAGAAAAGATTGTGTTTGTCTCTACTGTACAATCCTCCAAATTTAGCTTCTTGCCAGAGTATGTAAGAACTGTTAAAAGATTCACATGTTCTATTGATTTCATAGACTGAAGCAAAAATTAGCAACTTGGAAGGCATAAGTTTTAAGTCAATTTTGGTTATTATCTGTAGCCATAAAAGAGTGTGCTATGACATGCCTATTTATCTAACTGCAGCGTGATCTGACCGATTCAACTGTTCTGAGGAACTTGGGTGTTGGGTTAGGATACTCGCTCCTTGCATATAAAAGTGCAATGCAAGGAATTAAGAAACTCCAGGTGAAAATTTTCTTTCAATGTTTCTTTGGGTTAGAAATTTATTTTGCGGTGCTTGATGATTGGAATTAGAGGTGCATGCATCAAGACAGTTTCTTAATAATTTTAGCCCATGCTTGTGGTTTACTGGTAGTTTGAATACATAATCACCAGTTAGTGGCTGAGCAAACTAATGCATGTGATAGAAAAGCAAAATAATGTTTTGACACATATCAATTTACTTTTCTCAGTTCTGTTAGCAAACTGCAGTTGAGTGGAATACAATAACAATAGCAAACTGCTTCTTGATTAGATTGTAGAACCACCATGTTTTGGGTTTATGGGGTTTCATTTTATCACTAGATGTGTATTCTTCTATCTCTGCTACGAGGCTTTCATTAAAAGTATTCATGAATTAGTCATCTACGTTATACAGGTCAATGAACATCGTCTGAATGAAGACCTGGAGCAGACTTGGGAAGTTCTCGCTGAACCAATACAAACAGTAAGTTCATTTGCATGCACAGTTATAAGTGCAATTTTCTTGCACTTGGTTAAACAATGCTGTTAGGGAGTTCAATTACAATCACAAAGCTATAGGCTTCTGGTGCAGTAGATCATATAAGATACTCTTCAGGGATGCATAGCTTTGAATTTCCTTTTATCCCATTTATTTCACTATCCAGCCACCTCAAATTTATAACCATGCTTGTAGTAATCTTTGAATGTATTTTTGCTGCTTTATCTGGTGGTGCTGATCTATTATTTGATGGAGGGAAATGTATGTGTAGCATGCATTTGAGCCATCCAAAGAACTGTGAGTTCATTTCAGGAACTCTTTGCTAATTGGTCGCTTAACTTCTTATTTATCTATTTCTCTTCCTTTCTCCGGTTTGAGACATTGAAAATGAAACGAGTCATTGATAGATGCTTGGTCTATTGATGTGGTCAACTTACTATGCTGAACCAAAGTCCAGATGCATGTTATATGCATTGCGATCTACACGTTACTTATTTGTTATTCTGAGATATGATCACCCTTGATATGTGTTCTTGTTTACTACCTTTGCACTTGCGTGTATAGAATAATTGTTTCACCTTCCTAAGTAGTAACTTATAATTCACTGATCTGAACATGAGGGCACAACGCAGAAGCTCGCTTTTCGTCAGAACCTGAGTTGAATCATTGTGATAAGGATATCATGTAAATAAGTAGGTTTGAAGTATAAGTTTCTGGAATTCAAACCTGCTTACCTTGTCAGCTTTTTCTTCTAATCCTTTTCTGTAGATGTCCCTTGAAGCTTTCCAATTACTAACGTTTTTTGCTTGCTTTCTTATTATAGGTTATGCGAAGATATGGTGTTCCTGAGCCATATGAAAAACTCAAGGAATTGACCAGAGGAAGAGCCGTCTCCAAGGAGAGTATTAGAGAATTTACAAAGGCCTTGGATTTGCCGGAGAATGCAACTACGGCTCTCTTAAATTTGACCCCCCAGTCGTATATTGGAGAAGCAGCGGAATTAGCTAAAGCCATTGATGATGCTGTATGCTTGAAGGATAGCTTTAAGATCTTGTAGACCGAGAATTTTTTTATTACCTTTCGGTCGAAAATTTTGTCACCCGATGACTGGATGATACTCCTAATGGGGATGGATGGAGTCATGCATCTGTGAACAAAAGCATTATTTAATATCCCCTTCTATATGGAAGTAGGTTAAGAACTTATTCCTGAAAACATTTGTGGCGGAAGGAAAGACTTCCACCAAAGATTTTGACTGAAATTTCATTCCCTTAATCGGAAGCCACATGTTTAAAGATGGCTTGGCTTACCTTTATATGCTAAAAAGATTATGTGTTTGCCCTGTTCTCTTCTCTCCTGTTATTATGGCGAAACACCATAGATAAGGTTTCCTGAAGTTTCGGAGTTCACTCTGAAAAAAAAAAAGAAGAAAAACATAAATTCTTTTCAGGACAGTTTGTTTCATTGCTGCTGCATGGTCTGCTGGCATACTGCTTCTTTCATGTTCCAAAGCAGAATCAGTAGTAGGGCTGCTGCAAAATCTTCTGCAGGATGACATTTTCTATCTTCACCATTCAGAACAGCTAAAGATGATCAACTTTTTGAGAGAGTATGATATAATAAATTTAGCTTCAGCTACAAAATTTGGCCATCAGAACATATTCTCTAGTATATGATCCCTTTTCCAATATCATTACTTGCATTGATTAATTTATTTTTAATCATGCATTTGTGCAACCAAATGCCAGCCTCACAATACAATATCTAATCTAGAGAAACTCTTCACTCCTGCTTAAAACTCAAGACAAACAAAAGAACTCCAATTTACAGAACCTCGTTCAAATTCGAACCTCATCTTCTTGTTCCCAACAGAAAGATGAGCTCCAAACTTTGATGAAACTTACTAAGTAAAAAGTACAACAACACTAATTAAATATCACCAACATCATATACATCTACACAAAGGAATTAGAGGCCTTCCTGATATCACCTAATAACCTACACCTCTGACATGATAAAATTAGACCAGGGTTCCTCCTGCAAAAGCCGTGTACCCATCTGCGTCCTCATATAGTGCAACCACAGAAGACGTAGAAGAAGCACAGCATGGCCACCAACGCGACGGACTCGAACGCCACCACCAAGGTCCAGAGAACGCTGTCGACCACCGAGAAGTCCACGTCCGGCCACCGGAGTCCTGCGAGTTGCCGGCTGATGCCGAGACCAGAGGCGCTGAGCCGCGGCCAGCTGAAGATGGTGCTTGATATGTTGGGGAAGTCGAACTCCGGCCATCGGAAATTAATCATAGAGCCTGAGGGCGACCATATCAAGCTCCACATCTCTCTCTCTCCCCCTCTTGTGCGTCTTTGTGTGGTATTTCAAAGGACTATAACCATCTTCTTGGCTTATGCTATATATCATTAAAGAGAGAGAACAAAGATTGATGTGGATGTGATTAATTGCCTCCAGTCTCGCTAGTGAAGATCAGTGGATAACTTGGTCTACCATGTGTTTCTTCTTTGTAATATTTAATTAAGATATGCCATATTAACGCACGTCCTCTTGATTTGCATTCGCACGCCTTCAATAATATAATAACATGACTCCCAGCAACGAAATTAAGAGATAAAATTAGAATGAGGGGTCAAGTAATAATTCAAGTGCATTTATTGAAGTATCATCTTGGTTTTCTTTATCAGTGATCAAGGATACAAAAAAATTAAGAGATATTTGATGTTTCTTGACGATTTTTAGGGTTATTTTATGTTACTAACATATATATTTATGGTGGAGAAACAAAGCTATAATAACGATTAAAATTAATCGAACATTATTTTAAAAAAACCTTTGTAAGCAATTTGACATTTCGAGTTGGAATTTTATGTACCTAGGTGACGAGAATAAATTTAGGTTAAGTCTGGTTTAGCTGATACAAAATAATTATAAGTTGGAGTGTTGATAATTATTTTATCGATTAAAATTTATTTTTTAAAATAAATAATTATATATTTGAATAAAATTATCTATATTATTTTAATTAATTAATTATGATACAATTAACTAATTTATTTTTTTAGAAAAAAATAACCAACCCTCCCCTGCTTATAATTAAATTTGATATCTCCTTGTAAGTCATATTATAATGTTATCTGAGAATTTTTAAAATTAACTTATAAGTTACTTATAATCTTAATCAAAGGACCCTTAAATTTTTATCCAACTTTGAAAATGGTTGTCGCAACAAAAAAATTATCTTCCAAACATTATTATTAGAAAATGGGAGATCGGTTAAGATAATACATAAACAACAAACTCTTAAATTCGGTACAAGTTAAATTCATGAAGAAAGAAAGTAAATAATATAATTTCAGTTGGTGAAATAATGTATAGAATTTACTATATCTACTCCCTTCCGGATAACATCATCTTTGGACTTCAAGAAAAAAATAATCAAAAGAGTAAAAAGGATAAGATATTAATATATTATTGATAGGAAGTCACAAGAAGACAAACGTATATTTGCTTATGCAATAAATAAGGGGTAGCGTGTGGACTATTAATTGTTTCAATAATCCACTATATTATATGTATTTCCGTCCCACCTCAGTTAATTTGACTTTGAACGGCAATTATAGAAGGGTCAGTCTTTTACAAGTTTAAACTTTAGAAAAAAATAATTTTAACTTATGATATACACAAGTCACTCAACTTTTCTTATTTGATATTTTGATCACTTGCCTCTTAATTACTTTATTGTGCCACGAAGAATTTAAAAAAAAAAGTTAGTTTTCTTTGATAAAACTAGCTAAAGCTTCAATTTGAAAAATATACCCTGCATAAAAATATTTTTTCAAACACGATTCATTAAACAAAAAGAATATTATAATTGAAATGAATGATCTTGTACGCGTCATGTATGCCTCGGGGTTAAGCAATTCATGACTTAAATCTTAAGGTAATAAAATATACATAATTTGTATATCTTGAAATATTATTTTATGTGATCAATCTGGCAAAACTCTATACTATCGTCTATGACAACTAGTTTGGATTCGATGTGGAGTTTATATGAATAATCGTGATTGAAATAAAAAATAGGCAATAGTGTTAAAATGACCACTATTGCTAAGAACAAAAAAAACAACTAATTGATGTTTCCAAAAATTATACGGGTGCAACGTGTTACATATTTAGCACGCATCAAAATTAAAATTCGTTAAGAACACAATTTTACACATGTAGCAATAGAATATGTACACTTGCTATACATAATGATAACAATACATATACAATACAATTTGATTAATCTGTTAAATTCTTTAGTCCACGATCAAGTCGTGCGTGACATAACACATGTAGACGCAATCAAAGACAAAATCTTAATTTGCACCTCATAGAAATCTTACGCATGTCCGCTTCAAGACATATTTCCGTGGTCTTCGAATGCCGATGCTGGATATTGAGAGAGATCTGGAGAGAGGGAGAGAGAAGGCAAGTTTCCAAGTATGTCTAATTTTCTATTCTCATGAACACAAACGTAGAAGGCTCGAGATTTTCATCATGGATTCTACGGAAAAAAATTATATTCTCTCGACTTCCTGCATTGCACTACAATTTTTTTGCATGTTAAATTGGAATATATTCAGCAACTATTTCTCACATCAAAGCTCAAGATGAGATCAAACAATCACAAAGGATTTTATATGCATAAACAAATGTGAAATAGATCTATATATTACGAGCTAACTATATCCGTAATTAAATTGGGGATGCGTGTATGAAAGTTTTCAATTGTATATTCCCACGGATTAAAAGAGGCAGGGGAAGGAGGGGAGCACTAGGCTAATGATAGCTATAGCCATTTTTTTCCAATTTGATTATCTTGATTATAAGTTCTTCACCATGGCCTATAGGAATTAGGTCCCCTCGGGGATGTTCCTTTTGAAAGAGTATATTACTTTCCGATTTGTCCTAAATCGTGTCCCTTAAAAATTCATAGAATAGTGTTTGAGATCACCAACTGGGTTCTTGAATACAAACTAGTAGATTCAAGAAATTCAATGGGATTGATGTATCATGAAAAGTACAAGTCCATCCTCTCTTGTCAGTTAACAAGTCTTAAATTAGAAAATGAGATACCCTTAGACATTCATAAGACATGCTTCACCTACTCCCTCCCCGTGTCCATTAGCGCTCTTGTCTAGAGCGAAGAGGAGGTGAAAAAACATAGCAGAAGCTGCATGAGCGGATTTCTATTGCTATGCAACCATAGAGCGGATGTGTCGCCCACAAAATGTTTGAATGATGCGGTAAAGAGCGAGCTTCTTATATGGGATCTGAAGCTGCGGGATTGGTAACAAAAGAAGGTGGCGTCCTAAGACAAATAGCTTCCAACTCCAAGGAGTTTACGATGACCATTGAGGACGTCCATAATTAGGAATTAGGCTTACAGGCAAACCATTAAAGAAGAGAACAAGTGAAGATGAATGTGAGAAAGAAAATGAATGATCGAAGATCTCTTTTTTTCCCTATCGGTAGAGCATGTGCTCACGCTCCATTTCAAACATGAAGTCCTTTCTTTTCGATTCAATAGTTCCACGCAAGAGAATGAGAGAATTAATCCGCGCAATTGATAAGAGAAGATTGTCTACCACTACCTAGATTCTAGATTTAGAAGAATTTGAGTAAGATAGACCATGAAGATAAGAACCCATAAATATATGCATGATTTGTTGCTGCAGGTTGTGGATGTCCGCTCCAACGATCACTAGAATGGTCAGAATCAATTTGGGTGTCAATTTAAAATAGAAGATGTTGAATCCATGGCCGATGAAAGGACCCCACCCCTCAGTCTAGTCTTTCAGCGTCGTCGTCATTATGGCTTAAGTGCACATCGCATTCGTGTAATCGCAAATGAGCCTAAACCTGACCCGAAATCTGAACCCAAACTCGCGCCTGTCCAACGTGGACGAAGTCGTGAACGAAGACGATCTCGTGGACGTGCTCGTCAACCACCTTCCACTGACCCTAATGATTTTGATAGTCACCACTTTGTCACTTGGGCTATCGCCGCTTATTTTGATGCTTTGTACGCCTCCCGTGATGTCCGATGCCTACGCCATTAATTAGAACGCTCTAAACATTCCAAATGTTCAAGAGATGTTCGCAAACATCGGTTAGCTGCCACTTCTTGATGCGTAAAATGATGTATCAAAATAAATTCGCTAACATGTGCACTAGTCGCTCAAGTAATATAGTAAAAGGAGTAAAGAGTGTCGAACTCACGAGAAATATTATTAATTTAATATATGAATTTATAAATTAATAGGAGAGGAAAAAACATAGGTTTTGAAGATAAATTTTCTAATTATAAAATAGATATTAAAAATAAGATAATAATAAGATAGATAATGGTGTTGAAGTTAGGTCTCAGGATGATAATACATTAAGGATAAATATGTGAACAAAAAAATATCAATTAAAGTTCTTAAGATAGATTAAGAATTTTCTTAAGTTATTAATTGACAAGATTAAAACCACAGAGTCCACAAACTAATAATTCTATTATTTAATCAATCAAATTAAACTATCTTAAATTTAATAAAAAATGAAGTCCCACAGACTGGTATTCATGCATATGAGATTAAATTTAAGATGCATTAATATAAAAATTTTAAATTATTAATCACTTCACAAACTGATATAGATTAACATACCATACAGATCTAATGCTCCACACACTAGTTATTAGACCTATATCAATTTTTAATTTCACAATAAATAATTTAATTTAACTAAATAAAATATAAAATCAAGTAGTCCACAATCTGGTAATTACTCAACTAAAAAGTTTAAATAATTAAATTAAAAGCATTAAACACAATTAAAAATTGATCAAAAGAAATTTAATAATAAAATAAGGGTTCACAAAATTTTCCTTCAATAATAATCTCCTAAAATAAAAAAACATAGAGTTCATCTTGGAATTACAGAGAGATAATAAAATAATAATAATAATAATTGGAATAATTACACTAAAAATAAATCAAGATCCTCAAATGTTATCGGAGCGTCTGGATCAGTCGTCCGATCAACTCTCTCTCTCACTCTAAGTTGAAGCATGTAGACTCTCGACACATCATAGAAGAAAACCACACTTCCAAGCACGAATTGAGATGATGGCTTCTTCTTCTATTTATAGGTGTGGGCTTTCTTCATGTTGATCACGGTCGTTAATATCATATGGTTGAAAGTAAATTCGTTCCGATAAAATTCCTCTTTTAATTATGAACTTCTTCTAATATTGGCCAAAATGATAAATTCATTCAATCCTTATGCCCAAAATTACGGCATACATCCGATTGTTGACCAATAAGTTTCGGCCATGTATGGATTACTTCATGTCACACCCATAAAAATCAAGTTGCATTTCTTTAACCCTCAAGAAAGTTGACGTAAGATTTATTCAATTAAGGTGATAACCTCCATTTTATGCCTTGGATGTGATGCTTCTCGGCCATAAAATCTTAGGGTAAAGATAATTCCTTCATCTCTATGTCGCCCAAAAACTCTTTGTGATGTGTTTCACGGCCGATAATTCCGTAAAGATAAATCTATGATGATAATAAATTTTCCAATTATGTTTTACATCCAATACATATAAAGCCTATGATAAGTCTCGCTCAATTATGTTTTACTCATTATCTCATTTGACGTTAATTCGACTTCCCTGTAAAATAATTATAAAAATTAAGTAAATATCTTCTTATTTTAAATATTCAAAGTATTAATAATAAGAATCAGTAAATTCAGAATTATGATTTAATATGATACATGCCATAATCAAATTATAGAAAAATTAATTAAAATAATGAACCACAATATGTTATATTTTGCATGCATCACTTCTCTCTCACATAGCATGTGTATCTACGTCATGTTCGTCATTTCTATGTGAACATAACGATCACTCGGGAGGCTATCATCACTTATGTCCTTAGGCATATCCATTTGTTTTGATTGTGATCATCTCTATGGTGTTCCATGCCCATTACCAAGTCTCTATTCATTTGACACTCATGGTTGACCTTTCGATTATTTTTCGATCACGGATGACATTCGTACGATTTTTTATGGACAAGATATGCACTTTATCGTCGAATCGACCTATAGGCATCTTTATCCATCCATGAAAATAGCTCATTACATTATGAGTCATATGATTACTCCTCGAGCCAGGCACTAGACAGAGGTTACCCACTTTGATCTATTCTTTCTCCATTGTTTCTATATTCGAGATATCTCATTTCTCCATTTTGACCATTTTATTTTCTATCACATGGATTATATCTTCTAGAAGGTCTCCTCCAGTGCTCGTGGTCGATACCATCTATATTTTAAGCATCTTTATTCATCCATGAAAATAGCTCATTACATTCTGAGTCATATGATTACTCCTCGAGCCGGGCACTATACAGAGGTTACCCACTTTGACCTATTCTTTCTCCATTGTCTATGTATCCGAGATATCTCATTTCTCCATTTTGATCATTTTATTTTCTATCACATGGATTATATCTTCCAGAAGGTCTCCTCCAGTGCTCATGATCGATACCACCTATATTTTGGTGCCTGGATCACTAAAATTTTACTCCATTTTGGTATCGACATTACTGTGGGTGAGGAGTACATCCGACCCCGTCCCACCAACATCATCGGTGTCATGACTTTGCACTAGAAGCATCTTAGGTTGGGCAAGCTAGCGCCGACAGATACTGACGATGGAGATGATGACACCGATGAAGAGCCATCACCGATGGATACTCAGGACATACTGGAGGCTGACCCTAGCTTCCCTCTGCCTTCGGCACTCACTGAGCATTTTGGATCTTCCCAGCGTGCATCTTCGACTTCCTATGGTACCTACAACTTTTTTGCCCTTTTATAGTAGGTGGATGTCATAGTTCGTCGCGTAACTCACATGGATCATCATGTTCGACGGATGGAGCGCGACTGACGATATCTTGTCGGCTCGCTGCAGGCTTATTATGCGTCCCAGGGGTTCATTCTGATGCATGAAAAATCATGCATTAGTTTAGGTCTAAACAACAGAATAAAGATATAATATACGTACAACATTGTCCGCATAGGTTCTGACGGATTAGGCCGGCCCCTATACCGACGGCCGCCGAAGGCCTTGTGCCATCGGAACATGTTCGCAATTGATTCATATAATCTATCAAACATGTTGCGGCATCGTGAAACCTTCGCAGGTACCGACGGAAATGTAGCCGTGGGTAGTAACGAAAGTTGCGCTCGTCGAAACGTCAGCATATACCTACGCTCGAACAGCATAGCTGGCTCCAACGTTGCTACTTCACTATTTCACATGTTGCGACAGTTGTTTGCCTTCGAATCTACCGACGGTACATTGGCCATCTGTACTAGCAAAGGAGACTTCCGATCAGAAAGTTAAAGCGTGCCTCTACTAGCAGTACTGCTCCACACGTTGCGATGATGCGTTTCCTTCGCAGTGTTTGACGGATCTTCTACCGTTTGTAGTTGAGAAGGGCGTCCCCGTCAGAACATCACACTTAGTGCATGTCGACTCGAGGCGACGGATCATTGCCTTCGCAGCTACCGACAGATACTTTGCCATCGGAAGTAGCAGAGAAATTTAAACGTCGAAACATAAACTTGTAATATACTACTGAAATATGTGTTTCGACGGATCTTTCCCATCGGTAAGCCATCGGTGTATCAATGTATACATATCTTGGCAGCGGCCTACTTTTCTCTCTCTCTCGTACTCACCCACACGGTCTCTCTCTCGTACTCTCCCACACTCTCGCACTCGCCCGCATTCTCGCCCTCCAGTTTGATCACACACTCTAGCATTCGGAGTTCTCCGACGAAGTGCAAGGTACCGCCTACTCTTCTTCGGCCCTTTGTCCTCCATCTCTCTCTTCTTCCGAACGGCACAGGCAGATGATGAATTCGATCGGATGGATTTGGCGTGTAGAGGCCCGATCTGACCTTCAGCCACTGGATTCGACGTTTAGCGATCGGATCTGATTATGCTCGGTCGGATCTGGCATTTAGGGTTCTGACGCAGCGTTTAGTGGCCAGATCCGATAGTGATCGGACATAGGCGTCGGCGTGCCAGCTGTCTGCAAGGGCGGCACCGGCCTCATGCACGGGCCGGATCATGGGTCGGCGCCCTCCAGCATGGCCAGTACCGCGCCTCGCTGCCCTCCTGTCCCGGGTCGAACACGGGTCACATCGCACCTGGCCACCCTCCTAGATGGGCGGCACCGCTCGGCTCCACCTTCTTGTACAGCACAAAGGACCTATATTAATGTATCTATAATTTCTCTAATGCTTACTTATGTTGGCGGATTCCGAACGAGCGACTACTGTATTAGCTTCGGTTTTGAGAGAGCAAAATTCATAGGTACATGAATCCATTGTGTAGCTCCATTAGTTTTTTCCCCACCACTTAATGTCGACCTTAGCATGTATTGTTAACATTACCGGATATCGTTATCAACCTTTTGTTTATCGACTTTGTCCATTGTGTTTACTCATGCAATAGGGTCAGGACAACTGACGAGGATAGAGTGGACAACATTTAGCATAGAACATCTTCCTATAAAAATTGTTTAGCATGTTTCGATAGGCGATCCTCATTTAAAATATAAATGTATGTTGGTATCTGATACGTAAAATGGTATAGCAAAATAAATCCGCTAGTAAGTGCACTAGTCGCTCAAGTAATATAGTAAAAAGGAGTAAAGAGTGTTGAACCCATGAAGAATATTATTAATTTAACATATGAATTTATAAATTAATAAGAGAAGAAAAGCATAGATTTTGAAGATAAATTTTGTAACTATAAAATAAAATAGAGAAAATAAGATAAGATAATGGTGTTGAAGTTAGGCCTTATGATGAAAATATATCAGGATAAATATTTGAATCATAAAAAATAAATTTAATCTTTAAAGATGAATTAGAGTCCTCCTAAATTATAAACCTGACATGATTAAATTGCGGTCTCTACAAATTAGCATCCCCTCAATCTAAGCATGCATATTAAATTATCTTAATTTAATAAGGATTGAAGTCTCCACAAACTTGCATCCCATCAAATCATATTAATATTAAAATGCGGTAAATTAGATTCTCTAGACTATTAATCATTCCACAAACTGATATAGATTAACAAACCACACAAACTTGATTCTCCACGAACTACTTATCAAATTTATGTCAATTATTAATTTCAAATAAAATCAATTAATTTAATTAATGAATTATGAAATCAAATAGTCCACAAACTGATAATTACTCTACTCAGAAATCCAAATAATTAAATTAAAAACACTTAGCATAATAACTAATTGATCAGAAAAGATTAAAACGAATAACATAGGATTCAAATAGTTTCCTTCAATTAATAATCTCCTAAAACATAAAATCTAAAAACATGGAGTTCATCCTAGAAATTCTGGAGAGATAATAAAACAATAATAAAAATTGAAAGAATTACACCCAAATAATAAAATATCGAAGCTTCGGATCAGGGACAGATAGTCGGGCAACCTTTCAGACTTGATTAGAGTCGCGATCAACTTTTAATTGTCGCACATCTCTCCTCTTGGTCATAGCCTGCAGAGCTCATGACTCACCATAGAAGAAAACCACACTTCAAAGCACGAATTGGGACAATGGTTTACTCCTTTATTTATAGGTGCGGATGGGTCTTCATGTTGATCACGGTCGTCTCGTACGATCGAATTTAATTTCGTGAGATAAGACTTGAGTTGCTCATGACTTTATCCACTTTGACGATATAGTTTCGCAAATAAACTTGATCATTGGTTAATGATAAAAGCTTCTCCGACTTTATCCACTTTGATAATATAGTTTCACGGCCGATAAACTTAATCATTGGTTAATGATATAAGCTTCTCCAGTTGGCACCAGATGATAAAATCTTCTTTGATTCTCAACCACCAACGATTAGGATGCTATTTGGCGCCCAAGGATGCTGATAATACTTAATAAATGTTGGTTAAGGACACAAAATTTTATCTCTTTGGCGTCCAATGATTCTCTTCATGGTTGGAATTTTAGGCCAATAATCTCCATCTCCCTTGGTTAAGGATGATATTTTGCACCCAATGATAAAACTTTCGATAACAATATATCGGCTATTGATAACCAAGTGTGTTTTGCGCCTAATGATTTTGCATCATATGATAGAATTAAATGCTTTTTATGGTCGATAATCTCTTTGTATTTGAATTGGGGCCGATAAACATAAGCTAACAACTTGTGATTGGTAATTCAACTTGATAAGTCAGTTAATCATCAATTTGTCGTCCGATCATTAGGTGAATTTGGCGCACTTTTCCTATAAAATAGTTATCAAACTTTAATTAATCCATCCATAATTAAAAGATTTATAAAATTAATAATCAGAATTGATAAATTCAAAATTACAACTAAAAATTATTTAAAATGATGCATGCCATGATCAAATTATAGAAAAATTAATTAAAATAATAAACTAAAATATTTTATATTTTGCATGCATCAGTATCATCTACCTTCTTGGTTTTACCTTACTCCACTTGACATTAGTTGCTCGCAAGATTGGATAGCACAACTGAAGCAGGGAACTTTACACCCGCATGAGATCTGTAATCAGTTTTGTATTACCATAACATTTAGCACATTCCCCATAGAACTCTTAGTTATGACTCATACTTTGCTTTCCGAATCATATTTCCTTACCTACTCTTGATGTTTCCTTACCTCTTATTTAGCATGTTTCCTCTGTTTAACCTTCATGGCACTTATAATGCTTGGTGGTATCATTAAAGTACACAATAAGTTATATGTTCTTCTCTGTCTTTTTTCTTTTAATGTACTCAACTTCATGTTTGGTTGTAACATTGTTTTTCATGTTAATGTACTACCTACTAGTGTTTGTCATATTGATGAAATGTCATTCTAGTGTTTGCATATTATGTAAACATGCAAAAACTGGTGGGCATCCTCTTTCTCATCATATATATATGTTGAATCATAAATGAACCTTAGCATGTGATAAAGAAGTTGAATAGATTTCAAATTTTCTGTGTAGCTAGATAGTAAGGGAGGCGGAGTCGGAGTCCATCTCCTGGTTACAGTCCGTCACCTCGACTCAGTACTCTCACCAAGGTATTCACTTTGAGGTAATGGTTGTATACTTTGCTGTCATATTTTTATATAGTTACCATGTTTTATGAAGTTGAAGTTGAATCATTCCGATTGATACTTGAAGTTGAAGTTGAAGTAATAATTCTTATGAATTCATTAAAAATGATTACAGTAGTCCTGTAAGGAATCTTTCGATAGCGGACATGAAATCTTCCTTCCTTTCTTCGTGAGGTATGTGGCCGCAGTTCTTGATTACTTCAATCCTTGAACTAGTTATGACCTTTGACAGCCGCTCCAAGTTCCACGAGGGAACAAGCCGATCCTTGTCGTGTCACTGATCAGCACTGAAATATGTTATAGATTGATCATCAAGTTACATACTGCAAGAATTAGTATTATTGAAGGTACGTAGATCAAAAACAAAAAGTACTCAAAACTTTTGATCACATTACACTTACACATATATATAATTTATAATTGGGCATGTGATCTGAGCAAGTCTTCTGGAGAGTGGTTGTTTAGATGAAGACTCCGTGAGCAGATTGTGTTAGAATAGCCTTCTCCCAACCTCTGGACTTCAATGGATGCATGCAGATTGTGTTAGAACATTGAGCATTTGGCTGTCAAATTGTGTTTGCTAATGCATCTTTCAACTTATTGATTAATTTGTTAATGCATCTTTCAACTCCATACTGATGTGATTATAATGCTTCTGCCAGCGGGTATTTTTTATTTGTGTATTTGTGATTAGTATTTGTAATTATAACTTTTTTAAAAAAATTCATAAGTACCTGTCAGAAAGCTTTTTAAAAATTTGAATTCAAGGGTTCCGACGGCTGAATCCGTCAATAATTTCGAAGAAGATAGGGTTGTCGAATATTTCGAAGAAAAAGACCCATCGAAACCATTGAAGGTGACATCACCTTCGAAGTTATGGACGGAAGAATCGATCAAAATTTTCGAAGGCTGCCCACCTATCGACAGATGTCGTCGGAGTTTTCGAAGGGAGACCCCGAGCCTGGCAAGCTGTTTAGGACCTTCCGTTCGAAGGAAAGCTCTTCCTTCTTAACTTGCGACGAGTAATATCCGTCAAAAATTACGAAGGAGAACATCCAACGAAATTTAAGACGGATCACGCCCGTCGAAAGTTTAGAAGGCGCTCTAGCCGTCATAGTGCACCGTCTAAACTTTCGAAGGAATTTTATAGGACCGTCATTGTTTCTTTCCAACGGCTCAATTTTTTTACTAAAAGATTACCATCGAAAACCCTTATTTGCAACGGATTATGTGATTTTGCGAAGGATTTATCCGTCGCAAATCCGCATTTGTCTTGTAGTGATATATCTGGATATTCGTATACTAATCTTTCTGACTATAAAAGGTGGAAAATTAAAACCACGTTTGGATGTCCAAAATTATACTCCGAGGGCGCCACTTTCCTCATCGGACGTTTGAAAATTTTTCAACCAGAGATTCCTGATTTAAATTTGGACGTCCAAAAGCTTACCTTATGTTGATTTTCCACCCTTTTTTTTATAATAGTCAATTTTCATTGATCCCAATCAATCTTCCTCATTGCATTGATTAATTTCAAGTTTAAAGCCCTACTGATCTTATGACTTAAAAGAGGTGTTGACATGTTATGATTTTGTTGCATAGTTATGATGAAAGTTCCAGGTGGACAAAGATGAGAACTTAATTAATTAAATATAAAAGCCTAATCGATAAGAGTTCATCGCATAACTTCATTGCATGGTTCGAGGCATAATTTCAAACATGTCTTCATTACACATTACACGATTGTTGATCATAAAAAAGAATCTCACTTAAATATGATGCATCCTTCATTGAACAATAACATTTGTTGTGATGTATACAATCATAGACCAATTATGAAAGTTCATGTCACCTCATGTAATAAAGTCATCAAATAACGACATTATATAAAAATATCAAAAACTCAAAAGTTGAATATAACTTTTATTATTAGAGCATTGAAATTAAGAATTGATTCAAAACATTGAAATAAAATGTTTGTAAAATAACTTAGTGATAATTTTTTAACTAATATTATTATACAGCGACTTATCAAACTATTTGAACTACTATATTTTTCATTGGTATTGATCATGTATCACTGTTTTTTTTTTCTCATTGCTGATTTAATAGTCGAAAAATAAATTCTTATATTGTATTTATAAGAAATTAATTCAAACCATTGAAAGGTAAGACACAAAGGTCAAAACATTGCATTGATCTTCTTTCATCGAGAATTAGAATATAATATTTATTCAATGAGAATGATATTCTTTAAAGACTTGAATGGATTAAACTCTTATTTTACTGATTTATGTATTATATATCATATTTTTCATTACTATTTGATTTAGTGTTATCAATCATTTTTTACTGATTATATTTAAGCTGATACATCGTTATATAATTAAATTTTGTGGTTAATCTATTGATGATTCACTTATTCAATTAATTCACTATTCACCAATTTGGCTGTAAAATTCACGGGATATTATTTCATCTGCATTAATTCTGTATGCAATCAGTGAAATCAGGATGAGCCAAAAGCAACACTCAACACTTGTGATGATGATGTAAATATGGGAGGATCGTGAGTTATCCAATGTCGACTATTGTCATACGTTACATTTAACAAACCACTAAATTGTAACAAATGTTATAAAGAGTCTAGCTTTGGTCGATGTTGAGATTCTATTTATCTTCTGGAATAATGTTGGACTTCTTTTCATTCGATATTTCAATTTTATTTCTAAAGCCTTCCGTAATTGTTGTATTTTGGTCAATGAATCAATCAAAGTTAAGATTTTGATGAAGATCATTATCCTCATTAAATTTTACCACATGGCGATGTAGAGCATTACAATATCTGTATATCTGCTAGCTGAGCTGATAATCTGATGAATGGCTTCAGAGTTCGTTCATGTTACAGACTTCCTTCAGCTCATTAACTACGTACAGCTCTTAGACCTCGATCACGTTTGGCCACCCCACAGTGAACGAGCAGTTTCTTATTACCTGTATACTGAATCAATTGCTACGTATACTTGGACGTCCAAGTGTATATACATGTGTGACCACTGAGCACACAATTATCAGTCTCACATGCACGAGGCCACTCGATCAGAGGCAACTGCAGTTCATAATTAATCCTTCTGCATCGTGCTCACATGCACCAGGGATGGAGCCAACTACGTGCATATATCAAAGCAATACATACCGAGGCCACGTATTAATGGCGCAAACACCTAGCAATGTATTGTACCGGTACAAAAGTAATAGAAACCTTCTGGGGATGGGGGACACACCCCATACCTGCACACTTTGCGTAATTTGTCTGATCAGATTAGTGGAACTGGGCATGTGATATTGTCCCCATCAGCCCTCTCTGTGCCGACACTGCCTTCATCTCCAATCAAAGCTAATACCAAATCTCCACACTCTCATGTCAATCACTATATATATATATATATATATATATATACACAAATAATTAAGAAGTGGATCATTAGCTTTTGCATTCAACTTATATCGGTTGCATGCATCGATGGCTTGTTATGAGTAAGATATATTTTTCTCCATTCTGCGGGGAGAATTTATTGATGATCATGCTAACATGATTCAATGCCAGCTGCACAGTTTCTTAACTAGTGCCCGCTTTGGCTGTGGAAGTTGGAAGAAGACCAGTGCCAGAAATGATGGACATTTTTCAGATGCTAGGAACATGTGTCTGAGTCCATTACTCTTTGTTGCAGCTAGAAAGCCATTAAATATATGCTTCTGAGAAACCTACAATGCAAAGTTTAATTTCAGGATGCATTCAATAATTAGGTGAAGTTGCAGCATTCAATAGGCACGGGCTTCTTTTGGCTGCCTACATGATATCGGCAGGAAAACAAGGCCATGTAGAGGGCAATCTTCCGAGCAGAGAAATCGAATCATGGAAATGATTCTAATGTAATATAAGGGAGGTTACTAGATTAATTAGTTCCATCTTCCATGTACATGTGTACTGTTGTCAGTGAAGTCCATCTGGCGGTACTAAAAATATGTGGCAACAAACTTTGGCGAGACCCACCAGCACAAGCATCTCAGACCGCCTCTCTCTGGATGGGGTGTGTCTAGATTCCTGCTGCTGGGCGCAGTTGAGTTGTCATAAAGATCGATTGATGAGGAAAGAGAACAAAGGGATAAGATTCCACACTATTATGTTCAGGCCAGGCAAAGTAGGCCTGTGAGGAGACCTGTAAAAGAACCATCTCTCTCCCCTCTCCTCCCCTCTTCTCACTTAAAGAGGACTGGTGAAGAACAGCCATGGTGGCACTCAGAAGTGCTCTTTTATTGATGTCATAATAATAATACACATACAACATCACATTTACATGCAGAATGAACACTTCGATTTCCATGTGTCTAAAGTTTTCCTTCGCACAATTACAAGAAAGAAAAAAAAAAGAAGGGAGTACTGTCACAATAGACGAGGAAGAAAAAGAAGAGAAACTAAGCAGCAGCTGTAGAAGAAGGTACGAACATATCTGAGGAGTGAGTTAAACATAAGGTTAGGAGGAGTATTGGGCAATGACGGAATCAAAACTGATGGCCTATGAGCTCCACATCCCGGTCAATATGCTACGCAGCCTGTTGCCCGACAGCTTCTTCACAATCTTCTTGGCGTCGGTCACGTCGGTCTCCGCGAGCTTCTCCAAGTACTTGACGTAGCCGGAGGACGCGATCTTGCGGCGCACGCTGTTGCTTTCGGCGAGGGACGTGAGGGCCGAGAGCAAGAACTTCTTGGTCGACGACCGCTCCTCCTCCGGGCTGAGCAACTGAAGGATGACGTGCACGTTGTGCTCTTCCTGGACGAAACGCTTGCGGTTCCTCTGGACCGAGATCATGCCGCAGAGGGCCTCGGCGGCCATCTCCCTGACCTGGAATGACTTGGCCTCCAGCAGCCTCATGAGCTCCGGCATGAAGCCAGCGTCCCCCATTGCCTTCTTGGTCATCTCGGACAGCGCGCAGAGGCGCGACACGGCCTTGAGCGCCGACTCCTGTATGGATATCTCGCCGTTCCGGAGGAAGAAGAGGACGCGGTCGAGGAACCCGGAGTTCATCAGGAAGCTCATGGAGCTCTGCGAGGAGAAGCAGAAGTTTTCGATTGCCCTGAGGGCCACCTCCCTGGCCTTGGACGAATGAGGAGCGCTCGGGTCGAGGACCTGGACCAGTGACCCGACCACACCTTCTCTGAGGACCCTCTGTTTGATGGCCTCGTCTTCGCAGGCCAACACTGTCAAGAACTCTATGGTCTGGATTTGCGACGACTCCTCCGGCGACCTCGAGAGCTTAACGATCACGGGCACCGCGCCTTCTTCCACCATGAACTTTCTGATCTCCTCTACGCTGCTGAGGCTCTTTAGGACGCTGCAGGACGACCGTATCAGTTCCTCGCCGCTCTCGGGATCGCTACAAATCTTGAGCAGCGTCGACACGCCGCCGTGAGCTGAGACTGACCACGCATTGTCCGAATTCTCCGTCAGCTTCTTCAGGGCTTGAGCTGCTCTTCCTTTGGCCAGTTGGCTCCCGGTCTCCAATACGTATATCAGCAGCGATATGGCTCCCGCCATGACGAGAGTTCCTCTGTACGAATCGAACCCTGCAATGAGCGAGACAGCCTCGGCGGCTTCCTCTTGAGCCCGCTCATCCTCGACCTCCAGAAAGCTCACCAGTAGGCTCACGCCGTCGATGGTCTCGGTGGCCACAATCTTGGCGTACTTCTCGTCCTCGTGGAGGATTTCGTTGAGCGCAACCAGCGCTCGCGTTCTCATCTCCGCGTCCCTAATCTTTAGCCGCGCGAAGAGATCGTTCACGTAGAACCTCATGTCCTCCCGGCACGCCCACAGGCCCGGTCGCGATACGATCATGGCCTGGGCGTGCGTCAGGGCCCCCGAATCATAAACTTCCGCGAGGCGCTTGATGTGAAGCTCCAGCCTGGAGACCATGACGTCGAGGTCGCTCTTCAGCTGCAGCTTCCCGCCGGTGTAGAGTTCGCCGCTGCACCTGCGGACGAGCGCCCGCCCATCTTCCGCCGTCGACGCCACGTTCCGTAAGAGCTCGGAGAGCGCCGAGTCGCCGCCGGAGACGGAGCAGGCGGCCGCCGCGGTGAGGGCGGCCTCGAGCTGTTCGAGCTTTTCCCGTATGAGCTGCCATTTGACGGGGAAAGATCTGGCAGAGTAGGAGGAGGACACCAAGGCGCTGACGAGCTCCGCAGTCTGCTGCAGACCGATTTCTTCTCCTTCAGGTTGCAGAGAATTCTCTGAGCCTCCACCTCCTCCTCCCTCTTCTTTCATCTCTGGATTCAAGAGACTTGAATCATCTTCCTGCCACTGACGCCGGCGCCCCGTCACCGGAGACGAACCTCTGTTAATTGCAGCTGCAAAATCAAACCTGAAAGAAACTTTTAGCAGAAAAAGATGGAATCGGAGGAGGAAGAAGAAGAAGAGGACGTCTGTGACTGTGGCGTGGAAGTATATTGTCTGTATATCTAACAGGCATCCTTTTCGGTTTACCACCCTGAGTTAACTGGATTCTGGTGCCAGTGGGAATTACTTGGATGACCCTGAGAGTAGGGTTCCTGAGCCTGACGGGATCAGATGGGGCCAAAGAGAGAAGGGTAGTATGGGCAATTCGAGGCCTTTGGGATAAGCCATGGGAGCTTGCTGGGGATTCTGGTAGCAGTGGTGGAGACAGAGGAGGTGTCTAAAGATATGTTTTTCAGAGGACATGAAAATTTGGGGGGAGTGAAAAAGAATGTTAGGTGCCTGCCTGCTTCACTAGCACTAGCACTAGCAGAGTGTGATGATCAGAAACAAGGTCAGTAAAGAAGCAAAGAGGTTTTTAGATCAGAAAGACAGTTGAGTGTTCTCAGTCTTTGAGGATGGAAGAATTAGTCAAGCAAAAAATTAGGGAAGAAAAAAAAAAGTAGGATCATGGTGTCATGATGATGGGTGATCTGAGTACAGTAACACATTCAGATTCTGTTAGCTAATATCTAATATATAAGAATATGATTACTAGTAAATTTTTGTAAATAAAAAAGGTCCAAAAATCATCCAGGGAAAAAATATATTTGTATAATCTAAGCTAAGCCAATTTCTATGCTTTTGGAGCTTGTAAGAACTGAAGACCAAATGTTTAACATGTGAATCAATCATTTCTTTAGAACTAGTTTTAATTTGTTGTGGTTGATCACTTGCATGCTTCAAGAGAAGAAAGTAAAATGAATAGTAGCGCAAAATTATCATGTTTCCAAAATTTTTGCATTACATACCATTAACTCCTTTTTTTTTCTTTTCAGTGTAAATGTGCTTCTAAAATCTTTCCATACTTACCAAAAATGATGAAACGAATGTCAAGCCACTAGGTCACCAAATCCTAATGATAGGCATCAACTATATCTTCCTAGACCTTGGTATATGATTTAGTCTGTACCATTCATTTCCAATCATAACACTTGATAAAATTATCAAGTGGCACAAATTAGATGGAACCATCCATACAAATGAAGTTAAAAAATTGCACCATGGGAAAAATATTTTCCCCACCTAGTGAGATAAGACTTTGTTGTTGTTGTTAGTTCACACGATGTTTAAAAGTGATGTCAATAATTCATAAGTTGAATCTTCTTTCATTATCGAGCACAATTAATTTCATCCGCATAAGCGAAATTTTCAATAAGAATTTTTTATATTCATAATATTTTAATAAAAAATATAACTATGTTTTTTATATCCGAAGTATCTCATGTTTAGAATTAATAACATCCGAAATATTCGAAATCAAAGAGCTTATTAGAAATACTAACATTTAATTTAAAGATTTACACACGACCCCTGCGAACTTGTAGTCGCACAATCAAGCTTAGTAATAATTATTATCTTTACTCCGAGTTAGAATTAAACACATGCATACTTTTAAATGTCGAAAATAATCCCAAAAAAAAAAGAGGCGTAAAGTTGGTAACGGTAGGGACCTTTTAGTAGGAATCATGAAACGAAGTATCACCATCCGAAAAATTTATTGACTCCTCCAAAGCCAACTACCGAGCATTTAATTATTATCATGCTCGTAACGCTTTTGCTATGAATGCCTCGAGAGTAGCACCACAAGGTTCAGCATGAATCATGCTTGCAAATTTTTACGGAGGCTGGAAATTAAACAACATTTTTTCCAAAAGAAAAAAAAAATGAATGTACCGCCGTTGATGGATGAATGAGTCAATGATGAATTTGCTTCGTGAGTAAAACCTATCTGCCCGTGGAGAGAGAAACCTCTGCACAGACCACTCGAGCATGAGGGTTGATTGAGGACACACAGCCTTTTTAATGCAGTTGGTCCTAAAGTAAGAACAAAATATCAGATGGGAGCATTCAGCGTGTAGAGCTACGATCTTACGACTCTACTACTGAGAGAGAGAGAGAGAGAGAGAGAGAGTGAGAGAGAAAGAGAGATGGACCGCACTGGCATGGCATGGCATGGCGTAGCATCACCACCGAGGGCATGCCATAGCCAAAATTCTTAGCTGGGGGAGACCTCAAAAACCCCCCATGTGAGCCGCTTTGTTTGGATGTGCTACTTTGGCCCCTGTGGTGTCACATTTTGGATAGGGACCTTGTTATATTTTTTTCATTTTTTTTATTTCAATGTGTGACAATTACATTTGAAGAACAAATTTAGTTAGATGTTAAACCGTGTAGAATTTCTCGAGCAAGAATCATTTTCGGAAACTCTATCTTGCATTTTTCTGTTATTTTCTCTTTCGATAGAGACTCAAATTGCTTATCATTTTTGGATCGATTTTCTGATCATTACATACAACTCTTAACGTGCTGAGGATTGGATGAGGGACTCTACTTACTTGTAAGATATAAATAAATTTCTTGTCATTTTTTTATGTTTAACTCCAATTTGAGGATTAGAATTTTAAATTTTTACTTTCTCAAGTCTCAATAATGACGCTTTTATCTTGGAATATTTTCCCCATACCAGATTCCCCTATTTATACTTTTTGAAAGAGAGAGCAAAAAGTGCATTTCCACTCATGTCAAAAACAAAGATGGAAGAAATGCATACATGAACTCGTGGGCTCCTCGGCCAGAAACAGAAGAAAAAAGGAGGTGACCTTTTTTATATGTGGAGTAGAAAGAGCATACAGAGAGAGTGCATGTAGTATATTACACATTAAAAAGTTACATTTGTCAAGAGGGCTACTATGCTCAATAAAAAGGGCCAATGAACCTTGGAAAGTTTTTTATGTTATCTGTTCAGAAAAGGTATGCACTGTCTTAATTATGTTTGTTTCCATCCCCTAATCCTAACAATCAAACTAATTAATCACTCAGCCAGATCACTCTTTAAGCCATATCTTGCACGGGGAAGGGATTCAAGGCTGTTTCTCCATGTGACCTCTCAAAAAATGTGGCTGTAGTCTAGGCATCCTTGTTTCTCTCTGGCACTCTGCCATTGCTGCATTCGTAGTTGTTGGTTTGGGGCCCTTGATCACAACACACATGACAACCAACAAAATGCTCTGCAGGCACAACTACATGTCCGTAATTCTCCATAATGCAATCGTTAACAGTCTCAGCTTTTGTTTCTTCTCGAATCAGATGTCACGCATGGGACTAAATCTGAAAACTTCATAACTGTTATCAGTACTTGAACAGTTGCGAGAAGGTGTTGTAGCAATGAATTAGAAGATGAGTAGGAAGGCGTCCTGTTTATTTTGCTGCATTCTTCTTCATATTAGCAGTTTGAAAAGGATGATTTGCTGCAACCATTTATTGACTCGGCCAGCACGATTAAACAAGTCAATGGGAGGCATTAATGTGAGAGGACCAGGGAATTAACATCTCCACATATACGATGGAGAAAGCTGCATTTTGCAGTTTGCTTTAATAATCATAATCATTCACGGACATATGAAGAAAGGCTCTTCTCATCAGAAACAGGACCAGCTCCTTCTACGTGGAGTGGTTTCAAGATCATTAATTGTTCATGCTCATCATCTGGTACCAAGTACGAAACTTAAATGTCGCCATTTGGAAGAAGAAAACAAGGAGAGCGATAAGGAAAGATCGAATGCGGTCATAAACAAGTAGAAAACAAATTGGCAGAGGGGGAAGGTGGAACTGCACCTTTGTGACTGTTGAACAACCAGGATGAGTCCTAGATACTTATATATGGTCGTTGCAGCTGCCAGTGGATATGAAATATAATGTTTCCAGGATCAAGACCATGAAGCTTGTGTTAGGAGAATCGGGTTGATACAGTAACAATGGTCTTGATTCCGGAATTGAGTTAGTTGACTCGAGCTCGAACCCCGACAAATACAATGAAAGTTTTGTGTCATTATTTGGTCAAAGATCTTAAGCATGGGAAACCTAACGAGGGAAATGAAGTTTTATTTTGATCTTGAATCTTCACACTGTTGCCAGTAACTGGAAAAATTGGTAACCTTAAAGCAAACTGCTTTTCCATGTTTCCATTATGCAATGCATCTTGTGCATCCGAATACAAGCTAGAACATACATAAATGTAGGATTACTAAAACTCATCTGAAGGAAATACAATATTTAAAAAAACTTCATGTCAGCCTGCCCATATTAAATACTAAGCATTTGTCTACACGCTGCGATTGTTAAAGCAGATAACTCCCGCCCACCTACCAAAAGGTCCAGAAGACAACCAGTATAGATTTACATCACATGATAAAATATGATAGTTATAACCAAAACACATGCAAGTAGGTCTACCAGATTCGTATGTTCCATACCCAACGAAGACGATAGCAATTGTGACGATATGTAATAGTTGGAACACAAGACATTGCGTTGGATGATAGAACCTTTCAACCGAACAGTGCAAAACCTTTTTTTTAGGGTGAAAAAAGGATGATTAACCAGAGTGTTAATCAGAACAGTGCAAAACTTAAAACAGAAGGCAACACCTTTGCTATTATTATTATTATTAGGAGAACACCTTTGCTATTAGCATCTGTCTGTTTTAGCAGAAAGGTAGTCAATAGCTAATAGCCTGGTTCATATGCTCCTTTTTTATGTGTGACTTCACTGCAATTTTCCAGCAGATTTGATTACTTGTATTTCTAATGCGAGCCAGTGTCTGATTCCCATTCCAACTACTAAGTACTAACCAGTTGTACTGCTTCTCAAAACATCCTCAGCAAACACCAGAGAACTTGACATTGGTAGTGACTAAATTACAGAGCAGTCTGTTAAAGCATCATTTAACATCTCACACAATACTTGTTGCCACCTAACATGCTCATAACATTGATAACATAGAACCAACAAGGTAGGACGAAAACAGATGTTGCTTGAAATGCATAAACTGTAATCTGATACACAACTGGTGAAAGTTCAGTTTAAGAATTGGAACTAGATAATAAACTACACAACAGTATCCTCCTGTCCCTAGGAGAGCAGAAGAAAGACTGCCATAAGAAACGGTACAAAGAGAACATGAACTCTCATGTAGGTGACAATGCGATTAATCTAAGGGGAGCACATGGGAGTTAATTACAGGTTCATGTTCCATCTGCCAATGGAGGGCCTACATCTATCTCATACCAGAAGGGCTATCCTTTGCCTATTTTTAGGGTACTGATAGCCAAAAAAATTCTCCCTTCTACTGATGTGGTACCAGCAATTCCACATCTCTTTCTTAAAAAACAAACTTCAGCTTGCCTTCACAGTAACCTTTCTCTTCATGAAATCAGGATAAGCATTAGACAATAGCTAATAATGGTAGAAGTATTAGCTAACACAGTAGTCACTTGCATGCTGCAATGTTTTCTAGAACATACATGATGTAAATTAAGCAGATGATTTTGATGGCAAGGGTCCCACTGAGTCAACATGATTACTTGAGAAGATAAATATTAGGAATTATATTCTGCAAGTGTGCTCTTCTTCTTGAATGAATGTGGAGCTCTATTGGATGCAAGATTTCAGTACCATGTTACCAGCCTAGCAAGATTACTCCTTAGGGGTCATCAGAGGTCTTGAAATTAACCAGTCAGTTGATAGCCATTGAGTCATTTGAAAGGCACAAGTTTTCTCCTGTCTAGGGATTCCTTTGTGCTCTTAGAATTTAATGTTTGCTAAAAGAACTAGAATGGCATTCATGTAATGGTTCACATTCTCAGTAAAGCTTACATTCACCTATGGAGTTCCTCTTTAACAAGTCTGCTCTAAACCTGAAAAATTAAAAATTTGCAGGTTAGAATGTCAGCTTGTAAAGGTTGAAGGATCACTTGCATGTTTAACTACGAAAAAAACTTTACTGTTCTTCACAAAACGCCAGATCCCCTTTTTCCAAATAAAACATTCTTATATCTCGAAAGAAACATATGGATGGACTAATTCATCTTTTTTCCTAAGAAAGCAAGAATATACAAAAAGCATATAAGCATGAGTAAAGTTCTTTTTTTCTAATTCTGTGTGATAAGCATGAATGAAGTACCCAAAAGAATTTCCTAATTATAAAATTATAAAAACTGTAACATTGTTCCTATTATTATCATTCCACAACTAAAGAACATGTGAAATATCCATAATCCTGAAACAAATGAAAAATGTAACCCCCTTTTGTAATTCAAAAGCACTGCCTTGTTCTGGCTAACAGGAACATAGTACTACAAAATACTACAGACTTTGCATTGAAACTGTACACAGTAGCACTTTTCTTTTTCTTCTAAGAGAAGTAGCACTTCTCGTTTGTCATTTAAGATTCTTAATACTTTTGAGAGAATAGAAAGGAGCATACTATGTATCAGATGATCATCAAAGGGTCATGACGAAGGGAGGGGCATCCCTTCTAGGACCTGCAACTGACCGGTAGACATAAACCTTCTCAGCATGTTCCTCATCATCCTCTTCCTTAATTACCTCGACATTCAACCTTGGCATCTCCCTAGCTAGGATCCGACACCCATTTACTGTCACATTGCAAGCGGACATCCACAGTGATCTCATAGACTCATATCTCTCGAGACCTGAGAGAAGTGCTGTGTTGCCGAACGGACAATCCCTTATCTCCAACTTCCGCAGCTTAGGGCATCCTTGTAGGACACACTGCATGGCTTTATCACTTCTACCAGCAAATGCCACTGAGAGGGTCTCAAGGTTCTTAGCATATGTGCCAATATACTCAAATGCTCGATCTGTCAAAAGACCCGAAACAGCGAGTCTCTGGAGTTTTGTGCATGTCTTGACAACAGCACCAAAGCCTTCATCCATGGGTTCATTGGTCAGATAATCAGGCTCGCACATTGTCATAATGCAAAGACGGAAGTGGGTGAAATTAGGACAGTTGCGTACAACTGTTGCAATTGCAGCATTAGTCATCTGCCGACAGAAGAAAAGAACATAATGAAGTCTGGGGCAGCCCTCAGAAACTGCAACGAATCCAGATTCAGTAACACCATTTTCACCTCCTTCCATCACAGCTTCCTGGTCAAAAGGGTCTGCAGGAAACACCCGGAGTTCTTCTAACAGAGGACAACAAGAAGCAACAGCTTCAAGTCCTTTATCTTCTACTGTGTCCAGAACCTACAAAAAAATGAGCAGAATGCGTCACAAGTGAAAAAGTGTTCCATCAGTTCTTTCAAAACTCTTATTTTCTTTCTCAATGCTGGTGAATTCTTGTTTTCTTTCTCTATGCTGGTGAAAGAATGTTGCAGTGCAACCATTGTTACCAATTTGAGATTTTGAATAGCAATTTTACTTAATAGGCATTGAAACTGCGACATCAACAACAACAAAGCCTTATCCCACTAGGTGGGGTCGGCTACATGGATCATACGACGTCATTCCGCTCTATTAGTAATCAAACCTTTCGGTATATTATTCACCAATAGATCTTGCTCTATTAGTTCGCCAAGTGTCCGCCTTGGCCTCCCTCTCCCTCTTTTAATCGGACTCCAAATTATTTGATCTACTCTTCTTACTGGCGCATCTAATGGTCTTCTCTGAACATGACCAAACCATCTCAAACGATTCTCTACCATTTTCTCATTAATAGGAGCCACTCCGACTCGTTCACGTATATGGTCATTCCTAATCTTATCTAATCTTGTATGACCACACATCCATCTCAACATCCTCATTTCGGCTACCCCCACTTTACGTTCATGTTGTCCCTTCATAGCCCAACATTCACTACCATATAACACTGCTGACCTTATAGCAGTACGATAGAATTTTCCTTTAACTTTATTGGGTACTTTTCTATCACAAAGAACTCCAGTGGCTTTCTTCCACTTACACCAACCAGCTTGAATTCTATGATTAACATCGTCATCAATCTCACCATCTTGTCTTACAATTGATCCTAAATATTTAAACTTTGTCACTTGAGGAATTATATCCTCCTCTAACCTAACTTTCAAATCGTCTCTAAGTTATTTATTTGTGAAATTACTATGCATATATTCTGTTTTATTCCTACTTAAATGAAAACCCTTTGACTCCAACGTATTTCTCCATATTTTCAATTTTGTATTAATTTCTTCTCTTGAATCCGCTAAAAATACTATATCATCCGCAAATAGCATGCACTTAGGTACCTCCTCTGTGATACTCTCGGTTATAGCATCGATAACCAAGTTAAATAGATACGGGCTTAAAGCTGATCCTTGATGTAGACCAATTCCTATAGGAAATTCATTTGTCTCACCTCCGGGTGTCCTAACCCTAGTCAATGCCCCATCATACATATCTTGTATTACCTTAATGTAGGCAACACTCACCCTCTTCTTTTGCAAGGCTTTCCAAAGTACATCCCTTGGTACCCGATCATACGCCTTCTCTAAGTCAATGAAAGTCATATGTAAGTCTCTTCTCCTACTTCGATACTTCTCCATCATCCCCCTTAGTAAATACTTCTCCATCATCCCCCTTAGCATTGAAACTGCGACATCATAATTAAAAAAATATCTTTTTTATAGATACATATGTCTATGTGAGGTCGTGGGGAGGCAGTAGAGCTGGTATTATTTTCTTCATGGACAATTCTCAGTGTGGAGATGGCTACTACCATGTCAATCAGCACAATAATGTGCATGTGAAAGAACAAAGATGTCATACTTGAATACTTAAAAATTATTTTTGTTTTGAATAATTAAGATAAAGAAAGCAAATGATCCACAAACTGCTTAGCATTTGCTATTAGACTCAGCAAAACATATACAAGTTGAATGGAGAATAAGCATACAATAGTCAAATGCACTAAGCATGTTGTGCTTTACTGTGGGCAAGGCAAAGGGAGTTGACAGGAGAAATCGTAGAAAGGTGTGCAAACCACAACTTTGGAGATAGGCAAGAAAAGGAGTTGAATGAATTGGTCATTAAAACAATTTATTCATATATAAACCAGAGGAAATGAATCAGCCAAAAGAAAGGTTGCTCGAGTAAGAAATCAGCAGTAACTACATATGTTTTTCATTGGCAATGACAACATCAGCAATAAACGTTTTGAAGGAAAAAAATGGAAATTTTATCTACCCTTCAATGTTTTGGTAGTGCTCTTTGTTACACCCACCCTTGTAACAGGATAACAACAGTTAGTGTTGATTTTGTTTCAGCTCTATTTATGCTGACAAATGACAATCTGTCTTAACAAAATGGAAATTTTAGCTACCCTTCAATGTTTGTTAGTGCTCTCTGTTACACCAACCCTTGTAACAGCTGTTAGTGCTGATTTTTTTTGTTCTATTTATGCTGACAATATGAGTTTTTTTTTTTAGGGGAGCTGACAATCTGAGTCTAAAAAGGTTTGTGTCTCAAGCAGTTGCTTCTAACAGTGAATACTTACAAATAAGTTAAATATCCAATGAGATACTAAAAGCTAACAATCTTTCTTGGAAGAAGAAAATATTCAAGATGAAAAGGAGAGGAAAGTTCAAAATTACCCATAATCGACGAAGAAGTGGGCAATTTGCTAGAAGTTTTGCTAGTTCTGTACTTTGCAGAGATACATAACTCAAATTCAGAACAGTCAAATTTGAACATGCAGCATACAGTGTCGGGAGATACGCTGGAGAAACTACCCATAGACCTGAAAGAGTATGCAAATTCTTGCAACTGCTAAATGCACTTTCAAGCTCTGCATCTGATCGAAGTTTGTGATCTTGTGCGAATGAACCAGTTCCCAGCTCTGTAAGCCTAGGAACTCGAATGAGCAGCCTCCTCAGCTGATCCACTGTCACATGTTTGTTTACTTTTAGAACCCTTAAAGACTTGCACCGAGCTACCAATCGTTCAAGGACATCAAAATTCACTTCAGAGTGCAAATTGGCAAAATTAAGTGCCTCCAGTGAAGTAAAATTTTCCGGAAAGCAGCTTAACCAGCTACCACCAAGATCTTCAATCCCACTTTCTTGTATATCAAGTTCGGTCAAATTTCTGTAATCAAGGTTAGTAAAGTTCAGTTGATGATTAAAAATGTTAAATTAGTGTCATATTCTTCTACTCTTCCAGACAAATATGGTCGAAAAATCAAATGAAAAGTAGAGCTAATCATCTTATTGTCAACAACAACAACAACAACAAAGCCTTATCCCACTAGGTGGGGTCGGCTACATGGATCATACGACGCCATTCCGCTCTATTAGTAACCAAGCCTTTCGGTATATTATTCACCAATAGATCTTGCTCTATTAGTTCGCCAAGTGTCCGCCTTGGCCTCCCTCTCCCTCTTTTAATCGGACTCCAGATTATTTGATCTACTCTTCTTACTGGCGCATCTAATGAAAAGTAGAGCTAATCATCTTATTGTCATTCAAAATTATTTGTAGACTGATAAGAAAAGAACCTTGGATGGTCGGAATGAAATGCCAGAAGAAGGTGATACCCATTTTTCCAGCAAACTAACTGCAACGTCTTTTTTTAGAGTATTAACTGTAAAAGCTTACTTTATTCGCATTTCCAGGTCAATAAGAAGGCAATTTATACCAAAAGGATCAAAATATGCCTCATGACAAAAGCACTGGATTTCAGGCTAGTTCAGATTCTCTCTGAAGAGGATTCAGTTTTATTTCCATGTCCATATTTTCTTTAATAGATAAATTAGAAGTTTGTCATCAGCAATTGCTGATCTACATCTACCGAAGATTCAAGACTGGTGTTCAGAAATTAAAAAAAAACTCATACTAAAACTTTGTGCCTACAGTCAATTACAACAGAAGCATATTAGGAGCAGACTTTGACAAGAAATCTGGACTGCTAGAATATGATATTGCGAATAAACTCTCCTTGCTTTTCATTAGTTTTCCGCGGTACAGGTTAGTTTAATGTTCCTCCTCCTAGAGATAGTTCGTCTTCCAATATATCATAAATCTCAAGTTCTCAACTAAAACCTATACAAGCAGCTATGGCATTGCCATTGCTAACAAAGTTGATCTATATATCATAAGCAAACGTCTTACATAGGATGGCACATAGAAGACGTTCCAAACAACAACAAAACGCACAACAGAATAAAATAGTTAAGAGACATGAGGGAGCTTTACCTGCAGTGGCGGGCAATGGAAGCAAGACCATTGGTGCTGAAACTATCGCAGCTCACAAGAGAGAGAGCCTTGAACCCGGGGAAGGAGCGCGCCAGGAAGTCCAAGCTCTCGTCTGTGACGGTCATCCTTTTGAGCCGGAGCTCCTCGAGAAAAGGATAAGCAGAGGCAAATACCTCAAGCCAGTGGTGGATATCAGCACCCCAATTAGGAGGAACGAGGTTGAAATCGTAGAACCGGGGCTTCCCCTTCAAGGTCACACTTCGGATGTTGGGAAATCTGCGAGCAACCATCTCCGGTGACACCGAGTAGCAGTTGCCGATGAATAGGTGCGTCCGGCTCCACCGCTCTGCGGTGTACCAGTCCTTGCAGACCAGAGACACCGAGCTGCGATCTTTGTGGGACTTAACAAAGACCAGAACCTGTTCCAACACCTCATCTGGGAAGGGGGAGATGCGGCTTTCTTGAGGCTTCTCCTCATTGATCGCCCCTTTCTTCTTCTTAGCAGCCATGTTTTGCTTCAGAAATCGCAGGAAGCAAACAAGTAAACTCTGTGTACTCAAGGCCTTTATCTTTTTCGCCTTTTAGACACGCAAAAAAAAAAAAAATTCAAACTACCCGCATCATAAGACTTAAAACAGACCCTTGAAGTATAGGAAGAACATAAAGGAGCACAAAGGCATCACCTTTTCAGAAATTTTCACCTAAAAAACATTTTTCCCTGTCAAAACGTTTATCATAAAGACTACAACAAGCGATCTTGCAGTAAACATGCACATAAGACGCCCATCCTACAGTTCATGCGCCGAAGATTGTAGATCCCCTAAATCCTAAACTTCTTCGTTACCAAATCCCAAGAACTAGTCTTCTTGTTGCTAGATCTAAAGCTAAGTTCTGCATAAGACAGAAAACTGGAAAAATCCAAGAGAAAAGATCTCATTTTTTTCCAGTTTGGTACAAAGGCCACTTCCAGAAATTAAAGATCAGCGGCTAGAGCTCCATTCCGACTCCGAAAGCATCAAAGAAGGGAAGTAGAAGAAGCTAAAGGATCAATTTTGATGGTCAATGGGAGATATCTATAAGAAAAAGATCTCAGACCTTTTTGTGCTCGAGTCTATGGTTCAAAATGGTGTTTGTTTCTGAAGAACTCCAAAGATGAGGGTGTGTGTGAGAGAGAGAGAGAGAGAGAGATCTTTTGTTCTCTCACCCCTTCTCCTCTTCGTCAGTTCTGCAGAATCCCTCTCCTCCGTCAGAAGATTTAACATTTGTGAAAATTGAGAACAAAATATATGATGTAACAAAGATTATTATTTATGTGCAAGTGCACTAATAATGATTTATTAAAACAAAGGTGTAATAAAAGAATAGTAGATGAATATGATCTTATGGTGCTACACATGTGTGCTATAAATATTACCATTCAATTAGGATCTTAAAAAAAAGTTAGCAGTATCATGTTGCAGTACTCCACAGTAATAATGCTCAATAGGCAGTAAATGGCTAAAGTGAGAAGGATAAAATTACATAACTTTTCAACTCCCTTCATAATGCCTCGACTTGATTAAAGTTGCATGTAGTGCTCATGAACCAATGATGTGTGCAATAATTACTGCAGCACAACGAGAGATGCGAGCTATGCAAACTGAGATATCTTGAATGATTGAGACGCCAATTAATGCCCATTTACAGTGACCAATTAGGCAAAGACTTCCTTCCCATCTGACAAAGTAGCCATTGTCATCAAGAACATACAGTTTCTTTATCAAATTAGTTGATATTTCACAAATTGAGCCATATTGTGCATATTTTTCTCCTGTTCCCACTCTTATCATGTGAAGATCATGGTAAGATCCACTATGTGCATGCCATAAGCTGACTTCATGGGTTCATTTCTATCCTTACTGTGCCTGACACTGCCACAAGAGGACAGTTTTAATGCATTGCAGACCAAGTTATGTTATGGGTCGGCCACTGCATATCTAAAAATTCCCTTTTTTATTGGAAAAAATGGGTGTTCCCCATCTAAAATGGAGAAACATTTTCCCCATCTTACGGCCCCATCCGCCGTTTTAGATGGGGAAATCAGCATTTTAATGGAGAAATCGTCGTGAACCGGATGGGCTTGCGCGTGAACCGGTTGTCGCGTGAACCGGTCGGCTTCGGCCGAGGTTAAAAAGGGGCGGCGCAGTAAAAATTTTGCCCCTTTCTACCTCGTTTTCTCTCTCCCTCTTTACCCTCTCCTCGCGCGACGTCGACCCACAGGGCGTCCAGCGACTTCGACCTGTCGACGTCCGCCGACTTCGACGACCAGATCCGCCGCCGATCATCCGTCGTCTTCGAAGGGCCGCCGACCAAATCCACTCGACCAGATCCGCCGCCGATCATCCGTCGACTTCGAAGGGCCGCCGCCGACCAGATCCGAGCCACCTCCGCCGCCGCCGACCAGATCCGCTCGTCTTCGACCAGATTCGCACGACGAGATGACGACGACGAGGTACTTTCCGACCAGATCCGCCGGTTTGTCCTCTTTTCCTTTGCCGGTTTTAATCTCGGGCCACCCTCCCCTATCTTTGCCGACAGATCTGCCGTCGGCCGCCCTCCCCGCTCGCACGCCCGCCGCCCTCCGTCACACGCCCGCCGCCCTCCCTGCTCGCACGGAAACCTTCGTCCTCCGCCTCCCTTCGTCGCACGCACCGCCCCCGCCGCCCTTCATCCTCCGCCTCCCTTCGTCGCACGCACCGTCTCCGTCGCCCTTCGTCCTCCGCCTCCCTTCGTCGGTCGCACCGCCGCCGCCGCCCTTTGTCGCACGCACCGCCGCTGACTGCCGCCCTTCGTCGCATGACACCGACGCCCTGCCGTAATTAGTTAAAGACGTTTTAATTGATCACTTGTAATTATGTAATAATCACCTTTCTAAGTAATGACATTATAATTATGTAATAATCACCTTAAATTGTAAGTAGTTGATCACAGATCATGTTATACTTAGGTAATCAATTTCAACATGCAAGTAGTTAATCATCTTGTAAGTAGTTAAATATCTCAAGATTAATTAAATGATGTGAGTTATTTTTCATGTGTAAATATGTTTGTTTAATCATTCTTGTTTGCAATTTGTTTAATTATATCATGCAACAGTGAGCAAAATCTTCATCAATTTTATCATGTTTGTGAATTTCTAATGAGAATTTATTTATATTTTTTAGGTAAAATTGCACATGGACGATGAGAATAGTGGTAACATGGCAGAATTGACAGAAGAATGGATGAATGAAGACGATATTGAACATGACAAACCTGAAGAAGAGGTTAACTTTGTTGTCAAAGCATATGAGTTACTGAAACTTTATGTTGGAATGTTATTTGACACAGCTGAAGAAGTCTACAAATACTACAGCATATATGCTAAATTAGTGGGTTTTTCTGTGAGAAAACAAACTTTACATAGGCACAAGATTACAGGAAAGGTAATCAATGTAAAATATGTTTGTTCTAAACAAGGGCACAAGAGAATTAGACAAGAGCAGACACAAGCTTTTACACAGAGAAGAGAAGTTATGGACGATTATCATGCTCATCTATATGTTGTTCTAAGACAAGATGAACAATGGGAGATAAAAAATTTTCAAGAAGAGCACAATCATTACTTGACAACAATCTCAAGATTGTGAATTTCTAGTAAGTAGTTAAATATCTCAAGATTAATTAAATGATGTGAGTTAATTTTCATGTGTAAATATGTTTGTTTGATCATTCTTGTTTGCAATTTGTTTAATTATATAATGCAACAGTGAGCAAAATCTTCATCAATTTTATCATGTTTGTGAATTTCTAATGAGAATTTATTTGTATTTTTTAGGTAAAATTGCACATGGATGATGAGAATAGTGGTAGTAACATGGCAGAATTGACAGAAGAATGGATGAATGAAGACGATATTGAACATGACAAATTTGAAGAAGATGTTAACTTTGTTGTCAAAGCATATGAGTTACCGAAATCTTATGTTGGAATGTTATTTGACACAACTGAAGAAGCCTACAAATACTACAACATGTATGCTAAATTAGTGGGTTTTCTGTGAGAAAACAAACTTTAGATAGGCACAAGATTACAGGGAAGGTAATCAATGTAAAGTATGTTTGTTCTAAACAAGGGCATAAGAGAATTAGACAAGAGCAGACACAAGCTTTTACACACAGAAAAAAAGTTAGGAACGATTGTCATGCTCATTTATATGTTGTTCTAAGATAAGATGAACAATGGGAGGTAAAAAAATTTCAAGAAGAGCACAGTCAAGACAAAGACAGGGGAGGGCGGCTCGAGATTAAAACCGGCAAAGGAAAGGAGGACAAACCGGCGGATCTGGTCGGAAAGTACCTCGTCATCGTCGTCGTCGTCTCGTCGCGCGAATCTCGTCGAAGACGAGCGGATCTGATCGAAGAAGAGCGGATCTGGTCGACGACGGCGGAGGTGGCTCGGATCTGATCGGCGGCGGCCCTTCGAAGTCGGCGGATGATCGGCGGCGGATCTGGTCAAGAGCGGATCTGGTCGGTGGCCCTTCGAAGTCGACGAATGATCGGCGGACGTCGACAGGTCGAAGTCGTCGGACACCCTGTGGGTCGACGTCGCGTGAGGAGAGGGTAAAGAGGGAGAGAGAAAATGAGATAGAAATGGGCAAAAGTTTTATTGTGCCGCCCCTTTTTAACCTTGGCCGAAGCCGATTGATTCACGCGACGACCGATTCACGCGCAAGCCCGTCCGGTTCACGGTGATTTCTCCATTAAAATGTCGGTTCCCCCATCTAAAACGGCGCCCATCCGATCGAGATCGGACGGGCGCCGTAAGATGGGGGAAATGTTCCCCCATTTTAGACGAGGGAACGGCCATTTTTTCCTTTTTCTTTTTGTAAACTCAAACATGCACTCCATCTCCCACCACCACACGCTTCCAACATCATCACCAAGATCACCAGCAGCAGCAACTCCTTTGACCCTTACACAAGACAGTTCATGGATCTTATCCATTCCTCAAGTCTTTACCAATCCACTCCAAGAACAAAAATCGTAAAGGTGAGAGATCTCAGAGGGTGTTGAAACAGCAATATCACATAATGATGGCCATGCCGTGAGTGGTGGTGGAGGATATTTCAAAATGCTTTGCATGCACACACCCCTTCCTTTCTGATGGTTTTGCACAGAAGGAGAGAGAGGAGGAGGAAGAAGTAGAAGAGGGAGGAAAGTAGGCAGCACGCAGTAGAAGTAGGAAAGAACGAAATCAGAAGAAATGTCGGTGCTTTTGATGATATGGACGTGACGGGAGGGCGGTCAACAGATTTATCATCAGATCGTTTTGGAGTGAATTTTTAAGACTACCGTACAAAAGAGGAGACGCATCCTGCTCTTTGCCTTCCTCTCCTTTTTTTTTCCCTGTCAAATGTCAATTCTTCACATCATTGATGCTGCCTGTATGTATAACATTACTTTCAATCAAATTTGATTAAGATCATTGATTAAAATGGTTACCTCTAGATGGATGTGAGAGCTAATCATTTCAAATTTTTAATTAAGAGAAATATTATTCTATTCTTCATTCAATTTTAAATTAGTCAAGTACCTCTATTCTTTTTTTCTCTCTCTTTGTTTTTATTATTGGTAAAAATAATGACATTAAAAAAATACAAAACATTGCTTTAGTTTCTTTTTTTCTAATAAGTAATCAAATTCATTCGCATCAATTTGGGAGAATTCTAAATTGGGCTCATGTTGACATAGAGTGAATAGCAGCTCTTCATCGCTTAAGCAGAGATCTCGAGTTCGAATATTTATGAATGTAAAAAATTTTCATCAGAAATCTCACCTGCTATAATCAGGCATGCTGCCTGAGACGACATTAGAATAGTTGGGTTCAATGATGGCCAAGAATCCAATCAGAGATTAGTGTGTATGACTCTTAGCGCTAGCTGAGTTTAACGATCGACGCCACTTTTCGAACATTGAGGTGGCAACAAAAAAATAAAAAATAAATTGGGCTCATGTGATATGAGTGGGGTTTTAATAATTTCGCATCTGAACTTTAGCAAATGCATAGTTGAAAACAAATATGCAGAATTATTTTTTTAAAAAAATCATAGAGTTCTTGAAAAAAGTCTAGCATAAAAAGGGTTCCAAGGTGAAATTTAAATATTTAATTTGTAACAATTTGATAACACCTCTTCACATAATCCAATTTTAAAATATATTTTGTATAATTTTATTAAAATTGGGTCTGGTAAGAATGAAATTGGAAATCTTATAACTTTTATTGAGTTCTAAATTCTAATATGGATCACATGCCACATCCCGTGATGACTGTCTCACCAACAAAATTTAAAACACGATTGTTTATTACTGTGAGATATTTAATCATTTTCACGTTTGGAATCAAAATTTTCGAGATTGATAAATTTATAAATACTAAAATTAGTCGCCGTGTGGTAATTCACCTCCAAAAGTTATCATTATTATATCATCACTTAAATTTTTTTTATACCCACTTAAAATCTCCAATATCGAATATTCAAATATATATATATATATATATATATATATATATATATATTGTAACATCCCCAAATTGCATCTCGTTGATGGAAAAATTCAAGAATAGGTAGAGAAGATCGCGAAGAGATTGCAGAAAAAATTAGAGACAACACACGAATTTACCTAGGTTCATCCTTGATATTAGGGCTACGTCCTACAAAGAGGTTCCACTATATCGTTTAGGTTTACAGCCGCCACACAGATTACATCTGAAAATAAACTATAAATAGTCTCTCCCAAACGGATTCAAAACCCGAACAAAACAAAGAAAAAACATAATCTGAACCACACGGGCCGGCTAAACAAAAGCCCAAAACCCGTCTAAGTTTCGAGGGCGCTGCCCACGAATCCCCGCCCGCTCACCGACGAGCGGGACAACCGTCGGGGGGCGGGTCCCCCCGAACCCTCCCATTTGTTCGCACGCCAATAGCATAGACAATTGGGTAATACTCAGATTCCTCTAAGTTCACGTGGGCGAATTCGGTGTGAGAAACAAGGAGCCATGAAGTACTCACCAACTTCAACACTCGTCACGTGACAGAATACGCTTCGAGAACACTACGAGTCATCCTTACGTGTACATCATGTTGACCAAAAATGAGACCTTGACTGGTCAACTCAATAACGATAAATGTGGAATAATTAAATCATCATTAAAAATCAAAGATAGTAATATCATGATATGCGAAAGACTGATAAATGACTTCTTAGGAGTCCAAAGAAAAGCTAATACATCAAATGATAAAAAGAAAGGAAAAAACTATCCATCATCTAAAGGACACGATAACCATGTGCAGCCACCTACGAGCTCGATCTGTCACCGTTGGCCACCATCATTATTGAGACCTTGGCCTACATTTAAGAACATGCAGGGGAGAACCTCTATATGAGTTTTACAACTCAGTATGAAAATAAAATAAATATCGTCATAGGATCATGATACTAAACATGAATCATAAAAGGTAACATCATAAGATAACATCATCATCTGATAGGAAAGTGAATCATGATCATAATATGAAATGATAGAAGCATGCATATGAACATATGAATAAAATATCATAAATAATCATCATAAGAAAAGCAAAAGCCAACATCGTGAGAAAAGGTTCTTTATTCATATGTGTTCATTTTCTTCATCATCTTAATTTTCATCTTTGACTTATTTGAGATATATTTCAACCCACGAGGAGGCCTGCCTCAACTCGTCCGTCATTATCATCTTAACTGGTAAAGTTAACTCATAACTGACCGAAGTCAGCCCATAACCTTATCGTCACCAGTCCATCATAAAAGAGCTCTTCATTTAATTATTTACGTCTTTTATCTTGCATCTTTTAAATTAATCAAATCACATCTTGATAAGAACTTTAAATCAGGATAAAAGACAAGATCATGAAGGACAAATCAGAGACATCATTGACATAATCATAGACATCATTATGATTTGAAATAGGAACATAATATACGAATTAAACATCATAAAAGTGACTTGATCAATGTCGGAACCCAGGCTGAGTGGGGAAAACTCGGGCCGACTTCATGGTCATCATCTTCGGGAAAATCAGAGTAGAGCTCGGGCCGAGTCGAGTCATCATCGAGTCGGGACAGCTCTCGTGCCCGATTGTTCGTCGTATGCAGAACTCGGTCCGGATCGTCATTAACTCGGGCCGGGTTCGTCCAGTTGCAAAGTTCCGAGAGCACAACAATGGCGAATCGAATCGAGTTCCTCCGAACTCGGTCCGGCGAAGGACTTGTCCAGGCCGGATTCGGATGAACTCGAGCCGGGTTCTTCTTACGCAAAAACTGTGCGAACGCGCAGTTCGCATTCCGTTCATCTTTTCCGACAATGGCCGGCACAAATTAACATCATAAGAAATCATGCATTAACCAGGAACTATCTAGAACATGCTTCAAGTCTAAAATCAAAATTCTATCACGAATCTATCCTAGTTCCATACCTCGAAGTTTCTGTCCAAGAAACTGTTACTGTAGTCCTCTTCTTCCTCTTCCTCTGCCCGCTCCTCTCTGTCCAGATGCACGACCGATCCCGTCTAAGTCCTCCGGTGCATCCCCTGTATGGCAGCGGCCGTCAGGGATGACAAATCGAAAGAAAACGCACGAACGGTAGAGGAGAATTTTAGGGTCGGCTTGTGCAGAGAAAAATGAGGCTGATTTGTTGGATTTAATCTCATATATATATGAGAGAGATGAGTTCGTGGGGTGGTCAAAGGATCAAATCAAATCAAATTCAAATTTTTATCTTTACTTCTTTTCCCCTCTTTATCTTTTCCTTTTATTTTCTTTTCTTCTTTTCCTATTAATCCCGAGTGTTATATCATAAACCTCTTAAAATAAAATTCGTCCCCAAATTTAGTAAGAAGTCAGGACTTACCAAAAAGTACGAAAAATTTCCTTTGCATCTCAGACTCGAGCTCCCAGGTTGCTTTGTCACCTTGATGATGGCTCCAAGCCACCGTGACTAGTGGTACATCATTATTGTTGTGACGTTGGATCTTAGTCTCTAGAATCTGGATGGATTGCTCCTTATAGGTCAGGTCATCTTTGAGATTTGGTTCTTCATACCGTATAACATTCGCATCATCATGCTTGTACTTCCGGAGCATAGAATCGTGGAACACATTATAAACTCGCCCATAGGATTGAGGTAAAGCTAGTTTGCAAGAACCCTCTCCAACTAACTCAAGTATCTCAAATGGATCAACATATCTTGGGCTGATCTTTTCTCTTTTACTGAACCTCATCACTCCCTTAGTTGGGGAAACTTTATGGAGAACTTGATCACCTATCTGTAAACTTTATTCACGTCGTCCTCTGTCAGTATAGAACTTTTGTCGAGCTTGAGCTGCCTTCATTCTTTCTTATATCAGCTCGATCATTGCTGAATATTTCTTTGTCTTTTTCAACTCTTTAGCATTCAAAATCTTCCTTTCACTTACCTCATTTCAACATGCAGGTGAACGACATGGTCTCACATACACGGCTGCAAAGGGAGCCATACGAATGTTGGAATGGTAGCTATTATTATAAGCAAACTCTATAAATGGTAGGTGATCATCCCAATTGTCCTTCCAGTCAAGAGCACAAGCTCTTAACATATCTTCAACTATTTGTATGGTCCTTTCAGTCTGACCGTTCGTACTGTAATTCAGCCTCGTTCCAAAAGAGTCTTGCAAGCCTCTCCAGAATCTGGCTGGAAATCCCATGAAGTATGATGATCTCTTGTACACATAAATTCATAAGGCTCTGCACTGATTTTTTTAACTTTATAGGTAGTAAGTGTGCAGACTTCGTTAACCGATCCACTACTACTCACATGGCATCATGTCCTTTATGGGTGCAGGGTAAACAAGTTATAAAATTAATAGAAATATCTTCCCACTTCCATTGTGGAATGGTGAGAGATATGATCTTTCCATAGAGCTTCTGATATTTCACTTTTACCTGTTGGCAGATCATGCTCTTAGAAACATATTCGGCAATCTCTCGCTTCATGTCATTTCACCAGAAGGTTCTTTGCACATCCTTGTACATCTTAGTACTGCCCGAATGGATCGCAAATTCAGACTTATGGCATTCATCCATCACTTCTCTTTTAAACGCTTCATCACTTGGGACTCATAGACGATCTTTATATCGGATCCCACCATCTGTTGAGAGCTTGAAATCTTTTTCTTCTTTCTGACATTTTCCTAACATCTTCGTATACTCAGAATTTTGAGCCTGAGCCTTAATGAGACTATCCACCAAATTTAATTGTATCTGGTGCATCATCAGTACTGCTCCATTCCTTTCAGGTCTTGGCTTCCATAGGCTTAGCTCCTTCATCATCTTATACATACCCAACATCATGTGAGCTAGTGAGCCTTCCCACTTGCGGCTGAGTGCGTCTGCAACTGAGTTCACCTTGTCAGGGTGGTAATTAATGGAGAACTCATAATCCTTTTTAAGTATTTCATCCATCTTCGTTGTCACATATTCAAGTCTCGTTGAGAGAAGACGTACTTGAGGCTCTTATGATCGGTGAATACCTCGAACTGTACTCCATAAATGTAGTGTCGTCAAATTTTCAATGTGAAGACTACCGCTGCCAATTCAAGGTCATGAGTCGGGTAGTTCATCTCATGCTTCTTCAGTTGCCTAGATGCGTATGCGACCACTTTTCCATGTTGCATGAGCACGCATCCTAGTCCTGTGCCACAAGCATCACTATACACCACATACACATCTGTACCTTTCTGAATGGTGAGTATGGACGCAGTGATCAGTCTGGCCTTTAGTTCTTAAAAACTATCTTCGCATTTTTGTGTCCATATGTACTTCACTCCTTTCTTCATTAAGTTCGTCAAGGGAGATGCAATCTTTGAAAAATCCTTGATGAACCTACGGTAGTAACCTACCAATCCGAGGAAGCTGCGGATTTCAGTGGCATGTTTTGGCCTTGGCCAGTGGAATACCGCTTCTACTTTGGAACAATCCACAGAAATGCCCTTCTTCGAGATTATGTGTCCAAGGAACATAATCTGCTCAACCCAGAATTCACACTTGGATAGTTTGCCATATAACTTGTGTTGCCTTAACTTTTCCAAAACTATCTTCAAGTGTTCCTTGTGTTGTTCTTCATTTTCCGAATAGATCGGAATATCATCTACAAAGACGATGACAAACTGGTCAAGGTATGGTCTGAACACCCGGTTCATTAGATCCATAAAAGGTGCATGGGCGTTCGTCAGTCCAAAAGGCATCACTAGAAATTCATAGTGATCATACATTGATCGGAAAGTCATCTTTTGTACATCTTCATCGGCCACTCTAAGCTGGTGGTACCCACTTCGTAAGTCAATCTTGGAAAATACCGCGGCATTTGAAAGTTGATCGAAGAGGTCGTTGATCTGCGATAAAGGGTACTTGTTCTTAACTGTCGCTTTATTCAACATCCGGTAGTCAATACACAGTTTTAGAGAGCTGTCCTTCTTCTTGACAAATAGCACTAGAGCTCCCCAAGAAGATACACTCGGCCTGATAAACTCCTTGTCTAAAAGTTCATGAATTTGCTTCTTCAGTTCATGCATCTCGATCGGTGCCATCCTGTAGAGGGCCTTCGAGATCGGGGCAGTGCCTGGAACGAGATCGATCCGAAAATCAATCTCTCGTGCAGGTGGTAGTTCGGATATGTCGTCAGGAAAGACATCCGGGAATTCCCGAACTACATCCAGTTGTTATAGTTGGGTCCATGGGTTGTCCGTCTTCATCACATTTGCCAGAAAACATCTGCATCCCTTTTGTATCGTCCTTTGTGCTTTCATGACAGATATGATAACCTTCTCATCCTTTCATGTGGTACCTCTAACGGTGGTCTTGCGTTCACCTTGAGTACCATTGATCACCTTCTTCTGTTTGCATAGTATGACTACGTCGTGGTAGAATAGTCAATCCATACCAAGAATAACATCGTAGTCCGTCATGGGATGATTACCAGATCTGCAGAAAAGTTCTTGCCTTGCATTTCTACTGGTACCTTAGGAAGGTACTTGGTGGCGTAAAGCATTCCCATAGGAGTAATTATCTCCATAGGATGACTTATATCATGTAGAGGTAAACTCAAAGCAGTAGCACAGTCTTTAAATATAAAAGAGTGTGATGCACCCGAATCAAATAGCACTATAATAGGAAGATTGGCTATGGAGAGTGTACTTCTAATGACTTCGGCGTCTGCCGGTACTACATCTTCCTTTAGGTGGAAGACTCTTCCACGAACCATGTTATTCCGACCCTTTGCGTCACACGGAGCTGGTGCGAGGTCATCATTCTTAGTAGGACAATCAGAATGAAATGTTTTTGTTGACCACAGTGTAGACATACCCCAGTCTTAATCCTACATTCTTCAATGTGGAACCTCCTACAATGGGGACAAGCACCAGTACCCTATGCCTGCTGCTGGGGTTGCTGACGTTGGAGATGCAAAAAGGGTTATAACTTAATTCGTCTTCGTCATAAACATCTTTAACTTCATGTTCATCATCTTTATCTGATATTGGGGTTGTTTTGGCGATTAGCCTCACGAGGCTCATATGGCCTTGCCCGGTTATCTCGACGTTGGTTCCTACGATCGGGTCCTCCTCGATTCCAATAACGGTCATTCCATCGAGGTTGGTTCTGAGTAGAAGGCTGCATGGGAGCCTTTCCTTTCATGTCCTTCAGCTCTTGTTGTTCTCTGGCATAGTGCCTTTCCATCGTGGTTTTTAACTTCACTGTCAGACTCACATTAGCACATTGGCCAGCTAAGGTGCTGGTCCAAATGGTCGGGTTTAAGCCTTGGCAGAAATGATATGCCTTCTGTCTGTCACTCATATTGAGAGTGTTGTACCTCTCCAAACGAATAAATTTGACGTGGTACTGAGCCACCGTCATCTGATCTTGGCTCAATTGTAGAAACTCCCTCTGCTTTAGTGCATGCTGGTATGATAGAAAGTAGCGTGCCTCAAATGCTTCACAGAAACGTTCCCAAGGAACGTTATTCTGTCCGTCATACTGGGTGTCTACCACAGTTCTCCACCAGTCCAAACCATCCTTAGTTAAAACGCTGGTGGCGAATAGGATATTTTTTTCTTCACCACAGTTCATCTATTGCAGCTTCTCCTTAATTGTCTTCATCCATCTCTCAGCCTTGTCAAACTTGCCCAAACCATCATACTCTGAAGGGCGTAACTTCATAAATGCCTTAATAGTGTTCTTAGAGGGCACTGGTGGCGTAGACTATACAAAAGAAAGCTGCACCGATAGCGTCATGACTGGTACGACCTGAACAGATGGTATCAGTATGGGCAAAACCGTTGGTGCCCGTGATGGTGGGGGCTACACCAATGGGGACTGAACAGTCGGCTCCACAGCACGAGCATGACTCATCTGGACCTCATTCTGGTCCGTCCTCTCTTGTTGTAGATTCCCAATCTCTAGTAACAAGTGCGCGGCGTGGAGGCATCTACATCATCATGTTAGAGAAACATTCTACATCTTAGGAGACAAGATAAACTTACTTGACTTCAGGTGGCGTGGTGACTGCTCGTGGCGCTTGCACATGGACTTGACATCATACTTTAGGACATGAGAATGGCCTAACTTTAGGCTCTGATACATAACTGTAACGCCCCAAATCGTACCCCGCCACGTGGTAGAATACGCTTCGAGAACACTACGAATCATTCTTACGTGTACATCATGTTGACCGAAAAATCATCATTAAGAATCAAAAATAGTAACATTATGATATGCGGAAGACTGATAAATGACTTCTTAGAAGTCCAAAGAAAAGCTAATACATCAAATGATAAAAAGAAAGGAAAAAACTATCCATCATCTAAAGGACTCGATAACCATGTGCAGCCACCTACGAGCTCGATCTGTCACCGTTGACCACCATCATCATTGAGACTTTGACCTGCATTTAAGAATATGCAGGAGAGAACCTCCCTATGAGTTTTACAACTCAGTATGGAAGTAAGATAAATATCATCATAAGATCGTGATACTAAACATGAATCATAAAAGGTAACATCATAAGATAACATCATCATTTGATAGGAAAGTGAATTAATATGAAATGATAGGAGCATGCATAGGAACATATGAATAAAATATCATAAATAATCATCATAAGAAAGACAAAAACTAACATCGTAAGAAAAGGTTCTTTATTCATACGTGTTCATCTTCTTCATCATCAATTTTCATCTTTGACTTATTTGGGGTATATTTCAATTCATGGGGAGGTCTGCCTCAACTTGTTCATCATCATCATCTTAACTAAAAAAGTCAACCCATAACTGACAGAAGTCAGCCCATAATCCGGTCATCATCAGTCCATCATAAAATAGCTCTCCATTTAATGATTTACCGCTTTTATATTGCATCTTTTAAATTAATCAAATCACATCTTGATAAGAACTTTATATCAGGATAAAAGATAAGACATGAAGAACAAATCAGAGACATCATTGACATAATCATAAGCATCATTAGGATCTGAAATAGGAACATAATATACGGATTAAACATCATAAAAGTGACTTGATCAATGTCGGAACCTGGGTCGAGTGGGGAAAACTCGGGCCGATTTCATGGTCATCACCTTCGGGAAAATTAGAGTAGAGCTCGGGCCGGGTCGAGTCATCATCAAGTCGGGGCGGCTCTCACGCCCGACTGTTCGTCGTATGCATAACTTGGTCCGGATCGTCATCAACTTGGGCCGGGTTCTTCCAATTACAGAGCTCCGAGAGCACAACAATGGCGGATCCGGACCGAGTTCCTCCGAACTCGGTCTGACGAAGGACCTGTCCGGGCCAGGTTCGGATGAACCCGAGCCGGATTCTTCTTACGCAAAAACGGCGTGAACGCGCAGTTCTCATTCCGTTCATCTTTTTTGACGATGGCCAGTACAAATTAATATCATAAGACATTATGCATTAACTAGAAACTACCTATAACATGCTTCAAGTCTAAAATCAAGATTCTATCACGAATCTATCCTAATTCCATATCTCAAAGTTTGTGTCCAAGAAACTGTTACTGCAGGCCTCTTATTCCTCTTCCTCTTATTCCTCTTCCTGCTCTTCTCTATTCAGACGCGCGACTGATACCGTCCAAGTCCTCCGGTGCATCCCCTGTATGGCGACAGCCGTCAGGGATGACAAACCGAAAGAAAATGCACGAATGGTAGAGAAGAACTTTAGGATCGGCTTGTGCAGAAAAAAAAGGGCTGATTTGTTGGATTTAATTCCATATATATATATAGGAGAGATATGAGTTCGTGGGGTAGTCAAATGATCAAATCAAATCAAACTCAGATTTTTATCTTTACTTCTTTTTTCCTTTTTATAATTTCCTTTTATTTTATTTTCTTCTTTTCCTATTAATCTCGGGCGTTACATATATATATAAAGCAAATCATATTGAAACATAAATATATGATTTCTATTTGGTTCTAGTTATTTCCCAAAAGGTAATGAGATATATTAGTAACAACATTAGCTAGCACTAAATATAAAATTATCTAAATCCATTGATAAGTGTTATAGTATCCATTTTGGATTAGAAAGAAACACAAAAAAGCATTGCGATGATGTTGGCAAGTAAAACAATTGGAGTGCATGTGACCACTACGACATCTATCACGTGCACATTTCTTAGCCACATCAAATCCTCTCTCCACAAAACAAGAAAGGAAAAAAAAAAAGAAAAAAGGAAAGAAACGCTCACCAGTGACTCACAGTTCAGCAACAGCCCCTTAAATTAATATTGTGTTTTCTATAAATAAGTGACATAATACATAACAAAAGGGGTCTGCCCCTCTGGACTGGCAAATCAGATTATTACTTAATTAATTCATTGATTACAATAAAACTTATTTTTTTTAATGGCGTTCATCAGTAATTCAGTATGAAAAGTTTTTAGTATATGACTAAGCCAATTTGAATACGCCAACTCAGAAAATGAAGTCATATACAAAATTATATTTTTCAATGATGTACTTGAAAAAGTTCCAATCTATTGATGCTGCCATCGTGTGGCCTGCAGGAATATTCTTTTTTTTTGTTTATTTTCTCTCTCTACTTCCTCGGAACGGTGGTCGATAAAATAAGTGGGGTGTGACTACGTGATTTCCAGCCAATCACAGGCATGACAATTTCATAATGTTATATACAATTATACGTAGTTCATTTTTATTTTAGATAAGATGGTAAGAAATTTTGAAAATAATATAATGAATTATTAAAATTTATATTTATTTCAAAAAATTTCAAATCTAATGTATATTATGAATCACAATAATGTTTTTAATATAAATAGAAAAATCGTAATTATTTAATAATAGATTATAAAAACGTATAATATTTCTCAAAATATAATTATAATGTTAGTTTACGTACAAAAAATACTAATTTTATAAAATATATAATAGTTATGAACTTTTATTATTATGAGAGTGGATGCAAGTGAAATAATATAATATATTCAAAATAAGTTTAATATATTTTTTTTACATTTTATTTTTTTATTATAACATAAAAAAGTATATCATTATCATAATCCTAAGATTCAAATCTCGATATAAATTTGAGATCCTCTAAGTAAGATGTCAATAATTTAATCCAAATTCAATTTCTTCAACATAAAATATGGTAAAATTCTCACAAATCATTTTAACATATCCCTACATAATTAAGTACATAAAAATTACTTCTTTTCTAGTTAATGCAATTATTTTTATTCTTTTTTTATTATCATGCAAGCGAAAATATTGATAGATGAAGAGAAGCATCGTATCATAACATTATCATTCTTCTGATAAATTATTCTAAGCGTTGAGTGATTTATCAATTTCCATCAATCACTGTCATGAGTAGTAAAACTAAAGCAACATAAATCAAATAAAACATTCATTTTTTTGTACTTTTTTAAAAGTTACTTACGTATTCATATAAAAGAAATCATAATTTATGAGTACATAGAACAAAACTTATTAATTGCTAACATATCTAAATTTAACACGTATTATTATAATTTTTAAAAATTTGGATGAAAAAATTATGATGGCCATAATTTATTGATTTATTGAACAGAATCATGAAAAGAGTTGGAATTTATTAAACCACCGGTCATCGTGTCTAATACGCACTAGTAAAAATCCAACTAATGTCAAAGGATCTACTTCATTATTAATTTATAACGTAAAATATAAATATATAGCTTGAGGAAAAAAAATTAGAAGAGTGCACAAGTATGCAACCGACCCCTTAACCCTATTACATATATTCAATTAAGGATTGAGAGTTGTAGGAATTCAAAATGAGTCCACACGTGTGTTACAGATCAATAATAATTTTAAATTCATTTTTTAAAAAATTTCAACCACTATCGTTAATTTATTAATGTGGACCTATTTTAAATCCAAACATTTCTTAAATTCTTCAATTAATTATCTCACCTTTCGTCAGTTATGTACCAACTATTATTGTATGTAATTCACAGGGGGTAAATTAGTCTATAAAAGCTTCACAAAAAAAATGACAATTCAAATGTTAAGAACAATAATTACACGAGTAATAACGATGATAACTATGTAAGTAAAGTAAATTAAATAGGGCGAGAAAATAAAAACAAACCTAAAGAAACGTAAAATTTTGTCACATTTTGTTTTACGTTATTTCTGGACATCGAGGTTAAAGAATCACTATATTTCATTTACTAAACAAGAAAAAATTATACTGTTCACATAAGATGATATCTTTAATATGACAGCTCGTGCATTATTTTGAAGTAACATGGAAATCTCTACAAAGAATTAATAATTAATATGAATACGCAGAAATTGCTATGAGCACTTAAATTATTAATAAACTACATTTTGTTTCTGTATGTTACATGAATAGCATGGCATCATGTGAATAGTCCAAGTGAAAAATTAATTTCCCAATGTTATTTATGAGCTTACTTCTCTCCAATATTTTTTTATAATATTTCATTTCAACAAAAAAAGAGGCAAGAGAAAATTTGTAAATCATACACTTAGAAAATCTTAAATTTAGTTTTCAGATGCAGTAGTATTTTAAATAAAATTATGTCTCTCTTAAAGGTTTTTTATAAGTGTTTTAAATTAGGGATTAATATATTTCCAGAACACCTTTTGCTCTATAAGGATGTTGACCGCATTTCAACCATTCTTATTAGAAGTGATTAAATCTCATTATTTAAAAATACTACTTATATGAAATCTTGATTAGTAGATCAATGATTAACTCAACATCTCTCAAGAACAAAAGGTGCATTAATCCTTTAAATTAATATAATGGCTATAATGCATTAGTCTCTATGATTTGTTAGCCTAAGTTCATCAAACTTCTCCAAGATTGATTGGTTAAATTTGATAAGTTAAAAGATATTTTGATTATAACTTTTCGTAGAAATATTTGATTGATCTAATTCTTTATTGTGTGTAAAGTTAACGGGATTATATATATGTATGTATGTATATACATACGTACGTATAGGAATTAATGGGATGTAACACATTTTAGGTGTAATATTGTGTAACACCCGATCCAATAGTCCAAATGAAATCGTCTAGATCCAATTGAATGGTCGTGAGTGCCTTAATCTCCATTCTTCCTTGCCCACCGTCCCCCTCCTCCTCCCCTCCCCATCGAGTCCCGCCACCTCCGCCCGCAACCTTCATCGTCATCATCCCCGAGCTTCGCCCACCCTCGACCTCTCTCTTCACTTGCAAGCATCATTGACCACGAGTCGATAGTCGTCATCGACTGCGAGAGCCATCGACATCGCCTAGATCCTTGTGAGTGTCACTTTTCTCTCTTCTCTCCTCCAATCACCGCATGCCGCTCCCTAATATGTGTCATTGTCGCCTCCCATCTGCTCTCTCTCTCTCTCTTCTCTCCTTCGATTGCCGCCCCCCGTCCCCAATCTGCACTGCCACTGCCATCAATCTCTCTCTTGATGCTATCGCCGTCGATCTCTCATTTGTCGTCGCTGATCTGTCGGCTGTCGCTTGTTGTCGCCGCCCACCATCGCCCGATTGTCTCCGTCTTCCTTCAATTGTCTCCTCCCCTCTCTCCCCCATCCTCTCCTCCTTTGCGCCATCCTCGATCTGCCATCCGTCGCCACCTCCGATACCTTAATGTGATATATGTGATATGAGCAATCCGTTCAATTCAATGAGTCAATTTCACTCAGGGGGTTACACCCCATTAATTTCATATATATATATATATATATATATATATATATATGAATAAATATATTTTTTGATAGATTCATTTTTTATTTGGTCGACCGGTTCAAATGACTAGAAGAATATAACCACTGGTTCTTAGATTAATGGCATTTCCTTTACCAAACATTGGGATTGGTTGATCTACGACTTTTGGAGAATTCATCACTCATTTGATTGATTTTCCTTCACTCAACCTATATGTCTTTATATGTCGATTAATATTATTTAGCATCTAACTAAATTGTCTAAAACAATTGTTCATATTAACATTTTTGGATTAATCGAATTAGACATCACATACCAAGGTTATAACTCTTTCAACTCCTTATCCGATGAAAAATATTTAAGGGCAGATCAAATTTTGAACCATTTTTTTCTAGGAAAAGGATCGTGTGGGGAAAAAGGAGACCCATATATATGGGCCTCCGTCCCATCTCCATCCAAAGGCTAAAAAACGTGCGTGGTTCATTAAGAAAAATAGGTTCGAAAAATCTGCTCAGTTCAGGGTGGTGTGAATCAAAATTCGAGCGGTTCGTGAGTTAGCCCAAAAAAAAGGGAAAGTTCCCTCCCCCCCTCTCACATCGCGATCTCTCCCAACCGCCCGGACGACTTCGCCGGACCCCCTTCGCCACCCTTCTCGCCTGAGGATGAAGCACTGACATTGCGATCTCTCCTGACCGCCCACCGCACGACTTCGTCGGACCACCCTTTGCTGCCCTTCTCGCTTGAGGATGAAGCGCACTGACATCGCCATCTCTCCTGACCGCCCACCGCACAACTTCGTCGGACCATCCTTCACCGCCCATCTCGGCAAGGCCTTTTAATTCCCTCTATGTTTTTTGTTGCCAGGGTTATTTCCATATTCATGTTCTTTTACCTTTCATTTTTCTTCTTAAGTCATATTTGTTCTTCGGTTTTTGGGGAGCAAAGGAAATTTCAAGTTTTTTAAAGAGGCCATGAGTTCTTAAATATATTGATAATATTAATGCTTCAGGGATTTACACATTTGAGTTTGTCGAAGTACCTAATGGAATGAAACTTATTCTTACACGTCCTACTTTTTGGTTCCCAGGCGAGAAGACATATCTTATTTCTCAGCATGTGTAGTTTCCCTTCCTATTAGCTTTTGTTCGGTAGGAAGAAATCAAAGGTGACATCATGCTTGATATTTCTCCATCGTCTTTACACTCTATGCTGCTTATTGATAAGAGTTATAATGATTATGTTATAGATTGTTTTGTTGGTTGTCTCAGGAACTAGAGCTTAGTAGAATTGATATCTAGCTCTTAAGAAAGGTGGTCATCTGGTGCCTTATATAATTGCTACTTCAATGTAGCTTATTTGCATGTCTTCTATTACTATGGATGCAAATAATATACAACAACATGATGATGCAGTTGGATTGTCGTTGACGCTAAGGTATCTTTAATGCATATTTTTTCATAGCCTAACATATATAATATTTTCGGACATGATAATCATGAGGTAATGGATAATGAGGAGGGACAACATATAAGTGGGAAACCAATTATAGGAATGGTCTTTGATACAAAAAAATGAGGCATATGATAGTTACAATTTATATGCTAGAGCAGTGGATTTTCCAGTGCGAAGATCTTATACCACAAAGTGTAAAAAAATTGGCAAAGTTATTAGTAGTCTGCTTGTATGCTCGAAGCAAGGACATAAGAATACTAGCGATGAAGAACTAGGAAAACAAATTAAAATAAGGAAAAGAGAAGTAAGAGTTGATTGCGAAGCCCATTTACAAGTGGTTGTGAGAGGTGATGAAAAATGGGAGGTGAGAAACTTTGAAGAAAAGCACACACATATTCTTGCTACTCCTACCAAAGTGGCTATGTTGCGTTCGCACAATGAAGCTTGTAAAGGTTATGAAAAATCTATAAATGCATTTTATGATGCTGGCATGAGGCCATCTTCGATTTGTAAAGTTTTAAATTTTTCGGATCAGCCATCGGTTACACCTCAAATGTGTAGTGATCATTTGAAGAAAGCACGCCAACATAACCTGGGGAAAGAATGTATGGGTGTAATTAGATATTTTCAAAAAAAAATGGCCAAAGACAAAGATTTTATTTTCAATTGGCAAGTTGACAAGGATAAAGTTGCAAGGAGTGTCTTCTAGACAGATTCTAGGTCAAGAGATAGTTATATAATTTTTGGAGATGTTGTTGTTGGATCTAAGTTTTAATGACATATTAAATTATATTTTGATGATACAAACCTTGAATAATTAAAGATAAAATGCTAAAAAAGTTTAAAGAAAAAGATATAACTTTATGCACTACGCTTTGATTAAATAATTATCACTGATCTCATTAGTTTTGGATAAATGTGGAATGTTTGTAGATAATTCTGTTAGCTTTCCATAAACTTCAAGATCATCTAATTTAGATAACTGTACAAAAAGTTATGTTTAAAATAGTGCAGGGCGGTCAACCTGCCGGTCGAAGCTGTGACGGCCGGTCGAGATAGTCCGGTCGACCGATCGGAGATACCGATCGACCGATCAAAGCATAAACTGCTCAAATAAAAATTGCGAGACTGTATCGGTCAACAGTCCGATCGAAGCACCGATCGACTGGCTCAATGGCTACAAATCAAACTGTGAGACTGTACCGGTCGAGACACCGGTCGATGGTTCGGTCGACCGACCAGTTACGGTAACTGGAGAAATCAGAGCAACAGACATATTATCCGATCGACCGGTCCATAAATGTGGTCGACCGATCCATTACTGAAATGAACAGTAATAGCTATATTTCGAGGAGAAAATGTGGAATTAATTGTGGACGGATTTTCTACATACCAGAGTTTATAAAAGGTGTGCCAAGGCCAGAAGCAAAAGCAACCAATCCAAGCATTGAAGGAATACTTCAAGAAATTAAAAGAAGATCTTTTTATTGAAGTTATCATTTTAGTAGTGCTCTTATTTTTCTCTTCCACTCTTGTGAGCCTAGCATTGTAAAGAGAGAGAAATATTCTATTTAGAAAAATAGAGAGAGCTCCTGTGTAAAAAAAGGTTCTAAATCTTACTTCTTGAGCGAGAAAAATAGATTAGCTTCCTAGGATGAGAGGTTGCCTTGCCTCTCGAAGCGGAGAAAAAGGTGATTGTGTAAAGGGCTTTCTTCCTTGCCCCATTTGAAATAAAGGAAGAGATTAGTGAAATCTCCGACGATCTCGAGGTCGAGAAGTCGGAGCGGGAACGTAGGCCAAGTTGTGGCCGAACCTCGTCAACAACCACCCACATTTATTTGTGTTTGATTTCTCTCACTCTCTCTCCCTTTAATATTGTGTTCATAATCTAAATTGCAAATGTTTTAAGAATTGATTTTGTGCTTCCGGATGAATTTCGTGAAATTAATAATTTCGGATAAACACCAATTCCCCCCCCCCCCCTCTTGGTGCCCTTTAGGATCCTACAGTTGTCAGCTTTGATACAACTTACAGGACGAACAAATTATGTATGCCATTTGCTCCATTTACTAGCATCAACCATCATAGGCAGTTGATTCTATTTGGTTGTGCTTTATTAGCTGATGAAACAGAATAAACATTTACTTGGTTATTCGAGACATGATTAGAATGCATGCATGATAAGTATCCTAAGTTCATTATTACTGATGAAGACATAGCTATGAGCAATGCTATTTGGAAGATGTTTCCAAATACATACACATATATTGTATTTGGCATATTCAAAGAAATGTCATGAGTAATCTTCAAGGTTTATATGCTCAGGACAACTTTCAACAAGAATATGCCAAATGAATTCATGGCTCCACAAGTGTTGAGGAATTTGAATCAACATGGGCCTTCTTAAAGGAAAAGCATGAAATTCACGATGAACGTTGGCTTTCAGTTATGTATAAGAAATGACAACATTGGGCGTCGGTATATTTGGATGATGTATTTGTTGCAGGCATGCGGACAATACAAAGATCAGAAAGTATGAATTCATTTTTTGATGGATTTATGAATTCTAATACATCTCTATCTGAGTTTGTAAACCAGTACGACAAGGCCATTTCATCTCGTTGTGAGGCTGAAAAATGAGAGGATTTTAAAAATATGAATTCAAAGGCTGATTTACAAATAAAAATTTTATAATTTTTCAAAGGGAATTTTTGCGTATGTTTGATTTCAACTCGAGTCGAATTCAGCAAGATTCTTACAAAGTTGTCTTTCATGTATTCATGGATGGAGAGAAAAGAAATTATGTTGTGGAGTTGGAGCATGAACCAAGTATTTCCATTAGCTGCTCATGCAAAAGGTATGAGAGGGATGGCATCTTTTGTGCTCATGCATTGTATATTCTTAAGATAGAAAATGTCACGAGACTGCCTGAAAAATACATTTTGCAACGTTGGACAATGGAAGCCAGATATTCGACGAAACGCAAAGTTCAAGACAGTGCATCCATTTGTAATAATGGGCAACGCGTCATAACTCCTATTTTAGATTGGAATTTTAGGCATAACATGAGGATTGCCACTGATATGTGCTTGCAATCATCCTATCATTTAGATGTTGCGGCTTTGCTAGTTGATGAGTTTATTGAAAAATTATCTCTAGTTGATGAGCATAATTCAACGGACTCGTTAACAATCCCGACGAGCAACTCTCAAGGATTGAATGATATTGTTATACGTGATCCACCTCGAGTTAAATCAAAAGAGAGGCCAAAGAAACTTACTAGGATAAAATTTGGTATTAAAAATTCATTATCACAAAAGGAAAAGAAAAAGAGAACACGACATAAGGTGGAAAAGAAAGAGGAGTACATGATTATTGATTCATCATCTTTGGTAAGTTCTATTAAATTGTTCATATCAATTTTCCAGTTTATCTTGTTTAACATTTTATCTTCTTTAACATAGGTGCAACAATGTAGCGAAGAAGCTATGGAGACTATAACTCAAGTAATATCCTTTTGCTTTTTTAGCTTTGTCTTTTATTTCTTTCAGTTGATATGAACAATTTTTTATATGAAACTTAATAGGATAAAATGGGCAAGAAGATAGACGATGTATGAATCTACAACTATTGATACCTTGGACAGATTTGGTGTTTGTTAAAGACTTGGACAACTTTTGTCATTTATGCCTTGATGGCATTTCAGTATATTTCAGGGCATCAGATTCTTGCAACGAACACATACTTGATTGTGTTCCTTATATCTCACTGTGGGTCTCTTTTTGGACAGCGGATAGCTTTGTCATTGATGGTACAAAAGGTCTCCACCATCTTCTCTTTTGCTTCAAATGCTAATCAAGACAAATCAGTTCTTCAAAGCACCAATCGAGGCCTTCAAAACTTTGTAGCTTCAGGAGCCTATTAATGAAGTCTTAGTGTACTACTGTAATGAAGCTTAGTCTATTTTCATAAACCGTGTACTTCTGTAATGAATCCAAGTCCTTCATCTGCAAGAGATAATAATGTTCTGGTATACTGTTACTGTTGGTTTTAGTTTCCATGCAAGAAACTTAAATTATTGAAGCGTCCCCAAGAGTTTGTTTCTATTGGTTTTAGTCTCCTAGAATTTGTTAATGTTATTAAATGAAGTCATAGTTTTTCCAATGGAGTGCACCAACTGACGTAAAGGCGACTGATAGCGAACATGTGAAAGGTTATCGCTTTTGGGGTGTATTCCTCTTTGTTTCTTATCTTTTATGTTGAACACATACTTTAGAGTGGCACTGAATTAACGAAGTAGGACTAGGCTATTTCCAACCAACAATGGAACGACAACAGAAGAAGCAAAAGCATGAAAGAACCATTCAATCAGGCAATTTGTGATTCTTGCACTAATGATGAAAGAACCTCAGAAGAAGTAGCACTAATCATATGCATCATAAATCGAAAAAAAACACTTTACAACCCCATAACAATTAGTTCCATTCAACCAAAGCAATTAAAATATAAGCTCACAATTTACAAATTAGTTCCATAATACATGCCAACATAGCTAAAACTTAAAAAGTTACATACTCTATCACATGAATCTACCAAATATATAACATATTAGGACTCCTACTATTAAACATAACATCTTCTTCTCTCGCTTGATCCTTTGGATGGAATCTTCACATGCCAAAGCCTTATTAAGCAGCCCTAATAGGATGACTCGATGCTTGTCCACGTTGTCTCTTTGGTTCTCATGCATTTCATTATCAGTAAGTAATTCTATTAGGATAACCTTGTGTCGATCTTCCATAGCAGGATCCATCTATTGAAAAAAACCACAGTCTCGATATTGAACCTACAACAAGGTATATAAATAGATTATGTATTGAACCTTGTGTAAATGGACTATCATCAATTAAGAATTCCAAGGTTATATACGCGAAAATGAGAACAACGCCATAAACGTTTTACAAGATTATTGGTTGTCCATGATGTAATTAATCTTGCACTATCTCCGCATGCACAAAATGGAGTGTCCAACCCATATGAAGGACATGGAAAACAGGTTGAAGACAACATCTATTTATAAAAAAAATAACACAACCTGAACATGTCATCTATTTACAGAAAAATGTAAAAAAATTTCAACCTATATGAAATAATTTTAGGAAAGGAATCATCAACCTTTTAAGATTTAATTCTTCATTTAATTCATTATATAGGCAGCTTATGTTTTCTAATCCCTAGGACTATCAAAATTGTGATTCCTGGACCTAATAGTACTTATCAGTTCCCCCATTTTGTATCCTATCTGTCAAGTAACTAACTTCATTTGGGGTGAATGAACATGGAGGATTAACCTGCAGGCAACAAAGATAGTTAGGCATAAAACTTAATCCTAGCTCACAAGAAGACCAGTGCATATGACAATGAGATTTGCCAACTTGGGACTAGGTCCATGCATGTGAATTCAGCCTCCAATTGTGCTTGCCCCCAAAAGCCACGAACTATGAGTACCCATCAAAACAAATAAACATGATGCTGCATACTTTGTGAGGAATTATATATATAATATATGTAGACAAGTAAATGCTATTCTAATGTATGTCCAAAACATAGTTTAGAATGCATGCAAGATCGGCATAACATATGATCAACAAGAATCAGTTTATAAAATAAAGTTACCTATGTGTCTCTTCTCAGCGGTGGCGACAAGGGGCGATTCGAGGGAGGGGGTTCTCTTCGCGGTGGCGGTGATTGCAAAGATCCGAGGGACGAGGTTCTCTTCGCAGCAGCGGTGACAAAAAAGATTCAAGGGAGGGGGTTCTCTTCGCAAAGATGGCGACGATCTAAAGAGGCACGACGGCAACGACGATGGCAACGATCTAAAGAGGCACGACAATAGTGAGGAAGATCCGTTGCCTCGAAGCCAGGAGGGGAGGAGATCTAACTCCGACGCGAGCACGATGGTGATCAAGTTTCCAGAGGGGGAAATGAGGTCATAGGGCTGAGCACGGTCGACCCGGACCGCACCGACCCGAAAGCCCGAGAAAATAACTCGGCTCGGAATTAATCCGGGTCGGGTCCGGGTCCAAATAATAGAAAACTCGCCGGTATCGGGTCAGGATCGGGTTCACAGTTCAGATACTCGACCCAAACCCGGCCCGAGTTAATAGTTCACACCATCTTTTTCTCTCTCCCATCTCTCTCTGTCTCTCACCCTCTCCGGCTCTTCCTCTCCGGCTCTCTCTCTTTCTCACGGCGACAGCGACAGTGACTCCGACCACCCTCCCCTCTCCTGACTCCCTTTCTCTCTCCCGAGATTGGCAGTCAGGCGTCGGATCGCGATGCCTGGCGGCCGTCAGGCGCTAGATCGTGGCGCCTGATGGCCGGGATCGGCCGCCATGTGCCGGATCCCGACGCTGGCAATCGGATCAGTCGTCAGGTGCCAGATCGCGGCGCCTGGCGGCCGATCCGGCCGCCATGTGCCGACAGATCTGACCATTGGCGGCCGATCCGATCGTCAGGCGCCACGATCCGGCACCTGGCGGCCGGATCGGACGTCAGGCGCCGGATCTAACCATTGGCGGCCGATCCGGCTGCCAGGCCCTCCCCCTCGTCCCCTCGGCCCCAAAGCGATTTTCGGCACCGGTTGATCGACCGCCAAAGTTATTCCCGACCGCAAAACCCGATCAATTCTCGGATTGTCGGGTCTGACCCGGTTAAAAAATTTTGGACCCAGCGTAATTCAGGTCGGGACCGGGTCCGCGTAGATCCGGACCCGGTCCGGTTTTGCTCAGGCCTATGAGGTCGCTTTTTTGGGGGGGTCGCAATTTTTGTTTGCGGGGGAAACCCTAAAAATAGGTGCGGCTTTTGTTTGGCCGGCTCATGCGCGTCATTGGTCCATCCTGAACCGAACCGATTTTTCTGACCTATTTTTCTTAATGAATCACGCACATTTTCTAGCCTTTGAATAAAGATCGGACGGAGGCCCATATATATGGGGCTCCTTTTTCCTCGCACGATCCTTTTTCCCTTTTTTCTTAATCCGGTCTCCTCAGTTAGTGACAAACAATATCCATATTGCGGAAGCTCTAATTTAAATTGGATTAAACCCGGTCCACTTTTTTTTCAAAAAAAAAAAAACTTGTTCTAATCCTTTATTAATTTGTTCTCTTTGAAGGTACCAGACGCGAAACAGAATCCGGCGGAAGATTTGTGGATCTATCTTGATGTCCAAGGTGAAGGAAACCTGCATATACGTGACAAGGCACCAAATCCAACACTTGTTAATGTCCGATCACAGAAAATGGAGTTGTATTGCTGTCATGCATCCAGAGTTGGTCATAGCATGCTGTTACTCCTACCAGGTGCGTAAGCTGACAAGTTGATGTGTTACCACCCTTGTCTGTATCTCATCACAAGTATGCATTTCGGCTCCTTCTTCATGTCTCCAAATCAAGTCTATCGTTCTAGTGTTCTACAAAATTATATATAGGGCCTATTTTCTTTTTCATCACAATATGTATACATGGACAACGATAAATTCTGCACTTGATGTTTGGATCCCGAATGGGGTTAGGGAAAATATATCAAAATATTCCAGAGATTAAAATTTATTCAGAAACATAAGAGAAGATTATCTGCTATTTCACCGTCGCACTTGAAATGTTAAAAAAATAAGTAGTGTGAAATGACATCTAGCGTGCGTTTGGAAGAGCGATGAAAAAATTGCTTTAAAAAAAAGATGACAGATAAAAAATATTATTTTTACTTTTTGTCAAATTTTTACATGCCACAATAATTTTTTTACTTTTTGTCACAAATAAGTTACCCTTTCTTTGGGTCACAGTAGCTTTTCTTCACAATTATTTTTCTAAACAAGCGTCCGAAACGCAGCCTTTAACCGGTTGAACCTTTTCATTGGCAGTCGCTTTTCCATTTTTCCTCATATAAATAATTAAAAAATATAACATATTCTATCACTTTTTAAGAATACAATAATTCGAAAAATAGTCTTAAGATAGGATTAAACAAGTCTTGAATTTTGTGAGGGTCGTGTCAAATATTATTCTATTCCTTGCTTTATTTGATAATTCTTTTTCCGAATAACGACTTATTTGATAAAAAAACATTATTATTTTATTTTTTTACTCCTAAATTAGTTGATACTAATAGTTCTAGACACTAAAAATCTCTCCGGGTTGGCACAAAAAAAAGTGCACGATATAAGGGGGGTAATGGAACCATTTAATCTCATTTTAATAATTTTCACTGTACATATCTGTGATAAAAAAAAGGAAATCTAAGTCAAAAAATTAGATATAATGATGTAATTATTTACTACATACTGGGATATAATAGATTGTTTTTATTCTACTTTATTTGACAAAAAAGAAAAAAATTCAGAACCAGATCTCATGCGTAGTTAACAGTGTTCAGCCTATCCAAATTTGATTCAATGTGTTCAATTTAGATCGGAGCGAATTGGCTCATGTCAATGATGATATGAATATACCATTAGTAGAAGTATTTGTCTACAAGATCAACGATTTTTTTTCCAAAACATATAAAACATTTTGTCAATTAAAATTCGTATCGTATTCCTAGTGTCGATTCAAGTAAATTTGAAAAAACTCAATTGAAGTTGGGCCGACCCTCTGTGCGTAGTTTCAGTCGTATGGTTAATGTTAATTGCAAATTGAGTTGGGCCTGTATTTGGCCCAAAACTATTCTTCATTGTTAAAGAGGGGCAAATATTCCAACTCAAAGTTCAACGGGCTGACATCAATTTATATAACATGTTGGATGATTTTGCCAACACAGACCGTAAGCCAACAATATTAGTTTCAGAATATCAGAGAACAGATAGAGCTACCTACAGAGAAAGCCTTGTACACTCATAGACACTACAGCATATGCATTCAGAATGTAAGAAGTTTAGAAAATGCAGAAGCTTTTGTTCCCAACAAAAAATGGACGATAAAATTTGAGTATGTTCCGTAGGCCAACTACCTTTGCAATATTTTGGCCTTACAAAAATGGCAATTTCCGAAGGATTGCCAAAAGAATACAAATCAATTATTGATTAGGACGGTATCCCTCAGAGGAAAAAGAATCGAGTTTTTCTTTTGTAATAAAGTATTATGGGAAAAAATGGTGATGAAACCATGCAATGCTTTGTTGCTTTCAGGCTTTCAGCCTTTACTATATTCCTTCCCTTCAATTTAGATGCAGCTGGAGTCCCTTCCAAAGATGAATCTCCTCATCCAGTCAGACACTACCAGAGATCTTGTGCGCCAGCTTACTTGCTTGCTGAAATTAATTAATGACATACAACGCCATGAGAAATTCAATGATGGGACATATGAAATATGCACTGGCAAACGGAAAAATCTACCTGGCATATACAGAGTACCAAAGCCATTGTGTGCTGTGGCCTATAGAGATCCAATCACCAGGAAGCTGTGCAGCTGCTTGCTCCCCACCCAATGGAGCAAATTGACCGAAGTGCCTATACCTATTCATCATGATGCGTGTAGCTATTGATAAGCAAGAAAGGATGATATGAAAGAGACATAATTATCATCATGGTGATGAAATCACAACTCATAAACCTATTTGCAGTGAAAACATAGAGTAGTGTATATCCAATTGATAGAGTAACGATTCATTGTGGAACAATAACAGGTTATCCCTTTTGAGAGCTGGCTTTGGGGTATTGTTTTATATTCTGTCTTAATACTTCCATCATATTTGGTCAAAACAATGTCCCTCAACTATGTGCCCGATTGATTTTTTTTTCTGAATTAGAAATGATATCCATTCGTACATGTTTCAGGAAAATTTTCATCTGAATTTTTTTCTGAAACCATTATATCGCATGATTGTCCTTTGAGGAATTATATTGGATGTTGTAATTTGCATGATATGATTGACTAGAGTGCAAATTGAACATGTGTTGCAGGACGAGGGTAATGAAATTTATACAAGAATGTCATAGATACTCAAAGATGCTTCTCCAGAATATATGTTTTAAATCATTCATTTAGAGAAAAAAGAATCTCAAATTCATGATTTTCCAAATGTGCATTGCCTGAAAGCTATCAGCTCACTTAATGCTATGAGAATCATCTAAGGAAGAGATAAATAATCATATTTTATGACGAAAGATTAAAAGTAGTGTTGCTGACACCAGAACTTTCATTCGAGAGATGCCAAAAACTTCTACAAAGACGTCAACGATTCAAAGAACGAAAAGATGGCACTCTTGTTGAAAAAGAATTTACTTGTAAAATACTGTTGTAGCATGTAGCCCCACTAAGTTACAAGAAATGCAAATATGATTTCAATTTTGAAGCTGTTTGCATATGGAATGTAAAATAATGTTGATGCTCGTCACAAAAGTGAAAGAGATGCTATACACACCTGAAAGGATGAAACTTATGACGGCCTGATTCTCTTATACGACGAGGGCCTTCGGGGTGTTCCTCACATGCCTTCATCTTATTGAAGCATTGAGCTAGATAATCACCTTGTTGGGCAGCAACCTGAAACACAATATCATATGATTTAGTCCATTTCCGTCCAAGTTTGAAGCTCATATATCTACACTATCCACAAATCACAGTCATAACAGAAAAATCACCTGAGCTGTGGCAGGAAGCATTTTGACTTGTGAATCCACTTCTTTAAGTGCATTTTTTAACACCTCTATGTCCAATTCTCTGATGTCACCACCATTTGGATCCTTCAGTAGATCCATAAGATTCTTCATCTTTTTGCTCTTGAGATAAAGTTCAACCTGAGGGTACCTCTCACATATGTCGTCGAGGACATCTTTAATTTTGTTAACCGTTAAAGTTCCAGAATTATCTTTATCTGCCACTTTAAAAATTGCAGATATATCATCCTGAAAATATTTAAAATATGTCATTTAGAAGTTAAATTTTAATGAAATCGAGAAAAGTAGTTCGTCATCTAGAAAACAAGAATAAAATTGACTTCAGTAACATATATGAGCAGAATTAAATTTATGTAATGGTCAAAATGATTTTATTCAAATGGAGTTCATCTTGGGCAAGATCCAGTCGTCTCAAAAGTTATTCATTGTCACAAATATGTTCATTTATAGAAGAAGAATGAACGTCTTAAAGGACTATGTCCAGTTATAAGCGGTCATGTAGAATTCAGCGAATTTCTATACCAATCTAGAAAGTTGTACAACAAAGAGAGAACCGAAAAGGATTAAAGAAGTTTTAGACATTAGATGAAAGATTGTAACAACAAAAAGTAACTGTAACTTCTAACATCGTATCAAATTGATACGTTCATAAGAACTGAATTTGTGGAGGATTCCAAATAATAACCATGTCACGTAGATTTTACGTACCATGACCTTTCTTTGACTTATTGTTGCACAGTCACCTAGTGCGTAGACACTATCACAGCCCTGGACTCTCAACCATTCATCAGTTGCTAATACACGCCGACCGCCCTACACAAAAGTCATGAAGATTCTCTTAAGATAGCAGGAAGGCTACTTGACTATGAAAACAATCAGTTCCCAATCGGCACACTGATTTAGCACGCAATGAAGATATGTAATTTCGTATAGTTTTGTAAGATCAATGAAAGTCAGCTAACCTGACCAATTTCCTTCATAAAATCCAATATAATTGGGCGCGACGCAATACCAGTAGACCAAACAACCATTCCATAGGGTTCAGAGACTTCTCCTTCTTTGCTAGACATCATGATTTCCTTGTCAGTCACTTTAACAACCTTCAGATTTGTTTTCACATCAATATTATCTCTCTTGAACTTGTCCTCAGCAAATTCAGTAATTCTTTTGTCGAACCTACATATCAATAGTCAGGACAAATCAATTCATACTCTGACGTCTTTAGGATTACAAACTGAAAAGCGAATATCCTGAAATTGGATAGTAGCACAAGCAGAAGCACAAGAATGGCTTATTTTGTAAGTTCGTGAAGTATGCCAGAGTAATCAACTTACATGGACAGAATTTTGCCCCCAGCTTCAATTAGTGAAATCTTCACCAAGTCCCTGACGGTGGGGTACAACTTCGACAAATCTTCAATGATATAATCATGTAGCTCAGCTGCAAACTCAACTCCAGTTGGGCCACCGCCGACAATAACAAAGTGGAGATTCTTCTTTCTCTCCTCCTCATTGAGGTTTGGAAGAGCGGCCTTCTCGAAACAGTTCATAACACCCTTCCGTAGTTTCTGTGCGTCCTCAACTTCCTGCAGAGATGTATCAAATTGATGTAGACACTCAGGGAAGTTGACCCACGTTCTTCATGTTTCAATTATTTTTATATTGTCGCAAAGATGAACTAAGGAAAACTAATCACTTGTAAGAAACTAAGCAAGCAGATGATTTGATGACCGAGAGAAATCAACCACATTTCCATGTTAGCAAAGGTTGAGGTCTTTGTGATCTCAGATAATTTCAACGTGGAGATCTTGTGCTGGAAAACTGAGGCAGAAACTCCATGCAATTATATTGATAACTACTACAAGTGTTGAAGAACTAGAGATACAAAAAAGGGAAATTGTGTTCACCTTGAGAAAATAACAATTTTCTTCCACGCCAGGGGTGTTGAACGTGTTGACTTTGGCTCCAACTGAAAGGACCAAGTAGTCATAGTCTACAGAGAATTCCCCATTACCTTCCGTGGACACCGATCTGCAGAGAACCTTCTTGTTCTTTGGATCAATCTTGAAGCATTCAGCTTCCCAAAATTTGAACGTTTCAGTTTTCTGGAAGAAAAAAAAGTGATAATTAGGATTAATTACAAATAATAACATGATCAAACACACTCTTCGGGAAAAAAAACATCTTTGCCTACTTCCCACATGTCACAGCACAGGATATGAACACACAAAGAATACCTTCTCCATGATCTTGCGAATTGGCTCGACAATGCTTCGGGGCTCCACGGTGCCACAGGCAACGCTGGGCAACAATGGGGTGAACTGGAAGTAGTTGCGAGGGGACACCACATGCACGTCATACTGAGAAGTGTCTAGTTTCTTCAGGAAGCTGGTGCTTGCCCAGCCGGTGCCTAGAACTACAACCTTCTTCCTTTCAGCCGCCGGGGAGGAATAAAAACCTGAACTTGTGTAGGTATACGCCACAACGCCTCCTCCACTGCAACAAAGAGAACATGTTAGAGAATTGAAAGAAGTGCCAGTAGTTATGTGCCACTATTCAATTGCCAATGACCAGCTTGAGGGAACGTTGTGTAATAACTGAACAAATCAAAATTTGATCAAATAAAAGTGAACAAACAATGGCATGTCTTCCACCGTCAAAAGCATTGCCAGTGAAGAAAAAAGGTCAATGCCCAGATCAAACATGAACAGCTCATGTGACAAAACTTGTTAGGATCATAAACATAATAAGAAGAAAATATGCAAATAATCAACACGTTGGAAACGTTTATTCGTAAAGAAAACGTAGAAGAAAAAACTAGACGAAAACAAAGTGGTGATTTTGGGCAGTATTCCACGAAACAATTATACTGCACCTGACCATTCCCCAAACTTATTAGAATATCTTCAAGTCGTCAAAAACCAGGGCCAAAAAAATTAATAAATTTACATGTTTGTTTTCGTTTCTCCGTCCAGGCGTCTTAAACTGGAAAGGAATCCAAAAAGCCGTAAAACAAGAATCAACACAAGCAAAAGCGTGCAGATTCCAACATGTGGCCTACGCGACTAGCGCACCGTTTGGGTTTATACAGAGTTCTCTAAACCAAGAGATTAAAAGGAAATTTGAGCATTAATTAAGAATGGAAGAACCCGTCACGGAGATCCAAATGCGGGCAAGATTTTGCAGTAAATGACTCGTGCGACAAAACTGAAAGCGAGATCAAATCGAGAAGGCCAGACTTTAGGCAGCAGATCGCAAAAATAATATACTATAACGGCAGCAAGCTTTTGGTGCAATCATTGCATGCACGTTGTAAACACAAGTCCACCACGAGAAGGAAGAAGAAAGAGTCGTAGAGGAGAAAAAAGAAAGAGAGATCATAACATAAGAACACAAGACCAGAACAAGAGCAGCGTTTCGTCAGAAACTTTCCATTACAAACACGAAGAATAAAACGGAGAGATCGGGAAGGTAGAGGACCCGAGGAGGGAGACGACGATGATATTCCTCAGCGTAGGCCTCTGGCAGATGGCCTGCGACGTGCGCTTGAAGAAGGTCGCCATCGGAGAATCTTCTGCTCTTCTCTTTCTTCTAGAGAGAGAAGCAGAGCAAAATGAGGGGAGACGCGGGGAAGGAGAAGCAGCAGCGGCGCGATACGAACAAGACACTCTTTTTTAGACGTCTTGGTAGGTTGCTTTTATAGGGGTCGGCGGCTGCTCCAACTTTGTGGTAAACAAATCGGACTATTTGTGCACTCAGAATTGTGTTAACTGCAGCTGTCTTGCCTTCACCAAAACCGTTACATATTCTTTCTTTTTAAACCCGCCGAAAAAAAAACCCGTTATATACTGCTATTTTTAATGACTTCTGGGAGTGCATTATGTCGTGCCTTTTAATGGAAAAAAACATAATTTCTTCTTTTCCTGTGTTACAAAAATCATAATTGTGACGGTATTGGTGAAAGAACGCGACGGTGGGGTGGAAAAAAAAACATAATTTCTTCTTTTTTGTGTTACAAAAATCGTAATTGTGACGGTATTGGCGAAAGACCGTGACGGTGGGGGGAGAAATCGGAAAGTTGGTGTGTTTATTCGTAAGTTAATTGCTCTCCTAGCTGTATTTATTATTATTATTATTATTATACATTGTCGTATTATTTATTACATGTTATTTATTACATAATAATAATAGGTCGATAAATGAAAGGAAAGAAAATGTTGACTTGCTAACCAAGAAATCGAAGCATGTGAGAGAAATAAAAATTAAAAAGGACCTAACGCCCGCGGACAATTTCGACCCGGGAACGTGTGACCGTTAATTTGGTCGCGGCTGGGCCCCGACGTTTACAGCACGTCCACATGTATGGTCAAACTTTGGGCCAAGTTGTCGGGTCGCGCGCACGCTCTCTCTCTCTCTCCTCCTGGAATTTCCAGCTTTCTAGTACTCCAGAGAGAGAGAGAGAGAATCAAAGAAAGTTGCCATGTTTTGATTCGAGAAATATGGAGGACCAAAAAGGCATCACGCATCGCACATGAATCACACCATTTATTAACCAAAATACTACTAATTAAGGCGCCTTGAGAGGAAAGCAATAATTAGGAGAAAATTAGGTAAGACATTAAAGACAATTTTATTTTAATTTTAGGCTATAAAAGGAAGCCAAGTAATTAAGGCCAAGAAATAAATTTTCTTTCATTATATTGATTGAACTATAAGAGACAAAGCTTATTTTGCACTTTCTATTGTGATTTACCTTTGTTTGTTTCGATTGAAGTATCTTTTCATAAAATATGTTTGACATTTACTACTTTTTCATAACCAAAAACAGATTAATGCAAGGAAAATTACTTCGAGCGCATGTCCTAAAGATAGCGCTCCACATGGCACTAATCAATTTTATAATTTTTTGCCAATCAGTATAACAACTACATGATTAAAATACTTAAAATAAAAATACTATAATTTTAATATCAAATTCAATTATACATGAGTTTACAAGTCGAGTGAAACTAAATAATATATCTTGAATCAACTAACTAAAATCAAGTTATGCCCATGTTCAGAATTTGTCTTTCATCGTCATCTATAGCATATGTCCATAATACATGAATCGCATGCTAAAAAAATCTCATAAGTACAACATACTCTGTAATATAATTTAAAAGACATCAGATGCTTCATTGACAGTAATTAATAGAACATAAATAGACAATGAAAAACAATAATTGATGTTCATTTGTAGTTCATAGAGCCAAGATCCAACGAATTCCTGGAGCTAATAACATTAGGTTCGATTTCTAAAACAGTAAAGTATTATTCTGCTATTTCGTCTCATCTTTAAATTAATCAAATGTTACTATCTTCAATCATATTAATAAAAAAACTAGGACATGACTTAACCAAAATGTCCGCCATGAGTAACACTCAGGTGGTGTAACCTTTGACCTAGTCAAATTTTTCAAAACTTGATTTGAGTTTCTCCTAGTCTTGGTTGTATACGAACTCGAAATGAGATTCCTGGAACTTCAACAGACATTTTGACACAGACTTATGGTCATATTTTTGAGATGATAAGTTGCACTATAAGAAAATTATCATTTTTCGATGGACAATTTCCAACGGATAGAAATTCGTCGTAATTTACGACGAATTTTGCGACGGAAATATTTCCTACAAAATTTCTGACGGTTACAACTATCGAAAATGAAAAAATTATATAATTTATTATATTATTATTTTATTTTTCGACAATTAGGAACGTCGATATTTCCGACGGATATCCATCCATCACAATTTCAGACGAATTTTTCGACGGCTACAACCGTCGGAAATAAAAAAATAAATTATGTAATTTGTTATATTATTATTTTATTTTTTGACGATTAGGAACGTTGATATTTTCAACGGATATCCATTCATCATAATTTCAGACGGATTTTTCGACGGCTACAACCGTCGGAAATGAAAAAATAATATAATTTGTTATATTAATATTTTATTTTTCGATGATTAGGAACGTCGATATTTCCGACGGATATCCATCCGTCATAATTTCATACGGAATTTTCGACGGCTACAACTGTCGGAAATGAAAATAATATCATATGAGAAGTATTTTATTAATATAATTAGCGATAGTCCGAACCGTCATAATTTTCGACGGTTCCCACCGTCGGTAATAACTAGCGACAGTTCAAATCATCGATAAAATAAAAAATAAATATTATAACTTTAAAAATAATTAATATTTGATTTGCCGACGATCAGAGCCGTCGGTAATTAAAATTTCATGATTCCACTTTTTTTTCCGTTTTCTCATCTTTCCATCTATAATATATATATGTGTGTGTATAATCTTCTCAATCCCACTCCATTATCTACTTCTCTCTCCCTCTCTACTCTGTCTCTCCCTCGACGGCCTCTCTCTCCCTCGATGACCTGACGACCTGCCCGACGACCTCCCGGACGACGATCACCGACGACCCTCGCCTCTCTCTCTCTCCAGAATGTGGCCACCACGGGGGCCAGACCAGCCGCCTGGCGGCCGGATCTAGCCGCGGGCGGTCGGATCTGGCGCCGAGCGGCCGGATCCGATCGCATGGCGATCCGGTGGTCAGATCTAGCCATGCCCGATCTGGTCGGGCGCTAGCGGTCAGATCTGGGCGGCCGCGGCTTGATCTGCCAGCCGGCGTGATTTGGCAGCCGATTCTTGCCGCGGGCGGCCGACTAATTTTTTTATATTTTAAAATTTCTTTGTGACAGTTGTGACCGTCGAAAGTTCGACGGTTGCAATGATCGTCGAAAGTTTCGGCGGTTTGACCGTCCGTCGAAACTTTCGACGGTCAAAATCATTGATACTTTCGACAAATTTTCTCCGACCATCGAAAAACGAATTGCGACGACTATTTTTTCGACGGATCAATTCCTGCCGTCTGTACTCAGCCTTTTTCTTGTAGTGTACAATGTTATATTTGAGTTTGTGCTATACATCATATGTTGATCAAGAGTTCAAATGTCTATATTAATAAACAAACATCAACTTAGGATTCTTTTTATGTGCATTAAGTTATCAAAAATTAATATTATCCTTCTATGCACAAATTGTGATCTCCCTCTCGTTGCCACCCATCTTGTCACTTTGGCTTGCATGCAATCTTTCCACATTTTGTGCTCAAAAGTTGTGGGATGTGAGTAGAACCTTTTTTTTTTTGTTCCTTGATTTGCATGCGAGAGAGTGTGGGAGATGAGTAAGAAGTGCAATCGAATGTATATGTGAGGAGGAATCAATGGGTATCTCTATTTATATAGTTTATTTTTTATAACTTGATTATTAATTCTCAACTAAAAGTCTGTATTTGTGTCTCAATTTGCATGCAAGGAAGAAGTGCAATCAGTCATCTATGTGAGGAGGAATTGATGGGGCGGGTCTTTGTTTATAGAGTTTATTTATGATAATTTTATTAATTCTCAACTAAAATTCCTAATTTAATTTTTTTTCAAAATCTCATGAGAAATTTCTATTTTGAATTTAAATTCAAATTACTAATATACTTCTAATCCCAATGCCTTTTAGAATCCTTTATCTTTTTCTTCCTCTTTTAACTCTTATATTTATCTCTTTTTATCCTCTATCTTCTTATTTAATAAAATAACCATTGAAAAAGTTGGGGGCATCATATCAGCCATTTTAGATGAACATTATCTATGTAATGACTTGTGAATATACATGCTATGTTAATCCTTAACTATAGTAGTTCATCACTATTTAATTTATGTTAAAAATTTAAAATGGCCACTATTAAGGATGTCTGTGTTGTTCTACTTGAATCTATATTAAGATTTGTATTTGGTCCTTCAAAACATGAATAATGTTGTTTAATAAAATATTTACTGACATCAAACTTTCTAATAAATTGTCATCATACAATAAATGAATTTAGAAAAATTATATAAATTCAATTGAATCCCAAAATTCTATGAGATGTATATCTTAAATATATATATAATTTATACATGATCATTTTTTATAAATATCATTAATGTTGCCATGATTTTACTATATTAAATGTTAAATTGTTATAATATATTGATTTGTCACATTGTTTACTTTATTTTTAATTGTTATGGTCAAAAGAACGGAAATCTATTGAAAATATAATCTTAATATTACCACTTACAATAAATTTATATCATTTTAATCCTTATTGTATTTATTTTTTATTAATAAAATATGTAATAATATTTTATATTTTTATTAATAACTATGATTAGTGAAAAAAACTAAGTGAAAAAGAAATAACAAAGGAGAAGAAAAACAAAAAGAAAATAACTCCATAAGCTTAATACTTAAGCATACGAGTTTAATAATTTATCTATTTAATTCAAGTTTTCAAACCAGTTTACTCCACTTTTTTATTTTATAATGGATTGATTTAGTTTCTAAACCTAAACTCATCCAAGTTTTACTAAGATGTGAGTTTAACAATCTTGGTACCATAAATTAATTTTGAGACAACTTTATATAGTTCATTCTTTGCTTTCAACTTTATAATAAACCTAAACTCATACAAGTTTTACTAAGATGTGAGTTTAACAATCTTGGTACCATAAATTAATTTTGAGACAACTTTATATAGTTCATTCTTTGCTTTCAACTTTATAAAAATGAATATCTTAATTCAATTAAGATTCATATTACACCAATTTTATATCTCATATTTTCAATGTAAATTAATATTTTAAATAATTTTCTTAGTTGACAAAGGAATATAATGTAAAGTTTGATCCTATCAAATCTTATTTGACATTATATTGTATGACCAATTATCAATTATCCAATACATTAATTGAATTGAAAATTATTCAATTCAAATTAAGAAAGAGAATAATGAGTATGCAAAGCATCTCGCTCTGCACCTTAGCGTGGAGCATTTTATTTTTCATTTTTATTTAATTTAATAATTATAATTCATGATTAGACTAATCATATACTTCTTAGATGAAGCAATATATATTTTATTGAGATAATTTGATAATAAAATGTATCATCTAAGACTAAATAAATTATAGGTATTTAATTAATCACATTTGTTAAAATAGCTTGATCATGATCGTCGAATAATACAATTATCTTGATTTTAATCATATTTACTATCTTACTATAGTATTTAATTAATCTTATATGTATTTATATATATATTATCAATCTAATAAGTAAAATAAATGCTCTACGCTCGTTCTACACCAAATGTTCTTATTTTTCTCATAGAAAAAGAGGTTAATAAGTATGTAGAGCATCCTGCTTTACACCTTAGTGGAGAGCATTTATTTTTCATTATTTAATGAATTCAATAATTATAATTCATAATTAAATTAATCATATACTTCTTAGATGAAGTAATATATATTTTATTGAGATAATTTGAAACATGTGTTAATGATTCAATCATTTACTACTATTATTTAAGGATAAATTATAATGACTTCATCGTCCTAAATATGTCCTTTGTTAAGTTCAAGTCACTTTGATTACAACATTTTGTATATTTTAGTTACAAGTTTAATATGCAAAAAGGAAATTGAGAAAACTCACTAATTTGACAACAAAAACACATAAATCATAGTAATTTAACATTTAAATAGTAAATTATAGATATGAAATTTCTCTTACAAAAATCATAATCTTCATCTTTTATATCTCTTTCAATTTTCTTTAGACCCTTTGAAAATTTTGAGTAAATATTTTTGTTGCATAAATATATTGATACTACTTTACTAATGACATTACAAAATTTGTAAATAATTTTCAAAATTTTCAAAATTTATTGAATTATTAATATTTACTAAGATTATTAGTAAATAGTCCATTTATTGAATTACTAATAGAAAATTTACTAATATTTACTAGTAGAAATAAATACTAATTTACTAATAATCCATTTTCAAAATGACAACAAATCATAATCTTCGTCTTTCAATTTTCTTTAGATCCTCTCACAACAAGACATTTGGGCCACTTTTCATGAAATGGTGCAACATATTGAGAATATAAGAAAATTTTGACTTTAATATTTTGAATACAAAAGTTAAATTTTCATATAATGGTTAGAGTATAAAAGATATAACCATTATATTTATTTCTTTGCGGACATTTCAAACTCTATTAGTAATTCAATAAATGGATTATATCGTGGCACGATTCAATGTGTGGTCACATAATGACATTTAAAGATATTAAAAACAAATTATTTAATATCTCTTACTATAGTATTTAATTAATCTTATATGTATTTATATATATATATTATCAATCTAATAAGTAAAATAAATGCTCTACGCTCGTTCTACACCAAATGTTCTTATTTTTCTCATAGAAAAAGAGGTTAATAAGTATGTAGAGCATCCTGCTTTACACCTTAGTGCAGAGCATTTATTTTTCATTATTTAATGAATTCAATAATTATAATTCATAATTAAATTAATCATATACTTCTTAGATGAAGTAATATATATTTTATTGAGATAATTTGATAATAAAAAGTATCATCTAAGACTATATTTAATTCAAATGATAAGTAAATTTTATTTTCTTAAACTTCGTATATTTTTTTAATATATTGATATAATCATATATATATATAATGATTGTTATTAGATGAAATACTATAATAATCTTTCACTAGTTATCATAAATTAGTATCAATATATTTATGTAACAAAAATATTTATTAATAATGTCCCACTAACTTTTATAATTCTTTTAAAAAACCAATGTATTATTGACAACAAACATTAGCAATAATGTCATTTTTTCAAAATTAATCCATATACAATTTGGAAAAAAATATGTTCTAAACATGTGTTAATGATTCAATCATTTACTACTATTATTTAAGGATAAATTATAATGACTTCATCGTCCTAAATATGTCCTTTGTTAAGTTCAAGTCACTTTGATTACAACATTTTGTATATTTTAGTTACAAGTTTAATATGCAAAAAGGAAATTGAGAAAACTCACTAATTTGACAACAAAAACACATAAATCATAGTAATTTAACATTTAAATAGTAAATTATAGATATGAAATTTCTCTTACAAAAATCATAATCTTCATCTTTTATATCTCTTTCAATTTTCTTTAGACCCTTTGAAAATTTTGAGTAAATATTTTTGTTGCATAAATATATTGATACTACTTTACTAATGACATTACAAAATTTGTAAATAATTTTCAAAATTTTCAAAATTTATTGAATTATTAATATTTACTAAGATTATTAGTAAATAGTCCATTTATTGAATTACTAATAGAAAATTTACTAATATTTACTAGTAGAAATAAATACTAATTTACTAATAATCCATTTTCAAAATGACAACAAATCATAATCTTCGTCTTTCAATTTTCTTTAGATCCTCTCACAACAAGACCTTTGGGCCACTTTTCATGAAATGCTGCAACATATTGAGAATATAAGAAAATTTTGACTTTAATATTTTGAATACAAAAGTTAAATTTTCATATAATGGTTAGAGTATAAAAGATATAACCATTATATTTATTTCTTTGCGGACATTTCAAACTCTATTAGTAATTCAATAAATGGATTATATCGTGGCACGATTCAATGTGTGGTCACATAATGACATTTAAAGATATTAAAAACAAATTATTTAATATCTCTTATCCACACTAAAAAATTTGATTCAATTTATTATTCGTCAAATAATAACACCATATGAAAAAGCAAGCATATGTAAAATAAAAAAATAAAAAAATATCATCGTGTTCATACTAGTTCACCATTAAATTTTGATTTTTTTATTTAATGTTTTCTCCCATTAATTTGGTACTTTATAAATTTCTACCAAAAAAAATTACGAAAGACTTTTCTTCTTATTCAGAATTAGGATCTCACAATGTTTACCTTTTACTGCACCCTAATCATATGTTACTAGCATGAACTCTAGAGCATGGGGATACAATTTCTTTCAAATCTTAATTGCTTAAGTTTCTTAATCATACTTTAGCTTTCGATATATATATATATGTGTGTGTACTTTAATATACTCTATGCATCCATCAATATGACAAGTATGAAATACAATCACATGAATCTTTAATATTATAAGTAAAATTACATATGACATCTCACCTTAACACATTAAATGTTTTACAAAATTTTCAAATTAAATCATTAACCATCAACAATATGAGCAAAATCAATATAAAGTGTGATGCTCATCAATATAAAGCATTAACCATCAATATGAACTTAGTGATAAATTTTATTAGAATTGTTCTCATCAATATAAAGCGTTAGCCATCAACAACACGCGCAAAATCAAGTATGATGCATTCTCAATTTAAAATGTTTAGAAAATATTTATAATTTCTTAATGATGAATGTATACCTTTCGAATATTCAACTATCATATATCAATCAATTTAATATAATAAATTGACCATGAATATTATGATAAAAGTCAAATATGATATAATTACATCAACCATTAAAAAAATAGATTTTGTAATTTTCTATAAAAGAAATTCTCCAAAAATATGATTGAAATAGTCACATTTATTAAAAGTTTCCATTGATGGTAGTATACTCCTTTAGGATTTCAAACCCTATTTAATTTTATAACTAAACAGTTAAAATAAAATTAATCAATATTTTTTATGAAAATATCTAATTTATGCTACACATAAAAGTTTTGCATAGAACATGAATAAAGTAAATGTAGTAATCATTCTATTGGTATTTGGACTCATGATTTTAAATTTTCGCTTCTCGGAGTCATCCTTGATGTTATCCTTGCACCATATCCACCATGTCTAACTTTTATTCGGATTGCATCACATGAAGCACACAAAATTACTATATATTTGCAAACTTCAATGAGTAAGTAAAAACATACAAGCTTTTGTAGTATTACGACATTTTTCAATACATCATAGACTATTTGTGCAAATGTCAATATGATGCATAAATGGATCACGATCATCTAATAAGTTTGAACCACTAAAATTTATTTTTAAAATTATCTAAATAATTGTGAGTAATTTAAATTAATTAATGAATGTATAATATTAAAATTTTGAAATTTATTATTTTAATTATAGAATAAGATGAAAAAAATTGAACCATTAAAAATATCAATACTATCGGATCGAACTAGAAGTAAGGCAACATTAGTGGTAGTGGCTACTGATAGTGCAGCACAACAACCATCACTTGTAGGTTGGCAGTGCAACAGCGAGAGCTTCACCGACGTGGCCACATGAGCCTCGTCGGTCGAGAGTGGTAGTGGTCCTCACGTGAGCATCGCCAATAGCCACCTTCGTCGATTTGGCCATGCGAACCTCGCATGCCCACTACTAGTGGTCATCTTTCATGACTTGACTGCATAACCGTTGACCTGGTTGCATGACTATCGCGTAAATGATTGACAAAATATGAAAAAAAATTATATTTTATATTACAAAACATTTTAATTATATTAAAAATAGCTTTACAAAATATTCATGCATACTAAAATAGTATAAAATTATATTTTACATCACACCATATTTCATAATTCAAATGAATAATGTTGAATATTCTGCTGATTTATTTTGATCCTACTAAAATAAATTAATAGAATACTCAACATTGATTAAACTAAACTAAAAGAATATTTAAAAATATTCATTTAAATTAAGAGATTATTGTTAATACAAATAATATCTCGAAATACATATTATATTGACTAATAAGAATATAGTATAAGGAACTCTGTTCAATCATTCACCAAGATGCTTTTCTTAGTACAAATTGATGTATAATGAGTATAAGAATATACGTATGATTATAATTACAAATCTGGTTATATCATAGTTCAATACATAGTGTTTCCTCCAAATAAAAATTTGTGGTGATGATGATGATGGGTAGTTAAAGTTAAATATTTTAGGATATTAGTGAAAGAGATAATTGAAAGTTAAACATTGTTATTATACATATATATAGAAATTTTTTATTTTTTAATTTGAACTATATTTACTTATTTTAAATTGAAAAAATAAATTACAATTAAATGTATACAATATTTTAAAGTACAAATTTCATGTTACATTGGGTTCATATCAGTAACGATTGGTTGACTAATTAAATTAAATAGAAATTTAATTTGATTGTTACTTTATTCTCCTGCTTTTTAACATGAGAATGTAGTTCTTTTATACAAATTTTATGTTATATTTTAATTGTTTTTACATTCTACTTTAATTTTATATCTATTTTATTATTCATAGTTCAATTTACCACCGAATTTTTATTTAATCTTTTCATATATTCTTTTTAAAATGTGAATATAGTTTCTTTGCATAAAAAAGTATTTTTTTTCTTGTAGTCTTATTGTTTTACATACTATCATAATTCTATATCTCTTTTATCATACTTTATTTAGTGTGCAACATTGTATTCCACACAAATGTAAGGATCGAAGGTTACAAAAATTGAGAGTAATAATCTTACATAAACTAAATATGAAAATGATTATGTGCTTAAAAGTAGTACTCTTTTATTTTATTTTATTTTTTAAGACACATTTTAAATTTATATTGGTCCACTACAGAAACGAGATTTCAAAAATTCAGGTACTTAAAAGCAGAATAAAAGATGGAAAACTCAAAAGAATAATATCGAAACAAGATAACTATGCGGGGGTGCTAGGAAGCAAGCCACGGCACCTTTGCACCAACCTATATATTTAATTATTTTCTTTAATTTTAATTGTGTTTCCAATGTTAATCTTAGGATTCAAAATTTTAGTGACTACCTCACTTTCAGATGAGAAAAATATTTTAAAATTTTTTTAGTGGAACACTTTGGTCAAAAAAATGATTTTGTTGAAACAATAATAGATCGATCGTTTCAAAGTAGGGGCCGTCATTAGATGTCGAAATTTTCCGTTAATTACAGTTTTGCCCCTTGTGCTTATCCCACCAATGGGATCATTTTATTTGCCCCATATCTCTTTTTTTTTGTGGGTGTGTGTGGCACCTGTTTGTTTTTATTTCTATTTTATTTTGTTTTGTAATCCCTCCTCTCCACACCCTCTATGCTTGGTGCTCCCCTCTTACCAAGTCAGTCCTCCCGCCGGTAACTCCCTCCGGCGGCCCGTCTCTTTCCGGCAAGATCTGGTACGTCCTCGTCCTTTTTCTGATGCTCTGTCTTGTTACCACAATCTCTGCCACCGTGAGACCTGAAATCAGGGGTGTGTGAAGAAATCGTGATATTTTGGGTTTGTTTACGTTGGTCGTTTTGGATCCTCTGGGACCCGTGGAGTTCCTCGATCTTGCAGAACTGACAGAGTCGAGAGTTCTACGGGTTTCCTGATGGCCTGGAACCTTTTGGGGACCATATTTTTGTGTATTACGATTGATCTCTTCGAGTTCTGTCTCCGTCGCGGATCCTGTTGTTCTTTATTGCCTGCGTTCGAGTCGTTGAATCGAGTTCTTTAACAGGACATATCGTCAGTCAGATTCGGATCTCTGTTCTGTGGGGGGTTGCGATTTTGGTGACTCGTGATACGATTTGATTACTCGTGCTCGGATTCGTTTCTGGATGAGACATATTTTTTGTGTGGAAGCATTGCATTAGCATTTGTAATGTTGTTGTTTTCACTTTTGTGGAAGATATGTAAGTGAGAAACGCGTGCAAAGTGAATGCTTATTTTAAGATGATTATGCTATGCTTACTATCATCTAAGATGATTATGGTGGCTTTGATTTGCTATATGTTTATTTTCTTTGATGTAAATACGCATCTTGCAATTTTTACTCACCACTATCTCTTATATCTTTTCTATGACTTGTATAGGATGAAAGTTCAGTCTGTGGCTCTTATGAATATCAACTATCCATGTTAAGATATTGGTGATAAGGCGCTCTCTGAGAAGCATGCCAGGATAATTGGCGTGCTCATAAATGCTGGGTGGTTGATACAATTTCAGTAATAAAAAAACGTCAGATAGGTGATCTTACCATAGCTGATCAAAATGAATGGTTCTTCCACTGGACAAGGTCATTTTCTGAATGGAAATCACAAGCATCTCGAATCTTGTGAACCTAGTATTTCAAAGGATCAGCGGAGACACCGCCCACTGACCTTTTTGAGAGCATTGAGGGGTGTGCTATGTTTGTTAATATTGCTTTCAACTGCATTTACGATGCTGGTTTATTTTGCTCCTGTCGCCACACTCCTGTTGCGACTTTTCAGTGTACATTACAGCCGGAAAGCAACATCCACCATGTTTGCAACATGGTTATCGCTGTGGCCTTTCTTGTTTGAGAAAATTAATAAGACAAAGGTAGTATTTTCTGGTGAAACTGTACCAAACAAAGAGCGTGTTTTGCTTTTTGCTAATCATAGAACTGAAGTTGATTGGATGTACTTGTGGGATCTTGCACTAAGGAAGGGTCGCCTAGGATACATCAAGTATATTCTCAAGAGTAGTTTGATGAAGTTGCCTATATTTGGATGGGGATTTCAAATTTTTGAATTCATCGCTGTTGAGAGAAAGTGGGATATTGATGAACCTATCATGCAGAAGAAGCTCTCAAATTTACAGGATCCACAAGATCCTCTTTGGCTAGTTGTTTTCCCAGAGGGCACTGATTATACGTAAGCCTTCTTTGTATTACCTCCTTATTTAGATAAAATTCAGTTCCAATTTTTTTTTATAAGTTTTTTCATTCTAGAATTTTCTTTGTAGTCATTTACATGATTATAGAAAGAAGTGTTCCTTGATTGTTCTCTCTTCTTCCCTCTTTGTGTATTAGTAAATATGCTCATCAAAGAAAGCACAATTTGTGCCTTTTATCTAGTTTTTGAATGTTTGACTCGGGGAGTGGTTCCTAGCTTTTGTTGTATCTTTCTGAATTTTTGTTAATATTTAATATGTCTTTTTTTGGTAATATTTAATATGTTATTATTGCAGTGAAGCTAAATGTGTGAAAAGCCAAAAATTTGCAGCCGAAACTGGCTTGCCAATTCTGCAAAATTTGCTTCTACCTAAAACAAGGGGATTTAACACATGTTTACAAATTCTAAGGAATTCTTTAGATGCAGGTATGTTTCTTTTTACTTATTTTTAATCTGTTTACATATTTTAGAGGTATTTGAATTTTGAAGAACTGTGATTTTTTTTTATCTTTCTTTAGATTATTTGATCTATTTTTCTTTTCTTTTGAGTAGTAGAATGATACAAATTGAAAATACAACTAAAATAAAACTAGGATAACTATTATTAGTAGTACAAGTGCAAGAATCTTAAACACAATTACTACTAATAACTTGTCAATTCGAGATGACAAATCTTCGTAAGTCATTACATAACTGGTAAACACATTTCAAAGGCTCCCCTAAATCTAAATCCATGCATGCATTTATAAAATGCAAATACAAATATAACTAACTACCCACTATTTTCTTAACTAGTCACTAACTCATACAACTTCTAACTACCCACTACTTGATTAACCAACCACTAACTAATACAAAGTGGTATCTTATCAGTACACCCCTTATAAAAATTTCGCCTTGTCCTCAAGGCGGAGAAAAGAAAATTAATAATAATATTCTGTAGGTGCAATTGAAGCCTCTAAACTTGATTAACTAACTCCATCTTTGGGCCAAGAGAGGAATTTTTGAACCAATATGAACTTCCAGCTTTTCTTCATAAGAAATGAGCTTTCACTTGTAATATGTAAAGCTGATTTCTCTTGAATGATGCTGCTTCTTTGTGATTTCCTACTAGGATCAAACTCTGATACCAATTGATACAAATTGAAAATACAACTAAAATAAAACTAGGATAACTATTATTAGTAGTAAAAGTGCAAGAATCTTAAACACAATTATTTGTCAATTCGAGACGACAAATCTCCATAAGTCCGAGTGGATCAATCTCCGATTACATAACTAGTAGATACATTTCAGAGGCTCCCCTAAATCTAAAACCCATGCATGTATTTATAACATGTAAATACAAATATAACTAACTACCCACTACTTTCTAAACTAGCCACTAACTCATACAACTTTTAACTACTCACTACTTAATTAACCAACCACTAACTAACACAAAGTGGTATCTTATCATAGAATATCTGATCTCCTTTGCTGAGCTCTCCTCTATGTTTGCTTGAAGTACAATACCTTATGTTTGATGTACAAATTTTACTTATGTCATATGTTAATAGATGTCATTCAACATCATCTTTGTGTTGTAAATTTTTTATTGTTTCAACATCCAAAATTAAATTGGAAATAGACATAAGTATTAACTATTCATGAATATAATTTTGTATCAACTCTCTCTATTGTACCATGGGAAATATGGATATAATAGAAAGAAGAATTTATTGAAATATATAGTTGATGTTAAGGACGATGCGTTGACAAAAGTCTCACATGACTAAACGCCATGGTAGTCTGTGATGTGCCCATTTCATCTATGTTTGGATTGAAGGCAAAGGGGTGGAGAAAGGAGGAGAAGAAAAATTCTGTTCCATTCTGTGTCTGAATGATAGTTTTATAATGAACAAGCGCAGTACTTAAAAAAAAGACTATTTTTTTGCAACCTCATTTTTAGTTGATTTTTTATTGTGGGGTGATTTTTGGTTCTCCCATTACTTTTTCTTTCATTAGTATGTTTACCCTCCCTTCCGTTCGCTTGCTCTGATCCAAGCAGGAAATTAGGCAAGCTGAAGGAAACATATCTTTGATGGTTTAACGATATAAAACAAAGGTCTATGAATGACTTGGTTCGAAAATTTGAATTAATTCATATAAAGAGATGTTGTGTTGTGAACTAGAGGTTTACTAGGCTTGAATTAACTGATACTGAAGTCATACCGAGGGACCTGCATGCATTGCAATTTGTCGGGCTAGTACTAATAGATGTGTTTACTTTTTTTCGGTTACAAAGGAAGGTCCATGAACCTAATGCAAGGAAAGTAAAGATTAAAAATAAAGGAGCACATACGTTCCACTAATGGAATTCGAACTCATGACTTTTTTATCTTCGCGTAAAGGTGTGCAACACTGCGCTATGCTACACTCATGTTCCCATAGGTGTGCTTGCTTTTGTCCACAGAACTCACTACTAGGTACTCGTTATGCCAAGAAAAGACTTTGATCACTTATCGGAGTTCCAGCAGGATCTAATCAGTCTGCAAGCAATCTGACTTTAAAAGGCTGGCCTCTTACCGTAAGTTGTACTTCATTACATTTTGAAGTGAGGTCCTAAGTCTTAGATTCAGATTAATGGTAGATTTATTGTAAAAGAAAGAATATTGAAGTACAGTTTGATTTCCTAAATCTGCCAATACACAGATTCCAGCGACCTGGATGATTTCACTAGCCTGTCTACCTGAGGGTTTCTTGCTTGTCTAGAACCATGACACAAAGTTTTGAGAATCTGGAAATTCCGGATAGAGACAGCTTATTTTATTCAGAGCTGCCAGACCTCACATTAGATTCCCTCAATGAATTGATAAATCCACTTCGAATCATATTCTTTGTCCAAATTGGTCCACAGGAGCAGTGTAACAGCAATAGCTCAAATTGTCTGATTCAGACTATACTTGCCTAAATCATTCCATGAGAAGATTGCCAAAACAACTAAGAAAGAAATACCATTTAGGCTCATCTTTTTGTCTCTTACCTTCCTGTCAACTATGCTGCTCATCCCTGCACCTGTAATCACTTAGGTCCTGAGGATCTAGTTGGCTGGCATGCTGATAGCTCAAAGGGAATTTATGCATTTGGAGATCTTTACTGTTGCATACTGAGAATGGCATGTAAACGAACTGTTGCCTTAAAGTAAAAAGAAAAGATGGCAGGCTCTTTTTCCACAGCTTGCCATTCAGAAGAAAGATATCTAGCAGTAGAAAAGAAGAAACACCTTCCTTTTTCTTTTTTATTCCTTTCTTTTTTTTCCACGTAAGGCTTTCAGAGGTTGTTAAAGTTATTCGCCCAGTTCGGTGACATTTTCAACATAAATGAATTAATAACAGTATTTACTTGGCTACCATTTCCCCATTCATTCCATTTGATTTCAGTTATAATTAGCTTACTACAAAATTATAGGACGATAAAACTAAGTGAGACATGATTCAGGTAGGGCACCAGGATGGGGGAAAGGGGGTGTTGGGTGGGTGGGTGTTGTGTGCGCCAAAGTTTGGTGGGCATGTTCCCCTTTGTTTCTTTGGTAGTTGTGCTAACCCACAGATGTGCTATTTGATGTCTTCTAAACATATAAGTAAAATGTAGTGCTATATATTGAACCATTTTGGAATGGATTCAAGAAGAAAAAGATTACTTAAAAAATCTTTCATAATAAAGTACACTTCTGTCGTGCCCTCTGGTTTCCACATAAGAGGAAGCTCTATGTTTCGTTGCTCTGTGTTAGGCCCCGACAGCCAGCGTAAAACTCTTTCGAATCTCATGAACATGGATCAACGAATATCGGAATGACGTCGTATGATCCATGTAGCCGACCCCACCTAGTGGGATAAGGCTTTGTTGTTGTAGAGTATCATCTCCATAAATAAAAAAAATTATCTTTCATTGAGGTGCAAATCAAGTTCTAATGAGAGTGTAGTTTTGACAAAAATAGATATGTTTGACTCCTGTAATAGTTTGTTTATCCTTATCGAATAAGGTTGTCTAAGCTATTGTTTTGCATTGGAGAATTTGTTTTTATCACGTTCTACCATTTCCCCAGGATCCACATTTATTGACTTTCTTATGTGTTTACTTACAGTCTATGATGTTACCATAGCCTACAAACATCGCTGCCCAACTTTCATTGACAATGTCTTTGGGGTGGATCCTGCCGAAGTCCATATACATGTCCAACGTTTCTCTCTTAATGAGATCCCATCTTCTGAAAAGGAGGCCACAGACTGGTTAATAGAGAGATTCCGACTCAAGGATCAGCTCCTTTCTGAATTTACAGCTTCAGGCTATTTCCCTTGTCAAGGAACTGAAGGATCTCTATCTACATTTTCTTGCCTAATTAAATGTTCTTTGGTGCTTGCTGTTACAACCATTCTCATATATGTTACACTTTTCTCATCCATTTGGTTCAAGGTATACCTAGCATGTAGTTGTGCATACCTTTCAACCCTGACCTACTTCGACTTACAGATACCTACAGTCATAGATTCTATTAAGGCTTTGCAGTTTGACAAGAAAAACTTGTAGAATAAATCGTGCCTATTTAGGCAAGTAAAGGACAATTTTTATTTTCAATTTAGACATGTGAATTTATTATTCCTGTTGATTCTGCTGTATGTTTTCTTGAGCGAAGTTGTCGCCTTCAAGATCTTGATGCTAGAGGTTGAATGCTGTAAACCAAGCAAACATCAACATGAAGCCACCATACTTTTGGCTATGTAGCCTTATTTTTTGTGCTTGTTTTAACGTGATAATATCAGTGTTATATTCCGGGGTATTTTCAGTTAGAACCACTACTGATATGCGAGGATTTGGTCCTGTTGATGTTGTATTATTTCGATTACACTGGAATGCTTATTTTAATGTGAACTCTCGTGTTGTGACTCGGTGTGTCTTCTGTCTCAACACACTCTATGTTGAGGAGGTGTCAGTTAAACGTCTCAAATAATTACATCTCAAGTAACGATATTGGATTTGGACACCACTGAGGCAGCAATAAATAGGTAAGCTTTTGGATCAAAATTGCTCGATTCCCTAGTGGCTGCAAAGGCAAACTAGAATACCTTTTTTTATTATATAATTTATTTCCTTTTCAATTCATGTTTCATGTATCCAGGATAAAAGTTTCGGATCCCGGTTGCCATCTTTTATCTACAACTTTCTAAGTGCATTCAGCATTCCTATATTCTGATATTGAGATCTAAGAATGCATTTGGAATCGGGAAAAATATTTATTTGGTGGTTTACTGCTTCAAGCTTATACACGAATTACGTTGTTGAATGTCGAATAAAGATCAAATCTTTGCTTATCAGGTAACAAAAATTAGAAAGAAATAATATTTTCTGAATGAATAGCACACAATCATACATAATTCATAAAACATCCAAATGAAAGAAAGGCAACAGTTGGAATCGACAGCACAACTCCTTCGGCACAAAGCAAATAGAATGAATTGATTGAATGAACACGACTCCTCGATCAACTTCAAGCAAAGTAACGAGGCACTTGCCCAACATTTGAATTTTTTTTGGGAAAATTAAGTTTCATTATTTAGGCAAAAAAGCTCCATGGGAGTAGTACAAAATATGTAGTAGATCCGACGGTGAACCATCTAATCCGAAAGAAATCGTGGCTATTTCGTTCTTCAAAATTAGTGAGAAAATCCGCGAAACCATTAGCTTCCGGTAGCAATGCTATATATTTATAGGAAATATGATATTCATAGTATCCCAAATATCTTGCGTTATGTTGTTGAGGCCCCATGGTCAAGTAGCCTGTCGCCGAACGATCGCCACCAAGTTTTCTGAGTTGGAGTTCATGTAGATGCTTTCAATTCCCTCTGTAATATCATAAGTAAATCTCAATTTTTCATAATCGGATCGAATCGAACTCCTTACACGTCGGTCCAATAAGATTTGATTGGATTGAACCAAATTTTATTATAATAATATTATTTATAATACTTCTAAAGATATAATAGAAGTGATATAATGTATAAATATTGTACTCATAACTTATTAATAATAAACATACTAATATAATATATTGTTTATTTATTAAAAGTTTTAATAATGATAAATAATAATTATTATTAACATATAAATATAAATAGGTTATTATTAATTTTTTATTTATTATTTAATGACGATAGGTGTTATATTAATATATTTTATCTCACTCGTATTTATTTTTCATGTTTTTTATTTTTTTTAATTTTTTTACCCTTTGATCATTTTCCTTTTTTTACTGTTATTCAATTTTAAAATTTTCATTTCTATTCATGTTTAATTTTTTGTTCCTCCTTAATCTTCCTTTTATTTGTTTCTTTTTTTTAACTTTCCTATTTTTGTTTATTTTTTTCTAAACGGATCAAGTTCAATCGGCTAACTGATTTTTTCTGTTCAATCGACTTTTCCCAGTCTAATGTAAAAATTGGTTTTAACATGAAACCAGACTGAATCAATCACCAATTCGCAGTTGAACTGGCCATAGGCCCATAGCAGTCTGATCTTAATAACATAGGTAAATCCCATGTTTCTCTCTCCAAAACAGTTGCTACATGTTGCTTGGTAGTCCATGGAAAAATATCTTTATCTTGGAATTATTGGTTTATAATTTAATTGTAATGTGTATGAATTCACCAAGTGCTTCCTTGCTCATGATTCAACAAGTGTTTTGTGGCTATCATGAAAAGATGGGATCCTGAGGCGAACCGTTATCTATTTGTTGCTAAAGAAAATCCATATCCATGAGGCTGGGGTTTACGGCTCGAGCTTAAGATTTTTTTTCCTTGATAAGATAGAGATGTGAAATTGTTAGAAATATGTATTTGTAGGATTCTTGTTTTCTATTTTGAATTAGAATTCTCGATATAAATTTCACGACGATTATATTATTTTATTTATAATTATCAATATTTCATAATAAAAATAAAGTCCTCGCCGTCCGAAGACATATCATAAATTTTATGTGTTCTTCTACACAGTGCTATAAAATTCGGCCTAGCCTGATTGATCGGACATGCGTTCGACTTTCAAAATGGTTCGTGGGTGTAACGCCCCCAAAATCGCCCCTCCTGTCACGTAGGCAGTCAGGTTGACCTCAAGAGCATTACACTGTCTATTACACTATTGACCATGACCATTCAACATAATAGCATACGTGCCATCAATATAATAAGAAAAATAATCAAAGACTTTAAAGCGAAAGTTCAAACGTCAAATATCAAGGTGAACAGCGGATAATGTGGCTTATAGAAAAGTGCGGAAGAGCATAAGTGGTAACAAGTTCAATATCGGAAGAAGGAAGTTCAACGAGCAGAATAACATGATGTCTCTGAACAAATTGTAATAGTTTGAAAGAAATGTAGCAAAGAAAGCTTGCGAAAAATGTCAGTCATGTGCAACGTTCTCAAAGCTTTGTGCCCTCAACCACCTCATCAATTAGCATTCTCACATGCAAAATCTCATTCCAGGGGAATCGAATACCATGAGCAAAAAGCCCAGTACAACAGCAAAATGGACGGTGAAATAGAGATCCATGATAATCAATATATCAATGATGAATAATACTATACTATGATTTCTATGCATTAACTATAATGGATCAATAAATTATTCTTTGACAATATCAATATCTGCACTTTATTCTTTACTATGACTATACATTATCTTTACTCTGCATTATCCTTACTATACCATGTTCCATGCTTTACTATACTATATTCTATGCTATACCATACTTTACTTTACCATGCTCCATGTTTTACTTTACTGTACTCTGCTTTACATTGCTTTACTGTGAGTTGCACTACGTCTTTTACATTACAATAATGTCCTTAAAATTAGTTGTCCTATGTGAGCTCGACTTTATTAATTGGGATGTCAGAGATGCCTCTCTGAATCTCTAAAGTCAATAAGCCCAAAAAGAGAAGGGGTGTGTGTTAAAGTATCACCCAATTCTGAATGTATGTGGGAGAGAACCTACACCTCAGGAACAATGGTCATTTAAGAACATGTAGGTTCACTGTCTCCTCAATTAGCTACATGTCCCTCTGGCTCAATACTTTATATTCTCTGGGGGAAGGAGTGTAACCAATACATCACCCTTCATTCGAGATACAGGTGATAGAAGACCTGAAATTTCAGGAACAGTGGTCACGCAAGATCAGTAGATTCGTTGTCTCCTCAGCTAACTACTTGTCCCTCTCTGTACTTTACTCTGATATTTGCTCTATACACTGGGGGCAGCACATGGCAATCCCGTGTCTTTATCCTTACTTTACTTATCTTAAAATTTATGGATCATGGCTCAACTGAGCATTAATCTTTGTACCGTAGGACTTAACCAATATAGGTGGATTGGTTAGAGTATCAAAATTATGATTTAAAGTTGGAATTGATTTACTGATTGAATCGGTCGACCGTTTATGGACCGGTCGACCTTTTTTGTTGGGTGTTTGTAAATCGATCGATTGTACACGTGTGCTGGTCGACCGGTTACTCTACTGGATCGGTCGACCATTCTGATGATCGGTTGTAGATCGATTGACTGTACACGTGTGCTGGTCGACCGATTACTCTACTAGATCGGTCGACCGTTCTGGTGATCGGTCGACTGGTCGTAGGGTTTACAAAATGCGCGCTGCGCATAAGATCGGTCGATTGATCAGGGGTCCGATCGGCCGATCATGAAATCTATTCTGTCCATTAGCATATAGATCGGTCGACCACCCTGATGCGGCCGGTCGACCGATCGGTAAAAACTCATGTGGGTTCTTCACGCAGGTCGATCAACCTTTGGTAAAATCGGTCGACCGATCTCTGCGATAAAACAGGGCCGCCGAACTTCTTCCTCGTTTCCGATGACATTTCGGTCATCAAACAACGATGATGACAATAAGGAAAATGTAGATAATTATTTCAGGATCACAATGAACTATTCATATGCATTAAACGATCATTATTTCTTCGTCTAGGGATTTAAGACGCTAAGGTACATTTGTTCGTCGGTTTTCGATTCGCCGGATCATTATCGTCGTCCGATGATCACCGGTCGTCCTTGGCTGGTGTAGGAAGATGCGCTTGGTCCTTGCGCACGTCGAGGAGGGTCGAGGTGCGTCGAATAGAGGTCGAAACATCTGTTGTTTGCCGGCGAGGTCGCACTCTACTTCGTCTCTCTACGTGTGCCTGTCGGTCGCCGACGTTTGCAGAAGAGGAAGAAGACGGAGAAGACAGAGGGGCGACGGCTGGCTGTGCATCCAAAGGGCGCGAGGGTTGCCCTCGCGTCCCTATTTATGGCATCGGTCAGCCGATCGTGGGCATAATCAGGGGAGGATTCACCTCCCCTGTCGGCCGTTTCCATACGCGACATTTCCTTTTTTTTTTTGAAATTATGGTACGTTATAGTGGGTCATCTTAAACCTACTTTGAGGTTGACCCATTTCTTTTCAGTCAAATCCGATCAAATTTGGGTTCAACCAATCGACCCGACGGTTTGAGTAATCCAATTAGATCAAAATGGAAAAAAATAATTAGGATAAAAAATAATTTTTTTATGACACATTACTTGCATACATATATACATATTTGAAATTTATTCTCCAACTATTTTTTTTTCATTTTTCAACATATCATTTGTATTCTTTTATTTGTAATTACGAAAAATTTTCTATCTTGTATGTAATAACTATTTAATTAATACTTATTGTATTATATTATTTGACTTTAAAACTATTTTATTATAATTTATTGTATTTGTTATGCATCTGACATAGAACTAAAAATATGAGAGAATTTTATTTAATACATTATATTCTTTTTTTATTAACTTATAATATGCAGTTCGATCGGGTCCAATCGGTTCAACTTGACCCGGTCATCAGTCCGAGTCGATGGCGAGGTAAGATTTTGCAGCATTGTTTTTGTGTTTGCATGATTTCTCTCCCTCTTTTCATAATAGATTGGTTAAACATAAGATTGTAATATCATATGAGAAAAAAGGATTGACTATTCCACTATTACTTGAAATGAATAATGAAAGAATTGAAATATGATATAAAAATTAAACAATATTTAAAGTCAATCGAATCATTCTTCGAATAATTATAAATAAATTGTAGTACAATTCAAGTAATCTCAAAGTTTCCTCAATCAAATGAGTCTAAGTTCACACCTTCGCAAATTTCACTGAATAAATAAGAGATATATGAGATGTTGAAAAGCATATTAGATCCATAAGAAAACCACAACATTCATTTTAAAAAAATAAATCTTTATTCCAAAATAACAACAAAGTTCAACAAAATAAAACTTAACAAGAATTTTACTTCATAGATTGAGGACTAAACATTAGAAAATAATATTCAAAGTATAAAAGATGAGAAAGAATGCAAGATTCTAAACTTCAAAGACGAATCTCTGCCGAGCAAACACCAAAACTCTCTTGCTCTGAAAAATGAGATATTTGCGTGTGAAATTTTCTTAGTAGGAAACACCGAAAAAAATAAATAAAAAATAGAAAAAAGAAAATGTACGTAGATGATAAGATTACATGCTTCAATTGTGTCACACATTGCATTTGTTATGGATGAATAATACAGAAGAAAAAAATGGATAAAAAAGTAAAGATGACATCATTATAATTAAATAAAAATGCATGACCATTATTGACAGTTTTTTCATTTAGGGTGTGTTTGATTTGGGAATATTTCGCGGAACATTACGAAATATTCTCAAACGCAATACGTGACGGAAATAAAAATACGTGACTTCCGCGAAAACATTTGGCGAAATATGCCCATGGATAAAAAAATATTCTTGCCGCAGACAAGAACATTTATTTTTTTTTAAAACGCCGCAATCTTTGATTTTTTTTAATTTCATCTATTTTTTTAATTATTTTGTAATGTATGTATATATAATTTATAATATATTAATACATTATTAGGGATCTTATAAAATAATTTATTAAATGTTATTAATTAAAAACTATAAAATAATTAGTTCTAATAATTAATAAATATTTTATTAATTAAACTATTCCATTAATTTTTTTAAAAATATATTATATTTGGATCTTAAAATGTACGTAAATTGTAATATTAATAATATTTAAAATATTTAATCAAAATAAATAAAAATAATATTAATAATATAATGATTTACGTAAATTATAATATTAATAATATATTCTTATTTACTATAATTTTATACCTCATAAAATAATAAATTATATTCTTAGTTCTTACTTTTTATCCAAACACACACTAAAACTTATCCATCATATCAACTTTTTAAATCTCCATCATTACACTTTTTCATCCAAACACCAACCCAAATTTTTCTATCATATCAATTAATTCTCGAGAACAAAAATTCTCTCAATATTATTCCCGTACCAAACGCAGCCTTATTGTACACTCTTTATAGCGAGTGCCCTTTATCATATCAATTGATGAATGCCATCTAAGGAACAAACTATTTTTACCATTAAACACTGTAACATAAAAAAGGATATAAATTTACAGCTACCATGTAATTCTAATTATGCATATGGATTTATTTTTCCTCGTTTCGCCCATTTATTGTGACATATATTTATTGTGACAGAAATCAATGCAGTACCCATAAATGATTCGATGAGAATTGAATTAATTATAAATAGGCGTTTAATTTCATATCTTAGAAAGCGCCATCATTAAGACTTAATTGCTAAAATATTATTCATTAAAAAACACAAAAGAGGTAAAATAATGCAATACTCAAAGCACATTTATGCTGATTTCCAAATTCCCTATCATTTTATTTTCTTTGGAGCATGATAATTATGCAATAATTGGTTTATGGATACGTTAATTTTCCTTGCACGTATATCTCATCTAGCTATGCACCCACAATGCATCAAAACTACTTTATGTCCTTTTCTTATGAGATATAAAGAAATAAATAATAAAAGCAATAGATGTAGTCTGCCATAATCCATTCCATCTCATCCACAACCCAAAAGATAAATAAAATGATTCTTTCTTCTATACTTAATCTCTTAAATTAACATGAAAACGTGGAAGGACAAAAAAAATTTCACAACTTTTATTGTTTGATCCGTTGGATGGGAAACCAACGTTTCAGATCAAAACTTCCAAGCGGCTGTCGAATCTCGTTTCGCTCATCCGGTTACGTTGTGTACTTTTAACATATTGGCCCCTAGCTTTCTGTGATATTGCCTTACGTTAGAAGAGGATTGCCAAGGTTGCATTTAATTTTCGATTAATTGGCACCCATCTTTGCTATCTCGCCGGATGTGGAGGGGGAGCAAGGCCCCATTTCCTAGGGACCCTTGCGCGTGCCAGCTCAAGGAAATGGAAGGTCTCGCCCCCAATGTTGTTAGGACCGGACGACGATTCAGAAAAGTGTCCGTTTTAAATTGAACCGATCGGACCGGATAATAATAAAATATTATATTTATTATGATATAGTAAATTAAATTATGATATTTTAATTATATAAATGTATAATGATGCCAAAAATGTAATTATACAAAAAATAATAATCATATATGTATAATTAATTTTAAGATTTGATATTAAAATTATTATACTTAATAAATTAAAATCATTGAATTTGATTATTATATACAAATTTTCTATTGGTTATCATATCTTTATTATTTTATGTTAGAAGCAACAAATACATATTTTTCTTCAAATATTATGACAATATTATATATTTTGTAAATAAATATATAGTATAATTAATAGTTAACTATTTAATTTGACTTATTACATAGGAAATTAAAGAAATTTAAAGTTATATATATTATTATATTATACTAAGCATATTATAGTTTGCACCATTTATTCACAACTAATTTATATAATATGATAAATATTATATTAATATAATAATATATAATTAATTTATATTATAATAAACATTTATTATATTAAAAAATTAAATAAGATTATAATCCATAGTTAAAACTGAGAGTTTAATAAGTTCATTGTTCAAGACTAAATGAAGAAAAAAAAAATAAGTGGGTGAGTGTACAAAAATAATTTCACATTGATAGTAATAAGAAAATGAGGGTAAATGGACAAGTATAAATGAAGGAGGAGACTAATGGATCAATATGTATATTTATAGAGAAAATTTATTTTTGAATATTTTTTAAATTTATAATAATAATTTTTATCAAATTATCTCTTAATAAAAAAATTCTTAAACTAAAAACTAGGTTGAAACGCGGTTCAACCCGATTTTGACCGGTTTTAACCAGTTTTTTACTGATTTAATCTGGTTCAAACCAGGTTCAAACTAAGGTCTGATTTTTGGACTTCAATTGAATCGCAATTATCACCGGTCAACGATCGGACCGAGCGGTCCGGTCCGGCCTTGACAACACTACTCGTCCCCATCTACAATATCATGGGAGGGCTCTCTTTCCTACACGTGTCGTCGTTGAAGGAGTGACACTTTTTTATTTTTTAATATTATTTTTTTAATCATGATGTCAGTAAGTTGCTTGTGTGGAAGAGTCAGGTAGGCACTATATCGACTCAACAATTGGAAATGATCGGTGAAAAAAAGCAAATGATGAAACAATGAAAAAAAGGATAAAGTATGTATGTTATCACTCAAACTTTACTTTTAATAATAATAATAATAATAATAATAATAATAATAATAATAATAATAATAATAATAATAATAATAATAATAATAATAATAATAATAATAATAATAATAATAATAATAATATCTCAAATTTGGATTTTTATTTCCATGGTCCTTTAATTTGTATTCGTTTTGTTTATCAAGACCGTGAAAGGTTTCTAGTTTCTTATACGATGTAGACATCCATCATCTTCACTTTTTTTTTTCTTCTCACAAACCATTGATTTCTTTGAAAAAAATACATTTATTTTTTAGGGCAAAGTTAAAATCGAGTCATAAAATTATTAAAGTCTAAAAAATTATGGTTTATTTTTTCTGGATTATGAATGGATGCTCAAACTCCGTCTATATTTTATAGTCGGTTCCAAGTCCGGATAAAGGAGGAGGGTTGTGTTAGGCCCCGACAGCCAGCATAAAATTCTGTGGAATCTTATGAACATGGATCAACGAATATAGACGTCGTATGATCTATGTAGCCGATCCCACCTAGTAGAATAAGACGTTGTTATTGTATGAATGGATGCTCAAGAGCTTAACACAAGAAAATGTACATAAAAAATAAATGAGGAATGCATCATTTACTAAATATATTTTTAGTTCAGCGACACCGACACGGTGGGAAAGAGTTTGACCATCAATTTTACTTCAATAAAAAAAAAAGAAACAATATACGTTGGATGAAATAAATATAGGTTAAATCGAGAAATGACCGATGTAAGTTGATGATGGAGCAATGTAGACATAACTATTGTTTCATATTAATTTTTTACTTAAAAAAATATTAATTTTTTATTTGAATAATAATAATAAATATTTTTAGAATGAAATAATATTAATATTATGAATTAAAAAATCAATTGTTGATTGAATTTGCTATTATTGATTATTTATTTTTTTTTCCGCAAACAGAAGCTGTCGAAGTATTTGTTATCAATTGTAAAGAAATTGTCAAGGGGCCTTCGAGAAAATCTCAAATTCACTAGCCAGGGGCCATACTGCAAAAGTACGACACTTTTAACCTTTTTTTATATTTTATATATTTAAGCCATCGCCGTTGAGCCTGAGGGAGCACCTCCCTTTTTCTTCTTCCCCTCCGAGTTCCGGGCAACAAGGGGAGAGGAGGAGAAATGGAGGCGGACGCCGGAACCCTGAGGGAGAGGGTTCGGGTTAACGAGGCGCCCGCGGAGGCGAGTCTGGGGGCGGACGGCACACTCCGGTGGAGCTCCGTCGATGGGGGCGTCGGAGGAGAGAGGCGCCTCAACTTGGAGGAGGAAGTGCTGGGCGTGGAGGCGGAGGGCACCAGGATCGTCGTCAAGGCCTTCGTGTTGGCTTCCAAAGGGGCATCCTGCAGTGGGACGGGTAGCGGCGTCGAGAAGCGGGTGAGGAGGGACTACGTACTGGAGATGCTCGATGACGAGGCGGCGATGTTGTGGAGCGGCAGGCTTAGAGTCCTCATCGATTCGCTTGGTAGGTGATCACCGTTTTGTGTGTTGGTAATTTTCTCCTGCGCGCAGTAAAAAGAAACCAATTGTGGATAATTTTCGTTCCAGGGAAAGTTGGATCTTTGTGATATATTTTTTTTGCTTCCCTATGTTTTTCGGATTGATTGATTGTCCATGAGGTTTACACTCCTTTTTTTTTCTCTGTTGCTTTCTGCGGAAAAAAAGAGGAATTTTCCTCGTTATTTCCAGTGTGCAGCGTGCTCACGACAATAATTGAGAAAAAAAGCTCATCGTTATAGGAGACATGGCAATTATTACTTCAATTGTCTTTTGTGATGCCATTCAATAGAATTTTGACTTGTTGATCTCATGGTTCCATGGGACTCTTGGTTTCACCCAAATATACATTTTTTTGGTAAATTTTGTTTTCGAGCGATGTTGTAATTTATAAATGAGGATTCACGGTTGAGCGAATCCACATTTTCCATTCGAGGTCATTCTCTTGTCTTCGGATTATATTATATTCCTGTATCAGTTTGTCTTGTTTATGGTACCCAGGTAGATTTTATTTTATTTCTGAAATGATAAAATGAACACAGCTTAATAACAAAGATTCCATAGTTCAAATGTGATCAGATCTTACGTGGTAGTGCCATGTTAATTAGCACACAATTAGATGGAGTGGGTGGAACTCTGTTGCGTGTGTGTGCACTTTTTTTTTATTCAACAATGACAGGCATTGAAATGTGTTTGTTGTTGAAAAAAAAAAGTGTTTGTTGGAATTCATTCCTAGGAAACCTCACTCCGTCAGAAAACTTTATGTGATAAGATGGTGATCCCAGTACAGTACCAATCATGGCTGAAGAAAGAATTCTGTAGGAGGCAAATGAAGATTCTATTTTCAGACCTCTTCTACCTTGAAATTTCTAGCTATCTGAATGCATTAAGTCTTGGCCTCCCATCTGATACTGAAAAGATAAGAGTCACGTGATGATCATCTATTTTTATATATCCAGTAGGGCTTAGCTCTCAATAGCCAGCAATTCTCCTTTTGTGGGGAATATGAATGAGCTCCCGTACCATATGCTGCTTCTTTTCTTTTCATCTTTGTTTTCTCGCTGTTGTTGGGTCCCTAAAAGCTTTATGGGTGAACTACAATGTGCTTTCTTTTATGACAAAAAAATGAAAGATCCAAGTACTTTGATTCCACTTTCTTTTTGCACAACTACTAATTCTGTCATCATAAGAATACAATTGTGCTTCCTAAATTCCTCTCAACCATTTCCTACAAGTCTAAAAGCAGGTCATCTATTGATTTATCTTGTGTGATATGATAATTTGCATAGACATCCTTCATATATAACCATTGGCTAGCTTTCCATGGAGGAATAAAAGAATTCCACCCATTTCATAGGGCGACCCAGGAGGTTGTTTATCATTGTAAACCCATTTGGTGGGAAGAAATGTGCATTGAAGATTTTTCACAATGAGATTGAACCTATGCTTGTAGCTGCTGACATATTCTACACAATGAAAGGTTTGTGGCTAGTCGATCTTGTGGTAATTTCGACATGCTTCTGCATTCTGGTTTTGTAATTAGTGGTACTTACAAACTTAGTATCTTATTTTATCCAGAGACTAAATATCAGCTCCATGCTCAAGAAATAGCTAATTCATTGGACCTTTTAAAATATGATGGAATTGTATGCGTCAGTGGTGATGGTGTTCTTGTGGAGGTTAGTAATTCTTTTTGTGACACTGAACTAGATTTTAATGTTTTCAAGGGAAGAATGTAATGGTTTTCAAGTAGCTTATCTGAGTTTAAACATGTCCTTGTAATGGTTCTATCCTTGTAAATTGTTTATGTGTAACTTGACCTTTTCTTAAATTAAACTTGGATGAATGAAAAATGCATTCATCCTTTACCCACTCAATAAATGGCTGGGCCTTTTTCATAATTATTTCATCATGTTGCTTTTACTTTAAATTTGATATTGTAACCAAGTGGATTGCTAACTCAAAAGTTATGTTGGAGATTCATGTCAATTTCAACATTTTGAAACTTACATGGTTAATTTTTTTTATTTGTTCATTATTTTCTTTAATAATATTATATATATATATATATATATATATATATATATATATTCCACACCTATGATATCAGGTAGTCAATGGTTTACTGAAAAGAGAGGACTGGGATGCTGCAATTAAAGTCCCTCTTGGAATTATTCCTGCTGGTACGTCTTCCAGCAATATATTACATTCAGAATTTTTGTTATATTGCAATGGACAGTATTACGCGAGCCACCATCTGCCATGCTTCTCATGATTACACCACATGTGCGTGCTTTGTTATTCATGTCTTGTTTCCTGAAATTTAAACTTAAGTTGTAAGTAGAAAAGCTAATCACTGAGGATTAAAGGTCAGCCTCTTTGTTTTCCTTTTCATTTTTGGTTGAGGGTCTTTTAGCACGAAATGAAAAGTTACAACAACAACAACAAAGCCTTATCCCACTAGGTGGGGTCGGCTACATAGATCATACGACGCCATTCCGCATTTGTTGATCTATGTTCATGCGATTCGACAGGGTTTTACGCTGGCTGTCGGGGCCTAACACAACCCTCTTCCTTTATCCGGGCTTGGGACCGGCTATAAAACATAGGCGGAGTTGAAATGAAAAGTTAGTGGCATATTTATTCCGGAACATTTACATTTCCTTCCCAATAATATACGATATCCAATTAATATCCTTGTTCATGATTGATTTCTGTTGCAATATGATTCTAAACCTGAAAATTTAAATCAATAGTTCGGGTAACTATCTAATATTTCCTTATAAAAAATTAATCCAACATTTCAGGAATTCTGACCATCAAAAGGAAGCAACTGTAATAGGCAAAAATATATAATATTATAGGGTGGGCACTCAGCTTTAGATCTAGGAATGCCAGATCTTTGGGGCATTGAAGCTACGGGTATTGAAGTCTTCCTACTTGGAATGAGGACTCATAATTTTTTTCTTCACTCATCAAGGGATCTTAGAATTAGGTGGCAAAGGTTATTAATACACACTCATATTTACTTATGTGTACTTAAGTATGAATCTATTGGCAATGTGTCCTCCTATTTATTGTCTTTGTGAGGAGGCCATGGTTCTTAAGTAGAAGGTAGAAAAAAAAAGATAGAAAGAGGAAGCCTTGACCATACATCGAAAGGATGTCTCATGTCTGCCTATTATGACAATCTTAACTAATTGGTACCGTGTTGTCTATATTTCTTTATTCTCTTTTTTTGGAGATCGTCTTGGATCAAATTTGGGCGTGCCCGAACATTCATTGGTAGGAAAACAAATGTCAAAGCTTGCCTGCAGCTGATTTCTCAAAGTAAATGAGATTTAGAAAAACGAGTGTCAAAGCTTGCCTGCAGCTAATTGAGATTACATGACCTTTCTCTTTTATGGCAGCCACCAGAACATTCCCCATTTTTTTTTTTTTCAAAGTACTTGATTACTCATAGCTACTTGATTAAATTAGCTATGAGTAAATATAAAATAATGACTTCCCTCTACAAGGTTAAACTTTTAGATGATCTGGTTAAATTTAAGAAAATTTTACATTCTAGCACAAAAGACTTTGGCTTAGATATCTTCAACTTTTATGACTTACAATTTTTTGCTCCAGGTAGTTGTCTATGTATTAGGTTCCTCCATTCATTATTGAGAATTAGAATCTTGACATCTAATAGTTAAAAAATGCAATATACTATGTACATATAAAAATTTAAGGAAATTAATATTTGACAATGTAGTAAATACAATAGAATTGCAGAAAATGATTTAGTGCTGTTTTAGTTTACCCTTTATTCTTATGCACACCTATTTTTCTTATCACCTTCTGTAATTCATTTCCTTCTTCTGTTGCAGAAAGAAATATAACTGTTTATGCTGTTTTAGTGACATCATGGATATTATGTTGTTTTGCCCTTGGTTTCAGGTACAGGGAATGGCATGGCAAAATCTCTTTTGCATGCCGTTGGTGATTTCCATTCTATTTCTAATGCAACATTTGCAGTTATAAAAGGTTATATTTTGTGTATTGCACATTTCTTTATCAATTTTTATGATGCAGAAAGAACTTGCCAGTGTGATTTAATTTTGTTTCTTTTGCATATAGGTCATAAACGATCTCTAGATGTTGCCACTGTCTTGCAAGGAGAAATAAAGTTTTTTAGTGTGCTGATGCTTACTTGGGGTATGCACAAGAATCGCAGGCTAACTTGAGAAAATATGGATGTGGAATTCTTGGGATTAGGTTCTGGAGTTTGCAATCCAGCTCTTTATTGTCAACTATTATTGGGAGTTTGACTTCAATATGGTGTCTGCAGGTCTGATTGCTGATATTGATATTGAGTCCGAGAAATATAGATGGATGGGAAGTGCTCGGCTGGATTTCTATGTATGTATTATCAGTTACCTAAGCCTTTTTGTTCTGATAACTCATTAAAATCCATCTAGAGTTGTGAAAGCAATCAATTTTTCATGACGCATTGAATGTTGATGCAGTGTCAATTGGGTGCAGAAACCCATTTATCCGGTAATTGACATTGATGTTGTTCTCTGTGCCTTAATGATTGTCTTTCTCCGAGATAACTAGTAGGCATGGAGCAACTTTTGGGTTATTTGAGACTTCTTCCCCAACTGAGCTTGAAAACTCTTTACATAGATGTCATACTTAATTTTTTTGAACTCTTCTAGCTTGAAACTTCTCTTTGAGGTCTTGAAATCAGTGATTCTTAAAGCTAATAATGACCACGAATCTTTTTCAATATTTCCTAGTTTCTTCATGCAATGTTTTAGTACTTATGACTTGAATCTGATACTTCTTAATTCTTCATTTATATGAGATTATTATGCATTGGTTTTGGTTGGAAAATGTGTACTATCCAGGAGGGCTTAGACCTCATCATTATGTTTATTACAGTCCCTTCTTCGCGTAATTAACCTGCGAAAATACCATGGCCATGTTCATTTTGTCCCTGCACCTGGGTATGAAAGATATGGGGAACCAGTAACACAAACTGATGGGAGCGATAGCAACTCTACACTTGATAAACAAGGGCAAGAAAATTTGAAAGTTCAGCAATGTGGTTACCCAGGTGCTGTTGCTTCTGTGGAAGAATTAAAATGGAGGTCTATTGATGGACCTTTTATTTCAGTTTGGGTCAACAATGTACCATGGGTCAGTGAAGATATTATGCCAGCACCTGAAGCCAAGGTATCAAATTTCATGCCAACCGAAGATTGCTATGTACATTTTTCATATCTTTAACAATAGTGACACAATAATGTCTTGTAATTCCCAACATATACGAGTGTCCATGTTTTGGGACTGATCTAGTCAATATTTCTGCATGCTATATGAGCAGATTCATGACTCTGAATTCAATGGGTGTAAATTTAGGACATCAAAATGTTTTGGGTGCTGAAATTATTTTTTCAACATCATATATTATATAATGTATATTTGAAGCTTTTAAAGATTTAAAAGGGCAAGTAAACTCACTTAACACGCCATAGGTCCACCCTTGTGAATTATTGATACTCGAAGGACATATTTAGAAGGCTAACTGGTTTAGTATTCATTGTGTCAAAACTCTGGAAATCATTTTGCTCCTATGTTCTTGAAAGAATATCACCGAACCTCTTGGTGTCAGTTTCATCTGTATCAGCTTTAAAAGTTTTATCCAAATCCATCTAATTCTCTGTACTCAGATTAATGGTCTTTTATTTGTTCATTCTGCAGTTCGCTGATGGCTTCTTGGATGTAGTGATAATTAGGGAGTGTTCGAAGTCGGCCCTTCTATCATCAATGTTGAAAATGGGCGATGGAAGCTATGTCAATTCACCCAATGTCATATATATGAAGGTGCTTTTTTCCTCTACTTATCCTGCGATAAATAAATATTCATTGGGTAATCCAATATATTAGTCTTCACAAGTAAAGCGATGCAAAAAATCATGCTGAGGCACTGCTAGTTCAATTATTTATGTGCAGAGATTCATTTATTTCTTTGTTTTGAACAATCAATTACAGGTAAGAGCTTTCCGCCTAGAACCAGGTAAGCGGGTCGGACATCCTACAAAGGGCGGCATCGTAGATGCAGACGGTGAGATTATTGCTAGAGGAGATGTTGCATGCGATGGCGGTGATCGACAATATTATTTGATGTCTTATGGCCCTCCCATTCAGATGATTGTTGACCAAGGCTTAGCTACCATATTCTCACCCCGATAAGTTTCTTCCTACTGATTCTAATCTTTTGTGTTTTCTTATGAAAGGAAAAGAAAGGAGAGAACAAAGAAGGAGGAGAACTTGCTTCTCTACATTGTGTATACAAATTTATGTGCATTAACTTGAAATAAGGAAGAAAAAAAAAAAGAAGCCATGGCCTTGAGTTCCTTTCTTCACTGCAGTGAGAACATAATGCGTCATTTTCATACATCTCTGCAGCATATTCAACATGTTAATTTTGGTCTAACTACTCAAATCATGCACGTGTTCTTCACAGCAATGAGAACATATAAAGAGATGGTGCAGCGACAGTAAACATCGTGAGTTGGTGCCGAGCAATTAACTTGCTCTCTGATTCCTCCATCAACTCCGGCGTGCTGATAGCTTTCTGTGACCCCACCATCATGTTGCAGATGTTATTGCCCAACTGTGCATTTCTTATCCGTGTCCTTGATAGTTGATGGACACAAAGCAGGTCAGTTGTCTGAATAACAGTTGCAGACGTCATGGTCAGTCTGGGTGACCTTATACCCAACTCCACCATAAAAATTGTAGGAATCCAATTTAAAATTATTACCTCGTGGTGCCGTCGATCACACATCTGTCGTTCAAGCCCATTTTATCTTTATGATGATTCATGATTTTTCGTTCATAAATTTTTTTATTCTTTTTCATCCATATAAGTTTTAATAATAGAATTCAGAATTATTAGCTCATACTTTAGTCAATAACGCATCCATTTTGTCTTTGTAATAAATTCATGGACACCCCTTTTTTCTAATAATTTTTTTTAAAAAAAAATGTTATTTGACTTCACTATCCAACTTTTAAAATTCGAAGCATTCGCCAAGCCAAAGCTGAGACAAACTTAAGAGGCATTTAAAAGATCGTAGGGTGCGGAGTCCGGAATCGTTTAATAAATTTGAAATTCTGACCAATTTATTGATGTTTTAACGGATGGATCGGACAAAGCACTTAGCTTTTCTAATAAAACAACTTGTCCTTTTTCATATTTTTCTTGCATGTTTTTTCTAACTTGATGTTCTTTTTAAGGTAGTCGGATCTTACATAAAATTGATTCGGAGAGGGGCCGTAAGATTGGATAAAATTCTACCTATTAATAAAAATATATTTTAAAAATAATATATATGTATAAATTTATTGTATTTAAATATTATATTATGCCTGAGTAAATTATTTTTTTAAGTAAAAGTATGTCAAAACATATTAAAAATAAAGAAAATATATTAGACTACATCTAAATTAATTTTATTATCATAAATATATTTTTAATTAATATTTAAAACATATGAGATCGTAAGATTGCGTGATCAAAATTAACATCATATTAAAATTTTTAAAATAAAATTAAGATCGGTAAGAGGATTTAGATCGACATATTGACCACTTAATTCTTTTGATGTTATAAATTATAATAACTAACACCATTAATATTTTTTCGATCGATTTTCGCATAACTTTTTAAAGTGTCATTTTCCACTGATATTTGTTTTATCTTTTTTTCATGTTTTACTCATCTCTCTCTCATTAAATTAATTGTAGACAAATTAGAATTGATAATGACCAAACCACTAGTATGTTATTAACAACAATATTATTTCATTCTATAAACAGATTAGTTTACTTTTGTATATTATACAATTAATAATTAATTATGTGTAATTAATTAATATTAATTATTAACTTCTTCCGATCAGACTTTTGGATAACTCGCCAGTCGAAAAAATTGTACCAATCTTGTGATCCCTCCAGTGAGCCTGCACTTGATAAACATGCGCAATTCCTGTCATTATCCAGGCACAACCGAACAACTCAGGCCCTGAATTCCCGAAAAAATAATATATAGAAAAAAAATTTGTGTTTATCGTTTTTTGTTCTATGATAGGAAGTATATGATTTATTGGAGAATAAAAAAGGAAATATTTTTTTATCTCTAATTAGACTTTGAAAATTTGTGGTGGGTCCATGGGAGTTTATTCCTTTATTTGGACATTTTTTTTAAGTTGCTGGTATTATAAAAAAAAATCGAAGATTTTTTCTTCTCGTGATTATAATATCATGCATCAATGTATTTTTATTTTATGTTTACTCAGCAATTTATACTTGAAATTAAATTTGAAGTCATTAGTCTCTGTCTTTCGTCATGAAATGTGAATAAGGAAAGAAGTAAAAGTGATGTAAAACAAAACGTGATCGAATTTAATAAATGCACGACACTTTTAATTAAATTTAATAATTATTTTCATAAATCACCTCTAAATTATTTTTTATTATTTATGTTTAATTTTAAACTATGAATTTATTTTTTAAAATTATTAAAATATCATGATTTTTTTAATTTGATTCTTTCGTCTATTTTTTGAATTTTTTCGTTATCTTTAATTTTTTCATTTATAAAAAGTAAAAAAATACTCTTCAAAATTGCAAAAGATCTAAAGAAAAACATAAAGTGGATTCGAGGGGTATTTTTTATTTTGCATAAATGGAAAATCAAAGATAATGGGCAGGGGCCCCGGACCCGATCCGACCCGTCCGATTTTGATCGGGTCGGGTCGGGTCAGCTCTCTTTAGAGGGATGGATCCGATCCGGTTCGAGTCGGATTGGATCGGGTCGGGTTACCCGACCACTATTTTTTCTTTTTTTTTTTAAATTTTTTTCTTATCTTTTCTATTATTTAATATAAAAATATGATATAATATTTATTTTAAAAGCATAAAATATTTTTTTAAATATTTATATATTATTTTCTACATTTAAAATATTTTTTTTAATATTTTCTTTTAAATTTTACTATAAAATATATGCTGAAAACTAAAAAAATTTTAAAAAATAAAAAAATTCGGGTCGTTTTTGTCAAATCGGGTTGGAAAATTCTGACCCGTATCCGACCCGAACCAGGATCGGGTTGAGGTCAGGTCGGGTCGATCCAAACTGATTTGGGTCGGGTCGGTTCATCGGGTTCTCGGGTCGATCTGACCCGCTGAACAAGGAGAATTAAATTTAAAAAGTCATGATCATTTAGAAATAAAAAAATAAGATCGTAATTTAAAATTATGTGAAAATTTGTGATAATTTAAAAATAATTTATGAAAATAATCTTAAATTTAAACGTAAAAATGTATTTGCAATTTCGGCATAAACCTTCTGCTGCTGGCACCAATAATATAGAAAGTAAAAATAAAAGGGGTTTTTATTGCAACATTTGTTTGTGATGCGGGCACGTAACCTGCTCTTGGCAGCGGCGGTACAAGCGGTCGAACGGATCAAGCGCTGTGGTGTGATGTGGTGGTGGGTCGTTGGGTGCTAAACAGAGGACACCACGTTACGTACGTGATCTAATCGCCTGGCGAAACGTGTTCTTCGCCTTGGCCCTCGTGCACACTTTCCTTTGCATGATCCACGTGGCCATCAAAAGGCCGATCGAATAATACTCAATACATCAGCGTGATAGATGATTCTTTACATTTTTATTGTAAATAAACTAGGGTAAGCGTGGTGGGTCGTCCTTTCAATGTACGTGATAATAATACTGATACATCATCATTATTATTATTATTATTATTATTAATAAAAAATGGAAACAGATCCATAAATTGGATAATTAGTTACACATTTATCATAACTTAATCTGAATTAGTTACACACTACATATTTTTCACTTAGAAGGAATCAGGGGCTTTAGGCCGTGTCCTTCGGGCGGGGGATGGGACGGGGCGGATAACTTTTAATAATAATTCACTAATAAAATTCGGTTATTAAATTTATACTGCAACTTCTAAATTTTTATGATGGTTCAGTGATTGTAAATTTTCGAATCAAAGTATTGACAAATATTTAATAATCGGTGATCGGACAGAATCGACTGAGCTCATAGTTTTTAACTAAACTGAAAATTAAATGTAACGCTAAGATATTTTGGAAAAAAAGTTGAAATCAAATAAAACAAAGAAAATGAAAAGAAGATGATGAAATGGATTAAAACAAATTTAGATATAAGAAAGAAAAAAATTTGTCACCAACAATAATCATATATTCTCTCTCAATCAAATCAAAATTTTCGACCGGTCTTACTTTTTTGTTGAGTTGCTATCCTTTTCTCTCTCATCCTCTTTGTCCATGAGCTTCTCCATGACCCATTTTGAGAACAAAGGAGAACAATCAAAGGAATAAGAAGAAGATTCTTTTTCACGTGAGGTTGGATATGAACTTGAGAGGGTATGTGATTATGATAATTTCGTCGATAGAATCTTGATTATGGACTCGAAGTATGTTGTTAATAATTTTGGGGTACTGTTAGTCTTAATTAAGAATGATATAATGATATATGTGACCGTCAATCGCCGAAAAGATGATCAGAAAATTAGCACGCTTTACATCATTTTTTCAATGCTCAAACTTGGCCCGAGTTCTATGAAACCTAGCCCGAATTGGTCATGTTCGAACCGAATTCATTGAACTCGATCGGATCCACCATGACCAAAGCTTCTGAGCTCTTGTCCAAGATGAATTCTGCCCGGATTGAGAATGACTCGGACTAGGTTGAGAATGACCCAGTCTGTGTTCCACTCTGACAAAGCCGAGTTGCACGTGATTTCATCCGATCGATTGATGTCCGAACTCGGTCCGAGTGTAACCTAGACTCGTCTCAATTTTTGTATATACTTGACACATTTTTGTATGATTATTTAAGCCTATTTTAACTTCTTATTCATGTCATAAGTTCTGATCTATATTTTCATGCACCTCTGTATTCACCCATATATTTATCTTGTAGTCTGATTAAGTCAATATCATTATAATGATAATGTTTCTATTAATACCCTTGATTATCACGATCCCATGATTTTTTTATCCTTCCCATGATGATCTGAATATGACCATTTAAGTCCTAATAAGTTAAATTAAAAGCTGTGAGATAAAAATGAAAATATTAAATGAAAAGGTCTTATGGTTATGGATTGGCGACAACCAATTATGAGTTGGCTACGGTTAGTTATAGATGATGCGAGAATTGGTAACAATTATATCCTAACAAGTGCACTAGTCGCTGAAGTAATAAAATATAAGAGCAAAGATTGCCAATTCAATGAGGAACTATTTTACTTGTCTATCAAAACTTCGAAACTAATAGAAGATGACATACAATTTGGGATAAAGATGTGCAAAATATAAAAAAATTGCAAAAAGATAAAAACCTAAAACTAATGATGCATAGTCCTTAGAATGATCTATAATGGTTAGAACAATATGTAATTTCTGTAAAGCTTATTGTAAATAATAAATTCAAATTCAGTTTTAAATAGATTATGAACATCGAAGATATGGTCTCTCTAACCGGATAAATCAACTATCTTAATATAGTAAAAACCTGAAAGTATACCCGAATCTACTCTTCCCCGCCCCCTTCCCTCTCTCCTTCCTCTTCGATGACAGAGAAGAGATGCTCGCATGCCGTTGAAGCTCAAAGGGAGGCTCGTCCACCCTTTATGACCTCTGATGAGTTCGCAGAGGGGGCGAGCCCCCCCCCCCCCTTTCCTCTTCACCAATGCGCAGGGAGAGACCCCCGCCCCCTCTCTTCTCTATTGCCAAAGAGGAGAGGGGGGAGGGGCCCCGCCTCCTTCCCTCTCTCTTCTCCGGCATCGGAGAGGAGAGGGGTGGGGCGCCCCCCTCCTCTTCTCCCTCCGTCCGTCAGTGCTCAAGCGACCCCACCCCACCCCACCACCCACCCACCCCCCTCGCCCCGCCCCGCCCCGCCCCGCCGTTGGCGTCTCCCCTTGTCAGCGATGACGTCGATGATCAGAGAGAGAGGAAGGATGGGACCCCCTCTTTTTATATATATTATTTATTTATTTTTTTAATAATTTGTTGATATGGAGGGTAGTCTGCGTGGTGGTGTCACGTCGGACAATTGCCTACGTGACAGAGAGAATGTCGCCACGTCAGTTGGACAATCGAAGAATGGACGATCAATAGTGAAAAAGACATTACACGAAATGAATTAAAAGATGGAGGCCAGTTTTGTTACAAAGTAAAGTTTGAGGATAAAATTAAGAAAATTGTCAAAGTTGAAAGGTATTTGACGTAATTTACCCAACATGGTATGGTTTAAGCTTTGTAGACCTACTTCTTTACAACTAATAAAATAATTAATGGAACATTGAATGAAAACAGATCAGATTGAGAAATCATAAATTGTCATGGAAAAAAGAAAATGCAGCTTGTTATAGAGGAAATAATTCTTATAATATTGTTCACACTTTTCATGACATTTATGAATAACAAACGTAAGGAGTATGAAAGTTCTATATGCGTTGTGCATACTAATTTCGTAACAAATTTGTTGCCCACATTTTAAAGTTAAATATTCTACTTAATTAAGTTGTAGATCTCGCAATTATTACTTTTTTGATATATATATAAGGTAATTACTATTATAGAGTTATCTACAACAAAAAAAGCTTTCTAATGACCAAACACATTGGTCCCTAAAATTTTAATTTTGGTCTCTAATACTTTTTGGAACCAAAATAATTTTGGTCCCCCTTGGTCCCTATAAGCTGGTCATTAAAAGTTTTTACTGACTAAAATTTTTCATTGATTCTAAATGTATGATCTTTTAATGACCAAGATTGTGGTCCCTAAATATATACCTTTTCAAACTAAACTATTTGGTCCCAAATATGTATACTTCCACTTACCAACATGCTTAGTTTCTAAAGTTACCTATATCATATTCAAATTGAAATGACCTCAACCATATTTTTTGAAGTTCTAAATAAAAGTAACAAAGATATTTTTCGAAGTAAAATCAACCATGAACAGAAGATGCTACACTATTAGAAAGAAAAAGTTTTAAATAAAAGTAGAATGAAATGAATGATAATCTCACTGTTGCATTCATCGTGAAAGGAATCATATTAATGCCATGAAGAGGGGATTAGGAATAATCTTAATCCAATATAGTAATAGCAGACTTAAAGCTGAGACGCCCACAAGTAAAGTCTATGACATTAATTTATAACATTCAGGCGTAAGGATCATAGGATTCACACATTTTTTTAGAGTTATGAAAAACGTAGTTACCAAGAAATTCAAAGCATTGAAGACAAAAGAACCAACAACTATGAACTCTGAACCAACATTGAATAAAAAAATATATAGATCAATCAAGCTAACAGAGGAAGAATAGGATCACACACAACAATAATGTCCAATATATAGGAAGAATCGGAAGAGGCAGACGAATATTTATACTCATCAGAACCTTAATTAGAACATGCCGGCAACATATGACTAAATATGATGATTATAAGATGTAGGAGGATTAAAGAGATAGTTGATTGGTATTTACATTGATGTTTGGCGAGAAGTAAGGAGAGCAATCAACACAAAGGGTTAGCTCCTTTCAGGTACGAACGAAACAAAAATGAATCAAGCGGTGCAAGGCAATGTGCTCAGCATTTAGTGGAGATCTCCGGCAGCTCCTTTCAGGTACAAACGAAACATAAACGAATCGAGCGATGCATGTTCGATGTGCTCAGCGTTTAGTGGAGATCTCTAGCAGCTCCTTTCAGGTAGTCTTCAAGGTGGAAGAAGAAGAACAGAGAGGAATCAAGCGGTGGAGGACATACACACAAGGAGATCTTCGACAGCTCGATTTGTGGGTCTTCGAAGCATGCAGATCACCATAGTCTTCACGGTGGAAGGAGAATAACAGAGAGGAATCGAGCAATGGAGGACATACACACAAGGAGATCTCTGGCAGCTCGATCTGTGGGTCTTCGAAGCGCACGGATCACCATCATGAAAGGAGGAAGGGGAGTTGCATATCACCTAGGTTATTTCGTGCAGATTGGTGGAAAGTAATTTTATCTAGGTTAAAAGAAAAGAGAGCGGCCATCGTGACCACTATAGCAAGTAAAAAAAATCTGAGTCGTTAATTTTAAATGGACGTTCTAGATTGTTGATATTTTAAAGACCAAGTATGGAATGGTCTAGAACACTTTTTCTTTAAGGATCAACCTATCAGATTAGTCCCCAATGTTCTTCATTTTTAAGAACCAAGCTAATCGCAGTCTCCAATATTTTCCATTTTAAGAACCAAGCTATTGATTGGCCTCAATTGATTAATCTATAGACACAAATCAAGTTCCAATTTCAAAAAAGTGAGAAATTGGGGACTATTATTAGATTACTTTCTAATAACATTTCTTTAAAAATCAAATGCGATTAGTCCCTAAAATAATGGTCTCTAAAATACGTTTTTCTTGTAGTGGTTGCATATGCCCATTAAATATCCTAATCAATTAATATAAGCCCCATAACTGGGAAACCATTGCACTTTACGCAATTGATAAATGTATGATAATATTAATTATTTGACATGGAAAGAACATTAGACAAATGATGCATTTAGTTTATGAAACATTGACATGGAAAGAACATTAGACACACACACACACAACATATACAAAGATATATAGTCCCATGTGCGGAGAAATATATATGATAAAAATTTATTTTAAAAAACTGGTGAAACTTATTGTTTCATACTAATTAATATTCTCTATATGATGAAAATATGATTCCACAAGAAATACAACAAATTTCAGTTAAAACATATTTAAATAAAATCATCAAAATACAGCAAAGAGACATTAGGAAGTTATTGGATTAGATTAATTAATGTCATAATTAACTTTGATGAAGGGAATAGAAAATGACAAATGTTCTAATTACACATTTTTTGTGGAGAGAGAATATAAAGTGACAAAGATTAATGAATTATAATGATCTTTAAATGGTAGTGAATTGCAATCTTAATAGTAAAGTTAGTTAATAATATTTATGATGTCAAATGACTGCTCATGAAATATTTTTAACTAGAAAATATGTAACATTTGAATTAGGGATGTCAATATTCTCCGCCCCTCGCGGGACCCCGCGGGGAATCTCCGATAGGGCCCGAACTCAAAGAATTTTTTTTTCCGCGGGTCGGGGATCGGGGCGGGGGGAGTTGTCCCCGCCCTGCCGCCCCGCGGGGCTCCGAATCTCCACACCTCAAAGAAAAAGTAAGTGTACAATAATAATCTCACATTTATAGTAGTAAGAAAGTGAGGGTGAATAGACAAGTATAAATGAATGAGGAGACTAATGTGTCAATATTTAATGTTTATGGAGAAAGTCCACCTTAGATATTTTCCAAATTTATAATAATATTTTTTTATCAAATTATCTCTTAGTAAAAAAATTAATAAAAAGTTTTGACTGAACTAAAAAATATGGTTCAACCCAATTTTTTTCGGTTTTGATCAATTTTTTATCAGTATAATTCAGTTTAATCTGGTCCAAACTAAGATCGGGCCGTGGGATTCGGGATCTCGGCGAGGATCGGGGCGGAGGATAAAATTTCCCCCAAACCGAGGATTTGGGGCGGGGGCGGATCGTCGGGGTCAGGACGGGGGTGGTGTTCCCCTTCCCGAACAGGATCGGGTGCCATCCCTAGTTTGAATGCTAAGAGATTATGAAATATTAATTAAATGTCTGATCATGAAATTTAATTGTTAGTAGACGAATAAAAAATAAAAATAATTCAAAATATTAAGAATTAAAAAAGATAAACACGAATGAAGGCTATAATAAATTAGATAAGAAAATTTTAGAAGAAATAATAAATAAATAATATAATAAATAATTCGGTTGGCGTCTCCCGGCCACTCGGACAGCGCCGTCTTCCGCCATCGCGACCGAGTGCTCCCTTGCCCTGCTGGCACAGTCCGGCTTCCCTGTAGGAGATGGGAATGCACATAAAATTGAAAAATAGCAAAAAAGATAAATAGCAATGATTGAACAATAGAACATTGAAACTGTAGTTGAAGATGAGCTTTATAATAAATATATCTAATTAATACTCATTTGCTACAATGGATCCAGTAATCTCTTAAAAAGAATGAGTGAACGTACATGAGCATGATATCATATTGATCCAACGATCTATTGGATAAGAAATGAGCGAGACACAACTCCTATCTCAATTGCATGAGTTGTCATTTCTCATGATTGCTTTAGTCGAAATTTATGCATGACCTAGCTAGGTTAATAAGTCATTTTGACTGATTAATAACAAAATTACAGGTAACTAATATGCACCAACAGAAGAGCAACAATCTTGTAAGCTTAAATAATTTTCCAATGGTAATCAACATATATAACGACTAACAAGTACATTCAAGAGTGCAATTTTTTTCCACTTGGCAAATACATTCAAGAATGCAATTTTTTTCCACTTGGTTAGTTTACCTAATACTTATATATTTATATTCTTTAGCATCACATCAAAAGTTACTTTTCAAATATATAAAATAAATTTCACTGTTTAAAATCTTCTAACCAGGATGAGATGCATGCAGAGATGGCATGCAACTGAAGGAGAAGAGGTTGGAGAACGTCTCTGCATGCGTGGGTGGATGCATCGCATGCATGCATGAATCCATAAAAGATACGGTCATACATACAAAAAGTAACGTATGAATTATATATACTTGCATGAGTACAAACAAGTTAGCGGCCCCAGGCATACGAAAAGTAACGCTAGCTCCTCCTGCTGCTGCATGCAAAGAGCTGCCCAGCGCATGCACCTGGTGGCCCTGCCCCTGCAGCAGACACCAAATTTTACAACTTGTAACTCTGATGCCACCAGGACGCCACCACATGTCCACCGCTCCACCACGTAACGTACTACGTAGAACAAGAGGAGGAAGAGGCCGAGCAACTACTCCCGCTACGAGAGAGAGAGAGAGAGAGAGAGAGAGAGAGAGAGAGAGAGAGAGAGAGAGAGAGAGAGATTGAAGAGACCATGGCATGCATTTGTTTCTCAAGGCACGATGCATGCATGCAGGCACACGATTTCCTTGACAAACCACACACACCATACCCTGAAATCTTTCCATAAAATGAGGTTAATCAATACATCCAAGTCATTAAGTACATGCAACCTAACTTATAATAACGTTATTATTTCATTCGATTATTTAATACACACTTGTGCCAGGCATTTAAATTACCAATTTAATACAATATTTAGAATCCGAAAATTTAAATTACCAGGTATTCGAAAAAAAATTTTTTTTTTAAAAGGAGGAGGAAAAAGATATCAAATCCCAGACGAAAAACGTGACCACCTCCGTAGGAAGTATAACAAACAACGTCGAACGACGAACTCGTGACTTGCCAATTTTGCCCCGGAGAAGTCTAAAAAATTTCCACCCGTCCACGTCCGTAAATAAATGTCGTATTTCCAGATGTCCTTTTACTTTTCTTTTTTTCCCCTTAAAAAATATCGTACGGAGGCGTGTTCTTTATTTTTTTTCCCTCTCTTCTCGCGCACCGGAAAGCATCATCCTGCTCGCCTGAGGCGCAGCGTACAGGAAACACGTAGAACGAGTCGGCCCAGAGCGAACGCGGGCGGGTCCCACCTGCCGACGGTGGGTCGCCATGGCCTGCACTACGTGCGTGCTGCGGCATTTTATATTGCCGATTGCGACTCCGTCGTCCGCAGATTCAAGTTTTTGGTGGGGTGCATTTTTCGTTAAGAAAAAATATATATTTAGCGAAAAAATTATGACGTCCCGATGAGCTGCGCGGCCCCGAACACTATCCAATAATGGTGTAGGCGCCGAAGATTTAGCACAGATCTGTGGGGACCACTTAAAGCTTCGTATTATTTCGTCTGCGCTGTTCTCCGCTGAGAGCCAATCCCAGTTGAGTTGGGAGCAACTTGTTTCTGCGTGTTTAGCAAATGGAGTTTACTGGAAAAGTTTCGAAAAAAATATTTATCAGTTTCCCTTTATCCAGCAAAATAATTTATTTATCAGAAAAAAATTCACGTCCCAAAATTTAAAATTTATCTCGTTGTGTCCTCGTGAATTATATATATATATATATATGTTAACTGAAATATTATTATAGCATCTACTTTAGTAAAGGGCTTGGGACTTGTGGGAGAGTTGGAGGGGAACGACGACGCCAAGGGACGGACACAAAACACCTCCGAAGCCGTAAACTTCCTCGTCTATAAAATCTCCTTGTCCTTCGTTTGCTCTCGCACTCGCTCTCGTCCTCCACCTTTCTCCTCCTCCTCCTCCTGCGACGACGACCCACTCGGAGCCTTCGACTTCGTCTCCCCCCCGTGGCTCGCTGTACCCTCCTCTTCTACGACTGGCATGGGCTTCGGATTTGGCCTTCGATTCCAGTTCCGCGGAACCTCCGCTTAGGGCTCCCTCCCTTGGATCTCTTCTCCCTGTCCCTTGTGCTCTGCGGTGACAGTGCTATTGCGGGCTCTGGTGCCGGCCGTCGTCATGTCGACGACGACGTCTTCGCCCACCGCAGCCGTCGTGGCGGCGGCTGGGGCGCCCAGGATCTGCTTCAACGGCCACTGCAAGGAGCCCATCCTCGATCCCCCCGCCTCCCGCCGTAGGGGATGGCGCCTCCGCTCCGGCGACTACGCTGACCTCTGCGAACGTTGTTTGTATGTCTCGTCCTTTTTTTTTTCTCTCTCTCTCTCTCCCTTTCTACGTGGGTTGAAAAAGAAAAAAAGAAAAATCTTGTCTGTCTGGATTATTTGGCTTCTTATTTCGGAAAAACAGGGATTTCGGTCGCGCCGCTTGTTGAATTCGATTGGACATTCTTGTTTCTGTACGATTTGTTGGGTCTGTCTCGTTGAGATTTTTAGTCCGATTGGATATCTCTACTGATTTCGTGCGTTTACTTGTCATTTCTTCTAACCATTTGACTTGTCTTGCATTCTAAGTTGCAAGTTGTAATTTTCTTTTACGTACACTATTGTGGACTGAATCCGAGTTCTTCCAGTGGTGTATATGTATGCAGTTGTCTGGAAATGCTTTATTTGCGTACTTATCTGGATCTTGTTCACGTCAATCTGATATGTGATGAAGGGCAAGAAAGTTCGATTTTTTTGGCGTTCGGATTGCAATTTGGATGTCATTTATCTCGATTTACTCTGTGCGTTACTAACATCCATATTTGCTCGTGTTTTATTTGTTATTCTTTTAGTTATGCCTTCGAGCAGGGCAGCTTTTGCGACACTTTTCACGGAGATGCTACTGGTTGGAGGAACTGTGAGACGTGTGGCAAGGTTAGATGTTTTAAATGCATGTTTGCCTCCGCTCATTTGGCGTCCTAATAGAAACTTCAGCATGTTTATGCACGCCCTTCCTAGCTGTGCTATAAAGTTAGTTGTTCCTGCTGCATGTCTTCCTAGTTATATGCATGAATTTTCCTCTGCATGCAGAGGTTGCATTGTGGGTGCATTGTATCGGCCGCTATTTATTATCTTCTCGATGCTGGAGGAATTGATTGTGTTTCATGTGCGAGGAAGACTCTTGGAATGGTGAGTAGGAAAAGTTGGACTTCTTGTGACTGTCATGCATACCCTCTGCTTCCATTTGATACTTATGCATGCAATTTTATTTTGTTAATTATATTTAATGCATGTATTGGCATATACCACATTAGGCTTTATCCTTATTAAACAGTGCTTGTATTTCCTCAGACACCAAACCAAATATTGTCATCGTCTGTGCTTATGCACCAACAAGGCTATGAGAGGAGAGATTTCACCACCAAGAGTTGGCGACCAACAACTGGTCCTTTTTCTGGACAGTGGCGTCAAGGATCACATTTTTGGAATTTGACTAGTACCCAGACTGATCTGCAACAAAGGCTGTCATATGAATTTGATAGACCTAGCACAGTTGAGAGGCTGATTCCTGGAGGGCGCCTTTCTATATTGGGGCATGAAAAGAAATTTGAAGAACTACCGGAGAGAACAATATCTACTAGCCTTAACAATGTTTCGCGTGACAAATTTGCTAGTGGAAACACAGGTTCCGAGTCAGTTTCTACATTCAGTACATATCATAGAGAAGAAGGCAACACTGATGTTCAAGAATCATGCCATCTTGTAGCAGAAAATGATCCTAACTGTACAAGGAAGACTGTTGTTTCAGACCCGTCAACATGTTCATCAAGTGTCAAACTGGAAATGAACCTGAACCCATGTATTAGTTCACTATCACCGAACATCTTGAAAGAGGAATCGCCATCTGTCCTGATTGGTTTGGCCGCCTCCTTATCAACAACAAATGGATCCAAGGATGCATCCAGGTTTTCCTCTAGTCAAACGCCTCGTCCAGTGACTCCTCATTTGTCAAAGCAATTTTACACCCAAGGTGTGGTTGATGCGGAGTCACAATCTCAAATACGCAATGGAAGGCCTCGAGTGGACACCAAGACAGACACCCGGACACGAACTCAACTACTTCCTCGATACTGGCCTAGGATAACAGATCAAGAACTACAGCAGATATCTGGAGAGTATCCTTGCACATTTTTCTCCTTTCTTCATATTAGCTTATCCACGACCTCTGCCAAGCAGTGCTTTCAAAATTCTATCCTAGATATGACTAACCAATTTACAGTTATTTTATTATTGTTTTAAAATTTTCTTGAAGCTTATCTTTAACTCTGGCAAGTACAAACTCTGTTATTACGCCCTTGTTCGAGAAGATGTTAAGTGCTAGTGATGCTGGTAGGATTGGACGTCTTGTTCTCCCCAAAAAATGTGCAGAGGTGAAAGTTTCTATGAAAATGTTGGGTTTAAGTGAGTTATTACAACTTTAGAACATAAATTGGCATGCATTTTAAGCTGAACTTTACAACATAAATTGGCTCACATTTCATTGCATGTAGAAATAATGATTTCACAAACTTCTTAAAAAACATAATAGCATTTGAGATGATTAATTTGAATCCCTTGCGCTAATAGATGGATAATACAAAGGCTTGGTATAGATGCAGTGTTTCAAAAGAAATGATGTTTATACAAATGGATTCTTGATGCTCATAGCATGGTTGTGCCAAAACTAATATTTCCATATGATTTTGTTACACGTGAACTTATGAGCTCTATCTTTTTAGGTACTCTATATTTATCTCGATATCACTTTTTTTTATGTAACTCATTGTTGTATAATTTGCCTCTAAAACTTTTCATAAATATCAAATTCAGATTCCTTCCTAAGTTTTGACTTTTGAAGTTTAGCCCTCAGTTTCATAGTGACTAAGGCTAACTTCTTTTGTTTGAGAATCTTGATGTTTTCTTGAGCAACGTGCATGATTGTTGCAAACAGGCATATTTCCCCACAATATCTCAGCCAGAAGGACTTCCTCTGAAAGTTCAAGATGCATGCGGCAAGGAGTGGATATTTCAATTCCGCTTTTGGCCAAATAATAATAGTAGAATGTATGTTTTGGAGGGTGTCACACCTTGTATTCAATCGATGCAACTGCAAGCAGGTGACACAGGTACTTTCCATGTTAATTCCTAAGGTGCTACCTCTCAAAGAAAAAGAAAAAGAAATCCAAAGGTGCCATTTTTTACTTCATGGCTCCTAGATAATTTTATTAAACTGTTTTGCTCCAGCTTGTTGCTTTGTGGCAAGCAATTAGAATCATACAGATCCTTGGAGTTATGTTCCCCCTTTATCAATATTCAAAGATCTCTGTCATGAACATTCTTTTGTATTCAACTCTGATTCTGTGAGGAACAACGCCTTTTGATGTTCTAGGTCAGGCTAGGCAATTAAACGTGAGTTATTTTAGATTCAGTCCTTTATGACAAGGACGGACTAAAAATTTTGTGAACTGTGAAGAATCATTGTAGTGGTTATTTTTATAATTTTCTTTTGATATCACACATGAATGCTAGAAATTCTTCTCCCAGATGATTAGTTAATGATTTAACTATTCAAGAATTCCTTTAGACTGTATTGGGTAGTTTTTTATGGTTACTAATAAGGTGACAAATCTTTAACATCTTTTACTGTATTATGTATCAAATTGTAATAGAGGGTTGAAGCTTGTGTACTGAAATCTCCTCTCCTATTTCTTTTCCCATTCTGTTCATCTTTATGTTTTGTTACTAACTAAACATATGAATTCTCTCAATGATAACTCTGTGTTTCATTTTTATTCATGTAGTCACATTCAGTCGGATAGATCCAGAAGGAAAGCTAATTATGGGATTTAGAAAGGCATCAAGCGTCTCTTCTGAACAGGTTTGTTGAGACAAATGGTGATTTAATATTTGGTTAATGAATTGCAGTTATGTACTTCTTAAATGCAGGGATACATTTCACCAACCAATACTCAACTATTAAGTTTTATGCTTAGCATAATGCTGTTTTGTTTCTTCTTTTTTTTCCCTTGATACCTTAATGTTGTTTTGCCCCTTAACCGTCCCATAACTTAACTTTCTGTCCTTTCATCATCCCTCTTGCAACCTATATTATATTCAGTAAAAGATATTAGCATGCTTATGTGAATATTAACCTTTTTTATTCATCCATCACTCACTAGCTCATGAAAGTAGTCATTCGCCACCTCTTGGACAATACCACCGTCTTAGGACCACGTGCTTCTAGTGCATGGTTTACAAAATCATTGCTCTTGGGGCTAGCATGTGTCATTGTTGCTTGCCCTTATAGTTAGTAGCACTGCTCATTGTGGGGGCTAGCAGTAGCAACATTGTTTCTCCTCTAGATTGATGGTAGTGACACTCCCTCTTTTTGAGACTGATGTCTGCTACGAGATGAGGAGGCAGTGAGTGGCAGATGGTTAATGGGTGAAGGAAAAACGTACTTGCGATAATTAAAAATGTTAATGTAACTGCAGATATTGGTAATGAAAAAGGAGCAGAATGTATTAATGGTAAATATGCTAGTATCTTAAGTGAAGATACAAATACTACCAGTCTGTTTAAAGATGGAAAAATATCTAACATCAGAAATAGGTACAACTCTATTACTTCACAAAAAGCACAGACATAACTTCATCCGTAGTTGGTCAAATTTATTGCCTTTCCCATGATTTTCCACTTGCGACATGAAGAAGCACAACAGAGGTTCTCTGCTGGCAAGCATTGTGTGATTTCTTTAGTGCTTCTCGTTAAAAAAGCCTTGCCCTGAGGGTGGAAAATGGATGTTGACCAATTAATTGGGCAATCAAGTTCAGTTGTTTTAATTAGTGTCTAGAAAATAAGAAACATCACCAATTCTGAAGCAAGAAATTCCACAATCGAACTACCAGAACATTTTTGCAGTCTGAATGAAGCATTCTTTCAGGAAGTAGTTCCATCACCAAGAGGATGAACTTGGATTAAACCAGTACATTAACAGTGGGTACAAGATCCAGCTGTGGAGGTTAGTGTCATCAAACAAATTTTCCCAACCTTATTCGATAGGGCAATCTTCCAATCATGTTAGAAGCTCCAGAGTATGGAGGTCTCTTTGATCAAATGGTAAACTACCACTTTGACAGAAGTGAGTATGATTTTTTCATTAAAAAATGAGAGGATCTGGAGCTTACCCAAGGTTGGGCATAGCCAAGAAAAGTAAAAGATGGATGAAGTTCTGAGGAAGCTTGGAGTTCTAATTCATTTGCGAATTGAACAACATGATTCATTTCCGTATACTGTATTTTTTGCATGTAGCACTGTGAAGGTTGTACCTGTAAAAATGACAGTCATGGACTTTGAAAATCAGTTTCCTTCTATTAGAATCAGCATGTCTCCATTCAGATTAACAGTATCAGCATGTTATTTCTTCTCTAAAAAAAATCATCATGTTATTTCATGCTGATCTTCTAATTCTGCAATGTTTTTATTCTTGTAATGCATATGGATGAATGGCTGGGGGGATCCCATCCATTAGGTACTTTAAATGGTGGGAGACTCCTCCGAGACACTAGTTCTGTTATGTATTTCTTGATATTTGTAATAAATAAAAAAAATCATTTAAAAATTTGATTAATTAATAGTATAACTAAGAATGAAAAGGCTAATTTTTGTATTTTATAATTAAATATAATGCACACATTGTTTCATGTTTATAAATAATATATGTATCTTACATTATTTTATTCCCAATTCAACCAAACATATGTTGGAATAAGTCACAAGAATTATTGTTTCTCAACCAAACACAAATGGAATAAATAGGTACAACCATATCTCTTCCAGGTGAAACACTTTATGAAACCAAACGGATGCTATAGAAACATGAAACTTTGCATCCAAAGAAGTGTGTTCAAGGAAGATATTTTTCCAATCATGAGGTTTATTCATTAGCAAAGCAATGTTAAGGCATCCAAACACAGACTAACCACCTTTTGTTTGGCCATTTGACTTGTGATGGTAAGAAGTGCTTATTCTTAAATGAATCTTGTTTAGTCTTTGTTGAGGGAGGTGCATTCAAGAATCTGCAAATGATGCTTGAAATAAAGCTTTCTGTGTGATTCTTGAAAATCAGGATGGGAGTCAGAATATTGTTGCTGTTTTCTTTGTTGAAATAAAGCTTTGGACATTGAAAATCAGAATGTGATTCTTGAAATAAAGCTTTCTTTGTTGTAAGAATCTTAAACGCGTGCATTTGATGTCAATACATTTAGAGATGGACATAAATATTAAGCGTCTGCACACAAGTTATGGAATGGTTCCTCCATCAAACTGCATCAGCATATCCCCCAACAACTGTCCAGCTGTAGTTGGTCAATATTATCTTCATCTCTACCACGATTTTGCATAAAGGTGTGCTCATAGCATCAAGATTTTGAAGAGAGTAAAAAAGTGGTTGCGTTGTAGGAGCATTCATCATTTGTTTTATTTTCCCCTGGTTGTTTTTTGAGACCCGTAAGTCCATTAGAATGCGGTATGGACTATTATAGTGCATTTGGATAATAAGAGAACAATTGATTAATAAGATGAATCTTGGTGAATGGTGCAAGAGGTGGTCCCAATAAAACTGTTTTCTAAATTGTAACTTGCATGCTTTTTAATTGCATGGAATTTTCAGTTTTTTTGGGTACTTTTTTATATTCAAACTACATTCTGTTTAAAAATTTTGTTGGTGAATGAATAAAAAATACTGGCTGATGAGATGGGTTCATTTTATGTAGGGTTCAATAAAATACCTCAACTCCGCCTATGTTTTATAGCCGGTCCCAAGCCCGGATAAAGGAGGAGGGTTGTGTTAGGCCCCGACAGCCAGCGTAAAACCCTGTCGAATCTCATGAACATGGATCAACGAAGTCGTATGATCCATGTAGCCGACCCCACCTAGTGGGATAAGGCTTTGTTGTTGTTGTTTGTTGTTGTTGTTGAATGAATAAAAAATACATGTATTATCCACTAAAGATCCCAGCCTTCCCTTTGCTTTTGCAGAGCTGTTTTTTCTATGCTCTGGTAGTAATTAATTTTTTTTTCATATTTTTTGGCAGGAATCACAGACACCAAAAGTTGTTAATGGTACCTCAACACCCCCGGAAGGTAATAGCAAAAGCACGGTTGTTGATTTGACTGCGAATCTCCCTCTCCATACTCCGAAAGGCAGCTTGGAAACAGTGAATCCAACTAATGCAATTGAAGAACCAAATTTATCCAAGGATGCAAAAGCAGGATTCATACAAAAAGATGTCATCAAATCATCACCCATACATGGTAAAAGAAAAGGCAGTACTCTTGGTTCAAAGAATAAACGTTTACGAATGGAAAATGAGGATTCCATGGAATTGAAAATTACATGGGAAGAGGCTCAACAGCTCCTCCGTCCACCTCCTAACAATGTTCCTAATGTTGTTGTCATTGACGGCCATGAAGTTGAGGAATATGAGGTACTTTTTCTTTGTCTGTGCTTTTTGCAGTTAATATCTCTATTTTCTTTATTATGCCTTCTGGTTTTTCAATTTAATGTTATTGCTTTCAAAGTTATCTGATGTAGATGTCTACATATACTCGATACTATTATGTTTTTTGCCAACTATTTTTGTAGCTCATCAAATTTTATTGTTCCATTCTATTTACCACATATGTTTTCAGATGAAGTGGGACCTACTTTTCCTGACATTTTGCTTCTCATTTTGGATGCATATCTCTATGAATACAAAGGGAAAATATTGCCGCATGCAGTATTTACTTCCTGAACGATAAAATATAATTCACTGTATATTTATATCATTTATCTGTTCACAATAAATTGCTACAGTGATTATAAAACAGTGTCTCCTTATTCATGCAATATGAACAAATAATCTATTTCAACAATCATTCCATATTTAAAATAAAAGTTATGAAGTGCACTTCCGAAAATCATTTTGCTTTTATTTTCCCTCCAACAAAATTCAAATTGTCCTTATTTTCTCAACAGGAAGCACCGGTGCTTGGAAAGCGCACATACTTCACCAAAAATCAAGCTCGGTAATTGGTTCATCAATTCCTTGTTTTTATGATGATTATGTAGTTCCTATTTTTAGTTAAATAGTCTTATATGAACTGATTTAAATGTTTCACAATTGTTTGACGTCAATGAGTATAATGTTCTTTCTGGCATTTTTCTTCACTCTAATGGTAACATGTCATGATTTTGTGATTTTGCTTTCTCAGATTTATCTGTTTGTTACGTATAACATTGATAGACAATTTCTCAGGTGCAGCTGTTACTGTACCGATCATTTTAATTCATTTTCTCAGCTCCTGCTTGCTTAGTTATTTTTTTAGTCCATTCGAAGAAACACAAAAGTATTTTCCTTTGTCAAATTAGGTTCTGGGTTCATAGTAGACTGCTACAAGTAAAATCAGTGTCGTGGGGAGTTCCTTGGTTGAACTAGGTTCTGGGTTCATAGTAGATTACTATGAGTGAAATCTAATGCCATGGTGAGTAACCTCTCTTTTGTTTGTTTTTTCATACTTGCACTAGTTTTTTAAGCTTTTTTTGTTCTATCAGGGTGTGTACTAATAACCATTGTAAAGAGTCAATTATTCAATTCTTTAGTTTATTTGAATAAACACAAGTATCCTCCTTTGTTGAACTAGGTTTTGGGTTCATAGTGGACTGCTATGAGTAAAATCTAATGTCATGGTGACTACTGACTAACCTCTAGTTTGTTTGTCTTTTCATACTTGCAATATTTTTGTAGGCTTTTGTGTTACACCAGGATGTGTACTAATAATCATTGTAAAGAGGCAATCAGGATGGGGGCTTGAGGGAAATAATTCAGTGATTTGGAGACAGGCGGTAGACATCCTTTTCAGACTTAAGCTATTCGAGGTTATCAAGCATTCTAGTTTTAACTGAGTGGGCCAAAATGTAGTTAGATGTGATATTCTTTTCTTGGATTGTTTCCTGTTGAATGTAGGAATATTACAAGCTATCTACCTCTGGTGTGTTTATGCTTGCTTATGTATTTCCTTTTGGCTAAGTGATGACATTTCTTATATCGAAAGCAGATTATGATTAATGGCCTGTTGCAACTTGCAAGTCATATTTGATATATGTTCTCATAATAGTTTTGGAGGTACTCAATATGCAACCAATTCTGGTTATAGTTCCTGGACACTAACGTCATCTCCGATGTCCAGAGAAAATTTTCAGTGGGCTCAGTGCGATGCTTGTTCAAAGTGGCGCAAACTTCCAGTGGATGCTCTTCTTCCATTTAGATGGACTTGTTCTGATAATAAGTGGGATACTGATTATAAGAGGTTAACCGCTGACTGTTTATCTTAGAGCTTGTCTTTTTATGCATTATCTCACAGAAACTGCGAGATATATTTTTTCTTGATTTTATATTCAACCTTGCACATTTAGTGCACATCAAATGTTGAAACCTCAACCGAATTGAATTTTTTGTTGCTGTCATTTGAGATTTTTTGATGTCATGGTTGTCATTTCAGATTCAAGAAAAACTATGTCAACAAATGATCCAAGTACATGTTATTAGGTCTATTGGGTGCATTCTTTCTTATGCACAGCATATATGTATTATATATATAGAAGGTAAGATGTGGCCCAAAATTTGGTCGCCGATAGACTCAACCACCATGTGAGGATCCTATGTGATGTGGTCCCCACATGTCTCTGAGTCTGTCCACTTGGCCACACCTTAACCTCATACATAGATATGTATGTATCATGTGTGTGTGTGTGTATATATATATTGTAAAGAAAGAAAATGAGCCGAGTAAGCTGCACTTTCTTATGCTTAATTGACATTTTACTTCCTGTTATTTTTTTAGGTCATCATGTTCAGCTGCGCAGGAATTGAGCTTGGAGCAGATACTTGATTTGGTTCCCACTAAAATAGGTATAATTGTTTAATAAACTCAAATAACATTTTGTAGATTGTTTTGGATATTCTTGTCATTCTTTGTTATAATTCCACGTGAATCTAGAATGATCTGGTCTTAATGTAGTCCAAGTCATGGAAATGGCAGGTACTTCTAAGAGGGCCAAGGTTAAAGCGGAAACAAACAATATTGAATCCTCGGGTGGCCTTGATACACTTGCCAATATCGCTCTCGGCGAGGGCAAAAATCAGCCCAGTACTTCCCAACAAACAACGAAGCATCCACGGCACAGGCCTGGCTGCTCATGCATCGTTTGTATACAACCTCCAAGTGGTAAGGGCCCGAAGCACAAGCAGACATGCACGTGCAACGTTTGCCTCACTGTGAAGCGTAGGTTCAGGACACTTATGCTGAGGCGTGAGAAACGTCAGTCTGAAAAGGAAGCTGAAAATGCAAGAAAACAGCAGCAAGACAAGCAGTCGACTGCATTGTTGCCCCCGCATGCGGAAGGTAGCCCATCATCACCTGCTGGTGTTGCCAATGGCTCTCCCCAGAAATCAGCCATAAACAATGATGGGCTTCTTGATGAGGGATCTGAGCATAGAAGAATGTCGCCCTCGCCACTCAAGGCTCCACAAATAGATTTGAACATTCAACCAGAAAGGGAGGAAGAATCATCCCCCAGATCTGATGTGGGCAATATGATGAGACTTCTCTCAGATGCTACAACCTAGTCGATTTTATGAAGACAGTTGATTTGAGTAATCACGCAATTCACCTATCTATGCATGACATTCAACCGCAGAACATTTCATCTGTACTGACCAGACTTTCCTGCATGCAGATAATATACTGAATGTGGTTCTGATATTCACATTGTACATTCATCAATGGCTGACTGCTTCTCACCATGGCTGTTGCGGTTGTCATGCAACCATGATCTATCGACTGTTATGTATTGTATGGTGAATTTTTTATTTGTTTATGCCGAGCATCAGATGAGTATGATAAGATAACAGTTGAAAAGAATGTTAAACTTTGTGGCAAACCAGTCCAGCAAGCAGCTGAGAAAAGAAAGAGCACCCAATGATGGTGGATAATTTAATGCACCTTACAGAATCCCATAGGTTTTATAGAATCAAGTTTTGTACCGCAACTGCTGTTTGAATTACTAGAGTACTTCGGGTGTGTGTATGGGTGGGGTGGGAACATGTTTCCCTCAGAATATTGGAATATCATGATTACTTGATGTTTTGTAATTACCTTGTGATAAGTCATTTGGTTTATTTATTTTATTTGCCACAAAGATCGATTAGTGGAAAATGTTAAGTATGACAGTTTTTTTTTGTGCCAAAACCTGGTGTCTAATTTTTTTGTAAGTTATTGAGTTCATCGTCGGACTATTACATTTACATACGGGAAAAAATGAATTCAAAATAAAAAAATTAAATGAAAACGATACTCTCCATTATTGGCGGTGAAGCTTTTATGCATTTTTTTCAGCAGTTACACATGAACACTTCATTCCCTTGCGCCTTGCCATATTGATTTCTTGCTCTCTCTGTGCAAACAAGACTGATGCACTCAGTTAACTTTTAATTTTGCACTGAAGTTTGAGAATGAGAACTAAACTTAAGTTTTGACCAAGTTAGATTATTGATTAGCAGATAATAATTTTACTAGAAAACTGTTTGATTGTAAATATAATAAAAAAGTAATTGATAAATTCAATAGTTAAATTAATGTATAAATTTAAAATAAGAAAAAATGAACATATTCATAAATATATATATGATATTTTATTTTTATCAATAATATTTTACAATAAAAATGTTGAATTATTTGAAAAGTAAACCATATTTATATTAATAAGTAAAATTAAAGATGAAAAATATTAAAACAAAAATCATAGTGTTTAGAAATAAAGTTACATTTTTTTATTAAAAAGAATGAGAGTATATTAGTGGCAGTAGGCAAAAAAAATTTGTCCTCTAATTTTTTTCTTTTAAAAAATATTTATTTTGACTTAATGAATACTTTATTCACAATTTAGACTCTCATCAATGTCACAGATAATATTCAAAATAGTTTATTTGATCACTCCGAATACTACGATCTCGAGAAAACAAATAGTGCTTTACACAAATTATTGTTTACTATCACCTTTCCAAGTTAGAGTTTCTTATGACATTGTTTGGTTTCTTTTTGCCAAACATCGTATACGATGAGAAACTTTTGGCTAAAAAATTTTACCGGAGGTAAGAAATTTTTTTTCTTTTTCTTTTTGTCTTTTTAGAGACGTCACCATTTAACTTTTTTTTTTACAATTTCCTAACTTCTTCCTTTTTTAATTAATTTTTAATATAAGTATATATTATTTAGTTATTTATTATTACATTATTAGCCCAGCTTATAAAATAAATTATTAAATTTTATTAATTACGTAAAGGAACCGAAAGAAGCAAAGTAAAGCACTTTTTTTAACGATAACATATGACCTGCGCGCTTCATGCAACTACACAACCCATTCAAAACGAAGTTGTTTCCAAAAGTTTCTCATTGTTTTCATTTGTAAAGTTTGATTTTTACCAGGGAACGGGAGAATTCCCATTACCGCTGGTTACATCAAGAGTATATACACATACAAATAGATAAACTTTAGCAATACATAGCCGAGAATTGAGCAAAAAAGAAAAAAAAAAGAGAAAGGAAAAGAAAAGAAAGAAAAGGAAAACAATGAATGAACATGCATTAATAGTTATCTTATCCCTCGTACAACAAAAAGGGATGCATGCATGGCTTGCCAAGTATATATGTCATTCATTAGTTCCACTACGTACACTGAATCACTGAACATTTCTCCTCCTCTCTTATCTGGCATCGCTTGCTTCGACCTCTTGCTTTTATTCTTCTTCTTCATGGCCTTGTTCTGAGCTGATTCGGTTAATTTACGTGCTTCGGTTGATCATGTCCATGTACTGCCTCAAGGACTCCTGCCGCTGCAGCCGCATCTCCTCGTTGAACTTTCTGATGAACGCTTCCACCCGCCTGTTCAGCTCGTCCAGCCCCGGCGACGGCTCCCGCCGGATACAATTGATCTTGCTCCCCGACTGCGCGCCCCGGTGCGGCCTCCCGGCGGTCGACGTCCACCGGTCGTTGAAGGTATCGAACTTGCGCGGGCCCAATGGAGCCGCGTCGGCGGAGACGATGACGTCCGAGGAGTCGACGTCGTTGCGGCTGTCGACGTCCCACATGGTATCGGACTTCTTCAGGTGGCGGGCGAGGGGGACGGCGCGGCCCTCTGTGATCGCGCGCCACGTGCTCTCCAGCGTCTCGTTCCGCCGCGAATGCGCCACCCGCCTCAGCGCCTCCTTCCCTGTCGCACGGTTACCATTTTACCCTCAGATTACTTGTTCAGTGCTTAAACGGTAAAAAAATAATCAAATTTTCTTTTATATTGCGGAAAGAAAGCAGTTTAAATTTTAGCTTCGAGGGCAAAGACGGAAAAATACCATCGAGGGACGCCTTCCGGGACCTTCGCTGGCCGCCGAAGCGGACGGAAACCAGCGGCTTCTCCGCCGTGGCAGGCGAATTTTCCGGCCTTATCTCGACGGAATCGCTCCGCGTCAGCGACCAGGACTCTGACGTAGAGATGATCCTCTTCTCTACCTCCTCTTCGTTCTTTGGTTCTAGTTTCTCACGCGTCTCTCTGTAGTCCGCCCGACCGGAAGGCAGGTCGGGTTCATACTTCTCTTCGTACTGGAGCTCCGTCGTCTCCACATCCAGCGCGACCTTCACTTCGAACTCGGTCGGAGGCACGTACTCCGGAGGAGGAACGACCATCACGTCAGCTGCAGGCTGCAGTTCCAACAGCTGATGTAAGACGGAGGAGACGCCGGTCGACCGGGGCAGCTTGTGGAAGCGGGAGGAGGCGGCGATGGAGATGATGATGGCGTTGATGAGGAGGTAGAGGTAAGGCGGGGCGAGCCAGGCGGCCAGGGCGGCGTATACACAAGGGACGCTCGCCACGACGAACGCTGCGAACTGCGGCCCCAGAAGGAGGAACGCCGCCACCGCTCCCGCCGTGGCCGCGACCGTCCTCAGCGATGCCATCGTCGTCGTTGCTGCGTCGTCAAGGAGATGATCTCGGCCTTGTCCCGTCGGTTCTCTTGCTCTCCGTCTGCGCTCCTTTCGGGGCCTTCGCGTTTGCATATGTATAGAGGAAAGCGAGGACTTGGGGGTGGATGATGGATGGCATGGAGGCCGTTGGATCAATGATGGACGATGGAAAAGAACGACGAAACGCGTGCTGATTAATACGTGTCGTGCGTCGTCGGCTCTCTCGCGATATGTGGTGACATGTCCGTCATTATCCCATGCATGCTTTCTGTTAAGCTACCAAACAGACGAGGTATTAATGCAAATAATTAATGAGTTTGTACTTTCCCAACTCCATTAATTAACAAAAACTCGAGAGAGAGAGAGAGAGAGAGAGATTGGACTTTCAAATTTGAAGTCATAAATATAAGATATATATATATATATATATAATCAAATTGACCAGTCCATATATATTATATATGATGAGAAGTTGAATGTTAGGTACATATATGATCTGTGTCACTGTGTGTAGATTTGAGCCTTTTCCACCAAGCATTAATTTTGTTAGGCTTATTACCATCTCACCATATATGGACCAACATATATTCCTGTTCGGCAGCAGATGCCGACCTAAATAACCAGCAAAATCGAGCAGGGTCCGGGACGGGATTCTTTTCCGATCGAGATTTCATCATGTATAGCAAAACTTCAATTTCAAACTAATTAAATATCGATCGTGACCTTCCGAATCGAACCCTGAGAAAATTATATAATTGGAATTTTCGGTTCTAGTATCGTTTTTAATGTTTGTTGTACTATATATATATATATATGAAATAAGTTTACACTATAGTTTTATATATATATATATATATATATATATATATATATATATAGAATAAAAGAATATGTTACACCATTTTTTACTATAAATTATCGGTATCTAAATTAGATCGATCGGCTTATTGTAAAGATTGAAGACTTTTGTACATCATAAATATTTATCGACTTATTATATAGGACGTTATTCCCACCCCCACCCACCCCATATATATATATATATATATATATATATATATATATATATATATATATATATATATATGTATATATATATAGTAATTATCTTAATACCATCAACAGAATATATATACATATATATATATATATAATTTTCAATTTTTATTACGACACTGTTTGATACGTAAAAAAATAGAGTATTTAATAGCGAATATTTTGTTAGAATCATACTATAAGTGTTTGATAAATATTTCTCAGTAGTGTTTAGATGTTTGAACACAAAATATTATAAGTTATTCTTACTAACTTATAGAGTATAGAGATAATAGTTTCATATTTTATACCTATTATATCCTCATTTTTTAAAAAAATAAAAAAATACTTATTTATTAAATATAAAATATTATTTTTATTTTAATATATCACATCTTTAATTTTACTTATAATCCAAATAAGATTTTTATTTTGAAATCATCAATTTTTTTCTATTAAAATAATATTTTTTTAAAATATTATTATCTAGAATAAAATATTATAAATAAATTTGTAATGAATATGGCGTGTATAAATATGATCATAAATTATATCTTATGTCTATTTCTATCATTTTTTACAATGCACTAATTAATTTAACAACTATGTTTTACCAAATAATTTTTATTAAATAAATTTCTATCCGCTATACGTTAATAGTTAATAATTATACTCTAATCAAATTATTATTCTCTAGTCGAACCGTTGTTCTCTAATTAAATCGATAACTTTGCCAAACAGCGTATAAAAGATCAAATTAATTCGTCTCTCTCTATACATGGAAAAGGAAACCAAATAACACCTAACTTAAATATGTGTAATAATAATATAATAACAATATGAATTAGTTATTTAGTGAATCTTTTTTGCATGAATTTTTATGCATATTTACTTTTAAAAAATATATATCTACATATAGCTAGTCATAATTTTATGACTTGTCATAATTTAATTTGTGCTATCAATAAAAAGGATAATGGCCAAACTTATTTAGCTTTAACCAACGCCATACCCTCATTTTTCTGTAGGAAATTTAATTGACGACTGTTTGTTTTCTGCTCAAGGATTGTTAGGTTCAGTGATGCAGAAACATCGATCCACAAAGTGTTTCTGACCTGCCGGGAAACACAAACAACATGATGTATGCATGCATACATACACAGAGAGAGAGAGAGAGAGAGAGAGAGTCATTATTCACCACACAAGAAAAGTCCGTTCTTCTTGTTCCCCCCGGCCGTATAAAACACAATAACTTGTGGTGATTGACCTGTATATATTATTACTGGTCCATATTAATCTTTAGAGTACGTACGTGCTTAATTGTGTGTGGGAAACTTAACAAAAGTCCAAGTAACTCAACATATTCGCATAGAGTCCAAATTTGATGGTATAATTAAACAAGTCGGCAACTACGTACTGCGCGTGTGTTAAGTTGCTCGGCGTGCAAGTGTCCTCCATATATTGTGCAGGAGTACATACGTGGCATATCATATGATTCCCAATAAGATGCAGGTCGATGCTAAATGTTGTAATTAAAATTAATCAATACGTTCAAATTTTTGTTATTTGTATGAATTTTCCTTTGCTCTATTTTTTTGCAATTTTCGCTCAAATTTGTTATGACATTTTCAAATCACATTTTTTTTAAATATGCATCTTGCGTGGTCTCCAATTATATTTAGCTCTGCCGCGTTAATAAATTACAAAAAATTTTGGCCAAGTAACCAAGTTGGTTGATATTGGCGGGTTTATATGTGGAAGATTTCTATGAAAGTTATATAATAGAAAGTTTTAGAAGTATCAAAATTTTCTGTGTTTATATTGTGTGTGTATATATATATTTATGCTCACTCTGTTACCAAACCATGATCAGATTTTATTAATTGAAATTTGGTGGTTTCAACTTTCAAATAAACAATTTTCCAACCAGATTAATGACACTTGTCTATCAATCTATCTATCTATATATACATATAAGAGGGAGAGAGGGAGGGAGATGTAGCCCAACAGCAAGTAGGAGAAGAAAAAATAGAAATAATTTTAATAATATGATATTTTTAAATATAAAATTATTTTAAATGAAATTGTAATCCTAACTAGCTAAACTAATTAATCCTAGCAAAGTTTAATTACATTCAAACTCCATCCCTGGACGAGGGTTCAAAGTCAAAGACACACAAGACGACTAAGAAGGTTAGAAGAAGAAAAGAGAATTAACCGGTTCAAGTAAAATGTATGAATTTCAGTTGATTCATAAATATGAACATTACGATAGATTAAATTATGCCTTTTTCTTCAACTAATGCCATAGGCACTGTTTGGCACACAAAGAAAAGTAAAATATTTAGTAGTAAATAATATTTTGCTAGGATGGTAAATATTTTTTTAAAAGTAGCGTTTAAATATTTAAATATAAAATGCTATAAGCTAGCTTATAGAGTATAGAGGTAGAGATTTTATATTATATTCATATTCTTTTTAAAATAAAAAATTTATTTAATTATTAAACATCATATATTATTTTTTTATTTTAATACATCATATCTTTAATTTTACTTACAATTCAAATAAAATTTTTATCTTGAAGTAATCAATATGTTTATATTAAAATAATATTTTTTAAAAAATTACTATTCATAATAAAATATTATCAATTAATTATTATGAATATGATGTCTATATGATGTCTTTTTTATACTGTATATAATACACTAATTTAACCGTTATGTTTATCAAATAATTTTTTATTAAATTTATAAAAAAAATCTCTATCCAATATTCATCGATAATTAACTATTATACTCTAATAAAAATTTTATCATCTAATTGAACCATTATCTTCTAATAAAATTGCTAACTTTGTCAAATAGGACCTTACAATAATTCCAAAGTCGCCTTGATAGTTGAACAAAATTTCGAAAATGTTTACGAGTTAACAATGTAGTTCACATGACAAAAAGTTACATGGAAGTCGATCGGATTTTCATGCAACGCGACCCAGGTATAGATCCACACGACTAGTTCTTCGGAACTCGCTGGCGTTAGTAGGATACAATACAAGTTTCAAGAGACCACCCTCAGGTAAAACCCACACCCAACTCAAGTTTTCCCAACCTACTTCGAGTTGATCGATTTTCCCACCCGCTCGCCAAGATGGGAACATGACCTCTATGTATCGACATCGACATATTGCCCCGTGTTCTTTGCAGTTCGACTTAAATTGTTATTGCTGTTATTCAACGATGAATTGTGAGTCTCACATATTTTATGATTGTATATATACTGTGCAAAAGGAAAGTTACATCCATGCATATAAGTTTGCAGTGGTGCATCTAACACAGTATACAAGTTTGCATGCATGCCGAAACTATTAATCACTTTCTTTAAAAGATAATAATATTATCTTTATAATGAGTTAAATCATTGATAATTTTTACTCAAAAGGTCTAGCCTTATAAGAATGGTAGGTACGTATCATATATGCAAGTTTGTTTAATTTACTTGGTTAATTATATATGGTTAGCTTAATTAACTGTATATAATATGAAAAGTGTAACAACCCAAATTTTTGGTGATTAATAAAAGAATATTTTAATATTCTTATTTGGGAATTATGGTCATTAATATTATTATATTTAATAATTCTGAAAATAAAGGAAAATTTGAGGAGTTTAATTAAGGATAAAAATATATTATGGAATATTTAATTAAATTCGGAATTATTTAATTATTAAAATAAATTAGAATTATTAAAAAATTTAATTAAAAGATTAAATTTGATTTGAATTGTAAGTTATAAATGGATTGGAGATAAAGATTTAAGAGCCTTATAAATAAATTCTTAGAGTTAGTCGTCAAAGAGTTTCCTCCTCTTGGGTTCTCGGTGTTCGGCGATAGAGGCATGTGACGACCAGGTGATGGTAAGGTATGATTCGATGTCGAACGGGTAAGGGGAATTTGTTTGCCATCATGAAACTAGTTAATAATTGATGAGTTGATTTTGTTCAAGTCGTCCGAGAACCACATATTATTCTCGGGCCAGTAAAAGTAGAAAAGGTCGCGCACAAGAAGATATTAATCTTCTTGCTGTGGGAAAAATCCTATTTACTTTTCAGCATGATCTCGTGACATAAATAGAGAAAGAAATAAATAAATAAATAAATAAAAGAGGTGGATTTGGAGAGAGAAGATATCAAAAGAAAAAAAAAACAAACGTGAATCCTCACCGAGACAAGGAAGGAAAATTCCCACTTCTTTTCTTGATTTTTCCGGAAAGGAATTGCTCATTCTTTTTTGGCGACGGTTTGTCGACAATGTCAATTATTTTGTTGATTTCCAGAGCCGAGAACAGGTTCATTATCTATTATTGAGAAAATTTTAATTGTTGGTTATTTTATTATTACTATCATGTTTAATGCTAATATATATATATATATGAACCGTGGATTGATTACTTATTTAGATTAGTATTATTTTTATTATCACTTTTACATTGATTATATTGCTGTATTTTATTGATTGTATTAATTTTTCCTGATTATATTATTATGATGATTGATCTTATTGCTGATTGTATTGTCAGCCTATCTAGTTGTTGGCGCATATCTTGTCTAACCTAATTGATAAGTTATTAAAGATAGACATTTTAGGTAAACAAGATAAAAGTCGAAAGCTACTGGGCCATTGTCACTAAGTCGAGATCAATTGAATTGAATTGAATTGAATGGGACATATAGTGTAAAAGCTATGGCTGTCCCGTGTACGATCACTCGTCCCCCACCATACACGAACTCATTGAATTATATCAGGCTTACCGTGACACTGATCCTCCATTGGTTTGTATGAAAGTGGCATGATGTCCCTTAATTGACTGAGCGTTCCTCATTGAATTGGATAACTCCGAATATTATAAACTGAATTAAATAGAATTGGAATTGGAATTGAATCGAATTGGAATTGAATTGAATGGAATTATATCATGGTCATTTGAATATATTGGCATTGAGTTGGCAATTATTATTATCCTATTGAATTGAATTGTTATTGGCCAATGACCATTGATTATTGAATTAGAAATTATTAATTGAATATTGATCTATTAATCAGGTAATTGATAATTATTAATTGGAATATTGTTATTAATTTACATTGATCTTTTGATCATAGCCTGATATATTGTTCATATTGATAAATTGTTAATTGATTATTGTATTGATTGCTTAGTTGACTCATTATTGATTTTACCTTATTTTCGATTGAGCATATTGATTGTCTTTTAGACCCTACGTATTGAGTATTTTTATACTCATGGATATTTCCTTGTACCTGAATCCGTGCAGATGAGAGAGCTATAGATGATGGTCCTGCAGGTGGCTACGCTCAGTGACAGACAGATGTTGCACATGACTTTAGATTTAGTTATTTAGTTTTATTATTTTCGCATTTATTAGAATTGTAAACTTATGGATGTTTTAGCATTTTGATTATTATGGATTATTAGTTATTATATTTGAAAAGTCTTTCGCATTTTATGATTTATATTTCATATTTATGGAATTTATTTTGCAAAAATATTTTATAAAAAATTAAGTAACATCTTTGGGACGATTCTGAGTACGTAAAAATTACGTGAATCTCGAAACGTTAGAAAAAAAGGACCTAGCTAGGAATACATCCGTAACTTTGTGTCCCTAGCTACTTATATACTGTCTTAGATGCACCGGCAAACCAACGTCCCTTTGCCACGTGCGAAGAACAAAATAGGAAAATTTCCGACAGCTTAATTATTTCCTTGGTCAAACTGCCACAAAACAGGCATCAGATCTTACTGTAACCGTCTCTTGGAGATGTGTCGCATGCTTGCTGCGTTCACATCAAGCACGGCACGGTAGAGAGAGTCTGGAGAGAGTCATGGAACTCCTGACACTTGGAAGCTTAATACAGTCAAACTGTGACTTGCATATGATATATGCCGTGATTGCTTTGCTTTGATGATAAATGGCCCGCAGGTCAAATTAGACTCTCTCTCTCTCCCCCATTTGTTCATGAAGTCCACGTTAAATGACGATTCGATGCCATCCACAAGATTGATTAATTGTATTATTTAGTATTTACATCTACCACCACGTACCTCTGAAAGGCAAGTAATAACGAGAGGCGGAGAGATGCATGTTTGTCTTCGTATGCGAACTCGAACACTCAACACATGTCGAGGCACCCAAGTTTGCAGTTACTTATAGCTAATTAGATAGAACTTAATCCATTTATTGTTCCAATCCAAAGCAGAGATAAAATTAATATGCGAGGTATATAATATACGTAAAGTGAGATTAATGACATGTTTAGAAGTCAAGTTTATTTCCTTTTTTTATTGTTGACGGCTTTGGATTCACGTCTCATGTTATGTTTTGCATACAAGTAACGTTTATAAACCTTGGGAAAATTCTTTAGTCGCTGGAAATAAGATTATGATAGCCTCAAAAAAAAAAAAAGGAACACAACTCCTATTCAAAGTTATAACTTAATCTTAATAATTTCAGTATTATGCCTAGTGAAATGAAAATGTATTTGAATACTAGGGGAAAACCTGCAGGTGTAACAACGTGATGGAAATCCCACCTTGAAACACACATGTATATTAATATATAAGCAAGATTGTGTATGTAAGTAGGTGAATAGGTTACAATGAAAGTCATATTTGTATCTTTGTTGCGAGAACAAAGTGATCTTGTTAGCAAAGAATGCTAGTCATGATATTGTAATCATGCTTACTGCGTTGTGTGATCAAACAGAATGACCAAAGAAGAAAACATGGGTAAAATTTCATGCATTGGAATCTCTTTGAAGTAATTAATAATCACCAAGATGTATAACCCAAGAAGTGGGTCTCCTATTCCTCAAAGAAACTATAACGAATCGATAGTACCAGCAAATGGGCTAATATTCTATTGATATGAAGAAACTAAAATTTCCTTTACAAGATTCTGGAACAGAATCACAGTGATATGCTTCCTTTTGATTGTTCATAATGCTGCCTAGGCAAGACGAAGCACCAGAAATTAATACAGCAGATGTGGGGGGTTGCGACTCCGAGTTCAACGCTTGGAGAACATCCCTTGAGTCAAGGATGAGAAGTCATAATCACTGCCTGATCTAGTGGTAGCAGTAACAGATCCAGCAGATGAGCTGGCCGTCTTATTTGCACTGATTGTGGCTACGCCATTGGTTCTTGTCGTTGAACCCATGCCAGACATCCTGATTAAGGAAGAAACCATATATCATGAATTCATGATACAAAAGAACTTTGAAACTGAATGAAGGCGATGACTGATTCTCATCAAAGGAGGTTTCATTACAAGTAAACAGCCTAATTTAACAAGTCTAGAATGCAAGAAAAATAAACTTAGTATACTGGAACTCAAGGTCAGCAAAATTATAAGCATCCTCTAGCCCCGTTGCTCAAATAAACAAGAAAACGCTCAAAATCATCTTCAGCAAACATGATTAAAGAATTATTTAATATAAATAAATGGCATACCCTGCTGTTGTGTAAGAACTATAATTTCCTGAAGGATATGGAGGCTTCATGCTGCCGATCTGCTTTTAGTGGAGAAAAGAAACAAGAATGAGCTAGTATTTCATTAGGTTTAAAGTTGAGGTAGAAAGGATTTAGTATACCTGATTGAAGTTATTGGCACCATTCTGCCCTGTGGGTAACATCAAATGTTGATACCCAACATTTGACCAAATTTGAGATGCCATAAGTCCTGTAGGTGCAGGAGAACCATTAATACCTGGCTGATTAGTGGCTCCATTAATTGCTGGACTTGCAGGCCTTGCTCCAGATACTAGAAGAGCCTGCTGTTGTGCAAGGAATGCAAGCTGCTGTTGGTGGATGGAATAGGGAGATACCATATTCGACTACAAGAAGGCACAAAGTAAATTATTCGTTCACTTGTCTTGATACCAAGATGCAAAAGATGTGAAAGCAACTGCTTTCAACTGAAAAATATAAATGAAACAAACAAGTGGCAGTCCATAAATCATAATAATGTGCAAATCCTGAAATAAAATTATATATCACTTTAGAAACCCAAAAAAGTTAAGCTCGAACCCACAGGTAATGGTGTCAAAATTTTTTCACAGCCAATTAGAGTAAAACCATCTTTGGGATTTCTTCCTAGCAAAGTAAATTTTGTTTTTGACATAGAAAGCAAGCTGTTTCGTTTTTCCTTCTTACGACAGTGAGAGAAAATGCATCCAAAGTACAGGAAAACTACAAGATCCAGACCTTTATAATTATCCAACCATTTTGATAATATCTAAAGACGCTGTATCATCGAGTTTGTTACAAAGCTTGAAAAACAACCATATTCTTATGAACATGATGAATATTTGACATACAAACCTTTTCAAAGAGATTCATAATGTCATTCTTTAATCCCGCTTGGGTTTTTACTGGAGCTGAAGACAGCATGACAGGTGGTGAGTCTTTAAATATGTCCTCCATTCCCAATGCAGGCTGACTTTTAGTTTCACTAGGTTTTGTGTTACTTTCTTGTTCTTCATTAGTTGTCACCTCTGCAGCTGGTATATTAATGACTTTGTTGGCAGAAGCATCTGAGAAACCAAGTACTACATCTTTTTATGTAAAAAGGGAATTTGTAACTCAATCTATTTTATGTGTATATATGTAAATATAGAAAGAACGCAATGAGTATATAGCAAGCTACATGTGTAGCAAACTTGTAAGCCATTTAGGTATGGTAAAGTGGATGTAAGTTGTCTCATCCGTTGACTTGCATGGTTTTTACTTGCTACACATGTGGCTTGTGTCATAAACATTTTTCATATTGAGTTAATGCTGAAACATATTATTAGACCATAGCTTACACTGGAATCCAGCCCACAAATTATCATCCTTTGAAGATGACTCTGAGATGTTCCCACTGGAACTATCCATTGAAAGCATGTTGAAAAGATCAGTTGCATAATCAACTTTGGGAGGTGGTGGTGTATCTATTTTAGGTTGTGGCACATCAACTTTAGCAGGGGGCTTTTCCATAGGATGTGATGTATCAGTCTTTGATGCAGAAGATTCTGCTTTAGATTCAGATGATACCTGCTTTAGAAGTCCATAAGTCAGCTACATGCAGAAACAATGAGTAAATCATATAAGAAAGAACACAAAAAAGTAAATGTCCTGAAAGAATTATAAGCACGTGGGGACACAACAAACAAAAAAAATGAAGTTTCTGTTCAGTTGTTAATGGAGGCTGAGAAACAAATCACTCAAAGGAATTTGTAGATGAAATCCAATTACGTGGAACAAAAAAACTTGTACTCCTGGAACAAATTTTACAGAAATACATGTTAGGCAAAATGTAGCTTTGCCTTCATTCTCTTACAGATATTTGTCCTTGTCAATAGTTGCATACATTTTTCATTTGTCATGTTTCTTTATCCTGACTCCGAATGACAAATACAGTTCCCTACAGCTGTCATATTTTTTCTAAATGTTTAAATATTTGTCAACTTTTATCATCTTGGAGTGATTTTTCAATTGCACTTGTCCCCATATGATTGCATTGACATTATACAGTTAATAAGCAACAAAATACTCAACTAAGTTCCCAGTATCATATCTGGAATATGAAGCTAGAGATGATTTCAAGCAAGGCTTTGGACATAATTCACGTATTCTTTAACTAGAAGTAGAGCAGTTACCTGAATTGGTGCCTTAGAAACTGGACCTTTTTTGCTTACAGTCTGCTGTGTACTATGTTGTTTGTCAGGCAATTTGGCATTCTTTGTAACCCCATGTTCACCTCTACCACCATTTACTTGCTGAGGTTCAGAAACTTTTTCTTCACGTTGCTTGAAAGGTGATTTCGATGTTCCATTCCTTGGTATCCACCTTTTGTCTTCATACCTGACAATAGAACTTTTTAATTCAAGTAATAGGTACAAATATCTCTTTCAGAAAAATAGGTACAAATCTAAGTAGCGTTCACAAATTCTTACAGTGAACACTAGAATGAACATAAAATAGAGGGAATTCCATACTTTGCACGAATAAAATTTTCAATTCCAACTCGGTCATAGTTAGGAGGTAGTTCTCCTTCCCAGTAGCTATTTGACTTTTCATTCCCCATGGCTGAAAATTGAAATGTAATAAGGATGCAATACACAGCTCATGCTATTTCAGTTTCCAATTCTCAAACGAAATGACATGAAAAAAAACATGGTTACTGTACATTGAATAAATGCAACCTGCTCTGGTAGCCATGTATCAAGTGTGGCAGACCTGACCTGCAGCAAATGGAAAGAAAGTATTCAAGAAAAATATACAGATTCAGAAAAAGTCTGAGACACATAATAGCAAAATAAGCTTAATGTTGCATTTCTACAATTCTTTCTTGTGAGTTGGTGTTCAATGATATTGTTGAATAGGACACCATCTAATGTAATATTGGATAAAGGTTTAAACTACAAGATAGATTATAAAAAGATTCAGAGGATATGATCCTCTGCTTAAAGTGCAAAACTTAACGAAGTAAAGAGTACAAACAGTACTACCACATAAAAAAGAATAAAAACACTTACAAACATACATATGCAGTCACTAATACTTGTAACAAGTAGTAAACGTCCAATTCTAAGCTGAAATTTAATTGTTGAAAATTGAAATCCCTTTGGATTATCATGTCATTTGATTAACAACTCAATCTACTGAAAATTGTATTTTCTTCTTCCTTTTGAATCCTTTGTTCCACAGTAATATTTTAGACTAATTTTCAAAACTTCAACTTCCAGGTGTCTCATCAGCTGCCACATTTCCATGGTGTGAAAAGTCTAATAAGAGAACGAAAAGTTACAACTTACCAATAGGTCCTGTCTGATTTGATCCTATTCTCATTCTTCATACATGCTGAATTATAGTCTCATTATTCATATACTTAGGTTGCATTCCAACAAATTGGATAAACATAGATTAACAATGTTTTTTTTCTATTTTCTTTAATATAATTAACTAATTACAATGGCATATTTACTTATCTTACAAGTTATAAATAAATATCTCCAAATTAATAGATATGATGGAAATCAAACTTGATTACTAAGATCTATTTGTATCAATATCTCATTTATTTATTTTGATTTTTTAGTAAATTAAAAAAAAACATGACATTCACCATCTTTGTATTTGTGCCTCAACTTTACAAATGTTAAAATGAAACAAACAGCCATTTTCCTTTTACCCTAATATCTAAGCATAGTTCTTCAACAAGAAGAAGATGATATATGATCATTAAATAACCACATATCAGAACTTGGACCACTTATGTTCCTTTTCCAACTTCAAAGATACACATATGCATCCAAATTCTAATGTCTCCAAAAAGCATGCCATTCATGGTATCATGCCTTTCTTTTAACAAGGGTCAAAATGAGATGCTGAAGAAAGAAGCAATATCAACCCTTTTCCTTCTTTGAATTTTAAGGAGTAAAGAAAATGAATAATATAAACAGAAAAGTTAGCATTGTATACATTGATTAACTTACAAGTTGGAACTACTGCGAAAGAATAAATTAATATAATTTACCATGAAGTAAAGAATAATTATCATGAAAGCAGTTTGATGACATTTCAGAATACAGTATTTAAAAGTAGGGCTTGACCTTTGATATGTGCACCCCTAAACTTCTGTGGATTCCAGAACATTGCATGCATATAAATATTCCCAGATTTACACTTGCCCATCGTGGTCCTCTGAAATAATAAGCCAAAGTTAGTTATTCTGGAAGAGAATAAGGAATTACAAGTAAACAAAAGAACATATCAATTTAGACCAACTGGACATATAAATAAAAAGCTTTACTGGACATAGACATTCCATATTAAAAAAAAAATTGTTAAGTTGATACAAGGCAATTTTTTTAATATAGGAGGTGAGCAATGCTAATTATTTAACAGAAATCCACAAGTTCAAATAATCCCAGAATCAAGTAAAGTTGTTCAAGAAATATTTGGAAGTTTGCCCATTCCCCATTTGTTTGATTCAGATTCATCATGATAGGGCCTAAGATCTCAGAGAAAGTCATAAAAAAACATAGTATATTACAGAATGATAAAGAAAAAAAATAGACAACATCCCATGCAATTAATCACATCTCATACATCCATCAATTGTTTTTTGCAGATAATTGCAGAAACTTTGCAAGAGGTTTTTGTAATATGATAATCATCAATCTCAGACCTGCATCAAAATTGTCAACATGGGCCATATATAATGATGGCTAAATTGTCTTACTTGGATTTGCAGTCTGCACATTCTCTGTTCTCTGGCAGTTTTAGGAGACCCTCCAAAATCTGAATTATGAAATAAATCAAAAGCTATCAAGCATGATAAAGCACTAAGCTTAATGCATCAGCATAATGTTTCCACACTAATAAATAATGGAAATTCGCTCAAAAATAACAAGAAATTGGAAATAAACACGTTTTATTGCAACACAAGGAAAAGTGGAAAACTGAAATTTATACTGATAGAAGCCAAATAGCTCCAAAACAAAAGTCTCCGGAACTTCTGAAGGCTCAGGATATTGCTACATTAAAACAGCAACATCAACATAACAAACAGTGAAAAAACGCGAAGTACTGTTCCAAAACTACACTATGATCAAGTTTGATAGGATAATTTTTTTCGGATAGCAACAGGTAGACTTAAAATAACTACTGCAAAAGCATATCGAAGAGGATGGAAAAAAGATGAAACTGCATCTTTCTGATAGGATCCCGAACCCAAGTGTAGTTTTTCTGGAAAAAGAATGGCTTTGTATCGTCACGAGACCTTCAATCACAAGATCCAATTTTTCCCGCATGCATTAGCACAAGCAGCCACAATACGAGGCTATAGATCTCGACGAAAACTCAGTTAAACACGGCGGATCTCAAAATTTTGATCGACTAAAAGATCAACCCGTTTAACCGGCTCATGGCATCGATCGGACTCATATGCCTTTTGCGCCAGAAAGACAGAACCTAAAACAATAAAAAATGAAAGAGATTTTGAGGGCAAAGGAGAGACCTTTTTGTGCTTGGCATTTAGCTCTTTGGAAACAGAGGCCTTCTCGTTCATCTCTGCTACCGCGCCTCAAGAATTCCGTACGGTGCTGCGAGGAATCGGATCGCGAAACCCACGAAGGAAGGGAGTTTCCAACCAACCAAGAGCAATTAATTGCAATTCTAATATCAAAGATTACAAGAAACGTAAAAGAGTTCTCTTCCCTATGATTCTATGTGATGCTTCCTCTCTCTCTCTCTCTGCCTCCCTTCCTTCTATAGAAAGAGAGAAAGAAAGAGAGAGACCTGGGAGTTGAGAAAGAACGCGGAGGAGAAGGAAAACAAATAAAAATGATGTCTTGACCTTTCTAATTCTCTCTCTCTCTCCTCTAAAGTCTGCTTTTTTTTTCTTAATCTTTTTTTTTAATTTCGATTTATTTTCCCATTTTAATATTTCGGTACTTTTTTATTATATAATTTTTTAAAAAATATTATATACAAGAATTTTAGAAATGAAAATTAGTTGATACTTTTTTATTCGTTTGATGCACAATAACGACAGAAGATATGGACAATGATATTACTCACAGGTGAATATCGGATATTTAGTCGATGACTTGAGAACTGGAACAAAGAAATCTTGCAGGAGAACTTTTTGATTGCCCTGTGATTTATACAAGAATAGAATAGATGCAATTTAAATAGGAGCAGCAAAGCCCAATCCGAGTAAGTTTGACACAAAAAAACTGACCTTCTTAATAATACGAATGAATTAATTAATTATGACAGTTTTATATATCATCTTCTAATAAAATCGAATTCGGAAGCGTCAAGAGACTTCCACAGGCCAATAGAAAAAAAAGACAATTTTCCGTATTAAAAAGGGAACACACAACATTTTAATAAATAAATGGTGTGAAATATTACTTTTGTAAAAAAAATCACTGTTTCAGTCAACTTCTTTTATCTTCAAATAAAGACAGTTCTACAGTTGATTGTGTATGAAAAAAATAAACTCATCCGTATATTTGAATATTAATCATGATCCTTTTGGATACCAAAATTCCACTATATACCTTAGTTCACTACCACGTTTTCCCATATCAAATGAAACTTTATAGATCTATTATTAAAAACAAACAACAATAACAACAATTATTATTATTATTATTATTATTATTATTATTATTATTATTATCTCGGATAAAAACTATCTCAGAAATCGGAATCATTTGACTCATAAGTACGTGCCATTGCATGTGTTTTGCTTTCAATTTTCCCACCTTTGCACACCAAAGTTGAATAAACCCATCAAGATGAGCTCAATGCATGGATATATAACTACATGGTGCACAGTCTCTTGTCAACTTCTTACTGTTGCAAGTTGCAACGACTAAAAGAACCGGAAAAAAATATTGGCCCCCTGGAGGTGGACATTCTGTGTGCGCCTTTTCACTTCTTCCAGGTAATTCTAAAGGTTGATAATTAACCCAATTATTTTTGTGAAAAAAGAAACATGGAGGGGCAAGAAGGAAAAATGCCTTTGACAAATAATTAAGAATCCACCATAAATTGGCAACATTGATGATGAGGCATAGCAAATATGTCAACAACCCCATTAACACCTCACTAAAAGTGGGTAGTGTGCACTACAGAGCATTCGTCAATCCAAAAGAAGAGGAAAAGGGAAAAAAATAATATAAAAGATTGCAAATCTGATTCATTTTGCATTTGGCATCATGCTGATATAAAGAAAAGCAACTAGCTATTTAACGAATCAAATAACAAGTTTTGTTTTCTTCTTGGGCTAACATACATATATATGCTGTTGATGCAGCTGTTTGTGTAGAGTAGTAGGCAACCTTTTCATTTACAGATAGGAGAGGCAAGCCTTCGTCCTGTTCTTGAGAGTCCATGAAGGCCACCACCCACCAACTCTCCTCACAAGACATGAGAACGTAAATTGGCATGTCATTGTAGCTCCAAGCACCTCTTCTTTGTCACACCAAAGCGATGGTGGATGATCAATTGGAAAATCCATGTGCCTGCCATGACAACCTACTCCTAACTGGATGGTCCCTTGGCTTGATTTTGACGGACGAATATGTCAACTAGAAGGATTTCAGTGCTCACTAAACGATCATAGAGAAACGTAAAAGCTAAATCTTCTGCAGTACTGCATAGTTTTATTCAACATCACAGTAACAATATGATGAGAGCTTCGTTGCCATTGCAATCAATCGAGAAACTAAAGAATAACTGCTTTCGCACTTGTGTAGTGGCATCTTGAATGCGAGGAGCAATCCTTTGAATTTTATCATTTGCCTCATCTCCAAAATGGATGACGCACAATGTTAAATGATATACAACAGGGGTTCCTCAAAACTCGTTACACATTAGGAGGAATAAAATTTAGCAGGCTTGTTATACATAGTTCACAGGGTAGCCGCTCATGAAAGTTCTAAAGTCCCCTCCTAGACATCTGCGAGGAAAAAGAAAACAATAAGGATCATACATATAGTAAGGATGTTTTAGGCTTCTGCTTAAATGAATTCTTCCAATGATCTCACCAGCATGTTGATTACCACCAAGCCTGGAAGAAGATTCTTCAGGAGAGTGGATGCTGCCAGTCTCATTTTGATCAGAAGATGGCATGTCCTCTTCCGCATCAAATAAACTTCCACCAACCAAACCAGAATAAATTTCATTGGTGGTAATATCTACGCCTTGGAGAAAGGTCAAATCATTTTGTATAACTGGTGCTGCCTTCTGTTCAGTAACACTTAGATCTTGCAATCTTCCAATTGAAACTGCTACAGAATCCTCAGGTGCTTTTGCTTTTTCCTACATATCAGACTATAATATCCACAAAGGTAGGCAAGAAGATTGATGAAGGAACAAAAATGAGAAGCCAATGCAAGCCCAAAAGATTTTCCAGTTTTGATTATTAACCCTTGTTTGCATCAGTAAATATCAAGGAGAACCATCTTATTATGTTTCAATGCATAATCAATATGCACAATATGGTTACCCACAAATGATGCAAAAACTGAAACCCAGGTGCTTGAAATTGGATTTTTAATCCGGAGTGGGTATCTCTTGCTTCGTCTCCTCTCTGCCTGGCTTTCGCGGCGTGCTCAAGCAGAGGTGCCTCTACCGAAATCCTAGCCCCATCAGTCCTCTTGTACCCTCTTCCTCCGCTCAACCCTAATTTCTTCCCTTTTCTGGGTTTAGATATTCGGACTTTATCGTGAACGAAGTAGGTTTAGATGGGCACGTCGTTCATCTCACCTCGTTCGATCTCCCAGAAGAATTGGAAGTGCGGTCCTCATCCGTTGGGTGCATCATTTGTTACGGATAGTTCGGTGACCGTGCTGACGAATTTTTTATGGTGATCATGTTGTGTTCTAGGATGGCAATGACAAAAAGGTGGAGATAGAAGAAGTAGAATCATCCTCTGATCGTAAAGATTATGCCTCGGAGCTCGAAGCATTTCGAACTTTGTGCGGCGGGACAGACGCAGAAACTTTGAGGTTGCTGCTGCAGAAGATTTCGTCTGCTGAAAGTGATATCAGGCCAATTGTTCTGTCCCCCGATTCTGATAAGTCGCACAGAGCGGTTGGTCATAAAATTTGAATGCATTTATTGTTATGTTGCAATTCCTACAAATTGGGTTTTTGATCATATTTGGCTATTTAGGAAGTCCATAACTTCTTCAAGAAGCACTTCAAGTTCTTAGTCACTGATACTGTTGAAGAATCCGGCCAGAAAAGTGTGAGGGTGAGGAATACTGGAGTTGGAGAAGTAAAGGGCAGTCAAGGAAGGAAGAGGAAAGATAGGAAGGATGACAGACCATTTGACAGCAGGGGCTCAGAGAATTGGCCTGAGTCTCGTGGCAAGTTCCTAAGGTACACACACACACAAATTGATCCGTCGAATCTTGTTACATTGGCTAGACTGACAGGTTCTGTTTTAGTTAGGAAGGTGTCAACATGATTTTTTTTTCCTTTTCTCAAATAGTTTAGGAGGTGCTGGGGCTTGGAAATAGCCAAATAGGTTTTGTTTATCACTTTTCTATTGTTTTTTCCAGTCATTATATAAGTATTATTTTTCTATCTAACATTAGCTGAACACGGGAGAATTTTCGCAGCAGATTGATAATATGATATAATTTTCCTCAATTGTTGCATCAAGGGTGACTTTTGTCAATTTTGTGAGCATCTGTGTAATTTGCATATCCATTAAAATCAGATTGTTCATTAATTTTTCTCCTTTCTAAAAAATGTTCTCCTATGGTTTTTTTGAGGAATCTCCTTTGAAAGTTGATGCCTTTTTTTTATGTGTTTTTATTGTAATGGAATGTTTATGTACTTTTAAAAATATAAGAGTAATGGTATTTGGATTCGAGAAGGGTAATTATCTTAACAAGGTGAAACATGTGCACAATTTCATGATCATAATGTGTAAGTTCGTAACACATATTTGTTCATAAACCATAATACCTTAAGTAGGAGGGTAGCAGAATAAAATGTCAGAGTTCATCTTTATTTTACATGGGAAATGTTTCAACTTGAGTCTTTTCTTTTCTCAATCAGCTTAGGAGGTGAAGGTTGGAAATAGGTTGAGCTTTATCACCTTTTTTTAGAAAGAAGTTGAAATTTATCGCGTTATTATTGATTTTTTCAATTATTGTGTAATATTATTTCAGCAGATTTATGATAATATTCCTCATTGATGCATCAAGGATAACTTTTTGTCAATCTTGTGAGCATCTCTGTAATTTGCATATCCTTTAAAACTCCGCCTGTGTTTTATAGCCGGTCCCAAGCCCGGATAAAGGAGGAGGGTTGTGTTAGGCCCCGACAGCCAGCGTAAAACCCTGTCGAATCTCATGAACATGGATCAACGAGTCGTATGATCCATGTAGCCGACCCCACCTAGTGGGATAAGGCTTTGTTGTTGTTATTGTTGTTGTTGTGGGGAAAGGACAGCCACAACTTAAGGTAGTGAAATAGTAGAAGTTTTTTTTTAGGGGAAAAAGGATGATTAACCAGAATGTTAATCATCCAAAACCTTTATTGGATAACAAGTATCAGTTCAAAGATTACAATAGTACTTCAAAGAGAACACCACTCGTTGTGCATAAAAAAAGCATGGCTAAGAATATTCTCAACATAACATCTATCATTTTGGAAGATTAGTTTATTCCGCTGTAGCCATAGAGCCCAGAGTAGTGCGAAGAGAAAAGCCCTGCTTCTTCGTGAACGATAGGTAATAGTTGAGCCAGAATTGCTGCCACGTCGGAAAGCAGTCCAGAAATCAAGCTCAGATCTGTTGGCAATCCAATCGAGTCTAGCCTTGGTCCATACTTCTCTTGAGATGTCACATTTGAAAAATAGATGATCTGTGTCCTCCGGGGAGTTGCTGTTGCACATCCTACAACTAGATGCCATCCCAATCAGCCAGCGAGCACAATAAGAAGCCATGGGAAGACGTCTTCTGTGCAAAAGCCAAACAAAGATTTTAACTTTCAGTGGGGCCTTAGTTCTCCAGATTAGTCGGCAATCAGTTAACATGTCATTGTCCTCGGGAGAAGTAGGAGGACATAGGATGCCGTAGGCCTGTTTGACGCTGAAATCACCTCTAGACCAGCACCAGCCATCATTTGCATGGATATCAAGTTTGTAAGGGAGGATAAGGTTCAGTAATTCCATAAATTCAGAAAAATGCTGCTCTGAAAGTGTGCTTCTGAAGGTAGGGAACCAGCAACCATTCCCAAATCCCGAAGTATCCAGCCATATCTCAGCAAGAGTGGCATTTTTATTATGAGCAAGAGCAAAAAGCCGTGGAAACCTGGCAGCTAACGGTCCAGTTGCAAGCCAGTCGTCATGCCAAAAAGTGAAGCGGTCGCCTCGACCAAGAACAGGACAAAAAAGAGGTCTCAGGCGAGGAAACAGCTGGGAGATACTAATCCAAAAGGACGAAGCTCCCTGTTGTTGAATAGTTCTGGAAGCCCAGGATAATGTGTTGCCATAGCAGGCAGAAATAGTACGGTTGAAGAGGTCGCCATCCGAGCCAAAAACACGAAGACACCATTTAGATAACAAGGCATCATTGAAAGTGCGAAGGACCAGAACTCCAAGGCCTCCATTAGTCTTTGGCTTGCAGATGCATGACCAATCAACCAAATGGAAGCCCCAGCATCCAGGTTTAGAGCCGTTCCAGAAGAAAGAGCGAGGATCTTATCCATGCACAATTCGGTTTGTTTAGGGAGACGCAGGATAGACATGTAGTATACTGGAAGTGTTGTGAGGACCGAATTCAGAAGAATAAGCCTGCCACCACGAGAGAGCATTCTGGCCTTCCAGCCATGGAGACGCCGTTGAAATCTGCAAATCACTGGAGACCAATCACGTGGACGAATCTTCTTAGCAGACAGTGGCAGTCCCAAGTAAGTAATAGGTAGTTTGCTTGCTTCCATTCTCAATTCAGCAGCACACATATTGATCTCGTCAGTGTCCATAGCAAAAGGTATGAAAGTAGATTTAGAATAATTGATTTTGAGACCCAAAATGTCGCCAAATAACTCAACCATAATTGCAGTCCTTTGAGCCTCCACATGGGAGCCCTCAATGAAGAAGATGGTATCATCCGCATATTGGAGAAGAGGTGTTAACAGAGCACCACTGTTTGGAGCAGAGAAACCGGAGATCAGGCCAGATTCAGCAAGATCAAAGGCTGCTACGGCAAGTGAATCAACAGCAAGATCAAAGAGAAGTGGAGCCAAAGGACAGCCCTGACGCACACCGCGCTGTGGCTGGATCCATCCTCCGTGCGGCTGTCCGTTGATAAGGATAGAGAAAGAAAAGGTCGTGATGCATCTCTTCATCCAAGAGATCCAGAGATTGGAAAAACCACGCCGACTAAGAGACTGCCACAAGAATTTCCAGCTAATAGAATCAAAAGCCTTGGAGAAATCCACTTTCCAGAGGAAACCCTTTTTGTTGTTGCGATTCCAGCAGGATATGAACTCTGAGGTCATCGCGTAACTGTCTAAGATTGATCTGCCCCGAATGAAAGCAGATTGGACAGGTGAAATGAGGTTTGAAATGACAAGTCGCAACCTGTTCGCAAGCACCTTAGATATTAGCAGATAAATTGCATTAGATAACGCAATAGGTCGGAAATCAGAGAGCTCCTCAGGAGCAGAATTCTTTGGAATAAGGAAGAGAAAGAAGCGATTTATCCTGTTGAAGCCAAAATTCCCTTCATAGAATTCATTGAAGACACCGATGATATCTTCCTTGAGCAAAGACCAAAATTCTTTATAAAAGAAGACAGGAAAGCCGTCTGGCCCCGGCGAACCGTCACCCTTGAGCTCTCCTAGTGCAGAGAAAACTTTCGTCTCAGTGAACATGGCCGACAAGAGATTGGCCTGCTCGTTAGCGAGGGAGCGAACTCCCTGCCCAATCCAAAGCCATTGGCTGGGTGGTGTACCTCTCGTGGCCGCGTGAAAATAATCAGCAGCAGCCCTTCTGATCCGATCACGACCACGGATTTCTTCATTGTTTACCCTCAGCCGATCGATGTGATTAGTTCTTCTGCGATTGCTAGCACAAAGATGAAAGAACCGTGTATTTGCATCACCCTCCTTGAGCCAATGCTGCCTGGAATGCTGTCTCCATTGAGTTTGAAGTTTGAGATCCTCAGCCTGAACAATCCGGTGGAGCCTAGAACGTTCCACAAGTTCAAGTTCATTAAGAGCTCTACTGTCTTCAGTCCGATCAAGAGCACTGATTCTTGAGAAAGCCTCAGATCTGGACCTAAGGATCTCCTCCCGAAAGGAATGATTATAGGATATGAGACGATTCCTTAGAGCCTCAAGACGAAGGAAGAGCGTTCGCGTTGCCGAAGTAGATGGAGGTATGCCCAACCAGCAAGTGGCGACCACATCCCTGAAACCAAGATGTAACAACCAGGCCCTTTCAAATTTGAAATATGAGCGGTTATGTTCCTCTGAGTTTGAGCTCCAAAGGATTGGCGTGTGGTCAAAGAAAGGACGATTGAGAGCAGAGGCATTGGCCAATTGGAAACTTGAAGCTAAATCCGTGGAGCAGAGAAAACGGTCAAGACGTGATCTAGCCAGGGGAGAAGTGGAGCTACGCCAAGTGAAACGACAGCCACTAATCGGAAAGTCCATGAGGCCATGCTGATTGATGAAATGATGAAACTGTCTTGAGGCAACGCTGCTGCCTTGAGACGGAGTTGGCCTGTCCTCCGGATTTAATGTGACGTTAAAATCACCGCCAATCAACCAAGGGATGTCTTCATATTGTTGTCTGATCACAGATAATTCCTCCCAGAAAGCAGCACGATCAGCACCATGAATTGGCCCATAAACACATGTGACCATGAATGTGAAATTATCCCTCCGATTGCTGAGAATAGTCGATAGACAGAAGCGAGAAGAGGAGGTTTCCAAAGAGAAGACATTATCCCGCCAGCCGATTATAGAGCCTCCAGATCTGCCTCGAGCTCCCAAAGCCGCAAAACTGCTCATCCAAGATCCACCGATTTCCTTCCATTGCAGAGCCATGAGATCAACAATTTTTGATTCCTGGAGGAGTGCAATGTCAACCTTCCATTCCCTAATATATGAACCCAGAGTGTGCCGGCGTTGTGCGTCCCCAAGACCTCGTACGTTCCAAGAGAGAATCTTCATTTAAAAGACGGTGGCGCACCACAGCTTCGAGATCTGGTCATCCTTTGAGATCCAAGGTTAAGAAGAGAGCGTAGTTCTCGCGATCCATTGTGCTTTCGCCTGAGGTGGATGGAGGAAGCGACAGCCTGAACAGTTTCAGGTGGGCGCTGCAGCAGAGGAGAGGAGCGGGCATAGTGCCGTGAGCCTGGGGAGGCAGGAGAGAGAGCCTCAAGCGGGGAGACAGATTCAGATGAGATAGAATCTGATGGCCGCCGTGCACCACCAGGGGAGATATGTTCGGATTGCCGCTGTGGAAGAGAAGTGTTGACAGAGTCAGGTGGGTTGGCATGATGCATTTGCTGTACACCATCAGCCATAGTGCCCGAATCACAGGCTGTTTCCTCAGGCCGAGCTTTCCTTGCAGACGATGAAGAGGGAGGACGAAATTCCCCAACCATGCCAGGCGATGAGATGGCCTCATGTGAGTCGCGACCATGTGATGGGTCCTCACGTGCTGGATTACGTGAGCCATAGTCACGTGGGATGGCCTCATCGCCTGGTGATGGATCCTCACGTGCCTGATCACGTGAGCCATAGAGCTAGGTCATCAAGTGGGAGTGCAGAGAGATCGACACGTCCACACGAGCTGGATCTGAGGTGTATGCATTTTGTTGAGCTGTGAGTCCCCAGGCCAAAAGCTGCACTGATATGCGGATTGTCTTTACTGGGTTTGGCGGCTGACTTCAAGTCTTTGGGTTCTGCGTTTTCTGCATTTTTTATGAGAGACTCCATCGCCGTACCACGTCCCAGAGGGACGTATTGGGGGCTTCGAACGGCGTCGCAGGTCCCAATGCCTGCAGCGTGACTGGTCGCCGTCGCCGCTCCAATCGACCCCCTGCCGGCGGCCGAGGCATGTGTCCGGCGACGACATTTGCCCATGTAAGAGACGTGCCATGGTCAACGATGCGAGCAAGCCGGATTTGGTAGACAAAGCCAGAGGAGGCGAGGCGGATCAGTGCGGGGATGGGGCGTTGAGAAAGGACGTCTACCCGCACACGGATAGCAGAGACGTCAGCAGAACCAAACAGCGGAACATCTGCTTCCGTGAGATGGCCAAAAGGTAGAACAATGGCCGCCAGAGCCTCGGCATATCTGAGATGAATTGGGACGCCTGAGAGGATGAATGTAGCAATCATGGTATTGGATGATTTCACGCCCTCACATGCAGGTGTCCATGGATTCCAGAAAACAGAGGAGCCATCCTCCATGATCGTCGCCTCGCTAAGCAGCCGACGACGCCGTTCCTCACAATCGAGCCAGAGGAGCACCCTGCCCGGGGACAGTCAAGATGGAGAAAGCGCCAAGGCGGATGCAAGTTGCCTCTCCAGGGATCTTTGTAAATAATCAACCGAAAGATGCGCCTCCCTGCAGTTCCCGATCAAGCACTAGGAGAGAGGAATTTTTTAATGGAGCCGGCATCATGTCCCCATGGAGCATGAACGTCAACATGCCTTGCAGGAGCATGATCGTCAATGTGCCTTGCAGTGATAGGAGGCTCAACGGTTCGACTATGCCGAGAAGGTACATTGCGTTTAGGACACGAAGCCCGCTTGTGTCCCAAAGAGTCACAGTGAAGACATCTCACCGGTTCCCTGCAAGAGGCCTGAAAGTGCCCGGAACCTCTGCATCGGTAGCAAATAATGCCGCTGACGTTACGCCCCTGCGCAAAGCACGTTGTCAGCCTACCGGAGGGCTTCACAAGTCGGCGGCGACGAGCAATACGCTGCCATCCCCCAGCGAGTGTTTGATGGGTGAAGCGAGGCATCCTCACGCCCAGAAAAGTACCTCACTTCCGAAGAGTGCACTGGCGAGAAGCACCAGACCAAACGGCGAGGGAAAGGGAGTGGGGAGATACCCGTCACCTTCCGCTGCACGCCGACATCAGAGCAGGTGAGACACAGCTGTTGTGGGAGAGGGAGTGGAGGGATCCTCGTCACCTCCCGCGGCACACCAGGAACATGCCTCACCGGAAAAGATGAGTCAGGACTAAACGAAAGATGCACAGAGTAACCTGCCAAGCGAGCGCACCCAACTTGGCAAAGGTCACCGGAGAGGAAGAGAGTAAAGGTCGCCGGAAAGGAGGGGAGCCGGGAGAGGATCGGGAGGTGCCATCTCCGAGATCTGGGGGATGGCAGCGTATCTGCTTCTATTGGTGAAAAGTCAGTGAAATAGTAGAAGTTAAGCTCTCAATGTGTGATTATTTGATGATCATGACTATTCTAAATTTCTTAGGTATCTGTGTCAACTAGCAGTCAAAACTCTAGTTGAAAAGTGATCTTAACAACCTTGGTTGACTCCATCTTATTTCAGATGAAAGACTATCATATCTATCCATGTTGCTTCGGACCGAGCCTACTATTGGCATCCAATTGAAAGGAGCATAGCACTACGAACCTACAAAAGGATTTTTATCTAAAAGGGACCTGCAAAATGCTTTTGCAGTTAAGATTTCCCTGACAGTAAGTTTTTGGATTTTTTGCTTTTGCAGTTAAGAAGTCCTTGATAGTAAGATTTTGGATTTTCTTGCAGCATAATACCCGTCGGTTTACATTCATATCTTAAGTATATACAAGACAAAGTCATACAGGAGAAATGTAACTCACCAAATTGTTGTGCCTCTGTACAACCCAATCTTCCTTGATAACATCCTTTCCTGGCAGACTCTCATCATCTGAACAAAATACAAGGAACAATGACAAATGGAAATGTTTTGAGCTCAATATATTTGAAGAAGTAGCAAAGAGCATATATCAGTTCACCAGCACTACAAAACTGAAATCAAGATAAAATACAATAACAGGCTAATACAATGTCTGTTTTTCTGTAGAAAGTAAAAACAGAATTATTTACAATAAGCAATGAAATAAATAGTACATATATTCAGAGATGAGTTCATCATAACGTCAATGAGTGTGTCCTTCATTATTTTGCTAGTTCAAAGAGTCTCATAAGATTTAACTATGATTAAAGGAAATCATCCTAAATTGTTTAATGCATTCTATAAAACTTTGATAAAAAGCAAATGTCCAAGAAGGTTCTATAAATTTAAAAAAAAACAAAAAAATAATTAATTAATTAAATGATGACACATAAATTTAACAAAACAAAGAATGAGAACCTTCTTTTTGCTTAGGAGGGTTTTTTTATGCTTAGGAGGGTTTACTAGAGTACACAGAGCAAAGTGGGCAACAAGTTTTGATGTGTTATGCATTGGGATTTTTGACAAGGATGTTACTCACCAATTCTTTGAGTAGTTAATTTTTTGGGGTTAATTCCTTAAACCTCCCCTGAACTAGAACTTACTGTAGCGCCCCTTAAACTATACCACGATTTTCACTTTAGTCAATCCGTCTAGTTCTGTTAACTTTTCTATTTTTTCTATTTATTAAAAGACTAAGCTACCCTTCTCTCATATCTTATAATTTTAAAATAATATATAATAACAAATATAAAAATACAAAAAAAATAAAAAATTTGTGGTGCGCCGACGAGCTCTGCGATGTCACCCCTCCCTCCGACAGGAAGGCCGTCACCCCCCACCCCCGATCATGCCTTCGAGCTCGTCGACACGCCCCCAAACCCTCCGCCCCCGCCCGAGCTCGTCACCGGCGGAGGCTCGACCCTCCCTCCGTTCGGCAGGAAGGCCCTTTCAGAGCTCACCAGCAGAGGGGGCTGCGTCGCCAGTGGTAGTAGAGATCTCGTTGCTAATCGGCAAAGGGGCTTCGTGAGCAGAGGGGCGGGGTGCTGCCCGCCGGTGAGCCCCGGGAGGGAGGCGAGCTCGTCCACGCCACCACAAATACAAATTTTAGAGTTTTTTTTTAGAAGAAAGATTTTAGAGTTGAACAAGAGTTTATTGCATATTGCTCTTGTTCTTCAACCAATCAATTAAATCTAAATGGATTTGAAATCCTAGAATGCCTTCTTGCATCGAGTATTTCTTAAATCTAAAGGGTTTGTGCATCTTAGATTTCATAGCCATTGTTTATATTAAATTAGAATTTGTTTGTAACATGTTCATCATGAACTTAGCAATTGAATCATCTCCAGGATATGATCTCTTTGTTGCTACACAAGACTCCATGCACTAGCAGATTTCTTGTCAGATGCATGCTTAATTATCATACAATGTCAGAGAGAAAAAGGAAAAGAAAGCAAGGAGACGATTCTGAATGTATGTCACAATGTGATATACAGTTTTTTTTTTTAGAAGAGTGATATACAGTTTATACAGATGTATTCAGCAGGATTGACGGGACATCACAATCAGAAATGCACTCAAAAACTTACCCTCGAAAAGGATCTGGAAAAATGAGTCCTTTCAGTATTTTTTGCAAGAAGATAGCCCTGAGGATAAAGCCTCTTTATATCTGGGAAGTATATCCTTTTCATAATCCTGCGCAGGTATGCTCGTCTGAATTGAACTTTTTGCACAATCAACTCGTCGAACAATATTTTCGTCAGATATTTTCTGAATGAAAAAAGGAAAAAGTTTTAAGATAAGAGAAGATACAAACTGCAGCAATTCAATGATACGACTATATACAAGGTATGGAAATAACTGTTATAATACTTCTTTAGAGGCATGGACTATTACAATACTGTGAACATGAATAGATCATCAAATTCAACCAAATGAACTACTGATCAAGTACTCCATAAATACTTATCTCTAGCACAATTGCAGTTCCAATATCATGAGATGGATAGATTAAACAACCTAGAGTAAAGTGGAAACAAAAAGCATGTAGCAAATGAGATTCATTCATTTATTTGGAACAGAAAAAAACAAGAGAAACAAAAGGAACACGATTATTAGCTCTGAAAAGTACATTAAGATTGCAAATGCTGAAAAAGTATCTTTGGTTCATCAACTTAATTGAGACATCATTCATAATAAACTATTTTTGGTTCATAAAGTTAATTGAGATATCATTATTGCCAGTAACAGTAAACATTCCTTGTACTCTGATCGGGAAGAGAATGGAGCTATACAGACTTACTAATTTGACTGTAAGAGCCATGTTCAAACTCTAGAACAACAACAACAACAACAACAACAAAGCCTTATCCCACTAGGTGGGGTCGGCTACATGGATCATACGACGCCATATTCGTTGATCCATGTTCATAAGATTCGACATGATTTTATGTTGGCTGTCGGGGCCTAACACAACCCTCCTCCTTTATCCGGGCTTGGGACCGGCTATAAAATATAGGCGGAGTTAAACTCTAGAACAGAGAAGAAAATATTAAACAATGTGATAATGTGTACCCAGTGGAAAGTACACTTGCATGGTCAATAAGCCCATCATGAAAGAGACTGTGAAAGGTGTTTAAAGTGTTCTTCATATCTAGTTCAACAACACCAGTATGATCCAATAATCCATTAAGTTCGCTTGCAATATTCTCCGCTCTAGTATGCAGCTTCTCTGAGAACTCATTCAACCACTTCAGAACCTAAAAGTCAATGAACAATCAGGATAAATTTGCCAAATAATTTAGCATCACGTGAAATGGGAAACCAATGCAAAAGTAAGCAGTTAAACCTATCACAACTGTGAAATTCACGCTAGCTTCAACAAGAAAATTACTGTAAATAAAAGTAAACTTCTGGTTCAGTGAGGAAGCACAATGCATGTATGGCCTCAGCATTTTGCTGAGTCATCTCCCCTTATATCAGATTACAAGTGGGGTGCCCTTTACTTGTAATAAAGGAATCAGAAAGAAGAAACAATATGATTCACAACTTGCCTTAGAACTCGAAGTTAAATGCAGTACGAATCAATTATCTCATTTTTTTCCTCCAAATAGAAAAGAGCAGCCATGAAGATCTTAGTGTCATCTCAATCCGCATGCATATCCAAATGAGTTTTAAAGATGCGCTCATGGGCTAATTAATTCAAGCAATGTATCAAAAAAAAACAAAAAGGAAAAAAAAAGAGCTTCCCAAATAGCTCTTTCGTTTTGGAACTTGACCACCAAGCAGACGTATGCATTGCTATTTAGTGGCCATTTGACAGTTTTATTCTACGAGAACACTGATCAAACATACGGTGGGCAATAGCGGGAATCACATGAACCAAAACAGTCGATTAACTCTTCATCCACAGCACTATTTCCTCCAGAAGTAAATTAGGATCAAAATGCCACAAACTGGTTGCAGTGGACCAAGAATCCACACAACATATAAAAATTGCATCATTCAAACCAGTACCTCGTTTTGCAAGTCGTTTCTTCACCGAATCCGAGATCGGGGTTTCCTCCATTCTCCCGTCGATCGATTTGTGGCAAGCTCTGGAAATGACTATATAGGGTTTTTTTTTCTAAGAATATTTTAGGGTTTCTGCCTCCGTTCTTCCGCTGGATTATGAGCAGAGATGTCTTACGGGGTGGGGATTCAGCACACGAGACTGCGTCCGTGAGTCGCTCGTGCTAAAACGTGGCGGGTCCCAATTAGCTGTTGTGATGTATGGCGTTCCACACCACACATATCATCCTCAGCTTGCGCACACCCGACCCGACCAATCTCTAATTCATAGTGAATCGGATTCCCGAATCCAAGCCGCCCTTTGCCCAAAACTTCAGATTTTCTTTTTGCCATCAGAAAAAGGGTGTTTCTCCGCACCGAAAAAAAATTAAAAAGACGAAACGAACGAGTTCGAGGTCTCTCCTTCCATCGGCAGAGTTCCCTTCTCTGGTTCTTCCGCAAGATTTTACCTTTTTTTTTCTCTCGTTTTACATGAGAAAATCGATTCCACTTAGTTGTTGTTCTCCTCCGACTTCTCTGTAAAGTTTGATTAGATCATTTCTTTGGTTCTTGTAATATATTTGCGCAGATCCTATGGACATAGATTACCCAGCGCACCCACACCCTGCCACCGGCGAGCACGCCGATGCCAAGGAGAGCGGCGTAAGAAACGCTGAGGCGCACGGCGACGTAAACAGCAACAGCAGTGGAACAGGAACAGAGGCGAAAAGAGCCGCCGTTCACGCGGAGATGGCTAGAGTCAGTCGGCTCCCTGTTAACAGCAGCTATGCACTCCACCGGATGCGAGTTCTCAACAAAATTCTGCACCTCGTGTCTCTTCAGGTGCTGAGACTGACTGCTCGTAGCTTGTAGCAATTTGATCCTTTTGAGTTATTTCGCCGTCGCATATTTGAACCATGTCCCCAATGATTGTTTGTGTGTAGACAGGATTTGCTTGTAGACGTATTGCATATATGCCAGCGCTTTCCTAATTCTGCATTCCTTTTACTTTGCAGAGGACGGCGAAAGAAGATGAAGAGTTGGAGCTTCTGTTTGCAAGCCTTTCTTTGTGAACACAAACACATCTTTAAATGGTTGTCTATTTCTTTTTCTTTCTCTTCTTTGGTTTATTAGTTGCAGAAAAAGAAGTACTCTGAAACTGAATCAGATAGAGAAGTGATGCTTTTTTTTTTCTTCTGCTTCTCTTGTAATCACAGGAAAATACGGTGTGCAAAACATCCCCAAAATTCTTAAATGCTATATGAAGCGATGGTTGCTACATCTTGATAATTCTAACGTCATCTTTCTTGTGTTCTTTTTTTTTCAATGAAGATGAAATGCTTGTTGAAGTGCTTCTGATATAGTGTAGCTTACTGCTTCCTTCCAAGTTCATACTTTTGATGTCTGAGTTAGTTGTTAAAGTTACTTTCACCATATGATCCCGACACATTTTCACCGTATATTTATGGATTTAATGGTTATGCTCTGATCGAATTTGGACGACGGATGAAGTAAGACACAGTTCAACAGCGGTTTAGACAGCATACTAGTGGTTTAATTCCGGTTTAATTCATATGTGGCTCTTTCTTTCTCCTCTCACGATTCACCTTTCTCCTCTCACACTGACCGGCCACCTCGTCGGACGACCTTACCCAACCTCGTCCTCCTCGTGATCCAACTTGCCAATGCTTGCCAGTTCGTCTCCTGCCCAAAGCCATCGACGGCTAGCGAGATTGTGCTCCTTGCTTCCAAAGTCATTGACGCCTCTCACTCTCGAACTCACGGTGACAATGATGTCCTCCATGCTCCTGCCCGAATTCACCAGCAACAATAATGTCATCCTCCTCAATCTCTTTTGACTCGTCGGCCCTGCAACCTACTCCTCACTCTCAAACTCGTCGGGGGCTGCGATCTCGTGCTCGATCCTCAACTCGCAATGACATCCTCCTTGCTCCCTCTCGAACTCCTCGGTGACAACAATGTCTCCTCGCTCCCTTTCGACTTGCCGGTCCTGCAACCTTCTCCTCGCTCTCAAACTCGTTGGTGTTTATGATCTCGTGCTCGATCCCGAACTCGCTGGTGACAACGACATCCTCCTTGCTCCCTCCTGAACTTGCAAGAGAGGAGGACGTGGGCAACGGCGATGTGGTCAGTGAGATGGTTGATGCATTAGATTTATAACAAATAAATTTGCTAGCAAGTGCATTAGTCGTATCAAGTAATAAAGTAGAGAGTAAAGTGTTGAACTCACGAGGAAATAATTAAATTTAATCTATCTCAATAATCTACTAGGAGAAGAAAAGTGTTTTGTGTAAATATAAAAAATTAAAGGTGCAGAAAATAAATGATAAACAAATAAAATAAATTGGTGTTGAGATTTAAATATTATGGATGATGATAAACGTGTATGATCATCTATAATAGTTGAGTTATAACAGAAAATAATAGTATCGATTCTTAAGACGGATTAGGAGTACTTAAGATAATGACCTCTCAAAATGAGTAAACCAAACTACCTTAACTTTTAATAAAATTAATAACCGCAATCGACGAGTTAATTATTAATCTTATAGAGAGTTAGGATGCATTAATATGTATCTCCTATACTATTATTCACCCATAAATCTGAACAGAATAATAAATTGTACGAAATTCGGCACACATGACGAGTTACCGAACTCGTATTACGTATGCTTCAACTTAAAAGTAAAATATCAATTATCAAAGCAATAATAATTCATGAAACTAATCACTTCTCATACAGATTTGTAATATAATCTTAGAAATAAATTACTTATCAAAAGACAATGAACTCAACATTCATAATAAAAAAAATCGAAAAGTTTAATTAACTCAACTAATAACAAAGTTCAAACAATTTTCCTTCTTAAAAAAATATAAAATCTCTATTACAAAAATAATAAACTATAATAATTAGGTAAAAGAGCATTCAAATAAAAGACAAAAAGATGAATTCTCAACTTTCGGGACCTCTGGACTGTTGCACAACACAAACGACGAATTATCACACAATCTTCTGCTTCGGTTGATCTTCAAGCCTTGAAATTCGTCTTTTGCAATATGACACGACTTCCCAAGACTCAAGCACACCCTATTTTGTCTTCTAGGGCTTTTATTTATAGCCTCCAGGTCCCAAGAGTTTTCGTAGAGTTTGAGTTTGATTCAAAATCTTTTCATGTTAAAATAATAAAATTTGAATTAGACTTTGATATACCTTTAAAATCATTCAAAATTCCTTCAAATTTGAGTAAATATGTTTCATAATCGTCCATGAGGCTTATGATAAAGTTTGAATTCGATCTTGACTTAAAATTCTCAAGAAAAGTCGAAGAAATCTCGAAAATAACTTTCGTAACGGGCCATAACATGGATTTAATGGCCCTTACAGTGTCCAAATCTGTTCACGCCCCTGCTGTTACGATCATATAACAATTCATTATATTCAATTCAACCCCAAGCAGCTTTCACTAATTTACATTTTTTGACTTCGTTTTAACTCTGATTTAAATGTCGTTTATTTATGTGGATTCATGACTTAATTCTCTTGCTTTTTCTATTAAAATTAGGTAGATTTCCATTTTTATAAAATTAAAGCAAATAAGGTTAGAAAATGACGCATGTTACATGAAATAAAATCAAAATATGATTAAATGTATGTTTAATTATATGTTATATTTTACATGCATCAATGGTCGGTTAGCACGATCATGAAAGGCCTGTTTAGGTCAGGGGTCATGAGATGAACTGACATGTTGATCTGGACTGTTGAACTGACTGAACCACTTCTTGAACCACGCGAGTTGTTATCAAACATTGATGTAGGGAGCACCATGCTCTCATGCCCATTAAATCCTATATTTATATGAAATTAAAAAAACTTGAAGAGTATATGCAAAATTTTGAATTCTTTGAGAATTCAGATTATCACAAAAGTGGCAATCCAAGTAATCACAATGAATTATGTCTACTCGGATTACTGGTCTGGCCGCCAATTGATATTTTATCAACGATCATCAAAGATAATAAAGGATTATGTAGGGCATCAATACGTTCAATATATGCAACAAAACATTTGATTGTCTCTTCATTTTAAAATTTTGTATTACATTTCAGTGACGTAAAGGGAAAATTAAATGGTCAATAAATATGTTTCTATTTTATACCGAATCAATATTTTTTATATTACTCTAGAAATATTAAATAATATCATAACAAGAAATATTTAGGGTTATTTCCATTTTATACCTAAATAATACAAAAAAAGTACTGAAATGTTGTTACCAAATATTTTGATACATTATTGAAAGTATTGATGCTCTACATTATCCTTATTATCTTTAATGATTGATGAAATATGCACCAACGTTTGCAAATTATCATTATTTTTCATAATTATTTTTCGTAATTCTTTTGCGGAAGATTAGATGTTAACTATTATTCAAATTATCAGAATTTATCAAACACTACGATAAAATAATATTATAAATAATTATTTGGATTTAATGCATTTTCCTAAAAGATAATGCGCCACTAATTGCAAAGTTTGACCTATTTATATAATAAAGCTTTTCGAGGGATTCCTAACGAAGGACCACAGCGTCTGGTCGATAGAATGGCCGCGGCTCGGACGATCGCTTCCTCTTCCCTTCGCCGTCTCGCGAGCTCTCCGGCGGCAGCCAGACTGGTTCCCCGGCGTGGCCTCTCCGGCGGTGGTGGTCAGTTTGTCGTTCCTTTCCCTCCTCCCCTCTCCTCCCTTGACGACTCTATGTACTGACATTTTCCGTAGTCAGATTTGAATGAATCGAAAATCAGAGTTAACGGAATTCTACGTCTTCATCTCCAAGGATCTCTAGGAATTGATTCCTTTCTTATGTGGATTGATTATGGCGAAGAATGATGGTTAATTGACATGTAAAGGTCAAATCTTGGAGTCTGGGGTAGTGATGTCTCGGCATCATTACAGCGATAAATCTGTTGCGATTCGATTTTCGTATCATATTTTTCGTCTCCTTTATTGTTCATTGCGTGTCTGGTAGGAATTTGCCAATGTGCTTTGATTCTAACGGCAGTTCGAATGCTCGTTGATCTCGTCTACTAGTTGGATGAAAATCTTATAGGAAACTGTTACAAATATATTTCTTAGTAATTCTGGAGATTGTATTAGATTACACTATATGTCTGTCAAAGAAAACTGATCCAGTTCATTCCGTCCTCCCCTCGGTGAAATACTGATCCTTAGCCCTCTCCAGGATCAACAAACACATCTTTGTATATACCAAAATGGAGGTGGTTCCTATTTAAGCAAAAATGCGTAGTGGCAGGTTCCCCTCAGTGATTAAGTAGGATATTTAGTTGTAGCAACCAAAATATTACGTCAAACTATGGCATTCAGTTTGGTGTGTCTTTAATTCACTCATTTTTAAGTTTTTAGATGGACCATCAATGGTAATAGGATCAAATAAATTGTATAATTTCATGATTCATTGTTCAGGTGTTTTCCTTCTTCACTCCACTCCCCGTCGCTCTATATTAATATTGTTCTGTTCTTGCTCATGGTGACTACACTGGGGTTGCTCTTTTCTTATGATTTTGTGATATAAATTGGGCATTCAATATCAGTTTGTTATGTCACTAAAGTTGTAGGATTAAGCTTCTATGTTCACACCATTTTGGCATGAAAATTTTCACTTGTCAGTAATTTAATGAATGTGAATGGAGAGGAGTGTTGGCTTTTGTTCGAAGAAACATTTTTTCTTGTATTTCTTTTACTTGTCGACTTGAGTTTTCGTTTAACTTGTTTTATCTCATTGCCAGATCATCATGGACCACCAAAGGTTAACCTGTGGGAAGATCCTCTAAGTCCGTCGAAGTGGAAGGAAGAGCATGTGCGTGTTATGATGTTTTTTTAAGCATGTGTACTTTATCTTCAGACTATTTGATGATTGAGTTTTTTATATTGCTGTATTCTAACTGAGAATTTGTTTGGATTTCCCTTTTTCGATGTACTATAAGTTTTTTCTTCAATTTTTCTTTAACATCTCATTGAGTTTGTGATGGTTGTACAGTTTCTTCATGCAATGCATAAATTGACCATTCGTAATGGAATAGATTTGACTGGTTTTAAATATTTTTTTGCGATATTGCATTTTTGTTTGAAGCAGAACCTTACCCGGTATGGGGCAGGGAACTTGTAATGTACATGGCAGTCTAACTTGGAAAAAGTAAGCATGGTCAGATATTCCTAACTTTCAAGTTTTTTTTTGCAATTTTATCACACACAATCTGTTGTCAAACTCATAATCTTTCTTTGGTCATATCAAGAAACTGAATTCTTCCTCAGAGAAAAAGAAAAGAAAACTGATCAATGGGCATAATTGGACACTTGAATTCTTTGACTCTAAAATGCTCTTTCCTTTGTTATACGACTACTGGATGCCCTGTTCAGTGTATATTCTGTTCTCCAAGGTATATTCTCTTCACTTCATCTTGGAACTCTATTTTTGAAGGTTCGCCCTTTAGGCTCTGGTCCATAACCTTTTTGTTAGACTATGTATATTAGATGCTCATGCAAGTTTTAGTCCGCCAGATCCTTCTCTTCTTGCAAGTTTGATAATCAAGAAACTTCTTTCAGAAAATTACATGGAATATTAATAGTTTTTTAACCTTCTGCAGTTCGTACTTGCCAGCTTAAGTGGTTGGGGCTTGCTTATTTATGGTGGATACAAGCTTTTTGGAGGAAAGAAAGAAAATAAAGAAGAGGTACATACAGTTTTCAGCATATGGTTCTTAAATATGTTTAAACTTTATCCCAACATTCATTTGATATTCCTCTCAAAATAAACATATAGGTCGATATGGTTCATTTATCTTTCCCTCATGTTTAACCAGGTGGTGGCAGCGGGAGCACATTAACTCGGAGGAACATTTAAGTCTTCTTGGATTTTCTAGTTATTGGTAATAAAACTGAATGATTTGTTATGATTCATTAAGTCTCGGACATTTTCGTGTCCAACGTGACTTGGCAATTTCTGAGAAACTTTATTTGTAATTAAGAAGGAAAACATCGAATCGTTTCCTCATGTAATAGACTGATTTGGCTTATGGAAAAAGCACAATTACTTGTATTTTGATACTTTTTCTCTATCCGAAAGACAACTCCATCAACAATAATGTGATGGATCACCACGGTCAAGTTCTTGGCTCCCGTGGCTTTGTTTGAAAAGAAAAGAAAAAAAATTTTAAATATTCCTCTACTTTTCTTGCGTGAGACCCAAAAAAATGTTTAATCGAATTACTTTTCCATTTGACTGAAAAAGGCATTTTAAAAAATCCTATATAATGAAGGGATTTAATCTCCGCACAAATAACTTAATTACTTTATACTGAAAATTAATTTTGTATACATGTTTAAACATAAAATGTAGTTTCTTTTTCTTGAATCATACTTCCAACGAAGGGAAAAGCTGAAATTCGGTCTAACTGAAAAATTTCCATCAATGCGAATGTTGTATAGTAGCTAGCAACTTTGTGTATTCTACACCTCATTTTTCATTTATTCCTTTGGAATCGTTTGCTTCCTTTTTCATCAATTCCTTTGGAATCCTTTTTCATGTTCAAATATGAATGGAAAATTTGATACTTCACTGCTAACATCGCAATGATGGTTTCCATTTCATTGGACCACAATTTGAGCAAGATAGCTGACCGAGAGTCAGCAGCACATTCAATTCTTTGTATTTTGTCTATCCGTTTCATAGCCATCTTGTTTGAAGTAGGGGATATAACATTCACTATGATGATCAGACATTACCTATAGAACCAAGTACGAAAGATGAAGTGCATTTTCCATTTCACAGAAGACACATCCTCATCAACAAGGGAGGCCACCAGTTGTATCTACATACTAGACAGGGTATTGCTACTTTCCCAGCAAGTGCTTTTGCTCGACTTCCATATAGCCTCCTATGAACTTTATCCCTAATATTTGAAGCTCGAGTTCCTAGTCTGTAAACATGATTTAATGCATAAACATAAGATTTTGCTTCAAAGATTAATTGTTGGTACCAAAGAACGATTATAGCACACTTATTAACATTCAACAGTGAGTGCATAGAGCAATGCATTAGGGACCTTTTCCATTTAATTCTGAAAGAAATCAATCAATGTCCTTCACTTCGGCTTCGATGTCAACAACTGATGAAGATGAAGTATTTCCTGCATATTATAGTAGCATTACAATATAGAGGACATGTGAGATCATGACTTTTGTTAAAGGCCACATAAAGAAAGAACCAGTTCCGTTAAAGTTAACATAAATTAGCAAGATTCCAGGAGCCGGAATACCTTTCTCAACACGAGGTGAGAATCCATTGAAAACCTTTCCAGAACGGTTAGACGAGAATCTGGCTGATTCTCTTACAAATTTGTCGTCCTGCACTGCAGATGTTATGAATTGATTTAGAGATGCAACACAAGTAATTTTGCCTAAAGTCCTTGCTAGATAACCTTGTTTTATAAACTATTGCAAATTGTGTTGCCATATGTCATGTTATATCCATAATCTGTTGAGGTTCCTTTTTTTAGAAAAATATATGTTTCAGAAATAAACAACTAAAAGATCACTGTTTCTTAACTCTGAAACAATATGTGATAACAAGAACCATGAAATCCAATCAATGCATGATCCACCATCACCCCTAAAAACTACACACCAAATATAGAGGAAAGTAACAATAGCACACACTTAAGAGAGCATTTTTAGCAGAAACTAAATCAAAATGTGATAATACCTGAGAAAGGTTGGCTGCAGAATGGGCAGAGTTGCGGACCATCTTTCATGGCAGACCTAATGGAAAATCAGGAAAGGATGTGGTCAGACCACTTGGAAATGAAATCTTATGGAAGAGAGTACAATTGCACTTACTTCAAAATCTGGAATTCATTTCCACAATTTGGGCACTGCAAACCACAAAAGAAAAAAAAACGAGAAGATAAACTGGTCAAATGTTCTAGTTATATATGGTCGATCGGAAAATGTTTTGAACTGCCAAATCCAAAAATCATGGAGAGGATTTCAGAAAAAAATGCAATAAAATTAAAGCCTTCACACTGGCTTCTTGAGTCAGTGATGACAGCCACACTATGCAGAACTTGCAGTTGTGATTTATAATAACTTTAAGTGATAACAGAATAATGCCCCTTATGTTGCATGACATTGACCAATTCAAGCATAATTTCATAATTATGTTAATTATCGTCCTGCTTCTCTTAATATAATAGGTGACTCTAATTTTCAGCAATTGTCATTTCCATCCTATAAAAAAATCCAATAAGAAAGAACTATTTTTAGATTATGTCAAATGCACTACATATACAATTTTCTCTTTTGAGGTTAATGAGTATGTATAGCACCTCGCTCTGTGTAGAGTGCTTATTTGTTATCATTTGGTTAATTTAATGATTATAATTCATCATCAAATTAGTTATATACTTCTTAGATGAAATAATATATATTTATTTGGATAATTTGATAATAAAAATGTATCATCTGAGGCTAAATAAATTACAAATGTTGAATTAGTGCTCTACGCAAGTTCCACGTCAAGCTCTACATATACATTTTTCTCTTTCTAGAATAGAATTTTTAAGTTTTTTCCGTATACTTTTGGGAAGAAAAATCTTAGCTTACAAACATTTGTAATGCTAAAATGGAGTAATGTTGTGCTGGGCAATACTCACATTGCTTTGAACTATGTCTCGTTCTGCAAACCAAAAGAAAGCACCAATTCCTACAATAGGTAAAATAACTGCAAGAAGCTGGCCACACTTTGAAGTTAATGTGAGAGAACATCATAGGAATATCAGATAAAAGCACAATTCAATTGCAAAATAGAATGGGCACAGAAAATATTATATGTTTTTCAAACATGATCACTTAGCATATCAATCTCATACCCAGCCTCATTGGTATCAGTATATATAAATCAAACCAAATAAGCCAAATTTTTTTCTCCTTCACAGTTCACACCTAAGCCTAGACCATAAAATTTCCAGTCAGAAGGATGTTGAATGTTGAATTCATGGTCACCTTGTGCATATATAAACATGGGAAAATATCAACAGTTCATTGCAAAATGTCCACAAAAGGATCAGTGTCAATCGTAGAGAGAATATCTTTTTTTCAGTTATGTTAAATTCCTTCTTTCCTTTCATTCATCTTCCCCATCAATATCCCACTAGGTGTCTCACTGCATTCTTCGCTTTTGTCTCCTCTCATTCATATCTGATGGAGTTACACATGTTACTATAATGACCAATATGGTCATGAGCGTGAACGTGATGGTGATCCTCGCAAGAGTTATGGTGCGCGTGAGGAGCGCAATCGTCGGAACAATGAAAGGAATCAACGGCCAATTGAGAACTGTCCGACTGGCAGAAACCGCACAACGTCAATCACCAACAGGTTCCCCAATGAAATCGGTGGGCGCCGGGATGGATGAATAGGCTTGCACCTATATAAATCGCTTGATGCGATTGGAGTCCCAATTCCATGTCTTTCTCTATACTATCTACACCACACCATAATATGCTGTTGAAACTCCCCAAACCAAAGTTTATCTTCATCAAGGTAGTCTATTATGGTGACAATAAGTATAGTTCTTTTTGACTGAAACAATGAACATATGATCGCACATAATAACCTCCTTCAAGAGGAGAATTATGTCCTGTGCTAGGGTTAGATGGAGAGATGACTGAGCATTGCCTAGAAGCTATTTGAAGAAAAGAACATATCATGTGAAGCACTGCATGAAAAAACATTTTAAAAAGAAATTAAGATGAAACATGAAGGAACAACATTAAACAGAATTATCTGCAAGCAAGAACAGCAGCTAAAGATTCTTACCCAAATGGAGACAATGGCATCCAAGACCCATCCAAGTTGCCCAGTCATGGTGAGATACGTCAGGCCAATAGCCAAAGCCAGATTGCCTAACACCCTTGAGGTAGTGCCCTTGTCCCAACCATCACCGCCTCCACCACCAAAACCCCCGTTAGCCCTCACCACCACGAGCAAGCGTCCTCTCCTCCAGTTCCTCGCCAAGGCTGCATCTTTCTTGGGATTCTCACCCCAAACCGCGCACATCTTCACACGGCAATCGACAAAGGCTCTGTCCTCATGCACACAATCGATAGTTATACTTGTGGCACGGAGGTTCCTGGTGGGTTGCCGTGGACAGAGCGCAAGCCGCCACCTTCCGCTGCAAAAGCTGCCCAAGGAGCTACAGGAGGTGGAAGTGACGGAGACTTGAGGAGAGACCATGGTGATTTGTAAACAAATGGTTCAACGATTTGGCGGTAGCAGGGATAAAATAGAAGCTTGCTGAGAACAGACGAAGTGGTGTGGTTGCTGAAGAAAGCTGAGCTTTCTCTTTCTTTCTCTTGCGCCGTTGCAGGCTCATCAAGAAACTGGTAGACTTTGTTCTTCCGATTTTTTTCTACAACTTGTTTTTATTCTCTTAATAAATAAATAGGTGATAATTAATAATTATGGAAAAAATGGGTAATTTGGGAAATAATAAAGAAAGAAATATTTGGAGATGTAAACTAAATATATATATATATATACACTTATCGATTCATGATTGGATTAAAATCAGATTATAAAATAGTCATTTGAATTGGTTGATAATGTCTTGACTTTGTAGTTATGTATAGAACTTTTTTTTGTGTTCACATATACATTTTTTCATAAACATGGACAATAAGAAATGCGTAGAGCATTATTTTATTCCACAGCTATGGAATGATGATTAAAAGATAAAAATAATTGAAATGTGATGGTTAAAAAATGAGTCCCCAGATCTATTTAAAAGCCAAGGTATATTTCACCAATGATAATTAGAAATTTTCGTCATAATTCTTAATCTTATAAGTTTAGGAGTCAAAATTTCACCAACCCAAGGAACTTAGTCAGTTAAAAAAAATTGAAAATTAAGAATCTAATAAATTTTATGGTAGTTTTTAAATTTAATAGTTCAAATTGATCTGATCAACAAGAGTTCTAAAGGTTCATTTTTCATTTATATTATTAATTCATGAGATATCATTCTTTTAGGGACCGTTTGGTTGAAGATTATCTAGTGGAATAGTTGCTTATTCGATGGAATATTGTCAAACATCAGCGGAATAAAAATAAGTTAATCAAACATCGTTTTTGTCAAAACCATCTTAAAATTCTAAATACAACTACTATAACTCACGAAAACACAACATTTTTATTCCATCAAAATGATGGAATAGACTTATTCTCTTCTTTTTCATCTTTTTAATTATTTTTTTATTTTTTATAATTTAATCATATATTATTATATTAATATATTTATCATTATTATAATAATAAATGTTAAGTATTTATAATAAAATATTTTAATTATAAAATATTATATATTTAAAATTTATTCCTCTTAAACCAAATGAATTAAAGAATAAGAATACAACAAGAATATTTATATTCTTTTGAATAAAATTTATTATTCCCCAGAAGATATTCTTCGTTCAAACGATCCCTTATTATTCATATAACAGTTCTAAATGATTTAATATTCTTGTATTATATATTATCTTGGGAGTCTTATTTGATATGTTTTAAAGTTTAGTTAATCTTAATATTTTATTAATAATATTAAATATATTTATGTTAATTTTACTTTATAGTATTCGAATTTTAAAATATTATGGGGCTAAAAACATATCCTAAAAAACAGACATAATTTTTTCCATTTTCTAAATGATGTTCCTGTAATTTTAATTTTTTTAATGCTGAAAGTTTTTTTAAAATCCAAAATTCGATTGAACCGAACCACTCTCACCTCTTTGGAAGTAAGAAATGTTTTAAGATTTCATGAAATAACTTTTCAGGGTAATATAAATTTATAATCATAATTTCAGAAAAGAAATTATGTCATTCGAGTAGGGAATTTTAACCATCGTTGCAAAAGAAAAATAATAATGATGTATACCTGACCCATTTAAACTAAGGTGTCAATGGAAAAAATCGTAGGTGCACATAAAGCTCATTTTTATATATTAATTTTTATTTATAATTAATTTATAAGTAAACAAATTTTTTTGTTTTTATATAGTTTAATATGTTGGTATTGAAACTCTCATCTCTCGAGAGACAATTTAATAAGTCTCAATCAGTGTCTTCATTATAAGTTTTGTTATCATCGTCTGACTCCTGTTGCAAAGGAGAGTACGCCGCATCAATGTCTTTGTCTCCTCCATACAACAAATCTAATTCCTCCCATGCACGATCAGAAGTCCAGGAACCACCGCTGTTATCGTCATCATCAACCATTTCCTCATCCAGCCACTCTTTCTGCTGAGTATTCTGTAAAGATCATAAGAAGAAAATAATAAAGATTGAAGTCTCAATTGCTCAGGACATGGTGAATGATGTGTTGGTAGAACATAAACAACAATGCTTATTGATCGTTAGAAGAGGACCTCGTGGTACCCGTAGCCATGTCTGTTGCACCATTCCCTCATCTTGGGGCACTGGCTGACCGTGAAGTACGGCGTCTTACATATCAGGGGCGCATCTGATGAAAGATGGAGCTCAGGGCAGGACTCGAGGCACAGATCCTGAAGGGATTCCATGCTTTGCAGGCCTGACAAGGAATGAGGCCTCAAACAACCCTGGACGCGCAGGGCTTTTAGCTTCTGTGGCATTGAGTCCTCCGGTGAGAGCTGCAGCTCAGGGCAACCTTCTACCTCCAAGTAAGCAAGGGAGACGAGATTGTGAAGCCTCACAACGGACGCAAGCTTCCGGCAATTCCTGATGTGCAGAGTTCGAAGTGTAGCTGGCAGTGTCAGCTCCGACGAGAGCTGGAGCTCGTGGCAGTCGACCAGTTTTAGCTCCACGAGATCACGGTTATCGTCCAATCCGGACAATGATCTCAGGCTCGGGCACTCTTCCATTTCCGCAACTTCAAGCTTTGGCCGCAGTGCTGGCAGTGCCATCAATCTCGGACAGTGGCGAACACTGAGCCTTCGAATCCGAGGAAAATCTCCGCCCAGCACCCCGTGCCACTTCTCCAAGTCAGGCATGTATTCAAGCACGAGCTCCCTCAGGGATGGAAAGGCCACCTCGGTGTTGCACGAGACGGGTCTGCATAGTTCACTTCCTATAGTTTTCAGATGGGAGATTCTTCCAAGAGCAAGAGCCTGAAGAGATGGCAGCAGGCCAAGAGTTGGAAGCTGGTTTATCTTCTCATTTCCGCACCGTAAGAGAGTGATGGTGGTGAGCTTGGCGAACGAAGGATCTCCTATCCAACTGGGGTATCCACTGCCTCTGTATCCGTCAATTTCCAGCCCTTTCAGGTTGATGTGAGGTTGCAGGCTCTGCAGCGTCATAGCATCCCTTCTCTCCTGCTCGTCGCCAACGACCGGTCCAATGTTGTCGCTCTCAGAGCTCATTACCCGTAAGTGCAAGCTGAGTTCATCCCCGTCGTGTTCGTTGTCATGCCGCCACATCAATGCCAGGGTCTCAAGTTTATGTTTGCTTCCCATGTTGGCCTCCATGGCGTCCTGTGAGTTGAGGATGTTCTCGAGACGAGAAATGTGGAGCCTCCCTCTAAGGTTCACCAGATTCTTCAATTGCCCAACTCCTCCGATGCCAAGCTTGTGCGCAGTGAGAATCTCCAAATTAGTAAGCTTCTCAATTCCTGATGGTAGCCATGCCACAGAAGAATGGCGAAGATACATGTATCGTAAGCTGTAGAGATTACCCACGCCCTTTGGCAGCTCTCTGAGTTGTCCGCATCCTTGCAGGTCTAAACTCTGCAAGTTGCTCAAGTGAGAAATGGAATCAGGCAAAAATTTGATCGATCTGCACCAAGCAAGCTTTACAGATATCAAGTTGCATAGGCAGCCCATGGCAGCTGGTAATTCTCGCAGATGGCCACAGAATGCCAAGTCTAATGAGCGAAGATTGTGCAGCTGAGTAACTGTTTCAGGTAGCTGTTCGATATGAAGGAAACTAAGACGTAGATCTTGGAGGTTGATTAGATTCCCTAGTACATCTGGCACATCATTGATTTCAACACAGTGCAATAACTGCATCACTTGCAAGTTGTATAGTTGGCCTATTGATTCAGGAAGATTCCTAATGTTATCTGATTCCAGCCTCAAATAGCGAAGGTGCTTGAGGCTACCAATTGCATCTGGCAACTCTTCAAACTTCTTATTTTCCAGAACTAGAGATCTCAACCTTCTCATATTAAGCAGAAATTCTATTGATTTCTCCCTTCCTTCAATATAAACATGGCGAACCTCATCCATGGCGGCGCATAATTTTCCATTGTGCATCGTGGCGCATTCGTCTTCTGTAATACTTCGTGCCAAATCATGGATGATATCATGCATCTTGAAGGATTCTCGTCCATCAAGAAAGTGACCAGAAGCATCAATAAATGATCTGCTCACCAATTCATCAAAGTATTCATTGGCTACTTCTTCCACTCCTCTGCCAGCTTTGGGCTGCACATAACCTTGAGCTATCCATAGGCTGACTTCGCTTCTGGTAAAATGGTGATCTTTTGGAAACATGGAATAGACTAAGAAGCAAGGTTTCAGATAGCTAGGCATGCGAGTGTAACTAATTCTAAGAGCCGGCAATATCTCATCGTGTTCATCGGCTTCCCACAGCGGGCTTTTTGCAACTTCACTCCAGCCATCCTCTTCCATCTCATGTTGTAGAAGCCCTCCAAGCGCCTTCACGGCAAGCGGCAATCCACCACATTTCCTTACAACCTTTGTGCCTATCTCCAACAGGTAAGGAAATTCCTTTGGATCTCTCCCACAGAATGCATGATGCTGGAATAAGAGGAGGCATTGGTCTTCAGACAAGTAACTGAGATGATAAGGATCAGTTGTCTGCATCATGTCAGCAACTGTGCCATTCCTGGTTGTCACAATGATCTTTAGTCTTCCTGCAGCAACCATAGGGGATTTTAAAGAATCCCATAGTTCCTTGTTCTCGTTCCAGACATCATCCAGCACCAGCAGCACCTTCTTTCCTTCCAACTTCTGTTGTAAATCTTGTTGCAGCAACCTTAGTTCTGATGAAGTGCAGGAACTCATGGTGAAGTACTCTATCATTGTTCTCAAGATGCGAACAATGTCGAAGTCCTCTGACGTGCATATCCATATCCTGTGATCAAAGAATTGTGAAACATTTTCGTCATTATAGACCAATTTAGCAAGGGTGGTCTTTCCCAACCCACCCTTTCCTACAATTGCCATGACGGAAAGCTTCGAGCTTGCACTGGAGAACAGCCACTCAATGGCCTTCTGTCTGTCATGGTCCCTTCCGTAGACCTGTGATTCATTTACGAGAGAACTAGTCGTTGTTGAGTGCTTGAGGCTGCCGTCGACCCACCTCTTTGCGTTAGACTTCCTCTTTTCACTTTCCTCTCTTAGGCACAAGACTTCTCGAGCCTTTGAGATTTCATTAAACTTCTCGTTCGTCTGCTTGATCCTTGTTACCATACCATTCGCCACTAAAGCTTTGGTTACATGTAATGGAGCACAAGTCAAGGCAAATACCTCATTGTCGGAGTATGAAGTCTTAGCTATTGGATTACCGCTGCATGAAGCCTCAGCTGCTGCTGCTGCTGCTGCTGCTGCTGCAGCGCCAGCCCGAGCCTTCACCACAGCACGTAAAACTTCGTATTGGCACTCGTCCAGCAAGTCTTCTGCATCATAAGCTACCCCTTTGAGCTCCTTCATCCAGAGGTTGACAGACTCCTCTCCGGTCTTCCTCTCCTCTGCATCCTGTAGTAGACTTCGAATTCGCTTCAGGAGCAGTGCCAACTGTTTCAAGTCGTCGATTATACTTGGGCATGAATCTTTCGATGATGAAACCGTTGTCTGAATCAGGGAGAGCAAATTGGTGCTCACTGAGAGGATGGAGGAAAGGAATCTGGTCGTCATGCTCGGCGGAAGCGTCTTCCTCCCTCTCTTTCAGCAAGCAAGAAAAGCATGGAACCAGAGATTGAATATTCTTTTCAGACGGTGAGCCAGAGAGGACGTAAGCACTGACGGAGAATCAAAGTCAACTCACAGCTTAGCAAGTTGGATTGAAGCAGATGACTTGTGTGTGTGATAGAAATTGTGGATAGATGTCATGTCATGCCTTCGATTACTTATTTTATGCACGACCAGAAGACCCGCGTAACACATGAATTGAAGCAGTAGCACATGCTGCGACGTGATACTGAGCCAAGATGATTGAGGAACTCATTTATAATGACTACAACTCATTCAAGGAAAAGGTTAAAAAATTTATCATCATTGTTTTCCTTGAATTCTCAAAGCTTTTTTGGCATAAAAAGTCAGATAAAAAGTATAAAGAAACTTTGATGCTCGTCAACGTCAAACCATCGACTGAATCAATCTACATGACCGTCTATCAGCAAGTAAGAAATAAGTTTGCGAGCACGATCCCCCAGAGAGCTTGCAGGGCACAGTGCTGATGAGCCTTATGTATAATAATTGTGCTTCAGCCTGTCACCCAGACTGTTTGTACTCGGTGGTAGAAAGGAGCTACATGCCCTCTTGCCAGAGTGCTTCCCCATGCTGAAGACTGCATGTGAATAAAATAAGATGGAAGGTGTAATGCTGGCTTGATGCTTTCACAGATTTGAGTGACAAAGGAGAGAGATCGGGAATACAGAATTCAGTTCAACATAAAAGATAGCACTTGCATGGAAGGACAATAAACACGGAAAAGAAAATTGGAAGAAATCGAAAGAATATAAGGAGAAAAGAACAGTGCTTGCTTGCATAAACTCCAATGGTTGAAGAAGTGAGAAATTTGGTAAGAAAGACCATCACTAAAAGGCCTCTTGATCATCAAAACTTATTTGGCTATGTTTAATATCACACATACCGGTAATTTTCTCAGGTACTTTTCTAGACCAAGCCTACTGAAGAAAGTGCTAGAATATTATATATCTAATGCACATTAAGTATAACTTAGCCGGGATGACATTAATTAACGGAAATGCATTATCATCTTTGATTTTGGTCACTCGTTTTTCTTCTCAAAGTTGGTCTTTCCTGCAGCAACTCCGCTGTATGGAGAGACATCATATGCATATTGCTGAATGGCAGAGAAGACAACCATTTCTAGAATCACCAACACGTTTTGTATAGCTTCTTGGATATGCTCTACATCCAACCAGAAATGATGTGATTGGATAACTCCTATCTCAGCCAAGACATCAAGCGCAAGTCCCTGTAACCCAAAAAGGAGAAAGTTTATAATACCAAAAGGGATGCGTAGTCCGAGATTCTACCACTATCCCTATGAGAAAATTGGTAAACATATGAAATGTTCTTGTACAACTGAAACGATGAACATACCTGCCAGAAGCAAAAGAAAACAATCCCTTTGATGCACATGAATTTTGCTAAGGGCCTGTGAGGTGCCAATTCTTTAGCAAATACATGGTAGAAGAGCACCAAAGCATATAATGCCATTGACACCGAAATATTTAAAATGATGGTGAATGTCCAGCTGATCCAGCTGCTGTAGAGCCCAAAAAGTTGAAGCACAATCATGAGAACAGAGCAGATTGGACGAACAACAACAAATTGCCATGTCCAGTACTTGAGAAGCTTCAGTGTGTGATGTTCCAACCGGATTTTGCGAGGCTGCAATGTAAAGCATATATTAATAAAGCTTCGTCTTATAAAGTGACTAAAGCTTGGTGACAATTCAAAAGCAAATATGTTTAAGAAAAAAAGGAAAACACTAATCATAAGGTTGATCATAACTCATCTTAGGCGTGTATTGTTACTCAGGTGATCTATATGCTGGACGAAAAGGGTTGCAGAATAGAAAAAAAGTAACACTTCCAAAGTAAATATTCTAGTCATACCAGAAAAAGAGATACAGGGAAAGAATGATGGATCTCCCGCCCTTTAATTTCATCTGGGACTATGTTCTTACTGAGAGAAATGTTCAAGTAACTATACATCAATGCCATGAACTTAGCAATAACCTAAACATTCGGAAGAAACGTGGAAGTTAGCTCCTCTGTCTGATGCAGGTTACTAGAAATGGATATAATAACTTGGCATTGGAAAACTTACCAATGCTTCATAGCATTCCTTAACTGAGTCCAGAAATGTGAAGAAGGGTTTACTTCCCTGGATATCTAGCAAGCCTACGAAGGAGTCAATTGCATACAAAGGGGCCATAAGAATAATTATAATTATGGCCTTCTGCTCCTTTGCGTTCTTCCAGTAAAACATATGTTGAGATAGCAACTGAATTGTAAAATGCATTGACAGCATAACACAGCCAGCAGCCCCTAATAAAGTGAGGGTTCCACGGTCCATTTTCGTGAAATCCATTTCCGGAAACATTGTATCTGGAAATTGAAGCATATATATAATGCATAGTCAGAGGGTAGAAAGCAAGTACCTTTTTGCACATTAAAGACAACAAGCGATGAAAATGGAGTTTGCCTCAGCAAATGATGTTCTCATTTGTAAAAGAGATACTGCTTCAATTTCTTTCTTATGAAAAAAAGTTAATAACAATAGATATCTATGCCTTGGGTGGAACACATACCTATAAATGAGGAGGTTGATCACCTAAATCACTATAACATTCGAGAGAACTAAGAAGCATGCAATGAGAAAAATGGAACTTTTTGTTAGTAAAGTTTTATAAAGTGGGTTTTGCCAAAAGATATTAGAATCTCCTTAAATAAAGTTATAAATCTCACCTACTGTTAAGTACCCAAATATTACTTCAAGAACATTTGAACCTAGTTAAAGTGTTAAAAGGGAGATAATTTCCATGAAAGATATTTGGCGGGTAAGCCCCCAAGAATGAAGTTGGTTTCTATAGACATGAGAAATCTGTGCAAACTCCCAACAATCTGTGTAGAAGCAACAAGAACAATTAACACTTTTTGTAAAAAAAAAAGAGAGAGGATGACTAGCAAGGTGGTATCATCCAATGAACAATTAACATTTAAGACTAAGAGTGCAGTTTCTTGCTTCTACAATAAAAGATCCTTGCATTCTGACATTTTTTGGAGCATTCGACATAGTATAGCAAGGACCTACCACAACAATTTGACTGTGTTTGATGATCTACTAGTATTTCTGACAATCTTAATAAACTAACAAATACAAACTTCCTAAGCACATATCGAAGGCCAAGGACCTGACTTTGTGTGCTTCAAACTTGGATGTAGTGAATGAGAAAGTCCTCATTTCATCTACAAATATTAAGCTTTCAACAAACTGGAAACCAGCATCTCAGTTAGAAAATTGGAAGATAAGTGAAGATATAGATAATCACTGAACATCAAAGTAACTCGTTGAGAGACCTAGAATTATACTGATGACAGTGATTAATGATTTCCCCGAACCAATACATCCAGTCTTCAGCCTTCAAGCAATCCAATAATAGAGAATAATGTTTTTTTTTTCAGAAGAAAATAGAGAAGAATGTTTATTCTAATGTTGTGCTTATTTGGGAATGAAAACATTTTGTAGAAAGGAATCCATCTTTTGGTGTTCGATAAACAGAAAAGGCTTACTCCAGGAAATATAACGTCTCTCAACCAACAACACGTCTAGAAATGATTTTGGGAAAATGTTTTTCCCTCTTTTTTTTTTTTTGAAAGTGAATGTTTTTCCCTCTTTTGAGTGGTGGGGAAACATTTTTTCTGATGTTATAGATCAAATCTTTAAAAAATATTTCTTCAAAATTATATTTTATAGACAACTAAATATAGGAAAATGAATCAACAATGTATATTTTTTTAGAATTCATTTTTTTTACCATAACTTATTTTCAGGAGAACATTCACGATCTCAGGTTTGTTAAATTTGCATAAGTAGCATCTTTCAGTCTGGAAAATGTATAACATTGAAAAATCTAAAGATGTCAAAGCCCAAAGAGATTGAGTGTTATATGGCAGGCTGATTAAGCTGGTAATAACTGATACCGATTTGACTATATCTTCCCTCAACACAACGGAGACCAAATGTAAATTTAACTAAACGCGAAGCACGAAATAATACCCTGTCACGCATTATCTTTATGTATTCGCCCAAAGATCCTTCATTTTCTTTCGGGAAAAAAATTGCAGTCCGTCAAACACCAATCACTTGAGCATAAATCAAACCAGCACGGATGAAAAAAAAAGATCGAGAAATTTACTGTGACAGAAATCCAGAAGAAGAAAAGGGAAAACAGAAGATACTTGCATTCAGACATATTAATTGAAGGAGGGATCGAATCGTATCAAGATCCGCAATATTCAAATGAAAGAGAAATAGAGAGACATCGAACATGCTTACAGGAGCGGAAAAGATCAAATCTTTTTGTGTGATGAGCGGCGACAACGATCGACTTTCTTTGCCTGATTGCCACTGTAATATATGAAGGCCTGCAGTCAGCAGACGCAGCTTAACAGTCGCGTCCCTTATTTTTTGTGTTATTATCTTTAACCTGCCGCAGAAGAAAAAGAGAAAAAGAAACTTGGCACAATCGAAGTAGGAGGCTTCTAGAAGGAAAAATATTTTTTTATGGACACGAGAATTCTTTCTTTGAATATTCAATAATTAATATTTATTCAAGATTGGCTTCCATGATTAATGTGTTTGAATTCAGGTTGAAAAACCATGATTAATGTGTTTGAATTCAGGTTGAAAAACTAGAGAACTGCTAATTCAGCTTTTATTTAAAGTTATAAATTTAATGCCATATCAAGTTTAATGAAAAAATAATAGTGAATAATAATGATAATTAAACTTTGAACTTAATTTATAAGATTTCAATCATGAATCGAAGGGTGAGATGATGCAACTCCGCAATTTGTTTTTCTTAATTTATAAACACTGCCACAGTAATAAAAAAACATAATAATTTCCATTTTGGCATAATTTTACCATTATGATATGAATTCTCATTCTATAAAAAAGTTTGATCACCATACGGTAGCCGAAGTTTGAGGATTCTAAATTGACAGCGGCTAAATCGAAAAGATAGAGATTGAATAGAAAAATAAAAAATATTGATAAAGGTATCTTTTCCATTATTAAGTAAACTCATTTTTTTATCCAAAATCTATTTACGAAATAAATTTAATTATTTAGGTAATTTTTATACACTTATAAATACATATATATATGCTATCTCATATAAAATACGAAAGTAATCGAAATAAATGCTATCAGCTACTACTAATAAACAATGACTAACTTAGGGGCGGCAAAAAATCCCGGAGATCGAGGATCCCTGCGGGGATTCCCCGATCGAGTCCCCGTTCGCGGGGAATTTCTTTCCCGCAGGGGCGAGGAGGGGAAAAAATAGCCCCGAAGACAACTTGGGGATCGGGGCGGGGATTGTCGTCCCCGCCCCGCGGGTCTCTGATCTCCTTATTTTATTTAAAATAATATTTATATTTAATATATTAGTATAATAATTTAAGCCGTTGGATCATTCTACCTATATTGTTAGCCATTAGATTAAATCTAAGTTAGAAATCCCATACCCATGTAACCCATCACTCCATCAACCACCCTAGCCGCCACCTGCCTCATTGGAAGGATTCGTGACTTCAAGCCTTCACTCTTCCAGGAAGACTAGCCTGTCTGCCACCTTCGAGGAAGGTTCTTCCTCAGTCCTCACCAGCAACGTCGCTTGGATCTCAAATCTGGACTCACATTGTCGTTGCATGAAGGCCCTGAACTCATATCTCCTCATCTCCCACAACATCGCTCATTGTCGGCGACCTTCATCGATATTTTTTTTTCTTCGTTGTTTTTCTTCACATACCGGCTTTCTTCTAATTTTTGTCTTCTCTCCCACCTCCGACAGACGCTTCCTGACTCCCAACCCCGCTGCCGCGGCCTCCTCCCTCTCCGCTCCATTCGTTGTAGGCCGCAGCCTGCCTTGTCAACGTCATCCATGATCTGAGGTGACAAGGAGGGTGGGCCGATGGGGTCCATGGGGAGCTCGGTGGCCAGACGGAGATGGGGCGGCCGACGGGGAGCTCGTCGGATTTCTTCTTATTTTTTTCATCTCTCCCACCTCCGGCAGACGCTCCCAACTCTGACTCCCAACCCCGTCGCCCCAGCATGCTCCCTCTTTACTCTATTCGTCGTAGGCCCGCAGTCCGTCTTGTTGACGCCATCCATGGTCCGAGCCCTCTGTCTCCCAACCTCGCCATTGGACGACGGCCATGTCATCATCGAGGGCGGCAAGCAGCGGTGCTCCCGAGCGACGAAGATGGGAGTTGGGACAGGTGGACAAGCACGGCCGCACTGGGGAGCTTCAAGTCGTCGACAACGGAGGAGCGTGCCATTTTTTCTTCATTTTTTATGCTTCATCTAGGGCTGAGCACGGGCCGAGTCAACCCGGTCGACCCGGCCCGGCCCGACCCAGAAAACTGAGAAAATAACCCGGCCCGGATTAGATCCGGGCCGAGACCGGGTCTTTGCAATGGAAAACCCGTCGGGTATCGGGTCAGGACCGGGTCTACAATGCAGATACCCGACCCGATATTAATTACTATATAAATCCACTCTCTCCTCTCACCTCTCATTTCAATCTCTCTCTTTCTCTCTCTCACCTCTCTCTCTCGCCCTCTCCCTCTCTCACCCTCTCTCTCTCACCCTCTCCCTCTCTCTTACGACGGCGATGGCGGCACCGACGACTTCGGCGCCCTCTCCCTCTCTCTTCCTTTCTCTCATGGTGACGGCGACGGCGGCGACCCTCAACTCCGGCCGTCCTCTCCTCCCCTCTCCTAACTCTCTCTCTCTACTCCGGATCGGCCATTGGCGCGGCCAAATCTGATAGATCCGGTCGCCTGATGGCCGGATCTGGCCACGCAGATCGGCCGCCTGCGTGGCCGGATCGGCCATTGGCGGCCAAATCCGACCGCCGGATCCGCCAGGAAATTGGATCTGGCCGCGTCAGTGGCCGATCCGGCCGCTCATCGACCGCTGGCGGCCAGATCCGGTTGCCAAGCGCCGGATCTGGCAGCTGTCGGCCGATCCGGCTGCCAACGATCAGATCGGATCGGCCGCCACCTGCCAGCATTTCGGATTCCCGGACGCAAACCCGGTTACCCGGGTCCGGGACCGGGTCGGAACAGGCCAGGACCGGGTCCGCCTAGACCTGGACCCGGTCCCGAGTTTGCTCTGCCCTAGCTTCATCTGAAGGAGACTTGTCGATTGCTTTCTTTTTTTTTACTCTGCTTGTTTCTCTCTGGTGGTCTAATAAGTTTGAGTTTTGGGCTATAACATGCATACTTTTGATTTGCTTCTTCCTGAGTAGTGTATGGACTTTATAGCTGAAAAAGGATGATCAATTATGCATGAGACAAAATTTTTTTTTGTGCAGGTGATGGATATGATATTCAAGTTGAATTGTTGAAGTTTGTTGCCAAATGGATAGTCCCTCAAGTATTTGTGAAGCACTTGGGTGGCTCTGATGGTAAGTCAAATTATCATCTAACACCAAAATATTACATATCATTTTCTTTGTTTTAGAAGAAAAAGGTCACACATCATATGACATAGTCATTTCTCTTTTTTGTTTCGAATTCATTTTAGATACTTTTAATGCATATGAAAGTGGGAAGCTTTTGACTCTCCTGGTATTGATACACAAAGTGAGCTCTAGATTATGTTATAAGAGTAAATTCATCATAAAATTTTATTTAGTTACCCGATGACGATTGTTTGAATGTTTCAAAAGTTGCACGATCTAATGTACATAGTGATAGTATTGTTGATTATATGCTTAGCAATTATATTTTTTTCTTGTGTAGAAATGGGAGATGATAATCAATCAGCTAGTACTCCTATAGGAACTAGTACTCCGATAGGAAGCAATCAAGTAGTAATTGCATTGACCTCAAACCAAGAAGAGGATGTACAAAATCAAAATGTTCAATATCAAGTTAATGAGAATAATGAACAAAGTTCAAAGGCAGAAAATGTGAAGGAGCAAGGAAGTCCAAATAAAAAGGGCTTAACTTCAGAGGCATGGACACACTTCTACATAATAAAAATAAAAGGAAAGTTTCATGCCATATACAAATATTGTAAAATAAAACTTGGTGGTGAGACAAAACATGGAACAAAAAACTTACATGACCATATTATGATATGTAAGCTTCGCACAGTAAGAGGTCCAAAGCAATCAACATTGAAAACACTTGCCGAATCACATTCTGTAGAAGATTGTAATACATTTATTGTTGGAAACTACTCATTTAATCATGATGTTGCAAGAAAAGAACTCGCAAATATGATTGCATTACATGAGTATCCTCTTGCAACTGTTGATCATATTGGCTTTAAGAGATTTTGTGGTGCGTTGTAACCCATGTTTAAAGTAGTTTCCCGTAATACTATAAAAAGTGACATCATATGTCTATACAATGCTAAAAAGATCAAGACATTAAATTTTCTTGAAAAGAATTCAAGTCGTATCGCCATTACTACTGACATGTGGAAGTCAAGCAATCAAAACAAAGGTTATATGTCTCTTACAGCTCATTTTATTGATGATACTTGGACTTTACAGCATTGGCTTGTGATGTCACTTAATTACTTATGTTTGGCATTATTTTATATTATTTTAAAATTCATAATGTAGTTTGATTTATTCTTATATTATGTAAGTTTCTTTATGTGCCTACGCCGCATTCTGCAAATAATCTGTCTCGTGTTTTGATTGAGTGCCTATACAATTGGAACTTAAACCGAAAGTTATCAACTTTAACCGTTGACAATTGTAGCACTAATGATGCCATGATTCCATATATTTTTTACAAGATTTCATCTACTTCTTTCATTTTGGGAGGACGTTTGTTCCATATGCGATGTTGTGCTTACATATTAAATTTGATTGTCAAAGATGGATTGTATACAATTAATGATGCTTTGCTGAAAATTAGAGAGAGTGTTAGTTATTGGGTTGCAACACCGAAAAGAGAGGAAAAGTTTAAGGATACATGCAGACAACTGAACATTATATATGCAAAGAAGCTTTTCTAGGATTGTAGGACTAGATGAAATTCTACCTTTTTATGTTGGCTTCTGCATTGCCATATGAAGATGTCTTCCATCTCCTAAAGCAACGAGATTCTGAATTTACTTTTTGTCCTAATGCTGAATATTGGAAAATGGTTTTTGAAATCTGTGAAAAATTAGAGGTATTTTAATATAACCGAGTTATTCTCTGGCTCCAATTATCCAACTGCAAATGTTTATTTTCCTAAAGTTTGTGAAATCAGATTATTTTTGAATGAGTGGCTTTCTTCCTCTAGCCAAGTCATAAAAGTAATGGCTTTAAGCATGATTTCAAAATTTGATAAGTATTGAAATGTGATTAATGGAGTGATGGCAGTAGGAACTATTTTAGATCCTAGATATAAAATGAAGCTATTGAATTATTTCTTTTCATGAATATATAAAAGTGAAAGCAATAATGAACGGTTGAAGGTGAAAAAATTATGTAAAGATTTGCTCTTGAATATCAAGCTAATGACAAAAAGAATACTTCTTCTAGCAATGATTTTGCACCTTCATCTGCCATGGAAATGAGTTCTTCACCAAAGAAACAAAAGTGGGAATGTGCTTACTTTCAGTTTGTAGAGGAAACTTCTTCTGAGAGTAATTTCAAGTCAGAATTAGAAAGCTATTTAGAGGAGCCAGTTATTATTCACAAATCAAGTGATGGGACATTTGACATTTTGGGTTATTGGAAATAAATTGAAGTAAAGTATCCCACTTTACAAAGAATTGCAAGAGATTTTTTAGTCATTCCTATTTCGACAATTGCATCGGAATATGCATTTAGTATTGGAGGCCGTGTTTTGAGCCAACATCATAGTGCATTAAAAGAAGACACACTTGAGACATTGATGTGTTATATATCAAGATTGGTTAAAAAATACGCTAAAAGGTAATGTAACTTAGTGTGCATCACTATAATAATTCAATTATTCTTTAATTTTAACATAATCTTATCTTCCTTATTAGGTTCTTCCAAAGAAAGTGCTCAATATTATACAATTAATGATGATGGAGATGTGGATGACTAGCTTCTTCCAAAGCAAGTGCTCAACATAATTTTGTATTCCTTTCTTTATCGTATTGGTATAAGTGATATTACCTTTTCTATTTTTGTAGGTTTGTAGCAAAATTGGTTAAGCTATGTTGGTGAAGGTTGGCATGCATCACTTCAATGGCAGTAAATGTTCTTTTGTGTCTATCATCTACAATGAAAAATCATATATAATTTTAGATGTTAGAGTATTATTTAGATTTTGTGATATTACCTTACAGTTTTTTTTTGTATCAATAGTTAAAATCTTTAGGTTTTGAGCTTACATAGGATGTTAATATACTGTAAGATAGGCAGAAACCATGGCTAGAAAAGAGATGACTAAGGGAATTAAAGTAGTGATGTTGGATGATGAGAAGTTCCTGAAGTAGAATAACTGGGGATACTTTTTGGCACCCTCTTGTATAGTTATATTCCTATGTAACTTTTGCTTTGCATCCTTTGCTTGGTATTTTAGGAAGACATGTATCTTCACTTGGTAGTCGATGAGGCCCACCATCATGCTTAATGAATTCGTAGCACTATAGTGTCTAGTTGTCAGCATCATCTTTTGCATTTTTTGAGTTACATGCTTGGACAGATAGGGAAAAGGCAGATAGTCTCAGCATTCTTCAACTTGTTTGTGAATTGTATTAGTTGAGGAGGATATAGGCAAGACGTTGTGGAGATTCAATTATCATTTATTTGTTAAACTTAGTCTCACATTTATTAGTTTAATTGTCCTTTTCACATTTATCAGTTTTATCCAAGAAACTATCCTTTTCATTCAATTGTCCTTAACTACTATTATCGATTAGGTTGTCTGATTATAACGATATCTTTTTTAGATGGATTATCATGATATCTAGTATCTGCTTCATGCTTTTACCTTAGTTCTTTCATGATGCTACCCTTATTTTTAATCCGAAGAAAAATGAGGTAAACAATGAGGTTTTCTCTGCCAGCGCATAAACAAAGTTAAAATATCAAGGGTCTATGACTCTAGTCCTTCCAATGAACTTAAGAAACTTTTTAATCAATTTGATTAGCTCCTTGGTTAGTCATACTAACCATTTCTTATTTATATATTATTTGTTTTTTCATAGGTTAAGCTATGTTGGTGAAGGTTGGCATGCATCACTTCAATGGCAGTAAGTGTTCTTTTGTGTCTATCATCTACAATGAAAAATCATATAAATTTTTAGATGTTAGAGAATTATTTTCATCTAAATAGACCTTGCAGTTTTCTTTTGTATCAATAGTTAAAATCTTTAGATTTTGAGCTTATATAAGGATGTTAGTATACTGTATTGAATTTGAAACTTTGAGAGGTTCTTCCTTTGTATGGTTTTTTTTTGTGTAGTTGGTTTTAATTGTTCTATTCTTGTTGTTAATTGTTGACCTTTATTGCTTTTTTAGGAAATTTCAAGTTATGCAAGAAGGAAGATAAAAGCATGAAGATTTCAAATATTGGAGATCATGTCTTTGTGTTGTGAATTGAATCTTTTTGTATTATGCAAGGAATCCTTTTGTATTCTAGCAGGAGCAAACATTTATGAATGATTTTAGACTTTTTAGTTGTTTTTCTTGTGTGGTGTTAAAGTCAAACTGTCAAAGCATCCATGGTATTAGATGGCTTTGTATAATTGAGATATTCTTCTTGATTTCTCATCATGCATACTATTTGCTTTATTTATATTTTTTTATTTCATATTCACATATATATATATACATATATAAAATACAATTTGCTTAGTGCTGAGGTCGGGGATCGAGTATCCGTGGGGATTCGGGTATCCGCGGGAATCGGGGAATGGGGTTCAAACGGCCCCGTGCCAAAGATCGGGGTCGGGGATGGGGCGGGGATCAATCGATGGAGACGGGGCGAGGACTATCGCCCCCGCCCCGAATGGGTGCGGGTGCCACCTCTAGATTAACTGCCCATTATTATATTTATTAAGATACAAAAAACATATAAAAATATAATAAGAAAAATTATTACACAAAAATTTATAATGATTTCATTCTAAATAATAAATATATAAATCAAATAAAATATTTATAATTTTACAAACTTTTTATTGTACAACATAAATAATTATACGTAATAGTGTAAAATTGTATAAACTTGTGTAAAATTATATAGATTCTATAAAAATTTATAAAATTTGTTTAAACTAACTTTTATGTAAAATTTAAAAGCCCAAATTATTTAAGAATTTATGTTGATTTAATTTATTTTACATAAACTCTTAAATTCATAAGAGTTTGAGAATTCATAAGAGTTTGAGAATTTAAGTATGCATATAAAAATGGTGCTTATAGAGGTGTCCACATGGAGAATTTTCTTTTGTCATAACGTAGTAGGTAATTTACTTTTTAAGAAAGAATTTTAAATTTTAATTTGTATCGGAAAATTAATTTTAAAATTTTCACGCCTAAAACTACGTTTTAGAGCAGTACTACATTAGTCAAAATATTAGGATAACATGTAACCGATGAATGGAAAATAATTTGAGATAAAGGCACACAGATTTTTGTATGGAATGTAAAGATAACAACTTATTCAGGTGTCTATATTTGAGAGGAATTTTCTTTCACCATAATGTAGTAGGTAACTTATTTTTAAAGAAAGAAGTAATTTATTTTCAAAATTAAATTTGTACAAGAAAAAAATTTAACTCTACTTTTATATGTTGCAAAAATTGTTAGAACGATTGGTGTAGAAAGCTTTTATAATTCAACCTTTTTGCCAAAGTTGCTCCTTGGAAAGATAGATGCAGACATGAACGCTCATCTTTCTTTTCATGATCGGACATGTTTTTTTATTATTATTTTGATTTGCTTTTTCACCAAAAAAGAGGCTTCACCTGCTATTTTTAATAGAACAAGTCATTTTGCATGTTGTTCCTCAAAATATGTGAATATTCAAAGAAATTGTTGACGTTGAAGATTCAGATGTAATAACTTCTGGATGTCTTGTCCCAATGTTGCCACTCCCCTCTTTTTTTATTGGGACTACTGGATCTGCAAAATTAAAGAATCCAATTATGTCACAACAATTAATAAAGTATTAAAAATAAAATACATGTTTTTAAAATTTGAGTAACTTAGCTGACCATTTTCTATCCGTCAGCCCTTTTCTGTATCTCTTAATTTAATTTTTTATGGTAAAATGTATGCACTTTCATTTATCTTTTAACTATCGCAACTCAAATACAAAGACAAAGACCAAAAAAAAAAAAGGAGTTACTGTAACATGGCTTTTTTAACTATAAGGAACAATAAAAGGCGTTCATCCTCAACTCGTTCAGGTCTAAAATCATGCCACATTAAGGATGAATCGTAGTCAAATATTATATCTAACAATCTAAGCATTAAAGATATAATCAAAGGCATGAAATCCTAATTTGAACTCTATCACAACTCATCAACAATAACTATCATGCTCAGTCAATAAGCAACAATTATAAGGCATCACAATTATCATTCTAAACATCAAATCCATTAAGCATGAATGAATCGTCGAGCATGAAGATCAATCATAAGAACATGAAAAACTTGTCTATATCGTCAGTTAATTAATGCATTGGATTCTACTTTAACTGAAAATTTGTTTGGATCTCAAGAAATAAAAGGAAACTTGTCTAACATATTTTATATATTTTCTAATCATGAGATTATTAAGAAATTAATTTATTTTCTTATCACAAGAAAATTTGATTTGTAATTTTTATCATCTATTAAAGAGAACGCCTATATAAACTTCTTAGGGGTTCAAAAAGAAAGTAATATGATCTTGTAATCTTCTTATGTTTATTCCATCTAATAAAATTCTGCATCACCTTAAATTTCTCGAATTTTTTCGTGATGCATAATTTTTCTCGTGTAAAAATTCTAATATAATGCATACTATCCTATTAAGAATAATAGCATTGTTATTAGTCATAACTTATCATTTAAACTACTACTTATATTTTTTATATATGTTTCTACCCTCAAGAATAAGCCTATGATAAAGATTCCATTTAAAACACATTTTCTATTGAAAACCCTTCTTTCCTTGACTCTTCCTTCTTGTTCTTAGTTTCTTCTTTTTCCTCCCTCTTCTCCTCCACCTTGATCACATCCCAAGTCATCTCATTCTTCCTTAGTAAGAAGCACAAGCGCATCAAGAGCAAAAAAAAAGAGTCAAATGACAAAAGAGAGAATGGATCGTGATCTATTATGGTAAATAAGTTTTGAAAGGTGGAATTAATGCTTCTTCATTCAAAAGTCACTTTGAGTGTAACTTCACGGGTGTTCTTTCATTTCATTAAAATTTGACAAAAAAAAAGAATGAGTTCACATCTTTTCAATAAAAATCACAATCAACGGACATCCATTTCGTCTGATGGACGCCCATTTTGATGATGTCATTGTGAAATTTTTTTTTTATTTAAGCCAGGTGTTATAGTTACTATCAAATTTTAATTTGAACTCTTCTTTAGTTTGCTATTAAAGTGCAGCCGTAGAAAGTTTTTAGGAATAGAATTAGGGAATAATCTTTTTTTAAGCCTCTAACTTGGTGAAATTCTATCAATCATTCGAGGAGGCGTGATCTCTCTACATCAATTTTCTTTCCTTTGGATGAGACATGTACTTTTTAAATGCAGGACGTTCCGCGAATAGTTTTCTTAACAAACGAAAACAAAATTTCACTGTTCGCGTGCGGATTTATCGAAAAGCGTTCCTCCAAAAAATATGAATGGTTTTCCAAATATTCATTATTTGTAGTTGCTAAATTCCCAAGGACTTTTCGCAAGAAGAAAATCTCACTGATTCGGTGTGGAGATTGAGGTGTGAGGAGAGGCACATGAAGAAGAGTAAATGCTGACCCCATAAATTAATTTCTTAACTATTTAAAATTTAATCCCTTTTTATATATTACAACCTATTTCATTTGTGGCAGCTTCATCAAATAACACGGTATCAAAATTTTCTTATATACATATGGTGTCCATTTATATTCCCCTTGATTGCATCTAGGTTAATGTTAATTTCTTAATCAAAAAATTTATTTACAAGCTACTTGGTGTGAATGTCATATCACTAAACAATTAATGATATGGCTGCGACATAAGCCAATAATATGTTAAATAGATTAAAATATATGAAAGGGGCTAAAGGTATCAATTTGTTAGCCAATAAAGTTGGGATACCAATTTGATATAAACATTAAAGTACCATTACTAAAAATTACTTTATAAATAACAGTAGATGGTAAAACTTGGCGTGCTCAACCACTTAAAAGGGTAAAAGGAGAGAACAATTTTTCAATTATATTTTGGGCCTAACAGGTGCTGAAGTCCAATTAGTTCAGATTGGGCCCATAACCAAATAGGAAACATATACTCATATATTTGAATTTTCGCTGCTAATATTTTTTTATTTTTAATTCACTATTTGTTGACAGAAAAAGAAAATCTTTGTTTGAAATGGTTACAAGTTCGAAAATATTACAAATTTTGTGTTTGATAAGAACTTGGGACTGTGATATCTTGATGAAACTCCACTGTTTGGATGGCTCACGGTTAATTCTTATTAACCCAGAGTTGCTTCAATAGTGGGAGCAAGTGACTTGAACACAAGTATTTGATAATGTAATCAGGCTTATTCCAATTTGGTTCTCTAAATAAGACATGATGTCTAATTTCTGAAGTGAAATCAGGTCATCGCTATTATTTTAAAATTAAAATCACGTGACCCTCGTTTTACCCTCGTTTCAGGGATTGGTTCCACCTTTTTAATTTTCACCTTTTGGTAAAATCACCCGGCTTCTTTTTTTTGTTTTCACTTTTTTTATTAGATCTTTCTTTTTCTTTTCTTTTTTGCTTTTCTTATATAAAATAATTTATTTATTAAATATAAAATATTTTAGAAATTTAATATAATATTATTTATTGTTTATCATTTTATTAAATACAATTTTTTTATATTTAAATAAATTTTTTGTGCATAACGTTTTCAAATTTATACTTTTATTTATAACAGTTAATAAATTATATTTTATATTTATAATATCTATTTTTTATTCAAATAATTATTAAAATTAATTCAACAAGTCTATTTTTTTCTTTTCATTCCATCCAAACATATTCTAAATTAATTTGTATTCTCGAATTTAAGATATTAGAAGAATTTAAGATAGAAGAAGAAGAAGAAGAAGAAGAAGAAGAAGAAGAAGAAGAAGAAGAAGAAGAAGAAGAAGAAGAAGAAGAAGAAGAAGAAGAAGAAGAAGAAGAAGAAGAAGAAGAAGAAGAAGAAGAAGAAGAAGAAGAAGAAGAAGAAGAATTGCTTTTAGGATATATATTAAATTTTAATTTGTATTATTAGCATTTTTGGCATCCTTTGTAATACCGAAAACGAAGATGTGCGGGAGCTTCATTTTTTTAGAATCTTGTTTAAATACTTCTTAAAAGCGATAATGTCGTCTATTTGATCTTTTATATTATGTGTCTTTTTACTGAGACGTGGATCAAAAGTTTGGTGGCATTGTGCGGATCACATCACGTGTGAGTCATGATTGTTGTGTTTGTCCAACATAGTACAAATAAAATTTTTAATCTACATTTTATTTTCTTTATATAGATAGGGAGAGATAAAGAGACATAACAATTAAAAAGGAAAGAATTCATATATAATGATAAGGATTTCTTTTATCAACACACGATGTACACTTCTATTATATGTATATACATGGGATTAAAAATTACGTGGATCAAAGACAGATCCACATATATGAATCACTATTAATTTATAAATTAATGGTTCTAATAAATTTATGATAAATTCATTTTAAAAAATATTTATTAAAGATCACCTCAACGATGAATCCACGTATATAGATCTATTTTAAATTCACGTATTCTTTAAATCCGTATATCACCAATAAGGTATAGCACATAAAAGAATATGATAATTAAAGATGTAGATCAAAGAAAAAAATTGAGGTTTTCCGAACTTCCAAACTCTCAAGAATATTAATTTCTATGTGAATATAAAAAGAAGTCGCTTTTTAACTCTTTCAATATATTTTTCTAAAATATAATTTTTTTAAATATTTATTAATAATTTATGGCTTAATTAGGTTCTTAAGCTGGCTCTACATAGATTTTTTTTTACGCCGTTATATATTTATAATTCATTTGACTTCGAAAAATTTTACCCAAAAAAAATAAGATATGCAACTTCTTAATATTTTATTGAAGAAGCAATTGTTAATACACTAGTGATGCTTTATTTAAATAATAAATATTTGTACATAGATATTGTAATACATGTGAGAAATGCATTATGGCATGCAGTATTGATTGATGGATGGATGGATGGATTAGTTGGGAAATAATGAAGTGGGGGTTGGACTTGTCAGTGCCATATAATCCTACAAACTGAGATGAGATAGAGTCATCAGTCATCCAGAGATATTTTCTTTTAGTAAAAGATTAGGTACAGACCACAGCCTAAGAGCTTCCTAGCTGATCTAATGCTACATAAACTATTCCACTGAAAGAACAGAAGGAAGCGTCGTTCCACGGAGTATAATATATCTGGTAGGTGGGTTGTCCATGAATGCTTTCAGAACCTTGATGTTTGACAACGTTGTGCCAATTCCACTTAGATCAGATCACTTAGTGCCAATTCCAATTTTTCTAAGGTAGGATTCATTGATGGGACTGGCATTTATGATTGCACCTCGTTTCTGAAAGAGATTTTTAGATTTTTTTTTGTTTCTTCGGTTGAGAATTTGATTAAAAGAGTGCTTCATCTCTGAAGTTGTCTTTTGAACAACTCTGATGCATGCATGCACGCATGCACGCAAAGAAAAGGATAAGAAACCTGAAGCCTCATTAGGTGGATGGATAACGCTAGGAGAGGAGCCCTTTGGCCTTTGCATTGCAGCTTTTTTTTTTCAGAAACAGACAGATATACATACATAATGTTGCCACGTGCACGACCCTACATAAAATATCATTATGGTTGGTGAATGTGATTCATGAGATTATGTCTTAGCGAATTTCCTCAAAAAAAAAAAAGGGGAAGAAGATAGATGCAAGAGTACGGATTTATAATAATGCAGCTTTAAGAGATGAGAGGGAGGGGATGAGAGAGAGAGAGAGAGTAGTAGGAGCTGAGGAGAATAGAGTAGAGGCGGAAAGCAGGAGGACAATGGACGCAGAGCAAGGAAACAAGGTAGGCATTGATAATTTGAGCCGAGTACGAATGCTCCATTAGAACATGGTTTCTAGTTATATCTTTTCTCCTCAATTGCTGTTCCGAGAGCAACTCTCATCTGTATATGTATCATTTCGCCGAGCAAGACGTTTTTTTTCTTCTTTTGGTCCTCAATTCTTCATTGTGTGATTAGAAGTCTCACTTGTCAGTATAATACGAAGGGAATTCTGAATGATCTTTTATAAGTGCAGATACAATTATCACTTCCACAGATCATTTAATTAGCCCTACAGATCGAGAGCATCTAACAATTTTCCCTCAGAAGTGCAGAATTGTGGAATACATTGAAACTAGCTATGGGCTTCTCAAATCTGACCATTTTCTCACATGTTTTCGAGAAATTTACTGAAGTTTTTTTTTTCGATAACATTTACTAAAGATCATAGAGATATGAAACTTACGCATATATTTGTTTTATTGTGATAATAACAATAAAGACTGAAAGTTTCATCACAGTAAGCTACGCTCCGTTCCTACTGCAGATGAACATGAAGATCATGAACACCATGCAGCTGATATGCTGCAAGCTCTACATCTCCGAGTCACGCAATCGATCAGCCCTCGAGGAGATCGAGCAAGCCGCCAAGCTCGACCCGGAGGTGGTGATCATATACAAGTTCGAAGACAGGGAGTACAACCGAGTCAGGTACACGCTCGTCTCCTACGTCGTGCCTGACGCCGGCGTCGGCTCGGCCTACAGCCCGCTCCGGCGGACGCTGCACGCGATGGTGGAGGCCGCGTTCGCCTCCGTCAACCTCGAGGCGCACTGCGGCGCGCACCCGAGGCTCGGCGTCGTGGACCACATCTGCTTCCATCCTCTGGTCAGGGCGACGATGGAGGACGCCGCTCAGGTTGCCAAGTTGGTCGCGTCCGACATCGGCAACGAACTACGAGGTTAATCACCTGACTTCCTTTTTGTTGGGATTACATTTGCGCAGTGGTGCTTGGATTGTGGACCTTGTAATGGCAGCTCGATAGTCGCATGCAGTGCCTGTGTTCCTGTACGAGGCCGCCCATCCGAACGGACGACCGCTGGACGCAATCCGGCGGGAGCTCGGCTACTTCAGGCCCAACTTCATGGGGAACCAGTGGGCGGGCTGGGCGCTGCCGGAGGTCCTGCCGGAGAGCCCCGACGAGGGCCCGGCGCGAGTCAGCCGTGCCAGGGGCATCACGATCATCGGCGCGAGCCCCTGGGTGGTCACCTACAACGTGCCCATCCTGTGCACTGACGTCGCCAGGGTAAAGAGGATCGCCCGCATGGTCAGCGCGCGCGGCGGCGGCCTACCGACGGTGCAGACGCTCGCGCTCGTCCACGGCGACGGCTGCACGGAGATCGCCTGCAATCTGCTGGATCCCACGCGGGTGGGGGAGGACCGGGTCCAGAGCAGGGTGGAAACGATAGCTTCCGAGGAGGGCCTGGAGGTTGAGAAGGGATACTTCACCGACTTGTCACAGGACATGATCGTGGAGAGGTACATGAAGCTTGTTCTTTCTGCTTGATCGATCGGTTCCAGAAAAAAATAAATAATTTGTCTGTACGACGCGAACAGTCAAACTCATCGCCTTGCGAATAATCTATGCATGCTTGCACGCGTGTGTGCATGTCAAATTGTGAATGCTGTTCAGATTCCTGCTCCAACTTTGTAGTGGATCGACCTGTTGATCTGTTCGTCCTTCCATCGTAATTAATGCATGTGCCAATTGATCACTCGGGCGCGAAAGGATGAGAGCAACACAGTTAAAGGGATGAAAGGATGAGTAATAATACCAGAAAAGAAAAAAAAAAGAATCTCTCGGAAATTGGAAAACAGTTCTCTCATAATTTGTGAAACTTTTGGCCGATATGTTTTCACTTGTAAATTGCAACATTCTTAAAAAAATGTTTTCAAGATGGAGCAAGACTCTGATGTTTAATGTTCCGAGGCCAAGGACTGAAACAAAGGGGAATCTTGAAGTGTAGAGCAGATTCTTTGTTCTGCAAGAAGATTAATTAGCTTGTTGGGATGGTCAGAAGTACCAAGTTAATTAATTCCGACCATCAGCTGAAACTGAAATCAATTCCGGCCATGAGCCGAAGCCTGAAATTAAATGACGGGAATCATGGACTGTCCAATGCATGCTCGAAATTTGTGATATTAATGGTGATGAAAACTTTTCGAGAATTAATTAAGCAAACTCCGACACGATAACCTCTCGGAACTCATGGTCCCGGGAATCACGGGTTGCCCGACACTTATTACTCGAACGATAGAACTTTTTTACTCCCATGTATTGGCAGATCTAAATGAGAACTTACTACTGAGGCGAACTCTGACGCAATAACCTACCGGAACTTATAGGCAGACCACTGATAAAAGCATGAATATGATGTGTTTCCCAAAATTGGTAGAACCAGTCGAATTCTTATTATTTTTTACTTGTTTATGTCTGTTTCTTTTTCTTTTTGTTTTGATTTACTTCTTTCCTATTTTTTTTTCTTTTTTCCTTTTGACGTTAACTTCTTGGTTATTGCTTTCTTTGGTTTCAGTTAGTTACATTTTTATATTATCTTAATATATTTTCTCAAATATTACCTTACTAGCACTACAATAGAAATATCACTTACCGACGGCTCACTTTCGACGGACACAATTCCTTCTGAAATACCGAAGGAATTTTCGACGGCTCGCAATATCTGTCATAAGTATGGACGGACAAGTTTCCAAGCACAACCGTCGAAAGTTTAGATGGATGAACATCCGTTGAAACTGCTTATAACCGTCGAAATAAGGTGGATGAGCGCGATTATTTTTTTATGACAGTGCAGATATTAGATATGATCGTAAATCAGTATCCGATTTCTCGAGTTAAGATATGCAACGAATGTTTGATAATATGTGAGAACAATATTTGTCCGATGTTCGATAGGATCTAGACAGGAGGTTAAACAGGAGCTCAGACAAGAGGTCACTCGGGAGCTCAGACAGGAGTTTGAACAAGAGTTCGAAGAACGCGAGCGACGCATGGCAAGAGCTCAAAGGAAAGAAATGAAAAAAATGATGCGTGGCGAGCTTGATGACGAGGAGGACGATGATAAGTGAAATAAATTTGTAATTTTGTAATGACATTTCTTTTAAAAATTGGTGATTTAAAATTTCATTTTTTAAAAAAAATAAATTTAAAAAATAAATTTATTTACATAAATTATTATTTAAATTTACGGATTAAATAAATGAAATGAAATTGTTTTTTATTTTTATTTTTAAATTTTTTTTCCAACGGTTCATGCGTCGAAACTGTCAAACGCGACGGTTTTAGCCGTGCTTTTCGACGGTTAGCACTGTCGATTGTTTGACAGCTCAGACCGCCAAGTTGGCCGTCGAATTTTTCGATGATCGTTTGGAAACCATTGGATTTCTTGCGGATTTCATCCGTCGATAAAACCCATCGGAAAACCCCATTTCCCAACGATTTTTGCCTCATCACCGATGGCTGTAACTGTCGAAAAATGTAATTTTTCTTGTAGTGTAGAATTTTCCAATTAACTCATAATGAACTTATTTAAGTGTGATGTTATTATTATTTTAATATTTGGCTTCTTCTAATTCAGTTGGAGCCAATCCCCAACAAACTTGGTACATAGTTGATAATCCATGGGGTAGATGATAATTTTCAATCGTTTTATTCTCTGATGCCATTTGGATTCGACTTATGACCGAATGAGAGGTTATTCGGTGGAATATTGTCAAACAGACAAGACTATGGCATAATTAAATGCATGTTTAATCATATCGGGAGACTATTTTTTGGATTGTCATATTCTCCTATGTCATTGAGGGTGTTAATGCCATTTTACTATTTACACAAGGGAAACAAATGCTAGTCTTTTCACACAAACTTATTCCCAACTCATCCAAACGTGACGATGGAATTTCATATCACATAATGTGCTATCATCTTTTTGAATAAACTTAATAGTTGGAATATTTTGAATTATTCCAGACAACTTTATCCACCATCCAAACGGTGCCTTATTATTCGTCTATTGCCTCGGCATTTTAGGGGTTATGTAATGTCCCGAGATTTTTTTTCCTTTTGTCTGTCCAGAAGACTATCTCGACGACGTCACTCAATTCTATACATTAACTTTGACCAGTCAACAAACTGGCTTACATAAGCGGAAGACTAATTTATAATATTCTATTATAATATGTGAAAGCTATTTATATCATATCTAATAATCTTGTGAGTTAGGGCCCACATCTATACAATAATGGACTCTATGTCCATGTGCATGTCATCAGTCAGAGGAGTCACCAACCGTCTCACCATCGCCATCACCATCACCTGTATGGATCCAAATACAAGAGCAAAGCCCAATGAGATAACTCAGTACGTAGGGTCACCCATAATATTTATATGAACCATGATCAATATCAATACTATCAATAAACAATTATTCATAACAATATACAATTGATCAGAGGTCAATGAAGATTACAATTCAACAATTAATAATTAACAATTAATCAATGTTGAATTGGTCAAAAGTCGATGAAGGGCACAATAATAATTATCAATTCAATTCTACTAATAATCTATCAATTCATCTATTAGGCACAAAAGCCGTAATTTATTATCCATCAGTCATAACGGCGCAATTCAATTTTCCATCAGCCATAAGTGCGAAATCGATAGTCTATCAACCTGGCGAAATCAATTGTCCATCAGCCACTATGGTGCAATTCAATTATCAATTCTATCTTTGGAGTTACGATCAACTCTTTTGGACGTAATAAGAGAGTTCTTTATTATTAGAGGACATCATGCCACTTCAATCAATAAGTTTGGATATGATGGGGGACGAAGGAACACATCAAAACAGTTAGCCCGAAGACCCTATCAACCCGAAGGTGCAGTTAGCCCGAAGGCCTTACCAATCCGAAGGCGCAATATTAGCCCAAACGTCCTATCAACCCGGAGGTGCAATATTAGTCCGAAGGCCCTATCAGTCCGAAGTCCGAAGGCGCAATATTAGCTCGAAAGCCCTATCAGCCCGAAGGCGCAGTTAGCCCGAAGGCCCAATCAGTCCCAGTGGCAAACAGTAGACATAGGTCCAATACATTTTCAACTTTTATCTTGTCTATTTTTAATAATTATCTTAGGTTAATCATGACCCAATCAGAAAAATCACTATTAATTAATAATATGATCAGATAAGATGGTAAATTGGATACGATGATAATTTGATCAGGATCAATAACGAGGTTAATGGATCAATACCATAATCAATATCATGATTGGGTGTAATGCCAATAATAATTAATATGATGACAATATGATTAGATATGATCATAATAAAATCAAAGATGTTAATCAAATGATCGACAATGATTAACGATTTTAACAATCCAATAAATAATAAATCAATTCATAAAAATATGTTTTCTATTCCAGAACCCAATCCACGTTGATCATTACCCGGATCGTGCTAAATAGAATTCAAGTCGTGTCAGACAGAACCCCAACCGAATTCTGTCACCATCAAGAATTATGTTTCCAACATAATTTTCGGAGGTCATATTTATGTCATTAAATATTCAATTGATGCAAATAATATATAATTTATGTATAATGAAGAAGAGCCCTAGGTCCATGTCGCGAAAAAACCGACGCCATGGGAATCCCCCCTACGTACCTCAAATTGGTTGAAAAATTAACTCTATTATCGATCGTCAATTGGTTGCACCAATATCGAATTTTTGACCAATATTTTCTCTTCCTCTATATATTTTATTTTTTTCCTGTTCGAGAAATTTAATAAATTAAAATTTCCTTGCCGAAAAATAATCATAAAAAAAAACTTTTACATTTTTTTTCTTTCTTGGCCGCAAAAGCTTTCTCTCTCTCCCTTACATCTTTTGCAGCCGTGATCCAATCTTTTTTTTCTTTCAATTCCCCTCTCTCTCTATTTTTTTAATGCCGTAAACTTTTTTTTATCTCTCTTAATTTTTTTTCTCTTTTCTCTTTCCTCTTTCCGCCCCTTTGCGGGCCTAAAATGTTTTCTTTTCTTTTTTTTTTCAATCTCTCTCCCAATCTTCTCTATCCCTTTTTGCCGCCGTAAATCCCAAAGTCTTCTTTTTTTTCCTTCTCTCGGCCGCAGGACATCTCTTTTTTTTGTTATTTCTTTCACGGCCAAAGGTTTTGGTCGCAAAACATTTCATCTTATTTTGTTTCGGTGCGGATGTCACGCGGTAAAAGCATTTTGCGGCCATAATAAATCTACAATTTTGCACCATAAAATATAGGTCACAATATACCTGTAGAGACGAACGTCACCTACGCTTGCGCCTTCTCCGATGACACCAATGAGCCACGCCCGTCGCCGCCGCGAAGGACACCACGCTCCAAGAATAATATTTTCCCCTCTTTTTTTTTCACCGACCTTAACTCTTTTTGTTTTTATAGAATTTATAATTCTCAATTAACTCTAACTATAATATCTAATCCCACTCATATTTAATCATCTATTTAATCTATTCAACTAATTTTAATTTCATTCTAATAATCAAATAGATAAATTCTGAAATTTAATTAATTAATTCTATCACTTATCAACTCCTCTCCAATTTCCCTTTATCTTTGTTTTTTTGAAATTATTTAATTCCATAATATTTTATTATCTAATTTTCGGAATAAAATAATAATAAATATTATTTTTAATGGCTGAAATATTTTTATGCCATACGACTTTCAATCCTATTATGTTTGAGAGTCATATATCCATTAAACATTATTTTAGACTTCAAATTAAATTAAAATTCCTAATATCAATTTACTTATGATTTCCACTCTCATTGGGATATAAATTTTTCTTTCATCCATCAAACACTATAATTGAATTATAAAATTACTATATTACTTTTGATAAAATTGTGAGGTGTTATAGGTTATGTTTAGGATCCTTATGCTTAGCAACATATTCGATGACTCCTGTTCATCATGTACGCTTTTCTTATAAAAAAAGACACAACTTTTGTGTAACAAGATTATATATCCATGGCCACTGGTGACCCTATTTCATTTGACTTAAAACAAAGCTCAAGTGTTTATTTCTTCCAGTCACATTGTGAATAAAAAATAGGTATATATAAGAAGATGAATTTTGTTTAAGTTAAAGATTATTATTAATGTAAGAACAGATGCATCTTGTGTCAACAAGATGTCCTGAGGTGGATTGTCATCTCAAAAGGTGTAAGAAATAGAGTCACAACCGTAGTTAGCTAATCTGTCTACAGTCAAGTTAGCCTCCTTAATAATATGTATACATTTAAAATTCAAAACATTGGTCATGATGGCCCAAAAATATTGCATGATATTGTAGAAATTCCAAAGGCAATGTGTGTTTGTTAATTATGTGCACCAGCACCAGATTGAAGGAGTCTAACTCCAACCATATGTTCTGTAACCGGACCCGATGGCACTTTTGGATCCCGCCAAGTGCACCCCATGCCTCTGCTTGAAGGACAATATCCTCATCGAACCTAAGAGCACCAAATGGAATTTCCATTAGAAGATTTTAAAACAATATTCCCCATGTTCCTTTCTTGTTTATTGCCTTATTGTAGAGTATGGAGGATAGATTGATCAACATTATGATAAATATGTTGTTCTAGTTTATTCTTATCATTAGTTTTAAAATTTAATCATAGACGTAGTGTATTTGTCACTACTTTTGAAATTTATTCTATTCTTTAAATTCACCCATCTCAATTAAACTTATTCAAACAAAGATAGATATCTAGCGTGTGGCTCAGGGTGTTCACAAGACATCAAGACGATGGTTGAATCATTGTCAAAATACATTTCATAAAATATATGGTAGACGTGTAAATTTGACGTGATAAATTTAAATCAAACACAATAGCAATCAAATTACATATATAATAGACTAAAAAGAAGTAAAAGAGAGAAATTAAGCTCATTTTTTGTGAGGTTCGATCATATCTTAATTTACATCATGCATCGACTTCTTGATATCGAGAACATCTGAGATTCCATATCATTACAAATGGAACAAGGAAGAAATTCATTACAACTCTCCTCCTTTTTTTCACGACAAGAGGCAACATATATCACTCCTCTTTCAGAAATTAGAAGATCATAAAAGTACTTTTTAATCTCTCTTTTACAATTTTTAATCTCACATAAGAATAAGAAAGAACGAAATAAAAGAATTTATAACTTGAAGTTTAACTTGATTTCACAATAATTTTTTTATTTCTTTATGACTGCGTTTGGTTGGAAACAAAACGCGAGAACATTTCGATGTTCCGCCAAACAACATATGTGACGGAACTTTGAAAAGTTTCCGTCACGTGACTTTGACAAGAACTTATTTTTTTTTCTTTTGGGCTTCTATCTTTTCAGCCGTCAACATTTCACCTTTTTTTTTCTTTTTCTTTCAACTCCCTAACTTCATCTACTTTTTAAATTGTTTTATAATGTAAGTATATATTATTTACTTATTTATTAATATATTATTAGTCATCTTATAAAATAATTTATTAAATATCATTAATTGAAATTTATAAGACATATAGTTCTAATAATTAATAAATATTTATTAATTAAACTATTCAATTATTTTTTAAAACATTATATCATATTTGAATCTACGTAAATTATAATATTAATAATATTTAAAATATCTAATCAAAATAAATAAAAATAATATTAATAATATAATAATTTATGTAAATCATAATATTAATAACATATTATTTTTACTATAATTTTATACATCATAAAATAATAAATTATATTCTTAGTTCTTATTTTTTTATCCAAACACATATTAAAATTTATTTATCAAATCATCTTTTTAAATTCTCATTATTACATTTTTCTATTCAAACACAAATCTAATTTTTTTCATTAAATCAATTAATTCTCAAAAATTAACGACCTCTTAATATTCTTGTACCAAAAGTAGCCTATAAATCTTATCGTTCTTTCACTTTGTGACATCAACTCCTTTTGACCTTGGGACACATTTTTCGAAATGTGATCATTACTATGCATTCTGTCCATATATCTACTGCTCCAATTTATCATATTGGTTGATCGATTATTCAGAATCATTTTGTACATAACTTTTCAGAGAGTTATAAAAAATGGGTTAATTTTTTAAATTTGTTAGAAAGCTAATAAGATTTTCTATAATTTTTATGATCACATGCTACTTCATATATAAGCAAAATATATTTAAATATTTACTTCAAATTCAATGCATACAATAATTCTTTTATATTTTATACTTTTTGAAATTAGAATAAATTAATCCAAACTTATATTATTAAAATATAATTAATTAAGATGTTCCACACTCTCTATTTCCTTATGGTGAGCCCTCAAAAAGTGGACCTGGTAGAAATGAATAAAAGAAAGTAGTGTAAAAAGCAATTGGATCAACTCAGAAGTATGTCATATGACATGGATAAGTAATTATTACGATCGTACGCAATTGAATGTGAACAAAATTATATTTTCTGATGTACTTTTCTCATACGTTTATGAATACCATCTTTTTTTTAAAGTTTAAGAGCTAATTTATCATTTAAGCGAATGATTATGTGTGAAATTAAATTTGAGTTTTTGCGGTTTGATCGTCTCCTGATTTCTAAGTATAGAGTTGGTGAAGAGGATAAGTAGAGCTATTGTGAAAGAGTTCCATGCATGAAGTTGACGGGAGACTGCTGTTGCAATCTCATCCGGACATTCCGTGTGAGATGAATGATTGGGATTAAATCATTTCACAAAATAATAATTTAAATGTGTTTTACAATTATAAAATCCAACAATAAATAACTGTAGTACTATAAATCTATAATGATATTTGTTATGATTTATAGATGAATTACCTCTTGATGGTAAAAGGAAAAGAATAGAGAAATAGAATCTACAATTGTGAATTGGACGAAAAAAAAGATAAGGTTGAACATATTTAAAAAAAAAAAATTAAAAGCTTACTTTATATTTTTCAAACATATTATTTACTCTCTTCATATGAATAAATACCTGGACTTTAAAAAAAAAACAAGTATTTTTTATCATTTAAGGATAAAATATTATGAGACCTCTTGTGCCAATTGGATCCGTCAACTTTATTTAACAACCCTATATCTTTTTGTTTTGCATATTCAATGATTTGTCGTGGCACAACTTAATATTAATAAAGGAGGCGTTGGAAGATTGCTAGTTATTTTTCTTAATTAAAAAAATATATGTCACATCAAAAAAAGATATCGATCAATAATTAAGAGAACGTGTCTATAAAATAAAAAAATGAAAATGATCATGTAACAGAATAAAGATAACTGATCGAATTAAGATAAAAAAAACATGACATATCATTATTACTGTAAAAATATTATTACCATCTTATTTTAGTAAATAGGAATAAGAATATGTATAAGTCATATTAAGAAGTAGCATAAATAATTTAGTGGAAATAATTTTTTTATATTATTGTAACATATATTATTATATTATTAAAATAAATTACTTGGGAAAAGAGTTCTTAGAGTGGGTGTTTGCAGCTACATTGTCATATCCGTCCGTCCCATTTATCATATAAATATTGCGCTTACAAGTCAAATTCATGCTGATGACATGCAAATAAAAGTTTGGCAGGCAGCGGCCATCGATGTCATGTCATGCGCGAACCAACCGCAGCGCCCTGCCGCTCCTGCTCCTGCCCCTGCCGCTCCTGCTGCTGATGCATGTTATGTTCTGTTCCAAAGAATCCAAGTCATCTCCAGCTACGTCCACCATCTCTCCCTCTCCCTCTCCCTCTCTCCCCCCTTTCGAGATTCCCAAAATATCCCTCCGTCACTCGGCTCTTTCTCTCACATGTCACTCCCGAATTCCCAACAAAAGCTCGTTCTCTCTCCTTGAGTACTTCTCGGCGCTTGAAATGTTGGAATAGATGGCAGGGAGACGAAAGAACAGTTCTTGGTTGTGGGGGAAGCACTTATCTTCGTGTGGAGAGAGAAAGAGAACCGTGACTTAATAATGTTTGTGTGTGTACATCCTCTTTTCTTTGGCAGATAAAGAAGAGGGGGTAAAAGGAGCTCCATTTGCGTCGCTCCATCGCTATCTCCACAGGTTTGATTAGGTGGATTTTGCGCCGCTTCGAGCGCCCACTTTGGACGGGTCCGTGAATCGTCCCCTCGCCCGCCTTTCTGCCGTGCTGCCGTAGGAGACTTCTGGTGGCATATATAAAAAAAGGTGGTGCTTTTGGCCCTCCCTCGCTCCCCGATCTTTTCGACGTTCTCCGGCTGCGGCGCGACGCGTTCCTCGCCTCTCTCGACGTCGCTTTCTCTTTTTTGGGTCCACGCGTCTCGGGAAGCATTTGTTTTTCTTCCTCGCTGATCGGTCGGAGCCTTCGGGTTGGTATTTTCTGCAGAAATATTGCTTCTAAACGCCTGCCTGATCGATCCCAGTTCAAATCCGGGATTGTTTTCGTAGTCAAAAGGTGATCTTTGCAGAGGCTCTTTGAGGAGATGGACAATGGCCAGGGAAAAGACGTCGCCTTTTTGTTCGCGGACGATGAAGTAAGCGGGTTGAGCGGGCTGAAGAGAGGCGAGGACTACGTTGAGGTTATGTGCGGGTGCACGAGCCACCGCTATGGCGACGCTGTTGGCAGGCTTAGGGTTTTCGCGTCGGGCGACCTCGAGGTGTCCTGCGAGTGCACGCCCGGGTGTCGAGAAGGTTAGTTGCATCCCTTTCTCATAATTTAGTTGCATCATGACAAGCATACTTGCAAGATTTCATGGTCCTTTTCCGATCCACCATGCTTTGGGTCTCAGAGTTTTAGCGTTCATGCACGCATGATGTTTGATCCAAAGTTCTACTCATTTCATCTCCTTGAGCTTGTGGGCATTGCATGCTTTGACAGGCGAGTACGCTGTTATTCATGTGTGTATTGTTCCTTGCAAAACAAAAGGTTCATCTCAAACATGATCCTTATCATCCTCTCAGTTGTGATAGAAGAGACGTAATAATTATGCTTTTTCAGGACACTGTGGTTGTTTCCCGCCCTGCGCTCTACAGAACATTTGATGTTGATCATAGTTTACACCGATGGCTCGGATTTCATATGCGTGCCATGTGAGTTCGTCGTCCGTGGATATTTAATCCTTCATTGTCACATAGCAACTACTATCGACTTATGAAGGATTCATTATTGGTCAAGCTGTTCCCAAATAGGAATCTCTGCATATACTTGGAGAGAATCCATGTTCTGTGTTTCTTGTCGAAGGTTCCTTCCTTTGGACGAACACAAGCGATCTCCTACCTTTCAAGACAATTTTTTTTGTTTGTAGACGTATTCTTTCTTGTGAGTTTTCTGAACGTAGTAAACAGAACATTATGATGCCCAAGTACAGGTTCTTGAGAGAAACCATGGTTTCTTAAGGACTTTATCCAACTGTACACATATAATAATAATCATCTTAGAATGATGGCAAACATGAATATAAACCCGGTTTACAAGTAGTCAATCTCTCTCTACTCCCCTAATTAGATCCCGTTACATTCTTAATGTCTTTCAATTCAAACATGATCTTGTATACTGTTGTTTTTGTAATGGAAACTTTTTTAAACTTTTCTGAATGGTTGTGCTCGTTATCATCAGAGAAGTTGACACCATCCGCTTTTGAGAAGCATTCTGGACGGGAGACTGCAAAGAAATGGAAGAGCAATGTATGGGTCATGATGAAAGGCGAAAAAGTTCCACTAGCAAAGACTGTTCTGCTTAAATACTATAACAAGACCTCCAAAGCTGCTAATGGTTCTCACAAAGGTAATGGTCGACCAGGTCACAGGGATGAGTTTGTCCGCTGCAAAGCATGTAACAAGGAGCGGAGATTCCGCATGCGTACCAAGGAGGAATGCCGTGTTTACCATGATGCCATCAACGATCCAAATTGGAAATGTGCTAACCTAAAATATGACAAGTAAGTGATCCAAGTTAATTGCATGGACTCTTTGATTATTTCCTTGATTGCATGGAGCTTTAGCTTTTACCTTATCACAGTCTTACACCAACGGAAATAGATATTATGATTGGATTGCTAAAATCACATATTTTATATTTTGTCTATTATAACTTATTAAATCCTCTTGTTGTTTGCCCCTTTGCTAAATAATACTTCTTGGTAAAATTTAATGGGCTAACTAAATTAGGGGGCCAGGTATTCATAACTAGAGAAGGCCTGAGACATTGAGGAAACCTGATACATTGAGGAAACCTAATAGAAATGTGGAACAATCAAGGAGGTAGTCAAAGTTTCAGTAATTATCTATGAAAACTGAGTCATGCCACAAAACTTGAGTATATGATCCTTGAGAAAAAAGTTCAATGCGAAACGAACATATGTATGGACTAGTCAGGTTCTATACATGGAGGTACAATATCGAAGCTATATGCATGTTAAAATAACAAATGGTAAGATTAATATAAAGTTAGGTAGTATATATGTCTTTTTCAGATGTAAGTATATGCTACTGCTTAGTACAGTGCCTTTATGACCATTAGACAAAATATCTCATTTAAATTAAACCTCATTCGAATAAGCATTAGAGGCTTAATTTCTCCTTTTAGTTTGGGCTTTAGCCCTGTTGTTTTAAATATAAAAAAAAAGAATAAGCACCAGAAACAAATCAATGTTATTTCCAAGGTTTTTTAAGTTCTTTCTTTTTTTAACATGCATTTTTCTCATGGATGTGTACTCTTGAGAGGTAAAAAGACAATTATAATAAATGGGATAAAAATAGTTAGATGTAATACACTAATACAATGGGTTGTTTTTTGTATAAGCAAATTGTCTTAATCATTATTTTTTTATTATTGCAAAAGAGGCCAAATCAATAATGTCATTGTCTAACAAATTGTTGAACCAAGATTTACTGAAATTTACTCGGAAGACACCGCCCTTTAAATTTGGGATGATTTTTAAAGCATAAAAGATCGCCCTATAATTTATTTAGAAGAAAAAATAATCGACTTAAAAAAAACCCTAAATTTTTTCGAAGAAAAAAATTAACATTTTTTTGGGTCAGGAACCTAGTTTAAAACAATAATATTTAAAAATTTCTAGACGTTATATATATACATTAGATGTCTAAAAAATAAAGATTCAACCTTTCGATCTAAATATACCAAAGTAATATGTTATCACATTGCAATTCAAGATTGTAATTAATTTTATATAAACTTCATTAAAAAGGATTAATAATTTGATAATATTCAAGTTCAACTACATCATAATAATTTAAGTCAACAGTGTACCTAATTTAATAAGTGTGCTAATAGAAAAAAGTAAGCATATGAAATATTATTTGAAAGTTGAAGTGATATTGTAATTATATTCTTTTAAAAAAAATACATTTAGTTCGGGTCAGGTCCCTTGGTTTTTTGGACTAGGAGCGCTAATTTAAACAAGTGATTTTACGAGCTTGATAAAACTAACCTAATTATTAATCAGGGTCTGAATTTCAGTCTTTTTGGGTTGATTTCTTTGAGTTGGATAAGTTTTTCGGGTGGATGGGTTTTTCCTTGCACCCCTCTTTGTTTTTATCACATCATTTTCTCTGTAAACCTTTCATCTTTATTGTTCAAAATATACTTCTGTTTTTTTTATCATTTGAATGAATTAAGAAATTCCAAAGCTTTTTAGAGGAAAATTGCACCCGGGTGTATGAACATAAAAAATATATCTTTCAGAAAAAAATGAAGTATAACATTTAAAACTTTCACCTTTTTAAATGCTAATTAATGGTAAAAATATATTTGTAAAACGTTATCAAAAGAATGTAACTACTAATCTTTAATGTATAGGCGGAAGCTGAAATAAGATATATATAAAGCTTGTAAGTGTGAATATTTGAATGGACAAATTATAAAAGTTAAGTAAAAGGTAGTTTCAAAAGATAAAATATAGTTTCAAAAGATAAAATCCTCAGTTACCTCATGTGAGATTTAAAACTTGATTACCTGAAATGGTGACCAAGGCGCCATCACTAAAGTGATAGATGGTTGGTTCATTTTGTTTTTTCTATTATAATTCATTACCAGGCTGATTTGGTAAAATGTAATAGGATCAGCGATAACTTAAAATGTGAATAATGATTATTACAGTTCCTACTTCCTACCTTTGTGGTAGCATTCCTGTTATTGTGTTAAACTTCATTCACTTTTCCGCTAGATGAATAATCCTGAGAAAGTGCTACTACTTAATTCTTAAGTGCTACTACTTAAGAAAATATATTTCAAAATGATTTGTGTGTTGCCTTTTTTTAAGTCCTCGTTTAAAAACCATAGTCATGTGATTTATTAGGATCACCTGTGATGATGATGAGGAACGAGCAAGTCGTAAGGTTATAAGGGGATGCTCTCGTACACCATCATGTCGTGGATGCACCTCATGTGTCTGCTTTGGTTGTGAGACATGCCGCTTCTCAGATTGCAGCTGCCAGACCTGCATTGACTTCACTAACAACACCAAGAGCTAAGGCTGTGTAAGATGGTATTTATTCGCCAAAAGGACTAGATCACATTAGCACCATTTTGAGACATTTTTGCCACTTTTCATTGTGATGCATTGAAGCTTCATCCAGAGAATTGCATTTTATTTCTATCTTGAATTGTTAGGATAAGATATTCATTCATCCGAATTATCTTATTTGACAATAGTGATGTTGAAGCTCATTTTGGAGGATACTGTAGGTTCTCATGTTCATGCCTGGAAATCTAGGGCGTGTGTTTTAAATTCTACTCCTATGTTGAACTAATTGAAAAATGATATTCAAGCATATTTTCTCAATTCAATTATGGGAATTCAGTGACTTGTTTTGCTGAAAGGAAGTTGCTCAGAAAGAAATGTTAAAACTTCTATCCAAAATCTACACAACTTACTGTCAATTCTGCTATCAGCTTACTTTTATATTTGTGCCCTTTATAATGTAATATGAACTAGCTCTTGCCGTCCATCCCCTGTTAGCTTTCAAGCTGCACGCACTTTTGTTTGTTAACTCAGCCTTTTTTGCATACTTATTTAGAGTGTCGAATAGTAGAGGCAATCGAGTGCCTGAGTTTGATATCCATTGTGTAAACTTGTTGGTCAACTGAGATATCTGAGTTGTGTCAACATCTCTAGCTCGCCTTTATTCCTTTTGTTGAGGTCCTTAGTTTGTGTCCCGAATGCGACGAATCTGAGTTCTTGTTTTCTTTGTACTATGTCAGCGGCCTTCCGTTTGACAAAAAAACATCTCTAGCTCATGACGGTATGAGCCAGCAAACTACTCAACATCCTTAACAGTTTGAGGATGAATCATGAACCTAAAGATCCGGATCTCAGTTTCATCGACTCTGGTACAAGTCTCAATTGTATCTTGTCTGTGATGCATTGAGTTCCTTGCCGAGTTATAACAAATATCACAGGCACATGGAGTTCGCCAAGTATTTGCGAGCAATTAATCCTCCATAAGCATCATTATGCAGTTTCTTGATCTGGGTTTGTTCTGACTTCTGAGAAATTTATTTTAGAAGCGAGCACTCTGAATGCCTTATCCTCCCTTGGATGCGAAGGGGCCCCAACATTAACGTTAATTAGCTTTCTGCAACATTAATGCCAGCAGAGAGATCGATTTTATCTGTATAAATCCTGGTGTTCAGATGTACCATTTGGGGGCAGGTCATCAACACTCACATGGACTTAAGTATTCTTCCCCTAATAGGCACAAGCTCATTCCAAGTCGATGCCTCCTTTTAATTTATTCTAGTGATCAACAGCGCCTTGACCACCCTTTGCACTTTTCCCTGAAAATGCAACGTCCTTTATTTCTAGCCACCAACACCTTCATTAGGCTTTTTTTTTTCTCAAGCTTCTTCTTAAACCATGTCCGAGGATTTGAGGCGTGCATGGAAACGCGTCGCTTTAATTGCCGAACTTGTTTCTTCCAAGTTCCAAGTCACAACTCCAAGTCTTCATTTGCTGCTGTGTTTCCTGCCGAACACAGAGCGTCGTTGGACATGGTTAAAGAGAAAACAAATAATATCAAACGCTTTGGACAATGTTCCAAATGCATGTTAAAATATAAGCAGCTTCACGTGTTCCACTGCATGCCCTTGGGATGTGGCAACCAACGTTGATCTCCAAACTCTGAAGACAAGGCCCCCGACTCCCTCTTGCTACATACATGCATGCAGCACTGGGCGGCTCGGCTCCTCAGTTCTCTCTGCCTAATGCACATATGATCATAATTAATCCGGAACTGGAGATCAGTTCAATTTGTCAATACGTACCGCAGATTGATGCCATGCACGCCAAAATTGCCGCATGAAGTGGAAGGGGAATTGATCTCTCTATCAATTGGCAGCTGACAAGTTGAGAAACGATATGCGGCAGCAATGGAATTTTGTTGCTCTGCTTCATGGCCATCGTTGATTGCCAAATAGCCGCCGGAGCCTTGACACCAGACATACTACATAGCGGCCTGCAGAAACCAAGGTCCATGCCATCTGAAGAAGATAGCATTCCCAAACGTGCGTCTTCCTTCACCAAACCATCTGATCCCTGCGCCAAGCCCTAATATTTGGACTGCAACTCCCCCAGCCCCAGATGCGAAGCTGTGTGTAGAGGTAATTAATATATGGACATACGTGGCACCACTGTTTTTTTTTCCTTCTCGTTTTCCCTGATCCGCCATTAGAATGAACACAGTCTGAGTTCACAAATGCATGTGGTGCCAACTGCCAAGTGCAATGGCGGCATTGTGGCGCTCGTATTTGGATCCTCCTACTGATGCAACCAACAAAAGTGATGGACGGAAGGTTAAATGCGATGGTTTGTGATCAGATTCTTGGGCCGCCTGTCTCCGGAGTGGACGGAGTTCTTTGCCGGACTTTGTGAAGAAAGCAAAGGCGGGAGTGAAGATGCCCGGAGTTGGTGGAGAAGTTGACTACATGACCTCTCAACCTTGACATCAAACGATGGCGTTGCCATTGGTCACTGCCCAGCTGATAGATCGCATACACACCAGTAGATCGTTCAAAGATCTGTGAACGTGCCTAGGTAATTTGTCAGGTTAACTTTTGCTGAAATAAAATTTTATTTTTTTCATTTCATCCAATGGTGTTAAACCAGGGTCCGGTCGGTGGGACAATGTCCGAGAGAGGAAACGGGCTGTGGATCAGTAAAAATTCGAGCGGCACACTGGCTGCGGGATCCAATGATCCAGTGGCGACTCGGCGATGCCGGTGATGGAGCGGCAATCAACTGCATGCGACGGTGTCTTTGGGTTCTTTATTTCATCTCTTCGGTTCTCAATTCGAGCATGTAATCCGAAGGTTCTGACTGGAGTTCTGCTGAAGGACTGCCAAAGTGAGGCCTTCAGCTCCTTAAGTCGGTAAATGCTTTGGTTTCCGCTACATCTTCCTCGGTTTCATAGACATTATTTAATTCATATGTCTATATAAATTCTCTATAAGTAAATAAAGAAAGCAATTTATCTTATAATTCTTTTCTATTTTTCATCAAATAAAATTTTGCATCGCTTTAAATTCTTAATTCGTTCTTCAATGCATCATTTATCCCGTACAAAAATCCTAACACCCTTCTACGGCTACAACCATCAATGGTGCAACCTAGGAAGAGATGCGCCTTGGCTGCAGCTCTACCTCGCCAAGGACGCGCTCTTCGTCGACTTACCAACGAAGGCTGGCCAAGATCACTCAGGGGCGCACCTATGGCTAGCCAAGTGCACGCGCCGGCTAGAGGTGTGGTCAAGGCACGTCCTCCTAATAAGCTTCTACAATAATATTTACTTAATAAAAAAATATAAGTAGTTTATCTGTTATTAATTTGATTTGTTCTATTATTAATGAAAAAATAAAGTGAATGATTGAGTAAACAGATAAAATGTGAAAGAAAATTATGAGAAAACTAAAGGAAAAAAATAAATGCATTAAGAAAAGAATATAAGGAAATCTAAAAAGAGAAATATTGAATTTTAAAATAAACGTAAAATGTATATTTTTTAAAAAATTAACGAATTTATCCTGTTCGTCCACTAGCCTATTCTTCCGTTAAATGAATAAACTTGAAAGTATATTAGGTGATCTAACTCATTGAATTAATAATCTATCCGGCCTGTCCAATGTCCGATAAAAACTTGATTAATCGAGACTTTTAGGAATATGTTTAATCTATTAAACACCACTAGGTGCACCCTTAGCTAGACTTGTGCATGCCTTAAGATGACCGATTAGAAGTGCATGAGAGGTGTTTTCTTTGGATGTATACATATCGTGTTATGTACTTTCATTTATACTTTGTCTAAGATGATTGAAAGAAATCAATTTCAATTATTTTTTCTCACAATGAAGATTATTGAAGAAAAGTGATGCTTGATGTTTCGAGAAAGAATTATGAATATGATCATTATTATTTATGTTTTTTTTATGTTCATAAAAAAACTCCGCCTATATTTTATAGTCGGTCCCAAGCCCGGATAAAGGAGGAGGGTTGTGTTAGGCCCCGACAGTCAGCATAAAATTCCATCGAATCTTATGAACATGGATCAACGAATATATTTACTAATAGAGCGGAATGGCGTCGTATGATCCATGTAGCCGACCCCACCTAGTGGGATAAGGCTTTGTTGTTGTTGTATGTTCATCAAAACTTAACAATTGTGTTTGATTATGAACTTGTGTTTGATCGCGATATTATTTTGCATCATGAATTTGTATTTGATTATGTTGTTAGGTAATTGTATTTGATTATATTGTTATGTAACCTTATGAACTTGTGTTAGATTTGGATCATTAATTTTGTTATTAGTTGTGACTAAAAAAGCTTGTTATGTCATGATCTCCAGTGATATAAAGTATGTGTGCTGATTTTATTTTATTATTTTATTATTAATTCATCATAATCTAATCCGATCATATGGTTTAACTTAATCCGATCCGCTGATCAATTTTCTGTTGATCAAATTCGAATTTTACTTCATCTAGGGGTGTTCGCTGAGTTGGGTACGAGTTGAAATTTTTCTGACTCGAGTCAACCCGGCCCGACCCGAAGTCCTAATTTTTAAAAAAAATTAATTTAAATTTAGTTTTCAACTTATATTTTATATAAAAAATAAAACATTAAAATAAATAAATTAAAATGTGTGAAATAATATTTAAATATTTGTCAGATTATTTTATGTTTTAAATAAATATTATAAATATTTTTATATTAAACAATAGAAAATGTAAGAAGACAATTTTATTAAAAAAATGATAATAGGATAATCCAGTCATCCGACCTAATTCAGATCAATTGGATCGGATCCAACCCTCCAAAGAGGGGTGACCCGACACATCAGGTCACCTTTAGATTAAGGCATACAAATTTCATTATAAAGAAGTAATCTAATACACAATTAATTCGTAAATTAATTAATTTGATCAGCATTCACGCTAATTTTGACCTTGATGATTGTAGAGAAAAGAAACACAATAATTACCTGAAATTTCAATTTACTAAAGTGAATTTTCCCTTGATCAAAACTTCCGAAAAGGGAGGAAAGTAATATTTTAGAATCCACCATCTCAATGCTCAAAGGAAGAGGAGCGTACAGAGCGAAACAATGCCGTCCCCATGACTGTATGTACTCTTCTAAAGAAAGGAACAAAAATGGTGACATGTTTCTATTAAAATACACGCATGAACAGGGTCCACATAAAGAAAAAAAAAATGTGTGTTTGCACAAAACTTCGTGTGCCGTGTAAAGAATAATGGTAAATATTTGAACTTTTGATTGTCAAATTCGGGAAATATTTCATGAACAGTCGAGTGTCAGAGAAGCGCTGCAGTTGTGCAAGTTGTGAGAGATTCACATGGCCACTCGCGCACTGGAATTCCTGATGATCGGCTTCCACTGTAAAAGGGACGACTGCAGCAATGCCATAAGATGCATTAAGTGCATGCTACCATGTTACCAAGAATCAGTCATCAGAGCAAGCTGAAAGAGGACCGTCGAATGTAATCAATTCTGCAACCAAGAAGATCAAATCTAATATTGTTTATTTCACACTTGCTTCATTTGTAAACAGAAGGAGATATATGTTCTTGAAATAACTAGGTGCATATCTTTTATCATATCACTTCAATCTGTCTAAAACCATAATTCCTCTAGTTTATAGTCGGAAATGACTTCAGATCAGATCCAGCTGCAAACATGATTTCGTCAAACTGAGATATATTACAAATTGGAAGAAGAGTAAGTGAAAGAATTAATGAGCAGAAGAAGAAATATAGACTTTTCCGTGTCTTAATGAGAAGGCAAAATGTAGTTCATTGATTTTCTCATCTCCCTCGAGGGTTTACGAGCTGAGAAAATACGGCACTGGTTGCGACATCTTCAGCATCATCATCAGTACCCGAGTTTACTCCATCAACCATGCTCACACTATTATCAAATGGTTCCATCCGCGGAAGCAAGATGTTCGGTATACTCTTTATGCTGTTTTCATCAGGGTCGGCAAGCGACGAAGTCTCCTCGAGCTGGAGAGCGTACTCAAGATTCCAGAGGACATCTCCCATGGATGGCCTATCAACTCCCTGCTCTGCCAGACATTTTTCAGCAGTCTCGCCGAATTTCCTTAGGGAAGCTGGATTGATTTTCCCTGCCAGTGCTGAGTCTACAATCTGCTCCAGCATGCCCTTCTTCTGCCAGCTCATTGCCCATTCTGCTATGTTGACCTGCTCCCTTGGAAGGACAGGGTTGAGAGCTGGCCTTGCACAAAGAACTTCCATCAGGACGACACCAAAGGAATAGACATCTGATTTCTCCGTCAGCTGCTGTCTTCGGAAGTACTCAGGATCAAGATATCCGAAGCTGCCTTTGACAGCAGTGCTAACATGGGTCTGGTCCAAGGCAGGGCCAGTTTTTGAAAGACCAAAATCTGCTACTTTTGCAACAAAGTTCTCATCAAGAAGAATGTTGGTGGTTTTCACATCACGGTGGATGATGCTTTGTGCTGCACCAGTGTGCAGGTAATGCAAGCCTCTAGCAGCCCCAATGCAAATCTCAAGCCGTTGTCTCCATGAAAGAGATGGAAGGTTGGTACCATACAGATGGCTCCTCAGTGGCCCATTGGCCATGTACTCATAAACCAAGATCATCTCCGACCTTTCGTCACAGTATCCAATCAATGAGACGAGATGTCGATGGCGGAGCTTGGATAGCATCTCAATCTCAGTCTGGAATTCAGCCAACCCTTGCTCAGACCTAGGGTTTCCTCTCTTGACAGCAATCTTGGTACCATCTTCTAAAGTACCCTTGTAGACCTTCCCAAATCCACCTACTCCAAGAAGCAAACTTTCATCAAATTTGTTGGTAGCGTCCATGATCTCTTGAAACATGAAAATACGTCCAAGGTTCGTGGAAGCCAAAGAGATGCAACTCGCTGTGCCACTCTTATGAGAGGTTGTTGAGACTTTGCTTATAGTGTGTGAGTTTCCATATAAAGGCAGTGGTAACCAGGAGTGGCTATGAGCATTAGCTTTTCTCTTGCGCACAACATAACAACAATAGCATAAAGCGAAAAGTCCAAACGCAGCCAAAAAACCCAAGACCATGCCAATTATGATTGCCAATCTTTTCTTCCCTGCAGGTGGTTCAGGGAGAAGATCTTTAACAGCATACATCCCATCCAAGCTCTTTACATCATTGCTGATCTTCATGATCTCCAAACCATTCAAGATAGCATTGCTGAAGTCAGCCAAAGTATCAGGACCAACACTCACAGTTAATGTACTCGAGTCATTTGAAGAGTTTGAAACAAAATCCTTGTAGTAAGGAATTGACAAATCACCCTTCAAGGATGACAAATCCAAACTGGCAATAGCCATATCTGAATTCACATAAACATTGAAGACAAGTGTGTTCAGAGCCTTACTAACGATATCACAGAAGTGAAGACGAATCAAGTAAAGAAAGCTTGGATCGACTGAGAACACCCATGTGATATTGAAATTTAGATCAGTAACATTTGGATCTCCCATTGCTTCAGCAGTAGAATAAACCCACTTTGGTGCTATCTCAGCAATAACACCATCTGGATAATTTATAGTCATAGGATCCACAGATACCTTCACAGCAGAGCTGTTAACATGGAGGTATTTGGCATCGTTTTCCCAAGTCCTTCCAAGCGTGTCATTCTGACGAGTGAGAAGCGGACCACCAACATTCACACGATACACAGTCTCGAGACCAACCACTGAAAGACCACTGAAAGGAGCATTTGGTATGGCAAGAGCCTGGTCATAGATCAATGCATCAGGAACTGAGACGACCTCTATCCCGTTCACAAAGGCAACAGAACCATTTACTGGGATGAAGGTGAGCGCCAACGAATCAGAGGTCACATTCACCATATACTCCTTGTAAAGGTAAGTATAATTGGAGTTCTTAAAAGTGAAGTTATTCATGAGGACGAACTCATCCGTCACTACAGTCAAAGGAGCTGAGGTTAAGTCATGGCCAGAATTAGGCACAGGATAGAAATACAGCCGGATCCAATGTCTGCCCTCTTGTTGAATATCAAACCTGTAGTGGGCTGTTTCTGAGAAAATACGTAGGGACTGGTATATGGGGGAGGGCAGAGCAGAGTTGGAGGCAGAAAAGGTGTTGTCCCCAGAAGTTCTTAGGGAAAAAGAGGACTGCTGTGAATCTGGAAGGTAGACTTGCCCTTGGACTGTGACACTCTGGGAAGACCCGCAGGCAAGCAAGTAATTATCCACAGGAGTGAATGCAGCAAATGCAGTATCAAGAAGCAAGGTAGACACCACTAAAGGAATCCACCACCTCAAATGTTTGATCTTTCCCATCTTCATTCAATACCTGTAACCTGGCCAGCTGCACAGTGGTCCAGTGAGAAAAAAAAAGTCTCAAAAATATGCTGCAATTTGCCTTAAAACAAGAAAAACCAAATGTAGAGATCGCACAATTAAGCATCTCTGAACTTGTAGGTTGACACCCCAGTTCAAGATTATTGCTAAAATTTGGAGAATCCAGGACCAACAAGTTCATTCTTTTTTGGGTAAAGACTGCAAGTTCAATATACCAACATCAGATACAACACCGCTCACTAATATTTACACTGTTAAAATTCTCAGAAAAGAGATCCTTTCAAAGCCCAAAATAGTTCAGTTAGGCATCACTTCGTAAAACAATGTAAAGAAAAACCCGATCGATGCCCCGAATAAACTACCATCCCTCATAGTCCCAACAGAAAAAATGCAAAGTTACAGTAGTTTCAAGTTCAGATAGAAGTAAAGCTTTTGCCAAAGAATGTTAAAGATCAAGGGAAAAAAAATCCAAAATGCCAAGTCCTGAAATTGACGGGAGAAAGAAGGCATCAAACGAGATTGCAGCTTTATGTGAACTCACTTATTAGGATCGGAATCAGGATTGGGAGCGTCCCACCACCATGCACGTCTCCGTTTGCACCAAGATCCGGCCTCTCGAGTGCGGGGAGCACTCCAGTGCTCGGAACAGCGGTCAAGGTGGGATTTTGAGGGGGGAATGCGCCTGCCAAATCGATTGCGGAAGTCCCTTCTGCGTCCCAAACAGCTCTTTTCCAGCCTGTGCGACAATGTGATCAAGCTGTCATGTTATGCACACGAGAGAGAGAGTGAGAGAGAGAGAAAGAGAGAGATGGAAAGGGGAGAGATAGAAGACGACGACCCCACAGCCATCAGTTACAGTTCTCCTCTCATGTTCCATCCTTATTACCCTTCCGAAGTCGTGTAGTATTTGAGACTCGACAAGAAAGGATAAGGAAAAAGACGAGAATTAAGTGCCACCTTTCGATTCTGGGAGTCGTTGGTGTTGATGAGGCTGTTCAGAGGCTCGCAACTGCCATGAGAGCTCTGCATTTGAGTTCGCACTTAAATTTGCATGTGAAATGGGGGCAGATTTCATGGATTTCCGGGTGGAAATGTTAGAATGAATAAACTGGGAGTTACTTATTACCCATCTTACCATGGGCAATTGCTAGAAGAGAGAGAGAGAGAGGTGGTGGGACCATGCGAAGCAAACGGTCCTTTTTGGAGAGGGAGAGGGCCATGTGCACTCACGCGGCTTCACAAATGCGGCGTAAATGGTGTTGGTATTGTTTTTTTCCCATTCTTAAAAAATCCGGATGCTCACCATCTAAATTGTCCAAAAACGAATCGAGAACGAGAATAATAAAAAAAATTTATTAACAAACAAATATATTTTAAAATGTAAAAACATTTTTAAAATATTTTCTGCATGTATTTCGTAAATGACACAATTTTTAAATTAAATTACATCAAAACGGATCATTAAAACAAAAATATATAGTAAGTTTGATCTAAACTATTGAATACTTTCGTCATTTAAATAATTATATTAATCATATGATATTGGATAAATATAAATCGATTACAGGTACTAAGATCGTAAAATTATAAAATATAAATTAAGATATTGGCAATCTTGTTCACAATAAAATTTAATAATAAAAAGAAAATACAATAATAATCCAATTTGATATTTATTAGTGATCTATTTAGTAATATTGTACTGGGATAAAAGCATAACAGAAAAATTGATGAAATTGAGATAAAATAATTAGTATAAAAAAATATTTTCGGTGCCGAGACTTATTTTTTTCACATTCTTGTCTGATTGATGTACCTCCCAAGAAATCCTACTATGATCTCCTTGTTGGTAGTTGGAAATATTTCCGCAGATGAATCGGAACTCCAATGTGATATCGTCTCAAGGTTCTGTGCGGAGATGAGCCTCAATCACATGGAGAGGCACTTCGTCATGTAAGTCGCTTTAATAGACAACTTTGATCGCGTATATAATATAATATAGTATAATATATAATTTTGATTTAATCCAAAATGTGAATGCAAGTATTTGGTAAACATTTGTTTAAGTGATATTTAAACATTTATGATCAAAATTTTATAAGTAAATAAAAGTAATCTATAAAGTATAGAAAATAACGGTTACACTTTTTATTCTTAATATATCTTCATTTTTTGAAAAAAAAATGTTTAATTCCCAAGCATCACATCTTCTGTTTTATTTTAATATATATATATATATATATATATATATATATGTGTGAAATATAATTTAATATATATGTCAATTACCGCATGTCAAACAACTTTACGGATATTTTCTTTTATTATTTTCGATATCTTTTTTCATGAATAATTTAAATGATCATTAATGATAAAAAAATATAATTCAAATCATCAATAATAATTGTAAAATTATTTTTTGTCATCATGACGATCATCCAAGTTATTTATGAAAAAAATATATCGAAAATAATAAAAAAATATATATCTAAAACTGCTTGACTCGACCGAAAGCATTTGACATGTATCAACAAGGTAAAGCACGCATAAAAATCAAAAGATGGAATTGAAACATCCTAGTTAAGTGGTAGACATGGAGTGCCGTGGGTGCCGCAGGTGAGTCGCACGAGCAAGGTTCCCCTTCCTAACTGGCAATTAAACGAAAGGAGATATTGCCAGGACATCTTGTTATCTAAAATGGACGGCAGCCCCGAGTTTAACTCTTAATTGATCAACATCGATGGAATTAGTCAATTGTACTCATTAATTCTTGACACCATCTATTTTCAAAGTAAAATGCCACCAGCATAAAATGTACGAAGGGTATTCCTCAGAAGACATACATCAAGCAGCACATGTATAATGACAAAAGAAATATAAAACATCCTACACATGTATGATGACAAAAGAAATATGCTTTACACATCAAGCAACTATATATATATATATACATATATATATCACAAAAATTGTCCGCATGCATGCTTTATACTCGTTGCTTAAACTTCCGTGCAGGTCGCCGAGCATGGAGCTCACCACCTCCAAAGTCACAAATGCATAGTTGTCAGACAAAGGGATATAAAATAGCAGGATGAAAGATCACATGCACCGAACCTTACAATATCTATGTCCAAAGGTTGCTTCACCTTCTTCCTCGTCCAGACAGCGCGCCGGCTTGTCAAATTTGATCTGTTTTTTTTAATCTGATGCTTTTATACCCATCAAATTTATCTCCACGCAGAAAAGCTTTTGTTCTTTACCAAGGAAGATATCAATAATAACTATCACACTGGGGGGAGAGAGAAAGATAGAGAGAGATTATTTATACCATATAAAAGTATGCAAGTTGCGGCTTTGCAGGCTTGCCGTAGTGCAGGTGAAGGCAGCAAGTAGTGAAGAGATTAAACGGCTGTTAATAATATTAGCAGCAGTCTCTCAAAAAATAACATTAGCAGCAAACTGGTGATGTCATCGTCTCCCGTTCCAACGCATATACAAATTTGAATTTTTGTGTGTGGTGTTTCCAGATTCGACCGACCCAAAAATCAAATAAAAAAAAAGATGATGGTAGATTTTTTTTTTCAAAACCATTAGTGGCATATGCAATGGGCCGTCTGACACAAGGCATATATAACCAAGAAAAAAGGGTATATGAAAATTACGAAATCTCAGTTGAGTTCACTCAAATGAATGAATCAAGAGATGCAGCTTCTTAGCTAATTACCAAACAGGTTGTGAAGTGCTTGTGCAAGATCTAGACGAACTTGACCTCGCCCAAAAGATGAGATGAGTTTCGACCCAACTGACACCTAAAAAAACATTAGATTTCGAGTGGAATCACAGAAATTAGTGACACTTACCTTTCAATTATTTTTATAATAGTTTTAAAAATTATAAATTGAAAATAAAACGAAAAACAGTAATAAAGTACTTTATATAATATAATTATCGGATTTTTTCGAATTGAATAAAATTCAATTGTCTATTATTCAATCAGGCTTGAAATCATTTTTATTTTAAAAATAAAGAAATTATATGCCAAAGCCTATTACTAATTATCACAATTATAAATTCACGTCAATTTGGAGGTATTGGTTGCTTTTCATGCCCATGCATTTTATATTGTTTTATTTTTTTCTTATTTTCATGAACACGCTGCTAGAAAAATACTAATATACGTCACCGTTAACTACAAGCCCAACATCGGGGTGCCGTAACTACCGTTAGCAAAAAATTCAATGCATCGACGACGCGTTTGAAATGGACACTTTCTTTGTAAATTAGAGATAGTCGCCTCAGAAACAAGGTGTGGGAGTCAGCTGTTCGTGACTAAGGAAAGTGAGCAAAGGTGGGATGCTTGAGTGTTATCTTGTTATACTTTGATATGTCGAGTTGGTGTCCCCAGTCCCCACCCACATGTGGAAAAGGGTCATAGAGATACATGACGCCAGTTCATGTGGATGAACATTGTCAGATCACCGATTTGGCCAGTTGCAATGACAAGCGAATCAATATTTATGGGAACAAGTATATGGCCACACCATTTCAGATTATGGTGATCTCGATCCACCTTTCCATGTTTGATTAACTACTTCCGAGTAAATAACTAGGAACTACAATACAAATTGTGCAATTGCCTCTGAGTGAATCAGAAACAGATATGCAAAACATGGATATAATTTATGGAGTGTAGCTGATAATACTACATGGAAAATTATGGAGCACTAAAACATGGATATAATTTATGGAGTGTAGCTGATAATACTACATGGAAAATTATGGAGCACTACATGGGCTAAAAATAGTTTTGGTAGTAGGCTCCACAAGAGATGCATATATGACAAAAAGTCAAATCTCAATATAGCTGATCCATAATTAAACAAAATGACCGACATACCCATAGGTTTCACATCTGCGAACCTCTTCCTCGGGAATGTCGGCCGCCTCTGTGATGTGGCGTCTTGCCGCGAAAAGATGACCTCCCTCGATTGAACTGCATAGGAGGTCTTCTGCCTGTTTGTCCAGTACCTGGAGGTGGCTGCACAAAATTCTGTCCTTGAGGAAATGCGGGAGTGAGTTGCTCTTGCACATTGCTACCATCAAATGTCATCTGACCTAGATTTCCACCAAATATTGATCCCATAGGCATTGGAGCAAAAGCTGGATTCATTATTCCACCAAGCCAAGGAGTGGTTGCAGGAAGTTGAAGGTTGGGAGTCAACTGTTGTTGCAATGCCATTCCAATAGGGAAATTGCCAAACTGGTTGGGTCGCTGCTGACTGAATGTCGGATCTCCTAGTTGCATGCTCATCAGCATGTTTGCCATGAAACCTTGTAAAGCAAAATTTTGTTGTTGCTGAGCTTGAAATCCATTTGCCCAAAAGGCATTTGGTTGTTGAGGTAACTGCTGAGGTAGATCCCCGAAACTGCCTGTTTGTGTTGTTTGTTGAACTGCTAGGGACGTGGCAGGAGGATTCACACCAGAAATTTCAAGTTGCGAAGAACCATATTGGCTGGAACCAAAATCAACAGTAGCTGATGGAAGCTGAACAAAATCAGTAACATAAGGCAATTGTTTGTCTATACGATTTGGTGTCTGGCGCATGGTAGAAGAGTTTTTTCCTGAACAACCTGCCTTGTAATGAGTTTTTTTACCAACAGAAGAGTCATTATTATCTTGTCCCCTGGTACAATTCCCCCTCTTTGGTTGACGAAGTGATCTTCTATACTCAGCTTCTTTCTCATCATCAGAGAATTCTACCTCATCATTTAGTTCCTCATCATTATCTCCTGATGCATCATATGCTTTTCCACACAGTTCCTTCTCATTGATGATATGAGTAGCAAACTCCATGACAACAGATACAGTGGTCCCAATACTGATACCAACAGGTAGCTCCTGGTCAGAATTGTATCTGACAAGGTAGAAGGGGTTCTTTACTGGTCCAAATATTTCATCTATAAAACCTAGCGGCAATCTGGTTTCTGTAATCCAAAGAATTGAACCCTCATTTAGGGCGCTGTGCTTCTCCAAGCCCTCGACTATGACTATATTGCCCAGTATCTGAAAGAAGAGAAAGGAATAAGAAGTTAGAATCACTCCACAATGCAAAAACACAAAGCCTAAGACAGATCTATTGTATATGATACCAAGAAACATGTGTCCATAGGCTGAGAAATTCAAATTGCATTACAAGTTTTTTATTAATGTGATCAAAAGTTTGATTAACATAACTAATTATGGGAAAACTATTTTTAAATATTATATTAAAACAATTAGTGAGCACTAATTGACTCTAATATAACTTTTTTTCAGGGGTGCCATTTGCTTTACCCCACAAGAGCTGCGTTTGGGGAAGCTGGGTGACAAAGCAAACTTTTTGAAAAACTTGCATTCTTCCATTGGACCTAAAACTAGCTTTCTAGAAAACACAAAGTGTTGTGGGCTAGAAATAATTGTGTCAAAAAGCAATATGTTAAATTATTACCAAACACCAAAGTAAAAAAAAAAGAAAGAAAGTCATCTATCAAAAAAAAAACCAAAAAAGTTGTCCCAAATGCAGCTCGGATATACCAAGAACCAAACAGACTTTTTTTAATAGAAAAGTCCTCATTTTCTTGTTCCAAAGATCAACATCACAAATATATCTTGGTGTACACGAAAGAGATAAAGGTGTATCATATATTGTCCTTGGGATGTTGCAGAGTTGAATGAATTTTTCGTAGCCATTAATATCCAAGTCATTTCCCACAGGTTTCTAATATTATGTTGGTTGCAATTTTGTCAAACTCGTAAAACGAACACGACACGGTCGTGAGCACGTAACACGGCACAGCCGATTCTACCAGATTAATTTCTTAACATATTAATTAGCACAAAACTGAATATAATATTATAATTTCATCAAGTTACCAAAACATCAAGCAACATGTCAAAGTATCAATTCCAAATTACCAAAACTAAAATAAGTTTTAACCAGATGCCATTTTTCTTTACCTAAATCTGTGACTAACACTAAATCTATTATCTATGCATACAATAGTAACAATACAAACATGCAGTAATTAAAATCTAACTAAGCATGCACTTATATAACCCTAATTCCGGATTTAAGTTTTAAATCCTAATTCCGAATCATAATGCTCATCAATCATCATCTTGGACGAGTCGGTGCTCCCTGCTCACGAGCAGCACCTCCCTCGACGAGGCCTCCCTGCTCACGAGCAGGGAAACCTCAGCGTTCCCTGCTTGTGGGCAGGGAGGCGGCGAGTAGGAGCAGATCGCACGAGAGAGAGAAAGAACAGCGACAGCGAGAGACAGAGATTGAGGGAGGGAGGAGATGGGGAGTGGCAAGTGGCTGCAGCAAACGGCGGCTGGAAAACACGGCGGCAGGCGGCAACAATCAGCAGCAGGCGGAACGCAGCAACAACCAGAGGCATCTGGTGGAGGTAAACTAGGGCATCGTCGGGTTTTGCTTTCCTTATTGCCTTTGCACTTACGTGGTCACACCACGTGAGCCATTAATCGGGCGGCAAAAAAATAAAGTGGGATCGTTGGACACGAGCGTGTCCAGCAATCCCACGATCCAGCTCGCGATTCTATTGCATGCTGGCTGGAAACGATCCAGAGTGAGATCGAGCAAGATTTTCCGACGTGGAAACGTAAAAATGTACGTTTTTACGTGTTGGGATGTGTTGCCAAGTTCTTTAATCAGGTACACCATTCTCTTTTATTTAATATAAAAAATTATATGCGAAAAATTATCTTAATACTGTGGTATGTTTGGCTAATGTCTAAATTTTACATAGAAACATGTCTCCCCATCTGATATAAGACTTCCATAAGACAGAAAAGAATTCTGTAGACGTGAAAATGTTATCTCATTCTCACCCAAAAAAATGTTCTCATTATTGTAAAATCTTGAATAAAAAAGAATCCACGATGCAGTTTTTATGTCGTTAACTCACAGATGAAATTACTCCAACAGGTAAAGTCTGATGGTGTGGTTCCAAGGACACTTCAACTTTAGCAACTGGAGGAAGAACCTGCAGAGATATTTCCAAATTAGCACTAACAAAACCACAACATGTCAACCCTCAAATTCATACAGTTGGCAGTGTTCTATAAACTCTATTTAGATTCAAGCCAGAGAAATGAAATGTCCTCAGCAGCAGTCAGCCAGCACAAACTTTGTAAGAATAAGTATGAACATGAATGTTAAATATCACTCACCTCTTTTGATTTTTTTTGTTGTCTTTTTTCTTTAGGACTGAAATGTTTCCTTCCTAATTAACAGTACTGATTGCACTTGAAAATATACCCCTAGGGAAATCTTCGGGATGGTAAAAATGACAAATAATATTCCACAGAACAATATATTAGTAACACCAAGAGCACTAGGAAAACAAATTCAAGATGCCTATCTTTCCTAGATTTGTGACATTATGATGTCTCGTACAAAAAGGTATTCATAACGTCTTTCCAACATATCCATGTTTCCTACATTTGTCTTATCAGAGTATCATATACTTGTCAGGGTGTTTTTGTCCCCCTCCTTTATAAAACAACAACAACAACAAAGTCTTATCCCACTAGGTGGGGTCGGCTACATGGATCATACGACGCATTCGTTGATCCATGTTCATAAGATTCGACAGGATTTTATGCTGGCTGTCGGGGCCTAACACAACCCTCCTCCTTTATCCGGGCTTGGGACCGGCTATAAACCCCCTCCTTTATAAAAAAAACAAAAAAATAGATTAAGATACTTGGATATGCACTAAAATATCTAACCATAACTGGAAATAGTTGGACCATTGACTTTGATACTTAGTCATGACTTTCCTATGAATACTCAATATTTTTATGTTAATTTGGTTATAAATATTTCTTACCCTTCTACCTTAAACCTGCCTATAAAAAACATTAACTATTTGCCAATTTTTATTCACATACAATCTGACATTTTGTTAACAAATGCATAACTGGAAGTGGAATACGTTAGCTATGCTCCAAAGTTATTAGGATTTAGGATCACTGCAGATTCTTGGCAAGGCAACACTATAAACACTCAAAGATGATAAATCATTATGTTTGCTATAAACCTTAACACAAGAGTGGGTGCTACTCGTAACTGCACTTTACATTTTAAAGTTACAAAAGAAGGTGGCTACATCATCAACAATTTTAACTCCCCAACCTTCCCTACACTTACTGCCTTCAACAAATCCTAATTGCTGAGATATTATTGACGTATAATTCATTGGAAGGATAACAAGCTCTTATCAGATCCAAATGAGACCAGTACTCAAATACAATTACAATGACACATCAAGCAAACAATCACTTGATAGCATGTATTTTCCCCAACATCATAACCTAATATTGCTTTTGTCAATTTTAAATTTTATTTTTAATACTCAAGGGAGAAATATGAACATTACAATATTCAACGGAAGTAGAGCTATATATATATATATATATATGATCCATCATTATGAAGTAAAGCTTTTAGGAAAAATGGCTATATAACCAAACTAAAAGTTTAGCATGGCATGAAATTAGAGTAGAGATAGTAGTTATGGTTCCAAATCCTTGGAAACTCACGAATTTAACTCAATTTACTCCATTAATTAGCCACATTTTATTGGTCCAACGTTTCAATACACCACATGTGAAGGGAAACGTTAAAAATATAAATAAAATAGACAATGCTTCTCCTCAAAAAAAAAAAAACAATGCTTCTCACTAATATTATAGTTTAGAAAGGAAAAAGTAATAAATGACAATTCAAAGAGATCATACAAAATACTTCTAAAGACACCATTACTCTTCAGCATTGAAGATCTATTTTTTAAGTGGGATAACATCAAAGATCTGTACTCTTTTAATAATGTAATCGTCCAGAAATTATTAAACAAACCAAAACAAAGTTAATTACCATGTTCATTACTTCAAAACATTCTTCTTCAATTATAAAGATAAGCAACGAAGTGACATGAAAAAAAATGTTATCCTCCATCCAAGAAATTGTACTCGAACATAAGCTTCATTACTTACCTCAACTTCATTTTTGGATTTGACGGGCCCTTTCGGGACCCCATCTTCCATGTCACTATCAACAAGCATTTCCTCCAGTTCTGCATCCCTTATTTCTCCTTCTTCGACTTCTTCCTCCACATTAATCCGTTTATGTGTGCTATCACTCTCCTCGTCATCATCGTCACTACCATCTTCATCATCGCTGCTGGAAGAAGACGACGAACTGTCATCACTGCTCTCATCTGATTCCGTTCCACTGCTTTCATCGTTGCTCTCATTTGCCTTTACAGCCTTAATCGAACCACCAGTAGCACAAATCTCGTTGTCGGTGTTACCCTCCTTCGCTTTGACGCTTGCATCCATTTCTAGACAGCTATCCATCGCAACCTTGCTTCCTAGAGGGGATCCTTCAGTAGCATTTCCATCGGACTTCTCGATCAAGATGGCATTTTGCGACTTCTCGTCGTCCACGGGCGACTGCAGCATCGCACCCTTCAAGTCCAATTCAGCCTGTCCAGCCAAAGCCGCATCTTGATTGGGGAAAGCCTCCAGCCCAGCGGCGTCCGCGTCCTTGGGGTCCAAATAACTGCAGCCATGCCCCGCCATCTGCTGCTCTGCCATCTGGAGGTCGTCGTCGAGCCACGCGATAACGGGGTCGAAATCAATGAGGAGTGAGTCGATGTCGTCGAATCGTATCGGAGAAGGGGATCGTTGTTGCTGTTGCTGTTGCTGTTGCCGTTGCCGCTCCTCCTCCTCCTCCTTAAACAAGAAAGAAGGGCTCCATGGCCTCGCCATCGCCGATGAGATTAGGGCTTGGGAAGCCGAATTGGGGTGCGAAGGAAGCGCCGGCGCCCATTTATGAGAAAGGGAAGAAGCGGTTTCTCCCGCCGTCGTCGGCGTGGACTGCGTTAGGGTTTTGGAGGAGGGTTTAACAAACTGTGGAGTTTTCGACTCGCTGTCCAACCGGTTAAATAATAAACCCGCCGTTTCAATTATATCGTGAATGAACGTTATAACGAGATATCATGACTTGTTTATAACAGAAGCATAAAACAATCACATACATGTTTGGTGGGATTTCTGATGGATACAGGATTCGTCACATCTCGATCGTGTTATGGTATCACATATCTTATTGTGTTGCACTGTTTCGCCCCATTAATTAATGTGTTTGATAAATGAATAGTTTAAACAATAACTAGTATATTCCTTGCGAAAAAAGTAAAATAAATTTTAACAATAAATTTATATTTTCATAGTAATTAATTTAATTATAATTTGATAGATAATTGATGCACTTATTTTTATGCTAACTATATACTTTCATGTGTACAAATTATTTAAGTAAAATGACAAATTTTAAATACATGTGAAGTATAGAATGATTATATTATACTATAAAGATTTCCGTGCCAATTTTCTTTTATGTGACAATGTTGTTGTCATTTTAATTTTAGTTTTTTATTTGAATTAGGACATTTTATTATAGCACAAAAAATACAAATACAAATAGTTTACATTTATATATTTTTTTTAGGAAAAATACTTTATATCTTGTTTACTTTCAAGGATCATAAAATGTTTTCTCAATCCAATTTAATCATTTATATGCAGCCCTTCTCAATACAATGCACCCATTTAAAAAAAATCAGTGAGCCATATATATAACATCCATTAGTGAAAATTGTATATATGCAAAGCATATGATAATGACAATAAATTTAAAACATAAGCAAATACAAATAGTAAACATGCCAATGCTAATGTTATGCAATTGCCCTCACATTCTGAACTCTACCACCTATATCATTTGTCATAAAAGATTAATTGAATAGCATGTTAACAGCTAAAATGATAAAATAAAATAGTTATAACAACAATATCTGAGATAAGGAGAGAGAGGGTGGGTGTTTGACGTAGAAAAAAATTGAGAGAGAGAGAGAGAGGGAGGGTGGGAAAATTGTGGGAGAGGGAGAGGGCAACTGGGTGTAACATCTTCAGAATCCAAACAATTTCATACTTGACAGAATTTTAACATTTTACTAAACTTCACAAATCACGATATACTTCACCAAATGTGCCACCATCTCCTTATATAGATATTTCTAATAGTTTTATTAACTAATCTCATATGCACTTAACTCAGTTAATAAAACTAACTTGTGAACCCACCCACAAGAAATCTCCCAAAAAAAACTAACTTGCAATTTCATATTTAAAAAAAAGTATGTATAGTTTACGCATATAAATAATAAAAAAATATTTAATAGAAATGTGGCTTTCGATTGCATTTAATAATATCATAATTAAATTAAAAATTAAGTTATTTGATATCTTTCATAATTAATCATTAAAAAAATCTTGTAGATATTAAATAATTGGCCAATTAATTTATAGATTGGATTTTTTTAGTTATAATATACCAAAACATGACAATAAATCTATGTGCCAAATATGTCCTACAAACTATTTTTTCTTTTTAATATAGTATAGATAAATAACTTTTATGTGTAATTAAGTAATTAACTGTCGATCAAAATATAAATTTTATTTCAATTTTTAAAAAATAATAAATTATTGACATAATGTTATCCTGAAATGTTTCACCTTCCATAAACTATGTAACTGATAAAAATTTTATGCTTTTTTTAATTATAATGATACTACTACAAATATTTTTTAAGCATGTAAAATTAGTTGCCCCCAAATCTTTTGCCTACTAAATAATCGTTGATGCATGCAAAATATAACATATTTTATATTATTATTTTAGTTAATTTTTCTGTAATTTGTTCATGGCATGCATCATTTTTAGTCACTTTTAATCATAATTCCGGTTTTATCAATTTTAATTATTAAATTCTCTAAATATTTTAATTGTGGATGGATTAACTAAACTTGGATAATTATTTTGCAGGAAAATTCGAATCTCGGCCGAAATTCAATGAAATTATTTCTTACGGCCGAGATTTGGCTTTACACCCAAGTCATTACGGCCGAGATTCAAAAGGAGTAACAAGTTTAAATTCTTTGTTACGGCCGAGAGTTAAAGGGGGTAAAGATAAATGAAATTTTATCTTTTGGGCGTAATGACATGAAGATGAAGGGTGTAACAATTAATTGATTTTATCTTTTGGGCGTAACAAGATAAGTTCCTTCCTTACGGTCGAGATTTGGAGGGAGTAAAAGAAATTTTATCTCTTTGGGAGTAAAGATAAAATAATTCCTTACGGCCGAGATTTGGAGGGGGTAATGGCAATAAAATCATTCTTTTAGCCGAGTTTATCTTTGGGTGTAACAAGATATATGAAGGAGTAAAGATAAGAAAGATTTATCTGTGGGCGTAATGATAAAAGGATTTATCTTTGGCCGAGTTTATCTCATAAATTTTAAAGACAACCGTACAATGTTACGACCGAGATCAAATTGAAGGCCGTCCGCACCCTATAAATACGTGAAGAATCCATCGTTTCAAGGTGTGCTCTGAAGTTCAGGTTTCTTCCACGGCGAGTCGTGAGCTCTGCAGGCTACGACCAAGAGGAGAGAGGTGCGACGGCTGGAGGTTGATCGCGACCCTGATCAAGTCCGAGAGGCTGCCCGACTGTCTGCTCAATTCGAGAGCTCTACTTATATTTTGGGTGTAATTCTTTCGATTATTATTGTTATTTTATTATTATCTCTCCAGAATTTCTAGGATGAACTCCATATTTTTAGGATTATTATTTTAGGAGATTATTAATTGAAGAGAAATGTTTGGACCCTATTTTATTTGCTTTAATCTTTTCTGATCAATTATTAATTGTGCTTAATGCTTTTATGTTAGTTAATTAAATTTCTAAATTAGGCTATACCAGTTTGTGGAGTGTTTAATTTCAGAATTTATTATACTAATTATAATTGATTTTATTTGGAATTAATAATTGACATAAATTTGATAACTAGTGTGTGGAGAATCAAGTTTGTGTGGTCTATTAATCTATACCAGTTTGTGGAGTGATTAATAGTCTAGAGTATTCAATTTAATGCATCTTAATTTTAATATTGGGGGTACCAGTCGTGGATACTTCAATTCTTATTAAATTAATATAGTTCTATATGATTAGATTGAGGGATGCCAGTCGTGGAGATCACAAGTTAATCATATTAGATTACTTTAGGGAGACTCTAATCCATCTTTAAAGATTAAATTTATCTTTTATGGTTCAAATATTTATCATGATCTATTTTCATCCTAAGGCCTAACTTCAACACCACTATCTTATCTTTATCTTATTTTCTCTATTTTATCTTTTAAAACTTCTTTCCAAAAATTCATGTTTTTCCTCTCTTATTAATTTATAAATTTAGATATTAAATTAATAATATTCCTCGTGGGTTCGACACTCTTACTCCTTTTTTCTATATTACTTGAGCGACTAGTGCACTTGCTAGCAAATTTCATTGTTACAAAATCATACGCATCAAGTTTTTGGCGCCGTTGTCGGGGAATATTTTATTAATTAATTTCTGATTTTTATGAATTATTAGGAGATGTAAATAATTCTCTGTGCATATGTATTAATTGTTTTAATTATTTTTGTGAATAAATTGACATTTTTTCTTTTGCAGATAAAGGTCACGATAATTTTTTTTTATTTGTCTACTTTCGGTTTAAAATCCGACGCCGATTGGATTTTTCCAAATTACACTGTCGACTTATGAATTTACGACTTTAATTTGATATGTCGGCTTTATTAATTTTACGGCCTTGCAATGAATGATTTCTGAGTTCTAAACTTTCAATCTTTACGGCCGTAATATTTATATCCGAACGTTGTTTTTACGCCATGAGTAATGGATATTGATTTGACCTTGTTTCGGCCGGTTTATCGATGGTTTAAATTTTTTACGCCCTATTCGAATCAGTTTCGACTTTCATTCTCGGCCGTAACATTTTAATTGTTTGAACTTTTCATATGGATTTGAAAAGAATTCGTTGTTTTTACGATCGTAAGGAATTGACTTAATTCACTTTCGGCCGTAATGATTCAATTTTTGACATTTGAGTGGGGTAATATTCTCAAGTTTTATTCGAAATTATTTCGGCCGAAACCCTATTTTTCTTTACGGCCTCGTGTTGACTTCATCTCGACCGATGTGACCTCGTCTTAATTGACAATTTAATCTTTTTACGGCCGAGAATTGATCTCATGGTTTTACGGCCGTAAAATTTCTGAACATTTGTTTTTACGCCATCTTACGACCTTTTAGGCCAATTTATTTGTGATTTTTTCAGTTACGGCCGTAACATTATAATAGTTTGAACTTTTTATTTGACTTTGTTTTGGCCAAAGCGATTTAGTCTGTCTCGGTAGTAATGGATCATCCGACATGGATTTTACTTCAACTCGGCCGTAATATATTTCTGAACAAATAAGTTTGATTTAATCTCATTTCGGCCGATTTATATGTGTTGATGTTTTACCTCACGTTCGACTTAATTTTCATCGATTTACGACCAATATGAATCTTACTCGTCTTCGGCCGTAAAAAAATCATCTTTTTTCTGTCTTACGGCCGAAATTCCACGATAACTAGTTTGTTACGGCCGTAATTTAATTGGTTTACGCCTTCGACACTGTTTCAATATTTTTACGGTCAAACGAGTGCTTGATTTTTACGACCATCTACGTGATTTACTTTCGGTCGATATTAATGTTTGGCATTTGAATTGGTTTTCAAATTTTGAATTTTTGCCATATTTGATAATTTTTCGATGAATTTTGGTGACAGTAATTAGGTTAATTTCTCTCGGACATTAATTTTTACGACCTAATGAATACTCGATAATGCCGAAAGACTTTTAAATCTTATTTCTTGGTGACCTAGTATCTGAATTTCTTTCTTCTTGTATATATATTTCTTTTATTTTATTCTTTTATCTTACTGAAAATTGGTTGTTGCAGGTACTAATTGAAAATTAAATCACAACCAATTCTGGAATCTTCTGATAAGCGTACTAGGAGTTCAAATCCACTGTTGGAATTTGATCCTAAAATTGAAAGAACCTATCGTCGATTACGAAGAAATATAAGAAAAATGGCGGAACAAGCACGCGACAATCAGAGACTGGAGCAAAAGAATGAACTGATTCCACCACATAATAATCGGCGAGAAGATGAAGCAGAACTTTCTATGAGAGAATATGTCTCGGCCAGATACAGTGACCGAGAATCATGCATCGTGCTGTCTGATATTAACGCAAATAATTTTGAGATAAATCCCGCAATCGTGAGGATGATACAAGCATCCCAATTTGGAGGAGGATTTCATGAAGACCCTCACGATCACCTTGACAAATTTCTTGCCACTCTAAGCACCTTTAGAAATAATAATGTTTCTTCTGAAGTTATTCGTTTATTATTATTTCATCAATCTTTACGTGACAAAGCTTCCATTTGGTTTAAAACTTTACCTGCAGGATCGATTCACTCATGGTTGGAGCTGGTAGAAAAATTTGTTGGAAAATATTGCCCACCACAAAAAGCAAGCAAATATCGAAGGGAGCTGAGGGCATTTGTTCAAGACATAATGAGACGTTATATGAAGCTTGGGAACGATATAAGGAACTGCTGGCCAGAGTTCCTGACAATAGAATTTCAAAGTGGCAAGTGATGGAAGATTTCTATCATGGATTACGACCTGCAGATCAAGACAAACTCGACCAATCAGCAGGAGGGACAGTACTGGGATCTAAACGTCCTAGTAAGATACAAGATATTATTGAAGCTATAGCCCTCAAGTCAAGTCAAGAAAGGAGACCACCTCGCCGAACTCATGATGTGCATGCTACAGAAAGTAAAAATTCTTCTGAAGTAGTGACTCAGCTGGAGTCACTTAATAAAAAATTTGAGCAGATGATGTCATTAATGGTGTGCAACAACTGTGGAGGAGGACATGCGAACAATTATTGTCCCCAAGGTAACATTTCTAATCCTGATCATATTGAAAATGCTAACTTTGTCTCCAATCCATTTTTCAGGAATAATGACTATGGTTGGAGGAACAATCAGAAGTTTCCTTACAGGTCAAATCAAGGGCAAGTTTTTGAGAAATTTCAGAATCAAGCTCATCCACAAAATTTTACACTTTTGAGAAAGCAACAAGAAGCTCCTGTCCAACAATCAACTAATCCTGTGGAAGAGATGATGGCAAGAGTTATTGACACTATGCAAACCATGCAGAAGACAATGGAGACAAGAGCAAACAATCAAGATGCTACAATCAGGAAAGAAATGCAAATAGGGCAAATGGCCAATATGATGGCAGGACGTGCACCAGGGACTCTTCCAAGCAATACAAAGAAAAATCCTAAAGAAGAGACCAAAGCGGTGATTCTTAGAAGTGGGAAACAATTGAGAAGTCTGAGATCAGATTCCCCGCCAAGAGTAATTGATCATAAAGAAGAAACTGAAGCATCAAAGACACAAGATCAGACTACTGTAGATATCAATCTGAAGAAAAGAGAAACTAACAATTCAAAAAATACCAACATAAAGGATCTACCCTATCCACAGAAATTTCGCAAAGAACAGTTAGATAAGCAATTTTCTCGCTTTCTTGATATTCTGAAGCAATTATCTATTGACATTTCCTTTCATGAAGCTTTACAGATGATGCCGAGCTATGCTAAATTCATGAAGGATATATTATCCTCAAAAAGAAAGTTTGAAAATACTGAGAGAGTAATGTTGACATCGGAGTGTAGTGCCATTTATGATCGAGATATACCTAAAAAATTGAAGGATCCGGGAACCTTCATCATACCTTGCACTATAGGAAAATTCTTTTGTGCACAAGCTTTATGTGATCTTGGTGCTAGTATAAGTTTAATGCCTTACTCTATATTTGTGCAGCTAGGTTATGGAGAACTAGAAGAAACAAGCATTACTCTTCAATTTGCAGATTCTTCATGCAAAAGACCCCAAGGAATATTAAGAGATGTTTTGGTAAAAGTTGATAAATTTATTTTTCCTACAGATTTTATTGTTCTGGATATGAAGGCAGATGAAAAAACCCCTATCATCCTCGGGAGACCATTTCTAGCCACAGGAAATGCACTTATAGACGTTCAACAAGGGATGCTCACACTTCGCGTCAACAACGAAGACATCACTTTCAATATAAAAAATTCTCTCAAACAACCTTTTAATCACTCATCCTGTTATGCTATTGATTCTATAGAAGATGACACGACTGATGCTTTTGATGATATTGTTGCAGATTTTGTTTCAGATCCATATGCTAAGGAAGCTTTGGAAATGATAGAGGATTCTAGAGAAATTGTGGGAGAGGATAATGTGCCAATAACAACAGAGACATTCGAGGACGAAATTGAAAAATTGGATTGTCCTCCAAAATTCGAACTTAAAGAACTTCCATCTCATTTAAGATATGCTTTTCTTGAAAATAACACTTACCCAGTTATCATATTTGCTGACTTGACAGATGACATGAAGAATAAACTTCTGGAAGTATTAAGGCAACACAAGAAAGCAATTGCTTGGTCTATTTCAGATATCAGGGGAATCTCTCCTACAATTTGCATGCATAAGATTTTGATGGAGGACAATGCCAAACTAATTGCTCAATATCAAAGAAGGCTCAACCCAACTTTAAAGGAAGTTGTAAGAAAGGAGGTCATCAAACTCCTTGATGCAGGTATTATATATGCCATTTCTGATAGTTCATGGATAAGTCATGTGCAGGTAGTTCCTAAGAAAGGAGGAATCACTATGGTAAGTAACAAAAATAATGAATTAGTGCCTCAAAGAACAATTACAGGTTGGAGAGTCTGTATAGACTATAGGAAGCTTAATGATGCTACCCGCAAAGATCATTTTCCATTACCTTTTATTGACCAAATGTTGGAGCGTGTTGCAGGTCATAGCTATTATTATTTTCTAGATGGCTATTCTGGATACAATCAAATCGCAGTAGCACCTGAGGATCAAGAAAAGACAACGTTCACATGTCCATATGGAACGTTTGCCTATAGAAGGATGCCATTTGGTCTATGCAACGCTCCAGCAACATTCCAAAGATACATGATGTCAATCTTTGCAGATATGAATGAGAAGATACTCGAAGTTTTCATGGATGATTTTACACTTTTTGGTAGCTCTTTTAATAACTGTTTGGATAACTTATCTCTAGTTTTGCAGAGATGTGAAGAAACGAATTTGGTCCTTAACTGGGAGAAATGTCACTTCATGGTTAAGGAGGGTATAGTTCTTGGCCACATAATTTCAGAAAAAGGAATTGAAGTGGATAAGGCCAAGATAGATGTTATTGCAAATCTGCCTCCTCCAACCAATGTGAAGGGCATTCGAAGCTTCCTTGGGCACGCAGGATTTTATCGCCATTTTATCAAAGATTTTTCAAAAATGGCTAAACCCTTAACTAATCTTCTTGCTAAGGACACAAAATTTGATTTTAATTCAGATTGTCTTGCTGCCTTTAATTTATTAAAGGAAATGCTAATTTCTGCATCTGTTGTTGTTGCACCAGACTGGTCTCGACCATTCGAGCTTATGTGTGACGCGAGTGATGGTGCTATTGGAGCTGTGTTGGGGCAAAGAAAGGATAAAACATTTCATGTCATATATTATGCAAGTCGAACATTGAATGCTGCCCAACTAAATTATGCAACAACAGAGAAGGAGTTTCTTGCTATTATTTTTGCTTTTGACAAGCTTAGATCATATCTAATTTGTTCAAAAATCATTGTATACACAGATCATGCAGCCATCAAGCACTTGATGAGCAAACAAGATGTCAAACCTAGACTAATCCGATGGATACTACTTTTGCAAGAGTTCGATGTGGAAGTAAAAGACAAAAAAGGGACTGAGAACTTATTAGCTGATCACCTATCTCGGTTGGAGCCATCTCCAAGAGAAGTCACAGACATACTTGAAGAATTTCCAGACGAGAAACTTTTTTCTATCTCTACAATTTTTCAAATTTCTGACACTACACCATGGTTCGCTGATTTTGCTAATTACCTTACAGGACATTACATTCCAAAGGGCATGACCACTCATCAAAAAAGGAAATTCTTATCTGATGTCAAGAATTATCACTGGGAAGATCCTTACCTTTTTCGATTATGTGCAGATCAAATAGTTCGAAGATGTGTTCACGAAGATGAGATTGATAATATCCTAAGTCATTGCCACGATGGACAAGCTGGAGGACACTTTGGACCCAATCGAACAGCAGCTAAGGTACTTGAATGTGGATTATATTGGCCAACCATTTACAGAGATGCAAGAAACTACTGTAAGTATTGTGATAAATGTCAAAGGACAGGTAATATTTCTCGTCGAGATGAAATGCCTCTCACAAATATTTTACAGTGCGATATTTTTTATGTTTGGGGCATTGACTTTATGGGACCATTCCCTAAATCCTTTAACAATCAATACATCTTAGTGGTGGTTGATTATGTTTCCAAATGGGTAGAAGTTGTAGCCACACCAACAAATGAGGCCAAGGTAGTTGCCAACTTTCTAAGAAAAAATATTTTTACTCGATTTGGAACACCTAGGACTATCATAAGTGACAATGGAACACATTTCTGTAATAAAATAATGTCAACTCTTCTTAATAGATTTGGAGTCAAACATTTTTTGAGTACACCATATCATGCCCAATCTTGTGGACAAGTGGAAATTTCAAATAGAGAGATAAAAAGGATTCTAGAGAAAACTGTAAATTCATCTAGAAAGACTGGTCTTTGAAATTAGATGATGCACTCTGGGCATATAGGACTGCTTTTAAAACACCCATAGGTACTTCTCCTTATAAATTAGTTTTTGGAAAAACATGTCACCTTCCTGTAGAACTAGAACACATGGCTTATTGGGCAACAAAATTTTTAAATATGAATCTAAAATCATCACAATCTAAAAGGTTATTACAATTAAATGAGCTTGATGAATTTAGACAATATGCATACGAAAACAGCAAGCTATATAAAGAACGCACAAAAAATTTACATGACCTGCATATCAAACATAAAGAATTTTTACCTGGTCAACAAGTACTTCTTTATAATAGCAAATTCAGATTATTTCCTGGAAAACTTAAATCAAGATGGACCGGACCTTATGTTATAATTAATTATTCACCCTATGGAACTTTTGAGATTGAATCATTAGACAAAAAACAAAGACTCAAGGTGAATGGACATAGATTGAAACTTTATCATGGTGGCACTTATTATCATAACCTTTCTATGATCACTCTTTATGATGTGTGAAATTTTCATCAGAACTAAGTCAAGCTGACGACTATAAATCAGAACTATTTTTATCCTTTTATTTCTTTAGATTTTGTGGTAATAATTTTATTTTGTTGAGTCATCTGCGGAAGGAGAGACCTCGGACAATCGGCCAAGCTCTTACGACATGACCCTTCACGTTGGAAAGGTAAGTTTACGCCCGAAGTTTCATCCATAAATTTTGACCCCTTCCACATCCTTGCAGATCAAACTCCAATCTTCGGCCGAGCTTTACTTCTTACGGCCGAGGTTCTTCATCGACTTATGGACGAACGAAAAGCCATTACGGCCGAGCCTTTACTCCTTACGGCCGAAGTCTCAACGCCAACCGCCGATCCTTACGCCCAAAGTTCCACGCCTCCTATTTTTTTTACGGCCAAGTTTCCACGCCGACTTCGTTTTACGGCCGAAGAGCCGACACCAGCGCCACCACCTATTCGTTACGGTCGAACCAACTCCTTACGGCCGAAGTTTCACCATTACGGCCAGTTTCTTACGGTCGAGATTGCACGGCTGAGATCTTCATCAACAAAATTTTGCGGCCAAGCTTTTACGGCCAAGACTCTCCATTATCGGCCGAGATCCATCAATTATCGGCCGAGATCTCCTCTCACCGACACCATTTGCGGCCGACACCTTCATCGATATATATATTGAGGCCGAGCATCTCTCCACCGCAATAAATCCGGTTGTATCTTTTCCCTTTTCTTTATTTTCATTTCTTTAGCTTTTCCATATTATCTTTACTCTTTTCCTTGTTGGCTTAACACTGAGGACAGTGTCTAGTTCAAGCTTGGGGGAGTTTGCATTTCATGCATTGCATGTTTCTTTCTGTTTATTTGCTTATGTTTGCATCTATTTATAAAAAATCCAAAAAAATTGAAAATTTTCTAAAAAATATCATTGCATGCATTTATTTTTGCTACCATCTAGCAAACTCTTGTCTTATTGTTTTAATTATCTTTTAGTAGAAGTTCAAAGACATATTGTTAATTGATGAAATTTGAATACTTTTCTTTCTTATCACTTGCTATTTTAGTATCAAACTTATGGACTATGTGCCTATGCTAAGTAGAATTATGAATGACTAGACGACAAAATCATATTCATGCCTTTTTATTTCTTTTTAAGTCTTGATAGTAGTAGCCTTCCTATTGACCATATCAAGTACTTTTTGAGCTTATAAAAAAAAGGAGTTAGTTAAACCCCAACAAATAATAATAAAAAAAAAGTTGAATAAAGTTATGTGTAGGTACAAAAGTGTTATCTGGAACCAAGGTGTGTTCGGGTAATTAGATCTGTAGGGGTTCATGCCTGACGACCTAAGGGCAACTGCTCTAGGATCCGTCGATCAAAAACCTGTTACATGGACCATCTTGTGAAATATGGAGAAGCACATGAGTACTGAATCATGGCTAAGTTCGAACTCTCCATTCAGAACCTTGGTTGTTCGGGCAAGTAAACTCGAGGGGTGTTTTATCACTTGTTGCCTTAAGGTCATCTGGTCTGGGAGTCATCAGTCCAAAGCCCGCTACATGGACTTCCTTGTGCAATCCTGCTTGAAGATTAGAACTTTTAAAATGATTGAAAATAAAGTTGAAAAAGAAAAAGTTTTAAGCTCAATTAGTACTTATGTGTTCAATATCAATGCTATTATTTGATAGACAATTTATTTTTCTGCAAGGCTGAATTTGAGATTGTTTAAATTTGTTTAGCATTCAGAACATCTATGAAGCTAAGTGCATGGAAAATGGTGAGATACTGAGTAGTAGGTGTGCAGAAGAATTGTGTGAAAAAATTAGTCAGTTGACAATGTGGAGGCTACGATGGAACTTTCTTGAGCTTTGCTTTGAATTTTTGCTTGAGGACAAGCAAGACTTTAAGCTTGGGGGAGTTTAATGCATGCAAAATATAACATATTTTAGATTATTATTTTAGTTAATTTTTCTGTAATTTGTTCATGGCATGCATCATTTTTAGTCACTTTTAATCATAATTCCGGATTTATCAATTTTAATTATTAAATTCTCTAAATATTTTAATTGTGGATGGATTAACTAAACTTGGATAATTATTTTGCAGGAAAATTCTAATCTCGGCCGAAATTCAAAGAAATTATTTCTTACGGCTGAGATTTGACTTTACACCCAAGTCGTTACGGCCGAGATTCAAAAGGAGTAACAAGTTTAAATTCTTTGTTACGGCCGAGAGTTAAAGGGGGTAAAGATAAATGGAATTTTATCTTTTGGGCGTAATGGCATGAAGATGAAGGGTGTAACAATTAATTGATTTTATCTTTTGGGCGTAACAAGATAAGTTCCTTCCTTACGGCCGATATTTGGAGGGAGTAAAAGAAATTTTATCTCTTTGGGAGTAAAGATAAAATAATTCCTTACGGTCGAGATTTGGAGGGGGTAATGGCAATAAAATCATTCTTTTGGCCGAGTTTATCTTTGGGCGTAACAAGATATATGAAGGAGTAAAGATAAGAAAGATTTATCTTTGGGCGTAATGATAAAAGGATTTATCTTTGGCCGAGTTTATCTCATAAATTTTAAAGACAACCGTACAATGTTACGGCCGAGATCAAATTGAAGGCCGTCCGCACCCTATAAATACGTGAAGAATTCATCGTTTCAAGGTGTGCTATGAAGTTCAGGTTTCTTCCACGGCGAGTCGTGAGCTCTGCAGGCTACGACCAAGAGGAGAGAGGTGCGACGGCTGAAGGTTGATCGCGACCCTGATCAAGTCCGAGAGGCTGCTCGACTGTCTGCCCAATTCGAGAGCTCTATTTCTATTTTGGGTGTAATTCTTTCGATTATTATTGTTATTTTATTATTATCTCTCCAGAATTTCTAGGATGAACTCCATGTTTTTAGGATTATTATTTTAGGAGATTATTAATTGAAGAGAAATGTTTGGACCCTATTTTATTTGCTTTAATCTTTTCTGATCAATTATTAATTATACTTAATGCTTTTATGTTAGTTAATTAAATTTCTGAATTAGGCTATACCAGTTTGTGGAGTGTTTAATTTCATAATTTATTATACTAATTATAATTGATTTTATTTGGAATTAATAATTGACATAAATTTGATAACTAATGTGTGGAGAATCAAGTTTGTGTGGTCTATTAATCTATACCAGTTTGTGGAGTGATTAATAGTCTAGAGTATTCAATTTAATACATCTTAATTTTAATATGATTTTGGGGGTACCAGTCGTGGAGACTTCAATTCTTATTAAATTAAGATAGTTCTATATGATTAGATTGAGGGATGTCAGTCGTGGAGACCACAAGTTAATCATATTAGATTACTTTAGGGAGACTCTAATCCATCTTTAAAGATTAAATTTATCTTTTATGGTTCAAATATTTATCTTGATCTATTTTCATCCTAAGGCCTAACTTCAACACCACTATCTTATCTTTATCTTATTTTCTCTATTTTATCTTTTAAAACTTCTTTCCAAAAATTCATGTTTTTCCTCTCTTATTAATTTATAAATTTAGATATTGAATTAATAATATTCCTCATGGGTTCGACACTCTTACTCCTTTTTTCTATATTACTTGAGCGACAAGTGCACTTGCTAGCAAATTTTATTGTTACAAATACAACGCATCAACCGTTCACTCAAAAGTTTATAATAACAAATTAAGTTTTAATTAATTGTAATGCTTATAGATTTTAATTAGTTATAAATTATAGGGGGACACATGTCATCATAACAAAGTGTCAAATGTCATTCTCTCATGGATAGTACTCTCCTTTTAATATAATATAGATTATTTTATAACTAATATCAAATATAGTTAAGAATAAGATTAAGTTAACTTTTTATCAAAATAACCTAAAAACTACAAAACCATTAATTTCTTAAAAAGATAAGGACTATGTGAGACAAAAAGTGACCATATATATGAATCACCGCTAGATCGTAATTTGACGGTTCACAAATAAATATATACGTATACAAATAAATGCCTATTTATAAATGGTCAAATGTTAATTCATATATATGATTTACTTTTTTCCCCGCACAGTCCTTATTTTCATTTTCTTAATCATTTCATTGGAACAACTATCCTTTCTCAATGAAAATATTTCAGTCTTTATTAACTCTTCTACAATATTTTATATATTATTTACTTTAGTCCAAACACAATATAACTACAACAATAATCTATTACTTTAAAATAAATAAGAATACTTATCTACTAGATTATTATTTAAAAATTTATTCTTGAACCAAACATCATCCAAGATAAAAATGATAGATTTATGAAAAATATTATTATTATAAAGTCAAAATGATCATTTCAACTTTATTTTACCTTAAAAAAACTTTATTTTAAAAAAGTAAAATATGTCATTTTAATTTTTTTATGTAATTTCTAAAATGAACTCAACAAGAGTCGTGATGCTTATAGGAAATGCATACTTAACGCCAATTCCATGTATCATACAATGCATACTTAACGCCAATTCCACGTATCATACAATGCATACTTAACGCCAATTCCACGTACACATGAACAAATTGTAATGTCCCAAAAATTTGTCCTCTTAACACGTGATAATTTATCTTACTTGGACCGGCATTATCTACAATCTCTTCTTCTTGAACCTTTCTTACATATAATATGGAAACGAATTAACTATTTATCTTTCTTTATCAAATTGTGAAAAGCGATCTTTCACTTTCTAACTTTTTTTTCTAGTAGTCCTCCAGAGATAACTTAACTGTACATCATATGACTATAGGAGTTATGATTGACTCATCTTCCGTGTGCAAGTTTACATAACCATGAACATTATTGCTGCTCATGTCTCCATTTTTACTTTTCGATTCAACTACAAATTCAAACATAGGGACATGGAACATCTGTGAATATAAAACTCATTACATAAGATAATACAATTGGATAAGAAAATTTAATAAACATAAGCAGGCTTTTAGCGCGAGAGTAAAACCAATTCTATTCTATTTTTTTATATTAATTTTCTTTTATGTTCCATTCGCATTTCTTTTCTATTCTTTTGTTTTCATCTTTCTTTTCTATTATTTACCATTCATTCTATTATGTATCACATAACTTTACTTTTCATCAAATGCAATTGAATTTTACTTCTTCAGTGCACTTAAACTTTTTCATGCAATTAGCTTTTTCCAATTTCACTTTACTTCTTTAACCTTCCACATGTGGGTTTTCGTTGACAGTTTTCTTTAACCAGTTTGTTTTTATTTTACCAAATGATTTTCTTTGACTAAGCAATTTTCTTTGATCCAATAGTTTTTCTAGACCCATCAAGTGATTCGATTAATAATCATTAATCATGTCAATATTCAATAATTGTATTAATCTTCTTTCAAACTTATTAACAATATTCATGTCATTATCTAACCATGAAAACAATCAATACACATAGGAGTCATTTGGTATAAGAATTAAATAAGAACAATGTCCTAGTTCTTGCTCTCCCACCCAAACAGCTCAATAACAAAGTTAAAAGAAAACAAGATTTAATTTTGTCGGCCACTTGGTTTTTGCATGAAAATTTGAAAAAGCAAGAATTATGTTCTTGCTGTGAGCAGGAACACAAAGGACCTAAGAAGAATAATGTTTTTCTTTTTTTCTTTAATTTTAAATTATGAAAAATTTGTTCAGAACAAGAATGTTTTTCCACATATTTGTCCTTCTTCTAAGATAAAATAACCTCATGCCAAACAGACCCATAATGATGTCTTTTTATTGACATTATTTATCTCGTACCCCAATTAACCATCTTTTTCATTTTAGCTTGTCATGCATCAAAACAGGGGCAAAACAATCATTTGTCATCTTAGGGGTGAAACTGGGCCAGGTACAACCAAACCCAGGTCGGGTTTGATAAGGACTCATGTCGCATCAAAGACAACTCGGGCTAAGTTCTTAAACATAATCTAATTATATCACTTGCTGAATCAGGTCGGGTTCTATCTTAGTTCAGATCAGGCTCGGAGTATAATTGTGTCGGTCAATTTTTTTAGAAGAACCTGGGCGGAATTCATCCTACTAAGGTTGGGTTCCGATCGTCAGAACTCCGATGCCATTTTTTCAAAGTTTAACCATTAATATCAATTCATAAACTATTCTTTTCAGCATAAAAACTATATGGATCTGTTCATGCATCATAGGAGAACATAAATTGTGCCTTAATCATACTTCATTTTATCTATTTTATGAAGAAATCATATCTAAAAGCGAATATGAAAATCTTATGTATTTGTCTTGCCTTTGTTTGGCAAACTGCTGTAAGTTTTTGATAAAATCTGCAATATTTTGTCGAAGCATAACTACCTAGAACCCCTAACATTGTATATTATTTTTTAGGAGACAATGATGCTTTTAAGGAAGCGACCGACGTCTGTTGATAGAGGGCACAACCAAGAGTAGAAGGTCAGTCCGAGACATCTCACACGCACACTGAAGAGAGAGAAATTAATATTCAAAATAGAGAGAAAAAATCAATTTTTTTTATCCCCCTTTGGCTGAGGGAGTCTATTTACAAGGGATAAAGACCTTGACTTTTGGTAGATTAAAACTAACTTGGGATTAAGTGAATAACCACCTCCAAATATAATTCCGAATTCTATTCATAACCATCTTTAATTATCTTAATTAAAGATCTTATCTATTTTCTTTCTTTATTCTACTCTAAATCTTATCTATACATAAATTTCCCTTAACTTTAATCAAAATTTCTAGATTTAAAGAAATAATAAAAAATATTTATATATTTATTTAGATAAAAAAACTTGAGTTGTTGTAACTTGACGCACATTGACTGATGCGGCAATGATGGCGAATAAATTAAGAGAGGTGGTGGATGATCTGATATCTATCTCCGATCCAGTCGGCTTTCATTCATGAACGTTCAATCTCAACCAGCTATGTTATGGGTATGCTATGGCTATGGAGGTGTTGTCCCATTGGAAGCAACTATATAGTAAGGGATTATTCTTGAAGGTGGACTTTACAAAGGCATGTGACTCAATCGATTGGACCTTTCTTTGAAAGTCTATGAAGAGAAGAGGTTTTTCGGACATTTGGTTACTCTGGATGAAGAGATGCATTACCACTTTCCTCCTCTGTTATTATCAATGGATGGATTCAACCGCATGGGGGGGGGGGGGTCGTCAAGGCCGTCCATTGGCACCTCTCTTATTCATAATCACGACTGATGCTTTGTCATACTCCACTTTTCATCTTTGCCGAGGAGGACTTATCTTTGCATTCTCCTCCCCATAAACGAGCAACATTGTCCTTCCTCTTTTGCAATATGTCGATGATACGATCTTCTTCATTAAGGGTTCAATCGAGGCGAGGAAGATTGCTATCATGTTGGAATTATTTGAAGACTTCTCAGGACTAGCTGTCAATTATTTGAAGTTAGTATTCATGTCTTTTGGCCAATCAACAGAGGAGACAACAAGGATTTGGATTGGGCTTAAAACTCCTCGGTGTGAGTTGTCGTTGATATACCTTGGTCTTCCATTATCGAATGGTCTGATAAGGTCGAAGGGGTGGAATTATATCATTAGTCGGATGGAATCCAAATTATAGAATTGGAAGGTGAGGCTCCTATCAGAGGGGGACGTTTGATCCTGCTTAATTCAGTCCAGTCAACATTACCAACATATTTCATGTCGGTCCTTCCGCTTCCCAGGAAGATTGCACAACAAATGAAAATCATTACAATGAATTTCTATTGAAAAAATGCAAATGGCTTGTAGACCAAAGAAGGAAGGTGGTCTAGGAATTTTGGACCTAGGAGTTTTCAACGGGCATTACATCGCAAGAAGGGAGATCATGACTATGAATAAGGGTTTAATGTTTGAAATAATTAACATATGTAATGGGAGAAGGACGTGGGACGATAGTCTCCTACGACACCGTCTTAGTGTCATCCTTTTGGAGAGGTGTATCTTTTATCTCACAAAAAATAAGACCACATTTCAAACCTCAAGTTGGCCTAGGCAAGGAATTCCCCTTTTAGAAAGATGACTAGCTACAATTTGGTTCCTTGGCCTCAAGATTTCCTAGACTGTTTGCTATCGCTCGTGACAATGAGAGCACCATTGCTAATATCTGGTATTATCTGGAGGACTTTGATTGTCAGTGCCCATGTTTCTCCTCCCCTCTTTCTGATCAGAGAACTGACGAGTTTCTAGAACTTGTCAATGCAGTCTTTACAACTTATCCTACTAATTCCGTGATCTAGAACAACGACAACTTTGGGGTCACATTTGCCTATAGGATGTTGCCAGGTCAATCACATTGCAGTGATGAAAACTTCCTGACTGACTATCGAAGGATTTGACAGTTAAGTGTTCCTTTAAAGATCAAGATTTTCTTATGGAGATTTAGGAGTGGTAGAATTCTCATAGCAAAGTACTTGGTTGGGCTAGTGGGATCATCCTCGACGTGTGACATCTGTCATGATGCAGATGAGAACATCGAGCACATGTTTTTTTGGTGTACAAGATCGTGTCAAGTATGGTCCACGTTGAATATTTCCAATATCTCAACATCTTGGGAGGGTGATTTTTGTATTTCATTCAGAAGGGGGACAGAAGGAGGGTGAAAATAATCTGTGCGACATTGTGGGCAATTGTCTACAAAGGAATATGGTGGTGTTACATGGTGGCCTCAGTTAGTAGAAAATATTATTTCTCACATCAGGACTTTGACCAAGGATTGGCGCCTCTTGGGTTAGATTTTGGTTGGTGATGGTTAACAAGTGGTTAATCATCCTTTTTCCTTCTCAAAAAATAAATAAATAAGAGTTTATGTCTAAAATTATCTAAAGGATAAAATAATATTATGTTATTATTTTATTCCAAAAAGTTAAAACATAAGAATAATATTTATTTATTTAATTTCAAACTTTTAGGAATAGTTATATTTAGGATAGGTATAATAGAGAAAAATAATTAGAATATAATTAGGAATCAAGTTTGTAGTATAAATAAATTTAGAATTCATAATGAGACTTAAATTAGGGGTTTATATGTTAAAAATATTTAATAAAATAATAATAATATAAAACCAAAAATAAAAAATAATTATATTAATTAATTATTAAATTTATGAAATCATAAAAAAAAGGATAAATTATGCATCAGAAATATGATTGAGTTCTACTTATATTAGAACTTAATGGTATTTTTGTATAAATAAGATTTCAATGGTCTCTTTCAAGTCATCTTTCTTTTTTTTCTCCGATTTCATACTAGGTTTTCTCCCTTCTCTATGTGCACGTGTGACTACACCGAACAGTCATCCCTTCGGGGTTATTCCTTTTGTCCAAAGATGCTAGACTCGTCATCAAAAGTCTCACCATCTCCATGAAAAATGCACCTAAAGTTGAACAACTTATGTGCTAATGTCGTATTCACTTTTAGATATAGTTTCTTAATATATATGATCAAGTTTAAGAAGATAAATTAATACGCATATATTCTCTTATGATCCAATAATATATTCCTTTTGATTTCATGTTGAAAGAGATTGATAGAAAAATAAGTCTCGATAACTCGACATCGGAGTTCCTACGTACAGGAACTTGGTCCGATTTGGAAGAACTCGTGTTTTTCAATGAATAGGTAAACCTGATGCAGGAATCGAATTCAACTCGAAGTTGGTCTAAACCTGGTCAAAGCTCCAGAGGATCTGACCCATGCCGACAAATAGTGCGTGTTCGACATCAATCGAACTATTCGACTCGAGTTTCGATCATACTCGGCCCAGATTGTCATTGTCAAAACTAAGAGAAGTTGATTCGATCGTACTTGACTCAAACTACCTCAAACCCAGTATGGGTTTCCATACAAAATATATTAAAGTCATATTTTACAAAACCCGCCCCATAATGTTGATACTCGACCCGAGTTGGCACCAAATCCTGCCCGATTTACTCTAATTCATTATAACACTCATAATCATCAATTTTGCGAAGATCCCATTCAATTCCGGAACCTCGTAACATTGGTCCTAATAAACCACTAAATTAAAGTAAAGGAAGGACAAAAAAAGTCTTTTTTAACATGAAATGGATATTTCCATATCTTAAGTTGATTCCTAACTTTTATCCCATATCATAAGATAAGATAAGTAAGCAAAGCAGTTCTTAACTCGACAATATCTTTCGTTTTGTCCAAGCGGGATCAGAAGTATCCGCCTTATTGGGCAGAATGCCTTCTGCAGTGGGTTATCAACCTACTCCCGAACATGATTCTACAGGTTTTTCAAAATCATTTTTTTTATTTGCATTAGTGTCAATTGATCTTTTTGACCCTTCATTGATGCATGATGAATTGAAAATTGAAAAAAATTGATTAGATAACAAGATAAAATATGAAAAATGTGAGAATCATGTTTACTAATTGCACATGGGCACTTTCATATTACGGTATAAAATTTTGACATGATCAAATAAAATACCCTTAACCATGGTCTTGGTCTAATCAACCATGACCCTATTGGTGTTGAAACTGTGTCCTATGAACTAAGTGTTACACTTCAAGAAGAAAGTATGAGTCATCTTTAAAATTCAATCTTAACAAAAAAAAAATACATGAAAGTATCATGACTATATGACAACACATATAGAGGTTTTCTAGGTACATGCATGAAAAGTAAATAAGAAAGAACATGAACATAAAAAGAATCATGAACAAGAACAAATACATAAAGATGGACAAGTGCAAGTACTATGAACATAAAAATAAAATATGAAAATGGGCAAGAATAAGAATATGGACACGATCATTAACATGAAATATGAATCCCATAGATAGTTGGACCAATAATAAGGATGGATGTGTGGGCAACGACAATATTTGTGATGATGCAAACATGCACATGGAAGTTGAATCATTAGAACTCCTTATAGTTATTTGTAAGATGGTCGTCTTTGGAGACTAATAGAAAAAGATAGTTAAAAGTAAAGATTGCATGCCTTCTCTTGAAAATAGCTAAATATTATTTCATTTTTGCATTCCACGAAACAAAAGATCAACAAGAAGGAATTATAAATAACACCGATCCAAATAAGTCCAATTGTCATGTGACATAGGGTGAAATTTTGAAATGTTACATATTCACCCTATAAACTTATGTAGGCTATTTGTCTTATACTTTCATTAACAACAAAAATAAGCATAGCTCATCTTCAATTGCTCTTTGTCGAATCTAGCACCATTGGATTTCTCATATGGACACTTTTATCTTTCTATTTTTTTTATGATTTTTGAAATTCATATGGACTTCCCTTGAATAAATTAGACTCATGAGTAGAATGAGCCTAATAAATGGTGAATTCAACATATTATTGAGACTATCCTAACTCCGCAAGCTCATGCATCTAGACCATAGTGATTTTGAAACATCACTACATAACCACTCATCTTATAAATAGAATGCTCACATCACTATTAAAAGACAAAGGCTCCTACTTTATTGTGCATCATAATCATGAACCTAATTATCACTTCCGTAGAACATTTGGTTGTCAAGGTATCCATTAACACGTCCTTATAACTCTCACAAATTTAATTATCGCTCCACTGAATGTGTATTTTTTGGATATCCCCAACACACTATTAAATATCGCTGCTTAGATGTTCAAACTCTCCATCACTATGTTCTTCGTCATGTGCAATTTGATGAAACATTTTCCCATTTCAAAATGTTGTGGCACCCTCACCTTGTACTTCTTCACGAGCACTTTTTCTCTAATCTTGCTGTGCCATTTTTCAACTATTCCAACCTTGTCGCACCACCTTTAATGGAAACATCCAACTCAACATAACATGTACCCTATTGTCTACCTCAAGAACCAACTCTTCGTCCTTCATGACCAATTAGCTATAGACAACTAGCTGGCCTTCGTAGGGTCTATCCACCTCAATCCCCTCCTCCCCAACATCTCATGCTATTCAAAAGTATCACACATCTCCCACTAATGAGCTACCATGACTAAATAAATTGATGCTCTCCTTCAAAATCAAACATGGATATTGGTTCCTTTCCATAAATCCATGGTTGTCATGAAAATTATCGTCAATTGTATCTCACAAGCATAAAATCTAATGATTCAATGGACAGGTTCAAAGCATGACTTGTTGTCGAAGGTTTCATCAATTTAGTGATTTGATTATGGTAACACTTATAGCCCTATAATCAATATGACAATCATATGTATAGTCTTGTCCATTTATACTCTCGCAACTCGTTATTGAGACAAATTGACATCAACAATGCCTTTCTACAAGGTGACATATGATTTTTCTTTACGAAACAATCACTTGGATTCATCGATTTAGAGCGTCCAAATCATGTGCATCACTTGAAAAGTCCACTCACTTGGTACATCACCTTATCCAAAGCATTCCTACAATATAGTTCCATAGGATCGGCCACCAACACATCACTTTACATCTTCACAAGCTTTTATCTTTCTTTTAATTTGTTTTGATAACCTAATAATTACCAATAGTATAACATCTCATACAATTATTTATGATTCATAACTTGGATAATCTCAACTATTTTTTGGGCATCGAAGTACTTTTCACAAAGGAGAGCTTAGTATTTTTGCAATAGAAATATATATATATATATCGAATATCTCCTAAATCGAATAACTATGTCCAAGGTTAAACTCATCAAGTCTCCATTAGCAATAACCAAGCTGCCCAACACCAATTCACTCTTTATCAATCCAACACTAAACCAACAAATTATTGGTGTTTTATAGTACTTACATCTCATATGAACAAAACTTGCTTTGGTCATTAGCTATTCCTATAAACATATTAATTCGCCTATTGACCACTGTTGACAATTAGTGAAACCAATACTACATTACCTCGTTGACATTGCTGACATGTCACTTAAATTGAGAGATCATAGAACAAATTTGTTCTATTTATTGCAAGTCAATTGGAGGATTTCTCATATGCTTTGAGCTCTATTTGGCAAAGTTTGCGATTCGATTAGAGGATAATGATTCGACTAGAGGATAATAATTAGATTAGAGTATAATGGTTAATAGATAGCAATTTGTTTATAAATTCAATAAAAAAATTTTGGTAAACATAACGATGACATTAGTATTTTGTATAAAATGACAAAAATAGATATAAAATATAATTTCTATCTATTTCTATAAACATCATATTCATAGTAATTAATTTATAATATTTATTTTGAATAATAATATTTTTTAAAATTATTATTTTAATATAAAAGTATTGATTATTTGAAAATAAAACTTTTGTTTGGGTTGTAAGTAAAAATTAAAGATGTAATATATTAAAATAAAAAATATATATGATGATTACTAATTAATTTATGATGATATAATAGAAATAAAATATGAAATCCTTAGTAAGAACAGCTTATAACGTTTTGTGTTCACACCTTTAAATACTACCGTGAAAAATATTTATCAAACGCTTATAATAGCGTTTTAATTCTAACAAAACATTATTCACAATAGAGTATTCTACTTTTTTGCATGTCAAACATTTGCCTTGGTTATAATCTTGTGTGATGGTGTCATGGCAAGCAAGAAATTGTCTCACACTCCTCAGCAAGTCAGTAACACAAGCTCTTCTTGCAGAAACTTGACATTACTAGTGTAACAACTTTGTGCCACATTCTATAAGCATATTAAAATTGATTTTCACTTAATTTTTCTGGGACTAAATTACTATGCGCTTCATGTCAACCATGACCAAATCCCTCTTCAGCACTAGGTTAGTTTGTGTTAAAGAAGACAACACCAAATTGGAATAGTCTAGAAGCTGCTAGTTAATAATAATCTATGGCTCCCACAAAAATAAAAACCATTGGTTAGTACATAGTTTAGATGAAAAACATGATGCTTTTGTGCCTATAGATAGGCAATAAAGCTGCTCCTTTTGGTCAATGTGAAGTGAGAAAAACAAGTGAAGAGTGCTTGTACGTATAATAGATGTGTAGTAGGTGAAGAGTGGTCTGAGTGCTTGAGTAAGGTCTTTTGGAGTTAGGTGTCTGAGTGTGAGTGCTCTAGTTGTTTAGAGTGTGAGTTTTAAGTGAGTAGTGCGTGCACAAGTAGTGAGTGAGTGCATGAAAGTATTGTATTATTATTTTGTATTAATATAAGCACCATAGTAGTTTATTTTGTTTATCAAAATCTCTACAATTGGTATCAGAGCAGGTGGACCCGTGGGGAGACTCTATCAGTTCGAGGTTTTGAAAGATCAAGTTACGCGGAGACTCTGTCGGTTTGACAACGCGCACGAGGAGGTTCTGGGCGCAGGTGCACAATCCGGGATTGTGAGAAGTCTTGTAAGATTAAGGTACGTGGAGACTCTACCAGTTCGAGGTCATGTAAAGTTAAGGCACGAGGAGGTTCTGTCGGTGCACAATCTGGGATTGTGAAGTGTTCGAGTCAGGGACTGCACTCAGTTAGTTGATTGCGGGGCAGTCAACAAAGTCACCATGGCGGATATTTTCGGTATAGTAGGTGGAGTCAGAAAATTAAATAATCAGAATTATAGTTATTGGAAGACATGCATAGAGTCTTATTTGCAAGGGCAAGATTTATGAGATATTGTTGGCGGGGCCGATACAATGACGCCTACGGATGCTGAAGCACGAAGGAAGTGGCGCATCAAAGCAGGCAAAGCTATGTTCATTCTCAAAACGACGATAGAGGAGGAGTTGCTGGAACACATTAAGAATGTTGAGACACCGAAGGATGCATGGGACGCGCTTGCTGCACTATTCTCCAAAAAGAATGATTCTCGGCTTCAATTATTGGAGAATCAACTTATGATGATATCGCAGGGCGAGATGATGATTAGTCAATATTTTATGAAGTAAAATCTCTCTGTCGTGAAATATCTCAATTAGATGCTGATTCTAAAGTTAGTGATGCTAGAATGAGACAGATTATTATTCACGACTTGAGACCTGAATATAGTGGGTTTATAGCTGCGATTCAAGGTTGGCCTACTCAACCAACTTTGTTAGAATTAAAAAATCTATTAGCTAATCAGGAAGCGTTAGCTAAGCAAATGGTTGGAGTATCAATTAAGAACGAAGAGGAAGCACTCTTCTGCTCTAGAAGAAAAGGGCGAACACATGGACATCAGCAAAGTTGGCAGAAGCATGGACGAGAGAGAAGTCCACAACAAAGGGGAGCTAACGAAGAGTCGGAGGAAGATCAAGAGGAGAAGAAATCTTGCCGACAGCAAGGTCGTTGCTACAATTGTGATAAGAAGGAAGAACAAGAGAAGAGATCTCGATGATAAGAAGGTCGTTGCTACAACTGCAGTAGGAAGGGTCACTTTGCTCATGATTGTCAACATAAGATGAAGAAGGAAATGTTGCAAATGAAAGCGAGGAAGAGTGGGATTTCGAAGCATCCTTGGCTGTTGAAGAAGATATCATCACTGGACGAGAATGAGATTCTGAAGAGTCGATAGAATTTGCAATGTGTAACATCGAGGAAGCTCAAATTGAGTACGATAGTGAAGAAGAATGGCAAGCACCTTTGCCTCTAGAAGAAAGATTTGAAGAGGAGTTTGACTTCAGACATGAAGCGGATCAAGATAACCTTCATGACACGAAAGTGATGTCAAGAATGGAGTTCAAAGAAGAGACCAAAGTAAAGAAGCAAGCAATCAAAGAATACCTAGAAGAGTCAGTTGAAGAAGAATGTGATTCAGAATCACAAAGAATTTATGAAAGTTTGCCGAAGGAAAATCACTTTAAAGAATTAGGAGAAGAATCTTCACCAGTCAGAAGGAGCATCAAACAAATGAATACAAATAGAAGGTATGACAAGTTAGCTCTCAAGATATTACAAGGATTTGATGCATATGATGAAGACGATATAAGCTCGTGGAAAAATGTGAATTTAGTTCTATGTAAACGGGCACACAAGGAGAAAAATGAGCCTCGAAGCATATTCCATCCGGCAAGCAAAATCACTTGATAAAAAGGAAAGAAAAACGCATAGTAAGTTGGTGCTGAAAGGGATTGTTAAAGAAGACAACACCAAATTAGAATAGTCTAGAAGCTGCTAGTTAATTATAATCTATGGCTCTCACAGAAATAAAAATCATTGGTTAGTACATAGTTTACAGGATGCTTTTGTGCCTATAAATAGGCAATGAAGATGCTCCTTTTGGTCAATGTGAAGTGAAAAAAATAAGTGAAGAATGCTTATACGTATAGTAGATGTGTAATAGGTGAAGAGTGGTGTAAGTGTGAGTAAGGTCTTTTGGAGTTAGGTGTCTGAGTGTGAGTGCTCTAGTTGTTTAGAATGTGAGTTTTAAGTGAGTAGTACGTGCACAAGTAGTGAGTGAGTGCATGAAAGTATTATATTATTATTTTGTATTAACATAAGCACCATAGTAGTTTATTTTGTTTACCAAAATCTCTACAAGTTTGTCTTCATTTGCAACAAGCTTCGAATGTGTTCTAGACTATCATCGCTCATCCTTCCCTCAAGCCAACTGAAACCCCAAGAATAGCTCGAGTCCACCATGAGTGGAAAATCGCTCTCAATTACGTACATAGTCGAGTTAATATTATGGACCCATTAAAAATTTGGATTCACAACAGCTTGTAATATTATATATAAACACTTGTATTCTCATTGTTGGTTGGCGTCTTCCAGAAAACAAAAGATTATTTGTTTTGTTCCTCTGTTTCCAATTTGCGTTGGCACTGAGCGACCACCATGCATGACTTGGACATCTGACATTGACGTAGAACTTGGAGGGGGGCATTATTTCCTAAACCAATTAAGTAACCGTCCGTACTCAAAGCTTCCAATTAAGCCAAAAGAGCCGTTGGGGTAATTTAAATTCCATTTATTCCATGCGGCAGAAGGAGAAAGGACTGTGCCGTGAAACGTGAAACCTGACAGACGGGTAAACACTATATAAAACAGCGCAGTTTGGCGCATAGCAGATCGACAGCCAGCAGCGCCATGCACCATCTCGTCCCTGCAGCTTGGTGGATGGGGGTGGGTGGTAGCAGGGCAATGCTCCAACCAGCCACCAATGCAGCATTCAATGCCTCTGTTTCCGGATTCAAAAGAGGAGAAGTCCAAAAGGTAACAGAGGTCCTAGCTAGCCATTTAAGTGTTCATACGTTACTTCAAAGCTATGCGAAAATCATGTCATACCGCAATTCTTGGCCATGTGCCACCTTTGCATGCTCCTGTCCATAGATCTGCTTCAAATATTCTTCTAATTTCCTACAAATTACTTTCCCCCCGGTAGCTAGTACTGTGCTGATTTTGCAGACATATTGATTCATTTGCTTCTTGTAATTGCATCATCTGACCACTTATTAGTGCGTGGACCATATATATCTTAATTAATGAATTAAACGTCTTCAACTAATTACTCACAAACATTCATTTCTTAACACAGGCACATGAATCATCCACCTGCTTTTTTTTCTTTTGTCCAAATGCATGCATCTGGAAGCATAATCAATGCATCATTAGAATAACAGAAAACAAAATGACGAATTCGTCAGTTCCACTTGCGTGCGATCGGGACTCCAACAGATCCAAGTAGGCAAGTAGCCAGTCAAATTAATTACTTTTTTCCCCAATCTTTAAAACGCGCCATGTTTTGGTCCACGCACACAACTGTGCGTGGACAAAAGCAACCATTCGCAATAAATTTTGACAGCTATATGATCTCCTACCAGTATTACCTGCTGTTCTTGAACCTTTCCAGTTTCCTCCTCCCTGCCTTCCTCTCGATCCATCACCAACCCAAGACTTTGTGCCGTTGCTTCATCCTTCTTCCTCCTCGAGTCCTCATGCAGTTTTACTAATTCGCATGCTGTTCTCATGATATATACATAATTTTTTATCAGGTTCCTCACTAGAACAGCGTGCATGTCCCTGGTCGACCACCTGTCGCCCATCTCCTGCTCCATCGCATTCATCTCCCATGCATGAACCCTCCTCCAACTTCCAACCTTCAACTTCTCCCCCAACCTTTATTAATATTATTCGAGTCCTCGCACACACATATATATATAAAAACGTACCTATATACATTTTTTTCTCAATAGAATAGACACTTCTCATATTCCATACCTGTACTTTTCCATGGTCAAGCACTCGCTCTCATACTACATATATCCATGATATATATATCATTGTTAGGTCGACTTATATATCCTTGAGTTGGAGAGGCCGACCGAGCATCTTATCTATTGCCCTGCCTCTGCCTACAAGAGACGTCGACGGGTGGAATCATATCGATCTGTAACCAGCATACAAAAATGGTGTTCTTCTGTTTCCTAGTAGACCAGCGGCGGAGCGTGAGGAGCAGCAAGCCGGCGCCGGGGATCTGCTCGCGCTGCGGGAGCGGCGCCAAGGTCGCGGACATGGTCACAGCGACGCGGATCTGCTACGTGCCCGTGCACCGGAAGCTGTGGCGGGCCATCATCTGCAGCTTCTGCGGCGCGATGCTCAAGTCCTACCGGTACTGCCGCTGATGGCAGGCGCCCAGCGTGCATATATATATGGAACTGGCCGTAGGTATCAAAAGAGGTGACATGAAGAGTGCGCCACGGCATGCATTGTGTGCTTCTACAGTTCCACCAACCGGCCGGAAGCCTTCTGCTATCTATCTGATTTCTTAATTAACTATCTGATGTTTTCTTCCTTTCTTTTGGACTATGACTAGTTAGTTATCAAGTAATCATGTGTATATTATATATGCGTTGATATTTTCAAGTGATCATCCAAGTTCTAGATCCGTATTTTGTTGTCTTAACATTTTTTTTTCTCAAGTCTTTTTTGCTTCTTACATCACGTTATACATATATAAAGAAAATTAGATGTAGTTAATTCCAACGATATGGTGTACAATTAATTAGTCAGTTTTAAATATGTTTTATATATGACATCTGTCATAATTCCTCTGGAAAGAGAATACGTTTTGTTTTGTTTTCTATCAAGTCATCTCTTTGTATTTATTCTCATCGGGCATACTTTTTCTCAGCAAAACCAAACTGCCAATTCTGACAATTGTGAGCATTGCCTTTCTCTCTCTCTTTGTTGAAAAATATCTGTCTTTATATCTGGTATTCACTTATTCATTGTACTTAATGGTTGTGTTTGGATTAAGAATTTTAAGTTTTCATAAGTTTTCGAGAACTAATCGATTTGATAGAAAAGTTTGGATTGGTGTTTGGATGAAAAAGTGTAATGATGAGAATTTAAAATGTTGATTTGATAGATAAGTTTTAGTATGTATTTGGATAAAAAATAAGAATTAAAAATATAATTTATTATTTTATGAGCTATAAAATTATAGTAAATAAAAATATGTTATTAATATTATAATGTACATAATTTATTATATTATTATTTATTTTATTAAATATTTTAAATATTATTAATATTATAATTTACGTACATCTTAAGATCCAAATATAATATATTTTTTAAAAAATTTAATTGAATATTCTAATTAATAAAATATTTATAATTAGCAAATTAGATAGAAGAAAAACATTAAGATAAACTAATTAATAACTAAAACATGAAATATAAAAGATAATTTAACATCATATTTATATAAAATAATTATATAATTATGACTTATTTTGAATACCATAATTAATAATTATACTAATATCATACTAGTTAATTTTTTATTATGATATATTATAAGTAAAATAAATAAAAATATTTACGTAAACATTTAAACAAGAAAATATATATTTTCATAATAAATAATAATGGAAAATTTTATTTTATTATAACACAAAGTAAATTGTAATAAATAATAATTGTACTTTTTGTTATTATACCTAAATAAATTATAAACTTATGATAATGTATAAATAATAAATAAATATAATATATATGTATATAATATAAAAGAATATAATATATTATGATATTATTAAAAATAATAAATTATAGGTCTAAAAGTAGCTCCACCTACTTTTGGAGCTACTTTTAGACCTATGAAAAAAAATAAAAATGAAATATGATTGTTCTTGCAATTAGCAAACTTTCAAGTTCTTGTTAATTGCGAAAACTTTTTGTCAAAAATTTTCGTCGTACATCAAGTGATAAGTTCCCGTCGTATAAAACGTTTGGCAGAATAAAGGGTTGTTCTACCCTCTGTTATGCAATCAAACGCACCCAATATTTTTTCTACTAAAAAGATAAACCATGCAAAATGTGAAAAAATGTTTATGCTTGGAGTTAATTTAATACGTATGTGGATTCATAACTAGTAGTTAATATATATATATATATATATATATATATATATATATATGTGGATTAATAATTTAATAACCAGTGGTTTATGTATACATAAAAATATATAAACTACTTATTAGTCTCTGTTTCTGTCAGATACCTGGTTCTGTTTTGCCTTAAAACCATGTATAAATTAATCCCCATGCCATGAGATGGATGTGTTGTTTGTGCCCTTGTCCATGACAATGCTTCCTGCCTGACGAATTAGCTTTATTGGGTTCATGCAGTAGGAGATGAAAAGAACAGGAAAGATGGCAATGGAACTGGCCATAAATAAAGGCTTTGGACCTTGCTCTTTAATTAATACTGCCCCACATGTACGTTCTACATGATTTTGATATTTAACCTTTAATGTGCAAACTAATCTTGTCGGCTGGACTTGTTATTGAACTACAGGGGCAGAAAAGCAACTCATTCTTTTCTTTGCGTGGGGTGAAAGGAAATCTAAGGAGGGGAAGGAAAATCAGAATTTAAATGGTAGGAAAATAAAGAAAAAAAAATATTGTAACCATAAAGTATAAACACATATAAAAGACATATTTATTCAAATAAAATGTATATTGATTTTTAAAAAAAATATTCATCTTATTTTGAATGAAGTAGGTAAGAAAAGAATACGAAAAATAGAAGTTAAGTAATCATTTTATTCAGATAATTAATTTTGTCCACCATATCTGTAGTCATAATTTAATTAGCTATGTTTAAAATAAAAAATATGACGTAATTGATTTTTTTTCTTCTTTTCACGTCATTTTATTATTTTTATATGAAAAATGAGATCAAAATTTTCTTCTTCATTTTTCTCCATAATTGGGAAGGACGTATTAGAAACATGAGAGAAGAAAGAAATTAAATGATAAAGGATACCCGTCTCACACGGAACGGAATGTGCTTGAGATATTCTTTCATGATATTTTTAATATAAATTTTGTTTACCTTCATTTAGATACTTCTAATCTCCACTCTAAAACATAAATTAGCTAAAAAATTAAATGGCTTTTAATTCTCCTCACCACAATATTTTTTTCTTAACTTATTCTTTATTTAAAGAATTAACGTTACCTTTTATTATCATTTGAGAGTAAATTTAGAAGAAATAACTAAAAAAAAGATTTGAATTGAAAAGAAATAAAAGAAAACTGGAATGCATTCCGTTCTAGCTTTTTTGTTCAGTTCTTATTTTAAAATGACAATAAAGTGTAAACATGTAGTTTGATAAAAAAAATAGAAATAAAAGTTATAGATGGTGGGATATAGTGAAAACTTCCAGAATTTAAACAAGACAATACAGCTATTTCAGCAATGAAAGTGTCGCATAATTTAGGAAGAAAAATAAATAAATATTTGCAAAAGTATAAAGATGAATATATATGTCATGAAGGATGTCTTCTTAGGTAATAATTTTGTGAATGAATTATCAACCAGATTGTGCTAAATCTCTTACTTCACATTCTTGTTTCGTATAAATTTGTAATTATTGTCATTTTTTTACGATGATATTTTTCATTCCTTTGTATAAGAAATGGCAATTTAATTGTCGCAGTCGATTAATTTTACTGTTAATATCATCTGAAGTTAATTTAGAAAAAAAAAACTAAAAGAAAATTGGAATGGAGTTCAATAAAAGAAAAGTGCATTCCATTTTAATTTTTGTGTAGCTTTAAAATTGCAATGAAGTGTAAAAATGTATTTTTGATAAAAAAAAAATAAAAGTTATTGGTATTGAAAATTTTGATAATTAAAATAAGGAATGTGACTATAGCAATGATGAAAGCGTAAATAAAGCATGATTTAGGATGAACAAATGAAATATTGTTTCTTAGTTTTTTTTATTAATTCATATGTTTTGCCACAGCTATAGGATGAACCAACTAAAAGGTCTTTTATAGTGAAATATAATAATTGTATAAATATGAAAACAAAAAAAAAATGATGTTCAATAATAATATATAAAACTAATAATAATAATAGAATTACGTATTGACTTTTGTAAACAATGTACAAATTAATATCACGGTGAATGACAGTGAATAAGTAGGGGTGGAGATGCATAACTATCGCTAATGTGTGTGATGAATGACATTTCCTAATCATGAAAAATGGTGCATCCTAACTAAATAAGTTTGGTTGAAAAATTAAAATGTTCTTTTTTAAGAACAAATGTAGAGAATAAAATTGTTCTCACTTGCTATTATTTAAAACATAAATGGTGAAAAAAATATTGACGACAATTGACTGAAATAATCCAAATTCATATTCGTTTGGCTGCAAAGTTTGGAACAAGACTTATTCTTGATGTTGTTCTTCTACTAAATAATCCCGTCTCGTTTAAATTGGGAACAAGGCCTGGAGCAAGCCCTTGTTCTTAATTCTTTTGCCAAATGCCAGAAGAATATTTTTTTTCAAAAGATTATGTCTTCATTAAGTAATCACTCCATTGAAATTCTCGTACAAAATATTGTCCGAGACTGTCTAACAAAAAGACCCGCTAACATTAGTGCGGTCAAATAAAGCTAGGTAATTTACAGCCCTATTGTGACTCCTTGAGTAGAACTTGACCACAGCAAGCCGCACCAGGTCCAGCAGGTACCAAATGTCATGTATAATTCTTTTTATACGCCAAGGATATTGTGCCTTTCTGGATAATATGTTGATTAGCGTAAGGAAGTCAAAGTAAGCGACAATGTAAGTAGCGATCTGCAGAAGCACTCCTTCAGTCCAGCCAGTAAATCGTAAGCCTTGATCTCGAGCACTGTATTAGCTGCAGTCCGAGAAGCCCCTGCAAAAATAAAAGAACAATTGTGAGTACGTAAGATAGCATTATAGTCCCCCCCCCCCCATTCCACCCCCAATGAGAAGGGAACCGTCCGACTAGAGAACCAGCCAAGAGGGAAGAGAGGCCTCCCACAGGACCCGAAGAGGGTCTTGGGGGTGAAAATTAGTTGCCTCAGGTGCATGGGGCTCAGTGAAGTCACGAAAAGCCAAAACTTTTTCTCACACCATCTTCACGGTTGCTTGGATTTGAAATGCGTCGCGTTTCTAGAATTCCAGAGCTCCCAAAGGCAAAAAGAGAAGAGTGAAAGTAGGACAGAGATTGGTTGCTTATTTATCCTCGCACCTTCATTAACCCAGGAACCAAGGTGCTAGAAATCAACATGCTGAAAGGAGAAATTTATTTGGTGCTGAAAAAGATCCCAGAGCTGAAGAGCAAAAGGACAGAGGAAGAATAAATGGGGATTTGTTTCAAGACCAGTGCCATAGAGGGGACAGACGAGGTTAATTGTGGCATTAAAATGGTGAACAATATCCAGGGTCGGAAGTTTATTATGGAACAACTTCCAAAGAAATATGTGAATTTTAGGAGCCACTGAAATATTCCAAAATTTAGTTCAAGCACGCCCTCCACTAGAGATGATCGGCAAAGCATGGCGGCGAATGAAACTATATATCGATTTAGCATTAGCACATCATTGGGTATCAGTTATCCAGACCTACGCGTCTTCATAGGCCACAAAAGAAATATAGATACGCTTAATTATAACACACAGATCATGTCTGAATAGAGTATCAAATAGGGAGACATTCCAAACACCATGATCAATGAGATCGCTCACAAGTAGATTATTAAGTGGCTATGAAGAGTTTATATAAGTAGGCCATTTACTGAGAGGAATTTGACAAATCCATGGATCATTGAGGAGAGATGTGTTATGACCAGTACCAATCTGCTTTTGAAAGTCGAGGCGAAGATCAAGAGTAGAGAGTATGATTTTCCTCCAGATGGAAGAGGAATTATTGCTGGAAGGAGCAGTGTCCCAAAGGTTGAGGTGTCCATATTTGACATTAGAAAGTTGGACACAATGGTTGTTACTCTGACTCAATAATGAGAGGACTCATATAGCCATAAGAGAGGTTTGAACTACTTGGAGATGATTAATTCCCAAGCCATCATGTGATTTTGGCAGGTGAACGGTTTGTCAGTTGATTAGATGAGCAGTACGATGGTTAGGATTTGAGTTCCACAGGAAAGCTCTAGAGTGCTTTTCAAGAGACTCAATGATACCCCTAGCCAGGCAAGTGGTACTAAGCCAATGAGTCAGAATTGTCAATAATATAAATTTGATTAGGGTGGTACGCCCAGCTTGGTTAAGAATCCTACGACTCCAGCAAGCCTGGATGTAGTTTTATCAATAATGAGCTATTAGACACAGATAGATAATTTAGCAGGGGAGATGGGGGTTCCGAGATAGATAAAAGGGAAATGTCCCAGCTTAAAGTGAAGAGTTGAGAAAATTTTTTCGCCTAGTACTTAACTTTGGGAGATAGAACTCAGACTTTTGGGAGTTAACTTTCTGTCCAGTGAGATATTCGTAGATTTGAAAAACCTCCTTAATGTTTTTACAGTTTCTTTTAGTTGCTTTTAGACATATTAATACATTGTCAGCGAAGAGCAGATGAGTCATGGTGAAATGATGACAACCAAAAGGAATGATATTTCTAATGGATTCATAGGAGAGGAGAAAATCTGACTGACCAAAATGAAAATATAATGTGAAAATTGGGTCGCCTTGGCAGATTCCACGGTGGGGGAGGAAGGACTCGGAACACTGTCCGTTGATTACACACATAAAAGTGGGGGAGCGAATGCAAGTGTCAATCCATGTAATAAACTGAGGGGGAAACATCATTTGGGTCAGGATTTTGGTGACGTAAGTCCATGAGATGCGATCGAATGCCTTCTCCATGTTGACCTTAATTAGCATATGCTTCTTCCTACCTTTGTTAAGAGAATGAACAAGTTCCTAGGTGACCATTATATTATCGTCAATATGTCTACCATGCACAAAAGCAAACTGATTTTTATCTATAAGGTGCGCTAATGTGAGCCTAAGCCTATTGGCCAGAATTTTGGTGAGCAATCTATATAGAACGTTGCAAGGCGAGATTGGTATGCAATCAGTAACGTTCTTGGGGTTCTTTTTCTTAGGGATGAAGATTAAGGAAGTAGCGGACCATTCAGTAGGGAATGAATTGTAAATCATAAAGGGTTTAATTGTAACCGTGGGACCAAGAATGTCCCAATACTCACGATAAAACTCCACAGTGAACCCATCTGGGCCAGGCGATTTGCCCGGAGGCATACTCTAGAGTGCATCGCGAATGTCATTGTCAGAGCATGGCTTAATGAGTGGATTAGACATTGCTTCGTCGAGGGTGGGGAGGGATGGCCAGCAAGCTTGAGGGATGACAGGATCAGGGTCAGGGCGTCACAAATTCTTATAATGGTCAACAAATAAGGATCTAATGGCCTTAGGGTCCGTAAGGACTCTGCCATCGGAGTCTTGAATTTTAGAAATAATATTTTGTCCATGCCTGATCATGGTAGAAAGTTGAAAAAGCGGATATTTCTATTGCCCTTAGTGATCCAGTGAGCTTTGGCTTTACTCCACCACTCTAGGCTAATTTGCCTAAGCAGGATAACGTGGAGATGGTACGCGAATCTAAGGTGGTCAAGCTCAAAGTTGGAGAGGCCCCTGGTAATGTCAAGCTCTTCAAGTTCGGAGATGCGCTTGAGCGTAATGTCCGCCCTAAACTCTAAATTGTCGAGAGTGTTTTTGTTCCATTTTAAGGTATCTAATTTTATCTTCTTAAGGGTCGACCCTAAGGACTTCGAGTTTGAGATACTTTGAAGGACGATGTTATGTGCTTCCTGGTGCTGAAATCAGAAGTGTTCGTACTTGAACTAGCGAGCACGGGGTAGAGTGAACAGGAGTGGGACATGATCAGAGACACACCTCAAGAGAGAGGTAAGGGTCAAGGACGGGAAGGTTTGTAGCCAGTGGTGGCTAAGAAATAATCTATCGAGACGACAGTGGATACACGCTAAGCCAGACCTATTGTTACACCAGATATAGAAAAGTCCTTTAATCTCTATATCGACTAAACCATGTTTATCAATTAAACCTAAGTAGTCTAGTTGATCTAGAAAGGTTAAAGGGGAGGCCACCGAGCTTATCCTCGGGGCCGAGCAGGAAATTAAAATCGCCCATGATGGCCCAAGGAAAGTTACCAGTTTGCATACGATTGAGTTCATGCCATAGAAAGTTTCTAATAGATGGAATATAGCTAGCATACACGCAAGAAAGCAGAAAGGTAAGATGATAAAACGAGATAGCCGCATGAATGATTTGAGGGGTAGCGTGGATAGAAATCACCTGAGCACCTTGGTTGTGTCAGGCCAAGACGATGCCGTCCGAAGCACCAGCGGCCTCATGGTAGATACCGTCCCATTGGGATCTAAGCGTCGAATAACTTATTTTATTTTTACAGCAATCATGATAGGAATAGTAAATTTTGTGAGTACGTGGTGTCTTCAAGAATTCGGTGATCTCATGGTTGAAACATATGATGAATTAAATGAGTTTAATCCTTCGAGTTGGCAAACGGGCCTTAGGTTTCATTTGATAGAGCTGCAACAGTATGAATAAATGGATGTTCTTAATTTTAATGCCAAACACCATTTTTTAGACACATGGGCCGTGGCCACGCATCATAAAATGTGAAAGTAACCTATTCACTATTTATGGTGGCGTTGAACACATCTGTTCTTACACGATAAAGAAGATGAGGTTATCATAATTACAATAAATATATTATAGAACAAAAACATTGTATCCAAACGATCCCTTTGCCTTATTTACTGTTCACAGAATAAATTCATTTACTTCAAGAACATTTTTTTAAAAAATGGAGCACATATGAAAGTTATTCTTTCTTTCAGCAGGTAATTTGCATCCAAACCGTTCAACTTTGATGGCTATAAAAATATTTTGAACTATAATATTCTATTATATATATTATTATATGATAAGCCCCCTAATTTTGTGAACTTGACACAATTAAACCTCTCTTAACTTCTTTTAAACATTATATACAATAATATTATTATTATGTATATAGAAAATATATGGTAAGGTTCCTAATTTTGTCAACCTGGCATAATTATAATATGCCATTATATTAATGAGAGAAATATGTGTATATTTATAAAAGATTATAGTATAATATGTGTATTTATAAAAAATTGACTCCTTATATAAAAGATCAAATTAAAGTTGTCATAAAAAAGTTACTTTCATATATCTTCCTTTAACATGATAAACGTAAAAAGAAAAAAAAAGCATGATGAATAAAAAATATTTTAATCTAAATAAAATAATAATGATAATCATATGTTAATTCTAAATATTATTATTTCTTTGTTTAATTTAAAAATTGATATAATAATGTATGTATGCATTTTATATTGTCTACCTTTTGACCCCTCCTAAATTTTCATCCTAGCTCCCTGACAATAGTTAATTATCCATATGAATTTATCAAAGCAAATTTAGTTATGATCTTAGCAGAAGATAATTCTAGTCTAAAAATGAGAAAAAAAACTTGAAAACTGATTTATTTTACTCCAACAAAAGAGGTTGGATAAAAGTGAGGAAAAATTGAATGTTTATTCATTATGCTTGTATTCAAGATACGAGAAACCCTACAAAGAATAGTGCTGCATTGCTCTTTTATAGCTAACACAGTTACACAAAATATGTTCTATGTAGTCAATCATCTTTGGAAAATAATAACATTCACGATTGAATGCCATAGAGAACAATCCTGACAGAACACAAAAATTAACTAACAATCTTCTCAATGTATTCTTACTTTAAAACAAATTATTTCGCACTTAACATAAGTTATGCAAAAAATAAATATAATAAGAGAAAAGGTAGATGTTAAATGCTAAAATAATAACCTTTATCTATATATTTATAGGACAATAAGAACTGAGCTATCAAATTGCTAAAGCATGAAATTTAAAAATCACCAACGAGTTTACGGCAAAGCAATATAAAGAGAATAATAACGAATGGAGGGGACTTGCAGGATGGCAAACCAAGATAAAACATAATCAAACATTACTTGCTGATTTACATAATAAAGGAGAGTTACATAATATAAAAGTTAAAATTAATGGTTATTGGTTCACTATCAAATATTGTAACTAATAGCATGTTTTATTTTTTATAGAGAGCAAAAAGAAATGAAAAGGTTAGTGGTTATTATGTTAGGGACAAAAACTATTTGTGGTACCTAAGGATGAAAACATTAGAAAAAATATAGAAAATTGAAAATAGAGGAAAAAAAATAAAGAACGTGAATGGTGGCATGATAATTATATAGAGGAAATTATACGAATGATCCATCAACTTTGAGTCAATTTTCAATTGGTTCCCCAACTTCAATTTATAATCAAAACGTCCTCCATCTTTCAGTTTCTTACACGCTTAGTCCTCCTGACCCGTGATAGTAGGTTTTCCGATTGCCTTACTTACGTGATGGATTTTCTCTCTCCTCCATGTCATTTTATGTCTGTCACGTCATTATAAAAATTTAAAAAATAAAAAAAATGAAATTTTCACGTCATTAAAAAATTTAAAAATAAAAAAATCGAAAAAGCTACGGGAGAGAGGAAGGGGGGTCGCCCCCCTCTGCTCGAGCGAGCGACTGGAGAGAGAGAGAGGAGGGCGCTGCCCCCTCTGTTGGAGCTCGAGCGACTAGAGAGAGAGAGGAGGGCGCTACCCCTCTGCTCGAGCTCGTCGGAGCTCGAGCGGCTGAAGAGAAAGAGAGGGGGGTGGCGTCCGCGCTGCGGGAGAGAGGAGGGGGCTGGTCTCCCCCCCTCTCTCTCCAGCCGCTCGATCTCCAGCGAGCTCGAGCTCTGGCCGGAGAGAGAGCTCGAGCTCGTCGGAGCTCTAGCAGAGGGGGGCGACCGCCCCCTCCTCTCTCCCGCAGCTCTTTCGATTTTTTTTATTTTTAAAATTTTTTAAATGCGTGGAATTTCATTCTTTTTTATTATTTTTTAAATTTATATAATGACGTGGAGGAGAGAGAAAATCTGCCACGTAAGCAAGGCAATCGGGAAATCCACTATCACCGGTCAGGAGGACTAAGCGTGCAAGAAACTGAAAGATGGAGGACGTTTTGATTATGAATTGAAGTTGGTGGACCAATTGAAAATCGACTCAAAGTTGAGGGACCATTCGTGTAATTTACCCTAATTATATATTATATTATATTAAGATGAGTCCTCATTCCCTCCCCTCTCAAATGGTAGGAGTCAAGTGAATTTATTCAGAAAGTTTATAGATTACTTTGAAAATATTTCTGAACGTTTTTCGACAAAGATTTATTTTTACATTTATATCTTCATATATTTTCTTTTGTTTTAAAATTCACCTTTTCTAGCCATAATTTTTTTAGAAAAAAACAACATATTATAATATCCTTGCATTTAATTTTTTTTGCTATTTCTTATAACCAAAAGAATCCCCGGTTTTATCTAATACTATAATTAAAATTATCTCCTAATTATAAGGATAAAACAATTAAACATAATATCGAGTCGGAAAGAAAAGGAAAAAAAATTTGAACATTTGTCTCCTCCCCCACACTCCACCTACGGCCCAATACTCCTGATTTTCCAAGTTCATGTAAGGCCACTTTCTGCAAGTTTATCATGGCAGAAAGCAAATGCGCATAATTATGTATATATCAAAAGAAATATAATCAAAATAAAAAATGGATGAACTGTTTTAATTATAATTATATAAAATAATTATCTTCTCTGTATATTATTAAAAGTATGATATTATTAACAAGAAGGATAACACACCATTTTAACTATAATTATAACCCGAACAAACTAAAATATAAATTATTATTAAATAATAGGACATTGTAATTTTTTATCGTAATTATAACTAGAACCAGCTAGAACAAAAGTTTATATATATATATATATATATATATATATATATATATTATTGTAATTTATTAATACCAGGAGAAAAAATAAATTAGTTTACTAACTTTGGCTAGAACTAACTAAAATAACAAATTGACAATTACAAAAAATAAATTAGATTCATCTAAATATATAGATCGTACAAAATAATAAGGATTTAATGGGGTCCTCCCCCTTACCCCCTCCCCCCATTCGCGCTCGTCGGATGAAGCGTGGATGATGAGCGAGGTTTAAAGGTAAAAAATTGTTCGAATCGATCTCCTTGAACCGCGCTTATCTCATGAACCGCGATCATCTCCCTCGCCCTCTCCCTCTCTCTTCTCCCTCCCTCTCGCCCGGCATGTCTCTCTCGTTCTTCCTCTCTCGCCCGGCGTTTCCCTCTCCCTCTCTCGCACAACATCTCCCTCTCCCTCTCTCTTCTCCCTCCCTCTCTCACCCGGCGTCGACGGCTAGATCTGGCCGCTTGGCGGCCGGATCTGACTGCGGGCGGCCATATCTGGCCACTCGACGGCCGATTTGGCGCGGGCGGCTACCCGCGTCAGATCGGCCGCCTCGACGGCCGGATCTGACCTCTCGACGGTCGGATCTGGCTGCCCGCGTTAGATCGGTCGCCTTTGGCTGCGAGCGGCCGATCTGGCGCGGGCGGCCGGATCTGGCTGCCCGCGTCATATCGGCTGCCTCGGCAGTCGGATCTATCTGGCTGTGGGCGGCCAGATCCGGTCGCTCGACGGGCGATCTGACGAGGGCGGCCGGATTTGGCTGCGGGTAGCCAGATCGGCTGCTGAGGCGATCGGATCTGGTTGTGGATGGCCAGATCCGGCCGCTCGATGACCAATTTGGTTACGGATGGCCGGAATTGGCACGGGCGAGCGCCCGGGTCTGGCCGCTCGACGGCCGATCTGTCCGCCCGCCGCGCCCATGCTCCGACACCGCCTGCCGCGACCACGCTCTGACATCGCCGTGTCGGATCCTCGCACGCCGCCGCCGCACCCTCGCATGCCGCCGGACCCTTGCATGCCGCCGTCGCACGCCGCATGTCGTGTGATTTTTTTTATTTATTTAGGATGAATATTGTCGAAGTTTGTGATAACATCGAGTAGCCTCGCCGAGAACGGGAATGTAATTGATTCATTGTAATGTGTTCATGTGTCGATGTATGAAAAATGTAATTTGAGAATGTAATTGATTCATGTCGATGTAATTGATTCATTGTAATGTGTTTGTAATGTGTTCATGTCGATGTTGATTCATGAAAAATGTGATTTCATTGTAATGTGTTTGTAATGTGTTCTACATTTGGAAATGTAATTGATTCATGTTGTTGTTGTAATGTGATATAAACGTACGTCGTTTCGAGGGTTATGAGCTCGATGTCGTATCTGAAGGTTATGAGCTCGACGTCGTTCCGAGTATGTGATACAAATGTCGTTCCAAGAATATGTGATACAAACGTCCCGAGTATGTGATACAAACGTCGTTCCGAGTATATGTGATACAAACGTCCGGGATACAAACGTCGTTCTGAGGGTTATGAGCTCGACATCGTTTACGAGATACAAACATGTCATTCCGCGAATATGTGATACAAATGGCAGATGAAAAAACATGTAAAAGTTTATCAATTCCAAACAAGCTTAACTAATTTACGAACACTTAGGATTACAAGTGACTTTGTAGGATTACATCCAAATCATCTACGCGGCACGACGGTGATCACGACGAGTGGGAAAGAAGGCCGAGGCGGCGGTGGCAGCAGCAGAGGTGGAGAGAGGGCGGTGGCGACGGAGTCTGCGAGTGGGAGAGGCAACGGCGGCGGTGGAGGCTGTGAGTGGGCGAGGCGGCGGCGGCGGAGGCTGCGAGTGGGCGAGAGCGGCGGCGGCCTCGGTGAGAGCGACGGACGGGGGCGAGAGCGGCGGAGGGGGGCGAGAGCGGCGGCGGCCTTGACGAGAGCGCCGTAGGGGGCGAGAACGACGACGACCTCAACGAGAGCAGCGGACGATGGCGAGAGCGGTGGCGACCTCGGCGAGAGCAGCGGAGGGGACGAGAGCGACGACAGCCTCAACGAGAGCGGCAACAGCGTGCGTCGGGAGCGGCGGCGGGGGACGGTGTCGGAGCGTGGTCGCGACGAGGCGGTGTCGGATCGTGGTCGTGGCGGGGAGGTGTCGGAGCGTGGATCCGACAGGGCGGTGTCGGATCAGGGAAGTAGAATTGATCGACGACGACGCAGATCCAGTGAGGGAGCTGTCGGGGAAGTAGATCCGGTCGACGATGACGCAGATCCGGCCGATGACGACGCAGATCCGACGAGGAAGCAATCGGGGAAGTAGACCCCGGCCGACGACGACGCAAATTTTCAACGAGGAAGCAGCCAAGGAAGCGCTCGGGCGACGACGATCTCGACAGTGGCAGCGCTCGGGAAAATAGGGCACGACGATGGAGCTCGGGAGAAATAGGGCACGAGAAAAACAAAAAGCCGAAAAAATCGATTTTGACAAAAAAATCGAGTTTATTATCCTAAATCGTTCAAAAAACTCGCGCTCGTCGGATCTCCATCCGACGGATACGGATGGGGGAGGGGACGCCATTAAATCCAAATAATAATTACAGTACTTTTAGGAACATTTAAAAATATTAATATAAGATAATATGTAACCAGAGAAAAAAAAAGACACAAAGAGTAAATTACAATAAGTAGATTATTCTATGGATAAAGTGGAATATATGGAGAATGAAAGAGAAAATGAGTAAATGGAAAAGGGAAAAGGGAAAAAATAGGAGTATATATGAGAATAAAAAATATTTATCAAATTTATATATTTATTGTTAACTCACGTTGAATATCTTTTGGGAAAATTTATTTTGTGCATACTTTTTGTATTTTAGAATTATTCGAAAAATGAAAATATAAAAGCACACTAATTAATCTTTTTTGATAAAACTACAATTAGAAAAAAAATCAAACAATATATCAAATCTTTCTTTTGAATAAGTGAATAATTTTCTATTCGATACATTTCGCATATTGCACGGGTATAGATGAACCGGAGCATATAATTGTCTATTTAATATTCTCAATTAAATTAATTTAATCATTGCTATTTTTTTATAATAATTGGATTTTTTAAGATATTAATCGGGTCAGAAGTAAAAATAATCCAAACTCCTGGATGTTTTCTGAAGGGCGTCGAAAACATTTCTTTATTTATTACTTATGTAAATATTATCTTTTACTTAATGAATTAATAATTTCTTGGCCTTTTAAGTAGGAATCTTATAATTTTTTCTTCTTTTTTTATGAGCTTTTAATATTTCTGTAAATATCTAATTTTTTTTGGATAAATTGATGGATTCATCTAGGGGTGTAAGAAAAAATCGACCAACCCAAAAAACCCATCCGCTCCGAAAAAACCAAACTAAAAAAATCAAAAATTAGATATTCAAATATAATTTAAGATAGTTTTTAATAAATTAAAATCTACCCGTTAAAATTAGGGTCCCACCAAAAAAATCTTAAGGGCTATGAAGCCTATTTTTTATTTATATAATTAATATATATGTTATTAATTCTTTTATTATAGATATAATATTTTTTGTATAAAATTTCATAACTTTCTATCACATTATCAAACTTTAATTTAATAATTTTAAAATTTTAGTAGTATATTTAATATTTAATATAAAATTAAATATTTTTATATTAATTTGAAGTTATTAAATATATTTTTAAAATATAATTATATAAAAGTAGGGTCCAAAAAAATCACCTGACCCGGTGAACCCGACGATCAAGTCGGTGGTCGGGTCGGGTACATGTTGAAAAATTTCAACCCGAGTTGATCCGACCTGAGTCGATGACCCAATTTTTTATTGTTTATAAATTTTTTCTATTTTTATTTAAATCTAGGCCTATATTTGCTTTATTTTTTAAATAAAATAAAATATTTTAAATACAAAAATAATATTTAAATAGTTAGAAAATTAACTTATTTTATGCTTTAAAATAAATATTAAATAAATATTTTTATATTAAACAAATATAAAAATAGTATGTATTTTTTTTAAAAATTGGATGGTCGAGTAATCCGACCACCCGATCTGAATCGACCTCGGGTTGCGTGAACACTCCTACTTGAAGAAACTGAGCCGTTAGATACTAATTTTTATTTTTTCAAAATAGTTTAAGATAGTTTCTTTAATTTTAAAACCAATTCAAAAAATAGTAACAATTCAAAAAATAGTAATTAATTTTTTTAGATGGAAGACCTGAACTAATTTCACCCCAGGATTCATCAATCGCAAACTGGCTACTTTTTATCTATTTATTTATTTTGATTCGATTTTTTTTGACTAAAACCCAAACCTGAACCCAAACGTCCAAATTCGCCTCCCAGACTCCGCTCGCGCACCAAAATGACCCAAAATCAAACTACTAAAAAAGTCAAATTCTTTCTCACTCCCCTCTTCCCACGACGACGAGATCTCACCCTTCGCTTCCATCGCGCATCCCAACAAGGTGTTCGACCAATTGACCCATTCGTTTCTTTTGGTTCCTCCCTTCCCCTCCCGAGATCTGCGATCTTTTTCCTGCCTCTTTCGGCAGATCGCTCCTCGCGCGCACTCGTTTCGCCGTCTCATATCATCCCCCGCAATCTGAAGATCCCGACGGCGAGTTCTGCATCAAGGTTGCGCGGCGCCCGGCGGATCGCGCGCGGAGAGCTTGATACCCCTCCGTCGTCATGGCGGGCGCCGCGGCGGGTGGCTTTGTCACCCGCTCCTTGGAGGCCATGCTGAAGGAGTGTTCGGGCAAGAAGTACCCGGCGCTCCAGAAGGCCGCCCAGTCGTGCTTAGGTGACCTTTTACTTTCTCTCTGTCTCTGGAATTATGTTGTCAGGAATTGCGTTTGAACTGCTCAAAGATGCGCATTGTGTTTGATTTCTGGTTCCTTAATGTGCTATAGATACATCATTATTTTTTTTCTGCTTGTGGCGGATCTTTACGGTTATTAAACAACTTGTAGGAAGAGCATCCCTCGTCTCATTTCCCGCTATTATCATTGACAAACAATAGTCTATGAACACAATGTATGCTGGAAAAATACAACGTGCTTAGTTGATAAACCGTGTGTAAATTTGTTGTAGTGACTTTTGAGATTACCGAATCCCTTCTTTGACTGAGTGAGATTACTCAAAATGCCCGGAAATGTCTTCCAAATAATCTTATTTTTGTTTCTTTCTGCGTGGCGAGGTTTGTAAATTTCACTGAGCGCAGAAAGGTCTATCTCCATCTGAAACCAGGAAAAGAAACATATATCTCCCAAGTGAGGAATCTCTAATGATGGACGCATTCATCCTTGACATAAAATTTGTCAATTTTATAAGGTTATGAAACCAGAGTGGCATTCTACCTGTAATGGAATCCAGAAAGAAAATGACGTGTGCTTATCCTCAATATCAGTTTTATAATGTTGGTAAAATTGGATCACAACAAGTGATCAGAATAGGGATAGATAAAGAAAATTCTAACATTATTTTCCTTTGAAATCATATCATAGGAAAATATCAGGGTCGATATTGGAGGGTGCATGGTTATGATATCTCTCTAGTTTTGTTGCTTGGTCTCTTCCTATGCCATTTCTGGAATCAGAAGACACCGGGATATCCTCTTGCTGGAGATAATGTTTAACTTGTGCTTTCTAACAAGATTCAAGGAAGCAAAATAAGTGTCTGGGAGTCTTCATTTTGATGAAATTTCTAATAACACAAACCTAGATCAAAGAGAAACAGGATCTTCATTTTTGCTTTGCCTTTGGGCAATATGGCTGCAATGGAACAGGGTTGTCTTCCAGGGTGATAGGTTCTATACGGAAAACACTCTCTCTCATGCTCGCTTCCTGATCAAGGAATGGACGCCCATGTGATATGTACAACTTCTGCTTTTGTTCCAAAACTTTTATGTAACCTCTCTTCTTCCAAACCTGGATAAATAAATGGATTTGGATGATTAACATTCTGGTTAGTCCGTTTAATATATATGGATGACTAATTTTAGTCATCCTTTCTTCTCTAAAAAAAATCTGGTTAATCATCTTTTTCCCTCTAAAAAGCCTGGTTATGTGGAGTAGCTACTGAACAACGTGATAATTCTGGTACATTTAGAAGTTGTAACCTAGCAAGGTTTCTTGTGAAAATTTGAGGGGGTTACCCATCTTATCGAGGTCGACGCAAACACACGAAATCTTGTTTCTTGAAGAAAAATGTTAATCACATCTTCTTAGAAAACAATAATAGCCATGTGATATCTTATAAACATAATTTAGAATGTCCATTGACGTCTTGTAAATGTAATTATCATCTGGGGGCACTTATGAAACATTCAGTTGAACCTAAAAGAAAAGATTAACTGGAGCATAAACTTCTCGGGCAGATGACATGCTAATAATCTTAGAACATACCTCTCAACAAAAATCATAAGACATAATTCCTCATTTGATGTTGTATAATTGTAAAATTTGCATCTCACCTGAAGTCCAAGTTTTGCACCTGTATTGCTAGAGCTTTTTGACCGTACATCTTTTATCATATCTTTTTGCTTTATAAAGTACTTGTGTCACTTGCTTAATTTTTTTTGAGGAGAAAAAGGATGGCCACCAGAGTTGTGGTTGTCATCCATCTATATATAACTGTGAACTAAAAATGATATACAAGTGTGGGCTCTCAAAGAGAGCAGAAAAAAATAGGGAATGTCTCAGCTAATCAAATCCCCAGTCCCGGATAAGAAAGGAAATGTGATGTACAATACGCTCAGCCTGACATCTCTCATCACAAAAAATGATCCGGTTGCATTGTAGCTAGATGGCTAGGCACCGACCAAGAGAATCGCTAGAGGCGCTCTCCATCTCTGTCTGTGTCACTTGCTTAATGAGTGAGAATGATTATGTTGTGAGAGAGATCTATACAGCTCCCTTCACGTTGCTCTCTTTTGCACCACATTTGTACATTTGACAACTTCTAATACAAAACAGATCATTACCCAAGTGTTTTCTCTTGAAAAGAAACCTGTCAGAGAACTGGTGAGCTGAAGTAATGCGGCGAATTGTTTATGTTGGTTTCTCCTTGTCGATGGCCCTTGGGTAACTTAGTTTAGCAGTGTTATATCATTAAATCATTATCAAATGCTTAGTCCATTCCACACTTTCCGTAGAAATGAATCCACTGGTGCCTTAGTTGAACTCTGCGATCTTTTAATGATGTGTGGAGTACGCCTTATATCTAGCTGATTCTTTTTAAGGTAATTCTTATATAGTTCAGAAAATTTGTTTATATTGCATGACCGTGAACTTTATTCCACTTTCAGATGATATGAAAGAGGTAAAGCAGGAGCTACCTTCTAACAAAAGTAACAACGCAACACCATTACAAGGGGAGAAGAGGTAGTTCGTTATGCTTTCTCTGTTTTTTCCTTTACACCTGCATTGTCATTTAAAACCAAATCTATGTATTATTATCTACCATGGAGTCATTTTCTTCATTTATTATGTCGTTCATTTTTCTTAGAGGATGTCTTCTGTTCATAATAAAATGAAGTATAAAAACTTCCTAAAAGTGCTAGCAGTAAATTATAGTTTAGTTTCTATGTTCTAAATGAAGTGTTTTGAATCATTCGATTCTTTTATTGCTTCGCTACTTATAAGCATGCATAAACTTCAGAATTTTAACCATATTTTTTTTCACATGGCAACAGAGATGATAGCAGTGAAGCAGCAAACGGGGGAAATGAATCAGATCCAACTACTATAAGTGAAGCAGATGCTGCATCTCACTCTGAAGAGACACACAAATCTATCACTGCAGCTTTGGCTTCTGCTGGCTGTATCTTAGATGCGAAGCAAGCTGAGTTGGTTTTACAGCCACTCAGGCTTGCATTTGAGACGAAGAACATAAAACTTGTGGATCTTGCACTTGATTGTCTTCATGTATGGTGCTTTCTACTGACAAAGAACAATTCTTTGATGATAAAATAAAAGCACTTATAGCCATCTGCCATCATTTTTCCCTTTTGTTTGTTTGTTTTGCTTAGCTACTTTTCTACTTGAGTTGCAGAAGTACCAGTATGCTATAAATTTCCTGAAGTTTTATTGTCTTTTTTGTGGGAATGCAGTCTTAAAAGTTTAAGTTTTTCCAGAAATTTATTGCATACGAACATTTGGAAGGTGACCCTGGACTAGAAAATGGTAAAAATGCTTCATTGTCCACGGAAATTCTTAACATGGTGTGTTCTTGTGTTGATAACTCCTCTTCTGATAGGTATTACTCATCTAATTTTTCTATACTATAAATATAGTTTGCGTCTGATGGCTTATGACTGTTGTAACACTTTTGCAGTACCATACTTCAAGTTCTGAAGGTGCTTCTTACTGCTGTCTCATCAACGAGATTTAGAGGTATATCTGATAGTCTTTGTTCTCGAAAAGGACCTCTCAGTTCCTGACTTATCTTGTTGTGAAAAATGTCTGGGTAATGGTTAATTTTTTTTAGAAGAGGTAACTGTTAATTATATTAATACCAAATCCTTTGCTAAAACTTTTATATATTTTACAAGTTATCTCACTGTCAAATGCACCTAAAATTCCTAAGGTAACATCATAATTACATTCAATATTAAATATTGGCCTTTCTGTCACCCCTACTATTATTAATGGAACTTTTGGATGACTACCACCTTGCTAGTCGTCCTTTCTTGTTTCAAAAAAAATATTAGGTATTCAAATTTAATCATGAGTTACCTGGGCATTATGGCTTCAACGCAACCATACCATTTTTTGTGGGGAGCGATGTCAGGTGGAGGGTATTGTTCATCATGCTTCTTTTCTTCTTCAGGAGTGGGGTGTTGGATAGCTTATGTACATCTCCTTTGTTTTGCCACTCTCTTCTTGAGAGCCTACACTTGCACATTTTTGACATATTATAGTTATATATACATGAATGGCAATCACAAGTCTCGATAGCCATCCTTTTTCTCCTAAAAAAAAAAGAGTTCATTGTAGATTGTAGTAGTATTTGATTTTACCTCTACCATCTTGTTAAACAGATCAACAATATACTTGCGTCAAGTTTACTATGAATGTAACAGTTCTGAGAATTTGCTTCTATTTGTACATCATTCATAAACTATGTTGGACATGCTGAATGCTTAGAAGTGCATGTCCAAGGAAAAACCTGACCATATTGAGTTGTAGTGGTTAATTGCCATGTTCTTTTGTTAGACCGTTCACATACAACAACAAACAAACAACAACAAAGCCTTATCCCACTAGGTGGTTAATTGCCATGTTCTTTTGTTAGACCATTCACATAGTTGCTCTTTAATTTTATGCCGTAGCAAACTTTTTACTTCTCCTAAAAAAAATCACTTTTGTTAAATCTTGCTGAGTTTTTGCATGTGCAGTGCATGGAGAACCTATGTTAGGAGTGATTCGAGTATGTTATAACATTGCATTAAACAGGTTGGATACATTTTTTCTAGTGATGTTTAAATCATTAGTCCTCAGCTGTTCTAATTGGCTATTGTATCATGCAGCAAAAGTCCCATAAATCAGGTTACCTCAAAGGCAATGCTGACCCAAATGATAAGTATTGTATTCAGGAGAATGGAATCTGATGAGGTAGGACAAAATTGATTGTCTCTCTCTCTCTCAAAAAAAAAAAAAAGAGAAAGGAAAAAGGACTACCAAGTTGATTGATTCTGGATAAGTTGACAATACATTTCTAAAAGGACTGCCCTTTAGCTAAACTACTTTCCTTTTGTACTCAGGTTTCCGCATCAGTAAGTGGGTCTGTGCATTCTGATCCTCATGCAGCTAGCTCTTCAAACACAGATAATGGAGAAATAACAATTGCTGATCAAGATGAAAAGAAGCTCACCTTAGGGGATGCATTATCTATGAGCCGTGCAAATGAAGCATCTCCTGCATCTGTTGAAGAACTGGAAAATTTGGCTGGTGGTGCTGATATCAAGGTTCTTGACAAATCTTGGAATGTTGTAATAACTTTTTAGTTTCATTTCAGTAAATTACTTAATTCTGAGTGATGGTTCTCAGGGTTTAGAAGCTGTTCTTGACAAGGCTGTCCAACTTGAGGATGGAAAAAAAATCTCACGGTATGGAAAAGGTGCTTGAGATGTAAATGTCATTGCTTTCTCTTGGTTTATTTGCATTCAAAGTGCAGTAACAAATACATATGTTTTCCTTTTCAGAGGAATTGATCTTGAGAGTATGAATGTGGGGCAACGTGATGCTCTATTGCTGTTTCGCACTCTTTGCAAGGTCTTAATTTTTACATTGAAGGTATAATTTAGTACATCAGCATGTTTCCGCTAACTTTCAAAAATTAAATGTTACAGATGGGAATGAAGGAAGAGAGTGATGAGGTGACTACAAAAACGAGGCTGTTATCTCTTGAGCTCTTGCAGGTCGGTGTTTTTTTTGCTGTATATGTTGTTTTCTTGGTGTATACCCTAGTGGATTCAGGAGGTGAAATGTCCACATGCTGCTAAAACTTAGTTTCTTCAAAATTTACATTTTGCTTTCTTGAGTTTTCAGTGTCATTGGGAAAAATGTTTAATGGAACTTCTACTTGCAGAGTTTACTTGAAGGAGTGAGCCAATCCTTCATCAAGAATTTCCATTTCATCGATTCAGTCAAAGCTTATCTCTCTTATGCTTTATTACGAGCCTCTGTTTCTCCATCTCCCGTTGTATTTCAGGTTATTATCTTTGTATCTTCATTGTTTCTTTTCTGCTGTAGTTCTTCATGTTTGTGCTTGCTTACTGACAAATACAATATTCACCTGAAATTGTAATCATGATGGCATCTTATGTTAGATGATGACAGTCATGATTCCTGTTATTCTGTTAGGACATCTTTTGTGACCTCTATTTTATCTTGTTTGCAGTATGCAACTGGAATTTTTACAGTGCTTTTGCTGCGCTTTAGGGAGAGCCTTAAGGTTTGTACTACAAAATCATGTGTTTGTCTTCCCTTTCAATTGTTTAGGAATTACATACATCTTCCCTGTTTTCATTCTCTGCAGGGAGAAATTGGTGTTTTCTTTCCCTTGATAATCTTGAGGTCCTTGGATGGCTCTGAGAGTTCCCAAACCCATAAAGCAAGTGTCCTTCGGTAACCTTCATCTCCCTGCTCATATAGGGGTTTGTTGTCATTAACGTAGTGGAAATGAAACTTACTTTTGAAGTTTGCATTTTGTTCTGTCTCATTCTTTGCGAACGTCTTTGTCTCCATTCTACCTAATATGATTGTGTTACAGGATGCTTGAAAAAGTTTGTAAGGATTCCCAAATGCTTGCCGACATATTTGTTAACTATGATTGTGATCTTGAAGCACCAAATCTTTTCGAACGCATGGTATATACACGTTAATTGCCTTTAAAAACTTCTGCAAGCTTATTGAAAGTTATTTCCGTTATAGGTTAATCATATCCATGATGATGTAGGTGAATGCTCTGTCAAGAATAGCTCAAGGGACTTTAACTACAGATGCAAATGCAGCTGCTTCATCTCAGACTGCTTCTACCAAGGCATCATCTCTTCAGATTTTCTCTATTTGTTTTATGCTGCTCTAGTACCTTGTGTACATTGTTCTGTCATGCAACTGTCATCAATTCATGGATTCCATACAGTGTCTGGTAAGTGTGCTTAAGTCCTTGGTTGACTGGGAGAAGCTTAGAAGGGCAACTCAGGAATACAGTGGCATTGCCGGCTCACTTGAAGTAAAGGTTTTGGCTACAGAAGCCACTGTAGCTGATCAATTTAAGAACAAGGATGATGGTTTAAACCAATTTGAGAAGGCAAAAGCTCATAAATCTACATTTGAGTCAGCAATCTCTGAGGTATAAATGGCCATTAATCTTGTGCAAGAAAAAAGTGAATTAAGTACCTTTATGCTACTTTCAAAATTCTTGTGTGATTTTACTTCTTTGGGAACAATTAAGAATGTTGTTTTCTTTTCCAGTTTAATCATAAGCCTACCAAAGGGATAGAATATATGCTATCAAACAAGTTGGTGGAAAGTAATGCTTCTTCGGTAGCTCAATTCCTGAAGAATACACCTAACTTGGATAAGGTTGTAAGTTTGTTACTTCACATATTTGTCAACAAAAATTTCTCACACCTTGAAATCTGGCAGGTTATGATTGGTGAATATTTAGGTCAGCATGAGGAGTTTCCCTTGGCTGTTATGCATGCTTATGTTGAGTCAATGAAGTTCACAGGATTGAAGTTTGATACTGCGATCCGTGAGTTTCTTAAAGGATTTCGACTACCTGGAGAAGCCCAAAAGATCGATCGCATCATGGAGAAGTTTGCTGAGCAGTAAGATGTTTATTGGATCAAGATATCTTTTTCTGTATTATAGATCAAAACGGATTGTTAACTTCTGATAAATCTGCAGTTACTGTGCTGATAATCCAGAAATTTTCAAGAATGCAGATACTGCATATGTTCTCGCATATGCAGTTATTATGTTAAATACAGATGCACACAACCCAATGGTGTGGCCTAAAATGTCCAAATCTGAATTTGTACGCATGAACTCTGCAAGTGACGCAGAAGACTGTGCTCCGAGGGAGCTCCTGGAGGAAATATATGATTCTATTGTTAAAGAAGAGATAAAAATGAAGGATGGAAAATTTGATTCTGCCAAAGGCAACAGGGAGAGATCAGAAACAGAAGAGAGAGGTCGCCTGGTTAATATTCTCAATCTTGCCCTTCCCAAAAGAAAGTCAGGAAGTGATACAAAAATTGAGAGTGAAAAAATTAAGAAGCAAATACAAGATCTTATCAGAAACCAGGGTGCAAAGAGAGGAGTCTTTTATACAGCTCAGCAGGTAGAGATCGTTAGGCCAATGGTCGAAGTCGTTGGTTGGCCCTTGCTTGCAACGTTTTCTGTTACGATGGAAGAGGGTGAAAATAAACCAAGAGTTCTTCTTTGCATGGAAGGTTTTAGAGCTGGAATACATATGACACGTGTTCTTGGGATGGATACAATGCGATATGCTTTTCTAACTTCTTTAGTGCGGTATGCATTATGGTTTCCCAAGATTATGCACGTCTGGTTTCATTTTAAGCTTCCAAGAGTTGGTTAGTGACTTCTAATTCAATATTTTCTATATTATCCTTGTTCTCTTGTTCTTATGCAGATTTACTTTCCTGCATGCTCCGAAAGAAATGCGCAGTAAAAATGTGGAAGCACTACGAATTCTCATTTCTCTGTGTGACACGGAGACAGATGCTTTACAGGACACCTGGAATGCTGTTTTAGAATGTGTTTCAAGACTAGAATTCATTACTTCAGCCCCTTCTATTGCTGCAACTGTGATGCAGGGCTCAAATCAAATATCAAGAGATTCGGTTCTTCAATCCCTCAAAGAGTTATCTGGCAAACCTGCCGAGCAAGTTTTTGTGAACACTGTAAAATTACCTAGTGATTCCATTGTAGAGTTCTTCACTGCTCTTTGTGGTGTTTCGGCTGAAGAATTGAAACAAACACCTGCCCGTGTGTTCAGCTTACAGAAGCTTGTTGAGATAAGCTATTACAATATGGCTCGTATACGTCTGGTACTCAATATTCCTAAATTATTCAGATTCTTTATGTTTATTGTTGCATATATATATTTAATGTATGTGTATTATATATTATTCACCTTCTATTTATGAGAACCTGTCCTCTCTCTGTTCTCTGCTCTCCCCCTCCCAGTTCCATACACAAGTTATATATCATGATATCACAACACGTTTTGTTTAAACATTTCAGGTCTGGGCCAGAATCTGGTCTGTTTTGGCTCAGCATTTCATTACTGCTGGAAGCCACTATGACGAAAAGGTTGCTATGTATGCTATAGATTCTTTGAGGCAGCTTGGAATCAAGTATTTGGAACGTGCTGAGCTCACCAACTTCACGTTTCAGAATGATATTTTGAAACCTTTTGTCGTTCTAATGCGTAATAGTTCCAACCAGAAAATTCGGAGCTTAATTGTTGACTGCATTGTACAGGTACTCCTTTTCTACCTTGTTCATTTCCAGAGGACTATGTCTTAACCCTCATATCACCCTAGTAACTGACTGCTGGTAATGGAATTGTAGATGATTAAATCAAAAGTCGGTAGCATCAAATCAGGTTGGCGCAGCGTATTCATGATATTTACTTCAGCTGCTGATGATGAATTGGAACCTATTATTGAAAGTGCTTTTGAAAATGTTGAGCAGGGTGAGTAACATGAATATACGTTATTTACTTTTAGCAGGTTATGTAATCTCACCTAGCATCATACATATCGTCTATATTTTAAATCAATTGATGATATTTTTATTGCAGTTATCTTAGAGCACTTTGATCAGGTTGTTGGTGACTGCTTTATGGATTGTGTCAATTGTTTAATTGGTTTTGCCAATAACAAAAGATCGGCACGCATAAGCTTAAAGGCTATTGCTCTTCTCCGCATATGTGAAGATCGTCTTGCAGAGGTCAGCATAAGACCCTTTAGTGTCTCATTTAAACTTACAAGCTGTGATCATCAGTATGAATTTTGATCACACTAAGGCATCATGGAACCATATGGATGAAACAAACTTGCAAATATAATGCTTGATTGTCAAATAGCTCATGGTGATATGGAACTTTTGTCGTGGTTAGGTTAATAAATTCTTAAGGCTTTCAAGTTTTGCACTTTAAAAGAAAATGCTTTCAAGTTTTGAAATCCTACCCAAAGGGACTTTTCAGTGAATATTTATTTCAAAAAGAATTCAGTGAATATTAGCATATAGTTATCTTGATTTTTTTTTTCTAATGTGTATTGTGTGCAAATTCTTGAATTCGTTGATATCTCTAGCAAAACTCCGCCTATGTTTTATAGCCGGTCCCAAGCCCGGATAAAGGAGGAGGGTTGTGTTAGGCCCCGATACAACAACAACAACAACAAAGCCTTATCCCACTAGGTGGGGTCGGCTACATGGATCATACGACGCCATTCCGCTCTATTAGTAACCAAACCTTTCGGTATATTATTCACCAATAGATCTTGCTCTATTAGTTCGCCAAGTGTCCGCCTTGGCCTCCCTCTTCCTCTTTTAATCGGACTCCAGATTATTTGATCTACTCTTCTTACTGGCGCATCTAATGGTCTTCTCTGAACATGACCAAACCATCTCAAACGATTCTCTACCATTTTCTCACTAATAGGAGCCACTCCGACTCGTTCACGTATATGGTCATTCCTAATCTTATCTAATCTTGTATGACCACACATCCATCTCAACATCCTCATTTCGGCTACCCCCACTTTACGTTCATGTTGTCCCTTCATAGCCCAACATTGTTAGGCCCCGATAGCCAGCGTAAAATTCTGTCAAATCTCATGAACATGGATCAACGAATGCGTCGTATGATCCATGTAGCCGACCCCACCTAGTGGGATAAGGCTTTGTTGTTGTTGTTGTTGATATCTCTAACAAAATTCGGGTTCTAAAACAAAACAAAATTCGGGTACCTGGAAAAATTATTTAAGTTCCTTCTGAGATTGCTCATTTTATGTTGATCTCTCTAGGGATTTATACCAGGGGGAGCTCTTAAACCTGTAGATGATGAAACAGAGGCAAACTTTGATGTAACGGAGCATTATTGGTTTCCTATGCTGGCTGGATTATCTGATTTAACACTGGACTCTAGATTGGAAGTTCGGAACTGTGCATTGGAGGTTCTATTTGATTTGCTGAATGAGAGAGGGCACAAGTTCTCTTCAGCTTTCTGGGAGAGCATTTTCCATCGCGCCCTTTTTCCTATATTTGACCATGTACGGTATGCTGGAAGGGATGGACTTGTGCCTTCTGGAGATGAATGGCTTCGCGAAACTAGTATCCATTCTCTTCAGCTTCTTTGCAATCTCTTTAATACATTTTATAAGGTATGGTCCTTATTTTTACTCTTAACTATTATAAACATGATAGTACAAACTCTTACTGTAGTTTTTTGGTTGTAGAAAGCCTGTATTGAGACTTAAATTTTCTGCCGTATATCAGTCTATCAGAGATTTTCTGATTAAAAATCCTAATTATTCAAACATGATTTATAACTGTAACAATGTGGATTTGCATGTTACACTATAGGAGGTCTCTTTCATGCTTCCGCCCCTTCTGGGTTTGCTTCTTGATTGTGCCAAGAAAACTGATCAGACTGTGGTTTCAATCTCTCTCGGAGCCTTGGTACATCTCATAGAGGTTGGTGGCCACCAGTTCAGTGATGGTGATTGGGATACCTTATTGAAAAGCATAAGGTGCGTTTTATCCTGTTATGTTTTTCATGTTTTCTTTTAATTTTTTTCCCACTACCTGTATTTTGTTTTCATGTCTATTCTTATATGTGTGGTTTGTTGAATGTTAGGGATGCCTCTTATACAACTCAACCTGTTGAGCTTCTTAATTCCTTGGGATTTGATAGCTCAAAAGATCTTTCATTGACATCCAAAGATTCAGAAATTGATGTCCATCACCATGTCAAGGGTGGGGAAAAACCTGATGCACAGACAACTTCGCAGGGAACAACCTTGACAGAATCTGAAGGTATGTTATTCGTAGATAGTTGTGTTCATGGGTTTGTGCATTTGGCCAAAGGGTAATTTTCTACCAAAATACACTTCATAATGTACATTCAGGAGTCTATCATATATCTTTTTCAGGTCTTCCATCACCATCAGGTAAGGGGGAGAAGCCTGCTGATTCTGCAAATTTTCAGCGTAGTCAAACATTTGGTCAAAGAATCATGGGGAATATGATGGACAACCTCTTACTTAGAAGTCTCACATCAAAGTCAAAGAGCCAGACAGATATTTCTCCATCTTCAGCTGTAAAGGTGTACTTCTCCTCTGATATAGAATTTCATGCAATTAAAATCTGAGTTCTGTTTGTATGCTAAGTAATGTGATTAAACTGATGGCAGCTCCCTCTAAAAAAAACTGCTGGCAGCTGGTATATTCTCTGAAAAAAATTAAAGTGCCTTTCAAAAGAAGAATTTAAAATGATGGTATGGTGTTTGAAGGAAGCTTCCTGTTATCATACATTACCACTTTAATTTCATGTCAAACTAGAAATTTTAGTTAGCAGATATTACAACACAAGATAGATCGTACAGTCTGATTCAATGGAAATCAACAATATGCCTTTATCCCTTCAGATTGGACTATAGTCTGTTCATTATGGGGCTGTTTGGGTGCAAAAGAAATGTTCCCAAACAAATTTTTGTTAACCCCATGGTTGACCCCATCACTTAATCTACCCAGAACAAAAATACACCCCCCCTCCCCCCCAAAAGAACGCATAAACTCGAGAATTTGATTGTTCCCGCCAATCATTAGATGTGGGACCCATAGACTAAGAAAAAGGCTGTTCGAGTAAAATTTTGAAACAAGTCCATTGTTCTCAGTGTATTCCAATACCAAAGAGGCTCATATCCCTGCTCCCAACTTCAGGAATCAAAACCCAGTGATAAATTTATTGAAATTTTTGGTTACATAAATGTTCAATGAACCAAAGCAGTATTTTCTTGTAGACTATCATAGTCGTACATTGTTGAAACATTACTGTGTGGTAAATCATATTTTCTATCACTGCGTGTTTTCTGTTAATATAGGTATAACTAAAGCTTAAATTGTCTCTATATGTTGTGGGATGTTATTGACACTCTGCCCCATGCTAAATGTCCGTGCAGATTCCTGATGTTTCTGAACCTACTGCAGATGATGAAGAGGAAGATCCAAAAATGGAAATAATCAGGGGAAAATGCATTACTCAACTTCTACTGCTGGGTGCCATTGATAGCATACAGGTATGACGTTCCAGAATCAATCAAGATATTGAAAGATATGGAAATCGGGCTCACCTATTGTGGATTACATAAAGGACCTCTGCTAATAGAGCTTTATGAAATGTGACAGATGAGATACTGGAGAAAACTAAAAGCCCCTCAAAAGACTGCAATAATGGAAATATTATTGGCCCTGTTGGAATTTGCTTCTTCATATAATTCATCATCAAACCTTAGATTACGGATGCGTCATATGCCCTCTGAAAGGTATCCTTACACATATTATTTATAGCATCTTGGTTTTTAGTATCCAAGTTGTCATATTTTATATTTGGGTTTGCACAGGCCACCTCTAAATCTTCTTCGCCAAGAAATAACTGGAACATCTATTTATCTGGAAATCTTGCACAAGTCAACTGAAGCAGATGGAAGTAGCAATCATGAACACTTAAATTCAAGTGATCAGTCAACTGAGTCAACATTAATTAATGATTCAGCTTACAGTGTAGATGTGGTTACAGAGGAAAAGCTCAAAAGCTTAGCTGAGGAGAAGCTGGTTTCATTTTGTGAGCAGGTCTTGAAAGAGGCATCTAATCTCCAGCCAATTACAGGGGAGGCTGCCAGTGCAGATGTGCATCGTGTTATTGACTTGAGAGCTCCAGTAATCGTTAAGGTGAGATGTATTGTCTTTACTGTATTTATTCATTTCCTACGATTTTAGAACGATTTTGTTGGAATCTTAGTCTATTTTTTTCTTTTGCAAATCCTTGTTAAAGGACATCATCCGTCTTATTCAGCTCCATGTCTTTATAAGGGATCATATAATCTTCTCTATTATTCTGTATTCATGCTGTTTCTTACTGCCTTTGGCACATTTCGATATGCCTTAATCATATATGGCTCACGAAATTTTGAAGATCTGTCTAATTTCTTCTCTGGTCATTAATAAAATATCAAAAAGGGATTATTTCTTTTGGGCGTTTCAGGTACTCAAGGGAATGTGCAACATGAATAGTATAATATTCAAGAAGCATCTTAAGGAGTTCTATCCACTAATCACCAAGCTCGTTTGCTGTGATCAGGTAACTGCTTATTGTTGAAATTGCTCTGAAAAAAAAAAAAGAAAACTCTATTTAACTCTCATTAACTGAGAAAGCCAATTTTCACTCTTGTGTCTCAAAAAAAAAAAAACCACTCTTGTGGTTGAGGCTACGGTTCTATGATAGTTGACATAAATGCTCTGTTGAACTCTTTGGCTTATATTCAGATGGATATCCGTGGTGCTCTTGGCGATCTCTTTAGCGCACAGCTCACCGCCCTCCTACCATAATTGCTTTGAGTTGATGTGAATATGTTCTTTCCAACAAGTCCAACGACTGCCTGCCTGCCCAAATACGATAAATGTGATGTCAACATGAGAACGTATAACAGGTAGGTGAAGAGTAAAACGACAATCAGAGAACCAAAATTGGTGGCTTCGCAGATGAGGATCTCTAGCGTTTGCATTTTATTGCATGTGCTGTTGATTTATCTTGTGATGAGCATTTTAGCCTAGATCCCGTCCGTTGTTAATTGTCAGCATGATTGATAGATACATACCATTGTATACGAGTAAGCATATACAAAGTGTCTTTCCTATCCAATTGTATCATCCGACTCAAAGCATAATAAGTATAACCCACTAGTGTCATAATCTGGTGGATTTTCCTTCGTAGGATTGATGCACTTGTTACAGCACGCCATAAGAGATTGCAAGCACGCTAGAGGCATGTGGAGCCCCGTTCCTTTGCTGCTCTTTCAATCTGCTTTTTCTCGTTGCCGTTCAAAATATTGGATATTTCTAAACATTAACAACAATGATATGAGACCGGATGAAGTTCAAATATTGTAATCTCTTTATGGATTCTAGAAGATTGATCGATTATGTTTGATGTTTGGTTAATTTTTTTTAACGGATTTAGTTTTTTTTTTAATTCTAAGGATGTTTTGATAAAATATCGACGATTTTATTATTTTTCTAAAAAGATTCAAAATTGTTTCTAAATTTTGACAATTAATTTTTAGTCATTATATTATATTAATTGATAGAAATTACTTTTAAATAATCATAGTAATAACTTAATTAAATATAAAACAATAAGTTTAAGAGTAAAGAGTGCTTGCTTAGCGTACATGAGGGCCGTTGGATATGTTTTGAAGGTAGCTCTTTTCTTTTTTTTTTTCTTACCTTTTATTCTCATTAGATAGATTCGACGGTCGTGATCTCTCCTCTTCTCCACGTTTTTGCCTTCCGTCCATCCTCCACCATGAACGCGAGATGTTCGGCACCGGCAGCGAACAACAACATTTGGCAGTGGGCACGGCAATGAGCAGATCGGTGGATTGGAGAGGATGCGATGAGGGAGAAAGGGAAGATGATGATGACATCGGCGATGGAGAGAACGTGGAAGAGGGGTGACACTGGCACATATTGGGTCAAGGGGGGAGGGAGAGCAGGAGTGTTGGTTGAGATGTTGTCATGATCTGTAGTTCCGGCGATGGAGAGGACGTGGAAGAGGGACATTGACTGCTACCCAGACGCTCTTTACTCTAACACTGTGTTTGGATTAAGATGAAAGGAAGGGGAAGGGAAGGTAAACTTTTTTTTCTCTTATTTGGATAAAATTTTAATGAAAGAGAATCTTCATTTTTTTTCCCTCCATTCTTTTTCATTTATGCTATTTTATTTCAACCTGAAATTGAAGTATAATAATTTTCTTCCCTTTATCTTTTTCATCATTCTTTTTTCCTTCCCCTTAATGATCATTTATTCAAACACAGTGTAAGTTTAATATTATATTAATTAACAAATTCACATTTTAAATAAAAGCAATTATGATTTAGTTAATGGATGAGTTAAAAATTAACTCCAAAAAATAAATTAAGATAATACAAAAATAAGTTGGATAAGGAAAGTAATGCAAGAACAAGAAATACAAAATGAAAGTTAATATCAGTTATAACTTAATTAAATATATAATTCAGTGTAATAGTACATTAATTAAGATTCATGTTTTAAATAAAACAATTCCGATAAATTAGTGGGTTGAGTTCAATTAAATAAAACCTAAAAATGGACAATATAAAAATATAACAAAAAAGTTGCAAAATTAACAAGTAAATATAAAATGTCATTTAGTATAATATTATATTAACTAATAGCTTCATGCTTTATAAGCAGTGTTTGGGATCTTTTCATTGCATCTTTCTTTAGTCACACTTATCATTATTTTAGTGGCAACTCCAACAAGTTGGAAGAGACAGATGCAAAAGCAATTATAAGTTTATAACTGTTGGGGTACTGAAAAGGCGATGAACATTGCACGTATTAAGAACTTCATTTAACGCCTTTTCCAAAAACTTGGAGAGATGTATTTTCCAAAGTTGGAAGACCCATGGGTCTCTGTTCTTCTTCAGAGCTATAAGCCCCTATGATACACAAAAAAACAACCCTAGCTACACTCTGCTTGGTATCTAGGATTTGAGTTTCTAAATGGAGATGAACAAACAGTATCACTCTGGTCACTGTCAGCTTCTTCTTACCCTCTTCTTACTACCCTTATAGGAACCTTCATCTGGTTTCCTGCCATTTCTTTGTCCCTCCTTGGCAGGACGCCCTATAGCCCTCTTCCGAATCGGATACTCTACACTTCCATCAACATGTGAGCTTTTCTTACCTTTCTCAGGTTTCAGATGTGTAATGCCTTTAAAAGACAGTCTGTCTTTCTTGATGAAATTCTGATTGCATGGACGAATGCCTGCAACTTCCTTAGATTTGTCCTTCAAAGCAGAACTTGAGATGTCATGTTCACCATGATTCAAAGCAGTATGTTTTGAGATGTTCCCTACTGTCATTTTTGCAAGTTTCAGGATCGTGAGTGCTGATTTGTATTCTGTAGAATCCTTTGGATAGAAGATGAGTGCATTGTTCGAGAGTACGAGAAGCTCCCTCAAAAGCTCACGCGTGGAAGATATGGAACCATTAAGAATCCCTTTGCGTATGGTCAGGAAGTCAACATGCCGACGAATTAACTTCTTGTATTGTGGCTTCTTCTGTCAAGGGGGAATTCAAATGGGACGATAGAGAAAAGAGTCAGTACATAGTCATTCTAATATTTGAAATTGTAGTAACAGAAAACAGTAGATAATAAAAAAATAGAACGTCTAGAAAAGAATTGACAAAACAAATTCATTATTATAAATCCTAAACAGAATATAAGGATGTAGTGTCTTGTAAATTTAATGTCGCGATTGCAGGTGGATCAAATTCAGATGCCCATCTAATTACAAGATACTGTTTTGCATGATTAAAAGCAAATAAAAAGTTACAACGAAGCACATGCTATCTCACCTGACTTTCAAGTCTGCATTGAAAGACAGAAACATTTTTGTTCTCCAAAATTGAATCCAGGATTGCTCCCACATCCATGCTCCTCATTTCACCACTCAAAGATGAACTAGATACACCATTAGGTGTTCTATAATCTACCTTACAGACATTAAATACATCTGGTTTATGGACGCATGCAACAAAATTTATAATATCACTCTCCCCTGTACTCCCCTCCTTGGCTATTATACAGCACCTTCTCTTCCTCTTGCCTCTTTTCTTTTTAAAGCATACATACTCATTGTCTAATCCTTTAGGTTCTTTATTATCAGAGTTTATCTCCATCTTCAATTGATTATCTCGAGCTGAAACTGAATCTACAACCTGGCTTGTAGACAACACATCGCAGTATGTTTCCTGAGTGAAGCTACCAGCTGATGACCCATATATGGACATGTCTCTACTGAATGAATCATCATCACAAGATTTTTCTGTTGGTGATGATGATGTCAACTGTCTTGTATTGCATTCGGAACTACTTCCACTTGCCCTTTGTGAACTTAGGTTCTCAAGTTTGGCTTGCAACGATCTGTCCTAAAGAAAAGGTTGTTTGTGATAAGAAAGCAGCAATGAAACAAAGCACTTTCAAGTTTCAAGTATGACATAATGACATGGCATAACAAGAATTATCATCATAAACATTTTAAAACCAGCCCATCTCAACCATGATTAGGCTGGTACACAGAACAGATTCCAGCACACGATATTAGTAACATATATGTCCATTTGAAGCAAAAATAACGACAGCTTTAAACATCTCACCTACTTATCCAGTTCCACTTTCAATTAGTATTTAGTAGCATGTCCCCCCTTTGTACAATAATAAAAAGAAGTGTTTAAAGACCTACCCGATGGAGTCTTCTGACTTCTCCAGTTCTTTTTTCAATTCAGCAACTCTTCTTTTTCTTAGTTCCTCAAACCAAAAACTGAATAAAGTAAAAGTAAGTTAAATGCAGAATACTCAATAAGAATAGAAAGAAAGTTCGGTAGAAGATCACTCATGAGCAAGGCTGTCATGATCGAGATCTTATAAGAGGAATCATAAGATAGAAGTTCGTGAGATCGAAACGAGAATCCTACTAATCAATAAAATATAATATATTTTAAAAGATAATAAATATTTTTTTTATAAATTTGTCACACTCAAACATTAAATTACACATTACTAAGTCATATTTTTGTCAATTCTTAAGCCAAATTATTTCAACATAAAACAAAAACAAATAATATATCTTAAACTTCATCTAAGTTAATTATTATTATGATGAATATATTTTTTTATTAGTATTAATCATATGAGATCGTATAGAATCGACTAAAATTGTAAGATATAAAATCGTATTAACATAGTGCACATAAGATCCTCGAGATAAGATCGAGATCGATTAAGGGTGATAAGATCGTAAAATCGTAATATCCAGATCTGAGATGTTGATAACCTTGCTCATGAGTATCATTTGTTTAAGACAATTACAATTACAATTGAACAAGACGACATTGACATATAAACCAAGGGAATCAATAATGAACATGTCAGTCCATCTCCTCAAAAAAAAAAGGTGTCAGTCCATACCAAGCGATACCATGGAGGCACATCCGATTCATCAACACACGACACAAAAAAATCATTCAATTGCACAATTAATAATGCTAACGTGTCTATGTCAATTATTGCACGTAAAAATAGATGTTAAAATTTCATGATCCATCCAACAGTCTAGCTACACGCGAGTTACACCATTACATGTAATTTGCCACTCATTCGGTTAATTAAACAAAGTGATAAATGTGCGTGTATCGCGTTGTGTAGCATGTATCTGGCGCGCGCAGAATAAAATAACTTAGATGCCACATTTTTCTCTTAATAAATAAATAAAAAAGTTAACTCACTCGGAGGTCGAGTAGCGCTCCTGCAGCTCCTCGAATTTGGCTTCGCATGCCTGCGACGAGGTGCAAGAGGTCAGAAACGCAATCACCACCGTCCAATTTTAAAAATCCAACGGTCCAAAGATGCGGACAGAGAGGCACGTGAAATATTATTTGCCCGGCAAAATAACCAAACTTAGTTTTATTATTTAGTTATTGCCATTTTTCTTTATTTTATTTTACACCATAAAAGTTTCAGTTTTTTTAGTGCGCAGAATTAATTTTCTTTTTGTTTGTAAATATTAATATTTGAGAATTTGGTCCTTCGGTTTAGGAATCGCGTTATCCAATCATTACTATTATTATGATTATGACTATAAAATAATAATAATAATTATTATTATTATTATTATATTGCTTGTTTTAAAGGTCACGTAGTTTTCTAACACGCAACGAGAGCCCGATTTTGCGAAACGTTCTAGACACAAATATTCGATTGAAATAATTTTTTTCCGAGAAAAATTAGGAACAACAAAATCTCGTACTAAAAAAATTGCTTCGATGAGAAAAAAATGAAAAAAAAAACACAGGAGAGAGATAGAGAGAGAGGAAAACATGTTAAATTGTATCCATTACATTTAACACGAACTCGGATTTTTTTTTCTCGATAAAAGAAAAGAAGAAAAAAAGGTAGAAGAAACCAGGAAGAGATAAAGAAAATAAACCTGGGCGGAGAAGAGGTGAGGGAAGGTGGTGCGAAGTTGGAGCTCCGCGGCGACGGCGTCCCAGGCGGCGGCGCCGTGGCGGAGGACGGCGCCCCCCAGGAGCAGCTCCTCCCACGTACCCCATCTCGCGGCCATCGCCATCACCGGCGATCGGAAACGATGACCAACGGTAGGGTTACAAGAAGGGAAAGGAAAGGAAAGGGGAGGAAGAAAAGAATGGAAAAATTGTGGATTTTGCGAGGGTTATTTGATGGCCGTATGGTTATTGCGCAGGGCGACGGGGCAAAAGCAAAATAATAATGGTACAAAAAAAGGAAAAGGTGGATTTATTCATTTTAATGTTTGGTGGGTTTTGGTCTATCGCCGTCTACGAAGAATTAGATACATTTCTCGTTTTATAGTCTGGTGGTGCCGTTTAATATTATTCCTTGTTTTTTCCCAGAAGAAAAAATATTGGTGGATTTATTAAAATTTTGAAAATAGTTATTAGTTATATATCAAATATAATAATAATGATTAAATTAGAGAACGCAAAAAACAACATTATTTTGGTTTTTGACTACAGAAACTAGAGGATTGAAAATTGCATGAATGGAAAGAAATTTCAGTCATGCCATCCAATTTAGGGGTATTTTCGATTATAAGACAATGTAAATATAAAATTAAATTTGAACAAAAGAAAAAAAAATATTGACATGTCATTTTTATTTTTTTCGTATCAACAATTTACATGTTTAATGACTATAAATAATCGTGATGACCACGATTAAAATATTTCTAAGTTTCGATAATCTAAGAGAATATCCCTAAGGTGAATGACTACTACCGAAATTTATTCCTCGAATGGATGAACAGTTAAATTCCATGCCCTTCCATTTAAAGCGAGTCAAACTGTGGTAGCTTTACACACACTGTCTATCAATAATAACAATCATAGGACAACAGAAAACAGAATATTATGAGCTATTTCTTATTTAAGAAATATGTTACCCAACTTAGTATATCTACCAAATGATAGCTAATTTATTTCCACTTAAATAATATTTCGAGTTTGATTAATCTGAAAACCTTATCAGCCAATCAGCCATAACCAAACTCAAGGCGACTTTCGAACACAAAGGGAAAACATAACCAGCATCAAATTTTATGACAATCCTTCCCCCAAAATGAAAAGGTTACATATTATCACATGACAGAAATATGGGCATGTGATATTTCATTTCGGGAGAAGGGAAAAAATGTTATACTCCTACTATACAGAAAATTCTAAACTTGAGAAATCGACAAAAGTAACTCCAGCTGATGAGTGATGGCTTTAATATACAGTTATACCATTAAAAACGATTTGAGTTAATATACAGCTGCAGCTGTGCATGCAGAGTACTACATGGGAGCAACAATTTTAGTAACAAGAACACATCAAAATGTGATGGTTCGATTGAAATGCCAATCTCCAAGTCATGCACCTTCTTCTTGTCACTAAACTTGACGCATCAACATCTCAAGTAGGAAAAAAGAATAGATTTTTTAGGATTTTGGTTTCAGTTGTCGATTGTGAACTGCAATGATTACTTTTGTATAATCACGGTAGGTATACGATGCAGAGGATGGAAAAACACTGTGCCATCAGGTGCATCATAGATCTTGTAAATTCATATGTAACTCTCCGGCATGTTTAGATATCAAACCCCCTCTCCTGCAACACGTAAAACAATAGATACAACAAATATCAGGAAAGGTATCAGTAGCCGTTATATTTGATATTGATTTCATAAAACAACTTCAAATGCAGGTTTAAAACTCAAATAAGTGAGCAGAACCCCTGCCAGGCCAATTTACATGATAGTCAAACACCATGTTATAAATTATAAAATCTGACGATGCCAGAGCAGTTTCTGGAATTCCATACTTTCAGCCATTAAAATTTTATTCATCTGAAAAGTAATATGTGCTTCTTCCATGATTCACATTACCTAAGTAATGGGCGAAGCAGTTGCTTTATGTTTTCCAAATGCTCGAAACATTGTTTACAACGCTGCATCCTGTAGTGATCAGTGCAGAAGATGTCAGATCAAATGGAAAGTTCATCTACCTTAAATGGAAATTGAAAGTAGAGGTACCTTTGCTCTGCCTGAAGATCAACGCCCACTGGTGAAGAGGCAGACAATGTTGACCGGATAACAGGATTAAAAATTTTCACAAGTTCCAGTAATAGTTCGAGGGAGACAATAATGTGTCTGCAAAAGCACAACTCAACGTCATCAGCAAACAATACCAGATCCTTAAAAACCCCATCTTTGAACATCATCAAACGCAAATGCAAACTTCTAGCATAAAAAGGCAAAAGTAATCTGGTGTTGAAGGCAATCTAAAAGTTGGAAACTCCTATGGTGAAAGATGTAGGAAATGCCAAAGCAGTTTTCTTAGATGGCTCTCTAGGCTATTAGGACATCCCTTCAGAGTTTAATTTGTAAAACCAGATTTTTTTAGATACTAGAATACCATGTAACTTCTTTGAGATAAATAAGCGCTCATTCCTAAACTTCAAAAACAACCAGCAAATTACTCTTGCTGGACAAGAAAGCAGGTTAATCAACAATAAAAATAGGTGAATGAGAAACATTGTTGGAGCAAAGTTTTAATGCCATATAAAATTATATTTTGATGATACAAATCTCGAAAGATTAAAGTTAAATGCTGAAAAAATTTAAATAAAAAGGGGACAATTTAGACACTAAAATTTGATTAAATAATTGACTATGATCTTATTAGATTCTGGAGATGAATGATGTTAACCATCCATAGACTCCAAGATTATCTAATTTGAATAACTGTACAAAAAGTTATGCTCAAAATAGTGCAGGTCGGTCAACCTGCCGGTCGAAGTAAAGAAGACCGGTCAAGACTATACCGGTCGGCCGATGGGAGATGCCAATCGACCGATCAATGCATGGCATGCCCAATTCTACGTTGAGACTAAACATGCACCGGCCGACCGATCAGCTCAACGGGCGAAATAAAAGATGTCGAGACTATACCGATCGACTGACCAATTGATAGTCCGATCGACCGATCAAGTGCAGACGCTGAAGAAATCACGCAATAGTCATATAGACTGGTCGACCGGTCCAGAGCCTCAAGGTCAAATGAACAGTAACGGTTAGTTTTGAATGAGAAAATTGTGGAACAAATTCTGTACGAATTTTCCATATATTGAATCCTATAAAAGGACTGCCAAAGCTAGAAGCAAATGCATCCATCCAAGCATTGAAGAAAACTTCAAGATATCAAAAAGAAGATTCTTTCTTTGTAGTTATCATTTTAGTTTTCTCTTCTTTCTCTCTTTTCTTCTTGTGACCATTATATTGTAAAAGAGAGAAGCAATTGTTCAGAAAAATTGAAAGAACTCCTATATAAAAGAAGTTCCATAAATTATCTTGAGTGAGAGAAAATATTAGCTTCATAGGAGGAAAGGTGTACCTTCTCTCTCGAAACGGAGAAAAAGTGGTTGATGTAAAAGACTTTCTTCCTTGCCCCATTTAGAACGAAGGAAGAGTTCTAGTGGAATCTCTGACGATCTCAAGATCGAGAAGTCGGAGCAGGGATGTAGGCCAAAGTGTGGCTGAACCTCGTCAACAACCACCGTGTTCATCGTGTTTGATTTCTCTCTTCCTCTCTATCTCATATTATGTTTGTGATATGATCTAAATTGCATTGATTTTAAAGGTTTTAAGAATCGATTTTAAGCTTCCGCGACTGTTTTCGTGAAATCAATACTTTTGATTTTAAACACCAATTCATCCCCCCTCTTGGTACCTTTGGGATCCTATACCTGACATATCCCAAATAATAATTATATAACATGACGACTTCAATCAAAACCATAGAAATCCACAGAAAATGAGCTTACAAATTTACCAATAAGTTTCTTTCCAGTGAAATAGGCACATTATCTCAAATGTAACATTTATGCATGTTAGTACTGCTAGAAAAGTATGGACTGATTTATGAGCGACTAAAGCAAACATTTTCATTACCTCTCGGTCTTGCTGCTTAGTGTACTAGCAAGAAGCGGAAGCAAGCTCAAGAAAAGATCAAGATTAAACTGATTGACCCTGTCCTTAAGGATGTTGGCTATGTCAACCTGAACCTGCAAATTGCAATCAAAAGCTTATGATGGGAGAAGAGGGAGCAAAGATTGAAATTTTCTTCTTAAGGCATTCACAAGACAATAGCGGAAAAGATGAGTAGATGACTGGCCCAGAACAAACACCCACAGAATGGTCAGGAAGCTTTGCTACTGCATTGATTGCACCTCTAATTCCATCTTGTTCCCAAAAGTGTCGCACTACCTGCAAAACTTGACCATTACTTTTTTGCCAGATTTAATATAGACACAAGGAGAAGATTGAAGGTGGGATTTGAAAATATAGATGAACAAAACAAGAAGGTAATTTCCTATATCTGCTTAGTTATTAAAAGAGATTGTCCTTTTTTTCCAAACTAAGACAATAGATGAAATGGAACAAAAGAAACTACAATGATATAAAAGATGCAGAAAAAATAACAGGCTCCTCAAGTAGAAAAAGACTACCAAGAAAATCAAAGGAACCAAATGGGAAGTAAGAAATATGATAAACGGATTAGGTGGATGGACATTTTCTTTGTTCTTTCAAGAAATTTTGAAAAAGATGCTGAATTGCATGAATTTCAATGATGATTTTTTTTTCAGCAACATTTAATCACTAAATGTTCTTGCTGCAGGTGCATTTTATAAATGCGTGATGAGCAAAGAAGAATTAAGAAAATATTTCTTTTGAGGAGTGAATTGAGAAAATATGACAAGGGGTGTAGTTCTGTTGCATACTTGGGAAGTCTTAACATATGTAGTAGAGAAGTGAAAGGAAAAATGAATAGCTTAAGTGCAGTTTCCAGACAAATAGACGTGGAAGGTAAAACATGAGTAGCTAGATAGGGATTTAGGTTTTCCCCATATCAAAGCTCCTTAAATTAACATTTTCCTTGATGTCATATAGAATATAAGAATAAGTTGGAGATAAAGCATACTGTTTCTGCATGGATGCTTTCATCAGTTAAGAAAATAAGGATGAACAAGATGGATGAGCACCACAACCAAGAAGGAAATTAACAGTAGCAGCTACTTAAAAGAAACTTTTAGCTTTTGTGAGCTTCATCATGCAAAGAAAAAGACAGACAAGCAAGAACCATGCAAAACTGAACTTTCATTTTCTTTCAAGCAGCCACTTGAAATGATGTATGACAGATTACAATTTCACTAATTTTAAGTTTTAAGCATTTATCCTTGCATTTGGTATCCCATTAAACTTTTGGATACTTTCTTTCAAAATAAAAAAAACTTTTGGATACCATGGTTCACAAAAAAAAGAAGTAATCACATTCTGTTAAGGGAAATTACCTGCAACTTGGTTAGGCGGGATTTCAGTGCATTTACAAAAGGATCACGGTTTTCCATTAATGCTTCTGGAAGCATATTGGTATCTGGTGCTATCAAGTCCTGTTCACACATGCTTTCATCTCCTTTCTGCTAATCACAGAAAAAAGAAATCAGCCAAACAGAATTAAGAGGCGCAAAGGCGCTTTTGGCCTTTTATTCCATTTTCCTAACTCCTGCTCTACCATTTGAGAACAGATCGGCCTAATGTGTATCCAGGGAAGACAGAGACTTTGCCCAACCCTAGGAAGAGGAGTGTCTCCATCACTGGGCAAGCCAGCAAGAAAAACATCACTTCTTTGGTAAAATCAAGCTGTGAATATGATAATTACAAAGTCAAGAGATCGGTAATGAATGCATGTGACCAAAATGCCTAAAATGCTATAGACGATTAAACCATCTTCAAGCATGAAAAGAATACAATGTTGTTTAAATGAAATTCAACTCCGCCTATATTTTATAGCCGGTCCCAAGCCCGGATAAAGGAGGAGAGTTGTGTTAGGCCCCGACAGCCAGCATAAAATCCTGTCGAATCTTATGAACATGGATAGCCGACCCCACCTAGTGGGATAAGGCTTTGTTGTTATTGTTGTTTAAATGAAATTCGCACACGGAATGAAGTTTGGTGAGTGATATTAGTATGTACTTTAGTTTTGAAACTTTAACAACACCTCACAAGGTTTTATTGAAGCTGATGGCTACCGATTCATTTTAATGGAATCTATATAGTCCATTCATAATGATTTCATGTATTCATACATAGAATGAAAAGACAAAGAACATGCAGGGTTGAGTTTTCCCAAGATAAATATTAGCCCTTGAAGAGCTGAATACAACAGACTTATCTTGCAAATAATAGTTATGCTACAACAACAACAACAACAACAAAGCCTTATCCCACTAGGTAGGGTCGGCTACATGGATCATACGACGCCATTCAAGTTAACGCCATTCAACAACAACAACAAAGCCTTATCCCAATAGTTATGCTAGATGCAGAAAATACAGGAAATTCAACTTAAACCGAAAAACTCTCACTGTTCAAATTCTTACCATGGTGGCCCTAACCTGCACATTAGTTCTCATGATATGGATAATAAAATTAGGATTCTCTTCTAAAAAAGATAAACTCGACATTCCAATATCAGCATTGATTGGATATGAGAATCGACATAGGTGTCGACATCTATGTTCGACAAGAGGATAATATAACAGATCAGATAGCACAAGCAATCTTAAGCTAATCAGCTAATCATAGATTTAGAATACCATTGATTACTTACTGTTGTTAAGTCGCTGCTATTACATGTTTCTCTTTTCTCCCAACGCTCCACTAGAGATCTTATCCTTCCAGCTCGGGCAGCAGCTATCACCAAAAGATGTAGCTACTATCAGATTGCTTTATTATTTTGCATATCCTAGTAAAACATATTCAGAAAGTAAGAATTATCATGTTGACCTCCATTATCATCTTTTATTGACTTGGTTTCACTGCTTGACTGTTGTGCTCCATCATCTGCAGATATATCTCTCTCATAAGATAATGGCATTCCAAACTAGATATATTGGAAAAACTATAAGAAGAATAAAGCTAAACAATGAAAAAGCGATAACTTAAGGTGGGTGATCATGTTCTAAGACGACATAATGAGATCAGCATAATGATATAACTTAGAAGATCATTTAGCTTCTGTAGCAGAAAAATTATGTACACGTGAATGATCAGAATAACAGCTTAATAAAACAGAACAGTTTAATTTGCTTTAATCATCAAGTGACTGGAAGGGATAAAAAATTGAGTGGAAAAAGGAAACTTTACTGTCACTCCTTTTCTGAAAAGGCTGATCTATTGATATGTTCTCCAACTTTTCTGAGATGTTTCTGGAAGTAGTGCATGCTTCATCATCAATGTCTGAAGCATCACAGCTCATGACTAATCTGGAAGCCATCGGTTCTCCATTCAGAGTGATATTTCTAATGCTTCTCAAGGACTCAGTTGCACTGTCAAGCAACTTGCTTTCACTAAAACAAGCATTCAGAGATGGCTTCCGTTGATGAGTTTTTTTCTCGTGTATTTTACCGTGAGGAGCAGTTCCAGGCCTTACTCCAGAACTGTCAGCAACTTTCTTGACCAAGCTATCTCTAGGTACGACGATAGGCATGGCAACAGACGCATTACTTGTCTGCATGTCTGTAGCCACAGGGATCTCCTTTGTCGAACCTTTCTTTGAAGTCAATAAACTATGTGATCTGGTTGTAGTCAAACTAAATCGACTATTCCTTGAGAAAATAATTTGTTCTGTTCCTTTTGTGGAAGTGCTCTGTACAGATTTTACTACTTGTTCTGTTCCTTTTGTGGAAGTGCTCTGTACAGATTTTACTACTTGTTCTGTTCCTTTTGTGGAAGTGCTCTGTACAGATTTTACTACTTGTTCTGTTCCTTTTGTGGAAGTGCTCTGTATAGATTTTACTACAGAGCATGTTGTGGCATCAATCCGTAATGCTTTGGAGGAAATCTTTACATCAAGTCTTTGCAGGGTGTTGGAAGCCCTTGCTGCTAATTTGTTCTTTCCCACTCCACTTGAGAGTACAGGAGTAGCGATCGATTTATTTTCAGTTGAAGTAACCACATCCAGAACAGTTTCTTTGCAATCATTAGCTGCATGCAGAATTTCAAGATTTGATACATTAAAATAATCACTTATAGCTAAATAAAAAAACCTCAAACCCAGAAAAAAAAGAAGAGAAACCCACACTCACTCAGAGAAAAAGATTAACTTACGCATGATGTCTGTGACTGATATTACGTCTTTATTTTTACTTCCAGAATCATGGTCCTCCATGACAGGTGTTATAGATTTTTTAATGCTTTCGCTTGGATCAACAGAAATACCTTCACAAAAGTTTTGCTCTACTGGCCCACAAGGTCCAGGCACGACACCAAGTGCATACGGACTAATGAGCTAGAATAAAAAAAAATCCATCATTACTAAAGAAAATGCAATAAGTAATCATATAGAATTATTATGGGAAGTCATTACCGAAATATCAGCAACCCAAACTCCAACCCGACTTTCACTCAATGAACACCCTAAAAGTTTTCCTTCATAAATGCCAAGATCACCCAAGGTAGACCATCCCATTTCAACAGCATCATGACACCTTATGGGTTCCCAAGAGAAAACCTAGAATTTTGAATATATATAATATAATAAATAAACACGAACAAAACACATAGACTTATTTTATCCAAATGTTCCTTAAAGATAATGCAATGTGAGGTTCACCTTCAGTGCTGAATCCAGTCCACAGAATAGAGTTTTGCCATCAGGATGAAAGATAATAGAGCATACTCCTGTAGCCTGAGAAAAAAAGAATTTGACACATTACATATTCATATTTGAGTTTCGCAACAAACCTCAATCACTGAAAGATCTAAAACCATCACTGCAAGATTTTCTTTTATCTCAAAAGATTATACTCTCTGATTATTATCCAGAATGTTACTTAAAATGAACAAGATTCGTCAGATATCGGAAGTTTGTAAAATTACATCTTGAAGAAGATTCGTAAGTTATTAGTTAAGTATAAGCATCCTCATTCATGCAGTTTCTTTAAGTTTCTTAATCATTTGCTAAAGGTGATGCGAAAAGAGGGAGAGGGATTGTACAAACACAGAAGAACACACGAAATTTACGAGGTTCACTCTAAACTAGGCTACGTCCTCGGACGGCGCCAACTCTCTTTGTTATGGAATATTGATGATTACAAGGATACAAAATAACCCAGCCGTCATGGAGTTTATATAGGGAACTCCAATACAAAATAGGAAATATAAACTCTAAAACCATCTAGGATATTTGTCCTATGAATTATAATAAATTTATATGTGCATTCCTTTTTAGAACAAAAAATATATATATCATTGCGTTGCCATCGTTGATTGTTTACCATATAAATCACTTTGCTTATTCCCTCGGAATTGCTACGGATTATCCTCATTTGAGTAACACACACGCATCTACATGAGTAAAGGGTGGTGGTGTAGCTGTACACTACACTTTAGTGCAAGGTTGCACTTTACTTTTACTTATCCACATACACACACACAGGTCTAGTGGTGTAAATCACTTTTTGACTTACACATGTGAATGAAGTATCCAATGGTCGAGACCAAATGTAATATAAGTAGATATTCTAATTTTGGAAAGATAAAATAAGTATTTTTAAAAAGAAAAATATAGATCTAATCTAATTGGCTGGATGTTTGATTTACATATAAGTTTATTTACCTCTCCATTATATGTATATACATATATATATTATGTATATATATAGTGTCAATCAATGGTCGAGATCAAATCTAGTATAAGTAGATATTCTATTTCTGGAAAGCTAAAACAAGTATTTTTAGAAGAAAAATAGATCTAATCCACGTGGCTGGATGTTTGATTTACATATAAGTTGATTTACAGTCTCATTATATGTGTATGTTATGTTGTGTGTGTGTCTTAAACACTTGTACTTGCCATTGGTATTGGTCCATTGCTGTTGATAGCTGTATACCGTAGGAGCAAAGTTGCATTTTACTTCTACTTATATATATAAATATACACACACACATCATATTAGTGAGCTGTAAATTACAGCTTTCTTTTAAAATCAGATTTAGTCATTCTTTCTCATGAGAAGACTACCGAAGATGATGAAAATCATTGGTCCCGCAGGAGAAACGTTCATGTTTTCTTCATCTGCATGCAGGTAGACAAGAAACGTGGGCTTACATTTTTCTTTCTTTCATTTGTATGCCTCTTCCGTCCAAACTTGCCGGAGCAGGAGCTCACATCAACCGATTTTGCCTAGCTGATGCGAAGTCGCGCCCCAACGAATTTGCTTGTCTAGCGGGAGTTCGTGCTGGTGAGAGCTCGCTAGGCTGACAAGAATTCATGCCCCATCAAGTTCAAACTCATGTGCCCCCCACCCCACCCCTCAAGCTCACATGGCCAGCGTGAGTTTGTGCCCTGCGAGTTCTCACACAAGTGGGAGATCACGGATGCGATGAGCTTGAGCTTCCATGCTGTTTGTCTGGCCGCACAAGGAAGAAAAGTTCGTGCTTCGATCCAATAGTTGTCAAGAGGAGGAAGACAAACTTTTGGTTTTCGGAAAGAAAGACGACAAATGGAAAGGAAGATGGGCACGAGCATTTCAACTCACATATATAAAGAGCAAGAGGTAAAGTAAGGTGCATTCCAAATTTTCCAAAGACAAAAAAGGTGGGGATATAATTTCATAACACAATGAGTTATTGTTGTGGTGACAATGGATATAAATAATTTCATAAAGAGAGAAGAATGATGATTCATGATTTCACATATTTGAATGATAATTCTATGATGTGGATCCATTTCAAGATACTGATAATGCAAATTCTATTCCCCCACGAAAAAAATCAAATTTTGTTGAGATGCCAATGTTGAGAGATAATATTGTTCCGAGCTTGATGAATGCATACATCAAATGATACTTATCTTTCTTAATGTATTTGCTTATGTTGACCATTTTATAATTTTGTGAATTTTTTTACATTACTTCTTCAAATATTATTAGCTAAAATGAATACTATTATTATAATATTACGTTCTTATTTAAAACTTATTTTATCTTTTTTTATGCGAGAATGTAATTATTTTATTGATAGAGTACCATGTCTAATTTGGTCATTTTTTAATCATGTCGCACTAGACCAATGTCTATCATCAACCAAAACGCATAACATGCTTTTTGAAACAGCTTTACCAAACACAGGGTGTAGACAATTGGCAAAAGCTGTACTTGCCAACTCCATCAGAAGCTAAAAACTTACATTGGATTCAGTCTTCTCCTATGATATCCTCTCAGCTACTAATTACAACAGCACATTCTTATTTTAATGACTGCTCCCAACTGATATCTAAAAATGCCATTACTAGAGTATCTCGGGCATAATTAATATCCACATCTTTCGCACTATCATATATGCAGATTTCTCATCATTGTAGTCCTATTTCACTTGTAAGTGCACCATATAATAATTCTAAGAACAGAGTGCCGAACTGTTTTATACGCAGCATAAAAACCATGTATCTTTATCAAGTTGGTATCACATCCAGTTTTCTTTATTGTTTGTTACTCTATTTCAATTCAGATATCTTTCCAACTCTTCTTTTGCTACATTTTTAGTGTCTTCTAATATACCATTCGGCCATCTCCTCAGACTTCATTCTATCCTTTTGCCAAGATCACCATCTTTTATCTCCTCAGACTTCATTCCATCCATTTGGCCTTCCAGTTTTCTTTTAAGTGACAACCACTATTAATTTGCTACGAATTATAATGGAGGGGAGGGTAGAGTTCCATTCATTCCCCCCTCCAACACCTCATTTTTCTTTCAGCATCAAATTGAGATGTAAAAGAGGGAAAGCTCTAATCAAAATATTTTTCCTTCTTTGGATGTATTTAATTAAAAGACATATATAAATGGCCTATTATTCTAAACAAAATTATCGGTTAACTTTCGTTCTCTTCCCTTACCCTTAGTTATGTCATCCGAACAAGGGTAATTTTTCATCTACATTTTTTTTATTTGCTTCCCCTACTTTCCCAACTACTTTGCTGTGGCTCCCAACTCCAATCTACACCTTTGTAACTAACCATTGACTGACTTGATTCCAAATCTGCCTGCCTATGGCCTCTACACTGGTGGCTTCCTGGATAGTGCTTCCACTCATCATGTTACTCCGGACATCCAAGCTTAAGCATACTTCTAAGGCATGCGCCGGGGCAGATCAATTATAAGATGGAAATGGTAAGCAGTTTTCAGTTGCAAACATCGTTTATCAATGCATTCCTACTCTTTCTTAGTCAATATCATGTCAAGTTTTACATGCAACTTCCATTGAAAAAACATTCTTTCACATCCTTATGCCTAAGAAGATGTCTCATCTTGGCTACTCTGTACATGCAAGTTTAAGCATACTGCTAAGGCATGCACCGTGGCAGACCAATTATAAGATGGAAATGGTAAACAGCTTCCAGTTGCAAACATTGTTTATCAATGCATTCCTACTCTTTCTCAGTCAATATTATGTTAAATTTGACATGTGACTTCCATTGTAAAAGCTTTCTTTCACATGTTTATGCTTAAGAGAATGTCTCATCTCAGTTGCTAACTACAATTGGATGGCCTTAATTAGAACATCTCCTTATCATAAGTATCATTAAAATCCACATCACATGCCTAACAATTTGTATGGATTCGTCATCATTGTCAATCCAGTTTTAGGTGTAACAGATTCATATAGTGATTCTAGAAATAAAGTGTTTGAATTATTTTCAGTCCACGTCAGCCTGTCAACTCTATGTCATTACATTATGCACACACACCAAAATGAGAAGAGGGCATATAATAAAGAGAAATGTCCATGGATAAGGACAGAAATCTGATTTCCCTTGAATAACATTTGAATAAAAGAGTATTGTTTTCTCACTGAACCCTAATCAAGTCCAAATTAAGCAAAAGAATAATTACATGGAACAAGGGCGAACTAGTGAATGCATCTAAACAAGATGTGAACAACTGCCGTACCTCTGGCCCAGCAGAACCTATCAACTCAAAGGTCTCCAGGTCCCAAAATTTTACAGTTTGATCAGCCGACCCTGAAATTTTTGTCATATCTTAATAATAAGGAGATTTATTAACAGAAACTTGGAAATCATATCGGAAGACCACTAAGATGAACAATTTCACATGTCATTGAGGTACAGTCTTCATAATGCAGGAGTACATGATAGAGAACACCTTTTCAAAGGGTAAAAGGATGAGTACAAAGAACTAGTCATCCATGTGTGTGTATGTAGGGAGAACTGAAAGATGTACATGTATGATCATAACGAAGGACTATAGTGGCGGAAGACAAAAAGTCATAAAACTTCACCCCTCTATGGTCAAAAAGTGAATATTGTGTGTAGTTAATTTTAATTTCCTAAAAATATTTTGAACAAAAAGAGCATTATAGGAATCACAAATTGTGTTTTGGACGAGCATTTAGAGGCATCAAAATAACACACGGGTATCACAACATTACAAACACTCAATTCAGGTATAGGTGCAAATGATAACAGTAGCAATTGCTTTTCCAAACTTGTACAGGACAAGGAAAACAATTATACAAAATATAATCAGCATGAAGAATATAGTTAAAATGCATTTAATTGATGCATGCACTTTGACCATTATGGACATAATATCCAGATTCTTGGACATGTAGCTAGGAATGACATAAACCAAGTGTTTTGGCTTGAATCTGTCTCTTGAATAAGATAAATAGATGCCTAAAGAATTCATGCAGCCCACGAAACTTTTATGTTGGCCAAAAACAATGGGCCTCGTTGGTATTAAGGCACATGTGAGAAAGCCCCCTCAAATGGTAAATCTAAGATTGAGAATAAGAATTAATGTTAAAACTAAGGTGAAACAGCACTTAAACTTAGGGAAGTACGTTAGGTTGAGAGTGACAGCAATTTTATAGGCTTCAGAATCCAAAAAAATCCAAATCAGAAGATTATGAAGTTAGAAAATGGATAGTACCTGTTGCAAGTAGAAATTCATTTGGGTGGAAGTCTATGCACTGAACTAAATCATTATGGGACTTAAAATCATGCAAAAGCTTTCCTGCTGTTAAATCCCACAGCTACAGGAAACATTTCAAAAAACATTCAGAATTTGCTATCAAAGAAACATGCAATCGCAAAAGCAGCAATCAACATCCTTATTACCTTGACCATATTATCTGCTCCACCAGTAACAACCCATCTACCATCTGGAGTAAATCTGATTGTTCGAATGCCACCTTTATGGCCCTTGTAGGTGTAAATGCATCCTTTCTTTCTGATATCCCATATCTTAAGATCAGCATCTAATGAACCAGATGCAAAAAACTCCCCAAATGGATGGAACTCGACAGCAGTGCAATCAGATCTATGTCCAGAAAGAGAGCGTACAGCTTCGCTTCAACAAGAAGAGCAGATAAATTATTGTCTTCATATTAAAACAAGGACGTGTTCCGCTGATTCATTTTCAGAAACAGAATTATAGTTGTACATTGGTAAACATGAACATTTTAACCAAAGCAAGAAGCTATCTTAGATCTCAAATATTCATATGAAAATAATTTTACGGCAAAGTACACGAGACTTGTATAACTCACTCTTTGCCTCTTCCAGATCCCAAAGCTTAATCATACCATTGGAAGAACCACCCAACACCAATACTTCAGCAGAATCAAAAGCTACTGACCCAACTGAGCTTGTGTGACCAGCAAGGCTCTGGAAAAATAAACAGACAAATCATTAAAGAAAACATATTGTTATGTCAAACCATAAAATCATATAGTGAGCATGATGATGGGTGTCTCGTCTAGAAAATTTCAAACTGAAACCACGTGCACCAACTTTTCTTAAGAAATAAAGCATAAAAGATATAGCTAAGAATAAAAAAATGGCTATACTGTGAAAGATTGATCAGGATTTATTGCAAAACAGAGAATTTAGACAGTTAAATGAAGCAGGATACCGGTCTTGGGTGGTTCATAAGTAGCAATGTTTTCTTCCAGTAAATTGAAGTTCAAATATCTCTAGTTTGGTTCTTGCACTTCTACAATCGTTTTGAATAATACCTGTTTTAGAGACTGAAGATGACATATCATTTTGAAGGAACCCTGAACCTAATAATATTTATTGACTTGAAAATGAAATAGATAAGGTTTTGCTTAATGGATGCATTCCTCATAATCCAAGTAACTGAGAGTTGGGAATATAACACTGAAGACTGATGAATAAGGCAACGAAGTAGAGAAATAGAAGAGAAGATGATCACAGTGATTTAACGTAGTAAAGCTCTCTTGATCAATGTGAGAAACATCCATGAGCAAAAGGAGGCCGCCGCAGGTAAAAATCCACTATAAGCAAAAGTGAGTTCATCATAATAAAACCCCAAGGCCCAAGCCCTCCGCTTCCGCTTCCGTCTCAGATTCTCATTTTTCTTTTTTTTCTTTTTTTTTCTTTCATAATTTTGGATATAAGGTACATAATTCAAGGCATCTAACACTGAGGTTTCAATGTAAAATGTGCTCCACCATCTCTAAAAAATGTGCACCACTAAGTGATCAAAATTTTGAAATAGACAATTTGCTTATGGAGTTTCCAAAAGGAAATTCAAGGTTATCTATGAATAAAAGAGACGGCAAGACAAGACTTAACATATATACTTCATAAAAGAAACATATAGCACAAAAACATTTCAAGAAGTAGAAACAAACAGCAAACTAACAAAATTATCGAGAGACTAAAGCTGATATATAATCATCATGCATTTCAACGATATAGAACATATCTCCCATGTTAACACTCTATGAGTGATGTTCATTGCACGAAGTTTTTACCTCATTTGATCGAATAGTTATGCCCTAAAATAACAAAATAAGCTATCTGGTTGTTCAGGATGACCAATTAGTAACTTGAAATCACCCAAGGGAAACTGACAACGACAGCAAGCGTATTTTAGATGCACAAGTTATCAAATATTTTGCTAGCTACTGTGGCAATTCTTTCTTCATGTCACCTTGTAAGTATTCCGTAATGCACAGAAAAAGTACGAGGACAAAAAACAAAGCTGAGGTGCATGTAGAAGTAAAATGGCTTGCATGTTACTTTACTGAGTATCATATACCTCAACAACAACAACAACAAAGCCTTATCCCACTAGGTGGGTCGGCTACATGGATCATACGACGCCATTCCGCTCTATTAGTAACACAATATATTCGTTGATCCATGTTCATGAAATTCGACAAGGTTTTACGCTGGCTATCGGGGCCTAACACAACCCTCCTCCTTTATCCGGGCTTGGGACCGGCTATAAAACATAGGCGGAGTTGAGTATCATATACCTCAAGTACCCTAAACCAAATGACGCCTAAGCGAATCAGTTTAAGAGAGACGGCATGGAATATACGTTCATGAAATGAATAAACCTCCAAAGGTGCAAGCAAGCAAGAGGGATTGGACTAACCAGCAATGGAGTGGGTTTACCAATGGACCATAAGTTCATTTTGCGATCTTCACCACCGGTAATGAAAACTCTGCTCGATTTCTTTCCAATTGTCACGCAATTTACACCCGAGACTTGGAATTGTTCTAATTATGGAGGTCAAGAAATCAATTCGTAAATATGTATTACACTGCTATGCTTTCTGAAATCTACAAAGAGGTAAATCCCGCTTCCTTCAAAACATCCTGCTAAATTAATTTCTCAAAAAAGAATCTGCAGTCAAATTTGCAAGAAAAGGAACAAAAAAAAAAGTGCCATTTACTCAAAATCTAAGCATTTTAGTGCCTCCAGAGAACCTAGTAGCTAGTGCTTGAAATAAAAAAGAAAAGTGGCATCATTCCCATCTTGTACTCATCAGAATCCAAAACCAAGAAGGGGAACAACCCACACACTTATCGCAAACCAAATTCAGAACTGCATGCCCAACGCGCCAGCCGAAGCGTTCCAAACTGCGGTGAATTGACTACTGAGCATGAACATTTGAATCATCCTCAATTCCACATTCCCCAAACGAATCGACAGGACTCTTTTTGGCACAAAAAGAAAATCAGTCGGCATAAACTCAAATCCAATTGAGAAAAAAGGATACGGAGCTCGTAACCGCGCTTGTCCATCCCGGTCAAGATCTTTCGAGTTGATTTCACAGTCGCAGCTGAGCCTCCCGCATCGACAGAGCAAAGGCAGTCCTAGCCTTCGTCGCCGCCGATAGAGCTCCAACTCGGTCGCGGAGCTCGTCCACGGACACGGCGCGAGCAAAGAGGGGGAATAAAGGACGAAGAGGTCGGTGGCAAACGGCGACCGCAGTAGTGGTTTATAGAATCTAGAACTATTTTTCGCAGCGAAGCGGACTGGGATCCGCTGCGCCGTCGCAAGCACCGTGATTCTCGTGTGGAGCAACACATCGACTGACGCGTGTCATCTTACGTATTATTTCAAATTTCAACGGCGTTCCCACTTCATTTTTTAAAACTCTTTTTCTTCTTTTTTTTCGTTTGAGTTAATTCCTGTTACTTAGTAGTTAAGGGGCCTTTTAACAATTGTAACCCATGCATGCAATCATGCAGGTGCTTCCAATTTTTTGTTGTTAGCTATTTAAAAAAAAAGAAGCTTTTTTTTTTCACCAAAATATGTAAGCAAAGTTATAATCCAGGTGAAAGATTAGGATTAAGATTCTAGCGTATGACCCTTTATGTTTAACTAGGTTTAAATGAACTCACTTTTATTTTCTATTAGAGGAGCTTTTATTAAGTTTCTATTTCCATAAAAGCTATGGGTGTTTTGACCACCGGCTGTGCCACCAGCGCTAATTATGCTACTAATTATGTAGGATATATTTTTTCTGAATAATTAAGATATCGGAAGCCATCAGATTACTATTTATTTACTTACTTACTTTGATATCTTTCTTTCTTTATGGAAGAGAGAAAAAAAGACGAGCTCAGACGTGAAGCCGAGACGAAACGCGTTACGCGTGGGTTTTGGTAGCCGTTATTGTTTGTTTGAGAAGCTGACAAATGAATCAGCAGTCTGACGAGGCCCATTTTGTCCACGCCTCCGTGACGGGAGGCACACGATTGGCTGGTGGCCGGAAAAACTTCCAGTTCAGCGTCATAAGAACCCCTCAAAGACTCAAAGTTATTGATTTCAATATATCAATAAAAATAGTATTAAATTAATTCAATTTAGAGGAAAATTAAAATGTGTATATATGTAAAGTTGATCGTGGTGAGTATTTATTTGAGGACTTATTGCAACATAGTTAAATTAGATTCGACTAAATGAGATGGCATATAAGCAACGATGCGGAGTCCCGGTAGATGCCCTGTCAAAACTAGACGAAACAGAAGGTGCAACAGATGGCAATACCAATTCCTTGGACTCGTGTGTGTAAATTACAGGGGAGGCAGGAGCTGCCAAGCCACACACACACGACCTCCCAACATTGGACCACAAGAGATATAACCCTGTCCCTGTGCCATTTTCAAAGCTTTGGGCTGCAAGAAGATGTAGGCGTGGGATCTTTCAGTTGTTAATATCTACAGTCACTGTTCAGAAAAGAGTAAAAGAAGAAATTGATAAAAAGTTATTATGTGCAGGTTACAACGTTGGATCTTCACACCAAAGCATGTCAAACAAACAATCTCGAGGGTTCAGGCGAGTGTTTCGGACTTCTCACTTTCTGCGTTGAAGGCTCCGGACTGAGCCACCTTTCTCCCTCGATTATTTACGAAAGAATGTGTGCAGCAAGGAACTGACTGCTCTTCAGCCTCAAAGTACGCATGCCGCAGAAACAATTCATCTTCTCCAGGAAGAATAGATGCTTTACTTCGTTCGATTAGGCACTGTTGCCTTTCCTAGTCCTTCTCGTGTCCGCTAACAGTGAAGTAAGGTCTTGTACAATCGCGGACATCGGCCGCCTAAATTCTGGTTCTTGCTGCAGAACAAAGGAAAAAAAAAACTTCAAGGTTACAAACATGACACTTAAACTAACGATCACTTGAAAGCAAAAGCATCCACGAACTCGAGTTCAAACAGCTGTTCCACAAACGCTTAGAAGTGTCTGAAAAGAGCATATGAAGTTCTTGACACAAAATGAGTAGAAGTGGTTCAAAAGTATGACCACTGCTGCAGCATAATGCAATGCATTATAAAGGTGTTAGGAAATCAATATATACGCCTTATATAAGGCAGTGCCATAATGTGATTATTGCTGGATTATACTTTACTAGAAACGGGACGCCAATTTACATTCCAAGGGAGTCATTACACTCCCAGAAGCCTTGAAATCCAATTTAGGTAAACATCACCAGCTTTCAGAGGAAAATAAACAGTGGAAAGAAGAAAAGAGCTATTTCCAACAAGTTAAGGGCTGCACTCTAATATGACAATAACAAGCATATTGCAGTTTGTACCTTCATAATGCATCCAAATAGACCAAGAAGCACAGCCACCAAATTGGAATAAGTACATAGGAAAGTCTCAAAAAAAAAGTACAATACCTGGATACAAGTGTTAATAATGTCAGCAAAACGAGATAATGACCTCTCAGGGCACTTTCCAGCAATTGACGGATCAACCATCCTTGACAAAGCATCAATGTCATAAAGCTGAGATCTAGCCCATCTAACTAAATGTTGCTCAGCGCGAGGCCGGGAACTGCAGTGTTTAGACACTTGTAAGCTAGCATCTGAGCACAATTGCATCAATCTTTTTCTTTCTTTTTCATGAAAGTAGAAGCATCAATTTATTGAAAAATAATAATAAAACTAATGGTCATCCAAATCAGCAGGCAGGGGGACATGTATCATTACCTATCATAAGGCTTCCGTCCAGTAAGGAGCTCTAACATAACTACACCAAAGCTATAAACATCACTTTTATCTGTATATGTCCCAGACTCATTTAGCTCTGGGGCTTCATATGTGAACATTGATCGCAGTCTACCAGATAACTGATGTGAAACAAGACAAAGGTTACCAATGGGTGAAGATGCAAAGATAAAGACTTCTTCGCTTTAACAATAAATCATGCCTAGTTGCTTATAGGTTTAACAAATGCAAATTAGGCCTACGTATCAGATGCATAATTTTTAGCTATCTTTTTTTATGGGGAGATGCACTAGCTTATACTATCTATTGTAAAAATTATAAGCATGTTATCTTTGATTTATTTGTTTCCCATCCTCATCAATGAAACAAAGAAAAAACTTTGCACTGCAACCAAGGATTATGCTAGAATCTGACAGCGAATTTTGAATTTTAGAATGGTACAAAGGGTGATTTTATTCACTCTAAAAAATAATATTGTCGTTTAACTATTTTTTAGAACAATTACCCCATAAATAATGATTATGGTATCAGTCATTATTTGTTGTACTCATCTTTGCTTCTTAACAAATGAGTGGGTTAATGAGCCCATAAGGAGTTTTGAGGCTGTGGAGAATTGAACCCATAGGAGATATACAGATCGCTAGCATCCACTGGCATGGGAAAAAATGCTTGCAAAATGGCATAAACTGGTACTCGAGAGGGAGGGAGACAATGCTGGAAGAGGATAGCCTTGTTCACAACAACCATGACCATGAGTTTTAGACAGGGGAAGCCATAACGATGAGGGTCACCTGAGGCAACATGGTTAAACCACGACAAGGGTTTTCAAATGGGTGCACCATAGTAGAGAAGGAGCCAAGGGAGATGAAAATGGTTTGGACAAAACAAAAGATGGCAGGTGGCACATTCTTACAAGAAAAGTAGACGACATTTATTAATTGAGTCTAATTGAACTTGACATTTTTACCAGCTGGCTTATCTACAAGGATGCTGGATCCAATTGATAGACTGTCCAGTAAGATCAGATATCGACTATTCATGAGACCAGTTGTTTAATCTAAAAACAGTTTTCAATATTTTAAAGATTACGAGCACATAAAGAAATTCTTACAGTTATATTTGTAAAGTACCTGTGTCACTGAACTGGATGACTTCAATAAAGATAGACCACATTCGGAAACGCGTACATTAAACTCATTATCAACAAGAAGATTTGCAGGCTCAAAATGCTTGTGCACAAGTGGCGGTTGACAATTCTCGTGAAGATGCCTGAAGCAGAAGCAGCAGCAATTACCAGTTGTACTTCATGTCCAACAAAAAGATTCGCACTACAATGAAAAAGTAAAGTTCCACTTACTCTAAAGCTTTTGCTGCTCCAAGGGCAACACTAAGACGGGCATTCCATGATAGTTTTCTGTTGCTATCATCTCCACCATGGAGCATATCATCAAGACTTCTCTTACTGAAGAACTTGTAGACAAGTAATCGTTGTTCAAACTCTGCACAATATCCAACAAGCTCAACGATATTGGGATGCCTTATTTCTGAGATGACAAACACCAGATCGAGAAAATCGTCCACCGTGATTTGCGAGTTGACATTGTCAATGTTCATGACTTCCAATAGCGGAATCTGAAACAAAATGCAATCAAGGTTTGAGAACAAATCCTGGTTCTACAGTGCCTATTATTCAAACATTTTCAAGTGCATTGGTCAAATAACATCTCAACACTTTGTACACAATGAAAATATGATGAGGCTCACTATCAATGGATAAAAGACAAAGAAATTTTCGAAAATCTCATACCAAGATGCACAAAATAACACAAAACGTTGAGATCAAGAAGAAACAGTAACAGAATAAACATAAGAATTTCAAAGATTCATGGTGTCATGAGTGAAGACAACAAATCTTGAAAGATTCCAGTTGATTAAGGCATGAAACAAAATGTTAACAATTTTTATTTGTTTCTGGAAATTGCTCCCTCAGAACAAATTAGACTACAATGCTATGATCCTTAAACTGTCACCTGTCATTAAAAGAATAATTAAGATTCTTTTTAAGAGTTCAAAACATAGAATGATCTAACTTTTCTTGTACTACTAGATGCACGAGAAATTCAATGCAGTCTTTTATATGGATGAGATAAAGTTTGTACCGTTCCATTAGGGTGCTCTGCAAGATATACTTTTCCCAATCTACTCTCTCTGATCAGATTCTCTTCATCAAAACTGTTTGTGTATTGTTGAAGCAATGAAACAGAAAATGGTGCAACAGAGGTTGGTGGTGGTGGCGGCGGCGGTGGCAATGGCGGCAGTGGCAGCAGTGGCGGACTCAACCTCTCCGATGGGAGACTTGCAATACTTCTAACAGGGAGAGTAGGAGCCACGATAACATTTTCCGCAGGGAGTGGAGGCATAAGAGTCACACCCGTCGCTCCCACATCAATTATATGTTCATTCTCTTTCTCAGAAACCTCCTGTGGGACTGCTTAAACAAAACTAGAGGTTAATCATACATAGTTTTATATAACTACAAATGACCAACCAAACATGATGCCCAGAATCATTGAAAGGTACCTGCCATTGTAATATTGCTTCCATATTCATAGTGGCTTTCTGCAGAGCCCTTTGAAACTGAATGTAATCAATTCAATAGTTCGTAAGTCATAACCCAAGAAGGAGAAATAAACGTAAAGATACCAACCTAAAGCTCAAGACTGCTAACCTTTCTTAACTTCTTTCTTTGGTTTGGTTAATTGTTCTCTGAATTTAAACTCGGTGATGCCTTGGCTTGGTCTTCCTACTTGATTCTTTAACAGTTCTTCATGTCTTATTTTCCTCTCATGATATTTTGACACGCAGCATATCATTAGCAGAACCATGACGATAAACAGAACCACTGATGCAATAACATATCCAACAACTTTCATAGTTGACTTGCTTCGCTTTTTATCTGCATCGGTATTCCCTCGAGCGGATGGTCCAATAGAAGAGTTTGAATGTACAGTATCAGGAGGAGCATCTGATGGAGGGGAGTGTGATGGTGACCTTCGTGGCGCTGATGGTGGCGACCCAGGTGGTGCTGATGGTGGCGGCCCAGGTGGTGCTGATGGTGGCAACGCAGGTGCTGGTGATGGCGCCAGTCCAGGTGGTGCTGATGATGGTGCTACACTAGTATTAAATGGGTTTCCATCCTTTCTGTACAGAAAGCCACACTGTTCTAAGATATGTTCATGGTAAAATGTAGAAGTTCAATTGGTACCAAGGTCTTACTTGAACTTTGGAATAGTAAGTAGCTTTTCTGGAATAGGTCCGGAGAAGAGGTTATTCTCTATATTCCTGTTTAAGATCAATGACATTTATAATGGAAGTTAATAATATATAAATTTAAGAATTTAGCAAACACAACCAAGGCACTCTGAGGCATTGCAATAAGAATATTTCAAGAGTTGTGCCCTAGAGGTGGTTTGGATATTTCATGATGGAAGGAAAAGAACAGATAGATAGGTTGACAATGGACAAGAAGTACTAAAATAGCCATGAAAAAAGGATTTGACGAGTTGAAAAAAGATAATAAAACTAAGCTTGTATAAAAAAAAATAATAAGAATGAGATAGAATAACCCGAAGGGATAAGATATTTGAAATATGGGATGAGAAAGGATATTTTGATACGAATGACTTTCTTAACTTTACATAAAGATTAGTTTGTTTTTGTACTTTCCTTTTTTTCCTTGATCTAGCAGTCAATAAGATATTAAGAATATTCAATTATGTTAATAATGTTTTTGAGAAACAAAGACGATAGAGAATGCTAAAAGGTAAAGTTGGAAATGAAATGTTCAACCTACCACATTCCACCAATTTGGGGGAATATTATGGGTTTGGAGGGGTATTTAAACACATACGCCTTCCTAATTTTTTTAAACATGGGTTAACTAAATCCATCCAATCCCAATCTTCCTGTTCATCTCACTCAATCCCTATTCCCTAATCCAAACTGGCTCTAACATTCATGAGGCCTACACATACTCTAGATCCTTTATAGCCAATAGCACAAGTTAGATGAAAATAAGAGGGAGAAGCAAAAAAGTACAAGGAATAATCTAGGGTTTATCGAGAAATCCAAAAGCCGACCCCACCTAGTGGGATAAGGCTTTGTTGTTGTTGTTGTTGTATCGAGAAATCCAAAACACTGGTAGATGTAGATCCTAAGTACCCTCATATTGGACAAAGCCAGAAACATATGCGGACAGTTCACAACACATGTGAAGAGCATACAAAATCAATGAGCGCAGCATTGCTCTTGAAATATGCCTCTTAAGATAACCAAGTTTGATCTTGTTTGACCATGAATCCAAGATAAAAAGGTAATGTACAAAGAAATTAAACCATGTGCTGGAACTTGCCGGCAAATCAAAAGCTAAAATCTAGTATCAACGAGGCACTGAAATGAATATTAATATGCTTTAAGCCGATTGTATCTATCTTGTGCTTACCAAAAATCTTAGAAAATAAATATTGAATGTATATAGAATGATCAGATCAAGTTGACTTTTAGATTGACAAACTACTTTGATTTTTTAGAGTTCAGCATTGATATATGCAAAAAAAAATAACAGATTTTTAGCATTTAGTTTAGGTTACTTTCATCATGACATGCATTGCCTTTAATAGGTTATTTGTTTAATTTATTTGAGTCAACAACCTACTCTTTTTTTGCATTTGTTTTACATATTATATCATTATGAAAGTAGAAAAATGACTGAAGGACACACTCAATGAAAAAAAGGAGTCAGATTCAGAAGATAAAAAGTTGATAGGCTTGTCACGACTATTATGCAATTTGACAAAAGAGATTAATGAGTGAGAAAAAAGTCTTCATATCCACAGCACTTGCCAAAATTTTCATCTAGAACCTGTAAGGCCATGATCCCATCTTCACGATCATGAAATCCAATTATACAAGCTTATTAACGAAAAGCGTGAGGCTTCAGAATATTACAAGTTGAGGTACGCTTTAGCCGTGAAGATTGTTGCGACCTCAATGTAAACGAGGATTTTGAAACCAATATTACAAGTCACAACCTCTAGATGTGAGCTGTGAGTCAAGAAAAAAGCAACCGCTGAGACCATGATAAGTCGTTCTGGGGCATGTCTTTTTTTATTATCTTCCTCGCGTATGTATAAGAGTGAATCCATTCGATGTCTAAAAAGGATTACTAATCCTTAAATTTTTTTTAGGCATCCTTAATAACTTTTACATCAACAACAACAACAACAACAAAGCCTTATCCCACTAGGTGGGGTCGGCTATTAATAACTTTTACATACGTTTAATTGAATATCTGTTATTGCAGCAATCATACGTTTATTTGAATATGTTATTGCGATGTATATTTATTTGAATATGTTATCGCAATAACATATTCAAATAAACGTATGATTGCTGCTGGATGCACGCCAATGGGAACGTTCAATAAGTTTATTGGAATTGGCTCTATAATGATGGAATCTAATCATTCATACCTAGCTTACCAAGACAATGATCAGTATCTGGTCCAAGAGGATGACCAATTACATTGACACTCCTATGGAATGCAGCAGTGGAGAATTTTCCATAATGGCATGGACGAAAAGCAAGGGTCTCTTAACACCTTTTTTCTTCCCATTAGAGCTATTTCTTTCTTCCCGTTAAAGTTATTTCACAAAGACATTCCATGGTGGTGGTAGTGGGGTGTGTGTGGTGGGGGAGGGTGACACAAAGAACTAGCTTTTATGTATTCTTTCCCTGTTCCATTCCATTGCTACTCACCATGGATGGAAGCACCCTTGTTTTGAATCCATCCCACATGAATAGAACAACCCCTTCCACCTATAGGTAGTTTTAGAGAAGTTTCTTTTGCTCCCAGGAATTTCAATTGCACTCATATTTATCACCTCATTTTTCTGATCTGGTTCCTCCACCACTGGCATGATACACCATGCCTGAATCTAGAGAATATCCTGGCCCCTATGGAAAGAAGAGATAATTTCACGTTCTTCCTTTTGGGAGGGGAGGATTTCTTGATCTCTCTCAATAACTTCTCAATCGATGTAGGATTTGCATTGATGTTGTTTTTTGTGTTGATAATGTCTTGAATATTAACCCAATTGTAAACCCTAACAACCCCCTATGTTATCTAGGTGCTCAAACACTTGTTCGTCGCCCATCTCCATACGGGAGTGTCGCTACCAAAGAAAGTCACTGCCGCCTGAGGACGTGTGTTCTTCTATGTGTGATTTCTCTCTCTCCCTCTTTGCGTAACACTTTGATTCTTCTTAAAGATTTTTAGACAACATATTGCTTCTAATATCAGGATTGTTAAAAGTACCGTGACAAAGAAGCAATTGTATGAAAAATATTTCAAATTATGGAATCCTGTGTGAATCAGCAAGGACCACCTTGCAAGGCTAAATACTCTTAGGCGATCGATGGCAAAATAGTTGCACATTGAATAAAAAAACTAATGTTTTCTTAACCTATACGACGCGGTTCCATATTGCATCAAGTCAAGGAATTGTGGGGTTATCATTATCCTTTTTCTTGTATGTGTTCCTACACGAGAATCAACAAATTCCATCCTTTATTGTTCACAAAATTTCAGATCTTTTTAGCTCCGATCATTTGATAATTTCCACCATCACAATTTCCACTTTTTGTGGGTCCAGAGATTCTTTCACAAAATATTCATCTTTTACCCAAGTCAATCTCCTGATATTTGAACATATTTGAAATAAAAAATCCTAAGAGTTATGAATTTGAATGAAAAGATATTTTCTACCTCCTATTGTAGCTTAGAAAGGTTACCAAACCTTCTCGAGTTCTATGAAAGTCTAATAGACCATTTGGTTGGGGGTGAAAGGATGGTAAAGGAGGGAAACGGAAAAGAAGAGGAATTCATTCCCCTTATTTGGTTAAGTTTAAGTTGGAGGGGAAAGGAGGGGATGAGGAGCCCCTCCAATATCCAATTTTCTTTCCCCTCCAAAATGGGGTGGAAAGGAGGGGAAAGAACTAATGATCATATATTTTCTATTATGACCATACATAATTTAAATATTATTAAACTTTTATTCCCTTCCCTTCCCTTCCCTTCCCTTTAGTTGCTCCATCCAAACAAAGTGAATACTCTATTCTCATTCTCCTTCTTTCCCTTCCCCTAGTTTCCCTTCCCTTTTATCCCCTTCCTTTCCCCCTTAATTAAATTTGAACCAAACAGGCCCTAAAGGTGCATGATCAAACTTTATATGCTAGAAGAATGGAACAGAAGCTTAAATGCCAAAGATGAGAAGAAAAATTGAAGGGCATTATGACATACTTTTGTGTGGTACACTTGGTTAGAGGATTGTGCTGAAGTTCATTATCATTCAGAGAGTACCTTTTAGTTCTGGTTTATTTTAGGATGATTAATTTCATTTTTTTTTTCACTGCTATCATTAGTATGTAATGGTTTTCTTGATTGGGAAAACTTGTCGACCTTGTATTAATTGGATCTATTTAGTTATTTTCATTTCTTAAGAACATTATTGTTGCATTTATTATTTTTCTTATGAACATGATTGTTGTGTTCAACTCTTATTTCTTGGTTACTGTGTAAATTGATTGTATGTTGAAACAATTCATGCCTCAATCTTGATAAAACATAAGATTATTATGAATGTAGGAGTTGTATCCTAGTTGACACTTTAAAAATGAACCTTTACAAAGTAATTTCTAAATGCCTATAAGGCTTGCAGAAAAAGCATGAAAAGAATAAAAAAACAACAAAAAGCACGAAAAGAGAAAAAAACAATGTTACTCATAGGTTTGTTCTGAACATACAAATCTTTGAGAGGAAGACCTTCCAATACGTTGAGAGAACCAGAAAGTTGATTGTTCTGCACATGACTGAAAATCAAGAAAAAAGTAAACACCAACCAACTTAAGAAAATTAACAAAAGAATTATGTAAATATAAAGACTTACAAAGTAGTCAAAGATGACAAGTTTCCTGTGGAAGGTGGTAATTGGCCACTCAAGTTGTTAGAGGACAAATCCCTGCTTGGAGTTTCCATTCTATAATGTCATCCATCCATAGAAACAGATAAATACTTCCTTTAAAACCAAAGGAGAAATTGGAAACACAACTTACAAGTTTATTAGACCAGTAAGGGCCTGGAAAGCATCTGGCAAATTTCCAGATAACTGATTTTGGTTAAGAGACCTGTAGTAGTTCATATGTTAGTACTCTACTGATATTAGGCGTGATTTCAAACCTTTCAAATTTTTATAGACGTACATGTCTGTCAGAAGTGACAACTTGGACAAAGAATCTGGTATGCGTCCAGTAAACTGATTTGCTGACAAGAAACTGCCACACAAAAGCAAAACATATGGTCACAATCAAAATAACTAGCATATGAAGATTATTTGATTCCATTTTATCCCCTCACGGAAATGTAATCAGACAAATTAAGTCATTCAACCAAATAAATAAGCTTCCTCGAGCTAACTAAATAGGGTGTCTTTATTCTCATTCATCAAATCACTCTTTTCTTCCCATTTTACCTTTATCTCATCAAGAGATACACTTTGCCCCCAAATCAAAGTTGAAAAATGTTAATTAGTGAATTGATATATAATACTCACTTTTTTTATCTTTTACTTTTTTTTCCTTTTATTTTTAGCACATTAATAATGTAAAACTCATGTTTTTTACTTACTACTTATTTATATCATTCCTAAAGCAATTCAAATTAATTTTTTATATCATATGAGAAATTTATGCTGCTCACTAAATTGTGCCTAGTTTTCAAATACCTTTTCAACTACATTAGAAAAAAAAATAATCATATAAATGTTGTTGCATCTATACTTCTGTAGAGAGCTTAACAAGATAAAAAAAAAATCATCAAAATTGGTGGTACTAAATTTGAGCTCATTGTCTGATTTTGGTGATCATTCCTAACTACTAAGCTAATAAAGATCATATTTAATGTATTTTAAATAATTATATTATATAAAATGAAGTTGTATAATCTCATGTAGATTCCTATATACTTGCATTTGCCCTATAAGACTCTACGCTGATTCCTTTTTGTTTATGCAAACTCTTAATCTCATAAGAATTTAAAAATACTGACTCGAGTGTTTAACAAGCTTGATGATAATGATGATGACCAAGTCATACTACTTGCTTCACTATTGTTGTTGCATCTATAGTGAAGACTTGTTGCAACATTGTGCTGCTCCCTACTCATCTTCCAACCTCTAATATTTTAATCAATGTTCAATTCTTGTCTTGGGGGAAAGCATGTCCAACGTGCTCCCATTGTCCCGTGGCATGCTGATAACCAATGTAGTGGTTACCATGTAAAGGGACATGAGCATTTGATACCATGGCCAAGGAAGAAAGAACTAGGATGGGTTAGTTAAAGAGAAGAGAACCTGGCGTCGGGACCAAGATGGGGGACTAGCCATCGCTTCAGTATTATAGTCATTTTCTCTACCGAAAAGAGATTGAGGTAGAAATGTTATAATTTCAAGTATTTAGAGGGGATTTAATGTTGGTATTCTTAGTTGAAGGGAATAAATGTCTTTGACCTTAGTTTTATATTTAAAAGGCAACAACCATATTAACATTATAAGAATAATAATTAGCACATCTAACTTGCCAGATTTGTACGTACAATTTCTGCAAGGTAAGAGGAAGGTTCTCAGGTATTGCTCCACCAATATTATTGTTGCTCAGATCTCTACAACATAGAGAATAAAAACAGGTCAATTATTAAAATCAAATGGAATGACAACTTATGTACTTAAATTAAGCATATAACTGGAGAATTCAGTAAAAGATAATCATATCACTCAAGTTTCAACTAAATGTTGAATGGAAGAATGAAACATGTGCCTTACATAGTTATAATTGTAGTGAAATTGCCTAATTGATCGCCTAGTTGGCCTCCAAGATTTGCAGCATTGATGACTCTAAAATAATTAATTCGGTTAGATCAAAAAGTGACAATTTACCTTCAGTAGCATGGAAGGAGGAAAATTACCGTACATTCCAGTTATGTTTGGCCCGACACATTCAACACCTTGCCAGTTCTCTGAGCATGGGTCCCCTCCGTCAGCAATCCATCCAGGAAGAGGGGGTGAACCCAAGGCAGTATAAAAGCTATTTATAGCATAAACTGAAGGAGAAAAAAGAACAATCATTGCATGATCAATTAGGAATACATAGTTTGATTAGAATTCCATTAATCAGGCAGTCATCAAATGAATATTATATGGAACTCTTCTGATTGACGGAAGGAATGTCATCAATTTCATAAATTTCTATATGCCCGACTAATTTGTAATATAGCATCATTACAATTATTTGTCTAACATTTCTACCAAACAAAGTATTCAATCTAATAAATCCAAATATGTTTTACTTCAGTAAATAAAAAATTGAGATTGGTAAGAAAATAGAAGTGAAAAGATTTGCATAACAAAGTAAGAAGATCAAAAAATGCACATAAAGAAGGATTTTTTTTTGTGTATGTGTAAAAGGATTCGTACAGATGGCATCATCCATGTGTATATATGTTCATCTTGCTTTGAGAAAAGAAAACAAAAAAGGGATGCTATTTTTTCTCCATGTCACACTTAATCAATGTAGAGGAGATTATTAGAGTACATCCAGGAATTTAAAGATGTCAAACACTTTATATGCTCCTTAGATAAGAGGGTTGGAAGGTGGGCAAAGGCAACTTTCCCTGATTTTCGAAAGTGGTATTTCACAGTTGAAAGTAGTGATCTTATTCTTAACTGCTAAGGAAGAAACTTAAAATATGTCCATGAAATTAAAAACTAAGCAACAAAACATATGTGTCATGGCTATGAAACATCACATTTAAGTGAAGTAAAATATTTCATCAAAATATCAGCCAACTTGTAGATGGAGTGATTGAGACTTCGATTCCTCTTGTGGATATCACGAGCTCGAGTCCTGAGTGGGACGTAATGTATGTCTAGTTTCCTTGGATTAGGCCAATGGTTTAATCTTCGTAACCAAAACAAAAGAAAAATCCTTCATCAAGTGAGAAGTATTGAGAATGATGACTCATATTAGTAACCCCTCCTCGGGCGGATTCCTCATTTTGCTCCTCAACCAATTTGGTTTCTCCAAGGTTTACATATGCACTTAACTGTATGATATACTCACAAGGAAGCGTGGATGCCACAATATAACCAAAAATCCAAAAATGAAACTTCAGAAACTTAAGTAAGCCATATTTGATGGTTCATTAATTACATTAAGAAGATAGTGGCTCAGACCATAACTCTCTTGGATCTCTTTAGCAAGACATGCTACATACAACAATGTTGTACTCGATGAAGTCACGCGGTAAATATGTAAGTAGTTAAAAGGTGTTTACTAAAGAGAACAAATTGGACAAATCAAGTTGCAAATTTTATTTTGCATGGATGTCATAGGTGAAGAGTAACTCCGCCTATGTTTTATAGCCGGTCCCAAGCCCGGATAAAGGAGGAGGGTTGTGTTAGGCCCCGACAGCCAGCGTAAAACCCTGTCGAATCGCATGAACATGGATCAACGAATGCGGAATGGCGTCGTATGATCCATGTAGCCGACCCCACCTAGTGGGATAAGACTTTGTTGTTGTTGTTGTTGTTGTCACAGGTGAAGAGTGAAGACTTGCCTTCTTTCTGTACAAAACATCTAAATCATTCGCGTAAAGGGCACATCTAAATTGAAGCTGAAATTTGATACAACAAGTCATGATTTTAAACCTTTAAATATATATATCCTCATATGGCCTTTGGTCATACAAATAATAATCAGGGTACAAAAACAACAAAGTTATTCTCTGCGGCATAAAGCTTGAATAGCATATTACTGGAAATCTTGACCTTGAAACTTTTGGATTATGATACCAAGCTCAGGTTTCAAGAAGGTCACATCAGGCTTCTTGACCCTGACATTTAATAGGAAACATATGATTTATGTCTAATTGCCAACTGTAAGATCATTCCAATACCCTGTAACATTGTAGTCCTTTCTTCCATGTAATGATTATTAATATGCTTGATAAGCTAGAAAGTCCAATAACTAAGATGTGTATTGATGAAAAGAAGATGACAATTATTTGTTTAAAAAATTCTATAATCCCCACTACATAAACAGAGTGCAAGGAGAAAAGTCATCTTATATTTACAATGAGATTTTAACTGCAAGCTTTAATGCCTCTAAAGAGGAAAAACGGCAACCAGAGGATTTAGTGATAATAAGAGGTTATTCAAAGGTGAAAACTCTACAGTAAACATGTGGTGCGACGAGATTCTAAGAGTCGTACAGTGAAATAAACGAGCATTGACAAAGAAACGCACCATCTTCTGCATTGGTGTCTGCCCTGGAAATTGGCATAAAATGAATGAATGCGCCCAACAAAAGGAGCCATATGATCCTGGATGCCATGTTATTGCTCCTTATAATATACAACAGTCTCCTTCGAGATCATGAGAACTATGATCCTGCAACTAAAGATAAGAAAGAAAGTTATTAGTATCACAAAATTCAGACGACACAGCAACATGAGAACGGAAACGAAAACTCCAAGGACACGAATCAAGTGCATTGAAGATAAGAACCAGAAGCTAACGCACATAGACACGCAAAATTCTCGTGGTACTACGAGTTAGAAGCCAAATTTGGCCTGTTTTGCTCTCTGGAACTGTAAATTGAGGAAGCCCAATCTGCTTTGATTGTTACCTTCCTTTGTACTGTTCCTTTCATGTTTCGTAATTGAGAAAGCTAACCAAAGCCCGTTTCATTTTACCGTATCTTCCCAAGACCACCACAACAAGCAAAATGGAGTAGCGTCAAAAAGTGACGCGGGGGAGAAAGAAGCAGAATGAGAGAAGACAAACTGATTATTGAAGCAATCCACCCGCAAGGATTAAAGTAAGATGAACAAAATTGAAGAAAGAACAGCATCCAAAAATCCAAGAGAACATAGGCGAGAACACAACCAGGAATGCCGTGCCGGTCGCCCAAGATCCAAACTTTATTTGTGTTCCCTTTCTGTTGCCCGCAGGAAGACTACCTCATGAAACTTTCACCTTCCCGAAGATGAATCAACGGCAATAACGAGAAGAACGGGGAAGAGAGAGAGAGAGAGAAAAGTCCCGAACAGATCTCGAACAGTCCCTGATGTCAGCGTAGTAACATCCTGGATGCTGAGCAGGAGGCAGAGGAAAAGGTCTCACCTTGGGAGTGCTGCTAAGAAGATTACTCCGCTGCGAAGATTCTTCCAGAAAACCAGTAGCTCTCTATCTCTCTCCTTCCTTTGGCTGGAAGAGAAGTAGAAAAAGGCTACGAGGGGAGAACGAGAGGAAAAGACAACGCAATCGCAGAAGGAAGAGAGAGAGAGGAAGTGACGGTGGTGGTGGTGGCGTTGCAATCCTCGCTCTCTCTCCACCTGCTCTTCTTTTTTCTTCTTCTGTTTCTTCCTCTCTCTCTCATTCTCTCTCTCTCATTTTAAACTAATAAAAAAGAGGTCTAACCAAAACCGAGCCATAAAAAAACGAATATAAAAAATAAAAGCCGGCGATGGTAGCTGTTTGAGATAGATATACTTAACGCAGCAAACACAGATCATGATAAGTAAAATTTCTGTAATGTTATCTGTTGGATTACAGCCTATAAAGTTTTGTCCCCTCCGTTGAGCTTTAGAAAACTCCGACAAGTACGACCACCTCTCTCTCTCTCTCTCTCTCTCTCTCTCTCTCTATTTCTTTTATTTTTTTTAACGTCCATATGCACGCTACTCTCCCTCTTCGCGGGACACATCACACAGACGCCACACAGCAAAAAGATAAAATGAACAGTGCTCCGAATCTAAAATTATGAGAAGTCCGCATTTTATATATATTGTCATAAATTAAACTTTGATTTTTTTTTACCTTAAATTAACTATAGATTGAATCTATCAGCATAGTTTTCTTGGGAGAAAATTAAATATTGGTTCAGTAGAATAAGTGGATAAAAAATTTGAACAAAAAATATTCAATTAATTTTCTTGTATAGTTATTACGGTCTTTATATTACATATTAAAATAAGTAAAAATATTCGATTATTTTTCCTGTATATTTATTGCGATTTGTATATTAAATAATGAGTCAGAAAAATACTAAATTAGTGGAATAAAATTTATACGTATAATTAATAGCTTGGAGTCGATATCTAACAATCATATTATAAGATTTGAATTATAATTAATATGATAAATGATTCTTTTAAAAAATAATCTAAATTAAGAATGAAACCAAAAGTTTGATATTTTTTGCCATTATCTGAAACTTCACGTTCAAAATTATTAGCATACCTTGGCAAAATTGGAAAAAATTCTACGAGCATCTAAAAAAAATTGAAGAATATTTGTACCTCCGAATTGGAAGTCTAGATCAGTTTAATTTATAATAATAATAATAATAATAATAATAATAATAATAATAATAATAATAATAATAATTACGTGCCTCCTCTTTTTATTCAAATACAAGTAGACAAATGGACTATGCATCATTTTCGTCTGAGTTAATTCCAGCGCGATTTAATTTGAATGCTTAATGTCTTTTTTTCTTTATCCCGATTGGGACCTCATTTTTTTATGCGGATTCTGGTACATGTGTGCCAAGTTATTATCACTGGCAAATTTTGTAGTATACTTCAAATAATTTAGAAAATTTATCCAAAAATTGAGGTCTAAATATATTTTAAAATGCAGAAATATAATAAAAGACTTGAAATTTGCTTCTCTCTATTTCTCTCTATTTTTATCTATTTATTTAAATACGTAATGCATGACGATCATATTTAGATAAATATTAATGCCGTTCACACCACTTTTGAGGGAGCAGAACACACGCTTATGAATATAAGAGGGTCATTTAGTAATGAAAATTAGAGTTTCAAGTTTTCGTACTTTTATTTGTATTTGGATGAAGTAAAATTTAATGACGAGAATAAGGTGATGTTATAAAAAAAATAAGATGTGACGAGTTAATTTTTGACGAGTTTTAAAATAATAATTAATATTATAAATATAAAATATAATATTATTAGTAAATAAAAATAAAAGTAAAAACTAAAAATTTTACTTAAATTTTTTTCGTTAAAAATAATTTATTTTAATTTAAAAAATCTCGTTTTTAATCATTATTTGTAGTAAAATATTAAGATTTTTAATGAAATAATAAGTAAGAAATAATATTATATATAAATATGTTATAATAAATAATTTATATTTAATAAATAAATTTTTTATAAGATATATGTGTGAGAGAGAGAAAATAAAGAAAAAAATAATAAAGGAAATTGAAGAAAAAAAGGCAACACTTAAGTAAAAACTGCTACAATATCTCATTCTATCAAAATGGTGGAACTAAGGCAAGAAAAAAAAAAGACTCACGTGAACCTTTTTTTTAAAATCAGACTCACGTCAAACGTCACGGGACGGAACCTAACGTCTAATTTAATTTCAATTGCCCAATAGGCCCGAGAGATTTAGCTAGTTAATTAGTAATATTTTGTAATTTTTAACATGACTAAAATTTGTACACTCTATTCTCGCCGACTTTTGACTTCGACGAAAAAAAACATATATGATATGCCACAAGACCTTACATTATACTCATTTTGTTGATACGTTTTATTATTTTATTCCCATAATATTAAGAGGGGCAGCAGGCAGGACTTAGGAGGGGGCGGTGTCTACATTGATGCGTCACAAACTACGTAGAGTTCCGATAATACATAATGTTCTTTTCAATGATCTACGTCATAATAACATTAATTAATGCCTGAAAAGTTAGGAAGGTGTCCCAAATCTCGTGGGAACCTTAATTTTAATTTCTCCATTATTAAATAAAGTGTTCAATGCATTACATGAGGAATCAAGTGTGTGTGTGTTGGCGTTGCTTTCAAGTCTCAACAACTAGAGAGAGAAAGCAAGCAAGAAGAGGGAGGTTGGCAACTCATTTCGTTTTGTTTTCTTTTGCTTTGTTGACTCCCATATCAACATCCGGCTCCGGACGCAGAATTGGCTTATGTAACGCATCCTTCGACATTATCCATGATATTTCTATTCTGAAAATTTTGGACTATTCGAGAAACACACCCCTTCCCCCAACAAAAAAGATAAATATGAGATTAATCAGAGCATCCTTTGCTCTATAGCAATATTGAATGCATTTGATTAACTAATCAACAATTCAAATAAGTAACACACTTAAATGAATATTAAATGGTGAAATTTAATTATTTATAATAATTTAAACCATTGATTAGTGGATAACAATTCAGATGCGCATAACATCCCTCAAGGGTGTCATATATATATATATATATATATATATATATATATGAAATATTACCAATCATTTTGTTTGAATGTCAACAAATGTGATAAAATAATTAGGCAAGTCAATGCTTAAAACTATTTAGTGATTTTGATTGTAGCAGCTAAAGTTGACTTGTTTTTTTTCAAATGACAAAATAAAAAAATTATTTTTAAATGATTCAGCCTATATATATATATATATATATATATATTCAAAATAAGCCTGTAAATGGAAAAATGATGGTGTGTTTTCATAATAATTTGGGCATACGAATTATATGCATTATTCGTCCCATAGTTTACATGTACATATTCCAAACACATATTACGTTTCGCGGGATTAATGACATAAATTATGTAATAGCTCTTTTTGTTATAATGAATATATAAAAGTTTAACGCAAATTTAGAAAAAAAAATGCAACACTATAATACTGTAAAGGATTTAACGGACTCACTCATCCTGCTCCTTACATCCACAGCCTTGGATATACGATAAATGAAAAATGCACGACTAACTGTAGCAAGTCGTCGAGTTCAACACAGTTTAGTGGCCTCTCCAGTTCACGCCTCGCCTCCCTCTGAGCTCTCTCGGCTCATGCCTTGCTGTCGCCTTCAAGGGCGGACCGACATATAGTGTGAGGGGGGCTGCGCCCTCCTCCCCCCCCCCCCCCCCCCCCCACCCCACCCCACCCCACCCCACCCACACTATTTTTTTTTTATTAGTTAATTTATTAAAATCTAAATTTTAAGGTAAAAAGTTATATTTGCTCCCTTTAAATAATTTTATATGCCATTTTGAATAATGATCTTTCTTATCTATTGGTAACCTTGCTTGTGAGGCTTGTATGACGTCTCCAGTTCAAAACTACCCCCTCAATTTTTTTGTTTGGGTCTGCCCCTGGTCACCTTGTTGTCTTCTCCCTTTGCATCGTCATCTTTCTCGGCCTATCGTCTCCCTCTGCGATGTTAGCAAAGATGTCATCCTCTAGTCTATCGCCTTCTTCTCCATCGTCTCCTTCTGCAACATGATTGGTTTGTCGTTCGTCTGCTCGTCGTCATTGTCATCATCACTTGCTTGCTTGCCCGTCATCGTCGCGCGACTGCACGACGATTGAGCCACTGGATTGTTGGTTCAATGTCGGCCATTTCTCACTACGAGGACGAGCCGATCATATGGACAATGAGGCAACCACATGAGGCCGTGTGAGGAGCCGTCTGGCTGGTGATCTCCATCGAGGACTGCATCATCATCCTAGTCTCCCTCCGACGATGAGGTGATGCCGATCTTCAAATGCTCGAAACAATCGCAAGATGACGAGATGACGATGGTTTCGGCTAGGGGATGAAGCGGCGAGGATGTTTGGCTAGGACAGGCTTCTCAAGAGGGGAGCTTAATCGATCATGAACCGTGTTGAACCGAATGACTTGCTAGAGTGAACCATACACTTTTTTCATCTGTCATTGATCCTACATCTGACGGTTATAGAAGAGAGCATAATGAGGGTTAAGAAGAGAGCATAATGCGAGTAACATGCTTACTAAATCCTAGTGAAAAAGGGTAAAATAAAAAGGAAAAATAATTATTCTTTTAAAACACTCAAACGTTTTTGCCCATAACACACAAATTAACCGACAACTTTATTTGACTAAAACATTAGCTCAAACATGACCTCGATGTGCATAGCTACTAATCATTCGGACTTTTCACGTAAGGGCATTTTTGACTTTTTACAAATGTGAAAAATCAAAGATAACCAAAAAGTTGACGGAATTGAATGAAATGATCAAATTGAAAAAATTATGATTGTTTAAGGACCCAAAAAATGTGAGGTCTCGATCGGGCGGTCACATGGTGCTCGAGAAGGCGACAACGAGGTCGAGTGAAGGAATCGTCGAGGAAAGAGACGTGCAAAACTCGGACAACAACAGGGCGAAATGGATCCAAAGCCGACATCACGCCGCCTTCTCTACTGAGCATGGGCATCTCCATTGCCAAGCACCGGCTGGAGATCCTCAAGCTGGTCAAGGAGGACGACACCCTTTCCCATCGTGAAGCTCATCGCCAAGGTGAGGAAGACCAAGAAGCGGACCGGTCTTCCCATCGCGAAGCTCGTTGCCGGGCGAGGAAGACCGGTCTTTAGTGTTGCATTTTTCTTTCTAAAATTGCATTGAACTTTTATTTATTACCACAAAATAGCTATTATATAATCTATGTAATTAATTCGGTGAAATGATGTTTAATATATGTGTGGACTATGGAATACGTACGTGTAAACCATGAGATGTATTTCTTCTAACCACCCCTAAACTATCACGATTTTCTATATCTAACTCTAAGCTACGAACTTCCTTCGCTCGACCTCACTGCCGCCAAAGTACCTTGCGAGTGCCCGAGCACCTCTTCGTATCCCCGAGTACCTCATCGTATCCCCGAGTACCTCGTGACCGCCCGAGCACCACGCCACCACTTTCGCTCGAACTTGCCGCCACCTGAGCACCTCATGATCGCCCGAGCAAGACCTTGTCGCCGCTACCCGAGCACCTCGCGACTGCCCGAGCATCTCGCCACCTTCGCTCGACCTTGCTGCCACCCGAGCAAGTCGCAACCATCCGAGCAAGACCTTGCCGCCGCCACCTGAGCAGGACTCACCGTAGATCGAGAGAGCACCTCGCCGCCGCCTTTGCTCGACCTTGCCGCCGCCCGAGAACCTCGCGACTGTCCGAGCAAGATCTTGTCATCGCGGCCTTCGCGAGTCATCGCCCTCGCCGCCGCCTGAGCAGGATTCGCCGTCGATCGAGCGAGCCCTCCCCGCCATCGTTGAAATGTGGAGAGGAAGAGTTGAATAAAAAACGGAGCTAGACCGATCGAGCCTTGGCAGGAGAAAATGAGACAAAAAGCTACGATGCATCCCCACTATCGCGTCTCGATCGGACGGTGGAGAGATTTGAAAGCGCTCCGAATTTAAATTCCAAACACCCTCGTTAAATCCTTTATCTAAACTACTTCATGAAAAATATAAAATATAGTAATCATTCTTAAAGACGTCTATATTTTCACTAAAAACATCTATATGTTATGCTAAGATTAGTAAAATTAAAAAGTAATTAAAGCTAACTTAAACGTAAGCGATAAACTAAAAGACTACTCTATCCTTCTACCTTCTAAATATTAAAATAAATAATCCACGTACGATATTTATTGTTTACTTTCTATTTTGTTATTACTTAATTAATTTATTAAACACCAGGGACTATATACATTGTTTTCATGGCTCAATTTTTATCATTTAACGAATGCAAAAACATGTTACACATTTGACATCTTAGTTAATACAATATAGTTACAATAATACTAAATATATAGTGGTAAGACTTTCCGATGGCATTAATGGGAAACTCTGCAGGAAAAATATGAGACCTGAGACCACACAACAACACCAAAATTGGACGCGCTTCGTCTCAAACATTGTCACCGGCAGTATCGTTTCTTTAAAAAAATAGTATTATTATCATTTAATCTTATTAAATAATATTTAAAATGTAAAAATATACATAATAAAATGAGAATAATATTTTTCAGAATAATACACAAACATAATATAAAATTTTATTTTAACAATTTCTTAGTTTTAATTAGGAATTGTAATTTGAACTCCGACAAAATAAATCTCCAATTTGAATTTTATGAGTGCTATTATTATAATATATTTTTTCATGTGTCAATTTTTCTGCTTAAAATGCCCCATGGAAAGGTTAAATTTTAATACTCAAAATTGTACATACAATCATTTTTATCCTTCTATATTATCGCACCATAACAACTTAAATAATAATTTGCTATTTAAATTTTCACAAAATGAACATGGTTTGTCATTTCTTTCTTTTTTTTTAGTTATACATAGCATTTTTTCATCGACAAAAAAAAAATGTAATCACGCTTCAGATACCACATCTGAAATCTTTTAGAATATTTTGTTCTGATTTTCCTGTTTTTATTATTCTACTATGCATTTTTTTCTCTTCTATGATCCAAACTAATAAAAGATAAAAAAAATAAGAATCGTGAACTAGTTAGACATTTTGCTATCATATTTGCAGCTCATTGTAAAATAAAATAAAAAATTGCAGGTCATTGTGACACCTTGGACCGGCAATCTAAAGTGGGTCAATGTAGTAGTAATTAAGAGAATCAATTTGATGAATAAGAACACCGTCCATCCAGCCAATCTGACACATCATTTTTGTGTTTTTGTATACGTTGTGTAGTTGCATTCACGACGTCCACTTGAAGATAAAACAATTCCATTTAATAATCGAGCCCAATCATTAATTATTAGTTAAATTACTATAGGAAATTTTTGGGCCCATGTTAGTAGCTTAGTATTATTAACTGTAGCCAAATTTGATTTCGTAGCTTCTTAATTTCTCATCCAAGCACAACTTAAATTAAGTCTGGTAACATTGAATTCATCTTGAAATATTAGTCGAAAATGAATAAATCAAGAATAGACAGTTGAGGAATAAAATAAATTAATGACGAGGACTGTAACATATGAATTAATGTCCAAATATTGTATAGTTCATATACAAAAGTTTACGAACAATTGCTTAGGCACTTCATAAGAGAGAAACTAGGAAATTAAGAGTTGGAGAGGAAAAGATTTGGATGCTTTTACTCAAGAACGCATCTGAAAAAGACAACAGGAAGTATCTCATCCCATATCTGTATATAGTCTCTCTCCCTAAGACATGCACCTCGTAGAAACAATTACTGACTACTGTACAAAACTCATAAGGATCGATCGTTCGATGGCAGTCCGGGACAACTAAACTATACATCAGATAACGCAGCGGTTGAGTCGTGGTGTCATTAATTGCAGCAACAACTAATCTCAGTAGTAAATTAAGCTCTCAAAACACCAACTTGGAACATAGATAATTATATATGTTGATTCTTTGAAAGGGCCTTAGTCGAATGATCAGGTAGTTGACCGGCAGTAGAAATACATTTCAAAACAATGAGATGTTGTAAGCTACGTAGGTGCTCCTGCAAAATAGCAATCGTTATTAATAACATGTTTCTTCCGTCAGTGGAAGAAGAGATTTTTCAACTATTTGAATAGCAAGTTTACTGTTACTATCATGGTTATTAAAATCGGACCGGATCGGTCGATTCGATCACGAAACAGCTATTGGTCCGGTCCAAATTAATTTAAAAAATAAAATTGAAAAAACTGGTTCAACCACTAAATCGAAAAAATTCGGTTCAAAGTTTAAAGTGAAAAAAATAGAAAAGAAAAGGAAATGGAAGAGGAATTAATGGAAATAAAAAAGGAAAGTATTAAAATGAAAATAAAGAAGAAAATAAAAGGAAGTATGTGTAATGTATGAAAAATTAAATTAATTTATTGTCATCACAAAATAATATAACATAATTAATATAGTATATCAATAATAATAACTTAAAGTTTTTTATGAATATTAAAATTTAGTATTTTTTAATTAAAAGTAAATAAATATGGGAATTATAAAGGAGAGAGTAATTAATGAAAATAAAAAAAATATAAATATTAAAATGAAAGTAAAGAAAAAAATAAACATGCGAGTGATATATATCAAAATTAATTAATATATTATCACCCTAAAATAGTATTGAAGAATAAATACAAGAATTAATATACTATATTAATAATAAAAATTCAAACTCTTTTATGAATATTAATACTTAATTAAATATTTGTTTATTATATTTTATTATGAATTATAAGCATTATATAATATTTATTATATATAATTATTTTAAATAATATTAATTTAATAAAAGTTGATTGAATCCGATTAAATTTGATCAAATCGGTTCAATCATGATCCAGTTGGTCGTCTGGTCGATGATTGATTTGATTTTAATAACATTGATTACTATAGACAACCATCAGAGTGAGAACGAGAAGATGAATTAAGTCAGAGAAAAAACGTTCCAGTCGACCACCTTTGCCATAACGAGAGCTACAAAGCTGTTATATTAATTATTTGACTCTTCTTGGACTTGCAACACCATGGAGTTTGTAGCTGTACTCATCTGACACAAAATGCTGAAAGGATGTTTGTTAATTGGAACCGCCTTGGTTCATCGGATTCTATCAAACATTTTTAAGGTTTCAATTTGATCTTGATTCCAAATTAAATGGTGGAATCGATAGTGGTTTTTTTTTTTGCGATTTCACTTTTTTTTTCGATTTGGCATTTCACCTTTTTTTTTCAAACTTTTTTCTTTTATTATTTTCTTTTTTAACCTTTTCATATATAACTTAATTTATTTATTATATGTAAAATATAAATAATAAGGGAGTAATATAATATTATTTATATATATATAAATAATATTATATTACTCCCTTATAGCTGCAGACTTGACCTTCGCTGCAGACTTGACCTTCGCTGCAGACTTGACCTTCGCTGAGTATCCAACGCATATAGTGGATCGCAAAGTGCAACGTCAGAAGAACAAGGATGTCCCCATGGTCAGAGTAGCTTGGCGTCACCATAACGGAGATGATGCAACATGGGAGCTCGAGTAGGAAATGCGCCAAGAATTTCCTCATCTTTTTGGTAAGTTCTCTACTTAGTGCAAAATTCGAGGACAAATTTTTTTTAAAGGGGTAAGAATGTAACAACCAAGGAAAAGATAAAAAAAAAGAATTCAACACGGACAGCCAACATAAAAGCCCAATGCCATTCAAAGTTGTAAAATAAAGGAGTTTAATATCTGATCTTATCAGATATGATTAGAAGAATAGATATATATAAGATAGGAACATAATTCTGCAAACCCACGAGATTGTTTTTCCCCCTTTTTTTTCCCCTTGCTGTCGTCCTGCGCAAGGCCAGAGCAGCGTTCTTTTTGTTTTTTCCTTTTCGATTGCAAGTAGGGTGAGATCTCCTCTTTCTTCTATCACCTTCGATTCTGTACTTCTCATGCCTTGCTAGAATTTCGGCAGAAGGTGGCCGCGAGGAACAGGGAGAACAGGGGAGAAGCAGGGGAGGGCGCTATTAATCAATTTTTCGACGAACTTAGGAACGGATTAACCGCGAATAGATGGGTGAATCGAAATCACCTTGCATAACCTCTGAATTATCTCAATTCATGCCCTAATCGTTATGAAAAGAATATGAATATGATTCAAGTTATTGTTTTTAATTGTTTGGTTTCTTGAATTCTTTGATTGGTTGATTGTTGCATGCATAGTTATTTCTGTTTGTTCTATTTCTGTATTATTAATTGCTAGGATGTAGGATTTGGAGTAGGGCGAAAGTATGTAGGAGGGATCCGTAGATTTATTGCACTGTAATATGATTATTTATTTAAGTTTATTATGCGCATTGTGCTTTTGATTTTTCTCGTCGAACAGAAAAAAAATACATCGGATGGACAAAAAAAAAGGGGACGACAAAGAAGGCTTGGGGCCGGTGCTATCCGACCCAATAATTTTTCTCTTATAAATCATTTTATTTGATTTCTCGGGAAGGAAAGAAAAGGGGCAAATTGAGATATCACAGCCGCACGATAATAGAGAAAAAAAAGGAATCTTGAGGAAAAATAAAAGGGCCTGTAACATCACGTAGAAAAAACAGCTGCGTGCTAATAGAGAGAGAAGAAAAAGAGATAATGGTGAAAAAAATAAAAGGGTTGACAGTACCGAGATGTGAGAGGTTGAGAGAAAGAAATGATGTAAAAATTTCTTTTTCTATATTTGTTTTTTATTTTCTCGGCAAGGTAATCCATTTATTTAATTTCCCTATTTTTATTGAATTCTTTTTATTAGCAATTCTTTTATCTGATATTCGACCCATTAGTCTCCTCTTATTTTGATATGAACATTATTGATTTCCTTCTAATTCTAACATGAACTCTTTATTTTGATTTACCTCATACCGATCACATCACCTTCATCATATGATACAAAGAATGACAAGATACTAAAAGTGATTAATAAGCTCAGATGAAAGATTAACGATGAGTTGTCAGTCCAAGCCAAGTGCATCAAGATAAGGGTCGCTCCCTTGGTCATGGTTTGATCACTAATTAATAACCAAGATCAAGAAGCAAGTTCAAGTCAAGTCAAGTATGCCATGATTCCAAGTTTAATATATATTATTGATCCTCATGATTCATGATATCTACTGGTCTTATTCTCATTATGATCCATGATACTAATATGTTATCTTTCACGTTCAAGTTAAGCATTATTATTTACCGCTGATTACTATATTCATGTCATGCACTGTATATCATGTGGTTCCCCACTAGGCTGTAAAGTTTACGGGAGGACCTCCTCCTCTGTGTCTGATTTCCACAGAATCAGGTCAGTGACGTGATGGAGTAGGCGTGTGGTGATGAAGTTCTGGCGATAAGACGGCACATGAACCATAGGGCTTTTAGAGTGTTATTTAGTTTTCATTTATCTTCCGCATTTTAGATTCATGATGTAGAACCTATTTTATTTTCTTAGCAATGATATAGTCACTTTTAGACTTCCGTATAATTATGTTATCTTCTTTTATTTTATTTTCTTTTCGCTGACGTGTCTCAGTTTTGACTGAGATATGATCAATATTATGATTAAATTATATCATGTCGTAACATCTCCAGATTAATCTTCGCCGCATGGCAGGAGTCGATTTGAGAGCGTTATAGGTAAGGTGTGAGTTCATAGAGTAATACACCAACTCGCTCAAATATCTCAAGGCAATGGTCATATCTGTCCTATTTTAAATTAAGTAAATGATCCTACCAATCAATTTCTGATAGCTTTATGCATATGCTAGTAAATTAAGTATCAGTATCATCCACAGTAGTTGAACAATGTTTCATTTTCATACAAAATTGTCAGTTTCAAATTCTGCTAAATGGAGCATTAAACGACTTTGCGCCACCTAATCATGAATCTGCAATTAAGGCCAAGTACATGTATATTTCCAATCCAAAAAAGAAAAAGTACTCAGCTCTCTTAAATATTTGGTTTCCATATTATGGGTCAAACCAATGCACACTATTTTCAATAGTATTATGTCATCGACATAAACTAAGTAGGCCACAAAACAGATGCCACATGTCTTGATAAATACTAGTCATTTTGACTTTGTACCTATCGAGACGCAAAAATAATTTTTGAAAGTTGAGATGCCGTTGTTTTGAGTCCATGCAAGAATTATTTTCAACTTAGAATTTTTTTCTTATGAACTCTTTTATATCTTTTGAGTACGTTACTTAAGATGTCAACTTGTCTTTTTTTTCGCTTATTTTTTCAATTTTTACTTTACTTTTTGTTTTTGGTAAGTAATTTTATTTTACTTTGTATACCCCACTTGCAATCAACAAGAATATTAACAATTGTTCGCTTTCTAATTTATCTCAAAACTTCCAGTCTCATTATCTCGGGCTCTCAGCCCAAAATGTTTCCTTATATATAATACGCAACAAAGTACAACAGGATTTAGCACTTATAGGATTAGAAGCTTTGGCGGCATGTGATTAATTGGATGTGACATAATTCAGTAGTCAAACTTTAAATTGTAGATCTCACTTGTCATAAGAACTCGTGGGTTTTCCAAAGTTATATCAACATTTATTTTTTGTTTTTTTTAAGAAAGAGAGGTTAAATATCAATCATGATCATTCAATTTAAAAGTGTTTTCAGTAAAAATCATTCAACTTTATTTTATAGCGGTAATCAAATTTTAAAAATATTTTATCAAATTATAGTCAGTTTACATAACATCAGTATTTTTTCTTTCTTTTATATTAAATTAAAAAATAAAAAAATATCACATCAATATTTCTCTTTTTGTTATGTTCAAACTTAATTTTGTATCTGCATCATCATCCAACTTTTCAAAACTTTAAGACATAATCATTTAACTTTTCAAATTTTCAATCGTCATCATCATTAAAAGCTTAAAATAATAATAATAATAATAATAAATAATAATTAATTAATTAAAGGTACTTAAGCTAACTCGATGCATTTTTTAGCATGACCCACTTGAATCAAGCCGCTAAATTTTTAATGTGCATTAAATATATTAATATTATGATAATTAATTTTTTTTATTAAGGAAATAAAAAATAAAATAATAATATACCGATCATATTTTTGTCCTAAAATTCAAAAGAATAAAAATATTATAATTTACAAAAATAAAAATATTTTTTCACACGAGATTCCATCAAGGCTGAATCAAATCGTACTAGGCCATTCAGCGGGGTGTTCGGCACGACCCAACATCAATGGGCTGTTGTGCCAAATACAAATTTTTTATATAATATTATGATAATTAATAATTTTAATTTTTAATATTATAATAATTAATAATTTGGCTCAATAACTCGCTGAATGTCGAATTGTGCTCAACACTCCACTAGACGATCATGTACGATTTAGTTCGGCCCCGATAAAATCTTACACAAAAAATATATTTTTATTTTCTAATTATAATATTTTTATTATTTAAATTTTAGGGCAAAAAATTAAAATCAATATGTTATTATTTTAGTTCCTTAATAAAAAAAATATTAATTATCATAATATTACATATTTAATACACATTAAAAATTTGGTCGGCTCGATCCGAGTGGATCATACAAAGAATGTACCGAGTTAGTACAAGTATCTTCAATTTTTTTATTTATTTGTTTATTTATTTTTTTATTTTAAGCTTTTAATGATGACCACGATTAAAAATTTAAAAAGTTGAATGACCTTGTCCAAAAGTTTTGAAAAGTTAGATGAACAAAATTAAGTTTTGAAATAGTAGAGAGAAAAATATTGACATGACATTTTTATTTTTTAATCTGACATGAACGAAAAAGAGAAAATGCTAACGTGACGCCACATAAGCATCCACGTCAAAGGTTTACAAGTTTACTGATTATAACTAATCATGATGATCATGGATAAAATATTTCTAAAGTTCGATAATTATTATGTTACAAAATAAAATTAATGACCTTACTAGTACACTTTTTAAGTTGGATGTTCATAACTGAAATTTACTTGAGAAAGAGATAATAATTTAAATAGGTTAATGTCTAGACCCTGGAGGTAAGGTAAGTGATGTGGGTGGGAAAAAGCGAGGAAAAATTTTTCATTCAATTTTGGATGATTTTTTAACACAAATAATCATCTTAACATGTTTTTTTTTAAAAAAAAAATCGTCCTATACAGTCTCATTTTTTTAATAGGAATTTTACTTTACTTAAAAATAATATTTTTTAGAAAATTGTAAACATTAAATACATCATTAAAAAATTGAAATTTATCTAAGTTTAACTATTTAATGTAAAAAAACAAAATAAGTACTATTACACTATTATTGAAAATATTCTAGTTAATTTTGTATAAATTTTATTAAAATAGATTACTAACTTGATAGTATTCAAATTCAACTACATAATAGGTCAATAATATACTTAATTTAATAAATTTGATTAAGAGAAAATTTAATAATTATTATTTAAAAATTATAATACTTTTAAAATTCATTTTATTTGGGTCGGGCCCCTTTATTTATTTATTTTTTTGTAAGGAGTCATAATTTAAATGAACAATTTTATTTATACCAAAATATCAACCTAAATTTTAGTTGAAATTCATATTTTAGGATCGATTTTTTTAATTTAGTTAAGTTTTTTTAGTTGTTAGGTTTTTACTTACACCCGTAATTTGAGGTGTAAAGCAAACTTATATTATGAGATTATAATAAAATAAAAAAATTTATTTAACTAATTTTAATAATTTATTTATCATACAATTTAATTTTCAATTTATAAAATAGGTAAGCAATTTAATATTTCTTGAGACATTGTGGACCTTAGATAAGATTTTATAAATTTTAACTTTGAATAAAAAAAAGTCAATCCACAGGTACTAAAATTGTTAACATTATTCTATGAATAATATATGCATTTGAAAATGAGTCAATATCATTGAGTATCTCAATAGGGATGCCATCTACTTAAATAAATTTTCTTAAAATGATCAATCTTCGAAACAAATATAAATCATCAATATGGAAGTTATCATTGTATTATAATAAACATTCAAAATGAAGACAATATTTTTTAAAAAAAGTCTTGTTGTTTAAAGACTTTATTTTTTTATTAAATAAAAAAAACCAAATTTTAATGAAAAAAATCAGAAGGCCGTATTGGTTTATGAAATTGAGACTTAGAGAGAGTTGTCTCACTCCCTATATATTTATCTACCTATCTACCTACATCGATTTGGAGTAGAGGTGTGTCATTCGAGCTTTTTCTCGGATTACGGCATGGGTTACTTTTGTGTCCTAGCAATTTGGTACTCGAACATCGACTAGAGGAAAATATCAAACAATCAACTATAACCTAATTTTAAAGACATATATAAAGGGATTTGATAAAAAATACTTATAAATAGGGTAAATTTCATTAAATATTCTTCAATTTTATCCGTTTTTTTTCAACTCTATTTTTAATTTTATTTTGTAACCAAACTATTATGTAGCCATTAACTTCTTTCACTAAGTGACTTTTTCACCAGTATAAATGGGTTACTGATCGCCCCGGTGAAAAGGTAGTTGGTGAAAAAAGTTAATAATTGGATGACAATATAGTTATAAAGTAAAATTGGATGATAGAGTTAAGAAAATTGGTAAAGTTAAAAGGACATTTAATAAAATTTATTTCATGAATAGGAATCAACTAACATATGCGTTAATTAAGGATTAAACTAAAGATAAAAAAGGTGTTTGGTATTTGTTGGAGCAATTATTAGACATCGCTAGATCTGTTGTAATTTATTATTGACAAATGCTCATATTTTTAATTATGTGCTCAATATTATTAACATAAATAATATATTAATTAATAGGGACCTCAAGGGCTTCACCTGCTTGGGCCATGGGCTGGGCCTGACTTTGAATGTGAGTTTTTATAGTCTTGAATATTTTCAACTTTCTCAGGTGGAACTGTGAATTATTAGTGTGATCATGTTCAACAGATTGAGGTATGAGTCATATGACTATGGGATCAATAGATGAATCAATTACTAAAAAATGAGATATCAGTAAACTCTTGAACTGGACTTATTCTCACGGCAAAAGAAAAATATCTTCAACAAATGTAATTTCAGCACTTATAAAAAGAAAAACAAATAGAGATAAGTAGATCAATAGCGAACAATATTAAAATTTTATGAAAATAGGTATCAAATAAAGTCATATATATATATATATATATATATATATATTTTAGCGGATTCAAGAGAAGAGATTAATACAAAATTGAAAATATGGAGAAATACGTTGGAGTCAAAGGGTTTTCGTTTAAGTAGGAATAAAACAGAATATATGCATAGCAATTTCACAAATAAACAACTTAGAGACGATTTGAAAGTTAGGTTAGGGGAGGATATAATTCCTCAAGTGACAAAGTTTAAATATTTAGGATCAATTGTAAGACAAGATGGTGAGATTGATGACGATGTTAATCATAGAATTCAAGCTGGTTGGTGTAAGTGGAGGAAAGTCACTGGAGTTCTTTGTGATAGAAAAGTACCCAATAAAGTTAAAGGAAAATTCTATCGTACTGCTATAAGGCCAGCAGTGTTATATGGTAGTGAATGTTGGGCTATGAAGGGACAACATGAACGTAAAGTGGGGGTAGCCGAAATGAGGATGTTGAGATGGATGTGTGGTCATACAAGATTAGATAAGATTAGGAATGACCATATACGTGAACGAGTCGGAGTGGCTCCTATTAGTGAGAAAATGGTAGAGAATCATTTGAGATGGTTTGGTCATGTTCAGAGAAGACCATTAGATGCGCCAGTAAGAAGAGTAGATCAAATAATCTGGAGTCCGATTAAAAGAGGGAGAGGGAGGCCAAGGCGGACACTTGGCGAACTAATAGAGCAAGATCTATTGGTGAATAATATACCGAAAGGTTTGGTTACTAATAGAGCGGAATGGCGTCGTATGATCCATGTAGCCGACCCCACATAGTGGGATAAGACTTTGTTGTTGTTATATATATATATATATATATATATATATATATATATATATATATATATATATATATATATATCTTAAGTAAGATGCAATAAAGAATTATGCAACCAACCTGAGATTCACTGAATGCGTGTTAGTTGTATACTATTTGGTTGTACACTACTTAACCTCAATTAATAATAAGAAAATAAGTATGAATTTGAAAAATAAAAGGTGGGAACATAATAATAAAGAAAATTTGAGTAAAGAGAAAAAAATTGATAATTTTTTAAAAAAAGAAGAAGAAGGTAAAATAAAAGGCACTGTAAAGTATTATATATATATATATATATATGAAAATAGAAAAATAATTAATAAAGTAGATTTTAAATGATTCATTTTAAAAAGGAAACTAATAATATGGATGTAAATTTGAATTTGAAAAACAAAAAGAAAATTATTTACCAAATTATTAAATAAGAAGATATAAATTTAACTTATTATAAATAATATTTTTAATTAAATAATAATAAATATATTAGTATTTTAATAATAAAAAATAATTTAATTTAGCTGACTCGGATTCAACCGGCCCATGATTCGATTGTCCGTCCGATTTGCAAAACTTTGGTGAGAGTCGACTGAATTCTCAGAATTCCATCACCGTGTCGTGAATTGAATCAAAGCGAATTTGACAAACTTACGCATGTTTAACATACATAGTTCCTATCACCATTTCTATTTATTTCCATTTTTCTTTAGAAAGGAAGGCAAATCGCTTTGCATATTGCCTATATTTTGTATGAGTGTTGGAGAGACTCCTGATGTTTAGGATTATTACCATCAAATTAATTTAAAGTCGAAGTAAAAAAATTACATATACATTTAGAACCTAAAATTATTAGCACTTAATTGATAATAAAAATACATTTTTAACCAGCGTGTTAATTAATAAAAAAAAGAATTTCACTCTGTCGCACTTAATTGACTCTTCATAAATGAAGAAAGACAATGTCTATACTAAAGACTTAACATTACCACCATACTTTCATCTGTTATTGTTAAAGTTATAATGAATGATGAATTTATTAGTTAAATTTTTTTCCATAAATTGTTTATCATAAATTTAACGGTGTGCTAGCCCTTAAAACGATATGCTATCCTCTATCGTCATTTTGTTTCTATTATTATTATTATTATTATTATTATTATTATTATTATTATTATTATTATTATTATTATTATTATTATTATTATTATTATTATTATTATTATTATTATTATTATTATTATTATTATTATTATTATTATTATTATTATTATTATTATTATTATTATTATTATTATTATTATTATTATTATTATTATTATCATCATCATCATCATCATCATCATCATCATCATCATCATCATCATCATCATCATCATCATCATCATCATCATCATCATCATCATCATCATCATCATCATCATCATCATCATCATCATCATCATCATCACCCGCTTAGTCGTTTTTTCTCTCTATTTTTTCGCTTATAAAAAAGTCTTCGCCGTCTCCTTCGCGATCTCTTTTGACTCCAACTCGTCCTCCTTCTCTGTTGACAGTGCAGTAGAGTCCAACATGGGAAAGAAGTCTCCGGCGCCGGCGCTAGGCGGCAGCGGTGTTGGAGGTGGCGTCGGAGGCAGCGGTGGTCGAGACTGGATGCAGATGTACGCCATATACGGTACCGACGAGTGGAACACAGTCGCCTTCCTCCTCTTCCACGCCGCCCTCTTCGCTGCCCTTTCCCTGCTGCTCCTCCTCTACTTCCCTTTGTTCCTAGGCCTCCTGTGCTCCCTGCTGCCAGCCGTCCCCCTTCCGCTCCTCCGTTTCGCGTCCGGATTCGTCGGCTCCGTCGCAGCGCTCTCCGCCCTTTGCCTCCTTTATGCGGCCGGCAACGTCCTCCACTCTTCCCTGGCATTGAGGTGGGACGTTGCCCAGCGAATGCTCGCCCACGTCCCCGACTGGTCCGCCGTCCGAAACGCACTCGACGTCGGCTGCGGCCGTGGGATCCTCCTCAACGCCGTGGCCATGCAGATGAAGAAGCAGGGCAGCGCCGGCCGCGTCGTCGGGCTGGACCAGCGCAGGGAGACGGCCGTGGCCGCGCTCCGGCGGGCGGGCGCGGAGGGCGTCCAGGAATACGTCACGTGCCGGGAGGGCGACGCGCGGCGGCTGCCCTTCTCGGACGGGTACTTCGACGTCGTGGTCTCGGCCGTCCACCTCAGCGGCCTCGGCGGCGGGGACGGCCGCGGCGGAGGGCGGGGGCCGTCGTCCTGGTCGGCGATGGCGGAGCGTGGGAAGGGGCTGGGGGAGATGGTGCGGGTGCTGAAACCCGGGGGCGTCGGGGTGGTGTGGGACGTGGCGTGGGGGGCCGAGTGCGCGGCGCGGCTGCGGGAGATGCGGATGGACGAGGTCTGCATGTCGGACCCGGTGACGGCCTACATGGCCGCCAGCCACATCGTGTCCTTCCGCAAGCCGCTTTCGGCGACCGACGACGGCGACTGGAGGGCCAACATCTGTTGATCCGAAGGTCGACGCGCGGCCGGCGTCACCTCCGGCAGCACAACGGCATGCAACGCATCCAAGCACACAAGACAAGTGATCTGTGATAGTAGTACATCACTATATGCCGCCTCTGAATATATTTTTTTTGTTTGTTTGTTTTTTTTTCTTTTCTTTCTATTCTTAGTAGCTTCAGCATAAGCGATGCTGCCTCAGTCAAGTGTAAATGTACTAATTTGGTGGTATCCAAAGAATGAAGTATATGAAGGATCAAGTGATCTGAAAGAGAACAACATTCTATCCTTCTACTATTATTTTGTTTCACGTCACTTGTTTTTTAACCAAGGATGAAGTAAGAATGTGCAATTAGGGAGAGAGATAGTGTGTGGCCACAAAGCTTGCTATACCCTCTTCAATTCCGCTCCTCGTAGTACATTGTGCTGTAGAATTATTGCAGAGTGGAGGCGATGATAGAAAAGCAGAGATATGCATTTTGTCATGTCTGCTGATTACTGCCGACTCGGGTCCTCATGGTCGGATAAAAATCTAAATTGTTTATTATTCGAATAATCTCTGTCACTCGAATCACATGCCTTGATTACTAAGACCATAATGAACACATTTATCTATCTCTCTCTGTCCCTCTCTTCCTTCTTTCCTTGGGGGTCTATTGTAGGCTTGTAGTTCTCCATGTGAATGAACACTGACTTCAAACCATGTCTTTGTTTCCCTCAATCTCTCTACATGAACATGGCCAAAATAGATTTTTTTTTCCTTCTCCAACAGCATATTGCATGCATCGGAGTGGCACGTTTGTTGAGTCATTACTACTACTCCCAGCAATGACCGGGGTAATGTTATGTGCATGATCACAGATCAGATGGCATGGAGACGCGCCACCTACTGCCGCTGCTCAACTGGCCCACGAGGTGGTGGGGCACTGACCGAGCAGATGGGCACTTCTTCTTCATCCTACGTGCAGAAAAGGATGATGTCAATGACATTAATTGCATCAGCTGAGCGGTCGCTCGTATGTCAAAAAAGGGCCAGCAATTATTAAAGCTTTTTTTTTCAGTTTCTTTCTCCCCTTGGTTTCATTCATAAGAAAAGTCTGTCTCTCTCTCTCTCTCTCCCCTCCTTTTTCTCCTGTCTCCTCTCTCTTCCATGCAGCAGATGCAACGACCCAATAATTGAAGATGGATTTCAAAAGGGAATTGACATTGAGATGCTTATGCTGCACTTGATCTTTTCTTGGGGAATCAGATGAATGAACGAAAGAAAGAAAGTTGTATACACCCGGTGCATGTGGAATAACAGGCCCCCTAAATTTATTGCCATCTGAATTGCACCAAAGAGAGATCTGCGCTCTGATCAGTTGGCCCCATGCACATGGCACCCTGCCCGCCCTGCCATTGCCATCTATTCTTGATTGGCATGGCTGCATTGCACCTGTTGGGAAAATGGTCCAAGGAAATTTATATCTTGTTCAAGAACATTAAGAATGACTTTATCTGCATGTACTGAACTATTGAAAGGCCTTTCTGCTCATGACATTTTCAATCAGTTCAAATGCCTATGTGGAATAACATATGATGTGCTTTGAATTGCTCCCACGAACTAGTCACTGAGTTAATTAAAAAAATCAACTAGCAATGTTTCTGTAGGACAAGAGCTACTAATGTTTGAATAACCCCAAATGTGCTCAGGCAATTTGGGGGAGCATTTGTATGCAAGGGAAAGGGCGAAGGGAGGCTTCTTTTTTTATTGAGCAAAATGGGGGACCGGTGAGCTGATAGAGACCAAGGTCCTATTGGAAACATATATATTGCATGTGCTATTCATGGTCATGTTCTCACTTATTCCATTGCCCCCTCCGCCCCCATTTAAAAATTATCTATTAACAAAAAGAATGCAAAAAAAAAAAAAAAACTGGGGGTGCAAAATAAATCACAAAATCCACTCGATCCGAAAGGACTGAATGGGAAAAGTTGAAAATTAGAAAACTAATTAGGTATTATATTGATTTGACAAATTTTGGGGCTGCACCCGAAAAACTATAGGACCTATTTTTTTATTTTCCCATTTCTATTATTATTAGTTCACAAGTCGCATTTTTTTATTAGTAGTTCATAAATTATCGGCAGGATAATAGTCCGCGTAAAGTAATTTCATGCTGTTAATTCGAATTTGAAAAAGTCGACCAAAAATAATTGAATTGCTTTTGTAGATTAAAATATGCATCCACTTCTAACCACTTCCAACTTTAAAAAAGAAAAAAAAAGTTGGAAAAGTGTTCACATCAGAATTCGAGGATTCAAGGTACAAAACATGAAAACACTATCGATGGTGGACCATGAAATCACACGTAATGCTAAAATTCCAAAGGGCAATTAGTCAACGAAGACTTCAGACCATGCTTTAGTAAATTACCCTCAGTTTCTCAACGGGAAATGTGAAGATAATATTTTTTTTCTAATAGATTAAAAATTTATTAGCAAGCTTCAAAAGATGTTGGTACTTGGGAAGTGCTGTTACAACTAGTAGAATGAATACAATGACAATGTGATCATTTTTAATGTTTGGTTTGAAAAATAAAAAATGTGATTCCAAGCATTTAGCAAATGCTCAGGTCAGCCACGCTCCACCTAGGAAATCTGATTTCGACCCTCGACGTTGATTACTTTCATTTTAATATTTTCCTTTTTTTCTGTTTTCATTAATTCATCTCTCCCTATTAATTTTTTTGTATTCATTTCCATTTTAGTTTTCACCTATTTTTATTTCAAATACTTTTCCACTTTTTTTACTTCATTTTTAACTTTTTATTTCCTATTTTTACTTTTATTTATATTTTTCTAATTCTTAAGTTTGAACCAAAAAAAAATTATTCGGCAGTTGAATCGATTTTTTCCGATTAAATCAGTATTTGTCCGTTCAATAATATTTTCCATTTTGAACTTCAATCAAACCGGGCCAACTGCCGGCTGCATTAGAACTGACTGGCCCTGGTCCAGTCCGGTTTATTACATTGTTTAGCTGAAGAAAATAATAGTAGTTAGTAGCTGAAGAAAATTGCTTAGTGAATAAGAGTAGCTGAAGAGAAGCGATTCAATTAGTAAACACTTATATAAATTTTAGGAAAATAATATTCAAATTTTCAAGTTATTTCTTAGTCAACACTTGTTTAACTTTATCATTAAATAAAGACAAAATAATATAAAAAAGAATTAATGAAGTTGATGGAAGCTAGTAGTCGGAATTCAATTCTTGAAGCCTTTATGTTAATTAAAGAGTACATCATTATCGCTCTATTTTCTTTCAACTCTAAATTAATGGGATGATATAGTCCTAATCATAATATAAAGAATAATCTTTCAAATTTAAGGAATGACATTAAGAACAAGTATGTTCGTCAAGAGTGCATCGGAGACAAAATTGTCACTTTGTATTCGTCTCGTTTATTTCTTTAAAAAATTATTCTTAAATTATCACAACTTTTTCTATATCTAAACTTTTTTGTATTACTTATTTTATGATATCTCTAAACTTTATTTCATTTTTTAGTTTTGTCTCTCTATCGTTCTTCTCATTTTTTCTATTATTTTACTTCTTTTATTTGTGAAAAAACTAAAATGTCCTCTCACGCAATAATTAATATACATGCACTATCTTTTAGTATTTTAAAAAATAAATTAAAATAATAAATAATATAAAAGATCGATGATGAAGAAGAGTATTATTTTTAAAACTTAAATTATTTTGTTATTTTATAAAAGAAAATTTCAACACTTTTTCAGTTACATGAAACTCCATTAAGATTAAGTTCATTAGTTAATAATGTTTGCCCAGTTAATCTACAAGATCCAACTCTAATATCGTTATCGGATAATTAGTTAAATATATTAATTAATGCTAATAAAATAACGTTTTCTTGTCTGGTTTCCCATATGTAATGCATGCACTTTTGGAAACATAGGTACGCTTATCAAACGATTTTATGCATACTTTTTTTATTATTTTTGATATATTTCTTCACGAATAATTTAGAGGATAAAATTTTAAAAATAATGAATATAATTTTAGTTGATGATTTGAATCATATTTTTATTATCAATCAATTATCATCTACACTAATAATGAAAAAAGATATAAAAAAACAAAAAAAAATGTATAAAATTACTTGACATATGTTTTACACGAAAAATGCTTAACATCTATATTAAATTATATATATAATATATATATATGGATTTAATGGGCGTGTAACACCCATTTGGTGTAACATCATGAAACGCCCTTATCATCATCGTCCATTTCAGATCTGCGGCTCAGATCAAAACCACCTTAAAACAAAAAAAAACCTCTCTTCCCTGAAAACCACTCTTGAAACCACATCACCCCACTAATCGTCGACACCCTGGTCGTCGACGCCGGATCGGAGGGGAGGGGAGGTGACATTGGCGCTAACCGGAGATGGGGACGGTGATCATAAAAGAGAAGAGAGAGATCGAGGGGAGGAGAGGCGGTGGCGGCTCATATCGGGGAGCGGCGGCGGCGGCAGCACAGATAACCGGAGATGGGGGCGGCGATCGTAAAAGAGAAGAGAGAGATGAGGGGAGGGGAGGCGGCGGCGGCACAGATAACCGGAGATGGGGGCGACGATCGTAAAAGAGAAGAGAGAGATCGAGGGGAGGGGAGGCGGCGGCGGCGCATATCGGGGAGCTATATATATATATATATGCACGTTGTGGGATTGCCCAAAATCAGCACTCATTGAATCCTGATTAAAAGCAGGATGATTCTCGGTTGAACACTAATAAAATTTTATTTTTAAAAAATAATGGTAGAAATATTTAATAATAAAAAATAAATATAATAAATATCAGCTAAATTACATATATATAATAAAATGTACATTTAATACATATAATAATATGTAAAATTTATAATCATTATAAACATAAATATAAAATATTTAGTGAAAAACAATATATACATATATTATATAAACATAGTATATACGATCGCAAGTCAGATTTTCACAACTATCTACATGGTGTGAGACTGGGTTACAACTTTGGGAAGGACAAAATTTTGGGAAGGACAAAATTTTGGGAACGAGTTGGCGTGAACGCAGATAAATGGACGTTTGGGCGGGCCCAGCCCAAGGCGCGATAAAACTTTTTCTTTAGGCCCAGCTCACCCCCAAGTAATGAATATAATATTTATTTATGTTAATAATATTGATCGTATAATTTCAAAAAATATGTATATTTTCAAATAATAAAATTACAACAACCATCACATTATTCAATAATTGATCTAATCGATAAAAATCACCTTCTTTATCATTAATTGATTTTCAATTAATGCATTAACCGATTTCTTAATTTATATATTTATATATATATATATATAAAGCTGGTGCATTGAGATCATCCTCAAACCTCCACTATCATTTATCTTTTTTTCTCATTTTTTAAATTTTTATTCATTTTAAACTTGATACCTTGAAAATTAACCTATTAAACTTCTGTTGTTATTAGCCTAATTACTGTCTAATTACATGTCTTGGCATTTATGGTCCTCATATCTTGGCATTTATTGGAGCTCATTTCAGGAAAGTCGAGCCCAAAACTCCATTTTAAAGGTAATTTTTGTTTCTTTTAATTTTCACCGGCTCTTCTAATTACTATCATTAATATTTGCCCTCATATCTTGCCATTTATCTTATCTTTTCCACATCACTATCTTCACATTAAATGATACAACCTTCTCTCACCCACTAACCCAGAAAATTCATTATAAATACCTTTTAAAACTCCACTATATTTTTTCAGGTATTAAAAATAATTGCTATTAATAACTTCTTTTTAAAATGGCTATTAATTAGCTTCTTATTTAGTGGAATCATAAGGGATTCGTCAGTAGCGAGGATAAGGAATGATTTTTTCACTCTCTTCGATTTTGTCATCTACGTGCAAGCTCTTTGTTCAAGTTATCTTACTTGAACGAGTAATTTTATTTCTCAATTGGACCTTCTCACTGAGCCCCTGCAATGTTGACACAATACTCATGTTTTTTTTCTTTTTGTTTTCCATTGTTTTCATAGTTTTTCAGATACATCGAGAGGCAAGGAAGTTTCCTTTATGAGTCTAGAGTCCGAGTGATTTTTGCATATGGTGGAGCTCTCATCACTCAACAGGTTATTTTCTCATTATCATATTTTCTGAAGATTATATTTTTTTATAAAATCACTTGAAAAATTCATCCAAAAACATATCATTCTTTGGCTTTTTTATTTTCTATATTCTCAAATTCTGTTTCTTTCGCTTTTTAGTTTTTTACTGTAATGGCTTGATAGACATCCATTCACTACATCCACCACAATTTCCAAATTAGTCCCTTTTTTATTCTCTAATTTTCGTAGTTCATTTATGTAAGTTACTAAAGACATTTCTTTTTTTTTTACTTTATCATGTAATCATTCCCTATAATCAACACTCAACCAATTTTCTAAATATTTTTGTCTAAACCCATGCCAATATTGTTTTCCAAATCTCCTTATGATTGTTCCCTCACATATTTCTTTATCTTATTAACTATTTCTTTCTTTTCTTTTATTACCTTATTATGCGATTATGTCTAATATCTCTCCATGAATTTCAAAAGGTTTTTACATAAAATCATTGCACAAATTACCTTTTATGTTATCTTCCAAAAATTTTGTTTATCATTTCCTTTTCCTTCTCTTATATAATTATCCCTTAATTGTTTTCTTTTATACAATTATTTTCTTAATTCACCTCTTAAACATTATTTTTTTCTTAAAACATTACTTCACAAGTTATCATTTGAAGTCGATAACTCTTCTCAGTTTATTTTTATATTCCGAAGTTGTTTTCTCTGTCTTTTATTATTATTTAATGTAATCACTTTGTATAATTTATTCCATTATAACTGATTGGAATTTTAAGGCTCATCATCAAAGCTCCATTATTGTTTATCTATTTTTAAAAACATTTAATATTTTCTTATTTTATAATTATTTTTTTATTGGAACTAATTAAAATCGAATATCTTATTATAATCAAATGGCAATCCATCATTTCATTTTTTCTTTGATTAATCAATTCTTTAATTGCATTCATAATCGAATATAAAACTTATAATCCTTTAAATTTTCGTATCATTAAATCAATCAATCAATCAATCTCTCTCTCTCTCACTCTATATATATATATATATATATATTACATATATATAATTGCAAGGCTTTGAAATTATCCTCAAACATCCATTACTATTTATCTAATTTTAAAAATTTTCCAATTTTCTTATTTTATAATTATTTTCTTATTGTAACTTAATAGTATTTGTTATAATTATAACATAATCTCTAAATGTAACTGAATGACAAATAATTACTCTTCATTTTTTTCTTCTAAATTAATCAATCCTCTAATTCCATTATAACTGAACCAAATTATAAGGCTCATCATCAAAGCTCAATTATTGTTTATCTATTTTAATATTTAAGCTTTTTCTTATTTTATAATTATTTTCCTATTCTAACTAATTATAACCCAATATCTTATTATAATCAAATGACAATTGGTCACTTCATTTTTTTCCTTCCGATTAATCAATTCTCTTATTCCATTCATCACCGAATAGAAAATTCATAACGCATTAATTTTTTTATCATTAAGTCTATGTTAAGGCTTTGAAATCATCCTCAAAGCTCCATTACAGTTTATCCTATTTTAAGTTTTTTTGAGATTTTCCTTATTTTATAATTAGTTTACTTAATAGTGTTTACTATAATTATAACATAATCTCTAATCGTAATCGAATTCTAAGTCTAAGATCCATTATTGTTTATCTATTTTTTAAAAATATTTAAGTTTCTTATTTTCTTATTGGAACCAATCATAACCCAATTCCTTATTATAATCAAATGGCAATTCATCATTTCATTTTATTCCTTCAGATTTAATCAATTCTCTAATTCCATTCATAACTGAATAGAAAATTTATAATCCATTAAATATTTTTATCATTAGATATTATTAACTCTGATATTTTCAAAACTGTCTGTTAGTTATCCCGAGTAATATAATCATGATAACAAAATTTTTAGTATAAAAACCAATGTTATTATAACCGGACCGGTAGTTGAATCGACGATCAATTGGGTCGTAGTTGGATCGGTTCGATCAGGTTCGCCCGAATTGAATCGGATTTTATTAAAATAATATTATTTATAATGTCATTAAAAATATATGTAACAAATATTTTATTATGTATACAAAAGTTAGTAAACTACTAATGTTAAAATACTAACATGTTATATATATTAAGATATTAATATTAATAAGCTAATTACTTCCAATTTTGTAATACTTATATTGATTATGTTTTTTTATCGTTAAATGCTACTAGGAATATGTTAAATTATTTTTACCATAAATCACTCTTATATTTTATTTTTATTTAACTTTCTTTTTTTTATTTCTTCCTTTCTCTCTTCATTAGTTTCACTTTTCATTTTTTAATTTCCTCCTCCCTCCATTAATTCATTTTATCATTTAATGCTATTACCAATATATTAATTTATTATTACCCTAAATCACTCCCTTCATTAATCTTCACATTATTATTTTTTTTCATTTTTCGATTCCTTCCCCTCTCTCTTCATTTATTTTATTTTCCTTATTTTACCTTTCTTTCTCTCTCTCCATTCATTTCATTTTCCTTATTTTACCTTTCTTCCTCTCTCTCTTTGTTTTTCTCCATTCAATTAGTTTTGTTTTTTTCCTCTTTCCATCTTTTTATTTCCATTTTAATGATTTTTTTACCTTTTTTAACTTGAACCGGATTTCTTCCGATTCACCGGTTCATATCGGTTCAATCGGATTTTATCCAGCTAGACAGTCAATCCGATTTTAGCATGAAATCGGACCGGACCAGCCACCGGTTCGTGGTTGAACCGGTTGGTCCGGTCCGATTTTAATAACCTTGATAAAAACAGACGTAACATGATAACAATCACACACTACAAGAAAATTACCATTTTTCGAAAGACAATTTTCGACGGATAGAAATCCGTCGTAATTTGCGACGGATTTTGTGACGAAAATCTTTCCGACGAAATTTTCGATGGTTACAATTGTCAAAAATAAAAATAATAAATTATGTAATTTATTATATTATTATTTTATTTTTTGACGATTAGGGACGTCGATATTTCTGACGGATACCCATCTGTCGCAATTTCTGATGAAATTTTCGACGGTTACAACAGTCAGAAATGAAAATAATAAATTACGTAATTTATTATTTTATTATTTTATTTTTCGATGATTAAGAACGTCGATATTTTTTACGGTCGTAACCGTCAATAAATGTATGATAATATAATATACGGAGTATTTTATTAATATAATTAGCGCAGTCCAAACCGTCATAATTTTCGAAGATTTCGATCGTCGGTAATAATTAACGAGAGTTTAAACCATCAATAAAATAAAAAATAAATATTATATATAACTAAATATAGTATTTTATTTCTATAATTAAATAATTGTCAATGGTCATAACCGTCGGTAACTTTAAAAATAATTAATATTTGCTTTTCCGACGATAAGAGCCGTCGGTAATTAAAATTTCATTATCCCGTTTTTTTCTCGTTTTCCCGCTTTCTCATCTTTCCATATATATATATATATATATATATATATATATATATATATATATATATATATATATATAATCCCTTTATTTCTCTCCCCCTCTCCTCTCTCTCCCCCTATCCCTCTTCCTTTCCTCGCCGGCGAGCCTCCCAACTATATGTCAAGCGTCAATCGCCGGCGTCCCTCTTCCCTTCTCTCTTTCTCTCTATCCGGCCAGGACCATTTGGTGGCCGGATCGGCCACCAGGATCCAACTGCGGGTGACGGCCGGATCCAGCCGCTCGGCCGAATCCGACCTCAGCCGGCTGGCGGCTAGATCTCGGCCGTTGGCCTTCGGATTGGCCGTCGATCGCTAGCGGCCGGCTAGTTTTTTTATATTATAAAAATTCTTTGCGATGATTTTGACCATCGAAAGTTTCGACGGTCGCCCGACGACCGTCAAAAGTTTCAGCGGTTGCTACCGCTGAAATCTACAGTGGTCGTCGGGGACCGCCGAAGTTTTGACGGTTTCGTCGACCGCCGGACTTCTATCGAAATTTTTGACGTTTCCGTCGGGAAATTGATTTGTGATGACCATTTTTCGAACGAATCGATTCCGTCGAAAAATCGTCGGAAATGACGTTTTCGACGATTTTTGTGGAAATTAAAGACGATTTCAATCGTCTGTAATTCTCATATTTCTTGTAGTGACCCCTAACGCATTAAAAGAAGTAAAATTTTTAGTGTCCATTGTCTTTTAAAAAAAGTTCAACTTACACTCACATGAATATTAATAGACCAAATATCTTATAATTTGTTATACTTTATTAACCTATAATCGTTATTAAGTTGCGTATTCACTAGTTGATCTATAATATAAATCCTCAATTGATTCTTTTTTGACAAATCCTTTTAAAAGGTTCTTAAAATTCATCGATAATTAATTATTGAATATTTTCTCTCCACTCCCCCCAAAAAATAGCAGAGTCTTCTTATTTCTTTTATTAAAATATTTATTGCCAGATGCTTCCTAACTGTCATAGTTTTTTCTCTTATTGATTTATCTTCATTATGAAGGATTTAATTAATAACTTTACATTCTAAAAAGCTAAAACTTAAATTTTAAATAAAAATATTTATTTATTTATTTATTTATTTATTTTGATAGTCAGTCTCCTATACCTAAAAAATGGTACCGACATCCCAACTCGTACGGCGCTAAAGAGTACACTGTACACAGGTTGGAAGCCGACCCACCATCGAGCTCAACTAATTCGGTAAGATCATCCCGGATCACGTACCTGACAGTGACAAGTGAGACTCTCAATAAAAAAATTTATATTCACAATATTCGAACTCGAGTCCTTACTTAAGTGAGGAGTCAATCACTCCTATCTCAACCCGGTGGACCCTTGTTGGTAAAATAAAAAATATATATAATTTTTGACACATGAAAAATCTCACTATAATATTTCTTTACACAGCCTTTTGAAACGGGTCACCCCTACACTTTTGGGGTAAATTACACGAATGATTCCCCATCTTTGAGTCGATTTTCAATTGGTCTTCCAACTTCAATTTATAATTAGAACGTTCCTCATCTTTTATTTTCTTGCACGACTAGTCTTCTTGACCGGTGATAGTGGATTTTCCGATTGCCTTGCATACGTGGCCGACACGTCAGTCATTTCTCTCTCATCCACGTCATTTAATACTCCAAATAAGGTAAATTACACGGATCGTCCCCCAACTTTAAATCTATTTCTAAATAGTCCCCCAGCTTTGATATTATTACATTATTCATCCACTTGACCGGTAAAAAATAGTCTCTCGATTATCTTGCGATGTGACATAATAAAATATAATAAAAAAATTTAACTAACTGACATCACACAATAAAAAATATTATAAAAATTTCAAGACGCGGACGAGCTGACAGAGGAGGGGTGTCAGCCCCCCCTCTGCAAGCTCGCCCTTTGACGAGCTGGCATAGAGGGCGCCGGCCCCCCTCTCCAAGCTCACCCATTGGCGAGCTTCACACAAGGAGCGCTAACGCTTCATCGCGAGTTTGTCGGCGCTCCTATCATTTTTATTTTTTTAGTCTCTCAATTTTGAGTCGTTTAGGGTCGTCGACGAGCTCGCGAGGGGGCGGGGCTTGTGCGAAGCTCGCTAGTGGACAAGCTTGGAGAGGGGGGTCGGCGTCTCCTAGGCCAACTCGCCAAAGGACGAGCTTAGAGAGGGGGGTCAACACTCCCTTCTGCCAGCTCGTTCGCGTACTTAAATTTTTATAATATTTTTTATTATGTGATGTCAGCTAGTTAAACTTTTTTATTATATTTTATTATGCCACATCGCAAGATAATTGAGAGATTGTTTCTTACAGGTCAAGTTGATAAATCGTGTAATAATATCAAAGTTGAGGGACTATCTAAAAATCAATTCAAAGTTGGGGGATGATCCGTGTAATTTACCTGATTTGAAGTGGATGAGAGAGAAACGGCTGATGTGTCGGCCACATATGCAAGACAATCGGGAAACCCACCATCACCAGTCAAGAGGACTAATCGTGCAAGAAAATAAAAGATGATGAACGTTCTGATTATAAATTAATGTTGGAGGACCAGTTAAAAATCGACTTAAAGTTGAAGGACCATTCATGTAATTTACCTACACTTTTGAGATGGAAAAGAAGAGAGGAATAAAATAATAAAAAGTAGTCAAAAGAAGCTGACGTCCAATATAAGTTCATGGGCCTCCATTTTGATTAAATCATTTTTTTTTGTCAATTCGTCCGATCGAACAGTAACTTATCATGGGCTAAATTTAGAATTATTTGTGTTAAAATAGACAACTTAGATAATCCAATATAATTCATACATATATTTTGCTAGGTACAAAAATAAGAATTTGAATTGATAAATAAATCTCTATATGAATCGTATTTTCCTTCTTTTCTTCCCTAAAAAGAGGGGTTTCATAATCCATATTTCATTCATAAAGCCATTTTGTTTTCAAAATAAGGTGTACATATAAAGTTGTTTTAATTGTCTTCCAAAGTTTGTCAACGTTTTTCATTTAAACTCAGCATATGTCTTTTACGCATTTTATTTTTTATCCTTTATATAATTTGCAAAAAAAAACAAAGAAGTAACAAAGTGAAATAAAAATAGCCAAACACGTCCATTTATTTTTTAAACGTGTTTTTCTTTATCTATAGAAAAAAATTATTTTCGAATGATACTAATTTCGTAATTGTTAGATATGGGTTGGAATCCACACCAGTTAGAGCGAAAGTGGGATGAGTCGGAGTAGATTTTTCTTTTTTAAAAAAGCATCTTATATGTTTTGCATGATTTACATTATTGTTTTCTTTTGGACGTTTCTTTTGACCTTATTTTTTTAAAAAAATTATATGGAGATAAGAACTATTTGAGTAAAAATCGATCTATATATATGGACCTATTGGATTATTTGATTGTCATAATTATGCCGTTCAAGATAAACAATTGCCTATATACGATCCAATAAAATCTCATATATAGATTACTTTTTTTTCACAAGGTTCTTATTCCCATTTTACATTTATGATAGAGGATTGATAATATCAAGAAGTTTTTTGTTCAGTAAATTGGTATCAATGACATATTATATATTTTGATACAAATTTTAAATATATAATCACATAATTATGTTCTTTAGATAATTTTATACATAACACAAATTATAACAATATACTTGTGATGGAATTTTAATCATGTGGACCTTCATTGGGTTTCTTAGATATTTTTTAAAAAATGCAAGAATCGCCTAAGTTTTTTTTTTCAAAATTTGAAAAATCTGGATGTTTTAAATCAAATTTTTTTTATATCCCTATTCATCCGATCATACCTAGCCAACTAAAAACTATGAAAGTGGTTGGACTAGATAAAGTTCAAAAAGTAATAAAATTATAATTTTTTTATATATTATACTTGTTTATAATTATAGAGAAATAATGTTGTACCAAAGAGAATGGTATTGATACATTATAAGTCGACGAAAATTGAAATAAGTATAGGTGAGGAGAATCGAACTCAGGACATTGGCATGTTCATTATAAGCTTTAACCACTTAATTAACAATTAGCACTACATTTTATTTAACTGAAATCTAGTGGGTGCACATGCATATGTATATAAACACATTTATACATACATATGGTCATACTGTAAATCAAAATATGAGAGAAAATTAAATAACACTAAATATTTATCAGCTCACAGTATTCACTTATGAGTAAATTGTTTCATTGACTTATGTATTAAGAATGAAAATAAAATGGTATTGTCAAGTATGTCCCAATTAATTAATTAATTAATTAATTACTGAAATTGAATGCAAAAGATGCATACATATACATGCAAAAGGAATGCAGGAATATGAAAATTCTGGGAAATTTTCTAGAATTCCTTTGTTTGGATAAATTGAATTTTGAGAGTGCTTAATGCAATAGGAAATAATTTATAGAAAATACCGAACTACATAGCTAAAAATCAATTGTCATATATAAAGAAAATGAACAAAAAATTAAATGACTCATGCATACTATTTGGAAAGTATGTTATTATCATATGAAAATAAAAAGAATGTGTCCCTCTTTTAAGAAAGGAACATCGTATTTGCTATCATTTTAATTATTGAATCAAAACTATTAAACAAAATTTAAAACTTTTAACTAATTTATGTATTTTATCTCATAAATAAGAAGACGAAAGGAACAAAGTGTTCCTCCTTTCAAATGTTCTAGAAAATAAGTAATTGCTATAGCAATATTTTAAAAAAGAGGACGATGAACGTGTAGTGCTACACAGATTATTGCGTGCTCAAAGTAATTGCTATAGTAATATTTTGAAAAGAGGGTGTTGAGCATGCAACACCGCACATGTTGTTGCATAAAAGAGATCAAATATTTAGTCCGAACATCTAAGAAAAAAAAAGAGAGATACTTTGTGGAAAAAAAATAAGGTATGAATGTTCTGGTCCCAAGCTTCTCTGATAGGTATTAAGCAAACACCCATTTTTTTTCAAAATATGAAATCTGAGATCTAAAATATTTGAGGGATTTTTGTTACTAAAGTCAAAGTAGAGCACAACATTTGAAAGAGTAATAATTATTAAGCACTTGGACTATATAGAATTTTATTTGCATTTTTTTACTTTTTCCTTCTTATTCTCATGTGAGATATTTATTATAAATGAAAGATTGAGTGTGTGGATCTTATTTATATTACATGTTAACTCATTTGCAGAAGAACTTGCCACCTCACATGTAACACCCCACGATTTTATTAAGAATAATATAGTAACTTTATAATTCAATTACAATGTCCGATGGATTGAAAGAAATTAAGTCATATTGACAGTAGGAATTGCAATTAAATTAAAATTGAGGATTTTAATTGGATTTGAGATCCAAAAGAAAATCTAATGGAAATAAGACTCCTAAATAAGAAATGATAGAGAGTTTTACTTCAACTATTAAAATAATATTTAGTATTATTTTAATCCGAAAATTAAATAATAAAATATTATGGAATTAAATAATTTAAAAAATAAAGGAAAATTGGAGAGGAGTATAATTAGTGATGGGATTATTTAATTAATTTCTGAAGTTAACTATTTAGTTATTAGAATATATCTGAATTAGTTAAAGAGATTAATTAGAAGTGGGATTTATTTCCTCTAACCTCCTCTGAACTATCGCGAAATGCCACATTTAATTTAAAACTACGAACTTCATTTTTTGGGTACCTAAACTATCGCGACTTTTCCAGTTTGGTCCTTCCGTTCAATTTCGTAAAGTTTTATGTTAATTTCGAAATTTTTGGACTATCGTACCCCTGCACTAGACGATTTATATTTGAGAAAAATAATTTAAAAAAGGACGGGGGACGTGGCCCCCCTTATCGCCGGAGCGAAAGGGGGGTGTCGCGCCCCTGTGCGAGGGATAAAGGGGGGCTGGTGCCCCCCAAGCGAGCTCCTGGCGAGCTCGCTCTAAAAAAAACTGTGGAGGGGGCGTCGGCCCCCTTTTCTTCCTCGCACGCGACGAGAGAGAAAGGGGTGGGGGGGTGTTAGAGTTGGTGAATACTTCAGGGCCCCTTGTTTCTCACACCGGGTTCGCCCACGTGAGCTTAGGGGAATCTGAATATTACCCAATTAACAGTATTGCTGGCGTACGAATGAAAGGGGGGGTTCGGGGGGCCCCGCCCCCCGACGGCGGTCCCGCTCGCCGGTGAGCGGGCGGGGGTTCGGGGGCAGCGCCCCCGAAACCTAGACGGGTTTTGGGCTTTTGTTTAGCCGGCCCGTGTGGTTCGGATTAGGTTTTTTCTCTGTTTGTTTGGGTTTTAAACCCGGTTTGGAGAGGCTATTAATAGCCTAATTTCTGATGTAATTTTGGTGTGGCGGCTGTAAACCTAAACATATAGTGGAACCTCTTTGCAGGACGTAGCCCTCATCTCAAGGGTGAACCTGGGTAAATTTCGTGTGTCTCCTCTATTTTTCTGCAATCTCTCTGCGATCTTCTCTCCTTGTTCTCGGATTTTCCCATCAGGGGGCACTCTCCTGAGCGAGCTCGCCCAGGGGGTCTGACAAGCTCCCTGAGTGAGCTCGTCACGCCGACGAACTCGCTCGGGGGGGGGGGGGGGGGGGGGGGGAGCAACGAGCTCGCCCGTGCCGGCGAGCTCTCTCAGGGCCGCTAGTGAGCTCGCCCGCGCTGGCGAGCTCGCTCAGGGGAGCGCCGGCCCCCCTTTCTCCCTCGCGCGCGGCGAGGGAGATTAGGGGGGCTGACGCCCTCCTGAGCGAGCTCGCCGCACCGGCGAGCTCGTTCAGGGGGGCGCAGGCCCCCCCTTTCCTCCGATGCATAAGTAATAGAATTCCAGCTAAAAGGGCTTCATAAGTAATAGAATTCCTCCGACGCATCTGATTGAATATTTCAAACCCTGAATCCACAAAAAACCCAATTTCATACACAGAGAATTTTAAGTGCGCAAGCATGAACAACTTCACCTTTGTGCCCAGAGAGAACCATCCCTGAGCAGCAGCCAAAATATTTGACGCAAGTTTGATCTCCTCCAAATCACATCATATTGAAGCGTCCAAAAGCAAACCGTATAAAAAGTAATAGAATTCAATGAGGAAACATTCTCTCCCAGCCATTTGTGCAAACACAGCATCCACCTCTGTACAGCTCATAAACATACCAAGAATCAGATTCTGTACACAAGAAGAATGGCCAGTATCTATTGCCAGAGAGCGAACTCGCGAGCCCATCTCGAGATGCAACCGCCTTACGCAACTCATCCGGCCGGCCGGCCGCTTGCGCTTCCACGCCGCATTTCGCGTACGCCGAGAGGAGGACGGCGCGGCGAGCGAGGGAGAAAGGGGGGCCGGCGCTGGCCCACCTAATCTCCCTCGCCGCGCGTGAGGGAGAAAGGGGGGGGCCGGTGCCCGCCGAGCGAGCTCGCCGGCGCGGGCGAGCTCGCTCAGGGCCGCCCTGAGCGAGCTCGCCGACGCGGGCGAGCTCGCTGGCCCCCTCGAGCGAGTTCTCCCTGGGCGAGCTCGCCGTCACGGGGGCCGGCGCCCCCCCCCCCCCCCCCCCAGTTTTTTTAGAGCGAGCTCGCCGGGGGCGCGCCGGCCCCCCTTTATCCCTCGTGCGGGGGGCTGGCGCCCCCCCTTTCACTCTGGCGACAAGGGGGGCCACGTCCCCCGTCCTTTTTTAAATTATTTTTCTCAAATATAAATCATCTAGGGCAGGGGTACGATAGTCCAAAAATTTTGAAATTAACAGAAAACTTCACGGAATTGAACGGAAGGACCAAACTGGAAAAGTCGCGATAGTTTAGGTACCCAAAAAATGAAGTTCATAGTTTGGAGTTAGATGTGATATTTCGCAATAGTTCAGGGGAGGTTAGAGAAAATAATCCTAGATATTATAGTTAGAGTATAATTAAAAATTTTAAAAAACTTATATATAGGGAGGTTAGGGCGAGAGTTTTTTGCTCTTATGTGCATGGCTTCCTGGCGGACAAAAAAAAAGACAGACGGACTTCTCAATGACAATAACAAGGTGACGTCCTTATAGGTAATATGAGTGGCACCCGACCCCGGGGCGGGGGACACTCCCCCCCGCCCCGACTCCATCGACTGGCCCACGCCCCGACTCAGATCCGAATCCTCGGTCGGGGGGAATTTTATTCCCCGCCCCGATCCCCGTGAGGGTTCGAGGCCCCGCGGGACTCTGAACCCCGCAGTCCGCCCCTTGTTTGAACTGAATTAAATTGAATCGAACCGATAAAAAATCGATCAAAATTGGGAAAAAATCGGGTTGAATAGCGGTTTTTTGTTCAGTCAAAAAAATTTATTAATTTTTTACCAAGAGATAATTTGATAAAAAAATTATTATAAATTTGAAAAATATCCAAAGATGGACTTTCTCCATAACTATTCAATATTGACCCATTGGTCTCCTCCTTCATTTATACTTGTCAATTTACTCTCACTTTATTACTATTATCAATGTTGGACTATTTTTGTACACTCACTTATTTTTTTAGATGTGAAAATTCGGGACCCACGGGGCGAGGACAACTCCTCCCGCCTCGATCCCCGAAAGAGGATTCAAGAACAATTTTCCTATATCCCTAATTCCGTGGGAGAAAAATTCTCCGAGTTCGGGCCCCGCCTGCATGGGGCGAGGGATATTGTCTTCCCTAGGTACGTAGAGGGGATTCTGTTTGTTATTGTGACATCATTCTGCGATGTAATCTGGTTTGCATAATTTTATTATGGTCGCAAAATTATTTTGCCATGTGACATACGCACAGAAAGAAAAAAAACATAGAGGGAGTTTACAACTGCAAAATAAATAGAGAGAATAAGAGGGAAAAAGGAGAAAGGTAAAAAGAGATTTTTGTTTTACGGCCGGAAGGGAATAGTGAGAAAATTTGGAGAGATAAAAAAAAGTTAAAAGAAAGGAAAGAGTATGTTACGCCCTCAAAGGATGTAGAAAGAGAAAGAGGGTTACAATCAAAAGAGAGAGAAAATGGGAGGAATTCAAGGGGGAAATATGATGGCCGAAACATTAGAAAAAATGGTAATGGGATGATTTGGCGGCCAACAAATGATTGGCCGTAATAGAAAATTAAAGAGATTAGAGAGAGAAAGGAATAGAGAGAGAGGGAAAAAGGGGATCGACATAGCAGGGAAAAAAATGTGTGCACAGTGATGAGGAGAGAAAAATACAGAGAATAAAGAAGAAATATGTAGTTCTTTTATTTATGGTTTTCTTTATAAAAAAAAGTTTATTTATTAAATTTTTCGGATAGGAAAATATATAAAGAGAGAGAGAGGAGAAGGATCGTGGGTAATTACCATCAAAAGTTCAACGTTCGTGTAGTGCACAGACATAAGAACATAGTTTTTCAATCAACTTAAGGTACGTAGGGGAATCTCTATGGCGTTAGTTTTTCGTGACATGGATCCCGAACTCTTCTCCATTTTAAAGAAATTACATTATATATTGTTTGCATCTATTAGATGTTATATGGCATAGATAGGATGATCGGAAGTTGTCCGAAACACAATTTCTTGATGATGATAGAACTCGGCTCGGGTTCTGTTATGTCTTACCCGAGTTCAATAGAATTCGGACCGAATCGTAGTAGGAAACCGGACTGAGTTCCATGAACTTGGTCCGAGTTTCCATAGACATGGCTCGGGTTCTCTTACCCGAGTGCGACGCGAGATTATATCATAGAATCGAACCGGGTTCCAGCTTATCCAGCTCGGATTTCGAAGACTATAATGGATTGAACCGAGCCAATATGGCCCGAAATTTTATATGAAAATTGAAGAAAATAAAATAGATGAACCGGCTCGAGTTTGTCCTAACGCGGGCTAGATTTTAAGGGTTTAAAATATATTTTTAAACAATTATGATTAATTATATTATTTAGTAGCATTGATTGTTTCTGACCATGCATTGATATGTATTGGTCAATTGATTGTAATTGTTATGTAGGTTAATGTTAATCAGTTATAATTGTAATGTACTAATTAATAATAATTGATTATGGATTAATGACTTATTGTTCAATTGGTATAAATTGATAGATAATGGAATTATTAATATTGGTTGTGCATCGTCCAAATGATGATATGAAAAATTGCTATTATGAAATTGTAAATTGATAATTGAGGTCGTTATAGTCGATAGAGGTCCACGTGGTCGATAGAGATTCTTGTGATCGATTGAGGCCCATTAGGTCGATAGAGTCCTATGGAGTCGATTATTGATGCATCATGGAGGCTCTTGTAGTCGATTGAGACCTTTATGGTCGATGGAGACTCATGCAGTCGATTGTAAATGCATAGTAGTTAATGGAGACCCGTATGATCAATTGAGACCTTTATAGTCGATGGAGACCCTCGTGATCGATTGAGACCTTTATGGTCGATGGAGACCCTCGTGGTCGATTGAAGCCTTTATGGTCGATGGAGACCCTCGTGATCGATTGAGATCCTTGTGATCGATGGAGGCCCACTGTGATCGATGGAAATCATTATGGTCGATGGATGTTTTCTTAATTGAATTGAACTATTAATTAAATTGAATTGTTCATTGAATTGCATCATTGATTAAATTGCGCCCTAGTGGCTGATCGATAATTGAATTGCTCCTTAGTGGATGATGAAAAATTGAATAGATAAATTGATAATAGAGATGATAATTGATAATTATTTATTGTGGCTTTCACCGACTTATGGTCAGTTGGTAATTGATTTAAGATAATTGAATCGAATTAAATATATATTGGTCATCAGTAATTGATGACATGGATAATTACTATCACTGGCCAAATTGTTTATGATTTATTGATTATTGTTAAATGTTACCTATTCTGACCAATTATATATTCATGTTTATTGATAGCATTGATATTGATATTGACTATGGTTTATATAGTTATTTTTATGGATGACCTTACGTACTGAGTTATCTAATTGGGCTTTGCCCCTGTATTTGGATTCATACAAGTGATGGTGATGGCGATGGTGAGACGGTTGGTGGCTCCTCTGACGAGTGACATGCACATGGATATATGATCCATTATTATATAGACGTGGGTCCTAATCCACAAGTTATTGGACATTGTATAAATAGCTTCCGCATATTGTATTAGAAAATTGTAAATTAGTCTCCCACTTATGTAAACCAATTTGTTGACTGGTCAAAGCCAGGATATAGAATTGAGTGATGTCGTCGAGATAATCTTCTGGGCAGGCAAGAAAAAAACCTCGAAGCATTACATCACATCTCATACCAATGGAAAAATTATTGTGAAATAAGCTCGGTGTGATAAGAGATGTGCATATCTCTTAAACATAGAAAAGACGAGTGAAGCTTCTTACGATACAAGGATATCAAACTGAAGAAGAAAGTGGTATAAAAATATTCCTTTCTTGTCCAATTTGAAATAAAGGGTGCTAGTAAATATCCGATGATATCAAAGTTGACGAGTAAGTCGAGGCGTAAATGAACTTTGTCAATAAATTTCTTTGTACTTGCGTTTGTATTCTCTCTTGCACTTCTTCTCATTCTTAAAGTTATTCAATGTGAGTTTTATGAAACCATTTTGTAGTTATGCAATTAATTTAAGAATTTTATTTTGTCAATTTTAAACATCCTCGTCAAACAAATAAATGATGAACAAAATAAATGAAATATTTGTTTGCCTATCTATATATTGGTCTTGATATAGATACTTTCCATCAGTTTCTCACAAGGAAAAAGAGAAACAGAGGGTCATTTGTTATTAATTATAAATATGTATTGATGACAAGATGAGAGAGAGGGTTATATTCTAAAACTAGTGTTATGCTCACATAATTAGTAAGTTCCATTATCATAAGATTACAAACATGATTAATTTATAAAAATAAAAAACTCAAATATGTTTTTCTTTTCAAATTTGACATAAAGATATTTAATATTCTTAAGTACATAATTTCATAATACTAATATGTCATATTTATTGTAATATTATTTTGTTAACATTTGGTTCTGCTTTCAAATAGATGACATGTGTCAAGAGGATGACTTTGGTGCGCCCATTAGAGAGGTTTATCGAATTAGGTTCAACTCGATGCAATCAAAATTGAATTGGCTTGGGGTCTAAAGGTGTTTATTGGATCGGACAGCCTAGTTCGTCCGCTGCCCGACTCGATAACATATCGGCTAGTCCGTCCAAGTTCAAGCCCGGGCCCGTCTGATTTCTTAATGGACTTGGGCCTATATTAGGCTGGACAAGGTTGTTCATCCGTTCGTCCGGTACCGATAGTCCGATATTCGTTCAATATTCGTCCAATAATTTATAAGTCGTTCGCTAGCCCGTCCGTTAATCGTTAATAGATTAAACTTATTAAAATACTATAAATATTATTGTACAAATTTATTTTAATTAATTCATGTGGTGCCATTATGTTATTTAGTTAATGTTAATTGGTTATGCAAAATGCATGATTCTAATTTTTATTCTTTTCTAATGATACGATCATATATTTTATACAATGGTATAATTTTTATTCATATATAATGCTATTTATGCTTGATACAAAAGTAAGAATGCAAGATCAATTTATCTATGATGAAAAATGAAGATAGAGAAGACAAATCTTTTACCAGTGTTGCATAATGCATAGTTACCTCTTGGTAGTAATATTTGATTGTTGTAAATTTTATTTTACTTAATATGATACTAAATATGTAATATTTTATTTTTAGCACAATTGATTTTCGAACTCCTTCGGTCGTGGGCGTAGGCGATAAGCCGAACTACGTAAATATTTTGTCTTTCTTATTTATATTTTATAACATAATGAGTAAATATATGATAATATATTGAGGAATAATATATTATAATGTTCTTTTACTACATATTATAGGACATATGGTTTTTGAGATATTGTAAAAAATATTAATGGACTAACCCGATCCGTCTAATTATCGGCCCGACCATTAAGATTCGAGGGGCGGATAAGGCTAGACACTTAGTTGGCAACCCGATATCCGTCTGATAAGATAACGGGTCAACCGGATCCGTCTGATATCCGATCAACGTCCGGTTGACATAATCTATTAGTAACACGTCCGATCAGTTAAGCATCTCTACTTGGTCCTTAATGGAACTAGACTAGAAATGACCTAATAAAAAAAATTTAAACTTGATTGGATTCAATGATCCAAGAAATTATTTTATTTTATTATTAATAATTGAATCAATCTCATTTAATTTATTTTTTAAAAATTACTTTAACCTTACAATCTATCAACTCCAAAAAAATTTATCAGTGAAAATAATTTCTGAGTGTTGAAGAAGTTTATATTCTTATTTGTAAAATAATATAACTAATATTAAACATTAAAAAGAAATAAATGACTAAATCTACTCGTCCAAGTCAATGACTTGGACCGTGTATTTGGGTTTGAATTTAATGATATTTTTTATGTTAACACAACCCAAGTCAATTCAATAAAAAAATTAATTGGTCTAGATTTGATATGGATCCAGGTCGGTCAAGTCCGACCTTTGAAGACCAAGTCCATTTGCTTTATATTTTCTATAATAATAAACTTTATATTTTAAAAAAATAGTTAGAATAAAAGCTATAATTAATTTCTCATATAAATAAACATAATATTATGAATACATAAAAGCACGTAACATTTAAAAGAATTCATCGGCTGAATTTCTTGCTACAATAATCATATTTCATTATTTCTAAACGTGTGGCCTCTTTGTCATATCTATCCTCAATTCAAAATAAATGAGACAATACCTCAATTAAAGCATGTAAAAGTTATGTATATGGTATAACATGATAATAATGTGCATTTTTTGACATGACCTATCTTGTCAATTTTCTTATGTTGTAATAAGATTTTACACATTAGTAACATGACAAAGAATAAATATACATGTCACATCATCATACATAAAAAAATTAAAAGTTTAACTTTACCATTATGATTAACTAGGTAAGTCACCAATGTCTATTTTGCATCACTTTGTTTCACATGGAGAACCCTTAAGAAATACAATGATCTTTATTGCTGCAAGACATTATTCTTAAAAAAAACAACACAATGTATAGAATTTATCTTTCATCTTTGAGTAGGAAAAAAAATCACTTCTCACCATTAATAACATGCCAAGTCAAACCAGTTAGCATTTTTATTAAGTCATCAATGCAATAATCATTAGTATCACATGTCTTCATCCTTCACTACAAGAAAATCGCGATTTTTCGACGGATAATTTTTTACGGTTCTAAATCCGTCGCTATTTGCGACGAATTTTTCGACGGTTCCATTTCCGACGAATTTTTCGACGGTTATGACCGTCGGAAATAATTTATATTATTATTTAATTTTTTGACGATTAGGAACATCGATATTTTTGACGGATAACCATCCGTCGTAATTTTCGACGACTTTTCCGACGGTTATGACTGTCGAAAATAAAAAAAATTAAATTATGTATTTTTAATATTATTATTAAATTTTTTCGACAGATTTTCCGACGGTTTTGACCATCGGAAATAAAAAAATTAATTATATAATTGGTTATATTATTATTTAATTTTTCGACAGTTAGGAATGTCGATATTTTCGATGGATATCCATCCGTCGCAAAATCTGCCACAATTTTTGAAGGTCGTAACCGTCGGTAAATCCGTCGCAATTACCGACGGATATCCAAACCGTCACAATTACCGACGGTTTTGACCGTCGGAAATAAAAAAATTAATTATATAATTAGTTATATTATTATTTAATTTTTTGACGGTTAGGAACGTCGATATTTTCGACGGATATCCATCCGTCGCAAAATCCGCCGCAATTTCCGAAGGTCGTAACCGTCGGTAAATCCGTCGCCATTATCGACGGATATCCAAACCGTCGCAATTACCGACTGTTTTGACCGTCAGAAATAAAAAAAATTAATTATATAATTGGTTATATTATTATTTAATTTTTCGACGGCTAGGAACGTCGATATTTTCGACGGATATCCATCCGTCGTAAAATCCGCCGCAATTTCCGAAGGTCATAACCGTCATTAAATCCGCCGCAATTTCCGACGGATATCCAAACTGTCGCAATTATCGACGGTTTTGATCGTCGGTAAATATTATCGTCGGTTCAAACCGTCGATAAAATAAAAAAATAAATATTATATATAACTAAATAAAATAAATTTTTTTATTATTTATGTTTTCAACGGCCGAAACTGTTGGTAATTAAAATTTCATTATCCCGCGTTTTTTTCCCCTTTTTCCCGCTTTCTTTCCAAATTTTTTTCTTTATATATTTTCCATCCTCCTTCTTCTCTCTCCCTCCTCCCTCCACTCCTCTCTCTCTCTCCCTCCTCTCCTATCTCCCTCTCCCGGCCGCGAGCACGGACGCCGGATGCCGGACGTCGGTTACACCGCGAGATCGGCCTCTCCCGCGCGCCGGACGCCGGCGACCCTCCCACGCCGGACGCCGGCGACCCTCTCCCGCACCGGCGTATCTCTCTCTCCCACACTGTTGTCGGCCGGATCCGGAGCCGGCATCTCTCTCTCTGCCGTCGGCCGGATCCGGACGTGACCGTTCGGATCCGGCCGCCAGGCGGCCGGTTCCGACCTCCAGCGGTCGGATCCGGCCTCCTGGCAGCGGATCCAGCCGCCTGGCGCCAGATCGGCTGCCAGGCGGGCCGGATCCGGCCGCCTGGCGCCGGATCGGCCGCCAGGCGGGCCGGATCGGCCGCCAGCGCCGGATCAGCCGCCAGGCGGGCGGCGGATCCGATAGCCAGGCGGCCGGATCCGGCCGCTAATTTTTTTTATATTTAAAAAATTATTTGCGACGATTGCGACCGTCAAAAAATCGACGGTTGCGACAACCGTCTAAATTTTCGACAGTTGGGACCGTCGAAAAGTTGCGACGGCTCGGACCGCCGGCGGTTGCAACCGTCGGAAATTTTGACGGCTCGGACCGTCGGCCTTTTCCGACGGTTGCAACCGTCGGAAATTTCGACGGCTCGGACCGCCGGCCTTTTCCGACGGTTGTAACCGTCGGAAATATCGACGGTTCGAACTGCCGGGGACTTTTCCGGCGGTTGCAACCGTCGGAAAATTTCGACGGGTCGAACCGCCGGGGACTGTTCCGACGGCCAGAACCGTCGATATTTTTGACGAATTTTTTCAACCGTCGCAAATCCGTTTGTGACGAGCGTTTTTCGAACGGATCGATTCCGACTAAAAAATCGTCGGTAATTACGTTACCGACGGTTTTCGGACTGATTACCGACGGCCGTCGGTAATCCGCATTTTTCTTGTAGTGCTTGAGACACAACTATAATGTAACAATGGTAGTACAATACTTGGGTGATCAAATATCATACAAATTTTTTCGTAGAACATTTTAGAACTTTATAAACAACATAATGGGTATATTCATGCATATATAACCTATATAAGCATTTAACAAAAAATTTTCAAAATATTAACATAATTAATCATAATAGAAGTTTACATGAATAATTCAATGGGCTACTTTCCAGTTTTGAAGAGTATTCACACTACCAATACAAAATTGATAACTAATTTGCATTAGATGTCTTCTTTTTATATAAAATGTATTCTTAGGTGACATTTGTCATGGTAGTAAAGCGAGATTAAGTGCCTTATTCTAAGTTATTTAGCCAAACAAATTTAGAATAGTGGTATGGGATCCACTTGTAGTTATTTCAGGAATTGAAAAATTGTATGGGTTTTGTGTTATTGGTTCTGTAAGGCCCTGTTTGGCTGCAATAGTGATGTTCCAGAGATTAGAATAATTTTATCTAATTATATCCTAAGACACAAAATTCAATAGGAACACTATGTTCTTGAGGCTCCTGAAACATAAATTTGCTTATTTTTTTGGAATGATTATCTTGAGTCCCACAAACTTAAAAAATGAGTGTTTGAAAAAGGAGTGTTTTGGTTAGAAAAGCAAGAACAATGTTATGTTCTAGACTATGTTCCACTAAACGAGCCCTAAGGATTTGTTTGTTCCAGGTGGATTAAGGTTGTTGGATTATAGAAATTTTATTTTAGAACACAAAAAATATTCCAAATGAGAAATTAAAGAGCTAGATGCAAATATTCCTATGTTATCTATTTATATGAATAAATAATTATTTTGAATATCATCAAATATGAGAATAAAGTTAAGTCAGTCAAAATATACTTTTTTATGAAACAATATTAAAAATCATGATAGCACCATTATATTTCATGAAATCATAATTTTTGTATTCCATCGAAAGGAAGGAATAAACATATTCTCACCATTTTCATTTTTTATCATTTATTTTATTTTTTTATAAAATAACCATATAATAATAATAATAGTAAATTTCGAGTATTTATAATATAAAAATTTAATTATAAAATATAAATATCTAAAGGTTATTCTTTTTATACATGTAAAAATATTATATTCTTCTGAATATAATTTATTATTCCTTAAAATTATTCTTCGTTCATTTGTTAATAAAAAATTCTAGATATAACATTTTCATGAAAGTCAATTGGAAAAAAAATCCGTAAATGTTTGCTACATAAATTTCATATATTAACTTGATTGTTATAATTTATGATGTATTTTATAAATAAGCTACTTTGCAATTTGACAAAAACTAATAAGAGATTAATATTTCAATCCTAACTATTTATACACAACTTCAAATCAAATCAAATTAATATGTTATTAAAAAATGAACTTCAAAACCTTTCTAGTAATAGGTTGAATGAGTAAAATTTATTCAAATATTTATTAAAAGAATAAGGAACGATGAATGGTGATTAATAAAGACTAATTAGAAGACATATTTATTTTGACAATTTTAACTTTTTTATTTTTTTAAAGATGTTATTAATATGAAATATAAATATAAAATACAATTATTTATTTTTCTTAATAAATATAATTTTAATTTTAATATTCCTCGCACATCCCAGGAGCTTGACATTTTAGTATTCATAATAAAAAAATAATTGGAAATTTTTACTAAAAAACAATCGGAAAAACTCATGCGAGAATTTTCTTTCCTAGATAATTTTAGAATGTTTTTAAATTTGAAAAACTAAACCCAAAACAATGTCGAATTTTCTTTTTCCGAAGCCGGCCAATGGGAAGAAAACTCCTCATGATGGCGGAGTGACGTCAAGCGGGGAACCCGTGGACCCCCGAGTCCATCGCCTGCCAAGTCACATGGGGTGGCCGTTTGAACTCTGGACTCCAACAAAAAATAGAATAAATATATAAATATATAAAATTAACCAGCGGATAAAGAACATGGGACTCCGCGTAGGGTGGGGAGTGGAAAAAGGAACTAGCAAACAAACAAAACAACTATTTTTTTACTAATCACTTATGTGTGAAATAGTAAAGGATTGAGAACAAAATACTAGAAATATTACTAATAATATTGTTCACCATACCAAAAATAATAATAAAAGGGTTATAAATTAATAGATACAACGGTCTTAAGAGTTAAGATAAACTGAATTACTTCATTTTTACCAGATTGATTTGATCATTCACAATTTTCATATTTAATAATCTGAGGATGAAGATCATGATAAAAAAATGTTTGGCTACTAAATAGTAAGATAAATTAATAAATATATTTTTTGGATTAATAGAAATAGATAAAAAACAATCTTTTTTTAAGGGAAGAAGCCAAAGTCTTGTTACAATTTGTTATAAAAATTACAATATTCTGTTACATAAATCAAATGTAGCTCAAGTTGCTCTTTCTCTACAAGTATAAAATCGTATGTATATTATTTCTTAAATTTAACTTAATTTTTTCACGTATAACTTTTAATTATGAACTAAAAATATAAAAAGTCTTTGACATTATCCAAAATATTTTATTTTATTTTTATATAATAAAAAAGAGACAGTTTTTTATAAATAAAAAATTAAAATAACAGAAAAATTAACAAATTGTCGCATAATTTTCAACATTAAAAGCATAAATATGCCACCAAAAAAACCCATAAATATAGGGAAAAAATTTAATATCTATAGTGGATTTATTTTTATAACGGAAATAAAGAATAAGGATGCCACTGCAATACTGCAGACATTAAAAACATCTCTCCGCACCTGCACTATACATTTACTGCTGCCACTCTCCGCTTCCATTCTCCTCCTGTTGCAACTTGCAAGTGCAAAGAAATAAATACGTGTAGCAGGTAATCTCCTTCTTTGACTCCCTCCACACTTCTTCACATTGAAAGCTTCCTTCCTTGCGTTGCATTTCTCTCTTCTGCACTTGCACTTCATACTCTTCTTGCAGCAGCAGAGATCCAAATGTGGATTTAGCAGGAGGCGAGGAGCATTTAGATACCGATGGGAGCCTGTTTCAGCACTTGGAAAGGCTCATCTTCTTCATCCATCTCTTCTCCGTCGCCTACTTCTCGTTCCAGGAGAAGGGAGTCCTCCAGGTCCGGCGGCGGTGGCGCCGCCCGCCAATGCCCCGGCGGGCATCCTGTCCCAGAGCCCGAGGCGGAGGAAACCGTCAAGGAGGTACTTTCCGAGACCCCGAAGCCCCGGCCGCGGCCCAAGCCAAGAGAAGACCGCGCTGCCGCCTACGTCGAGGGAAAGCTCAAGAAGCAGCAGAACGACCTGCTTTCGCTCGAGAAGAGCTTCCCTGGCCTCCTCGTTCCCATCGACGACGGGTTCTGCTCCAACTTTGACGACAGATCTGAGGACGCGTCCGAGGCCTTCAGCGAGAGCCTCTCCGCCTCCACCGCCACCGTGACCGACAAGCAGGATCCGGGGGAGGTCGAGAAGATCCGGCAGAGGAGGGACAGATCGCCTGCCCGGGCGCCGGCGCCGCCGAAGTACCAGAGGAAACGCTCGGTGTCGAGCGAGTTCGGCTGCCGGAGGGAGAGCAGCGTCGCCGTCCGCTGCGGCAGCGGCAGATCCGCGCAGCAGTCACCGTGGAGGAGGGCCGCTGACGCCGCCGGACCCGCCGTCGCGAGGACGAACTCGGCCCGGGAGATGGGACACGCCGCGAGGAGCCGGGTGACGAGCGGCGGGAAACGGGATCCGGGTGAGAGGTCCGGCCGCAGGTCCGTGTCCCCGGCGGCCAAGAGGGCTGTCGAGTCGCGCCACGACAATGCTGATACCGCGGCGACGTTAGCACAATGCAGGGGTGCGCCAGGCGCGTGGGCCAACGGGCGGGCGTCGCCGAGACGGGTTCCACAGCCGGCTGTGGCGCCGGAGAAGCAAAGGGAAGTCGACGAAGGAGGGGAAGAGATCGAGGGCAGCGGCGAGGAGGGGTCGGGCGAAGGGAAGGAGTCCCTCGACAACCCGCTCGTCTCCTTGGAGTGCTTCATCTTCCTGTAATTAATTAGCACAGTACGTTGTAGTTGCTTTTTTTCCCTGCAGAGGCCCAAAACTAAATCTAAGCCAACCAATCAACTGTTTGCTTTGCCACTAGTAAATAGTACTAGTTGTTGGCATTAGATTCTTATCACACCTTTGTCTTGGGTTTACTTCTCAGCTTTTTTTTCGACAAGTGCTTCTAAGCTTTTGATTATGTCAAGCTTCACCAACTCTGCAACCTTCTGGCCGTAATCGTCATCTTTGTAAAGTTGGCATGACACGTTTCGTATCGAAAAACCTGACGCACAAAAAGTTGAAGAAGACTTCTCGTAGCCATTTGAGCTGCTTAGAGGAAGTTATGACTTGCAAGTCGCTCTCTTTTGCTCCAATCAGTGGCCACCGTTGCTTATCATACATAGTATTAGGAAGTAGAATGATTCTTGGTGTTCTCGTGGTTTCTCTGTGTAGATTTGAGCATGGTGTCTTAGGTGGTGTACTATGTTAGGTTCATAGGTTTCTGGATCTACGTTCTTTGTGGTTTCTCTCTCCGTAGATTTGCTCGGATTGTCACAAGACTCGAATGCCACTCACTCCACTGGTACTGGCAGAAACTTTGGCTGTTGGACGCATTTTTATTTAGATTCACACGCGAGCGACAGACAGGGGAGCAGAGGAGAGAGAAAATTGAACGATACTGCAGTCAATCTCCAGAGAACAGAGGTAAGCGTATGGATCACGGCAGCATATGGAAATTTTGTGAGTATACGGAATGATTGCTTATTACGATTTACGAGCATCTTTTTTGGTCGACTTCGTCGATTCCAAGGGAGAGATCGGTGGGGATGGATCGGACGCAGTAAGAAGCTCATGGCCGTGTTAAAAGTAAAATATCAAAGAAAGAGTGGAACTGAACAGCACAGTAATTCTGAGCTTTAATAACGCAAATCGGAATGTTTTATCTTCTCGCGTTAATCCTGATAATTATGATTATTCTCCTTTGATTGATCCAATTTTATTTGATCGTTTACTTGTTACATAGCACAAAGGAAACTGCTAGTAAAAGTAAATGCACTAGAATACAAAATAATGTACACATGGATTTACTAGTGGTTTAAATAAAAAAAAGAATGCAACAAATTTATGACAAACTGGGTTCCATTTTTTTTCCTTATTAGAAAGGAAGATCCATGAATCCAATGTAAAAAAGTAAAATCAGAAAATAATAAAGCACATATCTCTCAATCTTCAAATAAGAGTATTTTGTTAGTTTCAAGTTCGAGTCTTAAAATTATCAAGTTAATAAGAGAATAAAATGATTAATGATTTCGAACATCAAGAGACATCCTGTGTAACTGTCACCCAAGAAAAGATTTGAAAAGTTCACTCATTTTGCTATATATAATTTAGGAATGTCTTAAATTCTTAATGCCACTCCAAACTCATTAATTTATTCTTTATTTTATTTTACTTCATTTATTATTCCCTCTTTGAGTCTCCTCAATTTTCATCCAATTATGCTTATTAAATAATATCATACTCATTAACTCTCTACAATCTCTTTCTTCATGCTATTGGTTCATGCAATTAATTAATTTTTTGATCAATAGTATAATTTAGATTATTGAACAAACATATTAATTTAATTAATATATAAATTACAATAAGATTAAATATATAATATTATTTTATGAATATATAAAATAAAGTGGAAATGAGAAGAAATAAATTATTTTTAGTGTAATCATTTTTCAAAATAATTAATCCATTATTTTTTTATTTTTTGTTAAGAAGTGTGTTATATCCAATCTAATTCATTGTCATATCTTAAAAAAATATTTATTTAACTACAAATAATTGATTGAACAAATTGCTTTAAAATATATATTATTAATTTATTAACAAAAAAAAAAAATAACGGACACTCCTCATAAATTTAATAATATTAAGAAATAAATATATTTTATTTTTTGTCTAATCTTATTATAGTTTTCATATTAATTAAATTAATATATTTGTTTAATAATTTAATTTATATCATTAATTAAATAATCAATAGTATCAGGAGAGAAAATAGAGAAAATGTGCGTGATGATTAAAGAAAAAAATTTGGGTGAATATTGAGGGGGACAAAGAGAAAATTAATAGTAAAATAAATGAAGAATTGAATGATGAGTTTGGAGTGATAATAAGAGCATCCATAATTTAAACACACTTGGGGGAGGGGGAGGTGCAAAAGAAGATGGAGAAGGACCCACCGCTCGTTCTTCTTTTGACGTGATCTGTGTCTGTCCTTTTGTGACTCTACTCTGTCTGTTAAGATATCTGTTGGTGATGTGCGTCCACGCCTCCTCTCCCCCGCCTGAGAGTAAAAGCAAGTCGACGACCGCCGGGAAGGAGCAGAAGAGAACAGAAGGCAGGATAAAAAGGAATGGTGGATGGCGACCTCCTTACGCTTGTGCTCTCACCGAGACACACGAGGTACTGAATGAGATGTCTGATGGTGTCCCTGATTCATGCATTGCATGTACGGGCTTACCAACTCACATTACTTCTTCGTTTTTTTTCTTTTTGATTTTTTTACTTCCAGTGGTCCAACCGGTTTTCCCGTTTAATGAAAAATTGGGCCAGTTAGACCAATTCAATCCCTTATGATCTTAAGACTAATTCAATGAACAGTTGAAGCAGCGATGACCTCTTTTTATCACTGCTTAACTAACGAGGAACATTTGTGAATTGGCATGGTTAATTTAGGACTTCATCGTGCACTGTCCGGGATTGGCTTCCCTTTCCGCACGCAGCAGAAGTGGCAAATTGGAGATACTGGGAGAAGCAATGTTAGCCTGGCAAAAGGAATCGGATTCTTCCAATGTTTCTTGCACACAGTGACACATGGAAACAGCAGGAGCATGGAGCATGGAGAATGGGCCAATTGTTTCAAAGCATCCATGTACTATTCCTCTTAACAATGGGGGCAGCATAGTGACAACATGAAATATAAAAGGTACACTATACACAATTGGAAGCAGTTAATGATGGGCCAGGAAGATCCTAACTTTGGAATTTAACTGCCTGCTTCATGGTGGAACCTAATTACGGGAGACGAAATTGGAGGGAGGGCATCGGGGAATCCCGGGAGCAAGAGTTAATGGCATGCAGTACAAAAAAAATTGATCAGGAGACGGTACAAATAGCATCTAACTTGTAAGTTCAGCACCACAGACCCGAGTCGGCTCATGAGATGTCCATGGCTCATGAGAAGGCCAGGGGTTCCGTTCAGGGGCACAGGGGGCGGGAGCAGGATGAGCAATGAAGGTCGGTATGTCATGCCCAGGCATCAGCACAGAAACCCCTTTTGAATAGACCGACATCTGTACAAATAGGAAGACAATCAATCACCACAAATTTTTCACCTTGACAAAACCAAGATGATGATGTAAAAAGACAATGCAAGTCTAAGTAACTAACAGCATGACAATGTCTAAACTAACAGCATTTACAATAAACTCTTTTTGCAATAATTCACTGTGGTACATGTTTCTAAGGCTTCATTTCAAATTAACCTTCAAGATGAACAGTCTTTCAATTTTACACACTTCATAGTTGCTCCTTAGCACAACTGAAAAGGAAAGTAATGTTGATAAAAAAAACCAATCATGTACACATAATCTTTGCATAATGAGAGGGATCATTCATTTAGGAGAATGAATAAAGGTTAGATTTACATCTGTGTAACCAACATATCAAGAAACTAATCCTATAAAGTAGAGCATAGGCCTGACTTATGTGTCGAAACAGCTGTTAGATGAGTGTTAAGATGTTAACCAGTTCGTTTCAAAAAGATGTTAACCAGTTCATGTTTTAACTAGTGCCATGAACAGAGTGTTTATATCAGTACCAGGAAATTAATGGCTCCAAAGAATTAACTTGATTCTATCTACAATAACGAACTGAAAAACCAAGGAAATTTGATTCTTACAAGATAAATTGTACTTCAAAATAACTTCTACAGAAGCAAAACAAGGTTAATTCTATATTTTCGATTCCACGCTAGCTTCTAAATTGCAAAATGATAAGAGGTCAGCACAACTAGTAGGTTCATGTTGAGCAATAATCCAATCATGGCGTATAAGTTAACATGGAATTCTTCTTAAGTAGAACACAAAATATGCATGTCTCATTATGAGTATTGGCTTTTGTTACATTTCAGGATTAAAATAAACTCAAGAAAAGAAAACAAGCATATTCTCAAACGTGAAGCAACATCAATATGCAGAAACCTCATGAAAATAGGTTTGACAAGTAATAGTGAGATTCCCAATGAGGAAGTAGAAATCTATGTTAACAGATGAGGTGACATGATGCCATCCTATCGACCTGTGTTAGAAAAACATCAGCCTACACACTATGCCTCATATGTGGTTTTCACAGAGCAATCACATCAATACACAGTTTGCAGGCTAATTGGTTCTGCCTATTGAGATCGTGGAAAAGCAATCCAGAATAAATGCATTGACAATTTTGCAAGGAACTGGTTCCAGCTTCCCTCCCTCTAGGTGCACACTTTTTGGGTATCAAAGGGGGACAAGCTTATTATATAAAGAAATACAAATACAACTGAGGAAGATAACCCCTTAAGATAAACAAACCTTTAAATAGATTTTTAAGAGTCAGATATTCAGACTGCAAAAAGGAAGCAAAGCTCTCAGCCACTTTACTAAGAAATATTTAGTCCTAAATGAGCAATTTGAAACCTATTCATTACAATCAAAATTGGATGGGATTTATCAGTAGAAAGCATGCTACCAAAAACTTAGTCATTCAGTTATATTAAACTAAAGAACTGTAAGTGTCTAGTCGAAATTGGTTTGTCCCCACCTAATATAAAAGAAAAAAATTGATATAAAATATTCTCACCACAACATCCTGTTCTACAACATGCATCCCTAAAACCATATGATTCATAGAACAGTCATGTAGCAAATCTGATCTACCCTTCCAGGTCTAAAGCTCATTAAAAACTGTTGATGTCCCTTGAATTATTGTACATTGTACCCAAAATTGTGAAAAAAAAGAGCAAAGAAAAGGAAAAATGAGGATGGCAAACCCCCATGGTACGAGCCTTTATGTATGAGAGTTAAAGTTTTATCGTTGAGGATTTTATCACGTTAAATCTCTGTGTTCGTCTTCTCTCAACTTTGTTGCTTTGATTATTCAGTCACATCTATATCCTCCACAACTCTCTCAACACTGAGTACCTAAAAAGTAAACAGGGAGTCGTGGAAAGATTAACAGTGATTTCAACTGTTCATACACCATCTAAAATAACAATCACACTACAGATTCAACCTAAAATCACAAATAAGTCTGACCTCCTTGTGAGTTGCATTGCTACAAACTTGATCATTATCTGGTACTAAAGGCATTGTTACCTCCGTGACAAGCAAACTACACGTGATCACAAACTTGCGTTTATCTTACTCTAATGCAACAAACAAATTAACATATCGTTTGAACCAAGAACCATTGCAGCAATGTCTGGCAACTTTTGCTGGATGTCATTCTCTTTTGTCTCCTCTTAATATTGTTGTTTAAGACTTTAATGTTCCCAGAAAAACAATTTTCAGATGGTATGAATTTAAATTCGAAGTGTTACAAAGTCTTCTACAAATATGACATACAATACCCTACAAAGGGTAGAAACACACAATTTTACGAAGTGCAGCCGTTGATGCAAATCCACCACGAGCATAACCTACCAATTGCAAGAATGTTGAAATTCTTTATTCCTTTTCATCAAATCTTCCTCTTACTCTAAAATCAAACCATTTCACTGTATTATATACATTAATCCCACATGCTTTGAGTACAACTCTAAGAGTTTATACTCTAAGAGAATCCTAAACAAAATAAAATCCATATAAGCATCGTCAATCTTTGGACTGAGAACCTGACTTTAAGTTCACAAATCCTTTAGTTATGAACTTAATTTGCCAAGTACCTCACGAGTTCTCAAGTTTCATAGTATAAAAATGTCAATGCATTTTGGGACGACATTCTCAAAACCACGTTATAAACCCAAGTGTTTAAAATATATGATTTCTTTTGTAATCCCTTGTAACATTGATCTCATGTGTATTATTCTTTATCAGAGCCAGTATAGTACCTTCAAAATGCTAAGGGCAATTTCACATATGTTTTATTTTCAGGCATGGCAAAGAAAACTCATCTTTATATGTAAATGGAAGTTATTTTTATAGAAAAGTAAATGAAGATTTCTGATGGAATTGTTCCAAGCTTTCAATCAAAGTTCATTCCATGAACCCTTAAAAAATGTTTATTACATGCATTTTGGGAATCACAATCAAATTATGCTTAGAAATCGGAAAGAAGGATATCAAAGAGAAAGCAAAACATGAATAAGATTCAACTTCAATGAGCTTCGAAAACCTAATTCCCTAAACAAACTGCAAATAAGCCAACCAAATCTCCTAAAAGTATAAACTTTCATTATAGAAAAAAAATTACACCATTATGCTTTTGCTTGTTTAAAAAAAAAGCAAATGACGGGAATATACATTCTTCATATTTTTTTCTAATCACTAGGAGTAACTCCAAAGGCGGAAATAGAAACTATTAGCGGACAAGCAATAGAATTTGCCACTGAACTACAACCTCTTTCTTCATTTCGTCTTTTATAGTTCTAGGAAAGCCCTAAAATGATGCATCAGAACTGCATAAAAAGTTACTAAATTAGGGAGACCGATAGCTCTTAACAATTAAGCCTTGAAAGCTCAAGGTATCTATAAAGGATATATCAATTAATGCAAAACAAGTGCCTTTCAATGAAAATAATTTGCCATGCATTTAGGTTATAAGGAATGTTAGCCAAAATCAATAACTTCAAACACAAAGGATACATTTTCTCTCTGTGTTAAACACCTCAACATACGTGGACACTTGTGAATCAACACCTACGCCCATTCGCTGAAATATATTGATTTTTTGAATAAAATCCGTTGTTGATTAGTCAAGCAATAACCTGAGGTTTCAACTGCTTGTTGGGTAGGGGGAAGGGGAGGGCCCACCAACAACCATTTGATGTCAATCAAAAGATAAGGTTCTGAGATATAACTCCATAATACAACTTTATTAGTACTCTTGCCTACATACTTATGTCAAATGTTTTTAAGTGTATTTATGTCAAATGCTATAAATCAGAAGCATTAGAAACATAAAAATGCTGCAATAAGAAGCAGCCTTACTGTTACTTCAAACAATTATGAAAACCCATTATGCCCTATGGAAATTATAAAAGGGGTCACTGTTTCAGACCTAATGCCTTTCTTTTTTTTTTTCTTTTTCTTCTGTTCGTTCTTGTAGGATTTCTATGTTACAGATAAGTCAATAAAATTATAAGGATTGTGCTACCAGACGCATAAGTTTATGGACAGAGAAAACGATTGGAACTGATTAGAGATAGATGTAAAACAAAAACGCAAAGGAAAGCAGAAAAGCTAGAAATGGTGATGTACACGAGTCTGATTAATTGGTTACCTTGGGCGAAGGGTAGTCGAGCTTTCCGGAGAAGCTTCCGCTCTGCTGGGCCTCGAAGTCTGCGTCGGAGCTCCTGCCGCGGCGGAAACCGCGTGGGCCCCGGGCGCCATCCTCGTCGCGGGAGAGGAGATGGGAACGAGGTCGAAGGAAGCGCTCAAAGATGGCCATGACGAGGAACATGGAGATGAGGATGGCGGTGGCGACGAAGCCGAAGGAGACGGCGCTGACAGAGTTGTCGAAGTGCCTCCACCTCTCATCCCCTCTCTCCCCGGCCACGTTCATCGGCTGCAGCGCCGGCGCCACCCCGCTCTTTTCCATGTGTTGGGTCACCACTTCCTTCCCCCTCCCTCCTCGCCGATGCAATTTTCTTCCTGTCTTCCCGTCCTCGGCTCGCTTCCGCCTCCCCAACGCCTGCTACGACGCCCGCATTGTGATGACCGGGAAGCGCTCGCCCTCTCCAAACTCTGCAGCCTGTGGCCGTGAGGCAATTGCAACCAAAACAAGAAGTAGTCTTCTCCTCCGGCTGGTTGGGGTGGTCTTGCTGCTTGCTGCAGGCTGCAGCAGCTGCGAGTCGGAACTCGGAAGGGGATCTCTCCTCCTCTCAGTGAGACCTCTTTTCTGCTCTTTTGGGTTTTGCTCTTTTCGAGGAGAGAGGAGGAGAGAGAGAGAAGACGACGACGTAGCTTTCGGAGAGGGGGAGAAGAAATTAAAGATGGGACGATCGGGCGTGACGAGAGGGCGCAGTGGGGGACCCGAGTCCACGTGAGCTCATTTTTTTATTTTTCACATTCTCTCTCTCTATGTATATATATACGTAAAATACTTATTTATTTATTTATGTTTCTAATTTTTGTTTTTGTTCCTGTGTCCTTTTATTGCATTCAGATGAATTGACGAGTCGTGGCACTTTGTTCCTTGTTCGAGCAATGATTAATTTATTTTATTTATGTAATAATAAAGATAGCAAATAACCCACCGAAAAAAATAAAGATAACAAATAAGATGGGACATAAATATTAATGTAAATAAATATAACTATAAAGGAATACAAACATGATTATTAATGTAATAAGGATATAATGGGTATCCCCCAACTTAAATGGGGGATACACCACTCATTTAAAGGCGCCCGTCCGATGGGCATCGGACGGGCGTCGATAAAAATACGGTTTTTCATGCGATCGACAGCGGTTCACCAGAAAAAAAAATACGGTCGGCAGTGGTCCGGTCTGATTCCATTGTACAAAAGGCGCCGTGTAAAAAGTGTCTCCCCTTCCACTTTTACTCTCTCTCTCACCTCTTTCACTATCGCACAATGGATGCCACCGGAGATCGGCCCGTCGCCGACTGATCTGCAAGCATTTTCCCAGCGTGACGACCGCGAGCACCGGCGCTGAGTACTGGTCGTCGTCGGCCTCCTTCGATCAGATTCGGCTAGATCTGGTCGTCGCCGGCCTCCTTCGATCAGATCTGGTCGTCGCCCTGCTGCCGCACACAACCCCGCCATCCGCCCTGCCACGCATGACCCCGCCGGACGCCCTACCGCGCACGACCCCGCCGGACGCCCTGCCGCGCTCGCACGACCCCGCCGGACGCCCTACCGCACTCGCACGACCCCGCCATCCACCCTGCCGGGCTCGCACGACCCCGCCGGATGCCGCCGCCCGCCTCCGCACTGTCGTCGCATCGCCGAGTTCGACTACACGCCGCCGTCGACCCCACACGTTGCGACCCCCCGCATGTCGCCGTCGATGCATTCACATTCTTGCTTATTTTGTTGATTCCCCACCCCCCCCCCCCCCCCTCAAATTCCAATGAGCTTGTTGATGTATGTGGAATCTGTAATTGAGATTTTCAAATCTGTAATTGTTGAGATGTGATGGCGTCTCAAAAGTTTGAGATTTTTCCGATTCATCTATGGAATTCAAAATGATCAAACAAGATAGTTGACACAATATCGAGAGATCGAAAAGTCTCATAAACATTAGTTTGATCAAATTTATCTATATCATTATGGTTCGAACAATTAATCTTGTGCTAAGAGTAGTAGAGAGTAGTAGATATCGATGAATCTCGATGAAAAAAATCAAAATGATCGAATAATTACTTAAATTTACTATCACTTGTCTAATCTTTATCGTATTCGGATTGGACAAGTGATCCATATTTTCGTAACTTTGATCATATGAGGATGGATTGCTTTCTTCTACTTGTTTATATATTATCACGAATTTCTGGTCCTGTACAAACGAATTTGATTCAAATAATATGAAATACGGATGATAACCGAGGATTTTAATTAGATTAATTAATCACGCATGAGGTTTTATGCTAGCATAGCCTAAGTTTTCAGGAATTTTACATGCTTCATCGTAGTTTACATGCTTCATAATATTAAAGAGCACAAACGAAACTGACAGTTCTAGCCGGTTTACATGCTTAGTCCTAAGCAATATATCAAATTACACACTTAGCAAATTACAACTAATTATAGAATGATTAACACCAAATTACAGTGTTGATTAAGAACTAATTAGAGAGGTGCGACGGCAGTGCGTGAACTCGGCGGCGGCATGCGGCAGAGTTGCGGCGTGTGGGGTCGGCAACGGCGTGCGGTCGAACTCGGCGATGCGGCGGCAGTGCGGAGGCGGGCGACGGCATCTGGCGGGGTCGTGCGAGCCCGGCAGGGCGGGCAGCGGCATCTGGCGGGGGCGTGCGAGCCCGGCAGGGTGGACGGCGGGGTTGTGCGAGCGCGGCAGGGCGGACCGCGGATCGTGCGAGCGCGGCAGGGCGTCCGGCAGGGTCGTGCGAGCGCGGCAGGGCGTCCGGCGGGGTCGTGCGCGGCAGGGCGGACAGCGGGGTCGTGTGCGGCAGCAGGGCGACGACTAGATCTGGTCGAAGCAGGCCGGCGATGACCAGATCTGGCCGGATCTAGTCGAAGGAGGCCAGCGACGACCAGATCCGGACCAGATCTGGCCGGATCTAGTCAAAGGAGGCCGGCGACACCAGATCCAACCAGTGCTCGGCGCCGGTGCTCGCGGCCGTCATGCAGACGCTGTCAAGAGTTCTCAGGATCGCGGCGGTACTCGTGGACGTCGCACAGCCGCGTGGAGAGGAGAGGAGAAGCGCCAGTCTCGGAGACGCAGAGAGAGAGAGAGAAAAAGAGAGATAGAGGTGAAAGGGGGAAAATGCTTGCGGATCAGTCGGCGGCGGGCCGATCTCCGGTGGCGTCCATTGCGCGAGAGTGAAAGAGGTGAGAGAGAGAGAGTAAAAGTGAAAGGGGAGACACTTTTTACACGACGCCTTTTGTACAATGGAATCAGACCGGACCGCTATTGACCGCATTTTTTTTTCTGGTGAACCGCTGTCGACCGTCTGAAAAACCGCATTTTCATCGACGCCCGTCCGATGCCCATCGTACGGGCGCCTTTAAATGGGTGTGGTGTATCCCCCCATTTAAGTTGGGGGGATACCCATTATATCCATGTAATAATAGTTGTATCATGTGATTTTTATATGGATAGTTAAATATGTTATGTCCTCAAATTTTTATCGGAAAATTAACTTATTAAAATTATTTATATTTGAAAAAATTAGATGTGATGATGGGAAATGAAAAAGTTAATTTGATGTACCAATGAATAATGAATATTTGAATGAAATATAAGAACTGTAAGATATTTTTTTAAAAAAAAAAAAGGAGACAAACATTAAATAAATATTATTACAAATTTTTTTATAAAAATATATTTCGATAATGTAATAAAATATTTTTAGAAAAATCATAAGGTAATAAATAATATCAAATTAATCTCATAAATATATTATTGTATATAATAATCAAAATATTGAGTATGTCTTAATTTATTTAGTTGATTCACATGCATATAATATTAACTTGCCAAAAAAATCATATTTCCTTTTTACTATTCACCTAATGTTTCATCTTATGACTTAGAGGAAACAATCTTTAGTCATTTCCTCTCTCTCTCTCTCTGAGACAATGGCCATTGCAGTCCATGTTAGGGGTTTCCTGATTGATTCGTAGCCAATGTCTGATCACCAAACCCTTCCGCTCCCTCCGGTGGGCGTCGTAGAGCAGTTGGAATTGTAATTACAAACTACATGCAACCAAAAAAGAAAAAAGAAAAAACCAACACCGCGACACTACCGACTGTTTAAGCACATGGCATGCCCTGTATAATTTAATTAGATCTGCCATCATCATCAACATTAAGCTTGCTCGCAAACTAATAATTAATGAATCTTTTCATCATCCACAAGAACACCAAACCAGTATAATTTACAAAATAATACGGTATATATCCTAACATGCATGCATCTTGATATATAATATATATATATATATATGTGCGCGCGCTCTTCGATAGTATGCATTTATTTATATATAATGTATTCAACTTTTCATTTTTCTCAAGTGTTCGTGTGGTGCATCCAAATTAAAAATGATAGATATTGATTAACTAATTAATTACTCGATCCTATAAAATAAGATATATATATAATTAATTACACGGCCAGTGAACACCTAGTTAATGCCCCGACAAAAGCAGTCCCACGAGACACGCAACCGAGTGTAAACTGAGGGGGACATGATTAAACAAACGAGGACGACAACAAGGCGTAACCCCAGTGCGGATGTGGATGCAATGCATGCATGGGCGGATCCACAAGCGACGGCACTTGGCCAGATTTGGCACATCAAATTGCATGCAAAGTTGCAAACTCTTGGGACCCCCTTCGTCTTAACCTGATAAATACGTCCCACCATAATGCAACACACCGTTTGCACTGGGATCCAATTATTATTATTATTATTATTATTATTATTATTATTATTATTATTATTATTATTATTATTATTATTATTATTATTATTATTATTATGCAAGATGGGGTTAGGTGCAGATGTATCAAAAGTAGAAGAGGTATAAAAAATACAAATGCAGAATTTTAAAAAAATTTATGGAGAAGTAAAATTAATCCAAAGGTGAAATAGATCGTTAAAACAACTAAGTAACTTTATACAGATGGAGGAGAGTTGGGAGTTACAAAATGATTGACATTCAAACTTCAATTAAAAAATCCTCAGAAAATACCTATAATAGATTATTAAAATTCTTTAAATCAAATTCAAGCGAGAACAAACTCATTTCAATCAAGGAATATAAATTTGTTAACACTCGAGATTTAAATTTCACCAAAAACTTGTCTCTTGAAATAATCAGAAGTTCACATCTTGACTCAATAATAACAGCTTAAATCATCATGTCCATAAAAAGAGATCACATAAAATAATAAAAAGCATAATCTAGTCATGAACTTAATAAGAAACATCATACTCCGTTTCTAAATAATAATATAAAAGTAAAGATTATGCAAAAGAGAGTCATCAATATATCATCATTGAGTTCTTCGATAATAAAGGCATACCTCTCCTAAATGAGAGTGCCAATTAGAAAAACTTAATTTCCTTCGTCAATATAAACTAGATTTTTCCATCATTTTAATGATATCATTATATCGTTAGAAACTAGATTTCTCGAACATCATAAACATATACTCATTTTATTCTCATTTATTGGAAGAGCTCTCCACTTGTAAAGGGTGTTACCAGGGCCGGCTCAAGGGGGAGGCCACTCAAGCAATTGCTTGAGGCCTCACCCTTATACAAGGTCTCTTAATTATGCATTATTAATATTAATAATAATAAATTAATATAAAGATTTAATAATTTAAGGTCCTTATTAATTTTAATAATTTATTATCTTCCATTTCTAATATCAATCACCTAAATCATAATTACTTATAACAATATGTTATTATCCTTTATAGTCAATTTATGAATTCATTTCATATTTATTTCATTGTGAACAATCAATAATACTTCATTAAATTTTCCAATATTTAATCAAATAATTTTTATTACTTTTCACAATTAAAATTTATTTTATTTTTTACAAAGGTACACTCAATTTCTTTCTTATTTTTTTATATTCATAAACTAATTGTTTTAAAAGATAAAAGTGCATATTTTCATATCAAAAGCTAGAAAGACCTAAAATATGTTATTGTTTTTTTTATTTATGTCAAAACAAATTTTACAATCTCGCTTTAAGCCTTTCGACCTCTAGAGATGGCCCTGGGTGTGACTCGCGAAATAATAATACATATGTCATGGGTTGTTAGAGATTAGTGCCATAACAACGCCCTATTATAAGAAGAGAATTACATCACATAATGTTGAACTATCTTAATTGTTTAGGGTGGCACAATCCCGCATAACAGGAATATGGGCATATGACCTCAAACACATGTATGTCCCTCCATTTAAATATTTTTATTTAGTCCTCCTCAATTCATAATAATAGACAAAAGCATCCACATTTTACATATTTTATCTCTCATTGACACTAAAACTATTTTTGGGTCATGATGACTAAATTAAGTCATAGAAAAACAAAGGTGACTCCAAGTAAGGAACATGTAATAACGTATGGAGTTGTATACAAGATTGGGTTTCAATCAAATGAAGTAAGAAAACATGTTTGGATTATGTCTAAGTTTAGGACATCCGGTTCATACATGGAGCGGACATCCCATCCTCTTCCGAATACTCTCGACAGATCACACTTTTGGACGCTCGATCTAGTGAGCGACGCCCATTAAACAAAAGTGAGAGAGGTTTCTCGACTATTTATGAGTTTTATGATCAGGTGGCCATTAGATAATAGTGTTTCTTTGTCTATTTCGAACACCCGATGTGGAAGGACTTAACAATTATCCAATTGTCATACTATAGCAATTGATCAACTATCATAATAGATGTCCGATCTAACAAAGGATTTGAAAATGTTTAATACGACAATCGCGATGTTTCGTCAAGCAGTCAATCGATTCAATTCATAGCAGTTTTTCGCTCCAAGCAGTGGTCATCAAGTTTGAAAGCTTTCTACTCTCAACGAAAACTTTCGGATGCTCAGCTTTTAACAAATCATTTGATAGAATGACTAAGGTGTAGGTCATTGTGGTCCTTATATTTTCATCAATATCTTAATACCCAAAACACTTCCAATGTATATTAAGACATATTTTTATCAAGTATCAAAGTTAGGAAGCATCCAAATATCATTCAAGCCATTCAATCAATTATTCAATGTACAAACACCTATATACATAAGTCCAAAAAACATTATAAGAATCAAAGAGGGGGGGGGGGGGGGGGGGGGGGGGGGTTATCCATAATTTGTTTGATACTAAAATTATACTATAAAAATGTAAATCATAGTAAATCCCATATTAAGCAGTCTAAGCATTTGTGGCATGTCAAATGACTACATAAATTCATTCATCCTACTTTGAACTCTATAAAAACTCATCATCAAATAACCAACATTGGTTAACTCAATTGTAGTAGGGTTGAGTCTCAAGTACTCGCTGAGTGCTAGTAGGCATAGGTTCGAGACTTGGAGCCATCACGTTGGCCAAGGAAAAATCATTTCTGCTATATTTTTTACTTCAAATTAATCAGATGCTAGTAGTCATGAACACCGGAGGTCTCCCATTAATTGGGTCGATGCCCAAAAAACTCATCATCAAATATTATCACCATTTTTAGTTATAAAAAATCATCGCAAGGCATCACAAATGTCATTCTAAACATGAAATCCATTAAGCACATGAAGACATGATAAACATAAAGATCAAATCATAAGAATATGAAAAAACATTACCTATGTCATACATGCTACCCTCCTTAATAACATCATTCTCAATGATGAGTTATCATTTAAAATGCTAAATAAACCTTCATAATCATGCTTGTACCCTTAGGAATTAATCGTATATCAAAGATCCCAATTAACACACTTTTTTTTTGTTAATAATGCCTTTGTTTTGAGTTCCTTTTCTTCCTAGTACTTTTCTCTTCCTACTCCTTCACCTTGATCACTTTCCAAATCCTCCCATTCATGTTACGATTCATCCACAACAAGAGCACAAGTGGCAAGAGCATGAGAGAGAAATTGATAGATTATCAAAATAGATGACATGGAGGGGTGAAAATGGCATCCATTCATCCCTAGTCACCCCTTGCATAAGTTCTCCACTGTACTTCCTCCATATTTAAATTTGGGAAGAAAGAAACCGAAGTTTGCGCCCTTTCAATAAAACTGCAAAAGTTCGAACATATATCCACTCCCTTCATCGAACATTCATTTTGTTGACATCATCATGACATCATCATTATTGTTATTTTTGACAAGGTGAAGTGTTAAAAATCGATGGAGGTATGTAAAAGTGGACAAGTACTCTATTATCTTAGATGTACCATCACTTGAATATCCTTTCCTAAATTTTAGAATTTATGCACCTAGCTTCACAACTTCAACTGTAAGTATACAATTGTTATTGTAGTATTTTAGGTGAAATCCACAAAGATAATGAGTGGCAAAAACTATGTGAAGTAAATTTTATTTAGAGTTTCTGGAACTATAACAAGTGAAATTTAAAATAAAAAAAGAAAATAAATACATTTATGCCATTTTCTCAATTTCAAAGACAAACAATAATTGAAGGAACAAAAAATAAGAAGAAACTAAAGTTCCCTAATAGGAGAAAATCTTTAGATTAAAAAATACCTTTTGGAAGGAATATCTATCATCCAATCAATTAATACAAAAAATTTGATAATCAAAATGTGGGTAAATTACACTGATCATCCCATAATTTTAACTCAATATCTCAATAGTCCACAAACTTTAATTTGTAACTAAAATATCCTCCAACCTTGATTTTCTTACATGTTTCGTTCACTTGACTGTTTATAGTGAGTTTTTCGATTTCCTCGAGGGAGGAAAGGGGGTCCCCCCTTCCCTCTCTCGTAGACTCCGCGTGATGCCGACTCAAGAGAGAGGAAAGGGGGTGCCCTCTGCAACTCAAGTTGCAAAGGGATCAACGCCCCCCTTTTCTCTTGTGAGCGTGCATGAGAGAGGGGGCAATGGCCCCCCTCTGATCGAGTTCACCAACGCTAGCAGAGGAGGGGCCGACACCCTCATTTCCTCTCTCATCGGTGTTGTGCGAGTCTTCATCACGCATGGCGAGGAAGGAAAAGGGAGGGGGGGGGGGGCGCCCCCTTGTGATCTTGTCAGCGCGCGAGTTCGCACAAAGGGGCGCCGACCCCCCTTTTCTCCTTCACAGTAGACGAGGGAGGTTAGACCCCTCTGCAGAATTGCAGAGGGGCCGACACCCCCATTTATCTCACGTGCACTGACAAGCGTGCGCGGAATAGAGATGGAGGGGGCAATGGCCCTCTCTGGTCAAGCTCGTCGTCGGCGTCGCCAACGAGCGGTGCTGGCCACTTTTTTATTTTTAATATTAGTTTATTATATATTTTTATTAGTTTATTATTTTTTTAAATAATGTGGATGAAAGAGAAAAGTCCATGTGACAGCAAAGTAAGTGAGAAAAATAGAAAACCACTACCAGCGATCAAGTGGACGAAGCGTTCAATAAAATTAAAGTTGGATGACATTCTAATTACAAATTAAAATTAAGCAACCGAATTATTACCACACTCAAAATTAGGAGACGATTCCTCTAATTTACCCACGTGGACAAATATGCTTTGGTAGGCTAAATCCCTTCAAGTTCTCTCATTCTAATTATTCAAGAATTGATATTATAACAAAATCAATTAATTTTAGATAAATATACTTTAATAGGACCAATCTCAATATTGTTAAAACTAGACCAGATTGGACCGGTCGGTTCAATCGATTGAATCAATTCAACCCAGTTGAATGCAAATTTTGAAAAGAAATAATAAATAATAAAAATATAAAAGTTAAATGAGATAAAAAGAAAATAAATATAGGGTAAGTTAAAGAGGAGGGAATATCACATGTATACAATTAAATAAGAATTGAAATAAAAAAGGTAATTATTTAAAATTGAATTATATTAAAATGGAAAATTAACAAAGGGCATAAAATAAAGGAAATAAAAAAGAAAGTTAAAAAATGAAATAAGAATAATTTAAGATAAAAATTATTAATATAACATCTATCATCATTAAATAATAGATATTAAATTATTATTAATCTAATTATATTATGATTATCAAATTTTTAATTAATAAAAAATATTTTATATATTTTTAATAAGTTATTAGTATAATATTCATATACCATATCGTATAACTTATACTATATCTTTTATAATTATTATAAATAATATTATTTTAATAAAATTTGGTTCAATCTGGTTGAACCTGGTCGGATTGGTCCAACTGCGATCCAATGATGAGTTCAGTCCGGTCGCCGGTCCGATTCTGAAAATATTGGTCAATCTATTGAAATCCTTCTCATTCTCATGACTTGAAATTTGAGATTCTAATATAAATAAACAAAATACTAAAAAAGTAAAACAACTCTTGAAACATTGAAAGACTCTTAAACTTGACTTGCTTAATACTCATAGAGCAATGGTTTCTCAAATACTTTTAGTGGATGAGCTAGAGTAGTACCTATCAGGTGCTAACCTAGCATTAAAATCACAAACAAATTGCAATTGTTGCTTAGATGTATGTGATGCCATGAATAATGTAAAATTTGGATGTATGGTATAGTTATATGACAAACATGCGTCTTAACAATTTTATGTTTTAGATGAAATGAGAGATTGTTTCATGTATAATCAATATTTAGATATTTGTACTTAATAATATCATTTCAAACATCTCAAATGATATTGATAACAATGGTATTTTCATTTTTTATGTCTATAAGTTTTAAGTTTTGAAAATGATGGATATAGTACAATATCATTTCTTGAGTATTCTCATGTGCCTTTGAAGTTATAACTTGTAGCAAAAAAAATATTTGAGAAAATAAAGAAAACAAACATGCGAGATCAAATTCACATGACAATTTGAAATTTGCTTTATATATTAAGAAAAAAAGTGTTTCAATTATGCATGAAAATTTTCACAAATCACCCAACCTAATTTCTTTGATTATGATTTAAATTTAAGAATTTATACAAATGTGTATCACATACTCATATTCTCTTTTCTCTTTGAAGGTAGAAAGTAAAGGTGTTTCAATAATGTAAAAAATAGAAATATTTGAAATAAATTTAATATAAAATATAAAAATACAATTTCCATTCTAAGCTTTTCGAAAGTAACATTTTTTGTTTGGTCATGTTTAGTCTTAATTATGTGTGGATATACTTTTATTATAAAAGAAGGAGATATGTTGTGAAGTTATGCATACAACTTTTTATGCAATGATATGATTTATAATGTACTAATTTGTTTTATAATGCATGGATGTATTTTTGGTATTAGAGGATTTAAGAAAATGGCTTATAAGTGGTTTTAAAATTTTAGTCCTATTTGGTAAATGAAAGTTGATAAGCATTTTTTATCTGCTTATAAGTCAAAAAATAAATAAATGAAGGCCCCAACTTATTTTGTGAGAGAAAAAAATTTGATCAATTTGCTGAATAAACGTACTATTTTGTTCTTAATATATATATATATATATATAACTTTTCTCCACATCTTTCATCTATTATATTGTTAAAGACTTTTAGTCACTTGTTAAAATAATAATTTATAAGCTTTTTTTGTTAACAAGTACGCTTATTTTTAAAATCGTCTTCATCTTTATCAAATCATCAACTACTTCATAGTAAGTTAAATAGGCCCTAAATCCTCCAGAACCAAGTGAAATAAAAAAAATGAGAAAAAATCTTATTCCATTTATTTATTTCTTATTTTATATGACGTTGAGAAATACAAATGAACTTTCAACTTAAGGTAAGATTATTTTGCATTATAGAGTTAAGTATACTTTTTTTTACTATAAAATTTTGTTGAACATGTCTTAGTATTTTATTCTTTTATAAATTTTATCCTTATACTCATTATTTTCTTTCATACTTAAAAAGACATTTACTTGTTGCTAATTTGTTATAATTGACTATTTTACTTTTAATAGATGATATATATGTTTTGATTTACCCTTTAAAATAAACATTATGACATTAAACACTATGACATAAATTTAGTTACTTTTTTATTATAATTTTACAATGATAATCTTAATTATTGTGTGATCCTTAATGAAATCATCGAATAAAAATTATAATTTAGTTATGAATTAAATCTAAGCAGTGCGCAAATGTACATGAGTACATGAAGTCCTCATATTATTTTTTTAGCTTGTTTAAAATGTCAAAAGGAATACATTTTACCAAATATAAAAGTTTGAAAGATATTTTTGAAACTAATTGCACCAATTAAACTTTTATGAAAATATTACATATTTTATATTGGTGAGAAGTATTGAGAATGATGACTCATATTAGTAACCCCTCCTCGGGCGGATTCCTCATTTTGCTCCTCAACCAATTTGGTTCCTCCAAGGTTTACATATGCACTTAACTGTATGATATACTCACAAGGAAGCGTGGATGCCACAATATAACCAAAAATCCAAAAATGAAACTTCAGAAACTTAAGTAAGCCATATTTGATGGTTCATTAATTACATTAAGAAGATAGTGGCTCAGACCATATCTCTCTTGGATCTCTTTAGCAAGACATGCTACATACAACAATGTTGTACTCGATGAAGTCACGCGGTAAATATGTAAGTAGTTAAAAGGTGTTTACTAAAGAGAACAAATTGGACAAATCAAGTTGCAAATTTTATTTTGCATGGATGTCATAGGTGAAGAGTAACTCCGCCTATGTCTTATAGCCGGTCCCAAGCCCGGATAAAGGAGGAGGGTTGTGTTAGGCCCCGACAGCCAGCGTAAAACTCTGTCGAATCCCATGAACATGGATCAACGAATGGAATGGCGTCGTATGATCCATGTAGCCGACCCCACCTAGTGGGATAAGGCTCTGTTGTTGTTGTTGTTGTATTACATATTTTATATTATAGACAACTTTTATATGCACCTTTATAGGTTTGTCACGATCATCATTAATAAGCTTAAACTTGAAAATACACTTTTATTCTATAAAAAGGAACATATTATAAAGTTTTGAACCACAAAAATGTTATGCAACTACATTATTTTATATCAATTTTATAAATCATTACAACAAAAATAAATAACATACATAAAAAGTAAGAACAAAAAACAATTCCTCTATTTTTTTTAGGAAAAGAAACTTGCTAATTACTTTAAATTTTGGATCAATAATATACCTTTAACATATTTTTATTGACCTCTTTTGAATTATATATTTTCACATTATCTACTAATGTAAATACTTAAAACATTTAGTATGAGTATTTAAATTTTTTTATCAAAAATATGATATTGACATTGTATAAAGGTCAAAGCCTTTTTATCTTCGTCTGCGTGATCTAAGTCTTGAGAAAAAAGAAAAAGAAGAATGAGAATGGAACAAGAGAAGGCACTACGAAAATCACATGATTATGCTAAAAATCGTGTTATCATATCCTCGCTATGCGGTTGCAAAAATGCGAGAAGATTTTGTTGTTATATTTTAGTTGCAATTTCCAACAAAAAAAGTTTTTTTTGCAGAGTTTCTCACTATTTTTTTACTAATTATTTGTTAGTTGTTCGCTTACTTTCATTTTTTATTTGAAATGTTTAATTTAATTTGTCAAGAGTTCCCCACAAGGTTCTTGCTATTCCCAGATTAGTCACAATTTGTCCTTAGGTAAATTATATTATAAATTTATTAAACCATGTATCGCCATTTCGTCACTAAAAATTATTACATATTGCATCAAACTTTTATTATTTTTTCACTAAATTGTTCAAAATTAAAAATATAAAATAAATAGATATTTGTATATGTTTACACATATTCTAAATAGCGTTAATTGATATAGAGTATTATAAAGCTACACACAACAAAGTAACATAGTGCAAATATTTTGAAATAATTTTAAATTAGTCAAATACACTAAGTCTACTATGAGAAACGAGAGCACCACAATGTCAAATACATTCATACATCACAAATCTATTATAAAACCTACTCATGACATAATACATAAATTATAAAATTTACAATAATGTATCCTATCCTGAAAATGACATTAACTATAAAATTAGACGTAAATAAAAATTATCTTGAAAGTAAATAATCATATGAATTGAAAAAAAACTAATTTTCTAAGCATTTCGTCTCATAATGAAATAAACCTTATCAGCATTCAATAAACATTATATTTACTCATCAAATTGATAAGCAATAGTTCCTCTTTGTGCCATGCACAAACCACCATATCCCTTTAGTTAAGATATAATCTTAATTCCTATTCAATAAATGGTTAAATATCGAAGGAGAAATACTCATACAAATGAAATTTTATCAAGAAACAATATGAAAATTAGATTGTATGCGTTTTCTATAATCTAACCAGCAAAAACTAAAGTTCGGTGCAATTTCATATTTTAGCTGGTACACTCGGCTCGCAATGACCCCACCATGGTTCACTGCCCTCCCTCTTGGCAGCACACACAATGTTGTGATAAGCCTACTAGTCATTGTCTCATTAGAAACTCGTGCTTGATGCACACCCATAACGATCACTACTAGAAAAACGCTGATTATCGACGGTCCGGACCGTCGGTAATCAGCCCAAAAATTATTGGTAACGCAATTACCGATGGTTTTTCAGTCGAAATCAATCCGTCGAAAAAATACTCGTCGCAAATCGATTTACGACGGTCGAAAAAAATTCGTCGGTAATATCGACGGTTCTGACCGTCGAAAAATCCCCGGTGGTTCGAACCGTCGAAAGTTTTCGATAGTTGCAACAGCCGGAAAAGGCTGACGGTTCGAACCGTCGCAACTTTTCGATGGTCGCAACTGTCGAACCTTTCGACGGTCGTCACAACCGTCGATATTTCTGCGATCACAACCGTCGCAAAGAATTTTTTAAATATAAAAAAATTAGCGACCGGATCGAGCCGCGGCCCGATCCGGCCGCAAGCCAATCGATCCGGCCGCTGGGGGCTGATCCGCTGCCTGGCGCCAGAGCAGGCCGCAAGTCGGTCGATCCGGCCGCTGGGGCCGGATCCGCCGCCTGGCGCCAAATCCGGCCACCGGATCCGGGCCGCTGGGGTCAGATCTGGCTGCCAGGTTGTCGATCCGGGCCGCCGGCGCCCGATCCGGGCCGCTGAGGCCGGATCCGGCCGCCAGGCGTACCGGATCTGAATGCCCAATGGCCGATCCGATCGCTGGAGGCCGCCGGGCGGCCGATCCGGCCGCTAGCGGATCCGAACGCCCACGGTCGGATCCGGTCGTCAGCGGCGAGATCCGGCCGAGAGCGGCCTCTGGCCAGAGAGAGAAAGAGAGGGAGACGCCGGCGCGGGAGAGGAATAAGGAGACGCCGGCGCAATCTCCTTCTTGGCCGGCGCGGTAGAGGGTCGCTGGTGCGGGAGAGGGTTGCCGGCGTCCGGTGCGGGAGAGACGACTGGTGCTCGCGATCCGGGAGAGGGAGAGAGAGAGAGGAGGGAGAGAGAGAGGAGAGGAGTTATATATAAGGGGAAAAGAGAGAAAGCGGGAAAAGGAAAAAAATACGAGATAACGAAATTTTAATTACCGACGGCTTCGATCATCGAAAACGTAAATATTAACTATTTTTATAATTACCGACGGTTGTAACAGTCGAAAATATATTTAGTTATATATAATATTTATTTTTGTTTACCGACGATTTGAACCGTCGGTAATCGTTACTGACGGTCAAAACCGTCGGTAATTGCGGCGGATATTATTATATTAATAAAATACTCTCTATATGATATTATTATACATTTACCGACGGTTACGACCGTCGAAAATTGCGGCGGATTTTGCGACGGATGGATATCCGTCGGAAATATCGACGTTCCTAATCGTCAAAAAATTAAATAATAATATAAAAATACATAATTTAATTTTTTTATTTCCAACGGTCGTAACCATTGGAAAATCCGTCAAAAAATTAAATAATAATATAACAAATTACATAATTTATTTTTTCATTTCCGACGGTCGTGACCGTCGGAAAATTCGTCGGAAATTATGACGGATGGATATCCGTCGGAAATATCGACGTTCCTAATCATCGAAAAATAAAATAATACATTTATCGATTAAATTAATTAAATTTTTTTCTTTCACAAAATAAACTGGAGTCTTCAACTTATTTTCTTTGACTTATAAACAAATAAAATAAGTGCTTATCAATCTTTCTTTTGAATTACTAAACAAAGAGAAAATTTTAAAATTTCTTATAAGTCTTATAAACTTTGCCAAACATCCTTAGTGATCGTTTGGTATGAGGTAATCTAGATACATTATCGAATATTTTATTTAAAATTCTCAGACCTATCACACTACCTCATTTGGCTGTAACTAATCATCGATAATTTTAATTGCTCTAGTATTCTTAATTACCATCCCATGAGTAATCTAGGCGAAGTGTCTTTCCAGATTACCTAGCAGATGCTTGACATGCATTTTGACAAAAATATTCATTTCATCTTTTTTAATTTAAATATTTTATTAGTAAGTAAATATCATTTAACTACATATTCTTTATTATTTTGAAATATTTTACAAATAACTCTTAATTTTGTCTCATTTATTTTATCTAAATTCATATTTCTATTCTTTGATTTGTTTTTTTATGATAATATATGATGAACACATAAAATAATTTTTAAGTGTATCTTGGCAATTTTTCTCTAACTATTTTAGCCATTATTCATGTAACACTTTCGTCCCAATCAAAATATTATTCTTTTTGGACCTATTGGTCCACACGAATTTAAAATGTGTCTTGAGTAAAGTGTAGTTACATATAAGATATATGCTCGTGATCATCTTGGTGCTTTGCCCCATGTGAGACTATTCCATCAAAACATTTTAGTTCTTATACATCAACGTGTTACAATTTTCTTTCTTAGGGGGCTCGACATTCTCCTCGAATGATTCGTGTTGACCATGGCCTATGTTTTTCATATGCCTTGAACACGTGAGGTTGACTCTGATACTATTTTATAACACCCCACGACCCAATTAAAATATTATTCGATTTGAACATATTGACCTGCACAATTTTAAAATACATCTTAATAGGTAAAGTGGTACGTACATATAAGTTCATGATCACCTTTATATTTTATTCATGTAAGACTATTTAATTAAACTATTTTGATCCACCTCATATCGTGATATTTTATATTACCAATACTTGCTATAATATGATATTATCAATAATTTAAATAGCAGTAATATATTTAAGGGTAATTTTATTCATTGATTAATTAAATCGGTAATGTACCATATGCCTCTTAATTTTTCTCAATTTTAAACATATAATTGGACTAAAGAAACTATTGAAATTAACAAAAAGAAAAAAGAAAAAAAAGGATGTTGTGGGTAAAGTTGAAAAGTTGAATAGTTTTAGATGTAGTTGGTGGATAATTAATAGCCTAAGTTTGAAATGAGTTTGTAGTTTACGAGAAAAAAAATCGGAAAGAAATTTCTCAATTACAATATTACTCTTTACTTATTATTTTAAAAACTAAAAAAGTTTATAGCATCTATAATGTAAAAAGGAAAACACATCTATTTATTTTAAAAATACATTTTTGTTTATTTTCCTCAAGTGATACAAACGTAAGTAGATAATAAGAAAAAATTAAAAGTCTAAGTATGGGGGAAAATTTCTAATAATTAATAAAATGTGATGACTTAGGGACTAAAATTTTATTATAGTTGTAAATTAAAAAATGCAATTTAGAATTATATTAACAAACATAGATTCTCAAAATCTCTTAATATGGAAGAAGACGTGGTTAAATAAATTATGAAATTCTCAATATATAATAAGATTTCAATTAAATGAATTATTATTATGATTTTTTCCACTATAGAAAATTACTAACTCGAGATATTCATGATGTTTTCACGCGTATATCAAGCGAAGACCAACGGCATCGTTCTCCTCATCTGGTCTACATCTTGTCATCTTTCTATTCCATTATATTTTTCCTTCTTCTGCTCCTCTTTTGTTTTGCCCCCAAAGACGAAGAAGACACGGACGACGACTTCTCCTCTTCTATGAAACAAACCGCCTCGAGCTCGATCCTTCCCTCCACCTTCCTCTCTTTCTCCCCCCCTCTGGATCCCCGTCACCAATCTGCTCTGCAACGAAGTCGGAATCGCGAGGTCGTTTCGTGTCGATTCCGTTAGGGCTACGAAGGCGCAGGAAAAAGTTCGCCAATTTCGCAGGTTTCTTCATCGGATTCGTCTCCCCATGATCGCTTCTTCTACTCCTCCTCGTCTTCCCACTCCGTGTCACCTGCCGCCGCGAGGATGATGATGAACGCCGCCGCGCCGGATTACCCTAACGACGTCTTCGGCGATGACGATTTCGCCGGCTTCGACGGGGAGTGCCCCGACAACCTTTCCATCAGCATCGATAACTTCTTCGCCATTCTCGACGAGGAGGGCCCTGTTCCTCCCCCCCCTCCACCTGCTACCGCTACTCAGAGCGCGTCCCAAGTAAGCCCTTGCTCCCCTAATTTATTAATTCCATTCATCATTAGAGTCGTACATAATCTAAACTTGTTTCCGTGTTTACCAATATTGGGACATTTTCATATGTATTTTGCATCCTAAGAAAAGGAATAAGCAAGAGATAATGTATGCTGATATCTTGACCTTTGATTTTGTAAAAAATTATCAGTCTTATGTGTTATCTTGAATTTGTATCACGCCTCCAGTTAACTGACTATGGGCAATCATTTACCTTATTTGAAATGTATAAGGTTAAGGGAACGAATGAAGAAGGTTAGGAAGAAACTCTCAATTTGATGTATTTAGTCTTGAGTGGTCTTGGCACATGGGAAAGTTGCATACTAAAATCGCCCACGTCACCAGGATTGAATAGTCTTCATGATTGTCTCTGTTTCATCGGGCATCCTTTGGCTATTATCGAATGTAGAATAAATTATTTTGGTTTATCAGTTTGTTTGATGGAGGAAACAGCGACTATTCAAGATCAACAACAACAACAAAGCCTTATCCCACTAGGTGGGGTCGGCTACATGGATCGTATGACGCCATTCCGCTCTATTCAAGATCAGTTGATCAATATTTATAAACAATAAATGCACAAAATGGATGACGTTCACCAAGATCACTCAACTTTCAGATGACACACCATTATTGGGTTATTGCTTTTACATGGTTCATAATATTTTCAACTTGATGTCACAACCTTGACCTGAAGGATGAAGTGCCTTGCTGTCCAGATGAGAATGACCAACAGAAGAACTCTACAAATTTTGAAGTCCAGGGCATTGTCAAGCCTACCGTAGTATATGTATCTAGGCCAGTTGAGATTGAAGAGCAAAGAAAAGAACTCCCAATAATTATGATGGAGCAGGAGATAATGAAAGCTATAAATGAAAATTCTAAAATAATTCTATGCGGAGAAACAGGATGTGGTAAAACTACACAGGTCCCTCAGGTGGGCTAACAATTCGATGTCTGGTTTTGTTTGTTCATGTCTCTCTATTTTCTTTATTCTGTAGGAAGTTACTGTAACAACTCCGCCTATGTTTTATAGCTGGTCCAAAGTCCGGATAAAGGAGGAGGGTTGTGTTAGGCCCCGACAGTCAGCGTAAAACCCTGTCGAATTTCATGAACATGGATCAACGAATATTGACGTCGTATGATCCATGTAGCCGACCCCACCTAGTGGGATAAGGCTTTGTTGTTGTTGTTGTTGATGTCTGTGCCCCACCTGGAAAGATGCTTTATTCTATTTGGCGCCGCCGTTTGGACGAAGATTATCTTCTGAATAAGTAGTTATTCAGGTGAATATCGCCAAACAGATAGCGAAATAAGGATAAACCGATCAAACTTCGTTTTTGTTAAAACCGCCTTGAAAATTGAAAAACCACCATTGTAATCCACAAATCCCAATATTCGTATTCCATCCAAACGAAAGAATAAGTCTATTCTCACGGTTTTCACCTTTTAATAATTTTTATAATTTAGCCATATATTATTATATTTATACAACAACAACAACAAAGCTTTATCCCACTAGGTGGGGTCGGCTACATGGATCATACGACGCCTTCACAACCCTCCTCCTTTATTCGGCTACATTAGATTCGACAGGGTTTTACGCTGGCTGTCGGGGCCTAACACAACCTCCTTTATTCGGGCTTGGGACCGACTATAAAACATAGACGGAGTTATTATATTTATAATAATAATAAAATAATAAAAATAAATGTCAAGTATTTATAATACAATATTTTAATTATAGAATATTATATATTTAAAATGTATTCTTTTTAAACCAAACACAAAGAAGAATAAGAATATAAGAAGAGTATTTATATTCTTCAGAATAAATTTTATTATTCTCTTTAATATATTCTTGATCCAAACAGCACCTAGAGTCCATGTAACCCCTAAGGTGGCGAACAGTCTTCGATATCTAATGCCACCGGGATGTGATACTTGACGAGGGTGTGTCTCCCCCAATGAATAAGCCTGTTCAGCGTCATGTCAGTTGACACGGTATATACTACATCTATCAAGCGACATGCAACTGAAGAATATATGGGAAAGTTCCTCTTCATATTTGCCTTACATGTCACTAACTTGGTACTCATCCAGCAGTGAATACGTTGGGGGTCAGGAAACTTGGAAGGATAAATGATGCGCAAAAAAAGTGGTCAAATATCATGTGACGGGGATAGCACAAACTTTTTCGACTGATGTGATATTTACCTAATATGGTTGGGTTCTAGCTTGATAATCACGTTTGGTAATCCACAATTAGACCTTTACTAACAGCCTCACTATTTGGGAGGATGCGTGGGCCTTCTTTGTACCTCTATTGGCGTCCTTTCCAAGACTTTATGCCTTTGCCTTGAAATGACAAGCCACTGTTTCTGACTATTTGTCAGGATCATTGCCAATGAATGGTGCACTGGGCCCACAGTTTGTGGCAGCATTTTGGATTAGAGATTTGAGGACTTTCTGATGCTATTCGGACAACTGTGAGCTTAACAACAGATACATCTAGATATAGTTATTGGACATGGATTCCAGGAGATTTTTCGGTTAAAGAGATGTATAATCTGTCAGGAACAAACCTTTTGGAAGATAATGACTTGCAGACTGATTATCGTCTTGTTTGGCCATTAAATGTTCTGTTGCAGATCAAAATATTTGTTTATTTGGCATCAGGAAAAAAAATTGTTTAGTTGTTTAGAAGGCGTCGACTGCTTAGGTGAGATTGAGATGGACACTTAGGCCCTGTTTGGATGTCAGTTTATCCATTGGAATGAGTTCATTTCGTTGTTTCATTTTCAACAACAACAACAACAAAGCCTTATCCCACTAGGTGGGGTCGGCTACATGGATCATACGACGCTATTCGTTGATCCATGTTCATGAGATTCGACAGAGTTTTACGCTGGCTGTCGGGGCCTAACACAACCCTCCTCCTTTATCCGGGCTTGGGACCGGCTATAAAACATAGGCGGAGTTTGTTTCATTTTCAACAATTGAAAAAAAAAGTCAAAATGAGTATTTGGATGCCATTGTGAGTAGGAAATAAAACTATGGAAAGACATAGTTTCCTTAGGAAAAAATACTTAGGCAAGATCCTTTTTTTTTGAAAGTAGGAGAGGATGAGAGCCATGTGCACTCATCCATATTTATTAATATAACAATATTACAATATCCCATTTTTTTCGTCTGTTCTTTGTGCCTTTCATTTCTCGCTAGCTTGACATGAACATCCGGTCCTTCCCTTTCGCTTCGGGTGACATGTTCAATGTAGGAGGTTCCTGTAAACTTTGCTGGCAGATGAAGCTGCTCAAAATGGTTGTGCTTGGCAGAGAGGCAGACAGACAAGTGTGGGAGAGCTCGACGTGATGGCGAAGATGCTGAAGAGGCAGGTAGATGTACTTGGGAGATGTCGTGCTTGGATCTACAATGGAGAGGTAGGCGCACGAAGACGTTCAGGAGATCTCACGCTCGCACAGTGGCGGAGAGGTGGGCAGCGAAGAGCAGAAAAGGTGAAGGAGAGGAGGTTGAGGGCTGCGTTGTGGAAGGGATATGGGCATTGGCGAGGAGGAGGAGGTTGTCTAGGGGCGATAGACAAAGAATGAAGAGGAGGTGCAGTTATGGAGATGGCGGAGGGGATTGAACATGTACAATTGTAGATGTGGAATGGAGGAGGTAAAAAACCACCGGCTCCCTCTCTGCATTTCCAGACATGAGGTTGATAACTCTGCATTTCCAGACATGAGGTTGATAAAAAAAATGGACAATTTACTTAAAAAGTGAAAATGCATTCCTTTGGAAATTTTAAAACTTTGAAAATATTTCTTTGACTGCCAAACGGGCCCTTAGATGTGACCCTTCATGTGTGCTACGCAGCTCGGCTATTGAATATGTTGATCATCTATTTTTTGATAGTTGGGTTGCATATGTCGAATGGTAAGGGGCTAGATGCCAATGGGTCGATGTGAGATCGATGACATCCTTTTGGAGATCATTAAGGTTTGGGGGACATCACTCGATATGTTCACATATGCATAATTTAGTCTTCCTTTTACCTTTCAAGAAAGAGGTTTTGGGAACAACAATGGGATTTATAATTTATGTGTCAAGGAGATGCCAAACAATGCCACTTGCTATTTTATGGTCCATTTGGGTTCAACACAACTTGTATTTTCTAGTGAGAGTTGTTGTGTGGACAACATTATTCTTCTTGCACAATGTTTGTTTGTGAGCGGACAAGGCTAAATTAACTTTTGAAGCCATACTGAGCTATCCTCACATGTATATGAATAAAATTTGATGATGACTCTCCTTTCTAAGAAAAAAAGAAAGAACTTTCAAAGGTGAGAAGAAAATTTAATAAGATTAACATGCACCAAATAGGAAGGGTTGTGAGACAAAGATTGGTTAGTCGCCATGAGACAAGAGTTTGGCACCCCGTGCATCTGTTACATTCTATAGATGGTTCATATTAAGCATAATTTATATTGGTACTTCTGTTGAGATATGATTTGCATATCTTTCCATATCTCTGTAATATATTCAGGATTAGTATCCTAGATTTTTTGGAATAATATCCCAAATATTTTGGAGTAATATTCTAGCATATTCTCCTTTCTTGTATTGCCTATCTTTATTATAAATAAGGAGGCAATAGTGTTTGGTGAATAACAAGTGAAAACATATTTCTCAACAACTTCAAAATGTTGTTGAAAAGACCATCCTTTTTTTGATAAAGAAAAGGCAATCCTATTTATGTGATATCTTTTATCGAAATATATAGGGTTATTTCCATAAACCTCCCCTAAGCTTTCACGATTTTTCATATCTAATCTCAAACTACAAACTTATTTTTTTATATCCCTAAAGTATCGTGACTTTTCCACTTTAATCTTTTCGTCCACTTCTCGTACTTTTTTTGTTACATTTAATTTTTTTCATTTATGAAAAGACTAAATTACTCTTCATCACATAATACACCGGCGAAGAAGCGAAGGTATTAATATTTGACTGCAGGTAGTCAAACATTTTTTTATATTTATTATTTGATGTATTATGTGACGAGGGGTAATTTAGTCCTTTCATAAATGGGAAAAAGCAAATGTAACAGAAGTGGATGGAAGGATTAAAGTGAAAACTTCGCGATAGTTTAGGGATTAAAAAAAATAAGTTCGTAGTTTGGGAATAGATGCGAAAAATCGCGATAGTTTAGGTGAGGTTTATGGAAATAACCCAAATATATATGTATATGCTATCTATTTCTACTCTATTAGGATTGTTGCTATTAATATTTTTTTCGTGAATCCTTAAAATATTGAAAATGAAATTTATGCAGGTTGGCTGTAGAAGTTTCTACCATGAAGTATCGTCTAGTGACCAAGATCAAATAGATAATGCCTTTGAGATGCAACCTGGTACTTTATGAATCTGATTTTAAATTCTCCTACTAGGGGATCTTCTGTTTATGAGCTTTTTATTCATTTTTTTCTAAGAAGAAATCCTGCATGCTTATCTTAAAGTTATAATTTTCTATGTCCGGCAGAGCCTTTGTCAATTAAGGGTGAGCTATCTGGGGAACCAGGATCTCATCAATTGGATCTTTCGGCTTCAATGTGTTTGGTTGATTATACGCAAGAAATGAGTTCCCAGACACCTTTTGCTTCTGAAGAAAAGTTATCTGAATTATATATTAACAGTTACCCACTAAAGATGGACTCTGAAGTCAATCAGGGTTCTGAGAATCCTGATTCTGGAAGTATGATGCAATGTCCTTCATTTAAAACAATGCATTGGTTGAAGCCTTCCAGAGAAGAAGACAATTTGAGCATAATTAGTCTCCATGAAGGATCCTTTGGCAGTTTGCATAGCAGAGACTTTGATCAACAATTACAAGGAAACTTACCAAATTATAATGTCCCTTTAAATGCTGCAGTAAATGCATCTCAAGTTTACTCAGAAAATTCTGGTTTCCAGCATGGTATGAACTTGGAGAATGTACCTATGCAAATAATAGGTGGAACTTTGGAAACTGGGGCTGGAATGTCGGCTTATGGTACTGCAACAGTGATGAATACTTCATTCTTTTTCCAACTAATCTTTTGTATGAAGAATAGTTATTCCATTGTATGATTGTCTTTTATATTTGTTGCAGGTTCATCATTGACTCTAAATGCTGAAAACTCAAGTATGACAACCATTGACCCAGATACATTGACACAAGAAGGGGATTTCTCCCCCACACTATTCAGGCCTTCATTCCTGTTCCCTGATGAAATGCTGCCAGATGCATTTTACTCTAAGATGAATACTGCTGGTGCGGACATCATGCACAACGTGACTGGTAACGATTTGACATCCCACATAGAGTTGGCGACTGATATTCTTGATAATGGTCAGACGGAGTTCTCTCCTAGTCCATATCTTCAGTCATCAGTAAGTCTCAAAGAGGAAGAATTAGTAAGCCTGAAAGATGAAGCAGAGGAAAGACTGATTTCAGCAAGGAGTTCATGTGCTAGTCACATGGATTTAGGAACAGGGGCTTCTTTTTGCACCTTGTCTCCATACTCTCCTAACATGCATTTTAATGAAATTGTTAAAGACACACAACCTGTTTGGAATCATCAAATGGACATGAGTTTCAGGAGTGAATCAAGCACAGATTCTTCTCCTATTCCATCAAGTAAAAACTCAACATCTGGGGATTTTGATATGCCAAAACAACAATGTATGGATTCTGAGACAAACCTACATAGTAAGAGGGGAAATGCGCCATGGGAAAATCTCAGTGATGATAAAAAGTTAACACTTTGCCACAGAAAACAAAATAGATATTTCAAGGACTCTAATGGTTGTTTGCAGAAGTACCTACCATCAAATTCTGTACACATGAATGATGATGCCGACATTTGTGTTCTAGATGAAATCAGTTGTCCTGCAAAGGCGCCTTCACACCTTCCACTGATAAAGTCTCATGCATCAATGGAACATTCTGGCATTGGACACTCTCAACGTACTGGTTTTGGAACAACAAGGCACAAACTAAGTGATGAAATGCTAACTTTACGTCTTGCACTAGAGGTATCAAATTAAACTCCTTTATAGTTCATTAAAACTCTGTGCTACCACTGTATCTTTTGCATGGATGCTTAAATCTTTTTTTTAATATATCTGTTAGCTGCAAAAGTGCATCTCACACCTTCTAGATTTGCATGATGATCTATGCATAACTCAGTAGAAATATGGTCATCCAACTTTGTGGTGTTAAATAGATCAATTTTGTCAAACTCATATATCAGAAACAACTTGGAAGGAGAGGATAAACACAAAGAAGGATCACAACATGGAATCTACATTCTACTTTATTTTGTTATCAAATATATGTATAGATACTAATATTTGCAAAAATTAAGGGCATTGAATTTTTTTTTTCAAAATAAAAGCAAAATCCAAGCTACTTGCCTGCATCACAGGATTTATCTCAGCCAAAATCTGAAGCTAATCCTCCTGACGGTTTTTTGGCTGTTCCTTTGCTGAGACACCAAGTAAGTTGGAAGTAATTAATGCAGTGAACACAGACTTGTATATGTCACTGTGGGTTTTGTTTTGGACAGCGGATAGCTCTGTCATGGATGGTGCAAAAGGAAACTCGGAGCTTACACTGCTTTGGTGGAATTCTGGCAGACGATCAAGTATGTTTAATGTTTTATTTGATGATGTCTTTTTCTGATAACTGGATATATTTCATTTTGTTTGTCTTTGTCTGCATTCGGCAGGGACTTGGTAAAACAGTGTCTACAATAGCATTAATTTTGATGGAAAGGTCTCCACCATCTGATTCTTTTGCTTCAACTGCTAATCAAGACAAATCAGAAGCTTTGAATCTGGATGATGATGATGATTCCCCTGGGCTTGATGCTAGAAAGAGGGCTCGAGTTTCTAGTTCCTCTGTGATCTCTAGATCAGAAATGAGCTCCCTGACAGTAGTGAAAAGCAGACCGGCAGCTGGAACTTTGGTTGTTTGCCCGACAAGCGTTCTTAGACAATGGGCTGATGAACTTCAGAATAAAGTCACCAAAAAGGCTAATTTGTCATTTCTCATATATCATGGTAGCAACAGGACAAAGGATCCTGATGAACTGGCAAAATATGATGTTGTACTGACAACTTATGCCATTGTTAGCATGGAGGTTCCGAAACAACCACTAGATGAGAAAGATGAAGAGAAAATGAAGTCTGATCCATCTGGTTTAGTTGGAGGTAGTTCTAGCAAAAAAAGGAAAACTTGCAAGGAAACCATGAAAAACGTGGATAAGATGGAAGCCACATTTCTTGAGTCTGCTCGACCACTTGCAAGGGTTAGATGGTTTAGAGTGATACTGGATGAAGCGCAAAGCATAAAAAATTTCAGGACACAAGTTGCTAGAGCGTGCTGGGGCTTGAGGGCCAAGAGAAGGTGGTGCTTATCAGGGACCCCCATTCAAAATGCAATTGATGATCTCTATAGCTATTTCAGATTTCTTAGATTTGAACCATTTTCTGTTTACAAGTCGTTCTGCTCCATTATAAAGATCCCAATCAGCCGTAGTCCTGTACATGGGTATAAGAAGCTGCAGGCTGTTTTGAAGACGATAATGTTACGTCGAACTAAAGGTGAATCAACTATCACACTATAATCTGAAATTCTGTTGGGCAGCTCCATCATTTTGATTGCAGAATTTGGAGTTTCTTCCTAGTAAACTGTATCTATAAAATGGATTCTTTTATTTTCTTTTATCTTATGCAGAATTTGGAGTTTCTTCTTAGTAAACCGTATCTATTGATGTATTCTTTTATTTTATTTTATCTCATGCATGGACTTGTGCGCCTGAACTGGTGGCACAAATCTGATATTATTCGATTGTCACACATTCTCAGATGTTGCTTCACTATTGGTTTGTTATTTGAAATTTATGCTTTTAAAAACAATAGCCAAGAAAGAAAGTCGTTAGAGAAAAAAAATCCATTCTCCAATATTTGGCAGCATACCCATTTTGTGACCAGAGATCCCATTTGAAAGGAACATAGGAATTCATTGAATGGCACAGATCTCGTAATAATTGATTGTCCAATGAGAATGGTCATATGAAAATAACTGGACTAATCTTCTTGAGTTTCTTTAGCGAGATCCTCATTCCTGTTTGACGTGAAAATGAACCAACATTCAGAAAGGAAAAACCTTGCATTACCAACACTTTTGTAGTCATGAAGCTACTTTAGATTCTGCTTGTTGATACGTTTGCCAACGTAATGACTGGATTTTTTTTTTGAGAAATGTAATGACTGGTTAATTATGTTCTGTCTTCTTTTAAAAAATTGTTATTCTTAACATGTAAAATGTGTTGTTGCATGTGGTTGTGTTACTTGGTGCGTCATTAAACTGTTGTACTTATATAAAGCTATCTTGTCTTTTTATGTGTGTTCTGTTATGTAATTTTTTTTTTCATTTTCCATTCTCTAAGGAACCCTTATTGATGGCAAGCCTATCATAACACTACCGCCCAAGACAGTGACTTTGAAGAAGGTAGACTTCTCCAAAGAAGAACGGTCTTTTTATTCAACGCTGGAAGCAGAGTCTCGGGAGAAATTCCAGGTAGGCTTTTATTTTCATAACTTCTGGAAGTATTGATTCTATATAATCGTTTACGTGTTGGTCTTGGAATAGTCCAGAGGTTCTGGACTTGCACTGATAAAAACTTTTGCATAGAAGAAGGTTGAAGATTAATTGAAAATTCTATTATTATTTCTTGAATGAGGAAATTCCCTCAAAAAATTTCTTGACAGAGGAAAGGATGACTACAGAGTGGGGTAGCCATCCACTTGTATTTTAGCTTAAAACAAGGAATGTACAAGTGTATAAGTGAGAGCTATGAAAACATCCTACTCCCCAGAATAAAAATTACTTTCCAAAACCCTAGTCTCTCAACAAAAAGTACGTGTCACTTTAAAAAAAAGTGTGTGGTGTACGATATTCTCTGTATATCGTCATGCACATGATGTGTCCATGAGTGGCACCCATCTGGTCCTATATGCTCTAACGAGGACCTTATCATGCCTCAACAACAACAACAACAAAGCCTTATTCCACTAGGTGGGGTCGGCTATATGGATCATACGACGCCATTCCGCTTTATTAGTAACCAAACCTTTCGGTATATTATTCACCAATAGATCTTGTTCTATTAGTTCGCCAAGTGTCCGCCTTGGCCTCCCTCTCCCTCTTTTAATCAGACTCCAGATTATTTTATCATGCCTCATTAGCCATAATTTTATCCCGACCTCGAGGGGTGGGTGGGTGGTGCACAAAATCTGAGTCAGATATGAAGATGTTTGGGACAGTACCTCCATGTAGTTTTTTTAAGGAGAAAAAGGATGATCACCAAGAGTTATGGTTCTCATCCGTATATGTATTAATAAAAGGGATAATATGTGCACATGTATGCTCTTAGGGAAAGGGTGACAAAAAAGGAAGAAGTTTAAGTCACTACTCAAACTCCCCACTCTCTAAAAAGAAAGCAAAGGGTGCACATGATTCTCTACATGACACCTCTCCCCACAAAACATGATTGGTTACGTGTATATCTCCAAGTAGTTGCTTGTAAGCTCCTCTGGCATATTGTTCTTTCTTTGAAAACGAGACAGGACAACTAGCAAAATGTCAGTCGTCCAAAAGTTTCATTAATAACAGTAGAGATTACAAAAAGTTTGGTATAAAGACTAGAAGAAACATTGTGGTTCAAGGCCAAGAAGCCAAAAGGACAGCACCACACTACTTTATACTGGAGATGACTTCTCCATTCCCCAAATAAAACCTCTGCATGGTGGATGATATCCTCTGGCAGATTGTTGGCCAGAAAGCGACAACTAACCACTTGTTGTGGACTTGTAAGGTGGTAGGTTGCTATCCAGTAAAATTCTATGTATTATTGATGTTTGATACCATCCCTTTTATAGGGTTTGCAAGCCCAAGGCCAATGCTATACAAAAAAGAACAACAAACCTAAATAGGAATTGAAATAAATACTCCGAGACTAATCCTTGTAGGAAAGGAATCCTAAATTTCAGAAGAATTAATCCTACTAGGAAAAGAAATCCTTAGTTCAAGGATCCAAAACTAATCATCCTGCATTAGATTCTGCCTCCTCAAAAGAGTGTGCACGAGCTCGGTTGCAGAGAATTTTGTTCATGATATTTGAATAAATCAACAACATTAGTGCCCGAGATGCCATACTCTTTTGGGAGATCCACCGTATATGCATTTCACTATTTAATTCTCGAGCTTGTGGCAAGTTCCAGATGGAAATCTTTCCTTTCAAAGAAATACCATAATTAAATCACCCTCTTCGTATTTTGGCCGGTGCCTGGGACATCTAGCTTCAGCGCAACCGTGTCATATTTTGTGGGGAGAGATGTCAGGTGGATAGCATTGTACACCACACTTTTTATCTTCTTCGTGATTGGGGTTTTGGCTAGGGCCTGTACTTTTCCCTTTTTGGTCGCTTGCGTCATCCTTTTCCCCCTAAAACAAATAAAATAAAATAAATCACCATCTTCGTAGACCTTTGATCTGCAATGATGTGCAACATTCTTATACTTCACAATGGAAATGCCAAGTGTTCTTTTTTATAAGGGAATATCAAGTTGTTTTAGTTGTTCCTGAATCTCCCGAAGTCTATTCGCCATATGATCAGCAAGAACACTTATTCCTGGCTCCTTTGGCAGTATAACCAGATCTATAGCTTGTCTTGGTAGAAGCCCATAAGCAATAAAAAAATGGAACCATCCTTGTAGTTCAATTTGTCATACTATCATATGCAAATTCTACCTGTTAAAGGAGGGCACCATTGTTTTGGTTTGTTCACCCACAATAGCTTGAATTAGATTAGCAAGTGTCATTTTTTTGAGAAGGATATTAGCAAGTGTCTTACTAACAACTTTTGTTTGATCATCCATTTTAGGGTGATATGAACAATTAAATTGGGAGTGGTGTCAAATCTCCTCCATTAGGTTTTCCAATATTGTGATAGGAACCTAAAATCACAGCCTGAAGTAATGGACTTTGGTGCACCATGCTACCAAATGACCTCTAAAGAATATTTTTGCAATGTTTTTCGTTCGAAAAAAATGAAGGAAAATGTCAACCATCTAGGAACTTTTACGATCCAGGGTTGACAAAAGTACATCCCTCCCCGAACATCCCACCCAGGCATTTACCTAACAGAAGCTCAGTTCCCAAACAGACTGGGATGAGACACTATGTTCTTCACAATGCAGCAACCACCACGGAAAATGGACTGATTACATAGCATTATTGGCTGAACAACCACTTCTAAAGTAAGACCAAAAGTTCGATTCAGAGTCATGACGGATCCAGCTGATGTTGAAAAGTCCCACATCTGCAAAGTAAACATGCTTAAAAAAAGATTGTTAGTGTCTTCCAAAGCTCCATTACATAGTCACGATCAATCAGAGAGCATACAATCCATCTAGCTCCCAGCTGCCTAGTTAATAATCGCCTTCTCAGATGCCAAGTGAATATCTCTATGTTTAGGAGGCATTTTGGTCTCCCACATGATCCGGCAGTCCTTCGCCATGTCCTCTCAGTAGGTCGTACGACTGATTCACAGGAAAGTTATCCTTCAGCCAAGTCCATCCATCCTACAAGGGTTGTTTACGCTGTGGGGCTGGATCAAATTCAATAAGCCAATCAAGTCATCCAAATGTTGGTCAGATAGACAAAAGAATGTTGGCGCCCAACAACCTTGACCTTGACACAGTTCATCAAACCAATGTCCCTCCCTTCGATAGAGATCTTGACCTTCAACCTTGCAGCCTTTGTTTCATCATGTGCACCATTTGATACCAGTCCGATTGCCTCACCTCTTTATCAGAAAGTGGGGAGTCCAAGATATGTGATAGGGAGCTCGCTGTGAAGGGTTCTCAGTACCTCACTGCACCTAGTGATCTCATCACCACCCATGCAGAAAGGTACGAAGCAAGATTTAAAGTAATTGACCGAAAGGCCAGACAATGAGTTGGAGGTCAACCTTCTCAGCACTTGAAGTCATAGGAAATCCGTCCGGGCCCATGAATCCCTTTCCCTTTAACTCATTGAAGGCTGTCCCTTAACAGTGTGAAATATTACAATGACACTCAGCATTCATCATCTCACCCTTCTCTAATGCTGGGGCGGATTAAATATTACAAGGACACACAGCTTCTTTTTATGGAAGCAAAGCTTTCATTGGCTTTTAGGACTTTGCCATCTTTAAACAATTAGTATTTTGTGCTACTAAGATCGATAAAAGATTGCAAAGTCATGAAAGCTAAGAATAAGAATATCTTACCGTTCATGTGTCGGCTAAGAAGTTACAATGTTCACTCTCTTCATCCACATTAATACTTTCAATGCTGGACAGTATAACCCAAGAATAAGAATATCTGTTGCAAAGTTGCACTTGTTACGATTGTTCTATTGTAGGGTGCTAAGGTCGTCTTGAAGACGTTCGAAAATTCTTTGTATCATTGATGTCCTATGCCATCCTTTTTATATTGTTTGCATTGCCAGACAATTCAGCACAAAAGAAAGTCCTAACACAAAAAGGAAATACAAAAATCAAACCTCTAGGAATTGGAATAAGGAATATGAAATTAACTGAATAATACAAAACTAATCCTACTAGGAAAAGGAATCATAAGTTTCAGAACAATTAAGCCTACTATGAAAATGAATCCTAAGCTTTAGGTTCTGAAACTAAATGTCCGGCATCTGCTCTTGCAAAGGATGCTTTTGATTTGTAATTTTATCAGAGTTCTCTTATATATATTATCATATTATTATAAAGTTTAGTATCTCCTGCTTATGAATCTTAATTTGGTTTTTGATTTGTAATTTTATCAGAGTTCTCGTATATATATATTATCATATTATTATAAAGCTTAGTAACTCCTGTCTATTTGCTACCGACCTTCATTTCTGTCCTTGTCTTGGTTTTCGACCTTTTCAGCTTATAGGCTTTACCTGAGATTTAAAATCAAGTTTGGGCTCGTGTTCAGGGTTATGCAGCTGCTGGGACAGTAAAGCAGAACTATGTCAATATTTTGTTGATGTTATTGCGCTTGCGACAAGCTTGTGGCCATCCGCTGCTGGTAAAAGGCCATGACTCTAATTCTGGTTGGAAATTATCCTTGGAAACGGCGAAAAGACTTCCAAAAGAGAAACAAAAGGATCTTTTGAGTTGCCTAGAAGCGTGCTCAGCTATATGTACTATATGCAATGTAGGTCATTATGCTTACCACTATAATGTTCCATTCTTACTAGTAGTCTTATTCTGAATTTCTTTATATTCTTGTCATTATTTTTTTTTCTGTTTTATCATCACAAGCTTCCTCAGATTGTTTATTTTCATTCCACAACTCAGTTATTGCTAGACAATGGAAATCTTGATTATGCCAATTTTACTGCACATTTAGCTCATTTTTCATGTGAGATAGAAAAATTCTATACGTAAGGAAACTACACTTTCCTTATATATATATGAAGTGAAACTTTATTATCTTTTGTGCTTAGCATACGGTATGAGAGGGGAAATTACAACTTCCTTATATATACATAGGGAAACTTCATCATCCTTTGTGCTTAGCATGCGGTATGAGTGGTGTTTCATTCTGCTTTGCCACTTCGATTTGTATAGCTTCCTTTTGACACTTAAAACCGACTAATGTGGATCTTAACATTGGGCATCTTAAATGTGCTGCCCAACATAGTCTTTTGGAATTGTCAGTTTTTGATGTCATAGGAATGTTCTTGGTCCCCTTAAAAAAAGAAGAAAAAAATCTAGAAAATCTATTAATACAAGAAATGGTTCTAAAGTGGTATTATCTTAGGAGATCATACTCATTTTATGTAATCTTTGGAAATCAAACTTGTGTGTGTGTGTTTTTTTTTGAGGATATCAAACTTGGTTCTTATGAACATGGATCAACGAGCGTCGTATGATCCATGTAGCCGACCCCACCTAGTGGGATAAGGCTTTGTTGTTGTTGTTGTTGTATATCAAACTTGGTTCTAGGCAATTACTTAATCCTTTGAACTTTCTTATGTGACCTAGGAGCTTTTATTTTAAATTAAAACTGGTGTTTTACTTTATTAGTCATCATGTGATAGGCATGTGACCTTTTAATTAGTTATAAGGGTCATGATTAGTTATAACGGTCTTCATTAAAAGTGGGTTAATCAAGGGTGGAAATTGATTAGTAGTTTATAACCTCTTGTAACCCAAGTATTTAAGGCTGCCAATAGGATTTTCAGCCGTCATTATCTCTTTTTTATCAAAATTATAGATTTTTGTGGTTTTTTCATAAATCCTAATTGTTCCTCTATCAATCCTTCTCATCTTGTAGCCTGATTTCTCATTATTCTTGCTGATTTTCTCTCCTTACTGCATCAAATTGGTATTAGAGCAAAAGATCGTACAAAATATTAGGGTTTTCTTTGTTTTTGAACCATGGTTGGACGTGGTAGAGGCCGAGGACATGGCAACCCTGGACAGCAAGTTGATACAAACTGAAAATACAATTAAAATAAAACTAGGATAACTATTATTAATAGTAAAAGTGCAAGAATCTTAAACACAATTACTACTAATAACTTGTCAATTCGAGATGACAAATATTCATAAGTCCGTATGGAGTGGACCAAACTCCAATTACCTAATTGGTAAACACATTTCAAAAGGCTGCCCTAAATCTAAAACCCATGCATGTATTTATAACATGCAAAGGTAGTTACAATAACTATAACAAAAAATACAAATATAACTAACTGGCCACTACTTTCTACAAGCCACTAACTCATACAAAGTGGTATCTTCTAACTATCCACTACTTAATTAACCAACCACTAACTAATACAAATTGGTATCTTATCAGTACACCCCTCCTAAAATTTCGCCTTGTCCTCAAGACGGAGAAAACAAAAATATTCTGCAAGTGCAATTGAAGCCTCCAAACTTGATTAACTTCTCCTTTGGGCCAAGAGAGGAATTTTTGAACCCATATGAATTTGCATCTTTTCTTCTTATGGAAAGAGCTTTCACTTGTAATATTAAAGCTGATTTCTCCGGAATGAATGTTGCTTCTTTGTGCTCTGTTACTAGGATTTTTGAGGCTCTGATACCAATTGATACAAACTGAAAATACAATTAAAGTAAAACTAGGATAACTATTATTAGTAGTAAAAGTGCAAGAACCTTAAACACAGTTACTACTAATAACTTGTCAATTCGAGATGACAAATCTTCATAAGTCCGTATGGAGTGGACCAAACTCCAATTACCTAATTGGTAAACACATTTCAAAAGGCTGCCCTAAATCTAAAACCCATGCATGTATTTATAACATGCAAAGGTAGTTACAATAACTATAACAAAAATACAAATATAACTAGCTACCCACTACTTTCTACAAGCCACTAACTGATACAAAGTGGTGTTTTCTAACTATCCACTACTTAATTAACCAACCACTAACTAATACATATTGGTATCTTATCACAAGCAGAGATTCGACAAACGATTGAAGATTTGTCGCGAAGTGTTCAAGCCTTACAACGACAGGAACGTGTGGCAACTCATATGGAGATTTCGGAAGGTGGCCATGAACTAACAGATATACCGAAAGCTAGTCTAGATGATGATACTGATCACGGGTATTTTGATAATCCCTTTCATGAAGTTGGAGCCGATACAAATCTGGTGCAAGGTCGATTAAAGGATAGGTTGATTCATGCCCTAGATCTGAAGAGTGGTGGAATTAGGATTGAAGTTGCTGATTTTCATGGAAAGATGCATGTGGAAGATTATTTAGATTGGGAAACAAGTCTGGAAAATTATTTTGACCAGAAACCTATGGCAGAAAATAGAAAAGTGCTATTTGTGAAACTGAAGTTAAAGGGGACAACACTTCAACGGTGGAAGAGAATTGAAGAGCAACGTGAACGACAAGATAAATAGAAAATTGGCACTTGGGAGCATATAAAGACGAAGCTGTAAAAACAATTCTACCCATTGATTATACAATGGATTTATATGAAAAGTTTCATTCTTTGAAGCAGCGAGGTATGAATGTTGAAGAGTATACTTCAGAGTTTTACAACTTATCAATTCATGTTGGATTGAATGAAACAAATGAACAAGTAGCTGCTCGTTATTTTGTCGGGCTTAACCAATCTATTAGAGATGAAATGCCTATTGCTCGTGTGTGTACTCTTGAAGATGCTCAATAGCAAGCTTTATTGGCTGAAAAACGAGTGTGGCGATATGGCGCACGTAGACCTTTAATGGGATGCTCAGGAGGCATTATGCAAAAAGGTTTTGGTGTTGTTGGAAATACAAGAAATAAGTTATCGACACAAGAAACCAGTCAAGGAAATCATGCAAATAAAAGTGACGATAAGGGGAAAGCTGTAATGCGTTATGGCGAACAAAATAATTCGGCATCCGTGACTTTTACAGGAAATAACAAACACACAAATTCGTTGTTTCACTTGTGGTGAAAGGGTCATGGTTTTTACGTTTGTCCATAGCGAAGAGTCAATCTAGTAGAGCTGCAAGATGAAGAATATGAAGAGTCAGAGCCAATTTATGATCAGTATGTGGATGGAAGTGAAGAATTAGATGCCCTCCCTGTTCAAGGAGAATCAAGGGTGGTTCGAAGTGTCTTAACTGCCACAACCAAAGAAGAAGATTGGAGAAGGCATAGTATTTTCAGAACACGTGTCTTAACTCCGCCTATGTTTTATAGCCGGTCCCAAGCCCGGATAAAGGAGGAGGGTTGTGTTAGGCCCCGACAGCCAGCATAAAACCCTGTCGAATCTCATGAGCGGAATGGCGTCGTGTGATCCATGTAGCCGACCCCACCTAGTGGGATAAGGCTTTGTTGTTGTTGTGTTCTTTGTGGCGGGAAGGTGTGTGATCTAGTTATAGATGGTGGTAGCATGGAAAATGTCATTTCTAAAGATGCAGTAGAGAAGCTAGGATTGGTTATTGAAAAACACCCACGTCCTTACAAAATCCGTTGACTTAAGAAGGGCAATGAAATTCCTTTCACTGCCCGATGTTTGGTGCAATTTACTATGGGAGGTAATCTACAAGATGATGCTTTATGTGATGTTGTGCCTATGGATGTTGGACATATTCTCGTGGGAAGACCATGGTTGTATGACCATGATATGGAACATCACACTAGACCAAACACGTATTCTTTTTATAGGGGTAACAAGAAGTACACCTTGCATCCAATGAAGGAGGATGCAAAACATGTTGCTGGCTTATAAAAAAACTGCAAGGTTAATGGCTTTTTATATGCTGAGAAATTTAATATAGAGTGTCAAGAAGCTGAAATTGTTGGAGAATATCATATTAGAAAAAGTCTCACCGATCACTTGAAGCTTAAGATATTTTGAAAGAATTTTCATATTCGGCTCGTGATGTCTTCTCTCAACACGAATTGATAAGTTGTAAAACTTTAAAGTATACTCTTCAACATTCATATCTCATTGCTTCAAAGAATGAAACTTTTCATATAAATCCATTGTATAATCAACGGGTAAGAATTGTTTTCACAGCTTCGTCTTCATATGCTCCCAAGTGCCAATTTTCTGTTTACCTTGTCGTTCACGTTGCTCTTCAATTCTCTTCCACCATTGAAGTGCTGTCCCCTTTAACTTCAGCTTCACAAATAGCACTTTTTTATTTTCTGCCATAGGTTTCCACTCAAAATAATTTTCCAGACTTATTTTCCAATCGAAATAATTTTCAGCATGCATCTTTCCATGAAAATCAGTAATTTCGATCCTAATTCCACCACTGTTCAGATCTAGGGCATGAATCAACCTATCCTCCAATCGACCTCGCACCAGATTTGTATCGGCTCCAATTTCATGAAAGGGATTATCAAAATATCCGTGATTGGTATCATCCTCTAGACTACCTTACATTCATGAGGAGGTAAAAGTTGCCCTGAAATCAAATAATGAAGCTTATGCCCATGCAGCCAATCAACGTTGGCGTCTTAAAGACTTTGATGAAGGCGACTTGGTCCTTGTATACTGGAGACAAGAGAGGTTTCCTTAGGGCACTTATTACAAACTCAAGTCAAGGAAGTTTGGACCTTGCAAGATACTAAAGAAAATAAGTTCAAATGCTTATTTCATTGAGCTTCCATCAAATTTGCAAATCAGTCCTATCTTTAATGTCTCATATTTGTATGCTTTTGAGGGCTTTGATAACTGAAGTTTCAAATCACTTTGAACAACACCCCAAAGTTTCTATTGATGTTATTGAAGATGCGTTGGATGTCAAAGAGGCCAGTTCTCGTAGAGGTAATAGATGTAAAAGATTCTTGGTTAAATGGTTGAGTAAACTTGCTACTGAATGCACTTGGATTAATGAAGACGAGCTCAAGAAGATCGCTGTCGAGTATGCTGATGTGCCAATTTTCTCCAAGGAGCCAAAATTTTCAAGCTGAGGAGATTGACGTAGGAGCTTTTATTTTAAATTAGTTATTTTAAATTAAACTGGTGTTTTAGTTTATTAGTCATCGTGAGATAAGCATGTGACCTTTTAATTAGTTATAAGGGTCATGATTAGTTATAACGGTCTTGATTAAAAGTGGGTTTATCAAGGGTGGAGATTGATTAGTAGTTTATAATCTCTTGTAACCCTAATATTTAAGGCTGCCAATAGGGTTTTCAGCCGTCATTATCTCTCTTTTATCAAAATTACATATTTTTGTAATTTTCTCATAAACCCTAATTATTCCTCTATCATTCTCATCTTCTAGCCTGAATTATCATTATTCTTGCTGATTTTCTCTCCTTGCTGCATCATTATGTCAACCAAACTCTCATATTTTTCTTCCTTTTGGGGTGAAAAAAGAGTCGTTTTCTGTAGTCATTAGGGATCCCCTTTTGTTGCTAATCGCCTAATCCATTGAAGGTGGAAAGAAAATAATCCTTTATTGTTGCAAATTATCAAGTAGTCCTGGAAATGGTATAATATAACTCGAGGCTTTTATGATTCACAATTTCTGATTTCCTTGTTGAAAGGCAAAGTTTTACAAGGAAAATTGAACCGCCTGCCATTGTTTGCAAAAATGAACAGAACTTGTAATACTTCACAGTTTGCTTTTTCCTTTGTTTTCTTCTCATCTTGTGCATGCTGGAGTTGGTTTTAATGACAGTTTCGTAAGTTGCTCCTATTCTTCAAATTAAGTTACAAACAAACTGGCATAAAAGATATGAAAAAAATATGGTCATATAATCATGTTATGCAATTAGCTAATTGATCTACTGTTAACAAAAGGAATCTATATTTACAGGATTCACCTGAAGATGCTGTTGTCTCTATTTGTGGTCACGTTTTCTGCAATCAATGTGTATGTGGGCATCTTACCGGGGATGAAAACATCTGCCCATCATCTAACTGTAAAGCCAAAATAAACGTTTCTTCAGTGTTTTCAAGAAGCACATTATCTAGTTCTTTATCTGGCATACCTTCTGAATCTTGCGGTCTTGATACTAAAGATGAAATTGGAAACAATTTTTCCTCTGATTCTTCAAAAATAAAAACAGCTCTTGAGATGCTACGATCACTTCCTAGATATGAATGTGCTCTTGTAACTAGTTCTGTTAAATCAGAAGATGAAATTTCTGAGAAGTCAGATATCGTTGGTGATGGTTCGCTGCAAAGTTTCTCTGATGATAATTTAGGGAGATATTCTGCGAGTACAGATGATACGAAAGTTTTGGGAAAACAAAATTATCCAGCTCGTCAAGTTTCAGAAAAGGCCATCGTCTTTTCTCAATGGACAGGGATGCTGGACTTGTTGGAAGTTCCTTTGAAGGAATCCTCTATAGAGTATAGGAGGCTTGACGGGACAATGTCCATCGCTTCTAGAGATAAAGCTGTTAAAGATTTCAACACGCTTCCGGAGGTCTGTTTTTGAAATATTTGTAGTGTAACTTTCTCAATCTTATTACTTTTTTCTCTTGTTTTTGATCCAAGGGCTATTATTATGTAGCAGGTCACTGTGATGATTATGTCTTTAAAAGCTGCAAGTCTTGGTCTGAATATGGTAGCAGCCTGTCACGTTCTTCTTCTAGATTTATGGTGGAACCCCACTACTGAAGACCAAGCAATCGATAGGGCACACAGGATAGGCCAAACTCGTCCTGTCAGTGTTTCTCGTTTAACAGTCAGAAATACAGTAGAGGATCGCATCTTGGCACTACAGGTTATTGAATTTTTTCTATGTTTCACCTTTCGTTAAAGTTCTTAATTTCTAATGCAGTTGTTTTCATCATATCGTTTTGATGGATCCTGAAAAATGGAAGGAAATGCAGTTAACCTAAATGTAGAGGGATTCTTCTATTGTGCCCCAAATCTCCTAAATCTGGTGTAGATTGAGTTTCACTTCTGGGGAGAGTATCTTCATTTAAGTCATTATGATATGCTATCATTGGGATCTACTTTGTTTTCCCCTATGATTTTGCTCTCAATCATTTATGCAAATATCATAATAAGACAAAACATGTGTTCTGAAGTTTTTTATTTGATTGCATTGCTGACCCAGCTAGCGTACTTTTGCATTTGTCAAATCTTTTGATTGATCTTACACAAAAGACCTTTATGAATAAGTTTGTTTTCTCATGATACATTTTTACTATCCTTTCCACATTTATAGGAAAATATAAATAAATTTACTGAGTTCATAAAAAATTCCCTTGCGTAGCCATAAAATCCTTGTGTTTTCTTAAAAAAGAAACCTTGCATAAAGAAGTTGAGCTTTTCTTTTTGATAAAAAAAGTGATGACTGTCTCGGTGTGCAATCATGTTCAACGATATAAGAGATTATATTTCAAGTGATATGGCAAATTACACTATTCTTTAGACTGAGAAAGCAGCCCTCATTTGTACATCAAGGACCACATAACGCCAATGATATTCTTTCCATACCATCTCTTACCTTGCATTGGAACTAAAGAACCCAAAGAAACACACACAATGCAACATGTCATCAGTTAGAGCCATATATATGAATGCCCAGTTTGACAACCATCGAATTAAAATGAAAGATATCCTAAAAGTTGACTTTTGTAGGAAGTATCCAAAAAATTGATAGAAATCCAAGTTTGAATAAATTGGTACATTGAAGAATGAGATGCATGATACAAATTAGAATTTCTCCTAATCCACTACACAAAATGGAGAAGGTATCTGTATATGGTGACACTCTTGATCTATGTGCATTTGTGAGAGGAGCCTTAATCTTCGTAAGATCCAAGCAAAAATTTGGATATTCAGAGGTGCATAAATATCCCAAAGCAGTCTGTAAGGAGTCTTAGGGACATATCCTCCAAGCTAGACTATGTTCACTTTTAGTCGCGCTATGGGAGCCCAGTCATAGAGACATGAAGATGCTATGCATAAATGACTAGTGGATGTGTTCAACTGCCTTGCAATGAATCCTCCAAGCTAGATTACATTCACTTCTAGTTTCACTATGGGAGCCAAGTCATAGAGACATGAAGATGCTATGTATAAATGACAAGTGGATGCCTAAACCCCATGATTGAGAAACTAGAACCTGATGCTAGTGTGACGGAGAAGGGGCTTACGTTGGATAACAATCTTTTTAATGAGGAATTGCTCTCTCGCGCCTGCTTTTTTTCCTTTTTTTGGCTCTAATGTCTCTTCTGTTCTGAACTCCGCCTATGTTTTATAGCTGGTCCCAAGCCCGGATAAAGGAGGAGGGTTGTGTTAGGCCACGACAGCTAGCGTAAAACCCTGTCGAATCTTATGAACATGGATCAACGAATAGCGGAATGGCGTCGTATGATCCATGTAGCCGACCCCACCTAGTGGGATAAGGCTTTGTTGTTGTTGTTGTTGTTGTTGTTGTCGTCTCTTCTGTTCTGAACACATGTGTATATCCAGCACTTTTACAGTTATATTACATCTTGGGTGGCACCCACAATTCGGTAGCCATCCTTTTTCCTCTCAGAAAAAAGGCATTTGCACTTTGATGCCTTTGCACTTGAGAATGGTCTCAACTTGAGCATACAAAGAAATCAAGCTTTGACGACTTTCCTAACAATTCCATTATACAAGTTGATCACTTCCAAGACAATAAACCTGAAAAAATGTTTGGCAAACTCCAGTCTAGGCCTGCAAATGAATCTCTTGCAACACAAAGCGATACTCCACTTTGGTCTATTCAAATAAATTCCACAGAGCACCTAGCTACTTTTTCTATATCCATGTCAGAAGTCATGAGAACAACCACAAACAAAATTTATTTGAATACAGAACTAAGATAGCAACCCCCAACTCATCATTAAAACTCGAATAGAGGCATTGATTTCTGGAATGCCCATCTATTTATGAATATTGATTTGGTAGCGAATAGGCATGGCACAACACAACTTTTAGAGGAGTGAATGCCAAATTGAGAATTGTATTTGTTGATAATGCTTTGAATCTGAATCTAGTTTGTAAACCTAGAAGAACCCCTAGCGCTTAAGCAACGGGGGCTTGCCACCCGTCCATATGGGGATCTCGTTGTCTAGACAACGAGCCTCCTGGATCCCACCTTGCGGGAACTTGGGGGCGGAGTCCTTGAGACCTAAACGGTTTTAGGGTTTTTGTTTTCTATTTTGTATTGGAGTTCCCTATATAAACTCTATGACGGCTGGATTATTTCGTATCCTTAGTCCGAGGACGTAGCCCAATTTAGGGTGAACCTCGTAAATCTTGTGTGTTCTCATGTGTTTGTGCGATCTCTCTCCCTCTTTTCGTAACAATATCATTTCCAATTTTTTTGTTGTAAGGGAGAGTTCTTGTGACTGTTGTCCTTCACCTCTTTATTCTTATGTTTTGTTTTTGGCTCGTATTTGTATAGAATACACATGGATTATTAGTTAGTTCTAGCCATCCATTTACCCTTTCAGAGACTGTCTTCACACCGAATCATAGTGACAGGAGTACGTTAAAAGATAGGGAGGATATGGCAAGCATCAACAACTAGGATAGAAAGCATAAGACAGGAACAAATCCTCACACCTCATCAGGTTGATTCCCATGTGAACCATACATCCAAGAAAAGCACTTCTGCATAGGGAACACCGCATGAAAAAACAATTGACAAAGTTGCATACCTTAGAAAAATCATCTCCAGAAGGTGACGGTCTTCAAAATCATTACAATGCTACCCATAAATAGATTGGCCAGGCAAAGGCAAATTTCCCAAGCAATGTGTTGAAATTAAAGTAAAACTGCCTTGCCTCAGATTATTCTCTAATATTTTATTCCATTCTCCAGTCACGCATCCCTATTTGTAGGTACCACATACTATTTTTTTTAGAACAAAAAGGATGACTACCATTTTTGGTAGACATCCAAATTTATTAATAATAAAAAGGGTTACATCATAATTACAACAAAAGTAATTGAATGCTGAATTCTCCCTCCACTACTCGCACGACCATACGTTACATAACTCTACAGCCTGCGTGGCAATATTATCCGTGTAGCATCGCCCGATTCTAAAGATGACTGCATTCCTTTGTGACCAGATTGTCCATAGAGTAGATGAGGTTAGTACTCTGCACCGCCTTGAGACATCTTCGTTGGTTCTCCATCACATTACCACTCCGAAAGGAGTTCCAAAATGCTTCTACCGATGATACATTAAGCCATTGACTTCTGGTGCAAGGTTGTCAAGATCTCGATTTGGATCTTAAGATTTTACGATTTTACGATCTTACAGGCCCCCTTCCGATCTCGATCTTATCTTGAGAATCTTATGTGTAAGATCTTAATACGATCTTAATTTTGGTCACACGATCTTACGATCTTATCCGATCCTATACGATCTCGTATGATTAATATAATCATTTAAATATTAATTAAAATTATATTTATTATAATAAGAATTAATTTATATGAAGTTAAATATATTTTTGTTCATTTTTAATATGTTTTGATATAATTTGAGTCAAATCTATAAAAAAATATTTTAGTGAGGTATAATCTAATATTTCAATACGAAAAATTTGTCAAAAGTATATTTATTATTTTAAAAATATACTATATTATTAATAGGTAGGATCTTACGATTCTCGATCTGATCTTACGATCTTCGATCATATGACTCTCCTCCGATCTTATATAAGATCCCGATCTGACAACCTTGTTCTGGTGATTGTCCATGCTTCTCTTGCCACCTCACATTCATAAAACAAGTGTTCAATATTAAGTTTTATCAGAAGTTTTAATAAGACTTCGAACACATCAATTCGTACACAGAAGTGATAATAAATGAATTCTCTGCTTGGTCAGTTGCTAGCAGAAACTTTCTAGTCTATTAGTATTACCAGCTGCCTATCCTCAATTAATGACAATAAAAGGAAAGTTATAGATAATTGCACAAGAAGTGTTATATTTGTGTTCGAAGATTGGCAATGTGAATTGGAAAAAGAATAAGCATGTGATGTGATTATGTGCTCTCTTCTCATCTGTGAGGTGTAACCGATGAAATCCATTAGTGGGATATTTCCATAATGTATGTTTTTTTGGCTGCAGTTCTGATCTCCACTCATTTAGTGTGTAGATTCAATGTCTACAGATTTGGTTATAATTATTGTTTACTCTCAATTCCTTTACCCTCTGAAACAAGTTTTCCGTGGATATACTGATATTCTTCTGCTTCATTGTGGATCTCATGTTTAATTTATTCATTTGGTTTCAGGAGAAAAAGAGAGAAATGGTCGCTTCTGCATTTGGAGAAGATGAATCAGGATCTCGCCAAACTCGCCTAACTGTGGAAGACTTAAAGTATCTGTTTGGGTTCTAGGCCTTGGTTGTGCAATTTTGCTAATTTGTCTGACATAGGTTTATGAAATGACACCTGCCCCCAGGCCCTTGCATTTGACTGGTATATCTTCTTAATGGCATTTGCTCTTATGTCCATAACATTGCCTCAGGTGCCGGCACATTTCATTTGCCATGGACGGGGTACTAACGAGCACATTTGTGAATAGCTGTTTCAGAATCTGTACAGTGTTTTGGCCGACTCGAGCCTGATAGGATTAGTTCGATTGCATAGGAAATAGGCATCATCTCTCATTCTTGTGTAAATTCTTTAAAGTGTGTGAGTGAAGTATTGACGTAAATGGCATTTATCATTATCATGTTGCTTCTTTCAATTGGTTGATGTACGCCATCATATTTGTTTATCCCTCCCTCTCCACGTGTGATTGGATGCTGGAATATAAACAATACCGAATCTTTTATCACTTTTTGTTCGAGGTTCGTGTTTTGCTCGTGTGTGATCAGACATTTGCTATCAATATTTTCCCTTACACATTCTGCTCGTTCCTGATTTAGGTGTTTGCACTCAGTAAATAGCGTGATGCAAAGAATTCGGTGTTACGATTCTTGTTTTCAGGTTTCTTGCTTATGCTAAGATCCTCTGCAGGGGATTTGGTGAATATTTTGGTATTTAGTGTGCAATCTTATGGATATGGGTACTTTGGTTCAAAATTCATTAAGGGAGCATTTTCTTACGAGTATTTTTTTAGATTATTGATAATATGAAATCAAATTATTTTAATTTATAGGTAATTTGAATTGTTTAGTAAGGCATATTGCCTATAATTCACATTGACTAAAAATGGGGTGTTCATCCAATTGATAACATCATCAACATCAACAAAGCCTTATCCCACTAGGTGGGGTCGGCTACATGGATCATACGACGTCATTCCTTCGTTGATCCATGTTCATGAGATTCGACAGGGTTTTATGCTGACTGTCGAGGCCTAACACAACCCTTCTCCTTTATCCTAAGTCTATTCCCTTTCTCTTCTTCTGCTTGGGACCCCTTCTCGAACTTTATCTCATCTCTAGTTAGAGCTTCACTCTGTCTTCCAGAACAGGTGTGGACGAAGCGGAAGCGAGAATGTCGGCTTGAGTAACGCAAACATTGGTGAGAATCCAATGCCCCGATTTTTTTTTTCTGGCCTTGCTCTTCTTTCGGATCCTCCTTTTCTTCCGAACAAAGGTAAGAATCCGCATTTTGCGGGATCCCGATTCATTCCGTTATTCCCGTAACTATGGATTGATTCCTGGCTGTCTCTGCACCCCTACCTCCTTTATCACTGAGCGGTCATTCGCCTGAAGAAGCAGGGGCTGCAGTAGCAGTCTAAAGAGGGGCAAAATGGCAACCATTATTTCAAAGGCCGAATTGGAGGAAAAGAATTCTTGAATAAGCGATAAAACGGAAATTTCTTTTCTGCGAGTTCCTGCTTCCGATGCTGCTTGCCCCTGTTTCGAGTTCCCGCTTCCGATGCTGCTTGCCGCCACCACGACGCGCATATCGTGTCATTGCTCTTCGCCCCGCTTCGATTTGCCTAGGACTTGCTGCCATCCTCTTTGATGATTCCATCATACATGATTGAGTTGCGAAAACTTCAGACTCGACCCTGTCTTTTGTAGCATGCATTCCGAGATTGAAACGAAAAGTTCTCGTGGCCCGGAATCCGCAAAACTAGAGTTTGGAAGGACAGCAGCTCCCGCTGAAGCAATTGTAGCAGCTCCGGCACCTATTGATTTTGCACCTTCTAACATAGACAAAGACATGTTGGGTTTGAGAGCCGTGTGATGGGTGACTATCCAGCACGGTTCGGAGAGCACTTGTATGTAGTTTGCGGGCGAATAATGCAGGAAGTGGATGGCGATCCATCCCCCCGAAAACTCATATGCCGTACTCCTCCGCACTGTCAAAGGATCTCCGTGATGAACTGTTGGCACCAGTCCTACATTTTGTCTCTGTGGCAGCCAGTGAGACGATGGGGGATAAGCTTCATCGTCGCTTCAGGGGATGAACGAGACACAAGAGAAGGAATGTGATGTAGATTTCAACAATGTTGAGACGATGTTAGGCTAGGAATGGGATAAACGGTAGCCACTTTAGGACTCGGACGACTCACCAAAGCACGAAAGCCAGGATCTTTCAGAAAATGGATTCCTATTTGAAGAGTGCATAGTTTTCGTCAGCTGATTAGCTCCCATTGGGACAGAAAGAAAATAAGGCAAAACCTTCCGGCTCTAAAGCCGGAGCGCGCTAGGAAACAAGCGGAGGCTCTAAAGCCGGAGCGCGCTAGGCCGGCTTTCTCGCAGCTCTCCGTTTTCTGAAACTCGCTGCCCGTTTATAATCGAAAAGAAAAGTTACAAGGGGTTTTTCACAGAGTGGGATCCGCAGCTCAAATTAAAGCCATGAAACAGCCCCCATGTTATTCAGCGTGGGAGCCCGCATGACAAGAGCAGGCAGCAGGCATGGTGTATGGGACCAATTTTTATTTTTTTTGCATTCCCATCTTTTTTAATTTTAGACAAGTAAAATATAAAAATAATATAAAAATTCATATAATAATAATAACTAATATTATTACAATCATAATTAATAACATTAATTTATTTAAAAATTATTTTAATTGTTATTCACATGCATATTATTATTTAGTTATTATTTTAAATATTATATATATTACCATTATTTTCATTTTAAAAAGATATGAAATATTTATAATTATATTTATATAATTTATTAATTTTATTTGAGTTTTTAGTTGTATTATATAATATTTAATTTAATATTAGTGATAAATGGTGTTTTAGTAAAAGTTGTATAGTGCCATTAAATTGTTAGAAAGATTACTTAGAAAAATGAGGAAATGTAAGAGAACAAAAATGAGTAGTTACTCTTGTTTGATTGATATTATTAAAGAAAAAAGAATAAATAGTAAGTAATTATTTTATTTAGATGATTTTATTATATATATAATTTATTTGGTTAAAATAGAATTAAATATTTTTATTTTGCATTTGAAAGTGAAAAAAAATGAAATATTGAAAGGGAATGAATGATGCTTTTTCTTTCCTTCTCTTCTAATTTAAATTCAATCAAATGATGAAAATGAATTTTTCTCTTTTTTTCCTTCTTTATTCTCTTTTCACCCCAATCAAATAGCTCCTAAAGGCACTAATATTTGCTTCACTCGTTTGGGTTTGTTATGTTAAAATTCATATCCAGCAAACATATTTACTCAAACTATTCCTTTATTTTTTTGCGCCTTCACCATTGGCTACTTTTGTTCTTGCCTTTCCATTATTTTTTTTCTTTTTTTGTGTACGTGGTACACAAGTCATCTTCAAACTATCCATAAGCGAAAAAACAATTTATCTTTAGTGTTATTCAACTTGCAGCAAAAGAAAACGTAAAGAAAAGGGAAAAATTCCTAGGTAGACAAAAAAAAAAAAGAGAAAAATGCATGTGTAAAATTCATAAAAAATTTACATGTGTAGTCCAATTGTTAGATTAAAATTTGATGATGATTTTAAGATAACTTTAATTATTTGATGTCACGAGGACATCATCAAATAATTTAAATCAACGTGCAAACTCTTTTTGGGTTTACACCTTCCTATAATCAACTTTGTTTCTGCTTCAACAGGAATAGTATGCTTAGTGTTCTTTTATGAAGAAGCGTGACTCATGCGCCACGCTCCTAAATCCTAATGTAGCTTTATAATTGGGGACCTGGAAAGTGAACGGGATTGGCCCACCACATTCACCACCACCACCAGCAGCCACCAGACAACGTGATTCACGCCTTTCTTCAACTGGTAGCTGGATTGAACTCGTGATTAACATTCTATACATGCTCCAACAAGCGGCTTAAAAGTTAAATCTGTCTTTTTACTTTTTTTTCCCCTTTTTTGTTTTTATTGGATTTTTGTATCCAGTGTAATTATCAATGATATCTTTCGAATTTCAACTCATATATTCTCCACCTTTTTTCTACTCTCAAATAATGTGGGGTCTTTAACCCGAGAAGAAGACGTCAAATGTAGGGTCCGTCACTAGGCAGCTATGTTAACGTTTGCGTTGGTATATGGTTCCTGTTGTCAATTTCACATTTCTATAGCAATAATAAACAACAATATAAAAGGTCATCATCCTTTTATTTGATCGGCGAAACCCCAAAGTCTTCTCCTTGTACGAATCATAACATATAAACGGACATTCGAGACAATATAATTAAAGGAAAAAAAATGAAAAATGTGATAACAAACAATGAATAATGGTAGCGGCTCAAAAGGAGAGGGAACATGATCCGCGGAGACGATTCTAATGTTATGTGACTCCCACATAATTTATTTTGATTGCACGATTTTTGCATTTGTAAATTAAAAATCCGGAAGAAAAAAAAAGATTAGCCTTCAATGTTTTTTTATGATCCTGTAGACTTTTTTTTAAAAAAAAAGGTTAAATCTTAACTATTAACTATTATGCAAAAGCGCATCTTAGTATAAAATACTGAGGAGCTCATCAGGAAGAGACTCCTCACAAAAACTTATGTCGCAGCCTTATGTCCGACCATAATTTGCAAGAAAGTTCGTAGCCCTATTACAAATCCTATTGCAATGAATTGCAGTATAAGCATTACAACCATTCAAAAACTTCTAAATGTTTTGCATTAAGTTACTGATTCTCCAAGGGCAAATAGATTTACGAGTGATAATCTCTAATAGCATCACTGAGTCTGTTTCCACAATTATATGTGTGATATTTCTACGCCTGCACTCTTCAAGTCCTCGTAGCAGTCCAGCAGCCCTCAATTCCAGGATGTCATTTGCCATTTTCCTGCAACAACCTTCAGACACAAAAGAACTATTAGAGTCCCAAATGATATAGCCTCCCTTCGGTACCGATGATCAGCGAGAGATCCATCAGTATTAAGTTTGACCCAATGGCCAACCGGAGGCTTCCACCGAATTCGAATTGGATCTTGGAGGCTATTAATCTCAGGAACATGGGTATGAACGTATTTCTAATGCGCGGCGACATTTCGCTCCCAGACTCACAATATGATCATCTAGACTTGACGACGTCTATATATGATATGTTGCTAGAATATATATACAGCTCGATGGATTGATTTAGCAGCATTTTAATTACTGAACAAACAAATCCAAATAAATTTTCTGTTGTGGAATCGTGAGAAACGTTGGGCACTCGCACTCCACCCGCACTTTATACAAATATTTAATTAGTTTACTTCCCACGGCCTGATAGTTAAAGAATGTCCTGTCACTCCTGTGCAGCTCATTTGGCATGCACACCTCTGATGTTAAACATGTATATGCAGGAATAATTACACGCTTCCATTGAAATCTTCTAAAACCACGTCTTTTTCAGCCTTATCCTATTCACTTTCATTGCCTGGAACTAGAAATTCTAGAAGCAACTGTCCTGCTATTAAATAGTGGTTAACTAGCTGCTCACTTGAACAACTAAACTAGTTTTCTTGAAAATCAAAGTAGTTAAATACTCTCTAATTTTAATGTTTATTTAATGATATCCTTAAACTTCACTTTGTAACACGAATGTTCTTCATTTTAAAATTTGTTATACGGAATATCCTTCCGACCGAAAATACCCAATTTTCCAATCGGTCCGTTGATGTGACAATACTCTCTCTGGCACGCAGAAGAGCATTCGACGTGATACTGTCATGTCAGCAAATTAATAAAAATAATGATTTAAGACAGAGTTTGACTCATTATGAATGATCAAATAAAATTTAAAAAAGACTACGAAAATGTGGTGTAATTTTTCTTTTATAACATAAAAATAAAAATATCATTAAACAAATTATACAACTTATGATAATCATTTTAGAGCAAACTGATACTTCCTAAGTCGTACATTTCATAAAATAACTTTATTTTTTATACGACTTATTTTAACATAAATAATAGACATGACTAGTTCTCTCGACATTTTAGTAGAAAAATACGAGAGACATAAATTTTCTCATTATACCACCAACGTTGTTATAAAATCCTTTTAAGACTATCACCTCGCACAATCTCCAAAGACTTATATGAATATGAAAAATATTAAAATAATATTATGAGCAAAATAACTCAATAAGTTGATAATTCATAAGCTGTATTACCATCTAATTAATTCAAGGGCCTCCTCTTCTCCCTCCGGTGAGGACGTTGGAGAGAGACGAAGTGTCTTTTTTTAATGTTTTATTATTATTATTTTATTAACTTGCTATCATGGCACCTAATATTTTATATTATATTATATTTTTATTTTTTATTAATTTGCTGACATGGCGGTGTCACTGCGTGGTGAAGAGAAAGCATCACCACGTCAGCAGACCGACAGAGAAATCGGATATTTTTGATCGGGAGGGCATTTTGTGCAATAAATTCGAAAATGAAGAGCATTTGTGATACAAAGTGAAGTTGGGGGTATTGCTGAGCAAACGTCAAAATTGGAGAATATTTGATGTAATTTTTCCTCTATACGCATGCAACAGATCAAAAAATGCGGCCAAGATGACGTATTATGGACAAAATTAAGAAAAAAATGAGTATAAGAAGAATTGAACCATATAATAATAATAATAATAATAATAATAATAATAATAATAATAATAATAATAATAATAATAATAATAATAATTTATTGTTATATTTTTATAGCATAGTATAAAAATAAGATCAAATTTTAATTTTAGAATTGCAATAAATATGTTATTACAATTTTTACAACTTTAAAGTCTCGTTTGGTCAGGGGTTAACAATGCGTTACCGCATATAACTCATCCGATTAGCCAATTTTTGAAATTTATACCAGATTATCTCTATTCCAGCTATCGTAAAGAATATGTTAACTCTCATATTTTCACTATTTATAAGTTTAACTTTTTTAAAAATAATAACTTTTTCCTTTGTACTTTTTACAGAATAAAAGATGTGTTTAGTTGTAATCCGTGGAATATTGATGTATTCCATCGTTTAACCCCCAATCAAATGCCACCTAAGAAGAAAAAGGGCGAGGGTGGACCCATATAGAGGTGGGGATGATTTTTCTTAGTTTCATATATTGAAATATAAAATTTAGGATTCAAAATTAAATTTTACCTTAAATAAATTTTATGTGTCATTGTAAAAAAAAAAGAATATTCGTTTGTTGTGGTAGCTTTGCTTTGAGGTTGACAAAGATCCAGGAATAAAAATTGGCCCCATTATCTTTTCTTTTTGCCCCACCCCTAGGAAGGGGAACTTTATTTTTCATCCCACTCCTCGATCTTTTATAATCCACTTTACGTTGAAAAAGTAGTACACATAATAGTTTGAGAGGGGATGATCATAAATTGTATAATTAAATTATAATATTTTTATTAAAGTACGTTATCTTAAACCTACCCACGTTTTCCCATGAAAAATGGGTTATTCTTAATTAAATGGAGTATTACATGTACTATGCTTAATTATGCTAATGTGTTGATTATATATATATATATATATATATATATATATATATAGTATAATATAGGAAGTTGTTGGATTTATAATATTTACAAATGGAGGTTACGAAATACTTCTTACGGCGAAAGCAGATCGTCGAAGTTTTTTCACGGACACTTGACGAAACGTCCGTTCATTGCGCGTGATCGTGCGCTCTCTCAACGCATGTATCATGTGTCGCGTGATCGCACGATCCACGTATAATTTGTAAGTGATGCGTGATCACGCGGCCCGCACGAGATCGCGCGATCCACACCCGGGACGCCCGCCTTCGTCTCCTCCCAAAAGGGTATTTTGCCCGACAGAAGCAAACACTGTGCGAGCATAGTGTACTCTTAGTCTTCACGCTGAGCAATATTGAGAGGTATCATCTAAATATATGGTCACGTGTCTGAAATTCAATCTCATTTCATATGACTTTAAAAAAAATGTGAATCCATATTCAAGTACGAACACCTCCTATTGGTGCGTATCAAATATTTAATTATGCACGCTACGCACGCGAGAGCCCATTGGAACTAATTTTCCAATTATTCGGTCTCACGATGGACCAATCGCATGATTGTTTTTTGCCGATGTACTATAATAATTATAATCATCGGATTCGTTCGACCGACAATACACGATTTAGTGGTCAGAATCCGAGCACTAAAACTTGGTTTTACGTGCTGTTAGACCCTTTTTATTTGGTATTTATCTCAAGATCTCGACAACGACGCAGCCTCGGACTTCACACGTATCATTTTTCTTCTTTTTGCTGGGGGTGAGTAGACCCGATCCAATCCGATTTTTCGAAAATGTTTTCCATTTGATATTATATTTGAGTTGGAACTGAGTCTGCTTCTTAAAATTTATGCTTATTTCTGACCGAGACCGGAATTTAAAAAAATTGAATATATATATATATATATATTTATGTTATAATATATATTATAAAATATTAAGTATGTATTATTTATATATCATATTATAATATTTTAAAATTATTGATAATAAAAAAGTCAAATGAGATATTTAATTCATTATACTTAATTATTTATATTAATTTATTTAAAATATTTTTAAATTGGAACAATTGGTTTCGATCGATATGAGATGATCCCTTCTTGAATTTGACCAGGATCGACTTTTGAACCGAGTTCAAATTTTGGACAGTCGATCAAAATTGAATCGGATGGGGATTGGGTGATCGGTCCGAAATCGATTTTGTTCACCCTTATCTTTTTTTAATTGATCTAGGATTCCTCAGAGGATTATTACATTAATCTAATATTGGGGCATTAGTAGAATGATATCTCAGCCAAATTAATAACTTTAGAAATTAACTTTTTTTTGCTAATTTCCAATCAATATTAGTTCGTACTTCATACTGACCATTTTCATTTGACTGCGGAAGAAATCATGCGATCGAAAATTAACTCACTGTGACTCGGCCATACAACTCGTTAAATAATTAGAGAATTGTACATCATCAATAATAAAAATTTTAAGCTACTTGAAGTAATATTATTTTGTATTTATAAGTTTAACACTTTGCTTCGGTAATTTTAGCCTATAATGTAGAGTATTAAGAATGAAAATATATTTGAACTCTGTTATATTTATTGTAACACCCAGGTCGTAACAAGAAAAAAAGGAAAAGAAAAAAAAGGAAACAAGAATATGAAGATAAGAAGGAAATAAATTTGACCCCAACTCAAATTTTGCTTGTTCTCTATAAATATATGGGTCAACCGAAACCCTTAATGATCCCACATTTTTGTGCTCCGCCCTTGTCTCCTTCTCTCATTCACATCCCTCCTCTCCCACACCTGATGGCTGCCGCTCTATATGAGAGCAACCAAAGGATGCAGACATCGATGATCGATACCAATACCGAGAGAAATGACCAGAGGAAGAGGAAGAACGTAATAGTTTCTTGTTTGAAACTTTGTAAGGTATGACTTGAAGCATGATGATGATTGTTCTGAACTACACTTAGTTGTAACTAAACTTCATATGATGATGGATGATGTCGTAAAATCATCAAAAGGATTGATCGAAAATGCCATCGCACTTAGACATATGATGTTGGATGATGATGTTTTTAATAAATATGTATTTTAAAAATAATAAATATTATTTTGATTAATTTTTCATATTTAAATCATAAATTACATCTCACTTAGACATATTTTATTGGTTCTTAAGCAAAATTATGTCAAAATATATTAAAAACAAAAAATATATTAAACTTCATCTAAATCAATTATTATTGCCATAAATATATAGTTTTATTAGTATATAAATAATTATATTAATCATATGATATCTTATAAGATTGGATAATATTGTAATATTGTGTGACCAAAATTAAAATCGAGATCTTACACATAAGATTCTAAATATAAGGTTGAGATCGATTAGTGATAGTAAGATTGTAAAATCATAAGATCTTAAGATCTACATCGAGATCTTGATAACCTTATTCCTCCTTACACCTTATTGGACTTGAAATACACTTCCTCACGAGTTGAAATATATTCTATGGACTGAGAGATACCCTACAATAAATCAAATATGAATTATAAGATGATAATGATGATAAAGAGGAAATCATTCACTACAAGAAAATCATGATTTTCCGACGGATAATTTTCGACGGTTCAAAATCCGTCGCAATTTGCGATGGATTTTCGACGATTTCGTTTCCGACGGATTTTTCGACGATTATGACCGTCGGAAATGATTTATATTATTATTTAATTTTTCGATGGTTAGGAACGTCGATAGTTCCGACGGATATCCATCCGTCACAATTTTTGACGGATATTATTATTTAATTTTTCCGACGGATTTTCCGACGGTCACGACCGTCGGAAATAAAAAATGAATTATATAATTTATTATATTATTATTTAACTTTTCCGACGGATTTTCCGACGGTTACGACCGTCGGAAATGAAAAATTAAATTATATATTTTTTATATTATTATTTAATTTTTTGACGATTAGGAAAATATTTTCGACGGATATCAATTCGTCGCAAAATCCGTCGCAATTTCCGACGGTCGTGACCATCGGTAAATGTATAATAATATAATATAAAGAGTATTTTATTAATATAACTAGCGACAGCCCAAATCATCGCAATTACCGACCCTCTCCCGCATCGGACGCCGGCGACCCTCCCGCGCAGGCGACGCTCTCCCGCACCGGCGACCTTCTCCCGCGCCGGCGTCTCTCTCTCTCTTTCTCTCTCCGGCCGGAGGCGGACCCCTGGAGGCCGGATCGACCGCCAGGCGGCCGGATCGGCCGCCGGACCGGGCGGCCGGAGGTCCCCAACGGCCCGGATCCGGCCCCGACGGCCGAATTTGGTCGCGGCCGGAGCTGGTCGCGGCCCGATCCGGCTGCTAATTTTTTTATATTTAAAAAATCCTTTTCGACAATTGAGACCGTCGAAAAATCGACGGTTGCGACGACCGTCGAAAGTTTCGATAGTTGTGATCGTCGAAAACTTTTGACGGTTCGAACCCACCGGCCTTTTTCGGCGGTTGCAACCGTCGGTAACTTCGGCGGTTCGAACCGCTGGTATTTTCCGACGGTTGCAATCGTCGAAAACTTCGACGGTGCGAACCGCCGGCATTTTTCGGCGGTTGCAACCGTCGGAAACTTTCGACGGTTCGAACCGTCGATATTTCCGACGAATTTTTTTCGACCGTCGCAAATCGACGAGCGTTTTTCCGAAGGATCGATTCCGACTGAAAAACCGTCGGTAATTACGTTACCGACGATTTTCGCGCTGATTACCGACGGTCCGGACCGTCGGTAATCAACATTTTTCTAATAGTGATTTTAATAATAAAATATTCCTCGTGATAATGATGAATAGCTTTTGTTCTCTTTATGATGATTATTTATGATTTTTTCTGATCTCATATTAATATGTTGTCTTTCATAATTATTCATGTCTACTCATATGATCATTCCTATTATTCCTTAGATGATGATGATCATCTTATGTTGATGACATAACATGATATATCTTTTTGTCTATCATCTTGATCTTAATTTATGATGCTTTTATTTTATTTGCATAGTGAATTGCAAGGGAATTATCTAACGTGCAATTATCTCTAACTCATTTACCTATGATACATGATCTCTGAATATGATTTACCTTCATGTTTATTATTATGATCTATAAGTCAGATTTTAAGTTGTTTCTTCTAGAGATGCACTTGAGATTCACTACAATTATTCCAAGGGAAATCCGACCTACAATGCCAAGCACCAATTCCACATCCTATGATTTAAACCTAGCGCTCACCATGAATTCCACCATGAATGCTTGCTGTAACTACCCTGAATGTTGGAACACTCCGAAGAATAAGATCGAGAGGTTTGTGGTAAAAGCCTCAAGCAAGATAAATGGAGACTGAAACTTTTATAGATACAAGGTTGAAGTACCATTGCTTCATCATCGTAAGGTTAGCTTTGAACTTCATAAAATTCCAAGTTACTCCCGGACTATGGATCTTTAATTCAAACTTGAATTCGAACAAAACGAGTTATTTGTGGTAAACAGCAATTTTTTTTCCAATTACAAAGGGAGGTCACGTGAACTTGTTCCCGATAAACAGCAATCTTGAAATATCCATGTGATTGGACTTGGAATTCTGGCTACATATCTACAGTTCCCTCGATGATAGATTTGGGCAACTGAACAATCAACTTTTTATTTTGCACGCGTATACGTACGCAGCATGCGAGCGGCCAGTTGCTGGTCTCATCATAAGAATCGATCAATATCATTCGCGCCCGTACGCCGTGCTCCGGAATCGTTTGACGGTGCAGCGGTCGAGTATCTTAAGCAGGACCTGGTTTCTGGTGCACCTCGGCGTCTTGAACTGGCTCATGGCCGCGCCGTTGCCGATGTAATGCTCCAGTATCTTGCTGAACGTGCCGGCCGCCACCACCCGCAGCTCCAGCGGACCTATGGAGTTGGTCCTCCGGGACACGACGTAGCCGGCGTCCACGAACGCCGCGTCCATCTCCCGGCAGCAGACCTCGAGGACGGCGTCCTCCACCCTGCCCTTGACCTCCCAGTAGATCACGTAGTGGCCCGGGTGGCTGGCCGTCTGCGCGTGGCTGGTGAAGTCTACCAGCTCGGCGGCGCCCCTCGACTCCTGGCCCAGGAGCCTGCAACCCTTCTCCACCACCAGCTGGAGGTCCCTTTCCGTGTTCTTGTCGATGTTCACCGTCAGGATCAGCTTCCTCCGACACACGAACGTCAGCTGCGGGGTCCCTCTGTAGAATCCTGCAACCTCCACTACATCCCCCAACCTGTACCTATAGAGACCTGAAATAAATATATTAAACTCCCAATTAATTAAGCAGAACTTATCTTGACAGATTTAATAACAACAAATGCGTGCACATCGTAGTCTTTTTCTTTGCTCCATTTCACTTGAAAAATAGAGAAGTACCGGTCATTACGAAGATACAAGACAAACATATAATGGTGCCATACTTACATTTTATGCAATGGGCATAAAAAGACAAATCATATGCAATCATGAACATGTACATATGTTTATCTCAATTAAGACTCTTAACTGCATCTGATCTATAGGTACAATTGTGAATAAATGTAGACAGATGCATGCATGTTACGTTTAATTAAAATCTAATGCAAGACGATAAACCATGTACAGTAGGTAGGTGGCCCATCAACTTTGCATATATGACAATTCAAAGTGGATGCATATATATGATGGATACGGTGTCCGAGAATTCCTACTAGTGATCAAATATATATTATATATTTAACACAAATTGATTTATTGAATCAATCATTATCTATTTTATGCACTTATCCGTCGGAAACAAAGCCCATCTCCTTGGAATTTAATTTTATAATGTGAATAATGATAATATGCGACGTGTAAATCAAGATGCCATATGAGAAAGTTATGGTTCGCAGTTCATGTGCACGCAAGTTTAGAAAAAAATATCTTTTTTTTCTTTTTTACTCAAAGGAAGAAACAAACTCATCTCCATGTGCCCTTGCCATCTGGCAATAATCGATTATGGATGTCGGTTGCTTTCCTGCCCTCGGCATAATGATCATTATAAGGGACCATGTGCCACTAAAGTTTAAAATTTATTGAATTTTGATTTACTTTCGTAGTAAAAGAAAATATCATTACTATAAATAGATAGTACCAGGTCAATCTTTCAACCCGTGATTCAGAGTTGAGAGAGAGAGAGAGAGAGAGAGAGAGAGAGAGAGAGAGAGAGAGAGAGAGAGAGAGAGAGAGATGAATTTGTCATGTACCCGAGCACGTAGTGAGGACAACTTCATACTGTTGGCCGACGCTGACTTGGGTCAGTGGCAATGGCGTCCCCTCCACAAAGTCGTCCGACATCTGTAACGCGCCGTCGCTGCCGCCGTTCAGCTGCTGCTGCTTGTAGAGTGGGATGAACTCGAAGTAAGCGAAGGTTGGGACGACCGTGAAGGACGCCCTCTCTGGAGGGCTCAGTGGGTCCAAGTTCACCCCGATCCAGCTCTCCGTGGACCCGTAATCCGCGCACACCAGTCGCAGCCGCCCTGCGTAGTGCCTCAGCTTCGTCAAGTATGGCTGCATAGATCCTGTCATGATCGAGTAGACGTACTTGGCATTAGGCCACAGCTCCGGTATCACGCCCCACCAACCACGGCGCTTGAGCCCCTCGCACGCCTTCTCGATCTCCACGGCCAGAGCCGGGTTGGGCGCGTCAGTACCCCCCATGCTCTCCAGCACCGCCTTCCTCACCTTCGGCAGGGTGACTCTGGAGCCGACCTTCCCGTCCCTGATGTCCTCGCATAGCTCCTCCCAGAGCTCCTCCAAGGTGGCCAAGGCCTGCACGATGCTGTAGGCGAAGGTGGAGGTGACGAACTCCACCTGATCCGAGAAGACGAGGCCCAGGAGGAGGTGGCAATAGGTGGACTGCTTGTAGTCCCCGGCGGAGATCACTTCTTGCGGGCTGCATGTGAAGCAGTTCGTCTTCCTTTGCTTCGTCTTGAAATCCTCGCTGGCGTAGTAATGCGTGGTGGCCGTCCCTGCGGCGATCCCTCCTCTGGTGCGGAACTGTTTACTGCTGTATATGAACTCCAAGATTCTTCCTCCAGGTCTTATGGGAAGTGCTCTGATAAATACATCAAGTATTTAATACATTAGGGGTTGATCACAGATAAATTATAGTTATGTGCATACGTTTGCTTTGCACGTATGTCCGCACTCACCTTGATCTATATGCCGCGGCCAGGCTAAAGATCTGTAGAGTGGACCGAGAGTTAAATCGAGTGAAAGGCACGTACTTTGGCTTTCCATCTGTAGTTCCTGAACTGCAAACAGAGCATGCGATGTACTTAATATATAATAGAGATACAGTATATAGTATATATGATGCAAGATACGGTACTATACTTCCTTACTTGGTCGAATGAGGATGCAGATAATTCATTTACGTATATTCTACATGTGCAGCTGATCAAATTCATTATGACGTCATATATTAACATTTATCGAGCACAGCTTCAGCAAGCATCCATGAAGCATCAATTACTCGATAGACGATAGATATGCTCTGAATAGTGGTACTAGCTATTGTGAGCAACCGGCCGAAGATTAGTACTAAGAATGAATGGCAAGTATTATACATGGACATGATATATATACATTAATTTGTGACAGACATACAACCGGACGCACTGATCATGAGAACGAGGTGGGATCAGCTTCAGGTAGCGGACCGCAAGGTAGTATGGAGGTGGAGGATGCATCATGCATGCATATGAAATATATATATGAATACCTGAGGGAGAGCATGGTGATGGGTTGTTGTGTGAGGAGGGGAGAGGAATCCCCATCGGCGATCCGCTGGATGTAGGGGTTGAGGTCTGCATGGGAGGCCAGAGGGACTGAGGCCCTGTAGAGGGCCTCCAGCTCCGCGGCGTCCATGTCATGGACTAATCTTGACAAGGAAGAGGACGACGACGAGGAGGAGAAGGACGGCGACTGGCCTTCGACGGCTGCCCCGAGCCATCTTTGGAGGTACTCGGCGCCAATGTTCCGCTCGACGATGCGGCGGAGCGTCTGGGTCTGCGCCAGCCCCGCGTTCTCCGCGACGCCTTCGAACCATCCGACCACGTCCTCGTCCTTGTCGTCCCGCCACTCCATGCCTAGCGCTTTCTCCTCTTCTCCCGCCGCCGCTGCTGCTGCAGCCGCGGCGCCTGCTCCTTCCACCTCGACGGCCATGGAGATTTGGCAAGCTGTTAGCCTACTTGATCAGCTTTGCTAATAATCTTGCAACCTCGCTCTACGCTCACTCCTAGTTGATGGTGGTGGTCGTTGGGCGATGGGCGGTGGGCGATGGCTCGATGCTCTCTGCTAGGTTGTATATATAGACAAGTGATGCGGACATAGAAGCTGCAGTAGTACGGCAAGCTGCAGCTAATTAATTATTATTATTATTAGTGTGAGTGTCCCTCACTTTCTGGTTATTTCAGAAGACAAAAATTTATTATCTTTCGTGCCAATTGTTGAGAAGAGAAAAGACTTTTTTTATTTGGAAAAAAAAGAAGAAGAATTAAAGTTCATCATCTGGTGCGTAGAGCGTAATAAATGGGAAACTTAGGGAAAAGCTGTAATTACTAATTAGAGCTCGATCAAGATTTGAACTCCAAAAAAAAAACTCTCTTTTCACTGTTGTCGTATAATACACGTACCTATACAGCAAACATATGAATACGTATTCTACTGTAATAATTTGGCATTCTTCAAAAAGAAAAGAAATAATAATGGTAGGATATGAAAGCTGTACTTTTCATTTTTGTCTTCGGGGGCCCTCTCTTTCATGATTGTACGATAGAACGAACGACGCACTCATAAAGCAGGTTACCTTTACTTACCCAAAAAAAAAAAGCAGGTTACCTTTTGCAGGGGTAGACATATTTCAGAAAAAGGGAAAAGCTGATGCTGTGACAGAGAGATTGAGAGAGATTCATCTTCTCAATTATCAAGAGAGTAGACCCGCGGTCGGTTAACGTTGGTTGGTGCAACTGATCAGCGGAACTAATAGCCCCTGAAATAATTTTTGGAGTTATCATTTTGATTAATTAAGGGAATATCATTTTACACTTTTTTTTTATTCTGAATTAATTAAGTGTTGATAGTTCTGTAGATCTGTGCCGGCATTCAAAAAATAAGCGTTGGGTCCATTGAAATTAAGGTTCCAATTCGATGTTTTATTATGAATAGTACGTTTAACATTATCGTTATCCGGGACTGACTGAAAGAAAAAAAAAAAGAATAGACCCAAAAATTACTGATGACAAGATTGGTTTTCAGGATCCCATTTCAGGTATTGTTTCCATGCTCGCTAAGATCTTGAAAAAAAAAATAGTGGTCGCCAATTATTTTCACAATTTTATTTTGAATTCCTATTTTTTTAAAATTATTTTTTCGTGTCTCAATTTAAAAGTTAACTTTGTCGATCGACAGGTTAAAAATCCGGAGAGAAAACCTTTTGGCTTTAAGCCACTAAATGCATAAATGTTTGCCAGTTGCACATCGTTTTATCATGTTTTTCTCTTATATAATATAATAATACAAGTACCGAAATGTTTACCCCGCTTAATCATTAGGAGCAACCAATGGTGTATTTTTTAAAGAATTTAATGACTATGTCAAGTATATTTCATGTGAAGTGGTTGTCAAGTAATCTACATAAGCTAAATTCAGGTAAGCAGATATCAGTCACTTTTGCAATTCATTAATTCAAAATATTGCACCCATAAAATATTTGAATATTTCTCATTAAATGACTTTTGTATTCATATTGTGGATAATTAAAACTGACAAGTTAAAGTTTTTTTTGTTTTAATTAAATTATATATATATATATATAATATAATTACGACATACATTTTAATATTAAGATGACCTAAAAAATTAATACGTATATTTAATATTAAGTGGCACATTTTAAAAATTTATTTTTAGGTTCTTTTCATGGTCTACATTTAATTTCATAGAATTAAATCCTATCTCGAATATTAGTAAGTAAATAAAAATCATGCATATTAATTAATTTGAAAAAGTATCACTTATTTTGATTAGCTGAAGGATGGCTTAACCATTAAGGAGGAATCAAATTCACAAAAGAATTTTAAAATATATAGCATGGAATCTTATCATAAGAACAATCCCCTTCATGCACTTGGTCGGCCCATATTGTATAGTCTTATTATTTAAGAAAAAATTACACATTTATTTATTTAAGAGTGTATTACAATGTTATTGATCTCAACAAAAGTTGATTTATAAATTCATGATGTTGCATACGTATAAGCAATTAATATTTTGTTTCTCATCAAACATACATAAATTTTTTTTCACAATTATTTGGCCAAATCGCCTCTCCTCCATGTACCTTGATAGTAATAACAAGAAAAAAACGTCAGTCTCCTCCTCCACCACCACCCCATCATCGCCATTTTACTTGGCTCTTGATTGTACTATAATCGTATTATTATTTAAGAGGAAAAAAGAATTAATATTTTGCTTCTCATCAAACATAGAGAACATCTCAAACATTGTTTTTACATTTATTTGGTCAAGGCCATCTCCCCTCGATGTACCTCGGTCGTCTCTGATTCTTCTATAATATGATTAATTGTTTAAGTGTTTTTTTGAACAATTATATACAATTATGTTAACGTTAATTATAAATGATTTATAAATTTGATGATGCAAACACATAAGCAATCAATATGTTTCTTATGATCAAACAAAAAGAACATCTCAAAACATTAACTTTTTTTTTCAGAAAGTATTGGGCTAAGGTCCCTTCCCCCCACCTCCTTCATGTACTTGGTGAGCCAGGAGTGAGGGCTGAGTCCATTCAGCTAATGGGCCATAAGTCATTTCTTATGGAACAAGCTTCACACACGCAAGCTAAATTTGTAAGGTGGATACAACTAAATATTGATGTGGACGCGAAGAAAAATAGAATTAACAAGATCTCAAATGGCTGGGGTTATGAGTCATGACTTTACTTTACTTTACTTTGCACATGTAGTTTTCAATTTATCGTAAATCGTCCATGTCTCGATCTTGTTTCATTTGGCAACATTACTTCCCCTCTAGAACCCTAATCTATTTACCGACTGCTTGTCTTTTGATGAAGGCCAATTTCCTAATCTTCGAGTGCTGTTCAAACTGCGCATGAACGGCTCCTATATATTAATTGTAACAAGGTTGCTCATGTTGAAGTCTTCAAGATCGATGTCCCCTTTATAGTGATCTACTGGTTATTTTTTGCAGTTTCTCGATCTTTTATCAGCTTATCTGTTTTCCGAATTATTCAAGCTCTACATACCTAATTAGAATAAGATGCTAAGTTACGTAATGTTCACTATTCCTTATCCATCAATGAGAATAAGATGCTAAGTTGCATGAGCATTTATTTCATGGCCACATATAGCATCCACGTCCCTGAGTAGTCGGTGATCAATTTGTTATCATTTGAATTAAGCAATTCATAATCGTGAAATGAACTTTCTTCTAGGTGTAACATTCGAACTAAGTTCACAACTTATTCCCCCGAAGTGAGAATTAGTACTTATTGATCAATCATCTAACACATGTTTAATGGAACATATGTATAGTTTTTTTTCCTTTTGAATTCAAGGACTGGCCGGTAGTCCTCACCAGACTAATACGCACGTACATAAAATTTAGGATTATTTCTTCTAATTATTTCTAAACTATCACGATTTTTTACATCTAACTTCAAACTACGAACTTCATTTTTTGACTATCTAAACTACCGCGATTTTTTCAAATTGATCATTCCGTCCAATTCCGTCGACTTCTCCGTTATTTTTTATTTTTCACATTTGTGAAAAGTTCATTATATCATTGCTATAAGTGTTGCTCTACTTTTCTTAAATAATATAAAAAATAATTAAAAAAAAGCTCGCCCCCGTGTTGCCGGAGTGAAAGGGGGCCGGTGCCCCCATGAACGAGCTCGCCGGCGGGCTCGCTCGCTCGAGGGGCGCCGGCCCCCCTAATTTCTATCGTTGTGCACGAGGGAGAAAGGGGGGTCGGCGCCCCCCGGGGGCACAGGCCCCCTTTCACTCCGGCGACACGGGGCCGCAGTCTTTTTTTATAAATTATTATTATGTATTATTTTAAGAAAAGTAGAGTAACACTTATAGTAAGAGTATAATGGATTTTTCATAAATGTAAAAAAAATAAAATAAAGAAGTCGACGGAATTGGACGGAAGGATTAAGTTGGAAAAATCGTGATAGTTTAGATACTAAAAAAAATGAAGTTCCTAATTTAAAATTAAACTTGAAAAATAATCCTAAAATCTAAAAAGAGGTAAGAGAAATGGAGGGTTGATGCATGGGCGACCCCACGATGTGACCGACAAAAATATATATGGAGCCTGGTCTACAGGTGGAGTATCAAATACAATGGTAGTCATACGACCTTGTGCAGTCATTTTAGCGGCCGGATTCTTTTGAATTCTTATTCGTGTGATCATATGATAATAAAGCATGCAGCAGATAGACGTAATAAATAATATGGTTAACTAATCGCTGCGCCTGGCGCCTCCTTCTTCGGACCTCTCGTTCAGCCACGAGAGGATGTCGTTCCGCACCAGGTCCACGTTGTCGTCGGTCTCCCCGAACACGAGCGAGTGCACCATCCCCTCGTAGATCTTGATGGTCTTGTCCGTGCTGCCGGCGGCGTCGTAGAGCGCGCGGCTGACGTCCGGGTCGGTGATCACGTCGGCGCTCCCGTGCAGGACAATGAAGGGGATGGTCACCTCCGCCAGCCGCGCGTTGAGCTGGTCCGTGACCCTCATCAGCTCCACCACCGTGCCAAGCCGCGGCCGTCCTCTGTACCGCTGTGGGTTGCTCGCCTTCAGGGCCCGCTTCTCATCCACCTTCACCGACCTGTCCATGAGGTCGGACGTGGGGACGACGGGCAGCGTCGGGGCGAACCTGGCGACGAAGTTGAGGATCTGAGGCACGGGCCAAGGGGGGCGGATGCGGTCGGAGATCTTGCACATTGGCGCCACGAGGACGGCGCCGGCCCAGGCGTCTTCCGGCGCTGGCCATCCGTCTTGCTGCCGGAGGTGGAGCAGCAGGCAGAAACCGCCGCCCATTGACTCACCGTAGAGGAAGGCCGGGAGGGCGCGGAACTGCGGTGAAGAGCGCCGGACGGAGAGAAAGAAGGAGAGGCAGTCGTCGACGGCGGTAGGGACATCGGGGACGAAACCTTGAAGGCCGTGGGAGCGGCCGTGGCCCGGGAGGTCGAGGGCGAAGCAGGCGAAGCCGCGCTGGGCGAGGAAGATGGGGGTGAACTGGAAGGTCCAGCTGGTGTCGTTGCCGTAGCCGTGAATCATGCAGACGAGGGCGCGCGGCGGCGCCGCGGACGGGGACGGAAGCGGCTGCCAGGAGCGGGTGAAGAGGGTGAAGCCCCGTGGGGAGGTGTAGTAGGAGGAGGTGACATGGACGCCCTGAGAGGCGTAGTAATCATCCTCGTTATCAGGGGTGTCTCCCCAGAAGAATCGCTGCTTTTGCTCGTCCGCCGCCATGTCCAGGCGTTTGCCTCCTCCGGCTGTCTGTCGATTGAACTGGGCGCGAAAAAGGTGATCCAAGTGAGATGTAAGTATTTGGTTGATTGAATAAAGTGATAAAATAATGGAAGCGATGGAGCATAACGTGCGAGCCACGCAGTTTTTTTCGGTTTGTTGTCCATTAATTAATGTGCGGGCATCCAAAGAAAGATTGAGGAACCGAATCCAAGAGATTGAAAGGTATCCCAAGTTAAAATGAGCGGCAACCAAGGTATCCAAAGAAGTCACCATTTTTCTCTTGAATTATGAAACTCCTATTTGATATCAAGTTTGATGGTAAATTTTACAGATCCGACGGTCGATGTGCAGCGTTGCGAATTGCAGCGCAGCACACTCCTTTAGTTATAATATTGAGTGTATTTATGTTAAATTTTATTTTTTTATACTAGCATTTAAAACATCATCATATTATGGCCCAATATTTTTTAAAAATTTCCATTACAGGATGCATTTTTTTTCTAAGTGGACTTACATACGACGTTTTTAAAATTTGGAGAATCCAAAAAAATAGACTCGATCTCAATTGCTTTATATCTCTAGTGGCAAGCTTGATTTCAAGATTACCAAGATATCCAAGTTAAATAAGGTATTGAAAAGTGATCCGGACATAAATTGCTATCAAGTTCAATTAATTTAATTAGATCATTGCATATTTGACAATGATTGTTTAATGATTGTTTTTACTATTTTGCTTAAACGATAATAAGCTGCATATCATTCTACCCAATGAATTATATGGTAAAATTATGTTTGAACTTTTTTATCAAAAATATTTTGGTTTGTCGATATCTTATTTACACAAAAACTTTTGGTACTTACCACCTAGGACATAAAATAATATTAACAAAAGGAAATGTTACATATTTCCCTTTCCCATAATTTAATCATGTGAAATTATTATTATTATTTTTGAACATTTATATCATTAAAGAAACATAATTAATTTATTATTTATTACTTGAATTTTAACTATTTAATGCACCTTTTTTTAATGTTTTAAAATTAGTTAGAATTTCATATATAGCAATAAGTTTGGTATCTCTTTTTTATTAGATGTGTCTATGCGAGTCACTTACCGGATGATTGAGCAAATATCTAGTCTTAATTTTGTAATATGCAAACTGAGTACCTTAAAATTTATGTATCATCTCCAATGGTGGTCAAAATTAAGGGTAAATTGGATAAGGATGGAGACAAGATTACAAGATTTTTTCACCACAACACAATGATTAGACATAAACAACTTGATCCAAACTCTAGAATTGTCCTCTGGTGTTAAGGTAGATAATGATCGCGACATTCTTAATGTTTTTGTTAATCATTAATGAACATTATGACAGCCTAACTCTCAACCAACCATTCACATATTCTCTTGCCTACTTTACCCAAACCAGATAGTTGTTGTCATGATCAATTTAGTTGCCCCCATTACTAAGGAGGTCAAAAGCATTTTCTGATCTCTTTCATGATCCTGACAAAGTCTCTGAGTTTGATGACTTCATGTTTGAATTCTACAAGACCTATTGAGACATTATAGGGCAAGGCATCACATTTAAAATCTAAACATTTTTTCATATCGGATCCCTCCCACCTGATTGGGCTCATACAGCTTTAATCATCATACTAAAAAAGCCAAATCTAACCAAGGTAACTGATTAGAGACCCATAATCTTATGAAACATAATCTATAGGATTATTGTCAAGATTCTAACTTTGAGAATTAAGCCTACTTTATCCTCCTTAGTTGATAGTAGCCAGTTGAGATTTCTCCGTAATCGATCCATACATGACAACATCTTGCTAACACAAGAAATCACACACTCAGTGAACAAGGGTAGAAACAAAATTATGATCATTAAAGCTGATATGACTAAGATTTTTGACAAAGTCAATTGGAATGCCATAAAAAAATTCTATACATTGCAAGAATTATCCCTCTATATTTATTAACTAGATTATGAAATGTGTTGAATTCTCTCTTTTTTCTTATCATATTAATGATATTTTCTCTCCATATTTTATAGACACTATGACATCCATCAAGGGATCCACTTTCCCCTTGCAATTTCATTATTATCTCTCAAGTTTTCTCTACACTTATAAATGATGTTGTTGACTCATTGCTTTGATGCCTTTCAAACTACAATCCTCCTCTCTTAGTCATATGTTTTATGCTAATGATTTACTAATAATGGTTGTTGCAGTAAGAATTGCAAATGCTTCATATATACACTTAAACGTTACTAATCAACCCATTCACCCACAAAAACCAGAGGTTTTATCTCCCTATATGGCTGAATAGTAGGAGAAAATAAACCATCATTCGTCGATCTTACACATTTCTCAAGGCGCCTTTCCTTTCCCTAAGGTGCACTTATATCTCACAAATATATCACTAGGGCACAACAACAATCTCTAATGGACAAAACTACTAGGTGTATTAAGGGGTGGCAGGCTAGCACCTTTAACGTGGCCGACAAGACTACACTTATTTAAATATGTGTATTAAGGGGTGGCAGGCTAGCACCTTTAACATGGCCGACAAGACTACACTTATTAAATATGTGCTTAACACCATCTCCAACTATGCTATGGGGGCCATGTACATCACACCTTATAACTCTCAGTCTAATGTCTCCTAGTGTTGGCGTATGATCCTTAAAGTGCAGCAAAATATAAAACATGGCCTTAAAAGATTAATTGGTAATGGTCGAGATACAAATGTTGTAATGGACCAATGAATATTATGCATACCCTTAATTTTGATGCTTACTTATATAAATATGCAAATGCCACTCATTGACATGTCTATTGCAGATCTAATGTTGGATGATAGTAACTTAAATCTACCAATGCTACATAATTACTTAAGCGATACAATTCTTAGTTATATTCTATCTTTATTGCACATGCCAAGAATAACAAATGGGTTTAAACCTATGATTTCCATTGAAAGGCTAGGTCCAAATATATCTATTATACACTATGCCACCAACTGTCTTTACCGCTGAGGTTTGGAGGGCCCAACTGGATCAAGATTTAGAACCTCAAATTTTCACATGAAATCAAAATCTTTTTATGGAAATTAATTAACTCATCGTAGATTGCATACTTAATCTCTCTTGTTTCACTTCAACCTCAATGTAAACAACCTATGTCCTATGTGTGGGTTCACACTTGAAACAAAGGAACGCTTCTTCCTTGACAGTCTTGATTCTAGAAGCATTTGGACACCTTTCAACCAAGTCTTCATCATAATTTTATTTTCATGCCTACATGGATTGGAGGAGATTAGGTACTCAAGGGTGCAAACTTCGTTGTTGATTCCCAACATTGTTTACAAACCCCACATGAGTCTACCGTGCAGAAATCTTCTCTTTTGCCCGTCAGAAGTTCTTCTTCGTTCTTGACTTGAAAGTTTCGATTGCAGGCCCTGATTATTTTTGGCTGCCAGACGTTCCTTTTTATAGAGGCTCAAGTTTTCATGCAGTTTGATAATAAACGGAAACCTTTTCCTTGTGAAATAAGATAAATTCGGAGTCCTATTGATTCTGAAAGTTTTGTCTTATAAAACTCCAAAATTTTTGGTCTAATTTATTTTAAATTGATCACTGGGACATATGGTAAGAGTTGGAGTCATTGTGTGTTGAGAATTCTTCCGAAAATAAATTTGCAAGTTGAAAGCAATGTCCGTCACGCCCCTTGAACATGTTTTAACGGCTCAATTAGACTCGTAGTCGGAATTTATAACTTCTTTCATGAGCGTAACAGAGGCGTCACGGTCGTGATTCGAGTAATTTTCCAATAATCGTGCAACTTAAGTAACCTCACGGTCGTGACCCATATTTCACGGCCCATAAAGGTCTTCAACAACTTTGCACACGTTTTGTGATATCCGTGAAATACGAGTATAGGCCCGTGAAATTCAATTGTGATGGTCGTGAGAGTTTTATCATGGCCCGTGAGATTATCTTTGTCTGATTCGCTGAAGGAGAGCCGTGAGATTATTGTGCTTCGTGATGTTATGCTTTAACGGCCATGAGAAAGTCATCACGACCCATAAGTTTTCTCAGTCGCCTCCTTAGTCCGTGAAATGCTGGAAGGTGCGTGAAAATCATTTTTCACAACCGTGAGAAATATCTAACGAACTGTGAAAACTTTTCTTTTCGACGAGCGGTCCGCCAGAGTCATAAAAGCGAATACATGGAGCGTTAAACCAATAATTTGAAAGAAGAATTGTCTTCATTTTGCGTGCTTCTTCTTTTATTCCCTTCCTTGCCATTATTCATTAATAATTATTGAAAAATATACCAACTAGAGGTAGATGACTACTTCAAAGTTTTTAAAGAAATAAACGTAAAAATAGATGTATGCTATGAGCAAATGACACAAAGTAAGCCTAAATACATGTAACGCCCCGAGACCCACGTGACTTTCACGTGCTCAGAGTTGTCTCAGAGACGCTACACAATCTTCTATAAAATATTTTTTCGAAATATAAATCATAAATGTGGAAGACTTTTCAATAATAATAGCTAATAATTCATGATAATCAAAATACTAAAATATTCATAAGTTCACAATTCTAATAAATGTGAAAATAATAAAACTAGATAACTCACTATAGTGCCATTTGCAACATCTATTTGTCACTGTGCATAGCCACATACATAATCATCATCTATCGAAGCCCTCTCACATGCACAGATTCATGAGTAGAAAAATACTCAGTACATAGGGTCTACTAAACAATCAATATGCTCAATCGAAAATAGGATGTGAAAATGACGAGTCAATTGAGCAATCAATACAATAATCAATTAACTATATAACAATTTACCTATGTGAACAATATATCATGCTATGGTCAAAAGACCAATATAAATCAATAACAATTTTCCAATTAATAATTATCAATTGTTTGATCAATAAATCAATGTTCAATTAATAATTTCTAATTCGATAATCAATGGTCATTGACTAATAATAACAATTCAATTCAATAGAGCAATGACAATTGCCAACTTAATGCCAATATATCCAAATGATAATGATCTATTCAATTCAATTCGAAAAACCCCATCAGAGAGTGAAATAGTAGAGGTGTTCACGGGTCGACCCGACCCGCCCGATTTTGATCGGGTCGGATCACTCCACTTTTGAAGGCTGAATTCGATCCAACCCGACCCGGTTCGGGTCGGGTGGTCGGGTTACCCGACCATCATTTTTTTAAAATTTTTTTTCTTACTTTATCTATTACTTAATATAAAAATATTATATAATATTTATTTAAAAAGCATAAATAACTTATTCAATATTTAAACATTATTTTACACATTTAAAACATTTTGTTTAAAATATTTTTATTTTTTATACATAATATAAGTTGAAAACTAAAAAATAAATAAAAAATAAATAAATCGGGTCTTCGAGTCGGGTCCGTCCTAACCACGGATCTGACCCGATCCAAATCCCAAATTGATTTGGTTCGGATCGGGTCATCGGGTTCGTGGATCGATCCGACCCGCTGAACACCCCTATGAAATATAACATGAAATTATGAGCTCCTAAGCAGTGGGAGGAGAATGTGATCTTTGACCATGTGCCTGTTGAAGAATGAGCCGGCGTCCCGTTTGTCCTTACATTTATTTGTGACCGTAGAGGAGCCGTATGAAGCTAAGGTTTCATGTACGGTTTCTCCCAATTTTCAATAGAAAAATTTTATGTGATGTAACATATGAAATAAAAATTGAGAAAATGCTCTTCTCCTTATTTTCCAATTTTGAATTCTTTTAATTTCTATTAAATTCTTTGGGATGAGAAAATTATGCTCTCTCTAATATGAAGGTCTGAAAGAGGTTGACTTTCTCTCGAAGAGTTCGTAAGGTAAGGAATCCTAATAACTTGATTGTTTTTAGATAATAGTAGATAGAAACAACGCTCGTAAGGAGTCATTTTTTGACCGAAAGACCTAGAGCTAACTAAATCCAATTCAATTTGATTTCAACTAGATTTAATTTACAATGTTCGGAATTATCCAATTCAATGAGGAATGCTCGGTCAATTAAGGAAAACTCTATATCTTTTTCATGTAGGTCAATGGGGGATCAACCCATGGCAAGTCACCCAACAATAATAGCGCTAACAATGGTTCGTGAATGGTAGGGGCCCGTGAACAAACGTAGGATAACCATAGCTTCTCTAAATGATGGCGTCGTCTCGAACTTTTAGGTACACTATATGTCCCATTCAATTCAATAACAATATGGTCTAAGAGCTTGGGGACAATTAGAGAACATGAGATCCAACAACTTTCAACTTTTATCTTGTTTACCTAGGATATTTATCTTTTAACAATTTAATTTAGGTGAAACAAAATAAAATCAGAAAAACTACTAGATCAGTATCACAATCAGTGACAAGATTGGATATGAGAACAAAATATGATGACGATATGATCTGATATGATGATTAATTATAATAATAATATAATTAGGAATGATAACATTATGATCAACACAATCAATAATAATACAATCAACATATCATATCTCAATAATAATAATAATAATAATAATAATAATAATAATAATAATAATAATAATAATAATAATAATAATAATAATAATAATAATAATAATAATACTATGAAATTCTTATTACGGCCTTACGTCACTTCTGAAATTCTTTTTTTTTGTTTTGTTTTGCTTCTCTCTCACGATCTCTCTCATTTCTCTTTCTATTCATAGAATTCTTTTTTTCCTTTCCTTGGGCGCCAAACATCTTATCCATAATTTTATTTTCTTGATGTCACGGCCTCCCTTATTCTCTCTCTACCAATATCACGGCCAATCAGTTTTTGACTGCCAACCATCTCGTCATTTTTTTCCTTAATACACAACACCATCACAGTTAGCGCCCTTTTTTTTCTTTTCTTTTGGCGTAAAACGCTGCATGGTGAGAATTCATCTTGGTGCAAACATCTTTTGGCGAGCAGAGTTCATCCAATAAATTATTATGCGAGTAAAAATAATAAGCATACGGATTCTCCCTACATACCTCGTTTCACTTCTAATCGTTCGACGTTGAATCACGCCTTGCCGTCACACCTAGACGTTCGACGTCGAATCACGCTTTGTCATCATTGGATGTCAGGCTTCTATCGCTATCGTTGAGGAACTCCACACACCGAGAAAGAAAACAATTTTCTTATCCACAAGTGGCCGGCCCAAATCTCTCTTTTATAGAGTCTATAAATTTTCAATTAAACTCTAATAATCTTTTCTAATCCAAATCAAATTTAATCTTTTAATTAATCTCTTTTAACAATGTCTAATTTATTTTAATAATTAAATAATTCTAAATTTAATTAAATTATCCCATATTATATCTTATCCTTAATTAAACTCCTCCTCAATTTTTCCTTTATTTTCAAAATTATTAAATATAATAATATTAATGACCAGAATTCTTAAAATAAAAATATTAAAATATTCTTTTATTAACCATAAAAATTTTAGATCATTACAATGCAAGTCTAATTGTATGTTATAAAATACATGCATCACTCTCACCCTTTGACAATCTAGAGGAAAGAAATGAAGTCCATTTCACATCTAAGAAGGAAATCGCCTCAACGATTTGGGTATAGTATGAGACCACCCGAGACTTTTCACGCACATGTGCAATCAATCCTCCTAGACCTTCTGCCTACCCGATGGAGCCCCCGTTTGCACAATGAGCCAAACTAAATACTAACAGCTCCTTTTGTCGTCAATCATAGGCTGATGATGCAGAATTTTTAATAAGCAATACTAATTTTAATCTTGTTGCTGCAGGTTGGGATCACAAACATTATCCCTACCATTGTCGACATCATTGTTAACTATTGAAGATTACATGTTACATAGCATTTCAGAGTTATAATGCACATTTCAGAGTTATAATGCAATGTTTGATTGCAGAGTTATCAGGTCTTCAAAAGGTTTTCAGAAGTTTTCAGAAGTTATCATTTTTCTACAGCTAGCATTTACTATTATATTGAGATGATATAATTAGTCCATTTCATTTTTTTGTCTTTACTCTAATAATTGTGTATATAAGTACTTGTGTAACTGTCGAGAACAATTTGTTTCTTTCTTTCTGAACTTTTCATCCAGAAATCAATTTTTGAGCTCTCTGGCGATTGAGTCATCCATTGTTTCATTGGATTTCAAACCTAAACATGGTATCAGAGTTGGCTTTCTTCTTATTTTAGATCCAGGAGATAGAAGAGAAGGTAGCTGAAGAAGTAGATGTAGGATCCCAAAGGGCACCAAGAGAGGGGGGTGAATTGATGTTCAATTCGAAAATGTCGATTTCACAAAAAACCGTCGCGAAAGCTTAAAATTGATTATTAAATCTTTTACAATTCAGATCATAAATTCAATGTTAGAGGGAGAGAGAGAGAAAATCAAACGCAAACACACGGTGATTATTGACGAGGTTCGGCCACACCTTGACCTACGTCCCCGCTCTGACTTTTCGACCTCGAGACCGTCGGAGATTTCACTAAAACTCTTCCTTAATTCCAAATGGGGCAAGGAAGAACGCCCTTTACATCAACCATCTTTTCTCCGCTTTGAGAGGCAAGGCAACCTCTCCTCCTAGGAAGCTAATATTTTCTCTCGCTCAAGAGGTAAGATTTTGAACCTCTTTTATACATGAGCTCTCTTAGTATTTTTTTTAAATAAAATGTTTCTCTCTTTTACAAAGCTAAGCTCACAAGAGAAGAAGAGAGAAAGAAGAGAAAACTAAAAATGAAAACTTCAAGAAGAATGTCTTCTTTTGATAACTTGAAGTTTTTCTTCAAGGCTTGGATGAGTGCACTTCCTTCTGGCTTTGGCACTCCTTTTATATAGGCTTCTGCAAGTGAGAAAGTCGTCCAAAAAATATTCCACACTTTTCTCCTTCAAATTTGACCGTTACTGTTCATTTGATTCGGAGGCCGATCGACCGCACATATGGACTGGTCGACCGATATACTTTCTTTTATGAAAAATGTGACCGTTGACAAATTTTGCACTGTCCGGTCGACCTGTGTCTTGGACCGGTCGACCGGTACCTCGATCGGTACAGTCTCGACATTCTGTTGGTTGAAATTGAGTATTTTTTGCACTGATCGGTCGACCTGTGTCTTGGACCGGTCGATCGATATTCTGAACCCGTCGACTTGTCTTCCTGATCGGTCGACCTATTTTTCAGCCGGTAGCTCGACCGCCCTGCACTATTTTAAGCATAACCTTTTGCACAGTTATCCAAATGAGGTGATTTTTGATTCTATGGAAATCTAACAGAATTCTCTATAACTTTGATATTTATGACTAATCCAAAATCTAATATAATCATAGTTAATTATTTAATCAAAATGTAGTGCATAAAGTTATCCCTTTTTCTTTAAACTTTTTCAGCATTTTAACTTTAATCTTTCGAGGTTTGTATCATCAAAATATAATTTTATACATTATTAAAACTTAGATCCAACAATCTCTCCCTTTTAAATAAGACAAACCAAGAAATATGAAAAATGTATTAGTTGCGAAAAAGTTATAAAATAAGTTGTAAAATCAATTTTACTCCCCCTAACACTTAACTTTCCTTTACAATGATAGATATTCACATAAGTATAAATTGCAAGGAATTCTTCATATAAAGTAATATTCAGATCATATTTCTCCTATATTTCTTCCCCTTTTGTTTCATCAAAAAGACTAATTTACATGTGAAGCATATAAGAAACCATGTGTAACTCCCTCTTAATCAATTTTTCAAAAAAATATTCTTCCCCTTTTGTCATATAACGTACATGTAGAGTATTACAAGTTTTGAATGATAACTCCCCCTAAATTTATGGCTATTTTATAATGAAAACTAATTTATGAAAGCAAAAAAAAATTTAAGAATCAAAATATGGCATAAAACTTTGATTCAACAATGATGTCCATGATATGTTAAAATTTATTTATGCTCCTCCTATCACTATTACCAATTTTCATTTATATGTTCCTCCTTTTTTTAAGAAAATAGTAGAATGAATTTTTGAGTGACATAAAAAAAATAAATGATACTTTTACCATAACCTTTGTGCTTTCACATTTCTAATTCCATGTGTCATTTGTATGTGAGGCATACCTGAAAAATAATCAAGTAACTTTTAGTACCCAAATTCCTTTGGGTCCGATTTTGTTAGATAATGTTCCTTTCGAAACCCATATCAACCCATGTTGTGAAGATTTTCTTATTTCGCATTGGCATGCATAATGACCATAAAATTCACATGTAAAACATTTGATATGTGATTTTCTACCATATATATGATTGGATTTCCAATATAATTTTTCATGTCCAAAATGATTCTTAAGATTATTTATTGTTACATGAGAAATAGTCTTATTTTGTAAGTTTTTCAAAAGATCATTTTCCTTCTTTACTTTTTTCTAAAGAACATGCTAGTTTTATAATTTCACATGCATGTGTGATTTCCAAAGTTTCAATTTTATTTTTAAGATTTTTATTTTCCATAAAATATATATCCTTTTCTTCTTTTAACTTTTCAATTTCACATATTAATTTTTCATTTTCCTCTTTAATTGAAAAATATCATTTTATAAGAGAGAAGAGTTCTTTATTTACATCTAAAGAAAGATTTTCTTCGGAAGAACTTGATGAGTCATTATTTGAAGGATTAGAGGTTACTTCATCACTGTAAGAACTTGATGAGTCACTTGTTTCACTTGCATCTTCATACTTTTTCTTCTTACCTTTTCGATATGTCTTTTCTTTGTAATTTTTGTTTGATCTTCGGGTAGGCTTCTCATTCTTTTCTTTCTTCTTCACCAACTTGAGATGCTTATCTAGTTTTCTTGTGTAGCGGACGAGTATCTTTTCGTCCACTTCTTCTTCACTTGAGTCTTCTTCATTTGTATTTGCCTTTAATGCCAATATTTTCTTTTTGGGGGCTTTTTCTTCTTGATCTTCTTAGATTGAGATCTCATATGTTAGAAGTGAACTAATTAGATTATCGAAATATAATTTGATCAAATCTTTTTCTTCGATCACGGTCTTCTTTGTATGCCATCTTGAGGAAAGAGATCTGAAATCTTTTTCACTTTTTGGAGGTTAGATCTTGGCTCGCCCAAGGAGGCTAAGCCATTAAAAATATCATTAAATCGAGCAACCATATCATTTATAGACTCATTTTCATGCATCTTGAAAGAATCATATTGATGATTTAAAATATTCAATCTAGATTCTTTAACTTTGTCGGTTCCTTCATAAGTGGTGATGAGTTTTTCCCAAATTTCGGTTGCCGTTTCACAACTTGAAATCCGATTAAACTCCGTTGAATCCAAAGCATAATAGAAAATATTCTTTGCTTTCCAATCCAATTTTGAAAAACTTTTTTGTCTTTCGTCATGTTCGGAAGGTAATTTTTCATGTAAATAATAGTCTTTCTCAACAATATCCCACATGTTTAAATCGATAGAACATATGTAGGCTTGAATCCGAATTTTCCAAAATTAAAAATTTGATGCATTTAAAAGGGGAGGACGGCTAATTGATTATCCTTCGACGAAAACAAATCCACTTGATGTCATAGCTCTTAAGATTGTTAAATCTAAAAAAATGATTGAATCTTAAAAATGATTAGATCTAAAATGATTAGATATAAAAATAAGAAGATTCAAAAGATCAAAATAAGAATAACCCGCTCTGATACCAATTGTAGGATCCCAAAGGGCACCAAGAGGGGGGGGGGGGGGGGGGGGTGAATTGGTGTTCAATTCAAAAATGTAGATTTCACAAAAACTATCGCGGAAGCTTAAAATCGATTCTTAAATCTTTTACAATTCAGATCATAAATTCAATGTTAGAGGGAGGGAGAGAAAGAGAGAGAAAATCAAACGCAAACACACGGTGGTTGTTGACGAGGTTCGGTCACACCTTGGCCTACGTCCCCGCTCCGACTTCTCGACCTCGAGACCGTCGGAGATTCCACTAAAACTCTTCCTTAATTTCAAATGGGGCAAGGAAGAACGCCCTTTACATCAACCATCTTTTCTCCGCTTCGAGAGGTAAGGCAACCTCTCCTCCTAGGAAGTTAATTGTAAGATTTTGAACCTCTTTTACACAGGAGCTCTCTCAGCCTTTTTCTAAATAAAATGTTTCTCTCTTTTACAAAGCTAAGCTCACAAAAGAAGAAGAGAGAAAAAAGAGAAAACTAAAAATGAAAATTTCAAGAAGAATGTCTTCTTTTGATAACTTGAAGTTTTTCTTCAAGGTTTAGATGAGTGCACTTCCTTCTGGCTTTGACACTCCTTTTATAGGCTTCTGCAAGTGAGAAAGTCGTCCAAAAATTATTCCACACTTTTTTTCTTCAAATTTGACAATTACTGTTCATTTGACTCGGAGACCGGTCGACCGCACATATGGACCGGTCGTCCGATATACTTTCTTTTATGAAAAATGTGACCGTTGGCGAATTTTGCATTGTCCGATCGACCTGTGTCTTGGACCGGTCGACCGGTACAGTCTCGACATTCTGCTGATTGAAATTGAGCATTTTTTGCACTGACCGGTCGACCTGTGTCTTGAACCGGTCGATCGATATTCTGGACCGGTCGACCTATTTTCCAGTCGGCAGCTCGACCGTCATATACTATTTTAAGCATAACTTTTTGCACAGTTATCCAAATGAGGTGATTTTTGATTCTATGAAAAGCTAATAGAATTCTATACAATTTATGACTAATCCAAAATCTAATAGGATCATAGTTAATTATTTAATCAAAGTGTAGTGCATAAAGTTATTCCTTTTTCTTTAAACTTTTTCAGCATTTTAACTTTAATCTTTCGAGATTTGTATCATCAAAATATAATTTTACACATCATTAAAACTTAGGTCCAACAGTAGATGAAGAGCTAATCAAAGACTGGTCAGATCTAAACTCTTCTCTGTGAGATTGATTATTTTTGGAAATTTTTTGATGTCGGATCATTCGATGGCTTCTACCTCTGCTCAAACTACTTCTATTTCTATTGATATTAACAATCCATTGTTCTTGAATCCTTCTGATTCATCTGGTCTAGTAGTTACTCACTGTACATTAATTGATTCTACAAACTATATGGATTGGAGTAGTGCATTCTTTAATGCCATGCTCACTAAGAATAAACATATGTTTCTGGATGGATCTTTCCCCATTGGGTCAGTAGACAGAACATTGCAGTTTCAATGGAAGAGGTGTAATGCTTTGATTATCCCCTGGATGGTTGGATATGTTTCTAAGGGCTTAATTAGTAATGCTGCATATGGACAAAGTGCACGAGATGTTTGGGTAGATTTGAAAGAAAGATTCTGGAGGAAAGATGGGATCAAAATATACATGATTCATAATGAAATATATAGTATTGTTCAAGTCCCAATGTCAATTGAAGAATATTATAACAGGTTGAAATCTTTGTGGGAAGAGTTGTCCTTGATTTCTCTAGGTCTTTCTATTATAGAGGTGAATAAAGATTACTCAAAATTCACCATGCAACAAAGGATTTACAAGTTTCTGATGGGATTGAATGAGGTATATTCTCAGTCTAGATCACATATTTTACTGATGTCTCCTGTTCCTTCCATAAATCAAGTTTATTCAATGATAGTAGAAGAGGAACAAAGAAACAAGGGTGTCACAGCTGCAATTCAGAATCCAAACATTGTAGCATTTTATGGAAATGGGAACTTTAAACCAAATATGCCATATCAGAAGGGATATTAAAAAGGAAAAAAGGATTATTCAATAATATGTGATCATTACCATAAACCAGGACATAAGAAGGCATAGTGCTACAGAATTATTAGTTATCCTCCAAATTGGAAGTTTACCAATAACAGAAATAGGCCTATTGATAATGCAGCAGCATGTGTTCAAATAGATTCTGAACAACAACTTAAATCAGAAGCTGATACATTGACTAATAATGATAAAGGAGGAATTCACATTTCTGAAGAACAATATCAGTTTATATTGAAAAAGATTGAAAATGATCTTAAAGTTGGTCAAGACAACAAGGTGCATATGGCAGGTATGGCTAGTAACATTCCTCCACCTTTGTTATCAAAGGAAGATCCTTGGATATTAGATACTGGAGCCTCACATCACATGACCTCTAATTTACATGTCCTTGATAATTTGGTGAAGTTATCAGTTCACAAAACAATAGTATTGCCTAATGGAAGTAGAGTATCAGTGACTCATAAAGGAGTTCTCAAGATAGGTCTACAAAAAATATTATCAGATGTTTTCTATATACCTGATTTTAAATACAACCTCATATCTATTTCCTAACTTGCTAAAGAATTGGATTGCTCTATTATATTCTCTTCAAATTATTGCATGATATAGGAGCAGCACAGTGGGAGATTGAACCTGCTTAGTAGGCAATTCAATGGACTTTACTATCTGTCAAGGAATGCAGAGGATACTGATAAACAAGGACAAGCTCGAGTCATGAATGTAAAGGAAGATATCAAGGAAGTCCAAATCTGGCATCAAAGGCTTGGGCACTTACCATTGGACAAATTAAAACTAGTTGTTGATTGTAATAATTCAGAATATACTGACTCAATTCATCATTGTGAACTTTGTCCTCTTGCAAGGCAAACTAGATTTTCATTTAAAATTTCAGATAGAGTAAACTGTATGAATAGGCTTGATACATTGCATATTGACATTTGGGGGCCTTATAGAGTTGTTTCTCACAATGGTAATAAATATTTTCTTACCATAGTAGATGACTTTAGTCGTATGACTTGGATTTTCTTGCTAAAGACAAAATCTAATTCTATTTCCTGCCTAAAACAGTTTGTGGTTCAAATGGAAACACAATATACAAAAAAAATTAAAAAAGTCAGATTTGATAATGGGGCTGAATTTTTCAATAAAGAGTGTACAGATTTCCTAAATAGCAAAGGAATTGTGCATGAAAGCTCTTGTCCCTAAAATGAAATACTAGAAAGAAAACATAGGCACATATTGAGTTTCTAGAGCATTACTATTTCAGTCCTCCTTGCCAATTAAATTCTGGTATGAATGTGTCAAAGCAGCTGTTCACATCATAAACAGGATACCTCTGCAGATACTGAGTCATATTTTAGCATATCAAAAATTTTTTGACAAAGAACCTAACATTAAACACTTGAGGGTTTTTGGTTGCCTCTGTTTTGTTTCAAATCCTAACATATCAAATAAGTTTGGCCCTAGGGCAATAAAGGGTGTCTTCATGGGATATAGTACTACTCAAAAGGTATATAAATATATGGATCTCCAAACTAACAAGTTTTCAGTAAGCAGAAATATGAGGTTTCAAGAAGATTCTTTTCCTTTTGCCAAACAGAAAACTGTTTTAGATGACTTTGGAAATAAAGTTCCTCTATCAGATGTTTTTTTATCAAAAAACTATTCAAGTTCTACAAGTACAACCTCAGAATCGTAATACAACACCAATAGATAATGCAATTGCAGAAGTCAGTAGCTCTTTACCTTCACTTGACATTCAGGTTTCTTTACCAGCTTTATCATACTGCAGTTCAAATCAGTTGCTAGTTCGAGAGGTCTGTGATCAAAGGCCTAAGAGATCCACCAAGAGGCCAGAATGGATGAAAGATTATGTTGTTAATATTCCTTATCCTAATGTCAAATTATGTCACTTTTGATAATATTAAACCTGCTTACAAGTCTTTTCTCTCCACTTTAGTTGATATAGTTGAACCTAATTCTTATTCCGAGGCTGTTCAGGATTCTAGATGGATTGAAGCTATGAATATTGAATTAGAGACACTTGAGGCAAACCACACTTGGGATGTTGTTGATTTGCCTAAGGATAAGAAACCCATTGGCTCTAAATGGGTATTTAAAATCAAATTGAAGGCTGATGGTCAGGTGGAAAGATTTAAAGCTAGGCTTGTGGCAAAAGGATTTAATCAAAGGGAAGGAATTGATTATAAGGACACTTTCTCACCTGTGGCAAAAATAGTTACTATTAGAGCCTTCTTGATTATGGCTGTTCAAAAGAATTTGCCAATTCACCATATGGATATTAATAATGCTTTCCTTAATGGGGATCTTTTTGAAGAAGTCTATATGTTGCCTCCTCCTGATTTATCTGTTTCTAATAAGGTCTGTAAACTTAAAAAATCCCTTTATGGGCTCAAGCAAGCATCAAGGCAATGGTACATTAAGTTTTCTAAAATTCTTCTAGCTGTTGACTTTCTTCAAAGCAGAAATGACTACACACTTTTTACTAAATGTGTTTAAGATGACTTTGTGGCTATTCTTGTGTATGTTGATGATATACTTCTAACTGGTACATGTTCTCATTTAATTCAGCATGTTAAAGACACTCTTAATTCTAGCTTGAAGTTAAAAGGCTTGGGTCCTTTGAAATATTTTCTGGGCATGGATATTTTGAGGTCTAGTCAGGGTATCATATTGTCTCAATGAAAATACATCTTGTTTCTCATTCATGATACAGGTTCAAATGCTTCTAAGCCTGCTCCAACACCTATGGAAGAAAATGTCAAGTTTACTACTCATGAGTATGATACTTATTTTCCTACTGTTTCATCTTCTGAAAATCCATTATTATCTGACCCGAGTTCTTTTCAACGCCTGATTGGTCGATTAATACATATTACTCAAACACGACCTGATATTACTTTCTCTGTGCGATGTTTAAGTCAGTTCTTGCACAATCTCAAGGAGTCACACATGTCTGCAGCACTCAGGATTGTTCGATACCTAAAAAATGCTCCAGATTGTGGTTTGTTTTCTCTACTGATCCATCCTTAATTATGTCTGCTTATTCTAATTCTGATTGGGCGAGTTGTCCAATTTCTCGACGATCTATTTCTGCCTTTATCATTATGCTTGGTTCTTCTTTGGTATCCTGGAAGTCTAAGAAATAAGAGATGGTTGCTCGTTCTTCTGCAGGAGTGTGGCTGTCACAATAGCTGAACTTATATGGCTTCAAAGACTCTTTTCTGAACTGCATCTTCCAATTGTTCTTCCCATTCTCCTTTATACTGACAGTAAAGCTGCAATTCAAATTGCAGAAAATCCAATTTTTCTTGAACGGACTAAACATATTGATGTTGATTGCCTTTTTGTTCGTGAGAGAGCTATTCAGCAATTAGTCAAGTTGTGTCACATTCCCACTTCTGAGCAACCTGCCGACATTCTCACCAAGGCTCTGTCCCGGCGATCATATGAGTATCTACTATCCAAGTTGGTGCTCCTTGATGTATTCCGGCCGCCAACTTGAGGGGGGTGTTAACTATTGAAGATTACAGGTTACAGAGCATTTCAGAGTTATAATGCACATTTCAAAGTTATAATGCAATGTCTGATTGCAGAGTTATCAAGTCTTCAGAAGGTTTTCAAAAGTCTTCAGAAGTTACCATTTTTCTATAGCTAGCATTTACTGTTATATTGAGATGATATAATTAGACCATTTTGTTTTTTGTCTTTACTCTAATCATTGTGTATATAAGTACTTGTGTAACCGTCTGAGAACAATTTGCTTCTTTCTTTCTGAACTTTTCATCCATAAATCAATTTTTGAGCTCTCTGGCGATTGAGCCATCCACTGTTTCATTGGATTTCAAACCTCAACAATCATAAACAACTAGCAACAACCGGCACCTGTGGTCGATTTTTGCTGAGATACACCATTCATTTCGTTCTTTTGTGAATTTCAAATATTTACGTTGTCCTAGGAAAATATACAAACAAATATATACATTGTTCAAATATATACATTTATGATCTTCTATCTTCTTTTTGTGATTTTTGCCCCGATTCAAATATATACAGTACCTTCATTGTATTTTGTACTCTGGTCGTATAGGTCAGCCCTTGACCTAATCAATGCAATTATTTTTTTAAAAAATAATTCTGTTTAATTCTCATTTTTTATTTCTCATAGATATTTTACCCTTAATTTACTTTAATCCTCTCTTCTATTCTCTTCTAAACTATTTTCTAAAATTTCTTTTCATTCGTAGTATGAGTAGGTATTAGGGAATTGTTTATGGTAAAGTTGGTGCCCATATAATGTTTTACGAAAATTAAAATTGCAGTGATTTAATAGCAAGCTATATGCTTACACTACAAGAAAAAGTCGTATTTCCGACGGTCCGACATCCGTCTAAAATATCGACGGTTTTTTCGGCGGATCTTCCAAACCGTCAATATTTTAGCCGTCTAAACTTTTGACGGTTTTAGCCGTCTAAACTTTCGACGGTGATAAATTCGTCGAAAGATTCCGTCAATAATATTTATACTTCGACGGTTATGACCGTCGATAATTTCAGCGGTTTATCTAACCGTCGAAACTTCCAGCGGTCTAAACCGTCGAAAAATTTCAACACTGGTTGCGTACAATTATTGAACTTATCGACGGTTTTGACCGTCGAAATTTGCGACGTTCAAAGCAACCGTCGATATTTCGGCGGTCATAACCGTCGATAGTATTTAAATAAAATATTCTAGCTTAATTTTTTTCGACGGCCTCAACCGTCGAAAATGGAAATTTATAATTTACACAAACTATGGATCTGTTGATGTTTTGAAAATTTATTATTATGGGAATCGACGGCTAAAACCATCGATATTTCGACGGTTTGAAGAACCATCGAAACTATCGACGGTTTTTCCAGCGGATTCGAGCCATCGAAACACGAATTAATATAATATTATATTTACCTATGTTGCGGTAGTTTCGACCGTCGAAAAGTGGTTATATAAAAACCCGACCGCACTCTTACTTTGAACGTTTTGAACGTTCGTCCGCCGCCGCGCGTTTCGTCCGCTGTTCGTCCGCTGTTCGTCCGGCCGTCGACCACCTCCCGCCCGAAGCTTCCGCCGCCGACTGGAATCTCCGGCACAGGTAGGTCCGATCCCCGCCCTCCTTTGATATATAATTTGTCTCTCCGGCGGCCAAATCCGGCCGACATCCGTGCGGCGGCCAGATCCGGCCATTATTTGCGCGCGGCGGCCAGATCCGGCCGCCATTCGCGCGCGGCGGCCAGATCCGGCCGACCTCCGCGCGCGGCGGCCAGATCCGGCCGCCCTCCGTGCGGCGGCCAGATCCGGCCGCCCTTGCGCGGCGGCGGCCAGATCCGGCCGCCCTCCGCGCGCGGCGGCCAGATCCGGCCGCCCATGCGCGGCGGCGGCCAGATCTGGCCGCCCTCCGCGCGCGTCGTGTCACGAATCTTTCTTTCTTTACTCAAAATAATTGAAATTAATGGTGAAGCCTTCCGTGGTCGGAGTTCCCAAAATGGAGTCAAAATTTTTATTTTCTATTCTAAATAAACTATATATATAGGGCTTGTATTAGTTGTAAACCAAATTAACTAAGAACGGATACAAAATCAGATCTACAAATTGAGGTCTAAATATATATGTGGCAAACATAGTGATTTTGTAATTCTTGAAACATCAGATTTAAACAAACAAACAAGTTAATTTTTCCTTCTTTTTATATATATAGGTTTCAACTTTCAAGGATTAAACCAATCTATGGGTGTAAGTAACTTTTATTATGAACAAATTGCTTGCCTACTATTTAGGGAGAAGGCTCATTCGAGGCACATATATCAGAAAAAAGAAGAATCACTTTCATCTTCATCAGGATATAAATTGCATATCTTGTTTGCACACAGTTAATTTTCCAGTGTGTTTGTTATATAATGCCCACAGTTTTGTCCATTAGATTGGTAGGATAGATCCCCCAATTAATTTGTGGGCGTGCATAATGACAATTACAGCTTCATAAATAATTAATTAAGGTTTAAGGAGCTTCTTAAAGTTCTTAGGTAATTATGTTAAAACATTATACTAGTCTCTTTTTTCTTTTCAAAATAGCCTTCTTAATTATCATGATGGTATATATTATCTCTTTTTAATCGTAGATTTTTCACTCGTGATGGAGAAACCATCGCCGTCATCAGATCAGTCCACGCATACCACCTGCTCCCCCTGGTTTCAGAACACCGAAACCTGGCATGCAAAAAAAAATTGATCTGAGATAAGGAGAGAGGGATTCATTTCTTTAGTTAAGAACAAAACAGGAGGAGGAGGAAGGGAAAGAAAAAAAAAGTCCTCTATTTTTAGCAGGAACTTTTAACTTGTTTCACTTCTTCCAGAATTCAATTGATCAGCTGCAAGCAAGGCCCTAGTGTGAGCTCGTCCCTAGTGTCAACGCTCCCTTGTGCGAGCTTGCACGCCGATGAGGAAGAAAAAGGACAATTATGTTATATATACTTATTATATGCTATCTCTATACCTAGCAGTATGATTAGTAAACATTAGCTAAACAATATGTTCTTCCTCAGTTGTTTCATAAACTTTTTTCTTTCCTTATACAATTTTGTATCACTGAATTTTTTTATGATTTGCAAATAATGCAGTCATTATGTCATACTTGAACGATCGTCGATGGATGTACAAAAGAAATAATCCTGGTCGTAGAGGCTTGACACAAGAATTTATAGATGTCGTTGACTATTATGTTACTGTGGCTTGTCAATCTTTACAATTTCAGCGGGAGGGAACAATTAGGTGTCCTTGTTTGAAATGTGCTAGCACAAAGTTACAGACGATAGAGACAGTCAAAGTTCACTTATATAGAAAGGGTTTCAAACCCAATTATTGGGAATGAGATGATTTAGGCGAAGGAGCGCCATCGACAAGCGTCCCAAATTCAGGTCTTCATTTTGTGGATTCTGAACCAACATTTGCTTCGCAATATGAACAGTCTGTTTATGACGCAGCTGCAACTGAGTATGGCAATATTAGATTTGAGCAGAATGAAGAGGCACCAAATCCAGAAGCAAGAGATTTTTAAGACTTACTAAACGCATCGAGCCAACCCTTATGGCCTGGGTGTGAAAGTCATTCGGAACTATCACTTGCTGTTAGATTGTTGAATCTGAAAGCCGACCACAATATTTCACAAGCATGTTTTGATGCATTTCTAGATATTTTAAAAGATGACACACCAACTGGGGCTCGTATTCCTGAAAATTTTTATAGGACAAAAAGATTGGTCAGTAAACTTGGTCTTGGCTCAACTAAAATAGATTGTTATCGTGATGGTTGTATATTATATTACGGCGAGGACATCAATCTAAATGAATGCAAGTTTTGTGGGGCCGAACGATATAGAGTGACTAACAAGTCTCAAGTCGCTGTGAAAAGAATGCATTATTTGTCTCTTATTCTAAGGCTTAAAAGACTATACTCGTCTATAGGGTCAGCGTCGCAGATGAAGTGGCATGCACAGCATAATACTTCTGAAGGTGTCATGTTTCACCCATCGGATGGTGAAGCGTGGAAACATTTTGATCGTAAGCATTCTGATTTTGCTAGGGACCAAAGGAACATAAGGCTCAGATTATGCGCAGATGGTTTTACACCATATGGTCAGACTTCAGTTTCTTATTCATGTTGGCCGGTAACAATAACACCTTATAATTTGCCACCTGGGATTTGTATGTCCGCACCTTATATGTTTTTTACATGCATTATTCCCGGTCCTCAGAGTCCTAAATAGAGGATAGACGTGTATTTACAGCCTCTAATAGACGAGCTAAAAGAACCGTGGGATGGTGTCGTCACTTATGATGTGTCGACCAAACAAAATTTCACATTGAGAGCTACCTTATTGTGGACTGTTAATGACTTTCCAGCCTACGGGATGTTGTCTGGTTGGATGACTGTAGGGAAATTAGCTTGTCCATCTTGCATGGAACACTCAGATGCGTTCACTTTGAGAAATGAGAGTAAAAATACTTGGTTTGATTGCCATAGACAGTTTCTTACAGCTGATCATCCGTACAGAAATAACCGAAATGCATTTCGACGGAATAGGGTTGTAGAAGACATGCCTCCGGTCAGACGCTCAGGAGCTCAATTACGTCGCATTGTCAATGCTTTATGCAGAATTGTCGACGACCCAAATGTCACATACAATGAGTATGGTGTTTGTCATAATTGGACCAAACGAAGTATATTCTGGGATTTACCTTATTGGTCTGATTGTTTGATACGTCATAACTTGGACGTCATGCACATTGAGAGAAATGTGTTTGAAAATGTTTTCAACACCGTAATGGACATTAAGGGTAAAACAAAGGACAACCTCAAGGCGAGATTAGATTTGAAGGAGTACTGTCGAAGGCCAGAGTTGCACTTAGTGACTTTACCTAACGGAAGATTATCTAAACCAAAAGCAAGTTATGTTCTCACTAAGGAGCAGAAGACCCAAGTGTGTCGTTGGATCCAAGAGCTGAGAATGCCAGATGGTTATGCATCAAATCTGACCCGATGTGTGGACAAGAATAACTTGCGTTTGTTTGACATGAAAAGTCACGACTGCCACATATTCATGAAAACTTTACTTTCTACTGCTTTTTCTTCACTCCCAGATAAGATTTGGAAGCCGATAACGGAGTTGAGTCAATTTTTCAAAGAATTGTATTCTACAACATTAACGGTGGAAAATATGATCCAATTGGAACGTAATATTCCGATAACATTATGTAAGTTAGAACGAATATTTCCACCGGAATTCTTTGATTCCATGGAGCACTTACCTATTCATCTGTCATATGAGGCAAGGGTAGGTGGACCAGTACAATATAGGTGGATGTATCCTTTTGAAAGATATCTCAATCGAATAAAAAGGACGATTAAGAACAAAGCATGTGTCGAATGATCCATTTGTGAAGCGTATATGATTCAGGAGATTTCATACTTCTGTTCTTACTACTTCGAGTACTATGTTAAGTGTGCGAGGACCAGAGTCCGTCGAAATGATGAAGTTCTAGAAGAATAGTCTGATGAGCCATCTTTGTCGCTCTTCAATCAGTTATGACGACATTTTGGGAAGCCAAGGAGTAGATGGCTCAGTGATGCAGAATTCAAGTTTGCCACGAATCATGTCCTTCTAAATATGCCGGAGGTGCAAGGCTACATTAAGTAAGTTTAATATCCATGCGTTCTTTTGTTTAACGTCTTTCCAAACACCATTTTGATTTAGCCATCACTTCGTATGTAGTGCTTTCTTGCAATACTACATTGTCCCTGAAGAACATGTACAAGATAGAATCGAGAATGATTTCGCACCGTGGTTTAAGGAACATGTAATTATCAAAATATTCTAAACAATTTGATGTCTTCAGCGTCTACTATACTCATTTATTTTCATATTAGGTTCTCAATACCGGCACGGCGTCTGGTCTCCATAATTTGGTATGGGGACTAGCTCGAGAGGTGAAAAATTGGCCGGTGTATTTTGTGAATGGTTATAAGTTTCACACTGAAACTTGGTCGATCGGAAAGAAAATCGTGAATAGTGGAGTATGTGTCATGGGATCCACGGACGGAGAAAATGAGCGTGACTACTACGGTGTTCTCAAAGACATTATTTAGCTGCAATATACTAGAGGTAATAAAGTCACATTATTTGAGTGTAATTGGTTTGATCCAAAGGAAAGGAGAGGAATGCGAGTTCACAAAGATTTCAAAATAGTTGAAATACGTCACAATAGGTGTTATGATCGTTTTGATCCTTTCATTATTCCGTCTTCTACAAGACAAGTATATTATGTGCCATATCCGGAGAAGACCAGGGACAAATCACAATGGTGGGTTGTAATAAAGATGAAGGCAAGAAGATGATAGAAGTTGATGGTGCATTACAATGTGCCTTTCAAGATGACTCGCAGACGTCTGTGGCCCCTATTGTCGACACCGAATTAGTCAACGATCTACATGATTCGGAACACGTATTTGAAGACTTCGATAACGTCGACATACAAAATGATGAAAAGGATTCGGACGAAGATGAATTTGAAACTACGACGACTTCTGATGATGATGATGATGACGGGTACCAGTCGTGTGGAAATTCAGATGATGAGTAAAGGTGTCTTTACTTGTCGTCACGAATTATCAATTTTTTTTACCTTACGACTAGGATATTTTATTACGAACGTTGTCATCTTATGGATTGTTCATTTACGACTCATATTCATTTTGTTTGAGGCAATAGTTTGTTTGAGGCGTTAGCGATGCATGTGGACAAACAATCGGATCAACAGATGCCTGACGCGGACGATGCATTCTTATATTCGCTACCATCTCGTGAGTGTTTGAAATAATGATCAGAAGAAGTAATTCGCAAAAGCTTATTCGAATTAATTTGTTTATTTTTTATAAGCGCCTCCGGATATTAGGAATTGGTTCTCAAGTTATACGTACAATTCCGTTCCTCAAGATGCAACACAAGACGTAGCCGAACATAGTCAGGTCGAGACGTTTTGACATTTGAATTTTTTGTCAATTGTAAATTTGACTTGTAATAAATTTTGTAATATGCAGATGTATCGATTTGTTAAAAGTAAAAACAAAGGAAAGGAGTCGGTCGTCCCTAGAGCTCTCAATACTCCATCTGCTCCTATATCAGTAACGGGCATTCGCATAACAGAGCGTTCTTCTCCTCCGTCAGCTCCTAGATCAGCCACGGGCATTCGCATAATAGAATGTTCTTCTCCGCCGGGTCCTTCCTCTCACGCTGATATTGCGGACTTGGATACACAATTTCCACAACAACCCATCAGAGCTCATTGTTCCGTGGAAGACTCGGACCAGGCTTCGTCAAATCGTGTTTACAAAGCATACGTGTAGCCAGATGGGAATTTAGGGTAAGTGTTATTTTATGTATATCGAATCCTTATTCATGCTTTGATTCAGCCATGACATTTTATAATTCTGTGTCCTTCCAAATTTGTATCGTCGAAACCAGCGGCTGCAGCAGTTACTAAAGTGTTGCGACATAGGTATACTGAAGCGTGGCTTACATGGAGGGAAGTTCCTTATGCCACGAGACAGATGTTATTTAATGAATTTCAGGTATCATTAGAAGCCAACATCATCATTAATATTTTTCTTCGTCATGCACATTAATTATTTTTAAACACTTACAGGCTGATGTGTGGTGGGAGCCCGAGCATACGGAAAAAATGTGGAAGGCTTTTAACTCTCGGTGCTCAAAGAGATTGTTCGCGATGCTTTCTGAAGCTCGAGCTGACGGAAAATGACCCAATTGGATCCCCGAGGCCGTTTGGATCGATTTGCTAGGAAAGTGGTCCACCGAGGAGTACAAAGTGAAATGTGAAAAAGCAAAAACTAGTCGAGAGTCCGACCAGGGAGCGTGCTTGCATTCGGGAGGATGTCTATCCACGAGCACGATTGCTAAGAAAATGGTAAGGTCTTTCTCCGAACTCAGGACGAAATATTATACTTTAAGAAAATGGTAAGTAATTTGTAAATTTTAAAATATTATCTCATTGCAGGAGAAAGAGACGGGTAGACCACCGACTCAGGATGAAATATTTCTCCGAACCCATCAGAAGAAGAACAAAGAATGAGTCTCGAATTATGCCCGGGAGACATATGTATGTAAATTTTTGTGCCTTTACTTTTTTCTAAATTGCAAGTTAATAATTAATTAACAAAACTTTGAAGTCGATCACCTAGTCGTCGTTTGTAGTTAATTATTTTCTTTATATTTCAGGAGTCTTATAAAACAAAAGAAGTTGATCATATTACGCAAGCCACGCAGGAGGGGACCACACCGTTGACCCCAAGACAACTTTGGACAGACCACGTCGGCGTGAAGAAGGGTCGCATTTACGGACTTGGATCTTCTGTGAGTGACACAGATATTGGATATGGTCGACGAAGTACTTCAGGTTCATCTCCTTCTACTATGCAAGAAATTGTGGATCAGGTGACCATCAAGATTAGGGAAGAGGTCAGACAGAAATTCGAAGAACGTGAACGTCGTAACAGGCTTGAAATGAAGAAAATGATGTGTGCCTTCATGCGTGGCGAATTGAATGACGACGACGCCGAGGTAGATTCATATATAATACATAATTATTTTTGGAATTTGCTTTAATCTGATGCATCATTGTACTCATTAGATTCATATGCACTTTGACATCAACATGGGTACTAACTTAGATTTTACTCTTCATCCCTTTCAGTTAGATCTGTAGACTTTCAAAGTTTTCACCGGAAATGGAGTGCAGACAGCTGGATCATGTAAATGTCAGTACTTAGTATAAACTTCAACATACATTAATGATCACCGCATGAAATCATAGAAAAAAAATTTAGCAACCTTATTTTAATGATAACTTTGGCATTTTGGATTTAAATGGTAATGATGATTAAAAGTCATATGCCTCTTTCTATTATTTTGGATGATTATGCTCGATTTTGCTTCAATATTGAGATTCGGCGTTAGCTTGTTAGTTTACGCATCTTCTATTGAATTTATCAAATTATGTTGATGTTAAATTCAAATTATGTTTTTATATTTTAAATTTTAGATTCAATTAGATTTTGATTTTGCTCTTCAACACTGAATTCAAAACTGAATTCATGTTTATTTTGCATTTTATATGTTATAACTTTTACTCTATTTCAATTTTGTGCAGTGATGTTTTGCGACGAAGATGACATGCGAATTGAACTTCAGCTCTTCGTCGTGATGAAGACGTTATGCCGTTCAATTTGTGAATTCATGTGATGTTCAATTTGTTTCATGTTTGGATTATGTGAATTAATTGTGCCGTTCCATTATTTCGTTCCATTATGGATTACGTTATTGAATCTGTGAATTATGGATTACATTATGATTACGTTTCATGTTTGGATACCCTTATGCCGAATTGAACTATCTGTGATGTGATGTGAATTATCTGTGAATTACGTTGACGTTCCATTATGGATAAAATGTGTTGTATTATCTGGGAATTATCTGTGAATTCACTATTTTTTTAAAAATTTTTTTATGTTTCCGACGGTCCTGACCGTCGGAAACAGCTGAAATATTGCAATTTTCAGCGGATTTTTTCGATACTTACCGACGGTTATATCCGTCGGTACACAATTATCGACGGTCGTAGCCCACAAGTAAAATCATCGATACAAGATTGTCGACGGTTTTAACCGTTGATAATATCGATGGTTCAAAGCCGTCGATAGTTTCCACGGTTCAAGCCGCCGATAGCTATCGACGGCACGAACCGCCGATACTATCGACGGTTTAAGCCGCCGATAAATATCGACGGCTCGAACCGTCAATACTATTGTCGGTTCAAACCGTCGATATATATCGACGGTCCTAACCGTCGATAATATTGACGGTTCGCTCCGTCGATATTTAACGTTCGACTGCCGCGCCCGCCAGCTAGACCGTCTGTAATATCGACGGTTCAGAAGAAACCGTCGCAAAATATTTGCGACGCCCCTTTTTCACACGATAATTATCCGTCGAAAGAACCGTCGAAAATCGTGATTTTCGACGGATCTGGCCATTTTACCGATGGTTAGGACCGTCGGTAAAAGACAGTTTTCTTGTAGTGTTATTTTAAGACTACGTTTGGCAATGGAATTAGGGTGTAACTGCGCCATGATCCCTCTTGTTCTGTCAAACGCGGCCAGTGATTCCGTCAATCGATACAGAATCATGAGTTGGAATCGAGACCTCACGTTAGGGGTGTTCACGGGTCGGGTTTGACCCGACCCGACCCCGGATTCGACCCGACCCGCCCGATTTTGATCGGGTCGGGTCGGGTCGGGTCACCCCATTTTTTAAGGGCAGATCCGATCCAACCCGATCCGGTTTGGGTCGGGTTGGATCGGGTCGGGTGGTCGGGTTACCCGACCACCATTTTTTCTTTTTTTTTTTAATTTTTTTTCTTACTTTTATCTATTATTTAATATAAAAATATTATATAATATTTATTTTAAAAGCATAAAATAACTTATTCAACATTTAAACATCATTTTACACATTTAAAATATTTTATTTTAATATTTTTTATACTTTTTTATACATAATATAAGCTTAAAACTAAAAAAAATTAAAAAATAAATAAAAAACTCGGGTCTTCGGGTCGGGTCGGGTTGACTCGGGTCGGAATTTTCCGACCCGTACCCGACCCGACCCATGGTCGGGTCGAGGTCGGGTCGGGTCGGGTCCGACCCGACCACGGATCCGACCCGACCCAAACTGGTTTGGGTCGGGTCGGGTCGTCGGGTTCGCGGGTCGACCCGACCCGCTGAACACCCCTACCTCACGTGACACGATTCCACCTATTTTAGTAGAACAAAGGTTTTTCTTTTAAAGGTGGAACCAGAGCACTATAGTGGAACAAAGATTTTTTTTCTTGACGTCACCAGTTTTTAATTTCCTTTTTTCTTTTCTTTTCCTATTTTTTTTTCTCTCACACACATTTTTGTTATAAAATAATTTATTTATTATATGTAATATTTCTAATAAAGGATTAATATAATATCATTTTATTACTTATTCTTTTATTAAAAAATTCATGTTTGGTTAAATATGTTTAATTTTAAATATAATTTTAAATATTTAAATACTATATTTTTAAAAATCCTAAAACTATTTAATTTTTTATTTTAATTTTATTAATAATAAAATTATATTTTATATTTATAATAACTATTTTAATTCAAAAATAAAAAAATTAATCCATCACATCAATTTTTTCCTATCACACTATCATTACATTCCACTCCATTCAAATATATTTCAAACTAATATATTAATTTAACTATTAACAAAAACTTAGGAGGAACGATTTCATTTCTAAAAGCAGTCTAAAAAAAATAAAAAGAATGTCATAGGAAGTTTATGCATTCGAGTACGAGCCCAATCACGATAGACATTTAGGGCCATTTTTTTTTTTTGACATGAGAATTGGATGGGAATAAAGACATTAATCTGCATTTTTATTCAAACAGGTTTAGAAGAACGGTGGGACCCATTGGTAAAGATTGCAAAAATAATCAAAAGGAGAGGATTTTGTGTTCCTTGCTTTGCAACGAATACCCTTCTCTCGGTGGATTAAGAGGGTGGGAGTAAAGGCAAGGTTAGAAAACCTTTATGTTGGGTTTAGAAAAATTTATCCAAACGGGACCTTAGTTAGCCCATGCTTATATAAAACAGCCTAATAAATAGATAAAAATTTGGGAGGTCTTGTTAAGTCTAAATTAACTTCATAGCCTATTAAACTCCATTTATTAATAAAATAATATCTATTATATAGAAACATTTTAGTATGTAGTATAAGGTGTAAATTATAAATTATAATATATATTAATCATATAAGCTGACCTATATGTTCAGTAATTAATATTAGGGGTTAATGAGTATGTAGAGCACCTCGCTCTACATCTTGATGTAGAGCGTTTATTTCTCATTATTTAAATATTTTTATAATTATAATTTATGATTAGATTAATCATATACTTCTTAGATGAAATAATATATATTTATTGAGATAATTTGATAATAAAAAGTATCATTTAAGGTTAAATAAATTATAGTCGTTGAATTAGTCATATTTGTTAAAATAGCTTGATCATGACTAACGGATAATTCGATGATCTTATTCTTAATCATATTAACAAATAAATTAACTATATTTACATTTTAAAAAATAAAATTGTATTCAAGTCTATCTTATTTATGAAATAAATTGACCGAAGAAAATCAAAGAGAAGTCAAACCACCTATCGCTCTGGGAGGCCCTCCTACATTCATTTGTTGCCACCTCTTTCTCACGTTAGAGTGTTGTCCTTTCATCCTCTCCAATACTTTGCAAGTGAACAATATAATAAGAAACAAAATAATCTATGAGAAAAAAATTACAACGCAAAAATTGAAAGGTATGATGCTCACAAATTCAGCTCAATTGATTGACAATTCCTTAGCTTGACAATACTGCCTTGATTGTAGGAGATACAATGGAAATTTTGTACCAAATAATTGAAAATAAAAAGAAGCTTGCTGCTTGCATAGCTTCAGCCCAAGGAGAAGAACATGACAACAAGGACTCTTGAACACTATGGGTGAGCACGGGTCAGGTCGACCCAGTTGTTCAGAAAATATTCTGGCCCAGTTATAAATCTGTCCAGGATTGCATCAAACAAACGAAAAACTCGGCAAGTTTCAGATCAGGACCGGGTCTAGTGCACTTAGCAATGCGTTTTAGCGTCTTCAAATTGGGTGACGCTAAATCGATGTTAATAGCGTCTTAATAGCGAGAGCATTGGATCGATAAAAAGAGACATTAACTACCTCCCCATAGCATCACTTTAGCATCGCATTCGCGTTATAGGATGTCAACACTAAATTAGGCTCTATCACGATGATGCTTCGTCGTTAGTATCATGCGCGAAAATTAAATAAGAAAATGCACGGCAGATGATAGCATTGTATTGGTTCGCAAGCTTGCGACGCTAAGTTAGGCGTCACCACAATCACGGAGCTAAGTCGACGTTAAACTAAGAGCTGATATTAGCGCCGATGCCTTGAGTTGTATTGGCGTCGACAGTTGCGACACTAAATTAACATCAAAGATTTGGCGACGCTAAGTAGACGTTAGTTTGCAGTCTTTTGACAATATATATCGCTAAGTAGACGTTAGTTTGCGGTCTTTTGACAATATATATATATATATTATATATAGTATACAATACAATACAATACAATACAATACAATACTATACTATACTATACAAGAAATAATATATCATGCTATATATACATTATACTCCAATTCCCAAATTCCAAAATTGAGGGAATAGTGCTTTTTCATTTTTATAGCATTCAAATGGCGAACGCTGGAGATTCGATCGTTGGATCATCACGACAACACATATTTTTCAATATTTTTGATGATTTTAGAAGGCCGGACTATGGAGTTAAGAACCTAGGAAAAAAGGCTTTCGACGATCGCCGATGTGAGTTCGGCGGGAATCAATTGAAATGAAAATTATAAAATCATGGAGATCGACGTGAGTTGTTCGCCCGCACAAAAATCATGGCGATCGGATGTCGAAAGAAATTCAATAAAATGGACAAAGTTTCATAATAGAAATGGTCGGTTCTTCGCAGTCTTCGCTCGGATCATCATGAAAAAATAGGCATTTCGAAGGGCTTCGAAAGATGGGGGTGGCACAAATTTTTTACGTCTTTTCTGTTTCCTTCGATTCTCAAAATACTTATTTTCATAATTATAAAAATTTCTCAAAACTTTCATCCACTTAAGAAATCTCAAAATGCGCATTTTAAAAAATTGGACCTTTCAGGAGCACTCCGAATAGTTTTGTTTAATTTTTTTCGAGAAATGATGATTTTATTAGAATTTTTTGTATCCAAACTTAAAAAGAACATTCACTATGGCGTCTCTCTAGCATCGCCAGAGTTTGAGACGCTATGTTAGAGTCACTATAACATCGATTTTGCGTCGCCATTGCGTGACACTAAATCAGCGTCTCAGTCAACCAACATCGCGTCGATGCTAAGGTGACTTTTTAGCCACGAAGTAGCGTCGAGATAGCGACGCATAATTATATACATATAGACTTATAGTTTATATATAAATATATAAACTATATATGAATTTAGAGTTATAGCTTATATAGACTTATATACATACACATACACATATACATACACATATACATATGATTGTATATTGACTTATAGTCTATATAGACTTAACATACATACATACATACATACATACATACATATATATATACATACATGTTGATATAATTAGATATACATATTTATTTATATACATTCAATCAACTTCTAATTAATACTTTAGTGCCACCTTTGCGACGCATTAACGTCACACAAATGTAGCGACACATTCGCTTCACAATATCATCGACAACTCCATCCCTACACAATTTTAGTGTCACAATAGTCTATGCCTTGATGCTAGTTTAGCGTCTCGATATGTCGATGCCAATGCGACACCAAATTCTAGCTTAGTGTCATAATTATTGAGTCACTAATTTGCTGCATTGTTTGACATATTTTAGAAGTAATTATCTATCAGAATTGGATTAACGTGGCGCCACATTAGCGACTCAATAGCGTCGCCCAATTTGTCACTAAGTGATGATCTGTGTGTTCGTCAAAGAATTGTCCTTTCATTTAATCCGACGGCTCCTAGCGTGCAACTGCTGCCCGGACGCCGCCTCTTTCCCCCTTTTAATCACTTCTCCTCGGACGCCTCCTCCTCCTCCTCCTCCTCCTCCTACTGTTGCTGTTGCCCGATGCCACTTGGAAGCCGCCGCCTCCTACTATTGTTGCTGCCTCAACGTCACCTCCTCCTCCTGTTGCTGCTGCCCCGACGCTGCCTGGACGTCATCGCTGCCTCCTCCTATTGCTGCTGCCCCGACACAGCCTGGATCATGCCTCCTCATCCTCCTATTGTTGTTGATGCCTCGACTCTTCCTCCTCCTATTGTTGCTACTGCCTCGACGCTGCCCAGACGCCGACCGGCTAGGGGACATCTCCTTGTAGTGATGTCAAATTCATTTGATGTAATGAATCATTTAACGTAATGAAAAAGGTGAAACTTGATGTAATCATTTGATATATTGAATGTGAAATGATCCTATTTGATCCTCTCTAGACATTGGTTCATTAGATGAACATATCGTATATAGTACCACATTGGCGTCGCCTACTTTTGTGACGCATTGGCGTCAAAGTAGCACCCCCTTGACGGCAATATAGCGATTATTTTAGCCCCTTGATAGTCTCAACGCCTCTTTAGCGTCGGGTTAGCGATGACATAAATCCTTCGCAATGACACTTTTCCATCATCATATCATCACGATAGCGTCGACATGAGACACTAATAGCGTCATCGAGTCTCTTGGAACCATTACGACGATAATGATTACTGAATCTAGGCATTCCATTGTTGGGACGTCATGTCGACACTAATGCATGGCTAACACTTTTTGATGGGAAAATCCGAGAACAAGGAGAGAAGATCGCAGAGAGATTGCAGAAAATAGAGGAGACACACGAAATTTACCCAGGTTCACCCTTGAGATGAGGGCTACGTCCTGCAAAGAGGTTCCACTATATGTTTAGGTTTACAGCCGCCACTCCGATTACACCAGAAAATTAGGCTATTAATAGCCTCTCCAAACCGGGTTTAAAACCCAAACAAACAGAGAAAAAACCTAATCCGAACCACACGGGCCGGCTAAACAAAAGTTCAAAACCCGTCTAGGTTTCGGGGGCGCTGCCCCCGAACCCCCGCCCGCTCACCGGCGAGCGGGACCGCCGTCGGGGGGCGGGGCCCCCCGAACTCCCCCTTTCGTTCGTACGCCAGCAATACTGTTAATTGGGTAATACTCAGATTCTCCTAAGCTCACGTGGGTGAACCCGGTGTGAGAAACAAGGGGCCCTGAAGTATTCACCAACTCTAACACTTTTAGCCATGATTTAGTGTCTCTTTAGCGATGCCACACCTGTGTCGCTAATCGTCTTATAGTGGTGCATGAAAAAATCCAACCCAATTATAATAATAATAATACTAATAATATTTATATAATATTATTTATTCATTTTGAAGTGCTAAAAAAATTATTGTCTTATTATATGATATAATGATATAATATTTTGATAAGTTAATATTTATTTGATTAAATTATGATTTAACATTACTAATTATCTTGATTATATATATTTAAAAATTTTAAATAATTTTGTAACTCGATCATATTCTCAATATCCGATCCGGATTCGATATTGGTCGGGACCGGTACCAGGTCCAAAAAATTTGGACTCGACATAAATCGGGCCGGGTCCGGATCAAGGTGAACTCGGACCCGAACCCGAATTTGCTCAGACAAAAATATCTAACAACGTTACATTAAGGACTCTTCAACATACCCAAAAACAAAGATTGGCCCAAGCTGAAACAAAATTTACAGCTTTTTCGATGTAAGGCTTGATTAAAACAAATAGAGGAAGATGGAGAAAGAACCAATAATGACATTGAATTTTGGTAAGAATAACTTCTAACAAATTTGACCATCTAGTAAACTAAAGTAAGTCTCCCGGTCGGATGAACATAGTAAATCACTACAACAAGTACTTATGTTATCTCAGTAATAAAAGAGTTGATCACGATCAACAAGTAAGATCGATCCGGCAATTGAAGTTGAATCAAATCGCCAAAATTAAAGGAAAAAAAGTGTACCCATTTAAAAAGCCTATCAAATAAAGTAGAGTGCAATGCACGGTGCACCCTCTCTCGGTGTTGTTCACGTGCAGCCAGAACACATCATGAACTATTCCTAATTTTTTATTAAAAAATAATTATAACTGCTCATTATACAAATATAATATATTTATTTTAAAATAATTGTTACTAATATCTTTGAAAAGTGTGCATTTTCAGCAAAAAATGAGCGTGCTTTCATGCAAAGGTTTGTAAGTTACCGGCGTGTTCGAGTCTAAACAAAATACTTACTTTCCAATTCCCGTACGTGTGCTAAATTAATGAACTGTTTTGTAATTGAGGAAACATACAGAAAAATTCATCCAAAATTATAACTAGTGAAAGATGTTAAATAAGAAAAGAAAATATTAAAAAAAAGGAATAAGCGAGTTACATTCTGTATAATTGACACATTCATCCCCTTTTGCCGAGGTCGTCAGGAGGCAGGCTGCATATCCCTTAGCATCCTTTTGGTCGCAAGTGCAAGCCCCCGAGACAAAATTAACGCCACTAGGCCCTCAGAGCCACACAAATGCATGACATCCAAAACAGAATTTGTCTCTCTCTCTCCCCCTTCTCTCTTTCTCTCTCTCTCTCTCTCTCTCTCCAAATGGGAAAGTGATACACCACCCAACACCCACTATATCGGCGCTGGCCCTGCCATGTCGAGGCCATGGATGGATGGCTTGCTCCACTGACGGGGATCGGGATGGACAGGCAGGTCCATCCATCTGCCTCTTTTGACACTTATTCCCAAAACGGCAAGCCTCATCCGGACTGCACTAAAAGTTATTTGGCAACATCCCCACAAGTGCATGGTGATTAGTGGTGCCTATTTATAGTTTCAAGCTCCTGCATTATATTTATTGTCGATAAATTAACTAAAGATGTTGATTGATTAATCCTAATGCTGACGCTGAGAGGTGCCTCACCTCCACACCACTTGCAAAGGCACAGACGCGAAAGCGACTCCAATGCTGGCTAATTTGTCAAATGCGTGCCTTTTCTTTTTTTTTTTTCTCCTGCCCATGGAATGGAGCAAAACCACACACATGCACGCACAGTGACGAAGCAAAAATCTCGAGCTCCTGCGAATGGAAGGAATCTCATGGGGGTTACAACTTACAATATGACTATGACCGCACTACACATCGATCATCAATATCAATCAAGTGATAGAGGTTTGAACCTCGAAGATATGTAATAGAAATATTGAATTGATCATGACTAATTATCCTACACTAGGATTACTATTTTATTATTAATAAAGTTGGAATATTGTTGATGTCACTTGAATTATTAAAATTATCAAAAAAATTGTGATGATAATGAAGGGGTCTGAGCAATTTTTTTTCGCTAATGGAGAAATTAAATTTTGTGTTCATTTTCTTTCATATGCTATTCTTTGTCAAAGAACATTGTTCAAAATTCAAAGGTTCTTACTAATTTGAGAGATGGAAGCGATGAAATACTGATTTTAATTATAATTTATATATACCGGGGCTCAGGGTACCTTTTATATCACTGTGGACAAATTCTACGATTTGACGTCAAAGATACAAGTACTCCATATATATATATATATATATATATATATATATATATATATATATTCTTCGACAGCTTGCTAGCCGATTACTCAAAGCAGCAAAGAGCACAGGGCAAGTTGGAAAGGCATAAATTCTGGTGGCTTATTTAACACGCATTTTTTTTCCTTCTATCCAGAATGTTCCAATGTTTCATTTTCTTTTGACTAATTCATTTCTAAATGGAAGGTTAGTAATGGTGATTTCAGAACTTGATTTTGAATATTTTCTTAATGTGCCACATATTTTTTGGGTCCAAAGAAATGATAAATTTATCATTTTTTTCGACGACAATATATTTATTGAGTTCCGCATGATATGTGGATAATTATATGTGTGTTGAACTCAAATTAAGAAAGAAGAGTTAGTTTATGAAACTTTATTTTTATAACATAATGCAAATTGTAGCTAACGACGTCTCGAATTCGATTTTTTAACAGTATAAAACAATAAGATCTCAACTAAACCAAGGCAGTTGATGGACTTTCTAATTTATCTGTCGGATGGCAGGAGCCATTACTGCAAATAAAGTGGAAGTTTTCAATCACACAACTCACAAGAATTGCGCTATGGAACGCATAACGTCTTCATACAGAATCCTGATTGAAAAATCTATACATATATATAAATATATATTACATGAAATTATGAATTTATATGCAATCAATAACAAGTTCAATTTTCTTTCACATATCTTGTATATATCTATCTAGAATTTTAAATCTACGGATGCATGCATGTTCAACCTGATCAGGTTTAATTGCTTCGCCATTCATTTCTTCGTTTCCTTCGACCATACTTAAGATATCCCCTCTTCTTCTTCTTCCCATCAGTGCATATGTGCGTCATGCACAGCCAAATAGGTGGCTTTCCAGTGATCCCGCAGTAAAGTTGAAGCTTTCCGCCATTAATACTGGTAGTATGAGCTGCTGCTATGGGTATCATAGTCTGGTAGGCACGAACGTACATAAGTGCGTATAGTTATAATTAGGAGGACCAGTTCAATCCTGGGAGCTGATAAGGCTGCTGTAAGATGCCGCCGCCATTGCCCCTGAGGGGTCCTAGAATCACGTCATGTTGGTACTCTGCATTGTGGGGCATCTGGTTGAGGAGAGTCGCGATCGCGTGGCCTCCATCGTCGTTGTGGGCGCAGCTGTTGTTCGCGTTGTTCGTCGTGCTGCTGCTGCTGTTGCCATCAGTGCAAATGGTACCGATACTGTAGAACCTCTTGGACTGTGGCGATTGAGCAATAGACTGATCCGAATTACCGGCCGGCCAACATGCGCCCGGGGCAAGTGCGTACCTTAGAAGAGGAAGGGTGTCAGCGTTGGTCGTGACCGTCGAGAGGTCGCGCTTGGTGCTCGGCGCAGCAGCGGCTTCGGCCAAGTGTTCGGCGGCAGGATTGGTCGAGAGCCCGTCCTGATGGCCGTTGGACAGCAGGCCCTCGAAGAAGTTCTCGTCGCTGTCGAGCAGGGCGGTGTAGCTTGAAGGAGCTCTTTGGTGATACGGCCGCGAGTTTTGTTGCCGATGCTGCAGGACTGCTGGCAGCCGGCGGGCCAGTGATATCGCCGGCGTTGCACCGAGCGGATCATCCATCATCTCCGCCCTGCCCATCTGTTCAACTGGTCTTTGGTTGCTGCTGCTGAGGCTGTTGCTGTTCTTCTTGTAGATGCGGCAAAGCACCCAATCATCTAGCTGAGAGATGGATCAAATGGAAGTGGCAATTAAAAGAGATGGACCCGTCTGATGCATGGGGACAACAAGCTAAAATATTTCGTTACCCTCAGAGAATTCTTCTTGTGGCCGGGGATGGATGACCTGGAGGAGCAGCTGGCGCCGCTGCCGTCTGCCAGCCGATACTCGTGCATGATCCAGTTGGTCTTGATCCCCTTGGGCGGCTTGCCGCCGTAGAAGACGAGGGCCTTCTTCACTCCGACCTTTTGTGCAGCCCCGGAAGTTAGGATGGGCTTGTCCGTGCCCGTGGCCTTCCAGTAGCCTGACGTCGCCGCCCTGTTCGGCCGCGCTCCGTTGGGGTACTTCCGGTCCCGGGGGCTGAAGAAGTACCATTCCTGTTCCCCGAAGCTGGCCTTGCCTTGTGACAAAGATGTAGTCGATTGATTGGCAATCAGATCATCAACGATCATTATTAATATAACTAAGTAGGCAATTAGCTGCAGACAGAGAGCTAGCCAGTTAATTGATTAGTACCTGGAAGCTCCCAAGGATCGTACTTGTAGAGATCGACTTCGGTGATGATGGCGACGGGGAGAGGGGCGGACGCGGCCTTCTTCTTCAGGTAGTGGACGACCAGCTCTTCGTCTGTCGGATGAAACCGGAAGCCCGGCGGGAGCTGCGGCTGCTGTGACGACTGCAGGCGCGGCGGCGGCGGCGGCGGCTGCTGCTGTTGTTGTTGGGAATCGGAGGACGAGTCGGTGCCCTCCATGTCCATCTCCACTTTGTTCGATCCAAGTGAGAAGCGCTCGCTTTCTAATGGACAAACACTTAACGTCTATTGCAAGAAGATGGTGATGATGACGAGGACGAACATATGATCAGTACTTGTATATATATGTATCATTAGGAACAAAATTGATACAAGTAGAAAGAAAGATGAGATCGATGTGGAGTGGAACGCAGTGTGCAGTCCAGTGCGAGGGAGGAGCCCCAATAACAACTAACCGCAGGAGAGAGATGGAAAACGGAAAATGGGTGAGGGGCGGGTGGAGAGAGAGAGAAGGAAGGATGCATGGGAAGTTTGTTAGTATGTTTTCAGGGAAGTTTTAAGGTCATATGGAGGATGTGTCCGCCTCGTTCGTTCCCCCCATCTTCGCTCTCATCGCCCGTGTTGCTGTTCGAGGCCGAGGAGGGAGAAATGAAACTGCTTTTAACTGTTGGTGTCAATGCCTTCCGTATTGAGCCGGGGATTCGGGCGGACTACCGAACAACCACCGGCGATGGGTCGACGCGTGGTATTCTCCACCTCGGTCGCCCTCCGATGATACGTGTCGACTGCCTGCATGCACCCCACGGCCGGGGACCACCCTCAATCTCTCTCTCACACACGCGCACACACACAAATCAGAATTTTACTTCTTTTTTCTCTCGCAGCCAGTGATCTAGTAAAGATAATAAGATCTTGAATTCACGTATATTCGACACAAACGTAAAAATTAAACTGCTTACAACATGGACTAATTTCACTCGACTTCGTTTCATATTTGTATAAGACTTTGATCATGTAATATTTCATTGAGAAGAGAATATTTAGTGCTTAATTCTTCTTGACGCCCGTCTCATTTTCATAAGGTCTGATATGGGCAGTGATAGATAGCACGAAGGCAAGAAGCAGACAGCAACAGTAGCAGACAAGAGAGGGATGGCAGGCGTGCATGCATCATACATGGCTGAATCCATTAGAATTGACGGTCGGCAACGAATGGATTCCTTTTCACTCCCCTTATGATGTCGACCATAATATCCATGCAATGTCATGTCGTGTCATGTATGCATGTCATCCATGACAGCCTTACGATGAGCGGCCTGCGTATTTTTCTTTCATTCTTTTCTCTTCTCTTTAATCAATTCCAATGAAGTTGTTGAATCCTGCCTTATATTCACCTAAAGACAGGAGGGTCACTTCCACCTTTTCCCCTTTATCTTCTTTCTTTTGCATTATATCATCATCTAGTAGAATTTATTTTAACCATGAAACGATATTTAAAACAATTCAATCACTTATTGTTTTTTTTTTAATTCAAAGTTCATTTAAAGCAATTAAGGCAATCGTTTTTCAATGATCATTAAATCAGTTTAAGTAATTTGAAGCAAGTTATTTTCAATATCATTTAAATCAAATTATTTTTAAAATTTATTTATGATAACCCACTAATCTTAAAAAATAAATATTAAAATTTGAAACTCTTTGGTATGAGTAGGGTGAATTTGGAAATATGTAAAAGGAAATTTGGAATGCAAAAATAGGTGTAAATGACAATTCGATGGTGATTTTGATTTATGGTACTTACTTTTATGTAGGTTGATTGTATATATAAATAAAAGTCTCCAAAGTGAATTATGTTGTGGTGTTGAAGTTTGTGAAATAAGATAATGTAAGTTGTTGAGTAAGATATAAATTTTATAGAGGTTTATTTATTTAAAATTTGTGATTTATTAATTAACAAAGTTACTACTAAATGAATAAATTGACAATTTGTTTTTTTAGTTCATTTATTCTCTTTTCAAACTATTAACATATTTTAATCTCTTTTATCTTGTAGTGTGTGAATTGTTTTTGTCCCCTATATAATATATGCATTGTGGTAAGAGATCATAATTATCGCATTTTAAGTTTTGAATATATATATATATATATATTTCAATTTGGTAACTATTATATTAACTAATGCAAGCATTTTATTATTTACTTAAAAGTTAAAATCTATGTATTTTCTATTGAGACATTTGAAATGTTTCTATTTTTTTTTACAAATTGATTTTTATGACAAATAATTTATCACAGTGTATAACTACTTCATGAAAATTAATATTCAAAATTATTCATAATATATCATGTATAATATATTTTATATTGTTATATGTCAATATGTCATCGGTTAAATGTGAATGCATTAACAATATATTATGGTTATAAATATTATTTATCACATGATGAAAAATCATTTTGCCACATTATGTTCGGCTTCACCTTAGTACATTAGATTTGGGCCATTTGGCCCAAGTTTGAGCTTGATCCTTATTCTTCCAATCTTGGACTTGAAAAAAATTCATGTTTCAATTATGCTTCCAATATTTTAGACATTGTGAAATTTATGTCTTGGTCCAAAACTTTAATTTATTCTAGTTTAATATTAGTAACACTTACAATCTTTGGCACGCAGTTAGAAAACAATAATTCGATTTAGTAAGAAGACCTCCTACATTGGTTCGCTCCTTGCTTAATTTAAAATGGTTAATTTTTGGCTTTGAAATGTGGTCAAACTTTGGATGGCTTAAATCAGATATTTTCACTATTTTTTCCCTAAAACAATAAACATTGTATCTCAAATAACACCCATACTCATTTGAGTTTCTATAATCATAATGCATTTAAATATAGGTGAGTGAATACAACAAGAATCACCTCCAATAAATTATGGTAATATCTACAACAAGAAGGTTATTTATTACATGTTCAAGGAAATTATACTCATTTGAGATGACCCAACTCGATTTTTTTACAAGTTCATATTGTGTTAATTTTGTGAACTATGTTGGACCCTTTGTATGTAACTTTCTGATAAAAAATCTTTGAGAGCCTTGAGTGAAATAATTACGTGTTATGTATTTATTAAAATCCATTTCCTATAATGCCCTTACACATGCTATATTAGACACTATATTTATTTTCATTGTTTGTTCTATTTTAGATTTTTTTTACATTGTAGCAACCTCTTACCATAGAGCAAAATTAAATAGTACACAATATTTAGAAAATACATCCATTGATCATTGTTTCCATTGGAAAACAAAAATATGTCATATTAAGCTTTTTTATAACTAAAACATTTTTTCTTTTATATAAATAGATGATTAATATAAAACAGAACTTTAATATTTTTCTTTATCAAAATAAGCACAAAGATGAGATTTTTGGCTTATCACTTAGCAATAATAAAAAAATAATACTATTCCCGTGAATATAATACTATTATCAGTTATTATTTTGAATATTATAAAATATTCATAGCCATAAAGTGTATTTCAGTAAAAATAGTACATTACCTCGTAATTTTTTTATAAATAAAAAATATCATTTGAATTGCTAGATATTACTTGTACATATTAAATAAGATAATGCATATTATTGATTATTTGATAAATGACAATCTTTATTTTGTTGGACATTGTAGAAAGGTAATATTAATAAATTTTTGGGTTATTTCTTTAGCACCTCCTAAATTATAATTTTTTTGTGCATCTAGTCTTAAATTATAAATTTACTAATTTTAGTCCCGAACTTATTTAAATTTGGCACTTAGATCATTGATCAAATTATTTTTTATCAATTGATTTGTAAATTGTCTTATAATTGATTTACAAATAATCATTACCTTATAATTCTTGTTGTAAGATTGAGATATAAAAACAAATAAACTATTTGTTATCTCAAATATCCCTCTATATAATATCTCGCACACATCTGTTATAACTTTTTTTTTATTTCTTATTCACCGTTTGAGTTTAATTTTATTGAGAGCACTTGAAATATCCGAGTACTTGGGTTCTAGATATTGAATTCGTGCGATGAAGAAGAAATAACACAAGTGGATAATATATTAGATAAGGGCATATTTGTGACAACAAATATTTGTTTTTTTTTTTCATATGTCAATCTTTGAACTAGAATGATAAGAAGAAATCAAATAAGTGACAACATCAATCGAGGCTATGCAAATTTTTATATAAATTTTTATTCAAAACTGTTTTATTGTATCATTAAATTATTTATGTTAATAAGAGAGTAACTAACTATATTTTATATTTTCAAGCTATTTCATACGTTTATATTCGTTACTATATTTATGATGACATAGGTTTTTTAGATTAACATCAATCACCGAACGAGGATTACAGAGAATATTGAATTAATTGTGGTCATCATATATATCTGCACGATTAAAATAAAATATAATTTTAGAAAAAATATAATATTATTAAATTGTCAATTATAATATATAATACAAAAAACGAACCTTGTCTTTATCTTTCACTGGACGTGCACACAAAACATGTGGACTACCAATATAAGACTTGCAACCAACTGGGAGAGTACTTAGACTACATAAATACCTCAGTTCTAAAAATTGAAGATGAAGAAGAAAGTGGATAATATATTAGATATGAACATTTCATAACAGCAAATAGTTTATTTTTAATATGGCAATCTTTAAACAAAAATTATAAGGTAAAAAACAAAGAAATCAAATTATAAGACACAACATTAATCGAGAATATACAATTTTTAATATAAACATTTTTTCAAAACTATTTTATTGTATTATTAAATTATTTATATTAATAGGTAGGGGTGAAAGTGATTCGGGTCGGATTAATTTTTCGGTCCAAAAAAATCATTTGTTATTTTTTGGGTTAAGTTTTTAAATCACAAACATCACCCTAAAATCATTTAAGAAAAAAAAGCCACCCTCTAGAGGTCAATTTTTTCGATTGGTTTTTTCGAACCCCTATTTTAATAAATAGTATTTTAAAAATATATACAATAAATTAATATTAATATTAACGTATTTAATTTTATATCTAAATATAGGACATAGTGTTAGAACTATTAAATTATAGTTTCATAATATGATAGGAATATATTAAGCTATATAAAAAATTATTACACCAGTAATAAAATAATTGATTACGTCCAAATAAATTATATAAATAAAAATTAATATATAAAAGCGGGCTCCATGAGCCCTCGATTTTTTTGAGTGGAGACTTAGTTTAAGCAGGTTGATTTTGCTCTATTTAAAATCATACTAAATCGTCTTTGGTTCCTAATTTTTATTTTTTTGAGTCGGATAGGGTTTTCGGTTCAGTTGAATTTTTATTACACCCCTATTAATAGGAGAGTCACTTAATTCCTTTGTAAAGTCATTAGAATTCATCCTTCTTAAAATCTTTTGTTTACATTTGTACTCATAATTATATTCTATATTTTCAAGTTATTTCATATTTTTATGACATATGTTTTTTAGAATAATTGGATAACAAAAGCAATCACCCACTAAACAGGATTACAAAGACTATTGAAATAATTGTGGTCATCATAGATATTTGCATGGATAAAATAAAATAAAATTTTAGAACAAAATTATTATAATATAATTAAATTGCCAATTATAAATTATAATTCAAAAAATGAACCTTGTCTTTAACTTTCACTAGACCCCATAAAATTGCTATATCTAAAATTGTTATGAAGTTTTTTTATTCTCTCCACTTGGTGTCAATAGAATATGACACAATACACAACACATATGGCCTACTAATATAGAACATGCAACCAATCATGAGAGCACTTGAACTACTTGAATATCTAAATTTTAAACATTGAACTCAAGCGATGAAGAAGAGAGCGAATAATACATCAAGTATGGGTATATTCGTGACAACAAGTAGTTTATTTTTTATGTGTCAATGTTTTAACTAGAATTATGAGGAAAAAGAAAAAAACAAAGAAATCAAATTATAGTGTAACTTCAATCAATTATATTTTATATAAACTTTTTTCACAAATTTATTTTATTGTATCATTAATTATTTATGTTAACATTATAGTCGCTTACTTCCTTTGTCAAGTCATTAGAATGTATCCTTCTAAATTACACGAATCGTTCCTCAACTTTGAGTCAATTTTTAAACGAGCTCCAAATTTAATTTGTAACTAGAACGTTCTCCAACTTTTATTTTCTTGCACAATTAATCTTCTTGACCGGTGATAATAGATTTTTCGATTTATCTTACGTACGTGTCTGCCACCTAAATAATTTCTCTTTCATTCACATCTAAAAAACTAATAAAAATAAACTAATATTAAAAATAAAAATAAAAAATGAAAAAGGGCGGGGGACGCTCATCTGCCTTCGCCGACTCCGACAAAGTAGTAAAGGGAGGACGGCGCCCCCCTTTCTCCCTCGCGACAAGCGAAGAAGGGGGGTGCCCCCTTTACTCCGTCGCCGCCAACGAAGGGGGAAGGGGTGTGCCGGCCCCCTCGCGTCTTCCTCGCCGCGCGGTGAGGAAGAAACATGAGATGCAGAAGGGGGTGTGGGCACCCTTGCGACTTCCTAGCAAGCGGCGAGGGAGACGCGCGGGGGGGGGGGGGGGTGCATCCCCCGGTTTCTCCCTCACGCCACCCTCCGCGAGCTTGCTAGCGCACGAGCTAGTAGAGAAGGGGGGGGGGCCTCGCGCGTGGCGAGAAAGACGTGAGGGGGGCTGATGCCGCTGGCAAAGCAGAAAGGGGAAAGGGGGGCGCCGGCCACCCTCACATTTTCCTCGTCGGTGCCCCTTCCCCCTTTTGCCGGTCACGAGGGAGAAAAGGGGGCGCCGACCCCCTTTTTCTGCTTCATCGGCCGTGAGCCAGCAAAAGGGGACGGCCGCCCCCCGCCCGCCGCCGATGGAGAAGGAGGCCACCGGACTCCTTTTCATTTTTTCATTTCTTATTTTTAATATTAGTTTATTATATATTATTATTATTTTAATGATGATGATTTACATGGCAGTCACGTACACAAGATAACCGATCAAGAGGATTAATCATGCAAGAAAATCAAAGATGAGAGATGTTCTGGTTACAAATTGAAGTTAGAGTACTAGTTTGAAAATGATTCAAAGTTGGTAGGCTAATCGTGTAATTTACCCTATATTTTCAAACTACTACATACTTATTGTTTATCTTGGTTACTATATTTATGATGACATAGAATTTTGAGATCAATTAGATAACAACGTCAATCACCTGCTGAACAAGGGACTTGCAACCATCCGGGAGAGCACTCAATTGAATAACCATATTGTAAAAATTGAACTCAAGCGATGAAGGAAAAAAAAAAAGATATAACACATGTGAATAATATATTAGATATGATCATATTTGTTGAAACAAATATTTTATTTTTCAAGCGTCAATCTCTTAACTAGAATTATAAGGTAAAAAATAATAAAAACAAAGAAATGTATTTATGTTAACAGGAAAGTCACCAAGTTCCTATGCAAAGTCATTAGAATGCATCATTCTCAAAAAGATCTTGTTTACATTTGTCCTTATAATTATATTCTATATTTTCAAGCTACTTCATACTTATTGTTTATGTTGTTTAATATACTTGTAATTACATAGGTTTTTTAGATTAATTGGATAATAGCAGAATTTATTAGAAACTCAAAGATTGCCCAAAGAGTTACCACATCAATGACCGACTTAACGAGGAGTATAGAGAGTATTAAAGTAACTGTGGTCATCATAGAAACTTGCACGATTCAAATAAATGCAATTTCATAACAAAAAAATATAATATAATCAAACTATCAAATATTAATTATAATACAAAAACAAAGAAAATGAGATTTGTCTTTAGCTTTTATTGGATGCCATAAAATTGTTGCATCTATAATAATTATGAAGTGTTCTTTTCTCACAATTTGGTGTCAATAGAATATGGTGTATCACACACATCATTTGGACTACCAGTATAGGACATGCAACCAATTAAGAGATCACTCAAACTACCCCAAGAACTCAAGTGATGAAGAAAAAAAGATATAACATATGTGTATAATATATTAGATATGACCATATTTATGACAACAAATAATTTATTTTTCATATGTCAATATTTCAACTACAATTATAAGGTAAAAAAAAATAAAAGAAATCAAATTATAAGGCATAACATCAATGGATGATATGCAATTTTTTATATAAAATTTTTACTCAAAATTATTTTGTTATATCATTAAATTATTTATGTTAATAGTAGAGTTCATCACTAGGATGCATTCTTCTCAAAGAGCTTTTGCTCATATTTGTCCTCAAACTAGTTCATATCTTGGTTACTATGCTTATGATGACATAGATTTTTGAGATCAATAGTATAACAACATATTTTATAAGAAACTTAAATATTATCCAAAGAGTTACAATGCCAATCACCCGCACAACGACATAGAGCATTGAATTAATTGTGATCATCATAGAGATATGCACATTTAATTTAAATATAATTTTGATAGGGTCGGGTCAGCACATTGTGAGAGGCTGGATTCGATTATGGATCGGGTCGGGTGGTCGGTTGCCCGACCATGATTTTTACTTTTTAAATTTTTCTTACTTTATCTATTATTTAATATAAAAAATTATATGCTATTTGTTTAAAAAACATTAAATAACTTATTCAATATTTCAACATTATTTTACACATTTAAAATATTTTATTTTAATAATTTTTTTTATTTTTTTATACATAATATAAGCTGGAAAATAAAAAAAATAATAAATTGGATCTTTGAGTCGGGTCAAGTCGACTCAGGCCGAAAATTTTTGACCCGTAGTCGGGTCGGACCTGACCCAATCCAAACTGGTTGGATCATCAGGTTCGCAGATCGACCCAACCCTATGAACACCTCTAATTCTAGGCTTTTGAAGTGCTTGTGCATGTCATTATTTGATTCATTGTTGTGAGAACTGGATCGGACATCGCTTAGATAAATCTTTGTTTTATGTTGAACTTGTCAGACCGTTATTTTTAAAAGATATATTCAATGCACCCATATGTTACATTAATTATAGAAAATTACATCATAAGTTCAACTTTAAAAATTAATACATATTAAATTCATTAATATCTAATAATTTTTTATTAATAGTTAATAATTTTAATATAAAGTTTTCATACGAAAAATGAAGTCACAATTATTGGAAGAACATTAGTATATTATAACATTTTTATGCCATAAAATGAGAAAAAAAGATGTATCCAAAATAGTTTAACATTCATAAATTAAATAAATAGGAAGAACAATTGTTAAAAATAATTACAAATAGAAAGTTACACATTAGTAATATAGAAGATAAAATGTACTTATTAAATAAATAGAGAGTATAAATGAATAGTCTCATATTGAAGACACCTAGAAAGTGAAAATACGACATTCTCTACAAAATGAGCCGGGTCAATGTAAATTTTGATTTGCAAATAATATTTTTACCTTGAACAGTTCATTTAAATCCATTTTGATTAATTCAAAATGATTCAAAAGTGGTCCAATTTCTATACCGATTTTTGAGACAATTCAAGACTGTTTTAATGATTCATCGACGATTTGATCGGTTGGACCCTCCCAGACCTACTTAAATAAGAACTAGGTACATATGATTTCATCTCCGGTAAGGATGGAGCCAGGATGAAAAGTTAGGGGGCCGAAGAATGTGAAAAAAATGACACGTATATATACATGTATAAACGTATAATTACATAAATAACAAAATTAAGAAAATAAATATACTCTACAAAAATATATATTAAAAAATAATTTATAATTATAATTTATTTTTTATGTTAAAATATATCTTTTTATTATTCATCCAAGCATTTTTTATTTGTCATGTTCATCTTGCAAGTTAAATTTTATGATAAAATAATATAATTATATTTAACATAAAATTTATATATGAAATAATTAACTTCAAAAATTTAGATGAAGATATATGTAACTAATTTTTTAAATACTTAACTAAGTAGTTTGATTTGTTCTAGAAAGAAATCAAAGTTATTTCTGTATATATCATATATTTCATAAGTGCATATATTAGAATGTAATTTTTTTCATATATCTCATAAATACAATAATATATTATCTTTATGTAGATTTCATCAGATTATGATCTATTAATATATCTTTTTAATAAAAAAATATGATATATTATTATGTATAGTATAATAAAAAGTCAAAATAAAATACAGTTACATCATTGTTATCTCTCCGGGACCAAAACTGACATAAGTAAAAAGCATCACAAAAAAGTTGTATCTCTTTCTGAGAAGAAAAAAAAACACGAAAAATATAATTAAATGATAATAATTTCATTTTTTTCCCAGAATAATTATACCTAGTTTAGGAACATTTGTTTTTTTAAGAAAAAGTTGAGTATGATAACTTTTCACCCCCAGTATATATAGTCGCGTTCTATACGATGTATGAATACTTTGAGAAGACTAAAGCATATACTAGTAAATATTTTACCAAACACTCACATTCCGAGTAAACTGCATATGCTTCGATGGAAAACGAATTGAATTACCACTCAAACTTTTGATTCGATGCTCAACTTCTTTTTCAATCTTAGGTAGTGAAGTTGGGTTGGAGAATGAGAGACAAAAAAAGGTAAAAGAAAAAGAAGAATAGAGATGTGGCCTTGAATGAATGAGCTGGAGAAGTTTGCTTGCCATCTGCTGAGCCGACACGCGATCAGAGCGACAACCATAAACGCAGACCCATTGCACAATAAGTAAATTTATTAACCTCCTCCTCCTCCTCCGCGATCTCACGCTTTAACTCGCCGTTCAGTGCCCACCTACCAACTCCACTTCATATATTGTCCATGCTCTTCTGCATGCACCAAAGAGGAATCGATTTGCCTCTCAGTACTTCATATAAATGTATATCACTCCACATTATTTATGCCATCACAAAAACAAAAGAGATACCAGGAATTGGTATACATGAACTACAATCACGAGACATGTTTGATTCTATATAATATTTACAATTTAACTTTTTAATTTTTTAAAGATGTCTAATAAAAATTGAAACATAAAGAAAAAGTGAAGGATAAACATTCTAAAATAAAAGTAGTATTTATTGTGTGTGTGTGTGTGTGTGTGATAAACATTCTAAAGTAAAAGTAGTATTTAGAAAGAGAGAGAGAGAGAGAGAGAGAGAGAGAGAGAGAGAGAGAGAGAGAGAGAGAGAGCAGCTTTGTCATCCATAAGATTGGAGGGTTCATTTTGGCTTTTTTTTCATTATTGAACTATAATTACTATGTTGCTGTCTAACTTTTACATCTGTTGTGCACCAGATAACCTAATTAAATGCACTTGAGTTGATTATTTAATTATATATTAATTTCTCTATGTTTGATATTTGATGGCCAATTCATTTTTGTACATATATCATTTTAATATAAATTACAAAGCAATATCAAATGCTTAAATTCAATTTTCATCCATACTGCCCTACGTCCACTGGCAACTCTTGGGGTAATTGGCATCTCACAGATCTCCCAGCACTTGGGGTAATCGGCTCTTGCGTACAGTAGCGTGCATTTTCATTTCCAGACCAACTAAGTGGCTTCTGGTGTTATCTAAAATTCTTTGCATATAAAATGTAATAAATGTTACACTGCAATGAATCTTACTGCAGTAGAATCAGAGTCAGGATTGGTGGAAAGTGGTACTTGACGAGAAAGAAACCTTTTGATCTATTTCACGTTTCCAGTAAATTCACATTTCTTAACCGAATATATCTGACATCACTCTATACATATATACATTTAAATTGAGTTTGATATTTTATTACTCGAACTCATCTGCAAAAAAACTAGCTGCGAAATCCTGAATCTCATGCCTCGTTGTGACCAACTGTAAAAATTGCATAAAAAAAGGCCTGTCTGCCTTCCTTGATGAATAAATTAACTGATGAAGTTAATGTGTGTTGAAAAGTTGTTGGGAAAACCCAGCAGGCATTAAATTTGTTTGTAGTTGCAATGTAATATTGCAGGCGTCAGCTTTCCATCCTGCGTAAAAGGGCGCCATCTCCATGAATGAAACAAGTTAATTTAATTAACTGCTGCATCTGCATGCACTGAGAGAGAGAGAGAGAGAGAGAGAGAGAGAGAGAGAGAGAGAGAGAGAGAGAGAGAGAGAGAGAGAGAGAGAGAGAGAGAGAGAGAGAGAGAGAGAGAGAGAGAGAGAGAGAGAGAGAGAGAGAGAGAGAGAGAGAGAGAGAGAGCGTGAGTGAAAGGTTAGCAATTTCTTAATTAACTCACCGTCATTTTGCCACCTAACTCGACGTCTACCTCCTCATATATATAAAGGGACCACGCTGATCAGTGTTTACCAAGATCCACATCCACATCAATCGCCATCGCTTCTTCTTCTTCTCCTTCTCCTTCCAGTTCTTAATTTGCATATATAGTTCCAATGGCGACCTACTCGCGACGTTCTTTTCTTCCTGCCATCCTCCTGCTCTTAGTTCTGTCTTCCTCGACACTGCAGGGGGCCGTTGGCGCCGGACGCGGCGTCCCCACCGCGGACAAGAAGCTGCAGAAGCAGAAGGGCGCCGTTGCCGGAGGCGGCGGCGTCCCCGCTGCGGCCAGCGTGGACAAGAAGCTGCAGAAGCAGAAGGGCGCCGCGGCCAGCACGGACAAGAAGCAGACCGAGTGCCTCGGCCAGGAAGGCACCGTTTTGATTCCCGGCATCGGGCGTTATGCCATCGGCAGCACCGAGATGCCCAACATCAGCGGTCTCGACAGCAGTGGCCCTGCCGCAGCTAACCAGCAGTACCTCCCCGGAGGTGACGACACGTTCGTTCCGAACCCTGGTTATGAGATCCCCAACCCCTTCCATGCTGGAGGTGCAACAACTCCATGAGATCGAATGCATTATGATTAAGCGTTAATTCCACGCCTGCAGCAATTTCTTGGAGTTGCGATTTGATGCTAGCAGCAGCAGTAGTATATCACGTACGTAGCTACTTATAGTTATATGTGAGTAATGGTGGAGGGCTACCTTTTGCTACTTTTCATATGATCGTATGATATGATGATTCAACGACCTAATAAGTTCCAAGTTTAATTGGCTCAGAGATGTATGCATCCAGCTTCTAGCTGGACACTTATATATATTTTTCATCAAATGTGTACCTGTTCTTAGTTGCATTCTGCCATATTATTGAACTAGGGTTTCTCACTCTCTTCTCGTGTTCTTTATGACTTTAATTATGTCATAATTACTATGTAGCTTCGATTATTTTTTTCTGATATCTAATTAACCGCTAACTGTGAAAATAATTTCTCGGAGAAGTGAAAATAGAGCCATGTTTTCGTTAATTAATTAAAACCGTTTATACTCCAACCAGTTATATATATGATATATATACTGAGTAATTTCTCACATTATCGTTGCTAATCTGCCACAATAATATAATATCATATTTGTACTATGTGATGTCAGTCGCATTTAATATTTTGGGAAAATTTTCTCTTACCTCTTTCCACTTTATAAAAAATAATTTCTCAATATAAAAAGATAAGAAAAAAATAGAAACAGTGGGACCATCTTCGTCTACTTGGAAGTGTGCATGTTTAATAGATGAGATAGAGACTTGTGAATGTGACCTTCCAATCCATCAATGCCTCATTGGGGTCTTGGGGAATGAACGGGGGTATGATAAGAGTTACTCGCCTCATTTCTTTTCATATTTACCTTTACCTTGCATGAAGTCATTTACAATTACGTCTCTTTGTGGCCGGAAGAAAAAAAAAAGACTTTATACGGGTAGTGTGAGGAATTTGAGAACGACTTTTAACTTTTTTTTGTCGCGATTTTCAACCGCTTTTCTCACACATTGTAATGTGATTTTTCAGATCTTTTACAATTTTTTTCAATTTTCTTTTCTCTTTCACTTGTCATTCCTTTCTTTTCGCAATCCTTATTTTTTCATTTCATTGATAAGCAATTTATAAGGAAAAAAAAACAGATAATCAGTTTCCTCCTTGTTTGTTCTTTGTTATGCAATTTTTTATTTTTTTTTCGATTTTCAAACATTTTTCCACTTTGACATACAGTTTCTTCTTTTTCACCTTAATATAATAATATAATAAATCATAATTTACAATCTGAAATATTTTAATTATCAAAGTCATCACCTCAGTAAAACGATATCTAATATATTAGTCATAACTACTTCTATTGGATTGTTAATATTTTAAACTGGAAAAATAAAAATTAATCATGCATGACCAATTCGGGCGTAGGGTGGGCTGCCCATTTTAATTTATCAATTTTAATACATAATTTAATAAATATCTTTATTTGATTTGGGTCCAGCGCATCGTTTTTTTTTATTGGGAGCTCTTAACTAGGGGGATTTTATTTTTCCCAGAAAAACCAACCTAGTCTTTTATCTGATTCAAAATAATATTTTCTTTTAAATTACTTATTTTTGGTTGGATAAATTTTTATTGGATCCACTTTTTTATTTTTTAAATCCAAAGTTCAGAATGACAATGTATTAGGGGAAATGTGACAAAAATGGTAAAAAATAATTATGAGTCATGTCGAGTTATTCCTGAAGAAATGTTAGGTTGTTATATGCACTAAAGAATTATGCATTAAACAAATGTTAAATTGTTATTTGCACTAAATAATCATCAAATGTTAATATGAGGCAATTCTTGATAAGACATGTGTGCCAACATTCGAATTGACACATTTACATAACTGTGAGGGCTCAGATCTAAAGCGGACAGTACAATTTTCCGGACAAGAATGTTATATGTGACTGTATAACTCAGCGAGAGAGAATTATGCAAGAAAAATAGAAATTGGTAAAGCAATTCTAAATATTAATTCCTTCTTCAGTTGTTAATATGCAGTAAAAATTACTTTTAACTAGATCAAGATAAATAAAGTGTCCAATATTGTTAATTGTACTAAAATAATATTATATTTAGATGTCATGGGCAAAAAAATATAATAAATTTGTGATATGATATTTAATTAAATGGATAAACATATATAATTGAATGATAATAAACTATCTTATTTTACTACATTATACTAGAGGTTAGAATCACAACTATTTTTTAAAAAAGGAATAAGGACTATGTGTGACAAAAAGTACGAGGATCCAACGATAGTTCATATATATGGTAATGTTTTACCCTACATTATCCTTTTAAAAAATAGAGACTTTTTAGACCAAAATAAAAGTTTAGGTTAAATTTCCAACCAATTCAAAAGTTCAATTTTTTTTTCACAAAATTCACCCTAAATAATAATGTAGTGAAAAGCATTTGTAGGATCATATGTGGAGGTTCGGATTGATGTTAAAATAAAAATTTCACAAGAAGTAATAAAACTCCATCAAAACAATTCAATTCAATTTAAATCAGCGCAAGCTAATGAGTAAGAAAATTTACATAACAAACACTTTTTTTTTATCATAGTTTGTCCTAAGTTCTTGACATACTTTATGTCTCCCTGCTTTTCAACCTTAAGATCATCACATTAATGTATCCTTTTGTTCTTGTTGAAGATCCTGCATAGCACATCAATTGTATCTTTAGTATTCGTATGTAAACCTGTTACTTAGTCTGTAATAGCTAATCCGATTTAATGTTTTGTGTCGGTTCCATTTTACTATAAATAGATGTGTCTTTGTGCTCAGATCAGTTGTAATGTTCAATACTTTGAATAGAAATACATAGATGGTTTAGTTTTCTTTCTCTGCAACTTCATCTTCTCTCCCTTGCTTCCACATTCTTCTTTCTCTTCTCCGATGGCTGACAGCAAAGCATCAGGGAGCTCGACATTCTAACATGGTATCAGAGCCAACCCGTCGAAGATCCTACTGAGCTCCTTCATCGTCTACTTCATCGTCAGCCCGCTGTGCCGCTGCCGGAAGTTCATTTTCAAGCTCGTCGTCGCCGACTGAAGCTCCTCAGCCTACATGGATCCAGCAAGCCCCGACGGACACCGATCTAGTCCTGGCCGGCGCAGATCTGCTCCTACCTGACGCCGATCTGGCAGATCTAGTCTTGGCCGATGAAATTTCGACGAACATGCTGAGCTCGTTGTTGACTGGAGCGTTAATCACAAAAGAGTGCCAGATCGCTTTGCTTCACGGTTTTCTTTGCCTCCATATGGAAGATCTACTTCATTGCTGAGTCCAGACATTAGATCAAAGCTTCATATACAATCTCGTTTCTTCATTTTTCTTCCGGCGAGAGGACAACGTCTTCATCATTTCCAGCAACATCTGCCCAAGTCTGTTTGAGGCTGCAGTCGATGTGTTCGACGAATTGTTCTACTCCTACAAATCTGTTTGAGACTACTCTATTTTCTTCTTCGTTCTTTCCTTCGATTGTTTTTCCCAATTTTGATTTCTTCTCTATTTTTTACTCAGTTCGTTCTCTATTTTTCGTTTTCACTGTCTATTTTCTTTTTCGATTGTCACTTCGATCATCTCTTCTCGGCGACTTCTCATGCAGTCGTGAAGTTCTTCACCTTCTTTCCTCTTTCATGATGGAGTTCATCGTCGTTCACTTCATCGACCTATCGTCGGAGTTCTTCCCTTTTCGACTCCGACGAAAGTCACATCACCTCCTCATCTCCGATTGTAAGTTCGATCATCACTTCTCGGCGTTTTCTCCTGCAGCCGAGAACGTAATCATCTTTTGTGTTTTCTTCTCCTTCTCCGGTCTACTACCGGGAAGATCAGTTTCTTCTTTTCCTCTATTTCTTGTTCTTCTACTTCGCTGGCAACCGCGAGATCCACACATCAGGTTCATGTTCTTTCGTGTGTCGATCTCCGGTCATGGTTTCTACTCTCTCAACTTCTTCCTTCTTCTTTGTTTTTCAGCCTTGTGTGTTCTACCCTCGACAGACGAATGTTCGACGTCAGAGCTTGGCTTCTTTTCATCGGCTTCTCCGACGACCATCAGGTATTCAACAAATTCGCGTCACCATTTTGGGGGGCGTGTTTGTTTCCCAGGATCTCTAGCTACCGCCAGCCTCTGATGTGGTGTTCGATGGTGTCGTGCTCATCTCCGACTAGCGTCTCCTATGTGCTACTGCAGGTCCGTCTGCTGATCGACGTCTCTCAGCGAAGGGGCGAAGATCCTGCATAGTACACCAGTTGCATCTTTAGTGTTCGTATGTAAACCTGTTACTTAGTCTGTAACAGTTAATCTGGTTTAATATTTTGTGTCGGTTCCATTTTACTATAAATAGATGCATGTCTTTGAGCTCAAATCAGTTGTAATGTTCAATACTTTGAATAGAAATACAGAGATGGTTTAGTTTTCTTTCTCTGCAACTTCATCTTCTCTCCCCTGCTTCCGCATTCTTCTTTCTCTTCTCCGATGGCTGAGAGCAAAGCATCAGGGAGCTCGACATTCTAACAGTTCTTGGATAAGGGGACACAAACAACCTTCTTTTTTGACCGAGGTGAGGTAATCCTCTTATACAAGGGGAGAGAGAGAGAGAGATTATTGGTCCATATATTTGAGCCGATCCTTTTGTCCACATTTATATCGGTTTAGCCAGCCACATGTTACTACCATTGAAAATTAATTCCGCTAACTTTCAATCGATTGTACTAGTCCGGCCTATGCTCGGATCAGCCGATCATCATCTCAAAAGTATCTACTTTTCTTGATTATTATTCTGTAGCAAATTAACTTCAACCAATTCCTCTCGTCGACAAATAGTATGCTGAAAATGGAATTTTTCCCATTCGAGGTTCAGATTTTTCTCTTCGCATCAATTCTCTTTGAAATAATGTTTACTATCATACAAAATATAATTATTTATAATTTAATACGCACATAACAATGTATTTCGCATTTAAAGCTTTTATGACACTATCATATTAATTCATTTTCTCGATTTGTTAATTATCATCCAAACTTACAATGTTTATACTTTTAGATACTTGAAAGAAACATATGAAAGTAACTACTAACGTTTAGAAATTTATTTTCGAATACAACCTCAAAAGCTTATTATTATTACCTACATTTTGTATGGTATAATTATTTTTATCATATACGACACACTTTGCCATTTTTAATTTGCGAGTTTTTTATTCTTTGGTTTTAAAACTATTTTGACTAGGGATGCATTTATACAATAAATTAAATTTATAATTTATTATATTATTCATTATTCTTGAAATTGTGAAATATTTAACAAAAAGTTTATTTTTTTGTTAAAAATGCACAAAATAATTCAGTCCATTTAAAATACTGTTCATATCTTTTTAGCTATTTTACTTATATAAAAAAATTCAAACACTATATTTATTCGTTTCAATTGTTCAACAGTCATAATTTATACTCGAGCTAAAAATCTAATTACAAATCGTCAATATCTATTTTACCAAATAGATTTTAATAAATTAAACTCGATTATATATATGTGTACAATCCTAAGGTTATGTTGGGTAGATCGAAGTTTAGAAAAAAAAAATCAATTAGACGTGCTCTGGTTCCGACTAAAAGGAGTCCATTAGAGTCAAATGATCAGATTTTAGATATAAGTACCTTCTACAGTAACAAGTTCAGAAAAAATAAGTTTAGAATACTTACAATAAAATTAAACTAAGCAGAACAGGTATTAATTTTATTTTTTATAAGATTAATATCTTAAATGAAAGCTCATGCCCGTACCACAAATTCGAGAAGAACTATTTGGTAATGGCACTAATATCATATTATCTTAATCGAACGAGTTTGATGCAGGTCGTCGGAACGTGAGCGGAAGTAGATCGTCAGAGTTGGATTGTTGGTCATCGGTGCTGGAGTCCACATGGGGCACAGGCGCACAGCCATGAGTAGGAGAGAGGAGTTGCACGGCGGAGAAATGAACGGGAGAAGAGGGGGCGGGTTAATTATTGCAAGACCTTTCGACGGACATACCAATGGCTTCGTCCATCAGACATTATAATATAAAATAACTTTTTAGTAACGTTACTATATTGTAATATAAAATGTTTTTTTTGAATTTTCACCGTTGGAGTCGTGGAAACTTTCGATGGTTCTCTACCCGTAAAAAATTCTCGCGACTTTAGCCATCGGAAAGCCCATGTAATTAATTATTCTTACATTATATTATCTCATAATATAATATATTAAATTCAAATTCCCACAATTATAGCCACAAAAACTTTTGACGGGATTCAAACCGCCGAAAGTTCCTACGGCGTTAGTCGTCGGAAAGCCACAGCCATAATGAACATTATAATATAAAAATATTATTTTTGAATTCTCACTACTAGAGCCGTGGAAACTTCCGGCGACTACAAAATCGTGGGAAGTTCTAAAAGTTGTATCCGATGGAAAAGTCACACATATACTTATGCCACACTATATTACTGTAATATATATAGTAATGTTACGTCGAGACGTATGATGCGTGAGTTTATTTTTGAGTTCCCACGGCTATAGGCATGAGAACTTCGAGGGAAACCATCAGAAATTCCCGTGGCCATAGCCGTCGTAAAGGCCTATATAATATATATTATATATAATTTGAATTTCCATAGATTCAGCTCATGAAACTTCTGACGAAATCCTTACCGTCGAAAGTTCTCGCGGTTGTAGCTGTTGGTAAGGCCTATATGATATATAATCTAAAATATAAAATCACAAATATATAATGCATAATATTATACTTAGGCATATATAATATAAAATATTATTTTCTATTTCTTGCGGCTTCTAATGGTCGTAGCCACCGAAACTTGCGACGGTTTATTGGCTATCGGAAGTTTTGACATTTCAAGTCATCGAAAAAATTTGCGTCTCTATTTTCGAAAGATAACATTAATCGTCGCAAAATTTTTCGAAAATTATGAGGGACGTGGGACCGCGAAAATTTTCATCAGAAATAAGGATTTTTCTTCTCTGCATCCACTTATAGCATGTTTATAAGAATGAATCTCCAACCACATCTTTCATTTTTTTTTCTCTCTAAAAGAACACTACTAATTAGCAGCATTTTTTTAAATGAAAATAACATACAATAAAATATATAAGACAAAGAACTATAAAAATATAACAGTTTCTCACGGGGATGAAAATTCAAATTAATTTCTGACGAGCACATATTTATTAGTCAGTTTAATCTCTGATGGCACTTTAATAGATACACATCACAGGAATCGTGATGACACGAATATCTATTTACGTACGTATCATTAATTGCCGGCGAACCTGCGGCATGCATGCGTTGTTTGGTTCTCGCGATTAAGCTGATGAGTATCGTCTGCGTACAATTTAATGTAACGAACCAGTACGTACCTTAGCCAAGAGAGCTAAGTTCTCTCTTACTTCCATTCATTGCTACAAGCACGCCGGTTAAGTTCTGTGCACACATATGCATGCATACTGCAGCTCATCAACCCCCCGGCGCCCGGCCGCCGCCATGAATCCTGTGAAGGGCCCTCTCTTCTCATGTGATCCTCCGCCACACCTCCTCTCTCCCTCCCTGCTGTCTTCGATGTGTGCACCTCACTCAAACTTGTGACACCTTTCAATACCCTGTGCAGAGCAGCCCTTGGATATAAATACGGATCCTGCAACACGCAGAGGCACCCAGATCATGCAGCGTCCTTGGACTGAGCTCTCTCTATCTCGTTCTCCCGCTGTCACAGAAACTAATATCACGTAGCCATGAGAAGAACTTGCATTTGTGCAGTGTCCATCCTCGCCATTGTCATCCTGGTGGTTCCAGATGGCGTGCTCGGAAGGCACATCGACCGCAACTTTTCAGGTATATAATGTCGTTCATGATCATGCATGACCATATCTTTTGAATTCACTATATATATACTGCAACTATACACTGAGCTGATGCAAAATACACTTTTTGGCAGAACATAGGCGCCATCAGCAAAGGCCGGCGAAGGCGCAGGTGGCCCGAGAAACTGAGGCGAGAGTGTTTCGGCGGCAGGAGACGGTGGAAGTGGCCGGATCTACTCTGCCGGACTGTTCTCACGCTTGTGGATCGTGCAAGCCGTGCCGTCTGGTGATGGTGAGCTTCATTTGCTCCTCCCTGGAGGAGGCGGAGACGTGCCCCATGGCTTACAAGTGCATGTGTAACAGCAAGTGGTACCCCATTCCATAAGCAAGTACGTGCTGCTATATGGAGATCATGTCTCAACTGTTGAGACCCTTCATGAGGACACAAAGTAGTCTTCTTTTTGTTTCGGGCTGTTATTAGACGAGTAGTGAATTAGGATGACCTGATATTAAACTAGGTAGAGAGAATGCTTAATTAGGATCTAGGGATTTAATTACTGATGACGATGATATCTAACACTATCAATGTTAATAGTGACCCCATATTTTTTAACTTTTAACAGTTTAACCCTCCCGATCGATTCCCTTTTTTTCTCCTTCGCTCCGCTGCATCTATAACTCGATTAAAATATTTATTTATGCATACCGCGGTATAAGTGGTGCACACATTTTTTTACTCAAGAATAGAGAAAATATATATATCGGGTCGTGGTTAAGAGGATAAGGATAATTCCAATAGATAAGATACTTCTAATATAATTTGTGCTTTCAAACTGCACTTTTTTTTGTTTACTCTAGTGCAAAAGGGAACATGTTGCTGTTAAATTTTCTTAAATCATATGATTTAACTATTAAAAGATTACATTCAAAAGTAAATTAAAAAATTTATGCACATTTTAGTTGACTTCTATCTTTAACTTCTCTTTTTGTCAAACATTTCGGCAACATAAGCCTCAACTCTGATGTTTATCTACATGTGACAACTACGGTTGGCTGGACGAGATAAAACTAGCGCACTTACTTTATTGAGAGAGAGAGAGAGAGAGAGAGAGAGAGAGAGAGGGAAGAAATAAAAATGAGAGGAGAGAGCTTTTTGAAATTCTATTTATAAGAAAAAAGATTTTAGATAATGTAATTAAAACTCTTAATTATATGTTTAGTCAACTTAAGAGTTTAAATTTTATCAATAGAAATTATGTGCCACTTTTTCGAATTTAACTTTTTTATTAGTAATTTTTTTGACCTCTTTTTTAATAAAATAATAAATTTGGATTTTATTGAATGGTGATTGGATATTACTCTTAATTTCGAAATCATGCGAGATTAGATTAGGTGAAATTGATGTAACCGGACAACTTTAAACTGTACTGTTTATGATTCCCTTGTGTGAAATCAATGACTTCATCTTGTTACAACAAAATGTAACGGGAAACAAGAAAAAAAAGAAACCTCATATTCATGTATACTACTATAACGATGGAAATATAAATTTGGTGGACACGATAGCACAAAAACACCATATATATAAGATCAAACTCTAGAAGTGTCATTGTCTTCCTCCTCCCCGACTATAAGACATATGGATATCAGAGTTGCCAAAAATTTCACATGTTGCATGAGCGTACAAGACCTGTTGTATCTTTTGTTAGGACATATATCTTTTGCAACATCCATCCACTCATATTTCAAATAATTCACTGAGACCCCTTATAAAATTACAATTAGATTATCTAAGATGGTAGAATTAATTAAATTGTGTCATCATCATTATTAAGTGGTGTTTTGTGCAATCCAATATCTTATATTGTAACATATTAAAGTTCATTCCAATTCAATTCAAATTCGTTCGATATATAAAATATCGTTCGTAGATATATCTATCCGGGAATGTAGCGGAAAATGTAGGCGGAAATGAAATTAAATTTTGTAACGGTTCTGACCGTGAGAATTATTGACGGATATCTCTCCGTCGATAATTCTGACGGACGTAATTGTCAGAAATATTAATAATAAAATATTAAATGTATCATATATTACAATATATTGTAATTTATTAGTTATTTTTTACAAACAGTTCCATCTGATGGATGTAATCGTCGAAAATATTAATAATAAAATATTACACGTATTATATATTACATTATGTTGTAGTTTATTAGTTATTTCATTACCGACGGTTTCGTCCATTAGAAATATTAATAATAAAATACTAAACATATTATATATTATATAATATTGTAATTTATTAGTTATTTAATTAACGACGGTTTGATCCGTCGAAATACCGACGGACAAAATCGTCAAAAATATTAAAATAAAATATTAAACATATTATATATTATATTATAAAATATTTTTTAGTTACTGACGGTCCGAACCGTCGGAAGTTCCGACGGATTCTTATCCATCGAAACTTTTGACGAGCTAGGTCGTCAGAAAATAATATAATATATTTAATATTTTATTATTTTAATTTGTGACGGGTCCACTCACTTCAGAAGAAAAAATTTCATCAAAAAATCATCATTTTCTAGTAATGATACCTACTGAACTATCGATTATTGAAAATATTACAAGGTGCATAATTTACAAGGAGCACCAAAAAAAAATTGAGGTGACGAAGCACATGAAACAAAAAGAGAATCCAGCGGCGGAAGCACAAAAAATTCCTTGTGCAGATGGCAGCAAGAAATTTAAACATGTTTTGTGTGGTTGGAGGTGGAAGCCAGATCTCATATTTTCGTGGCGCGCAAGGCCTCATCCGGATTCCTGCAGACCCCAATCTTTTTGGATCTGTGGCATCACAACTCATTATAACTTCCTGTCAATTCATTTGATTCTAACTTTCTTGTGGCCGTAATTAATAGGTGTTTTAGTCAGCCAAGTAAAATCCATCCATCACTCCATGGGTCTGGATTCTGAGGTGCAAAATATAAACATATAATATATTCATTTTATTCATAATAATAATAAGAGAATCAAATATACTGCATAATCTATAATAAGTCCATTGATTTATTGTACATATTAATGTTCATTAAAATTATATTTATATAAAAAAATCGATTTATGCTACATAAGGTAACAATATATAAAACTTTTTTTTATTAATTTGAGTCATATAAGATTAAACTTTTTTTATCAATTTGAGTACGATTAAAATGAATATTATTTTCTTTCTAAAAGATATTATGTAAGTAAAAAATAATTTGTTTTTTATGTAATAAAAAAATATAAAATAAAAATTTAATTTGAGTCAAGTTAAGATTAATCTTTTCTTTTTATCCATTTGAGTATATTAAAATAAATTATTTTATTTCTAAAATATATTTGTAAGTAATTTAATATTTTTTATCTTGATTTAAATTTTATTTCTTTTTATCCATTGAGTATATTTAAAAATAATTCAATTTGAGTCAAATAAGATTAATCTTTCTTCTTTTATCAATTTGAGTATGATTAAAATTAAAGATAAATAATATTATAATAGTATGTTATATAAGGTAAAAAGAAAAAAATAATTTGTTATTTTCAGAACTAAAAATTTATAAATAAATAATTTAATTTGAGTCAAATTAAGTTTAATATTTCATTTCTATCAATTTGAGTATGATTACAAGTAAAAATATTTCCTATTTTAAAAAATTTGTCATTTTCTGGAATTAAAAAAAATTAAAATGTATAATTCAATTTGAGTCATTTTCTGGAATTTAAAAATAATTTAAAATGCATAATTTAAAATTTTATCAATCTGAGTATGATTAAAATAAATATTATTTTCTTTCTAAAAGATATAATGTAAATAAAAAATAATTTGCTATTTTCGGAATTAAAAAAACAATATAAAATAAAAAAATTAATTTGAGTCAAATTAATATTAATCTTTTATTTTTATCCATTTGAGTATATCAAAATAAATTATTTACTTTCTAAGTGATATTTTGTAAGTATTTTTTATTTTCAAAATTTTGAAATAAAAGAAGATTAAATTTATGAGTATTTTTATTATAAGCAGATTCTTTAGTTATGATTGAAATAAATAATATTTTCTTTTCTAAGAATAATGTATAGATAAAAATAATATTGTTTTAAGAGAGAACATGTTATTATCAAAATATAAAAATAGTTTAAAATAAATAATTCAGACTAAGTCAAATTAAGATTAATTTTATTTTTTTATCAATTTGAGTATGATTAAAATAAATAATCTTTTCTTTCTAAAAGGTAATGTACAACTATTACATTTTTAGAAGATATTCCTTATTTTCAAAATTTGGAAATAATTTAAACAAAGAATTCTATTTGAGTCCAATAAAAATTAAATTTTCCTTATAAAATAAATACAAATTTACAAATCATAAAAAAATTCTGTTTTTGGAAAATAGTTAATTATTTAAGAAAAATTAATTTAAGAAATGGGGTCTTGATAGATTGAAATTGAATTTTAAAAATTTTAAAATAGACTAACTTTTTTATCACATTTAAATGCCAATAAATTATTTTTATTAATTATTATAAATTATAATATATTAGTTTTATACTATTTTTGTAATATTCATCCGTGCATCGCACGGGATTTAGGACTAGTTCATAATAATAATAAGAGAATCAAATACATAATCTATAATAAGTCGATTGATTTATTGTACATATTAATGTTCATTAAAATCATATTTATATAAAAGATTGATTGATCTATCATTCAATAAATACTCATTTTATCATAATAATGATGGTTGTCAAGATCGGGATCTTATATAAGATTGGAGGGGAGTCATCAGATCGAATATCGTATGATCGGATAGAGGATCGTAAGACCCTACCTATTAATAAAATAGTATATTTTCAAAATAATAAATATTTTTTTGACAAATGTTTCGTATTGAAATATTAGTTTATACCTCATTAAGATATTTTTTATGGATTCATGAGTCAAATTATATCAAAACATATTAAAAATGAACAATAATATATTTAACTTCATATAAATTAATTCGTATTATCGTAAATATATTTTTAATTAATATTTAAATAATTATATTAACCATATGAGATCGTATATGATCGGATAAGATCGTATAGGATCGGATAAGATCGTAAGATCGTGTGGCCAAAATTAAGATCGTATTAAGATCTTACACATAAGATTCTCAAGATAAGATCGAGATCGAAAAGAGTATGTAAGATCGTAAAACCGTAAGATCTTAAGATCTAAATCGAGATCTTGACAACCTTAATAATAATAATAATAATAATAATAATAATAATAATAATAATAATAATAATAATAATAATAATAATAATAATAATAATAATAATAATAATAATAATAATAATAATCTTTTAGAATATACCATATTTGTCCACTGATTAAAAATTAAGATTGCAACGAGTTCACAAAAAACAATTTATTTAGTTTCTTGAATTCACCATATTTTTTCCATTTAAGAGTTGGTTGGTGCAGTAGTATCTTGAATGATGGAGTTGAAATCGAGAAATATATTGTAATATTTTAATCGTAAAATGATTGTATTCTCTCTAATTTGTGGATCGAATGAAAAAGAAATATAACAAATTTAAAGACTTGAAATTTCCTCATTCTTTTTTACCTTTGTTTTGTAACCCAACAAGCTTTGCCGACCTGGTCACAAAAGTCAATATTTAGACATACAACGCACCTCTCATCCTGAAATAGGAAAGACTCATCAACATTATATATCCGATATAAGTACATTAATTATTGTTATAATGTCATTTTCATTACTTTTTCGGAAAGATTATTTTGCACATATTATTAGGTAATAATCCATTATAATATTTTTATGTCATTCAACCATTTTAATTTTTGGATCCTCTTCGTACGCTCGTTTAAAGTATGACTTCTTAATTCAACATTAGTATACGTTTCAATTAAAAGAAATAAATAAACTTTTAAAGAAAACTTAACTGTTTAATTCTTAAAAAAAGTTGGTTTTGGCAAATTATATTTATGGTTTCCGAATTTTCACTCTTGACCAATTTACCTCCCTTTTTTTATGTTGAACTCGAATCATCCCCATTTGATAATTCTTTTGATCACCTATAATATCAATGTTTTTAATTTCCTTTGTTATGAAATTCTAATTATATGATGGCAAGTTGCAAGTAATTTTTTTCCGCGAGGAAATCTTAATAACTAGGATATATAATCTAACATAATTATTAAGTTGTCAACTTGGTCAGACTGAGCAGCTATTTCTCATTCATTGAATTTTTTGCTTTGTCTGATAGATAATAGTGATCTCATTAGAGAATAATGAAACGTGAAATAATCAAATAATATGGAGATTAACTATTAGGGGCGTTCACTGATCAGGACCGGTGAACAAAATCGATTATTTCAGAATGGTCGGGTCGGATCGGGTGGTCGGGTTACTCGATCATCCAATTTTTTTTCTTACTATTTTTATATTTATTTAATATAAAAAATATTATTTAGTATTTATTTTAAAGTATAAAATAAAATTTTAAATCATCTAATGTTATTTCTTTACTTATAATATTTTATTTTAATTTTTAAAAAATTTTAAATTAAATATAAACTTAAGTTTAAATAAAAAATAAAAAAATCGAATCGAGTCGAATCGGGTCAACTCGGGTTGAAAAACTTCAATCCATACCCGACTCGACCTATGATCGGATCGAGTTTGGATCGAGTTGGATCTAATCCGACCACCGATTTATTTGAATCGAATCGAATCATCGGATTCATGAGTCTGCTTCGACCCGGTGAACATTCCTACTAACTATGCTACGAAATTAGAGGCAGAGTAAATATTTTTTGCTTTCCATGAAAAGAAAAAGAAAAAACAAATCATTACCAACCGATAATAACCACGTGTGAAGGCGCGGTGGCGACTCAAGAGTTCATGGCCAATTTCCATCCACAATTACGAGAGAGAGAGAGAGAGAGAGAGAGAGAAACGCACGACGAATAAAGAAGAAACGTCGGGCGGATCAACCAACGAGCGAGCGAGAAAGGAGAAAAAAAAAGGTACCAAGGGAAGAGGAGCAGAAGTAGAAGAGCTCTGCTCTCCTCTTCTTCATCTTCTTCCTCCATGGCCTCTGCTCTCAACGCCATCTCCACTCAGAGGAGCCTCCTCGTCAAACGCCTCCCCACCACTTCCTCCTCCTCCTCTTCCAAATCTGTTCGATTCGTCTGGGGGGCAAGGTCCCCCTCTTTCAGGCCCCTTCCTTCCTGCCGACCGGGGAAGGGCCGCTGCCCGCCCCTCGTCGTCGCAGTGGCGGCGGAGGACCTCGACGTCATCCCCGTGCAGAGCGTCGACTCTACGGACCAGCAGGACGGACTGCTCGCGGCGGCGGCGGCGGGAAGGGAGCAGGATGGCGGCCTGGGTGATGGGGTCGGAACCCAGGTCGGTGGTTTCGCTCTCGAGGGCGGAGGGTTCGGTGGCCCTGCAGGCGGAGTAGGCGGCGGCGCTGGGCTTGGGCTCTCCTCGTCTGTGGAAGAGGATGTGAACAGGGCGATCGACCGTACAATCAACGCAGCCATCGTGCTGGCGGCGGGGACCTTCACCCTCACCAAACTGCTCACCATCGACAGCGACTACTGGCATGTGAGTTGTATTTGTTCCCGAAGAACGGGTAACGGGGTCGCTAATTGATTCAAGTTTTCCTTTTGCTTATAATTGTTATCTTTATTGCTTGCGATTTGCATGGAAATTTTGTTCTGATTATTATGGGTTATTATTTTGTCATTTGTTCTTCATGTATACAACTTCATATACCCTTTTTAGTTAACTTTTGAATTATCTCTATCTTCCAACTGATCTAAGCTTTTCTTTTTTCACTTCGTGTTAGCACACGATTTGATTTTACTTTCGATCCTGACGTTTTGGTTTGGAATAGAGGATTCATCATTTTTTTTCTGTACCCATCCTAATTCCTTGAAGAATCTATGGATTAGCAATTTTACTTTTTTTAGGATATTGTGAAGATAACAAGACGATATTTTTTGTATTAATTTTGTTGTCGAAACTTGATTGTTGATCATGCCTCCACATGCGTTCTTTCATTAAAAATCCAACAAAATGTTTGTAGGTTGAGTTGACATTAAGATCTAATGGCAAAACTACAGAATCTTTCATGGAACATTCACAAGCTCCAATTTCACTTTACACACGTTAGATTCCAAGTCATAAGGCCGCAAAGTGTTTGTACAGATGCAAACAATTAAAAGTGCAATAAATGATTTGAGAAAATGGTGTTGTAGGCATGTATTCTTGAAGTGGACTTTAAAGGACATCATAGACCTTGGAGAAGTAATTGAGGTGCTATAGCGCATAGACTGCAGTTGGGGAAGTTTTTCTTTAATGGAACTTTTGAAATGGCATGCCGTGTTTTTACATATGTGGGTGTTTGATGACGAATGTTTTAGTTGTTTTCGTCCAAATTTTTTTTGGAAGGCAACTTCTTTCTTTCATTTGGAAACAAGCATTTTTTCCTGGGGTTCACAGCACTGAGGTTCAAAACAAATATGTTTTGCTCCAAAATTTGTGGTTTTCCCGACCACAGACCCGTTTCATAAGTGTTTTTTTTTCCCCTTATTTTGGCAGAATGGAGTAACTATAAGTAGTAGTTGGATTTCCTATTCAGAGTTCTGCATGATAATTCAATAGTTATGAGAAAGCTGCTTCGTAGAAACCAAAAGAAAGCACAGAAGATTAACCTATCCTATGATGCTTGACATGATAAACTCTCCATTTCTACAAATGAAATGACCATGATAACCTACCCTTCACCATATTTTATGATATTTGATGGCTACTCGTTGGTTGTCATTCCAATGCTATTGACAATTTCTAATGAAGATTTGCAATATTATCCTCAATTCCTTACCATGTTTTCCTTCTCAAAAAAGAAAAAGAAAAATTCCTTACCATGTTTTAATAAATGTTAAAGGTAAACTAACGGAACATCTTAGTCCTCGTATGCAAGTCATAACAAGTCATTATCCTGATGGTATTTTTGATGTCAGGGTTGGACCTTGTTTGAGATATTGAGATATGCGCCACAGCATAATTGGACTGCTTATGAAGAGGCTTTAAAAGAGAACCCTGTATTGGCCAAAATGGTGATTAGTGGGGTGGTTTATTCCCTAGGAGACTGGATAGCTCAGGTGTTTGCCATTTTTTTATTCAGTGATACTCAATACTGTTGCTTTGACCTAACATTCTCAACTTGTTCATGCCTGATGCAGTGTTATGAAGGAAAGCCGCTTTTTGATTTCGACCGAGCTCGCATGTTTAGATCTGGTCTTGTTGGATTTTCTCTTCATGGATCTCTTTCTCATTATTATTACCACTTCTGTGAGGTGCTCATCTATAGTTCTTGTTGAATGTAATTCTTGTTGCAATTTCTGATTAATATTCGAGATCATGGAAACCTGAATGAATGCTTCTTTGTTTCAGGCTTTATTCCCTTTCCAAGACTGGTGGGTAGTTCCTGCTAAAGTGGCATTTGATCAAACAGCCTGGTCTGCTTTGTGGAACAGCATATACTTTGTAGTTCTGGGCTTCTTGCGCTTTGAGTCTCCAGCAACCATATTTAGTGAACTGAAGGCTACCTTTTGGCCAATGTTAACTGTAAGTGCTATTCCCCTAAAAAAAAGGCTGTAAGCAGTATTACTCGCAAGAAAGGAGATAAGAAACTTTGAGCATTATTGCCTTCAATATCTATGTGGCTCCTTTACCATACCAATGGCTTTGAATATGAGAATAGTCTATCTGTTACATCTTTACATGAATGTATGATAGCACTTTCTGTATCATTCAAGTTGGACCCATTAAGTCGTGATTGGCTAGATTTTTGAGCCAACCATCAGATTTTGCTTTTTCTAATGGTAGGTCTCGTTTCTTTTCTCTTTGCTTTAAACCACAATCCAAATACTCAAGTTTGGTAATTGGCATCTGCCAGTCAATGAATAAAGACTGGCTTTTGGCAATACTCAACTTTTTAGATAGAAAAGTAGCACTGAAGTGTTAGGTTTATGAGTACCGTGCTATGAATAATGTACATTTCTAGTATGATTCAAGCTTAAGCCTTATTTAGCATGTGACTTCTGCTTAATGTCTTCAAATGCTTTCAATTGATAGGCTGGTTGGAAGCTTTGGCCTTTTGCTCACCTGATTACTTATGGCGTTATACCAGTTGAACAGAGACTGCTTTGGGTGGATTGTGTGGAGTTGGTGTGGGTGACAATATTATCGACGTGAGCATAAAGATTTTACTCTTCTACGTGGATATAATTCTATATCTTAATTATCTCTTCTGTAGTAATTTTTCCTGATGATGCATTACTTTGGTCCTTATAGTTACTCGAATGAGAAGTCTGAAGCAAGAAATGCAGAGGCAATCATCGAAACAAATACTGAAAACGTCACGTCTGCTTTGACGGAGGTATCCCTTCTTTTACCGTATTTTAGGTTACATTTCAACTTCCCATTATTAACTTTGATTGTCGTCTTAATTATAAACTTTGCTCTCCCAGGAATAAAAAAATTAGAAGATGAGGAAGCTGCTTATATTGAGTTGAAGTTTCAAAAACAAAAATAATTTTGGGAGATCATATGACAATGCTTGACAGCTTTCAATGAAGATTGAAGGTGGACATGAACAATCATGCATATGTTCATAAATGATAGGGGATGGTCAGCGGATAAAGTTCTATCATGTTCATAGCATGATGCTGTATAGTACTTTTACGTTTGTAGTCTGTACAATAACTGTATTTATTGACAACGTTAGTTATAGATCAATCATCAAAGGATGAATATATTGCTCTTTTATCGTTAATTGAAGTACCTATTTTTTTTTACAGGTTTCTTCGTGTGCATTGACTATAATTCTATTAATCGTACATCAAAATGATATAATAATAAATAATATAAAAAAACTAAAAATATAAGAAAATAGGTCTTTGACATTATTTTAAATTATTAAAAAAGAATAATTCGTGAAAGAATATTTTAATTTTTTATAAATAAAAAATTAATAAATTAGACGAAAGAACTTAAATAAAAATTACAATAAAATTTTAAGAACATTACATAATAAGTTCGCGAAAAAAAATAACTATTCAAGAGAGGTTTAAAAAAATAACCATAATTAAAAACTTCTAATATATTATCTGTACCATATGGCGAATGTTTTTTTTTTGTACAGCATAATAATTAGAAAAAATAACACCAAATCTCGTGTGATGATTTCTTTTTTTTAAAAAAAGTGTATTTTCGCTCAAGTATCCATCTATTTTCTTTACATATTAGCTTCCGAGTAACTGAAAAAGTAATAAACACGTGAACCATCACATCAGTCATTTTATCTCACTTATGTAACCATTCAATTATGGAAATCTTATATAAGATCGAATAATCCTAATATCCTACTTGTTAATACAAATATATATTTTTAAAATAATAAATATTTTTTAATAAATTTATCACAATTGAATATTGAATTACACTTCATGTATCATAAGCTAAACTGCATCAAAACATATTAAAAATGAAAAAAATATATTAAACTTCATCTAAACTAATTTTTATTACCATAAATATTTTCAATTAATATTTAAATAATTATACTAATCATATAATATCATATAAAATTCAAATTCATATAAAATCTTAAGCATAAGATTTTGAAGATAAGATAGACATTGATAAAAAAAATAGTAGAATTGTAAAATCTTAAAGATGTAAATCTAAATCTTCACAAATTTGTCTCTGGGATTTGAGATGAGAACAAAAACCATAATATACAAAAAGAAACTCAACAAAAAAAAAAGAAAGAAATAGTCGCAAGTAGTAAAAGGCCCTAGCCATTAAGACGAAATGCAATGCAATTCCAAGTGCTAGTAGCCCTGGGGTACAAAGGGGTATCCAAAAAAAGATGCAACACAATTCCGACCTGTAAAGAAGTATCATTTATATACAATTTTCTATTACATCCTATCGGCTGGGAGCTTATTCATTTCAACAGGTCTTAAACCCTGCGGCAATGAATTCGCTTTCAGAAAAGAATAACTTTTGAAAATAAAAAAAGAGTTGAATCCAATTGAGACATAGTAAAGAAAACTTGTTTTGCTAGCACATCTAGTTTTCCCAGCCAGAGCTATAGAAAATGCTCAGCTAAGCCAAAGTTTGTTGGCTTGTAAGATCACCACTTTCTCTTGCATTTCTTGCATCCTCATTGATCCGTATGCCATCATCAATTAACTCAGTCTGCACGAATTCTGGTGGGTGACGGTCTTGCCACCAGCCCTTCGGTGACCCAGCCACTTTGTCGACCGTCGTGTTTGACATGGCCAAATTCCCTCTGTATGTAGTCCAGGGATATTTGCAGCTTCCCTCCTGGCCCACAGTCAGCGGCAACGCTTCGTGGATTGATGCCAGCATTTTTTTCCAGCCAATACATATAGTTGACGTGGAACAAAGATTTCAGCATGTCATCTGGAGAAGAACCTTCCTTAAGAATTACCTGTATAAATAAAAGGAAATATAGAAATCAGTGAGACATTAAGTTTCTCTAAAGACTAGTATTGCATGAATATACAATACCCTTGATGCAATACTTACACAGAATCTAGCTCCATCTTCCATAAGCATGTAACCTTCATTTCTGAATAGATCAAATAATGCACATGCATCATCTTTATTGTGTACCACTTCGCTGAGTCTCGTTCCAAGATGTAACCTACGGCAAATTTCAGCTGCTGCGTCTTTAGCTTCTGTTGATAGTATATGAGATTTTTCCTGCAAGAAATGGGATGATCCATTATGAATGCAGATATGAGATAGGCAATTTGTGGAAGATCTTGAAACAATTGCAGCTGAAATCAAGTTTTGGTCTTCACATACTCCATGATTATTTGTCTTGAAGAATGGCAAGCCTGAGAAGATGGGTTCCTCATTGTTGACCTCCTTCACCATAGGAATTTCACCACTCATAAGATATTGACTAAATATCAGACCTGCATAGTGTCCAAACGAGTGCACTGAGGTAAACATTTTGCAAGCCTGGGACCAGAATATTTTTAATTAATAAAAACAAATTATCTGAGAGCCATTGTGGCAAATACTAAAAAAGACAACAAAATTTTAATGTTTAAAAATAGATGAAGTAATAACATGCAGACGGCCTAACTTTTCAGTACTTGATGTCATGTTTGCAGAAATATGTTTTAACCCAGCAAATCAAATTCTATTGTACAAATTGCTAAAAGCAATGCTGTCAAAGTCGAAAATTGGTCTTGACAAGAGGAGGAAATAACATTAATGTAGGATTGGAGCATGTAACAGACCCAATTTTATTATCACACATAAAGTTATCAAAATCGTGTTCCAACTCATAGAATCGGATGAGTCCACCTGGGCAATTCACACTCATTGATACCAGTTTTTTTCCTAACCAAATGGTTTCCGACTCATAGAATCAGATGAGTCCACCTGGGCAATCCATGCTCATCGATCCCACTTTCTTTTCTTTCACATGTTCACCTCAATTGGCCAACTCAAGTAAAAACTGATGGGAGAGCCTCAAATATCACCCCATGCCTTAGTTTAACTCTGAGTCGTTGCTCAGCATTTGCCAGGTTCTGCTCACTATTGTTGCTGCAGCTGCCGCCGCTCAAATGTTGCTGCCACTGCTGCCCTCATCTCCTGCTGCCACCTTTGACCTGATAGGTTCTCTCTCTCTTAGGGCTGAGCACAGTCCGAGTCGACCGGACGATCCGGACACTGATCCGGTCAGTCGGGAAAAGTACCTGACCCGGGTTAGATCCGGCCTAGGACCAGGTCCGCTACTAAGAATACCCCGCGGGTTCCAGGTCAGGACCGGGTTCACAGACTAAAAACCCGACCCACAACCCGGCCCAGGTAATACATTTTCGATAATATTTTTTATATTAAATCTAAAACCGTGACCCGTTAGCCCGTGAACTGAAAAATGAAATCCCTAGTCCCCTATGTTGTGTTGCCGTCGCCGCACTGCTGTGTTGCTGTCACGCCGCTGCTCATCTGATGTTGTCATGTTGCCAGCCCATTGCCACCAACCTTTTTTATCATTTATGTTATAAACAAAAACAAACATTTTTTAATTCTATTATTAATGTTTTTGTAAATGCAATTACTGATGACTGTTATATTATGAATTTATTGATGTATTATTTTTTCATGAATTACTTCTTTAATATCATTTAAATAATTATTATCGTCATGAATTAATGGTAAAATTAGAATTTTGCACATGTGACATTGCCTTTTGTGGTTATAAGTTCAAAGGCAAGTGCATCTCAACATTAACATTATGGGTTTATATATTTTCTTTTTTTTTTTTTTTGAGAAGAGAAAGGATGACCACCAGTTAGGTGTCATCCATGTATATTATATATCACCAAAAAGAAACATCATATACAAGTGAAACGCTCTCCAGTGGAGAGCGGCAAAAATATGCTAACCAAAACCCCACTCCCGTAGAAGATGACACATGTGATGTACAATATTGTCCGCCTGACATCTCTCCCCACAAAAAATGACACGGTTGCGCTGGAGCCAGATGGCCCAGGCACCGGCCAGAAAAGTCGCCACAGGAAGTCTCCAATCGGATCCCTGTCTGCCAAGCCTCCTCATGCCCTGCCAAAAGTCTGCCGCCACTGGGGGAATGCCACCTGTAATGCTCGTCCGAGACCATATCTCGCGGGACACCCGACAGCTGAAGAAAAGATGCGTGAGATCCTCCTCCGCCTCCCACACATAACACAAGAGGTATCCGCATGCGGCGCCCATCGCGCCCTATAGACTCTAGAAAGGATCCGCTCACGCCGTAGGAGATATTTTCTTATAGATTGGTAAATACATATTTATTAAATAACAATATGGTAGAATCGGACATGATGTGTGTTTTCTCAATCCTTCAATGTCATGTCCATTTCATGAGTTTAACATTAACACACACTACTCTTTCTAAAAAAAAGGCAATGAAATTACTTTTCAAATAAGCAAAATCCATGTTAGAAACTACAAAACAAGTGACTTTAGTTAACCATGAACTATGAGGGATCAGACATGATATCTTGTTCCCTTACTCCAGTGCTTTAAGCTCACAGTTAGGGCAAAGGGAACATTAGAGTCAAATAGGAGGAGGGAGTACGCAATAAAAAGGGAATAAAAAGATCGAACTTGGTAGAATATGATTATTTCAATGCATGCTGACATGAAATAAGTCAAGAAGGATGTGTCGAGGGATTGCCAATTTCAACAACATTATTTGAGATCTCTCTGAAAAAACAACATTATTTAAGAGTTTTTAGTTACAAGCACCTGAAACTGATGAATGCAAAAAAAAACCATGTTATGCCATGATATACAAAGCCCTCATGCAAGGATAAGTGAATGGGATCTATTAAGTTAACTTGCTCCTTGGGGTCCACAACCTTCGAATGATGAACAGTGCCCTCTGGTGATAGGTGTTTTGTATTATGGGATGACCAGTGTGGCTCTTGTCAATTGTACCTCAACTGGGATGCAAGAGCGTTGGTGGTCAACGGTGTGTGGAATATGAAGTCGTCTTTGATATGGAGTAGTGTGATGCTGTCAATTTGATTTCATGGCCTTGAGCCACAACGTTTCGGTTGGCCTTTGTACCAAACATTTAGTAACCCCTATTATTATTATTAATGAAACTTCTGGATGACTACCATCTTGTTAGTCCTTTCTCGTTTAAAAAAAAAGTTAACTTACTCCTAGATCTTAACTATGTTATTTTTTTATTGGATATCTGACAGGAATCTTAATTAAGTCATTCACTTAAGAAATAACAAAATATTGCAATTTATCAAAGCTCTGCTCCAGGGGAACCATATAAGAATATTTATAGGATTCTAAACCACCCAGTGTTCCAAATAACAAGGAAACCTAAATATGAAAATATTAATTAAAATGAAGTCCAATGAAAGGAAAACGAAATTATTGGATCATATACTAAGAATAAGACCAATAAGTATAGCTAATATTATTCATGTTCTATGTCAATAAGTTAAAAACTATCATACTAATGGTGTTTTAGGTTATTAGAAGTTTCCTTCTAGTCCAGTAATAGTCCCCAAGGGATTGTTCATTTACAGTCTTGATTCTAGTAAAAACTAACTTTTTTTATGCGCATTATTATCCATAAAAACTAAATCCTTGATGATTGCATTATCTCCTCAAATAATTATTATCCATAATTGTAAGTGCCGAAGGACCTCTATGTTAGAAATGAATCACAAGTAAATAAGTGATAATTTACCAGGGGATGACAAGAATAGGTTCAAAGAAACTTACTTGCACGATATGGATTTAGTGTCCTCAGTTGAATTGACTGATATGACTTGAAATTGCAATACATGTGAATACCAGTTACTGCACTGAAAGACACAAGAGCTAATGGTGTGGATGACCCAATGTAGTTACCTAGGGCAATTCCAAGCATAATGCCCAGAAACTTGCTTACCATACCTTGAGCTTCACCTTTAGCAATAACCTGGGTACATTTTTAGTTATCACTTTCACACTATAAATAGGCTTAATATACAGGCAAATCGGAGAACATACATAAGCCCAAATATAACTGTACAATATACATCCAGATGCATAGATACTTAGTCACTGCTCATTTAACCTCTCAATGCTAAGTATGCAGCAAACTTCTAACTATAGTCGTAGTTGCCCATCAAGCAGTCAAAATATATGTTATTTCAGAAAAAAAACTAATGGGAGAATGGCATATGATCTGTCAATGAACTTTCTAATAAGGCCATGCTTTGTAACCACCAAACTTCAATTAGAATAATATTGGATGTCAGGGAATATGAAAAGCTGCAACATAATTTCTGGACTTGAAATGGCTTCCATTCTAGATGGATCTGTTTCCAGGATACTCTTATATATATGATCAATCATACAGACTTACTTAGGAAGAGTTTTGGCCAAATAATATGTAGAAGTAGAATCCATTGAGGCATTCTTAATAAGAACTAGAGAAAGAAAATTAGAACAACCACAACAAATAGAAGTAATCTTGAAAGATGCATCAAAAGGAACTCAGGATACCTCAGCAAAATTTCTCTGTACCGCAAAGCCAGCGTAAAAACAACTTCTCGTAGCAGCCTGAAGAAAGGCAAGAGCTGCAGGCTTAGTCCAAAGATTTAATACAGGATATCAACCAACAGATATCACTTAACAGAGGAATGAGATTACAAAGTGATATATGTGCATATGTCTACATGACTAACTTCTGTAAAATGAAGTCTGACATAAAGAGGTAGGTCACTGTGATCGGTAACGATAAAATACAAAACCAGCTAGGAAAAACACATCTCCAGACAAGACATATGATTTAAAAGAGAGAACTCCACGCCTCAGATAGGAGCAAGAATGAGAAAATGAATTTCTTTAAACATCTGTGCACATTATATCAAAAAGTTCAAAACTTATCAATTAGTTGAAAATGAACATAGTGAGACAGTCACAATACCTGGATTAGAGCAGCTGCGGAACGACCAGCCCCAGCTGCTGCACCAATCAAAACAAAAAGATGAGGAAAAACTGGAGTAACGATTTCCAGGCCATAAGCTGCATTTTCCAAAAGATCTGCAAATAATCTCCATCCCTTGGGGTTAACATCAAAGTGACGACCAAACCGGGATAATGCTATCTTGCTTAGATACCCAATTCCATCCTTAAGCACCCAATTCACAGCAGCTGCCATAGGAATAGCACCTTTTCCCAATCCAACTGCATAAAGCAAAGCCTGGCAGAGGACAAACAAAAGTAAATAATCTAAGTTTTAACAATGTAAAATAGATAGATAAGAAGAAAATACAGCCAAAAAACAAACATTTAATAACATAATCCCAATAAAGTAAGAACAGAGTTTTAATATGTACATACTAAATCATGACAAACAAGTAGGATCCTCATCAGATTAAATTAGCAACTGCAGTAACTAGTACAATGAATACACGTGAATAGCAGTTCCGCCCAAGGTTGTCAAAAACCCGAGTCGACTCGTAGAATCGTACGATTCGACAAGTCTACCCCAGCCAAACGTGTTTGATTCTATCCAGAGTCGCATTTCGTCAACACGCAGTGGAATCGCATGTCAGTGCGTAGTAATGGTGGAATCGGGTGTTGACTCCATGTCTGTCGATCCCTTTCTTTTACCTGCTCGTTCACCCACATGACTTGTCTTTTTCTTCCAAATCGCAGAATTCCTAATCCTTTTTCCCTTTTGTTCATGCCACGACATTGCTGCTCCAACTCTCAGCCACCCCTTGCTTACACTGTTTGCCCCCTACAGCCGCCCCTGCTCTAGCTGGCATCACTCACGTTGTTCGCCCCTGCAACCACCATTAACCGCGTGTCGTCGTTCACTCGTGTTATCTTCCATGCTGGTAACCCTCCCTCTCTCTCTCTCTCTCTCTGCACATGGCTGCTCACTGCGCCCACTCTCTCCTGTCTATGTGCTCCTGTCTGCGATTATTTGTGACCTCACTGTTCGCCGCCTACAGCCCTTGCTCGTGCTATCCATTCCTGCAGCCACTGCTCGCATTGTTCGCCCTTACAGCCATTGCTGACCTCCTGCTGCCGTCTGCCCTTCCTTTCCACTGCTGCCGGTATGCCCTCCCTCGCTCCCTCTTTCTGTACATCTTTATGACTGTTTGCACCCTATTCGTCCTCTCTGTTGACGACTCTTTGCATCGCCCTCCCTCCCTCTTTTTCTTTATGTGTTTGCAAACAGAGGAACTTCCTTGGGGTTCCTCCCTCTTTCTTTGCGTGTTCGCAAACAGGGGAAGCTCCCATGGTCCCTCCCTCTTTCTTTGTGTGTTTAAGAATAGATAAACCGAGAGGGCTATTGTGTTATATTAACATTTTTTTGTTTGCGGCTCCATCTGGTTGTTATTTGTTCATTAATTAGTGTGTTAAAACTTACAATATAATGGTTAGATATGTTACTTTGTATGAACTTGGTTGATGGTTTGATGATTTCAAGTTGAAAATTCTTCATCTTTAAAAAATGCTGGTCTGTGCTAGTTAATATATAAAATATTTTTCTGGTAGAATCGGCTGTGTCGTGTTACGTGTACACGATTTCGTGTTTTCCAGGCTGCTCCGTGTCATGTCCGTTTTACGTGTTTGACAACACTGGTTACGCCATTGAAAGATACAACGCATGTAAATGGGGTATTTTTTCCGAAGGAAAACCGGCTCCTACTATTATCTGATTAGATGGTTTAGGATGGTTAACATCTTGGTTCATCATCCTTTTCCCTCTCAAAAGAAAAAAAATGTCTTGTCATGGGAAATGAACATCATGACATTAATCCTAGAGGTTGATGCTGCAGGGATAATTGAGAGCTTGTGCAAGGAAAACTCCAGAGGATGGCATAGTCGGGATGCAAATATCTAGTAGATGCTATCACACAGTTATACTCAATTTGGGGAAAAAATGATAATCTTGTAAGTGGGTGTTCTATTCACAGTACAGGATGCAAATTAGTTGGATTGTAGGTGCGATGATGTACTTCATTTTTTTCCACAAGGTATCATGATGTCAGAATTATAATCAAGTGAAATATGTCAAAATTATTGGACTGAATGTTCATTATGAAGCCAACAACTGTGCAACCAAAACTTGCATACAAACACACTTTTACCCTCTTGGACTACAAGGATCGACTGCTTTCTGACCAATATTTTGGTATTCCTTGCCAATGAAATAAACAATCAGCAGTAGCTGACTAACTTGGTTGGGCTTCAACCCTGTCCTAGCTCCCACCCAAAAAAATGGAAATTCCATCAATTGCAGAACTAATCTGTTCCCTCAGTATCAGAGGAAAGAAAGAGCAAAAATATTAGGAGAGGGTAGATCTTAGCAGATAATCTTCCATTGGAAGCCAACAAAACATATAGGATTATCTTGCCAGAGTTAGTGGTGACTACAACTTCCCACACAAAAAGTGCACCACTTTGAGATTGATATATATTATATATCTGTGGCTGGTTATCCTAGCACGTGCACAGATGCTCTTTATGGGGAGCGACCTTGCCAAAGCCGTGCATGCACAGGCACATCAATCATAAAGAATACTTGATAGATTTAATAGTAGATTCAGTGAAGGAACATACGCTACAAAGCTTACTTCGATAAATTAGTAGCAGAGTCGTTAAACATTTGTTGCTACCCACTCTACTAGCAGAATCAAAGCATCGCTTATACTGAAATAGATTCTTCTATTTGCTTTCTCCAGAAAACTATAATTGATGCACTATATTGATCTAATGCTCATCCACTACAACAAAGGGTATAAAAAAGAGAGACATTTCTTAGATTCTTGCAATCGATTCTGGAGACAAAGGCACGGACCTGAGTTGAGAGAACCCCGTTGATCTGGCTAGCGATGCCTTGGACTCCTCTCCACAACGAATACTCCAGATAGTCGCTGCTCACGCTGTTTGGAAACCCCTCAGGCAGCAACAACCGCAGGACGACATCCCTACAGCATGAGTAGAGGGTGGAGATGAAGAGGGTTGCTTCGCCGCCCTCATCGCCCCCCTTCATTCTTCCCCCATTGACCAAGAAGAATGCCCCACTGGAATCAGGTACAAGCATCGTCCGCTTGCCGCCGGTCACCTCCCAGACAGGTGAACCTCCAGCACCCGTGAAAGCATCTATGGCAAGGGCAGGAGTAGGAAAGAAGGATTGGAACATGGAAAGGAGGATGAGGAGGCGGCCGAGAAGGGGAAGAACCTTTTCAAAGAGGGAGGCGCTCCCGTCGGCAGGACCTCCAAACCATCCAACAAATAGGTGCAGGAGGAGGGGCGGAAGAGAAAAGCTCCACCACTGGTCATCGGGATCGAAAGGGCCTCCTCCATTGTTATCGTTGTAATTGTTGCCATCGTTGTTGTTGTTGTCCTTGCCGTTGCCATCGCCGTCGCCGCCACCAGCGCAGGCGACGCTTTCCTCTGGGACCGGCCCTGGGAAAAGAGTCAAATTTGAAGGGTGGTTTAAGGCGAGGAGGCGGAAGGAGAGGGGGAGATGCAGAGGTGACCGCCATGGAAAGGGGACGAGAAGGTTGGGAGGGGCATGGCCACGAGGGTTTTTGCCCGGGACGAACCAGGAAGAGGAGGTGGCAGCTCTCAAAGCGACAGGGGGAGGGCAGCGAAGCCGCCTTTGCGGCGGCGGCGGCGGCGACGAAGACGAGGAGGAGGAGGAGGAGGAGGGGGAGGCAAACGGTGAGGCAAAGAGCGGTCGTGGGGTGACGATGGCGGCGGAGGAGAAGGACATCACCACCCACTCGTGTGTTCGATCTTTTCCTTTCTTTCCTTTCCTTTCTTTCTTTTTTTTTTTCTTTAGTTCTCTTTTTTCGTTCTGGTTTCCGGCTTAAAAAGGGGGCGAAATGGAGGAGAGATGGGCGAAGAAACAACGCCGGACTTCTCTTCAAACAGATATTGGGATGCCAATTAGTAACATCATCCGAACTAAAAGGTGTTTATTCATTACGTTTGCAGCGGAACATATTTGATGGCACTTTGACGTTTGAACACGACCTCATGAATTCATGCACCTTCTTTTTGCTATGAATTATTTAAATTTAGATATATATTATAATCTATTATAAAAGTTAGATGCATAATATACAATATAATATATATATATATAAGAATGGGAACATGTAATATTAATAATTATTATAATATTAAAACATTTTTTTAGATATATAATGTAACGTTCATAAATCGACCAACATCAAGACACTACGAACACTAAGACTTTGATATATTGACAAGATTTAGTCAAGAATACAGACAACTCAGCAATATAATAAAATGAAAAATAGAGAATGACATAAATTACGAAAATTGAAAAGTTATTACTTAATCTTAAGGGAGAATATTATTGGAATTATATCAATGTTCATGAATGCATAATAAAAGCGAAAGAATAGAACTAGATAATTAGATGCCTTAGGTCATGTGTTATATCATCGCCTGAGCTTTGTCGCAGTACACTAATTCAACACCATCACTGATCTGACCATGTGAAAATTAAACACAGGGAAGGGAGTCCTCTTGTAAGTCTTACAGCCTAGTGGAAAAATCAATAAAAATATACAATGCATAACTTTTAAATAGAATAAATTAGAATTTGATAACATAATTTATCTTGATCAGAGATTGAGCATGAATATCAGAATAGCAAATGTCAGTAAGTGACAACGATAAGATCGGGATGATACATAGTAACTTGAAAATCGATAATAACCTCATTAATCATGACAGAAATCATAACGATACTTGATTTGATAACATACTTGCTTGACTTGAACATGCTTCTTAATCTAGAATCATACTTAGACATTAGGTGATTTTATGTGCCTTTAAATTCTTGAGGTTTATGCCGAGCAAAATAATACAGCCTTGCGTTGATCAAGCTATGACCAAGGGAGCAACCCTTATCTTGAGACACTTGGCATAGGCGGACAACCCGTTATTCATCTTCCATCTTTACTTATTAGTCACTTTAACATCTTGTTATTCCTTATTCATTATTATGAGGGAACAATAGATTGATGATGGAGTAAATCAGTATCAAGATCAATATCATGAATCAGACATAGACCATAGTGAGATAGATTTGGTCGTAACTATAATCAATTGACACATGAATAAATAGTATGCAGCTAAGAATTTAGAATTTGTAGAAAACGCATCGAAATGTCTCGAATTTGCTATAACCCAAGCCGGGTATCGAGTAACCCGGGCTGAGTTCGTAGCATGGCTTCGGAGCAATCGAGAAAACATGATTTTAAATCTGGGAAGTTATGGCCTGGGCCGGGTATAAATTGACCCGGGCCAAGTTCAAGGTCGAGATCCGGGCTGAGTACATTACTACTCGGATCAGGATTGTGAACAGTGTCTCACGTCAACAGGGACGACGGTGGACAAACCCGGACAGAGTTCAATGGAACTCGGGTCGGGTGGTAAAATGTTGAGAGGTAGACTGTGTGGTCGCTCACGAACTCGGCCCGGCCGGATTCAGGGTGACTCGGCCTGAGTTCTGAGAGTGCGACTGTGAAGGTCAGTTCCCACAATGGAATTTGGTGTCAACTCGGGTTGGGTTCCTTGAGTTCCGAGTCGGGTTCCTATCTGTTGCAGAATGTTGAGGACATGCATAATTTAACATTGGGCTACATTTACACTACAAATACACACATAGGGGTGTTCACGAGTCAGGATGGACCCGACCCGTGAACAAACCTGATGGTCGGGTTGGGTCAAGAGGGCTGGGGGTGTCGAATCCGACCCGGTTCGGGTCGGGTCGGCGAGTTACTCGACCACCCAATTTTCCTTTTTTTTTAAATTTTTCTTAATGTTTTTTATATTTTTATTTAATATAAAAATATTATTTAATATTATTTTAAAAGCATAAAATAACTTTTTTAACTATTTAATATTATTTTGGTACTTAAAATATTTTATTTCATTTTTTTATAATTTCTAAATCAAATATAAACTTAAGTTTGAATTAAAAAAGAAAAAATTTAAAAAAATTAAAAAAACTCGGGTTGGTCGGGCCGGGTCGGGTCGGGTCGACTCAAGTTGGAAAAATCCAACCCGTACCTGACTTGACCCATGGTCGGGTCGAGTTCGGATCGGGTCGGGTCCAACCCGACCACCGATCCGATGGGTCATCGGGTTCACGGGTCGACCCGACCCGGTGAACACCCCTATACACAGATATGCAACAATCACTCAAGATATCATGGAAACGTATTTAGGATAATTCAAATAGACATTTAAACACAAAATACTAGGCATAACTGGATGGGCAGAAAATCAAACAGAAGTTCATATTACACTTATCATATAACAATCATCTGGCAAGAAGGAAATCAAGCAGATTTCGGTAACATGTTATGGCTCTTGTTCTTGACGACAGTGTCGATTATGCCTAACAGATGTAATCGAACATTAACAGATCTATTCGGATTTTCTATAAAAAATTATGCAGGGTGATTTTGGATTTCACCCACCTAGTTTTCGCGCTTGCTCTTTATGGTTCTTGTTTGTTTTAGTTTCCATGTTGTCCCCACTGTCCTGGTACTGACTCACCTTCACACAGTCGTCCTTGACCTGTAGAACAACCAATATCGCAGGGGTGTGAGAAACAAGTAGTCGGAGATGAGGAAAACAACTGAGTGAAGAACGGCGTCCCGCTGCTCTTACTCGTGGCAGAATCTAAAAGTCACGTTCTCTCCCTGATGTGTGCAAGAAGTGCGGCCAGCATGGCGTGGGATGTTTTGAGAGGATCAACTTGTCCTCAAGTGCGTGGATCAAAGGAGAGGTTTGAGAGAGAGAGAGAGAGCGAGGGGGGGGGGGGGGGGGGGGGGATGATTTCAGGTTATTAATTTCTTTTTATTTCTCCATATACGAATTTATTTCCTCATTAACTTTCTTGTCCCTCCCTTTAATGTTATGATTTGTATTCCCTGGATTTTGCTTCCACTAATTGTTTGTGCTTTTGAATTCATCCGCATAATCCGGTTATGCTTGAGTTGGCTGTCTGTTTCCTTAACTTGTTGTTTCTTTTTTTTGATGTTACATATAATATAATAATTAAGAAATATTAAACTAGAATAATAAAAATGGGTCATGTTAGGGTATCGATCGTGTCAGTCATCTCAATTATCATCTTTGTGTTCTTCATTTTGGTAACGAAGGAGAATAAATAAATTCTAAATAATAATGAAAATGAGAATGATGACAAATAAATAATTTTGTAAACTAGGTTCGATGGATGTGTAATAACTTCATGTTCAATTTAGAATTCTAAAGTTCTCATTTTAATCAGGATTTACTTTTTTTTGTCAATGATGGGATGACCCAATTTAAATTTGGATTTAACTTGTGGATTGCGAACTATTACCAATAATCATCCATAGTTCGTGAAAGTGTACTATAAATCATTTAGAAGATATAGTAATTGAGATCTTCAAACCACACCATATGATAGTAAATACACACTATATGTTATTTATTTATACAAAACTAGCATCACATATTACAAATAAACTTCTCTCTTGTTCTAATGCTACACATCTAAAATATTTCTTCTTAGTCCTCTCGAAGGGACTTAACAAACTTAAGACTCATATATTTCTCTTACAAAAAGTGCTTACAATTTTGATAGAGGTTCACCAAGAACATCCACATATTGGTCATCTAAAAAATATTGGAGTAATAATAACAATCAACAACTCAATAAGTCAAAAACTCATAACCCATGTGTTTTCACATATTCTATTCAAGTAAAACAAAATTAAACATGATTTCTTCATACTTGAAAAGTATTTACTATTTTATTTCAACATATATGATATAATAATAATTATAGGCAATTCAAACTTTTATTATGTCACAAGATATCAAAAATCATCTATGCACTCATATGGCATGTCGAAAGCACAATCTAGGAAGGGGACCTTGATCAATCATGAACGCATGGATGCATGAATCATGTATATTTGTACATGTCATATCGCCATTTGGCCACAGGTATTTCTTTTGAGATATCTATCGATCCTGTCGGGGAGGCTGAAGGATTCTAAAGGTGGCCTTTGCGAATTCAAATGATGGTTGTGATTCCACAATTCGGTTCACATGACACTTATCTCCAAACAACCTAAAATCCCCAACATCTTCCACTTATTTTTTGACTGCCCGACATCTCGAAGCATTTGGCAGCAGAGTAGTATTGCAACCGATCTTCCATAAGATTCGGAAACCATATGGTAGACCTTCAGGACAAAGCTGGAGAGCGTCGCTGACAACCTTTTTGATCGGTGCTTGGGCCATTTGGCTTTAGCACAATCGGATCATTTTTTTTGTGAAGAGAGACGTAGTTCGAGCATATTGTATACCACATCTCCTTTCTTATCAGGGAGTGTGGGTTTGGATAGTTTGGCTAGCTACTTTTTGGTGAGCTAGGATACCCATTTACTCTTTTCTTGCTATCTCTGAGAACCTACACCTCTATACATCTTTCACGGCATTATTTATAGCAAGATGATAACCACAACTCTAGTGGTTATCTTTTTTCTTCTAAAAAAAAGCAATTTTAGTAAATATGTGAACAATTGAAGTTTTTATATTCCTGGCGATCATTTTTGACGTAGTCTTTGCCAAAACACATTCTAGATATGTCATTCACTATCTTTGCTCAACAATTTTTAATCCTTTTATGATAATATCTTTTCTCAATTTTGCTATCAAGTCATCATTCCATGGATCAAGTTTGTCATTACGTGAAGGCCAATTTGGAACCCTAATTATTAGCATATGTACAATAGTAATGAATGAATTTTGTGCATGATAAATGATGGAACATGCATAAGAATTTTTTACTATAAAACTTGAGCCACGATCGATCAACCCAAGTCAGGATCTCAAGACAACTTGGGTCATGCCTTGCTGACTCGAGCCAAATTATATGTATGTAGATTTTCAAGATCGAACTCTGGCCAAATCACATTCAACTTGGGCTCATTTCTTATAGGAGTGTTCGGCGGATTGCCAACTCAATAAACTCATTCCAGACCCTATCCAACTCAATCGAGATAGGTAGGAGTTCGAATGTTTCAACTGAAGTCAACCCGAATTGATCCAAGTACCCAATTTTAAATTTTGTTTTTTATTTAACTTTAAGTCTATATTTGATTTGAAAGTTTAAAAATAATTAGAATAAAATAATTTTAGTAAGTAAACAAATAGTTTAGACTTGTATTTTATCAAAATTATTTTTATATTAAATAACATAAAAAAATAAGCACAAATAAAAAATGATGGTTGATTGACCCGACCACCTGACCCGAATGAGTGGAGTCGGGTTGGTATCGACCCAACCAATCGGATAGCTTTGTTCATGGGTGGTTCCAACACAATCCATAAACGCCCCTAGCTCCACTATATTTAAGTTTATTTTTGGTAATATAATCTAATAATAATTAATTATGGATTACTAATTAGCAATATAAATTTGTGTTTAAGAGCATATAGTGGTTAAGGAAGAACGAAGTTGACTTGTTTAATTATTTTTATCTATTATTAATTTAGAATAGTCAAGTTATTTTAATTGGAATCCATGCTCTTAGGGGCAATTTGGTAATGGGTCAACAAAATCTTGAACAAATAATTTTGCTCTCGATGTACTCCCGCAGTCGAAACAAAGTAGGAGTGTCGAAGTTCTTTCTCTTGTTCCTATAATTAATGCAGTTGGCTCCACATTGTTCAAAATATATTGTTTGATTAAAAAAGTAGGAACAACAACTTTTTTCGTAGTTGATTCGATACCAAACAAGCCTAGAGCTTCTTTGAATTGAGAGTTTTGAGGGGGTGGGTTGGAATATGAGGGTGTGAATCGTGTTTGGGTAACTATTATATGTTAGTTAGGAGGGATGTGGTAAAGTAGTTAAGCCCTCCTAATATCATATTTCTCATCCCATTAAATTGGTGGAATGAGAATAAATTATTAATTATAGACCAAATTAGCCCTTTCTATTACTCTCTATTTTCTCTTATCTCTCATTAGCCTATCCTCTCTCATATTCCTAAACAAATATTATGATAAAATATTTTTATTTATATATTTTTACTTTTAAAATTTTAAAATAGATGAATAAAATAATTATATAAAAATAATAATATAATAAAAGCATAGGTCAAACAAGAAATAGAAGAAAAAAATAAAATAAGTGCTAAAGAACTATATGATAATTACTTATGAGTCATTATTATTAGGGTTATTTTCATAAATCTCCCATAAACTATCACGATTTTTTGCATCTAACTCCAAACTATAAACTTTTTTTTTGTATTCCTAAACTATCACAAAATTTTCACTTTTAGTACTTCCGTCTACTTCTATTACGTTTTCTATTACTTTTGATTTTTCTCATTTATGAAAAGACTAAATTACCCCTCCCTCCATAACACAATTTTGTGGTTATCCTTTTTCTTCTAAAAACAAAAATTTTAGTAAATATGCAAACAATTGAAGCTTTTATATTCTTGACAATCACTTTTGGCGCAGTCTTTGCCAAAATGCGTTCTAGATACATCATTAACTACCTTTGCTCAACAAATTTTAATCCTTTTATGATAATATCTTTTCTCAATTTTACTATAAGTCATCATTTCATGGATCAAGTTAGTCATTATGGGAAGGCCAAATTGGAACCCTAATTATTAGATATGTACAATAGTAATGAATTAATTTTGTGCATGATAGATGAAACGCGCATAAGAATTTTTTACTATAAAACTTGAGCCACATTCGATCAACCCAAGTCGGGATCTCTAGCCAACTTGGGTCATGCCTTGCTAACTTGAGCTAAATTGTATGTATGTAGATTTTCAAGATTGAACTCTGGCCAAATCACATTCAACTTGGGGTTAATTCCTTATAGGAGTGTTAAGTGGATCAAGACAAATCAATAAAGTCATACCATACCCTATCCGACTCAATCGAGATAGGTACGAGTTGAACTTTTCAACTGAAGTCAACCTGAATTGATCTAAGTACCCAAATTTTAAATTTTGTTTTTTATTTAACTTTAAGTCTATATTTGATTTAAAATTTTAAAAATAGTTAGAATAAAATATTTTTAGTAAGTAAACAAATAGCTGAAACTTGTATTTTATGAAAATTATTTTTATATTAAATAACATAAAAAATAAGCACAAATAAAAAATGGTGATTGATTGACCCCACCACCTGATCCGAATCGAGTGGAGTCGGGTTGATATGGGTCCCCTCCCCCTAAAATTGCTCAACTCGATTTGACCCAACCAATTGAAAAGGTTTGTTCATGGGTGGTTCCAACACAATTTGTAAATGTAAGCTCCACTATATCTAAGTTTATTTTTGGTAATATAATCTAATAATATTTAATTATGGATTACTAATTAGCAATATAAATTTGCATTTAAGAGCATATAGTGGTTAAGGTAGAACGAAATTGACTTGTTTAATTATTTTTATCTATTCTTAATTTATAATAGTCAAGCTATTTTAATTGGAATCCATGCTCTTTGGGGCTGTTTGGTAATGGGTCAAAAAAAAACTCGAATAAATAATTTTGCTCTTGATGTACTCCCGCAGTCGAAACAAAGTAGGAGCGCTGAAGTTCTTTCTCTTATTCCTATAATTAAGGGCTCCACGGTGTTCAAAATATGTTGTTTGGTTAAAAAAAAAAGGCCCTTAGAACTTGTTTGGACTGAAGATTTTGAGAGAATGGGGTGGAATATGAGAGTGTGAATCCTGTTTGAGTAACTATTTTATGTTAGTTAGGAGGAGTGTGGTAGAATAGTTAAGTCCTCCTAATATCATATTTCTCATCCCATTAAATTGGTGAAATGAGAAGAAATTATTAATTATAGACCACATTAACCCTTTCTACTACTTCTCTCTCTTTTCTCTTCTCTCTCATATTCCTAAACAAATATTATGATAAAATAATTTTTATTTATATATTTTAAATTTTAACTTTTAAAATAGATTAATAAAATAATTATATAAATAAATAATATAATAAAAGCATAGGTCAAACAAGAAATAGAAGAAAAAATAAAATAAGTGATAAAGAACTATATATAATTACTTATGAGTCATTAATATTATAAATAATATAATAAAAGCTAAAAATAACTTTTACACAAATAAGTCTTTCACTACCTCACCTCACATCTTTTATAATTTATTATTCAAACATGTACTTTTTAATAACTCATTACATTTTACCACCACATTAGTCACTATATCACCGATACTCCACCCCATCCCTCCATTAGTTATTTGTCAATTAAGCCCTTAGTAATCTTTAGTTCTTTTTTATAGATTAAAGGTCCAAATCTTTGAGATTGACATTATCATCATTTATTTCATTTTAAATCACAAATGTTATTTTTTTCTCTAACTAATTAACTAGAATTAAAAAATAAAAAAGTCACTAATCTCGTATACTCTTCATTACTTAACTCGATCTAGTATACTTGATAAAATAATTGCATTGACATTTTTTGCATCATGAATATTGAAATTAGACATACTTATCTACTAATGATTCCTTTTACTTTTATGCTTCTAAGAACAAACAATCAACCATTTTCATTTGTCCTCTGTCACAATCCCAATCTAATCACAACTTGTGTGGCAACTGCTTGTGCATACTGCATTACTTTCATTTTTTCACTCTTAATAAACTCTAAAAAGGCCATATTTGAACAGTTTATACACCAATTTAAAGTTCACATGTCCAATCTCTTATGCCAAAGATAAGTAACAACTAAGATGCTAAGGAAAGTAAGACCATCATAAAAAATTCTAAATCAATCTTTTAAAAATTATTATGTCTAAAGTTCAAGACATTTTTTTAATGGAAAGCATAAAATTAACTTAGAAGCTGATTATGTGATATTTTTTAATTGGTACAAGCTCTCTTAGTCAAAAAATCGACAGCCAAATTATGGTTTCTGCCAATGATAGTAGGAAAAAAAGCCAAATTATGGTTTCTGCCAATGACAGTAGGAAAAAAAATGATGAGGTTCTTGACCAAAAATAAGATGTCAATAATGAGAGTCTTAATTCGCTAGGGGCAGCAGCTTTGGTTCCTCAAAAGTGCGATGAGGGTAGTAGAATCTGATCAAAGTTGAATGTATTTGTGGTTCCATTCCAGACACCGCAGTAAGACCCTCTTCAATGCCATGCCTTAGCTTCTAGTGTAGAGAAAAATCTTTTGTGATCAGCACCTGAAAAAAGCATATGACCATGAGAATTAAGCAGTGTGTAGCCTGCACCTCCCATTTCCCCTGGCACCATAAAGGAACCATCAATATTCAGAATAAACCGTGGGGAAGATGTAGGATGTAGGAGTGAATGAAGGTATGGGATGTATGTTGTTGTAGAAGATGCCAAAGCTGGAGGCAAACAATTGAAAAATAAGTGACTAATTATTTCGGCTTCTCTACCACAGAGTGAGCATAATGGGAAGATAAAGTTATCAAAGAAGCACTGCATGGATCTAGTAGGCAGTTTTCCATGAAGAAGTTTCCAAAGAAAATTTAGGACTCCAGGGGGCTTTGATGTTCCACAATCTCCTCCATCTCATATTGAAATCAATACCATGACTCAAAATCGGCCCTTCAATATATCTATATACTAACCTAGAATGGGGAATGCCATGAAGGCAAACAAATGGAAGTAATCTTATCAATAAGAACCTTAGCAAAGAAGATATGTAGTGTTTGAAGATTCCAAGTACTAATAAATTAGATACCATCAAGTGTTGTGGATCAAAGTCAGTGGTAATGTAAGTCGGTTTCCAAGCCAGGGGGATATTGAAGAGCCATGGATCAGAATACCAATTAGTGATTGTGCCATTACCAATAAGTTTTCTAAAGAAAGTTTTGATTTTTTTTCTAAGGAGTTAAGGATGATTTTCCATGACCAGAGACAACATGTGTCCCAGAATTGGAGCAAGACCAAGGGTGAAGTGACCCATACTTATTCAAGCACAATTGAACCCAGAGGTCTTGAGTCCCATTCAGGACAGAAAGAATCTTCTTAGCCATGAGGGAGGTTTTGAAGCTATTAAGGTTTTTGATATCTAAACCACCAAAGAGTTTGAGCATTCTAACAGTGTCCCAGTTTATGAGGTGTAAACATTTCTTCTTACCATCTTGGGACCAAAGGAAAAATCTGGTATGTTTATCCATTAGCTCAATAAAATTATTTGATATGTAAGTGGAGCTCATCAGATAGATAGGGATCGAATGGATAACAGATCGAATTAAGGTGATCCTACCAGCTTGGGATAGATATTTAGCCTTCCAACCAGATAGTCTATTTGAGATTTTATGCATCAAAGTCTGCTAATTCTTTGTAGTGATGGGAGTTCCAAGATAATTGAATGGAAAAGAGCCAGATTTTATGCCCAGGACATGAAGAATTTTGTGTTTCCTAGTATGATTAAACTTTGGTGGGAAGTATGTCTCGGATTTTGATGTGTTGATTTTTTGATTAGTTAGTAGGTAATAAGTTTGAACAATGTTCTTGAGGGTTTTGCAGTTCTTCAATGTTGCCGCCATGGAGATTAGGATGTCATCAGCAAAAAACAGATGACTTGTTGAGAAATGACTAGTGGAGAAGGAAGTTAAGGAATCTAGCTGCTCAGCCTGGCGAATGAGGGTAGAGAAGACCTGAAAGACAATAATGAATATGTATGGAGAGATGAAGTCTTCCTATCTGATACCACAAGAGGCTAGGAAAGGTTGTGAAAGTGTGCCATTTATGTTACAGGAGAAAGTAGTAGTGGTAATGCAAGTGGCAATCTAGTTGATAACATGGGGGGAAAGTTGAGAGCAATTAGGATAGCTTGCCAATAAATTCTATCAAAAGCCTTTTCCATATCGATTTTGATCAATAAGTTTTTTCTCTTACCAAATCTCATAGAGTGAGCAATCTCTTAGGCAATCAGAATATTATTCTGAATAAATCTGTTTGTCACATAGGCAGATTGAGCTGGAACAATAATGTATATCATCGTTTGTTTAATTCTATTAACAATGATTTTAGAGATGACTCTATAAAGCACATTGTAGAGAGCTATGGGCCTATAGTCAGATACAGTGATGGGATTAGGATTTTTAAGGATAAAGATGAGAGATGTGTGATTTCACCCTGGTGGTAATGAGTTAGTTTAGAAAAATGAGGAGATATGTTGAGTAATCTGAGGGCCAACAGTGCTCCAGTTGTGTTTATAAAATTCTATAGTGAAACCATCTGGTCCAAAGACCTAACCCTGGGCCATGTACCATATGGTGTCTTTAATTTCCTAATAAGTGATAGAACTTGTGAGAGAGGGATGCCAGTTAGATGATAGAGATGATAGAGATGATAGAGAGGGAAGGATTGGTCAGGTAAGGTCTCTTGTGACTTTGCTACCCTCCTGATCCTTAATATAGGTAATGAGGTTCCTCTTTTGTTTGATGAGTGTAGTGAGATGGAAGAATCTAATATTTTTATCAAGTTCGAGTTTATTGATTTCTTCTTTTGTTTTTTTGCCCTAAACTCCAACTTACCAAGTTCCTATTTATTCCATTTTAGAGTTTTATGTTTGATATCCCGCAGGGTTTTATTAAGGGACCAGGAGCCCTCAGCCAGTTTAGACCATTATTACTGTATGATAATACTTGTTTCAGAGTATTCTAGCCAGAAGTGTTCATATCTAAATGGTTTTTGTTTGAGGGGCATTGCAGATTTGCAGAGAATAGAAGTGGGGCAGTATCTGATGCACACCTAATACTTAGTTAACTAATGTTGAATGATTAAGACATGATCAAAGCGACATTGAATTTTAGTAGGACCCTTCCTATTATTACACCAAGTGAATTGAGAACTCATGAGCCCCAAGTCAACTAAACCCTGCATGAAGATAAGGTCCTTCGGTGATTTGACTGAATTAATTAAGGTGAATGATCTTCCCTCACGCTTCTCGATGGGTCAAGTATGGTGTTAAAGTCACCTAGAATAATCTAAGGGATGTCATTAAGATTAAGGTCGGGAGTTCCATAAGGATGAGTGGAGGGAGGGATTGGTACTAGTATAAACACATGTAAGCAGAAAAGAAAAGTCATACCAAGAGATTAGTAAATGTAAAGCTTGTGAGTCAAAGTGGATGCATGTTACCTTCACGTCACTATTACACCATGCAATGAGGATTCCACCGGATGAGTTAGGATCCCTAACGTTGAAATTACTCCATGTATTGCCCAATTTCTTAATTACTTTGCTAGCACTAACTGCATTAGTATGAGATTCTACCAAAGCAATGATATCAGGGTTATGACTTCTTATGAGGTCTTTAAGCCTGTCATGTACCTTGCTCCTTAGAGCGCCTTGACAGTTCCAAGAGATTATGCGCATGGTGAGGTTCCGGAGGGAGGGCAAAACTTTGAAACAAGGGAAGAGGTGAGAGTATCAGTATTTTTTTAGGGGTGGATTTTTTTTTTATTTTGCCTTGTTTGGCTTTCCCCATAGTCTTCCGGGACTGAAGGACTGGTGGAGACGGTGAGAAGCGCCTAGTAGCCTTCCTACTTCTATTCGTGTGCGGATGGGGGAGAAGATTGGGGTCTTCCTCTTCAAGGCCTTCCTCATTTGGATCTTGAGTCTGAGCTCTATGCATGGATCTCACCAAACTTCTGGAGCACATGACACACTAGATCATCATGTGGCCGGGAGGAGGTTTGGAGATGTCGATTTCCACACATATGCGAGCTTCATCCGAAGTGGGAAGGTCTTAGATCTTTAGAACTTGGCCAAAGTTCTCAACAAGCCGTTGAATCGAAATGGTGTTGCATAGCTCCCAAGCCAAGCCGCAGACTGGGAGCTTCTGAAGCTGTTCCTCACGGGAGTGGAAGAAATGAGAGGTTTGGGATAACAATAAAGTGATTCGATTTATCATACACGGACCCTACGAGAGGATCTGCATTCACTTCACAAGATCGGTGAAGAGAAATAGAAAGTAACCATTACCTCTGTCAACTAGCAGGACAGGATGGGAGAGGGCCCATGAATCCGTGATGTAAGCCTGGAGGTGCTCCAATGAGATACTATGACCCAGAGCGCAGTCCGTTAGACTGCACTTAACCTCCAGAACACGATAAGCAATGTCGGAGGTCGAAATGGAGCCCACATCGGAGATGCTCTCTTTAAGAGCCCTTAAATGATGAGTGGAGATGCCTGGTTGGGTAGGGAGACCTAGAGTTACCTCGGACCACATCAGCTCGATTACCGTGGAGGTGAGGGGGAAGGTGAGAGGATACGACGGAGGATGATAGAGGTGGGGGGGGGGGGGGGAGGGATGGGTGGACGGGGGTGGGGGAGGGGAGGCGCAACCTCCATCGCTCTAAGTGCAAGACATCTTTAAATTGATCAACAATCAACTATTTATTTTTTTTGTATCTAACAAAAAAAAGTTTTATAATACTAATCAAGTTTATGTTTTAGATTATCAACCAACCAACCAATTAAAAGTTTTCTCTTGCCGACATTTTCGATACCAATCACTTATCCTTTCCACACTATCTGAAAAGTGGTGGCTCCCTATTCTTATAACATGTTTGTATTCATATCATTCGAAGGAAATATGTTAATATATTTATGAAGTTCAATGAAAAATATTTCTTTGATAATTATAGTAACTTTTTTTCAAAATGTACTTGTTGAATGCTTACTTGTACCATACTATTATTCGAGCTGAAAAAACTACAGTTTGTATTTTACAATCAACATCAAGTATATTTAAACTCTTAGATCCAATTATTATTTTTATTAATGTAGATAAACTTTAACATGGATCGAATGTTTGCGGGAGGGGGTGAATGTAAGAGTCACGGGTTGGATTTGAACCAAATTCGTGAATAAATTTAATCCGCTCAAATCAACTTTGACCATGTTGAAGGTCTTTCAGGCGGGGATGTAAGAAAAATCGGATCGAACCAAAAAATCTATTCGACACGAAAAAAATTGATTCGGAAAAATAGAATATTAGGGGATCGAATACGATTTAGGACGATTTTTAAATAGAGCAAAATCAGCCCGTTTAAGCTAGAGTCTCATCCGAAAAAACCGTTGGATCGTGATGTATACAAATAAGTATCATTAAGATGTATACAAATAAGTATCATTAAGATGTATATAAATAAGTGCTTATTTGTGAACTGTCAAATTACGATCTGACGGTGGCCTATATATATAGATACTTCTTTTCCACACAACATTTATTCCTTTTTTTTATATAGTTTAATATATTCATATCACATTATGAAACTCTAATTTAATAGTTCTAACATATATCCTATACTTAATTATAAATTAAATAAGTTAATATTAATTTTAATTTATTACATATTTTTTGAAAATATTAGTTATTAAAATAGGTGCTAAAAAAATTATCGAAAAAACCGACCCGCTAGAGAGTAATTTTTTTCCTAAATAATTTTAGGATAATTTTTATGATTTAAAAAATTGATTCGAAAAATAACGAATATTTTTTTGGACCAAAAATCTAATCCGATTCGAACCACTTTCACCCTTACTTTTGAAGGTAAATCAAGGTCGAATAATTGGATTGTCCCGTCAATTTCTTTTTAAAATTCTCAATTTTTTTATATTATATGATATAAAAAATATTATTTAATATTTATTTAAAAATTAAAATATTATTTGTATACAATAAATATTCTATTTTTATATTTAAAATCAAATATAGACTTAGAGTCAATAAAAAAGTAAAAAATAAATAATTGAACCATAAGATAGGGCGACTCGAATTGAAATTTCTCAACCAGAATTGATCCGATGAAAACCCCCTCACCTATCTCTCTTTTATATTTGCTTAAATGAGATTAAGTTGATCGACGTGTACAACTTAGATGTTTTAAGTGTAACATGAAACATTCACTACAATAAAATTATGATTTATTGATAAATTTTTAGGAACCAATTATATTTGATTCTTAAAAGTATAAATATTAGAGGCTAATGTGATATTAGTCTCAAATTCTTATCCATTTGAAATCAAAATTTAATTTGTAGTCACTAATAAATTATTCTTTAAGGACTAATGAAAAAAATTTGATCATTAAAATTTTTTAATGATCAGCTTATAGAGACCACGAGGAATCAAGATATTTTGATTTCAAAAAGTATTAAAGAATAAAATTAAGATTTTAGGAAGTAATATGTTTGGTTTCTAAAAAGCTTTTTTGGTGTAGTGATTCTAGACGTAGATCTTACTTTAATTGAATTTTAAAGTATTTATTAATTAATTGATAAATTAAAGTGTAAATGGTATATAATTCTACAAATAGAAATACTTTACGTTTTATTTATTTGATATAATATATTTATATATAAATATATTAATAATATTATTAAGTATCTTATATTTTTTTGTAAAATTTCTTAATTATACTTGTTAGAAATCTTTTTCATAAAAATAATAAACAAAAAATTATTAATTATTATAATTTATTAAATATATTAGTATGATAATCAATGTAAAAATCACAATATTTTATTTATTAAAAATTCATAGTGAAGATTTTAATTTTTCTTTAGCGGAAGCGGAACTTAGACTTAATTGATAAATTAATTATATAATGTGCATAATTTTACAAATATAAAAATATTAAATATTTTCAACATATATAATATATTTATTATAAAAAATACTAGTTTAATATTATCACTATCTTATAGTTCGTCTAAAAGAATTAATACATTTTAAAAAATATTTTCTTATTAAAATAATTTATCATAATTTTTTAATTCAAGATTAACTTTTTATCTTTCTATAGATTTTTACAATTATCATATTCAAACACTCGTTACAGTGAATTTATCAAATTAACTCGAACTCATTCATAATTAATCTGTTAATCCAATTATTAATGAAAAATAAGATAACTACAATTTCACTTCTCAAACACTATAATAAATTTCAATGAGATTGAGACAAACCAAACCATTACGTCTTTCATCCTTCGGTTGAATTGAGAGTTTGGTGGCTTGATCATGCTTTCAATTAATGATGTTAACGTTTAATTAATTTGATTTAAAATGTTAACTGTTACAGCTTGTTATAACAACTCATTCACTCCCCATTGATTCCGCATGCCTGTATGATAATAATAATCTTCTTATTTGATTTGCTTTCGGAGGGAGATGAGCAGACGATCCAACAATTTGTTAATCAATCTTCTTACATTTTGGTGGAAACCCATAAAATAATTATTGTTCTAAAAATAAATACCCGTAACATGCCAACGCGAGAACCTTATGGCATACACTAAAATTGTTTTTTTTTCTCATGATTAAGTAAAAAAACGAGAATTCTAAAAAAAAAAATCTAAGACTGTGTTTGACGAGAAACAAAACATCAAAATTTCGTTAAATTCCGTGAGACAATTTTAATGAGACCTGCAGAATTTTTTGTTTTGATCAAGCTTTTATTCTTGCAAGTTTCAGATTTTTTGTTCTTGGCCGATGCCAGAGGTTCCATTAAAATTATAAAGAATAAGTTGAATTTAAACGTTAAATCATATGAATAAATTCTCGTTCGATACATAACTTCGTCAAACTATCATCCGATACTTCGATACTTCTTCCTCAAATTCAACTAATTTCTAGAACTAAAATTCTCGAGTTTTACAATAGCCTAACACAATCTAAAAGCATTTAAGAACAATAATGTAAAAAGGAAAGAAAAAGAAGGGAAGGTTATTTATCCATTCGGACGCGATATAAAAATGGTAAATGGATGAGAAGTGGCGATGAGAGAGAATCCCATCAAGACAAGAGTTTTGTATAATTTATTTTATTTGGTGTCGATAGCAACGAAGCCATTTATTAATTTTCCTACTGCATGCTTCCTCCTCCACGTGTGAGCTCCTCATTATTCTGGTACTGCAACGTGTCTTCTTTGTCCCATGCATATATCCTCGTCGTCTCCAAACTTCGCATTCTCTCTCTCCATTAATTCCCAATTTGATCTCGTTTGCTGCATCATTATGTTGCATTTTCTCTCCTCGTTCTAATTCTAGTTCCACCGCCTGCATGCCATGAGGTAATGTGTCATATTCTTCTTTTTCAGTTCTTTTGTTATTCCTCCACCTTTTTCGGATCTTGTACGCACTGTCTTTAATTTAATTCTTCCCGGAATAAATTTGTTCCCTTTTTTTATTCTTTCTCTGATCCGAGTCGAGTTATATCGATCGATGGATTAATTGTGTCGACCCTGCAAATTATGATTGACAGGAAGAAACTAAGCATGAAGGGTGGCGTCCTGTTTTGATGACGAACAACGTCGTGTGCTTCATCCTGACGCCTTTCAGCCTCGCCCAGATACTGTTCCTGCTTGCCGTGAGGTCCGTCATTCTCGCCGCGCTCGTCTGGTGGCACCTGATCAAGCTCGTCGTCGGCTACCATGTCGATTTGTTGTGCAGCATTGTAGCCATGGCCGTCTCCGTCGTCACGCTCCCCATCAGGATGCTCACTGCTCTCCAGAGGGAGGCCAAGGTGATATAATTCATCTGATCCACTGTGTTTTTGTGCAAGCTATGTATTGACTGCGGATTGATTACGACGGTTAAGATGGAAAAATTCTCACTGATCGAAACACCTGTTGTGATTTTTGAGAAGTCTCCACTTTTATTACCAATGTTCTGATCGAGGATTACAGTTCTGAAGCAAAGTCATGAGCACAATTCTCATGCGCATTTAAGAGAAAACGATTCGAGAACGTGGTTACAGAAATTGAATTTTCAATGTTTCCTATGTGCAAGCGACCTTGTTCGATGGCACAAGATTGAGAAAGATGGTTTGTCATCGTTTTCTGATGTGTAGCGTGCTACAATCAAATCCATTTGCATTTGAAATACGTGCCTCTCAGTCGATTGCGAACGCGACAGTTCTGATAATAGACCAAAGGCCAAACTGTCATTAGATTTGTAGTCTTCAAGAGTGCTGATGTTTAACCGAGTTTTGAGCAATAAATTTCTTCTAAATGCGGCGATGAGAGGGATGTTAGAAGTCCAATCATTTCAATTATGAATGATTAACTCACTGGAAGAATGAAAAGATTCGGATTACGAGAATTAGTGTAAGACCCATGTATTGCCGTTGCAGATGACTGTGGAATGAAATTATACATGAGAAGTGATTTTGAAGGACAAAGTGTTCAAAATTATACATGTTCTAGTTGCGTTTTTGCATTTAGTTGTCAGAAGTAGCCGCTTGCATATCATGCTCTGCACGTATCAAGTCCTTGATCTTTGACAAGCATGCGTGTTTTACAAGAACAAATAGCTAGCTTTTCTAGCGTCGACACTTCTTTAATTAGTGAGGTCTTTTACTTTTCATACAGTCTATATATAATGATGGTTTCATCAAAGAGCACTTGATTTATGCATGCATGCCCTGATTAATCGAGAATTCGCAGCTAGAGAAGCTCCTCAACGAGATGCAGATTCACTTGGACCAACTCTCTTGGGAGAAAAGGGAGGCCGAAGAGCGATTGCAGGTTGCTATCAAAGATAGAAAGATAGTGGAGACGCTGTACGAGGAGATCGAAGAGGAACACGAGAAAGCTCTTGCCAGAATTGATCTACTGGACAATCAGGTTACAATCTTTAACTTGCATGTAATATACCCATCCGGATTATTTTCTACCTGCACAGCGTCCAAATATCTTATTAGTCATTTGATGAATTGATCAATTGTTTGCATGCAGTTGCAGGAAACGAAAGAAGAAAACATGAGACTGAGAGAAATCGAAGGAAAAAGCGCCTGGAGCTACGGAGGAGCAGGTGATGGCCGCCGGACTCGGTCAAGCGCGGGAGACGCGGCGTGCACTGCGCAGGATCATGGCAGCCCTTCCAGCGCTCGCCGGAGCACCAGCGCCTTGAGCCCCAAGCACCCCTGGGGGTCGGGCAGCAGCTTGAAAGACGCGACGACGTCCCACGCCAAGCACGACGATCCCTTCATCGCTTCCCTGCAGGCGTCTCCGGTCGGCGAGGCTCTGGAGCGGCAGCGGAGGGTCGCGCTCTCCCGAAGCCTGTTCAGCGCGCTCCTGTCCGTCCTGGTCGGCATGATCATCTGGGAGGCCAAGGACCCGTGCGTCCCGCTCGTGATCGCGCTCTTCATCGTGGTGGGCATGTCGCTGAGCAGCGTGATCGACTTCTTCTCCACCATCAAGAACAAGCCCGCCTCCGATGCCGTTGCGCTGCTGAGCGTGAACTGGTTCATCCTCGGCGCGCTCACCTCGCCGACGCTGCCCTCCCTCGCCCGTGTCTTCTCTCCGTGGGTCGTGGAGGCTGCTGGCCGTGTCTTCTCTTGGCTCGGCATTTCGACGTGATCGGTAATCAATTAGGCGAAAACGAGGACGTGCATGTAGTTTCCAAATCTCTCTCATGTTGCATGTTTAAGCCTCGTAAGAGTGAGTAACACAAGGAGCAAGAAGACTTTTTAGCATGTTATGGTGTTGTTAAGAAATAGAGGGAAATGGAAAACAAGATAACTTGGGGAAGAGGAAGGTTGGACAGAGCACCTTTTGTGTGTTGTGTGTGTCATCTGTGCTTGTTCGTTTTGAAAGTTGATATGTTTTTTCTAGTTAATTTTCTCTTTTTTTTTTCCTAAGTTTTGGGGAAGACAGTACAAGTAACCGAATTGTGAAAACTTTAGTTCGTAACATGAAAACTCCTCAAGTCACTAGTGTCTGTGTGTGTGTGATTTCTATGTGCATTTTGGTTAGGGGGTATTTATGAATTAAGTGTACATGTATTCCTTGACCACAAAGCAATTGACTTAATTTGCTTTTACTTTGACATTTTAATGTTTTATTCTTTCCGGTACAACTCGTTCAAACTATTCTATTTTATAGATTTGTTCCGTGAGCCGAAAAAAAATCATTTTTCATACAATAGCATATCATTTATATATTTGTTTTTAATTTCTATTTCTATTAATTTTTTTTGGTGGCCACCTTGGTATATGAGAAGCGGAGCTGATCACCCAATTCAGCGCGGTGCTAACGGTTGTGTGCATCAATCGCGAATCGAGTTCTCGGTCCATAACGACCTCGACTAATGTGATATCGTCCCACTCGCTAAGTCTCAAACTCGAGACATCAACGAAGCGGTATGAAACTACTATCCACTCCACCCAACTCCGATTGATTTTTAATTTCGATTCAGCATTACTACTTGTTACATCTTGTACCATTGTACCGGCAGTCTTGTCGTTGATCAAATGAGTGCCAACTTGGATCCTCATGAACCGTTCAGAATGTGAATTTATTACAGTTTCTTAATTATAAGTCGATCCCATAAAAATACGTGATGGAAAAAATCATGAATGTCAAATAATTAAGGAAAAAGAATCCTAGGAGAGTAATAATATGGAGACTGCGACATTGGCAAGTTTGTGCCTCGGTACAAATGTATCAACAGAATCCAAGCTAAATAATGTCGACAGTTCATGAAACGCAATTCTAGTTGCAAATATAATCTATCATATATGAGTTGAGTAGCATATAACAAAATTTTTAATAATATCCAACTTTTATTGAATTGAAAGTCACCTTGTTGAATTTAATCTCGATTCATAGCTATTGAATTTAATCCCGAGGGAGGGGGCATGTTGATGGCGACAGGACTGTGAGAGAGATCGGGTGAGAGAGAGAAAAAGAGCGGGAGACCATGTGCAAGATTTTGAAAATTTCTCGCACGCCTTCGTACCAATCGTCCAATTTAATCTGGACGATTTGAATCGTACTTCACACGGTGCCGACCGAAGGGCGCTCTAACACCTCCATTTTACCCACATATATATATATATATATATATATATATATATATATATATATTACCTTGAAGGTTAATAGGTCAAAAGTACGATCACTAAACAGAGATATAGAGGCAAATCATTTGAAATAAAAAAAACATTTTTTACATATATTTGTCATGCCAATTACACGAAATTACAACCTTTAACCCATCAATATAAAGATCAGCAATAATCAATCCCTCTTCGTCTGCGGGCTTCCTGTTCTCCTACATAATGCTCAGAAAAACTCGCAGTCTGCCGATGTAGATCTCATTGACGGAATTAAAATAGAACTATACACATCTTCATGTGGTATGAACTTGGTATATGCTTGATTGATTTATGCACTAGAAGACCTTCCAGTAGTCCTGCTAGTCAGAGCAGGTCTCATTGTGACAATGGATGACTCATTAGCTCCAGCTCTGAGAGCAGCTCTACCAGCTTCAACAAATCTTGCAACTGCATCCTCTGCATACTTGTTTGCTTGACCCACAGTCATACCCTTGCCAATATCTGGGTAGGTGTTGAGCACATGGTCTCCGTTGAGTTGAGATGCTAGTTGAATCAGTTCCACCTGAAACTCGGTTAGTGCTATATCTTCCTTTGGTCCAAATGGCCTCAGGGACTTGACAACTTCTGGGAGTTTCTCTGCATGATACAGTTCAAAATTACTTGTATACAAAGGATCTCATTATGATATGCTGACCACATGCCAAAGAATAAGAGAAATAAATCCACATTGAACCGTTTTCTAAGTGATAAGTTGCCTTTTTTTTTAGAATGGCTACCTTGTTATGGTGCCATCACGGTAAGTTGCTTATGATTTGCTCAACGTTGATAGATGAGTAATTATGTAAAGAGCCTACCCTAGGCTTTTAGCAAAGAATGCTTCCTTGGTTCAAATACATTACTTGCGATCATCAAATGAACAAACTTGGTTAATTTAACAGTTGCACCAAGACTCTCCCTCATTAATTGAATTTTCTTTTTCCGGTGAATAAAGAGGCTAAAAGCTTTCTTATCTTGTTTATCACGATGTTTATTGAAAAATAATGTAAAATAATTCCAAGATTGAACTCATATCAATAACAAACTTGAATATGATTGTTTCTATAGGCCCATGTGACTGTTATTGAATACACATCTGAATTAACAAGTACCAGGACACTTCGTCAAAGTTAGAAGAGTCGATCATGTTTATTTCAGTATGCAAATCCAGCAACTTCCCAATCTCATCTTCACAAATTATATACTTCTCCTCCTACTGGACTAAGCTTTTATTTGTTAGTGTGATGCCAAAACGTCCAGGTGCATGAGAATCCTAGGCAGGTACCAACATTTGTGCTTAGCTAAAAGTTTGAAAATGTTTTAGGTCATCGAAGTTGGGATCAACCATAAAATACATCAAATGTAACACTGTCCGAAATCTATCATCATTTCTTTTCAACAATTTTTTGGGGTTGAGTCGAGTTGGGATTTCCCAACTTGTATCCAACACGATCACTAGTCAGCTCATGGCCGGGTTGGGTCCCCAACACTTCATATATCAAACAAAACTACTTAACTGATTCTATTAGAATAGTGACCAGAATTGTTTAAGTACACAAGATTGAGGATCGTGCCTTCGAGCCAAAGTTCATGGACTAAGTTGTGATTGGTTTTTGACAGTAGTTCAAATGATTCTATGTTTCACAAGCATCCAGAAGTAATCATAGCTAGTTCAAGGAAATGGAGAGCTCGCCTACAAGGCAAATTGCAGTACTATAGTCGTGATAAACAAGATAAGATGGTTGTCTATTCTTATAAAGAAAAGAATTGGAGAAATGAGCCTTCTAATAGATGTTTTGCTTTGGGCATACGTGCACTTTCACTTTTGTAAATGTATAAACTGAATTATGCAAACCTGGACAATCAGTTCGGGGCGTCTTTCTTAGGAAGGCACTCTCAAATGTACCAGCCCATGCATCCCTCTTTGTAAGGAAGTTGGAGTTTAGATTGAACAATTTCTTCACTGTTGCAGGTACAGATGAGTGCTCAAAATGTGAATATCGAGTTGGTCCATTTGGCTCATGGATTACTGCAGAGTGAAGAATAAGTCAGAATCCATGAAATGCAATAAGCCAGAGTCAATAAAATGCTCCCCAAAAAGATATATTCAAAGTAAATGAAACTTACTACCAAACAGAGTAAATGAAAATGAGAAGAGGGCAGGTATAACACAATTCAACCTTTTCAAAAAAGGATTAGATGTCATTGTTGCCGTGTTACATTTATCATTCTTCTTCATGCATCTCCATCAGGAAACAGGACAACAGGGTGCAATGCAATGACAATATACATGTGACTCTTCTCTAAAAAATACATGTAATTCAAAATAGTTGACAACAGATCATTAATGCTATTGTTGAGTAACTTGGTTCACATCAAGTTCAACTACTTTGCTTGCTGACACCAAGGGACAACGATGGGGAACTCTAAACAGAATACGACATTTAGCGAAAAGGTCATTCACAATGATGCCAAGAAAAACTGAACAAATGTCTCCCTTCTTCAGAATATTATTGTTTCTCTTCCATCAACCAATGGGTTTGACTTTTGAGAACAGATGTGTATTCTTATTACTTTATCCTGTGTACTTCTGAAGATCGCTAACATAGAAAACCAGCAAACACTACCATCAAGATTTCGAATTAACTATGAATCTAAGTAGTCAAAATTGCAAAAACGTGTTTTGTATGTTGACGAGAAACTTCATTCAACAATTGTATTTGTACCGTTACCCCATTAAAACATTGTTTTAAGGGTGACCATTAAAACATTGTACCCTTTTAATTATTTATTCAGAAACCATACACATGGGCTGATGTACCTGTGTATAGGAAATAACAGACACTCAGTAAACCTCGATATATACATATTAAACTGTAAATTGTATCCTTAATTATTACTTCATATGACCTAGAACATTCACGGTACAATATTTTGGGAGGCAACATTAATGGGACAATTGGCACATCTTGACATGCTTTGAATGCATAATCCATTATTGTTTTATATGTCAATTAAAAAAGCATCATAATTAAATGATCTTTCTTGGACGATTAGCACTGTGGCTAAACATTCTTTCTACCTGTCATAAAAATATTATACAACAACAACAACAACAACAAAGCCTTATCCCACTAGGTGGGGTCGGCTACATGGATCATACGACTTCGTTGATCCATGTTCATGAGATTCGACAGAGTTTTACGCTGGCTGTCGGGGCCTAACACAACCCTCCTCCTTTATCTGGGCTTGGGATAATGACTAGTTTTTTTTCATTTTAATAAAATTACAAAAACATTTGCCATGTTCATCATTAATAATTCCTTTACATATCTAGTTGATGTTAAAGGCATCTTTCAAGAATGAAACACTGCATGAAAAAGAGAATTGGAAAATCAATATAGCTAACTATTTTTTACTAGGCATTTAAATAGACCAGTATATACCTAAGAGAGTTTATGAGAGATGTAAACTTGAATATCCAACATGAATTAGGACTAAATAAACAAAATAAGAGAAATAAATTATTTCTGGACTTTCTGGACTAGAATTCGTGGTTTCCCTTTTATGGAAAGGATCTAGCTGAGGCGCAATTACACAGATGTTAGGAGGAAGGAAACCACAGGATAGAAACCCCAACAATGTCACCCAAAAGACAGGACAAAAGTGCTGCCCACTGGGGAATCTGAAAAGATGCACTTAGATCTCTTCAGTGATTTCCTATTTTTCACCAATTTTCAGTTTTAAACTATTTGATTGACCAATTTCCCAATTTGTGTCAGTCTACTCAATCATGTCATATTCAAATTATTGATTTATTTTCCCAGCCTTTTCTAGATCATATAATAATTCCAGTTATCAAGCCCAATATGTTTCAATATGCAAGATTTGGCAATCTATTATCACGTTTGCTTTCTGATTGATAACATGAAATGCAATATTTCACGAGGTTGATTCAGATCTCTGAGGATCGATCTTCACAATAAGTTTGAAATGGAGATGACAAATAAAAATAATTTTTTTTCAAAAAAAATACAAATAATATCTAGCTCTAAGCTGAATATTGATCATAAGCTCAGATGCATTCTTCATCTGCATTCAGTTACATAAATGTGAAGTTTAACTTTACAATCATATTAGAAATATATACAACAAGTGGATCAAATAGCAATCACCACCTGATACTAAATCATGAGCCACTAAATCCCCAACTGCAGGGAAATAAAATGTTTTGAGATCATCCTGCAAACCAAAATATTTGAACTGCTGGAGCATGGGCAATGCTTGATGACTGAACTTTGGCTAGTTACGCTCATGCACAGAAGGATCATAATGCAAGGAGTACTAAAAGAATGCAGATATAATCAGCTATTAGAAAATCAAGAATAAGATAAGAGGGTATGGGAGATTTTTTTTCTCTTTGAGGAACTATGAGAAATGAATTAAGACTAGGCAAAATGACAAAAAGAATGGAGCATGGAAATGTGAGAACAAAATGCAAACAAGAATATTGGTACATCCACAAACAATTTGACGTTATTAATACATAGATGAACAAAAAGATGTTTCCTTGTTGAATAGTCGCAAGTGTTCAAGACAATACTATTCATTATTCTTCCAATCTGCCTTTTATATGGAAAAGGTATATAATAACTCAAAATTCAAGATAAAGTTAATAGATCGTAAACTAGCCGGTGTACGTACGCAATTGATTTCCATTTCAAACAATCTTCAACCATTACACAATCCATGTAAGAGCAACAAATTGATTGTGAAGGCACATTTTCTCATCAGGAAAACAAATTGAATGTGAAAATATTGTTTGATATTAACTTTGGCTTGACAGGAACTAGTTTAACATGTTTTAACCAAAAAAATAAAAACTCAGAAATGATAAATGAGAAGTACACAGTAAAAAAGAGATCAACACAGATATGGCTGAGTAGACAATATTAGAAAGGAAAAGAAATACACTGAACCGATAGTAAACATGAAAAAACTATTAAGCCTAAAAGACACCTTAAGTTATGAATGAAAAACAGTTGTTTCGGAAAGAGCAACACTTATAAAATGTTTATTTTTTCTTCAAACATATAAGATAATATAGGCTAGAGTAACGGAAGCATACAGGAACCTTCTATGAAATCTACCTTGTGAAAGGAATGAGCAACAAGGAGGCAATGACAAGTACTTCACAAAGAAATTACATGGAAAGTGCGACTGTACTACTGAAACTTGCATTATAAAATTAAGATAGTCATGAGAAGAAAACTCACCAGTGCCCTTCTCAATCCATGGGGAAATGAGGATGGTGGGAACTCTAACTCCAAGCCGGTCGAACTTGAAGTAGAAAGGGTCGGGGCCAATGATTCCGTCCGGATTGGGCACACCAGAGACTGGCGTAGGGACGTGATCGTAGAACCCACCATGCTCGTCGTAGGTGATGAGCAGGGCAGTCTCATTCCACAGCGGGCTGGCCCTTAGGGTCTCGTAGATTTCCTTGATGAACTTTTGGCCCCTAGCGACATCATGGGAGGGGTGGTCATCGTTGGCCGGGTCAAGATCAACATCGAAGTAGCGCTGCTCGATGACAGCGTAGTTGGGCAAATTGCCCAGCTTGGCGTGCTGCTTGAAGGCGAGCTTGTAATTGTGGAACTTCACAAGATGCTTGAGTTTCCGGAGGCTCTTGAAGAATAGGACTGCGGGGATGTTCTGGTAATAGATGCCGAAGGAGAGGCCGTTCTCGTCGAGGGAGTCGAAGATGGTCTTCTGGGGGAAGCCGTGTATGAGGTCCCGCCGGACGTTGCTGGAGGCGCCGTGAGAGGTGGCGGAATGAACGAAGAAGCGGTTGGGCTGAGTTGAGGCGGGCACCGAGGCGAACCAGCGGTCGAAGACGGCGAACTCCCCAGCCAGGGCGACGTAGACGGGGATGTTGTCCGGGTGGAAGCCGGACATGACGGTGCTGGCCATGCCCTTGCCCATGGACTCGGCCTGCTGGGCGAAGCCGTTCATGGGGGCGGGGTCGGTGGAAGCGTCCGCGGAGCCGAAGATCTGCTCGCGGATGGCCTGGAAGGAGTGACCGGGGTCGGAGTCGACGAAGACGGCGTCGTCAGAGACGACGACGCGAGGGGAGGTAGGGTCGGAGGCGTTGAGGGGGTTGGACTCCCGGCCGGTGAGGCCGTCGATGTCTGGGCGCGGCGTGGAGCCCGTGGACGTGAGCCACCCGAGCATGTGGTCGAAGGAGCGGTTCTCCATCACCACCACCACCAGGGTCTTAATCGGCCCCTTGATCTCGTGCTTCCGCTTCCTCTTACCCCACTTCAAGCTGTCGGTGCCGGCGCCGGCGCCGGCGTCGAGGCAGTGGGCCGACACCAATAAGTAGAAGAACAAGAGCGACGAGACAAGCATCCGGCGGCGGCGGTGGTGGCAGCCGTCCCCCGACTCCATGGCCCTCCCCGGCTGCAGGCGTCAAAGACACAGGAGAGGGAGGGAGGGACGGAGGGACGGAGGGAGAAGGAAAGAAGACAAGTTGACAAGGGGAGGAAAGAACACGCAAACGCAACGCCTTTAGGTATCGTATCAATCGTCCTCCTACCAACTCTTTTTTTATCCGTGCGTTCGTTCCTTCGTAGCAGAAGAAAAATTAGACGACTATTTTGTTTTTGTTTTTTACGGAGGGTGGAATTGGATGGATTGCGACTTCATGGCAGAAGAAAGAGGTGGCCAACAGCCAACTGTTGAATAAATTTATTTCTTGTAAAATTAAGGGCACTTGATTTCAATTACTATTAGTATTGTCATCTTTATGACAATGCTTTTGACCAAGAAAAAAGCACAAGACTTTTAACAGATTTTCACACATCAACAGGCAACAAAGATTTGATTCCGAGGTTGCAGAAAGCACATGAACGCAATGACGTGGTTGAAACTTGGCTGTACATACATGATTGTCATTTATTGCTATCATCATCGTTGCTATCATCATTATCATCATCATCATCATCTTCATGATCCTCATCATCATCCAAAAAGTCTTTAACAAGCAGTCATCCTTAATATAATGATATTGAATTGCAGAATTGGTCCTAAGCATTCATCTGCAACCACTTCGGGTGTACTTAGCAGAAGGTCGAAGAGTATTCGAAGATTAAGGATTCTCGAGTTTTGGGGAGAAATAAAAGATTCTGCAGCAACCGAGACGAACTATGACATACAGGAGGTTGTGAACTCTGATAACAGAAATTTTCATCAGTCCATAGTTCAATTTTCTGTAGGATCTAAGTATTTCTTTAGAATCGTATACGTGCTTCACTGATAGATCCACCTAAAGCAAATAGCTAACAATAATAGCGTCGTCTAAAGCAGCAAATAAAATAAATGTGAGAAAATTCTTTCTTATTTGCCTTTTTTCCTCTTTGCAAAACTCACGTACAAGGAGAGCATACGAAGATTATACCACGCGTTCACAATTAGCTCTCTGTTTCTTTGGTGAAGGTAAAATAATATTAGATCACATCAAATGTGGCTGAGGAGAATTTACTTAGCCGATACAATTGTTGCCAAAATTGTGTCAATAATAGCCTACATCTAATTCTACAACAACCAAGTAGTGTACCTCCAATGCATCCATCCTATGGAAGCCAAATATTCAACAGTAATGACGCAATGAGAACTTATCTTCATGTGTTCTGAATGAATTTTCTTGAAGATTGGGGTTCAACTCAGGTGCCAAGTACTTCCATGCAGAAAGCCGCCGAAGGAAAGCCTGTTGAAGCTACCATACCTGTTTGCTAAAGGGTGGAAACGATGGCTTCTCTGCTCCTTAACCCTGAACTCATGCCACTGAAGCAGCAGGAGGTCCCAACTTGTGATCAGTCTCAATCTTCGGAATCTGTAGGAGTTAGATCGATGTCAACAATATACTTAAAAGTACTCTGACAGGTCATAGTGACAAATTTTCGAAGTCAACTGTAGGAGTTCATCCGCTATGCAAGCAATTTTATAAAACCAGTTCCGGATCGCACACTCCTTTTTCTTTGAGAAACAAACTCATGATGTTTGCTAAATCCTACTGATACACATGCATTCAGAAAGTGATCATAGTTAAGGATTCTACAATTTTGCCCTATTTTCATAATACCTGTACTAGTTGATCATATTCCTTTTCAGGACCAAGCCAAAAGGTCCGAAATTTATCATTTAATGGATTCCCAGGACTGCTCTATATTTCAAGATGCAATTCAAATCGATAATAAAGAAGCACATGAGAAATACCGAGGACCTATTTGAGTCAGACCCCTGAATATGTAATTTGAGAGGTGCCCTACAGTCACCAGCAGGTACACTCAAACTTGGAGTAACTTACAGCTGAGGTTCATGAGCCACTACTTGATGACTCATGCATATAGTGCCTAATGTAATGCCTAAAATTATGGGTTGTTGTAATTGCATCCTAAATGCGTAATATTCTATAAATATATGGAAGCACAATGGATGCAAGTGTGGGAAAATATGTGTTCTAATAACAACAAAAAAAAGACATGCCTAAGCATGGCTGAGTATTGTGAAGTATGAAACTGCTTAACATCTCTCATTTTGTTAAAGAACTTTTAGGAAAACATGATGCCACACAAAAGCATTGAATAAGTTATTGTACCTGATCTTATATCTTCCCCCACCTGACCTTTATTGTTCAATTGTTTAATAATCATTCTGCATATTAGTTTCCACCAGTACATGTGGAACACAAGCAGGGTGAGAAGCATCGCATTGAATATGTAATATAAAGTTGTCGGAAACTTATCCAGCAATTTCAGAGCTTCAATAGACTCGTAGCTGAAATTACAACCATCATAACAGATTAGCAAAAGAGAAAGGGAGATATTCAATTAAACAAACTTAGGTTTCTGGCAAACCTTGAAGATCTGATTATCCAAAAGGGAAAATATATCAACCGTAATAATAACCATGAGACGGCAAAGAATCCAAAGAACAGGCTAGCTGCCATTTCCTTTTCTGAATATTTAAACAACTTAGCCGTTTCCAGAAACACGTCAGAGGTATCATGCAGTGCAAGAATCACAGTCCCAATCCGGAAAAACCTGTATAAACATTGAAATTGTCATAAACTCTCGGAGTTCATTACAGTTGCCTTGAAACAAACAAACCTTGTCTGAGAAGCCCCGTGGATGCTCAAAATAAGCCCCACATCAAGGAAAGTGACGTAATATGCTAAACTACTTTTACAAGAATTTCAGTCAAGTAATGTTCAAGGTAGCTTTGTATGGTTAATTTACCTAGGATTCAATATTCAAGGATTAAAAGGCCATACATCTCATCATGGTGATCAAAATAGTTCAAAATTATTTTTAATTTTTTTTTTCAGAGACAGCATAAAGTGAATCTACACTGAAACACTCAACAAAGCCAGCACAGTTCCACGACAAAAAATTATTAACAAATAATATGGTAGTAAGATTCAAATGTTGAAAATATCATTGCCCAAATATCAATTAAGAAAAAGGGAAAATGAGAGAAGGACGAGTTCCATATTCCTAAATTTCAGTAACAAAACCCATACATACTTTATGTAGATACAGTTCATTTATCTTGATATTCCTGCTAACATCTAACCTAGTTGATAAGAAATGGCTTTTTAAAATCAAATTCAATCTATTTTATTTAAGACGATTCTTACATGCTCATCAACAATTGATCAAGCTCACGAGATGTAATATATTCCTCTTGGTTATGTGGTGGCCAAGCTTCAAACATAGAGAATGTAGATATACACATACATATATATGTATACATATAAAATATTTATTCTAATAACTAGAAACAGTCTGCAAACAACTATTCTTTTTTCAAATAGAAACAATGGCAAATGTTTGAAGATGATTGAATCTACATTTCAACACCTTCACAAAATTAAGTGGATAACTAATGAAAATAAACTAGAAGATGCAAAATAACAGCTAGAATACTTATTTTTATCAGAGGTACCACCTGGTAATATAGGAGAATCCAATCAAAATCGTGGTTACTATATGATGGGACATCATAATTGCAAAATCTTTTCGACGAGTTTCCCATGCAACAAGAGCCCAAATACTGTAAGCATAAAATCCACACTGACACATATAGAAAAACATCAAAGAGGATCTGACAAGGAAAAGAAAACACATTAGCTTCACAGGGTTAATGTATCAAGAAAGTTACAATAAAAGCATGCAAGCTCCAATTGATGACTGATCTTAAGTTAAAAGCCAAAATTATCATACGATTCATAGATTCATAAAAAATAGTGTGTTACTCTCTCAAAAGAAAAGTAGAGATAACAAAGAACTAGAATGGGTAAATCATGAAGAACTGTTGAGAAAAAACATGTGAACAGTCAGAAAAATGTTAGATAAGCACCTAGATTTATCTAGTTATAAGCTGAAATACCGTGTATAAAAGGGAAATAAAGTTCAGCAATACAGAGGTGATGCTCTTTCTTAGAGGTTACATGATGTTTTCTGTTCTTGTCAACTTATGGCCTTTCTATAGGCTTGAAGAAGCCCAGCAGAAGAAACTGCCAGCAAACTTCATCATTGAAGTTTCCGATAAAAAAAGAGCTCAAATCAGAGGTAGAGGAGTAATGGTTGACAGGGAAGAAATGGCACGGTACTCGTGAATAATTTTTACAACAGGCATGTGAATCGCTAAAATAGCAACAAGTAGCAACGAAGTACTTTCAATTTTGTTGCTAAACTGAGTCAATTAAGATAACAGTTTGTATATGGTAATGACAAAAAATATTTATCAATTCATTGATGAGTGGTTACTTCAACTACTAGCAGGTTGACTTGAGCTCTTGTAAGAGGTCTCAGGATCAAATCCTGAAAGACCAAATCCATTGTTAGGAGATAAGAACCTTTAATGGTCTAATCCTCAGTCTGGATTAGGTAAAGGCCAATAATCTTCTGGAGACAAGGTCAATGCCGAGAAAACATTTTTATCAGTTCCAATTAAAAGCATAAAAAATGATAGCTTACATAAGTAAGAAAATAACAACAAGTAGTATCAACATTTAACAAAGATTCTTTAATATTAGGAATATGAAAGCAAAACATGAAAATTAAAATCAAGAAATTATGCAGATTGCAGAAGGTGCCCAAAACTGGTTGTTTTAGTCACTGACTCACTTAATTTCTTGATTTGGCCACCCTTTAAAGTATTGCTTTGTGTCCAAGGACCATGGCTCCTGTTTTATAATTGAAATTACCCAAATTTGAACAGTTACATAATATGTTAGCTTCCACATGGATTCGGTGCACTTTTCAACCTTCGACCACCTGGCATCACTCTTCAAAGGCATAGCTTTATACTTCAAGAGTTTTAAAGAGATAGGCTGCAAAAGAGTATAATAATATAAGTCTCGGCTTGGTTGAACAAACCTCAGGATAGTCAATTAAGCACAAAAAAATGTAACAATGAAATATTTATTAGACCGAGAAACACAAGACTAGGAAGGAAAAGTTATTTTCGGAATGTTGGTCAGCATGCCCAGTGAGGAGATTAATCCAATTTATGCATAAAACTAATGAAAGCACATATAAAAAGAATATTTCCCTCTAGAACCAGAAGAATAATAACTTCTATTAGATAAGCTTAAGTTTGCAAAATATATTATCTTCTCAAATATCATATTCATGACTATTGGAATTTCCCCAAACCTATGCAGTTACATACTAAAGAACATGGTATCAAGAAGCCTTGAATTTGTCACATATTTCCTAACAAACAGAACCTAAACATATCATACTCCAACTGTACCATTAACTAAATAAATATACCAACCATAGAATGGATTTCCATGATTTTATTTAATTGGCCGATTAGGAGCAGGAATCAACGTATCAGACTTTGGTTGTACAGATTCCTAGCAGGGATCAAGGACAACAATTGAACGAATCAAGATGTAAGATTCCCATAAATTTTATGTTGCTCTGTTAACTTGAGAGTGAAACTCCATTATGCATTCAGAGAAAATTATAGGACTTGTTATAATTATCAGCCATGAGTACCAGCCCCATTGCTAAATGGCATAGTCAAGCTGTAATGCTAATGCGATCTTCTATTAGACAAGATAAAATTTAGGTTCTTGACGCGGGATAATTAGTGTTCATTTTTTTGCTCACAATATATACATCTCAACATGCAAATTACGCACAACGAAATGTACACAGACATCCTCGAACATCAAGTCACTCTTGTGCCACCTACATTGTTTCGCTCCCATGTTACATGGACGAACTTCGACGAGTTTGGGCCAACTAATCGATCAAATAGTTCAACGAGCTCGGGAAGGGGACGGGACGAAAAACCTTAAAGACGAAGCCGTCGAGCAAGAGCCTCGCTACGAAGAAGAACAAGGCGTAGCAGACCACAACCCAGACATTGCGAGGCTCGGGGCCATTGGCGGCATCCCAGATCATGTCCATGACGAGTAAACGAAACCACCTGTGGGTCGACGCGCCAGGGGGAAGAATAAGATGCCGCGACGACGATGAATCGACTGGTGGAAGCAAGAGCAGGCGAGGAAGACACAACTGGAGGCGTCCGCTGCGCACGGCGACAAAGATGGAAGGTGGAGGTGGTGGAGAGCACGAGCAAAGCAAGGGAGGAGAACAGAACAAGGATCAGAGATCGGAGGTGATGTTTTAGTTTTTTCTTCTTTTTTTTTTTTTTGCCCATTTTATTTGAGTTGTTCTTGCTATTTTTCTCTTTTTCATATTGATTGTAGTATTAAAAAAATAACGGATGCTAATTAATCAAATAAAAAAAATAAGTGATTTAACTTTTGAATTTTTCATAATATAACGTTTCAGAATCAAAATACAGAGAAATTTCTAACAAAATAAATTAAAATCACTATTTGGTTTTGAACTAACAGACGGATTTATTATTTAACTTATTTTCGGTATTATATATTTTAAAAATTTCAATCCTGCCTGTTTTCGTGCAATAAAGAAAGGCAGGCGAGGAGGAGGCAAAACAGGCAACAGCAACGCAGAAACTTCGGGGGACCCATGCGGGCAGCCATTCGTGAGCGAGTGGCCACAATGTGACCTCTCGATCTTATTTTAAGCAATAAGAACAACAAATGCGGTCTTTTTTTAATTTGTTTCCTTTCCTTTTTTTTATTGTTGCATCGCTAAATTGCAATTTCTCCTTTTGATCATTCTTGTTCACTCCTTTCCGCGTTTGGGAAGAGAACTAAATTGGAATTGCTGCCTAGTTTCAATTTGATTGTTCAAATGTGATTGTGCGATTTGGTTCATCTTTTTTACTATAGTGAAACGACATTTTTTCTTTACGTCATTTTTAAAATTTTGTTTTTCTTTTTTCTTTTCTTTTCTTATTTTCTCTCTCACATACATTTTTCATATAAAATAATTTATTTATTATATATAAAATATTTATAATAAGAGATTAATATAATATTATTCATTACTTATTATTTTACTAAAAATTAGTATTTTATTAATTATAATTAATTTTTAAAATGATTTTGTTTATTTGAATACTATGTCTTTTAACAAATTTTTCCATAAAAAGTTTTAATTTTATTTTTATTAATAATAAAATTATACTTTTTAATTATAATAATTATTTTTAATTCAAAATTCACAAAAAAAATATTTATTACGTCAACTTTTTTTCATCACATCAACTGATTTCTCATCATTACGTTCCACTTTCCAAACACAACTCGAACTAATCAGTCAATTCAATTATTCACTAAGAACTACAGTTCCATTTCCAAACGCAGCCTTAGTTTCGTGATTGTGCGATCACTACATTATTATTCAAATTACTTGACAATGTAAATTATTTGTCTGAAAATTATCATTTATTAAATTACTAATAATATATATTATTTTATTTAGTATGCATAAGTAATATATTTGATAATTTATATTAGTTATTTATAAAAATAAATATTTATGAAATAATGTATATATATATTTACAAATATACCCCTAATCAAAATAATTAGTATATATATTATTTTATATTCTATAAACTTAAATCACAAATACATATTTTTATCCATAAAATTTATAAAATAATTAATATTTTTAAAATATAATAATATATTCATAATAGTTAACTAAGATTTATTTGATTTATTTTACAATTTATTTAAATAAATAAAATAAAAAAGATTACAACTCAAATAATAATGTAGATTACTTTCTCTCTCATAAATAATTTGCATTGTCATGTGAATTGTCTAGGTAATTTGGATTGTCCATTACCTGGCATGGGTCATTTTTAGATACATGACCTTATGCGACGACTAGCTTGTATTGAGTATATAGCGAAAGTATTATGGTCGAGACGACTTGCTGAGGATCATCTTATAAATTTTCAATCACGAACATGAAGAGAGTGTTCAACGAGTCATTATGGGACTGTAACATTAACACGTTGAGACACTAATGTGAACACTTGATATCTGAAGGGTCGTCCAGAGAATCACGGGCGCCAAGCAAGGTCACCGATATGATAGTCATCCCACGCTCAAGGTCAAACACCAAAATTAGAAAGTTTGCTTATATTATATAAAAACATAAAATACATATGAATTTAGGAAGGTATTAGTGGTCTCCTCCATAATGTATAATAGGTAAGAGAGTCTTAATACAAAAGTGAAAATGTAAAAGACTAATGCATGTAACTTGATCATTCATAAACATGACCTTACAAGATTTTATCACAAGGACGGATAACTTGGTACTCTATAAGATTACGCAGTGCGGGACAGTTACATGTATTCCTTGTATGACACTGAGTGGCTGCAAATTTAGGTTGTGCAATGTTGGCGCCACGAGACTTTGTGTGTCATGTCACAGGAAAAAACCCTGTAACATTTCCCCTCACCAAAGTCAGCGATGCCCCCAACGCTATTGTCCGGGCTTTTTCATGATCTTCTCTTCAATCTTGACTTTGTTTGTCTAGTTGGAGTCGTCCTTCTTTACCTTGACTTTTACTCCATCAATGTCATGCAATATCAGGAATGTTCGCATCATTTTGGAACTCGCTGGGACTCCTTCATTAGGTCTGTGTCGCTTTGTCCAATTAGAGTCATCACTTATGTCACACCAACGGAGTCCACTATGTGAGCAATTTGACTTCATTAAGTAACTATCCGTCCATCAAGTTTCTGTTGACTTCAGCTTCTTTAAACTTTCGCGGTGTCAACTCTATTAGTTTGACTTCTTGGGGTGAAAAAACTCTTGTATGACTTCATGAGTAGTTCAGACAAAGAGTTGCTTCGGGATCGTAGTGCGTGGTGAGAGTCTTGTCATTTGACAGCATGACTTGACTTGATGTCTCCATATTGCATATGGCTACGACGTTGAGTCACCCATCATTTGAGATTTTGATGGTTCAAGGAAGAGCATAACAAACTTCTTCGATGCGACACTTTAGAATTTGTCTGCTTCGAGTTGCTACTAGGAGCAGAATCTTCCCACGTTGGTTGTGAACTTAACTCGATCCTTTTGTGACAGGCCAGATCGTTGTAGGATTTCATGAGATGTACCTTTTGTTGATATGGAGTTTCGGTGACACATTTGGGCATGGAAAAAGCGATGTTATTGTGCTCGTCAACGAAGATGGTGTACTTTTGACACTCTTCCATCCGGGTTGGACAAAAGTGATGTTGTTGTGCTTGTCAACAAATATTATGTACCCTTTACATATTTGTTCACTAGATGACTAACTCTCATGGAAGAGTAGACATTATGAGTCTTCACCGATCCATGGGATGCTCATGAATATGCTCCACATGATGGCAAGTGGATAAGTGTTGTAGAAATCATGAGGAGAGTTTCCAACTTCACCTCCATCTTCATTCAAAGGGGCAATGTCAGTGACTTGTCTTTCGAGCCTTCGACTTCGTACTTGGAGGTCGCTTCAATTACTCGAGATGTTGGTCGAGAGAAAAGATAGGTCTTCCTTCGGTTAGCAGAAAAACACTTGGTAGCAGCATTGTCAAGGGTTCATCAAATGTGCGACGCTCAAACCATTTGCCAAATTAGTCATTATCGTTGAGACATCAGTGCTCGTTCTAATTTCGATGGGTGGCATTATGCCATTTGTGGGAAGACATTTGACGAGGCATGCTAGATTGACAGCTCAACAAGCTACTAACGACTCTTGTTCCATAGTCGAAAGGGACGTTGAACCTTGACGCTTGATATTGGATCAACTTTCGTCGTGGAGTGATTGACCGCATTCACGTTGCATGACTGGGCGTGCGATGCGACTTCACAAAATATTGAGTAGCGCCAGATTGTCATGGTCATGCATAACGATAATCTCTAAATGTGATGTGGGTACTTCGAATTACATGGTTAGGCGTGTAATGCGACCTCGTGGTATGAGTGACACAAGATCATCATGGTTGGGCATGAGGATGCTCTTCTTGATGCAGTGTGACTTTTAGAATTCACGACTATATATGTGGAGTGGTGATTCGCTTGAATGAATGACACATGATCACCCCGATTAGGTGGGATGAATGATCCATCATGATAGTGCATGTTGGGCATCCTTGGTGCAACATAAGGGATGAGGAACTTGTTGAGAGGAACAATTGAACGTGCGACGACGAAGCTTGCCTAGCATTCATAGTTGGCATCCACAATTAGGGGCCATGCCACCAGTGTAGTTAGGTGCAATGAAGGTTTGTGAGTGGAAGCACTTTCACGTCAGGGCACATTGCGACGACATGAGCGGGTCATTGTCGCATGAATGCAAACATGATGAATTGCTCTCATACCACTTTTCACGGGGTCTTTCTTGGACACAGGACCTCGTGCAACGATTAAGCGAATGAGCACCTAGCCAAGCCTGTATTGAGTATGCAGTAGAAGTATTATGGTCAAGATGACTTATCGATATTCGTCTTATGGACTTTCAATTATGGACATGACGAGAGTGTTCAACGAGTCATGATGAGACCATGACATTAGTGTGTTGAGATATTAATGCGGGCGCTTTAGCGCTTGATATTCGAAGGGTCATCCGTAGAACCATGTGGCACCAAGAAGGGTCAACGATATGGGTTGCTACCCTACGCTCAAGGTCAAATACTAAAATTAGAAAGCTTGCTTATTTTATATAGAAACATAAAATACATATGGGTTTAGGAAGGTACTAATGGACTCTTATCTATCTTAATACAAAAGTGAAAATGTAAAAGACTAATGCTTTACAAGTAACTTGGTCGTTCATAAAGATGGCCTTACAAGATTATGTCACAAGGGCAGATAACTTGGTACTCCACAAGATTACGTAGTGTAGGACGTGTATTCCTCATAGGACATTGAGTGGTCGAAAGCTTAGGTTGAGTGACGTTGGCGCCGCGAGGATTGACGCGTTGTGTCACAAAAAATGCCCCTTGACATGAAAAGGGTAATATGGTGGGTGCAAATAATTATTGAAGATGATTTCTGTAAAGTTTCAATTTTTTTAGATTGTTCACATCAACATATGTTCTCACTGTAGGTTTTCTTTCAACATAATTTTAGTTGATCATTTACAGGTTCTTCTACGTTTCAGCTTACACTTTTAACTCACTTATTTTTCATGTTTATACCACTCATATCATAATAAGACGATGCTACACTTCTTCATTAATTACGGCATAAGTTAGACTCCTAGCAAAGATCTTGATCAGGTTCTTATAGATACAAAAAACAAAAGTAACAAAAAAATTTAACGCTAGAAAGTAAGCTCCACAAAAGTGTCAAGATTTTGAGCTCTTGTGCTTAAGCCGTAGATGGGGCTGTGTAGTCGGATGATGGAGCGAAGAAGAAGGAAAAGAAACACAATGCTTCACTAAGGAAAAGACGAAAGCTAAAATGTATCCAGGAGATAGTGAATTATAACTCATCGATTCAACCATTACATCACATACACTCTTTATTTATACTAATACTAATATGATATATGGAAAAAAATAAATTGGATTAAACTAGTATCACTGCTACAAACATGAAGAACACAACGAGAGTGATGATGATCGTAGTTATCTGCTTGATGCTGCAAACCACCATGGCCTGACACGATGATGAACTCTTCAACACACACCCCCAAGTTGGTAATTGGAAGAAGTCGAACAGAACCAACTTGGAGAAAACTTGCATGGCGACAGAACAATTCATCAAGGCTTGTGCAGAAGAGAACTAGATGACTATTGTAGATGCTGACAGAAGAGAAGAACAAATGAAGAAGGGAACAAATGACAAATATAATTAGAGATGAGGACACAAAGAAAAAAAATGAAGAACCAATGCGAAAAAGGAAAACCAAAAGGAACATAGCCATCGAAGAACAAAGAAGAGAAAATATGACAAAAGAACAGTAGAAAAAATAGTGGCACGATGAATGACCAGCTGCATCGAGGTTGAAGGCGATAATAAGAAGAAGAACTGAAAGGAAAAATGAGATGTGATGAACGATGATCTAGTCGCGACGAAGAGGAAAAACAAGAACCAGAGAAACAAGATTGAGCTTGTCATAGATCATAACGGATGATGAAACATCCAAGGATGCCTACATGTCAACTCGCGATGATAAGAAAGGAGAACCGAAAATTGAAGAAGAATGAATCCGAGAGGTGCCGGAGAATGACCCGACAGAGATAACCGGAGAAGAGGAGAAGCCAAAATTTTGAAATGAGATGCTGGAGGACATCCGATGAGGTCAAGAGACCCGAAGAGGGATGAATCCAAAGAATAAGATGTCAAAAGATAACAACAGTGAACATCACCGTGAAGAAGTGATGATTGGCAGATTTCAATGTGAAGAGGAGCTTGAGCCCCAAAATTGATGAATGATTCGATCGGCTAAGAAAAAAAAATAGAAAACAACAATAGAAAGAGAAGAACGCAGAGAGGACAGTGGAGGTTGAATACTCGAGACGAGAGACAAAGAGGAAAAGGAAGCGGTGAAAGAGAGTAAACAAAATCTAGAGATTCGAAAGAAGAAACATGGAAAATGGCAATTGGTCCACTACCATAGCACCAAGAATTGGAAGAACAATTGGAAATTGAGGAACATAGAGAGAAAGAATACCCTGCTCGGGGAGGAAGACCATATACCGATCACAAAAAAAGGAGTGTGTGATCGCAGTAGATCAGCTCATGATCGTCGGGTTGAAGATGTCGATCATGGGACCTAGCCTCGAACTTGAGGAGATGCCGGTGAAGAAGGCCTTTGAATAGAGCTGTCCACAATTTGATCGCCTTGGACAAGAGCCATGTAAGCCGATGAGACTCCACCCGACGACGAAGAAATTGGAGATGGCGGCGGGTTTTCTGGCAGTTGTGATGGCGGAGCAAGAAGAGAGTATCTTAGATGGATTGCCTACAACCTTGCTCTGATGTCATGTCAAGATTTCAAGCTCTTGTGCTTAAGCCGAAGATCGGATCGTGTCACCTGATGATGGAGCGAAGAAGGAAAAGAAACACAAAGCTTCACTAAGGAAAAAGACGAGCTTCACCTGATGATGGAGGTAGTGAATTACAACTGATCAATCGACTCAACCATTACATCACACACACTCTCTCTATACTAATACTAATATGATATATGGAAACAAACAAACCACATCAAACCAGAATCACTGCTACAAACATGAAGAACACAATGATAGTGGTGACAATCGGAGCTGTCTGCATGATGTTGCAAACCACCATGGACGGAGACATTCCTCCGATGACGATGAACTCTTCATCGTTGGAAAGGAAATCATGAGCACCCTGATGAATCGCCAACTGTCACCGAAGGAGCAGAAGAAAAGAAGGAAGAAACGCGATGCTCAAACAAAGATCTGCGATCTTCGTTTGGATTGGAAGAAAAAAAATTGTGATGCTTGCCGGACGCTGGAAACACTAAGGAAGAATCAAAGAAGAATGCAGAAAAAAACTGCGATCAACAGTAGAGAACAAAGGACACCGCCGAAAGAAAACCTGAGAAAAAATAGGAAACAAGATGAAAAACAAAGAAGAAAAGAAGAACTAACATTCGATTGACAGAGAATAGACAAGCTCGACGCGATCTGCATCATCAGCGGCGATCTTGACGTCGTCTGGGCTCATAGGTGCCATGTAAGCGGATAGACTCGTCTGGCGACGCTACGCTTGAAGATGACTACTAGCAGCTGCGGCAACTGATGATGTGCGACGAAGGGGAGCTCAAGTGGATCGTCGATAATTCAGCTCTCATACCATGTTGAGAAACTGAGAATGAGGTCTGATGATCCTTACTGCCGAGAAGGAGAAGAAGAAAAGGAGAAAAGAAGAGAAATAAAGACGAAGCTAGAAAACAACACTACTTAAGCTGGAAAAGTGAGTTACTTACATCAATCTACATTTATTTCTGTCTGACTGATAGAAGAAACTGGCACGCATGCAACCTTGAAAGTGCTACAACAGAACAACTCTGATGTAACCTGCCTTGTCACTGGAAAAAGACACCGAACAACAATTATAGGATTAAAACTCATCTGTGCTGACCTCCTCACAGATAGAATGTTTTAATGTAACCTGGAACATGATACTGTAAAAGATTCTTAAAGGGGCATATGTAAAGGATTTTGGTAACTTTTATATCTCTGCTTGTTGTGGATGATTCGGTTTCTTGTATAAGAACACTCAATGCGATCAACGTGTATGAGAGAATTAACTGTTAACATCTCAGGAATTGCGACGCATGCGTAAGTGCACAAATAAGCATTATGTAATTGCAAGCAACTGCAAGTGAAGTCTCTGTTCACAGCTCAAACTTTTTCATCAAGACATCACAAGTCTGGCTTAACTGACTAGTAGTAAAGCTAAAGAAATTAATAACTTATAATTTGACATCATCAGAGTCCATCTTCAACAATAAAAAATAATTTAGACAACAAGCCAGCCGACTATGTAGTTTCTGTTGAGTTTGTGGTGAAACCCAGATTTATAAGAATTTGTTCAAAAGTTCTACGACCCCACTGCATATCCTTTTCAACAATACTGTCCACTGGTTGGCAATCAGCTTGTTTCTTCTGAGTCTCTTCATTAGTACTTACATCATCGCAATCCGTTGTTAATTCAGAATTGCAGACTGATGCTTGAGATGATGCTATGTTTTCCTCGAGCAGATTTGCACTTGGAGTCCCAGTTCTCTCTTCCTCGGTCGATAACTGATGCACAATCATGCAGCAAAGAAAAAGAATTTAAGTTAATACACGGATTAAGCACAATGGATGCATGGCTAATATTTTATCACAATCGATTGAGCAATCTTTCTATCTTTTTTTTTCAAAAGAAAAAAAAAATCTTTCTATCTGAAAAGGCCTGTATATTTGTTGTTGTTCATAGTATCCCAGATCACTTATTCTTCAATAATAGTTCTCAATTGCTGTCCATATTATTGCAGAGGTGAAACATCCTTGAATTAGATTTTAATGCAGTAGTAATCTGTCATTAAATTATTGAGCCGGAACACAGATTCAAGGATCACCAGTAAGGTATAGGATTATTAACAGCATAGATGCAAAGGCAACACATGACTATTTCCTTCAAACAGAAAGGCACTTCAAACATTTACCTGCACAAAATTGTGGTTATTAGCTTCTTCCTCAGTTCCAAACGAAGCATCACCACTGTTCTGGGCTGCTACTGATGTGCTTGTTGGTGCTAAGCCAGGAACCAAAATCATATCTCCTTCGTGGTTTCCCCCCGGTAGGCTCTTTTCAGGGAATTCGACATCAGGAACGCTTTCTCTCGTCTCTTGGGCTGCTCCCAGTCCCAGGACTAAGAGAGATGGTTCATTGATGTTGTCGATGTGGTTCATCGCTGCAGCTTCCTCTGCCGATGGCTCCTCAGTTATTTTCTGATCATCTGCTCTCTCCCAATCTTCTGAAACAACAATGGTGTTCAGTGCTTCCCACGTCTGCAAAACTCTGTCGGGTCCAGGTTGCCAATTGAGTTCCCCTGAGGCACCTCTGAGTATAAACTTGAACTGGATCTTTGTATCTACGGGCAAATCCTACTCCACGTACAGGCGATACAAGCAGAAAGAGAGAGGTTCAAACGTCAATGTCAATTAACGCATCCTAAGAGAAGGAGCAAAGAAGAAATGGTGATGAATAAATCACCATTCATGAATGCAATGCGCACATCTCACCAGCTCAGCCTTCCAATTGTGACCATCAGACCATTCCAAAGGGACGGCATCAGAAGGATCCCACAGACCCATGCACGGCTGGTCTCCAACCAAGATGAAGTGTTGCCCGAACAAGCACTTCTTCCGCAGAAGAAACCTTACGCGCACAGTTGCTGGAGGATCTGGCAAGGGTCAAAGGTTAGGTTTAGAAACTGTGCAAACTAATTAAAGCAAGATCGAGCAGCCATCGCGAGAGCTCAAACCTGCAGTTCCAAAGTCATGGTTGGCAACCAAATCATCGTCCACCTGTATGAACAATGAGTGTTCACTGTAGTGTTCATTTAATTATCATACTGCAAACCAACCCCGGAGACAGAATCTTTAAGGAGAAAGAGGAAGGACAGCCCCAAAGCGCACAAAACAGGACAAGAGAACATCAAAACTAGTAATTACTATATCAAGTGTATTCGGGAGTTCAAAATTGGAGCTTTGTTTATTCAAATAACAAATAGAAATCAGACAAGTGCAGGTACCTCGGCAGGTAACGGAGCTGACGCCGACGAGGAAATGGTCCGGAGGCGGTCGCTCCTCGCCCCAAGGGACCGTAAGTAGGACAACTTGGTGTTAAAGAGAGGCGCGTGGAGGAATCCAATGGTGGAGGACGCAGCAGCAGCTGCGGCTGCTGCTGAATAATAAGAGGAGGAAGAACGAATTATGACCACGCCCGTGTCTCCGGCGCACCTCGCAAAGCAGCGACCGAGCAGAGCATCCATCATCTCTGCTCCCACTTGCGCTCGCACGCAGCTTCCTGCACTTGTTCCTCCTCAACCTACTACTTAATTAGCTAGTTGAGCTTACAGCAACTCGCAACCACAACAACACTCTCACTCGCTCTTCCCGATTTTGCACTTTGTGGAGAACTCATACATGAGAAAGAAGAACTCACAGACGCCCTGTGATCGGTAGGGGGAGTTGTCCTTTTGTGCTGCTTTTTCTTGTGGCTGGGTTTTGGTGCGTCAGAGAACTGTGAGGCGAAGGGAGTGCGAGAGGGGCCACGGAGCGCCTGCTCCACGAGGGGACTTGGAGACAAGAAATTATTATTATTGTATATATATTTGTATTATTGGTTTTTTAATTGTTTCTAAGAGAGGAGGATAAACAAAAGAAATTAATAAGAAATCGACATATATAAAAAAATAAAGTCGGGTTTTGAATGATTCCGGAGGAGAAATGAACGGCTTGGATGCCGTTCGGGGACAGGACTCCCTTTTCAGTTTTTTGACTCAGTTTTGCCCCGCTTAGTTTCTGCCACGTCATCATAGTAGCAAGCGCCCGTTTCTTGTCTGTTCGAGGCGCGGATTTGTATTCTTTCTGCCCGGTTTGGATGATTTCGCTACGTTTTTGGGTCAAGATTTTATATTTCCTCACTTGCTTCCGTCTTCTTAATCTGGTTGGAGCACGGAATTCCAACTAACGAAAAGAATTTCGTGATTCCAATTTTTTGTTCATTTTGCATTTAATGCAATGTGACCACATGAATAGAAAAAGCACCCGTTTGAAATAAAAAATAAAAAAGAATAAGACATTAACCTGAGAACTATCCTATATCCAATCGGCAATGTTTAATAAGACTGTACAAATCCAGTTGTTTAAAAAAAATTATTAATTAACTGATGCAGCGGTCACATTTATTTGAAATTTTGTTTATTCAAAGGTCGAGAAGCGAGAAATATTCCACACCAATTACATCTGTTTCGCAAAACTGGAGAATTTATAAATTGGCCATTACTAAACAGTACATCAAAGAGTCAAAAGTTCTCCGTCCCTTGCCGAGATCGACGCACAGAAAGAAAGAAAAAAAAAGAGGAAAGAGAAACAAACACCATTCTTTGCTTGAGATAACCATCTGCCTTTCAGCGCCTCGTGAGGAGGAGTTGGCTTTTGATGGCATCCACTCTGTGCACCACCTCCTTCATCGTGCAGCGGTCTCTCGGTGACTCCCTGGTGCACAACAGACCAAGTAACAACAGCGATTCCAAGCACTGAGTCCTTCTTTCACTTGCTTGCTCTGCATCGAGAATATCCAATAAATCTCGATTTTGTTCTCGTGTCAACAACGATGGATCCGTAATGCTGGTGACCGGAGATCCTTTGGCGATTTCGTCCTCAACGAACTTGTTGAGGGTGAGTCCATCCCTGAACATGTCGTCGGTGGGTCTCCTTCCGGTGAACAACTCCAAAATGATGACCCCATAGCTATATACGTCAGCATGAGCGGAGACTTGTCCTCCTACTCCATACTCTGCAAATTGCATTCAACTCCATGTATATCATAAAATTCTTACCTATGAACAAATCAAAAGACAACATAGCGTAAAGATCGATCTCTTCTTTTATTACCTGGAGCAATGTAGCCGATAGAACCCTTGAAAGCAACTGAAGTGGATGAATGCCTATCGTTGCCCTTGTGAAGGAATTTTGCCAGGCCAAAGTCTCCGACATGGGCAGTCATCTCACCGTCGAGAAGTATGTTGCTTGGTTTCAGATCACAATGGACAATTGGCATCTTACTGCAGTTGTGAAGGTAATCCATTGCAGCGGCGACATCAATTGATATGTTTATTCTCTGGAGAAGGCTTAATCTCTTGGTGTGCAGCTTCTCGTCCGATTTCGAATGCAACCATTTGTCCAAGGTCCCGTTGGTCATGAACTCAAAGACTAGAGCTTTGAATGCATTACCTCTGAAGTCCAAGCTGTCGCATGTTGTTATGATTCTGACGAGATTGCGATGTCGGATATTTCTTAGAGTTTCACACTCTGCCATGAAAGATTTTGTTGCTCCGTGCTGTTGCAAATTAAGTACCTTAATTGCAACAATCTCACCGTCGCTCATTACGCCCTTGTAAACCGAACCGAAGCCTCCAACACCAACTAAATTGTAATGAGAAAATTTGTCGGTTGCCTTCAGCAACTCCGTATAGCTAACTCTGTGCTTAATACTGTCCGAAGTTATCTCAGAAGAAGAACTCCTCCTTGTCTTCCCGAATAAATAGAGAATGAGAAGCAAAACGACTGCTACTACCAGAACCACTGAGATTGGGATAACTACAACGACAATTAGGGAGTGTCCTTTCTTGGATGCTTGGCTCGGGCAAGACTGCAAATGCAAACTCTCAATGCCCCCGCAAATTCTTTTGTTTCCTACGATCGAAAATTCAGTAACATTAGCAAAGACTCCATCTTTCGGCAACTCCCCGCTGAGATTGTTGAAAGATAGATTCAAACGTTCCAAGAAGGGAAGCTCCGCTAAAAAGTCTGGGACAGGGCCAGACAAGTTATTATACGAGAAGTCCAGGCGCTTGATGCCTTTCAACATGTCCAACGACGAAGGAATCGATCCTTCAAAGAGATTGCGACTTAGATTGAGGAATTCCAGCGATTGACAATCGCCTAAGCTCGACGGAATGTCGCCTGCAAGCCTATTATTTGAGACATCCAACAACTGAATGCTGCGCAGCTGACCAACTTCCACCGGTAAGTTCCCGCTGAAGTGATTGTTTGACAAGTCAAGAAATGTCGACAATGAACGAATGGTAAAAATTTCTTTCGGGATGGGACCGGTGAAGTGGTTATTAGAAAGATCCAAATCACTAAGACCTTGACAGTTGCTCAGACTCACAGGTACCTCGCCCTCCAGATCGTTGCCCTGCAGGTAGAGTTCATTCAATCGAGTCAAGTTCCCGATGGAAGAAGGGATCTCGCCGGATAACTTGTTTTCATACAAGATCAATGCTTGTAGGTTCTGAAGTTTTCCGATAGACGCCGGAATGCCTCCAGAGAAAAGGTTCTCGTAGAAGCCTAAGGTTTCCATGTTGACGAACTTGTCAATGCCAGGTGGTATGGTGCCGGAGATCTGGTTGCTCCCTAGCATCAGCCATTTGAGCTGTGCTGAGAGGTTAATTATGGACATCGGCAATTCCCCTCTGAGATCATTGTTCACTAGATCTAGGTGCTCTAAGCTCCTACAATTTGCCAAGGCAGAAAGGAAGGCCCAGTCGCTAGCTTCCCTAGCTCGAAGATTATTAGACCCAAGAGCGAGCCAATTGAGATTTTCTAAGCTTCCGAGACTTGCAGGTATCCGTCCAGTGAATTTATTTTGACTAAGATCAATCTCCTGGAGGAATGAAGCATTACTCAGTGAGGTCGGGATGAGTCCATCCAATTGATTTCCAGCCATGTTGAGGAATCCGATGTTAGGAAGAGTATTGCCAATATCGTTCGGAAGACTTCCTGACAGCCGGTTATTCACCACGCTCAAAGTCTGCAAAGAAGTTATGTTGTAGAGGGACAAGGGAATGTTACCAGAGAGTTGATTCTCAGAAACTTGAAAGAATTCAAGTGTGGTCAGACGACCGAGGTCTTCAGGTAGACTTCCCTCGAGTTTGTTCTGGGATAAATCAAGAACAGTCAAAGACGTCAAGTTAGTGATAGAGGAAGGAATCATGCCATTGAAGTTGTTCCTGGCAAGATCAATATATGTCAGAGATACAAGGTCCCCAAGAGAATTAGGAATGCTATATGTGAGATTGTTGTCTGATAGGCTCAATACAGTGAGGGATGCCTGACTCATCAAGGAAGAAATGTCGCCGGTGAGCAAGTTGCTCGACAGATCAAGATAGTTGAGATTTGAGAATTTTGTTGCCACGGGTGGGATAGGACCAGTGACACTGTTGTTTGAAATGGCAAGCACACGGAGAGAATCAAGATTCTGGAACGAAGTTGGTATAGATCCTACGAGATGATTCGACGACAAGTCAAGAAGTTGCAGAGACGAAAGGTACCCAATGGATGGAGGAATAGGCTGATTGAAGGAGTTGAAGCTGAGGTTAAGCTGCTGCAGGTTGCGCAGAAGGCTGAGTTCCGGAGGTATGGCGCCAGTGAGGCGGTTGACCGGGAGGAGGAGTTTGGTGAGGCGAGTGAGGTTCCCGATGGCCGGAGATAAGAGGCCTTCGATGTCCATGGAGTCCAAGTCCAAAGACGTGACCCTGACGTCGCCTCCCAGGTTGCTGCAGGCGACGCCGTTCCACCGGCACAAGGGGACTGTCTCGTTCCATGAGCTCATGGAGCCATGCGGGTCGTGGGTAATTGCCGCCTTGAAGGCAAGCAGTGCGGCGCGGTCGGTGGCGTTGCTGCTGATCGCCGCAGTGTCAGCGGAAGCAGAGCGGGAGGAGAGAGAAATTTGAAGGAGGAGAAAGGTGAACAGCAGCGGCAGAAGAGGAGCGCAGGACTCCATGAGAAAGATGCCAAATGGGGGTGGGTAGACTGAGGAAGTAGCACCGGATGATGAAGCCCATGCAACACATGCTTGCTTCTTTAATAGTGTTCAGTAGACGTGTGAACTGTGAACTAAAAAAAGGGAAAAAAACTAAAAAAAGCGTGTTTTTTTGCTCCTTTCCTCGTTCTGTCCGTAGTGGAAGACTTGGGAGCTGGGACTTCGTCAGTTCTACAGACTTTTGCTCCTCATGATGTCACTTGGGACATAGGCGGTCAATCGTGGTAATTGACCAATGCAAATGAATTCGGATTCGTCATTTGCGGTCAATCGTGGGATTCTTCATTTTCGTAAAGAAAACGTACCCGTTAAGTTGATCAAACCAGTTTCTTTTTTGGGCGAGACAAAAAAGAGAATAAAAATATAATCAGATAAGAGATAAAAAAATCTAAATCTAATAGGAATTGTCAAAATTCGAACTCCTATCTCACCGGATTCTTACCGGAGGAGGATAAGGCGAAGAAAGAGGTAAGAGTATAGAAAAGAAACTGAGAGAGAGAGAGAGGAGTAAAAGATAACAGCAAAAGAAATTGAGAGAGAGAGCGAGTGGAGTAAAAGATAACATCAACTTCTATTTAGAATGAAAAATAATTACAACTCCTCCGATTCACTGCATGACTTAACACTTATTTATAAAGTAAAAAATCATATAAAGTTAACTAAATGATATCAGTTACATGACACGTCATAAACAGTTTCAATAACTGAAATGTGAGATGACGAGATGCTTATCTTCGACAGTAATAAGAATTTTGATTACGTTAAGATTAGGCTTTAAATTTGAAATGTAATATAAATAGAAACTTATCTTATAAATGATTCCAATTAGAATTAGATTATGAGTTTAAATTTAAAATATATTTCAAAAAATAAAATAATAATATCAAATTACTTAATTTTAAAAATACTAGCTATAAAGTAATATTTATTTTTTTTAAAAAAACTGAAGATAAAATAAAATAAAAGAATAAATGGAAGATTATTATAAAAAGAGGCTAAAGTCCAAATTAAAGTTTAAAGTGATTTAGAAAAAGAATAAGGGGCATGTTCCCGTGGGACATGCAAAAAAATTTATTTGTTGACTGTTTTTCCTTTTTATTCGACATTAAGTTTATATCTTATTTAAACTTTAAAAATAATAAAAAGTGTATTTTGAATAGGTAAAATAATATTTGAATGTGTGAAAATTTATTTAGGCTTCGTTTGAAAATGGAACAGTAATTTCTTCTAAGTTCTCGGTGAATAGTTAAATTAATAAATGAAGGATGTTTGAATGGATTGGAACCTAACGATGAAGAGTTGATGTGATAGAAAAAAGTTAATGTGATGAATTAATTTTTAGTGAAAATGGTTATTGTAAATATAAAGTATAATTTATTATAAATACAAATATAAATATTAATTAAAAATTTTATAGAATTTTTTTTGTTAAAAATATATATTACTTATAGATAAAAAGTATTTTCAAAATTAATTATATTTAATGAAATATTATTTTTTAACAAAAAATAATTAATAAATAATATTGTATTATTCTTTTATTATAAATATTTTATATTTGTTAAATAATTTATTTTATAAGATAAATGTGTGACAAAAAAGAAAAAGAAAAAAGATTAACGAATTAAAAATGTCATGTCAGGCAAAAAATAAAAATAAAAATGATTGGTTCTGCTTCGATTCCATAAAAAAATTTGCAATCGAAACATTTAGAACCAAGTCACGTGATGACCTGGTTTCAAGTTTTAGTTCCCCTACGAGAACCTAGTTCCAAGGTTGCAATTGGCATAGAACAAAGGCACGGTTCTAGTCTAGTTTCGTTGCTAAACACAATCTTAACGGTTGCAAAATAATTATGACATAATATTTTATATTAGATATAAGAAAAAATAAAAGAAAAAAGAAATGGTAGTTAGGAAACCCAACCACCTCATCCCAAGTAAGGTTGGATAGGGTCCAACCAATGTTGTAAAATTCGACTTGAGTATCAACCAAAATTGATGATTGGATCAGGATGAACAGAATGAAAGGAATGGTCGGATCGGGTCAAATCAAATGTTTAGATTGCATAATATAACTTAATAATATTAAATATATTAAATGCATTTCTCTCATATTCTTAATATTTTTGTAAGTTTCATAATAAATAAAGTAAAATATAATAAAGTAAAATAAAATAGTTTAATAAGTCAAATAATATAATAAAGTATTAATGGAAGAGCCATTGTATAAAAGATGAGAAATGTTCGTTATAAATAATACGTGTTGAAAATGGTAAAAAAAATTGGAGAATAAATCATAGAAACATATATATATATATATATATATATATATATATATATATATTAGTGTGCTATGACACCTTTTGATAGCACTATGTGCCCACAATTTCAGGGTCATCAGATCATTGATCGATTCGAACGAATCTTGCACAATCGATTCAAACTATTCACGGATGGTTCAGTCGATTCGCACAATTAGTTCGGCGAATCAAGAGGGGCAATTGCGCGAGGGTTCACAGGAGGAGGTAGGCGAGCGAGGGCGGAGGTTCGAGCGAGTGGTAATGGTGGCGAGCGGAGGGCGGAGTTTGCGACGAGCGAGTGAAGGAGGCGATGAGCGTAGGTTCGCGTCTCCTTCGCACGATCGTGTGTCGACGCGACAACAAAAATGGGTCATTCTTGGACACCAGACCTTGTACGACGACTCGGCGAAAGGGCACCTAGACAAGCCTATTTTGAATAACTTGTCATGGGACTACATTAGCTCATTGAGACACTAATGCAGACGGTTGGATGCTTAATGTCTGAAGGGACAACTGAGGAACCACGAGGCATCGAGAATGGTCACCAATGTGGGTTGTCACCCCACGCTCAAGGCTATACACTAGAATTAAGAAAAACTTGATTGCATTATATATGATGAAACATATAATGCATATGGGCAATGAACTCCTCGCTAATGTATCATAAGTAGAGGAGTCTCAATACAAAATTGAAAATATAAAAGACATACCCTATGGACAACTTAGCCATTCATAAGAATGATCTTACAAAATAATGTCTTAGAGATGAATAACTTGGTACTCCACAATATTATGCAATGCTGGATAGTTGCATATGTTCTTTGGTATGGCGATGAATGGCCGAAAGTTTTAAGTTAAGCGGCATTAGTGACGCGAGATTACAAAATTATCAAAGGCCGACTCTCTATTTTTGCAAATTACAAAATCTCACATTGTAATGGGAAAGCAAATTATGTTGCACATTATTTTGCTCAGCATGCTCGTCGTTTTTCGTACCATGTCTTTTAGGAGGGTCACCCCTCTTCAGAGGCCTTTATTAATGCTTAATTAATCTTCCTTAAAAAAGGTTGTGTTTTATCTCTTGAGCGAAGAAAAGGTAGGTGAAAGCTTACGAGTGTGTCTTACCTCTTGAAACGGAGAAAGTACAAGAGTTGTAAAAGGTTTTTTCTTGCCTCATTTGGAATGAAGAAAATGTGTTAGTAGAATCTCCAACATCTCGAGGTGGAGAAGTCGGAGTGGGGGCGGAGATCTGGCCGAACCTCGTCAACAAATTACCGTGCATTTTGTATCTAATGTTTTCTCTCCATCTTCTTCCTACTCTATTATGCATATGATTTTATTGCTATTGCGTTAGTTTAAATATTAATGAATCGATTTTAAGCGTTCGCGACTATTTTTGTGCAATCGGTATTTTTGGTTTAAACACCAATTCACCCCCTTTCGTTGTCTTATGATCTTACAATTGATATCAGAACAATGTTGCTATTATTTTAAAAATTTAGGACCCTTTTGACTTAGTTGATATAGAATAACTGATAAGTATTTTATTGGCTGAAACTTATTTTTAAAATATAATTAATTATACGTTTGGATAAAATTACTTATGTTAATAACAATTAATTAGTTATGATACAACTAGCTGACTTAAATTTTTTTTTAAAAAATAAGCACCCTCCCCCTATTTATTTTTTTGACTTATGAGTTGATTTGATATCTCTTTATCAGTCATATTTTTATGTTATCAGACGCTGAAATTTTTTTAAAACTAACTTATAAGTACCTTATAAGCTTAGCCAAACAACCTTAAATCTCAGTGTTTGATAATTTAAAAATACGAAATGATAAGGAGATATCAAATCTACTTATAAATTAAAAAAATAAGCAGGAAAATGGGTGCTTATTTTTAAAAACAATTAATTCATTGTATCATAATTAATTAATTATTATTAATATAAGCAGTTTTTATCTAAATGTGTAATTGCTTATTTTTAAAAATAAATTTCAGCCAATAAATACTTATCGGTAGTCTAACTTATAAGCTATTTTGTATAAATGGACCCTTAATCTTCTTTTAGAGCATGACACCATTTTTTAAAGAAGGATCTTCCATTTTCGACCCACCTAATTTTTAAGACTATTCTTTTGTTTTTTGAAAAAATAAGAATGAAAACATATTTATGTTTAATTAATTTTGACCAAATAAAGAGTTGTGCAACTCATAAAAAGATATTCATTATAGAAAATTTGTGTAACATGTGTTTTGTTATGAGAAAGTCATATCTAAATAAATAATTTTATTTGTTGATTTTACGCTGCTTTATTTTCACCCATTATGAGTTCATATTTTATAACATCTATATGCTATATTAATTTTCTTGCTTTACTTTTTTAGATGATAAAGAAGGTACATATACCTAATGCAAGAGAAACAAAGGGACTCATGCATTCTAATAGTGAGATTCATATTGGTGACATCTCGATATCCGACTGATCGTATATCAAACTAAAAAAAAATTAGGGGGGCCTAGATTTGAGCTAGTGACCCTTCACAATGCTCATAAGCAAGGCTACCATTAGAACAAGAGATTTTTTCATCACAATGACATAAAAACTTATTTAATGGAACCAAATATAACTTATTATGATAAAATTTATATTTTTATAACTAATATAACTTAATCCCTTTTGTTACTTTATTCACATTTCACACGTAATTTTATTGAAATCTATGTGTAATTTATTTTTTAATATATTATGCGACAAGTTGATTTGTTTGCATTTGGGAGTGTTTTCCCGTGTTCCTTTTGACATGACTTGTTTTATCTCATACATTGTTTGGTATAAGAAAATAGTATTTTTGACACAAATAACACAAACTATATATATATATATATATATATATATATATATAGGGTAGATGTTACAACTCCAAAAGCTATAAACAGGCAAGGTGATGTAGAAAGAGAAAATCAAGTGCCAAGAAGACCAAGACCAACATATCTGGCAGATTATGAAGTAACATTTTGATGTAATAAAAAATAGAGTAATAAAAACATGTATTAAGAAAAGGCGTAACTAACTTTTGGAAGGTATAAAAGAAAACAGAATAGACTTGTTTAGAGGCATCTGGAATCAGTTGTAAGGCATCCGCTTTGTGATGATATTGGAGCTGTGGAGCTAGAACACCACGTTTTCCTTCTTCCTTGCATGAATCCCCTTCATTTCCTCTTATCTCTCTCCAATTTCTTGGCATTTTGCCCTGGAAGCCTATCCATCCAAGGTACTGTCGTCTTCAGAAGCTTGTACTGTGTTGGATCGTGAGTTGGATTTAGATACACGTGATAATTTATTTCATTTTATGTTTTCCTACTATACGCACAATCAATAGATCTTTCTAGCATTTAGGGATGCACCCCATAAATAAATTTAGCACTAGTGTGGTAGCCAGTTTTTCAAATCACCGGGTGACGGGTCACGAGTTCAAATCTCCTTGCCATTTCCTCTTACCTTTGATCTTGCATTTTAGCGCCTCGTGAGGAGGAGTTGGCTTTTGATGGCTTCCATTCTGTGCACCACCTCCTCCATCGTGCAGCGGTCTCTAGGTGACTCCCTGGTGCACCACAGACCAACCGACATCAGCGATTCCAAGCACTGAGTCATTCTTTCACTTGCTTCCTCTACATCGAGAACATCCAACATATCTCCATTTTCTTCACGTGTCAACAACGATGGATCTGTAATGCTGGTGACCGGAGATCCTTTGGCGATTTCTTCCTCGACGAACTTGCAGAGGGTGAGCCCATCCTTGAACATGTCGTCGGTGGGTCTCCTTCCGGTGAACAACTCCAAAATGATGACCCCGTAACTATATACATCAGCATGAGTGGAGACTTGTCCTCCTACTCCATACTCTGCAAAGTGCATTCAACTCCATGTATATCATAAATTTCATACCTATGAACAAATCAAAAGACAGATCGATCTTTTCTTTTATTACCTGGAGCAACGTAGCCGATAGAACCCTTGAAAGCAACTGAAGTGGATGAATGCCCATTGTTGCTGTTGTGAAGGAATTTTGCCAGGCCAAAGTCTCCGACATGGGCAGTCATCTCACCGTCCAGGAGTATATTGCTTGGCTTCAGATCACGATGAACAATTGGCGTCTTACCGCCATAGTGAAGGTAATCCATTGCATCGGCGACATCAATCGATATGTTTATTCTCTGAAGAAGGCTTAATCTCTTGGTGTGTAGCTTCTCATCCGGTTTCAAATGCAGCCATTTCTCCAAGGTCCCGTTGGCCATGAACTCAAACACTAGAGCTTTGAATGCATTACCTCTGAAGTCCAAGCTATCACATGTTGTTATGATTCTTACGAGATTGCGATGTCGGATATTTCTTAGAGCTTCACACTCTGTCATGAAAGATTTTGCTGCTCCATGCTGTTGCAAATTAAGTATCTTAATTGCAACAATCTCGCCATTGCTCATTACACCCTTGTAAACGGAACCGAAGCCTCCAACACCAACCAAATTGTAATGAGAAAATTTGTTGGTTGCCTTCAACAACTCCATGTAGCTAACTCTATGCCTAATACTGGTCGGAGTTATCTGAGAAGAAGAATGCCTCCTTGTCTTCCCGAACAAATAGAGAATGAGAAGCAAAACGACTACTACTACCAGAACTATTGAGATTGGGATAACTACAACGAGAATTAGGGAGTGTCCTTTCTTGGATGCTTGGCTCGGGCAAGACTGCAAATGCAAACTCTCAATGCCCCCTCAAATTCTTTTGTTTCCTACGATCGAAAATTCAGTAACATTGGCAAAGATTCCATCTTTCGGCAAGACTGTTGAAAGATAGATTTAGACGTTCCAAGTAGGGAAGCTTCGATAAGAAGTCCGGGACAGGGCCAGACAAGTTATTATACGAAAAGTCCAAGCGTTTGATGCCTTTCAACATGCCCAACGACGAAGGAATCGTTCCTTCAAAGAGATTGCGACTTAGATTGAGGAATTCCAGCGATTGACAATCGCCTAAGCTCGACGGAATGTCTCCTGCCAGCCTATTATTTGAGATATCCAACAACTGAATGCTGCGCAGCTGACCAACTTCCACCGGTAAGTTCCCGCTAAAGTGATTGTTCGACAAGTCAAGAAATGTCGACAATGAACGAATGGTAAAAATTTCTTTCGGGATGGGACCGATGAAGTGGTTATTAGAAAGATCCAAATCGCCAAGACCTTGACAGTTGCCCAGACTCACAGGTACCTCACCCTCCAGATCGTTGCCCTGCAGGTAGAGCTCATTCAATCGAGTCAAGTTCCCGATGGAAGAAGGGATCTCGCCGGATAACTTGTTTTCATACAAGATCAATGCTTGTAGGTTCTGAAGTTTTCCGATAGACGCCGGAATGCCTCCAGAGAAAAGGTTCTCGTAGAAGCCTAAGGTTTCCATGTTGACGAACTTGTCAATGCCAGGTGGTATGGTGCCGGAGATCTGGTTGCTCCCTAGCATCAGCCATTTGAGCTGTGCTGAGAGGTTAACTATGGACATCGGCAATTCCCCTCTGAGATCATTGTTTACTAGATCTAGGTGCTCTAAGCTCCTACAATTTGCCAATGCAGACATGAAGGCCCAGTCGCTAGCTTCCCTAGCTCGAAGATTGTTAGACCCAAGTGCGAGCCGACTGAGATTTTGTAAGTTTCCGAGACCTGCAGGTATCCATCCAGTTAAGTTATTTTGACTAAGATCAATCTCCTGGAGGAATGAAGCATTACTCAGTGAGATCGGGATGGGTCCATCCAACTGATTTCCGGCCATGTCTAGGAATTTGATGTTAGGAAGAGTATTGCCTATATCATTCGGAAGACTTCCTGACAGCCAGTTATTCACCACGCTCAAAGTCCGCAAAGCAGTTATGTTGTAGATGGACAAAGGAATGTTGCCAGAGAGTCGATTCTCAGAAACTTGAAAGAATTCAAGTCTGGTCAGACGACCAAGATCTTCGGGCAGACTTCCCTCGAGTTTGTTCTGGGATAAATCAAGAATAGTCAAAGATGACAAGTTAGTGATCGAGGAAGGAATCATGCCATTGAAGTTGTTCCTAGCAAGATCAAGATATTTCAGAGACACAAGGTCCCCAAGAGAATTCGGAATGCTATCTGTGAGATTGTTGCCTGATAGGCTCAATCCAATGAGGGATGCCTGACTCATCAAGGAAGAAATGTCGCCCGTAAGCAAGTTGCTCGACATATAAAGGTAGCTGACGTTTGAGAATTTTGTTGCCACGGGTGGGATAGGACCAGTGATGCTGTTGTTTGAAATGGCAAGCACGCGGAGAGAATCAAGGTTCTGGAACGAAGTTGGTATGGACCCTACGAGATGATTCGACGACAAGTCAAGAAGCTGCAGAGACGAAAGGTACCCAATGGAGGGAGGAATAGGCTGATTGAAGGAATTGAAGCTGAGGTCAAGCTGCTGCAGGTTGCGCAGAAGGCTGAGTTCCGGAGGTATGGGGCCAGTGAGGCGGTTGACCGGGAGGAGAAGTTTGGTGAGTCGAGTGAGGTTCCCGATGGCCGGAGATAAGAAGCCTTCGATGTCCATGGACTTCAAGGCCAAAGACGTGACCCTGACGTCGCCTCTGATGTTGCTGCACGCGACGCCGCGCCACCGGCACAAGGGGACTGTCTCGTTCCATGAGCTCATGGAGCCATTTGGGTCGTGGGTGATTGCCGCCTTGAAGGCAAGCAGTGCGGCGCGGTCGGTGGCATTGCTGCTGATCGCTGGAGCGTCAGCGGAAGCAGAGCGGGAGGGGAGAGGAGTTTGGAGGAGGAGAAAAGTGAACAGCAGCGGCAGAAGTGGAGCGCAGGACTCCATGAGAAAGATGCCAAATGGGGGTGGGTAGACTGAGGAAGTAGCACCGGATGATGAAGCCCATGCAACACATGCTTGTGCTTCTTTAAAAGTGTTCAGTAGACGTGTGAACTGTGAAGTGTGAACTAAAAAAAGGGAAAAAAAAACCTAAAAAAGCGTGTTTTTTTGTTCCTTTTCCTCGTTCTGTCCGCAGTGGAAGACTTGGGAGTTGGTCAGTTCTGAAGAGTAAAGACTTTTGCTCGTCATCTTGTCACTTGGGACATAGGCGGTTAATCGTGGTACATTGACCAATGCCATTGAAGCGGGATTCGTCATTTGCGGTCAATCGTGGAATTCTTCTTTTTCGCCCGGCCTCGTGCTGAAAGAAAACGTACCCGTTGAGTTGATCAAACTAGCTTATTTTTTGGGCTAGACGAAAAAAGAGAAAATAAAAATATAATCAGATAATAGAAAAAAATTCTAAATATAATAGGAATAAGAATTTTGATTACATTAAGATTAGGCTTTAAATTTGAATTGTAATATAAGTAGAAATTTATCTTATAAATGATTCCAATGAGAATTAGATTATGAGTTTAAATTTTAAATATATTTCAGAAATAAAATAATAATATTAAATAACTTAATTTCAAAATTAATAGATATAAAATAATAGTTATTTTTTAAAACATGAAGATAAAATAAAATAAAAGAATAAATGGAAGATTATTAGGAAAAGAGAAAGTTCAAAATTAAGCTTAAAGTGAATTAGAAAAAAGAATTAGGAGCATGAAAATTTAACTTTTATTTTGATTTCAACGTTGGAAGTGTCACGAAATACATGAAGATTTATATTTAGACCATTACAAAGTTGTTACACTATCATATGAAATTGGATTTTAATATTTCTTCAATATTTTTTTGTTATTTCAATTGCAAATCAATTTTAAATCTTATTATAAGTCCTAAAGATGATTTCATATTTATTCAAATTTGAAAATTTTTGTATAATTTTAAAATCCAACAAGACTCGAATCCAAATTTTAAAAAAGACTTTCAATTCAACTGAAACTTTATAAAAGTCCTTAGAACACTTGGAGGCTACAAATATAGGGACGGAGACAGAAAACGTGATATTTGAGATCTGGAAGATGGTTGCAATTAAAATCACATGAGTAGGGTTAGACAGATTGCCCAATTTAAAATATAATGTAGATTCAAAGTTAATTCAACCTATATGTAAGCACACATATGATTTCATAGCACTTGATACCTTGATAATAGTACTTATTCATAGTGCCTCTATTTAAATTACATAAACCAGTAAGTTTTAACAATTATAATCCCAACAAGACTACTCACCACAAGTATAAAGTTGTCCTCGTAGTACGAATTGGGATCAAATCACATAGAGCGATTATCTTCTTTTAAAAAAAAAACCAAATGCACTATGCATTGATACGATGAAAATAGTTCGAGTTGTCTTGATACAAGAAATTGTGAAGGCCATGAGAGGGCTCATTCTGCCAAAATACAACCTCAGATGTTAGTCTGCTTAAGTTTGCAATATAATCATCTGCAATATTGAGGTGTCTAGGTATATGATGCACTACAAAATACTCAAAATTGTTGTGTGCCCCTTTCCATATGTCGACCATAATGTTCTTAATCCTCCAAGGGCAGTTCGCAGGATTATTGAAAGCCTGGACGAGATGCAGGGAGTCAGTCGCACAAAAGATCTTCATATGTCCAAGCTCAGCACACTTAGCAATCCCAGTCTTCAAAGCCCAAGCTTCGGCAGCTAGAACAGAATGGAAATTACCCGAAGAGGACCCATCAGTTGATCTGAGGAGGAAGCCTGCTCCTCCCACCTCCCCTAGACCGGTAAAAGAATCGTCAGTGTTGAGTAGAACCCAACTAGGAGATGGGGGTTCCCACTTGATTCGGATAGGATCACATAAGGGTGGGCCCTCAGGGTAGTGGATGTGCAAAAACTCCTCAGCATTTGCCTGCACCCAGACCACACAACAGATATAATGGATGGTTTGGAGGAGAAAATGATGTCATTTCTAAGTTTTCAAATTCAACAAAGACCAAAGGAGATGTAGGAGAGAAGTTTGAGTCGAGAATTCTTATTGAGATGGGCACCCTCATAAATCTAGTCACCGGAGGACCAAGAAGATAGGTGAGTAAAGGTTACTGAAAGTTTATTTTGTGCAAGGGTCCAGAGGTGAAGACCAATAGGACAACAAAAGAAAAGATGTGAGCTTGTTTCCAAAACCTGGACAGAGGGGGTTATGATTAGTAGAGAACCTCAAAATTCTATCCTTAGTAGGTAAACAGGCATGGGAAAGTTTCCAAAGGAAGAGATGAATTTTCTCAGGTACGGGGATATTCCAGACCATCTTCCAACCCATCCAAACATTACTACCAAGTGTGGCTGGCACAAGCCTATGTAGGAACTTGTAAACAGATTTAGCATCAAGGATACTAGAAGAACTTGGTTCCCAAATCCACTGATCATCCTCGGGATAAGCAAGTAAATGTATAGAGAGAATTAAAGAAGTTAAGTCACAACCAAAAGCATCCATCATTAACTCATAATTCCACACATTATCAATAATGAAGTCAGAAACCTTCAAGAGAGGACATTTACATAAGTGGGTTTTAACGCTAGAGGAGTGCAAAAGAGCCATGGATCATTCATAACATTAGTTGACATGCCATTCCCAATATGTTTTTTGAAACCGAGCTTAGTATTATGCAAAGTATTTAAGATCATTTTCCACTGGTTGTGAGTAGAGGGTATCCATGGGTGAATGGAGGAGTACTTGTTCTTGACAAGTTGACACGTCCTGGTTGTTTAATAGGCTTAAGACCCACTCAGCTAACAAGGATGTTCTAATATGCTCTATGTTTCTAATACCAAGCCCTCCCCTCCCCCCCTCAGTTTTAGAGTTCTGAACCACTGCCCAATTAATCAGACGCAAAGCCCTCTTATTTCCATCCTATGACCAGAGAAATGATTTGGCCAACTTTTCTAGTGAAGAGATAATACTGGAGGATACATTTATGGATTCTAAGGCTAAGTTAGGTAAGGAGGCCAAGACAGATTTAATGAGTGTAGTCCGGCCAGGTTGAGTTAATGTTCTCATCTTCCACCCGGATAATCTGGAGGAAGCCCTTTCAGTGATGTAAGATTGTTCCTTGAGATTAAGATACTTATTGAAGATGGCTTTTATATCTTAATGAAGAGAGTCCGGTTCACAAGATAAAAAGATTTAAGCTAATGTTGTGGTAGTAAATAAGCCAAAACATGATCCTATTTCAATTGGAGTTTTGGGTTTTATATTTTTTATGCTTTCCATTATAGATGCAATACAATGACTAAATAGCAAAAAAAGAGGGAATAAAACAACACATTGGAAAGGAACAAAATCGATGTAAAAGATCTAAGGGTTAGGAAATTAAAGTGAGGGAAGAACTTAAGCTATCTATGCATTAGCGATGAAGTTCAATCGGATGCAAAGTATAATCATTGAAACTCGAATATAGATCCTTTCACTTTCATGTGATGAGGATCGCTTGATGCATTAAATTTGTAATAAATAAATTTGCTAGCAAGTGCACTAGTCGTATTGAGTAATAAAATAAATAAAAGATTTTCGAACCCACGAGAAACTTTTTAAATCTAATATATCCTAATAATCTACTAAGAGAAAAATGGGTGTTGTGATGTAATAGAAAATAAATGTGCAAAAAATAAAATAACAGACAATAAAATAAATGGGTGTTGAACCTAAGGATGATGGATGATCAAATATAAGAACTAAATAGCATGAACAATTATGATAATTGAATTATAACAATGATAAATAGATTCAGCTCTTAAGGCGGATTATGATTACTTAAATTGTTGACTTCTACGTTGAGTAGAACCAACAATGAGTTGCAAGATTCATGTTATGATTACTTCAACGTCAAGTTAAAAATCAATTCGTTAAGAATTAACAAATTCTAAAAATAGCCACCCCATATCTAGTTTGTAGTCTTACTCAAAATATAATAATCTTTATAAAAAGCATTAAGCATAGCAATTATAATAAAAAGAAATTGAAATAATTTATTAATTCAAATATAATAAATCAAGTTCAGGTAGTTTTCTTGAAATAATAAATATCGCTATTACAAAATTAGTTAAGCATGAAAAGTATGAGTAAAGAGCATCCAAATATTGGTTAAAAGATAGAATTAATAACCTCCAATTATTTTTGGATTGTTGTGAAGCACAAAGGATGGGTTGCCCCGTAGTCTTCTTTGAAAAATCCTTTTCAAGCTTGAAATTCATCCTCTGATGCAAGGCTCTTAGGTCTCGAGTTCTACTTTTTTTGTTTCCCATTGTCTCTATTTATAGTTCTCAGGTGTCCCAAGGGTCTTCCTAGAGTTTTAATTTGATTGGGAGTCTTTTTCTTGCAAAAATAAAATAAATTCGGATTAAACTCTTGTTGGACTTTAAAATCATCCAAAGCTTCTTCATGTCTGAATAAATATGTTTCCAAATGATTTTATGATAAACTATGGAGTCAATCTACAATTAAAATTCCTGAAAAAAATTGAAGAAAACTCAAAATCCAATTTCATAGGACCCATAATAGCTTTGTAACGACTTAAATATGACTTCTCACGACGCATAACATTGATATCACGACCTCGCAGTGTTAAAAACAAAGTAGAGTTTATAATTTTCACGCCCAGTAACATTCTGGTCACGAATCGTTACTTGGGCAAATTTTTATGACTGTCACGACCTTACGACCATATGTCTATCATGACCTATTATATTCAATTTTCAGCCTTGACAACTTTTACTAATTTATTATTTCATACTCCATTTTAACTCTGATTTGAGTATCATTTTCTATAGTTTCTTCGTGACTCTTTTCTCTCACTTTTCTCACAATACATAAAACTTGGATTTTAATTTTTATAAAATTAAAGAAAATAAGGTTCTAAAAGGATGCATGCTATATGAAAATGAATCCAAATAAGATTAAATGCAAAGCTAATTATATGTTGTATTTTACAAGTATCAAACTCCTCGAAGCTTAAATACTTGTTAATCCTCCAGCAATGTTCAAAGCAAATCTCCAATCAAATTGGTTAATTATCGCTTCCACCATGTGACTCAACTATTCTTCGCACTAGATTTTATGCATTTATCGCCAAAGTATCTCTCCATGTTCCAAGTACTCAGCCTCGTGAATTTTTGAATTTAGACATTTCTAAACTCCTTCAAGTTCAACTCTGTGCAAGAAAATATATAGTATATCAAATAAGAGTCTCAATGTTGAAAACATAAATTTATTAATTTTTTAGTTTAAAACTTTCATTTTCTTCTTTCATCTACTTTTATTTCATTTATTTTATTTGGTATTCATATGCTTCTTCATATTGTGCAAGCTGATCGATGTAACGAACTTTCAACCGATGGATCCCATAATAATTGTCCTTAGGTCGTCTTGAAAGAATCTAATCATCTAGACACACCAAGATTTCGAACAACACATTTATATTCTTTATTTTCATTGCTTTTTCAACTTTGTTTCTTTGGGTTCAACTAATATTCTTTTTATTTTTTTTTATTTTTTATTTGTAAAATATAAGTTCAATAAGAACTTAGGCGTTCAACAAATAAGCAATTAGTATCAAGACTAAAAATAATAAAAATAAAAAAATAAGCATGAACAAGAATTTATCATCCAATTATTCATAGTTCTACTTAGCAACATTTACTTTCCAAAATATCCAATACTAAGGCGATAAAATATAAAATAATAGTTCTTTGAATTTTGCTAATTAATAATGTCCTTGAATAATACTTGAAAAATAAATAAATACTAAGAGATAAAGAAAATATGATATAATTTAAATAATGCAAAGCAATTTTTTTATCATTTTTCGATATGAAATATGAAGCAAATACGCGGCTAGTAGTTGAGACGTGATGGGAACATAGCATGTAACACAATATAAAAAGATAAGCATGATGCATGAAATTGCAAACTCTCCTAAGCTTGAACTCAACACCGTCCACAGTGTTGAAAATTAAGCCCGTAGGAGTATACACATGATAATAATAAAAATATAAGAGTAAAAAAATATAGGAGTATACACATGATCTATCCAAAGTCAATGAATGTGAAAGTTATAGGAAGAAATCATGAAGAATCCATAGAATCCCTAACCGATACTAATCTTACATTTTTTTTGTCCTTTGTCACAGGCCGTGAAGAATAAATAACGTGATAGTCTCAATAACACCCGTAAAAAGTAAAATAACGGCACATGAAAATTTTAAAAAATGTGAAATTTTAATTAAATTCTATGATCTACATAGACTTCTTAAAATAAAATTAAAAATAACAAAATGAAATTAAAGAGGCTAAGCAACTAACAATCAAACTAACTAATTTAACACAACTAAATTATGAACAAGACTATGAGTTTAAGAGTTGAGAAAGAATAGTTTTGAGTTTAAAGTCACTAGCTTGACTTTGATATGGCATATGCTTAAACTAATATGGGATGATCAATTAGATTAAAATAGATAAATAAGCAATTAAGGAACAATGCCACTGATTTTAATTAATATGATCATAAATACTCATCGTGGTGAGGCTCAACAGATGCGATGTTGGATGACACCTACGTTTTCAATTTAATGTCATCGCCAAGCGGTGGTGGTTCTCCATGTACAAAAACTTTTTGATGTTGAAGTTGGTAGGTATGTTGCTTATGAGAATAAATGACTAGATGGTTATTGGGTCGCCATTGTAATGATATAGTTGGAAAAGATCGGGCTGACGTCAGTGAAGTATGTTTCTCCTTCAAAGATGCTATCAATGGTGTTGATGTGTTGGAGGAGATGTGCATTGATGTGCAACCAACGGTTGGTGATTTGATCTTCTCTTTCGGTGGTGGTTGAATTGGAGTGACACTGATGTAGGAGTGACAGGAACTTTCAAAGGCAAACCTCTCCTTTGAATCTTCCCATCTTTAATAATATATTTACTTGTTTCCTTGACACGTCATTGTGTAGTTGCTATCTTTGTTGAAAAACTACTTTCCGGATGCCATGGATATTGATAACGACACAGATATAAGATGATCTCCGGGTTCTCATCGATGTGGCTTGAAGATTCAAAAGTTAGAGAATTAAGTTTTGTGACTTCACCCTCTAATGCATGCAGCTTTGCTTCCAACACCTCAAATTCAAGCTTGGCATCGAATAATCGAAGTGAATCATTGACTTCAATTTGCTTTTGAATTTTGGCCAACTGAGCCTCCAAATTTTGGATGTGTTGATATTGTATTGTCAATCTTCTTTCAATTAATGTGGCAAATTAATCAATCATGTCTACAAAGTTAGATGTTGATGATTTAAATTCAAGAATTGTTGTCATATCATCATCTTACTTCTTGTTGTGTGGATAGTTTTTTTCAACAGAGAATCTAACACTATTGTGAATGTGATAGATAGGTCTAAAAAATATATCTTCTTTTGTTACTTGTTGAGGCTTTTTCTTTGTACTATGTCTTCATGATGATGCCTCCATTTGAATCTCATCTTTCTGATAGCAATGTTTCTTTTCTTAATTTGTTGATTTGTAATCATTTGTATTTTCTATTTGTTGATCAAGTTGTATATAAAATATGTCACATGAAAAGCTTACACAACACTAAAAAAAAGAGTGAAGTAAAATAGAAAATAAGAGTTCTCAAAGTAGCAAAATAAGATAGGCTAAGAATTACAAACAATAGTGTCCTGACAATGACATAAAAAACTTGATGCGTTGAAGGATGATTATCAAGTTGGGAATGTCTCTCAAGAAGTGGAATATTCAAGAAAAGGGCTAAATATGAATTGGGCTATGCAAGAATAACAGGAAGAAGGCTCCATGGTTCATGATGACCGGCACTAAGTAGAGCGACCGCGTAGGGCATGAAGGGCACCCATCGTCGGGGCCTTCCCGACGGTACCCCTCACCATCGTCGGTGACCCAAGACCACGACGACTCTTTTGTCTCCGCCGAACACATCTGGCAGCATCAACAATGATGTGTATCCTCATATATGCTTTTTCAGGTTCACATCCTCCGGCCACACCCCACTTCATTACCCAGACGTCGTGCTAGCAAGCTGGAGCCGCCTGAGCTCCCACTCACTCTCCACCGCCACCTCTCCAATTTCCTCTCCAGTGCCTCCTCCTCCCTCACGGCCCTCTCCCCTAATACGCGACTCTCCCTTCTCTCCAGCATACCTCTCTAATATCTTCCTGCCCAATGTCAACCTGCCCTTCTGATGCATGCAAAATTCAACATATATTTAGTATTGTATTTAACCTCATTTTGAATCATTTTCTAATAGCATGCATCATTTTATAAGCTTATTTACATTAATTTTACAAAAATGAAAATCTATTGAGATATTGTATTTTATTATTTAGGAAGTAAAAAAACTGACTTACGAAGCCAAACGAAAAAAATCGCGCTCAAATCGAAGTTCAAATGGAGCCAAAAAGTGAAAAACAATGAGACTGCCAGAAATATGCTCTAACGGGCCATGAAATCTTCTTAAGGGGCCGTGAAAATGGCCCTGCAATACTTTGACAGGCCATTAAAATGCATTCAGAAAAGTGCCTGAGTCACGGCCGTGATCACTATAGGAGGTCGTGAAAAGCCTCTCACAGGCCGTGAAATCCTATTTTTAATCTGTCTCGGACCCTGTTTAGGTCATTAAATCACTCTAATAGGCCCTGACGAAGCCCATATTCGAGTTTTAGATGAACTTTTGGAAGATTTTCAATTGCACAAGGATTCCTACTCATACTATATGATCTTAGAATGATTTGAAAATATATTATGACCCAAATTTCAGAGTTTGACAAAGCCAAAATTTCATAATCAATTCAGATCCGAATTTTTCTTATTTCACAAAGAAAATATTTCTGTGTCTTCTTCAATCATATGGAAACTCAAATCCCTATTAATAAAGACTTTCTACAGCCAGAGAGAGGATGCTAGGGCTTGCAACCAGAACTTTAAAGCCAAGAATGGAGGAAAACTTTAGAGGGTTCGCTGAAATAATTTCTGCACGATTGATTCTAGACGAAGATCGAGCAACAGTTCTTCGGTGTTCCTGAGAGTACTCTCTACTCTACCTTTTGTTGGGATGATTTTATGCTTAATTGATACAATATTCTATCTTTAGTTGGATCTTTTAGTTTTTTTCCTTTTGAGACATTTGTAGTAGTTTTAATTGATAAAGGCAAATTATTAAACTTGATTTCATAATCGAATATAGTTCAATTTTTTTTCGAATATGCATGCTATTATTAATGATTTTTCAAAGATTAATGTCTTCTATAGTTAGCTATCATTCTTGTAGGAGTAGTTACTTTTAATTGCAGAATTTTTGTAAAATTGAATCTTTACTTTTAACTCTAAATATTGCATATCACAACTCGTATGATCTTTGACGGAATATTAGTTGTACGGTCTATTAATCATTACCATGTTATGGGTGATAATAGCTTAGAGACTATATTTTAATGTATCTTAATATCATGTTTAATTAGATTATAATTCATGATGGAGTAGTCTTAATCTAATTTGAATTGAGATAGGTTGATTGATCCTATACGGAAATCAATAATTTGAGTAAACTCTAATCCGTCGTTAGAAACTAACTTGTAATATTTGATCAACTCAGTTTGTCTACAATTTCTTTTATCATCCTAAGCCCTAAGCATAAGTAGATTAGATTAGATAAATTTAATTTTAGTCTTTACTTTTCTATAATTTTATTTTTTGCAAGTCATTTTTACCCAAAATCGTGTTGCCTCCTATTAGCCTTTAAAATTAATTTAGTTAAGTTAATTTCTCGTGAGTTCAACACTCTACTCTTACATTTTATTACTTTAGAGACTAGTGCACTTGCTAGCATTTAATTATTATCAATTATCGCATCAAGTTTTTGGCATCATTGCCGGGGAACTATTCCATACTTACTACACTTATTTTATGCTACTTTGATACTTTACTTTTCTATTGCTTTCACTTGTTCTTTTAGTTGTGTAAAATTTTTAGGTTACATCTTTTGTGCACAACTTGATTATCACATGCATATCATCACATCCTCAATGGCAAAGAAGAAAATGACTATTAATCAGCACATTGAGGAAAATCAAGTTGCTGTCCAACATGATAAAATTCACACCGACGCTTAATCAAGTAACAACAACAGAAAGATGCCTCAACAATCTCCATATGAATATTTATCTTTGGACCCAGAAGCCATCATTACAAGCAAGTTGAATCCCCTAATGAAACAACTCTCTAAGCAATCATATCCAATCGAAAATCTGGAGAGTCAACTTTTAAATTTGCGACATCAAAGTAAGGAAACACAAGAGATGTCACATCACTTCTCAATTTGAAACCTTCGGTTGAGCCGAAAATTGATCTCGAAGGGAGGATGGGTCAACTCAATACGACGATTGAAAGAAAACTACAAGCACATGACCTACATATTCAAATTTTGGTGGCTCAATTAATACAAATTTAAAAGCAAATCGAAGTAGATGATTTGATCCGATTATTTGACATGAAAATCAAGTTTGATGCCTTGGAAGCAAAGCTACATGTATTAGAGGGTCAGGTCGCGCAATTGACTTCTCCAAAGCACATTGACGAGAGCCCAATCATCGTCATGTGTCCATTCACCACCAACATTCATATCAAAGAAGAGGGCATCCAAGAAAAAAGTCTTCAACAAGGACAACACCTATGCAATGGCGTGTAAAGGAGACAAGTGAATACTTCATTGAAGATAGACAAGTACGAAGGAGGAGCTGGCCTTAAATGTTCTTATTACACAAACTTTGTCTCCAACACCGATTTTATTAAACATCGGCGGCCACAACTATGCAAATTCAGATATCACCAAGGGGAGAAAGAACATCACTAACATCAATAGAAACCTCTCGACTACCACAAAACAGTGGCAAATCAAGGGTAAACAAAGTAGCACATCACCGATGTCAAAAACACCAACTAAATCAGTCCAGTGGCAAATCAAGAATCATTATACTATCCATGAGAATTCTACCATCCACGAGAATAAGCATCACAACTCCCAACTTCAATATAAGAACGTTGTTGTACTTGAAGAGTCTCCACCACTGGACGATGACACAAGGGTGGATACATTAGGCATCATCCACCGCTATGTGAGCTACGCCTCACCACATCGAACATTCATGATCACATCAAATAATTTTGGTGAGATTATTCTTTAACTACAAATTCATATGATCATCTTATTTTAGTCTTAGCATATGTCATATCAAAGTCAAGCTAAAGACTTTAAATTAGAACTATTCTCTCATCTTTATCTCTTAGTTTGGATTTTAATTTTCATTTGAGTAGATTAGTTTTTCCTTTTCTAATTTAGTGTCTTAGTTATTTGTTTCTTTATTTTTATTTTATTTTTTGTTATTTTTACTAATCATCCTTTGCAAGTTCAATTTAAAAAGGGAGAGAGAGGCATGTCACGGGCGTTATCCTCAAACTCACGAATCATGTCTGACAATGCATGAGCATATCAATGAGTTTCTCTCTAAGTCTTGGGTCATCATGAGTCGTTAACTAATTGTCACGGTAGGTTTAGACCACATTTTTTTGTCCTTTGCAGGTCGTTACACGTTCTTCACAGGTCAATAAGTAAATATTCACTGTTTATCACGGGTTGTTAGAGTCCTCTCACGAGTCTCACAGAACATACATACAACTTTCATGGTCATCATGGGGTGTGATCATCGTCTCACGGGTCTCACAAAAGTCTAATGCAATATCCCAGTGTCACATGCTTGGTTAGGATTATTTCACCGATCTTAATACATAGGTCACGGGTCGTTACAACTGAATCATGAGTTCCCAGAGCAAGTTTAGATCATTATGCGCATCATTTCACGAGTCGATAAAATTTTTTCACAGGCCGTAAATGCTTTGATCACTCCCATAGGTCTCAGTTTCACCCGATTTACGACCCTGCACGTCTTCACGAGCGGTCACTTGTTACAACGTGGCGTTAATGTTCTCTCATGGGGAGTTAGAAAGACTCGCCTATATTCGGTCCACCACATGGCATCCTCTCATTGGTCCCAACATTGAACCACAGATCGTGCAACATGTCCTGCACTTCGAATCGTCGCTAACGTCTCATAACCCGCACCTCTCGCCCCGTGAGCCATTCAACAACCACCAACCAGCATTAACTCTTTAATGGGGCACTGCCCCCATGCGTATTGGCTATTTAAAGCGTAGGTCCGTGATGCTGCTTTTCACGCCCATCTCCGTTCCAGCGTCGACACTCTGATCGTCCCCTCCGACTCCGACCGGACTGCGCCACTGTCGGACGGCAACTGAGGACTCTAGCGAACTCTGACGACCTCTGTGACATTGACAATTCGACACCACCAACCTGATTTTAACCATTCTTCAGATCATCCTCTCCGCGGGCACTCTAATGGACTCGCCAACCCTTCGGCGATCGCCACGATCATATGTTCTGAAGATAACTTGCGTCGCCGCCCTCTCTTCGACGAATGACCTTCAGTGGCACCACTGCCTTGCTTGATCGGCGTTCAACCATCAACATGATGTGACGACCGGTGCCCCTTCGCCGGCCGACCAACACTCGAATTCATAAAGGGCCAAGAACGGGGGATCACCGACCATGATTTCATTTTCTTTTGTTGTTAACGTTATGTAACGGCCGTGAGATAATATAAATGACCCGTTAGCTTTAATTTTTCCCTATTGAGAGGGCCGTTATCGTTTTATCATGACTCGTGAAAGCAGTTTTCAGGCCGTTATTTTGTTCTTGCTGGTCGTGACAGTCATACTTTCTCATGTCTTAATATTTTTTGTAAAAAAAATGAACGAAAATATCAAAAGCTTTAAAGTGAAGAAGTTTTAAAGCGAAAATACATAAGCTCAATATGCACTTATGTTTGCAACATTGAAACTCTTATTTGATAGCACTACAAGAAATTAGGTCATTAGTGAAAAGATATGTAGCCGTTAAAAGTTGTCATCTTGTCGTTATACTCTTCGCTATACGTCCCGTCGCTAAAAGGTTTTAACGTCTAGTGTGAATAACTAGCCGTTGATTCTTTTTAATGACCACTATAATCTTCTTCCGTAAAAATTCAATAGCGACTAGTATGCTGGTCCCCTATATAACTTATAAGGACCACTCACCTAGTCGCTAAAGACATCACCGGATTGAATCACATTTTTGGATGAACCGACCAATTTTTTTAAATTTTTTTGTGAACAAATAATCTGATAAAAAATATTATTTTAAATTTGAAAAAGATCCAATGATAGACCTTCTTCATAAAACTCTACATTAGCCCATTAATCTCCTCCTCTATTAATACTTGTCTCTTTGCTCTCATCATACTACTATAATGAATGTGGGATTATGTTTCTATACCTACTTGTTCTTTTCTTCTTTCATATTTTTAACGACAAGATGATGGTCGTTAATTTGAATATTAAGGACCAAATTTTTATTGGTCCTTATTGTTGACTTTTAACGATCAGTTATAAGAATATTAAGGACTAAAATTTTTCTGCTCCTTATTGTTGACGAGCACAATTTTTTCTAATAATTAATAACGATGTTTAACGATCATATTTGAATCTCTTCGTTAATTATGGTCGTTAAAAGTCATTTTTCTTGTAGTGTAGACTGTATGTTTTTCTTATATGAGCTGAACTTGGATGAGTTTAAATGTCTAATATTCAGAAATTCTACAAGGCTGGGTAATTGAAATGATGAAGAGATACTCTGACGATAGATGTATAAAATCTAGTGCTAAGAAAATTAGTTGACTAATAGGGTGGAAGCGATGATTGACCTTCTTGGTTGGAGCTTTGCCTTGAACACTGCTTGAGGACAAGAAAATATCTAAGCTTGGAGGAGTTTGATGCATGCAAAATCCAACATATATTTAGTATTTCATTTAACCTCATTTTGAATCATTTTCTAATAGCATGTATCATTTTATGGGTTTATTTATATTAATTTTACAAAAAAACAATCTACACAAATATTTGTATCTTATTGTCTAGGGAAGAAAACTAAATTACGAAATCAACGGAGAAAATCGCACCCAAATCGGAGTTCTAACGAAGCCAAAAAGTGGAAAGCAATGAGGCTGCTAGAAATATGCTCTAACGGGCTGTGAAATCTTCTTAACGGGCCGTGAAAATGGCCCTCCAACACTTTGATAGACCGTTAAAATTTATTTAGAAAAGTGCTCGAGTCACGCCATGACCAAGTCTTCGTGGATCATGAAATCCATAATTTTCACACTGGAAGGACCGTGAAAAACCTCTCACAGGCTGTGAAATTCTATTTTTAATCCGATTCGAACCTTGTTTAGGCCGTTAAATCATTGTAGCAGGATGTGATGAAGCTCAGATTCAAGTTTTAGATGAATTTTTGGAGATTTTCAATTGCACAAGGATTCATACTCATACTATATGATCCTAGAATGATTTGGAAACATATTATGACTCAAATTTCGGAGTTTGACAAGGCCAAATTTTTAGAATCAATTCATATCCAAATTTTCTTTATTTCACAAAGAAAAGTTTTCATTTCTTCTCCAATCACTCAAATCCCTATAAATAGAGGCTTTCTATAGCTAGAATAGGGTATGCTAGAGCCTGCAACTAGAACTTTGAAGCCAAGAACATGGGAGAACTTCATAGGGTTCGGTGAAATAATTTCTGCACGATTGATTCTAGATGAAGATTGGGCAACAGTTCTTCGGTGTTCTTGAGAGTACTCTCCACTCTACCTTTTGTTGGGATGATTTTATGCTTAATTGATACATTATTCTATCTTTAGTAATTTGGATCCTTTAGTTTCTTTTTTCCTTTTGAGACATTTGTAATAGTTTTAATCGATAAAGGCAAATTGTTAAACCTTATTTCATAATCGAATATAGTTCAATTTTCTTTTGAATATGCATGCTATTATTAATTTTTTCAGAGATTAATTGCCTTCTATAATTAGCTATCATCCTTGTAGGAGTAGTTACTTTTGATTGTATGATTTCTGTGGAACTGATTCTTGACTTTTAAGTCCAAGTATTGCATGTCACAAATCATTACCATATTATGGATGATAATACTTTAGAGACTATATTTTAATGCATCTTAATTACATGTCTGATTAGATTATGATACATGATGGAGTAGTCAATCTAATTTGAATTAAGATAGGTTGATCCTATACGGGAATTAATAATTTCAGTAGACTCTAATCTGTCGTTAGAAACTAACTTGCAATATTTGGTCGATTTAGCTTGTTTAGAATTTCTTTTATCATCCTAAGGCCTATGCGTTATTAGATTAGATTAGATAAATTTAGTTTTAATCTTTACTTTTCTGCAACTCTTTTTTACCCAAAACCATGTTGTCTCATATTAGCCTATGAAATTAGTTTAGTTACGTATGTTAATTCCTCGTGGGTTCAACACTCTACTCTTATACTTTATTACTTGAGTACTAGTGCACTTGCTAGCATTTAATTGTTGTCAATCCTCGCATCACCTTCCTCCTCCGCACAACCACTCTCTACTTCCATCTCACCACTGGCTGCCCCCTCCCCTCTCTCTGTCCCCGATCTTTCTCTGCTCATTTTCACCCCCACCCGGACCTTTGCCAAGATTGGGTGCACTCGCTTGGCAGGTTTCCATGTGCTCCTGGCATTTGTGACCCGCCTTGTCCGACGACTCTGCTTTGGTGCGTTGTGAGAGATGACAAGGATCCCTCCGCTCCCTCTCCCACATCAAAGCAAGTTTGTCGGTCTAGGCGTCAGCGTACAGTCAAAGGTCACAGGAATCTCCCCTCTCCCTTCCCCTCGTTGGTGGTCATTGATGATAGGAGTCTCACGATTGGGGAGTGAAAAGTCACCCGCCGCATTCATCATGCGGCGCAGGATGCATAGCGGTGCTGATGGTTGGATAACCGTCACTCGTCATAGAGACACCCAAAATCGTAGATGTCATCGGTCGTCGATACAATGCTATAGATGTTTGGAAGGTGGTCACCTGACTCGTCACTGCTAGGGCCTGCTGCGCTATCTCTGGTGCAGGGGTGAAGGTCACCGGAGGCTGGATTTTCTACTATATAACAGGCATCGTCAACACCACGGGACAACCCCCCTGTTATGATTGTACCCCCCCCCCCCCCCCCCACATACCTGTTTGGACCATGGTCATTGGACATCCAAGAAGCTGATGACTTCCTCGTGGGACGCGTTGTCAACGAGATCACAGGCTCCCCCCCTCGGAACTGGCCCTGCTTCGCACGGAAATATTCACCAACATTGGCGACTCCCCACCATTCCACCTTAGCAGGATTTCGCCCGAAATGTGGCAGCACATCCTCGGATCACCTCAACAACTCTGCTATCGTCACCGATGAGCATCCCACCCTGCTCCTCGATCAAATGGTGTCCGTGGAAGTTCGAGGATGGGGCGATGATCACGCTGCCCGAAAATTGCTGCTCTATAGCCATCCACGGCCTGCCGCTTCACCTTCATTGTCCAGAGTTCGTCACGATAGACGCGCGGATCGTCGGCAACCCCATCACTATCACCCTTCTAGCACCTGAATCGTCGGACTTGTCGACCAACACGGTTGAGATTGATGTTCAGCCAGACTGCACCTTTCTGATGTCGATGATTCATAACGTTCGAGCAGGAAATTTCCTCCTGCGACTGCTAACCATTTCGCATGCCGCCTAATGGGCAGAGGTCACCGTCGGTCCAGCACAATCATCACGGACCCGAACGGCGCAAACGGCTATGCCACTGGGAATTGGAGAAGTTGGTACGGCGAACCTAGTACAGGACGTGTCGCACGACCATCACACCCGTAAAGTGGAAGGGTGACTAGGGGGTAATGCTTGCGGTCGTTCCTGCCGTTCGGATAGTACATCGCTCGTCTGTGACACACATACGGAGCAGGCATCATCGCGTCAGAACAGCCCGCTCGGTCATCCACGCCGGCCACACGGTGTACCAATCATGCTGGGGCCAATAATATAGGTAACGCACCGCATGACCATGATAGCTGCACAATGGGCATGCGATACGACCGTAACATCGATGAAGGAGCTATGATGAATGACCATGACATCACCACAGGGGAACGATAGCACGGCCGTGATGATGGGATAGTGACAAATGGCCGTGACAGCATTTTCGTGGACATACTGCACGACCGTGACAGCATTTTAGCGGACATACTGCACGGCCATGACAAACGGATGATGGCGAATGACCGTGACTCCAGCTCAGGGGACAAAACTCATGGTCATGATGCCTCCATAGAGTCCGCACCACGCGCCTTCCCGATCCAACCACATCAACCCAGGGGATCTATCTCCCGGCTGTGATGCGTTCACTGAGGCAACCAACATGCCAGAACCCTATCGGAGCCACCATAGTCCCGGCCCTCGGATACAAGCGTCGACTACTTGCCTCTCCTCATGGTGGTCGCCAACCCATGGAAAATCAGTCAGCGACATCTCTCCCTACTCTTCGCCACGACTCCCCCACAATCTCCATCGCAGGCGCCAACACACTTCCATGTCGTCGCCATCGCTCTCGCCACACACTCACCTCTGTCGCCACCGAAGACTGCCCCCTTAGGCCCACCAGAGATTGTCCCACCAACGGGTGGCATTGAGACCTCCATGACCAGGAGCTTGACCAGCTTCTTCACCACCATTCGGTCTCACCGCCGTCAATAGAGCGCATTGACCAAGCGACTAGTCCGTCGCCGCAGGGCTGCCACCTTCTATCAGGATACGATGAGGAGGAGGTAATCAGAGTAGCAGACTCATATGGAATACGCCATACACATCGACAGACACGCCTGTGATCGAAAGTGGTTGGAGGTCCGATCGTACAGGGGATGAATGCGATGGTCCAATGAAGATACGCACCTGGAACATGCAGGGACTTGGCGACCCCGTGAGGTGGCGGATCTTGGGCCGCTACCTTAGAGAATGGAAGGTTGATGTGGCCCTCCTCAGGAAACAAAACTAACATATTGTAGTTTGAGGAATTGGGCGCAGATTGGGGGCCCCTGTATGTCAAAGCATCTCTCCCTACCGGTGGTGGGGCAGTTAGGAGGTTGGATTATATGCTGGAAGCCGGTTAGTGGTTGACTCCTGGATGACTCAATTTTCGATGACGATCGACCTCCAAAGATCAGGGGATGGCACCGACTATCTCATTTTCTGTGTTTACGGGCCTTGTTCAGAATCCCTACACAGCAGTTTATGGGAGGAGCTTTGGGAGGCACGTGCCTACATACCTAAGGCTTAGTGGATAATCGAAGGGGACTTCAATGTCACCCTTGACATGGATGACAAACCTATTGGACGTAGCAGCCAAGACAGAGACAGAGAGGAGTTTAGATATTTCATTGACTCTCAGTCGTTGGTGGACTTCCCAGCCACCAACTGTAGGTTCTCATAGAGGAGCACAGCGACACTTTCTGCCAGATCGAGGATCGATCATTTTCTTGGTTCATTGGAATTAGCAGAGGCACATCACATGTCCAGACTCTTGATCACCCATTCTCGGACCACACTCCCCTCTTGTGACAGTCTAATGATGATTAGACACAGCGCTCAATTTTTTGTTTCGAGCGGTCGTGGCTACTGGAGGACGAATTCTGACAGTTAGTGATTGATCAATGGCATAGAGTGGCGCCCATGGACTCCATAACTAAGACTCTAGCAGCCCGCCTATCCACTCTGCGCTCTTTTCTTTGTCAGCATCGCAAATAGATTAGAGAGGATCGGGCTCGCCATAGAAACGGATGCCCTTGAGGTCATTACTCAGTTGGATCGTGTGGAGGACTCCCGTCACCTTATGGACTTGGAGGTGGATGAGTGCAAAGGAGCACAGGAGACCATACAAATGGAGGATAGGATAGTGGAAACCCAGTGGAGGCAGCGATCCCAACAGACTTGGCTTCATAAAGGAGATTCCAACACTAGGTTCTTTCACTTGTACGCAAGTTCTTGACGGAGGGTTAATAGGATAGAGCAGCTACTAATACAGGGACAGCGAGTCACAGACCATCAGAGGATTGGGGAGTCCATCACTTCATATTTCCGTGCCATCTCTTGCCGACACCCGCTGGGCCCTTGACGGTGGGCTCCTGGCGATATTCCCCGACTCTCTGACACATAGTCGTCACTGCTGGTACAGCCAATCACAGAGGATGAGATCTTTGAGGCCCTTCAAGACCTCAATGGCGAGGCAGCTCCTGGCCAGTCTTCTTCTATAGGGAGTTCTGGCCTTTAGTGCAAGATGATGTTATTGCAGTGATTTGAGACTTCATAGAAGGAAATTGGGGCTTTGAGCATCTCAACCAATTCCTATAGTTCCTACTTCCGAAGTGCACCCCCGCTGAGCGGGTTGAGGACTTCCGATCGATCGCCCTATCCAATGCCATCTATGGCTAAGATATTGGCAAATCATCTTTGTGAGGTGCTTCCACTAGTGATACACTCTGCAAATCACAATCAGTTTTCATTCAGGGCAAGACCATCACCGACAATTACACCATCGCTACAGAGATTATCTCTCAGCGGAGGAGAACCAGGTTTCAGGCATTCCTATGAAAGGTCGACTTCTTCAAAGCCTGTGATTCAGTATCTTGATCCTTCCTATGGCATGCCTTATAGGTCAGATGCTTCCCAATGATCTGGATAGCTTAGATGAAGCGGTGCATCACTTTCATTTCTTTTTCGATCCTGGTTAATGGGGCAAGATCGGGGAAGTGGGTTCAGCCTTAGAGAGGGGTCTGACAGGGTTTCCCCTTGGCCCCCATGTTATTCGTCCTCGAAGTTGACGTTCTTGCCAGATGCACTCAGGCCTCCTATGAGGCGGGCCTTTTCAGCGGCTTCGCTAGACGTCTCGTCCCCATCCTTCAATATGCGAATGACACAATCTTTTTCATCAAGGGCTCGGAGCAAGAAGCCCGTCGAGTTGTGATTCTCGTCGATCTATTTGGTGCGATGACTGGCCTCTAGATTAATCATGCCAAGTCATCATTCATACCCTTTGGAATGGTTCCAGTTGAGGCAAATCGATGTGCGTCTCAGCTTCACACCCCGATCAGCTCACTCCCGATCACCTACTTGGGGCTTCCGCTCTTTGATCGCCGCATCACATCCAGAGGATGGACCCTGGTCATCGAGCGCATGGAGCATAGACTCCATGGTTGAAGCTCACGTCTCCTACCACACGAGGGCTGACTCATCTTACTACGCTCGGTCCTCTTGACGCTACCGACATACTATATGTCAGTCCTACCACTGTCAGCACATGTACTCAGGCGACTCGACTCACTCTGGAGCAGCTTTTTCTGACAGAGATCGAGTCCTGATCATCGTGGTGTTCACCTAGTTGACTGGGGAAGTATCTATCGGCCCACTTCACTAGAAGGTTTGGGGTTCGAGATCTCTGATGTGCCAACTAGACTCTCCTAGCCCAGTGGCTCAGATGGATTATGGGGTCAGAGAACAGCCTTTGGTACACAATTTTCTACACTTGCTATGGGTGAGACCTATCTTGAGAGTTGAGGACCATCTTACTCCATGGAGCTTCATCCTTTTGGTAGGGTGTTGCGGCTATGGCCTGCGGGTCCAACCCCTCATGATTCCTTCCCTTGGTTTAAGGAGAGGACTTCTCCTTTTGGCAGCACACTTGGTCCACTAGAGACTCGCTTGCAGAGGCTTTTCCTCGCCTTTGGGCCATGTCGTCATTCCTCGAGGCCACAGTAGCAGAGACATGGACGAAGAAGGGAGAGCCGGGCTCTGGCACCTGGTCACCCTCTTTCAGGCAGCTAGCAGGTATACGTTCGAACTGCTCCAGGAGGGATGGATGGATATGGCTATTGGAGTCTTTTACCACACGGAGCCTATACATTCGCTTCCTCCCTACCACTACCCTGCCAAAGGATTTCATGACTGACTATAGACTCATCTGGCGCACTCGGATACCGCTGAAGATCAAGATCTTTGCTTGGCTTCTGCGGCGCGATCGGCTACTCACCAAGAGTTCTAGGGCATTGTGGTGCCCACATAGTGACACATCTTGTGTCTTAGGTGTCGAGTCGGTGGAAGACATCCCCCATATATTCCTTGACTATTTGACATCCTGAGGCATCTAGTAGCAAACGACCATTGCGAGTCTCCTGTTGACATATCCAAATACCATGTGGTAGACGCTAGGGGACTCATGCGCCAGAGACAATGTTGGCAAGCCCCACTAGCAACCTTCAACGCAACGAGATCATTTTTTGTAGAGAGAGATAGCATCCTGAGTGCATTGTACATCACATCTCCTTTCTTATGAGATAGTGGGGTTTTGGCTAGCTAGGATATATTCTCCTTTTTTTATCGCCCCGTGTTGTCACAGTTGTACACCTTTTCTCTCTGTCAACTCTGGCGGTCATTCTTTTTCTTCTTAAATTAAAAAAAAATATGTTTGTTAGAAAATGCACTAGATCGAGTCATATAAAATTATTTAATTTTTATACTCCGCACTATTAGAATTGTGAACTTATGGATATTTAGCTCTTTTGCATATCATGGATTATTATTTATTACTATTAATTTTTTAAAAAAGTTATGATTTATATTTTGAAAAATTATTTTATAAAAAATTGTGTTGCATCTTTAGTTAGTGAATTTTTGGACGTTACATAATTGTTCTACTACTTGAAGTAATATCGATTGCATGGACGGTCGGTAGAGGTGACACATCATTTCAATTTGCCAGCTCTCGACTCTCACCAACAATGGCTCGTTCGCCAAGTCTTGTGGTGTCCAACTTGATAGCTAAAATCTCGTCCTTAGTGACGATCAAATGGTTGGTGCATTCTAAATTACTCGCCGACATTTTTTCATCCCCACCCCCCATTTCCTCGTCCAATACAACATGCTTTGATGTTGTAATGTATATAAAAAAATTTCTTTGCACGGCTATTTTTGGGATATTACTCAATTCTATATCATGATTTTTTTCTTTGACTTTGACCGACCAACATACTGGCTTACATTAGTGACAGATTAATTTACAATAGAGGAAACTTTCTATACAATATATAGACTTGCTGGTCGTGGTCCTACAACTATATAATAGGAGATCCTATCAATGTTCATATCCAATGTATATATCAATCATCAAAGGAGTCACTAACCATCTCACCATCTCCATCATCTCATCTTACATGGATCCAAGTATATAGGCAAAGTCCAATGAGATAACTCAATACATAGGGTCACCCAAAACAATATCTATATGAACCATGTATTAATATCAAAAAAATGTCTATAAGAAATCAATGATTGATCAAGATATTTATCAATTAACAATAAATAATAATATCAATCGTAACAATATCCATTCAATTCAATATCAATTCTTTCTTAGTTCCATTCAATATCAATTATCTTTAATCAATCATCAATTGGCCATAGGTCGAAGGCCCAAATTCAACAATGATCAATTGATCAATTATTCGTTGGCCAAAGGTCGGTGAAGATCGCAATAATAATTATCAATTCAATTATATTAACAATTTATCAATTCATCTATCAATCACAAAGGATGTAGTTTAACATCCATCAGTCATGAAGGCGCAATTCGATTATCCATCAGCCACAAGGACAAAATCATTTATCAACCATTAGAACAAAATCAATTATCCATCAGCCTCAATTAACAACTTAATTATCAATTCAATTATCCATTCAATTTAATTATCAATTCAATCTTTAGAGGTACAATAAACCCTTTTGAGCTCAATATGAAAGCTCTCTTTTATCAGGGGACACCATGTCACTTCATGCCAATTCTGGATGTGTTGATCTTGCATTGTCAACCTTCTTTCAATTTATTGTGATGAATTGGCCAATCATCTCAACGAAGTCTAGATTTGAATTCGAGAATTGATGCCACAACCTCATTTGACTTCTTATTGTGCTCACTCATGTTATGAATTTGTCTCTCCAGATTTTCGATTTGATAATTTTGAGTGGAGAGTTTTTCAGCAAAGAATCTAATAATTCCGTGAGTGCAGCGGATGGCTCTAAAAAAATATCTTCCCTTTTTTTCTTGTGGATGCTTCTTCCTTGTGCTTTGTCTTGACGATGATGCCTCAAATTTAATCCTATCTTGTTGGACAACAAGGATATTTTTCTCAACTTGTTGGTTTGTTGTCATTTTGTTCGTCGTCGTTGAGGTGTCTAAGATGTGCTTGTGATGATCCGATTGTATACAAGAGATATTACTTGAAAAACTTACACAACACTAAAAGAAAAAGTGAAGTGAAATAGAAAATAAAATTCTCAAAGTAGCTTATACGAGATAGACTAAGAATTATGAATATAGTTTCCCGGCAACGATGCCAAAAATTTGATGCATAGAATTTGTAATAATAAAATTGCTAGAAAGTGCACTAGTCATATCAAATAATAAAGTAGAGACTAGAGTGTCAATGAGGAACTAGTTAAATATAATTTATCTCAATAATCTACTAGGAGAAGAAAAAAGTATTGTGGTAAGAAAAATAGAAAATTAAAGGTACATAAAATAAATAATAGAAAATAAAATAAAATTGTGTTGAGCCTTGAAAATTATGGATGATTAATGTAAAGATAAACACGTATGATCCTTTGTAATAGTTGAGTTATAATAGAAAATAATAGATTGGATTCTTAACACGGATTAGGAGTACCTAAAGTATTGACCTCTCAACACGAGTAAACTAAACTATCTTAACTTCTAATAAAATTAATATCCGCAAATGATGAGTCAATTATTAATTTTATAGAAAATTAAGATGCATGAATATGCATCTCCTACACTATTATTCACCCACAAATTTGAACAAAATAATAGACCGCGCGAAATTCGACACAAACGGTGAGTTACTGAATACGCGATATGTATGCTTCAACTTAAAAGTAAAAGATTAATTATCAAAACAATAAATAATTTCTGAAACTAAACACTCCACATACATGTTTATAATCTAATCTCAGAAATAAAATTACTAATCAAAAGGCAATGAACTCAACATGCATAATCAAAGGAAATAAAAAAGTTTAATTAACTCAACTAATAACAAAGTTCAAACAGTTTTCCTTCTTGAAAAGAATACAAAATCTGTATTACAAAAATAATAAACTATAAGAACTAGATGAAAGAGCATCCAAATAAAAGATAGAAAAAGAATTCTCAGCCTACTGGGCCTCTGGACATTGCACAATACAAACGATGAGTTACTTTGCAATTTTCTCCTTCGGTTGATCTTCAAGCCTTGAAATTTGTCTTTTGCAATATGGCATGGCTCTCAGGTCTCAAGCACACCCAAGCACACATTTTTTTTCTATTTTCTATAGCTTTATTTATAGCCTCTAGGTGTTCCAAGAGTTATGGTAGAGTTTCGATTTGATTCGAAGTCTTTTCATGTTAAAATATTCCGACTTTGTGAAATTTTTGAATGGAAAACATTTTTAAACTCTCCAAATTCACTTTGAACAATATAAAAATAATTCTTGAAAATAAAAATATCAATATTGAATACACAAGTGTAACATAAGCTTTTATTCATTTATTATTTCTATATTTCTTCACTTAAAAACTTTTCGTCATCATTTTTTTCACTTTTTTTTTCTTTTCACTTTTTTTTTCACTGATTCGGTACTCATGTGCTTCTCCATATTTCACAAGGTGATTTATGTAATGAGCTTTCGACCTACGGATCCCAGAGCAGTTGCGGTCGTCAAGAAAGAATTTCCTACATATCTAATTACTCGAAGACACCAAGGTTTCGGATAAAACCTTTTTGTACATCGTACATTTTGGCGATCTACTTGCCCTCTTTTATAGGTGATGATAATTTTACATGTATTTATTTATTAGTAAGCTCAGCTACACTTGAATGTTCAATAGGGATATAATTATTATCAAGCTAATATACATAATATAAAAAATAAGAGCAAGAATAGGATTTGTCGTCAAATATCCATAGTTTCACTAAGCAACTTTCTTCAAACCAATTACCCAACATGAAGGCGATAAATGATAAAATAATAATGCTTCAAATTTTTTAATTAAAATGATGTGAGAAAATAAGATACAATTTTCAATTATGAAAAGCAATTTTTTTATGTGAAATGCAAGCAAATATGCAAATAAAACATGAAGAAAATATATGTTTGCAATGTAATATAAAAGGATATGCATGACGCATGAAATTACAAACTAACTCCCCCAAGCATGAACTCAACATTGTCCCCAGTGTTGGAAATTAAACCCGTAGAAGAACAAACATGATAATAAAAAAATGTAAAAGTATAAAAAGAAAGAGACAACCTGATTCACATAGAAGATGTAGGAAGAAGCCACGAAGAATTCAGTGTCCTTGGCCAATAAAAATTTGGTTGTCTAGGTTGCTCCTTTCATCGATTCTGAGGAGGCAAAGTTTTCTTTTTTTTTCTCTCTCTCTTTTTCTTTTTGTTTTCTTTCATCTCGTTATGAGTGGTGAAGGGCATCTAATGGCCCGTGAGGTAATGTTATCGGGTCGTATTGAAAAGCTCATGCGCCTTCTATGCAATTTAATGGATCGTGATATCCAAATCATGGCCTTGGCAGTGGCGATATATATTAAGCATAGACGGTCAAGGGTCATCATAGCTCACGCACGGCCTTCGGTAGATACTCACGGGTCGTGAGAAGCTATTGACGCTCTTGGCAGTAGCTGTGAGACGAAACTCTAGCAAAACATGGGTCGTGATATGGAACTCACAATCCGTAAAAAGGTTGCCTTCTTCACTGAATCGATGTCGTCGATGATGAGCAATGGATAAAGGACTGCAAAGAATAAACATGAAAGATTAATAAAAAATAAGGGTCGTTACATGAACTTTATGGGTCATGATATCATATGGCTTTGGTGTAAGAGTCGTAATAGGAAAGTGTACGGACCAGGTGGCTTTGGTGTTGGTGGCATACTATGATAAAACGGGTCGTGATTCACATGTAACGACTCGTGAAATAAGAAAAATTCTCCTTATCCATGAACGTTGATGTAATAACCCAAATTTAATTCACATGAAATCACATGGATTAATGTTATATCATATTATTGATAAGAAAATTAATATATGTATTAATGCATGAGTTATAGCTCATAGTGTTTGATCGCTGAAATATGACGAAAATTTATCTAAGGCATGAAAACATGATCTTTGAAAATATTAGAATTAAGAAAATTAAAGTCCCAGTAATTGTTCCTATATATCAAAGTATTATAGATGTGATTTTTAATAATTTTTAGGAGGTGTTTTACTCAGGTAAAACATAGATGCAAAATCGAAAAATTTGTGAAATTGCGATTTTTGCTCTTCGGACAAAAATTTAGATTTCGATTCCTTAATTATTTATTTTTATAAATATTTTATTTGAATCCAAATGGGGGGTAGTTCCTTATTTACACGTAATGTTTAAGTAAATGAATAAATAAATAAATGAAAAAGGCAAAACCATTTACTTGTAAATACCCCCAATACCAAGATCATTTCTCTTGTTGTCTTTGGCCGACTTAAGGTCGGTTGAACCCTGTCTTATCTTTCTTCCTCTACATGTTCTACCACATCTTCTCACTTCCTCACATGCCCCATATGAAAATCCAAGTGAAAGAGGGGACCATGTTCTACTAGTGAAATCATTTGAAGGGGAATTAGGGTTTTGCCATATGATGAGTTCATACTTCACTTTATTTTGATTTCAACTACATAACTTTCTAATTAGGGTTTCTTTGAACCTCATCCATCTCATTCACTCTCGGATTTTAGCTAATCATGGGGCAAAAATTCATGTTCTTCATGAGCAAAATTAACCCTAGTCATGTTCAATTGATTCCCGAAATTTTATCTACATAATTACATACCTTTGGTTGGTCCCAAAATTATGAAATTTCTTCTGATTGATCCTATATGAGTCTACTTTCATTGAGCTTTGGAATCAAGTTAATAGGATTTCTTTAGATAAAGTTATGCTCTTATCTTTAAGGTACTATCATTCTGTCCGCCGAAATTGCTATCCGAATTTGTAAATTATGTATTAAATCCAATATGTCTTGAAATTATTTGATAATATATGGTGTTATAGACATTGATGTTAGGTTTCATTGACTGTTGGAATCACTAGAAAATGATATGTTTAGCGAAAGTTATAAATATTTTACCGAGCCTTACTCGGTCTGTTAGAATGGAGCTTAGGGCAGATTATGCTAGTATTGGTTAAATTTATTGTGCTCAGTACAATTAGATATAAATTCAAATAATTTTATGAGTTTCATCTAAGGATGTATACTATTTGGGAAAATTAAAAGAATCAGAACAGGGAATGTTTACTATTTTATATAAATCATAAAAATAAGGTTACTCAATCTGGCATGACATAGAAACAACATAAAAGTTAGGCTGAATGTTGATTTTCATGAGAGCAAACCATAATGAAGTAGGAAATGAAACTTTTAAAAAATAATTTCTCTGTAATATGAAAGTAAAGAAAATTGGAATGATGTCATTTGGGTATGTATATAAGAAGATATGAATTTTTCTTTACTATGTGTGCAATCTGTTATATTATTAGGTCAATCCTTATGTTTAATAGTTACTTAAGTTATAAGAGTAAATATTTGGGGTTCATATACCATTGAAATTAATTATGTTTCATGTGTGAAAGGCTTGTGCTCATATCATAGTGGTAATGTGTTTCTTCCTATTATTGTATAGGAGTAGAAGAGTAAAGTAGTGAAAAGGAAAAGGAAAACATTTTGTTAGATTTTATAGGTAAGTTGGTTTCTCCTACTCTATGTTTTCACCTCTTTTGAATTCGGTGTGACATCGATTATTATATGTATTGAATATAATTTAGATATACTATGAATTGATTTCGAAAAATGCAATGATGAAAAGTATATATGAATGATTGTATGATTGCACATTTGAAAAGCATATGTGATATGATATGAAAAAATTACGAGAAGCGCAATCTTGTTCCGTTTGAAATGATATTTGATATGATTCATCTTCTGATATTTGAGATACAATTGTAATATGATGAATCATGCATCTGCATATGTCTGCATTGCATGTATGAAGGTTGGAGCTAAGTGCTACATCGCTGATCACGATGGGAGCCACCTCTAGAGTCCAATCCATTATTTTGTTCCCCAATAATAGGGATGAGATAGACTGGAGCTAAGTGACATGCGGAACTAAGTGCTACACCATGAGTAGTCGTGATGGGGGCCACCTCTAGAATCCACCTATCGCTATGTGTTCCCCGAAAGGGATGAGATAGAACGGAGCTAAGTGCTACATCGCTGATCACGATGGGAGCCACCTCTAGAATCCACCTATCGATATATGATATGTTCCCCGAAAGGGATGAGGTAGAATGGAGCTAAGTGCTACATCGCTGATCACGATGGGAGCCACCTCTAGAGTCCACCTACCGACCACTGGCTAGTTGATGATTCGTGCATTCATATGAGAGTGTTGCATTTGCATACATATGTTTGATATGATTTATATGATATTGACTGCAAGTTGAGTGTGATGTTTCTTATTAGTATGTTATATACGTAATTATGAAATATATGAAAATGTCTATTTTGCTATTATGATTATTTCATGCTTTTCTATATCACTACGAATTGATTAGTTGGTAACACATAGGCTATGAGTTATCAACTTACTGAGCTATTTTGCTCATAATGTTGTTTCTAATATTTTTCAGATCATAGCTTCTTGGATTGAACGAGCTCATAATCTTAGCAGGGATAACTCTTTCGATGTAAAGGTATTGAGGGGGGTTGTTATTCTCGTGTCCTTTTGTTAGGATGTCGAGAGAGTTGGTCGAGTTTATTATTTTTGTCAAAATAAGTTGTAATGAAAATAAATTCATTTTGTAAAATGTAGGACTTAAGGAGTATCAGTTTGCTCTGAAATGATCACACATTGTGTAATTTATTTAATGATATATATTTTTACTCTTATGTTGTAAAAGGAAGAGTAAATTATATCACATTTCCGCATTTCTTCATAATTTTATTTGATCATCCGTAATGAGTCGCGAACTCTAGTTTAACTCGCGGGTTAAATCGGGGTCGTGACAGTTGAAGCCTCATGAATCGTAAAATTTACCATCTTCGTAGGGATGACCAAACAACTTATGGCTCGTTACCAATTTGCCATCTTCACAGGGATGACCAAACAACTTATGGCTCGTTACTAGTGGGTAATGACCCGTGATGTGTAGAATAAAAATTTTGGAAGCCACTGTGAAATCTGTGACCCAACTTTTACGACTTGTAAAATCCTTGAACTCTAAATGGGCTTAACCATAAGCATTAAGGGTCGTGACATGGTTGTTACGACCCCTTATGCTGATCTATGCATGGTATATAGCAATGTGAGACTGTTATAATGCACCTAAGTCCCGTGAAGATGTAGTAGTTCCATTAATACCCAATGTGAGACCCGTGAAAGTGCAGTTACGACTCATGAGATACGGCTTAACGAAAATCTGGAGGTGTGCACATAATGTCACGAGTCGTGACATTAGACTTACGGCCCGTAAAATTTCTGAAAGAATAGTAATGACACGTGAAAAATAAAAGTTCAAAATATGGATCACTATGAGATCCGTGATAAAATGATTACACCCTGTGAAATTTAAAAGTTTGAAATATGAGCTACTGTGAGACCCGTGAATAAATACTAACGACATGTGCTATGTAGACGCATGGTTGTTTGGACCGGACCGGACCGGCCGGTCCGACCGGTCCAACCGTCGACCGCCACTCTGGGCGGGTTTGGTTCGACCCCAAAACCGGATTAGGATTCAGACCGTTTCGAACCGGTCAAGACCGGTCAAAACCCGCCTAAAACCGGGTTGAACCGTTGAACCGGCGGTTTTGCAAGAACCGGCCAGTCCAAAAATTGAAAATATCTTGAAATAATATGGACACTGAGTTTTGAACTCAAGACCTCCTGAAACCAACTTATGTGTATATACCACTGTGCTATATTTATTTATCTGAATGTCAAGTTATTTTATATTATACAATGGTTATCATCAGTCATTTATATAATTATTTTGTTTGATAAGAAATTTTATAATATTTTAAATGTCAAAAATTAAATATGAAAAGATTAGTTACCTAATTAAATTAAAAAATAGAAACTACAATAATCTTTCTAGTTTAAGTAAAGTTAAATTTGAGAAAATGAATTTGTAAATTGTAATTGAATATATTAAAATCACATAAAACTCATATCAATAGTTAAATATGTCACATTTGATTTTTTAATTTTAATTAAAATGATTTAATCATATGTACTTTGTTGTAGAAATATATTAATTATTGATAAGAATATATAAGTATTACAATTTATCTTTTTATATTATTTTATTAATATCCGGTCCGACCGTCCAGGTTAACCGGTTCGACCGGTCCAACCTGACTCGGAGACTTATCCGGGTCGACGTCCGGTCCGGGTCTTACAACATTGTGTAGACGCCTAATATCTATTATGATTTAACGGGTCATGAAACATGAATTATGGCCCATTAAGATTTATAGTAAACTGGATAGTCCACTGCAAGGTGCGTGACGGTCTAGATATGACTTGTGAATACTATGACTAACTCTTTGGTGTGGATGGTAACGGGTCATGAAGACAATGTTATGGCCCATGAAATATGAACTACGTGGAACAAAGCATTGTGTCATGATAGCCTAATAACGACCCGTGATATTCAACATAATGCCCCATGAAAATTTAATAACGACCCATGAAGAAAGGAAATTTCAAATTTCAATAAATTCAGTCTGTGACATGCAGAGACCTGTTAAAAAATAAAATAAAATAAAAATGACAAATGAAACTAAAGAGACTAAGAAACTAAGATAATTAAACTAACTAGTCTAAAATGAACTAAATTAATCTAAACTAAATTACACAAAAGATCTAAACTATAAGTCTAAAGGTTGAGAAAAAATAATTCTAAGTTTAAAGTCCTTAGCTCGACTTTGATATAGCATATGCTGAGACTAATTAGAAATTATCAATAAGAATAATAGAAGTAGATATGAAATTAAAGAACTATCTCACTAGATTTAATTAACGTGTTCGGAAATGCTTGTCGTGGTGAGGCTCAGCACATGCAATGTTGGATGATGCCTATGTTTTCGATTTGATGTCATCATCTAGTGGTGGCGTTCTTCATGTACGGCAACTCTTCGAGGTTGAAGTGGTGAGGTGTGTTGCTGCTGAACTTGGGTTATCGAGTGATTCTTAGGTCGCCACTATAACAATGTAGTTGGGAAAGATTGTACTAATGTAGGTGGGGAACTTTTCCCTTCCAAAGATTTTACAAATTACACGGAGGAGATATGCAGTGATTTGCAGTCAATTGTGGGCGATTTGCTCTTCTCCTTCGATGATGGCTGAATTGGAGACAATAATGTAGGAGTGACAAGAACCTCCAAAGGCGGGTTCCTCTTTTGCATCTTCCCATCTTTCATGATGTATTTACTTGTCTCCTTGACACGCTATTGAGTCGTCGCTATCCTTGTTGAAATAGTTTCCTCTATATGCCATAGATATTGATAGTGGCACGAGCATAAGATGACCTTCGGATTCTCTTTGATGTGTCTTGGACGTTCAAAAATTACACAACTCGGTTTTGCAACTTCATTCTCCAGCTCAAGCCTCGAACTTGAGTTCGTTGTCGAATAATCGAAGCGAATCGTCGACTTCAATTTGCTTCTGAAGTTTGGATAACTGAGACTCCAAATTCTTGATGGATCTTGCATTGTCAACCTTCTTTCAATTGTTGTGACGAATTGACCAATCATCTCAACGAAGTCAGATATTGATTATTTGAATTCAAAAATTGATGTCACATTCTCATCTAACTTCTTGTTGTGTCCTCATGTTATGAATTTGTCTCTCCAGATTTTCAATTTGATAATTTTGAGGGGAGAACTTTTTCAGCAAAGAATTTAATAATTCCGTGAGTGCAGCGGATGGCTCTTGAAAAATATCTTCTCTCTTTTTTTGTGGAGGTTTCTTCTTTGTGCTTTGTCTTGACATGATGCCTCAAATTTAATCCCATCTTACTTAACAACAAAGATATTTTCCTCAACTTGTTGGTTTGTTATCATTTTGTTCGTCATTGTTGAGGTGTTTAAGATGTGCTCATGATGATCTGATTGTGTACAAGAGATATTACCTGAAAAGCTTACACAACACTAAAAGAAAAAGTGAAGTAAAATAGAAAATAAAATTCTCAAAGTAACTTAAACGAGATAGACTAAGAATTATGAATATACTTCTCTGATTACGACGCTAAAAGTTTGATGTGTAGAATTTGTAATAATAAAATCGCTAACAAGTGCACTAGTCATATCAAGTAATAAAGTAGAAAGTAAAGTGTCGAACCTACGAGGAACTAGTTAAATCAATCTATCTCAATAATCTACTAAGAGAAGAGAAAGGTTTTGCGGTAAGGATGTTGTCTGGAACATGCCACCTGGGAAAGCTCTAAGGCCTGAAGGATTCACATTTGAATTCTATCGGGAATATTGGGACATCGTTGGCCCTAAAATTACTGCCTCCATCCTCAATTTTTTTAACAACCTCAGTATGCCCCCGGATTGAAACAAAGTCACCTTATCTTCATTCCCAAAATTAAATCTCCATCTCTTGTTAAGGATTATCGACCTATCTCGCTGTGTAATACCTTATATAAAATTGTCTCCAGAATCATCGTCAACCGCCTTCGTCCTACTCTCAATAATATCATCGACCCCATGCAATCTGCCTTCATCCCTGGTAGGAGCATTCAAGACAATGTACTTGCTGCTCAAGAGCTCTCGCACTCCTTAGATTCTAGTCGGCATAAGTACATGCTTATCAAGGCTGACATGGATAAGGCTTTCGACAAGGTTTCTTTGTCTGCAGTGTGCCGCTGTCTTCATCTTATGAACTATCCTGCTCTCTTCATTAGCTGGATCAATCTTTGCATCTATAGCCCTTGTTTCTCCTGTGTTATAAATGGCCAACCCTCCCCATATTTCCAAGCTTACTGCGGTTTTCGATAGGGTGACTCCCTCTCGCCATACCTATTTATCATTACCTCACAGGTTTTTCCAGCCTTAATGAATCGGGCGGTCGCTAATGGCGCCCTCGTCCCCTTCAGATTATCAACTTTCTCGCTAAGCCATTTACTTTATGCGGATGATCTCCTCATTTGTCTCCGAGCCACAAAAACTAACTATCGCAGTCTTCATCAAGTCTTCCAACTTTACAAATATTTTACGGATCAGCGAATCAACCCTTTAAAATCGGTTGTTTTTCTACCTGCGAGTCTATCGTCTAGGCGTAAACAACAGATCTCTAATTGCCTCGCAATCTCCATTGGATCCTTTCCGTTCGAGTACCTTGGTGCCCCTATATCCTATAGATACATCACTGCCAAGGATTAAGGTTTCATCATAAACCATATCGCCCTGCGCCTCTCTAGCTAGCGGTGCCTCTTGCTCAGTCAGGCTGGCTGGGTCACCCTTATAAGGTCCACTCTGTCCTCTATTCCTACATATTATCTTGGAACAACATACCTTTCTGTTGGGACCCTTGCTACTTTGGAGAAGTTATCGCGCTCTTTCCTATAGGATGCGTCCGGAAGCCGGCATTGTTCCCATCTTGTTAGATGGTCAACTGTCCTCTTGCCTCGCGACCAGGGGATCTTTCCATCCGAAGTTTCAAATGGATCCTCCGTTCACTAATTGCACGCCGTATCCTCAGTCTCTTAAATCACGAAAATACCCCTTGGAATAATCTATTCCAAATACCCACCCCTGAATATGTGGGACTCTCAGCGTCGCTCTGGTACCGCCTGGTCAACAACAACAACAAAGCCTTATCCCACTAGGTGGGGTCGCTCTGGTACCGCCTGGTCATGGCGGCTAATTCTCAATGCCATTCCTGAGCTACTGCCCGGGATAATGAAATCAATTGGATCGGGTAGCAACACTTCCGTGCTTTATGACCCTTGGATCTGTCCCTCTATCTCGATGGCCTAATTATCTTAACATGGACATTGATATAACCTCGCTTAAAGTGTCGGACCTAATCTCTGATTTCATATGGAATACCCCCCTTCTATCCTCAATTTTTGAACAACATTTATGTGATATCATTTGTGGTATTTACATCTCATGCTCTGCCTGTGATGATGTGTGGGTCTGAGCGACTGATGAGTATGGGCACCTTTCTGCTAAGGCAGTGTACAATTTCGTTAGCAAGCGGGCCTTGTTGACTCTCTCGACTGGAGGGCCGTCTTGGACAAAGATTTGGCATATCAAGATTCCCCTAAAGATTCATTTTTTGCTATGAAAAATTCTCCATAACTGCCTCCCTACCCTCGACCACATCCATCTTTTTTATCCCTCTGTTAATCCACTCTGCTCCCTTTGTGGCCTTCATTTGGAGACCATCTCCCACTTGTTCTTCGCTTGTCCAGTTGCACTCCACCTCTGGGACCTTTTTCAAGCCAAATTGCATTTCAACTTTCAGTTCCTTTCCTCCTAGCCTTCCGGTTCCTAGACGGAGGAGGGAGCTGGGCTAGATCAGCACTCTCGTTGTACTTTGCAGTCCATTTTTGCCTTCTGTCTTTGGAGAATCTAGAACCTTCACAATGATATCCATTTTAGATCCAAACGTGTAACTGTCGAAGTGATCTGGGAGAAGGCTCTCGCTTGCTTTCATGAAATTAACTCACTGCACACCCACGCCCCTGAGGCAAATAGTCCCCAAGATCCTCTTCGGATCCGGTGGGAGCCCCCTCCCCAAAATTGGGCAATGCTCAACTATGATGGTTCTTTCACTAGAACCAATGGGCTAGGGGTTATGGTTTCCCTCTGCGTTCTAACTTTGGCTCTTTCTGTTTTACAGGTGCTGGGCGTTGTATGACAATATCTGCTTTGCATTCCGAGGCTTGTGCCCTCCTTTTGGGGCTTCGGCGTTGCCACACTCTGGGACTTACTTGCATCTGCGCCTACACTGATTCCACGATTCTGGTCCGCGTCATCCACATGCTCCAGCCTTGCCCGTGGCGCCTACGTGGTATCGTCATGGACATTCGTACTTGCCTACGAAATATCGCTCCATCAAAAGTTGTTTTTTGCCCCCGCACCTGTAATATGGCTACGGACTTTCTTACAAATTTTGGCCGCCAGACTGACGAGTATTTTTAGGGTCCTCCTCCGGGACTCACCCAGCTTTTGTCTAATGTAATTTTTAATTCTACATAATGAAGTAATCTTTTATCAAAAAAAATAGAAAAATAGAAAATTAAAGGTACATAAAATAAATAATAGAAAATAAAATAAAATGGTGCTGAGCCTTGAGAATTATGGATGGTTATTGTAAAGATAAACATGTATGATCCTTTATAATAGTTGAGTTATAAACGAAAATAATGGATTCAATTCTTAAGAAGGATTAGGAGTATCTAAAGTATTGACCTCTCAAGATAAGTAAACCAAACTACATTAACTTCTAATAAAACTAATAACTGTAAACAACAAGTCAATTATTAATTTTACAAAGAATTAAGATGCATGAGTTGTATCTCCTACACTATTATTCACCCACAAATTTGGACAAAATAATAGATCACAAGAAATTCGACACAAACGACGAGTTATCGAACACGCGTTATGTATGCTTCAACTTAAAAATAAAAGATCAATTATCAAAGCAATAATAATTCCTGAAACTAATCACTCTACATACAAGTTTGTAATCTAATCTCAGAAATCAAATTACTTATTAAAAGGCAATGAACTCAACATGCATAATCAAAAGAAAGCGAAAAGTTTAATTAACTCGACTAATAACAAGGTTCAAACATTTTTCCTTCTTGAAAAGAATATAAAATCTCCATTACAGAAATAATACACTATTAGAACTAGATAAAGAGAATCCAAATAAAAGATAGAAGAAGAATTCTCAGCCTTCGGGACCTCTGGGTGTTGCACAATACAAATGACGAGTTACTACGTAATTTTCTCCTTCGATTGATCTTCAAGCCTTGAAATTCATCTTCTATAATATGGAACGACTCCTAGGTCTCAAACACACCCAAGCACACATTTTTTTCTATCTCTTAAGACCTATATTTATAGCCTTTAGGTGTCCCAAGAGTTCTGATAGAGTTTCGGTTTGATTCGAAGTCTTTTCATATTAAAACAAGTAAATTCAGAATAGACTTTGATATGTCTTTAAAAACATTCGAAACTCCTTCAAATCTGAGTAAATATGTTTCCTAATGATCCTTGAGCTTATGATAAAATTTGAGTTCGATCTGAACTTGAAATTCCCAAGAAAATTTTTGGAAACAACTTTTGTAACGCCCTAAAATAGCTCTGTAACAGCCCGTAATATGAATTTAACGGCCCATAACACTGATTCATGGCCCTCTCGATGTCCAAATTAGAGTAAAAGTTAGATAAATCCTAATCACGGTCTGTAACTCGGGCAAGTTTCTGGTTCAAAATTGAGCATTTTAATGGGCCGTAACGGGCCGTTCATGTCCCTGCTATTACGATCGTTACGGTCACATGACGACTCGTTATATTCAATTCAATCTTATCAGTCTTCACTAATTTGTGATTTTTTACTCTTTTAACTCCGATTTGAGCGTGATTTTCTCCGGTGGTTTCCTAACTCAATTCTCTTACTTTTTCTGCAATAAAATATATAATTTGGGTAGATTTCCCTTTTTTATAAAATTAAAGTAAATAAGGCCATATATTGATGCATGCTATATGAAAAAGAATCGAAATGTGATTAAATGCATGGCTAATTATACGTTATATTTCGTATGCATCAATGATCAGATATGGTGATAATTAATCGAATACAATAATAATTTGATTAAGATCAATCAATAATAAGATCAATAAATTAATACCATAATCATCAGGTGGTGATAAAAGGACTAGATACAATGATAGTATGATCAGAGATGTTACTAATATGATTCAGGTCAATCAAATTTGATATCAACTGATATGATAGCAATATGGTCAGATATCATGATAATATAATTAGGGTCAAACAATATCAATACCCATACTTTTAAATTCATACAAGTATTCATAATACACTCTTGACCCTCTGAAACCGAGATGGATTGGCCTGGTTCACCAATTCCATATATTATTGCCACAACCCGGGCCGGGTCGACAACACAGGTTGTGTTCTCCGAACGCGGTCCATTTCTTATTGCAATCCGATCTGGATTTTATGAAATTGGGGTCGTGTCGATCAGTATCCGGGACGTGTTAAACGAAATTTGGGTCGTGTTAGCAAAACCCGCCACCAAGAAATCACATTCCGACGTAATCTTTTGGCCCTCTTATCAATACCATAATAATTCCAATCAACATAAAAATTATATCAAACTAATCTCCATATGAAGGATAAGAGTTCAAGGTGTTCATACCGATGGAAAATCGTCAATATAGGGATTCCCGACATGTCTTCAGTTGGCTGAAAAATTAATTGGATTCCTATTGTCTACTGGCTGCACAAACGCCGAACTTTGGCCGACGTTTCCTCTCTACTAACGTCAAAAATTCTCAGTTACCATTTGGATCTTGTTCTTCTATATCAGGGCTTCGAAACGATATATCGGTTGCGCTCTCAAATTCCTCGATTTGTGATAAAATGAAGGTGAAAGAGAGGCTCGTGGTGCAAAATTCTCTAGAGGCTAACAAGAGTTTATAGTCATACTTTAGGTCATATTTATAATTTTAAACTAGATTTTTAATTATCATTGGGATTTGAACTAATTCTCAATTAATCAGGTCATCAATCATTAATCACTCTCTATTAAATACATATTTAATTAAAATCAAATTTTATTAATTATTCTATAATCATACTACTCAAATTTCTTTTTATCTTTTCCATAACTTCTCTCAATCAAACTCTACTTTCACTTTATTATTTTTATGTCTTACTTTTCTCAAATTTTTGAATTATTTAATTTCATAATATTTTATCAATTAATGTTTGAATTAAAATTATAATAAATATCATCCGAATGGTTGAAATATTTGTAAACCATAAAACACAAATTATTTCCTATTTAAAAGTCCTATATCTATTAAATATTCTTTTAGATCTCAAATCAAATTAAAATCTATGATCTAATTACAATCCGTACTCCTAATATGATTTAATCTTCCTTTCTTTTCTTTTTTTCTTTCTAACCATATTTTTAATCCTACTTAAATTCTAATTTCTTTTTCAAGTATGATTAGCCTTTCCATTCTCTTTGCATTATTTTCTAATAATATTTCTATTCCTTTTTAAATTCTCTCCTTAATCACCTTTAATCCATCAAGGATTCTAATTAGCTTATAAATTACTATATTGTTCTTGATGAAATTGTGAGGCGTTACACATGCAAAGTTTCTTCAAGGTGAATGTCTGTGTGGATAGAGAGAGACTGAATAAGAGAGAAAATGCACTGCTGGCCGGAGAAGAGAGCACACTGATGTTTTTTTATCTTGTTTGACAGTAAACAATGTATATGTGCGTGTGTGAGAAAAGAAAGAAAGCCCTGCTAGCCGAAGAAGAAAGAAAGCACACTAATACCTGAATTTTAATCAGTCGTTTGATCTTCATTTGAGGGAAGATATGTAACAGTGGTAAATTGTAACCCGCAAGGTGCATCGCACGATAGCCCATATATATACACACGCATTTTAAGATTAAAAAAAAATTGCCCCTTTAAATAGTTTTAGCATGGCATATTGACATAAATCCTACCCTAGTGTGGTGGCTACCTTATTTAAATCACCAGGTGACAGGTAATGAGTTCATTCCTTTTTATCTTGCCTTTCAGCGCCTCGTGAGAAGGAGTTGGCTTTTGATGGCTTCCATTCTGTGCACCACCTCCTTCATCGTGCAGCGGTCTCTCGGTGACTCCCTGGTGCACCACAGACCAACCAACATCAGCGATTCTAAGCACTGAGTCATTCTTTCACTTGCTTCCTCTGCATCGAGAACATCCAACATATCTCCATTTTGTTCGTGTCAACAACGACGGATCCGTAATGCAGGTGATCGGAGATCCTTTGGCGATTTCTTCCTCGACGAACTTGCAGAGGGTCAGCCCATCCCTGAACATGTCGTCGGTGGGTCTCCTTCCGGTGAACAACTCTAAAATGATGACCCCGTAGCTATATACATCAGCATGAGTGGAGACTTGTCCTCCTACTCCATACTCTGGAAATTGCATTCAACTCCAAGTATATCATAAAATTCAAACCTATGAACAAATCAAAAGACAGATCGATCTTTTCTTTTATTACCTGGAGCAACGTAGCCGATAGAACCCTTGAAAGCAACTGAAGTGGATGAATGACCGCTGTTGCCCTTGTGAAGGAATTTTGCCAGGCCAAAGTCTCCGACATGGGCAGTCATCTCACCCGTCCAGGAGTATATTGCTTGGCACAAGGAACAATTGACGTCTCACAGCCGTCGTGAAGGTAATCCATTGCAGCGGCGACGTCAATCGATATGCTTATTCTCTTGCAGAAGGCTTAATCTCTTGGTGTGCAGCTTCTCATCCGATTTCAAATGCAACCATTTGTCCAAGGTCCCGTTGGCCATGAACTCAAACACTAGAGCTTTGAATGCATTACCTCTGAAGTCCAAGCTGTCGCATGTTGTTATGATTCTGACGAGATTGCGATGTCGGATATTTCTTAGAGCTTCACACTCTGCCATGAAAGATTTTGCTGCTCCATGCTGTTGCAAATTAAGTATCTTAATTGCAACAATCTCGCCATCTCTCATTACGCAGGTAGAGCTCATTCAATCGAGTCAAGTTCTCGATGGAAGAAGGGATCTCGCCGGATAACTTGTTGTCATACAACTTCAATGCTTCTAGGTTCTGAAGTTTCCCGATAGACGACGGAATGGTTCCGGATAAAAGGTTCTCGTTGAAGCCTAAGGTTTCTATGTTGACGAACTTGTCAATGCCCGGTGGTATGGTGCCGGAGATCTGGTTGCTCCCTAGTGTCAGCCATGTGAGCTGTGCTGAGAGGTTAGCTATGGACATCGACAATTCCCCTCTGAGATCATTGTTCACTAGATCTAGATGCACTAAGCTGCTACAATTTGCCAAGGCAGACAGGAAGGCCCAGTCGCCAGCTTCCCTAGCTCGAAGATTGTTAGACCCAAGGGCGAGCCAATTGAGATTTTGTAAGCTTCCGAGACTTGAAGGTATTCGTCCCGTGAAGTTATTTTTATTCAGAGCAATCACCTGGAGGAATGAAGCATTACTCAGTGAGGTTGGGATGGGTCCATCCAACTGATTTCCGCCCATGTTGAGGAATCGGAGGTTTGGAAGCGTGTTGCCAATATCGTTCGGAAGCCTTCCTGACAGCCGGTTATTCAAAACGCTCAAAGTCTGCAAAGAAGTTATGTTGTAGATGGACAAGGGAATGTTGCCAGAGAGTCGATTCACAGCAACATGAAAGAATGTAAGGCTGGTGAGACGACCGAGATCCTCTGGCAGACTTCCCTCGAGATTGTTCTGGGATAAATCAAGAATATTCAAAGACGACAACTTAGTGATTGAGGAAGGAATCATGCCGTTGAGTTTGTTCCTGGCAAGCTCAAGACGTGTCAGAGACACGAGGTCCCCAAGAGAATTTGGAATGCCATCTGTGAGATTGTTCTCTGATAGGCTCAATACAGTGAGGGATACCTGACTGATCAAGGAAGAAATGTCGCCGGTGAGCAAGTTGCTCGACAGATCAAGATAGCTGAGGTTTGAGAATTTTGTTGCCACGGGTGGAATACGACCAGTGATGCTGTTGTCTGAAATGGCAAGCACACGGAGAGAATCAAGGTTCTGGAACGAAGTTGGTATGGATCCTATGAGATGATTCGACGACAAGTCAAGAAGTTGCAGAGACGAAAGGTACCCAATGGTGAGAGGAATAGGGTGATTGAAGGAATTGAAGCTGAGGTTAAGTTGCTGCAGGTTGCGCAGAAGGCCGAGCTCCGGACGTATGGCGCCAGTGAGGCGGTTGAGCGGGAGGAGAAGTTTGGTGAGGTGGGTGAGGTTCCCGACGGCCGGAGATAAAAGGCCTTCGATATCCACGGACTCCAAAGTCAAAGACGTGACTCTGATCTCACCTCCAAGATTGCTGCACACAACGCCGTCCCACCGGCCCAAGGGGACTGTCTCATTCCATGAGGTCATGGAGCCATGAGGGTCGTGGTGATTGCTGCCTTGAAGGCAAGCAGTGCGGCGCGGTCGGTGGCGTTGCTGCTGATAGCCGCAGCATCAGCGGAAGCAGAGTGGTAGTGGAGAGGAGTCTGAAGGAGGAGAAAGGTGAACAGCAGCGGCAGAAGAGGAGCGCAGGACTCCATGAGAAAGATGGCAAATGGGGGATCGGGACGGGAACTGCAGCAGTAGCACACAGGAGGATCATTAAGCCATGCAGTCGTGCATGTGCCCATGACACGCAGTGTGAAGCCTGCGGCACCAGTGCCGCTCAATTTATAATCCTCGGCCGCTTAGCGTCGAAAACATGGAACACATGCAGCCGCCCCGCACTGCGTAATATTGCGGAGTACCAAGTTATCCGCCCTTAGGGCATTTATCTTGTAACGCCGTCCTTATGAATGACCAAGTAGGTGACGTTCCCATAGGGTACGTCTTTTGCATCTTCAATATGTAACAAGACTCATATACCTACGGTACACTGGGAGGAGTTCACTAGTGCCTTTCGAGGCCCAATTATATGTTATGTTTCATCATATTTAATACAAGTAAGCTTTCCTTTAATTCTAGTGTCATGGCCTTGAGCGTGGAGTGGCAACCCCACATCGGTGTCCCTTCGTCGCCCCTTCGGACTTTAAGCGCCTATGTTAGTGCCGCAACGCGCTAATGTCATGGTCTCGTGACGAGTAGTCCAACACTCTAGTCATGTCCGTGATTGAATGCCTATAAGAGCGACTCTCGACATAGTCGTCTCGACCATTAAACTTCCGCTGCAAACTCAAAACAGGCTTGGCTAGGTGCCTATCCGTCTAGTCGTCGCACGTGGTCTAGTGTCCGAGAATGACCCCGTAACAAGTGGTATCAGAGCAGTTCTTCCTGCTCGGATTACCCAGCGACGATGACTCGCTTGTGCCGTCGCAACGTGCCCTGGCGTGGGAAATGTGCTTCCGCTCAAATACTCCATCACGCCCAGGTCTTGATCGTGGACGCCAACGAGGAAGGCATGGCAAGCCAACGAGGAAGGCATGGCAAGCCTCCTCGCCGCACACCCAGTCGTGCCCCGCAATGTCAAGGAACGTCCGTCATGCATCATGATGGCGGATCGATCGCCCCACCTAACCGGGATGGTCATGCGTCGCTCACTCGAGCAGATCAACCACCCCAGGTATACAATCGGGAATCTTGAAGTGTCGCGCGGCGTCAAAGAGTGGCCATATGCTCCGCATGATGGTCTTGCGCTGCTCATATCATGAGATCGCTTACACGAGCGTCGTGTAACTCGGAAGACCCGTGTCACATTCAGGGACTGTCGGTCATGCACTATCATGACGACCTGACACTGCTTGGTATTTCGTGACGTCGCATCGCATGCCCAGTCATGCAACGTGAAGTGCACAACCGCTTCACGGGAGAAGTTGGCTTAAAGACAAATATCAAGGTTCATGGTCCCCTTGCGGCCAAAGAATACCATCCCTTCGGCCAAGGAGCATCAATCACAAGCATCTTGTCGTGCCGCAGATCGCCTGCCACGCCACGATGACTTTCAGGAATGGAGCAAAGCGTTGATTACTTGCAAACACTCATGGACGAGCTGTCAGCTTTGCCTGCCTCGTCAAGTGTCGCCCCGCAAGCGGCGCGATGTCATCCATCGAGGAGTGGGACGAACCTGATACATGCCAACGCAAATCGACGCCTCAACTCAGCGACCAATTTGGCAAATGGTCTGAGCGTCGAGCATCGGCGAACCTTGACATGCTGCTGTCAAGCGTTCTGCCGCCAACCAAAAGAAGGAGTGCCCTTTCCTTTCGGACATCGCCTCAAGTAATCGAAGCGGCCTTCAAGAATCGCAATGCGAAGGTTTTGAAGGACACATTGGCGATGTCGTCCCTTCGAATGGAGATGGAGGTAATGTTGGGAGCTCACGTCACGAGTTCACCAACCGCAGTCCGCTTATCGAAGCGGAGCGTCTTCACAAGCATCCGCACGGATCAGTGAAGGCCCGGAATGGCTACTCTTTCGCAAGGGTCGAACCGCCCGGTGGACAAGTATGTCAAAGGTGTATGATCTAGGATGACAGGCACAATGGCATTACTTCGTGAACGAGCACAATGATCTCGCCCCGTCCATACCCCAAAGGGATTGTCAAAGCTTCAAAGGAGGTCCCAGGATCGGAAGAAGGCACATCCCAAGAATCCTGCAAGATGTGGCAAACTAGGATGACGTTGTCATCGCGACAATGTAGAATGTGGCAAACATGCATCCCAGACATGGGACGGAAGAATTGGCAGTTCATCAATTATGCAAGCCCTGACAAGTTGGGACTGGAGGTCAAGATCGCATTGTTCAACATCGGCCAGATGGGCATGTTGAAGGAGGAAGTGAAAGGAATCACCGAGCTCCGCCTACAGTGTTCCCAGGAGGATGAAGACCCAGTGTTGGTGCTCTTCAAGCAGAGGGGTTAGAAGCTTTGGACTAGGAAGGAGTTGGAACGACCGAATCGTCTAACCTCCGCTCACTAGTCGACGCTGCCAAGTCAATCGGGACAAGTGCCATACCACCAAAGCCCTTGGGCAAGGGCAATGGTGGGGGAGAGAAGTTCAAGTCGCAAGGAGGAAGCTACTTATGCCGAAGATAAAGATCGCCCATCGAAGCAGGAGAAGAGAGTCGAACCACAGACACATGTGGGGAGACCCTCATCGTCGCTCACTATAGCGACTGGGAGTGGACAAGGTGCGGAATGTTATACCAAAGAACCTTGCACCACCTCAAACCGTCGAGATATCTCTTGTCCACCAAGAGGAAGGTGGAGCGGTTCTCAAGGCTCGGCGGATGAAGGACTCAACGTTGCAACCATCTGCAACTTGGAGATAGCGAGTTGAACCACAAGGGAACGTGGGGAGACTCTCGTTGCCCACTATGGCGACTTGGATGGACAAGGCATGGATTGTCAGATCAAAGAACCTTGTCCCGCCTCAAGACTGCCGAAACATCAGGTGATCACCAAGGAGGAGGTGGTTCTGCGCTTTTCGTTCGGCAGAGGTATGGAAGAATCTACGTTGCAATCATTTGCAACATAGAGATATTGAGTCAAGCCCACAAAGAGACCTGAAGCGTCCCATAGTATCCGTGGGAAGACTCTTGTCGCTCATCATAGCGACCCCAAGCACTCGAAGCAGACAAGCTACAAGCATCGACATCGGAGAGCTTGTGCTGTTTCAAGCCGTCGGAAATCAAAAATGATCATCGAGGGTGAGATGGTCATGTACTTCGCATTCGACGAAAGGGAGACCTTATGCTGCGGCCATCCGCAACATGAAGACATCGAGTCAAGTCATGCAGGTCGAATGGCGAGACTCTTCATAATGTTCTACACGACCCTGAGACAACTCTTCTCCGCGCTATTCCTGAAGGCATACAAGAGTTGTTTCACCCCCAAAGAAGCCAAATCACGCAAGTTGACGCTGCGCAAGTCGAAGAGAATTGAAGCCAACAGAGACTTGATGGACGGATAGTTGCTTGATGAAGTCAGACCGCACATGGCGGACTCCACTGGCGCTGCACAAGTGATGACCCCGGATTGGACGAAGGATCAGCGAGCGAAACAGGCCTAAGGGAGGAGTCCTCAGCGAGAACCCAAGGAGCGGGCATTCCTGGCGTTGCGTGATGCTGGTGAAGTTGAAGTCAAGGCAAAGAAGGCAGAATTGAACGAGACAAGCGAAGTCAAGACTCAAGACGAAGGCCCCGAGAAAGCCCGGACAGCGGCGTCGGGGGCGTCGCCGACTTTGGTGGGGGAGAATGTCACGGGGCATTTCCCGTGACACGAAGCGTGAAGCCTCGCGGCACCAGTGCCGCTCAACTTATAGCCCTCGGCCGCTTAGCGCCGAAAACATGGAACACATGCAGCCGCCCCGCACTGCGTAATATTGTGGAGTACCAAGTTATCCGCCCTTAGGGCATTTATCTTGTAAGGCCGTCCTTATGAATGGTCAAGTAGGTGACGTTCCCGTAGGGTACGTCTTTTGCATCTTCAATGTGTAACAAGACTCCTATACCTACCGTACACTGGGAGGAGTTCACTAGTGCCTTCCGAGGCCCAATTGTATGTTATGTTTCGTCATATTTAATACAAGTAAGCTTTCCTTTAATTCTAGTGTCATGGCCTTGAGCGTGGGGTGGCAACCCACATCGGTGTCCCTTCGTGGCGTCCCGTGGTCCCTTCGTCGCCCCTTCGAACTTTAAGCGCCCAAGCGCCTACGTTAGTGCCGCAACGTGCTAATGTCACGGTCTCGTGACGAGTAGTCCAACACTCTAGTCATGTCCGTGATTGAATGCCTATAAGAGTGACTCTCGGCATAGTCGTCTCGACCATTAAACTTCCGAGAATGACCCCGTGACACACGCATGCTTGCATCTTTTGTAGTGTTCAGTGCACGTGTGAACTGAAGGTGAAAAAAAATGTGCTTTAGACTTGGGACTTCCCCCGTCATTTTGTTACATGGGAGTTAGCCAGTCAGATAGTCCAACGAGGGTGGATTCATACTTCATATCCCGGCGCCACGCTGAAAGAATGCTGACGCGTTAAGTTAGATCAAACCTAGGGTTCTTTATTATTTTTTGGGTGAGACAGAAGGGGAGTTAAAGAAGTGAGAAAAAATGGCTGGTTAGGAAACAAAACAATTGAATGACCAAAATAAATGTAAATAAGAAAATTTGATTAGATTACGATTAAAAAAAATCACGCAAAGCTCTTTTTTTTTTCCTTTTTTGCTTCTTCTGTGTTCTTGAATCTCTTCTTCAGAGCGTTGCAGCGAGGCCTCTTAAAAAACGTTGATGTGAATAATTATGGTATATATTTTCACCATCATTCTGCATGCATACAGCACTATAACATGACTATTCCTTTGCGTAAACATATGCATAACGTCAATTTTATACACTTCAAACATTCTCTACATCCGTAGTTATTCACGTATCACTTTTTTTTCTTTTGGTTAGATTGGAAATTCATTTGGGTAAGTGCACCATGCAAGAAACTGACAAAGCTTCAAGGGATGAGGTAAAGCAGCTGATGCACCATACACTACCCTCTCCATAAATGAAGAAGGAATTGCTTCATGGCAATAAAAAGGGTCAAAGAAATCAAAACATTCTTCACAAATGGGGACCAACCGGCTTCCTTACTCCCTCATGTAAGGAAGCTTCCTAGACGGCGGGGACCACAAAAGCTGCTAACGACAGAATGTAGGTGGCAGGGAACAAAGAAGAATCGACAACAAGAAAGAATGATAGCTACAAAAGGAGAGGAGGATTAACGAAGAAGGGGGAGGCGATTCCAGAGGGTGCATTGGACAGTAAAAAAAACTGAGAGTTAGAGAGAACAATGCCAATGGCGATTCATGGGAAAATGTGTATTTCCTCCGTGGATTATAAATAATCGGCCTTGCTGAGGCCGGGAGGTGCCTTATGTATTTTGGATTTGTGTTCTTTAGCCGTGCTTTCATCTTGCTTCTTTTCATGCCGAATGCGAAGTTTCATTTCCTATTTAATTATATCCGTTTGATCTCTGTTTCATTGCATAACTTCTTATTCTCCGAATTTGTATTTGGATTTGAGCACGTGAAGTCTTCACCTTGCACCCTCGACCATAGGGATGTTAAAGGCTCTATGCGTTTGAACGTAAAGTGATGAAGACGATTCCATGCGTGTTTTCCCTATTTTCCTCGCAGTTGTAAAGTAGGGGGAATTCTCGAATCATTGTTGCCTTGCACCCCTGACCGTAGGAATATTAGAGGCTCTACACGACCGAACGTGAAGAAATCAGCTTTGGCATGCAATGGTTCGTAGTTCAAACTTTTACGGAATTAGCAATGGCGGTTCTTCATGATTTGGTTTAGACGTCGTTCACTTTCTTATCCACGACCTGAAAAAGGTTATGCGTATTCTGAGTTTTTGGCAATAAACGATCGCATTGAGTTGGACATTCGGATCATCTTACACGAATTCAAAGAGTGTTCGTTCTTTGTCATTGTTGTCTTCGATTCTAGAAAGTTCTACCTGAGAGGGAATATTCTCTTACCCTCATTTATAATCGACAACCCGAATAGGGCGGATAACAAATGAGTTACTTTTGAAGAATTTTAGTAATCCTAAATCGTATTTCCTGAATCGATCTTTTCTCTCCCGTTAAATCGTCTATACAGTATCGATGATATACTAGTCCCTCTCATTCAGCCCAGGAGGGTCATCCGTATTCCACTAAGGCAATCACGAGCCGACCTAAGTCCATTTGCCTTAAGTGTATTTTTCTTGAGTGTCTGATATTAAGTGGACATGAGGCTCTAACTCAAATCCAAAAAGAAAAAGAAGCTTGATCTGTATTTAAGTGGACATGAGGCTCTAACTCAAATCCAAAAAGAAAAAGAAGCTTGATATGTATTTGGAGTATCGTACGCGAGAGCGATGATTGTATCCATCTTATGAACCCCTTCCACGTGTGCAACACATGTTTTCCACCAACACGAGAGTGTGGTAGCGAAGTCGAGTGTCTTCCCCATCAGGATTGACCAAATACACACGTATAGGGGTATTCGGTTGTTTTACCCCATATCACTTTGAACTAAATAACCTTAAGTCCTCTAACAGAACACCTGACATAAGTCCTCAGCACGTATTTTCTAATTGATTGTCCCGCACTTTTTTAGGATTAACTGTTGCCTCGGTATTATTTCTCCTTTACATCCTGAAAATAATAAAAATAATTAGTTCCTTTTTATGTCACATCTTTATCCTCCTTTCCTCATTTTCAGTATTTCCTTTGCTTAATGAGTTGGTCCTAAAGAATTTCTCGAAGATTTTGCAAACACTGTTTCCCAATGGATCGAACCTTAAACACTACAATGATGCACCGTACGCTTGCGGATCACATTTCGGTAGTGTAGAGAGACTATAAATTTTAAAACTTCATTCGACATATTTTTCTGTGTTCAAGAGTAACACACCCAAGTATAGGGTAGACCTATGTCTTAGAGGCCCACGCCTCTCTTTACGTGCGATATTCTCTATACACACTTTATGCGAGTCAGACGTCAAGAAGGTTGGATTGATTGACGACAATTTTCCCAAATAGTAGGCAAGAGAGTCGTTGCGTCGAAGGTGAGGTGGAGACCGGAGAAATAGATTGTGATGTGGTCGACAGGGAAGGATACGCAAAGGAAATCAGCGTTAGCGTGACGAATTTGGCGGCGAGAGCAGCAAGACTGGTTTTTGTGCTTCTCGATTCTCACCTATGAAATAATCACTACCCTCCAATCCTCCTCTCGCAACTTTCCTGCAAGCTACTCGATCTCTGCATCAGCAGGACTAAGTCATGGAAGACCAAGGTGCTAAGATCCTAGCATATGCCATCGGGGGTTCTGGACGATGAGAGCTTCATATATTTAGAATATTAATCTAATATATTAACTTTAAAATATACTATCAAATATTATAATTATCCAATACATTTAATAATATATATTTTTAAAAATTAATCAATAAATTATTTTTTATTATGTCATGAAAGAAAAAATCTCAATGATCGATGTGATCCAAAGGAAAAAAATAGGTAAAGAAATCAAATTTTGAAAAGTGAATTTCTAAAGGAATTTAAAATCTATGTTTTGTTTTCAACTATTGTGAAACAGGATCTAAATAAGATTCCTGTGTCGGTAATTATGAGTCAGATCTCAAGTTGCCCCAACTCAGTTTTTTTTTTTAAAAAAATCTCAGTGAGCATAGAGCGCTCATTATACTTGTAATCTACAGAAGAAAAAAAATTAACGTCAGATTTGGATGAATGATCCATTGGAAATTAGCGCTGGGAAACTATTTCTAGAACCAGTCCTCATAACCCTCATCTATCAACCATAGCAATAAGAACAAAGGCAATTCAATTACATCTCAAAGGGCAATTTTTCCAATTAGTATCGATGATTAGTTGTAGTAGTAGTTAGGAAGGATGAAGTCAGAGTATTTGAGCGCTTCTGACGGTGGCACTGATATCCCGACGATGGATAAGAGGAAATTGGCAAAGATAAATATAACAGCTCGTGATGAAGTTGTAACGACTATAACGGAAAGGGCGTTATAGACTTGTAATGACTCGGTAAAATGCTAGTTTTGTGTTAAAAATCTGCACAAGTTATGGATCATGAAAATTATACTTTTACTAAGATTTTGACACTATAAGAGTCGTAAAAGCAGTGTTACGGGTCGTGAAATCCATATTATAGTCCATTACAAAGATGTTATGAGGCATTACGAAGACTGATTTCGATATTTCTTCAACTTTTCTCGAGAATTTGAATTGCATATCAACTCCAAACTTTATCCTAAGTCTCATAAATCATTAGAAAACATATTTACTCAGATTTAAAGAAATTTTGGATGGTTTCAAAGTCCAATCAAAGTCTATTCGAATTTTTATTGTTTTGACATAAGAAAAATCTCAATCAAATTGAAAATTTACCAAAACCCTTGGGACACCTAGAGGTTATAAATAGAGACACTAGGAGACAGTAAAATGGGTGGTTGTGGTGCTTGGGTACTTGAGACCTGAGAATTCATGCCTTATTATAGAGAAGAATTTTTCAAGACTTGAAGATCAACCGAATGAGAAGATTGCGTAGCAACTCATCGTTTGTGTTGTGCAATAGTCCAAAGGTCCCAAAGGCTAGGAGTTCTTCTTCTATCTTTTATTTCAATGCTCTTTTACCTAGTTATTATAGTTTATTATTTTTGTAATATAGATTTTATATTCTTTTCAAGAAGGAAACTATTTGAACCATCTTATTAGTTGAGTTAATTAAACTTTTTGATTTCTTTTGATTATGCATGTCGAGTTCATTGCCTTTTGATGAGTTATTTCATTTCTGATATTAGATTATAAACCTATAAGAGGAGTGATTAGTTTTAAGAATTATTATTACTTTGATAATTGATCTTTTTTTTTAAGTTGAAGCATACATAACACGTGTTTGGTAACTCATTGTTTGTGCCGGATCTGTCCATATTTGTGAGTGAATAGTAGTATAAGAGATACATATTAATGCATCTTGTAAGATTAATAATTGACTCGTCGTTTGTGATTATTAGTTTCATTATAAGTTAAGAAGTCAATACTTTAGGTACTCTTAATCCGTCATAAGAATTGATACTATTATTTTCTGTTATAACTCAATTATTAAAAAGATCATACACGTTTATCTTTACATTAATCATCCATAATTTTCAAGGCTCAACACCAATTTATTTTATTTGTTTATCATTTGTTTTATGCACTTTTATTTTTTTTTATTTTTATCACAAAACTCTTTTGTTCTCCTAGTAAATTATTAAAATAGATTATATTTACCTAGTTTCTCATGGGTTTGACAATCTACTCTACACTTTATTACTTGATACGACTAGTGCACTTACTAGCAAATTTATTTATTACAAATTCAACGCATCAATTTCATGATCGAGTGTGATAACAACAATAGAATCAATGATATGATGATCTGATCAGATAAGATTATAACTAGAATCAATAATATGACAAATGGGGTGATATAATCAACATCAAGAGCAGAATAATAATAATGTGGCCATATATGATAATAATATGATCAAGAATAATTATCAACAATAATAATCCAATAATATATAATAAACTATCAGAAATTAGATTGTCTTACCCCTAGAATTCGGCATGCATCGAGTGGAACCTAGGCCATGTTTCAGCTATGAAAATTAGCCTCGGCCAGGGCAAATTTGGGTCGAGTGTGGTGAAACGGGGCCGGATCGGCCAATTCACCTCAATCCGATCAATGGGTTGAACACGGATCGTGTTCAAATAAATACGGTCCGTGTTAATAGGAACTAGGTTGAACACAGACCGTATTCATTATATGTTATTCGTTTGTGTTCGAATTTGACTCAGTTCGGATTCTACAGAACCTAGGTTGTGTCGATGCAGAACCTGAGTCGTGTTGTTGAAACCCGGGTCATGTTGAAGAAACTCGGGCCGAGTTTTGTCGTCAACGATAAATCATGCTTTGGCATGATTTTTTGGCCACCATAATATACATACGATGTTTAAACGATGCAAAATCCATGTCAATGAAATATCTATATAAAGGAGATGAAGACAAAATTTTCTACTTGTACTCTTATTCCTTCTCAAATTCTCCTTTAATCTATTTTAATCCATTAATATTTGCTAACTCAATTAACAAATCACTTTATACCCCTATTGAAATCTTGAAGTGTTACATATTGTACAGATGAAAGAAGATCATATGATGAGATGTTATATGGGCGGAATGATGGAGGTTGCAAGTTACAACATGATGGAAGCAGCATATTCCTTTTTGTCTATTTTTTATTTAACTTTCAAGTTTATAATTTATTTAAAGTTTGAAATATTAAAATAAAATATTTTACTTGTGTAAAATAATATATAAATATTTGAATTTTTTGTGGTTTAAAAGAAATATTAAATAATGAAAAGTAAGAAAAAATAAAATAAGTGTCATATTAGGTTGGATTCAACCTTCTAAAAGGGCGTTAGTCCCGGTTATTTGGTTGGATCAGGTCGATTAGATGGTCGGTCGAGTCAAATCCGACCCATGAATACCCCAACCATCCCATGTAAATCTTCTCCATCTTGTTCTTTCCTCTTCCTACAAATAGAGCTGAAACAAGTTATGACTACTTGATGGACAAGGTGCAACAAATCAATAGGGGATAGTAGCCTTTCCACCACAACATCACAAGCGGTCACGAAAAAGCAAAGGTACATAGAAAGTATTCATATTGATGTCACGTCAAAAATTAGTTGGTCACGACTTTTGAAGAGAGAAAATTTTGATCATAACTTATGATGAATAATGATCATGACATAAGGTTAGTGGCGACAAAATAGAGGTCCCATCACAACTTGCAGTTGTGACAAGGATGAGGGGGTTCATAACTTAGAACAATATGATCCGTGTCCGACCTACACGGTCCTTGTCGATATAGCATGGCCCATGGTTTCATTTCTACTATTGAAATTTTTCATGAATATTTGATAAATTGTGATCAAACCATGAAAGTTTCATGTCTCTCTCGCGTGCTTTGGAGTTGACAAATTATTGCTTGGACATTTTCGTCATCCATTTTAATTCCTTCACAAGTAACTTTATAACTAAAGAATAATAGCTTTTATATAGAAAACTTGTGTTTCGTAAAGTTGACGCAAAGCTTATTACAATAATTTTCAAAATTATTGGAGGTGCTTCATGTGCTCTTCTTCATCATGACTATAGACTAAGATGTTATCAAAACATTACAAAAAAGTTTTCAATGAAAAGTTTGAGGAATTTATTCATGAGCTTCATAAATGTACTTGGTGCATTAAACAATTCAAAAGGCATCATAAGTTATTCATCAATCCATCTTATCTTGAATGCAGTTTTTCATTAGTCTCCTAGTGTAATTTGAATTTGGTCCTATTCACTATGAAGATTGAGCATGGACAATATTTTGGCACCATTCAAGATACCTAATATATCATCCAACCGCATAATCAATACTAGATATTTGATAGTAATGTGATTAATCTTACAACTATGAGCACGCCTTTGCCACCTTTCATCTTTATACAGAACTAATAATGTTGGGACAACACATGGACTAAGGTTTCTTAAATACAGTCTTTCTTTATAAAACCTTCAACTTTTTTTTAATTTGATTATCTTTCGACTCATTATGTAGTGTGGCAGACTTGACAAACTTAATAGTTAATTCAAGCATTAAGTTTTTGGGAGTGACGTCCATGAATTCCTACAACGAATTGTGGACATCTTTGGAGAACAAGTTTTGGATCCTTTTAAATTACATATTTTGCATTAACATCTATTTGCTTACATAATTTCTACAATCAACTCAAGTTTCACGTGACTATCACGTACTCAGAGTCGTTCCAAAGGCGCTACGCAATTCTATGTAAAATAATTTTACGGAAAATAAACTTTATTAATGCGAAAATAAGATCGCCTAACAATATAATATCAATGAGCTGAAAACGTCCATGACTCCATCCGAAAATAAGAGCTAATCCAATTAATCTAGTATGACTAAATCCTACACACCACGTGCAACATCCCTGTCACTGAGCCTGACCACCTGCATCACTATCTTCTATCATCGCACCTGCATAGATCTAGATGCAGGGAAAAATCCATGAGTATAAAAATACTCAGTATGTAGGGTCTAACCATAACAATAAGTAGATCAATAGTGCTCAAAGAAAAATCAATAATCAATAATGAACAATAATCAATAGAGCATGGGATAGGACAATATAAGAAATATCAATAATCAATAAGTCCATGAATCAATAAAGGGGATCAGGTAAGAGATCAAAGGATCAATCAATATCAATTATCAATTATGCCTGATCACTATGGCACCTATCCAATTTAATAATTTTCTATTATCAATATCTATTATCATTGGTCAATTAACAATTTCTATTCTATTCAATAGGCGGAGGCAAAGCCAATCAACACCTAAATCCGAATGACCAGGGTTCAATTCAATTCCTTTCAATTATATTCAATTTCGATTCAATTTAATTAGGGAGCGCTCAGCCAATTATGGAAAACTTCATGTCTCTTTCATGTAGGTCAATGAGAAATCAAACCACGGCAAGCCGCCCTCCAATAGTAGCGTTAACAATAGTTTCGTGATGGCGGAGGACCATGGCCATCACAGGACAACCATAGCTTCCCTAAAGGATGACGTCTTAAACCTCTATGTACACTATATGCCCCATATAATACTATAACAATAATGGCCCAGGGGGCTTAGAGACAATCGAAGAATATGGAGACCCAGCAGTTTCCATCTTTTATCTTGTTTAACCTAAAGACTTATCTTTAACAATTTACTTTAGGTTAGACAAGGACCTAATCAAGGAAAAACTACTGGATCAATAATATGTTCAATAACAGGATCTGATATGGTAACAATGAAAAAAATTTCAAATCAAATCTAATAAGAATTTGATGAGGTCAGATCTGCTAATAATACAATTTAGGAACAATTATAGCAACTATTTCATTATCTATGTTAAAATATCATAATTTATGTTTTCTGTCCCTAGAATCCGGTCCGCGTCGGGTGAAACCCAGGCCGCGTTAAGAAACGCCAAATCTCACCTTGGCCAGGGCAAACCCGGGCCGAGTGTATAGTGAACTCGGGCCGGGTCGACCGGTTCACATTCAATCCAGATCGCGCCGCAACCCGATTCGAGCTGAAGTCTAAACCCGAGCCGGGCCAATAGGAATCCGGACCGGGTTGGACGACCCGATCCAATTCCGAATCTGACTCGGTCCAGATTCAACCAAATCCGGGCCGGGCACAGCAAAATCCGGGCCAAGTTCTGCCGCCGACGGAGAAGTGCGTTCCAACGCGACTTTTCGACCATCATAAATATGTCATACAATGTCTAAACTATGAATATGATATGTCAATGGAATCTTGGTACAAAGAAGGAGAGATTAGGGTTCCATGTCGTAGAAAACCGACGACATAAAGATTCTCCATATGTACCTAAAGTTGGCTGAAAACACAACTAGGTTCCCTTCTTTGAAAATCTGCACAACGCCGAGCTTTGGCCGACAATTGCTCTCTATCCTCGCTTCGAAACTCATTGCCACCATCTGAAACTTCTTCTCCTATGTGCAGGCTTCAAAATCAGCCATCACACATTCTCGGAGATGCCTCGGTTCGCGTGCAAATGAGAGAAAAAAAAGGACTTGTGGGCAGAATTCTATTTGGCAGAAAAAGAGGGTTCCAGACACCCTTTAATGCCTACTTATAAGTGTGGGTTTGGAATTTCAATTCTATGAGGCCTTGGACTCTTTTAAAATCAATCATGGCCATCCATAAATAATTAATCTATCTATAATTTGTCAGATTTAATTAAATCCGAATTTACTTCATAAATCCATGCATATCTCCATAAGAATTCTATCATTATTCAAATTCCTTCTTATCTTTTCAACTTATCCCATAATTTTCATCAATTTCAAAATTATTTAATTTTAAAATATTAACATTGGGATTTTCAAATCCATTAAATAACAATAATTATTCTTTATCTATTTTCTGAAAATCTGGGTCATTACAATTTCTTTGTCATTGAAATGGAGCATTCTTTGTCAAACAAATAAATATCTTAGTCTCCAAGGTGTTAAACCTTTATGTTGAATCCACCGGTGTTATATGAATCGAGATTTATGACTATTTTGTTATATCACAAAGCCTTCTTTTCAAAGTATAAAAAGTAACGCTTCCCGCCCACCCCAAGGTCGCTTGCTTCGCACGGTGGGCAACGGCTGTGGAAGACGGAGCTCGTAGCTAGGAGAGGAGGGGTCATACCAAATGTTCCACCCGGCCTCTCTGCGCTCGCATGCGCTCGAGAGCGATCCCCCACCCCCTGACCCCCCACCTCCACTTGGCCTTCCTTCCTCTCCCTCTGGACCTATGACTGCCGGCGACCCTCCTTCCCTCCACCATGCTCAGCCACATGTCTTCCCCCTTGTTAACCCACCGCCCTTGCCCCCTTCTACTCTTCCGCCGCTCCTTCCTATGCCATCAAATGCGCCTCACAGCATCCCCCAATCCCTATCTAGGGTTCCTAAGTTCCGACAAAATGGTGATGGTCATAGGGGCTCCACTTGGTCGGATATCGTGCGCCAACAGCCTAGTCGACGGATCGCGCTTATTTCCCCAAATCAACGGCGTACCCTCCAGGAAACCATTACTGAAGAGATCTGCATCCCTCTGGAGGAGACGATGCAGCGATCGGAAGCCCTCCATTGCTGCCTTTTGGGTCGATTGCTCGGCCCAGGAGTTGCTGTTGTCGAGATCTTGGAAACCTTTGCTCCGCTCTGGCATCTCCAGGACCCCTGCAGATTCAAGACATGGGTAACAGCTTCCTCATGTTTCATTTCTCTAACGAACACGATAAATTGCAGGTACTCACCCAAAGCCCATGGAAGGTCAAGAACACTCTTCTGCATGTTTCTCAAGCCGAGCCATTTTTTAAGCCCTTTGAAGATCAGGACGCATCAACGCCCGTGTGGATTCAGCTACCAGGTCTCCTGTGGGAGCTCTGTAACTCGCAATCCATCCGACGGTTGGCGTCTTCGGTGGGGAATTTCCTTTGTGTGGATGAAAGCTCGGTGGTCACTCGATGCTGTGTCGAGATTGATTTGTCTAAACCTCTGAAACAAGCATTGTGGATTAGGTTACTGGACAACTCATGTTTCCTTCAGCACATACTTTATGAAAATTTGCCTTTGTTCTGTTTCAGATGCGGAATTGTTGGTCACCGCTTCGAAGCTTCCCCGACGATTGGGCAGGAGGACTCGACGACTGCCGCTCCCCTGAATCCGAGGGTACTCCTCTATGGCCCCTGGATGCAGGCGTCCAGCAGGGGTCGTCGACCCTCATCCGCCAGCAACCGGTATAGAGTTGAGAAACCCTCACCTCCGATCGTCGGCAGGACTTCCTCTGGCCGCTCTGGCCCCAAGGCGCCAGCTGGTACGCTCATGCCCGTTGAGTTGTGTCAGCGACCGTTGGATGCTGCCTGTTACCCTCATCTGCAGACACCTGTCCTGAACACTATTACATGTCTGAATTCTTCGAGTCATCCGATTAACCCTACCATCGCTAATCTCTCTCCACGTGCCCCCTCACCCTCACGAGCTCCCTCTCCCTCACGTGCCTCTTCTTCCTCACGCATTCCATCGCCCCCTTTATCACCCCAAACCCTAATCCAGGTGCCGATTATGCAGATGGACCCTAACCTTTCCCATACCTCTCCTCCTTCCTCTTCGGACATTAGGGTATCTGCTCCCCTATCCATTCCTATCTTGCCTACCCAGCGCCCGACGAGAAAGAACTTCCTTCCCGGACCCTACTCCCTCCCGAACCATCCTCTACCCCAACACCTCGTCCTCCTTCTTATGTTATTGGTCAGGGACAATCTCATGCCGCCATGGTGGACTGGGCGAAAACCAAACTCTTTTTCCCCTCTAACAATTCTGTGCAAGTGGATCGGTCGGAATCTAGATCAGAGGTGGAGCTGGAGGACATCGACCTTCTGCACCGCCTATGCCACGGTCCGAGCGCTCTCAACGGACGGCCAAGGTCGCTATTAATCCTATCGTCCATACTCTAAAAAAGAAAACTAAAAGAAATCGGGCAAAACTGTCAGGTAAGTCACCTAACGCTGATATGGATAATGTAGAGAAAAACTTTGATGTAGCTACAATGTCTCACCACCCTCTAGATCTTAATACATGAAACTTCTTTCTTGGAATTATTGAGGCACTTTTTGGAGCAAAGTTCGTGACTATCTCTTTAATCTAATTCCTAATAAGCATCCTGATGTTGTTTTATTACTTGAGTCCCATGCTGATGATTCCCATTCTGCTGTTGTCGTGCACCGATTTGGCCAGGCTTGGTGCGGTTGCTGGTCCCCCGGCAACGGCGCCACCGGCGGCCTCATCCTAGTGTGGCGTCAGCAGAAGGTGGAAGTCACGCCTATTGTTATCAACCCTCACTTCATACATGCTATAGTTTCTATTGAAAATTTTACGTTTTTGCTCACAGGTATCTATGCTAGCACTAACTCTCATATTAGAAAGATTATGTGGAGAGATCTAAATCATATCAATGTTGAGAATTTTCCTTGGATGTTAGTAGGAGATTTTAATAATATTCTAGCTCAAACTGATAAACGTGGGGGCAACCTTTTTCGTAGCTCTCCATCCTCATTAGCCCTTCACAACCTCATCCATACTCAAGGCTTTTTTGATCTTCCCCTGCCTGGTCATGGTTATACTTGGTATAATAATAGAATGGGACCGGCCAGAATCCTTAATAAATTGGACAGAATCCTCATTAATCCTAGTTGACTTCTGCATTTTCCTAATGTTTCTGTAACCTCTCTTCCTCGATGTGTCTCTAATCACTCTCCCTTACTCCTCCACACAGTCCAAGCAAACAAAAGGAAGCATACATTTAAATATGAGCATTTTTTGTTTGAGTACCCCCAAGCTAGGAACATTGTTGAGCAGGTTTGGACCAATAGGCACCCTAGGGATTCCCTAATGTCACAACCCCGATTTAAATATTAGTTTAAACCGGAGTTCGCGACTCATTACGAATGATCAAATAAAATTGGAAAAGATTGTGGAGACGTGATGTAATTTTTCTTTTTTTTTATAACATACATAAGAATGAAAATATCATAAAATAAACTACACAATTTACGATGATCCTTCAGAGCAAACCAATAATCCTTAAGTTTTACATTTCACAAAATGCTTTTGCCTTCTTACAAAATAATACATATGAATTGTACATAACTAAACCCCTCGACATCCTAATAGAAGGATACGAAGAACTCAAATCTTTCCATATTACCACGAACCCTTCAAATAATATCATTTCGCATGATTCCTAAGAATTATCTGAAAAATATTAGAAACAACAGAGTGAGCTAAAATAGCTCAGTAAGTCAATAACTCATAGCCTATGTGTTACCAACTAATCAATTTGGAGGGACATAGAAAAGCATGCAATAATCATAATAGCAACATAGGCATTTTTATATATTTGATAATTACATAAAAACATACTAATCAGAAACGTCACACTCAAGTTGCAATTAATATCATATAAATCATATCAAACATATGTATGCAAATGCAACACTCTCATATGAATGCACGGATCACCAACTGACCTGTGGTCGGTAGGTGGACTCTAGAGGTGGCTCCCATCATGATCAGCGATGTAGCACTTAGCTCCATTCTACCTCATCCCTTTCGAGGAATAAATCATATAGCGATAGGTGGACTCTAGAGGTGGCCCTTACGAATTCTAGAGGTGGCCCCCATCGCGACTACTCACAATGTGGCACTTAGCTCCGCATGGCACTTAGCTCCAAACTATCTCATCCTATTATTGGGGAACAGAATGATGGATTGGACTCTAGAGGTGGCTCCCATCGTGATCAGCGATGTAGCACTTAACTCCAACCATCACATATGCAGATGCAAGCAGATGCAGATGCATGATTCATCATATAACCATTTGATATCAAATATCAAAGGATTAACCATATCTTGTAACTCAAATATCAGAAGATGAATCATGTCGAACATCGATTCAAACGGAATAGTTGCATTTTATTAAATCAATCATTAACATACCACATATGCTTTTCAATTGTATCATCACTCAATCAATCATTTCAAACGGAACAAGGTTGCACTTCTCATAATCCATTCATATTATATCACATATGCTTTTCAAATGTGCAATCATACAATCATTCATATATACTTTTCATAGTTGCATTTCTTGAAATCAATTCATAACCTATCCAAAATATAGTTAATACATATATGTCACACCAAATTCAAAAGAGGTGAAAACATAGAATAGGAGAAACCAACTTGCCTATAAGGGCTAACAAAATATTTTACTTTCTCTTTTCACTACTTTACTCTTCTACTCCTATAACAATAATAATAAGAAACACATTACTACTATAATATGAACAAAAGCCTATCACATATGAAATATAATAATTGAAATGGTATATGAACCTTAAATATTTACTCTTATAATTCAAGTAATTATTAAACATAAGGATTGACCTAATATTATAACAGACTGCACACATAGCAAAGAAAATTCATATCTTCTGGTGTGCATAATCAAATGACATCATTCCAATTTTTTTTATTTTCATATTATATATACATTAATCTATAAAAGTTTCATTTCCTACTTCATTATGGTTTGCACTCATGAAAATCAACATTCAACCTAACTTTTATATTATTTCTATATCCTGACATATTGAGTAACCCTACTTTTATAATTTATATAAAATAATAATCATTCCCTGTTCTGATTCTTTTAATTTTCCCACATAGTAGACATCCTAAGGTGCAACTCATAAAATTATTTGAATCTATATACATTTGTACTGAGCACAATAAATTTAATCAATACTAGCATAATCTGCCCTAAGTTCTCTCTTGACAGACTAAGGCTCGATAAATTATTTATAACTTCCTCTACACATATCATTTCATAGTGATTCTAATTGTCAATGAAACCTAACATCAATTTCTATAACACCATAAATTATCAAATAATTACACGATATATTAGTTTAATACATAATTTACAAATTCGGGTAGCAATTTCGACGGATAGAGTGATAGTACCATAAAGATAAGAGCATAACTTTATCTACAGAAATCCTATTAACTTGATTCTAAAACTCAATGAAAGTAGACTCATAGAGGATCTATCAGAAGAAATTTCATAATTTTGGGACCACCCGAAGGTATGTAATTATGTAGCTAAAAATTCGGGAACCAATTGAACATGGCTAGGGTTAATTTTGCTCATGGAGAACAAGAATTTTACCCCATGATTAGCTAAAATCCGAGAGTGAATGAGATGGATGAGGTTCAAAGACACCCTAATTAGAAGGTTATGTAGTTGAAATTAAAATAAAGTGAAGTATGAACTCACCATATAACAAAACCCTAATTCCCCTTCAAATAGCTTCACTAGTAGAACATGGTCCCCTCTTTCACTTGGATTGTATGGGGCAGGTGAGGAAGTGAGAAGATGTGATAGAACATGTAGAGGATTTATTTATTTATTTATTTATTTACTTACTTAAGACATTACATGTAAATAAGGAACTACCCCCCATTTGGATTCAAATAAAATATTTATAAAAATAAATAATCAAAAAATCGAAATCTAAATTTTTGTCCGAAGGGCAAAAATCGCGATTTCACAGATTTTGCGATTTTGCATTTATGTTTTACCTAAGTAAAACACCTTCTAAAAATTGTTAAAAATCACATCTATAATACTTTAATATATAGGAACAATTACCGGAACTTTAATTTACTTAATTCTAATATTTTCAAAGATCATGTTTCATGCCTTGAACAAATTTTCGCCATATTTCAGCGATCAAACACTATGAGCTATAACTCATGCATTAACACATATATCAATTTTCTTATCAATAATATGATATAATATTAATCCATGTGATTACATGTGAATTAAATTTGGGATATTACACCTGACCTCTATTTTGCACCAGATTAAAAAGAAAACTATTAAATAGAACTCTCAGGATCTTGGGAAGCTTGAGGTTAGAGCACAGGTTACTCTCTCACAAATCCAATCCCTTGAACATAAGGACGGCTATAGGGGACTTAATAACAATGAATCTCTTCATATAAGGGCCCTTTATCATAAGCATGTTGCCATCCTAAGACAAATTAGTATCAAGTGGTGGAGCAAATCTCGCGTTAATTGGATAAACAATGAGGATAAGAACACCAAATTTTGTCATCTAAGTACCACAATTAGACACAAGCAAAATATGATAACAACCATTACAAATGACTCCGACCACACTCTTCTGAATTCAGGAGATATCCTCACTCATTTCATGACTTATTATCAAGCCCTCTGGGCCCTGATCATAGCTGCCCTGTTTCCTCTGCCTGCCCCCCCCCCCCCCCCCCCTCCCTTCACCTGATAACGTTTGCCATCATTCTCTTCTGGTCCCGGTGAACCTTAAGGAAATTAAGGATGTCTTTTGGTCCATGCCCCCGGTAAGGCTCCAGGGCCTAATGGGTTTACTCTGAAATTTTATAAGCAGTATTGGGACATCTTAGGCAATAAAATCACAACATCTATTCAAAATTTCTTCAACAATAACATCTTTCCCAATGATTGGGGGAACATTGCCCTTGTTTTCATACCCAAGAAGCCCTCGCCCCAAAGGATTAATGATTACAGGCCAATCAGTCTCTGTAATATTATTTATAGGGCAGTATCCAAGATCCTTACTAACCGGCTCAAACCTCTTTTGCCAACACTTATTGACACTTGCCAATCAGCCTTTATTTCTGGTCGTTCAATACAAGATAACATTTTGGTCGCTCAGGAAGTAGCTCATTCTCTCTCACAGGGCAGGGAAAAATACTTAATGTTCAAAGCTGATATCTCTAAGGCTTTTGACAAAGTCTCTTGAAATGCAATTCAAATGGTAATGCATAAAATGAATTTTCCTGACAAGTTTATTTCTTGGGTCATGACATGCATTAAATCTGCTAGGTTCACTTGCTACATTAATGGGGTGCAATCTCCTTATTTTTCTTCATTTATGGACATACGCCAGGGGGACCCCCTCTCCCCTTACATATTTACTCTCATCTCACAAGTTCTGTCTTCATTTATTCAGGATGAGGTTCGTTCCTCCAAGATCATTCCTTTCAGTTTAGGCAATTTCAAAATGATTTGCTTATTTATCTTAGGGCCACTGCTCGCAATGTCAGGATTATTTCTAATATTTTAAATAGTTATAGATGTCTTACTAATCAAGTTGTTAATGCTGATAAGTCTGAGCTTTTTTTTTCTCATAAGTTCTCTGTTACTAGAAAGCTCAAGATTATGCAGATTCTAGGTATCAAGCAGAGTAAGTTTCCTTTTACTTATCTGGGTGCACCAATTTCATATAAATATATATCCCATCAACAACAGCAGCTTCTTTTGCTTAAGATTTCTCGAAGGCTTAATGGTTGGCAAGGTAGGTTACTGAACACTGCAAGTAAAAGTGTCCTTATTAAGTCTGTCCTGAATTCTATACCTATTCATGTTTTGTCATCAGTCTATATTTCTAAAGGGCTTATCTCGTCTCTTGAGAAGTACTCTAGGTCTTTCCTTTGGTCTGCTTTCGGAACTAAAACTGGTTTGCATCTTATTGGGTGGAAAACTGTCCAGGCTCATCAATCTCAGGGAGGTTTAGGTATTCGTAATCTTCACCTTATTCGTTGCTCTTTGCTTGCTAAGCGTATCCTCGGTATGTTAAATGGTGCCCAGGACATTTGGACCCAATTGGTAAGAAATAAGTATAATTCTCTGGTGCCCTGGACTGAAATTAATTGTGTTAATGCTTCTTGGCCCTGGAAAATGATCTGTCATGTTATGAAGGAAATTCGAGGTGGTCTTTACAAGCATATTACAAATGGAATGTCTACTTCTGTCTACTGTGATCCATGGATTTTTAATTTACCTCTTTCCCACATGCCAACTTTTATAAACATGAATGTACCTCTTGATGCTCTTATTGTGAATTGTTTTATTCTGAGAGGCAACTGGAACTTACTATTGTTAAATTAGTGCTTTGGTCCATCTCTTGTTGAGGTTATTATTGCTATAAAATTATCGCAGGCTAAATCTTTCGTCGGTGATGATCGGTGGGTCTGGACTGTTGATCCTCATGGTGAAGCTAAAGCTTCCTCGGTCTATTATTCGTTGAGTTACCAACCCAATCCCTCGCCGACCTCTGGACGGCCTATTTGGAAGCACATATGGTCCATCAGTGCTCCACCAAAAATTAAAACTTTTCTTTGGAAATTATCCCACTCCAGATTACCTACTCTTGATATGCTTTCATGTTTCAACCATAATATCAATACCTCCTGCCCTCTTTGTGGAAATGCTGTTGAGACTAACAAACATCTTTTCTTTGAGTGTTCTACTGCTCTAGCTCTTTGGTATTTAATGCAAAATTATACTCATTATCCTCTCTCCCACTTTGACTGTTGGCATTTGGGAGATTGGTTTCTGGAGGGCCGTGACCTGGACGGCCCTTCCACGTCTCGTCTGCAGAAACCTTATCGCTTTTTGCTTGTGGGGAATCTGGCTTGCTCGTAATGATCTCCATTTTGCTTTCAAATCGATGATCATCTCGGCTATGTGGAGATGGGCTCTGGCTAGCTTGGCTAAATTTTCCAGGCCCACCTCTTCTGAGGCAACCAACCCCCATGACCCAATCCGGGTTCGCTGGGAGACTCCGCTTCCTATTTGGGTGAAAGTTAACTCGGACGGTTCTTTCACCAAACCTGGGGACCCATGGGGAGCGGATTTTATAATTCGAAATTTTGATGGGCTGTGTTTTTTGGCAGGTGCTATTGGTTGTGCGACCATTATCTGCAGGCGTTCTAGATGCCCTTGGCGTTTATGGAACATCTACTCTGAAATCAGCTTTTTAATCTCTTCTTTTGAAAGCTTTAAATGTACACATTGCTATAGAGAATGTAATTCTGCCGCCAATTTCCTCACAAATCGGGGACGATCGATTTTTTTGGAAACTTTTTGGATGAGGTCCCCTCCTCCGGAAGTCCTCAATATTATGTATTCGGACATTACTCAAGTTTATAATAGATAATCACTTTTTCCAAAAAAAAAAGTATAAAAAGTACATGTTGAGGGAACAAGGGCGTGATCAAGAGGTCACATGTTCGATATATATATATTTTTAGTTTTAGTTTTTAATTTTCTTATATTAAGTGTATGAGCCTCCGGATGTACCAAAAAAAAAAAAGAGTACTTGCCTGATATATATAAGATAGATGCTCTCCATTCTCATTTGGCTCATCAAATTTTTCTGTCACCAATTAGTTTCTTTTTTGTGCTGTTCTCTGTGGACCAATTAGTTTATTTTTTATCATTCGATATCTTATTTGGACTGTTGTTGGTTAAGTTGCTTTACTATTTTGTGCAAATGCTTAAACAAATCTCAATGCACTGTGTGGAACTCTATCTCTGGCCTTCCATTATCGCATTTGATTTGGGTGGTACTTATGCAACTATAGTTACATGATATTTTTCTTTAGAATATGATCATTCCCTGAAGATTGATTTTGATGTGCCTTGAATTATATATCATGTACTCATATGTGACGGAAGCAGAGGACTTGAACCGTTAGGCCCAAGCTCGTAGCCCGTCACTAATTCTCGTAGGGGGTGCAGGAGACGAAGCCCCCGCGGTATGAACCTTTATATATATGAGGATTAAAATTTTATATGATATACATTCTCTTTTGATTCATAGTGAAAATTTCTGATAGCGGCCTCCTTTATTCGTGGATGTTTCTCTCTTATTCACATTGATCAAGAGAATTTTACCACGTTAAATTTATGTGTTCATCTTCTCTTTCTTTCGTTGTTTTGATTATTCATCGATCCTCGGTGTTCTATTCGCAACAACTGATATAAATTAGAGTGAAGTTTTACCTTGCCAAACTTAACATCTTGACCTACGCCTTTGATAGCCAAAGGCGTCATCTATCATTACCCATTACAACAAACAAAATCCACGAGGACAGCACAGAAGGCATCCAAACACAGAGGGCCGTATAGAGCGTTCGCGATGCCTGATCATGCCTTTCATTCCTGACCAAGAAACAACCAGAGCCTAACTGCCTAATCCAACACTTCACTTCTTTGGGTTTGGGTATAAGTAGGGAAGTTAATAATGAGCGCCTTCCAAAGTGGAAAAAAAGAAAGAGTTTTAGCAGTAATCAGTGATGGGGTTGCAGCTGCGGCGCCAAGGCGCCGGCCGGCGGCTGCGGCTTGGGGCACTGGTAGCACTTGGCGAAGAGGCCGAAGGTGTCGACCTGCCTGACGAAGTTGGTCATGCTCGCCCACCCGCCGAGGCCGAAGCCCACGACCAGCACCCATCCGACCACGAAGGCGTTGATCACGTACATTGCCGTCCAGCTCGGCAGGAACTTGGGGGGCTTCTCGGCAGCATTCTGCATGTTATGTCCGAGAAGACGATTAAAACTAAGAACAGATGACAAATCCGATTTAAACATGAAACATCCAAATCTCAAGTGTCACAAGCTGCAGCATGGTTCCAAAGAGTAAGATGGCAGGCACGTGGAGACGACGTACCATGGAAAGGAACTCCTCACCATTTACTTTCTGTGTCTATATGTCAGTCATATTCAAAAGGTCTTAATCGAAAAGTAACAGGAAGTAGATAACTCAAGCGAGTAATTTAGTGATATACATATTTCTCTTTTTCTTTTTATTACACATTTAAGGCCAGCAAAAAATCTGCCTGGTTTCTTACTTGGCATGCAACTTGTGGGGGGCAAACAGTTTTTTCTTTTTTTTTTTTGGATACTCAATCAGATCAGTACTAATCCTGATCAGTAGCAAACCGGACAGGTTTCTTACTGCATTTCGTGTTCAGTAGCAAAATCCTCCATTGGATCTTCCTTAGTACTAATCTCATTTAATGTGGTGGTTGGAGCTTGGAAGGATTTGATCAAGAGCAAGAACAAGTGGATCCAAGTTCGAGTGCATGTATCAATCATGGGAAATGGACGGGGAGCGAGTCAAAGCATTCAAAGCGCCAGCTCTGGGCGACGTGAACGGGGGAGCAACAAAACGACGCCACAACTACATAATTAGCGGACGTATGCAGCAGTAATAAGTAGATCTGAGGATGGCGATACCTGGCGCGCGGCGGGTGTCCAGTAGGTGAGCATGTGGGCGACGGCGGGGATGATGTAGACGGTAAAGCTGACGAGTAGGGCGCCGACGGCGGAGTTGATGGGCCCGAAGAAGGGGAAGATGATGGCGAGGAACCAGATGGGTACGACTACGGGGAGGCGCGCCAGGGCGCGGAGGCAGATGCTCTTGGTGTCGTGCATCCCGATCACCTTCTCCCAGACGAAGTAGAGCGGGGTGCAGGCGAATCCGAAGGTGATGAACTGGTGGATGAGCATGAGGATGACGGCCGCGTCCCTCCACGCCGACTTGGGCAGCAGCGAGAAGGCGTTGGAGTGCGACAGCAGCTGGTCGCCGAAGGCCCAGTACACGGCCGCCGCCGACGGCAGGGTCAGCGTGAACACGTACAGCGTGGCCAACAGGTAGATGTACTTGAACTTCTGGGGCTTCCACATGGCGTGCATGATCTCCCTGCAAACACACACATCACCAACAGCATTGCCAAAACGCCATCAACGACAGGCGGCCAGATCATTAAACTTAATTAAACAGTTTGCTAGTTTGTTTTCCATTTAACCCCGATCGATTCATCCACACCTTGTCTCGCTTTCTCTCTCCTCCGATCCACCTTCGAGTTGAACGTGGTCGGGTGTAAGTACTCATCTGGTGGACAGAAGCTTTAAACAATAGCGCATGCAACAGAGCGCGGCCCCGGCAAGCACATGACAATGGGACACGGAGAAGCTAAGTAATTATTGAGTAAGGCAGCTAGCGATCAAGTGTCACAACACAGCTAGCTGTGCGACAAAGCTCGAAACGAATCCTGCCCCCAACTTAATTGATTAATTAATTTGTAAGTTCGATGGATAGACCGATCACATACGTTGTCGCAGCTGTTCTTCGCTGAACCAGTACAATAATGCATGTGTTTGCGCCTGTGACTGGATCTGAACACTTCAGTGGTTGAGATCTAGACCTGATCAAAGTAAGGCCCCCCGAGAGCATCTATCTTTATATGTCTATCTATTTATCTGAAGTAAAGGAGATGCATACCATTAATAAAATGAGCCGACTAGTTCTTATGTCTTGCACAATATTCTCGCTTAGGTTCTCAGTTGATTATTAGCCAATAGCAGAGTAAAGGAAGGACAGGAAGAATCGATTAGCTTTTCTCATCTTTCACAGGATGCAGGCAGAGGACGTGATTAAATTAGGCCAAGGTGGTTGTGTGAAAGAAAGAGAGAGGAGAGAGAGGAAGAGGTTTTGATGTGGTCCACTATTATCTTGGTGCCTTGGCAGAATGGAAGGGGGGCAGTCGCAATACTCCAATTCAATCCTTTAGGACAGCCACTGACTACAATCATCAACTAGTTAAGCTAAGCTATCAAGTGAGAGAAAGATAACAAATTTCACTTTTTTATGCTTCCTTACTATCAATCATCATGCGCCCCGCTACTTTTCCATAGCCACTAAAAGATTCTTTTTGGTGGAACAAGATTATGAACTTTGGCTGCTTCAGATATCATACTAAATCTAATGGAAGATAAAAGGCACCTTGATGCCTGATTTATTCAATCCAAGATAATAATATTAAAAAGTAATTTCTCACAACGGCAATGTTAAGAGTTGAAGTATAAGCTTGGATTGATTATACTCTATCTAACAACAAGCAAAAGAAATTTAAACTTTGACTAATTCGATTATACTCTCTAACCTGCTAAACCTGAATGTTGTTGATTGCAAATTTGATTCAAATCGAGCCAAAGTACACGTTCACTAGACTTCTGGGACCCCCTTTAGTACCTATTTCCGGACCACCGATGTTTACATATTTTCAACGGCTAACTAAACCTACGATAATAAAAAGGTGAAAGAGTGAAATCATATTTCCTCCTCAAAGTTGGTATATAACCTCGTCCAGCTGGTCAGCACTTGCCATGGTTCTGATCTTGATCTTTGGGTTCTACCATCACTAACCAGAGAGTACGCACATATCATCATGCGCACCAGTCACAAGTCGCCATGCCCACCATCCCATCACACACTCCTATTTAAGCAGCTGCCCACCACCATCAACCACCCTCAGGCCCTCTCAGGCTCTCACCTTTCATCATAACTTACTTATCACAAACAGTCGCCTACCAGCCAGCCACAAGATCCTTACAGTCTCACCAAGTTTTGTTGCTTCTGCTACTGGTTGTTCCTACTGCTACTACTAGTGACATGGTTGAACCATTATAAACTTTTGTTTTCAGTAAAGAACCTTTTCTCTTCACTTGTCAATATTAATGATTTCTTTTAATAATAAAACTATATATATATATAGAGAGAGAGAGAGAGTAACTGGGGTTATTAATGGTGCTTGAGGAGGCAAACAAGTTGGGGAAGGTTGAGGGCCGGAGGATGGGGGAATGAATGATTTCCAAATCCAGGCGATGACCTACCCCATCACTCAACAAAAGCTGCCCAGTAGAAGGTGCGGTGGAGAGAAACTTTTTGGCCCCACAGTACCACCAAGTCACAAATCTGTTCGAGCTCCACCTATGCACATACTAATCACAGCGCCAAGACCACGACAGGAAAGATAAACATGCGTGAGAAAAAGTTTCAGAGAGAAAGATGGTGAAAAGTGGCACCTGCAGCAAAGCTACAAGAAGCTGAGCAACTCTCTCTCTCTCTCTCCCCTTTCTCTCTATTGGCACAGTGTTACTGACTGTGCCAACAGACGTCGTTTACTACTGTGCTACTCTGATTAGCCGGTCAGTACATACAAGCAGTAAATTAACATATTACATTAAGTCCAGTGTCTGACTTACACAGTGACCGCGTGGCCGCCGAAAGTGTAGAGAATGTTGGTGGCGCCGGTGAAGTAGAGAACCAGTTTTGTCGGCCCCGAGTGCGTCACGCCCTCCACCTGCATATTATGACGTTTACTCATGCAAGTAATAATAATAAAACTGCCTTAATTAGTCATGCTGCGTAATTCACATTCGATTAAATGACCCTAATTAAGAAGTCCCGTTCACCTGTCCGTGGGCGAGGGAGGCGATGGTGAGGTACCAGGCGGTGTAGGTGGTCATGCCGAGGCCGAGGAAGGACCAAATCCTGTAGTTGTGGAAGGAAGGGATGAACACCGTCGTCGCGCAGCACGCCCCAAATATGTACGTCCATGTCCGCTTGTCCAGACGGTCGTTTATGTAGTATATGTTACTGTGCATATCATCATGTTATATCACCAACATATATAATTAACTCACTAACATATATAATTAACTCAGAGAGAGAGAGAGAGTCACATATTCGATTCAATTTAATGACCAGTACAGTAGATAATATAATACCATACCTGGCACAGGCGATCAGCTGGATGACGGAGCCGAAGAGAAGGAAGGTGCAGTTGAAAGCGAGTCCAATGGCTTTCCAGTAAGGCCCCAGCAGCCCGTCCAGCACCTCGAACCACTGCATCCAAATCCCAATTAATTTCAGTTGAACATGTTTTCTCAATAATTGAGTGACAATGTATTGACAGGCGTCATCCTCGCTCTTCCATGGCCAGTAGCAGACATAATTAAATGGTTAGCTTGATAGCTTTTGAGATAGACGATAGATAGAGGGTACAGGTCAAATTTTACTATGCAAAATATGCTGAAAGAGGCAGGCAGGTAGGCAGCGGACGTGATCTAATTAATATTCTTCCTAATCTCGTATATCTGATCTGAGTTCGGCGGAAGAGACTTGCAGAGGATTGACAAAGCAGAGCAAGGAACTGAGTGAAGAAGAAGAAACAAGGAAAAGTAGAGAGAGAGAGAGAGAGAGAGATTAACGAAAACAAAAATGGAACCTGTATGACGTGATTCTTAAAGTTGACGTTCTCCTTCTCCTTCCGGGTGCGGTACTCAACGTAGAGGACGCTGATGAGGTACGCCGTCCAGCTGCCCATGAACCCGTAGAAGAGCTGCAGGACGATCCCCGACAGCATACCCAGCTGCGAGAACGAGTACGGTAGCGTCAGCAGCACCTGGGCGACCTGCGGCACATTACGATGTGGAACACATGAATCCGTTTGCGTCATCGACACATCATGTCTGGAACGATCAAACGATGGAGCTCCTCATGAGCAAACTGTAAAAGTAAGGAAACAAAGAGCGCCTACTTGATTGGACGCGCAGCTGAACCAGGCGTCCCACGCGGAGCCGCCGTGCCAGAGGAAGCTCTTCATGCTGAACATGGCCTCTTGTTGCTCTTCGAGTTCGCCCTTGGCCACGCCATTCGCGTCCTGCTCCGTCTCGTTCAGCGCGGAAGCCACGATGGCCTCTTCCACTTGCTTCTGCCCCGACATCTTGTCTTGTATCTGTCAAAAGCTGGACACGAGCACAGCGGAGGACGAGATCAGTACAGATGTAATGGAGCTAGGAAGGAGGAGTCCTGCAGCAGGACCAGGGGAGAGAAGAGGACGACGATATAGAAGAAGAACAACAAGCGAAGATAAATAACTGAAGAAGGTTACCAGATTTTAATTACGACTAGAAAGCAACGCAACTCCTTTATTGCAAAGCGTTATAAGTATGCAAAGTTTCTAAAACAAAAGAAAGAAAAGAAAAGGTGGAACAGAGTGGTGAGGCTCTGTGTGCGGAAGAGAAAAATGATAGAAATCTTCCACCTTCACTTCCCTACAAGAGATATTAGAAAAAAAAAAAGGCCCCTTTTTTTGAATTAGAGAACTGAAAGGAGAGACAAAAGCGAAGCGAAGGCTGTGCCTACTTATTTTATTCTCCTTACAACACAACAACGCGGGCAATTCGTAACTGCAGAGGAGAGTGACAGAGAGAAGGGAGGAGAGAAAGGGGAAAAAAAGGACAAGGAGCAGAGTCCTATGGCTGCTACCTTTTTACTTCTCGCTTTCTCTCTCCTCCTCACTCTCTGCGTGGTGTGTGGCTCCGCGTTGTCTTGGTCCCCAACTCCGGAGCCTTTAATTGCGCTCGCAGCACTGCAGCTAATGAGTAGCGGCGGCAGCGCAGCTGCTGTCGTTGTCGTCGTCGTAGTCGCTGTTCCGTCGAGTGCGCCCAACCGCGCGCCGCAGAGCAGCCGTAAACCGAATTGAATGCTCTCTCGCACCTCGACGGAAGAGAAAGTGATAGAGTGTGGCGATGGCAGCCTTTGCCGAATGCTCTGTCTCACACACACGCAGACACTCCCCGTTGAGTGAAAACAGAGGAGAGAAATTAAGAGGAGTTGCAGTGGAGTGGAACAACAGAGATCAGAAGCTTACAGCAACGAAGGAGAAGCGGAATCAAATCTCCTAAATCTGATTCCTCAAGGTGATTGATGGTGGAATCAAGGATCGAATTGCCAGGAAGGAAAGGCAGGTGGGCATCAAACCGGATGCCTGCGAAGATTTAATACCGAATGAGGAGGGAGGAACTCCTTCCTCTCAGTTCAGTTTCCCCTGCTTGTCTCGTGCTCTCTCCCTCTTTCTCTCTCTCTCTCCCTCCGCTCTTAATGGCTCAAACAAGTGAGAGTGTGGAAGGAATGGGCAACGCAGGAGCAATAGAGAGGGGCCTCATTAATATAATTAACATCACGCACCTGATCTTTCTCTCTCCTCTCCTTTCACACTGAGAGAGGAATAATAGTGATTAGGCTCAAGGAGCAATAATAGCGGGGATTCGGTGCGAATTAATTAAGTCTAGTAATTAATTACGTCTGGAGGTAACTTAATGAGATGAGAAAAAAAAAAGGCAAAAGAATGTTCATATACAACCCTGAGACTTTATGATGTTCACAAGCACAATTTCCTAATCAACTTTTTTTGTTGTATAAAAGTGGAAGGTTTTGCTGACCTTTTTTAAGCTCCAATATTAAACTAAATTAACTATCACTCAAAAATAGCATCTCGCATTTCACTTTATGATACCGATCGACTCAATTAATTTTATATACCTATAAATGCATTATGTGATATTTTCTTGGTACGCATCATTATCATCACATATTATAAGTATATAAGAACGGAAAAAAAATGTAGCACAGCTTATTTTATGCTTATTTCATGTTTGAAGAAATGTCCAAAAAAAAATTCTTTTGTTATGATTTTGTTGGTATTTTTTTTTCTGTTACCATTATACTTAATTTATTGGCAAAGAACTGATTTCATCATTCTCTCTCTGTGTCTGCTCCGCTTATCTATTCCATTTAATGCTCCAAATCGCCATCGAATCATACTGTGCAATGAATATATAGTCATCTTTTAGGTTTGAAATTAATATCCGACTAATTTTGCACCTTTTTTTGTTTTTCATTATTAATATCCGACTAATTCAATGCTCAATCGAGAATAGTATAAATAAATCTTAATTAAAGTGATGATTTTTGCCTATTAATAAATTTTGTCAACAAATACAATCTTATTATTCAATTGTGTCAACAAGTTTTGATAGGTATTGAAATCAAAGAGAAGAATACATTCACAAACATGGAAAGTATTACAAAACGTTCCTGGGAAGTAATTTATTACCGTCACGCATACTCTTGTTAAAGAAACCACCACCATCTACATTTCTGGATATAAACACTACTAAGAGAAAGACCACGAATCAGCTTTACCATGGAAAAATATTTAAAAGTATACATTAATTAAGAAAAACAATAGAAAGACATCATATTTGCCCACTAACTTATATAGTAAATTTCCATGACATCCGATGCGTATAATTTTACATTAACTTATATATGTAGGGCCAAAGATGCAAAGCAACGTGCTTCACATTTGCTATATATACATCATATAAACCTAAATAGTTAATATGATTGCGGTGGTAATTCTGAGATAATTTTATAGCTGTGATTATCTTGAATTTGATTTGTGGAGTGTATTATCGTATAGTTAATTGAATAAATCATATATTATGGTTCATGAAGTGTTACCTCATATTTTCTCTTTGAGAGCAAAAAAGAAAGTAGTCGTTAGCTATCATTCTATCAAGAGTGCTAATCACTTGAATAGTCTTAAAATTAGATCTGGTTAGAGAAATATAATGAATATTTAAATCAATAGTAATTAATTGGTGGTGGTCCGAGCAATTATATGACTTCAATGTTTGAATGGCATCCATATATCCATGCTTTGAATTATGATCGAATCAATCATCCAATTAGTACCATCAAAAATTTTTTGTAGGCCCCTGCAAATGCCATGTATCTTCCTTAATTGCTCAGATTACTCGGTCAGACAGTTAAGAGGCCTCCATGCTTCTCTGGGGACCTCTTTCATTTTGGATTCTCTCTCTCTCTCTCTCTCTCTCTCTCTCTCTCTCTCTCTCTCTCTCTCTCTCTCTCTCTCTCTCTCTCTCTCTCTCTCTCTCTCTCTCTCTCTCGAAGTTAGGAACAAATAATAAACTTTTCTATTAATAATGAATTTCGAAAGGCCATTAGAGTTGATAATTGTAATTTAGAGGTTAGCATAAATATTTCTTTCCGGAATTTGATCATGATTAATGGTTTCGGGTGCAGATTGTTGGGTCAGTGGAAATAATTTAAATTGTTGAAGGTGGTAGTCGCTGGACAATTTTCTTCTTCAATGCTGGAGTTGGATCCTTTCACATTAATTTGTTTCTCTTTCTTTCTCTCTCTCTCCATTTTCCAATGAGATTGTGGGGGAATTATGAGCTCCAAGTTCCAAATAAATAATGTACAAAAACACACACACATCTTTTTTTTTCCCTTTAATTTTGTGGTTTGGCTTGCCTATTACCTCAAATTCAGGCTTGATCTCACAGACTCCCATTAGCAATTCTGCTGCTGTGTTGTTGTTGCTGCATCTTTCCGTCTTAACCATGATGATAAGATGCCATGACTTTTATCGCCCTTTATTGCGCCCAATGACTCCTCCAACTTGGCTTTCTAAGTGGACATGTAATGATTAATGGCCGGATTTGGACGCAATACCATGTGGTTGTGGGTGGTGGCGGAACTCCTGCCCATGGGATGTGGGGGAGTGAGAAAGAGAAAGAGAAAGAGAGAGAGATAATATATTAAATTGAGGGTAAGTATATATAATAGATCACGTCAATATATAAAGTGCAATATATTCTTCTTCTATACGGAAAATATATATGCCACATGTCAAACCCTTGATTTACTCATGATTCATTTCTACTCGTTTGCTTTGAGAAACACTATTACGCAACTTAGTTTGTTCTGAATTTTGCAAGATTAAAATTTTTAATTAGGTTCTTAATCATCTAACTTAAAAAAACTCAATTTAGCAAACTGCTTAATTTAACTAATAAAGTATTTAATACTTTCATATTTTTGAATCATCAAATTAAAATATCTGATGATTCAAAAACATAGATAATTTGAATCATTGGATCGACGATTCAAAAGTATGAAATTGCACGGTTGAATCACACCTAATATATATATATATATATATATATATATATATATATATATATATAACCTTTCCATTTACACGACCACAAAAAGACTTGGTCGACGACTCGACGTCATCCTTTCTCGGCTGGGATCGTTAGCCAGTAATATAATTATATGGTTATGCTGTAAATAAGTAATCTTAATTGTTCCTAATTTTCAGGGAGGAGACAAACCATGTGCAACACTTCAAATTAGTTAAGAGCATTTGTACGAGTTAAATTAGAGTATTGGATATATATATATATATATATATATAACTTGATTTAAATGTGTAATTAATTAAAGGTGGCAAATGAGGATCTTGTGCCACTATTAAACAAATCTTTGCCTCTCATCAATCGACCTTCAATGGTGGAGATTCGCTTCCTGTAAAACATTCTCTCTCTCTCTCTCTCTCTCTCTCTCTCTCTCTCTCTCTCTCTCTCTCTCTCTCTCTCTCTCTCTCTCTCTCTCTCTCTCTCTCTCTCTCTCTCTCTCTCTCTCTCTCTCTCTCTCTCCTGCCCTTTTTTCTATCATATAGTTATCGTGTGTGTCAAAGGTGATGTTTGAGATCATCATTAAGGGTTCATTTCGCACCCTTAACTTGGACCTGCCGGATGAAGAATCTTTACAAAAGAAAATTTATGAAAAGAGAAATGAAAGATGAGAGGGTCCCAAGAAGTTTACAGATGAAAAGTGATGCAGATAAGGAGACGAGTTATGCCTTTCGCGATAATTAATCTACTACATAGTAGGGACGAACCAGGGTGATCCTAGCTAGTCCATGTCTCTCTCTCCTTTCTCTCTCAAACATAATATATATATATATAATATATAATATATGATAATTGATTGCGTGATCTAATCAATGTATAATTATGAAGGAAAGCATGCGTTAGGAATATGTAATCCTTAACCTTTGGGGGACCATGATAAATTAGATACGGCAAAAGTTGGCCAGATAGATAAGATATATATTCGATATCGTCGTATCTGCCGGGAGATATATATGATCTTACCTTACGTAACCAAATCAGCGTACCTCCATTAGCGAGAGAGGGCTCATCAATTCGAGTTTTAGTGCTAGAATTAATAGTTCCAAATTCAAATTCCATAAATCAAAAGCTAAGGTAAATGGAAAAAAACATTCAGCACTTCTCGAACTACAAGTTACATATAATTAACTTGAGATGTTGGATATCAAGCCTGATTGCTAATTGTCGAAAGGAGAGTGATTTTTAACACTCAGAACACTCGGTATTGTGCAAACAATCGGCTGCATTGCGCCAAACATTTTTTTCCCAAAAATCAATAAGATAAGTACTCTGGATATTAGCTGGATTCTTGTCCGACAGAGATTGGTCATAAAGCATGCAATTAGGTAGGAAATATGAGTTTTATGATGAAGGATAATTGATTGAAGTGGTAGTAATTGGAACTTTGTGAGAAGAGAGAGCTAGCGTGATTGAAGCTAACAAAGAGAGGTAGGACAATTGGAAAGTGATCACTATATGATATCTTATTACACGATTAGTCTAATCTCCGAACAATGCATGAATCTTAGTGTAATCAAGAGCCCACACCAACACGTCCATGTTCTTTGTTTTTTCCTTGGGCAAGAGGGTTTATTGATATTTTCGTAACTTCAACAAGTCTGCATGGGTACCCTCATCTCCGTATGGATCATGAATTCAGAGATCAAGAAAAGCGATGATCATGACACTTTTGAGTTCAATGCTGCAAAATACAAGTCTGTGTTGTAGTAAGATATCATGGAGATTAGCGCCATGCATCGAATTAAGACCCAAAGCAACTTTTAATATATTATATATGTATATGTGTTAATTAAGAGCACTCTTCCTGCTTCCTACTCTTAACCCTATTACAGCTCAAGATCCAATGGACATGAGTATGCACGCAGTGCAGTGCCGGCAGCGAGTCCCGAGCAGTTCAAAAGCTTGGACCTTGATCGATACGATCACTTGTTTAATCGCTTGCTTGCATCTACAAAAATCATAATTAATGTGTTGACCCACTTTTACCGCACACTGTACTGTAAATATTAATTACGTTTTGCGTGTCGATCGATTCATATACACGCTCCACAAGAAAGATCTCCTGCACTGCACTGCCAAACAGCTTCAAAAGTCGGAACGTATCGCTTGCTACTTCTGATCACCGGCATGCATTTATTATTTGAACTTCTCGGAGTTCATTCACCTGTGTATATACATATATATATGCGTATCACCTACCTCTCTGTCTTGCCCTTTCAAATACATATATATATAGAGAGAGAGAGATCTTTGATGCTGCTCCATGCATGCATTCCCTTCTTCTCCTCCTGTTCCCACTTCCCAGTACAACAACGAGGCCTTGGTACGGCACTCGGTCCTTGGTCACCACCTCTCGTTTCCCAACTCCATTTTTGACCTCGGGGCTCGGAGGGATGAAGTTTAAATGTGCATGCAAAATGTAAACGGGTAGAAGAAGATTTAAGGCGACCTCGCAGCTGCATTTATAATCGCTAGTTTCTTATATAATTACTGTGTGCTGTCATGAACAGTACTACTAGGCGAAGAGAAAAAAGATTAATATGTTTTGTACATGTACGTAGTAGCTTTCTAGATTTCCAGTGCTACGTAGCTAAGGAATATATTATATATATAGCCACAGGATGACATGGTTAATAGATTATAGAACACATCAACAGCTGTAACCATTGAAACTATGGCGTCTGCTTGGAATATAAAGCATATATAGGACGTAGACAACGATCGCCCTGTAACTTGTACTGAGAAAAAAAAGAAATAGTCAAATACTTGTTAACATTTATGACCTGCATAAATGCTGTTTCTTGAATTTTTAAATACAATGGAAATGAAACTTATATAGATTATGAGATGTTTTATTGCAATATATAGTCCGGTTGGGAATCTGACGATCAATTTCTGTTCTGCTATGTCCTTCATATATATATATATATATATATATATATATATATATATATATATATAGGAGGATCAATGTTGGTGTAGATCTATTATATGTGTAAATCAACTTTTTAGGTAAGTTGCAAGTATAAGTTGGCAACTTTTTTATTTTTGATATATACATTTTATTTATAAAAATTAACCACTTACCTAAAAAGGTTGATTTACACCATATAGATCTACACTTCCATTAAATCCATATACAGGTATTAATAAGTAGATTTTTTTGTATGTTTTGGATTATACGGGGGGTTACCAATGTTAAGAATTACTAGGGTGAAACAGCAATAAATATATATTCTTGTGATCAAAGTGAGATTCTAAAAATCAAAGATAGAACTATTAGCACTTAACGAATCATTTGAGATATGATTTTTTTTGTATGGGATAAATGGATTCTTTCCCTTAATATGAAATATGATCATGTAAAGAAAGCTTGTAATACAACAAAGAAAAGAATATATTATGGAGTATGAAATAATTAATTCCAATATCTCAACAAAATGGAAAAATTTTATGGTGAAACATACTTTCAAGATGTAGATTATAAAAATGAAAGAATTTTTTTAGGAAAAAACATATGAGCATGAAATGTGATATTTTACTGTTTTGCATATATATGTACATATATATTGCACGAGATAAATATTTATAATCATGGAAATTAATATAAGAAGAAATTATAATCTAATAGAATAAATTGCAAAAACACAAATGATACATAATAATAAATGAAAATAAATTATGCATTATGAATAAATTTGCTAAGTCTTGAGTAGAACAAGAAGGCACAAATATATTGATAGTATTCTTTAATAATTGATTAATAAAATTCAAATTTTAAGTGAAACGTGAAAAAGTATGAACTTCAAAACATTATTTCTAACATGAAATAGAATAATAACATGAACAGGATAAATACTAACAAAGATAAATTATGGTTACTATTAAATACAGATGTACTGAAAATGTATTGATCTAATATTTGGCTACCACTTGCATATATGCATGTTGGACTGATAAGATAACGAAGGCTGTCGCGGTTCCAATGAGAAGATGCCGAGTTTTTCTTCCCCCTTGGAGAGTTGAAGGTGGCCGTTGGTTTCAACTTTCAAGAAATGGGCATCTTTTTGTGACGTGTACTCTCTCTCTCTCTCTCTCTCTCTCTCTCTCTCTCTCTCTATCTATCTATCTATCTATCGAGCTGACAGGTAGCACGTGCAAGAGTGCAACTGCTTAGGAGCTGATCAGTTATAACACATGTTAGCATGAATTAAATGAATCTAAATCTGACATATGTCACCTTGTTGCAGAACAAGATTGCAGCTGAGCCCTCTCGCTCCACATTAAAACTAACAGTCTTGCCATTATATACCCGGATTCTACCAGCTTAAACAAACAGAGATCTGTCGCCCCCTTGTCGCCACTGCCTTCTTTTTGTGTTTACTTTTATCATTACATTCTGACCTGATGATTAATCCTTGTCCCGTTGTTGTCTCATCATTAACTTTGAAGGTTTCATGCAGCAACTGCAGCTCTTAATTAATTACTTAAGTAGTTAAAGTACGCAATTGTAGTTCATTATCTACGAAGTTTAGTAACTAAAAAGACGATTCCTTCTTCTCCGTGTTGCCCGTTCTGAGCAGGAACCAACGGTGATGTGTGGTGGGGCGTTCAGAGTTAACATGAACCTAAAGGCGGCACCACATGCACCAATTCTCCACCACTCCACCGTAAGCCAATGTCTTTTTTCCTCTTGTCTGCCCTCGTGACGATGGATCATGGATCGATCTCCAAAAAGAGATTTGATTGCACCGGGCGCAGCACCCAAAACAAGCAAGGTGCATGCAACATGCCGGTTTCGGCTTTCGACGGTAGTGGGAGGAAGATCATGATGTTTCCTTAGCTAAATGGAAAACCGCATAGAGGCATGCACGGGATCGATGTCTTCATGCCATGGTGCACTTCCTCCCTCCTCAAGTCCTGACCATGTACATTATGATAACGACTGGCTTAATGAACCCATCACTAGTGGGGACTCTGAATGCACAAAGCAAGTCAGGCAGACAAGAAGGTGACCCTCCCTCCATCCCCCAATCCACCCTCCATTAAGTGAGTTTATCATGTAACTAGCAGCCACAGCCATTAATTGATGCCAAGAAAAATTAAATAATGGGCATACATGGAGAGCCACTACACTCCATCCATCCCCAAGGACACGAGGCCGAGCCACGGCAGGGCCCATCTGGATTTGGAATCAGGCAAAGGGCAACTTGGATCACATCTCTCTAATCTCCTCATGCCGTCGTTGAAATCAAAGCCTCAGCTCCATGACATGTCACATATGTCTGTCTAACTCACAAAGAGATGCATGCATACAATATTTTTTTTCCAGAGGAGCTCCATGCATGTGTACATCTGTATATGATTCGTCTGCGAACTGTGGCTTGCTTGGAGCTGCAGAGGGGACTTGTAGTCTACACATGTAGTAGTAGTGGTAATAGTAGTAGAATATTAATAGTATATTTGACTGTTGGCTTGGCAGGTTGCCCAATTATTATGCTTCCGAGGATCCAACAAGGGGTATCACGATCACGATCTATCATCTGGGCTCACAGGCCCTGAGAACATGGAGTCAGGAATCTCCATTCTCCGCGGTCGGTCAACACGCACCTTCATCTCTTGCGTCCTAAGTAATATATATATATATATATATATATATATATATATATATATATATATATATATATATACACATGTTAACTATATAATTACATATCGGAAATGCCGGTGCCATGTTGTGTAACCTTCCCTGATCCAGGAGAAGGAACACTAATTAGTCCAGTCACTTGTGACCATCATATGACCGTTAGACTGAATTTAGTGAAGACGTGTAGAAAAAAAATAGAGGGAGGGGGAGAGAGAGAGAACTTATCCTTTCCTGAACATAAATTTGAAATCAATATAAATTATTGTGATAGCACAACTGACACATTGAGGGGGAGGGGGGGGGGGGGGGGGGGGGGGGGGGGGGGGGGGGGAAGAAAAGAAAGAATGAGACGATAAAAAAAGAATGTGCGCTTGCACGATTCCTGCAAGCTGCATGCATGGATTCTAGGAACTACATATAGTTAGATGATCAGCTTGTCAAATTGAGGGAGTCCTTGGGCGCGTGTATATATATATATATATATATATATATATATATATATACAATCATTGGCTGGATAGAAAAATCAGGAATGAGGTTTCCTTTTAAATTTATTGTTCTCATCATTTTGCTGTAGCCATCTTTATAAGGGATATGTTTGATATGGCCCAATTTTCCCATTCATATTTTATCCAAAATAAATAAAACAAGTTTACCAGCTTAATTAATTGATTCTTGTAAGAGAGCCGAAGGTTAGCCGAAAAGTAAAACTTAGTCAAAGGATGGAGATGAAGTTGTTTAATTAAAAAAAAGTGTGGTTCAATTGATTAGGGAATTGAACTTTATGATGAGAGGATTTTAAGATTTTATCACTGTTAAGTTCAACCCTAGCTATCCATTTTTTTCATAATCAGCCCCATATTTGAAAAATAACGTCGATTATTCAATTTGTATGAGCACACTAAGATCGGTGAATTATCGAACTCATTCCACGTGGTTATCGATAGAAAATATTTTTTTGTATTCATAAAAATTTAAATTTGAGAGCTATCTCAATTAGGCTTCATTCTAACACTTTTGCGCTTACAACTTCATCATGTACATCTGCTGTTAGCTCTTCATTTTAAAATGATAAAAGATTTGTCATCCCTTGGGTCCCCGGAATGAATCTGCACGACAATGGCTGATCAGAAATATATACAGTGAAAGGTAGAGAGTTGAATTGAAAGCCACATGTTCCACTTTCACTTCCACTACTTCCACTAAAAGACCTTGAGGTAGGCAGGTGGGGATATATGTTTCCACACATGTATCATCAGAGGTCATGTATCATATCATGCGCGTCCTGGTCACGTTTTGTTGCCCCCAGTGCACCTCTGGATGTATCGAAGAGTTCGCCCCAGAAAACAATGGAAACGTGCCGGCCAATTGAATCCGATCTGATGTGATACATTTCATCTCTTTTTCCACAAATGAATTATGTGATGCTATCATGTACATGTACAACTGCCGTTAAAGCAAGATGGGAGTGAGTATAATTTCTGTTTCTTCTCAAGTTCCTTTTTCCCCTCATTTAAATTCGATTATTCTACATATTTTCTATCCATTTGAATGTTACTCCTCCCGCGGTTAAAATTTTGAAGATTCAAACATATACATGAAGAGAATTAACAAAAAAAAAACGTTTGAGGAACAAACGAAATAAAATAAAAAACATGACTATAACAAAGTAATAGATAGGGAGTTGCACGTACTCTTTTCTTTTTATTCAAGCAATTCAATATCAATGGACATCTTTATATATTTCTTTAGATTCTTCTAATATCCGTAGATTTTTTTTAGTAGTCAACCTGAGTATTTTAAAAAGTAGAGTCAACGATCTAATATCCACGATTATGCGCACTATTTATGATTTGACTCGTTATTAAATCTAATTAATTCGATAAAATTATAGATCGATCCACTGTGGAGCTTCTGGCAATGACAAATATAACACTTTAATTAATGAGCGTATCATTCAAAATAATATGAATGTCACTCCTCTGACACTTAATGTTACTCCATACTTTCTATTTTATTCTCATCTTATTTTAATTAATCTTCTCTTACCTTCTCCACATGTGTCCCTTCCCCTTTCCACTCAACTTTTTTTAATTAATTAATATTTTATTCTTTTTCTTTTCTCTACTATATCTTTCTTCCAGAAATTAATGTGTTTTGTTTTTTTATGATCAAAAGATAATATAAAATATGAGAAATACATATAAATTTAATTAATATGAAAATTTACAATTGTATTAAATATATAAACATTGAAAAAAAATATGAAATAAACTAGTAATAAATTACTAAACCTCTTTTTAAACAATTGCATATTCTAATAATTTATTAAGCCTTTGTGTCTTTTGTTTTTTTTTTGACGTAATTTATTTTATATATTTTGAAATTAAATGTATATTCAATACTACAATGATTTAATATAACACCCCTTTTATGTATTTTCCTTCTTAGGTTTTGTCTCATTGAATTCCATCCAAATTCTTAAATATAACAATATCGTATAATATGAAGGGAACACATATTAATTTAATTTAATATTGTAATATACATATAAATTAGTTTTGAAAAAATATAAGATAAACGAGTTCTAAAAAATTGGAAAAATGACATAGACTAATAAGAATATAAAATTCTTTTTATAAAATTCTTTTTAATTTTGTCTGTAGTACTTTATTTTCACTTACACTATTTTTTTATTCCCATTTATTTCATATATCTTTTCTAATACTTTACATATTTGATGCAATTTAGTTTTACATATTAATTAAATTTATATGTGTGTATCATATCTCATATTATATAAGTATTATATTTTTATCATAAAAAATAAAAGCACTAATATGGAAAAGAGAGAAAGTGGAAAAAGGAAAGATAATTAGAATATTAATAATTTAAACAATTTGGTGAAAAGTGAAAGATGAAAAGGCACCATAGGAGAAGTGAAGTGAGAATATTAATGAAAGTAAGAAGGTAAAATGAAAAATGTGGAGTGGCATTAAAAGTTAGAGGAGTGATATTAAGGGCACCCCAAATAATATTAGTGATTTGAGGCATATTTCCTAATCGAGCCCTTAAGGAGTTATTTGATTCAAGGATAAAGAGTAGAATATTTCGATATTTTCGAGAATATGGTCAAACATGACGTGGAATAAAATTAAGACGGTCAAACTTTGATTTCGACGAAACCACTTAGGAGAACATAAAAATATCATTTTTCTTCGCAAACGAGGAATATCTTTATTCTTTTAAAACAATAGAATAGAGATATTCTCTTTCTTTTTTATTTTTTCCACCATTTTTTTATTTTTCATTATTTAACTAAAAGATATTATATTATAATTTGTATTATTATTATAATAATAAATGTAAATTGTTTATAGTAAAATATTTTATTATAAAAATATTAATTTTTTTCTTTCAATCTAATAAGATACAAAATAGAAATATAATTAGAATACGATATTCTTTGAAATATTTTTTTTAATTCCTACAAATTCTCTGACCAAACGGTCCTAAGTATTTTCTTAGGTTTTGATGTTGTGTACTCTTTTATAATTGGTGGTGTATTTATTGAATTATTGACCTTGACTGCCAGGAAGCTGAATGTTGAGTGGATATTATCAAAAGTTTCCCGCACGGATAAACGGTCGAAATAAAATTTAATATCCATTCTCAAATCTTAGATGTATGTATTATATAATTTCTTGTGAATTATAATTATAAATTTAACTTTTGATATTAGAGTTAGACTATTTTTTTACCAATGGTTACTTCATATTTACATTTAATTCATTTGAAAATTATATTATTACTATTATTATTATGCAATGAACAAACATATACATGAAGAGAATTAACAAAAAAAAAACGTTTGAGGAACAAACGAAATAAAATAAAAAACATGACTATAACAAAGTAATAGATAGGGAGTTGCACGTACTCTTTTCTTTTTATTCAAGCAATTCAATATCAATGGACATCTTTATATATTTCTTTAGATTCTTCTAATATCCGTAGATTTTTTTTAGTAGTCAACCTGAGTATTTAAAAAAGTAGAGTCAACGATCTAATATCCACGATTATGCGCACTATCTATGATTTGACTCGTTATTAAGTCTAATTAATTCGATACAAATATTAAGTTTTAGGATATTTTAAATCCATGTCACCGTCTTGGTTTAGAATCTTAACACAACAAATTCTTATTTAAGCCATTCTTTCTCCCTCCTCAAATGCTAGGATGCGAGAAACATCGATCATCGACGGACACCTCCATAGAGTAGGAGGTCCTTTCTCTCTCTCCTCTCTTTTTTATGCATTCGACCGACCTCTTGATCCTCGTCTTTATTCTCTCCTCTCTCTCTCTCTGATACATTCTGATAACTTCTTGATCTCTCATGTACTCCACTCTCTTTCTCTCCCACGAAGGACGAACACGGATCTATCAACTTCTTGATCCCTCGGCCTCTTCATTTGCTCGACGAAATGCTCTAGAGGAGAGCTTGGTCATTAATTATTGGCAAGAGTTATTGGCAAAGCTTGGCACAACGCCTATTAGATCAAGAGAGTTAGAGTGGTACATAACAGCTTCAAGTTCGTCATTGTACTACGTCTGTAGGTATCTTAATTCAATATATTATCACATAAAATGTTCTAATTTTATATTTCATTAATTCAATTATAGTTTATCATAATGTTATTTTCGGAACTTGGATTAGAACATGACCCAAGTTCTGAAATATTTTGTCAAACGGATCACTTGACTTGAACTTACAAGTTCGGGTCACAAGACCCATGTTCTCCAAAATAGAGAACGGAAAGTTCTCATTGGAGGCAGTGAGAACCTGGCCTAATTTGTTTTTGCTTTTTTTCTTTTCTATTTCTTTCAATTATTTATTATATTTTAATTAATAAGATATTAATAATTATTATTTAATGGTAATGTTATTCATTAAACTATTATTATATTATCTTAAATAATAATCAGTTATAATATTTTATCTATTAATATAATATTATTTAGCTTACAAAATAAATTCTTTAACTTAATATGAATATTTTTTATAATATTAATAACATAGGGAAAATAATAAACTATAGTAATATTATTTTTCATAAATTATAATATTAATGTAAGTATTTTTGTAAATTATAAAATATAATATTAAAATAAATAATTTTCATAAATATTTATTTTAACTAAATAAATAATATTTTAATTTACTATAATTTCATACTTTATAAAATAATAAATTATATCATTAGTTCTTGCTTTTTATCTAAACACCTACTAAAACTTATCTTTCAAATCAATTTTTCAAATTTTTATCATTACATTTTTTTCATCCAAACACCACTTCTAAACTTATCTATCAAATCAATTAGTTATAAGGAACTAACGGAAACTCAAAATTTCCATTCCAAACACAGCCTTAGAGACTTGACATGTTGTCGCAATCAGATATCTCTAGGTATGTACATGTGACCTTTTTGTTGAAATGTCTAAGCCACCTTAATTCCACTTTGCCTCTTCATAGCTTCATAAATAGAAGTAAGTTTCATCATATCTCTATTTGCTTTTCAAGCAAAACAAGATGCACATTTGTTGGTTTGTTATGTTCATCACATCTACTTACATATTATCTCTTGTGTTGCAGTTAGCTTGTTCAAAATCAAAGAGAATGCGACAGCAACCTTGTTCAACCTCTCTAACTTGGAAGAATTCAAAGTTAAGATTGGAAGTTCTGGTGCAGTTAAGGCATTACTCAAACTTTTGGGCTCTGGTATAGGAGATAAACTTGTTGATTGGAATTTGAACTTTATTTATGAACCCTGTCTTAACTATGTAAATGTATTATTTCTAGTAATTGCATGATTCTTGATGAGACAATTTATCATCTTTATATAATTTACTTTATCACACTTGTTTGAAGTAGTGTAACTTATTAGATAATGGAGTTATCTATCCAAAAAGGATGAATTATCTTATTTCTTTTACTTTCTCACTTGTAGTTCATCTATGCTGCCCTATTCCATTTCTGAAGCTAATAATGGAGCACTGTGACTCATTGGATAATGAAGTTATAGCACTTTCTTGTGCAATTGCAAAGGATCATTTCATATAAAAGATTTTGAAGAGAGAATTTTGTGTGATGCTGACTTGTGTATTAATCATTTTATAAGGCTTGGAGTGATGGATGAAGATTATGTTGTGTGATAGATGCAGTGGCATGTCTTATATACAATTCTATGAAGATACATATATCCTTTTAATAACATTATTGATGTATATTGCATCAATTTATCATTAAGATTTTATTTTGTTACATTTGCGAAATTAAACTGTTTGAAGATGACAATTAATATTTAAATAATGCTAATAACTATTGTAATTTTATCTTATTGTGTATTTAAACTCTTAGTAAAAAGATTTTTCATAACATTTTAAATGTCACACAAAGTTAATTTGGGTGACATTTAAATGTCACAAAAGAGATATTTAAATGTCACTAATAAGTAAGTTTTGAAGTTGTATAATTTATTTTAGTGACATACAAGTGTTACTAATTTCAATATTTTGTGACGTTTAAATGTTATCAAAGGGTGAAGCTTTTTGTGGCGTTTGATTTATTTGTGACGGCTATTAAATAAATGTCATTATGACTTTTTTGTAACTCACTTTTAGTGACGTTTTCAGAGTGACAAATAATCTTTTGTGACATTTAATGAATCTCTAGTAATCTTTATTTAATATCACACAAATTAAATTTTGTTGTAGTGAGAATACACCTTATTTATTTTGATAAAATGGGTGCAAGCGCGTGCCCATAATCTCAATTGAGATTCCTTTGTGAAGATTAATAATGTTCAAAAGTTCTCATTTTCTAGATAATAAATATAATTATTTAGGTGGCTTCCATTATTTTAAAATATCATTGATGACCTTCTAAAGTATAACTAAAAAAATGTCAAAAAAATTAATCCTTATCAAATTAAACAATCTTTTTCGTGTTACCAAATTAAACCATCTCTCTCTTACATTAGTAAATAATATTTTTACATCATATGATTAGTAAATTGATAAGATTAATGTTTATTTCTAATGATTATTTCATAATTTTTTTTCATTTTTTACTTTTTTAAATAGATGAAAAATAAAATCAAACAAATAAGAAAAAAAATCAAATAATAATAAATTAAATTACTAGATAGATATTATAAAGAATGTATATATAGTAAAATGTAAAATATTTTTTACTAAATGCAACTTTATTCTTCAACTCAACTCATTGTTTTTACAACCTTTATATAAAAATGACTATTTAGTAAATAAAATTTTCATTATCTAACTCATTATTTTTTTATGACTTACTATCAAAATATGGACTTTGAAATAACATATCATACTCTACCATCCAATCTCTCCCTACACTAACCTATCACATCCCTTCATTAGTTATTTGCCAAAAGCCTAGTTTAGAAAAGTAAGCTAGAACAAAAAAAATATATAAGGAAAAGTAAGATAACTTGACGGTCATGAGACACATTGAAAGGCGTCTGTAACATTCTCTCCCACGCAAGTAGGTGATGTCCTCGATGTTGCAGCTTCAAATTCTTCAATCTTTTACTTGAACTATAGCTTCTGCAAATTCCCAACTTGTATCGATGTGTTGTCTTTCGATCCATCAAATAAAGTACTCTTTTTTTGCTTTATTCTCCTATGATGAGCACTTATTCGACTTAATCAGTGAATTATTGACGGATGACTGATGAAGTGCGGTATGAAATTCTACGGTCGATTGAGCAAGTTGACATGAAAGACAAGATGTTATTGCACTTGAGACGGAAGCTCTAGCTTGTAGGAAACTTTAGCTACCTTCTTTAATATCTTGAATGGCCCTCGAAATGTCTAACGAGGCCCTTGTATAATTTTTTTCTTGCTCAACCAAAAATGCTAAATCAACTTTACAAGGACAAGATATCCGACATCAAAGTTGATGTCCCATCGAACAATGTCGGTCCACTTCTTCATGTACTTCATTTGAGTCATGTAATTTTGCGTATGTATTCCCTCGTTATGCGGTGTGCAGGAACTTTGCCATCATAAGAAATGACGATGACGTGTGGAGTGATGAGTTCCTCACCTATCACTCTCTTGAAGAAACTTTAATTGGTCGACTCGCTCCTTTGTAGATTGTAATATAATTTTATGATGTTGAGTAATTTTGTCCAGTCCTTCTAATTGGCACTAACATAAAGTCATAGGTGAATTATTGATGGATGACCCATAGAGCACGGTATGAAACTCTACGATCGAGATCTTCAATGCATGAATTGTGCAAGTTGACATGGAAGATAAAATTATATTATTGCATTTGATATGGGAGCTCCAGCTTGTAGACAACTTTACCTATCTTTTTTAATATCTTGAGCGACACTCGTAAGCCTAACAAGGCTCTTATGTAAATTTTTTTCGCTCAGCGAAGATGCTAGATCAGCTTCACAAGGACAAGATCTTTGACATCAAAGTTGATGTCCTGCTGGACAATATTTGTCCACTTCTTCATGTGCTTCGCTATCTTGTGCAAGTGTACTCGAACAATGTCATTTTGCTTTTCATTCTCTCGTCATGCGGTGAGCAGTAGGAACTTTGCTACCATAAGAAATGACAATGACATGTGGAGTGAGATCACTGTCTCGAAGGGACTTCAATTAGTCGACTCACTCTTTTGTAGATTGTAAAAGAATTATGTGACTTAAGCAACTTCATCCAGTTCTTCTAATTGTCACTGACATAATATCGTAGGTAAATCTCTAACACAATTCATTATTGGGGCCAAGTGTCGCGGAGAAGTACAAGTTGGAGTCCATCATCTTGAACAACTTCTTTCAGAAGTTGTCAATGAACCATCCATCTATATCGTTAATGATGCTTTGAGGAAGGCTCCAATAATTCACCACATGTTTCATGAATAACTCTGCAACTTTAGTTGCAAAACAACTCATGGAGCCGATGATGAAGATGATATACCAATCCAGAACCACCAATACTTGTCCCCTTCAGACTTGCGAAGACTAGTGATGAAGTGCATGAAAATATCTTTCTATGATCATTTTAGAATCTGCAGGGGTTTTAAAAATCCATGGGATGCTTAATGAATGTCTTTGTCTTGATAGAAAATATGACATGTCTTCATGAAAGCTTCAACATCATACTTCATTCTTTACCAAAAGTAGTTATCCTCGTTGAGTGCCAAAGACAGATGCTTGGATGTTCCACCCACTTGGAGTCATGGCACTCTTGTATGATGATGCATCACGAGTTATCGAACAATGAAACATAGACATGACGTTTCTTGGTGAAGATCAACCCATTTTTCATCCAAATCAGCACGTCGTGACCTCCTTTGGTTGTTCTAATAAATTCTTTATTATAGGATCTAACTCTAATTCCTTCTTGATCCTCTCGATCAGGTCAGACTGAAAGGAGCTTATGGTCGTCAATTTTGTGTGTCGACTTAAGCTATCGGCAATGGCATTCATCTTGTCATACTTGTATTGTAGGATGTAGTCAAACTCCGTCATAAAATGTTAATATTGTACCTACTTTGGCGAGAGTTTCTTTTGCATCTTAAAGTTGTTGATTGCACATTACCTGTATAATGTGGAGCCGTGATCTGATGAGGTACTGCTCGCCATGTCCATAAGTAGTGTATCATTGCGGCCATCTCCTTCGCGTAAATGACAATAACATTGTTCCATAGCAATGAGTTTGTGACTCTCAAACGTCATGAGATGCCCCTCCCGCATAATAACTCCTCTTATCGCATAGTTAGAAGCATATGGCCTCGTAAGGCTTGGTATATTCTAGTAGGATGTGCATGAGTTCCTTTGTCATGACTCGCCTCATAATGTGCCTTTTGAAAAGTAGGCATTTACTCTCACTTCTGGTTCTTCTAGAAAAGGTTCGTCAAAGAAGTTGTCACATGAAAATGCCTCTTGACAAACCGTATGTAGTAATTCGTCAGACTAAGGAACGAACATAAATCAAGAACCCTCTTGGATGGATTTCACTCTATAATGGCTTGAATCTTCGCACCATCCATCTTGAGCTTCTCATGTCCGACAACATGGTTTAAAAAGTGCACTTCTAGTTGAGCAAAGGCACACTTTTTTCACTTCACATATAGTTGGCTTTGCCGCAACACCTCGAGCAGTTATTGGATGTGCTCCAAGTGTTCCTCCAAAGTGTGGTTGTAAATCATGATATCATCGAGTTAGACAATCACAAATCTATCGAGGAATGGTTGTAATCAATGTTGTCTAGAACCGATCGATCAGATTAGATAATAATAAAATATTATATTTAATATGATATAGTAAACTAAGTTATGATATTTTGATTATATACATATATAAATGTTGCGAAAATGAAATTATACAAAAAGAAAAATAACAATCATAAATCAATAATTTATAAAATTAATTTAAAATTTAATATTAAAATTATTATACACTTTATAAAAATAAAATCTTATTGAATTTGATTATTATATATAAATTTTCTATTGGTTCATTTTTTTTGTATTTCATATTTTATTTTTTTATGTTAGAAGCAACAAATACATATTTTTTCCAAAATATTATGACAAGATTATATATTCTATAGATAAATATATCATATAATTAATAGTTAATTATTTAATTTGAGTTATTGCATACTAAATTAAAGAAATTTAAAATTGTGTATATATATTATTATACATGATACTATACTATACTAAGTATAGTATAGTATTGTTGTATATTGTACATATAACAACGAAGTTTGCACCATTCATCCATAACTAATTTATCTAATATGATCAATATAATATATAATATAACAAATATATAATTAATTCATTTCATAATATACATTTACGAGATTAAAGAATGAAAAAAATCATAATTCATAAGTTAAAGTTGAAAGTTTAATACATTATAGACTAAATGAAGGAAAAATGAACAAGTGTACAAAGATAGTTCCACATTGATAATAGCAGCAAAGTGAGAGTAAATGAACAAGTATTAATTAAGAAGAAGACTAATGGGCTAATATGATTGTTTATGGAGAAGTCCATCTTTGAATATTTTTTAAATTTATAATAACAAATTTTATTAAGTTATCTCTTAACAAATAAAAAATAAAAAAAATTGGTTGGTCCAAAAAATGCAATTCAAACAAGTTTTTTTTATTTTAACTAATTTTGAATGGTTTTTGTCAATTCAATCCGATTTGAATAGGAGTCCAGTTTTGGGGCTTCTAATGGACCATGCTGTCAGCAAATCGGCAGTCTAATACCTTATTCATAAGGGTATAAGAAGTTGTCGAGGCGTTGGTGATGTCGAAAAAATTTATGAGAAACTTGAAGGAATCATATCTTATTACGCATCTCGTCTTTTGCACATTTTTGTCAGCAATTCAGACTTGAACAAAAATCCAACTTGGTAAATAATTTCGCTTTGTCAAGTTGGTCAAATAAGTTCACCACAAGGGGATGGAGTGTTTGTTCTTCACCATAAGCTTGTTCAACACCCGATAAATAATACACGTCCATAAGGATTCATCATGCTTCATTCGAAAGAGAACTGGAGTGTTATATGGAGACTTTGGTGGCTGAACATTTCCAACATCCAATAGTTGATCAATTATTTACGAAACTCGGTGATTTTCAAAGGGGTCAGCCAATTCGATGGTGACTTTGATCCTATGATCAAGTCGATGACAATGTTCTATTTCATGCTTCGAAGGCAGCACTTTGGTAGCTGTGAGGGCACGTCATCCGCAAAGCTCTCAAGATTGTCAAAAACTTTGGAAGATGTTAGAATGAAAGGTCATGGATCTTCCAAGATGGTGGTCGCCATGAAGGTTTAGTCTTGTCTTCTCAACCCCTTCGTCACTTGCATGACAAAGAAGTTCTTATGCTTTAGATTTGACCTCACAAGAATATCATAAGTCCCTTGGGATAGAAGATGACCAACAAGTTGGTGAGAGCGATAACATATGTTGCACTATGTAATACGAAAAAGATGCCCAACACCAGGTTGTAGTCATCCATAGGTGTCATCATTGTGTCGAAGCTTCCGACCATTTGCCATCGAGATAACCTTTGTGTTGAGTCCCTCTTGATTTTATTATTATCTGACTTTGCTTTTGTCTTGATGTTAATAATTTGACTTACCTCTTTGCTACTTGAACTTCTCTCTCCCACCACGCCCCTTTGCTCGAGGGCTTTGGTGGTGTGACATTTATTTTGGAATATGCAATGAGCAATTTGATGAATGACTAATGAGCGGAGGTTTGTGCAATCTCGTCACCCAAACTACTTTTTAGCTAAAGGCTTTAAACCCTTGACGAAGACTATCAACAGTGTGTCTTCATTCACTTGGAGTTCTATAGACAGAGTTCGATGAACTCTTTCACGAACTCCTTCAATGTGCTTTTTTGGATGATGTCGAATGAGATGATCTTGACCTCCAATCGGAATTTGGCAATGCATAAATAGTTAACAATTTGTCATTTGAATTCTTCCCACGTCTCAATGAGATTAACTTGTCACATTTCATGTTGTTACAGTGGGACCACCACCATTTAAGACTTCATCATCATTGCTTTTTATGTCACATTTAAGACTTCCATGTATCGTCGAATGTTACAATCAATGAGACGAATGTTTCTTGATTGTCACTCGTCCCTAAGCGTCGTCTGAGCTCTTCTCAAAAGGTTTTGAGATTTTGGTCCAGAACATGCTTCATATTTCTATAGCTTCTTGATCATGGATTCCCTCATGTCCATGATAATCTTCATCGATTTGAGTCTAGCATAAAGCGGCATGTTCTCGTCCCACACAATTTGTGATGTCCATTGAATTTTCTCTCGCTCATGTGTCACGATATGGTTTAGCATCTCGCCAATGTCTATTTAGAATTGATCGAGGCATTACTCAAAGACGGTCATGATGTCCTTCGACCTGACGCACCCTCGTTCTAGGCGGCCCTTTTTTTGCGCGTCATTCTCTTGAGTAATTTTTGAGTTCAATGTCATTTTCTCCTTACCATCGAATGTGTCTCTTTGCAATCCCTGGAAAGCTACTCTGATATCAACTTATCCATGGGTCATTTTTATCGTGACTAGCCTGTGCGGTGTCTAGACTTACCGATCGTCTAGACAAGAAGCTTGCTTTATGCCTTGTCAAATGCCATAATGTGTAGGGCATTTGTTCCGAGTGAATGCTTTGCGGAGGCACTTGTGAGCAAACTGGCTCTTAGGCAAAATGCTTGAACTAATCGGATTTTCTTTAACTTAGAATTAATCCTAGATTGGTTATATACCAGATCAAGAATATTCTTTAAAAAAATTGTGTCAATGTGGTGTGAGTCGACCTTGTAGAGTCGAATCATGCTCACTCCTACTCGGAGTGGAAGGTGGCATTGGGGAGGGATAGCCGCTTGTGACAATGGTAAAGATGAAGATAAACAGGACGAAGATTGAGAAGATGATGACATTAATCGCCCATCAGACTAGAGGCGATGTAGTCGCTTTTGACACTCATGATTGTCGGCATCCTTCTTTTTATTTTGATATTTATACTAGTTTTTTTAATATTATTATATTTTTAATTCATTTTCATATTTAAATAATTTTCATGTCAATTATTTAATTGGTAAATTGATAATACCCAATCAAAAGAATCATAGTTAAAATAAGTTAATAATTAAATGGGATCCATTGACAAATTAAAATTGGAGGATCGAATTAGAAAAAAAGACCAAGTTTGAGGATTATCCAACAAAATAATAATGAAAAGTCTCGGGTAAACGTGTGGGAAAGAATTAACAGTCGGGGTGGAAGAACATGAAAAATAGCTCACATGTGGGAAAGAATTAACTTCAAAATGATGATCTCAGGTAAATGTGTTTGATGATCTCGACGTCATCGCTCACTGTCGGCGAGGACGTTCGCAAAGCCTCATGCCCTCGATCGATGATCTCGACGATCCTCGTTGCCGCAACATGGCCCTTGTGTTGTCAATCAACGATCTCAATGCCATTGCTCGCCATCGTCAGGACATTCGCAAAGGCCGCTACTACAATAGGGCCCTTGTGCCACCTATATCGACGTTAGGGGTGTTCATCAACCCGGTGAACCCGACAACTTGACCCGACCCGACCTAGTTTGGATCGGGTCGGGTCTTGGTCAGGTCAGACTCGACCCGAACCCAACCCGATAGGGGTTCGGGTCGGGTACGGGTTGGGATTTCGACCCGATACGACCCGATGATCCAACTTTTTTTTTTAATTTTTTACTTATTTTTAGTCCTATAGTTGACTTAAATAAAAAAATATTAAATTAAAACATTTAAATTATTAAAATAATGCTCAAATATTAAAAAAATATTTTGTATTTTATAATAATTATTAATTATTTTTATATTAAAATAAATATAAAAAGTAAGATAAAAATTAAAAAATAGAAAAAAGATGATCGGGTGACCCCACCACCCGATCCGAACCGGGATGGGTTGAGTCAAATTTTCTGCTCCCAAGGCTCTTGACCCGAACCGGGACGGGTTGAGTCAAATTTTCTGCTCCCAAGGCTCTTGATCCGAACTGAGATGAGTTGAGTCAAATTTTCTGCTCCCAAAGCTCTTGACCCGATCCGATCCGATCCGACCAAATTCAAGTTCTTCAATATGTTTGCAATTCCACCCGCCATTTCTCACCCCCCACAATAGGGCCCTATGCCACCGATCCACGATGTTGATGCCTTCAAGCCCGCCGTAAATTGGTAAACAAATAAAATAAAATATAGAATATCATGAAAAATGGGCTTTAGATTGTAGGTGATGGAAAGCCGCAGCCCACGAATTGTTGATACCTTTTGGCCCTGTAAATATAAAAGGGTCTGGAGTCGAGAGACGGAGAGTGAGTGCATTAGGTTTGTTTGTTCATTGTTGCCGCCGCCCCGGCCCCTCCCTCCTCTTTTCTCGCCCCGTGAGGTTAAAGAGACGGTGGTCGTTCGCCGGTCCGCCGTCCGCCTTGATCGACGCCGGCGTTGGTCTTGGCCCTCTCCCTCTGTCGTCACGATCCAATTTTGTTAGCAGTAGGTTTCTCTTTTTGTTTTATTTCTGTACAAAACAAAAGAGAACTTTTGAATACGGGATAAAGGAACAAGTAAGAGGGAGAAAATGACGGTCAAGTTGTCGAAGGCTGAGAAGAAGGTGGTGTACGACAAGAAGCTTTGCTCTCTGCTGGACGAGTACAGCAAGGTCCTCGTGGCTGCCGCCGACAATGTCGGCTCTAACCAGCTCCAGAGCATCCGCAAGGGTCTCAGGGGTGACTCCATCGTCCTCATGGGCAAGAACACACTCATCCGCCGCTGCATCAGGCTCCACGCCGAGAAGACTGGCAACAAGAACTACCTCAATCTCCTACCGCTCCTCATCGTACGTCATTACGCTCATAGTGTTCTAAATACTTCATGTAGTCATATAATTTTGACATTCCTCGTTGCTAATCTTGTTCATCTTACATAGAAAGCAATCTTTGTTGGATGCAGGGAAATGTAGGTCTAATTTTCACCAAGGGCGACCTTAAAGAAGTCAGCGAGGAGGTTGCTAAGTACAAGGTACTCATCTTTCGCTCTGCTTCCTTGTAGATGTTTGTTAAAATGCACGCAGTTTCATGGTGTACATCTATTATTCTAATTATATTCGTTCATGTAGACTATTTAATCACTATTTTGGTTAGGTATCAAAAAGGATGTTAAGCATACGAGATATATGTTCACTTATGAACTATGCTATCATTCATTGTAGCTTCTGCTTTTCAATAAAAGTTTGCTCAACGTGCTGTTATAACCTACAACTTGATGTCATATTGATATTTGAGACAATGGAAGCGACCTCTTTCTCCAAACAAAATAAACTCTACAATTTCTTTGGTGTATTCTGATGCTATGTGGCATTAGGTTTTTTGCTTTTGTTATTGAGATTTTAATGTTTATTGTAACGTAGAGTTAATGTTCATAATGCATTTTCCTCAGGTTGGAGCTCCTGCGCGTGTTGGACTTGTGGCACCAATTGATGTTGTGGTACCTCCTGGCAATACTGGTTTGGATCCTTCTCAGACATCTTTCTTTCAGGTAATAACATTCTTTTATTATGTTGGACAATTTAAAGTCATTGTTAGTCTAGTTATAACCCCCTATTGGCTTTTCATTAGGTTCTGAATATTCCAACTAAAATTAACAAGGGTACTGTGGAAATCATTACCCCTGTTGAGCTGATCAAGAAAGGTGACAAGGTGGGTTCTTCTGAGGCTGCTCTTCTTGCAAAGCTTGGGATTAGGCCTTTTTCCTATGGGCTTGTGATTTTGTCTGTGTACGATAATGGAACTGTCTTCAGTCCTGAAGTTCTAGATCTAACAGATGATGATCTTATAGAAAAGTTTGCAGCCGGAGTCTCCATGGTTACTTCGTTGGCTTTAGCCATTTCTTATCCAACTCTGGCAGCAGCTCCTCACATGTTCGTTAATGCCTACAAGAATGTGCTGGCTGTTGCTATTGCCACAGAGTACACATTCCCTCAAGCAGAAAAAGTGAAGGAGTATCTTAAAGTGAGTGTTAGCAATAGCATTCTGTAGCCAGGATTTGTCATCTTCTTTCTTCTACACATCATTCTGACTTACAATGTGATTTGTGTAGGATCCAAGCAAGTTTGCAGTTGCTGCTGCTCCTGTTGCTGCAGCAGAGTCAGCAGCGGCACCAGCTGCCTCTCAGGCTGAAGAGAAGAAAGAGGAGCCTGCTGAGGAATCTGATGATGATATGGGCTTCAGCTTGTTCGATTAGATTTAGTGAAATCTTGGCGTCGTATTCCACCCCTTATCAAATCGTATGAATTCTTAGGTTGAGTGTTTTATCTATTGTGTCCTGAATGTTTCCTATCAAATCAATAGGTGTTTAATAGTTGGATCAAGTGGAATGTGTCAAGTGTCATTTGTATTATATTGTAATGGTCTGCTCCTGGTGTTTCTTACGTTGTGCATCATATGCAATCAAGTTTTTACTCTTGACATGGGTTGTGCGTCATTGGGAATGCTTCCTTTGGTATAATATAAAAGTGAGTTTACAAAATACAGGGCCGCCGAAAAATGCATTGTCGGAGAGTTTTTACTTCATTTCTCTATTGTCATTAGGACTCCAATCACACATGGAAAGAAGGCGGTAATCCATCATTCTACTGAAGAATTCGACACCCTTAGTCTAATATTATCACTCCCCAGCATATAAATATTCATTTGGGATTATGAGATATCAGGATATATAATTAGATCAAAGTTACAAACTGCAAAGGCTAGTACTTATTAGTCATTCGTAACAAATGTGTTAATGTTATATGATTTCTCAGATATCACTTTAGCTAATATTATAATCAGTGCGGAATGTATAGTCGCTCAAATGATACGATTGTCGCCCAAATTATATATATAATTTAGTGTGTTTCAAATTTATTTTACTTGAGTACATCTTGTGCACTATATTGTATATTTATATGCATATAATTTTGACCAACTGCATTATAAATATCATGCAATATTAAAAAAAATTTCACCTTATGTTTCTCAATTTTAAGCAATTATTTTTCTAATCATGTTTCCATGAGTCGCATAAAAAAAATTTGATCAGAGTACTTTAATAAATTAGCAATATTAACTTATTACTTTGAACTATAGTTAAGCTTCGTACTTATTACTTCAAAACCCACAATCTCATGAAGATTATAAACTATTCATCAAATTTTAATATCGATTTAGCATACTAAGTACACAATCAAGTGGTCCGATGAAAACATACACTTAACACGTATGAACTCATCCAACTTGAAGTCTAGATGTTAGTGTCAAACTTAAGTCCTTTAAGTCTAGATGTGAGTGTCAAACTTAAGTCCTCCAGTTACTCATCCAAATTTGACATTACGTGATGTCACATTTGACTTTTTTTATTAGATTATTGTAATATATGACTCTGGATAAACCATATTAACACATCATATATTTAGATATAAGGTTATGCACAAAGTGATAGAAGCGATTATCCATGTAATTGATCATCTCATTTCTAATATACATATTAATCAATCAATATTTTTAAGTAGATAATAGAAATCTTAATTTTTACTATTGTCGTCTTATTTCTAATTGACTATTAATAGTGAATACTATAATCCCAATAAAGTAGATAATATACATATTTTACCGGAAGTCAAGGGTACGTTAAAAATAAAAGGATCCATCTAATATAAACAATAAATTTTGCAAGTCATGCTACATTTAACTCACTTTTTGCCTATACAATTCATAATGGATACGTTTGTTCAACTAAAATCATAACTAAAATATTTAACAATTACTAATGCTGTACCTTATATTTATAAATATTTCTTCCATTCTTCCTATATCAAGATAGTGAGCCCTTAACAGTATTTGCATTTTTTAGTAGATCCCCACCTCCTTTCGAGAAATTATACTAACATCCTTTTTTTTTATTTGGACAACTAAACGTCCTCATTGAAAATTTTGTGTAACTATTCAAATTAAAAGATAGCTTTTCAAAACACGTGATATTACATTATATAACGTATCATGTATAGCGTGTTCCTTTTTTTACTTGATCTTCAAAAAATTAAAATTTTATATCATTGTCTAGAATCAAAGAGTTCTACAACAACAACAACAACAGAGCTTTATCTCACTAAGTGAGATCGGCTACATGAATCATACGACGTCATTCCGCTCTATTAGTAACCAAATCTTTCGGTACATTATTCACCAATAGATCTTGCTCTATTACTTCGCCAAGTGTCCGTCTTGACCTCCCTCTTCCTTTTTTAATCGGACTCCAAATTATGTGATCTACTCTTCTTACTGACGCATCTAATGGTCTTCTCTGAACATGACCAAATCATCTCAAACGATTCTCTATCATTTTCTCACTAATAGGAGTCACTCCGACTCGTTCACGTATATGATCATTCCTAATCTTATCTAATCTTGTATGACCACACATCCATCTCAACATCCTCATTTCGGCTACCCCCATTTTACGTTCATGTTGTCCATTCATAGCCCAACATTCACTACCATATAACACTGCTGACCTTATAGCAGTACGATAGAATTTTCCTTTAACTTTATTAGGTACTTTTCTATCACAAAAAACTTCGGTGACTTTCCTCCACTTACACCAAAGAGTTCTAAAAAAAAAGTTTTCTACATATCTTCTCCGCACGCTATGCGCCCCCTAATTCCTCACTAATTTATTAAAAAGAGTGTCACATAAAGTGCTATTCTAACCATTTTGAAGAATAAATATTCAAAAATATTTAAATCATATGATGTGTCAATATATGTTACCACTTTATATCAGCATAGCATACATCTCACTAGGTAAGTTCACAGACAGAGAGGAAAGTTAAATTTTTACTTACAATAATTTTATAACCTTACCTTCACATGTCGCACATCAATTAACAAGACATTACTACAATCACTGTCATATGACTCAAATGCATTGGTCCTAACGGGACTAATTGTATTTCATTACTATCTTTAAACTTAGTCAGATCTTATAATTTATTAGTTTTAAGTCTTATGAAATATGTTATATTGATAATTCATAAATATTTATGAAATAAAAAATAGGTGTATCATAAATCATAAAATGTAAATGTCTACTAGGACATACAATTTAAATATAAATTAATGTTACGTCACATTTTCTAATTAATATAAGCGTGGTAGCTAGCATGTCACATAATTTTTAATTTTCTATACAACAAATGTTTCATAATATCATCCATATAATAATATTTAACTTTATTGCATAATTTTTTCATATAAAAAATGCACTATTATCTTTTACTGTGACATTAAAGGTAAAATTTATAATATATGCACATTTTTTTTCATGGACAAAGTAATTTCTAATATAATTAGTTCATATGATAACATGAACTAAATAATGTATAACGATTTAAATTCACAAGAAATTTGATCATGTGCAACAAATATATATTCTACAATATTTAGCATGATTGAATTAAATTCCATATAATTTTATGAACACGTATATGCTAATATGATTTTCATACATTCATATGTTTTTTCCTAAAAATAATAAATATATGTCATATAGTTCAATTTTTTTTGCCGTGTGATTGGATAAAGATCCAAATTTACTATAATTTGTATTCTTCCGGATCGCATGATTGATTATGGCAGGTGAGGTTCTGTAATGCCCGAAATTTTAACATGAAAAGAGGAAAAGAAAAATAAAGGAAAAAGATAAAAAAGGAAAAAGAAGAAAAGATAAAATCTGAATTAAATTTAAATTAATCCTTTAGTTACCACAGGAACTCATATTTCTCCCATATATATATGGGATTAAATCCAACGAATCAGCCCCTTTTTCCTGTGCAAGCCAGTCCTAAAATATTCACCCTATTTTCGTGCGCCCTTTTCGTTATTTTCGTCCTTGATCCGCCGCCACGACAGGAGACGTGCAGGAGGACGTGAACTCCGACGAACGCGCACCTGAACCGAGAGGGACCGGCAGAGGAAGAAGAGGAAGAGGAAGAAGAGGACAGTAGTAAAATTTCTCAGACAAAAACTTTGAGGTATGGAACTAGGGTAGATTCGTAATAGAATCCTGATTTTAGACTTGAATAATATTCTAGGTCGTTCCTAATTATTGTTTCATGTCTTATGATGTTGATTAGTGTCGGCCACCGCCGGAGAAGATGAACGGAATGCGAACTGCGCGTCCGCACAGTCTCTGCGTAAGATGAAAAGACGACCCGGACCGAGTTCCTTGCACGATGAGCAGTCGGGCAAAACGATGATTTCGAGAAGAAGATGACTCGATCCGGCCCGGGTTTAACCCGAACCCGGCCCGAGCTCTACCCAGATTTCTCCGAAGATGATGACCGATCAACTTGCCCCGGGTTTCTCCCTACTCGGCCCGGGTTTCGACCAGATTATGCTTATGATTATGATCTTTTGATCCATGTCCCACATGATTAATCCTAGACTATGTATGATGATGATGATGTCAATTTTATCCCTGATTTACTCTCTATGATTATGTCATTTATCCTGATTTAAAGTTCTTATCAAAATATATTTTATTTAATTAAAAGATGTAAAACATTAAATGGAGGGCTCTTTTTATGATGGACTGGTTACGACCAGTTATGGACTATCCTCGGTCAGTTATGGACTGACTTCTGTCGGTTATGGGCTGACTTTGCCAGTTATGATGATGATGATGATGGACGGGTTGAAGCAGGCCTCCCCGTGACTTGAAATATACCCCAAATAAGTCAAAGATGAAATTAAGATGATGAAGAAGATGAAAACATATGAATAAAGAACATTTCTCATGATGTTGACTTTTGCCTTTTTTCTATGATGATTATTTATGATCTTTATTCATATGTATGTTCTTATTCCATATTAAGATCATGATTCACTTTCCTATCTGATGATGATGTTATATTGTGATGTTACTTTTTATGATTCATGCCTAGTATCATGATCCTACTATGATGTTTATCTTACTTTCATACCGAGTTGTAAAACTCACAGGGAGCTTTCTCCCCCGCATGTTCTTAAATGTAAGTCAAGGTATGAATGATGATGGTGGCCAACAGTGACAGATCGAGCTCGTAGGTGGCTGAGATGGTTATCGAGTCCTTAGATGATGGATAGTTTTTTCCTTTCTTTTTATTAATTGATATATTAGCTTTCCTTTGGACTCCTATGAAGTCAGTTATCAGTCTTCCACATTTTCTGATGTTACTCTATTTTACTCTTAATGATGATTTAGTTATTCCGCATTTATTGATGTTCTGTTGACCAATCAAAGTCTTCTTTTCGGTCAATACGATGTACACGTAAGGATGACTCATAGCGTCTCCGAAGCGTATTTTGCCATGTGACGGAGTGCGATTTGAGGGCGTTACATTTAACGATGACCCGTGCGACACTATTCAGGCGTTTATGAAGTTACGCCCTCCGGAGTACGATGGTTTGGACGAGTTTGACGAGGCTGAGAGATGGCTAAGAACGATTAAAGAGAAGCTGTAACAGATGAACTGTGGTGAAGAAAAGAAGGTTCTATTCGCCACCAGTGTACTAACTGAGGATGCCTTGGATTGGTGGAGAACTGTGATCGATATACAGTATGATGGACAGAACGACGTCCCTTGGGAACGTTTTTGTGAAGCATTTGAAGCATGCTACTTCCCACCATAACAGCGTGCACTAAAGCAGAGAGAATTCCTACAACTGAATTAGGATCAGATGACAGTGGCTCAGTATCATGTCAAATTCATTTGTCTGGAGAGGTACAACACTCTCAAGATGAGTGATAAGCAGAAGGCAGACCACTTTTGCCAAGGCTTAAACCCAACCATCAGGGCCAGCACCTTAGTTGGCCAATGTGCTAATGTGAGCCTAGCAGTGGAGCTTGCAACCACAATGGAAAGGAATTATGCCATGGAGCAACAAGAACTGAAGGATGGAAAAGGAAAGGCTCCTATGCAACCCCCTGCTCAGAACCAACCATGACGGAATGACCGTCGTCGGAATCGAGGAGGACCCGACCGTAGGAATCAACATCGGGATAATCGGGCAAGGCCTTATGAGCCTCGTGAGGCTAACCGCCAACAACAGCCCCAGTATCAAGTAAAGATGATGAACATAAAGTTAAAAGATGTTTATGATGAACATAAAGTTAAAAGATGTCAGCATCCCCAGCAGCAGGCACAGGGTATTGGTTCATGTCCCCATTGTAGGAGGTTCCACATTGGGGAGTGTAGGATGAAGGCTGTGGTATGCTTGCATTGCGGGCAACAAGGACACTTCATTCGTGATTGTCCTACTAAAAAGGATGAACCCGCACCAGCTCAGCGTGACGCAAGAGGTGGAAACAACACGGTGCGTGGAAGAATCTTCCACCTGGAGGAAGATGCAGTACCGGCGGACGCCGAAGTCATTAGAGGTACACTATTCATATCTAGTCTTCCTACTATGGTGCTATTCGATTCGGGTGCATAGCACTATTTTATATTTAAAGACTGTACTACTGCTTTGAGTTTGCCTCTACATGATATAAGTCACCATATGGAGATAATTACTTTTATGGGAATGCTCTACGCCACCAAGTACCTTCCTGAGTTACCAGTAGAGATACAGGGCAAGAACGTTTTTGCAGATCTAGTAGTCATCCCCATGATGGACTACGATGTCATTCTTGGTGGCTATCCTACCATGACGTAGTCGTACTATGCAAACAGAAGAAGGTGATCATTGGTATCCAAGGTGAACACAAGGCCACCGTTAGAGGCACCATAGGAAAGGACGAGAAGGTTATCATATCTAGGGGTGTTCACGGGTCGGGTTTGACCCAACCCGTGATCAAATCCGACCCAACCCGGCCGAGTTTGGTCTGGTCGGGTTGGGTCGGGTTTCAATTTTTTTTTATGAAAGGACCCGACCCAACCCGACCCGGCCTGGGCCAGGTTTTTCTTTTTTTAAAAAAAATTCTTTTTAATTTTTAATACAAAAAAGCATTTACTAATTTATTTTAAATATAAAATAAAGTATTTTTAGGCATAAAAAATATTGTTTTAAATATCTATATATTATTCTCTATTTAAAATACATTATTATATTTTTTTGTAATTTTAGATGATATACACTACTTAAATTGAATAAAAAATATTTAAAATTAAAAAAAAAATAAAAAATCGGGTTGACGAGTCGTCGTGTTAAATCGGGTTGGAAAAATCTAACCCCAACCCGACTCGACCCTAGGTCGGGTTGGGGTCGGGTCGGGTCAGGTCGGGTCCGACCCGACCCCCAACCCGACCCGACCCAAAAGGGTTCGGGCCGGGTCGGGTACTGATGTTCACCGACCCGGTGAACACCCCTAATCATATCTGCCCTGAAACCACAAAGGATGATACAGAAGGGATGCAGAGATTTTCTTGCAAATGTGATGACGACGGACAACCCATGGACCCAACTACAACAACTGAAAGTAGTTCGGGAATTTTCTGATGTCTTTCCTGACGACATCTTCAGATTACCACCTCCACGAGAGATTGATTTTCGGATCGATCTCCTTCCAAGCACTGCTCCGATCTCAAAGGCCCCATATAGGAGGCACCGACCGAGATGCATGAACTGAAGAAGCAAATTCAGAAACTTTTAGACAAGGGGTTTATCAAGCCGAGTGTGTCTTCTTGGGGTGCCCCAGTGCTATTTGTCAAGAAGAATGATAGCTCTTTAAGATTGTGCATCGACTATCGGATGCTGAACAAAGCTACAGTCAAGAACAAGTACCCTCTACCACGGATCGATGACCTTTTCGATCAACTTTCAAATGCCGCGGTATTCTCTAAGATTGACTTATGAAGTGAGTACCACCAACTTAGAGTAGCCGATGAAGATGTACAGAAGACGGCTTTCCGATCAAGGTATGGTCACTACTAATTTTTAGTGATGCCTTTTGGACTGACGAATGCCCCTGCAGCTTTCATGGATCTCATGAACCGTTTAGACCATACCTAGACTAGTTTGTCATCGTCTTCGTAGATGACATCCTGATCTATTCGAAACATGAAGAACAACAAAAGAACACTTGAAGATAGTTTTGGAAAAGTTAAGGCAACACAAGTTGTATGAAAAACTATCCAAGTGCGAATTCTGGCTCGATCAGATTATGTTCCTTGGACACATAATCTCGAAGAAAGACATTTCTATGGATCCTTCCAAAGTATTTAGCGATATCACACTGGCCAAGGCCAAAACATGTCATCAAAATTTGCAGCTTTCTCGGATTGACAGTTTACTACCGCAAGTTCATCAAGAACTTTTCAAAGATTGCATCCCCTTGACGAACCTAACGAAGAAAGGAGTGAAGTACATCTGGACACAGAAATACGAAGATAGTTTTCAGGAACTAAAAGCCAGACTGACCACTGTACTCATACTCACCATTCCGAAAGGTGCAGATGGGTATGTAGTGTACAGTGATGCTTGCGGCACAGGATTATGATGCGTACTCATGCAACATGGAAAAATGGTCGCATATGCATCTAGGCAGCTGAAGAACTATGAGGTGAGCTACCCAACTCATGACTTGGAATTGGCAGCGGTAGTCTTCGCATTGAAGATTTGGCGACACTACCTATATGGAGTTCAGTTTGAGGTGTTCACCGATCATAAGAGCCTCAAGTACGTCTTCTCTCAGCAAGACCTTAATATGCAACAAAAAGATGGATGGAATATTTGAAGGATTATGAGTTCTCCATTAATTATCACCCTGGTAAGGCGAACTTAGTTGCAAATGCACTCAGCCGCAAGTGGAAAGGCTCACTAGCTCACATGATGATAAGTATGTATAATATGATGAAGGAGTTAAGCCTATGAAAACCAAGACCTGGAAGGAATGGAGCAGTACTGATGATGCACCAGATACAGCTGAACCTGGTGGATATGCTCATTAAGGCTCAGGCACATGATCCTGAGTATACGAAGATGTTAGGAATATGCCAGAAAGAAGAAAAAGATTTCAAGCTCTCAGCAGATGGTGGGATCCGATATAGAGATCGTCTATGAGTCCCAAGTGATGAAGCTCTTAAAAGGGAAGTGATGGATGAATGCCACAAGTCTGAGTTTGCGATCCATCCGGGCAACACTAAGATGGACAAGGATGTGCAAAGAACCTTCTGGTGGAATGACATGAAGCGAGATATTGCTGAATATGTTTCCAAGTGCTTGGTCTGCCAACAGATCAACGTGGAACATCAAAAGCCCTATGGAAAGATCACATCTCTCGCCATTCCACAGTGGAAGTGGAAGGACATTTCTATGAATTTCATAACATGTCTACCCCGTACTCAGAAGGGACATAATGTCATATGGGTAGTAGTGGATCGGTTAACAAAGTCTGCACACTTTCTACCCATAAAATCAAAACAATTAGTGCAGAGCCTTATGGATCTATATGTACAAGAGATCATCAGACTTCATGGGATCCCCACCTCTATTGTATCAAACAGGGATCCAAGGTTTACAACCAGATTCTAGAGAGGCTTACAAGACTCTTTCGGAACAAGGCTGAATTACAGTACAACATTCCATCCACAAACGGACGGTCAGATTGAAAGGACCATCCAGACAATTGAGAATGTATTAAGAGCTTGTGCCCTTGATTGGAAGGGCAACTGGGATGATCACCTACCGCTTATAGGATTTGCTTACAATAATAGCTATCATTCCAGCATTCATATAGCTCCCTTTGCAATCTTGTATGGGAGACAATGTCATTCACCTGCATGCTGGAATGAGGTAGGTGAGAGAAAGATTTTAGATAAAAAAGAACTGAAGAAGACAGAGGAATATTCAGCAAGGGTCGAGCTGATACAAGAACGAATGAAGGCAGTCCAAGCTCGACAAAAGTTCTATGCTGACAGAGGACGATGTGAACAAAGTTTCCAGACAGATGATCAAGTACTCTGAAGGTTTCCCCAACCAAGGGAGTAATGAGGTTCAGTAAAAGAGAAAAGCTCAGCCCAATATATGTTGATCCATTTGAGATACTTGAACTAGTCGGAGAGGGAGCTTATAGACTAGCATTACCTCCATCCTATGGGCGAGTTCACAACGTGTTTCATGTCTCTATGCTCCGGAAGTACAAGCATGATGATGCAAATGTAATACGATATGAAGAACCTAATCTCAAAGATGATCTGACCTATAATGAGCAACCCATCCAGATTCTAGAGACAAAGATTTAACGTCATAATAACAAAGATGTACCACTGGTTAAGGTGGTTTGGAGCCATCACCAAAGTGACGAAGCAACCTGGGAGCTCGAGTCTGATATGCGAAGGGAATTTGCCGCACTATTTGGTAAGTCCTGACTTCTGACTAAATTCGAGAATGAATTTTATTTTAAGGGGTTTATGATGTAACGTCCGGAATTTTAACAGGAAAAGAGGAAAAGAAAATTAAAGGGAAAAGATAAAAGGGAAAAGAGGAAAAGATAAAATTTGAGTTAGATTTAAATTAATCATTTAGTTACCACACGAACTCATATTTCTCTCCTATATATATGGGATTAAATCCAACGAATCAGCCCCTTTTCCCTGTGCAAGCCGGCCCTAAAATCTTCACACTATTTTCGTGCGTCCTTTTCGTTATTTTCATCCCTGATCCGCCGCCACAACAGAAGACGTGCAGGAGGACATGAACCCCGACGAATGCGCACTTGAACCAAGAGGGACCGATAGAGGAAGAGGAAGAGGAAGAAGAGGAAGAGGAAGAAGATGACAACAGTAAAGTTTCTCGATCATAAACTTTGAGGTATGGAACTATGGTAGATTCGTAATAGAATCCTGATTTTAGACTTGAAACATGTTCTAAGTCGTTCCTGGTTATTGTTTCATGTCTTATGATGTTGATTAGTGCCGGCCACCGCCGGAGAAGATGAACGGAATGAGAACTACGCGTCCGCGCAGTCTCTGCGTAAGATGAACCCGGCCCGGGTTCATCAAAACTTGGCCCGGCAGGTCCTTCGCCGGACCGAGTTCGGAGGAACTCGGCTCGGATCCGCCATTGCCGATGCTTGTCGAGCTCTGCAATCGAACGAACCCGACCCGAGTTGAAGATGACCCGGACCGAGTTCCTTGCACGACGATCAGTCGGGCAAAATGACGATTTCGAGAAGAAGACGACTCGACCCGACCCGGGTGTAACCCGAACCCGACTTGGGCTCTACCCAAATTTCTTCGAAGATGATGACCGATCAACTCGGCCCGGGTTCCGACCAGATTATGCTCATGATTATGATCTTTTGATCCATGTTCCACGTGATTAATCCTAGACTATGTATGATGATAATGATGTCGATTTTATCCCTGATTTACTCTCCATGATTATGTCATTTATCCTGATTTAAAGTTCTTATCAAAATATGTTTTGTTTAATTAAAAGATGCAAGATAAAAGACATAAAACGTTAAATGAATAGCTCTTTTTATGATGGACTAGTGACGACCAGTTATGAACTGTCCTCGAACAATTATGGGCTGACTTCTGTCAGTTATGGGCTGACTTTGTCAGTTATGATGATGACGATGGACGGATTGAGGCACGCCTCCCCGTGGGTTGAAATATACCCCAAATAAGTCAAAGATGAAATTAAGATGATGAAGAAGATGAACACATATGAATAAAGAACCTTTCTCATGATATTGGCTTTTGCATTTTTCTTATGATGATTATTTATGATCTTTATTCATATGTTCTTATGTATGTTCTTATTCCATATTATGATCATGATTCACTTTTCTATCCGATGATGATGTTACCTTATGATGTTACCTTTTATGATTCATGTTTAGTATAATGATCCTACTATGATGTTTATCTTACTTCCATACTAAGTTATAAAACTCACAGGGAGATTTCTCCCCTGCATGTTCTTAAACGCAGGTCAAGGTATGAATGATGATGGTGACCAATGTGACAGATCGAGCTCGTAGGTGCTGCACATGATTATCGAGTCCTTAGATGATGGATATTTTTTTTCTTTCTTTTTATTACTTGATGTATTAGCTTTCCTTTGGACTCCTATGAAGTCAGTTCTCAGTCTTTCGCATTTTCTGATGTTACTCTATTTTACTCTTAATGATGATTTAATTATTTCGCATTTATTGATGTTCTGTTGACCAGTCAAAGTCTTCTTTTCGGTCAATATGATGTACACGTAAGGATGACCCGTAGCATCTCCGAAGCATATTATGTCACGTGGCGAAGTGCGATTTGAGGACGTTACAGATTCCCCGTACAAACATTTTTTATGCAACAAATTTCAAAGTCGATACCTCCTTAAGTGAAAACAAATTACTTATCACTTCATCCCAACTCTCTACATATAATTCAATTTTGACTATTAATTAAATAATGCACATTTTCATATTAGCATGTCAGTTACGTACATTTCTTATAAAAATTTAATTTGTTGGTCCAATTTTTTTTATTTTTTTTAGATTTTCTTCATATATTTTTTAGTTACCACCACAATATTCGAAATAACCGAATAAAAATGTAAATTCACTCTTATTAGACTAATTTGTGTCACTCCAAATTATATATCTAATTATGATAAATGAGGCTGTCATAAAAAACAGCCCCAGACCGTCTGGATCCATTTTGTCGTGGGGAGTCAAGCTTGTGCCCGCTTGTTACAATGCTTTTTTTTATCAAATTATTTCAATAAACATATATTATTCATTTAAGAAGTATTAAACTTTTTAAATAATTAAAAATAAGTGCTCTACACTAAGATGTAGGGTGAGGTGCTCTACATACTCATTAATCTCTTTTTTTTTTTTTTGCATAACAATGTCCCAACTTTTTTTTCTTCAGAAAATTAAAAATATCTGATGAAGGGTGTGATGGGGTGTAGGGAGAAATGAGATGATGGAGCGTAGTGTGTAAAGTTCATATTTAAATAGTAAGATGTAAAAAAATGATGATGCGAGGAACGAGAGTTTTATTTATTAAAAAATTATTTTTACCTTTTATTTTATATATATATATACTATTTATAATATCTAATGAGTAATAAATATTTATTACTTTACCACTTAATTTATTTTTTATTTGCCTTTATTTTATTTATTTTATTGTATTATTTATTTGTTTGACCTATTTTATTCATCTATTTTTAAAATAAAAAATGATAGTTAAATATATATTCATATGAGAGAAAAATATAATTTACTAATGAGAGAGAAATGATTTAATTTAGTAATAAGAGTTATTTGATAATAAAATAGGGATTATTTTGGCCTAAAATTGTTTATTCCTTCTCATTCTACTAATTTGATAGAATGCAAAATGCGGTGTTTGAAAGGCTTAATTATTTCATCTCACCTCTTTTAACTTGAATGAAAACGTAATAGTACAAAGTGTATCTACTCTCATTCCTCCATATTTCATTCTACTCTTTCAAAACCCTCAATCCAAATAGACCATAAGGAGTTTGGCGCATTATCAATTTAATTAATCGGTAATTGAGATAATCACTTAGATAGATTGTCACTATTTAAATTATCGATAATATTACATTATAGTGTTTGACAAGTATTAGTAATATAAGTTATGATTAAAATAACTAGAGAAAAAATTATCAAAATACTCTTAAAAATTATTTTAGATTTTCATCACATGATATTATGAATAAACAAAGAAAAACATAGAAAAAATAAATATAGTAAAATAAGATGAGACAATATTAAAAGTTATTTATAAAGAAATTAAATAATAGAGAAGATGAGATTTGATGATATTTATTTATTAATAAAATATTTAAAATTAATATTTTTAATTGATTGAACATTATTGTCAAAATGCATGTCAAACAACTGGTAATCTAGAAAGTCATCTTCCCTGCTTGCTATCTGGATTATCAATGATGTGATAATTAAGATTATTAATACAATTAAAATTATCGGTAATCTGTCGTAGCCAAACGAGATAATATGGTGGGCCTTGAAAATTTTAAATAAAATAATCGATAATCTATTTGGATTACCTCATACCAAATAGCCCCTAAAGATAATCTTTGTAGAGGTAATATTATATTAAATTACTTGGGTCAATTATATTATTTTATTCATATGTAACAAGAAGTAATCTTTATTATCGATGAAGTGGCAATACAGATTGCATATAGAAGGAGAGGCAATCCACATTATCGAGTTATAATCTTTTCAATTTCACTTCCTACAATTGTCATTTATAATTTTATTTAAATAAATTCTAAAACTCGTTGAATGAATTATAATAATAAAATAAATTATAAATTTAATCAAATAAATATTAGTTAATTATTATGAATATATTATTATCATATTTTAAAAAAATTAATTATTTTTTAGATTTTAATTTTATGAATGAGAATATATATTTGTGATTTAAGTTTAAGAAATTATAAATAATTTTTATAGCTAAATATATTTCTTTTGATTAGGTCCATTAAGAATATATTGGTAAAATTTGTATATTAATTCATAAATTTTTATTTTCTTATAAATAACTAATATAATTATGAGATAAATTACTTATGCTAAACAAAAGACAGCTGAATGAGAGTAAACGCATCCTATGTGAATTTTGTAAAGTTCGTTTTCCGATTCTGTTCCCATAATCGAAGATGCAATTTTGCGCAGTTAAAATTTTAACGATGTTGATATTTTAATCAAAGGAATTGATATATAAAATACTGGAATATCTTAAAATGACATACGAAATCCGCGTAGGCTTTTTCAGAAGCAAGTTATTATCATTGTCTGTTGTGGTCTCAAATCTCAAGGTGCTATTTGAATAAAATATTCTGTCTTTTTTAAGAGAATAATATCTCTAACGATCACATTATTTCCGAGGTTCACTTTCATTTTTCAATGACAACTTTGGCCTTACTCCAATCCAAATTATTATTATTTTAAAAAATTACAATGCTTATGTGCCTTACTCCAATCCAAATTATAAGAGAATAAAACTACAATAGTGAAAAAAAATTAAGATATCTATTATAAAAAAGTAAATTTAATTCTAAATTAAAAGATAATTTTTTATCCGAGTCTTCTCTCTCTGACAAAAAGCAAAAAAAAAAAAACAAACAAACAAAATGATGGGAGGGTTTGACCACATTCCGGATTCACTTTCTGAGAATCGAGACTCCAATATGCTGGTTCGTCTTCAACCTGAGAGAGCGGAGAAGTGGGTTAGGATCCAAGCCATTAGGATTCAAGACATTACACGAGATAAAGAGTTAAATAGTCATGACCATACGGTTTGCATCGATATCAAACAAGACTGCCTCATCCCACAAAAAATTATCAAACAAGTGATGATTCAACAAATGAATATTACCTTTTTAATGGGACTCTGTGAGGAATGTATTTTCCAAAGTATTTAAACCAAGTAGTATAACTGAAGTGAAAACAAATCCCTTTCGTATAGAGGTCTCCACTATTCCAGGAAGTTTAAGAAAAATCGAATGCCCTGAAAAGATCGAGGCAAGCAAATAAGAGGGAGTTTTTTTTTTTGAGAAAATAATAATAATAAGAGGGAGTTCGCTAAAATTTAGATGAAGTAAAGAGTTGAGAAGTCATGATCACACCTTGAGAGCAAATTTGATGTCTGAACTGTCAATTTTTAACGTTATTCTCTTCATTTTAATTTCCTTCGCATTTCCAAGCATGATAAGTCCCTGGACAGACTTATGGTTATATTCTTGAACCAACAAAAGGATAAAAATATCAAAATAAATAGTAGCTTTATGTCTATATACCTGATCGGATAAGACTCTGCACATATCTGCAAATTCAGTGGTTCCTACTGGAGGGATTTGAGAGGATTTGCACATCTCCAAATATGATTTATTAAGCTGTACTAATTATGCATATGTTAGTACGTCAATACAGATTTAACATATCTACAAGCAAAAGAGAAAAGAAAAAGGATATTATGAGCACAACACAATTCATCTGTTGAACTTGCCTCTCCAATTGTTGTAGCCTTCTTACTTTGCCGGAAGAGCTTAACTAAAGAGCACAAAATTATCTGCAGGCACATGGTGGCATAAGTCAGCTAAGCCATGGATATTGGTGTCTTTTGCAATAGCTTCTCAGAAGTCCTGATTAAATGGTAAGTATCTCATATGGTGGACCAGATTAAATTAGGAACATTTAAAGTAGGCACAATGAGCTAAATAAAAGGCTAGAGTGTTCAACCCTATTTCCAATTTCTACAATCGCCAATCCAAATTACTTGTCAGCTGGATCTTGGCATTTGGCACACACGTGAAAAAGAGTTAGGAATTAGGCCAGTGACACTGATATAAACAACCGTGTCTCTTAATTATTTATTTCACATTATAGGCATCATCAGATCTTCAGACTAAATGGAATCCAATATCTATGCAATTATGTAATGTGTACATAATTTACCTGTTGCTGTTGTGGAAGAGATTGTATGATAGTGATTATTGATGACTTGAATGCCTTTAATAGAGCAACATCCATAATGTCAAGTGTTACCTGAAATATAAATGATAAGTGGCAAAACAATCCAGATATGGGTTCTGCAAGTAACAGAATGCCAAGCAATCCTCATGTAATTGAATGTTAACAAAAAATTTCATTTCTTTTTTTGAGGGGGAAAAAAATAAAAAAATTCATTTCTGATGTAGTATGATGTGGGGCAGGGAAGTCATCATTTCCATATGGATGTTTCTAGATTATTATCGAGTTTTTATTTCCTATTTCTTATTCGAAATAAATAAACTCCTTATGGTTTGAATCAAGGTTATCAAAATCACGATCTTGATCGTAAGATCGTACGATCCTACCTAAGATCTGCGATCTCGATCTCAACTTTGAGATCGTTTTTGTAGGATAGGTAGGATCGTAATAGCAAGATCGTAAGATCCTACCGATCCTACTAATCCAATTTTTTTTAATTTTTTGATTTGTTTTTTAAATTTTTACCAAGTGCAACATGATTTTTTTGAGAAATAAAATTTAAAAAAAGGTTATTGGTTATAATTAAAATTTTAAAAATATTTTTGCACAAAATAACTCTATTATAAATGTATATTAAAAGTTATTATATAATGCTATTACATATTCATCATATTATTGCCATTTTTTGTCAATCTATATTAAATTATTATTATATAAATAGTATACATATGCATTTGTAACAAGTCTTAATAGGATATTACTCAAGATAACATTATTTATAATTTAAAATATTACAAATTTATTTAAAAATATTATTTTACATAATTTTATATATTAAACTATTATTTTAATATATAGGTAGAATCTTACGATCCTCGATCCGATCTTATGGCAAAGAGTTCCCCCAATGAGCTCTCTCCGTTCATTCCAATATACTCTGCTAAAGTTCAAAGGCCAGTTTGAAGAAGGTCCAATTCCAGTGCGAAGTAAGTGAAACTGTCGTTCCAAAGCTTTCTAGTGGTGCCTATAAGGAAGTGGAAATAAATAGGAGAACCTGATTCCAGCTTGAGTTTATTGGCTATTAGGTCGGTGAAACTGTCCCTGCTTCAACAAATGAGAGTTTTCAGTGGAACCCCTTATCTTACATAAAATCTCAGTCTTGACTAGCTTGGTTTGAATTAATTTGCACCTTGTGTAACTTCTATTGTTCTTCTCATCTAAGAAATATATGTAGTGCTCATGACATAATTAAGATTTAAGTGTGAACATCGTGCAATTCTTTCTTTCTCGCTGGATATCCGTAACAAAAAAAACCATCTAAATTCCAAAGATAAGATTATTGTTTTACAAAATATGGATAGTCTAAAAATCATGGGAATGAATGTAGGCGTTCCTGGTTCTAAAATGATATATGATTTTATATATACCTCTCTAGTAATTGAAGTTCATAAAAATTGCAGAATTAGGAATCTTTTGATTTTGTTGCAGATTTTAATAACTACATTGATATTTGGCTGAGATCTGGATTAAAATTCCAATATGCATTCAATTTCTTCAAAAGGTTAAATCCCAGTAACAACAACAACAACAACAACAAAGCCTTATCCCACTAAGTGGGGTCGGCTACATGGATCATACGACTATTCGTTGATCCATGTTCATAAGATTCGACAGAGTTTTACGCTGGCTGTCGGGGCCAAACACAACCCTCCTCCTTTATCCGGGCTTGGGACCGGTTATAAAACATAGGCGGAATTAAATCCCAGTAACATAATGAAAATTTCAAGAAATAAAACTATGACCATAGTCGAAGATTCATGTCCGATTCAACATACTGACTTACCATTCCAGTTTCTCTATGTTCATCTCTAAGCTCTGTTAGAAGTACCTCAATAGCACTCCTGCAAAAGTGAAAGGGAGCATCTCAATAAAGTAGTATAATTTTGATATCCTACAAATCAAACTATTTCAGCTTATCATCTCAGTAAATTAGTATAATTTTGATATCCTACAAAGCAAACTGTTTCAGCTTTTTATCTTGCTGGACAACTTAAGAAACACATATCGCGAACAAAGGCTGGAAACAGAAATTATTTAACAGGAAAACCATCAGGTAACTGACATTTTAGCCAGTCATCAGATGTTAAGACATTTGTCTGCTAAGCTAATTCTTCTTACACAACTTTCAGATGATTGCAACACAATACAGTTTAACAGGAAAGAGAAGATTGACAGACCAAAGAGCAATGATTCTTGCAGCCTTCTTAGCATCTAAATAGCTGTATACATTGTAGAAAAGAAGAAGTGATATATGTGGACCCAAGAACACCAATTACCTGCAAACACTAAGGGCTCTTCTCATATCTCCGGATGCAGCAGCCACCTTCTGTTATAAAAATAAATAGCACCTTAATGGAAAGTTTCTAAAAAACAGTTTTCCTAAAACAAAAAGTGATATATTCTCAATGGTAAGTCCATCCAAAAGGTCACCCCAAAGAGATGCCAATATTTATTTGGTACATGTTCACATGCAGAGAAATTAAATGCACCACATGCATCTTTGCACTTATAACAACAACAACAACAAAGCCTTATCCCACTAGGTGGGGTCGACTACATGGATCATACGACGCCATTCCGCTCTATTAGTAACTATATTCGTTGATTCATGTTCATAAGATTCGACAGGATTTTATGCTGGCTGTCGGGGCCTAACACAACCCTCTTCCTTTATCCGGGCTTGGGACCGGCTATAAAATATAGGCGAAGTTATCTTTGCACTTATAAATAAGCTATAAATGTATAAGCATAAATAGTGACGAAGTGAGTATACTAGGAATTTTTTGTATGGCCCAAAATCCATATGCGTTCTGAGTATGTTGTGTGATAAGCCATCATTTTTTTAGAAGTGTAATAAACCATCATACAACAACAACAACAAAGCCTTATCCCACTAGGTGGGGTCGGCTTAAAAAAATTCTGTGTATGAACTTTGTGCAAAAATGAGATTATTTTAACATGTAATCTAGGTGAACATTAGTATCATAGTTTAGGAATTTCATTGACAGAAATGCTTGGATTTTACAACAATTGTAAAATACGATTTACAGTTGACTTCTTGGTCACAGCAGATACAATAGGAAATGAAAAACAAAAAACAATTTTCACTTACTCTAGCACAGAATTCTAGTGCCAAAGGTTGGAAGACATCACACCCAAGAACCTAAAAAAAATAATTCAGTGCAGAACTATATATTAGAACAAGTCAATTAACATGAGAGAAAGCAAAAATCAAACAAGAGAAAAATATTAGTTACCATAAGCCTCTGCTGGAGGATCTTGAGAATTTGATCTTTAGAGTAGGCAGGGAAAGTCACAACGATAGGTTTACCTGACATCAGAAACAAACTTGAGTCACAATATATACTAATAAGTCCAAGAAAGCAAACTTTTTTAGGAGTATCTTTTTCATAATGATGATTAGAAAATATGTTAGCAGAGATAGCTTCCAGAATGCAGGGGTTCTGAATGATCCCTGAAGTTAGCTTCTAAGAACATAGAACAATAATGATGAACAAGATTCTTTTGAGAAATGATGAACAAGAATAGAATTCTCACAATCTAATGACTCAAGTTTGGGAAGAAATCGGTCCGCAAGATCTATTGCATTTGCTATTCCTGCACAGTATCCATAAGTACTAAAACGATGCTTTACAAAATGGAAGTTGAAACTAAATGAAAAAGGTTAACAGTTATGATTAGTGATGCAAATAAAATATACCTATAAGCATACATTTGGAAAATGGTAAAGTTGTAAGCATGAAAAGATCATGAAGCACAGCACGATCTCTAGTAATCAAATAATCCATCTCATCAGCAATTAATAATCTGTAAACATACACCCAGTTAAACATTGTGAGAAAACTTTGTTCAAAATAATTTGATGTTCTAAACGAGCATATAAAATTGTCTTCAGCTTCATACATCATCCTTCCAGAAGGCAGATGCTTCCTTTTAGAAAAAATATTTTGAATTTGTTGTAGTGGTGAGCAATGACCACTTGATTTCCTTTGAGGATCGACCTTTGCAAGAATCTGCAATTAGATAAGTATTTAATATTAACCTAATCACAACAGCATGGTACAGAACAAGCTTCAGTCTTTAGTTACTTCACCTTAGTGAAAATTTCACTTGTGCTGGTAAGAGAAGTACAATTGATGGCTAAAACATCTGGTGCTGGATGTCCCTCCTGGAAAAAGAAATGAGCAGAAGTAGATCAATGAGGAGATAAGTTATGGAAAAACAAGAAGGAAATGAAATTAATAAAATATTCATATTTAAAAGACAGGTTGACAATACATCTCATTGGACTCAAATGAATTAAGTATTGATCATTTCAGTACAAAACAGATCTGCTGCAAGCATGAGTCATATTGATTAAGTCATTTTAATTAAGGTGACTTGAGTGTTTTAGATTTATTATTTGAATTCTTGGACAGGAATTGCATAATAGAAGGCTTTCAATATTATTACCTTGATGCCCTGGTATGCTATCATAGCCAAATCATGAATTGTGTGTCGCAACTCACATACATAGTATTTGACTCTCAGATGGGGATTGCATAATAGAGGAATTTCAAAATTATTACTTCGATGACCTGATATGCTAACATAATGAAAATATAAATGGTGAAGTCAACAACTGTCTTTGGTATCTAGTATTCGACTCTTAACTGGGGATTGCATAATGGAGGAATTTCAAAGTAATTATTTTGATTCATCTAAAAAAAATTATTATTTTGATGCCGTGGTGTGTTATCATAACCAAAATATGAATTGTGCCAACAACTACCTTTTTTTAGTGCTCTTTTCGAGAGGCAGCCCATACGTACATGAACTAGACATCATACCTGTGCTAGCATCCACATTTTAAAATGTCTAATTATCACTCACGTATTGTTCATGTAACTAAAGAAGCACATTATGTGCTTCTACATGTTTCTTTGGTATTATTGTCCACTGAATTGTATGTTTACTTAGCCTACTATCGTACAGAACTTTTGGTAGTTTACAAGATGATACGTACCTCTTTGCACCAGAGAGATAGAAGGTTCTGTACTTTGCCAATCGATATGGTTTTTCCAGTTCCCGGGCAGCCGCATACATACATACTTCCAGATTTCTCCTGTTCAACGCAGTCTTTGCAGAATTTCAGAATCTTATTATGTTCGATTTCACGGCAAATTACAGTGTCTGGCGATGTCGCGACATGCAATGCTTCCCTCACAGATTGCAGTTGTATAGGATCTGCAGACAAACGACCAAGCTTAAGCGGATAAAACATAATAAACTAAGAGGAGGAATGGCGAAGGATTTGCATGAACCGAAGCGCGAGGAGAACTTGCCTGTGGGATCCCACTGTGCTCTCTGAGGCGACTGATCGAACAATTTTTTCCTCGGAGATTTAGTTATAATCGGAAGCACCTGTTGTTCATAGATTTGTGAGACAAAAAATAGCAATAAGAGGCTATGTCGACTAAACAAGGATGGCGATGTTGTCCAGTTACATTTTCATCAAGCGGCCGGTGGTCGGGGGCGGAGCATCTGCGAGGAGAACTCCATCTCGCAGGCGGTGAAGGTTTCATGGGGCTCTGGCGGGGGGAGCATTGGGATCTTGCTCGTTTTCTGCCCGTCGTCGTCGTTTTCTTCTTCTCGATCACCAGTGCGTCCAACTCTGGGGACGCCACGACGCAAGCGGCGGCGGCGGTGCTCTTGGTGTTGGTCATCCCTCGTCGGTCCAGCGAATCGAACAGAGCAGAGCCGCCGCACCGATTTGCGAGAACGGAGACGATTTCGTGCGTCTCGTTTCTCTCTTTCATCTGTTCGACGATTAAGGGGAGGAAAAAAAAAGAATGGCCATTTTTGCGCGGGAAGATTATTCTACCTTTCCCGCCATTTAAGTGGGCAGGGCCTAACTCTTGCGTCGATCCAGAAAGCCCAAGTAGTTTTCTGCTCCACGATGCAACTCACAAATGAACAACACGATCTACAGCAAAGCTCCGCCGGGTTCCTGCACCCCAGTGACGAGCTGCCACTGTGACTTCTTGCCGGGCTCCAGCAACATGTGTCCCGACGGTGAAGGCATCTGCCTTTCTTGCAAGCTCCAGTTCAAACCCCTTTCCTCTCCTCTTCCTACTCCTTCCAATACTACCGGGTTTGTGGTCGGAACGCTGAAGCGCATGGGTTACGATGCCGGGGGAGGCAAATTCAGGCCGCACTTTCGAAGTTATGACCCTACGCAGAACTTTTAGACGAGTACTTGAGGCATTTTTTACGTTGACTCGGGCCCACCGGAAAAATTCATTTTTTTTAAGTTGTTACACAAATTCTTGCTCTAAGTTCGTTTGGCACGAACCAGTCTTGTTCTCCAATAAAGCCTGATTTTTTAGACGAAACAAGCCACATTAGATGCGGCGGAATTTGGTTCTATTATTTTGATTAAAAAAATTTTTATCACGTTGTGATCATTTTCTTAGATTTTGAAAACTTTTTTAAGTTTTTTCTTCTTTTATCTGTCTTATATATAATAATTTATTTATTATATGTAAAATATTAATAATAAAGGATTAATATAATTTTATTATATATATTATTTTATTATAATATTTTAATACTTCATTAAATATAAATTATTATAAATTGATTTTTTATAGTTAAATAATATATTTTTTAACAAAAATTTTGACATATTTTTTTAATATACATTATATATTTTATTTTTTAACAATTTTATAATCTATATTTATAATATATATTTTTAAGTCAATCACCCATTAAAATTAATCAATCATATCTATTTTTTCTATCACATCAACTATTTTATTCCTCATCATCAAATTTCACTTTATCCAAACACACCTCGAACTAATTTATCAACTCAAACTATTCACGAAAACTCGGTTGAACTCTCATTCTCGTTACCAAACTAACGGGTCCAAAGAAATTTTCAATCAAATTCCACCCAGATTTTGTTCCGATATGGAGAAAAGTTATAACCCCATATTCCGACCTAAAAATACCAATACTAGTAATAATAATTTTACAAAATATACTTAAAACCTTAATGTTATATATTTGATATCAGACAAGGTTTACTTTAGTTGTCGCCTACTATTTTAGTGCACACGTATTTGCCTTTACTATTACAGATATTCAGAATAGACTTTCAAAGTCAGAAATATCTATATATATATATATATATATGATTTTTCCAAGGGGTTTTCCTTCCTGTATCATGTGTAGGCATAATTTCAAGGTCGAAGAAGATTACATGAGCTTTGCAAGAACATGAATTCTTGTGCTTATTATTTTGTCCATTCTAGATGTCTGAAGGGCTTATGCTGAATCGATTGTCATGGACGTGTAATGCAGCAGCAAATGTACTTCTTTTGGGGGTGGCTATGTTATACTGAATTGACTTACAAAGACTGATATATAAATTTATTCTGACATGTCTGAACTCCATCAGACATAGGCATGTAAAAGTTTTTTTTTATAGCTAGCACCCGATTTTTGAGAGATATACATGTAAAAGTTATGAGATAATTTTAGTAAATGCATAATTATTGATAACACGCATAGCTTAATATGATAGCAGATGAGGAGAATTAAAATTACAAAAATAAAGATGTTATTATGCCTGCTGATTGTCAAATTATCACATCTAATAAAGAAAAAATATTTTAACCACGTAGTAGATCGAAAAGGAGCATGATAAATGATGTCACAAAATAAAAATAAAAAGAAAATATACAAACTACACAGAATGAAGAAGCCCCCAAACCTAAAATAGTGCAGCAGCAGTAACACTCCATATGCTATAAAACCTAGACATATAATTTAATTATTGATTACTCTTAATGACCCCAACCCAAGTTTAATAATCGATACAAAAGGCTAGATGGCCTAAAAGCCTCACTCTTTTCCTAATTCTCCTCTTCAAGTTACCAATACCTCCTCATGGGTGGCCTAAGCTCCCGTTAATTGGTGCACCAAAAGAGGGAATATTTAAAGGTGGCTTGGAGCATTCAAGACAAGGAGAATCCAAGAAGAAAAGGGAAAAAGCAACAAGATGAAAAAAAGAGGGAGAAGCTAAAGGGGGGTTTTAATCAAACCCATAAGCCATATGCAAGGGATCCTTTCCCTTTTTCTCCCTTGATGTGTTGATGAGTAATTGAATAAAGGTCTTATAACAAACAAATATTTTCTTATGATATCAAATTAGGAAATTAAGTTGCATTAGAATAAGAATGCATATTAATACTATGTGAATCTCCTCCTGATTAACTATGGTAATCCATGAATTTTTCAAAGCAATTATGCTTAGAATGTGCCTCCACTTATATATGTGAATTATATCGGAATGATTATATGTATACGCATTGTATCAAAATGTGTGAAGTTAAGATGAAATTAAACCAGAATCATATACTGTAGGGTTGGTTTTTTAGTATTATGGTCATGACCGCGTGCACTATGGTCGAAATAATTAAATACACCATGGTTGTGCACTATGACCATAGGGCACAACCTTACATTGTTATGAATGCAATGAATGTATGTGGATGTTTTAAAGCATATTAGGGTGAGATAATAAGCTCCTCATGCACCTTGTGCTCCTGATACCTTCCGTCTTATTTTTTTCATGAATGATTATGTACTTACACATAGAAAGCAAGATGTAATTCATAGCTTGCATAAGTTATGTTTCATATTATGGTGTCATTGCATATGTCATGTTATATAAAGATCATGACTTAGGCCATAATATGTATGAGCCTTTACATACTTTAGTCAGGAGATTTTTTTATTGTACCCATTTATTTATGTAAGTGAGGAGGCGTATGCTTGACAAGAGCATCATTCATGATGAAAGATTGCGCATTTTATGGTCAAACTATTGGTAGTGATAAGCCCACATGTTATCTAATCTTTTTTGTTGTGCCATAAAACTTTTATGTTGAGTTTGAGTTATGCACACTCTATTAATCTTTAAATTGTAAAGTTGATTATGTTTATGTTTTAGTGTGAAACTCTTGGATCCTATGTTAGCCCATGGGCTACTATAATGATGGTATGGTTTATATTACATTAAATATTTCATTGAGATGTTAGTGTTTCATTATAATATTTGGTTATGTTTCCGTTGTAAGTATATATGTTTATTATATCTTATATTGATAATGAAGAAGTTTAGGTAAAAAGTAGTGTTACGTATGGCTTAGCTCATTAATTGGGCCTAAGTTCGGAAGCATTACAAGTAGGTACTAGATATCTTGCACCGTCTTATGTTCTAATATGTATATGCCTAAAGTTTATGTACAATCATCATAAGAAATCATCAAGTTAAAGGTACATTATATTTTTTCTGCAATTGACTTAAGTTAACAAAGCAATCATGATGTTAATCACTCATTAAAAGGTTCCTAAGGTTTGACAGTGAATAAGAACCAAAATAAGCCAAAAACTTGGTTTAAATATGCAAGTGACCTCCTAAGAGACTTGAATTGTCTAGAAGATAAGATGGTAGTGTATGGTATCCATGGTCTCTATGAAAAAGTTAAGATTTAATGGAAGTTTACAATGAAAAACATCTTCAATGGGAGAAGATTAAGTATATTAGGAGGATCTTGTGCAAACCTTTGAGGCACTCTTCTACCTGAGCTATATCAAAGATAGAAAGAGCTTTAATCTCTAATAAAAAAATCATGTTTGTAGATTACTATATAGATAAATACCTCGAGCTAGAAAATTGTAATAACTTCGATGAAAATGAGGTCAAGAGAACCAAAAGATTCATTAAGGGTAAAGCTCATAGGCAATCGTTATGACATCATGCATGATTTAGTTGGAAGAGTAAGACAAACATAAGATATATGAAAAAAAAAGTGGAAGAGTAAGACAAAAGAAAGGGACAAATGAATTAACGCTATAGACCAACAAAGAAGGATGAAAAAGCAAAGAAAAAATCTCAATGCTCCCCAATAAATCTTGCCTCAAGGTTGGGACATGATTGCATTATAAAAAGTCAAGCATTTCATAAGAATTTGCCAAGGAAAACATGATGACTCGCATGAAAAAAGAAAGCAAAAGCAAGTTGTCAAATCTCCAAGGACTATGAAGTGAGTTTTTAGTGTGCAAGTTGAAAAAGCTCACCAATCACATGATTTGATGCAATTGTGGATCATTATGCAAATATTTTATTTGATTCATGGGTCACTCATTCTTTCATATTACATGTATTTTCTATGATGTTATAGGTTAGATCTCAAACTACAAAATTTCAATTAGAGATAGTGAACAATAACTCCTAATAGAATAGTAGCTACTCAAAAGAGTATTAATTTTCAATGCACCCATAAAAGTAGGTGTTTCTCACTTACTTTATCTTACTTCTTATGGTAGACAATTTTATCATAGGAATGGATTGATGCTTATATATGTCTTAATAAAAAGATCTTTCTATGTATTCATCATGAACCTCAAACGCTAATTCTTGAGATTCCTTCGGGTAGTCCAAAAAGTTGATGTTGGCGCCAACAAAGAGTAGTAATATACTTAAGAACGAAGCTAGAAAATAACTGATAAAAATTACTTGGGTCAATGCTCTTCGCATCATTTATGATTTTTTATGAATAATGTCTTTTAATTATATTTGAATAAGTTTATAATTGTATTTTTGAATTATATCACCATTTCTCGTTATGCCTAGGGAGTGTCGAGAGTATCTTCGAATATTGTTAGACACGTTGTGGAGACACAAATTCTATATCGAACACTTAATTATAAGTTTGCACTAGAAGGAATATGGTTCCTTTGACACGTTGTAAACAAGTATAACACATTAATGGATTTGACAACAATGAAAGTAGTAACCAATTGAAATAAATGAAGGAATGTGACATATATAATAAGTTTCTTGTAACTAGCAAGATATTATCATTCGAGATTTCTCTAAGATAGTTGATTCAATGACTTAAATTGAAAATAAAAGACGAAAAATTTATATGATTTTGAATGTGAAAAAAGTTTTAAAGGTTCAATAAAAGATTTACTATGGCACCCCTCTTGTTCGTCACATTGGAAAGCATTGGATATGTGATTTATAGCGATGTTTTGTGGTATTGGCTTATGTTGTGTCCTAATGTAATATGAAAAAGTAATTATATATGCATTATCAATAATTAAATAAGTACAAAGTCAACTACTCAACTCATGACAGTCGTCTTTTCATTTAAAATGACTCTATGAATCATGGTGAAATTTTTGAAGTTTTTATTCATCACAAAAGCATAAGGTTTAAACATGTGACAAAAAAGACTGAATCCGTCATCATGTGTCAAGCAACAAAGGCAAATATGATGGTTGAAATTCAGAGGACCACTTGGTTGCATAAGAGTGCATATATAGATGGAATCTTATGGAAAACATAATAGAAAATAAATTAATGGACACCAAATGTCTAAGGTTGGGAAGTTTAGTAAAAAAATGATTGAAGATTGAAGAAAGAATTAATTTAAAATATGTGACAATAATTTACATACGCAAGAGAGAAAATTGACCACTTCAATTTATTGTAACAATGGTGCAATAACGTACACACGATGCCTATGGATTCTAAAAAAACAAGGCACCAATAAGATGAGATAGTGGACTAATCACACAAGTCCAAGTTTATCATTCACCCAGGAGTCACAAAAGTGTTCAAGGATTCATAAAAGAAGTCTTGGTGAAAAAAAAATGAAAAACAAAGTTGTTCGATATGTAACAAGATGCGTCGAACTTTTTGTATAAAGATATGAAGAAAAACGTTGCTCTACATGTGACGAGATGCGTCTTTTGCTAACAAGTCAAAATTGAGTACAAAAAAATCATATGGGTCACATCAATCATTATCCATCCTAGAATAGCAATATTGAAGTGCAACTGAACTTTTTAGTGGGACTTATATAAACATGAAATGGTAATGTCTCCATTTGGATGGTTGTAGATTGGTTAAACAAGTCCACTAACTTATACCAATGAATGTGAATTAACCTTTGGTGAGCTTGGTTGAATTATATGTGAAGGAAATTTTCATTGAGCATAGCATATGTATATCAATTATGACGAATATAGATCTGTATTATATCTCCATATTTTGGTGTATTTTGCCTTATACAATGATTATAACTCAATTATCAAGAACACTCAATAAATGTATGTGTAAACAAAGAATGTTGGCAGCTCAAGGTGAAAAAATTATTCTGATTAAATAATTCTGGAATGAATCTTTAAAGTGGATAAAATTGTGATGGTAAAGATCTTATAGCAACAATGGTTGTGATGATTTTTAGTAAGAAAGATAGTGTATTGACGTCACAAAAGGTGAGCCCCTAATGACATTAGGGGACATGGACAACATGTCAATGAGACTATAAAAATACACCGAGATTCAAATCATGTCTCATTAGCGGCTTAATATGATAATGTCATCTTGCTCTCGAGAATCACTTTTTGCTTATAAATCATTGAGCCGCTTAGGTGTCATCACAGTCATTTGTATTGACAATGTCTCGCTAGTGGTGATGGGTAAGGGTTTAAAGCGCCGCACATATGAATCTCTAGTAAGTTGCGTTGGCGTTGCCAAAGTATCTGGCATGGCAAGCTCTAATATGTCATTAGAAATGCATTATGGAGTCACTAAATTCAAGTTTTCAAAATATTAACAGGTAAGACCACTTAAGATTTATAAAAGAAGTTCTTCAAGTTCTCATTATGCTGGTCACTTTGTGTTTGAAATTTTTTAAAAGTTTTAGAAAAATATTTAAATAATTAATATCAAATAAAATTAAATTGTTCGTCTCTTTTGAAACGAACATCGTGCCTTCTATTTTTTTATTTTAATAACTTTCATTTGATCCATGTATTTTTAATCTTACGAATAGAAAGATAAAAGTTGAATGACCATTTAAAACAGAAGGAAGGTTATCTGAAAAGAAAAAAAACCATATATATCACATGGTGTGGTGAACACTTTAATTGTTTCTGATATCAGGCTCTTCAATTATATTCTTGCCTCATCTCATCAGTTGATGTTTACGTGTAACTTATGGTATTGAACAATCAGTGGATTTTATTTTTTTTTTTTGCTGTCTTCACATTGAATTGTAATTACAGTGCTCAGCGAAAATTCCACCTCCCAATTATTTTTCTGAGTGGACAGATTAATCAACAATTAATACATATAACTGTAGGACAAAATTTTAACCTGAAAGAATTCAAAACCACTTGTCGTCATTACGTACGTAGTTAATGCACCTTTATTCTGACCAAGACAATGCCGAAAAAGGAAATTATCGCAGTGAAATAAGGTAACTTAATTAAGAGGAACAGTGGGGTGGAAGGCGAACGAGCTCAACGTGTTGTACAGCGACAACAACGAAAGACCGACCCTTCACGTTTTCGCCTTGATGCCGAAAGAGAAAGAGGTCATACAAATCATGAAGCGCACACTCGGGGACAAAATTTGCAATCAGATAAAAGAACACAACTCTGCAAAAGAACACTAAGCCAATATATGGAAAGGGAACACACTATCCGAAAGGAGAGATACAATTAGAGCGCCCTAACGGTCTTTGTCCCGTGCCCCAAAATTTAGGCGCGGGCAGTACTGACAGTAGAAGCATGTTATGTTAATTAACTGGCACAAACTACTTACTTACACCTGTTCGACCGTCGCAGAAGCAAACTAATCAGAAAGACTTGACTGAGTAGTTGTGTATGCATGCTGAACGGACAGGTGCATGGTTCATGCATGCCTTGCATGCGGAGAGTCTCATGTTTCAGAAGTAATAAGGATCATGATGACCACACAAGTAGTTGCTGTTGCTGCTCTGGCAAGAAGGGAGTTGTAGCGCCAACATCTCGATCAGATCGACGTCCCTTCTGCTACCATCAGCTGAGTTCGGCTCTGTTTTGATCGATGTGGCGTCGAGTGCGCCATTAAGGGAGGGGGTTGGAGCTCCTTGGAGAAGATAAGATAAGTATTTGTCTATGTGAGCGTAATGCCCACTGCTGCCGCCGCTGCTATTGCAGCTACTGTTGAAGCTGCCATCGCCGGTGTTGCTGCTAGATCGATGACTCATCGCCCCATTGTTGGATAAGTACTTCTGATCAGGAGGATGCAGAACGCTGTACTCGTCCAAGTTCGAGATCAGCATGCTGTAGTCATCACTGTGCAGCAGTGAGTCGGATAAACCCAGCGCGCAGGGTTCCTGGATCTCCTCGGGGGCACCTGATTGCTCCACAGTCATAGTCAAATTGTTAGTGAAGTTTTCTGATTCGTAGGCATCGTGGAACAGCAAGAAAGGATCTTGTGGATCGGAAATGTTGATGCCGATCAGGTGATGGCCGTCCGGAGCAGTTGGTGGCGTCTCTTTCGACATGTCGAGCTGCTGGGTCTTGCTCCTGATGTAGTCCTGCAGAATGGAGGGTTGAGCTCTTCCGCCCTTGGCAGCCTTCTTCTTGCTCTTCCTCTTGGCGCTTTGCCTTCTTTTTGTGGCGTTCCAGTGGTTCTTGATCGAGTTCTCAGATCTTCCAGGAACGTGCTTCGCGATTTCTGCCCACCTGTTTCCAAGCTTCTTGTGTGCTTCAACAAGTTGCCTTTCCTCTTCCTCAGTCCATGTATCCTTCTGTTAAAAATGGAAACAATGTATCTATATTTTATCTAACAAAGTAACATTAGGAAAGAACAGATGATGGAAAAGATCGGCTATATATGTAAAGATGCGAGATACTACACCATAAACAAACACGAAAAATAAAATGTCATTGCGTTCGAGAAAACTGCGGCAATGCTCGGTAAGATTCTAGATAACAAGAGAAAGAGGGGAAAAATAAACGAAGCAACAAGCATTGTAGGCAAACCTTGATGTCTGGACGTAAATGGTTGTGCCATCTTTCTCTGCACTGCTTTCCGATTCTCCCGACCAAATTCTTAGCAATCTGAGACCATTTCCTCACGCCGTGTTGCTTCACCAAGTTGATCAGCAAACTGCATGCGTGCATGCAAATCATTAATAAGCCACAAGGGCCAATGAATTGATCACTTTCCATCTTCTCCAAACGGAGAGCTGCGACAGCGAAATCAGAATCTTTCTGCTATATGTTCGCTAGATTCGTAAAATAAACTTGACGTACGTAACAGTATACATACCTGTCCTCTTCAGCTGTCCATTGCCCTTTGACGATATTTCTCCCCGCAGCAGCAGAGGGCGCTGCAGCATCAGCCATGGCCGAGGAATCAGGAAAACTGCTCTGCACTTCCTTCACAAGTACTGGTCTATTATAAGTATCCATTCACCCTGGATTCTTAAAGGCGCCACCAGCAACAAAATTGCGGAAAAGGATGCTGGACTCATTCATCAGGATCTGAGGGACACGCATTGTACACTACCTACCGAATTACAGTATCCAGCTGGATTTCTTGGTTCCAGGAGCTGGTAAAGGAAGCCTTTTCTGGCAGTGTAGAACCCGGAAGATTGTATTCCGAAGAGCCCTTACCGGAGACGGATCTCTCTGATGCTCGATCAAAGTTTCCGCTTCAATGACAGAGTGACCGCTTCAGGCCAAAACGAAGAGAGACGGGGAGAGAGAGAACGATGCGGAGTTATATGTGTGCAAAGTGAGTTCGGAGAGAGGAAGAGGAGGAATGGCGAGGGTGGCGAGTGAACTGTGAAAGAATTGGCATGTACAGTTAAGTAGCGGAAGGAGAAGAAGCATGCCAACTTTGCTGTCTACGATGATTAATTTCTGACCGTCCATCTCGGGTTCGTCCAACGGTTCAGAAGCCTCTGCTCTTGTAACGCCTCAGCTCCCATGCTCTTCCAACGGGTCCTCTCTGTGAGTTTAATTCCCATTAGTGCTCTCTCTCTCTCTCTCATCCGACGTGCCAATATGAATCAGGATAAATGTGCACACCTTTTTTACTTTGAAAAATAGTGGAATTCGAAGAAAAGATAAAGGACATTAAAACAAAAATAGAACAAAAAAAACATATATCTAATCTATACATGTAGAGTTCATACCATCTTTTTCTCTAGATTTATTCTGATTTCTTTTTAGTTTATTTGTCTTTATTTCTTTCCCCTCTCTCATCGATTAATTATGCTCAAATAATTAATTATCATAAGTAATTGTTTCATTTCCTCCATTATATGCTATTAAGTGGGAATAGCAAATGGTAAGCAGTTAAATGACATTAAATGAAATACTAAGTGACCAGAAAATTCAAATTCAAATGCTGAAAATAAATTATTTCATTGTATTGATATTATTTTCTAGCATTACATCTTCATTACTAATATCTAAACACCAATCAACATATAAATACCTTCTTTTATGTGAGAACTTAAAATTCACTTCAATCATTTTCCTGTTTTTTTTCTTTTTTCAACTTTTGAAATGTTACTATCCCTTAGCAATTGAATTAAATTAATTAATGTCATAATATCTTATAAACTCTCTAGGGGCGTTTCTCTACGGGTAATTTTCTAGATTATTGATAATATGAAGTTAAATTATCTGGGTCCACTACATTGTTTTATTTACTTTGTTTTAATTTGTAGGTAATATGAATTGTCTAGCAATGCAAATTGCCTATGAAGTAGCAATTCACATTGGCTAAGAGGAGGGTGTCCATTTGCCACCTAAATGATAATATATTTTTATTTTTTTATTCTTGTCCTTTTCAATTCTAGACAAATAAAATATAAAATTCATATAACAACAATAAATAATATTATTATCATAATAATTAATGATATTAATTTATTTTAAAATTGTTTATTATTGTTATTCATATGAATTGCATATTATTATTTAGTTATTTTAAATATTGTATGCATTACCATTATTTTCATTTAAAAAAGATATGAAAGATTCAGATTTTATATTTATTTAATTTATTAAATTTATTTGAGTTTTTAGTTAGATTATATTAGTGGTAAAAGGTATTTTAGTAAAAGTAATATAGTGTCATTTAAATTGTAAAAAAAATTATTTGTACATAAAAAATAAGGTAATGCATATTACTGATAATTTAATATGTGATAATATTTCTTTTAAGCAATACAAATTGCTATGTAATGTGAAAAGATAATGCAGTACACGTCCCTTCAGTGAAAGTTAAAAAGAATTCTTTTGTCTTTTATATATATATATATATATATATATATATATATTATTTTCTATGATGACAATTATAGTAAACTTTTTTATGTGATAATTTATAATGCACTTCATATCTTTACCTGATTTCTTATTATTAAAGTTTTTTCTCTTCAAATAAATTTCATTGATGTCATAAATCATATAAATCTCACATAATTCAACGAATATATGACACTTCAGTACTTCACTCTGAGGAGGAGCATATTGACACCAAAGTTTGATGGATGGTGAGGAGAATATTGAGTAGTGCAGATTTAAATGATATTTGAATGGAGAAAGGGAGAGGCGTGTATTATCACTTCTATTTTTTTTTTCTATCTTCTGTATAAGATTGGTCCTTAATGATTCAGTATGTAGTAAATCGAAGGGAAAAGATTGCAAGTAAAGTCAAAACTTTTATTTATGTCGTAAATATGATCTAAGCTTATATTGGTTTGATAAGAAATTACTAATATTTAAGTTTTATTAGATTTAGAGTAAACTTTTTTATTGGACAAAAAAATTAGTTCATTTTTTTCTCACAATATTTTTTTAAAAAAATATTAAATTTTATGTGGTGAATTCATATTGATAGCTGGACACCATACTATTGATAATGAATAAATATATCTAGTCTGCAACTATTTTTGTAAAATACCAATCATTATTAATTTCATATAGTTCAAAAATTTATATAATACACTACAAGAAAATCGCAATTTTTCGACGGATAATTTCCGACGGTTCGAAATCCGTCGTAATTTGCGACAGATTTTTTGACGGTTTCATTTTCGACGGATTTTTCGACGGTTATGACCGTCGGAAATGATTTATATTATTATTTAATTTTTTGACGGTTAGGAACGACGATATTTTTTACGGATATTCATCTGTCGCAATTTCCGACGGATTTTCCGACGATCACGACCGTCGGAAACGAAAAAATAAATTATGTAATTTATTATATTATTATTTAATATTTCTGACGGATTTTTCGACGGTCGTGACCGTCGGTAAATGTATAATAATATAATATAAAGAGTATTTTATTAATATAACTAGCGACGACCCAAACCGTCGTAATTACCGACGGTTTTGACCGTTTTACCGACGGTTCAAACCGTCAGTAAAATAAAAAATAAACATTATATATAACTAAATATTTTTTCGACGGTCCCAACCGTCGGTAATTATAAAAATAGTTAATATTTACGTTTTCGATGGCCAAAACCGTCGGTAATTAAAATTTCATTATTCCGCTTTTTTTCCTTTTTCCGCTTTCTCTCATCTTTTCCCCCTTATATATATTTTTTCTTTCATCTTTCCCTCCTCTCCTCTCTCTCTCCCTCCTCTCCTCTCTCTCTCTCCCTCCCTCTCCCGGCCCGCGAGCACCGGTCGTCCCTCTCCCGCACCGGACGCCGGCCCCTCCCGCGCCGGCTCCCTCTCCCGCACTGGACGCCGGCGACCTTCTCCCGCACCGGCAACCTTCTCCTGTGCCGGCCAAGAAGGAGATTGCATGCGCCGGCCAAGAATTATTCCTCTCCCGCGCCGGCGTCTCTCTCTGGCCAGAGGCCGCTGGCGGCCGGATCCGGCCTCCGGCGGGCGTTCGGATCCGGCCGCCTGGCGGCGGATCCGGCCTCTCGCGGCAGGATCGGCCGCCGGGCGGCCGGATCCGCCGCCGGGCAGCCGGATCGACCGGCATGCGGCCGAGGGTAGCCGGATTTGGCCGCGGCCCAATCCGGCCGCTAATTTTTTTATATTTAAAAAATTCTTTACGACGGTTGCGACCACCGAAAGATCGACAGTTGCAACGACCATCGAAAGTTTTGACAGTTCCGACCGTCCAAAAGTTGCGACGGTTCGAACCGCCGACCTTTTCCGACGGTTGCGAACGTCAAAAACTTGCGACGGTTCGAACTGCCGGCCTTTTCCGACGGTTGCGACCTTCGGAACTTGCGACGGTTCGAACCGCCGGCCCTTTCCGGCGGTTGCAACAGTCAGAAACTTGCGACAGTTCCAACCGCCGGGGCTTTTACCGACGGTTCTGGCCGTCGATATTTTCGACGAATTTTTTCGACCGTCGCAAATTGATTTGCGATGAGCGTTTTTTCGACGGATCGATTCCGATTGAAAAACCTTCGATAATTGCGTTACCGACGATTTTGGGGCTGATTACCGACGGTCCGGACCGTCGGTAATTAGTGTTTTTCTAGTAGTGATAGATCTTTATTATATTATATATAATTTTTTGAACAATTCATTTTTGTAGATAATATACTTGAGAACAATAATTATTAGTGACTCACACGAAGGACACATAATCTGATAATTTCATATTTTAGGTACAAAGAATATCAAAATTTCAAAGTTACTAAATCTTTTATCTAACAATTAAAAGTTTACAGAGCATTTGCAATGCATAAAGTTGAGGCTTTTGTGTGCATTTTCCTTTAATCTTAGTAAACTTTATGTTAATTATAGTTATTCAAGTGGCGAAGAAAATGGTGTTTAGAGAAAGAATTAGTAGATGAGAAACATAAGGGCAATGTTTGGCCCCCAAACTCCGGTCAAAATTTGGCTCAAGTTCCAATATTTTTATCAAACAAGGCACGTGATTAGAACTTGTTCTGATCACGTGACTCGTGTTCTCCAAAATGGAGAACTAAAAGTTATCATCGTGAGAACTTGCCCCCTTTTTTGTCTTTTTTCTTTCAATTCATTATTATATGTTAATTAGCAAAATATTATTAATGACTATTTAATATTAATATAAATAATTAAATTATTTGTATATTATCTTAAATAGTAATCAATTATAATATTTTATTTATTAATATAATACTATTCAACTTATAAAATAAAAATTTTAAACTTAATATAAATAATTTTTAAAAATTTATAATATTAATAACACAAGGAAAATAATACATTATAATATTTTTATTTTTTGTAAATAATTTTTAAACTAAAAAATAATATTTTAATATTCTATAATTTTATACTTCATAAAATAATAAATTATATCTTTTTGTTCTTACTTTTTATCCAAATACCTACTAAAACTTATTTATCAAATCAAATTTTCAAATTTCCATCATTATACTTTTAATCCAAACATCACATCTAAATTTTTCTATCAAATTAATTAGTTCTCGAGAACTTGAAGTTCCTAATCCAAACACAACCAAGGTGATGTAGGGCACCATTGGCCATGAACAATTGATGATGGCCAATGTTACTCATCAAGATCTAATTTTTTTGTTGTACGAGGAATTCAGGTCACATGAAGAATTTTGTAAGAATTGAACTCAAAGTCTTATTGAATATATTCTAAAGTGTGTCGACGTTTAATCATTTTTATTTTTCTTATTATTTAAAAAATATTAAATTTCATGCAAATTATTTTTAGTCCATATACTTTCACATTTTTTTTTATGTGAGCATTACAGGAGATATTTTTAAGAGAATTCAGAATGACGACAAAATTAAAGTCCAAGGGGGACTATTATCTAGAACAACAAAGAAAAATGATTGAGGGTTTGAAAGCACAAACATCTCATATCACAACTAACAATACCCAACTAATTCTCGTGGTACAATAAATTCATAAAATTGAAGTTCATCTCTATGTCTAAGGAAAAGTTTTAACTTAAAGAAACTACTTTTACGAAATTGTTAGGACAAGTAGAGTAATTTGGAAACTAAGATCCAAATAAATAATGATGATCCTCCACCCACTCAAGCATAGTTAAAGCTTAACATCGAAAAAAAGTCGTGTCAATTAATTAAAGTTATAAAAAGAATATTCATCCTACAAGATTGATGAGCGAGCACAATTGAAAAATCAACAACCATCTATTATTTTCCCTCATCCTCGGCCCCCTAAATTATAATGCCAAGTTCGAATATACTATGGACACTTGTACAACCATTATATGTCTATGTCACCTACAATATTTTAATCCAGGAAGTCGTCAATTGTTCCATATTGGTGACGTTGCATGAAATCTCTATCATGGCCATGCCACTCTTGGGAACGGTCATGACAACGGTCTATTAGGAGGTCATGTAGTGATTTTTATTCACTTTTTAGATAGAATTTTGGTTCTTCCATTGGAGAACAAGGAAATCTATAAAAGGGGGCATAAAAGAATCTAAAAGAGGATTTCTTGAGCATTATTTTGAAGGTGATAAAGAGGAAAAGTTTGATAATAATAGTGAAGCTATGTTGAAAATTCAAGAAAGGAAGTGCTCACACTATGTAGGAGTTCCTCATTTTCTTTTTATGAACTTTGATGTTAATTTTCTTGGATTTATTTCTTTATTAAGATCATATTAATAGAACTCTATACGTGTTTTGAAATCTTTCTCAATATTAGCTTAGTTTCAATCTTTAATAGTACGCAATTTTGTGTTTAATGCTTTCTTTTGCTATGATTTATGAATTGATTGCTCTAATTTATGAATTTATTTACGTGAGAAGTAATTAATTTCAGAATAGTTTTTATGATTGATCTTATTTCATGCATGTCAGTTAGAAAAATGGAAATGGATCAAATTTGTGAAATTATTAAGGTGACTCAAAAAGTTCTTAATTTTAATTATAATTCAATGCAACATTTGATTAATTAAATAGGTTAAAATTTAAAAGGATTAATTTGTTTTAATTATTCTTAAGATAGACTACACTTGATCTAACTAGCTGACATTTTTGTTAAAGCACTTCTGAATAAGAAACTCCATATTATAAGTTTTGAGCATATCATTATAATCATCAATATTTCATAATAAAAAAACTATCATCCGAGGGCGTAGCTTAATTTAGGATGAACCTCATAAATTTCAATATTTTTTGTATTTGTGTGATTCTCTCTCTTTTGATAACAACTATGTTTTCCTAATTTGTTATATTCATATATATATATATATATATTACTTTGTATTTTAAAGAATTACATTTATCAATAGGATTTGAAAAATTTTAATTAAAGTAGAATACAAAATCAATGTAAAATTTTTAAAATTACTCAAATAATGACATTAGTTGGTCAAAGTGGGGGTAACAGGCCCATGAACCATTTTTCCGTTGAGAGAGCACATGGACTTTTACTTAAGCCTTCCTCGAAGTGAACGGCCATTCACCACTGATCTTGCTACACTTCTACATTGGACTTTTCCCTTCTATTATACGACAAAATAATACAACAAAGCTAAGAATGTTGAAGAAGAAACGTGAGTGGAAGTATATGTATGTATAGGTTCCTTTCAAAACTTTTTCTTACAAGAACAGTCGTTGATAGAAAGGAGCTTTTTTTTTTATAGAAGAACATAACTTGGTCGTTGCGATTAGTTAATTAATTTGATCGAGAGGTGGAGGTCACAGTCATTCTTCGTGTGACTTACTTTTTTTACTTGCGTTTAGAACGTTTGCATCCCCATTGTTAATTAGCTGGCCTGATCTAATATATATATATATATATATATATATATATATATTTTATAGAAGAACATAACTTGGTCGTTGCGATTAGTTAATTAATTTGATCGAGAGGTGGAGGTCACAGTCATTCGTCGTGTGACTTACTTTTTTGACTTACGTTTAGAACGTTTGCATCCCCATTGTTAATTAGCTGGCCTGATCTAACAAAACATATATATATATATATATATATATATATATATATATATATATATATATATATATAATTTCGTCGTTCTTCCTTGGGATTGATTAATTATTGCATATTTGCATGCAGTTTCGGTCTGATCATGGAACACTTCGTCGCAATTCACCTTCTTCTGTATGCTTCCACGGTTCTCCACGTAACTCGATCCGGTACCACTATTTTGCTTGATGCAAAGCCAATTGATCAAATGTTAATCGCAAGCCACGCTACATCATATTACATGCACAACATGCAGATTTTTCCTGCATATATTCTGAATCCGAGAGCAGAAGATTTGTCTGCGTGAAGCAGGTTGCTTATTCCACCATGCAAACAAGTTCGATCTTGGACCTTAATTAATGCGCTTAGCTTTTTTACGAGTGAGACGTGGGAATTGCTTTACCGGAACAAACACCTCGACTAATTCCAAACATAATAATAGAAATAATATATATATATATATAGCAAAATCTTACGTAGAAATTGAGTTGCAGCGCATCACTTGATGTACATGAATAGAATGGAGTATGCATGCATCCATCCCCATCCTGATGCCGGTGAGAACAAACAAATTTGCAACATTTTGTCAACAGCTTATTTTTGTCACGTCAAGTGGCTGTCGAAAATAGCAATCAGATGAAATATGAGTATTTGATCTTATCCCACTAGGTGGGCCATTTCGCTTATTTTGCAGTAACTAAATTAAACAAAAAAATGACAATATAATGTATATATATGCCGATCTCACTGGCTAAAGATTTAATTATATGATCCGCTTAGAATCTCGTTGGCTTTAAATTTTCGCATTCAGTAAAATCTCCTCTGACGTGCATTTCGAGAATGTCTGATTTATAATTAAGGTTCCTTTGACTTCATTAATGAAAAATGGAGGATAAAAAGCTTGAATCTCCAACTGCAGATCGCCCAAAATTCATCAAATGCGAGTAGTGCTGCAAGAAGACAAGCACAAAACCTTTACTACTTTGTTATTTGTATTTCTATGATTGTATACTTCTATAATTCATAAAAATGCTGGAAGACAACTCCAAAAATGTTTTTTCTTCGGCGAATCAGAGGTTTTCGCCTAGAAGACTCCCGAATTAATCAGCTAACAAACAAAGGAAACACTGTTATATATTCAAATTAATGTAACAGCTCCGCTACAGTAACAGACTCTTGTCTACATATAAAGAGCCATTTTGTTTTGTAAAATCTAACTTATAAAAAATCTTACTCTCAATTAGTTGAACAACTAAGTTGAAGGTCAAATTTATAAGTAGGAGAGACTTTTATATTGCAATCTCAATATTTAAATTTTGATCACAATTTATTTAATTTTGATATTGTTATTAAATTATATAGCTGAAGTTTTTACAAGGCATGGATGGTAAAAAAGAATTCTTTGAGAAGCGTGGTGCATGTCAAATCTTCAATTCAATTTACGAATCTCTTATTTCTGTTTGCTATGACCTAGACCTTTTCTAACACATAAGGGACTATTTTTATCTGCCATCTATATCTCTACTTGTCAAGAAAATGTGAATCTATAATTATTTTTAGCATGATTAATCTCGTTTATTTAACTCAATTGTACCACGGTTACTCATTTCAAAAAACGTTGGATGATGATGATGATGATGATGATGATGATGATGATGATGATAATAATAATAATAATAATAATAATAATAATAATAATAATAATTTGTGAACAAGGCAAGTACGTATATTGTTCATCATAACATTTTTTTATCATTTAATTTATTTTTTAATATTTTATTTCCCATCACTTCTACCCTCAACTGTGCAAACTGCAAACCATATGCAAGTGCATTGCACTTGCTACGTACGTTCGATTGTTTGTCCACCTTCCCCGCTGTCTCTGCACCTACAAAACAAAAGACGCTAAAAACCAAAGACTTAGAATTGAACTGATGAGCTCACTCCCACACTAACCAGCCTTCTCGACCCACGCCATCCGTCCATCTTCGAATCTTTTATCTCTCTCTCTCTCTCGGTCGCCATCCGTCCATCTTCGAATCTTTTATCTCTCTCTCTCTCTCTCTCTCTCTCTCTCTCTCTCTCTCTCTCTCTCTCTCTCTCTCTCTCTCTCTCTCTCTCTCTCTCTCTCTCTCTCTCTCTCTCTCGGACTCCTTGTGTGGGGGTAGGGGACTTTATCGAGTACATACATGGCATAGTATTGTGGGCACAGATCACCATTTAGCAGCTGGTTACGCCTCGTCGGTGTCCAGCGGATAGCAGGTGTCCTCGCCGCCGGTGTTCCACAGGAAATGCGCGTAGTTGGCCGCGTGGGCGGTGTTGCTCGGGTCTGCGGCAATGGCCTCCAAGTAGGTCTCCTCCGCCGCCGCCAGGTCCTTCTTGCCCAGCCACAGGAAGCTCGCGTACCGGCTCAGCGCCTCCCCGTCCGCCGGCCGGACGCCCACCGCCCTCTTGAAGTAGTACTCCGCCCTGTATTCATTACGATGCACGGGATCAGTAAACTTCAACTTTTACACAAAATTCTACGTGCGATTAAAGTCGACGTGACGCAATAATATGGTGGAAAAGTTGATGAAACGCTCGACAGTTTGTCAGAGTACCGGGAAGACCACGGGAACACATGTACAACTGTTTGGGCATGCATGCATCATGCATGTGAAGGAAATGAATCTCTGACACGGGAATCTAAAAAGTATCTCCGTAGATACCGAAACCTTCTCTTAAACGCGCATCGAATCCGCATCTATCATAACTCGTAACTAGATTCGAACACTAATGATGCAACAGGGAAAAGATTGATCGAAAATTTTTCCCAAATTTCTTAACTGATGCAAAGTTAAAAGCTGACTGTTCTTAGATGCCATAGAAGTAAAACAATTCAACAAAGAACAGCATTATTTTTAAACTAAGTACATAAAGGAATAGGAGATCAAAGGCACCTGTCGTCGTCGTGGAGGACGAGGTGGATGAATTGAGCGAAGTTACAGAGCAGCAGAACGTTGTCGGGATCCTGCGAGAGAGCTTGCTGATACATGACCTCCGTCCTCAAGTACTCTTCCGAGTAGTCCTCCAGCTCCAGCTCCGCCGTCACCGGCGCCACGAGCCGTCGGAAGGTTCCGTCTTCCAGCAGCGATTCATCGGTCACCCTCGCCCTCATTCTGTACGCTTCGTTCACCATATCCTGCCAAAGCCTCTCTTCCTCCGCCCTCGTAGAAATTGAACTGGCGTCCCCTGTTCCCTCCCCTCCTTCCTCCTCCCTGTTGACGGCCTTGTTCATAGTGAAGGACGTACACTCGGGAGGAGACGATGGGCGCGAATAACAGAACTCGTCGGGTTGTCCATCGTCCATGGCCCCCGCCACGGGCGTCGCCTTCCCGCCGCCACCGCCGCTGCCTCCGATGGAAGCCGTCCGCCCAATCGAGAACGTTTTAGCGAGGAAGCGGTTGAATCTTGAGTCAGCGCTATGACTTTGGTGCGTGTCGTCGACGGCCACGATGACCGTTTGGCCTGGCGGACAGGCGGACGCGGGTGCTGCGATGGCGGCGCCGTGGGCCATGGAGTAGACTGTGAAGTTTGCGAGGAGCAGCATGACGGAGACCATGAGCGTCGGCGTGCAAGAAAATACCTTCTGGAAAAGCCACACGAAGGATGAGTTCATCTCTCGATGGACGCGCTCCAGAATCCCGTTAAGGTCCTCGTCCACGAGGAGCTCCCGCAGACGGATGGCGTGCGTTTGGACCTCCCGCACGATAAAGACCATGGAGGAGAAAGCCTTGTTCACGGAGCAACACGCGGACTCTCCAGCCTCCCTGATGCCGTCTTCCCATGTCTTCCTCTTCTTCTTCCTCTCCTTGATTAGACGAAGAGAGAGTGGCAGTTCCGTATGGTTGGCGTTCTTCTCCACCAGCTGGTATTCCCACTCCGGCGGCTCCGGCCGGAGGGTGAACCACAGGGACTCGACTGCGCCCCCATGTCTTTTCACTGGCGTCTCAGGAGAAGTGATCCGCGGGGGAACCGGAGCAGAAGAGGACGACGAATTTGAGGAAGATGGCCAGGCATCACAGGCGGTTCTTGAACAGAGGACGGCTCGCAGTGGCCGGCGATCGCCTTCCTCATTTGGTTGATGTCGCAGCGGCTGGGGCTCCAGGGCCACATCCTCGTGGTCTTCGTCGCCTATGAAGTCCTCGAGGCTGGCGCTGTAAGCTCTTCCCAGTGTCTGCCTCCGCGCCGTCCTTCTTCCAGTTATGGAGTCGCATGATCGACTTCTGAGTAATCTGGTGGAACCTCCGCCGAGGAGGAAGGGGGAATAATTGGCGGCGGCGGCTCTCTGAGAACAGAGGGAGGAGAAAACAGAGGCGAAGGTGTGGACAGCGGAGGCGGAGTTGGAGGAGCAGTGGCCGCCATGGTTGGACAGAGGAAGAGGAGGCGCCGGCGGGCACCAGTGCAGGGAAGGAGTTCTGGCAACCTGAACTGCCATTACGAGACCACCACCCTCCGAAACGCCCAACTTCCAAGGAAGGTGGTGGAACAGAGCACTCTGTTCCGCAGTAGAGAGACAATAACTCTTCCTCTCCTCTCAACAACTGTTGCTAGTACTTGGGATCTATGTAAAAAGGTAGCAATGGTACTATTTTTCTATTAACAAGAAGGGAAATCTAATGGAAACTCCACCTCTTCCATTCCAATTTATATGACAGAGAAAGGGGGCCTGTAACTATAATAAATAGGATAAAATAATATGATAAATGGAGAGAGCAGAATGTGATCACAGAGGAGAGAGAGAAAGAGAGAGAGAGGGGTAAAATGTGATAATTGAGATGTGCGTTGTCTCTGGAGTCGGCATCGAAGTATGTAGCGAGTGACTTGGCACTTCCTCTTTGTCCTCTTTGTCATAATAACTTTTTTACCAATGAAAAGGTCTTACTAAGTATTTGCATTACAAAATTTGAAATTAAGTATTTGCATTATAAATTTCAAATTTAATGTATGAAAAACAATTAAAACACAGAGGTCGTTTAATTGAAATTTCGTCAAGTTCTTAAAATTGAATGGAGTAGAATTTAATAAAAAAATAAGATAGTTGATGTGATAAAAAACATGATGGATTAATTTTTAGCGAGTTTTGAAATAAAAATTAATATTATAAATATAAAATAAAATATTATTAGTAAATAAAAATAAAAGTAAAAAAATTAAAATTTTGTTTTAAAAAATTTTGTTAAAAAATAATTTATTTAAATACAAAATCTGGTTTTTAATCATTATATGTAGTACAATATTAAATTTTTTTAATGAAATAATATTATGTAAATATGTTATAATAAATAAATTATTTTAAAAGATACATAGAGAGAAAATAAAGAAAGAAAAAAAATAAAGGAAATTTTAAAAAAATGTAAGTGAAGTAAAAAAAATGACAATTGAATTGATTCACCGAAATAGTGAAATCAAGATAAGAAAAAATAAGTCACGTGACCTTTTTTTTAAATTGAATTTCGTCTTCGGTTTCGTCAAACATCACATTATTTGACGGAATCGACTAGAATCAGACAAAACCAGTGTCAAATTCTAATTGCCAAATAGGGCAGAAGACAAAATTTTGAAGTGTGTTTTTTTAATATAAACTGAGGTGTAAATTATTTTTGCTAGCCTTACATCTCATCTCATTGTTTTTATCGCCAAAAACATATAACTTGATAGTCAGTACTCGGTAGTTTGTATTTTTATCCTTTCATTAATGATCATTTATATTATAGTTTCTTTCTTACTATGATATTATACTTTAATTATGATAGTAGTTTAATAATTTATCTTACTATGATGAAAATTTTAGGAAAATTAAAATGGAGATTAGCAGACATATAAAAAATGAGCATATAGTATCCAATAATATCACGATTGTTTAAGAAAATAATTTGTATAATTTGATCATGTATCAAGCAATAAGTTTTAATATAAACCAATTATATTCTACATATATCGAATGCGGTGGTGTGCATGCCTGGAGAGTTTTGGTGATGTGACAAATAGTTTTGACCCGTATTTATACAAGGCATATGATGAATAAAAAGATCTAACAATTTCATAAATCTCATATTTTAAAAACAATCCACCAATCAATTACAACATTCTCATTTATATTTCCCGAAAAAAATAATATGATTTATATTTTTTTTACACTTGGACATGATTTTCTTATCTTTCTAAGATATACAAATTATAATAAGATTGGCTAGCAGAAAAAAGTTATGTCTCAAGCGGTTATTATTTCTGAAATTATTATTTTGATAAGAGGAACACAATTTTGCTCTTTAGCTTCAACTTCAAATTAATCAAGTATTAATAATTCTGAAAGCACGGAATGGTTAAAAAGGAATAGACAATTCATGATTTAGTTAAACTAACAAATCAAAGCACATATGAATTACTAATTAAAAACCGTATTTATCTAAATAATTAATGCATTATCACTATCATGAAAAAGTATTATTATTATAGTTACTAGCTATTTGGATGTTCAAAATGCTACTTGATACTCAAGTATGTAATAGTATATATGTTTTCATCATTTAAAGCAAGCAAAAAATCCCTTATATGTCTAAAATAAACAAAGTATTTTATGAATAAAAAACTAAACGAACAACATATGCATAATTATTTCAATTGAAATAGTAATCAATTAAGTGACTAAGTAGCCTGTCTTTAAAAAACTATTAAATTTAATTTTTATGCATGCGAAATGTTTTGATTAATATTCTAATAATCGGTGATAACGAAAAAAGATGTGATTCGAAATGAAATTAGTAAAAGTGCAAAACTCACAATATTGGAATGACAACTCAAACATACGGCAAAAACCATGGATCACATTTAAAATAAAAAAATATTACGTATCAATTATTAATATTAAAATTTTGTAGTGTTCATATGTACAGAGTCCATTATGAATAGCTTATTATTATGGAAATAATAATTATGTGAAGCAAAAATTGATTCATATATCATCATGTATGATTTGCAAATACACTTATTTATAAAAAATATTAAGAATACTTATTTGTGAACCGTGATATAAGAATTCATATATATATATATATATATATATATATATATATATATATATATATATATATATAGGCTAATTTTTCTTTCACATAATCCTTAACTCCTATTATTATTTTATGATAATAGGAGTTGGCGTAAAATGTAAAAAAGTACTTCCTCTAAGTGGATTATTTTATTTAATATTTTTAATGAAATGATAACAAAAATTAAAAAAGGACGGACATTTTCTCCAGAAATAATTTTAATAACTCCAGTTCATTATTTTACTTGAAACTTAAATTTATAAGAAAACTCATTATTATCATTTTTGCTGAAAAACAAAAAACATATGCGACCAATTAGTTTGCATTCAGAATATTGCCCGTTTGTATTCTTAGTTGTTATTGTATGTAAAGAAGAATATAAAGATGTAACGATTGAAAAAGAAACTAAAAACCCTAATAGGTCTTAAAATGAACGGTTGGAATGGCAGAAAGAATTAATGGACAGAAACGCCAAGGCTCCACTAACTGCACCTATCAAAAGGCTACACGCCAAATTATATATAAACAAAAATAACAGAAGATATATATATATATATATCATGTCTTTTTGCAAAGATTGATGGGTCCAAGTTCCAAATATAATCTAATTCACGGTTTAGATTGATCAGCGTAAACAATCAGACGTCAATTTCACATTTTTTTTAAAAAATAAGTGATGTTTAGTTTATCGTGTGTCATGATCTTTCACCTTCACTTTCCATTTTTCTAAACTAGTGATTTTAATTGCATCAACAATATATTGTGAAGTTTGGTTGTCTTCATTCTCGAAAGAAAATTGATTGGTGTAAATGAATGCCGTTTTTTGTAGTTGGAAATAACATTTTTTTTAGTAGCTAAATCTTGAAAATTAATAAATTATCAAATGTTCTTAATGCTAATAGTTTAAGCCTTGAAGGTGCCACACTAATTTAGTAAGAAGTTTAGACTGCCAAGTTTTTTTAAAAAAAATTACAAAACTTCGAGGCTCACTACTATTTGAATAAAGTAAATTACTCAAATTTTGTAATTAATTAACATCATATAATGTAGACAATTAATACTATGTAATAGATGTTTACGATGCATGTGTATCCCACATAAAACTCATCACATGTGGCTTCACATTTATGCTATATATCTTTCAAGTACAATATATATAGTTGTAATGATTTAAATGCATAGCATGCACATAGCAATGCATGTGGCACTTGCACCTTTATCCAATACCACTTAAAATAAACAATTCTGCCAAAAAGGTAAAAAAAAAAAAAGAGCTATGGTGAATGCACATGTAAGTTGTGAAGTAAAAATCAAACTTGACGTTAAGAATGCACACTATACATGTGATATAATAGAACCAATACGTTAAGAATTAGGCCAAAATTATTCTAGGGTGATGGCTAATCAATTAATTAATCAATCTGGAATTTGTGAAAAAAAAATCAATTCAACATTTGCATGGCGGTCGGAGGTCCCGCAGCCCGCCGGAGACGCCACCAGCGGTGGGCAGGGAGCAACGTGTCGCTGTCCGAACTCAGAGGGGTTTGATCCATGTGACCCACCGAGAGATATGCTACGATTTTAATGGCAGCGACGACCAAACGGAGTCGTATTATTTCACCACCCCCACTACGTTACAATCAAAAGGTGAAAAATATATATACAGCAATTATTATTTAAGTAATTACCTATTTTTTTATATTACATTTATTACTTGAAAAAAAAACATTTTATGTATATTAAGGGTAAATAATATTCTTTTAACCAATGTGATCAACTTAGAAACTATCATTTTACGTTAGTCCGTACTTATTGAACATTTTATGCATTTATTATTATAATCCGTTAATAATTTTGATGAGCTTAATTTCTCTTTCAACATGTCATATGTCCCACGTGAACCCCATCCTTTTTGCTATATGCATAAAAGAATTATATAGAATATGTATGAAAAAATAATTTAAATTTCTTGATGGGATCATGGACGGCCTAGGTGCGAGTATTGGGCCTAGAATGGCATCATATAAGTTGTGGGCCAGCTACAGTGTTCAGATCCTGTGAGTACGTAACGAACGGGTATTATTATTTTTAAAAAAAAATTCAGGAAGCTACCTTTTATTATTTGGTATTTTATAATTAAATATACAGTGAACTGTCCCCGAATCAATTTTTAATTGATGTCTAGTTTTTTTTCTAAATTTACAAAAAAAAATCCATATTGATTGTTATAAAGTCAAAATGACGATTTCGCCCTTTGGAGTAAGAACAAGTCGTCATGCATGGGAAAAAGGTATTTTTAAGCATACAGTTCCATGAGTTCAGTTGTTGAGAATAGTTTTACGTTATCTTTTTTAGGGAAAAAAATGGGATGGCCAATGAGTTATGAGACTAGGAAATGGAAACCTAAACAAAATATGACGGTAAGTAAATCGATAATCAAACTAAAAATTTTCTAAGCATATGATGTAAACCCACCATATTAGTGTAAATAGATATTAAAACATATATGATGTAACTTTTTAGCTTTATAGATGACATTTTAAAGAGTACAACAGCTGACAAACCTCCAACTGATTTGGAAGGAACGGAATCTTCGACGGGCGAGATTGTATAACCTTGTTGATGATTTCTACACATATATTAGATTATGTTAAAGTAATTTATCTTTCTTTATATCTTTGGATTGTCACATCCTTTTGGCTTGATGGGCTAATAACTTTTTATTGGAAGGACCATGTTTTCAAATTCTAGTGACTCTTAAATTTTACTAATTTAAGAGTCTAGAGTATAAAATTGAGTGAAATCGATTCAACTTCGATTTGGTAGTAGACTTGAAATAAACTCGATAAAATCGGATAGACTTGGTCGAGTTCATACGTAGACTCGATGATTTTATTAATTACTTATTCGACTCAATGATATTATACTATATAAATATATTATGCTATATTAAATATGTATTATTTTATATTATTTTACAACTTTTTTAAAAAAATATGCATTATATGAAATGATTTTATTAGTAATAATAATGAAAAAAACAATTTATTTTATAATTTTTATTAACTTATTTAAAATATTTTTAAGTTAAATGAAGGCAAAATGATATTATCCAAATTTAATTTCGATTAATTCGGGACGACCTAATTTCCAATTAGATGGAGACTAATTTTAGGATGGGATTCAAATTTTGAAGACCATGCTGAAACTAAGTTAGATCTAGGGCATAAATGATGGGTCCCAAATTCAGTTTTGTTATATCATATTAAGCGTTCTTATGTTGTAAAGTTTTTTTATATTTTATAAGATTGACGCAGAATTTATGAGTTTGCATTTCGAATTTATGACCGGAGTTTGTAGTACACGAAATGAGTTTAAGTAGATTCTTGAGTTTGAAAACTTTGGGAAGGACCTGTGAAACCTGACAATAAGATAGGAGGTCCATTGCCAAGAGTTTCGCATCTGTACACCAACTTTCTCTCCAGCAGTTTTCAACAAGATTCGGGTATTTTCTTACCTAATATTAAAGCTTTATTCACAACTTTGGGAAGGACCTGTGAAACCTGACAATAAGATAGGAGGTCCATCGAAGTCGTCAAAAGTTTTTACCTATCTAGTCTCATCAGGGTTCAACTGAGCATAGCAGAGAAGCTGGACACAGCTGCTCAAAGTGTTGTAAACATGTCTACCAGCTATACCCTATAGTCTCAGCTGTTGTCGCTCGGATCATGCTTAGTCCTTACTAGCGCTTTCTTTTTACTTTCTTTCCTCTTTTTTTTTCTTCTTTCACAGAGAAAAGTAACGATGGGTAAGTGGTGCAACTTCCTTTCATCTTCATACCAAGGTTCCATTCTCATTCTGTTATTTAAATATAAAACAACACACTATTAAGTATGTGCATCACTATTGTCACTTCAAAAAAATATTATTATGTGAAAGCTTAAAATGTTAGATATTTTTATTCTTGTAACATAAAATAAAATAATAATAACAATTTTTTGGAATGACAATATATAAACACTCGCAATGTACTAGATAGACCTCCAGGTGGTACTTTAAATTGAATTGTCATATGACAAAGTTTTATTGACATAATCAACCTTCTTTGACTTGAGTAAGATTTCAATTTTCGATTATTTGTGAACGTAAAAAAAATCTTCATTGCAAAGTCTCATCTACTACAGTCGTACAGAATGAGCATTAGTGAAGCTGATAGTGCGCTGGGATGAGTTGGACGGCCCTTCTTGATATGACGGCAACAAAAAAAGGTTTTACTTGCACAACTGAAATAATGGTTTGTACTTTGTATCCAGAGCTCGATAATTTGGTCAAGATTTACCTTTGATCGAAAAAATGAATTGACGTAGGCGCTAGCTTGATCAGGCACGGAGCCAACATATTGCTAAGGGCCTAACTTTTTACAATATTATATATATATATACTATATATTATCATATACATATATAATATATATGATATGGCCCCCTTAATTTTGTAAAATTGACATAATTAAGCTCCTCCTAATTTTTTGAAACATTATATGTAGTAATATATATTATTATATATAGAGAATTTTCTAATTTTTTGAAGTTGGCATAATTATAATGTGTTATTATATTAATAAGAAAATATATGTATACATTTATAAAAGATTATAGTATAATATGTATTTTTATGAGTCTATAATATATGTACTAATAATTTTAACTCTTTTTTATAAAAAATCAAATTAATTAGTTGTCATAAAAAGTTAGTTACATATATATTCTTTTAACATGATAAACATAAAAAGAAAAGAATATGCATGATGAATAACAAAATATTTAAATTTAAATAAAATAATAATTATAATTATATGCTGATTCTAATGTAATATTTTTTATTTCTTAGGTTGGTTAATAAAGTTAATAATATATTATATATATATTTTATATTCTCTACTTGGCTTCCTAAGTATTGATCCTGGCTCCGTCCCGAGCTTGATGGAAATAATTTTGGATTTGTGCTTCTATATAGTATCGAGTAGAATAATATTTATTTACTTTTTTTCTCGCTTGATGAGCTGCACACTGTTGAATCCTATGTTTTGATAATAATAAATTAAAATGGACATAAAAGTTACTAATCTATTCTCAAGTGATGATAATGCAGGTGTAAGATTGATATGACCACATTCGCAGAAGAAATCGTCAATTAAAATCGAAAGAAAAAATTTTCAACAGACGATCAATCGTCGACCGGCCATGACACCGGTCAATTGATATTCAGTGAAAGAAAAGACGAGACTACATCGATCGACGTCAAGACATTACCGGTCGACAGCGATATATACCGGTCGACGTCGAGAGATTACCGATCGATCGGACAACATCAAAATGTAGAAAATGCAATAACGATCACATTGACCGATCGACCGGCTCATCCTAGCGGTCGATCGACTATTCAGTGAAATGAATAGTAACGGCTATTACTTTGAGAAAAAAAATTGTGAAAGATTTTTGAACGAATTTTCACCTGTAGGAGCCTATAAAAAGAGTGTCAAAGCCTGAGAAAAAATCATCCAAGCAAACAAGAACATCCTAAAGCCCCCTTCAAGTTCTTGAGCCCAAAATTACAAATTTCTTCTCTTCTCTTTTCTTAACTTTGAGTGTGAGAAAATTTTTAAAAGAAAAGAATTAGAAAAAAACATTTACTTTCTGATCTAAGTGAGATTAAGAGCTCATTGTAAAAGATGCGTGACTTGCCTCTTGAGCGGAGAAGAAGATAAGAGGTGTAAAGAGGATTATTTTCTCCATACAAGAAAAGAGAAAGATAGTGAATCTTCGATGGTCTCGAGGTCGAGAAGTCGGAGCGGGGACGTAGACCAAAGAGTTAAGGCCGAATCTCGTCAACATATTGTGTCTCCTTGCATTTGTTCTTAGCTTTTCACTTACGTCTTATCGTCATTTGCTTGTGATCGATTTTATTGATTTTTTCGAAAGTGACTTTGTAAAAATATTTTTGTACACCAATTCAACCCTCCGTCTTGGTGCTGTTGATCCTACAATTGGTATCATAGCGGGTTACTCTAATTTTAAAATTTAAAACATCTTTAGAGCTATGGCATCAAGTGATTTCAGTTTTTCTGAAGGTCAATATATTAATCGTCCTCCATTTTTTAATGCACCAAATTTTGCATATTAGAAAATTAGGATGCAAGCCTATATTTGTTCTATTGATATTGATATGTGGGATATTATTCAAAAAGGTTTTGATCTAAGTAAAAAAAACTCCTTTTAAATATATCGAAGGAGAAAGACTTTTAGTAAACTAGATTGGAAAGCTAAAAATATTTTTATTGTGCTTTAAATCCAATCGAATTTAATCAGATTTCTAATTGTCAAAGTGCTAATGAGATTTGGAAGAAACTAATTATTACTCATGAAGGAACGGATAAAGTTAAAGAGACTAAATTAAATATTTTAAATCATCAATATGATTTTTTCAAAATGCTTGAAAATGATGATCATTCGCTTTATTGATATTATAAATGGCTTAGCCTCTTTGAGCATGCCAACAAGGATTAATCCCAAAAAATGAAAAAAATTCGCAGAACTCTCTTCTCCAAATGGTATACAAAGAGGACGATGATTGAAAAAAAAAGAATTTGAACAAGTTAGGCTTTGATAATCTTATAGGTTCACTCTTAACCTAGGAGATCGGGATCAAGGAGAATGAAGAAGCAAATACTCCGAACAAGTGAAGAGGACAATGATCTTCATGAAAAGAAGTTTTCCTTATATGCAAAGAAACCTGATAAATATCTCAAGTTTGCTAAGCAACATAAGAAGAAAGGCTTCATCAATTGAAGATCGTCATTGAGTGAGATTCAAATAACTTGCTTTAAATGCAAAAAGATAAGACACTATAAAAATGAATGTCCAAATTTTGTCAAAAAGGAGAAAGATGGAGAAAGCTCAATAAGGAAGAAAAATGCTTTTCAAGCCACTTGGGATGAAAACGAAGATGAAGAGGATGACTCAAACACCTCCTCTAGTGATGACGAAGAAGCCTACATATATCTAATGGCTAATAGTCATGAGGTATCATCTAACTTAACTAACTCTAGTGATAGTGAATTCTTTAATGTGCATAAGGAGTTTAGAATTCTTATTAATAAATATAAATGTCTAAAAATGAAATATGATGATATAAAAATAGAGCTTGAAAATTTGCAAAAGAAAAATAAGAATGTTAAAGTATATGAAAAGTGTGATATATTGAATAAAGAAAACTCTAGCTTAGAATTCTCAATTGAAGAATTGAAAATGAAAAATAGTGCACTAAAATCATTATATGAAAAATAAAATGTAGAAAGTGCATGTATGAATAAAGAAATTAATAATTTGAAAGTTGAACTTGAAAAATTCTCAAATGGAAGTAGATGTCATGCTTAATGGATCTAGAATGTCTTCAAACAAAAAGGGACGGTTTCAATTCTTTTAAAAAGAAGAATGACAAAATAATTTTATTTGTTAAAGCATCACATGATTACACAAAATCACATATTATTTGTTTTCATTGTGAATATGAAGGGCATTATTCTTATGATTGCAGAATTAGAAAAGGAATAAATGACGGAATGAAGAAAATTTGGGTCCCGAAAAGGACCAATAGTAATCCAAGATGGACCCAAGCAAGTTTGGGTACCAAAAAGATGAAACTCTTAATTTCTTTCTTGTAGAAAACTTCTAAGTACAATGAAGGTAAATGGTATTTGAATAGTAGATGCTCAAGACATATGACCGACGATGCATCAAATTTTATCAATTTGAAAAAGAAAAATGGAAGAAAAGTTATCTTTGGAGACAATAGTAAAGGAAGAGTAATTGGTATAAGTAATATTAGTAAGAATGAAAAAGTGTATTTAGAAAACGTTTGGCTAGTTGAAAATTTAAAACATAATCTAATTAACATAAGTCAATTATGCAATAAAAATTATTTAGTCAAAATTGAAAAAGTCAAATGTTTGATACTATACGAAAATAATAAAATTTTACATATGAATTTTAGGTACAATAATGTATATAAAATTGATTTTGATAACTTGAAAAATGAAAAATGTCTTAGTGCTATGCATGATGACATAAACTTCTGGCATAGAAGATTAGGACATGCAAATTATAAATTATTAAATAAACTTTCAAATCATAATTTGGTTAGAGGCTTGCCTAAGATCAAATTTGAGAAAAATAATGTTTGTGATTTATATCTAAAAGGTAAATAAATCAAAAGTTCTTTTAAATTAAAAGGAGTTATTAGTACACATAGAGTTTTGGAACTTTTACATCTTGACTTATTTGAACTTAGTGATGTGACAAGTTTAGGAGAAAAAAGATATGTATTTATAATTATTGATGACTTCTCCCGTTTCATTTGGACTATTTTTCTCGCTAGTAAAGATGAAACACTAAATATATTTTTCAAATTTTCAAAAAGAATTCAAACAAAAGATTTCAAAAATTAGAAGTGATCATGGAGGAGAATTTGAAAATCATAAATTTAAGTTATTTTACGAAGAAAATGGAATTACTCATAATTTTTCCACTCATACAACACATCAACAAAATAGAATAGTAGAAAGAAAAAATAGAACTATACAAGAAATGGCTAGAACAATTTTAAATGAAAGTAAATTACCAAGATATTTTTGGGCGGAAGTCGTAAACACATCATGTTATTTTCTCAATATAATTATACTTAGACCTCTCGAGAAGAAAACATGTTTTGAAATGCTATTTGGTAAGAAACCAAATATCTCCTATTTTAAAGTTTTTTATGTAAATGTTATATTTTGAATGTTAAAAATAAACTAGGCAAATTTGATGATAAATGTGGTGATGATATTTTTTTGGTTATTCTAGTATAAGTAAAGATTATAGAGTGTATAACAAAAGAATATTACTTGTTGAAGAGTCTATTAATATTAAATTCAATAAAACTAATGATTTTTCGAGCAAATAAGCACATGATGATGATGAAGAAATAGTTGAAGTACAAATAAAATTTGAAGTCATGGACATAGAAGAAGCAAAAGTTTACACCATAAAGGTGGAAGAAATGGAAGTACCTCAAAGAGAAGAGAATCAAATCATCCCAAGAAATTGGAGACATGCCTCATTACACTCACTTGATCAAGTTATAAGTAATATATATGAAGGTATAAAAACTAGAAAATCTTTAAAAAAATTATTTTCTTTTTTGACTTTTCTTAAAAATTTTGAACCCAAGAATATAGATGAAGAACTTGAAGATCCGAATTGGATAAATGCAATGCATAAGGAATTAAATAATTTTGAAACAAATCAAGTGTGGAAACTTGTGGAAAGACCCAAGGACCATCCTATGATTGGAACCAAATGGGTCTTCCGAAACAAGCTAGATGAAAATTATGTCATTGTGAGGAATAATGCTAGATTAGAAGCAAAGGGTTACTCACAAATTGAAGGATTGATTTTGATAAAACTTTTGCTCCCGTTACTAGACTTGATGCAATTCAAATGCTTTTGACTTTTGCATGTTATAAAGGTTTTAAACTTTTTTAAATGGATGTTAAATCAGCTTTTTGAATGTTTTATAAATGAGAAAGTTTATGTTGAACAACCTCAGGGTTTTGAAAATCCAAATTTTCCTATCATATTTTTAAACTCTCAAAAATTCTTTATGAATTGAAACAAGCTCTTCGTGCTTGGTATGAAAGATTGAGTTTATTTTTAATTGAAAATGATTTTCAAAAAGAGAAAGTTGACACCACATTATTTTTAAAATATTTTAAAAATAATATTTTAATAGTTCACATTTATGTTGATGATTTTGTTTATGGTGCTACTAATGAATGCTTATGCAAAGAGTTTGAAACTCTTATGCAACAAGAATTTGAGATGAGTCTTGTAGGAGAGCTCACCTTCTTTCTAGGCCTACAAGTGAAACAATTTAAGGAAGTCATTTTCTCAATCAAGAAAAATATGCAAAAGAGTTGCTTAAAAGATTTGGATGAACGAATGCAAGCCGAGCACAACTCCCACGAGCAGTACTACAAAAATGGATAAAGATGAAAAAGGCAAATTCATTGATAAAAAATGTACAGAGGTATGATTGGTAATTTGCTCTATTTAATGGCATTTAGGCTGAATATAATGTTTAGTGTGTGTTTGTATGCTAGGTTTCAATCCGCTTCCAAAAAATCGCATTTAATCGTCGTAAAAAGGATAATGCACTTTTTAAAGCATACATGTGAATTAGGCATTTGGTACGATAGAAATTCTCCATTTGAATTGCATGTCTACACTAATACGGATTTTGTCGGGTGTAAAGTTAATAGAAAAAGCACTAATGAGATGGGTTGCTTTCTTGGTAGCTCCCTCATTTCATGGGCTAGTAAGAAATAAAACTCCATTGCACTTTCTACCGTCGAGGCCAATATATAGTCGCCGGTAGTTATTGTGCACAAATACTATGGGTAAAATAATAATTGCTTGACTATGGTGTAAATTGTTCCAATGTACTCATGAAGTGAGATAAGACAAGTGCATTAGAGAAGATGCACATTGACTTGCGATATCATTTAATTAGATAACATGTGACCCTTAAGGACATTGCCATTGAACATGTGTCTATTAAAGTTCAACTTGCAGACATATTTACAAAACCCTCGAGTGAAGAACAGTTTTGAATGCTTAGAAGGAAATTAGGAATGATTACATCTTGATTGCATACCAATTCTAGGTAAAAGTGACTTGGTTATGCAAAATCACTTTTTGACATGAATTGAACATTAAAAGTGTTGCACAACACGTACATTTGTATGATGTCTCTCGAACATGTTTTTAATGGTTCAAATTTTGAAGAACACAAAGATCGGTTGTCCGACTAGAAGGATCGATCGATCGCTCAGAAATTAGCAAATACGCACAATCGCGAATAGGATCAATCGACCAATATGATACACCGGTCGACCGGTATATGACTGCGTTCAGCTGACATCCATCGACCGATGAATTATTCATTTGTTAAACAACTGTCCGATCGATCGCTGAGCAGGATCGGTCGATCGGTATATGCCAAAATCGTGACATATAAGAAATCGACCGCTCGATCGATCGACCAATTTTCTTTCTCCACGCGACCGATGCCCTTATCACCGCCCATCACTTCATCCCAAACTCCGACCAGCTGACCAATCTCTCTCACTGTCCATCGGTCTTCGGTATCCTTCCTCGATGACTGCCGCTACTCTCTCTTCCTCGTCTTCCTTCACCACACCGCCGCCCCTCTTCGACAGTTTGACTTCCTCTCCTCAGGCGAACCCTGCAGCTGCCATCAACTCTTGCCGCCTCCACCACTGTCGGTTGCCCCCTCTCTATCTTATCACCGTTCAATCGTCAATTTTTCGGCCGCACCTCTCCGGTCACCCCTCTGCTCTCCAAACATCCATCGACTGGTCGTCCTACTCTCGGCCAACCTTCCTCTCTTTCTCTCTTCTTCCTTCTTAACAATGCCGGTCGACTTGCTTTCCGCCAGCTGTCCTCTGCTCTTTCCATCCTTCATCGTTCATCGACGATTTCCTCTCTCTCTTCACTCCATCACTGTCTTGTACCACCACCTGCCGCAGTCACTGATCATCGACCGACAAACAACCCTCTTCTTCCTCTTCCATCGATTGCTCCTCTTCGTACTCTTCTTCGTCACCCATTCTCTCTCTTTTTTCTCCGGCCATCATTCGTGAATCTATGGCCGATGATGATGGGCATTCACTTATTCGGATGGTCTTTTAGCATCGTTGTTGCTTCTATGGCTTCGGTGGTACTGTTCATATCCTCCCACATGAACCGAAATCGGAACCCGAACACGAGCCCGTCCGACGTGGACGAGGATGATCCTGTAGACGTACTCGCCAGCCATCTACCACTGACCCCATTGATTTTGATAATCATCTCTTTGTCACCAGGGAAGTCTATGCTTCTTTTGATGCCTTATATGCCTCTCCCGATGTCCGGCGAGCTTACACCGTTGATTGGGACACTTTGAATATTCCAGATGTTCAAGAGATGTTCGAAAATATCAGTTGGCTATCACTTCTCTCTCACTGACCGTGTGTATCATCATCTTGTTCGTCATTTCTATGCGAACATGACGACCACTAGAGAGGCTATCATAACTTGTGTCCTTGGCGTCCCCATTCGCTTTGACCCTAACCAATTATGTCATATCTTTAGCGTTGCGTGTCCTTAACCTGGTTTTTATTTATTTGTCACCCATGGTTGGCCTTCCGATTATCTACCGATGACAGATGGCATTAATACGGTGTTTGGTGGACAAGATATCCACTACACCGTCAAATCGTCCTATAGGTATCTCCATCCATCTATGAAAATAGCTCACCACATTCTAAGTCGTATAATCACCCCTCGAGCCGGGCACTATATAGAGGTTACCCACTTTGATTTGTTCTTTCTTCATTGTCTCTGTATACGAGATGCCTCTGTTCTCCATTTCTGTCATTTCGTTCACTATTACATGGACTCCACCTTCCAAAAGATTTCCACTCGTACTCATAGCTAACACCACCTCTACTTTGGAGCTTGGATCACCAAATTTTTACTTCATTTTAGTGTTGACTTTTCCGTGGACGAAGAGTATATCCGACCCCGCCCCACCGATGTCATCGGTTCAGCAACCTTGCACCGAAAACATCTTAGGATTGACGAGTCGGCACCGACAAATTTTGACGATGAATATGATGCCATAGATGGAAATCTAGCGTCGATGGACACTCAGGACACACCGGAGGCTGTCACTAGTGTTCCTCCACACTCGGCAGCCTCAGCTTCCTATGGCATCTATGATTTCACGACCATTTCTCAGCAGGTGGATGTCATAGATCGTTGTGTGTCCCATATGGATCGTCGTGTTTGACGGATGGAGCATGACTCCCGATACATTGTTGGCTCGCTACAGGCCTACTATGCATCGGTTGGATTTATTTTGCCTGTAGCTCGTGAGGATGATAGTCCCGATGAGGAGTCTTAGAGTTGTCTCCCTCTTTGATGATGTGAAAAGGGTGAGAAGTTTAGAATGATGTTAGGATGCTATGTCATACTAGTGTCATGGATGTTATGTTATCTACTAATGTCGTGCACTATTTTATAGTGACTACATTCACATTTGTTAGTGCATGAACACATGATGTATTATTAACTAAAATGCGACGACTCTTTCTTCATCATGAAGTGCCTTATTTGATTTGATATCTATTTTGCGCCATATGTTAATATTGTCCCAAATTATTATGAGAATATAAAGGTCATCTATTTAGGGGGAGAAAATGCAAAATATGCATGAATGAAGGGGGAGCTTGCTCACTACTTATTGTCTAAATTTACATTTCATTTTTCTTCTCTCTCTTTTTCTTTATCGTCCAATTAATTTGGCATCATAAAAAAGGGAAAGATTGTTGAATCATATATTTTGACGATAACAAATTAAAATGGATATAAAAGTTACTAATCTATGCTCAAGTGATGATAATGCAGGTGTAAGATTGATATGACCGCATTCGCAAAAGAAATCGTCAAATTAAAATCGAAAGAAAAAATTTTCAACAGATGACCGGTCGAACCATCGATCGACCGGTCATGGCCCGATCAATTGATATTCGAAGGAAGAAAAGACAAGACTACATCAGTTGACATTGAGACATTATCGGTCGATCCACCGATCGATATCGATATGTACCGATCGACGTTGAGACATTACCGGTCGATGTATCGGTCGAAGGACCGGTCGACTGGACAGCGTCAAAAATGGTCACATTGACCGGTCGACCGGCCCATCCCAACGATTGATCGGGCATTCAATGAAATGAATAGTAACATTTTCACTTGTAGGAGCCTATAAAAGGAGTGCCAAAACCTGAGAAAAAATCATCCAAGCAAGTAAGAACATTCTAGAGTTCTCTTCAAGTTCTTGAGCCCAAAATTGTAAAATTCTTCTTTTTTTCTTTTCTTAGCTTTGAGTGTGAGAAAAATTTTAGAAGAAAAGAGTTAGAGGAAAATATTTACTTTCTCATCTAAGTGAGACTGAGAGCTCAAAAGATGTGTGCCTTGCCTTTTGAGCGGAGAAGAATGCGTGTGGTGTAAAGAGGGTTGATCTCTCCCTACAAGAAAAGAGAAAGATAGTGAATCTTCGACGGTCATGAGGTCGAGAAGTCGGAGCGGAGACGTAGGCCAAAGAGTTGAGGCCGAACTTCGTCAATATATTGTGTCTCCTTGCATTTGTTCTTTAGCTTTTCACTTACGTCTTATCGTTATTTGCTTGTGATCAATTTTATTGATTTTTGGAAAAGTGATTTTGCATAAAGATTTTTGTATACTAATTCACCCTCTCTCGATACTTTTGATCCTACACACATAATCACTACAAGAAAATCACAATTTTTTTATGAGCAATTTCCGACGGTTAGAAATTCATCGCAATTTGCGACGGATTTTGTGACGAAAATATTTTCGACGGCTTTTCCAACGGTTGCAACCGTCGAAAATAAAAATAATAAATTATGTAATTTGTTATATTATTATTTTATTTTTCGACGATCAGGAACGTCGATATTTCCGACGGATATCCATCCGTCGTAATTTTCGACGGATTTTGCGATGGTTTGAACCGTCGAAAATGTAAATAATAAATTATGTAATTTCTTATATTATTATTTTATTTTTTGACGATTAGGAACGTCGATATTTCTGAAGGATTTCCATCCGTCATAATTTTCGACGGTCGCAACGTCGGTAAATGTATAATAATATAATATAAGAAGTATTTTATTAATATAATTTGCGACGGTCCGAACCATCGCCATTTCCGATGATTTCGACCGTCGGTAATATTTAGCGATGGTTTAAAACATTGGTAAAATAAAAAATAAATATTATATATAATTAAATATAATATTTTATTTTTACAATTAAATAATTTACAACCGTCACAATCGTAGATAATTTTAAAAATAATTAATATATGCATTTCCGACGGTCAAGGCCGTCGGTAATTAAAATTTTGTTATCCCGCCTTTTTTTTCATTTCCCCGCTTTCTCGTCGTTCGAAATCCAATATATAAAGCCCACCCTCTCCTCTCCTTCTCCCGGCCACTCTCCCTCCTCTCCTCTCTCTCTCCCTCTCCCTCTCCCGGCCACTCTCCCTCCTCTCCTCTCTCTCCCTCTCCCTCTCACGACCGGCGAGCTTCTGATCGGACGTCATCGACCATCGACGACCTCTCCCGTCGGCTCTCTTTCTCTCCGGTCCAGACCGCCAAGCGGCTGCTGGGGGCCGGATCCGGCCCGCAGCGGCCGGATCGATCGCCTGGCGGTCGGATCCAGCCGCGGGAGTTCAGACCCGGCCCCCAGCGGCCGGATCTACTGCCTGGCGGCCGAATCCGGCCCCCAGCGTTCGGATCCGGCCGAATTTCTTGTAGTGAATGGTTGAAAATGAATTAGTATATATGTTGCACATGCAAGCGAAGCAAATGTCAACATTCTGATCACATGCGTTGTTTGATGGTCTTTTACTTGTTACTGCCTTGTGATTCATCTCACATTGGACTGGGGATCTTCTTCTCGATAGTGGTGTTAGAAATTGATGTCCTAATGATTCTTATTAAAAACTTAAGTCAATAAAAAAAAACAACTGATTTTATTATTCTTAATAATCGCAAGTATGTGAAGTTAGACAGTTCATTTGTCATTGGTCCTTGCATGCTCAGTGTACTAAGGTCGGAGTTGGAAGCACACATGCTTTTTTCTTTTCTAAATATTACGTGGAAGAACTGGTTGTGTGCAAGATTCAACCACAATTACTGCTCTCATCTTACGTATAATTAAGCAGCAATCTGTGAAGACTATTTATGATGATATCGAATAACAATGGTAATAAGGACTGGCAGATGGCAAACAAGGCCAACCGGCCCAACCCCAAGGATAAATGTTACTGCAGACAGAGATCAGGTAAAACACATAGCAAAAGATTCAGAAACAGATCACAGGTTATGGGAGGTCGTGAACTTGTCGTAACGACTACTATTTTAATTTCTTCTTCCATCACTATTAGAAAAACGATGATTATCGGTAATCAGTCCGAAAATCGTCGGTAATGCAATTACCAACGATTTTTTAGTCGGAATCGATCCGTCGAAAAAACGCTCGTCGCAAACCGATTTGCGACGGTTGAAAAAAATTCGTCAAAAATATCGACGGTTAGTCCCCGACGGTTCGAACCGTCGAAATTTTCCGACGGTTGCAACCGCCGGAACAGTCCTCGGCGGTTCGAACCGTCAAAATTTTCCGACGGTTGCAACCGCCGGAACAGTCCCCGACGGTTCGAACCGTCGAAATTTTCGACGGTTGCAACCGCCGGAAAAGCCGACGGTCCGAACCGCCGAAATTTCCGACGGTTGCAACCGCCGGAAAAGGCCGGCGGTTCGAACCGTCGCAACTTTTCGACGGTCGCAACTGTCGAAACTTTCGATGGGCGTCGCAACCGATGATCTTTCGGCGGTCGCAACCGTCGCAAATAATTTTTTAAATATAAAAAAATTAGCGGCCGGATCGGGCCGCGGCCAGCTCCGGCCGCGGCCAAATCCGGCCGCAAGCCAGCTCCGACCACGGCCAAATCCGGCCGCAAGCCGGTCGATCCGGCCGCTGGGGCCCGGATCCGAACACCCGGCGGCCGATCCGGCCGCTGGAGGTCGGATCCGAATACCCGGCGGCCGGATCTGCCGCTGGAGGCCGGATTCGACAGCCTGGCGGCCGGATCCGGCAGCCTGGCGGCCGGATCCGGCCGCTGGGGGCCGGATCCGGCCGACAGCGGCCTCTGGCCGGAGAGAGAAAGAGAGAGAGATGCCGGCGCGGGAGAGGGTCGCCGGTGCGAGAGAGGGTGGCCGGCGCAGGAGGGTCGCCGGCGTCCGGCGCGAGAGAGGGTGCTCATGGCCGAGAGAGAGAGGAGAGGAGGGAGAGAGAGAGGAGCGGAGGGAGGAGGGAGAGAGAGAAGAGGGAGGAGGAGGAATATAAAGGGAAAAGTGGAAAGAAAGCGGGAAAAGGGAAAAAAAAAAGTGGGATAACGAAATTTTAATTACCGACGGTTTCGGCCATCGAAAATAATTACCGACGATTGTGACCGTCGAAAATATATTTAGTTATATATAATATTTATTTTTTATTTTACCGACGGTTTGAAACCGACGGTCAAAATCGTCGGTAATTGTGATGGGGTCGTCGCTAGTTATATTAATAAAATACTCTTTATATGATATTATTATACATTTACCGACGGTTACGACCTTCGAAAATTACGGTGGATTTTGCGACGGATGGATATCCGTCTGAAATATCGACGTTCCTAATCGTTGAAAAATTTAATAATAATATAAAAATTTACATAAATTAATTTTTTTATTTTCGACGGTCGTAACCATCAAAAAATCCGTCGAAAAAATTTAATAATAATATAATAAATTACATAATTTATTTTTTTATTTTCGACGGTCGTGACCGTCGGAAAATCCGTCGGAAAAATTTAATAATAATAATATAAAAAACTACATAATTTAATTTTTATTTCCGACGATCGTAACCGTCGAAAAAGTCGTCGGAAATTACGACGGATGAATATCCGTCGAAAATATCAACGTTCCTAATCGTCGAAAAATTAAATAATAATATAAATCATTTCTGATGGTCATAACCGTCGAAAAATCCGTCGAAAACGGAACCGTCGAAAAATCCGTCACAAATTGCAACGGATTTAGAACCGTCGGAAATTATCCGTCGGAAAATCGCGAAAAATTTTCACGAGGATTTCTAGTGTGTATCTAATAGCTGGTTTGGTAGGTATTATATGTTGATATTTGCATTCAATTTGGAGAGGTTAAACGGGACAACGATTTGGGACGAACACTAGAGGACATCGGCGAGCCTTTCCTTGCTGCTGCACTGTACCTCGTGCTAACAGAATTGAGAAATCTTTAATTCAAAGACTTTTAGGTAGCCTCCGAACTTGATGTCGGAATCCCGGATGTGAGAGAGAGAGAATTTGCGAAAACCGTGGTCATCAAATGAGGTGGGGAAGGGCATGCCGGCATAGGCACATCATGTGCGTGCGTGCTTGCTTGCTTGCATGGCATGGCATGCCTTGCCGGACTGCCCGCCTGCACCGAATGACGCAGTGGCCATGCGCACGCAAAACGGGTTTACCGTGCAGAAAACTCGGAAGAGCCGATCGAATGCCGAAAAGCAAATGGCAACGACTGACGATGCCGATGCAGAGCCACTCTTATTACGTTGCAAGCCGTAACTAGGAAACAGACCGGAGCATATGTTCGTTTCTCTCTCTCTCCCTCCTTCCTTCCCTCCATAAAATTAGCACTGGATCAACAAAGCCGTAAGTAGAGTGAAAGAAGTTTTAATTATGACCTTGGACACCTTTTGTTTGACTTAGTTCAATTAATCACATAACTTGATAATTACTTAACTCTTCTCACAATCGAGTTGAAATATACATACTGAAGGCGCACGATGAATGCGCGCACTAATGGCGGACATATATATGCAAATTTTGCAATTCGGATATCTATTTATAAAAATTATGTTTATATTAAATTTAAAATTTGAAATTCTTTTTTGGATAATTAAGAGCTTATTTATGTTTTAAAAATATTAATTAATATAGTTTATACAAACAATGTAAAAAATAATGTATGATATATATATATATATATATATATATATATATATATATATAAAAGAAAAGTGGTGACAGATTATCCAACCATTCCTTTTGGATTGACGTGTGAGAATAAAATTACAGATTAGATACAAATTGATTTGCACATGTTGTCAACTAAAAAAATTCCAATTTTTGAATTAAATACCTAGTCTAGAATGTATTTAAGGATGTGGTCACCATTTTTGTAGTAACTATTATCAATTTAAAACTTGCAAAAAATACTAAATCAATACAAGAAAAATCGCTCTTTCTGACGGTCCAAGCTGTCAGAAATTGTGAGAAATTTGTTGTAAAGTTTAGTTTGCGACAGATTTTCCGACATAAGAGAATCGTCGAAAAATTGCGCGGCTTTATTACAACCGTCGAAAATATTTTTCACGGCCCTAGACGTGGAAACTTCCCACGGTTTGGGTTGGGAGAAATGTTTTCCATGGCTTGTACTGTGAGAAATATTTTTCACGATCCAGACCATGCAAACTTCCCACGACTGTAGCCATGAAAACTTCTCACGGACACATGAATTTCCGACGATGCCAACCGTCGGAAAAGTTATTTCAAACATAAAAAAGATCCGTCGCCCGCAGGCGGGATCCAACCGCGGGCAGTCAGATCCACTGCCTCCATCACCTGTGGACGGCCAAATCTACCGCCCATAGGTGGGATCTGACCGCAGGTGCCCATATCCGCCGCCCGCAGGCGGGAGCCGGCCGTGGGCGGCTAGATCCGTCGCCCGCAAGTGGGAGCCGGCCCGATCCGCGACCTGCAGGAGGGATTCGGCCTGGGCGGCCAGATCTATAATTAAATTTTGTCACGGTTTAGACCGTGGGAAATTTCCACGGCTCGAGCCGTGAGAAAAATTTTCCATGGTTCGAGCCGTGAGAATTTTTCACGGCTTAGACCATGGGAAACTTTTCCTACGGCTTAGATCGTGGGAAATTTTTCTTACAGCTCTAGCCATGAGAAAATCGTGAGAAAAGTTTCGTCTAAATCGTGATAAATTCTCACGGCTCGAATTGTCAGAAATTTCAAGGAAAATAATCCATCGAAAAACATCTTTTTCTTGTAGTGAACGTAGTAACACTCTAAAATAAAATTAATGATGTACTTACATGATATACTTACAAAAGTAATCGAAGTAAATGTTGATTACAAGACGTTGGCAAATGCATATTATTGCACAATATTTTTTGTTTTGACAATACTTTTTTCATCACTACAATTTTTTAAATAAGCTTAAAATGATTCGTTGTCTTAATTTGATTAAAGAGTCATTTAATCTTATGATCAAGAATAATTCATTGCCTAAGCTCATAAATTGTTATAAATAATTTATGTGTACTGTCTCGATCATAATGTGAAACAAATTAATGTCATAAATCATTTTCAATAATCGATACATTCATTAAATAACAATGAATTATTGCACATTTTCCGTTCAAAAATTTATTTTCTAATTTTCTTGTTAATTAAATTTTGTTACAAATAGGCAACTCGACTTTAGAAATAAAACTAAAGTTCTATAATTAGTGTATTCTTATATTGCCTTGAAATATCATAAACTAGCATATGTAAAAAAAAGTACCGACATTGACATTTACGTCATATATTAATTTGAAAACTTGTAATCATGATATAGAAATTCTCTTTTCAACAATTGTTAAAAAATGAAATGAATATGCATTGTTAAATAAAGAATCCAATTACAAAATGAATACACATTCACAATTGTTCAAAGATAAAATATAGACACCACACAAATTTTACCTCATATTAGGTGCATTATAAGATATTTAAGACAACAAATATATCCATCTATTAAAAAATAATTTGGTAAGTCATAATCCCGCCATCTCCCACTTTATTATTATTTCCAACTTTGCTATTGGACTTCAAAGATTAAGTTGTAGAAATAATTATTTATTCTTTTGCTGCATAATAAGTTACTTAAGAAACTATAAACTATAAAAGAATGCATTTCAACAATAAAACATAACTAAAATCATAATAAAAAAATAGCGTACATATTTATCTCTTTTAAATTAGTGTAACCTTGGGGAAATAAATTGTGTTTGTCACATGTCTAACACTTTATTTTACTTTTATTAACTTTTCCATCACGCATCTTCATGTTGATGTGAGCAACTATATTCTATGTCTCTACGTTATTTATTGGATTATGACATCTCAAAACTTACAATAACATTCTTTGTTTTGGTACGGAGGAGACATGTCTCACTTGAATAAGACATTTTACTTTACAAATACAACAACAACAAAGCCTTATCCCACTAGATGGGATCGGCTACATGGATCATACGACGCCACGCTCTATTAGTAATATTCGTTGATCCATGTTCATAAGATTCGATATGATTTTATGCTGACTGTCGGGGCCTAACACAATCCTCCTCCTTTATCCGGACTTGGGACCGGCTATAAAATATAGGCGAAGTTACTTTACAAATAAAAAATAATATATTTTTTTAAATGACATTTTTACTAAACATTAAATATGTGCATAACCTCATGATGCTCATAGAAAGCAAGTAACTAACCATCATTACTATTTAGTTATATGTAAATACATGATGGAGGCTCTTTGTTTGTCATCAATCACAAATATTGTTCTATCATATATGTTGAATATATTTGGTATGAATAAAGCTCATGTAAAAGTTATATCTTCTTTGAGTAACATGTCATCTCAAGATTGTGAGAATTATAATGACGATCATGCTATACATACACATATTTTCTTATGTGTCAACTCTTGACTTATTCTTTTTTACTTGGTCAGGATGCAAAGGTTTTGATTTTTTTTTCTCTTATCCAGAATAAAAAATCACATAAAAAAAGTAAGCTTGGTTTTGTTATTGCATATATTAATAAATCATGCCATAATAATATTCTAAAAAATAATATTAATATGATCGTCATGCTCCCACTTTTCAAAAATAATTATTAATCATAAAAAATAATAACGACAAGATATTGTAGTAATAATTTTGATGAACAAATACTAAAGATCACTTTAATATGATAACATATGTCACTATTGTTGGAACAAAGTTGTTTATGCCATATAAAATTAAATTTCGATCAAACAAACCTTGAAAGATTATAATTATGAAATATGTCACATTCATTATTCACAAGGAAAAAATATGGGAAAAGCTAAAATAAATGAACACATACTCAACACACAAATAATATCATTTATATAAATGAATATCATTTGACATATTTATCTAGTCAACACAAATATGAGATATAAAATAGTGCTAGATGAAAGCAGTAATATATAGTTCAATCTTCCTTTATTTCTAAGTTCGAATTAAGTTGCTTTCAGTAATAAGCATGAAGTCTTTTGCTATCTTTCCATCATGAGAAAATTTTATGTATAAATTTATTGAAAATTAATTTGGTCTAGAACATTCTAGTTATCAAAGAAATTAATCTAGTGCAAAAACTTATCATTATGGAGACCCATCATCGTATTATTATTCAAGTAAAACCTATATGATGAAAATTTTGGCCAACATTTCAGTAAGATAGAAAAAGAACAAGACAAAATATTTGATGAGCAAAGAGCGAGGAAAATAGCGGATTGATGGTGAGGAGAAGAGATGTAAATAAGATAGATGTAACTTTATGAAAGAAAAAAAAAGTTATGCTATGTTGGCTGGTTTAGATTATTTTATAGATTTTCATTTATATGAGGTAACACCCCCAAGGATCCACTCTGATCAAATGGAGGCCCCGCTCCATTTTGGATAAAGGTTAACTCTAATGAGTCCTTTATAAGCTCAAATGAACTAAGGGGCATACTATATAATTAAACTAGTGAAATGATTCATATTAGGCGGACTTGAGTTTGTGTGATGTTTTGACTTATGAGTTTATGGCATACGATTTTTCAATTTGAGTACTATTCATCGCAGTACATAGTTATGTATCTAGTATATTAAGTCGATTCTAAAACTTGATGGATAACTTATATTATTCATCAGGATGTGAGTTTATAAGGAATGAAAAAGTCTGAAGATTGTTCTTAAATTCTTGACTATATTTTAAGATAATGGGTTAATATTGTTACTTCAGCAACAAAAATCAAAAGTGTCTGCTTCCTACTGAACAACGATTAAGAAAGTAGCTAACCTAAAATTGAAAAATATGATGATGAGAGAAAGATTCACTAGTGTTGTATGATATTTGTATTGTAATTGGTCAATCCAAATGTAGCCTAAACCACCTATGGATGCCGATATAAAGAGGCAAGGTCTGGTCTTTGTTGTGTGGTTGACGTCCGACAAATTGTCACGTGGTTATGTGATTTTGACATCGTTCAGAGGTATAAGAATTGAGGAATGTGTTTTCCTTTTAATAGCCCATCATGTTTTCGATAACAAGTTCGAAGCACGTAAAACAATTTTTTTTTATTCATTCTTCCACTACCAGGTATTCCAATTCCTTAAGTCATAATGAGGCTTGTATAAATAACCTGGCGATGACAGTTAGTTTTTTTAGATATGCATGAAAGTTGGTAACAAAGCTGCCATCAAGTACCACCCATTCTATGCGTTTCTTTATCCTTCTAATTTCATGCATAGATTTTAACATCTCATACGTTGTACATAAAATAAAAGAACTGGAACACTATAGAAGGACAATAAACTACTTGGATTTGTAAAAAAAATGCATTAGAGAGACTTGTTGTTTAATTTTTTTCGATAAGGACTTGTTGTTTAATTTAGAGATGATCTGTTGCTAGCCTCGCCAGCACGCCTACCAATGGCGCAGTGTTAGCCGTGGCGGGCTCCGCCTGCTGGAAGTTGGATCGAGCATCGTTGTACTGGTCGTCGATGCCGGGGCCGCCGACGACAGCACCGTGGATCACGTTGGGGTTCGCCGCATTCTTGTTGTACCAGGTTTGGTACCCGCCCTGGCAAGTCACCGGAGTGGGATCTATCTTGATCGAGACGATTGACGCCCCCCGGTGATGCACCATCTGTGGGAAACTCGACCCCAAGCCCACCATGTAGCTCATGTTCTTAGGGTTGTCTCCAAGAATGTAGTTCACCTATAAATACAGCAATGAATCAGCCATGCAAATATAGTGGATAATTAGATTCATCATATATTTTTTCTTAAAGTAAGATCTTTCACCTGGGACCGAACAAATCCGAGCATCTCTTGCGGCGAGACGCCGGCGCCGGCGCAGTTCAAGTACTCCGTCGATGCGCCAAGGTGATCGGAGTGTGCGATGAGGGCGAGCGACGACGAGGCGGTGTACTGGAAGTCATTCCACTCCGACCACCAGAGCTTCCCTGCGGGGCTCATCTTCATGTTGTTGCTGCCCTTCTGCATCATGTTGCAGAAGAACTGCTCCGCGTTGTTCCTGAACTCCACCCACGGACTGCTCTGTGGCAACTTCCCGGTCGTAATAAGCTGCAAATTACAACACATGGGAAAGATTTACATACACACACGTATATATATATATATATATATATATATATATAGAGCATCATGTATACATAAATAAGTAATTACTAATCCTCAACATACACATACATACTCAATTAATTACAGAAATTAATTACTTGCTGACGAGGGTCTGGACGCCGAGCCACTTGTCGTCCCAGGAGAACATGCTTCTGACGCCGCCGTTGCCTCCGGACGAGATCGCGTTTAAGTAGTTCTCGTCGCCAGTTGCTAGGTACAGCCACGCCGCAGACCAAGCCAGTTCATCCTATATAACATATAATTAACTTGGATCGCTCATATATATAATGTAATATGTATATGTCTTTTGTAACGTAAGAAATTACTGATTAGCGCTTGCATGCATATATGCTGACGTACATCATCTCCACTGCTAGCGTAGAAGGATCCGGCAGAGGGAACGCTGTTTTGGTACAGGCCGCGATAACTACGAGCGAAATCATACAACTGCATGCATCAATCACATCAGAAATCAATAAAACATGCACGCAACTGTCTAGGGTGTGGATGCAAATTAAATTCACTTACTCTTTTTTGAACAATAATAATAGAATTAAATTATAAATAAAAATAGACAATTTTAAAATTAATTTTAAATAAATAAATTACATCATTTAAAACAAAAAATACATTACTTAATCAATCTTTTGCATACAATTATAAATTAGTATCCCAATTTAATTAACTAATTAATTAAGAAATTACGTGAGAATTCATAATTTATAAAATGTTAGTGCTGACTTTTGCTTCAGATCATTAACTAATAATAATGTTAAAGAACACAAAGTAAAGCAGCATAAAGACCAATGGAAATAAATAAAACAAAATAGGACTAACAAGATTTTTTTTACTGAAGGATAATTTATGATCCAATGTTCTCTTTTGTATTTTAAAATTTTTAATTAGGAAGAGAAATGGTTTCCAAAGAGAAAAAAGTTATAATATACAAAGATAAAAACCAAATAAGTTTTAGGATAATATAAGTATATTTTGCACCTATTGGAGAATATGGAAATTAGTTATGTAAAATTATTTATAAAATTTGTTAGTTTTAAATAAGAAAGTTATTAATTATATATATAGTATTATATATATATAATAAATATGATTATATTTTTGTGGGGTCAATTGACCCCATAAGTTCCGCCAGTGCGTATCGGATCGTGATCGATTTGCACTCGCACGATCGAATCAGCTTTGGATTTTATTTTTTACTTGCCTGCTTTGCGTGGTTCAGCAAGGTCGTGGAATACCCTTGATCGAACTTGGCGAACACGATGGAAGAGGCTGCCAAGGCGGCCGCGGTCTCGGCGGCGACGTCAGAACCGTGGTTGTTCTCGTCGATCTTCTAGGAGTTCCTGGGGGTGGTCATGTCCTCCGGCCTCTCCCAGCAGTTGTGGTCGGACTGTCCATCTCCGACCTGCACGTAAAACTCGGTGGGCTTGGTGTGCGCCTTGAGCAGATAGTCCGCGCCCCATTTGACGGCCTTCCGCGTGTTGCCGTATTGGCTCTTAGCGTAGAGCCAGTCTGAGTACTCCACCACGCTCCATGCGAGCGTCGTCACGGTGAAGGCCAACGGAAATCCAAACTTCACGTTGTCCCCTGCGTCGTAGTATCCTCCGGTCAGGTCAATCTGCAGCAGCATGCAATTCACTTATCAGTTAATTAGCCGATAGTTTTGTTCTTTTCACTAATTGATGATTTAGGCAGCAAAAACTAAAAGTTTACAACAAAGTATAATGTGGAAAGAGGTCTCACTCCGGCGTCTTTGCCGTCGTTGAGACCGGAATCCCCGCGCCACAGAACCTGCTGGTCGTCGCCCGTAGGCAGCTTACCTGACCTCTGCGCCTGGAAATAGAGAATGGACTTGTTGAGGGCCTGCGCGTAGTCGATGTCCGCAACGCAGCCTTGCATCCAGAGATGGAGGCCGAGAACAGCAAGGAGCAGTAGTTTCGCAGACATGTTTGCGATCAGGTACAAGTGGTTATATTTTTTAGGTGAAGTTTTGGACGTACTTATAGGCAGATGAATGGGTTTGTTTAGTTAAAAAATCATATATTAATTAGCAAAGTAAGCGCAGCGATTCCTTGATTTAAACCATCATTAAGAAGGGCGTGAGTTGTAACCTCTACTGGCAAAATACGAAAAAAAAATATTGCAGGTAAATTAAATGGTGATTCGATTATTTCATTAACGCTCGTCTCATTAATTTCGCAGATTAATGCAATAGTAATTTCTTTTGTTAAATTCAGATCGGATGGACCGGTCCACCTGATCCATTTTTTCAGGTCCGATCTAACCTAGAAAATCACAAATGCTGTTAAACTTTGTTGGACCGATTTAAATTGGGAAACCTTGAACCAGTGAAAACCCGGTTTAGCTTCAAATTTGAAAAAAAAAATATAAGGGAAAATCTTTGGAAGGTAAATGGAAAGGAAGGAAAAGATGAAAAAAAGAAAGAAGAAAAATTAGAAAGGAAATAATGGCAGATTGGATGAAATAAAAAAGGATGAAATGAGAGGGAAAAGGAATATTTATATGATAAATGAATAAGAATTTTTTGAAAGGTAACTAAAAGAGATAGGTGCGAAAATCAATATAGAGTGAAAGAAAAGAAGGATAATTATAAAGAAAAATAATAAATAATAAGCCCACACATCACTTCTATAAAATTATAAAACTGTATGCATTTATTTGCTATATCTCTCTCTATATAAATATTTGTTATTGTATTTATTCTAGTTTTTATAACGGTACACGTCTTACAACTTTCTTGTTTAGCCCACGGATGATTCATGGAGAATTTTTCAGCTTTGCTCTATTAATGTTTATCCTTGTCAATAGACTTACCTAATTTCTATTACAATTAATCACGTCAAGAAATTAAAAAAAAAATGAAGAGCACGTGGGGCGTATTATTATTGACATGCATACTTAGAATTAAATTCGAGACCTTAATTAATGTGGAATGAAGGAGATTTGCTTGCCTAACCAATTAACCAATTAACCCATTAAATGTATATAATAAATGTGTTACCCACTACTTTATTGGCATCGTGTGATTGTGTTATGTATATTTCTTAGCATTATTTTAAATATGCAATTAATCATTTTTGAAGGACGGTGAAGAATGAAGATTCAGTTTCCAATCTAATGATGAATTAAATCATTCACGCATGTATTATGAATTTATATTTCCTTTACCAAAATATATATACGGTTTAACTATTCTTATCAGGCCCATTATTTTGCCTGCCTGAAAGAAAAATCACATAAATATTCTTAAATGCCACCAAATGGAGAAATAAAGTCACTTCCAGCCTTATCCATCTATCATAATATACACCAAATTACATATTTTATCCACAATCCAAAAATAATATCCCAAAAGTACGAGTGTTCACCGGATCGATCCCTTTTGGGTTGGGTCGCACCCGACGTCAGTTCGAGTTCGGATTTTTCCAACCCGATCGACCCGCCAACCGGATTTTTTTAATTTAAATGGTTTTTTATTTAATTTAAGTATTTTATACAAAATAATACGTAGATATTTAAAATAATATTTTTATTCCTATAAATAATTTATTCTTTATTTAAAATAAAATAGTAAATATTTTTTGTATTTAAAATTAAATTTTTTTAAAAAAGAAAAAAAGATGGTCAGATAAGCCGTCGGGTTCTATTTAAAAAAAAAATCCGACCCGACTAAACTCGACCGAGTTGAGTTAGATTTGTTCACGAGTCGGGTCACCCCCTACCCAAAAGATCACAAATTAAACTTAAAAAGCAGTTAAAATCCTCAATATTCTTTAGTCATCCTTGCTACTATCAAAGTTATAATATTTTTTAAAAAATATTATTCTTGTCAGCCACATAAGCGTTATTTTAGTCATCTAGTGGGTGATCGTTATAATCCTGTTAACAGTTATTAATCTCTAAGATGGTGTTTGACACTATTCAAATGTTTTTTTTTTCATTATTGTGATCAATTTTTTTTATTGTCAACTTTTACTACTGAGAAATTGTTATGGTTCATGTAACAGAAAAAATATCGTCGACGATGTTAATTCCCAGATGGAAAGTGAAAGGATCATGACTTGAGATAATTCCCAGAAGATGCAAACAATTAGATTCTTACGGCACATATACAAAAGAAGCCACATTACGAAACCACTCGAACACGTCTTGTTCATGTTAATTTTCTCTAATTTATACCGGATTTGCATGGATTATAAATCTCTAATTTTGTTGCACGAATAGTTAATATGGAAAGTGAAAAAGAGGTGCTATGGCCTATGTGTCCAGTGTCCACTTTATAAATTTATTGATGATTTATATTTTTTCTTCAAAAAAAAACTTCTAGAATGGAGTTATATTCCATATATATTCATATAATTGTATTCTTTAATATATATTCCGTCACAGGCGAAAGAAATCTTCTTTTACCTTTTAGTTTCAGTCGTAAAAAGTGTTTTGTTCTCGAAGTCTTACGATGTCACGCCAGACTTAGGCTTGAATGGGCAACTTTATTTTATCTTTTGGCATTTACGTACGTTTCTGACATCAAATCGAGGTATATGATAAATAATTATATATATAAATGGCCCATAAATGATAATCTTTTGGAATGTTCATGGCATGCGGACATCGTTGGATTCTGATTTTGGGAGCGTGGTGTTGGAGTTAGGTTCGATTCAGTTGGCTGTGTCGAGTTCGATCGTTGTGTCGTGCCTAACTTAACTAGGGTTTAATTTGGCAGAACGGTAACCGGCATGAACACGGGGGAATGGCGTTGCGTGCAATATAAGAAAAAAGATGTTTAGCGATATTATTAATTATTTAACAATAAAAAAATGTGATGGTCAACAAGGACAAAAAAAAAAGATCGTTAAAAATTAACTATAACAATAAACAATGGCGAAGCAAAAAATATTTTGTAGGAGTTTTAGATCAATTTCATTTTGTTTTAAGATTCTCAGACATCATTTAAATTTTTTCACATACTTAAAATAATTTTATTTATTTTAAACATATATAAATAAAAGAATCTCTATGCCTCTATGGATAAGAAAAGTATGAAAATTAAGAAAAATGAACTAATGTTTAGAGAATATACATTATATAATTGATAACAAAATGACAATATTAATTATTATAAAAAAAATTATAAAAATGTAACATTCTAGATTTCATCCTCATAACATGTGATAATTGAGCTAATTTGGATCGACATTACTTATACATATAATTTTTCATGGGCTTTCGTGATCCAATAAAATAATAGACATTAGTGAATAAGAATAATTACTTTCATAAAAATAGGAAAGCTGACTAATTCATCATAACAACTAATAATAATCATACTAGAAATACAACGCAGAAGCTAACAATTCTTTTATTCCGAGAAGTTTTCTACTAACACATTCGATGAAACATCTATTAGAATAGCAAATTCTAAGATTGACTCCCATTTGCAATTGCATCATCACGAACTTTGCTAATGCACATGCCTCCATCCATACACATCAATTATCTATGAGGTTCAAACATATATCGTGACATAAAATATCCATGGGCAATTACACCCAATAACGGAATAATACAAATGTATATAATAACTTAAATAGAGCAAAATTAACAATTAAGTCATAAACATCAAAGAACATATAAATTAATGTCAAAATTTACCTTTCACTTATATTCTTTTCTTTTCCGTTCTTTCAATACCTTTGTTTTTATAATAGTTCTTTTTTTAATGTGTTGCACTACATCTTTTACTTTCAACGTTTCTTATGAACTTTTTTTATTTGTTATCCTAGGCGAGCTCGACTTTTTTTGTTATGGATCAAAATGGCACTTTCATATTACTATAAAAATAGGTCAAAAGTAGATCACTAGACATAGTGAACATTTACTTACTCACATCAGACTTCGAATTTTTCAATGTCACTCAAGTAGGATTGCAAGGATTCCCTTTCTTTAACTTTAACTATAACAATCGATGCACACGAGGATCCCATCTTTCAATTTTTATCTTTTTATATTTATCTTTATATGTTCGTTCAGTTCATCAAATACCATAACAATTGTAAAAAGTTCATTTAACACATCTACAAAATGATAGAAAATCATATTTGCAATTTGTGCAGAATTCGGGTCGGACATAATTAAACCCGGGCTAGGTTTAATCTTCGAAACTCGGTCCGACGTAATAAGCTTGGTCTGAGTTGCTTCTAATTCTTCTTCCTACTACTTTCTATTATGAAAATCCGGGCCGAGTTTCTTAAAAATTGGGTTGGGTCGTGCAACTCATCGTTGAACAAATCTCCTGAATGATTCTTGTCCTACTCTACTTCGGAACCTGACCGGATTTTGGTTGACGCAGGCCAGGTCGTAACTCGAAAACCACTATTCATGCACTCAAAAGGCACTCGAGCCGGGTTACGTGGCAATTGGCCGAGTTTACATCGAATTCGAGTGTTGATAAAAATGCATCAAAAAAATCATAGAACCCATGATGGGTTTAGAGCAACTCGGGCCGAGTACTAACAAAATAGAATAGGTGATTTTTCATCAACTTTGGTTGGGATTTTGAATACCAACAATATGATATTAGAATCTTATGGAACTTATTCATGGTTCATAGGAGAGCATAAAGCATACTTTAATATTTAGAGTTCTTAGTTAATCTATCAAGAAATCACATCAAAAAATGAACCCAGAATTCACACGTAACAATTTCAGACTACCTGAAACCCTTAACTTTGAGAACGATTTCTGAAACGACGAAGATGTCCCCAATGAGAAGTCTGGCATCTTTTGACAGATGGTTGATCAAAGTTTGGATGGTCGATCGATGCTCTCACGCACGCACATCGAGGAGAAAGTAATAAGACCTTAAAGTGGAGAAAAAAAATATTTTTTTATAAAGGGAGACTGAAAACTAAAGAGGACTTGTTTATAGGGAGAAGACTTTGTCTTTGGATGAGTTAAAAATTAATCCGAGATTTAATGCTTAACCTCCTTCAAATTTAATTATGAATCTTATCCATAAGCTTAACTAATAATATAATTTAAATAGTTTATTTATTTCTTTTCTTCTTTTCAAAATCACATCAATACTCAACTTTATCTTTAACTTCTTAATTTTTTGTCTTTTCTTTTAAATCATTTTTTTGTGATTAAATAAATAAATATTTTAATTAATTAATTTTAGAAAAATCTTGGGGAGTTACAAAAATATTCTGCATTCCAAATGAAGTGCAATATATTACTTCTAAAAAAATTAATATGAATTAGTAATAATTTACGCAAAAATATAGAAAATTTTTTTTTTAGATTCAAAAGATAGCAAGGTAGAGCCAACTAACACACCAATAAGGAAAATAATATTTTAATGCGAAAAGACAATTGAGATATATAGTTCGATAGAAGGAAAAAAGGTAGATTAAATAGGGATAGTGTTAAATTATTTGACAAACAAACAAAATAGAATTTTAATAAACAATAATCTGTTGGACGTAGGGGAGACATAGTACAGCCAGGTTATTTGACAAATAATAGAAAAAAATACATAATTCTAATTGGAAATAATATGGTGGGCCGATTTTAATTGGCAATAATCTATTGGGCTGATCTGTTAGCTAGGCATAGAGATGTTGTTTTGACAAATAATAGGAGTAAAAAAACAAAAAGAGTTTTTTTTCGCTGATCCCTTCTGAATTATCAACTTTTTCCGCATCTATCCATGACTTTTAAATGTTTCGTTGACCCACTGAACTATACGACCTTTTTCACTTAAGTCTATTTGTCAACCTCTCGTAACTTTTCAATTAATTTTTATTTTTTTATTTATGAAATGACCAAACTACCATTGTCTCGTATTCATCTAATATTATAAAATAATATATTATAAAAATAAAAAAATATGGTTTGCCCCTCCAATGACGAGATCGTAGAGGGGGGTCCCTCTGCCTCCGACCTGCGATCTCGTCGCCGACCCCAAGGGAGGCGCCGAGGGGCGCCCCCTCTGCGATCTCATCGTCGGCGACGAGATTAGGAGGACCCCACTACGACCTGCGATCTCATCGTTGGCGACGAGATCGCAGAGGGGGGGGGGGGGCGTCCCCACTACGACCTGCAATCTCATCATCGGCGATGAGATCGCAGGCCCCCCCTTACGATCTCGTCGCCGGCAAAGAGATTGTAGAGGGGGGCGCCCCCAACGATCTCTTCGCCCCCTCCCCCACCTGTGATTTGGTCGCCGGCGACGAGAACGCAATTGGGGACGCCCCCCTCCACCTTGTCCCTCCCTTTGGTGAACTAAACTTTTTTTATTTTTATAATATATTATTTTTTCAATATTAAATGATACGAGGGAAGATAAATTTGGTCATTTTATAAATGAAAATTAATGAGAAAATTAACAAAAATTGACGGATAGACTTAAATGGAAAAGATGATATAATTTAGGGGGAGGGGGCAGTGAAATATTTGAAAATCGTAAACACAAAAAATTTCATAGTTCAAGGGTCAGCGGAAAAAATCCAAACAAAGATGACAAGATCAAAACCGTGTCATTCACAAGAAACCACTGGATTGTTTACTCACAACTACTAATTATTGATATATATTGTTTCATTGAGTGCACTTGCATCCACACACCCATGTGCCTCCACCCTTCACAATAAGATTGGACTTGATTAAAAAAATTAAATTAACGACTACCATCTCATTATTAAAAATATTGATTAAATAAAATAGTATTAGTGATATTTAGAATATATACTTCTTTTTATTTATTTTCTTATTTTAGTTTCTTCTCACTTGATATTCTTTCTTCTCCAATAATAATATTATTTATTATTTTAAGATTAAAAATAAAAATAAAAAATAATTATACTATATGTTTTAATATTCTCTCCAAGTTTTAATATCATTAATAAAAGATAAATAGATATCTCACTTTAATATTGAATTTTGTTGTTCATTAAAATATATTTATTATTTCAAGATCAAAGCTAAAAAGATCTTTTGTGTTTACCACCATAATTATGTTACTAATAATTAGGGTATAACATTTAAACTTAACCTAATTTTTGTCTTCTCTCTTCTTCTGCAACTTGAGAGACCCCTTATCTTCTTCCCACGCACTACTGGCAGAAGACAAATTGGCACGGCTTCGACAGCGCGAGGTGACTTAAATTGCACATTCCTCTTCTTCTACAAGTAGGTATGTTCGTCGTCCTCTTCCTTGTGTCTTCTTCCCTCGCACACGCCGACAACAGCAGATTGACTTCGGTGCGACTTCGGTAGTGAGAGGCGGCTTCGGCATTTGAGGCGGTCACCGACATTTTTTCTAGTGGGTTCGACAGTCGGTGCTCCATCATATCCTTTGTTTCTTTTAGGGATTGGCTAGTTTGAAGTTCTTCTCCACAAGTGTTCGTGGCCCCTTTGCTTTGGTCTCCACAAGAATTGTACCAGCTACGTAAGGTGCCAGGTATAATAAGGATAGACTTCACAAGTAGAATGCGAGGAACTAAGATGTCACTGAGGCTATTAGACGATTTGGAGGGAGAGAATAAATTAATTCGGAAAACATGATTAAGAATTACTAAAAGTTTCTAAAAAATAACTCATTTGACACTCGCCTTGTTCGGGTTGCCGATTACAAGTGAGTATAAGAGATGTTCCCTCTCGAGTAAAACTTTTTGAAATCAGAAAGGAATCCAAAATAGCAATGACGAGGGAAGAACACAATGCGATCGTCTATTACCAGAAACTCGAAATACATGTAATCCTGTCGGGTCTCAGATTGGAGGATGCACGATGTCTAAACCAAACAACGAAAAACTGTCATTGCTAATTCTAAAAGGATTCAAACTATGAATCACTGCTGCCAAAGCTCGTTTTCTTTATGTTCGATCGCGTAGAGTCTATAGTGTCCCTACAGTCAGGGGTGTAAGGACAGTGATCCAGAACTCCCCCTAACATATAGCTGCGAGAAAAATAAAGAAACTACACAGGGAATGACCTTCGTCAAAGTTTTATTTCTCTGCGTTCTGTCGTGTAGAGCCTATAATGTCCCTATGGTCGTGGGTGCAAAATGAAGATGATTCACGAGCTCAAATCCAAAGGCAAATTCGAAAGACAAGAGTTATGCAATGAAATAATGATCAAAACATATATCATTAGAGTGATAAGAAAAGCTCGACATTTGATTAGTCGTCAAAACATCAAAGAAGAATAAGATCATAGTACAAAAGTCACGATCAACATCCCCAACCACTAGTTGGCTGGTTACTTACACATTACGAAACTAGAAAAGAAGGAAAAGAAGAAAGAAAAAATATAAGAGAGAAGGAAGAAGCGAGGCTGCTCGTGCAGCCTCCTCTCCAACTTCCTTCGGCAGGGATCCAAAACTCAGCCAAAATTTGAAACATCTTCTTCTTCAACCTTCTTGCTCTTTTATAGTCAAAGGGATTGTGCCACATGTTCACTACTTTTTCAAATGCTTTTTCGTCTCTTTCTTCAACTTTTCCAGCAAAAGAAATGCATGTGGTCCCTCCTCTCTCTTAGTTTGTCACATGTCCAAAATCAGCCAGCAACAAAGAATCTCTATTGTGGTCCTTCATGGTTGTTGCTGTGGTCCTTCATGCTCTTGTGGTTCTGCATGGCCAGCTCGCCACTTGTCTATTTGTCCCAGCAAAAGAAATCTCTTGATGGTCATTCTTTGTTGCCTTTTCCTTATCTTGTCACTTGTCCACTGTGTTAGTAGCCTTTTTTGTCCACATCTTCCCATGAAGGTGTGAAGGAAGCTTCCTCTATTTTGTGCAATAGGATATATCATGTTGACATGAAAATGCACGTTTTATTTACTGTTTGCTGCTTTGGACAACTGGACTAATGAATATGTATCGTCTATTATCAAATTTGTCAGTGTCTGGTTGGGAAATACATCTGTGTTACCTCATATTTTGTCGATTGAGATTTCTACATGAAAAACAATCAAAACAAGTAATAATATCAAAAAAATACAATATTTAGAAGATGGATATTGAGAAATAATAAAGCATGTATTCAATCATGAGAATATAGTAAAACATGAAATAAATGCACGTTGAATATAGATAAAAAGTATACATAATTTTTTCACGTCAAATAGTTGATTTGATATTTGATATTTTGAACATGAATGAGTTCAAATGTTATCAAACATAAAATTTTAAAATTTTAAATATGTTTGTGCTTTGAATGGTATATATAGAATTTTATTATTTTAATGGTATTGATGACCCGATGTTTGTCCCTAGATGATGATGATTATGATGACCTGTCAAATGAGAAACCCAAATAAAGTTAGTCAATTAATTAACCTAATTAAGATTAATATAATGGTGGACTTCTCTCTCTTTGTTAGAGTGGCAGAGGGATTTGTTCTCTCTCCCGGTGTTGTGTAGTCGACAATTTTACAAGGAAAAAAAAGAAAAGTTTTTTGTCTTTTCTTCTATAGTGCAGCTAAGAGTTGATTTGAAAATGGAAAGAGAGTCTTTTCTTTGATCAACAGATATAGAGAGAAGGAGATGGAGAAGAGAGGGACTGAAAAAGAAGACAAATGATTTCTTTTTGAAGAGCAAGTATTACTATTAAGAATAGAGTCAGATTAGGAGGATCAAGACAAATGATTTCTTCTTGAAGAGCAAACATTACTATTAAGAATAGAGTTAGATTGGGACGTTCTCTGAGGTTTTTTTATATTACAATCACATAGAATTGTAGTGATCAGGTGAAATTATTCTTATTGATTATTTTAGTATTTTCAGAGAAGAATTATTTATCCCAATGAATTATTATTTGGGTTCGAGAAAAAAACCCTAAAGACATTATACTTTTTATATTAGTGATATTACGCTGTGATTTTTTTTTCATTCTCATTGGAGAATTTTCTACGTAAATTTGATGTCCCTTTTTCCTTATATTATTTCTTGTGCATCATTCTTGATTTACATTATTTAATTCACACAAAAGAAGAGAGATTAAATTTCCAACATGATGATGATGCATATAGCGACAAGAAAATTGATCCTAAAAAAATGTATTCTTGTACATAAATAATGTTTTTGGCGACTAATATTTATGCCACTAAAGATATTATGTCGACTAGTTTAGTCGCGCCCAATTTTTTCTTATCGTTGATGAGTATTAACATTCAGATGAGAACTTTTAGCGACTACATAACTCCTCACAAATAATTCACTTTCTTGTAGTGCTGTAAAACCCAGCCCGGTTCGACCGATCGGATCGGACGGACCGGTGTCTAGCCATGAAAACGATTAGAGGATCACCTTAAACTTGCCCTTGACGTTGACCCACTTTGACCCGATCAAAACCCGGGTTCAACTAGTCGACTTGGCGGATTTGGGTGACTCAGTCGGGTCAAGATAAAAAATAAGTTTGAAAAAAAAAAATTAAAAAAATCAGGACATATTACTTATATATATATGTTTAAAATTCATGTTCTAACTTTTCTTCTTTTTACATAATACATCACTGATATTTCTTTAACTTATAATTATGAAGATTTTATTATCTTTTAGATAATAATTATTTAATTGATAGTTTCTTTATTATATTATTTGAGTTATTATACCATTTTATTTTCCTTTATTATGTTTTGATTTATTTATTATGCATCTTACAATGATATTAAAAATGAGAAGAAAATTTATTTAACATATTTTATTTTTTATTAACTTATATCATTCAATCCGGTCGATCAATTCGATCTGGTCCAACATTTCGATTTGACCGGTTCAACCTGACTTGGCCATCAATTCGGGTCGGTGACCGAGTCAAGTTTTACGACATTGTTTTCTTGTAGTGGTGGCCATTTGTCCGCCCATGAAATTAGTGGCAGAAAACTTTATTCATGAATCCCTTGTATTATATATTACAACGAGGGAACACATTCTCTTTACATAATTTAAACTAATTTAAAATATAAAACTATTTTTAAAAAATAATATTTTAATAATTTTATCTCGCTAATATGTTTTGTTATTTATTGAAGAAATTTTATTATTAAGAAGTACAATTGTGATTAAATATCAATGTGTTTTAATTTTTTATTGGAAAATATGATGCCTCACTCAGTTATATATAGAGAATAAAATCATTTTTAAACATATTACATAACATCTAAATTGGATTGAAAATAATTTGTAGATTTTCTTGTTGATATATGGTCATGTGTTTCTTTTTTAAAGTTTATTTTTTTTATAACAGATAATGAATTTTTATATATCATTATAGTTGCTTAATTTAATATATGTTTGAAAAATATGTATTTATCGAGTACTTGTGCAATGGTGGACAAATGAGGAAACAAAATCACTCGGGAAAAGCTCGAACGACCTTCAATGAAAGGGTACATGTACTCAAAATCAACACAGGTGAGTAGATAGGGAATATCTAGGGGCGTGAGACAGCTCTCTCTAAGGAATTTGACAAAATATCCTCGTAACTTTAGGAGAAGGGGTGCTTCCTCACAAAGGGGGTCGCAATGATCGGGCTCGGGCGACTGTTTACCAAAAACACATGGCTCTGTAGAGTCGTACGACTATGTATGGGGCCGACACTTGCCCAGTGCCGGAAGGTCGAGGATGTGACCTAATGACAAGGGAGTGGACGACCTAAACCCCGGTGAACGGCGATCGTAACTACAACGATCCTAAAGTAGTGAAATTCCTTGTCGGGTAAGTTTTGACCCGCACAAAAGGCATAACGATCTTGTTACTATCTCATAGAGAGGCTCGGTGAAATAGACATGTTTATGAAGATACAGACTACCTGCACCTGGCGAAAAAACCCTATGAAGCTTTACTATTCTTTGGGATTTGCTTTGGGCCTTTCTTGCGCAGCTTAGGTGGAGGGCGAAGAAGGACACCTTCCGGGTTGCCAAACCAATATACCACTTTGGAAGAGTTAGAATTCTAACCTTGTGCCAAGGCATACAGGCCAAGGGACAGTCTCAGGTAGACAACTTCTATGGGGTGTAGGCCTCCCAAAAGGTAACGGAGGTGTGCAAAGGTTTTCTTGGGCCAGATGAAGATTGACCCTCGAGTGCAAAGGTAGAAGGGAGTTTGATTGCAAGATTCACCGGTCGAGCAGGGGTGAAAGTCAGCCTTAGTGATCCAATGGTGCCGAGTGGAAGGGTCGTCGCTCGACGGATAAAAGTTACTCTAGGTTTAACAAGCTGATTTTCTCCAAGAGTTCATATCTACGAAAAGGTTTGGCACCTCGATGACAGCTATTCGCCACGTGGGGCCATAGTATGTTCCAAGGGTTCGGTTGTTTGCCCATTAAGAAGTACATGAGCTAGGTTCAGAACGTCATGAGACAATTCAATCAATATCTGATGCGGGTGTTACAATATTGAGAGGATCTTTTGCTAATACGAGAGGACTGGGAAGGACGCGCATGTACCAATTATCATACCCACGATAAACACTGGGTAGCCAAGTGCGGAGCGGATAACTGTTAAAAGCATCTAAGTAGCAAGCCCACCCTAAGATAAGTGCTCTTTTATTTCGTCTTTCCTAGAGCCGACGGTAGCACAATGAGGCAACAACGGGTTCTCTGCGCCTATGGCGATGGAGCGACAGAAGTATTGAGAATCCAAGGTAAAGTTACGATGAGACGAGCCATTTATCATTACGATGAGTGTCAAGTGGAAGTGCAGTGATGTATGCAGTTGAGACATCCTAGCAGTTCGAGAGATTTGAACCTTGTTCCTAAACAACCTGGTCAATTCGATTAGGCACTAGCCATCTATTTTCATTGTTCAATTGTTTGACAACATGAAAAACCAAAATCTCTGCCCTCCTCTCTATCTATCCAAGGGATTGAAAGGCCCTTTGGTGTCCCTTCTGGTGAACAATTGGGATCTCACAATCACTAGCCAACATGCTTTTTTCTCACACATTTCTTCGTTCATGGTTCAATATTTTAGTGTCCTATGCATAGAGGAACTATACCAATCCATCACAAACTTGGTGGTTAAACTGTACTGCAGTGATGATACTATAGGAAGTTTGCGGAAAAATAGCTCATAATATTTAACTGACAATTGCTAATTTAAAACTATGTACATAGGCTACTTTGTAAAATGGTCGCCTTGTTGACCTTATCAAATAGTTATACCTTTCAAGCTATGAGATCTTAATAGTTATGTTATTATTTTTTGGATAAAATGTAAATATATTAACTCTTCTATGAAAACTTATTAATGAGTATTTTATGGGTAAAAACTAATTATGAGCCTTAATAAGTACTTCAGAGAATTAAATTCACATAGGATGCGATCCAAGGATGGACCTAGGATTTTTTTGGAGTGTGTTAAATTTTTATTATAAAAATAAAAAATATTATGCACTTGTAAAAGAAATGTATCTCAAAATATTATCTTAGAAATAATTTAAACTTAATTTAGGGGAGACCTCTTACTAATATTTATCTCCACCAATTATGCATGAGTCTACCGCTCATGTAATCATAAATTAATTTTAAGGGATCGGATGTAACAAACAAAACGTATTTAACCATATTTTTGTAACATTTTGGAAAAAAAGGTGGAAAATAAATCAATAAATATTAACTAAGGAATCAAATAAAATATATCATTTATTTATTTATTTTAATGAATAATTGTATATGACACATATAACTCATTGTGTTTAACTTAAATTTCAATTAATCACAAATGGTTGCATATATAGGATTAAGTGTGATTAAAGGAGAAAACACAAATTTATTATGAGATTGAGATGTAATGAATAGAAGGAAAAGAGGGAAAATATAAATAGAAAAGTAAAAGACAAATAAGTATGGTTAAAGGAGAAAACACAAATTTATTATAAAACTTACAAATACTCATCCTTGCCGGAGGAATAATCATTTCTTCTTTTTCATCCCAATTTTGAATTAGCCAAGTTGTATAGTCTTGGACATCATGAGTCGCGAATAGGTAAAAAAACCATAACTTTTATTACATGTCCACAATATACAAAGGTATTGAAATGAATTTTAATGTACACAATAACAAATTTACGTAAAAAACAAATCAGTTAATTATCCTTTCCTCCTCTTTTTTTAATGTCAATTTTATTAAAAATGTTGAAGAGATTATGTGAAATGTACATGATTCATTTAGTTAGTTGTGCCAACTTTCTCAGTATGCTACTGCTGACCAATTTGAATCCTAATTAATTTTTACATTTAAAAAGAATATTTAAAAAATGTTTGCAACACTTTTCTTTATAATTGTATGATAAGAAGCAACAACATATATAATTATTAGCCTTGTGCTCGTGGATCTTGATCGATCCAGAATTGCGCCGATCGCCTTGCCGTAGATATGGATCATCGCAGATCCATCATCGACGCCCGATGTCGCCTCGCCGTCGCCTGATGTCATCTCACTGTTGCTATCGCTGTCGCCCGATGATGCCTCGCTGTCGCCTCGTTGCCGTATCCAAAGACTGCTGGCGTCCTAGGGAGGAAGGAGAGAGAGAGGGAGGGAGGGATGTCATCCAATATCTCGTGAGATATATCAAAACCTCGCGCATCTCAGCCATCCGATCCTATCTGATTGGGACGACCACTGATCCACTTCACATGGAGCTGAGCAATCATTTTAGTTGATTTGTTTTACCCTTTAGAATCCAACGTTGATTTTTATATCATCACATTTAACCAACTATGGTTCATTCAAAATTTTGTCAAAACTACAAGTTATAGTTGTCAAAATGTAAGTTGATTAATTTAACAATTATAAAAAATTCATTGTTGTTGCATTTCAAATCAAATGGTATGACCTCATAACTATATATATATATATATATATATATATAACGAAATGTTAGCGAATATTATCTAGAGCTAGTAGAGAATCTTTTTAAGGTTATTTTGGACTCAACTTAATTTGGTCATGAAGATGCGAGGATCAAGGTTGTCAAGATCTCGATCTAGATCTTAAGATTTTACGATTTTATGATCTTAAGGACTTCTTCCGATCTCGATCTTATCTTGAGGATCTTATGTGTAAGATTTTAATACGATCTTAATTTTGGTCACACGATCTTACGATCTTATTCGATCCTATACGATCTCATATGATTAATATAATCATTTAATTATTAATTTTAAATATATTTATGATAATAAAAATTAATTTATATGAAGTTAAATACATTTTCTTTTATTTTTAATATATTTTGATATAATTTGACTTAAGAATCAATAAAAAATGTCTTAGTGGAATATCATTTAAGATTTCCATGTAAAAAATTTGTCAAAAATATATTTATTAGTTTAAAATATATTATTTTATTAATAAGTAGGATCTTACAATCCTCGATTTGATCTTACGATCTTCGATCTTATGACCCTCTTCTGATCTTATATAAGATCCCGATCTTGACAACCTTGGCGAGGATAGTATAATCAAATGTAAATTGATGGTGAGACAACAACGACACATGCATTGGTCAAACCTAAAGGACTTAACTCCTACGTTTGACAACGGCAGTCTTTCATGACATATATAGTAACAAAATAGATTTTTCACCTTGAATGGTATTTTAAGTTAAAAACGATTAAAACATAATAAAAAATACTTATTACTTTTCACCTTATTATGAGTTATGAAATTTTAATGAGTGATGTAAGGTAATGATTAAATTAGGACTTGTATAATTAAAATTTGAGTTTCCATTAAATGACTTTTCTCGTTCTTCTTAAAACTTAAATATAGTGGTGATAACACATTAGAAGTAATGGCTTAGAACTTAGATATTGTTTAAAATAAATAAATTCACAAATAAATAAATGAAGAGATAAAAGTAAGAAATAGTAAAGGTGAAATATATATGAGAAGTTTAATTTAAGCGAGAAAAGCTTTTAACAAATTTTATTCACATGTAGGCTGTATACTTGAAGAGAGAGAAATTAAGAAAGATAAAAGATCGATTACTATTTACATGAAGAATAATAGTATATATATATGATGATAAAAAGAAAAAAAATCGCATGCGTTGTCTACTCGATCGAATATATGACCCTATTCCAATTGTCGTATTCGCGAACCAAACGGGCTTGCTCACTACTGCTAGAAGTAGGTGTGAGCATGATTAACCGTTTCACCATATCCGATGGTTGACTGATTGAATTTTTGATCAATTAATCGAATCGAATTATTCAATTCAAATTCGATTCGGTTAACGGATAAAAAATTTGTTAACCGAAATAATTTGGTCAGTTATGAATAATTAATCAAAATTTTAGTTAAAAACTGAATTAACCAATAATTAATATTTTTATATTATTATATTTTTTTGGCAAAAACTTATTATAGTTTTATAATTTTTTATTTAACTTAATTTGGTATTCTAATTATTTAATCATTTTTATCTTATTACCAAGTTCAAATTTAATATTTAACTTTTATTTTGAATACATATTTAATTTCTACTTTAATATATTTTCAAATTTTATAAATTTAATAACAAATTTTTATAATATATTTAATTTCAGTTAAATGATTAATTCACCGAATAGAATCGAAATTTTCGATTAACTGAAATTGATTAATCAATTTTTTTCGATCCAAATAATAATTTTTGATCAATTAACTAACTTATCAAGTCGATTAATTAACCTACCAACCGATGCATGCATAGTGCCGTTGTCTGTCTTCACTGCTGCAGTAAAGTAAACGTCACATTCCTAGAAAGATTTTGAACTAAATCTGTACGCACTCAGTAACAATCTCATTGTCTACTTCTTTCTCTTTTTGGCTACTTCTCCTCTCCTCCTTTGTAACAACATGAGGTGTTTGCAAGAGGACAATGATGTAGGGGCAACCTCTTCTGTTAATAGAGATTTATCGATTTGATGATTTTATTAAATTTGATGTGCTAATTATTTTTTTAAAAAAATTTAAATTATTAAGAAGAATAATATGAATGATTTTATATTCTTAACACTAACCTTACGTGTAAATTTTTTTGATCTAATTTAAGTTTAACACATGAACAACTAAGAAAGAAAATTATTTTTTTAATAGGAACTTAACAAAATTTAAATTCAGAAGCTCTTTTATCATGTTAAATTTGATGTGATAATTAATTTTTTTAAAAACTTAATCCGTTAGAAATTTTATTTTCTTAATAGACTCGGGCCATTCGAACGGCATGAAGGAAGATGACCTATCGACCTCTCCTTGTTGCAGCGTGTCATGGATGCAAAGTCAGAGTGGTCATCCTCCGGTTACAGCGTCGAATTCGAAAGGCTCACCGATTTGATGGTGACCATGGTGGTGATGTTGCAAGAGGAGCCAAGGAGCACTTGAGGGAAGGTGCTTCAAGCGGCCTTGTAATTCAAGGACTGTGTTTGGCCAGTGAGAATAATGTTAGAACATTTGATTCTTCCGTCAAATACAATCAAATGTTTTGATGAGCCCCGTCAGAATATTTGTTCCGGTCAACTACGATTGTTTCGATTTATTTTCGGAAAAAAGTTCTCGCCTTACGCGAGAACTTGAGAATATTTTCGAATTTGATGATCAAATCACACGAAAAAGTTCTCGGTGCGAAAGAGTTTTGACAAACAAGCGAATGAGATTTTCATGTCAAATTCGACTTATTCCCGGAATATAAGTTCTCTCGCTCGGATCATGCCAAACGCAACCAAGGAGAACAGAAATAATAAATAAAAAATGAATTATTTATATAGGCAGGCCTGCAGGATTTATACGTGAGATCTATATTTTGATTACATATTGATTGTTTACTGGCATCCGTTTTCATTCTGGCATGCAACTGATATTAGAGTTTTAAAAAATAATACTAGGAGAAAGAATTATAGCAATCGTGGTTAAAAAAAAATTATAGCAACTCATTTAATGTGCTGTCATGCAAAGGAAAGAAAATAACAAATCTTCTATGTATTAATTACAATCACCAATTGTGATATCAACAAGCATTGGAGATTTTAATGGACATGTAACTGAGATTGGAGTTCCAAAAATATTACTTATTAGACAATCCTGTGAACAATAATTAATTATAATAAGTCATTGAATGTGCTTTGGTGCAAAAGAAAGAAAAATAACAAAGTTTCTAAAAAAAATTTAGAATTATATATATAACAAATCTCCTATCCATACAGAAGCACTGAGGAAGGATGTTGACACTTGACACTAATTATTTACAGTATGAAATGAATTAAAATATGATAATCCAAGAATACTAAATCTTGAACCAAAGGAAGGCCAAAGGTAGGGAAAAAATGAATCGTGATAAGATTTTATTTTACAAATTTTTCTAGAAAATAGTAAAAAATAAATAAAGATATGGATTGAGGGAAATTTTGGACAAAAAAATACCCAAAATTTATCCAAAGCTTTATACCAATTAACGCAAGGGGGATATACAAGTAAAAGAGACTATGATTTTCGAATGGATATCATTAAGGATGCATCATCGAACTTGAAATCCGCGGAATAAAATAAAATACATATCAATGGAGAACTAAATATTAATGGAAAAGTTCACAATCAAATATAAATAATAATATTATATAAGAATATGATAATTTCGTCCTAATACATTGGCTCTGCAACGATTTGATAATCATTTGATAGCGGATAGCGATTTAATTAGCAGATAACAATTTAATCAGTGGATGATGATTAACGATTAAATATTTTAATAAATAAGTTATTGGTAAATTTAATGATAGAATTATTTGATAAATATAAAATGACATAATTAGACATATGATAAATTATTTAATTCAAATACTATACAAATTCTATTATAATATAATAAATAAATTATTTATATATCAATTAAATAAAATAAAATCTCACAATTAATTTTTTTGTTAAAATATACAAAAATTTATATCGACACATGATATAAAAATATTAATTATTTAATTATTTTTATTCATTATTAACATATAAATAATTACTTAAGTAAGAATATAAAAAATATAGTTAAATGATGATAAAATAAAAATGAGAAAATAATAAGATAACTTGGGAAAGAAATAGTGTATTTGATTAAGGATAGAATTGAAAAAAATTATAAACCTCTAATCATTAAATGTTAATAGAATTAACTTTTCAATGTTTTCAAAGGAAATACTACTTATTTTTATCATTTAATAAATAAAAAACATCCTCAAGACCATCACTGACATCATTTGTGAATTGTCGATAGTTCAACACAATACTTTCGACGCTTGTGCCTAACCGACCTGACTTGACCATCTGGATAGACCACTCTTTGATGATGAATTCAAAAACTCCTTTTCTGCTCTAATTGAGAGCTACCAGACATTTCAATCCATTGCATTAAACTGTTAAAAAACTAATATAAACGTTAATTTTGATAATGTCAAATGTTAAAAAGCTAATATAAACGTTAAAAATGTCATTTTTTACGCAGCGTTGAAATCACGGGAAAAAAAAGAAAAACAAATTTAATTTACACGGCATGTACACGGACTGGACTTACATCTTTGTTTAGAGCCCAATAACACATGGCCTTTTTACTAGGGACCTCCAATATTACAAGTTTTTATGAAGTGGGAGGAAGTACTCATCGAAGAGAGACTCCAAAAGAAAAGGAACGAAAAGAAAACAGGAGAAAACAAAAAGGCAGGGTTCGATCACAAGGCGGAAACCAAGAAGCGAAGGGGGAAGGGGAAAGCAGAGAGTGAGAGAGAGAGGAGAGGGAGAGAGGAGTGCGAAGCAAGCGAGAAGGTTGTGGTGTTGGGCGCCGGATATGGACGTGGTGAAGGCGCAGCAGATCTCGGGACGGGCGGTGGAGAAGGTGGTTGTGCACCCCCTGGTGCTCCTCAGCATCGTCGACCACTACAACCGCGTCGCCCGCGACTCCCGCAAGCGCGTCCTCGGCGTCCTCCTCGGCTCCTCGTCCAGGGGAATCGTTGACGTCACCAACAGCTACGCAGGTTCGGTTCACCAACAACCCCTCTCCCCCTCCTCAAATCTATCTACCGCAGCTGCCCTGTGTGGCTGAGTTAGGGTTTTCTTTGTTTGTTTCTGGCTCTTGCTAAGGTTTCGATGCTGCTTTGTGATTCGTTTTAAAGTTATATGAGTTAGAGAAGTCATTGCAGACCTTAATTTTGATAAATAAATTTAGGTTTAAGAGTTCAAAGTTCCTTTCTTGTGTAGATGGATTTATTTGTTCAATTTTCCAAGGAGGCATGCATATGTTGGTGTGATTATGGTTCGATGACCTAATTTCACTTCGGGCACTAGATATCGTGAATTCTTATTACATTTTATTTACTGTGGTTCGATTATGCTCCTTGGAGCACTAAAAGTTGGACTTCCAAATTCTTTCCATGACTCTTGACGAGCTCAGATGGCGTTGGTGGGCAAAGTAAGGGACTATCATTTTTGTTGCGTATGCCATGGAAGGGACATATAACCCTCTAATAATTATTGAATGGGCAAAACATATAGAAAAATATGCAGGTTTCAAGGGTGTTGTTACATGAAGCTATTGACTGAAGTTCTGTAGCCTGACAACCAAGTATTAACTCAAACTTATGAGTGCACTTCAAGTAGTTTATGACAATTGGCTACTTAGGATGTGGTTTACCCTTCTTTTTGTTATTCGTAGCCATTCAATGCCTTCTTTTGACGCTATTCTGGGAAGTTCTATTAGATGCTTTGTACATATAGGGAATTATTGTATGTTTTTGCTTTTTTATCTTATGCATTTCCCTAAAAAAATATCATCAGTGGTTACAGAAACTCTCATTTTACAGTTTACTGCCTGAACTTATGATGTAGATCTTGTTGAGAAGAAAAGGAGAATTCTGTTGCTGGTCATCAACTTAGTTTGATTCAGATTTGAAGAATATGTTTATTTCCTTTTTAGTTTATTTTTCTTAGGAGTCCTAATGCTGATAGGATTGTTATTTGCTTTTTAGTTTATTTTTCTTAGGAGTTCTAATGCTATTAGGATTGTTATTTTCTATTAGTTTATTTCCTATTCTGTTAGGTTATAAAAGTCCTAATGCTGGTGGGATTCTATTTTCCTTTTGTTATAGGAGTCTTAGTGCTAATAGTATTGCTAGTTGGGAATCCCTATATATTGGCCTGACTTGTAAGAGTTAAAGACATTATCATCTCTTTAATTAAAGTTCCAGTTCAGAGTTTTCTGAATTCTTGAGTTCGTGTGCGCACGATCTTGGCCTTGGATTTCTTCAAAGGTGCAGGTGGATTCCTGCTAGTTTATTTGTCGATTCTCGTCCGCTTGAACCGACGACATCGACGTTTATTTTCTGCAGATCTTTCAAGCATATCAGAGGCATACTTGCACGGTGCAATAGAACACCGTTCATCGGGCCTAGGGTTTGCTCTTGGCTATATTTAAATTTCTATACCGAATTCCTTACCGCTGTGTCAACTTACTTTTAAAAAAAGGTTTACTGCCTGAACTAAGAGGTTGACAAGGATACCATGTTCTGGTAGATATGGATAAGTGACATAAAAGCCATAAAATTTTATACTTCAGAAAGGAAAAAAAAACTATTTTTAGAAGGATTGTGTGTGTGGAGGGTGGGTGTGAGGACAAGAGATGTTCTATCAGCATTGAAGGAGAAGCTTTCATCCAAAAAACTAATTGAACTTCACCTTGTTATTTAGTTTTTTTCTTTTGCAATTTTTTAAATTTCTTATCTACCATACAAACGAAGTGCTCAATGGAGCTTATAATTATTTGTTTGAGGGTGCTAAAGCAGGGAAACTTGTCAAGAGTTATTTGCAGAGCTGAGTTGGGTTATCGTTGGACTTCAACACATTTTTTTTGCCCACCCTCTTGCTGATTCTACAGGTTGTGAGATAATATTCTCCTTGTAGCACCTTTCACATCTGAATAAGACGCATTTCGTTGACACCAAATAGCTCATAGGACATATAATGGTAATGTGTGATTGCATGGAGAGACATATATTCTACTGTTCCTTTGTATACCACCTTACACTAAAAAACAAATGATTTATATCCTCCACTGCATCATTGCAAAAGATGCAGTTTATATCCATATAATTTTGCCACCGGGCTCCGTAGACTTTTGTGAGAAGTTGTCCATGTCAAAGTAGCCGTATAAACATTTTGATTATCGGTGGGATCATTGTCTTCGATATCATGATACAATCAGTCTTCAGCTCCACATCAACCATCCCCTCCGTCAAACTTAGCACCTCGTTCTGCTTCCTTGCCGAAAAAGCTCCAGAAGACCACACCCAGTAGTCATGCTTAGTGACATCTATAGCACATCCCTCCACTTTCCCAAGTAGAATAAAGTAATCAATTCACTAGTTAGACAGGTTGGATGATCCGTCAAACTTAGCACCTCGTTCTGCTTCCTTGCCGAAAAAGCTCCAGAAGACCACACCCAGTAGTCATGCTTAGTGACATCTATAGCACATCCCTCCACTTTCCCAAGTAGAATAAAGTAATCAATTCACTAGTTAGACAGGTTGGATGAGAAAGATGGGATCCATGCATCAATTGAGCCGCCTTCACAGCTCCAACAATCAGAAACCTTCACATTCTTGTCCTCCGCAATGACATGTAACCTTGGAAATAGATTTGCTAGTGCTTCCTGATTTGTCCAAGGATCCATCTAGAAATGACTAACTATTTGATTACCCAATATAAAAAACATGAAAGGTCGGATCTTAGGAAGCATAGCCATCACCCCTTTCCAAAATGATAAGCAACCTCTTGGTTTGCCATCCTTGATTCCCATGCTAACACTGTCGTGGCATTCAGAGATAACCGAGGATCAAAGATGTCCTGAATTACTCATAATCCGGCATGCCCATTTTGCTAACAGGGCATCATTTAAACATCAAAGGCCTTTAACACCCAGTCCACCATATGAGAAAGGCCGACAGACATCATCCCAAGCAACCAAGTGTACACCACAACTAGCTACCCAAATGCTTCCACAAGAATTTGCTCTGTAGTGAATCCAGGCGGACTTTGAATGATCACAGCATAGACAGAATGAACATAATTAGACGTGAATGGCTGCAAGTTCTGACCCACTAGGGTAAGTTGTCCACCTCTCGATAGGAGCCTAGCATTCCACGGTTCAAGTCTGCGTTCCACCCTCTTGATGTTGGACATCCACTCTTTGGCTAGTGTCTTCCTATCAGTTAAGGCAGCCCCAGATATTGTAAAGGTAGTGAACACTTGGCAGTTTGTAACATCTTAGAGCACTCAGCTTCTTCCTGGTCATGCAAACCAAAAGGTGTAAGTGATGACTTTTCTCTGTTGATGTTTAGTCTTCAGAAATCCCCAAATATTTTCACCACAATACAGATTTTCTTATCTATCTCTGCCAATCCTTCAATGAAAAAGGTGTCATCTGCATATTGTAAAAAGGGGATGATGGTACCTTTTTTTTTTTGAAGTGAGAGATGATGGTACCTTGATTCGGTAATCCAGTGACGCCAGAAATAAGACCTGCATTACACACAAAGAAGTACAACATGCAATAGTGTCAACAAGTAATACAAAAAGCATCAGAGCTATAGAGCAGCCTTGATGAACACCTCTTTGAGGTTGAATCTAGCGACCCGCTGGATTGTCATTGACAAATCATTTCATCCATGACATCCAACCTGTCAGAAAGCCTCTTTTAAGATATTCTATAGGAAAAACCAATCCAGGGACTCACATGCCTTTGAAAAAATGGTCTTCCATAGAAAACCCTTGGTATTAGTGCGGCACCATGTGGTGATCTCCAAAACCATTGTAAAATGGTAAGAATGATAAAAGCTGACTGCACCAGATATACAAGGGAGTCCAGAACCAACTGCAACCTGTTGACCAAGATAGCAGCCACAATAAGATAGATTGCGTTAGAGAAAGTGATGGGTCTAAATTCTTCAAGTCTCTTCATTCTAGGCTTCTTTGGAATTAGGAACAAGTATCTATTAATATATTCAAACTCCCTATTTTCAATCGTGAATTCTTGGATGGTTGCCATGACTCAAACCCAACCAGCGTCCAGAATTCTTTAAATATCAAACTGGAAACCCATATGATCCAGGTGCACCTTCATTCTTCATGCCTCGAGTAGCAGCCAGAACCTCTGCCTCTAAGAAGGGGCTGATTAACCCATCTGACTAGTCCATGGTTAGCTTGGTTTCTGAGGTGCCCACCCTTCTCTGCATCCCTAATGGATGCCGCTGAGTGCAGCTTCAGAAGTATGTTCCCGCTGTACAACAAATTCCTTGCCTTCCTGTCACCTCCACGTCATGGACCAAGAGTCTGCCAATATTGTTGCTGCAGCGCCTTCCAGTTGCGTTCCTCAACAGTTATTACATCATCATTTCTTTCCTCTTTTTTGAGGAGACATTTCTTTCCTATTGACACTATGGTAATCAATCATATGCTTGTACTTTGGAGGTCCTGCATATCCTTCAAAGTCAAGATTTTTGGTTGGTTCTTGAGGCGAGGCTGAATCATCACCAAAGTTTATATGAGGGCCCTTTGTGGGTTGGTAGAGAAGCACATTACCCACTTTTTCTTTTGACACCTCCTTGACACAGAAACATGGCAAAGTGTGTAAGAAATACCAATCAATGTCACACATTTTGGAGCACATTACCCACTTTTTCTTTTGACACCTCCTTGACACAGAAACATGGCAAAGTGTGTAAGAAACACCAATCAATGTCACACATTTTGGAGGACACTATGATCACTTGGTGTTCTGGGTGTTCAAGGTTGGAGGCAGCTGATGGTGGTGTCCTTGGTGGTCACAGGAGCCATTTGCCATTTGGCTACAACACAATCACATGATTTGTGGGGGAAAGAATAGAGAAAATTGTACATGATATCTCCTTTATGGTTAGAGAGTTGGGGATGAGTGGACAGGCACAACTATTTGCGCCTTTTTATCTTTGGTTTTCCATACACACTTGTAAATTTGTCGCCTTTTGATTTTAGTAAAAGAATTGGCTGACTACCCAAACTTAGTTGTCATCCTGTCCTCCGTCAAAAAGAAAGTATAAGCTTGCATTGCTACGAAGATTCTGGTAATGGATTGTTACGCATCTGGTTCATTTCAGGGTATAATATGACTCCAGTCTTGTATGTATGTGGTTAGTGCTGATATAGGCCTATACAGACTGGTATGTTCAAGTTGTGCACATCAAAGAGGCAAAAAATGATAACAAGGCCTGCTGCACATCAAAGAGGCAAGAAATGATAACAAGGCCTGCTTCAGTACAGTACCAAATTAGTACCACACCATGACACTAACCTGGTGTTACACCATTTTAGCTGTTATTCCATACTTTTATAAAGATAATCAATATTTGCTTCCCACATTGCTCAACATTGTACCATGTGGTTGGTTGTATAAATTTTTAGTTCATCTTCTGTTAATCGCTTCTTTTGTGATTCACAAATGGTCAAAACCAAAACTCTACTTTTGATTTATTCTTTTTGATATTGATGTGTATAATTACTCATTATTCAATTTTATTGTACTCAAAGATTGTTTTACTTGTTATCATCACCTTCTGCAGTTCCTTTTGAGGAAGATGACAAAGATCCAAGCATCTGGTTTCTGGACCATAATTACCATGAATCCATGTTCTCCATGTTTAAAAGAATAAATGGTATCAATCTATTGCAAATCTCTTATAATGTTTCTCTCCTTGCTACTGAGAACTGATGGTTTATCACCTTTGCAGCCAAGGAGCATGTTGTTGGCTGGTACAGCACAGGACCTAAACTACGAGAAAATGATCTAAATATCCATGCATTGTTCAATGAGTATGAAATCAAACCCTTCAAAAATCTTTTCCCCTTTGGAATACTCAAAACTTAGGGACCCAATATTTGATTTATAACCTTCTCAAAAAAAAAAAAAATTGAATTATAAGTAAACTGGATTGCCAGATTTTGTTGCTTCTTGTTTGTCAACTATTTGCATCTCCTTTTCTCATGATGGAACAACAACAACAATAACAACAAAGCCTTATCCCACTAGGTGGGGTCGGCTACATGGATCATACGACGCCATTCCGCTCTATTAGTAATCAAACCTTTCGGTATATTATTCACCAATAGATCTTGCTTTATTAGTTCGTCAAGTGTCCGCCTTGGCCTCCCTCTTCCTCTTTTAATCGAACTCCAGATTATTTGATCTACCCTTCTTACTGGCGCATCTAATGATCTTCTCTGAACATGACCAAATTATCTCAAACGATTCTCCATTTTCTCACTAATAGGAGCCACTCTGACTCGTTCATGTATATGGTCATTCCTAATCTTATCTAATCTTGTATGACCACACATCCATCTCAACATCCTCATTTCGGCTACCCCCACTTTACGTTCATGTTGTCCTTTCATAGCCCAACATTCACTACCATATAACACTGTCGGTCTTATAACAGTACGATAGAATTTTCCTTTAACTTTATTGGGTACTTTTCTATCACAAAGAACTCCAGTGACTTTCCTCCACTTACACCAATCAACTTGAATTCTATGATTAACAACGTCATCAATCTCCTCATCTTGTCTTACAATTGATCTTAAATATTTAAACTTTGTCACTTGAGGAATTATATCCTCCCCTAGCCTAACTTCTAAATCGTCTCTAAGTTGTTTATTTGTGAAATTGCAATGCATATATTCTGTTTTATTCTTAAACAAAAACTCTTTGACTCCAACGTATTTCTTCATATTTCCAATTTTGTATTAATCTCTCCTCTTGAATCCGCTAAAAGTACTATATAATCCGCAAATAGCATGCACTTAGGTACCTCCTCTGTGATACTCTCGGTTATAGCATCGATAACTAAGTTAAATAGATACGGGCTTAAAGCTGATCTTGATGTAGGCCAATTCCTATAGGAAATTCATTTGTCTCACCTCCGGGTGTCCTAACCCTAGTCAATGCCTCATCGTACATATCTTGTATTACCTTAATGTAGGCAACACTCACCCTCTTCTTTTGCAAGGCTTTTCAAAGTACATCCCTTGATACCCGATCATACGCCTTCTCTAAGTCAATGAAAGTCATATGTAAGTCTCTTCTCCTACTTCGATACTTCTCCATCATCCCCTTTAGTAAATAAATCTCCTTTGTAGTGGATCTTCCTGGCATGAACCCAAATTGTCTCTTAGAAATACTAGTCTCCATTCTCAATCTATGCTCAATCACTTTTTTCCATAATTTCATTGTGTGACTCATAAGTTTAATCCCTCTATAATTTGCACAATTCTGAATATCCCCTTTATTCTTATAAATAGGAACTAATGTACTTAATCTCCAATCATCAGACATCTTTTTCGACCATAAAATCTCATTAAATAGTTTACATAACCACAACACACATTTTTCTCCCAAACATTTCCAAACTTCAATCGGTATACCATCCGGTCCAACGGCTTTATCATTCTTCATTTTCTTAAGAGTTTCGCTAACCTTCGAGACTTTAATTCTACGATAAATGACCTATTAAGCTCACATTATCTATCTGTCAAGTCCTCCAGATCACAACGGGAACCTTCACATCCATCATTAAATAGCTTATAGAAATACTCTTCCCATCTGTTCTTAATATCTCCCTCAGTAACTAAAACCTTGCCAACTTCATTTTTTATGCATCTTACTTGATCCAAATCTCTCGACTCCTCTTTATTCTTTGCAATCTTGTAAATTCTTTGTTCACTAGCCTTTGTCCCTAACTCCTTATAAAACCCCTCATATGCTTTAGCACGAGCATCACTAACTGCCTTCTTAGTCTCCCTTTTCGCCAACCGATACTTTTCCCAATTGTCAGAACTATTGTATCGTCTTGAAACAATTCTTCTTATTACGCACCTTTTCTTGGACCTCTTCATTCCACCACCAAGTCTCCTTATCTCGTGGTCCAAAATCTTTTGATTCTCCAAAAATGGCTTTAGCAACCATTTCAACCTTTTTTGCCACTTTCTCCCACATGATACTAGCATCTCCTTCTAACTCCCACACACTTTCCTCTAATAACTTACTTCTAAAAGTCTCTCGCTTCTCCCCCTTTAACTGCCACCACTCGATCTTTCGATAAAAAATTGTTCGAGATTTTGGTTTTATACATTTCATTTGCATATCAAGAACTAACAATCTATGTTGTGTAGTCACCCTATGCCCAGGAATTACTTTGCAATTAGTACAACGTCTTTATCAGTATTTCTTGTCAAGAAAAAATCGATTTGAGACGTATGAGTTTCACTTTTGTATGTGATATAATGTTCTTCTCTCTTTCTAAAATAAGTGTTGATAATCTTAAGATCGTATGCTAAAGAAAAATCACTAATAGTTTGTCCTTCCTCATTCAACTCCCCAAAACCAAAACCACCGTGAACCCTTGCATGTGGTCCTGCCTCTTTTCCAATATGTTCATTAAGGTTTCCCCCAATATAAACTTTCTCGGTTGTTGGTATACTTTCAATCAAACCCTCCATATCTGCCCAAAACTTCTCCTTGAGATGTGATTCTGCTTGAGATGTGATTCTGCTCCTACTTGGGGTGCATACAACAACAACAAAGCCTTATCCCACTAGGTGGGGTCGGCTACTTGGGGTGCATATGCATTAATAATGTTCATAGTCTCCTTTCCAACAATTACTTTCACGGATATGATTCGATCCTCAATCCTTTTAACTTCCACAACATTCTTCCTTCATTCTGCATCCACGATAATACCAACACCATTCCTTCCCTTTACCTTACCCGTATACCAAAGTTTGGAACCATTTAACCTAATCTCTTTACTTCCCTCTCCTACCCATCTAGTTTCTTGCGAGCATAAGATACTAATCTTACGTTGGTCCATTACTTGTGCCACCTCGAGACGCTTCCCATTCAACGTCCCAATGTTCCAAGAACCTAATCTGACCTTAGTTTCATGAACTAGCTTCTTTAACCGCCTCCGTCTATTAGAGTGCGGTAGCCCTTGCTCATTTAATACAGCATTCAGACGAGGATGCAGCGACTCTTGCTCTCTTATCACTGTACCCGAGCTGTACAGCGCGTTACTTACGGGTAACGACCTAGCATTACCATAATATATTCGTTGATTCATGTTCATGAGATTCGACAAAGTTTTACGCTGGCTGTCGGGACCTAACACAACCCTCATCCTTTATCCGGGTTTGGGACGGGCTATAAAACATAGGCGGAGTTTTTCTCATGATGGAACAATATCATTTTTTTTTGAAGCAGAAAGGGATGACTAACTAGATCAGTATGAACTTTTGTCTTCTGAATTGTTCATACTATCAATTTGGATGGTGTGTTAAGTAGTCATCCTTCTGTACATAGAGAAAAGAAGAAAGTTTTGTAGTGTGTACGCCGTTATTCAACTTTTGAAATTCATGATGAAGTTTGCATGGTAAGATTGTAATGATATGATAGTAAATCAACAACAATATGATATGCCGTATACCATCAGCATTTAGTGTTTATCTTGCATGTTTTGGTACTTTTTTCCAGATGAAGTCAACAAGAGGAATGTTTTTTTTGCTTTTTCTTTTTTTTTTCTTTTATTGTATTCATTGCTTCTTGCAATTACAGATGAACTCATATTTCTTTTGCTTCTCCGCTACAAATTTATTTATTTTTGTTGAAGAAAAGGATGATTAACCAAGGTTGTTAATCATCCAGCCATTCACTCAATTAAAGAGCAGTCATCTTACAACAAAAAGATTAAAAAAATACAAAATGACCTCAGGAGTTTCCATTTCCCAAACAGTGCATGAATTTGTCCCTTGACATTTGCATCATTCCATTGCGGCCAAATTGGCTTTGTTTGACAATGTAATGGTGTTATGGCTCTGTTTCTTATCTGCAGTTACGTTCCCAATCCTGTCTTGGTGATTATCGATGTCCAACCTGTTGAGCTGGGAATACCTACAAAGGCTTACTATGCAGTAGAAGAGGTTAAAGAGGTATCTATGCCAATTATTTTCAGTAGTGACTAAAAGCATCAATTTCTGTGACACTTCAGTATTGACTTACATTCTATTACCAATTTGTTTGCAGAATGCCACCCAGAAAAGTCAGAAGATTTTTGTGCATGTGCCCTCAGAAATCGCAGCTCATGAAGTAGAGGAAATTGGTATGATCAGTATATTCTATTTAGCTTGAATTCTTTTTGGTCTTGTAGGATCCTTGGTGACATTTGGATGAATGTTATAATCCATATATTTTTTTAAGCTTGAAATTTTCCCTAACAAAATGGGGTGATTTTTTTTGGTCTTTCACCATTCTAGGCGGTGCCTCAATGAATCTCATTTTTTTTTGAAACGCCCAATGAATCTCATTTGTTTATTAGTCTTGCCATTTTATGTCATCATGCAACTGATGCATGTTGAATTTTGTAGGTGTTGAACACTTGCTAAGGGATGTCAAAGATACTACAATCAGCACTCTTGCAACAGAGGTGATTATTTTCATAACTTTCTTTGTTGAAAAGATTATTCACAAGGATTCTCTAATCACTATGGTGGAGTTTGGTGTTCGGTAGACATAGGCTGTATCTGATTTGTTCGACTGTACTTTGTACAGGTTTCTAGCAAACTTGCAGCACTGAAGGGGTTGGATGCTAGGCTACGGGAAATACATGGTTATCTAAACCTTGTAATCAATGGAAAACTTCCACTAAACCACGAAATTTTGTACCACTTGCAGGCATAGACTCCTTGCACATCCTTCAGTTTTTTTCTTCAATGCTGGTGTATATGTGTGCTGTGTGCTCTTATTTCTCGCAAGTTTGGTTCTTTTATTATTAGGTGACATTGAAATTTTCCGTCAGTTAACTTAAAGAAAAACATGATGTAGTAGGTATTAATGTATTTTACCAGTTTACATAGAGTATTAATTAATATAAATAATGCATAGAGCATGAATGCCTGTTTGAAATCTTCTAGTAAGTATACTGGTTCTCCTAAAAAAAAGTAAGTATACTGGTCAATGAAGGGTTGAGGTGAGTCAGGTGACTATTTTTTGTTTATTGCCTGCAGTTTAACTTGATCATGTGTAGTGCTTAAATTATTTTTCGTAGGACTCATTGGTAAGACGTACAATCGACTCAACTGACCATTATTATCTTTCTAGATTCTATTGTCGCTTTAGTAATAGTCTCAATCTTCTGCTGTTTCTGCATATTTATAATTCTTTGGACAATAATGTTGTTTGTCTGAAGGTCCATTCTATACTATAGTATCCTATTTTTTTTTTTTTTACAATAGAAACTTTCATCTATCATTAGACAGAAAGTTAGCCCTCAAAAAAAAAAAAAAAAAAGAGAATAAGAAAACAACATTACACAGAAAGTCATCTTCACTACTGATTTGGTTGGAATTTTCTGTTTGACAGGATGTGTTTAATCTACTTCCGAACCTTAACGTGACTGAATTGGTCAAGGCATTTTCAGGTAATGTTGTTTAGTTTCTTTGAAATTAGATATGTTACCCTATATAAACAGCAGCTGTGTTACATTGTTACTATAAAAATAGTTAACCATCTTTAGTGGCTGAGGTTTTTCACTCTCCGGGAATGTAGAGTGCATTAAGTTCGCTCATTTCCTAACAGTAGCAATTCCGAGATTCAAACTAGAGACCTCTCATTTTGCGTCCTATGTACTGGCTGCTGATTGTTACATATTGTTATTTATTGTTTCCTAATATGTTTTTCTTTTCATTGTGCAGTGAAGACAAATGATATGATGCTAGTTATATATCTGTCCTCCCTCATTCGGAGTGTCATTGCCCTTCATAACTTGATAAACAACAAAGTAAATCTCTTTCACTAAATCTTGTTATAGATTGACCATTGGAGACGGATATGTTGGTTTATAGAATCATGTTATTGTTTTCATTGGAATAGTTCAAATACAATGCTTGATAATCTAATCTGGTACAATCTTTTATTACTATTAATATGATGCAAATAATTATTGTCTCATAAAGGCTCCTGTGATGTCAGATGTTGAACAAGGAACATGAGAAAGCTGAGGACTCTAAGCCTGTCGCAGTACCTACAGCAGCAGGAAGTTAGTGTATGGAACATGATCCCATTTGCATGGAGTTGGACTTAAAACATTCCAAGCAAAACTGTATGGTGCTCAGGGGCTAATGGGCTTTCGATTTTGGCTACAGGCTATTTCAAGATACAGCAAGCAGTTCAGTCATGTTCTTTATTCTTTCTAAGTTGTACTTGAAAAATTTCCTCGCGGTGATGTCAGAAACTTCACTATGTATTCCTCCCGAGTGCATTTGTTCATACTCTAATGCTTAACAGGACACATGAGAAATCTGTTGCTTTCCCTACGCTTTAAATATTATCGAGATTTTTTGCCAGTTTGTTATGTAACTATACTCTGCATTTGATAGCTTGATGGATAGCTTGTGTGTATGTCATTGATTTCTTGACCAAATGCATCTGGTTCTTTTGTGGCATTTCAAAGTCGCAAAGATTTTGTTGCTAAATGTGCAACTGCAATTATGTTGCAATATTGAGCAGTAGTGTATGATTTTATACTGTTAATTATTAGTTCGTGCTCAAAATATTCTTGTTCCTAGTACAGCAAGCAAGTTGATTGTCTCGTTGCATCTTTAACTCGGGAAGAAATGAAACAAAATTGCCTTCTATAGAGGCGAATTTAATCGTAGCGAGGATCTGTGACATTACATTTGGGAGTTAGATGTACAGTAATTGTTTGGAGCAGAGCCGTTACTGCTGGTTATAAGGCAGCTACCAAGGCTGGCAAGAGGAGCTGAAACTTCCTTCCGGGATGAATTCTTCAAGAAATTAATGCAATCTTGGATGGCTTCGGACTGGTGAGAATTTCCAAATTGTTCGCATCTCTGTTGAGAAGTCATGCTAACGGAATGTCTACTGGGAGTCGGCCAGCTTCCGTCTGCGAGAACAGATTGCTGCGGCGGCACCCTCGACGAATTGCTCCTGAAGTGCTTGACAAATCGCCCCACCGAGGAACGAGCTCTCCTCACCAGCCTGCAGTAAGGGTTCTTCTGCACCGTCTTCTCTCCCTTTGCATTGTCCCTTCTTGTATCGTACTCGAACGCGAGGAAGAAGGCCGGGTCATGAGCCTCCAAGCTGAAGCTGAGACGGTGGCTGCTCCCCAACATCCTCTGTAATGTTGTTTCCTTATCCAACTACACAACTCGATATTGCATTGGCACAAGGCAGGAAGAGGCAGCGAGTATTTATTGGGCGTCATCGGGAATTTTCCAAGAAGACAAAGGAGAAAAAGAAGAAAAAGGAGGAGAGAGCTAAAGAGAAAGGCAGAGGCTCTCCATTTGAGGGAACAAAAAAGTGGTCAAAATTGCTGGGAATGAGTTGTGATCAGTGCAGTTTTGATGAGACGGGTGATATATATGGAGGCAGGAAGTAGCAGCACATACATACCTTTGCTCTCAGGAAAAAAAAGTCGAGGGGGTGAAGAAAGATCGTGGTTTGTCGACCGGTTGGAAACTTGGTAAAGGGGGTGGGGGGGGGGAGAGAGAGAGAAGATTGGCGGTGGGACGTATTACATGGTTGGAATGTTGCGTGGCTCTGGTGGCTGGACGAATCTTCTCATCCTTGAAGCTAGCAAAAGTGAACTCTGGAGGTTTGAACGAAGGAAAGACGAGGGCTACTCTCTACTTGTGACCGAATGAAACCCATATAAGACTGCGAAAGGCTTCTCTTCCTCTTCCACCCTCCCCATGATTAGTTAATTCTTTTGAGGTCACTTATGTTTGTTTGCTGCTGCTGTTGAACATTTTGTTGCAGAACTTTTTAGTAGTTTGGGTTTTGGCTGCTCTGTTATGGGGGGACTCGTATCTACACAGCACAGCAGAAGCAGCCAGATGGAGATCAGGATGAAACCGACCTGTGCCTGTGTTTCTGTCTGTGTCTAGGGGCAGGCAAACAGAGATGTGAAATAGTTGATTGGGGGGGGGGGGGGGGTGGACTGGTGGCATGGCATCTGCTCATTGTTTGTCACGTATCGTTGTCATCTGGATTTATGACTGGACTGGACTGGAGATTGAATGTCATTTGGGGTCAGTGTTAGGACTTGTACTGCAACCCCAGTAAAGGAAGGTGTGTATATCCATGACAAGCACCAATTACTAGGGAGTTGTACTTTGTTGTGGGGCTCGTACCCTTCCTTCCTTGATAGACGTGAAAGCGAGAGAGTCAATTCTAACTGTTCTGAAAGGAGTTCCAAGTTTGAAGTTTGAACCACACTCTCATAAACTTTGAACTTATCTCACAATTAGGAGTTCATAGTTTATACAATAAGCTCTCATAATATTTAGGAATTAGGATGCCATCAGAGTTACTTGAATTTTAAAAATGATCCACTTTGGATTACTGTGAACATTAGATACGAGATCTCTCGACACATTTTTCTCTAACTTGAAGCATGTTGATAGCCCTATACACATCAAACTTTGATAACATAACACATAATTAATTCAAAGATGAGTAAAGAGCAAAATGACCTTTCCTAAATTAAATTGGTGCCTTCAAGAATAACACAAAATTATTAACTTTCGTCGAATTGTTATAAGGTCGTTTTACACTCACGATGCAAAGACATGATATTGTATAAGCCACTTGTTTATTATCATTATTTGTTAAGAAAATTCCTTCTTAATAAACAAAAATTTCAACAAATTATTGTTGTGATTTGAAAAGTGGATGTGACAATGGTGTAAGACATTAGTGGATAAAATTAAAATGAAATTACTAGTTAAAATACAATATCCAAATAAGCATAGATAGATTAAGTACTTCCAAAAATGGTAGATCAAAATGTTTTTAATAATTACTTCACTCACATTAGAGGGACAAAACAATTGTTACCTTAAGAGAAAAAATGTATATGTAGAACATTCGACGTAAGATGAGTATAAAATACTAATTTTACTTATTAGATCAATAAAATAATTATATATTAATTTATTTTATTAGTCAAATAATGGATTTGACTTTATTCCATAATCGTGATCAAGTTATTTTAATAAATATATTTAATTCAACGGTCACAATTAGCTCAATAAATATATATTACTTAATCTAAAAAGTATATAGTTAATCTAACCATGAATTATAATAATTAAATAATAAAAATAAGTACTCTATATTAAGGTGTAGAGCGGGGTGTTCTACATGTCCATTAGCCTCTTAACTTAAATAAAAAAAGAATTTTAAAAGATCAATCTACGAAAATCATGCCAAGAACCAAACACAAACAACATATTACATTTCCCTTCAATTCACTTGGGTGCATGAAAATATGATACCACTTTACCCAGCTGAATAGAAGGCATGTTTCATCGTGCCCAAAGAAATTAGATGTTTAAAATATAGGCATTTGTCCAACCCAAGTGAATCAAATGCCTAAATATGATAAGAATTGCTAACTCAGATTTAAGTAGTTATTGAGTGTGATTGGCATATATGTGATTAACTTGCAATAGTAACTCCAAGATTGATGTATTAGATATCGTCATATCATATAATATCATCATCTATCATGAAGGCTCAACAATTACAAAAATATGAAATGGTATATAATTGCAACTTTCAACTCAATGGTTAATGTAAGAATAACTTTTTGTTGTATTCTAGCCCAACACAACTCACTTGAACACTCTCATTCATTTTGCAAGATTTCATGTACATTACAAGTTGTTTCTTCCCCTACCCAATAAGATTAATCATATTTTGATAAGATTCTTGAGGAGTAAATTTCAGTGATGGTTATACAACTTAGAGGGTATTCCCAGAAAGGTCATCCAACTTCATTTTGTAACACGACGGCATCCAACTTTAAAATCATTTTAGCCAAGATCATCGCGATCGATTATAGCCAGTAAACTAGTAAATCACTGACGTTGCGCTGACGTGAATGCTTATGTGGCACCACGCCAATATTTTTTCTCTCCTCCACGTTAGATTAAAAAAATAAAAATTACCACATCAACATTTTTCTCTCTGCTCTATCCAAACTTTTCTTTTTTATCTACATGATAATCCAACTTTTCAAAATTTTCAGACAAGGTCATTCAACTTTTCAAATTTTCAATTGTGATCATCATTAAAAACTTAAAATAAAAAATAATAATAATAAACATAAAAAAATAAAAAAATTGAAGGCACTTAGACTGACTTGGTATATTTTTTGGCACGACCCACTCGGATCGAGCCCTTCAAATTTGTTTTGTATTAAATATATAATATTATGATAATTAATAGTTTTTAATTATGGAAATAAAAAATTAGAAAAATAACATACCAATTATATCTTTATATTATATTATGATATTTTTATATAATACCGAGTCAAATTGTAATGGCTCGTCCAGCGGAGTGCTAGGCACGACCCAACATCCAGCGGGTTGCTAAGCCAAACAAATTTTTTTTATATAATATTATGGCAACTAATAATTTGACTCGACCCCGATGAAATATTGCATGAGAAAAGTATATTTATTTTTTAATTGTAATATCTTTTATTATTTTAAATTTTAGTGCAAAAAAAAATGGTGTATTATTTTTTATTTTTTATTTCCTTAATTAAAAATAATTAATTAGCATAATATTATATATTTAATGCTCATAAAAAATTTGGGCGGCTCGATATGAATGAGTCGTGCCAAAAAATATACTGAGTCAGTTTAAGTGTCTTCAATTTTTTATTTTTATTATTTATTATTTTAAGTTTTTAATGATGATCGCGATTAAAAATTTAAAAAGTTGAATGACCTTGTCTGAAAAGTTGGATGACCATGTAGATATAAAAGAAAAGTTTGGATGGAGCAGAGAGAAAAATGTTGACATAGTAATTTTTATTTTTTTTAATCTGACATGGAGGAGAGAAAAATACTGATGTGGTGTCACATAAGCATCCACATTAACACAACGTCAGCGATTTACTGGTTTACTAATTATAATCGGTCGACTTTGGTTAAAATAATTTTAAAGTTGGATGACCGTTGTATTACAAAATGAAGTTGGATGACCTTACTGGGAATGCCCCCTAAGTTAGATGACCATCACCGAAATTTACTTGATTATTGAGGAATCTTACTTTTATGTCTTGATTTAATTGAACTATATCTACATTTTTTGTCAAATATGATGAAGGATGGTCATAAAAAATGTTTCAACATAAAATATGAATTAAACTATTGATTATCACATTATATATGATTTGATAAAAAATAATCACATGTAGGTATGAAGAATATTTAGAGCTTCTATGTTGAACACATTTGATGCAATCACGTGTATAATCATCATTGAAACATTTAGTTATTGTTGTGGTAATTGTATTCCTTCTATTTCTAATAGTGATATTCTTTCGCAAACAAGAATATCGTATCCTAATAAACAAAGTATATCTCGCCCCTTATCCTCACAAAATTTTTGTTTGTTTGTTGTAAAATAAAATTAGTGAGAAACATGTAAGCATGTTATGGATACAATTTTAATTATCTAACCATAATAATTTAATCTTAAATATATTATCTCCTATCAACATTTGATTTTTTTGTCCTGACCTTAGCCATTTTTAAGGAATTGGTGCATGTTAAATTGTTCCTTCAACCATTAACTTTATTTTTTTTATCTTGATGTTGTATGTACTCTTTTTTACATATTGTTTTAGAGGAGAAGACACCATTTGTAGAATATCCATCTAGGTCTTGCTATGCCGATACAACATCAAATGACTTGTGACCCATGGGTTCGCATCTATACATTATCCTTTTTATCAATGCTAATTATTAGATTTATCATCATTAGTAGTGTGCACAACATAATAGACTCATTTTAGGGTGAAGAATTCGGGTTGGGGAATCCGATGCAATAGGAGTGTTGGAGGCATTGTGTGGACTTCAACACCATTAAATTTCATTATTGTTCCTTTAGTTATACTACTCACTTCGTTCAATAAATTACAATTCATAACACTAACCGAAAAGCAATAATCCAAAATCATGGTGTCCAGTTGTTTTTTACTTTTATCTTATTCATCTATAATGTTTATTTTTGTCACTTTGTTCGTCTTTGTATACTATGGATCATTATATCATATTAATCAAGGATCACAACAATCAACTAAACATTAGACCATAATCATTTCAATCCAATAACATAACAACTAGAATTCATGATCATATCTTAGGTGCATAACGTAATGTTAACAAGATATACAAAGATCATAACATGAATGACATCAATAGCAACATCAAATTATGATGGATCATTTATCCAATCTATTTAGAAATGAATATTAACAATGAAAATAATAACTCAAAATATTTATAATCCAAAACTATAATAACCTAAGTTGAACCCGAGTCAAGTAGGATGAAACCCAAGTTAAGTTCTCCTATTTTCAGTTCACTCTTCTATCAATGAAAGTTAGCAGGGTCAGATTAAACCCATACCGTCTTCATTCAAATTTTTAATACAATCTTTTAGTAGAACCTAGGCTGAGTCAAGTGGAACCAGGGATGAGTTGTCTCCATCTCCAAAGAATCATCATGGGTTCCCAAAACTCGGGTCATACGATTATGAACTCAGGTCGGATTTATCTCAACTTAGGTCGAGTTCTAGTGAACTTGGATTGTGCCCTTACAAACCTGGGTTGGATTTCATAGTGCTTTTTTGATATATTTTTTCATAATTAATTTCTATTATCTATGTCGTTCTAAGAAAACCTATTCATAAACGATAGTTTTATAGTATTATATATATAAGGCATTAGAACATGTGTACTCTTGGTATAAGGATCTCCCTACATACCTTACAATTGACAAATTTTCAGAATTCTTACTTCCTTGCATACTTATTTCAAGTCCAATAGTAGTCAATATGCCACCACGTCGATGCATTGATCACTACAAGAATTTGAGCTATTAGTTACTGATTTTAGCGACTCCATATTTCGTAGCAATATTGTCACAGTTAGAGACAGATTTTGAACACGTTTAGTACATCATCTTTACAAAATTAACTGACAGTATAGTGACGCAATTGTGTCCACATTAACTACAAATTATGGTCACTAATATTAGTCGATATATTGTAGCCAAGCTGTAACAAATCTGTCATTATATAGTGACACTAATTGGTCTCTAATTTGTCTCAAGTATGTCACTAACATTTGGGACACATTTAATGTATTGTCTTTACAAATCTAACTGATAATATAGTGACAAGTTTGTGACCATATTAAGTACAGAAATTATGGTCCCTAATATCAGTCAGTATATTGTAACTAATCTGTCCCTAAAATCGAACACTAATTTGTCTCTACTTTGTTTCAAATTTTGTTGCTAACGATTAAAAATTTACTACATATTTGAGACATATTTAGTGCACCATCTCCACAAAAAATAACTTGCAATATAATGACGACGATGGAAACTATGACCATTAATATCAATTGGTATATTGTAATAAATCCGTAACTAATTTGTCCCTAAACTATTATACTAATCTGTCTCTAATATGTAACTAATCTATTCTTAAATTGACACTAATCTATCTTTAATCTGTCTCAAATTTTATCATTAATAATTACAAATTAACTACTGACTTGCGATAATTTTTTGACAACCATTTACACTATCTACTTTAGTTACAATTTCTTTTGCTTATAATGGCTAGATGTTTGTATATATATATATATACACATATATATTTATATATATACATATATATGGGGAAGTACCAACGTTGTAGGCATCTCACGCATGGATGCAGAGCACATTTTTGCTATTCATCGGGACATCCACGACTATGCAAGAAAATGGCCATTGGCGGTGAGCACTGCCTATAGAACTACCGTTCAGTGACCACCCTTCACACATTCAAGGAGCCCTATGTTGGGAGGATATTGTGGTCTCTGAGTCGTACGTGGTGGATGTGTCGCACTCGAACACGATGAACATTGCATGGGAACATGACGAACGATGTGCGGGTATTCGTTGTACCATCATTGGCCATGGATCTCTTACTGAATGGTGAAGATCTACTCCGCATCCATACGTCGAAACACCTACGATGCATGTGCATTTTACCTTATATATAATCATGATAGAAACAATTGAGTATTCATGATAAATACCACATGGAATTCTAACAACTAATTAGTTATAGAAAATTAGTTCAACATGGTATCAGAATATGTCTGGAACACAAGATCAACTCCAGCAAATTCAAAGTTTAAAATCATTCTCTGCAAATTGTCCATGTATTTGGCTACAAATAAAAAAGCATATGAACCCACATGTCGGTGCGAGTTTTAAAACATACATATAAATGATGATATCAGCTTCTACAAGATGATAGTTTTAGCATCATTAGGTGTGGGAGGATCTGCACCCATGTTTACTATGTACGATCCCAACTTAGATGTGTTATGGACTCACCACGACAACTTTTGGGTTCAGTGAGAGCTTATGACAGGCGAGACAACACTCGAGGGGTCATCGGAGAAGTTCATGACTATGGCCTAGGCCATTGGGTTCCATAGAATATTGTACACCATGTCACGTTCCTAGTTCAGGAATGGGGGCTATGAATGAACCATTTTTGGGCATTTTGTTTTTGGATGGTTGATTTCTCTATCTCCTTTTGTTTTTCACCCAACTTGTAAACTTTGGTTATAAGTTTTAACTCTTAATACAATGTGGATGTCTACAAAAACTGGATAGACATCCTTCCTTCTCTCGAAAAAACAAAGATGAAAGTTTTAGAACAGATTGTTGACTTATCAAAATTTTTGTTTATAAAAAAAATTATCAAACACATAACATCATCATTTTCCTTCTCAAAAAAAAAATCCAAATTTACCATGTTACAATTGGTCATTATGATTTTCATTCTTTTTATGCTAGTATAATGCTCATTTTGGTGCACATATATGCTCACAGAAAGAAATTGATGCAGAGGAAGCTTTGTTGCCTTTCAGACCAGTGGCTATGAAGGTCCTTCAATGTTCATTTATTTCCGGGATCATGTGAGTAGGAATAGGATGCTTTACATTCCTTGTTTAGAGTGATTTTAAGCCATCTCTCTTAAAATCCTGCATTAGCAACAACAGTGCTATATATATGGAATTATCAAAGCACAACATTGATATGTGCATGGCAACATGACTTATGGAGCGTGTTTCTAATTTTCATAACCATCGTAGGTTGATCTTTTGTTGGTAATAATATGGACTTGAATACATGTAACATACGCTTTGAAGTCATCTTCTCTCTGACATAGACGGCCTAAGTTCTCTAACCTCAGTATTCAAACATCTGCTATCTGAATAATGTGACATGTTTTCTTGTATTTTAGCAGAACATATTATTTTCATATGTTTATGAAGCCATGCATGTTAATTGTTTGAATTTCCATTCTCTTTTCTTGTTTGCAGAGTCAAGAAGGTTCAACCGTTGTTTGAAATGTTGAAACCAAAGCTTATTTTGATAGTGTATATTAATTCTGGCATTTCTTTTCAAATGTTTAAATAACTCATAATTATTATGTTTCCGTTGTGTGGTTTGTTTGTAGTTTCTTGAATGGTTGAGGTCTCTGTACTATATCAAGCATGACAACATACTCTTGTACTATTCCACTAATGTACAGTTATGGGTACATATCTTCAAAGGTTTTGAAATTCTTTTGGAAAATAGCCTTGCATCTTAGTTGAAGCCTAAAAAACTAAATGAGGAAAATCTACTTCAGCACAGGGGGTCCAAGTGCAGGCACAGGCAGAGGGTCCAAGTGCAAGCACAGACAGCGCAGAATATTGAGCCAACATTCTACTGCAGCAATATTAGCAGCTCGGGAGGCGATTGTCAACACAACATCATCTTTTGTGAATAGAAGTGATTGCATCTCAAGTGATTGTCATGGAGCAAGAAAAAATCTCATGTGATGGGAAACCTCACGGGAAACATCTTTGCTTATGATGTGCAAACTTTTGTTCAACTCGGTATGCTGGAAATGTGCCTTTCGCTTTTGAAATGTTGATGGGTGGTTTGTTGTTGTATCATCTTTTGTACCTCATGTGATGTATTCATGTACTCTAATTTAACTTTGTAATGAGCATTTAGCTCCACTTTACCAATCGAAAAAATGATATATTGATATTTTTTATATTGGTTATTGTATGTGTCATTTATATCATTGTAAAATTGATAATTTGATATAAACGATATTACTGCGAAAAAAATTGTTGCTAATTTGTGACTGGATTGGGACAATTTTGAGACAAACTGCAAACTGTGGAAATCATATGCGATAGAAGTTAGCTACGGAACAAGGACAAATTAGTCACAAAAAAATTATAATTAATTTTAACACCGTAATATTATAGTTACTACTTAGTGACAGATTAGCTACTGATTTTGAATTCTAATAATTAAGAGTTGTCACAAAATAGGGACGGATCAGGGATGATTGCACACATAATTAGCTATGAAAATAGGGACATAAAGTTGGGTCGTTATCAGTGAGGAAGTATTAGCTACAGATGTACGTTGTCCCGAATTCGTAGCAAATCTGACGCTAATACAATTTGTGACGATATTACCCACATATTTGTTATATATTTTTTCGTAACTAATAGTTCAAATTCTTGTAGTGGATGTTGAATAAAAGAGATGACATGTTATCATTTGGGGTCGTGACCTTGGGACATGTGATCGAGAGCAAGGAAGAGAGGAGCAATTGTGTAGAGTGGAAGAGAGGGTTGGTCGGGTGTTATTTATAAGAGTTAAGATGCAGCATAATTCTTCTTTAATCCAATTTAAAATCCTTAAAGAATTATAAGTAGTATTAAAGTTTGATTAAGACTAATATCTTTTGTAATTTTCTTTTATGTATCCTTTTTATTTCTATTGAAATCTCTTTTATTTTATTCTTTCTAATTATAATTTATTTATTTCTTTAGTTTTCATCACTTTTTAATTTAATTACTATAAAATAATTTAATCACTTAATTTTTAATTAAAATACTAAGATATTATTATCTTATTTCTTGAATTAAAATAAAGTTCTTATAATTCTTATTGGGGTGATTTATAAGTTACATTTAGAGTGAGATTCAAATACAAATTTAATTTCTAAACCTTATCTAATATCCTTTCAATAAAATCTTTAATTAATGGGATGCCACAAAAATTAGAAGCTTATTATGTTCTGTTGGACAAGACATATTGCTAATTGATGATTAGATTTTCGGAAGCATATAAAAATTTCAAATCAATATCACAAATGCTTGGAGACCATGAAAACTTCTTGTTAATTTTCTAGGTTTTGTTTATTGGATGAAAATTTTCTTTGGGAAATTATGTTCTTCATTGCTTTACGTTTGGCAAATACGAAAATTTTGGTCAAGAAAAACTATTTTCTGATTGACCAAGAATTCTTATGCAACTTTCTAGGTGAAAAATATTTTCACACTCAATTTGTCCCCAAATAGTAAATATATATAAAAGATAATATATAATATAATTTATTATTTATTATAAAACCATGCATTAGAAAATGTTTTCGTTTCAAAAAAATATTTTTGTGTAGAAAATGATGTAATTTCCTTTTCTAAGAGATGCAAGCAAAACTTGATTAGGGTGTGTGTGCTAGCCATTAATGGAGAAGACCCTCTACATATATACTGATCATGGTAGGTGATCTCCACCTTCAGAGAGGGCACTACTTGGCCCACCCCAAGGCCTTACCTAATTGAGAAAGGACGATCTTGTCTATCTAGAGGCTAATACAATTATTTGTTGTATTTTAAAAAAAATAAAAAAAATTTAAATGGTTCATACAAATATATATATATATATATAACAACATTAATTATTTTTTATTTATCATTAAATAAACAATATTATATAATTTTCAAGGACATAGTAATCATATACATCGAAAAGTAACTTACCTTACCATATCATGTATTCGTATTCAACACTTTTATTTATGCGTGGCATTGTTTGATTTTAAAAATCACCTTCAACACTTAACTCTTTGACAACATTAGAACTTATAAAGTCAATGAGGTCCTCCTTAGTATGTGTGAGGGAGAGCATATGTGGTGGCCATTTTCATCATGATTCTTGGTGGATGTCATTCTAAAATTTTAAAAATATTATAATCTTTTTAAATCCTAAAATGGATTGTTTTTTCATACAATAACATCTCTAATATTATGTGTCGTAAAGAAAAGTTTAACCCAACAAATGTCTAAAATTTGATCTAAAATATAGACTTCAACATCAAAGCTTTAGGCACATCAAATGTAGACACTTTTGAATTGAAGAAAAAAAAAACATTTACAAATAAATGACCCAAGTCAAGGTGGATCGGGCAAGGAATTGGATTTTACACCCAAAAGGCGACTTGACTGACCCTATATATATATATATTGTAAGACACCAGTAAAAAAATGATAAATGATGAAGAACAATGGCCGAGCTATTTTTCCTCTTTCTCTCCCCTCCACGACATGGGGAGAGCAAAAGGGAGCGGCATTACCTTAAAAATCACCTCACCACTCTCTGTCCCAATTTTCCCCTTTCGTTTCTCTCTCTCTCTCTATTCTTCTCCTTCCACGCGCACGGGCAGAAGAGGACGAAATGACATCACTAGCGAGACTTCCAGGTGCTCTAGTGGGATTGTTCGTCGTGGTCAACACAGGAGATGATAGTGGACAGTAGCTGCGAACCTGAGGACGAACCTTCGCGATGCAAAATAGAAAAGCTTAGGCACTAAAGTGTGTTGTTCGGGATCTAGGTCATGAGATTTTGCATGCTTTAAGGACTTATTTAGACTTAGAATCCATGATGGAATTGGTAGAAATCATGCTCCTTGGATAGTACAATGATACCAATCAGTTTTCTTGTGATTATGTGATGTTGCCGAATGTTTTTTGTGAATGTTATGACTTAAAGCATGTGATGAATGATCTAGTTTGTTAAAGTATGATCTAGGTGGTATTGAATGGTCTATCGTATGCTTCCAAGAAGATAGTTATATTAATTTGAAGAGCAATTCTAGAAGATTGTTTCATGTTTCATAAATATGAAATCGACATGCCATCATATGCAAAGAAGAAATGATAGGAACTAAGTGTTAAGTATGATATTATCCATGATTTGATGTGTTTGAACATATGTTAGAGACGATGTTAGTTTAAGATTAGGATTATTTGTATTGAAAAATTGATTAAAAATGTAAGGATTTCTGTAATGACTTACGGCTCTACCAAACTAGAGTGGTTGACTGAAACCATTTTGGGCATTCAATTTAGTTCGGCTAGAGTATAACGACAGCTATATCGGAGGATTGAAACTCGATCGGTCGATCGATATAGATCAGAATGGAAGACTGAAATTCTTTCGGACGATCGAATTAGAAAATGTTGAGACTCGACGATGGCGATAATAATCAATCAGACGATCGAAACTGTTTCGGTCGACCAATTGGGTTACTTCGTCGGAAGGACCATCGATCATCGATGGAGAAGATGACATTATTCATAATGGATGATCGGTCTAGTTTCGATAGACCGAAACTTGTGATCGAAAGTTCGCCAGATTTTACTCATAAGAAAACGGACGACCAAACCTCTCAAGGTCAACCGGAAGAATATGATCATGAAATGAACGAAGAATGAACATCAAACGGTCGACCGCTACCTTTTCGGTCGATCGAAAGACACTAATAAATGGACGTCTGCTCCTCCTTTTGGTGATCATTGAATGGACCTAAAATGAACGACCATTTGACTTTTGGGCGTCCGATAAGTGGACAAAAGAAATACGACTGTAATCAAACCTCTTTGATTTATTAAGTTTTTGTCCACCTGATTTATACGCAAATGAAATGAACTTAAGATGATTCAGAGCTTTGCTCCATACGATCTTAATCAATCGACAGATTGAAAGAGAGGTCCATGATGATTCGAAGGTATGCTCCATACAGCTTTGATCGATCTTCAGATTGAAAGAGAGGTCCACTACGATGGAAGGAATTAAGCTAACCTTGACCAAGGCTCTTCTTCACGGGTTAGCATTTGTCCTATCTAGATAGGAGTCTCTCATTTTATGGATGTTTTCGTCTTGCGCGAGATCATCCCGCCCGACGGGGTTGACCGTGACACTGATCACCCACTGGCCCATGATGGTCTAGATAATTGCACCTTGTGTGCTGACAATGGTATTCCCTATCACCCACTAGTTTATGATGGTCTAGATAGTTGCACATTGTGTGTTGACAGTAATATTTCGTAAAAGAATGAAAAGCTCTACCAAAGAATGAAGAACGAAAGAACGTGAATGATGAGCAAGTACGCACATGATTGATATGTTTTACTCCATGCTTATTCTTACATATACGAATTCATACTTAGCTTTTTGCTAACGGTTGAGTTTGCTTTCCTGTATGATTCCTACAAGTACATGATGATGACTCGTGACGTGTTAGTGTGTGCACGAAGACTACAATTCGAGTGGCATGAGTATATGGTTATGATCGAGTCTAGTATGAGTCGTATATTTATACGTTATATTAAATGGTATATCTACCTGGATGGGTCGTATCAGGTCATGACTGACCGCATGCGTTTTTATGCTTAGTATTCATACTTCTTCTTTTGTTACTTCATACTGAGACCATGGGATATATCTTTCCCCCCGCACTTTACTTATCGAGACAATTTGACATACTTTACCTAATTTGCTTCCGTACTCATTTTCTATTATTGTATTATTTTAAATTATTAAGTATTCCGCTTTTCTGTCACTTTTCTTGATCATTGGATCAATGAAATAGTCAAAGAAAAATCAAAGAAAAGTAACATATGAGAGGAGATCTCGCCACATGGCGGGGTCAAATTTCGATTTAATTGTATATTTGATTTAGAATTTTAAAAATATTAAAATAAAATATTCTTTCTAAACATAAAAATAATATTTAAATATTGAGAAACTTATTTTATACTTTAAAATAAAATTAAATAATGTCAAAAGTAAAAGAAATAAAAAAATAGTGCTTGAGATCGGATTAATCCAACTTGATTCGAACCGAATGAGTCGAATTTGTTGTTAGTTTTAACTGATCCCCTTGCCAATCATATTGTTTTATTATATACGCTTAGAAATTCCGATATGTAATATGTTTAATATTTTAACAAAGATATATTAGCATGTAATTTAGTTTAACACATGCAACAATCGAATAGTTTACTTTCCAAAGCCAACAGCTTTAAGTTTTGGTTTCAACAGTCACTTGGCAGTTGACACCCTCTTTTACTTCCATGCATCTGCAGAGAGTGCCGCATTTCGCCGTGGCCTGCAGCATACCGTCCAAGAAGAGTGCTACCAGTAGAAGATTGGTGACCTATGAGGAGAAATCGGCCAGCTACAGGTTTACTGGTAGTGCAGGAAGCAGGAGGATGGCTCTTGAGGAGTCCCCGATGACCAAGGACGCGGGGGAACGAAGACGAGGCGGCCATGATCCTTGATGACGAGTGACGACGCTGACGACTCCAACAATTCCAAACCGCGGCATATTGCCCGTTTCGTCGAACCCTCCCCGTCCGTGCCGGTAATCTGCTCGAATTCTTTCTCACCTGTTGCTCGATTTAATGCTTGGCTCGAATGGCTCCTATCTGCAAATTTCCTTCCTGAAAACTTTCTTATCTTGATTGGTTTCGTTGTTACCGGAAATGAGATTTTTTTTATTGTTGATCCTTTTTTCTCGTCTGAGCTAGTTGATAATTATTCAGGATAAAACTAAGGAAATAAGAGAGAAAGTGAAAGCTTTGTGCTTCAGCTCGAGCTGCAGAAGTAAAGAAGAAAAGGATAGTCCTTTTAGATCTGATCTCTTTTTTTTCTCTAAAATGAAACGATAATCCTATCTTGTAGCGGTGCTGAGAGCTGTCTTTTTGCTTAATTTCCGTATCTGGAGGACCCTGGAACCTTTTTTTTTTCTTTTACAATGTAATCAATTAGCAGCCTGGTGGATAAGGCAGACGATGAATGAGATACTGTTGACAAGATCATGTACTTTTACTGGTGCCATTGGCAAAATCTATGAATTTAGCCTATTTGCTTAGGACACATGTTATGAAGAGATCTCCAAAACTTCCGGTTTGATGTCCTGCCAATTACCTATCTGGATACAAGAACCGTTTTCCCAAATTTCGTCAAATGTTTGTGAGGAATGGGCGATGAGGTACATATCTTGCATTCAAGCACATCTAACAATCAATTGTATATCACTATGTGATTGTATTTGTGTCCATTATGGAGGTGGCACGAACATGTTCAAAGTGATTGTATTTGTCTCCAAAACTTCTTTATCCAAGGCATTACAGTTAATGACTCAACAAAATTGCTACTCGCCTTTAGCTTTAGTTTCTACATTGCCCCTGACATTTCATGATACAGGCGATTGTGGCAATTAATGAAGGGGCTCCACAAGACTTCAATGGTTCTAAAGTCGTAGGCTCCTGGAGAAAAAAAAGGTGAATATCTGCGCCTCTGCGGCACAAATTAATGTCTGTTTCAGGGTAAGGTATACATAGATCTTCCATGCACATTAATGTTTTGCAGATGGCATTTTATATATAGGACTCACAAATAGCTCAAAGAGTTTGTTGGCCTTTTCTTGGTTATCGTGCACAGTAGATAGCTGTTTTGCAGGCTTCAATACCTAGGCATTGTTGTGATAAGCATTATTTTTTCGGCTATGCACATGAAATAGAACATTAGGCATAAATACATAGCTTGACATGAGAGATAAAATTTGGTGATCAACTGTTCATCAAGTTCAATTTTCCCTGCACGGTTGTTACTTTGTGTTGTTTCACCTATTGGATATTAACATCTATTTTCAGCTTTCTCTGCCCAAAGATATCAAAAGGTTCCACTATCTTGTCACTTCGCCCTAGAAAGTCTCAAAATTCAAGCCAGATACTATTCATGCATCCAACAAGAATCATGGTAAGGTCCTTTACAAGCATTTAACTTGTGAAACTTTTGTTTGCTTGCTCTGTTCCTTTCATAATGTTTGTTGTTTCAGGCATTTGGTGCTTTAGCAATTGCTAAAATTTTGCTTCCCATTGTACTGCCCTATCACACACCATGTTCCAATGCAAGCTCCTCACTTGGTTCATGTGATTAGTTTAGCCAATAAAGTTTAGAGACTAGAATCATTCATGGAAAATGATGAAGGTTTGTTTGTTTTAGCTAGACAATGACTTTGCTGCCAAGTTAATGCCTCTGTTTCAGTTATGCAATGACAAATTTCTGTTCAAAAAATACTTTCTACTATAAATATTGCACCATATCTTCTTATGTCAATATTATTTTTTCCCACACAGGACTAGGGCCCTAAGGTCCATATTCTGTTATTCAAACACCTCAGATGATACAAATGCAACATTAATATATAATTTAAGAAGATTTGAAAATACAAATTGTTGCTTCTATTATTATTACATTGCTATTGTTGTATGAGTAACCAAATGTCATATGGGTCACAATCATTGGAGTGGAATGTGATTTGTAAAATCTAGTCCAAAGTTTGAAGAAGCAAGCATAGTTCCCTAGAGGATTTACCATATTTTGATAGATTGTTTGTCTATAATAGATAAGCCAATTAATTTAAAGCTAAATATCTTGTTATGAAAAATAAGCAAGAGAGAATTGTACACAGATAAGAACACTAGAGATTTATGAGGTTTATTATAAATAGGGCTATATCCTTAAGTGGTGACGATTTTTCTTTGATGTGAAAAAAAAAGATGATTACAAGGATGCAAAATAACTCAAGCCATATGGAGTTTATATACGGACTCCAATATCAATAGAAAATAGGAAATCCTAATATCATTTAGGTTAAGATGGGACTCCCATATGGGATGGGTGGGTTCACCGTCCTAATTGTTTGAGCGTCTATATTACATAAGAGTCAAAAAAGGAATTAATAATTGTGTTAAAATTCAAGGCATTATCAATTATCTCTTCTACGAAACCAATCTGACATCTTTGTTTTGGCCACAGGAAGAACTTCTGTTTAGGATAAATATTGGCATGAGGATCCTCTAATTCTCCTCAAGATTCTGTGCAGACATTTCAAGATCTTCTACTATTAGGCACTTTTTTTAAAAAATGTAATCCAAATGAAAACATATAAAGTTGCTGATATGGTCATAGCCTCAGCTAAAGTCTTTTGATAAATAAGCTCAAGTTTGGTCAAGAATCTATTTTCATTATGTTACAGTTTTCAGATATTACTTTCAGTCACTCATACAAACTTTCTTTCGTGATTTCATAGATTTTATTCCCAGATATGCATTCAGTTGATTGGTTATGCCCATGCAGCTCATAACAAGTGAGAAATAGCTTTCTTCAAATCAATTTTCTCATGTTAGTGAAGATCCTTATCAGTGCAATTTGTTAATATTCTTCTTGTTCCTCTTCAGAATTCCTTGGGTGCTGTTGCCTTCAGTTGAATTAGCAAGGGTCTCCTAGCCACTTGTAACTGCAGGTTCACTTTCACTTTGCATCAGATGGTAGCTTGTGTGATCTTGTTGTCATTTCATTTTATGCTGAATCCTGATGACTTGTTGCTTCCTATAAGCTAGAATCAATCCTGATGGTGTACCAGAAAAACCATTACTAACCCTCCTGTGTATACACATTATCAAGGATCTTGGAGATATGAGATATTTATTAGTTATGGAAATGATTAGATCAGAAAAAAGGATAGTATCGACTAAAAAGAAGTATGTGTTGAGTCTGTTTTCATATCTAGGAATCCGATAAAAAGTGGCAATGAGTCCACTTGAGCAGAATGTCAAATGATCTACTTTTGAATTTGATCAGCCAATAAAAAAAGAGGAATCGGCAGCTCCTTTTCTTCAAGACCTTGAAGGCCATCAGAGGGCTTATTTATTTGAGTCAAAGTAGATCCAACATCACACTCGTTTCAAGGAAACTTAGTCAATTTGTGCGTGTTCTAAAGGAATGACATCAGCGTTGTGAGTTGTTAGATATGTCAGGAAAACATCAGAGAAATGTGTATTCTTTTTATAGTCAAGGATACTACAATATCTGACTTTTGTGATGCCAATTTGGCGCTTTGCATATTCTCGCAGTGTTCAATAAGAACACCCAAGTGTAATGATCGGTCAATCTCTAGTATCCTGAAAATCTGGGCAGCAGACTACCCTCTAGGTCTTTTGCAGAAGCCGAATACATGAATTCACTAGTTGTCTCTGAAATTATATGTTTCATTAGACTTTTCCAGCATCCCGACTAGACGTTCAGAAACTGATACTAATTTACAGTGATAGCAAATCAGCTATCCAAATGGCTGAAAACACTATGTAATGTGAGATAACAAAACATATGAATGTTGACTGCTTTTGTTAGACAAAGATAATTACAAAATCTAGTGTAGCTGAAATATGTAACCTCCTGCTCAAAACTCCCCTTTGGATTGGGAACAAGGCCTTCTTCCCAACTTTTTAGTCACCCGTTTTTTTGGTGACATGGGTTCCACAGTGTTCACGATGGGATTAAGAAAAATTAGTTATTCTTAATGACACTTGAAAAATATTTGCTCAATGACTTAAGTAACTGTTGGGTTAAGAAATCTTCATCTAGTAAACATCCAAAGGGGCCCAAAGGAAGGCAGCAGCATGAGTATTTAAAATCCAAATCAAGGTTCATAAACTTGAATCAGCCCTGTTCATAAACCTGAATAGGAGCAGATTGCTAGAAACTGGTGATCGAAGATATTACATCTTTGTTAGCTTAGTAGCATGTTTCCATGATAGTTAATTTTGTTACACTGTAGCAAAACTGAGTTCAATGTAATAGTGTTTCTAAAGTAAGCTCTCAAAGTATTCTATTTTTTATTGGACTTCTTTGTACCAGTGGAGCTAATGTGATTACTTCAAACGAAAGGACCGAAGCGTATCATACATATTAAAAAAGTGAGAGAAGTTTTTTCTTTATTTTTTTTTCACTCTAACACTTGCATCCTTTTTTTTTTCTGTTTCGTCACATGAAGTATTCAGGTTGACGATGACAAACCAAATTTTCATCCATTTTCTTACCCATCATGATAATATGTAGGGATGTCAACAAGCCAAATTAGGCCACCATTTAAATAGATCAGACCTGTTTAAAAGCTTAATAAGCAAGGTAGGTCATAAGCTTATAATTAGGTCAAAAAATTAAATTGGGCCTGACCTGATTAATCAATTTAAGAAGCCTGACCTGACTTAATAACCTATTAACCCTTATTTGTTAATATATATATATATATATATATATTTAAAAATAAAATATAATAAAAAAACTGAGTATATAGTTTAAATTATAGTATAGTATTTATTAGTTATATAGGCTGGTCTTATATGCTAATAAGGTAGGCCTAGTATAAACAAGCTAAGTATATTTAAATTAAAATGTCCAATTTAAAAAATTAGAATAAAATTAAAATGTTTCCTATCTCATATTATTTTTTATTTTTTATATCATCAAATTTTCATCCAATTATGATAAATTATTTGAAAGAGAAATTTTGATTCAATCATGTACTGTTAGATGTAAATCTAATGGTGTAAAAGATAAGAAGTAAAATGAGGTAGGAAACATCAAAATTAAACCTTTTAAAATAAGGCTTGACTTATTTATTGAGTTACGAGATGTTCACGAATGGTCTGCATTGCGTTGTGTCCACTATTATTAATAGGATGTTGGGGCATGCATTAATTAACTTGGGTGCAAGTTAACATCCAACCATAACAAAAATTCATGATGTATTTTTATTTTGCTATATGCTTCGTTTTTGTTTGATGCCTTCTACAACTGATACCCTCTTCTTTCCTGACCTCAAGAGTACACGAGCATAACTTAGTCACATGAAATTAAGAAACTAGAAGGATGTAAACAACCGAGCATTGCATGATGAAAGAAATTTCATCAAAGGTCATATAGTAATTTTATAAGTTAATTAGAATTCTTGATGAATTGAAGGTGATCAAAAGGATAATTTGAGAAGGGATATAAATAGAAGGAAAGACTAATCCTACTTGGAGAAGGAATTAGAGTTAGAGTAGGATTAAAACATGGTTAGAAAGCAAAAAGAAAAATAAGGAAAGATTAAATTCTATTGGGAGTTGGAATTAAAATTAGATTAAGACTAGAAATTTTAATTTGATTTGAAATTCAAAAGAATTTTTAATGAATATAGGACTTCCAAATAAGATACAATTGAGAGTTTTATAACTTAAAAATATTTTAATTATTAAAATAATAATAATATTATTATTTTAATTTGAAAATTAAGTGATATAATATTATGCAATTAAATAATTTCGAAAATTAGAGAAAAAGAAGAAATAAAAGGATAAAGTGAAAGTAGAGTTTGATTGAGAGAAGTTATGGAAGAAATAAAAAAGAATTTGAGTATAAATACATTTGATAAGTATGGTTATAAAATAATTAGTTAAATTTAGATTTAATTAATCTGAATATTTAACATGATATAATTAATGATGGATGGCCATGATTGATGAAGAAATAATCCAAGACTCAATGAGAATAAAAAAGTTTAGTTAAAAATTATAAATAAGGCCTAAAGTGTGGCTAAACAACTCATATTACCTCCACAAGATTTCTACACTACGAACTCTACTTTCTCCTTTGTTTGCACGTGAATCGAGATGAGTCATAGGACGATCAGTGGTGCATTTCGAAGCTTGCAAGAGAACATCGTCCAAGTGGTAGCCGATAATTTTTGGATGTCGTTCGAGCGCTACAGCTTTCCAAAGTCATTCATACAATTTTCAACATATAGAATTTCAGTTGATTTTTCAACCAACTGATACACAAGGAATTCCTATATTAATGATTTTCATCGTTACAACCCTCTGAATTGAATTATGCAAGTTATCATATTGATAATTGGGCCAGAAGTCGTGATGGAACCATGAGTTTGTGAGTAACTACAGAACTTGGCCCGGGTCCTCTAGTGCTCAAGACGGGCCATGTCGAGTGATAATTGAATAGTTCAGACCGAGTTCATATAAACTCAGTCCGGGTTTAAAGGTATGCGGTCCGAGTTGAGTAACCCGAGAGCGTCATGATGGAATTGTGAAGAATTCAGGTCCGATTTCGACTATCTCGATTAGGGTTCTGTTGATGTTAATAGATGGATGAAAACTGAATAGGATCCAAACTAGATTTCAGATAGTCCGACCTAGATTCCATGAAGAAGATGTTATATGATTGAATGAGATCGACTCGACCTAGATTTTATAGGACCTGGGTTCTGCCGAAGATGGAAATCACAAATTGGAATTGGGCAATCCGACCCAAGTTTTGTTCCACCCGGTTCGAGTTACATTGGTCAAATTAGAAAAATCTGTCCTGAGTTTCACCCTACTCGGCCTGAGTTCTATAAGAAAGATGAGTACGATTAATTATAGGAGCTGACTTAGGTTTCACCCCACCCTGCTAGGATTTTGAAGATAAAAAAGTGAATTTTAAGTTATTAAAGTATAGTTAATTGTAATGTTTATGCTATTGATTATATCTGATCATATTATTATGATATTAATCACATTGTGATGATATTGATCTTATAACTATGATAGTGATTACATTGTGATGATATTGATCTAAAGATTAGAAAGAAAGTTTAAATAAAAGTAAAGATAGACGTTATAAATTAATCAAAATAAACAAAATTTAAGATACCTAAAATTGGGAGCTCAAAACAGCCATAACTTCAAAGATAAGAACAAGTAATAAGCAGTTGTTATGATTGAAGCAACCTTTACGGTTGAAGTATAATGCAATCCAAGTAGTCATTATGGTTGAAATTAATTGTTAAAAAGTTAAAGAAAAAATAAAAGCAGCCATTGTGATTGAAATATATGGTTGAAGCAAATGATATGATTGAAATTAATGGTTAAAAAGTTAAAAGAAAAAGTAAAAGCATTCATGTAGGAGACCAACCAAAGGCGGAGGGCCTGCGCGCAAGCACTAAAATTACTTAATATATAATGATATTTTTTGGATGCAAGCAACCATTTGCTCTATTGGTATCGACAACCAAATAGAATGAACCCATCCCGGGTTTGAATCTCCTTGTAGCAATTTTTCCTATATTTTCTTAAATAAGAAAAGATTCATTTATTGAATATTAACCATAAGCACAATAAGCCTGTCAATTATTAAATTTTAACTATCCTGTTCAATTAATTTTTTGTTTCTACATCATATGCACATGTGTTAGATTTACAAAAATATTTTATACTATTTTTATGGCTAATTTATTCGTGTTGGACATATAATTGCATTGCTTTTTTCCTTTTGTGGCCATATGCCATCACTATATTATAATAATAATAATAATAATAATAATAATAATAATAATAATAATAATAATAATAATAATAATAATAATAATAATAATAATAATAATAATAATAATAATAATATGCCATTTTATTCTTAGCGCTTCTTTCATTTATTAAGTTTTAGGTTTTCTTTAAATATATTTTGTTGAATTTAAATTTAATATAATAATATCATTAACATCATTCTATACAACTTATATACCATTAATTTAACTTCATATCTTTCATCCAGGTAAAATGTTTGATTATTTATGTATAATTATTATAGATATATAATTATTCCATTATTAAAAATTTGTTTTAAATGAAAACTTCACTAGACCAATTTGTTAAAAGAGACATCACATTTTTACTGAACATTATTAGTTATAGTTATCGTTATCTAAAATGAGATTTCTTGTTTATCATTATAATTTCTAATGACATATGACTTATTGAATATTTCTATTTTTGAAAATAAAAAGATGGTTCTTTTTTGGCATATGTTTTAAATGCATGAGGTAGTCGTTTAACTCATTGAGTTTTCACCACGCTCACCTTTTTTTTTTCTTTTACTGTCTGTAGAAAGGATTAAATATATTGCATGCTTGATTGGAAAATAGTAGTAATTGAAAAAGTGACGGTGCATATATGTGCCTTTGTGTTCTTCATTTGATACTTGTCATTTTAATTTACAAATTCTGAGCTTTTGATTGTGATTATCTAAAACATGTTTTTCGATCATGGCCCAGAGTATTTGGATATGAGATGTACTATGGAAGTTGAGACTCCAAGGTGTAAGAGATTATATGAGTGAGTTCTTATCATGGTTTTGGATGTGTTTGAGACACTCGATGTAGTATTCATTATGTTTAGCTTTCATGTTTCTCGACAGATTTTGAGTTTAAATAAATTCAAAGGCATTTGAACTTTTGAGCTTGAGTCTCACTTATTATTTTTTTACTATAAATTATCAGTATTATTTTTATTACTGTCATGAATGAATATTTTCTTCAATTTAATTATTTACAATGGATATTGTATATCAATTCTTTCGGTACAAATAAACAATTGGGTGAAAAAAAATCATTTCTTATCTATAATAGAGATGGAATTGCACGGGACTAGAATTATCTTGACCCAAGGTTTACTACCAAGGATATTAGTAGATAATTCCAAGTGGATATTAATGGATACTATCAAGGATATGTAGCTGATTTATTTATCTATTAAAATGTGTTTTAAAATTATAAGGCCAGAGTTCACCCAAAAATTAAGGTGGATAGTTCATAGTGACACCATTCGTAACAACAATTTACACTAGTATTTACCATTAATTCATCTAGTACATATTAGTTACATTTATGCGTAACAACGAACTTAGGAATCACGACACGTGTTTATTTTGAAAATTATTCTCAATTAAGTATGCAAAATATGAACAAAGCGAACAAGAAGTTCTAATTTTCGTCCACGAATTTTAAATAATATTTCTATCCTATGTAGACCAACACACTATATATTGATATATAATTAACTAAGTTGCATTCTGCAACGGATAAGAAGAAGAAACAATCTCACGACAATCATCGTGCCATTATTATATATTACTCAGTACAAGTGAATTGAAGGAGAAACGAAGTATAGCTGTTCATGATGGAATTATATGTCATTAAACACACCGTCATATGCAACTCTTTTTTTTAATTATTATTGTTTTCATGAATGCATCGAATTAATTAATAGGAAGGACCGCATAAGATGAATGGTAACCATCATCATCACCATGTTGCCCTACAATGTTGGCACAATGAGAGGGGGCCCCCTCTCATCCTGCCCTTAGCCTTGCTTTTGTACCTTCTTCATTTTTTTTTCTCCTCGTTGTTATTTTGACACGTTTCTGTTCTGCCGGCCATTTTTATTGACGTAGACACCAACATGACAAGGTGGTGCAGCCTGCTGGTGGTTACCCCTCTCTCTCTCTCTCATGAACCACCATATATGATATATTTAAACACCACGCGCAGTGCATGTGAAGAGGACGATGCCCGCGATGGAGAGGAGCCTGCGAGCACCTGCTCCCCTACCCGTGGAGCGCGTGCCCAGATAGGGCCCCCGGTGCATGCATGAAGTGAACTGGACAACGATGGCGACGACGTTAAACTTGCAGCAAATTAATGATCTTTCTCATTACTCTTTCAATTGAACTTTTCGTGATGTGTATCGACCTCTAAAATAATTAGATCACTATTGATTAGCGAATTACGAGCCTGAAGCTTAGATTATAAAAAGATGGACAGCTCTCAGATTCAATATATGGAATTCTCGATATGATCAGAAGTTATTTTTTTTTCTATTTTTGTTGGAATTTTGCATTTATTAGACTTCGATAATATTCTTGCACGTCGATAGATATGCATTAAAAAAATATTTTTGGGAGGACTTGGCTGTCCTGATCAAACACAGTTTGCCCATTTATTCATTCATATATCGCCTGTCAAACGGATCCGGTATAGATTCGAGAATTCAGAATTCGATCATGTATCTATCCACCTGCATATCTTTTTGCATTTATTCCTTTTCACGTCTTAATTCCCCCCATAAACATCCAAAATGAGCTATAACACTGACTGGTCAGAAGATCAGATTTGTCTTCTTTCCACAATTCATATATATATATATATATATATATATATATATGTATGTATGTATCCAGGGTTTGACGGCATGCAGTTACAGTGTTCTTGATTGAACGACCGCTTGTAAGAGTAAATACATGCAGAAAATGGCCCTTGGTGGCGTCGATCAGGCAGCCAAATGAGATGAACAATTAATGTTTCTCTCTATTACCACAACAGTATTCCAAGTGATGAATAAAAATCCAAATTCACTATTACTCGAATCTGACTACGATAGATATTAAAATTCGAGACCTTTTAAATGAGAACAATATGCTCATGTATACTTGACCTAATCCCGTTCATGACAATTAATATTTACTGGGCATAAAATCCACGTGTACGACTCCACATTTACAGGTAGAAAGTTGTTCGTCATCAGGCCACATGCATGCATGCATGCATCTGAACCAACAATTAAGGAGTGGGGCAAAGATATATAGATGAGATCTCTCATCCATGGGAGATTGGTTCAGCACTTGAACTTAGATTTTTGCGATATTGATATAAAAAATATCAAACGTTTGAGTCTTTATGTAGCAAAAATATCGTATTGTTAAAAGTTTCCCATCATATTTAGACTCAGTGACACCGGATTGAGTCAGGATAATGGCTCTGTGTATTAATTGTCTTTTGGTTGATGAATAATGATTATCGAGTAGAACATAATTAGTTTATGAAGTTTGAGTAAAAAAATTATAAACTATTTCAACTTTTTATAAGTGGGTCATATATAATTTATCTTTAGAAAAAGAACACCGTTTAGAAGATTATATCTTTTTAAAGACAACTTTGTCAAGAAAGGCCCCACCTGTTTGACGGAATAAACGGAATAAGATTGTATTCAAATAGTCTTTATCCTCTAATCAAACATATCCGTAGGAGGACGCTGTCATGCCGTCCATGAAATTTGAGTATTCCAATTGCTCTCAAATTTTGAAGTGTGGAAACTGAAGAAATATCAAAATAAAATAATTTAAATATCATAGAAAACATAATTGTGTAATTAATATCCATTGTCAATGCTACCAAATGTGTTTCAACGCAAAAAAAAAAAAACTAAAACAACAATTGGTAAGCTAGAAATAAATAAAAGAAAGGAACAATAGTTATTTAAAGTAAACTAGTCCAAAACCACTATGAGATTATCATATTACTTGTTCATTGGTCAAGTTAGCTAGACAGTCACTAATCAATCATTTTCCTTTGTCATAGAATTAATATTCAAAAGAAATGCTTTAATTTAATTCAGTAATGAATTATTAAGATATAAAGAGCTAGTATAATATATTTTTCATTAAAAAATAGGGTTAAAAGTTGTTGCCAAAGGTAAATAGGTAGAAAGATTCTTTATCAATAACTATTTTGCTTTTATTTCAGTTACAATAAATGTTTCTGTTTATATTTTTATATATAATGCAATAAAATAGAATATACTCACCCGGAGCTGTTAATATCTTGGACAACTAGCATCAGATTAATATAGTCGAGAAAAGGAGCAAAATAGCCTAATTAAATTGATATCTTCAGGATTCAAGTTAGGAATTGAACTAATAACTTTCGTAAGTATGAGATATAACTTCTGTGGAATCATATTTCTTACTTAAGAGAGAGAATCACACAATAAGAATATAAAAATTTATGAAGTTTATTTTAAACCGAGCTACATCATAGAACGATTTTTGTTATAGAATATTAATAATTACAAGAATTCAAAATAATCCAATCGTTATAAAATTTTAATATAAAATAGAAAATAAAAAATTCAGAAACTATTTAAGTTTCAAGAGCTCCGCCCCCCGAACCCTCGCAAGAGGGATCCCCATGAATCCCCTCTTAAGGCCCCGTAAGGGATGGATGACTTCGCCCTTTCGAAAGGTCATATAGGGTTACAATTAAATTAGGATTTAAGACATTATCAATAATGTTCTTGAAAATTATCGTTAATCATAAGACTTCAAGAGTTGATGAAGTCTAGGAGAAGTAATTTAAGGAGGGATAAGTTAATTGAAAAGTAAAAACAAAATGGTCTACTATTTTTGTTGACATGCTTTGAATTGTGTAACCTATATCCAAAACTGTGAAAGACAACAAAATGAAAAAAATGAAAAAGAATGAGAATATGAGATGGAAGTTATTACTAATTGTGCTGTGAGTTGAAAAGTTATTTTGCAAAATTCAATAGCATTATCCACCATCGAAGCTGAATACATGATCATCAATGACGCTGTAAAGAAAACTATTTAGTTGAGAGGATTAGTTGGAGGACTCACTATGAAGGAGGAAGTTATTGTTATATACTGTGATAGTCCGAGTGTAATACATTTTATAAAAGATCAAATGCATTATGAAAGGACAAAGCATATTGGTGTAAGATATCATTTAATTTGTAGTATTATGAAAAAATATGATGTTCAAGTTCATAAGATTAACACTCATGATAATCCAACAGATATGATCACAAAGAGCTTATATATTGTCAAGTTCGAATTTTGGTCAGACTTGGCAGATATTCTGCAAAGATCAAGTTAGGCCCATGTGAGTATTCGACAAATGAGAGCATGTTGAGCATTTATTTATTTTTAGAGTTTTTTTATAAGAAAATTCAAATTAAGTTGGAAATTTGTTGACATGTCTTGAATTATGTACCCTGTACTCGAAATTGTGAAAGGAAAAAATGAGAAAAAGGAAAAAAAATGAGGATGTGTGGTGGAAGCAGAAAGCTTGAGTCGTTAGAGTTTTGTTATAATGTACTTTTTTTGCTCATAGTAAATTTCTTCTGGTGGCAATATCTATGTTTCTCTTTTGTTCACATTGATCAAGATGATTTTACCACATTAAATTATTTTGTTTATCTTCTCTTCTGTTTCTCCACTTCGTTATCTTGATTATTCATCGATCATCAATGCAATATTCCCAATAGTTTTGTTAGGGAGAGATAATTGTGAAATTTTATTTATGGGATAAAAAAAATATTATATTAGAAGAATATTGGAACAAAATTTAAAAGTATAATTAATCAACTTAGTTTATCTTGTCTCACTACTAGGAAATAATGTTAGTTAATATATAGTTTACTATTTGACCATAAATTTTATTGGGATCAACTAACCTCATTAAGTTGATACGTAGATTCATGCTTACTCTTAATTGAGCCCTCTTACCATCATGAGTAATTTAACGAGATCATTGTAATTGTTCTAATGAACTAAAAAAAATAAAGGAAATCGAAAAAATTGTTTTATTACATCTCAACCCCATGTGCAAATCAACATCATCGCAAGCATATCTACACATTTTCATTCATACATAATAGAAAAAAATATTTTCAATTCAAAAGCAGTGAAATAAAATGTTCTATTGAACCTAAGATAATACAAATAGATGATACTTCTTAATAGTAATTTATCAGGTAGACAATCATCAAATGATATGTGGCAATTGGTCAAATAATCTGATGAACAAAGTAGAATAATTACAAATAACAAGTGTCTTTATTTGGTTCTAAAAGGACTTTTCTACTTCATCAACTTTCAATTAACATATGCCAATTTATGCCTTAGCAAATAACAAATATAAAGTGTCAATTATTAAGTATAAATGATCAAATACAATATTTTTTATTTACTTTATTTCGAATGTGTTGTACAACTCTTTTATTTCAAATATTTTACTAATACAAAAATTGTAATCCAATCCATTATCATCCTTATTCGTTGTCCTCTGACAATCTCTTTAATTATATAAATTGTTATGATATTTCATGTAGGGAAGTTTTTGCCTTTCAAAGCTAATTTTTCTTTACCAATATAGAATATATTTAAAATCATACAAATGCAGATTGAATTAATCATTATTCCCAAGTGGGAATTTTTAACCCTACAAGGGTTTATTTCGAACTATTAATTAATGAACAAATGACAAGTGACACAATCAGTATCATCGGTACACATGATGATACACATTTTTCAGCTTCTATATAATAAACCTATTTTGTCTATTTGTGTAGCCTTTCAACCATTACATGATTAAGCACATGGACAAAAAAGATCAACAAGTAATAATCAAATGATGGGATCAAAATCTTCTTTAAAACCAAGAACTCGGCCGAGGTTCATACAACTCGGATTAGGGCTAGGTTTCAAGTGAATTTTAGGCTAGGTCCACTACAAGAAAAGTGACTTTTAGCGACCATAATTAATGAAGAGATTCAAATATGGTCGTTAAACATCATTTTTAACGACTAGAAATAATTCTGGTCATCAACAATAATGACCAGGAAAATTCTGGTTCTTAATATTCTTATGACTGGCCGTTAAAAGTCAATAATAAGGACCAGAAAAAATTTGGTCATTAATATTCAAATTAACGACCATCATCTTGTCATTAAAAATATGAAAGAAGAAAAGAACAAGTAAGTATAGAAACATAGTCCCACATTCATTATAGTAGTACGATGAGAGCAAAGAGACAAGTATTAATAGAGGAGGAAACTAATGGGTTAATGTAGAGTTTTATGGAGAAGATCAATTTTTGGATCTTTTCTAAATTTAAAATAATATTTTTTATCAGATTATTTGTTCACAAAAAAAATTTAAAAAATTGGTCGGTTCATCCAAAATGTGATTCAATTCGGTGATGTCTTTAGCAACTAGGTGAGTGGTCCTTATAAGTTATATATGGACTAACATACTAGTCGCTATTGAATTTTTAGGAAAGAGAATCATAGTGGCCCTTAAAAAAAATTAACCGCCAGTTATTCACACTGGACGCTAAAACCTTTTAGCGGGGGGACCTATAGCGAAGAATCGTGACCAATTTTTTCTTGTCGTTGATGAGTATTAACGGCAAGATGACAATTTTTAACGACTACATATCTTTTCGCTAATGACCTAATTTCCTGTAGTGGTCTTAATGGGAATATTACTTATTATTTTACATTCCACACGAAAACCCGAGTGGAGTCTCTCAGCATGTTGGAATCATCATGTCAAGATTTCTTTTAATATTCTTTTGCATATGATGAAACTGGGCCACATTATTCAATGTGAGAATTGGGTCATAAACGAATAATGTATCGCCTTTTGTGCTCTAAGTCAAACTCATATTGATTCGCTCAGTGATCATAGTCAAGTTCTAAATTGTCGAGTGTTAGGATCCTAAAATATTGCACAACCCGAGGTAAGTTCTTGCCGCTCAGCTTAGTTGATGCCCATGTAGGGCGACTATAACTTTTAAATTGTGCCTTAAACTCTTAGGACATCATGCAGCTGTCATAGAAACTTTAGGGACTCAATTACATATCCTAGGACTTGATTAAGACCATAGTTAATTTTTTTTAACTTGATTAAATTATTAAAATTATACATGCAAAAGTGAATTTAAAATCTTACGCACATGTACTTTGAACTCAAATTTTTATCTCGAATTCTCGATTAGGATAAGACAACATTGCACATGCACGTTAAGGAGGAGAGAAGGAGTCAAGAGTAGGAAAATGAGAAAAGTGATGAGAAGAGAGAAATCTTCAGGGTCCTACTTATAAGGATTATGATGCACATATTCCTTTTGTAATTCAATTTAAACTCTTTAAGGAATTATAATTAGGATTAAAGTTTGTAGTACTACAATCTATTTTCCTAATATTATTCTATCTATCATTTGTAACAATCTCTATCCAAACATTATTATTCCATTAATTTTCTCAATTTTTGATTACAAATAATAAATCAGTAGTCTTAGTTTTTAGATTAAAGATAATAAAATCTGATTACTTTACTTTTTGAATTTTTTGAACTTGAAACTCGTTATACTTCTTTGACATCCTTTATAACAAAAACTTATAGTTGGATTCAAATTAAAATTTAAATCACTAATCTTAATTTAATTTTAATTGTTTTTCTAATTATTATTTATCCTTTATTTTTTTCTTTTATTATGCATTTCAAATTCTCCTTTTGAATACTTTAAGACTTTAATTTTTGTATTTATTTAATAAAAAATATAAATACATAATTTAACCTGTTAAAAATTGGAGTTGTTTAAATGCAATTTTTAATCTGGTAAAAATTGGAGTTGTTAGAGCACATTTTTTTTCTCTTTTTAATCTCTTTTTATTATATAGTATATCTCTGTAACCTTATTTATTATTTTAAGAAATAAAATCAAATGGAATCCACATCTCACCTCATCTTCTTGACTTCTGGATATGATTTTTTATTATTATTTAATTTTTAAAAATTCATCAGAATAAAAATATGATATGATTAAAAAGTAGGTTGAAGCATTTGAAAAGTTGAGGAAAAGTAAGCGGACAATATTTACAGTGGAGATATGATTTAATTTAGGACAAGAAAATAGAATTAAATATTTCTAAAAAAATAGAATTTATTGAAGTTAAAAGAATGAATGAACATAAATATTTTATTGATAGTGCATTGTTTAGGTTTCCATTAAGAAAATGGTTATAATAAAGATTTAAGATTAGCGTGACGAGGTCAGATTAGCTAGGGGCAGTCCCCATCCAGTCTTCACCAAATTTTGATTGATGGTTAAATATTAATTATAATGAATGAATATACTTATTTTATTGTTTATTATTAATAAGATCGTTGTATACATCGTGTATTTAAAGAAAAAATAATATATATAATACATATTAATATATTATAATTTTTTTATAGTATAATTATAAAGTATTAATGTACCTTCATAATATCTTTCTCCTTATTATGATGCTGAGCTTATCTTAATCGTTGATTAATGGTTGAAATAATTGATATTTTAAATAATGAGATTTAATTAATTTTGATTATATCCATTTATCAGATATGTTCAACATTCCTTCAAAGTGGAAGGTATTCTGAACATACATTAATCCCTAATTTAGTTATAATCTTATGTAACCGGGATGAAAATGAACTCAAATGTTTGATCCGTTATTCGATCCCGATTTTAATATATTTTGGATTGCGAATATTCTCCAAAAATAGGATAAACTCGGATGGAGGAAGGACGTTCCTCCCATGTTCAACCCTGTAGGAATTATTAGCTAATTATTGGTATATATATGAGATATATTTTTTATTAATTATTCATCCTAATGCAAATGTAGCAGGTGGACCTCATAATTTCTATGTTTTTTCATGTGCAATTTATTCTCTCTTTTGATATTCCTAATAGAATCGTAAGAAGCGTATTTTGTCAAAATAAAACCTAATTACGGATAGTTGATTAGTTTAACTGATAGCGAATTGAATTATGAAACGAAATAGTGAGATTTCCGATATCTTTAATTGGATTTCGAAGATTACAAAACGGTGAAAATAACTGCACCATTTTGATTGAATTATTAACACATGATTAATTAAGATAGAACAGAAACCAAATAAATGGCTCGCTCGAGGAACTGCACCATTTTATTCCTCAAGGATCGCCTAAAATACACGTTGTTACATACAACACAAGAGCTCAAATTTCGCCAAGAACTAACGTAGACGGTAGAGATAATACCGCTTAATTAATCTTGTAATATGAACCTAAACACGCACTACTAATTTTCACAACTTGGGATTCACATATTATTACTCCTAATAATTAATTATTAATTAATATTAATAATATAATAATATAACCTTAGCGTTTGCCAACAAATCGCTAGCCGTCGACCTCACTACACACCACGTACTACTACGTACGACTGTCTTACTGATCTGAGACGTAGCTCATGAACTCCTCATCCTGCAGCAGGGCGCCCATGGTGTCCGGCGCAAGGCACACCTCCACATCCGTGCTCCCTCCTCCCTCTCTCCCCGGGAACGCCGACATCTTGCCGTCGAACTTGTTCGCCCGCCCGCTGCGCACCGCCACCGGCCGCCCCCACCCGAAGTCGTTCCCATCGTACATGGGGAACCGAGGAGAGCTCCCCATCGTCAGCCCGGCGCCGTTAGGGTTCCCCAGCGGGAAGCACGCCGGAGAGTTCTCCCACTCCGCCACCGCACGCTTTATCGCACCGTCGTCGTGCCTTACCACGCTCCTGTGCAGCAATGCTGCCACCCAACGGTGGTCCTTCGACGTCACGTCCTTCACTGTGGCCACGGTGGGGATGCTCTGGATCGCATTCCCGAAGTAGTAATCCGCCACCTTCGGCACCACGCGGCTTCTACAATTCACCGCCATTCGAAACGTCGTTTTCGCTTCCGGCGGTAAGTTATTAATGCGAGCTCGAGTCACCGACCGCCATATGTGCGCGCAAAGGGACTGGAAGGACGAGATCTCCCCGTCCCCTGCTGCCGTCGCCTTCGGGTCGTGCACTTGCTTCCCCAATATTTCGGAGATGGCATCTCCGTCGATGTCGACGGGTTCTTTGTCCCGTGTACGGTTCGCCCTCGACTTCAGCTCCGCAATGGCCTCCGCGCTGAAGCAGAAGATGCGCTCCCGAAGTGGCGCATTCGACGAAAAGCTCATCTCTGGGCCGCGGCCGTCGGGGAACCTCAGCACCGCGGTGGATCCGCCGAAGTAGTTGCGACGGAAGTCCGGCGGCTCGGGCGTGCCGCCCCGGCACAGTTGGGCCCAAACGTTGAAGAAGTTCCAGAAGGAGGTGCCGTCGGTGACGGAGTGGTTGACCGCCGCGCCGACGAAGATGGCTCCGTCGCCCAGCTCGGTGACCTGGAAGGCGGCGAGCGGGAGGAAGTGGCCGTGGAAGCTGATGGCACCGTCGAGGGGGAAGAGGGACCTGACGTGCGCGGGGACGTCGGAGGACGAGGGGAGGAGGAGGGACAGCGAGAGGGAAGGAGCGACGGCGTAGGAGAACTCGACGCCAGAGACGTCGTCGCATGCGATGACAATGCGGTGGTCGGGGAGGGTGGCGAGGCGGCCGGCGAGGGGCGGGAAGAGGGAGAGGGCGCGGGAGAGGGAGGAGGCAAGCAGGAAGAGGAGGGCGGGCATGGGCATGGGAGGCGGGGGGAAGAAGAGGCCCTTCTGGATGTAGTTGCAGGAGAGCATGGGGAGATCGGATACCGAGAGAGGCAGGTGGCCGATGGTTGCGGTGGTGGTGGCCATCCGGTCAGGATAAATAGTGCACTTTGAGAGTACAGCAACGACAGAAGCACTAGTTGCAGCAGTAGTAGGAACAGTACCAGATGAGGACATGGAAATGGGAGTTGGAAGGGTGATCAGAGCGTCAGAGGGGGAAATCATCATGTCAGTGGACATGGCTACGTATGCGTTGTTTCGGTGCTGCAGGACAGCAGGAGGAGGAGGAGGGTGGTGATGGCAAAGGTGAAGGTGGTAGTGATGGTGGTGGAAGAGGAGTTGAGAATTGGGTTGATATATATAGGGAGGGGGAGGGGTGTTGATATCGTGTTGTGTTGTGGGTGCATGCACCTCGAAACTTTGGTTGCCTCGCAAACGAACTCTCGGTATTGTGACACTGAATTAGTCGGATTCTATGCATCTGCGGATGGCCAAGACGAGAATGCAGATGTGGCCACTGACAAAGCCACTCGCATATTTTGTGAACTTTTAACGAGAAATAAAATAATAATAAAAAAATGCAGCTAAGATGACTTGTCCTTCTCCTCCTTGGGGGGGGGGGGGGGGGGGGGGGGGGGGAGGGTATGTAATTCGTACTCATCCTTTGTGGTGTCCCAAGAATAAATAAAGGATCAAGACCGAGTAAATAATTTGTTTTAATTTAAAACACGTATTGTGATGTGCCATTGGAGTTGGCAAAATTTAATGGCCATGATAATATATAATTGAAATTTCTTTCAATCAATTTTTGGATGCCACCGAAAAAAAGAAAATCCTTTTAATAACCAGGCCAAGCAGTAAATGCGGTGGAAACTAATTTCTCACACCAACTTGGTTGCAGGAATTGAGTAGAGGCGGACAACCGTGCATTGATACTGTTTATATTAAAATCGAGTTAATTATACTAACACTTGTGATAGTGGGATCTTTTCATTTGCCATAAAAAATTTCAAGAATTCATGATAAGAGGAAAAAGACAATCAGTGCATAATTAATTAATTAATTAATTAATTATATATCATACGATGTTTATAACAAAAAAGTCAAGAAGCTACTTAACTCTTATGTTGACCGTCAAGCAGAGCAATTAGCCTTCCAAGTTAAAACGTGGTTTATACTTTATAGAGGTAGTACGTAGTGATGTTGATGTGAGAACACAGAAATATAACCACAAACCATGATTAACGTGGGGAAAACTATATATATATATATATATATATATATATATATATATATATATATTAAAATAATCATTGACACGACAGGATATGACATTTTGTATGACTAAAAGTGGCGGCTTAGGGAACGAGCGAATATAATAATATATACATGCAAGGCTGCCAAGCCAATGCAGCACAGAGAGTCCATTCGAAGGTAATAAAACTAATTAGGTCTTTCATACAATTTTAGGAGATGTAAAATAAATTAGGACCTTTCATATATAAATTTTTTTTATTGAGAGTCTTTAGACATATGACTCGAGACGATTTTATCATATTAGTTAAATTTAATGATGGATTGATTTTTTGATCTATGATAACTTATGGTCAATGTACTTAGTAATGAGGCGTGAATTAAATGATCGATATTATTTTCTAGATATAGATAATTGGCTACGAAAAAATAGGACAAAGAAAAATCAGATAATATGTCGTGTTTCAGATGTCCTATTGACACGGTCATTACCCTCGGTTTGATATGTACATCAGCTGGACAGTGAACATTATAATTCACACAACTTAATTAATGCTATTTTTTTGGGTCACTGACCCACCGGCATCCAGTTTTGAAAGGTATTACTTTGAATGTAGTATATGCCTCTTTAGGATTACTTCTGTGTAAAGCAAAGTTGTCTAGATGGGAATTTTACACAATCCTACCTCTTAATAAAAAATATATATTTTAAAAATAATTAGTACTTTTGGTTAGTTTGTTTCACTTGAGTGTTAAATTACACGCCACTATATTATTTTTTTATCCGATTTGAAGTTAAATTACATCAAAATATATTATAGATGAAGAAGATATTTTAAATTCAACTTAATTAATTCTTATCATAAATATATTTTTTAATTAATATTTAAATAATTATATTAATTATATAAAATTGTATAGAATTAAGATCGTGTGACCAAAATTAAAATTTATTAAGATCGAAATCTTGGCAAACTTGGTGTAAAATATGGTAATAAGATAATTAATAGTAAGTGCACTAATTGTTTGAAATAATATATTAAAAAAAGGTTCCCAAGCCAAAAGGAAATAGACATGATTTTGGAAAAAAAAAATGGAACTAGAAAACTTAAAAGATAAAATATAAATAGTTGGTCCAAAAATCCTTGAGTACTAAAAGATATTAAAAGGATACGGAATAAAAGCTTTTCACTTAAAAGAGATGGTAGGTATCATGCGGAGAGATCTGGCCAGTAGACTTGGCTCGAAATTAAAATCTCACCTAACTCAAAACACCCAATGCAATGGAAACGAGGACACACGCACGCCAACTCAGCAGATCGAGAGTTCGAACACAAAAAGTTTATCTTGTTATACTTTCTTTGTGGAATTGAATTAATCGACTTATGGATATCAAGATAAAGAAATGATTGGGTTAGGATCTCCTCCATTCAGCCAATTAAGCACATGATTCATGAACTTCCCACAATGAGAAATAATAACTCTTATTTTTAAGATGAGAACTTCTCAGTGAGAATATTTTTATTCCTTATCCTTGATTATAAAATTAAGTATCCTTATATTAGAAATAATAACTTTCGAATTAATTAACCTGCCCATAGAGTCTCACGGGGAAATTAAGTGCCACATCAACTCCAACAGCAAAATCATTCTTTTTCCTTTCGGACAGGGCGTATTTGCTTTTGCTTACTCCAAAGACAAGAGGGGAATCCAGAAGGGAGAACACAGATCGACATCATGCATAAACATGACTTAGTCCATTGCACCAGTCTCGTCATCTCCGGACACAGTGCATGCCCCAACAAAAGGTTATGGGAGACTCCCGCACACATCAACGAAGAGATAGGAATGCAAAAACAATAAAAAGCGAGAGAACAAAGAAAACAAAAATATAACAGGACGAGGAAAGAGATAGAAATTGTACCGGGAGCAGTGGTTAGAATATGTTGCTCGTCATTCACAGGAAAGTTGAGTTTCTTGAGCAGAAGAATCAAATCCAACCCCCTTAGTTGTGGTTATGTTCAAGGAACCTCCACCTCTCCTTATGGACGAATCCGCATGCAAGACGGACGTTACGTATAGGGACCCCAATAATATCAGGAAATCACAGAAAAGAGTTGCTGAGACATGGAACAGAATAACCAACTCTTCCTCCACTAAAAATGATCCTGATGTATGGAATGCCAGAGCCACATATAGTGCGCAGAAACATCATAATCCAGAATTACATAAAACTGTACAAGTAACAAAAAGATCGTTCTTAGAACCCCATAAAGCGAGGGAGCATATTGAAACTGATGCAACCAAACTGTGTCACGCACTAAGTTCATATGCAATAGAGTCAAAGCAAAGGAAACATCGTAAAAGGTAAATGGATGAAGAGATCAGAATGCACGTAATGTCTAAACTGAAGAAGCTGCAGAATGTGAACAAAAAGAGCAACAATGAAATCGACTTCTGGGAAGGGACTGGTTGAGAAGGTAAGACTGAAGGATCTTTCTTTCTTTCTACTCCCAGAAATGTTTGTGTTTGTCTATCACCCTCAATCAGGCAATATTTGAAGCTTGAGATAATCTGTTACAGCACATAAATGCACAGGAAAAATAAAACAATATATAGATCCCATATGCATAAAATTTCAAACTGGCAAGCAAGACATTGTAAGGACTTATCAACCATCAGAGCCAGTAACATGACTAATGAAAACTTGGTTGTTTCATATCTGTGTGTTTACAGACCTTTTCTGGTTTCTAACAGAAGTTTGAACCTATTAGCAGTAAGGCAATGCTCCAACACCTATTCAAGACAAAATATATGAGCTGTCCAAACTCTAAAGCAAGATATCTTCTTGGAGCGTCATGTTATGAGCTTTGGCAGCATTGTCTTTGGGGTCTTGCCTATAACTTGAACCATCGTGGCAGAGTAAACTTAAAACTCTTAAATAAGCTGTTTTCTAGTTTCGGATTTAATGTCATCCAAATAGATCTGATAAGCCAAAGTATGTCGATTTCAAACAGGCTCAACTAATCCACTAATGTTCAATTACATAGTTGAAAGAGATCAGTTACATGAAGCGTTTTCTCTTTTCTTTTAGAGACATATCCTTCCTTACTGCATCCTTGAAAATGAATTACTATTTCTGGAGAAAAAATGAAGATCAATTCTTGATGGGCCTCCGGCTATCCTACTATGCATGCTAAGTAAGTTGATGCCCTACATATCACTTCTTATAGCATCCATTTTCTAGTACGGGTCTCCTTTGACATGCTAAGCTGTAAAGTTGGGCAGACTTGTCTTTCAGATGCCCAATACTCCATAAAAATAAAGCATAAACAGTTTTATGGGTGCACTTTCCTCAAATTTTTGGGCCAATCAAAATCCTACAGCATAATGGAAACTTCCCCTTTTATCCTGCGAAGTACTAGTCATTTGTTAATGGTTTTATTGTGTCTTCATCAGATTTATCCAACATGTATATCAAATCTAAAACTCATACCTAAAAAGAAACCCAAAAGTCAAATTCAACCAGTGTAAAGGCAAAACTAGTTTCTTCATTGACGAATATTATCAACAATTTGAACTTACAAACCATGACAAAGTCAAAAAAGAGTTGTAATAATGCAATGGATTCACCATTCATGAAAAGTTAAAAAAAAATGGACAAAGTGGTGAGGAACCTAACGCCAGTAAAAACCCTGTATCAACTCTGTCAATTATGCACTTCTAACAAGGCCCACAAATCTGTCAGCACAATCTTTTATCATAGACAAGAATATTATCTCACTCATCGAGATAGCCACTTGTCTTCATTAGCTTTTTCACTAAAGGTACACTCAACTCTTTCACAAACGTTTCCTATTGAAACTTATTTTCGATCTAGATCCATTGTACCCACAATTATCAGTTCCTGATGAAGTTCCATCGAACACGAAAAATAATTCTGCCCAATTGGATGAGTCCATGAATAAGACTACTAACTCTCCATACCTTTCAATATGGGTATCATATACACTAACGATATAACCAAACTTCATATTCTTTGTGCTCTTTTGGTAACTATCAAGCCACATACTATCGTAGTGTGTTGGGACTTGGCGACAATATCATGGACCATCCGAGCCTGGCTCAAATAAAGTGCTGACAAGCTTGAAGACACGCCAGCTTGAAAGCAACAGATTCTAAAGCTCCTTAGTTTCTTTTATACAGCAGTGCTAGCAAAATCAGTTTATTATTTATATTGAATTCCTGAACAGTTATAGTTAATGGCAAAACTATACAAATAAATGATAAAGAATAATCCGGACGATCATAACCCACAGTTCAAATAGATAACCAATAATATTTTGACCTGATTTCCCTGGTGTGCACCCTGTCATATAGTACTCGGACCAGCAATGATCCGTATCTCACCTTACTTAGCTGTATAAACTCTTAAAACATATCCATAACATATCACATAATTTTGCTAGTCAACACGCCTTGTCAGCGTGATCAAGAGTCAAAGTATGATTAATTTTAGCTTTTGAAAAAAAAAACGTTTTATCCCTCCATATATATATATATATATGAGTTTAATGTATATACGGAGCGTCATTTGCTTCACACCGTATAAAACACGATCTTAACCGTCCATATCAGATCGGATGGTTCACATCAGATCTAATTTAATGTCATCAAAATTTAATCCAATGACTCTCGTTCATCTCACGAGATACACTCCCCCCTCTCTCTTTTCTCTCTCTACCGGTCGATCCCTCCCTCTTTCACTGATCCAACAACTCTCGTCGGCCGCCATTTCCCAGGCCACCGCCTGATCCGTGATGCCGCTCGCTTGGCTCGCCCCAACTACGCCGTCTCCGTCCTCGCCGTCGTCACCGTCGGCTTCAACTTCCAGCCGAGCTCCTTCCTCGCCCTCGCCTGGTTGGAGGGCGACCTCAGATCGAGTGATCGAGCTGTCGGAGATCGACAAAGATCGTCGTCGCCTCGCCGGAGTCCGAGAGAGACAGAGAGATCTCCGCCATGCCAGAAAGAGAGAGATATCGAGAGAGATCGTCGGTGACCTCAACCTTGCGATCTGGATGGCCGCCTTCACGCTCGATCGCCGGCATCGTAGTTTCCAGATCAGTAGCCCTCGCGCTCGATCGCTAGCGCCACAGCTTCCAAATCGGCCACCCTCGCCATCGGCCGCGGTCTCCCTCGCCACCTTCATCATCAATCGGAGAGAAAAAGGGACAGAGAGTCGGTGATGAGTTGCAGAGACCATGTGAGAGAAAGGGGGAGAGGGAACCGGCGATGTCAAAATCACGGCTTCCAAATCGGTCGCCCTCGCCATCAATCTCTAGCGCCGCGGCCTCCAAGTTCGCTGCCCTCACCATCGCCATGGCCTCCCTCGCCGTCTTCACTGTCGATCGGAGAGAAAAAGGGACAAAGAACCGACAATAAGTTGCAGATACCGTGTGAGAGAAAGGGGGAGAGAGAACCGGATGTCAAAATCTCACGAGATATGATACTAAAATTTCGTACGCTCTTATCTGACCCATCCGATCTGATCTGGATGACTCAGATCGTGCTTGCTTAATGTGAACCAAAGGACGCCCACCATATACATTAAACTCATATTTCAACATGTAAGTTTTAACTTATTTATTTGGATTATTTCTATAAACCACTCATAAGCTATAAGGAGTACGAATTTAGACTTTCCCGTTCGCCTCAGTTACATTTTTCATTATTTTTTTTTCATTTATGAAAAAACTAAATTATTCCTACATATAAAAATATGAAATAACAAATATAAAAAATAAAAAAAATCGTTGAAAGGATTAAAGTGATAAATAAAAAAATTTGTCATTTATGAAAAAGACTAAATTATCATCCCTTAATTTATTTTCATTTTTTTATATTTATTATGTGATGTGTGATGGAGAGAGAAATAATTTAATCTTTTCATAAATAAAAAAAATTAAAAGTAACGAAAAATATAACAAAAATAGATGAAATAATTAAAGTGAAAAAATCGTGATAATTTAGAAATAAAAAAAATAAATTCGTAATTTGAAATTAAATAAAGAAAATCGTGATAATTTAAGAGAGATTTATGAAAATAATCTTATTTATTTTACACATCCAATCAGAGGGAACAGTTCCCTGGAACATACTGATGGCAGCAAAAAGATAGGCTTGGCAGCAAGCCACGCCAAGGCAAGCCAATGTCTAAATACTACTGGCCTGTTGACGTAATTACAAAAGTGGCCAGGCTCGTTACAGGACCAACATTACAAAAGTGGGCTGGCCCCCTACGAGGCCCAAAATAAAATATTCCTATCCTCCATACCAAGATCTGAAATTGGTTGGTTTATCAAACACAGCATAATACTGATACAGATTCAAATAAGGTAAGTCATGAGCCGCTCAAAAACGGCATGGTTTATTTCCATCTCAATCGGAAAATATTTTTTCTTGCAACTTATTTTCAATGAAACAAGCACAATCTCAGAACAAAAAAGAAAATATGAAAAAAACATCCTTAAACATTATACATAATAAAGTAAATATGCTCAAGGAAAGCTTACTGCATTTTACATCTGGATCCATAATATAACATCTAGAAGCTTCGCCCTTCCACTTAGATCTCTACAGAAATAGACTCTAGAAATTTAATACCAACTAGATTTAACTTTCCTCAGAAAACTGCAAATTGGTTAACATAACGTTACACATTAGATATTTCTTGAGAACTTTGAACTCCAAATTTATACCAAGAATTGAGCACTTGCGCTTTATTTTTATGATAATGGTCCATGTGAGGTATTGAGAAGGGTATTGACATCATAACTTTTTTTCCTGTACTTGAGCTTATCTATATTCCGGGACTGCTAATCTATTCAAAATGAAAGAAACAAACACAATCCAGGAACATTGCCAGAAAAACCAGTTGGTATCTGGACTGCAAGAGAATTGATTTCTTAGCGTCAAAGGGTGTATGACTTGAGATCAAAGCCATTGTATACCCTAAAAAAAAACCAAAACAAAACAAAACAAAGCTATTGTATGTAAATTAGTACGCTTTTGTCTGACATTAACTGACGTGTTAAAGTCATTTTGATAGTGAGAACGAGCCATACAAGAATACCTGTGATGGAAAGAAAGGGAGAAATGATAGAAATTGGTTACAAGAAAAAGGTGTGAAGATAAGGGCAGGAGGGTATGGATCAAAGAATTTGCTGCAAAAGAATTGGAAGCAACTGACGAAATGCTAAACTTACTACTCAAACATGGAAGCCAAAATTACAACTATTCATAGCCAAGAAAATAAATAGGGTACTTCAATAACTGAAGTGACCCTCATATAGTATGCTACTTACCAAGCGAATCTTTATTAACTTCCCTTGAGGAATGATTCAAATCTCACAATGCTGAGTCCTATGACATATTAATAATTAGTTAGTACCAACAAAGCAATATGTGCAAAAAAAAAACATGGATTCATGATATGAAAGTTAAATAAACAATCTATTTAAGCTTACTTCTTATGTTACACTTATTAAGAACAAAAGTTTTTGACAAACAGCATCGACCTTTTCTTTTACCGCAAAGAAAAAAGACAGCTTCGAGGGACATATTTCCTATGGTTCCAGCATTGATCTAACTTCATGCTTCAATTGGAAAACAAGCATGAAAATTTGACAACGAAAATTGCGAAGGCAGAGAACCACCAGGTGATCCATTTTCTAACAGGAACTTGCCGACAAGGACTCCCATTCCCATAGCATTCACAAGTTTACAGATTCGTACATAGCAGGCATGGCAGAGCCTATGGCCTCACATGTAACAGGAGCACACATTCTTCACGTTACATTTTCATGCAAATATCATTTCTCGGTTGAAGACATTGAAAGCATCGAGTATATATATTACAGAGAAAGGCAAAGAGTATATACATTACAGATAGAGAGATCAAATGCAGCAAATTGGCAACACTCCCTGCTTCTTCCAAGAAGGTCGAGGAACAGCAGTACGCACAAGTTAGTAGTCGGATCGGTAGTCGTGGTAATCATCCCTGGCGGCGAAGTCACTCTCCACCCTCTCGGCAATCTTCTCTTCTCCAGTCTTCTTCCCAACTTCCAGGGTCACGCCTCCTAATGCTCCTGTCACCGTCCCAACAGCCTAGCCAGTGCTCGATCCCGATCTCCCGCCTTTGTCCTTGTACGATGGAGAAGGGGAAGAAGAAGAAAACACCGTAGGGTAGTCAGAAGGTGCTGATGGAGCCCCATTGCTGGGCGCCCGTTCATAGTAGGGTCTATCTGGAACAGCCGCCGAGTAGTAGCCGGCGGGATACGAGTAGTATCCAACCGGGTAAGGATCGGCGTAGCTTCTGTATGAGTAATGCGGAGGCTGAGGCGGTGGAGGGTGGAGATTGCCTCCGTAAGGAGGGGGGAGAGAAACGGGAGGCGAGTACGTGCCGTATTCTCCGGCGGATGGAGAACGAGAAGAATGCGGAGGTGACGGAGGAGGGGCGCTGGAGTAGTAATAGCTGGCGGAGGGCGGAGGAGTGGGGAACCGCGAATAATTGGGTTCCGGCGGGGAAGACGGGCGCTCTCGGATAGCGACCTTTACGCGGATCTTTCCCTGAGGGCGGCCGGAAGGGCGCCTGAGCTCGAGGGTTTTGATCGGGAAGGGGGATTCCAGGAGGTCCCTGAGAGGGGATCGGGCGGTTCCGACTAGGGGCTTGGGGGTCTCCGAGGCTTGGAGTGGAAGACGTCGATGGTGAGGAGGAGGGGCTCCGAAGGGTCGTCCGCGCCGCCGTCCTCGTCGTAGATGGAGGAGAAGGAGGACGGGAGGGGGAGAGAGAGGCGCTCGTTCCATACGGGTCGCGTGTTGCCGCAGTCGTCGACCTTGGTGGCGGAACGGCAGCCGGGGTGGAGGTAGGCGACGGCGTAGGGCTTGAGATCGCTGCCGCTTCGCCAGTTGACGTTCTTGAGGTGCTTAGCGGACACGACGGTGATCACCAGATCGTGACTCGCCGTAGGGGGAGGAGGAGGAGAGGCCGTAGGAGGGTGGTGATGCTGATGATACGGCGGCGGCGGAGCGGAGGAACCCATCGGCGGGGAAATTGGGCGTTGCGACGGTGGTAATGGAAAAGGTTTGACGCGGAGAAGAAAACAGGGTGCTTTCGGCTTTGTGAGATATTTATTTTCAACGATTTTTTTAGTTATCATATTTTTTTAATGTTACCAAAATATCAGTTTTTTAAGAAAAAGAAGGCAATGAATCAATTAATTTTTCATAATGCGCTCTCTTCTCTCTTTAAAAAGTTTGTATTTATCTATGATATTATTTTCTTTCAGAAGTGATTATCTAAATGTCCTTCCTTATTTTTATCAACAAGTTTCTTATGAAAACTACGTATCAAAATATAGATTAATAGTGTCATAGTATCTGGATCTTACTATCATATGTAACATTAATTATTGGATATCAAATTATACGTAGTGCAAAATAATACGCATGAGATGTCCGTGTTCCAATCTTGGTAGAAGTTAATTCACACACGATTTTTATATGAAAAAATATGTTTATGCTTTCTCTAGACTTTTTTATAATAATTTATTATTTATACCTATAGCTATAGGTGTATTTACTATTTGATTTAACTTAGCAAAATATTAGAAAAATTTCAGTGATTTGGGTGATAATACTTATAAATATTTATCATAATAGATATATGTCTCATAAAACAATATGAAAACTTATTATAAAAGTTGGGTTGCCCTAAAGTAAAAGTATCAAAACTTGTTCTCATAATAATAATAATACCGTAATGACTTGTGTTCATTAACCTGCTATATTTATTAATTGCGTGACGACTGCCGCAACCAACTTCTCGTTCTTCTCCCTTTCCGGGGAAAAAATCGCCATTCTTCCCCCTTTTTTTCCTTCTCTTCCTGCAATGTGCGCTTAGAGATTCGAATTAACAGAGACAGAGAGAGAGAGAGAGAGAGAGAGAGAGAGAGAGAGAGAGCTGTAAGCGAAGAAAAAGGGTGATGTCGGACGCTTTGATCAACGGGTTGGCCGGCGCCGGTGGAGGGATCATCGCGCAGCTCATAACGTACCCCCTCCAAACCGTATGTATATGTCAACTTTTGCCCGTTCACTGATCGAATTTAAATAGTCTGCAAAAAGAAGAATCTAAGAAGACCAAGTGATCGCAGGTGAACACCCGGCAACAGACCGAACGCGATCCCTCCAAGTCCGCCGCCAAAGATGGTGTCTTGGAGCAAATGCGAAAGGTTACTGTTCTCTTTCCTTTGTATCTTCTTTCCTCGTATTTTTTTTCTCCTTGCAATCTCTCTGCTGGCGATCTCAGTGTCTTTTGCTTTTTTTTTTTTTTTTTATGAATGATCAACATACAGATGGTGAAGCAGGAGGGATGGGATCGACTCTACGGCGGCCTCATGCCTTCGCTGGTGGGCACCGCCGCCTCGCAGGTCAATGACTTCTCTGCTTACTTCTTTGTTGAAAACCCCTACGTCTGTTCCTTTCCTAATAGCTCGCTTTCTTGCATCATATTCTTTCTTTGTTGTTTGGCGTGCCCTCCATCCTCCTCAGTCAAGTTGGATGATTGAGTTGGTGGTAACGCTATGACAGCTTTTGGAACGACACCTAGTATTTTTGCCCTAATCTGCTGGGTCGATTTGTCGGTCTCTTTCCCACTTGTTACTTTGATTTGAATTTGGCATTCTATCAGTAATTATGAATTATTATGCAATTAAATATGATGAAATCATAGCACGATGCTATTTGTGAAGAACAAACGAACTTATGGTTTCATTTCGAATCGCCATGAGAGTGACAGACTAGCGATTACTTGGATTTGAATTTGGCATCCCATCGATAATTATGAATTATTATGTAATTAAAAATGATGAAATCATAACTTGATCCTATTTGTGAAAAACAAACGAAAATTATGGTATCATTAACATGAGAGTGATGGACTGTGATTACTTGGATTTGAATTTGGCATTCCATCGATATTATGAATTAATATGCAATTAAAAATGACGAAATCATAACTTGATCCTATTTGTGAAAAACAAATGAAAATTATGGTATCATTAACATGAGAGTGATGGACTAGTGATTACTTCGATTTAAATTTGGCATTCCATGGATAATTATGAATTTTTATGCAATTAAATATGATGAAATCATAACTTGATCCTATTTGTGAAAAATAATGAAATTGTGGTGTCATTTTGAATTGACATGGGTGTGATTGCCTTAAGGTTGTGTCTGGTTGAAATATAATTAAGATTAATAAAAGGGATGGAAAACTATGAAAAGGGAAAAAGAGTGAGTGAGGGTGAAGGAATTCACATTGTTTGGATGAAATAACTAAGAAGACTAAGGCCTAATTTGGTTTGAGAATAGTTAATCAAAGGATAAGGATTATTATTCTAATAGAATCGTTATTCAATAATAATTGAGAAATTTATTTATTCTTGTTTAGCATTTGGTTGGAAAGAAGTAATTTTGGGAATAAAATGAGTGTTCGTCAGATAAGTGAATAAGGTTGATAATGTTGTGAATTTTGTTGTAATGTCTATTTTATCCTTGGCCAATTGGTCGTGAGTGAACTAATGGTATGATTTGTGTAAACTATATTTATCTCATCATTTTTATATATATATATTTAAAACTATACAAGCATAAAAATGCCATAAAGTGCATAAACTTTTTTATACAGAACTAATGATTTGTTTTCGTTAAATAATTTTTGGGGTAAACTAAATATAATACTAATCTATATTTTTTTGAGAAGAAAACTAATTTTTACTGAAAAAAGTTTCCTTTACCAAAAAAAATGATTTATTTATGGTAAGGTTCAATGATCCATGTAGCCGACCCCACCTAGTGGATAAGGCTTTGTTGTTGTTGTTGTTGTTATGGTAAGGTTCAATGAAAAACTCTATGTGCCTCTTATTTTATACATATAACCCTAATTTGTATAATATTATAAATTATTGTTATATAGATGAGAGAACACTGTAAACAAAAACTAGAAATGAAAAATGTGTGAAGGGAAATAGAGCAGGGTGGTTTGAGAATCATTTTCAAAATTCTAAATATGTCTGTGGGATGCACTTGCAGAGTTTAGGTGTTCATCCTTTTTAAAAGAATAGATAAGATGAATTTAAGTGAATAAAATTGTGTTGCTTAGGTTCACAATACTGGTGGGGTCCATGGATATTTTTGCTGCTGTTTGAACTTATTCAAATGAATAAAGCTGTAACTCCAATCTTATTCTAATGCCAAGAGAACAAGAAAAGTAATAATTTTGTTTTGGAAAAATGTGTTCTTCATACATGTATTTATATTTTAATTATATGATCAGAAAAATACATGGAGAGCCCTTCATTTACATCTAATTTTGGGGTTAAAAGAAAAATGTGGTGTTGAAGGTAATGGAGGAGGAAGGAGACTTTTCCCTTCATTCTTCTCCAAACTTAAATTCAACCAAATAAGGGAATGAATTTCCGTCTCTTCCACTTCCCCTCCTTTCCAACAGACCAAAAAGTTGTTCTATTGCACTGTATTTTCATCACCATGTTAATTGTAAATTATAAGTTACTTAATGTGTCCATGATTTTTTTAAAGCACTTATGATTTCCATGTTGACTAGCTATACTGAATCCAAATACAATGCGACAGGGAAAATGAAATGAACTCTGATTTTCGTTGACTCCAATAAACTATGACGTCCTTGAAGAAACTCTATAAGCAATAAATGTGTCTTCTTCCTCATATGAATAAGATATAATCCTAACTCAGGCTCTTAGATTTTGCTGGGCTTCTGCTTAAGGTAGCTCATGGATGAAAGTCATGTTAAATGATCTGAATTCTAGGTTGTAACCACTAATATAGTGAATGTTGAATCATCAAGTCAGATGTGTGTTTATTTGCCTGCGATAAAAATGTAAAGTACAAGGTCAACTGCAAAAAAGGGGAAAAATAAATCTAGAAAATAAAGAAGCATTTCTTCCATTGAACAGTGAACTGCATGACCCAATTCTTGATTTGTTGAAGTGAAACAACTTCTTGATGGTGTACTTAGATTTTTCTTTATACAATGGAACAGTTTCCTGAGAGTACTCTCGTTACTGGTCATTATGGTATAGCTGCTATGCCCATTTTGGTGGCTATACAACAACAACAATAAAGTCTTATCCCACTAGGTGGGGTCGGCTACATGGATCATACGACGCCATTCGTTGATCCATATTCATGAGATTCAACAGGGTTTTACGCTAGCTGTCGGGGCCTAACACAACCCTCCTCCTTTATCCGGGCTTGGGACCGGCTATAAAATATAGGCGGAGTTATTTTGGTGGCTATATATTTATTGATTTTCTGAATCTTAAGCATTTAAACTAGCTTTTTTTAACTAGACCTCCTTACTAAATTCACATGTTCACAGGGTGTTTACTACTATTTTTATCAAATATTTAGGGACAAGGCTGAAAATGCAGCTCTTGATCGCTTGAAGAATGGATTTGGAGATGGATCTGTTGGCATGTTTCAATCTCTTGTTGTTGCTGCACTAGCTGGGTGATTAACTAACAACAGCATCTATATGCTTATATTCCTTTTTGAAAGAGTTTATTATTATAAAACTAGTGTTCTCAACCTTTTCGAAAAAAGAAGATTTTTCTCATGGTGATTAACCACCATTTCTTGTCTATTAATAGTGAATTTGTCAATGTCTGGTGTACCGAGTGTCTTATCAATTACATTATGTTGCAGATGTGTAAATGTTCTATTGACAAACCCGATCTGGGTTGTAGTTACACGCATGCAGGTAAGAAGGAGTTGAGCATAATCTATAACTTTGTTTTCGTAAAATGTTCAGCAATTTTTGGTATTTGATCTCCTATAATTTTGTTATTTAGCTTGTGACTTTGTGTTCAATGTATCACTCCTTTGCAGACTTATAAGAAGAATAACAAAAAATCTCCTAACAGCCTTCCTGGAGAAGCAATGCATCAGCATGACATTGTTGAGCGTCCTTATGGAACTAGCCACGTGGTAATTCTTCTTTTTCTGTAATGCAATTTACTTATCAGCTCATTTAGTTTCAAGAACATTGAGCTAGCTATAGATACCAGATTGATTGCATTATTTTCCAAAGCTCTTGCATTTTTTCTTTTGTAAAATGCACGTTGAATTGTTTGCTTGTCATCTTCAGCATGTTCCACTTTCCTCCATTGTCAGTTAAACCAGCTTACCTGAATTTTACAGGTTCAAGAACTTTATGATGAAGCTGGAGTATGGGGTTTTTGGAAAGGCGTGGTTCCAACACTTATTATGGTTAGCAGTCAGTGCTTAAAAACTTTGAACTCGTGGGTCTCTTAATATTCAACACAATTGTTGTAGGTGAGCAATCCTTCCATCCAGTTCATGTTGTATGAAACTCTACTGAAGAAGCTCAAGAAAAAACGCCGCTCAAACTCGAGAGGTGCAGAAAGTTTTAGTGCACTGGAGGTAGATATATAATTAAATCTGAATTAATTTCATGCCCAAACTCCGCCTATGTTTTATAGCCGGTCCCAAGTTCGGATAAAGGAGGAGAGTTGTGTTAGGCCCCGACAGCCAGCGTAAAACCCTGTCGAATCTCATGAATATGGATCAACGAATATCGGAATGGCGTCGTATGATCCATGTAGCCGACCCCACCTAGTGGGATAAGGTGTTGTTGTTGTTGTAATTTCATGCCCAGTGCTATAGTTAATCACCATTTCCATTTGTAAATTGTTCATATTTATTTCGATTTTTCCTGCTTTCTTTGGCATTATTCTTTTTCGATCTTCTAAAATATGGGTGTAATTTTCAGATTTTTCTTCTTGGAGCCATTGCCAAACTTGGAGCTACTGTAGTCACATATCCTTTGCTAGTAGTTAAGGTGACTGTTCTCTGTTATCCAATCTCATTTATATATCCAATATAGTTAAGGTGACTGTTCTCTGTTCTGATCATTGCACTTTTCTTCATTTGAAACATGGAATATTTAATTTCTGGCATAGAAACTTCGATGTCAATATAAATTCATTCCAATAATGCTCGATATTTTCTTTTCCAGTCAAGACTCCAAGTGAGGCAAGCACTTCATGGTGACAAGAGGCATCATTATAAAGGTTTTGATTTTTTCTCTCACCATGCATCCTTTTTTTTATTAGAACATCTTTACTTGGCTTATTATCCAGCGTTATTAAACTGTTAATATTTCATATGCTAACTTTTAGTTTCACAGATATTATCATTACTCTTGAGTTCCCTCATACTGTCCTTCCTTTAAACTTGAGTGTTACGAGAGTTAATTTGTTTAATATAGGCAGTTATTTTTTGCTTTGCTGCCTCTTGATTTTGTTTGCTTTGTCATTTTCATTTAATGACTTTCTCCAGGCACATTGGATGCGATTCTGAAAATGGCTCGATACGAAGGCCTAGCAGGTTTATACAAAGGGATGGGCACAAAAATTGTGCAGAGTGTATTTGCTGCTGCTGTCCTGTTTATGGTGAAAGAGGAACTGGTAAAAGCGGCGCATTTGTCACAGGGGAGACGAGATTGATCAAACATTCGAAGACTTGAAGATGCTGATATCTTTGCTTGCTTTATAATTGTTGTTGTAGTTGGTCGAAATCATTATTTGTCCAAAACTGAGTTTTCAAGGGTTATTCTGTAATGCCCAATTGACTCTGGACATGCATGGATTCTATTGTAGTAGCATAGGCAAATTTAAATTTTCCCACACCAAAGTCAAAGTGAATAATAGAATTGAAGATTTTATTCTTCGACTTTCTATTTATTTATTTGTTTGACATTTGATTATTTTGATCATTTCCTTGTAGATGCCATGATAAAATGATTAAGATTTTGATAGTACACAACAAAGTCGTTGTAGTATAGTGGTGAGTATCCCCGCCTGTCACGCGGGAGACCCGGGTTCGATCCCCGGCAACGGCGTACTTTTTTCCTCCCTGAAAAAAATAATGTTTTCTCATCATATAACATAGCAGGCCAAAGATATCTTACAAGTCAAACATTTAACGCTAAAGCGAAGCTTCGGTCTAACATTTCCTTAAAAAAAAATCATATTTTGATGTATCTTATACTACGTCCGATGACAAAAGAACCGCAGGATTAATATGGAAAAACATACAAAACTGAAAACCACACATATTTGATCAACTTTTTTTCGCTTATTAAAAACGAATCCTTTTAAGCTAAACGTATATTCACTTATAAAAATAATAAAATATTAGCAACTCAACTTATAAAATTCTCATGACGTTGCATTCCGCATATACAAATGCACAAAGATTTAACATGTGATTGGCATCCGCATTACTCATCAATTTTATAAATAGTTTTGTCCATATTTAAATAATTAAATAAAACATATTTGTATTTCCTCTGGCACATTCTAAATTAGATTTTTTTTGGCAAAAGTGTAAACTTATAAATTTGAGTCCCCCTGAATTAATCTTGACTTATCACTCAAGGACTTTTGTTAGGCTCCATAAAAATATTATGAGCTTAATTTCTTAATAATTATAAAATCTCAATTTTACCATTACTTTTTTAATATTAGAAAAAATAAAAGATTAAAAACAACATCAACACAGTATTTCATAACTATTAATTTTTTTAACGTTACTTGGAATCAGAATAGTGTGCCAAGGGAAGGGAAGGTAGGATAGGAGGACATGTCATACAAGAAAGTGGTTCTCTTCTTCTCTCTATCAGGCCATGTATGCTATGCGGTCCTAACCAATCCAGTGGCACATCATAATTAAACTACAGTAAAGTGGAATTAGATGCCTCTCCCTGCCTCCCCCTCTCTCTCTCTCACACACACACACTCACACACACACAACTTGCAGAAAGGTTGCAGCATCTTTGCCAGAAGCAAGTGGACATTTTTGTCACAAACTTACATATCCAACAGGGCTGACCACTTTGCCTTGAATCTTCCCCTCATCATCTCCAATTGCTGAGGGAAAAGGGTCCAGTTCAATTCTGCATCAAGTGGAGTGGTTGCAACCCAGGAGCACCGATGCCAGCTTCTAATCAAGCAGTAAAACAGCTGACCACTTGAGAGATAATTACAACATATAGAACTTAAAAATGAGTATATCCTTGTCAATGTAACTTATAGTCTTATATAAAGTACGTGTAGATTATGTGAAAATATGCAACGTATCTCAGAATATGGAGAAAACAAAGGTGGCCGGAGAAGTGATGAACGCCAACTCAACGACCAGGACGGTGGCAAAGTGCTTCGCTTGTAGAGGAGCACTTTGCTATCAGTTTCTGGAGTGACTGAACGCAATGACAGATATGAATGTCCATATCAAAACTTTCAACTTCATTTAAAAGCCAAAACTTTCACCTTCAACTCAAAGCCACATAAAAGAGTTTTGGTGCCTACCTCCTGTTTTCCTTCCACTAGAAATTGTTCTTTCCAGATGTGAACCATGACATTAAGAAAAGTGATGGGATAGATAATGGGAATGTGAATAATCCAGTTCGAAGAATCGACAATGAATGCATAACCTTGTTGCAATAAGAATACATCCCCAAAACCCGATCACATCAGTGATTTGTTTCCAGTCACCACTTGGAGTCCTCTAGTCATAGGTACTCACTATTTACATTTTGTACAGAATCTTTTTGTTATTAGAAGTAAAAGAACAATAATATTTATCAACTGTATCTTCTACTGATCCACGACAGGCGATTAAAATCAATATGCCCTGTAACTGTAAACTAGTGCAAATATGTTCTGCTGCAGTCATGCTGGAACAGTTTCTTTCTTTCCTTTTTGTGGAAAATAATATAATTTGCAAATTTTAATATACTAAGAGCACAAACTTTGTTGCTGCTGTACTGTTTATCCATCGACAATGGATGTAATGGAACAAATGCAAAAAAAAAGAAGACTGCTGCTTCCGAGGGATCTACCCACGTTCCTGGCGATTCTTCAGAAGCCCATGGAAAAAGGGAAGGTAAAATTTTCATGAGATGCTCATTTAGTGGAATTCAGACTCCGCTTCAACATGGAAAAAATTCAAATGGATATATTCACATTTTATCCAACAATGGAAAAATTCAAATGATTCAGGCATTTAAATATAACAATATATGTCCGTCTGAAGCTTGTAGAAGATTGAAGTTTGCTATATATATCTCAGCACCTCCTGCAAGTTCAGAGGAAGCGAGGCACTTGTTTGAACTTGTTTATGAGACTATTTCACTTTTAACTCCATATTGATAATGCAGGCTGAAAAACACAGTTAAAAAACATTCATGAACCTCATTAATCTGCAAAAAGAGAAAAAAAAAAAAAGAGTAGCTCCATCCCTTCTCTGTAGAAGAATATTAAAGACAAAAAACATAGTTGCCTTGCATAATAATTAGAAGCTAAAGAGAGAAAAAGGAAAATTTCTTCGGAGGAAGTAAAACAAGAGATCACCAAGCATCATTGGGTACAAGAAAAAAGGGAAAAAAATCCTCGGAGGAAGTAAGACGAGATCACCAAAAGCATCAATGGGTACTAACTCATGAGTTATACAAACCTCCCTTGCTGCAGTTACATTTTAAGTAGTTCCATAGTATGAATGCAGTAAATTACAAGAAACAATCTTCAACTAAAGATTTCTAGATGGACGGAAAGAAAGACAGAACATTACATCAAGTTTTTCAGTATTTACGCAACCCATTCCTTTTGTTTCCCTGCAGTATGCAGCTCAGAGAACCTGATGTTTGCTCTTTCGAACTTTTCCATTGATTAGCTATCTCGGCTAATTGAGTGTCCTTCATCTCAAAGTTCAATTGTAACTCAATGGTTAGAGCTACCTATTACGCTCCTAAACAGCAAATCATGATCCTGAACCAGTGTATCAGTTAGACTCAATCCATTGTGCAGATTTTGAGCTTGTACTTTCATCATGTAAGGACATATCCCAGACTCTTCTGGCAAGAAGTCATTCACTTGTGTGGATGTATTGAACATTATGGCTACTTCATTGGCATCGGCGAGTGATTTAGAGGTGATGGCCGGGCCTGAATGATTGTGAATTGTGGATGGTTGGGATGATGGTGAGAGAGGCCTGTTATCTGGCAAATTGGCAGTCGTAATATCATGTATGCTGGACCTCCTCTTATCTTTGCCGCCTGAGTTGAGCCTGATGAAGTACTTCTGAGCATGACTGGCCACCTGAGTTGGAGTCCTGGTGAGGACAAAATTTCTAGATATGCTTCTCCAATCCCCTTTACCATATTTCTTGAGACCAAGGAGAAAACGTCTGCCATAAACATCAAATATATTAGCCATCTACGAGTATCTGCCTGCTACCAAAAAAATTAACACTCCTTGCATCATTCACAGAGGACGAACAGTAAATTTGATACCATAGTGAGAAAACAAAAATTTTGATTTATGAAAGCAAACAGCTTTACAGGGCAAACAGGTTCCTTATGAGCTTACTTGTGTTCCTCTTCAGTCCAGGGCACTCCTTTCTTCCTGTCCTGATCCACCGCGCGGCCTCCGGACCGCCGTCCGGCGCCGTAGTAGACGGATGGCTTCAGCTCGTCGAAAACATAGGCACCATCCCAGTCTAAGGTAAAAGCCGAAGGGCCGTAGGGCGAGCACGGCACCCGGCCGGCTTCAATCTCGGACACATCAACCAGCAATTCCCTGTAATGGCTCTTCACGTCGGCGACCGTCTTACCGGGGATCATGGCGGCCACCTGCTGCCAGCGCTCGGGGGTGTCCCTGTCAAATTTGGCGAGCGCGTCCTCGAAGCGTTTGTTCTCCTCGTGCGTCCAGGACCCGCCCCCGCCCCTCTGCTGACGGAAGAGCCAGTCGGAGCTCGGGTGGCAGGGCGCCGAAGGGCGCAGAGGTTCCATCCACGACCTCGTCATCATCTGGAGGTTCCCGCGGGCGGGGCGCACCTCGTGGGCTAAAATGGAATCTTGGACTAGATTTCTCCGTCAAGAACAGGCACTACATCCAGCAAGGAAGGGAATGCTAAGGAGTGGCCAGAAGGCACCAGCACCCGATTATATCATCGCCTCTCCTCTCAGATTGAAGCAGAAATGAAGGGATGAGAGATGAGGAGGCGACAGCAGAAGAAAGAACGAAAGGAGGAGGTTCCTCTGCTTCCTGCACTCAGTCGCAACGCCCTGAGAGAACTCCGGTGACCTGTAGGCAGAAGAAGAAAGGAAGGCAGCAAGCTGTGCAGGGAGAACAGAAATTGATACAGATGCAAACTGGGGCAAGATCCAATCTTTCCTTGCCTACTAATGCCTCTGTAGAAGAAAAGGAGGAGGAGGAGGAAGAGGAGGAGAGGGGGAGAGAGAGAGATATGGATGGGATCTATATCTGTAATCCCCTTGACCAAAGCTTAATCTAATCTCAGGACTGAAAGAAATAACTTTAATATAATCTACATATCCTTTCGTTTCCTTTCCAACCTCCTCCTCTCAGTGGGCTGTTCTTTATTGATAAAAAGTATTCCTTCCCCTGTTGCTGCTGCTGCTGGACGGATCAGAGATGGCGAGCTGCCGAATTTGATTGGCTCAAGGAGGAGATGGCCGCCACTCACTTGACTCAACACAATACAACTCAAGCAGACGAAGAGGAGGAGAGGGAAAAGGTTAAGGGTGTTCTGCTTCCCCTGTTTTCTTTAAAGCTCAGCGGTGGAGACCACTCTGTTTTTTTTATTAATTTCTTTTCTTTATTCGTTCTTCTCACACTTGTTCTTTTCCTCGATTATTTACATTAATATATTATACTTATGCATTGACTGGAAACTGATGTGAAAATTTTGTTTACTTTTCTCATTTTAAATGGTGCTATCGCTCTCTCTGTATATCAATTATCCTCTCAAGAACTTTTACCTTTTCTAAAAAAATAATTCATTTCCATAACATTTAAGTAAAAATCTGAGAACATTACTTGGGTCATTTGTCAATAAAATTTTCAAATAAGATTTAGAGGGTCCAATTCAACACACTATTCGTCGTATTTGTAATTTAGCGGATAACGTTTTGTTCCTAGTACTAGTATATTGTCTTGCAACAAAAGAGTCCTTTTCAATTTTAAAATACTATATTGCATATTTTATTTTAATATTTCACTCTTATCAACATTAATAGTTTTTATTCTTTATTTAACTTTTATCTTCATTTTCAAAATAAAAATAATATTTTCAAATAATTTTATTTTATTTGATAAATATATTAGTTTGTTTACAAGAAATTTGTCATGCACATAAGAATATAAATTCTGATTATTTATTTCCTTTTATACTTATCAGTCACTTCTAGTATATTTACTAATCAAAACTCAATTGTATTCCGTTAATATCCACCTATTAAACAATTTATTATCCATTAATTAAATTACTAATTATCAAATAAAAGTATTCTCACATTAGTTCACAAAACTATATTTGTTCAACCATACTTCAACATTTATTTATTACATTATAATGTAGATTTTTTATTTAGAAGATAAATAATAATATGGCAAAATGAAACATCTCATCCTCACTTTTAGTTAATGCAAAGGTCGGAGTTAGATCTCACTCTTTCACGTAAAGAGAGGAAGAGTCATTTCTGTTTTTTTTCTTATTCTGACATTAATTGTAGATGAGCCCCATTGGTTATTGCAGAGACTCTTGGGATGAAAATGCCAAAACAAGGAGCTAGTTATGGTTTTCTTCTTGTACCAAACATGCTTTGTGAAAAAAGGAGTTATCCTCTCACCCCTTGAGTAACAAAAGAAAGGATCAAACGTGAAGAGCACTAAGTCCGTCCTCATTAGAGAAGATGAGTCTCCTTCCTAGGGTGCTTACGGATTTTTCTTCCTTTATTATTATTTTTCAAAAAATAAATAATATAAAATTTCTACACTAATGAATATCCAAAGTGTGAATTTGATTTAGTTGATTACTTTTATGACACAAGATTAATATGAAAATATGCTATACACTAAACTAGCAACAAGTGAAATAGGGTAGAATGTCTCTAGCCAAAAGAGGAAATGAGTGATTAAGTCGAGTCTTACAAACTTAGAAGAAGGTCCGTATTAAGTGTTCCATCATCTCAACATATTTCTAGTGTTGAATGTTGATAGGAAGGGATGCGAGGAACTGAGAGTGACGTGACAAAAAGCTTTGAGGTTGAAGAAATCTTGGATGAACAAGCTTGAGTATCTAGAAGTGAATCTTGAGACAATGAAGAATTCAACAAAGAAAAAATTGAGATGTGAAGAGCAAAAAATAAGTGCCAAGTTCTTGATCCTCCAACTTATGTTGAAAAGATTGAGGTGAAGTTGATTGATAATTTTCTATATAAGTTTGAAGTAGGCTTCAAGAACAATGTTATCAACACTGATGAGCACAATATCCAAATAACAATGTGTTTTTCTATTGAAAAAAATGCATTTGATGCATGCCAAATACAACATATGTTTAGTATTGCATTTAATCTTATTTTGATTCATTTTCTTATTGAACGCATCATTTTATTAGCTTATTTATATTAATTTTTCAAAAATAAAAATCTATCAAAATATTATATTTTATTATTTAGGAAGGAAGAAAACCAAATTATGAAGCCAACGGAGGGAACCACGCTCAAATCGAAGTTAAAATGAAGTAAAAAAAATAAAAAAAATTATGATGTCACCAGCTGTGAAGAACTTTTCACAGTCGTGAAATAGGACAGTGAAACACCAGTAGTGGGCCATTAGAATGCATTTTTTATGTTAGAAATTTGCCCGAAGCACGACCAAATTCATAATTTTTATGCGAATCGAACATTGTAAGGGCCGTGAAAATTCTTTCACGGATCGTAAAAATCTATTTCTAGACCAACTCGGACACTATTTAAGTTGTTAAATCCCTATAACAGCCTATGACGAAGTGCATATTTGAGTTTTGGATGATTTTTTGGAAGAATTTCAAGTACACATGGATTCCTACTCGTACCATATGTCCCAGAGATCAATTGGAAACAAATTAGATCAGAAATTTCATAGTTTTACAAGGTCAAAATTTTCAAAATCAATATGATTCCAAAATTACCTTATTTTACAATGAAAAAATTTTGTTTCTTCCCAAACTGCATGAAAACCCAAGTCTCTGTAGAAAGGAATGTCAACAAAAAGCAATCATGCTAGGGCTTGTAACCTCTGCTTTGAAGATAAAAACATGGGAGCATCTTGAAGAACAATCGAGAAGACTTTTACGCGGTGATCTCGAGCGAGGATGGTGCAACAATTGATCGTTCGTTCCAGAGAGTATTTTCAATTTTATTTCATGTTGTGATGTATCATATTATGCTTTAAAGTTCAATCTTTTTAATCTTTGTAATCCGGATAATTTAGTTTAGTTTTCAGGTTTAATTTTATTTCTGGATGAGTTTTACCGTTAAGACAACTTGTGAATATTTCTTTAGTGATTGATTATAGTTCGTTTAACTTTTAAGAACATGATTATTGTGTTTAAGACTTTTATTAGTTTTATTTGAATTATTAGTTGATTATTAACTGGGAAGTGTGACCAATCTTTTAATTCATAATTTTCTTTAAGCAATTATTTGAGCCAAGCGGAGTATTAGATTGTGTAGTCTGCCAAGTTGACTCAGTTGAGTGGTTTGGTAGTATAGGAATCGCAACTCATAGCATTCTAATCTGAATAGGATTGAGAGTAGAGCTAGGTGGAATATTCTCATTTTATTAGCATTAAGAATAGTTGGTTTACCCGATTAGGGAGATCATATTTTAGGTGTTCCTAATCTATTTGAAGTTGAACTTAATTGTCTTTGATTAAATCAATCACTATAGAAGTTAAATAAGACCCAAGACATCAGTAGATTAGTTTGATTTGTCTTTACTTTTCTGTAATTTTATTTTATGAAACTCTTTTACTTGTAACCTTGTTGTCTTTTATTAGTCTTTGAAATTAGTTTAGTTAAGTAAGTTAATTTATTATGGGTTCGACACTTTACTCATTACACTTTATTACTTAAGCGACTAGTCCACTTGCTAGCATTTAATTGTTATCAATTCTCACATTAGCATTGCTTTGGTGGTGCCAAGCGAAGATCGACACAATAGTTTCAGCGAAAACTCGAAAGGAATATAAGACTACATTTTGTGAGTAGTTAGACTGCAAGAATACAACCAAAAAAGTCAGAAAAAACTAACCAACTTCAATCATACTGACCCAATAAAAAATAATATCAAACAATTTCAAACACTCATGTGGGAACTTCCAAAGTTGGAGGAGGATCTATATCTCTTTTATTATCGAAATGGGTTGAAGTTTTGACCAACACAATAGATAAATAAAGAAGTCAAGAGATACTCATTCATATAATTGATGCGTTAAATTTGTAATAAATAAATTTATTAGCAAGTGCACTAGTCTTATCAAGTAATAAAGTAAAAAATGGAGTGTCGAACCTACGAGAAACTAATTAAATCTAATCTATCTCAATAATCTATTAAGAGAAGGAAAAATGTTTTGTGTAAATATAAAAAATAAACGTGTAAAAAAATAAATAATAGAACATAAAATAAACTAGTGATGAGCCTTGAGAATTATGGATGATTAATGTAAAGATAAATGTGTATGATCTTTTATAGTAATTGAGTTATAATAAAAAAATAATAGATCCGATTCTTAAGACAGATTAAGAGTACCTAAAGTATTGACCTCTCAAGACGAGTAAATCAAATTATGAGTAGCCAAACTATCTTAAATTTTGACAAGGCTAAAAACCACAAACGATGAGTCAATTCTCAATTTCGCAAAAGATTAAGATGCATTAATATGTATTTCCTACACTATTATTCACCCACAAATCAGGATAAAATAATAGACCGCACGAAATTCGGCACAAATAATGAGTTATCGTACACACGTTATGTATGCTTCAACTTAAAAGTAAAAGATCGTTTATCAAAGCAATAATAATTCCTGATTTTACATGTTTGTAATCTAATCTCAAAAATCAAATCACTCATAAAAAATTAATAAACTCAGCATGCATAATCAAAAGAAACAAAAAAAAAAAAAATTAACTTAACTAATAATAGGATTCAAATAATTTTCCTTCTTGAAAAGAATATAAAATTTCTATTACAGAAATAATAAACTATAAAAACTAGGTAAAAGAGCATCCAAGTAAAAATAGAAGAACTCATAACCTTCGGGACCTCTGGATTGTTGCACAACACAAACGTCGAGTTGCTGCGCAATCTTCTCCTTCGGCTGATCTTCAAGCATTGAAAATTTATTCTCTGCAATAAGGCACAAATTCCTAGGTCTCAAGCACCCAAGCACCACAAGTGCCCATTTTTCTATCTCCTAGGGTCTCTATTTATAACCTCTAGGCGTTTCAAAGGTTTTGATAAAGTTTCGGTTTGATTGAGAACATTTTTATGTCAAAATAATATAAATTTATAATATACTTTAATTGGACTTTGAAACCATCCAAACTTCTTCAAATCTGAGTAAATATATTTTCTAATGATTCACGGGGCTTATAGTACGATTTGGAGTTGATTTACAATTGAAATTCCCAAGAAAATACGAAATAAATCTCAAAATTAGCCTTCACCTCATAAGATCATAACGGATTAAATATGACTTTTCACGGCCCGTAACATTGATTTAGCGATCCTTACAGTGTTCAAATCGGAGTAAAAATTATATTTTCACGGCTTGTAACTCGAGCAAGTTCTTTGGATGGATCTGGCATTTTAACGGGTCGTTACAGGTAACGCCACTGATGATACGGCCGTTACAATTTTATCACGAACATTTATACTCATTTCAACCTTGACGACCTCTACTAATTTTCACTTTATGACTCTGCTTTAACTCTGATTTGAGCATAATTTTCTCTAATGGCTTCTTAATTCAATCTTTTTTATGCAATAAAACATAGAATTTGGATAGATTTTATTTTCATAAAATTAAAGCAAATAAGGTTATAAATTAGTGCATGCCATATGAAAAAGAATCAAATATAATTAAATATATGACTAATTGTATATTTTATTTTGCATGCATCAGTAATCAAGAAAGCAAAATCTTTGATGGATTAGTGCTGGAGAAGGATTTTGCAGATGACAAGATCGAAAAGGACGAGTCAAGAGAAACAAGCACAAGAAGGATGACAAAGAGGACCAAAAGAAGGATGGCAACCCCCATTGGGTAAAAGTGTTTCATAAGGGGAAGCCTTCCTTTGTGATAGGAGTGTACAAAAAAACATTCAATTCCATGGATTCAATGTTTGATCAAGAGGAGAAGACATTGATAGCTCAAATAGGGTAAATTGGCATTGACGATTCCAATGACCAATATGTTGATGGCAAAGATGAAGCCTTCAATGAAAGGGCTTATCTTTGTGGAGGTGATGGTGAATAATGTCCCTACATCGGCATTGATGGACATAAGGGTGACACAACTTCATGCCCATGTGTAAGGTCACACGACTCAAAAGTTCATTCACCAAGTAACTATGAATGCAATTTCACACCCTATTCGTGTAGTTGGACATGGAGTGACAATGGAGATGGGTGATTGGAAGGGAAATGTTGACTTGATAGTAGTTTATATTGACAATCATCAACTTGTCTTAGACATTATTGGACATGATCAATTAGGTAGGCTATGTAACAATATCCTCTCATCACATCCTAACAAAGATTTTTCATAATTCACGTGACACGAGCATGCGTTAAAGGAAAGATTATTTACGCCATGCAGTTAAACAAGGGAATTCGAAAAGAAGGATCAGACCTATTTGGCTACAATAGTTACACATGAAGTAGACCAAGAGGGTGTTGTGCTCTCAAAAATATCTACAATACTTGAGAAGATTGCTAAATTATTCCCTCTTATGTTGCCTCAAAACTTGTCACCTCAAAGGAGTTGATTCCAATTGAGAAGCCACCAGCCATGGTTCATATCACATGGTCTCATTGGAGTTGGAAAAACTTAGGAATCAATTGCGAAAATTTTATGAAGCCCCATTTGTCACGACCCCAATTTAACCCACGAGTTAAACTAGAGTTCGAGACTCATTACGGACGATCAAATACAATTATGAAAAAAAATACGAAAACGTGATGTAATTTAATCTTCTTTTATAACATAAGAGTAAAAGTATATTATTAAATAAATTACACAATATGTGATCATTTCAGAATGATACACCTTAAGTCGTACATTTGACAAAATGACTTTATTTTCAATACAACTTATTTTGACATAAGTAATAAACACAACCAGCTTTCTCAGCATCTTAATAAAAAGATACGAGAGACATAAATCCTCTCGTCATATCACCAAGGATGTTATGGAATCTTTTTACGACTATCACCTCGCATGATCCCCAATGAGCTATATGAATCTGAAAAATATTAGAAATAACATTATGAGCAAAAATAGTTCAGTAAGCTGATAACTCCTAAGCTATGTGTTACCATTTAATAAATTCAGGAAAACATAAAAATACAAGCATCAAAATCAATATTTTCATAAATTTAATAAATACATATATAACACTCCAATTGAAATCATCCCACTCAATTCACAATCATTGTCATTTAACCATATCAAACATGTATATGCAATGCAACACTCTCATATATATGCACGGATTACAACTGGCCAGTGGTTGGTAGGTGGATTTTAGAGGTGGCTCCCATCGTGATCAGCGATATAACACTTAGCTCCATTCTACCTCATCCCTTTCGGAGAACAAATCATATAGCGATAGGTGGACTCTAGAGGTGGCCCCTACGAATTCTAGAGTGGCTCCCATCATGACTAATCACGATGTGGCACTTAGCTTCGCATGGCACTTAGCTTCAGCCTATCTCATCCTATTATTGGGAAATAAAATAATGGATTAGACTCTAGAGGTGGCTCCCATCGTGATTAGCGATGCAACACTTAGCTCCAACCATCATACATGCAATGCAGACAAATGCAGTTGCATGATTCATCATATAACAATTGTATCTCAAATATCAGAAGATGAATCATATCAAATATCATTTCAAACAGAACAAGATTGCACTTCTCGTAATCCTTTCTTATCATATCACATATGTTTTTCAAATGTGCAATCATACAATCATTCAAATATACTTTTTCATAATTGCATTTTTCAAAATCAATTCATAACATATCCAAAACCTATTCGATACATATAATAATCGATGTCACATCGAATTCAAAAGAGGTGAAAACATAGAGTAGGAGAAATCAACTTACCTATAAGAACTATAAAAAAAATTTTCCTTCACACTTTCACTACTTTACTCCTCTACTTCTATACAATAATAATAGTAACACATCACTTCTATGATCTGAATACAAACTTATCACACATGAAATATAATTAATTGAAGAGGTGCATGACCCTTAAGTACTTACTCTCATAACTTAAGTAACTATTTAACATAAGGATTGACCTAATATTATGACAAATTGCACACATAGTAAAGAAAATCCATATCTTCTGATATACATAATCAAATGGCATCATTCCAATTTTCTTTAGTTCCATATTACAGAGACATTAATCTATAAAAGTTTCAGATCTTATTCCACTATGATTTGTTCTCATAATAATCAACATTCAGCATAACTTTTATGTTATTTCTATGTTCTGACATACTGAATGACTTTACTTTTATGATTTATATAAAATAATGAACATTCCCTTTTCTGATAATTTTAATTTTTTCAAATAGTAGACATCCTATAGCGCAATTCATTACTTAAATTTATATCTATTTATACTGAGCACAATAAATTTAACCAATACTAATCTAATCTGCCCTAAGTTTCATCCTGATAGAATGAGTAAAGCTTGGTAAAACATTTATAACTTTTGATACACATATAATTTTAGAGTGATTTCAATTTTCAATAAAACCTAACACCAATGTATATAAAAATTATCAAATAATTACATGATATATTAGATTTAATACATAATTTACAAATTTAGGTAACAATTTCGACGGACAGAGTGATAGTACCTTAAATATAAGAGCATAATTTTCTCTAGAGAAATTATATTAACTTTATTCCAAATCTCAATGAAAGTAGACTAGGATAAATCATAAGAAATTTCATAATTTTTTGAGTACCCTAAGTTATGCAAATCATCGATTAAACTTTCAAGAATGATTTAATTATACTAGGGTTTATTCTTCTTCCTCATGAAAACTTGAGTTTAACTCCTTAATTAAGAAAATTAGGGAAGGGCAAGATAGAGAGATTCAGAGAAACCTAAATGTAATTAAAATCAGTAGAAGTAAGTATGAACATACCATAAGTTAAAAATGTAATCCCTTTTTCTTTCTCCAATTTCATTCACTAGAAGCACATGATTCTTTGCTTTCACTTGGAAATTCGGATGGGGGGATAAAAGGATAGCAATATGTGTTAAAGCATACAAGGGTTGGATAATAAGGCAGGAGAAACCGATTTTTGAAGTCGGCCAACATGGAAGTTATGAATTTGGCCTTGTAGTAATGGTTTTGTCTTTTTTCTTTTATTTATTTATTCATTTACTTAAGACATTACATGTAAATAATAAACTACCCCCCATTTGGATTCAAATAAAATATTTATAAAAATAATTAAGCAAGGAATCAAAATCTAATTTTTTGTCCGAAGAACAAAAAATGTGATTTCATAAATTTTTTGATTTTGCATCTATGTTTTACCTAAGTAAAACACCTCCTAAAAATTGTTAAAAATTATATCTATAATACTTTGATATATAGGAACAATTACCGAGACTTTAATTTTTTTTAATTCTAATATTTTCAAAGATCATGTTTTCATGTCTTGGACAAATGTTCGCCAAATTTCAGCGATCAAACACTATGAGTTATAACTCGTGCCTTAACACATATATCAATTTATTTATCAATAATATGATATAATATTAATCCATGTGATTACATGTGAATTAAATTTGGGATATTACACCATCAGTGTTGTTTCACAAGAAGTAGGATAGCTGATTGAGAATGTGTGTCGACTGCATGACTCTAAATAAAATCATTATTCATAATAGGTATCTTTTTCTATTGATTGCAAATTTATTTGATAGGTTAGGAAAATGAAGGACACTTTCAAAGTTGGATATACAATCGATGTGTTTGAAAATATGCATTGTGAGGGTGATGAACTAAAAACAACTTGTGTAATGAGGGGTGATCCTATGAGTTTTCAATGATGTGATTTAGTTTAACTAATGCACCAATGACATTATCAATACTTATGAATAGGATATTTCGCTCACTTCTGAATAACTGTGACATGATCTATCCGAATGATATTGTAGTGTATTCATAGAATACATAAGGTCGTGTTGGGAACTTGAGGGAAGTTCTTATTTATATTTTGAGCAGGCATGCATCACATTTTTTAGATTCATATGGATGCAGCCAAGGTGAAGATCATCCAGGAATGGGACCCTCCTGGGAATGTATCAAAATTAAGGAATTTTCATGGCATCTAGTGAGCTTCACCAATTTGAGAAAGAAGGTAGAGTGTGCTTGGACAAGGAAATATCTAGAAGTCTTCAAAGATATGAAGAGAGCATGGAAGAGTCGTACTTTGATCTTGCATATTATGGTAAGGCAATTGAAGTTCATATAGATGCTTTGATTTTTTTTTTCATGGGACATTCTTATGCAAGAAGGACACTCAATTGCCTTTAAGAGTTTGAAGCTTAATGAATCCAAAAGGAAGTATGTGGTACATGAAAAGGAGTTGACAATTGTGGTGCATTGCCTTCAAGTGTGGAGACATGACTTGCTTAGAATCAAGTTCATTGTCCAAACTTACTATCACGTATTTCCAAAATTAGAAGTTTTTGTTAGATTGATTTTCTTGTTGAAGTACAGGACAAGGAAAACTGATGTTCTAGAAGATGACCTAAGTCACCAAGCTGAATTAGCAATTATGGCATTTGCGATCACAAATGTGCATGATAAGATTCGTGAAGGTCGACAACATGATACTAAAGAAATGAGTTGTTGCAATTGATAAAGCATGGAAATTCAAAATGCTTTTGGGAAGAAGTAGGTTTGCTATTTACAATTGGAAACAAGTTCTTTATCCCTTGGTGGAAAAACTTGTATGAGACAATCATGCATGTCTATCATGATTCCAAGCGAGCATATCATCTTGCCTGTGTGACACTAGCCTTAGTGGAAGATGTGTATAATTAGCCAAAGATGCGGCGAAAAGACATCAAGGTCTATGTTTGAACTTGTTTGAAAAATGCTAGCAAGGTAAATTTGAACAAAAGAAGCGGCAAGATTGTTGGAGCCGGAGAAGTCATGATAGAATCTTGCCATAGATTTCACTTTTATCTTGCTCAAGTCAGAAGGATTTGGTTCAATTATTATGGTGGTGAATCAATTGTAAAAATATGGGACATTCATGTCAATGCCAAGAGAATGTGTAACGCCCCCAAAATACTCTTCATCATGTGGCATAATATGTCTCAATTGAGAGATGATATGATCTTGCTTATGTGAGAATCATATTGATCAAAATATAAAATTTAATAAATCAACTAATAATAAAATCACATGTGAAAGAGTAAACATCATTAAGAAATAATATCATCATAAAGTGCGAAAGACTAAAATTATAATGGAATCATCATATGGTCCCTGAGTAGTTCATCTAATTAATCATTCTGATAATAAGAAATGTAACTAAGATATCAAAGATAAAATGAATACCCATGTGTTGTCACCAATTGCACAAATTGATCATGGTTAACTCTTCATCATTAGGACTTGTACATGCAATTTTACATATATGCAAGAAAGATTAATGTTCCGGGTAAATTTCATTAAATGCCTTCCAATTTTATCTAATTTTTCATCCTTCAACCTTACTTTATAACTAGACTGCCATTTAACTATTGGTTTATTTTACCAATGGCCCTTTTGATCGGGTGTAGTTAGTTATCCGGCATTTTGCACATTATGGCATTAAAATATAAAATAAATACAAAATAATAAAATATTATTAAAATAAATATCTAAAATTTTAAAAATATAAAAAAGAGGAGGGGTGTCGGCCCCTCCCCCTCTCCCTACGGCGGCCTCGCTGCCTTTGGAGGTAGGGTGGTGGCTCCCACTCTCATTGTAGTCGGCATCGGAGGGAGAGAACAAGGGGGGTAGTGCCCCCTTTCTCGGCAACAATGTGAAAGCAGGTGGGGGGGGGGGGGGGGGGGGGGGGGCGTCCCCACGAGGATGCGAGAGGGGGACGCGAAGGGTGTCACAAGCGAGGGGCGGGGGATGCTCGTCGACGAAGCTAGGGGCTCGCTAACACAGGGATCGCGAACACATGCTACTCATTGATGGGGTGGGGGTTGTGTTGCTTCACTGGAGGGGATCGCGAACACAGGCGACATGTGCATTGCACACGAGGGGGTGTCGCCAGCAATGATGCCCGCCCTCGTGCACGACACGAGGAGGGGGAGCCACTCTCCTCACCCTCTACCTCTATGCCAGAGGGAGAGGGGAGGGGGTGATGCCCTCTCTTCTCTTTTCTATTTTTTAAAATTTTTTAACTAGTACAACAACAACAACAAAGTCTTATCCCACTAAGTGGGGTCGGCTACATGGATCATACGACGCCATTCCGCTTTATTAGTAACCAAACCTTTCGGTATATTATTCACCAATAGATCTTGCTCTATTAGTTCGCCAAGTGTCCACCTTGGTCTCCCTCTCTCTCTTTTAATCGGACTCCAAATTATTTGATCTACTCTTCTTACTGACGCATCTAATGATCTTATCTGAACATGACCAAACCATTTCAAACGATTCTCTACCATTTTCTCACTAATAGGAGACATGGATTAGGTTCATTACTCGTAGGTCGGGCGAGAACCTAACGTGCTTTCTTTTCTCACAGAACCCGATTCAGGTCATCATCGACCCAAGCAGGGTTCATCGGATCTCATAACTTTAGGTTCTTCGACCATGGCAGACTTGTGCTAGATTTCTTGGAACCCAGATTGGGTTTATCGTTCTAGCGCAATAAGATGGCTCACTGGAGATAATGACATAATGATTCCCACAAGTATCATAATATTTTAGAGGAAATTACGTTTATATTCATATTTGACTTTAGTTGAAAACTCACGTTCTTCCTATTTTTCTCTTCCACTTACTTTTCCTCTTTCTCTTCCTCTAGGCATTCTCCCTTGATCTCGTGGTTGATCATTGGCCTCTTCGATCATAGCAACGTGCTCATCCTTTGGTTCTCCAGTAGGTGTGGTGTCGTCAAAATCCATAGAGGAGAGATGGAGAACGAGAGAGAACACATATGCTAGAGAAGAATTAGAGGGAGAGGGATACGTTGATTATACTTATAGGAGGGAGAGAAAAGATAAAATTTTACGGGGGACAAATTCCTTTTCTTTTTATCGTTAGGTTCATTTTATCTTTTGACTCACTATTTTTTCCTGTTCGATTTCAACCCTTGTTTTAAGCTTGTCATTATAGAATGTACCACATAAGAGACAACAACGTGAGGTTATGAGGAGTTCTAATAATCATTGTGAGTGATAAGGATCCCCCGTTCAAAAAGAATATTGAAGTCGTTCATACTATTGGCACATATCTCATATTTTTTTATGATATTACCCTCACAATCTCGAGCATTTCAATGGTGTAATTAGGAGGATTAAGCCAAGTTGTTGGAAACATGAAGAGGAAGAGATGACTTTGAAGAGCTCATTTGAGTTTGTGATAAGATAATAGCCTCTCTCGTCAGCAAATTTAGCGCACACAATGCTAGTACTTCACAACATTTAGGTATAATCAAGGGTTTTGCTCGAAAACATGAAAGCAATATTAGACAAAGCCGCTGGTAAGATGAAAAAAAAATCACTAAAAAAATAGGAGGCATGTTATGATATTGATGATAATGTGCTTGTGGGGTCAGGCAAGAGATCAAGGGATGCATGTGGAACTTTTATGATGGGTGGAAATTTAAACTCATTGTGCCCATAATAAATAAATGGTCATGGTCTTGAAAAAAAATTATTTAGATGAAATCAATTTGATGACGGGTATCACTATTGCCGCTCCATTTTATCTCATAAGCACTTTAAGTATCCACGTGATGAAGCGACAATAGTAGTGCCCTTTGATGAAATGTTTCTTCTTTTCGTTTTTCTAACTTGAAGAAAAAAACTCTTTTTTTATTGTTGTTTTAAAAGTTCATTTTATCAAATGTTCAATAGAAAAAACAAATAGCAATTGTAAATTTTGCTATTTAGTTTGTTAAATGATTTAACATAATTCAATCTAATCTTTTATTTCGATTCTTTCAATTATTCTTTTTTATTTATAATAATATTAACGATTTATCATTTAGACTACGGTGTCAGAGACTTAGTTGAACATTGAATTAATATCTGATTTCCTCACTAAAATCCTTTACTCTTTTACTTACTTGTTTAATTTTTATTCAAAGTTTAAGTTAAAAGTTACATTTATTCTTTTCAAAGATCTCTAATTGTCGAATTGAGTAGTCATCACTCAATCATATCTCTCTCCCTTGCTCCTTGATGTGGAGAGAGAAAATACTCGTAGGCACTAGAACTGCTCATTGGTCGAGTCAATTCGTCTTGTGAACAAAATGACCTGAACCAGTAGCAACAGAGGTCGGGTCAGGTGAGCCAAATTTGATCCAATCCGATTCAATTTGAATCGAGTCGGGTTACTCAACTTTTTAATTTTTTTTCTTTCTATTTTATATGTATTTAATTGACTTTGTTCTTGCGCCCATGTGTCCAACATCTATTTGCTCTTGATGGAAGACATCACCATCACTTAACTCAGCTCGTATGGCATTATTTAAATCGTTCCACCTGAAAATTAAAGATCGAGCACACAGGGCCTCGATTGGATTACGACATTAATGAATTTATCAAATCACTAGTTAGCTTTAACTAACAACAAATTAAGTACTTGTAGTACATATGACCCGCCGGCATTAGCTTTTGATTAGTCGATAGCAAAAGAATACAAGCCCTTCAGGGATACATATTATTACTTAATTTCCTCAACCCGCGATTCTCAATAGTTGTCATAATTTAATAGTTTTTTTTTCACCGTGGATGTTTCACTTCCAACCTTCCTTCGGATTACTAAGTTTCCAGCAAAACTTCTTGCATATACTTGAACAAAAATATATTTAATTACCACATGAACCCAACTTCGCTGATTAATTTGATTGGTTAAATTAAAGAAACTAAGCTTCCTGATCATTAAGAGTTAATGAAGTGATTTCTGCCTCCTCCTCTCGTGTTTTTTTTTCTTGTTGCGTTCTTTTCTCTTTAGACATAGTGATAGAGTAATATTTTGAACATTTTTTGTGAAGCACGCATGTAGGTGTAAGTAGTCCAAGAGTGATTGACCCGATCATATATATAATAAATTAGTAATAACGTTGCATGTTAATATGGACAAAATAATAACGCTGCAGTACATATGGACAGATCAAAAGGCCGCGCCATGGGATTGGTTCCTGAAGAAGGGTGGATATTCTTGGTAATCAGGGAATTCATGCGCACTACCAAGTCCATGTGGACATGACACAAACTAAAATGGTGCTCGTAACTTGCACAGAAAGATCGATAGCTAGAGCAAGCCAGGTATGATGATAAGATTATGCTGGCTAGCTGTTGCTGCATGTGTGATCACCTCTTTTTTCTTTCCACCTTTTTGCTTTCTGCATGCAAAGCGTGCAGTCGACCAAATCCTGTTTTGTTGTACATACACCTGCAGTTGCCAGTTTTAACGCGTTCGACCTAAAAGTAAGTGAATAACAGCTCCCCCGCTACGATTTACGCCGACAAATAATTATATGTTTTGTTGTATTATAAAGCATGCATGCTTAATATGGTTTTGGATAGAGTGATAAAAAACTTCTAGGATTCTGGGGCAATCTCTCGTATTACCTTCCGTCGTGACCCTTTGATCAAGTGAGAGCCTCTTCCCCCGGGTTGAATTAGCCTTAACTCGAATAGGTCTTTTGGTGGACTTGGGCAAGCTGAAGGTGCTAATTACATTATTCGGACTGATGTTGATATTTTTATTTTTGTAGAGGCATTAAGAAAGGATGCATGTTCAGTCTTAGAAACGAAAGCGTGGAGACTTATGATGGACTTGAGGTGTTGCATACGTAGTGGATTGCGCAAAGTCTCCTGTCGCACTGATTCTATTCTTTTGGTTGACATCATCCTCAAGAAGATGCCTTGTACTTGGAAAATTTTACATGTTAGCCACATCTGGCATGACATGAACTTTCTTGAGTCTGTTACTCGTAATCACACTTACCGCGAAGCCATTCGTGCCGTGGATTTTTTAATGAATTACGATCGAAATTCTGCTTCCAATAATTTTTGGGAGGATGACCCTCCTCTGGGCATTCTCAACGTTTTGTACCAGGATTTACCATCTTAATTAATGGTTAATATTTTTCTTAAAAAATTAAAGAGCTTCTTCTTTGGTCTTGAGTTAAAATTTTTTTTAATATAAAATATTTTTCTTGTTGGAAGTCTAATCTATCATTGTCAAGTATGTGTAACGAGATGATCTAATTAAATTAATTGAACTCGATTATGAATCGATTTTTTAAAGTGAATAATATATGTTTTAATCTCATGCGGGTTTGAGTTGTCAGAATCACTTTTCAAAATTCAGATAAGAAAAATTAATTGAGTGATTTCTCAATCTAAAGCCCAAAGTTTTGTTGATTTCAGGCAGCTGCATGTGCAGGGACGTATGGTATTTATCAATTTTAGTTGAATCAGCATGAGTTTGCGCCTTTTTTTTTGTGTGTTTATACGTGAACTTCATACGATCTTGTTACTTTGGTAAGTCCTCGACTGGAACTTTATTAATATGAAGATTATTATTAATAAAGTTTTCATCAATGGCACGAAGTGTGACTTTATTAATCTGATAGACGACTCATAGACACAAAGTCTGCTGTCTGCATGCAGGAACTTTGTAGTGGGCACATGCCAACAACATAAAAAGGAACACTTAATTAATTGTTACTATATACACTACTTAATTACCTCTAAAGCACGCCATGTAAATACAAACACCCGGAGCTAATCATTAGGTGTCTCAATATTAAAAACGAGGTCACCACCTTCCAATCCATCAACATTGGAGAAAGACTGCAACTGTTCTTCAGGAGCTGACACTTGGGGACTTCATTGAAATATCTCTCTCTCTCTGACTTAATTGAAATCTCCATGTGACGCTTCGTAATTTAAACAAAAAAATGAAACGAACGGTCGGCACGGAGGCGTCGCCTCCCCTGATCTCCCTGATCATTTTGCCTCCGGCCGACCAAGGGTCGGCCGGGGTGTATAAAAGGGAGGCGAGGGTCCCCTTTGTGCCTCTTGGACCCTCGGCCGACCACCTCCCCCACTCTCCTTCGTCTTCCTCTCGACCGGCGATCGGCAATCGGCGACCGTGCGACGTGCGCGAGCGGCAGAGAGAGACAACGACGTACTATAGCGACCAACGACCCTCAACGCACGACAACCCTCTCTCGACGTGCGCAAGGGCCGGGCGAACCCTTCCAAGCGACAGCAAACGTCCGGCAATCGACGGATGACGAGAAAACGACCGGCGAATCCATTCGAACGGAAACAAAGGTACCCATGGTGTTTTAATCCCATAGACGATGAATTAAGGATTTATTGATGCGTAAAGTTGATTCATTATGACCCTGGAATAGTTTACAATATTTTTTATATTATGATCGTCGTCGTTGGACGGCCGAAGGATCACCGGAAATGTAAAAGAAATTCGGCGGCCCTATTTTATCGCAGGGACCGGTCGATTGATTCTACCAGCGGTCGACCAGACTGTGCGCAGAACTCACATGAGTTCATCCTTACCGGTCAACCGGCCTCACCACGGCGGTCGACCGATCTCTCTATCAAAGCATGGATTGGAACTTACAATCGGTCGACCGGTTCAGAGAATGGTCGATCGATCCGATACGCAGTTGCGTATCTTCATGACCTAATGAACGGTCGACCGGTCCAGAAACGGTCGACCGATTCACAGACCCTTAATTAAGAATATGGTCGACCGATCCCAGAGGACCGATCGACCGGTGCCAAGAGAACGGTCGACCGGTCCATCAGGAACGGTCGGTCCGACAGATGCAATGCGTAGTGCCCATACACACAGACATACACCCAGTCGACCGACTATCCAGAAGGTCGATCGATCTACAGACACTCGACTGAGGAACGATCGATCGGTCCAAAAATGGTCGACCGATTCCGACAGTGAATCAAATGATGACTTTTAAAATCATAGATTTTATAATGACTAAAGATAAATAAAGCAAGGACAAAGACATGGGATTGCTATGTGTCGCCCCCCAAAGTTAAAGCAAATATCAGAGATTAACATAGAGGAGAGATAGATAGTTAGCGAAATGTAAAAGAAATCCGACGATCATGTTTTATCGCAGGGACCGATCGACCGATTCTACCAGTGGTCGACCAGTTTGTGCACAGAACTCACATGAGTTCATCCTTACCGGTCGACCGGCCTCACCACGGCGGTCGACCAGCCTCACCACGACGGTTGACCGATCTCTCTGTCAAAGCATGGATTTGAACTTACAATCGGTCGACCGGTTCCAGAGAACGATCGACCGATCCGATACGCAGTTGCGTATCTTCATGACCTAATGAACGGTCGATCAGTCCAGAAATGGTCGACCGATTCACAGACCCTTAATCAAGAATATGGTCGATCGATCCCAGAGGACCGGTCGATCGGTGCCAAGAGAACGGTCGACCGATGCCAAGAGAACGGTCGACCGGTCCATCAGGAACGATCGATCGGTCCGACAGATGCAATGCGCAGTGACACACAGACATACAACCGGTCGACCGACTATCCAGAAGGTCAACCGATCTACGAACACTCGACTATCCAAAAACGGTCGACCGATTCCGACAGTGAATCAAATGATGACTTTTAAAATCATAGATTTCATAATGACTAAAGATAAATAAAGCAAGGACAAAGACATGGGATTGCTATGTGCCGCCCTCCAAAGCTAAAGCAAAGATCAGAGATTAAAACAGAAGATGAATAGGTAGTTAGCCGAGGGACAACGAAGCTATTGTCTTAAATGACCACTATTCCTGATATTTTAATTTTTCTCTCACCTGTATCTCGAATGAAGAGTGATGCTGAGGTCATACCCCTTTCCCTAAAGATTAAAGTATTATGTCAGAGGGACAGGTAGCTAGCTGAGGAGATAGTAACCATACAGGTCTATTAACCGAACACTATTTCTGGATTGTAGAAATTCTTCTCCCTACCTTTCGAACTGGGTGAGGTAGTAACACTCACCCTTTTTCCCTTTATGGGTTTATTGGCATCAGAGATTCAGAAAGGTACCTCTTGTCACGACCCCGATTTAACCCACGAGTTAAACCGGAGTTCACGACTCATTACGGACGATCAAATAAAATTGGAAAAGATTGCAGAAACGTGATGTAACTTTTTTTCCAAAACATACATAAGAATGAAGATATCATAAAATAAACTACACGATTTATGATGATCCTTCATAACAAACCAATAATTCTTAAGTTTTACATGATAAAAAATGATTTTGCCTTCTTACAACATATAAAATATTACATATGCATTACACATAATCAAACCTCTCGACATCCTAATAGAAGGATATGAGGGATTCAAATCTTCCCATCTTACCACAAACCCTTTAAATACTATCACCTCGCATGATTCTCAAGAATTATCTGAAAAATGTTAGAAACAACAGAGTGAGCTAAAATAGCTCAGTAAGTTGATAACTCATAATCTATGTGTTATCAACTAATCAATTCGAAGTGACATGAAAAAGCATGCAATAATCATAATAACAAAATATGTATTTTCATATATTTGATAATTACATATATATCACACTAATCAAAAGAATCACACTTAACTTGCAATCAATATCATATAAATCATATGAAACATATGCATGTAAATGCAACACTCTCATATGAATGCACGAATCACCAACTGGCCAGTGGTCGGTAGGTGAACTGTAGATGTGGCTCACATCGTGATCAACGATGTAACACTTAGCTCCATTCTATCTCATCACTTTCGAAGAACAAATCATATAGCGATAGGTGGACTCTAAAGATGACCCCTACGAATTCTAGAGGTGGCCCCCATCGCGACTACTCACGATGTGGCACTTAGCTCCGCATGGAACTTAGCTCCAGTCTATCTCATCCCATTTCTGAGGAACAAAATGATGCATTGGATTCTAGAGGTGGCTCCCATCGTGATCAGCGATGTAGCACTTAGTTCCAACCATCATACATGCAATGCAGACATATGCAGATGCATGATTCATCACATAACGATCATATCTCAAATATCAGAAGATGAATCAAACTCATTCAAACAGAATAGGATTATATCCCATAAGATGACTCCATAACATTTCACATATACTGTACCAATGAACCATCAATTGATCAATCATTCAAAATATAATTTTCATATAAACTTGACGATATATGAATTTAATACATATAACAATTATATCTCAAATATCAGAAGATGAATCATATCAAATACCATTTCAAACGATATAAGATTGCACTAATCCATTCATATCATATGCTTTTCTAATGAGCAATCATACAATCATTCATATATACTTTTCATAGTTGCATTTCTTGAAATCAATTCACAACTTATCCAAAATATATTCAATACATATAACAATCGATGTCAAACCAAATTCAAAAGAGGTGAAAACATAGAGTAAGAGAAACCAACTTACTTTATATGAGCGTCAACAAAACTCGTTTCTCCTTTTTCTTTCTTATTATTCTTCTAAACCTATAACAATATCAAAGGTTCTTATTGCTGTTAGGATAGAACTAAGAAAATCCATCACAACTAGTTATAGTTGGTTGCACTCCTAGTTAAAAAAATTCATAACTAATCATAACAATAATATCTTATTTCATATTTTAGTTATTAGATTTATAATTATCCTAGTACTATCATTTCAACCTACATTTGGCACAAAACAATTTGATTAACTTTTCCAATTTAGGACATATCTTTCTTTTTAAATGCCCAAACTTACTGATTCTAAATTCTTTAGAAATTACACTCTCCAGTCATAGCACATGACTACTTCACTAGTTATATATTTACAATTTATATTTCACTCCCAGAAAATCATATGGTGACATACATATGAATTATATTTAACAATCCGAGAGACAAAGGTGTGCCTTCTATAACATTTACATTCTTTTACATGCTACTAATTTTTTTATTGATTAACACTGAAGTAATTGCCCATTTAAAATACTTAAGGTTTTACCTAATTAGTACATATTACAGTATAATTTATAAGATGTGAATATGGTAGCTACTCTACGGTTCCATGTAATTCCCAATATTTGAGATGGTTCCAAACTTATAAAAATTAGACTCATGCAATTTCTTACTAGGTAAAATTTGTAATTTTTTCTAACTTGTTTTTACACAGTTGATATCATGCAACTCTCGGTGATATAAGAAGTAACATGTAGATGTTTAATTTATAACCTATTTGATTCTATTGGTTAACATAAAATTAATATACTATTATTAGTCATTCGAAACTTGACCAATCGAGATTATTTTTAAACGTATTGTTCAAATATCTAAATAATAAAATAACAAAAATTCCACCTTACGTACCCGATTATTTCTTTTCGCTTCTAACATTTTCCATCTTCTACTGGGTTCGGCCAACACGTCTTTCCTTTACTGCATATATTTCTTTCCTTCAATTCCATCCACCATCACTCTATTTTTCTTCTTTTTTTTTTCTCCTTTCCTCTCTCGATCACGCCCTTGAAATGTCATATACTTATATAGACTAACTTACTATATGCAACCCATACTGATAGCTAAGGCGGTTGTTTGATATTAGAATAAAGAAGTATACCATAATATGTATATATATTTTATATTATAAGGTTATGCCTGACTAAAGTCTAAGTGGTGATATATGGTGTGCATGAGTCGGTTGTTGGAAGTGGTGTACTTATCTAAGTAGTGAGGTGGCATATTACTGAGAGGAGATAGATAAGGAGTGAGTGGCTTTTCTTATGCATGCAATATGCTACGTGGAGTAACAAAATTTCCTAAATACTTGGCTGGGATAATACGGTTAGGACAAAGCAAATATCATACCAATAAAGTAAATGATATATCATATAGTAATAATTCATTTATAGCAATTAATTAAATTGCCAAAATAATGGTACACATTTATTAAATAACTTATATTAAATGGTTAATCATCTCAAAGACCTCATAAAGGGAGTTAATTAATTATAATAATTAATTCACATATACTAGTTTTATAATATAATAATTTGATCAAACTTTGATCAAGGAGTTACTTATTAAATCCATAATTAAGCTAATTAACTATTTATAATTGAATTAATTAACTTAAAGGTAATTTGGATATTAACTTTATTATAATATTAGATAACGGAATACAATTAACGTAAACATTTGAAATTACCTATGAGGTAAAATCTTGGGATGTTATACCTTTGGCATTCCAACCTAATAAAGTCGAGCTCGCATAGGACAACCAACTCTAAGGATATTCTAGTAATGTAAAAGACGTAGTACCACTCACAGCAAAGCAATGTAAAGTACAGTAAATGTACAGCAGAGCAATGTAAAGTAAAGTACTGTAAAGTAAAGTATTGCATAATATAGCAGAGACATTGTAAAGTAAAAGCAGAGAAAAGCAAGAACAAAGTATTGTTATAGTAAAGAATAGAGTATTGATATAACTAATAATTGATATATTGATTTACATGATCATCATTGATCCTTATTTCATCGTCTATTGTTAGTGTACTAGGCATCTTTATTCATGTGTATTCTATTCCCCTGCATTGGGATTTTGCAGGTGAGAATGCCAACTAAGGAGGTGATGGAGAGCACAGAGCTTGGAGAACGCTGCACATGACTGATGATTCCGCTCCGAGCCTTCTTGCTGCATATCTGTTTAATCTTTTCAGTTGTTTTAAGACATCATATTTTCTTTCGCATATTTTTATATTGAAAGACACCATGAACTTCCGCATATTTCGATATTAAAAGACACCATGAACTTCCGCATATTTTTTTTATAATATGAAACATAATGAACTTCCGCATTAAAGTCCTTCATTATGGCATTTCGACTACTATCCTTCCACATTTAAGTTCTCTATTATGTTTATTATTATTTTATTAGTGTCACGTAAACTATTTTTTTGAATGATTAAAGTCAATAGAGTAATAAACAGTGTAGCGTCTCCAAAGTCAAACTGACCGCCTACGTGACGAAAGGTGCGATCTTGGGGGCGTTACACTATCTCTCACACACATACACAATTAAGTGCGTAGATACGACAGAACTCACCTGCAAAAATACATATAATAGATGTGATTGTAGTAGTTTATGATGCGCGCTCGATATATGGTGCAGGAGGATGAGGAGGAGAGAAATGTTAAAGAGATTACCCTCGGACAGTATTTGGTGACATACATTGATGGATGATAAAAGCGATTTTTTCAGTTTAATTGATTACTTTGGTTCAAATAAAGGAACAGTCGTGTTTTTTTACTAGTTAATTATTAGTAGAATAAGATCGAATAATCACAAGAAAAAGCACTTATATATCAATGAGAAACTTGGTCGTCTAAAGACCTAAGCTGCCTAGGTGTCTTGTCATCACTCATTGTTCAATAGATTATATATCGATATTTAACGTAGTTTTCTTATCAGTGTGCCTCGTGATATCAATATTACGGCACTTTCCCCAAAATAACACGATCGTGATTTATTTATTGTACGTATCAATTGGTTGATACAAATCCATTAATTAATACATAATAAAGTAAAGCAACCCGACATGCATGTTTCACTTCCTTGACAGATCAAACTTAGATGCTCCGTCAGCATTCGACGAGTTGAACTGATAATTAACTCGGAGACGTTTGACAATTAGATAAAAATAATTATCCTAAAATTAAGAAATAAACACTATTTTTTCCTTTTTTTCTTTTCACTTTTTTTATTTGACGTTTTTCTTCTTTTTTTTCAATTTTTTTTGTTTTACAATTTTTTGTGTTACCTTTCTTATATAAATCAATTTATTTAAATATAAAATAATTATTATAAAGAACTTATATAATATTATTTATTACTTTTAGTTTATTAAATATAATTTATTACAAATGATTTTTATACTTAAAAAACATATTTTAACAAAAACAATTAATAAAAATAATTCATTTATTATTTTTTGTTTTTTTAATAAAATTATATTTTATATTTACAATACTTATATTTTATTCAAACACTCACTAAAATTAATATATCATTTTTCTATTACATCAATTACTTGATTCCTCCTCTTCGTTATATTCCACCTCATACAAATACACTCCGACTTATTGTTATTTCAACTATTCATATGAAATAAAAAAAGAACCACGAATCTAATATCCAAATGATCCCTTAACGATCTTCATTATTTATTATTAGCGACAACTTTCTAGTTGTCATTAATGTTTTTTATGATGGGATTTTACCTCATTATTATTATCATATAATCGACAGAAATTCAAACAACAAATTTCTTAGATTCAATGGCCAGAAATTTAGTCATTAATGCATCAAACAATTCTTTAGTCCAGAAATTTTGATTTTACCAATGAAATTAATTTTCCATACAACAAATTTTCCAATAACATTCTACATATATAAACTTAAACATGACAAATGTATTCAACTCCATGTATCATAATCATAAACATTACATCCAACTTTCATTCAAATTCATGTTATATTACAAAGGGAAATTAAACTTCCAATATATATAACATCCAAAATGTGTTATTGATTTAAAGTCTCATGTTGCCAAAAAGAGACAGAAAGGGGACTTACAGAATAATATCTTCCTTGTTGGATGATATAATCCTTTGCCATTTCTAAACCTATATAAAAAAAGTACATGTTGTTGAAACAAATGTATCAATAAGACAACTTGATGTTGGACAATCAATAATTTCTAGAGAAAGCAATTCGTTAATAACTTATCACCTACAAAATAAGAACCATAGTCATTAAGTGTAGTTTCATGCACTTTGAAAATTCATGCTCCGGTATAAAAGGATAAAAATCATATGACATTGGCTAAAACAAGTTTTGGGTTTCCAATACGAATGACCACTTGATATGCACTTTTTTTCAATGTTATAACTTTTGAAGAAGTTTTTTTCAAGAAGTTTTGGGTTTTTTTCAATGTTATAACTTTTTTTCAAGAAGTTTTGGGTTTCTAGTACTTCTCATTACATTTGAAGCTTAAATCAATTAAGATAAAAGGAGAGAACAATGAAAGCTGGAAGAAAATAAATTAATCATCATGCTCATACCTTGTGGTACTTTTGACATTATTGATTCTTCACTCACTTCTTGATGGGAAAATCCGAGAACAAGGAGAGAAGATCGCAGAGAGATTGCAGAAAAATAGAGGAGACACACGAATTTACCCAGGTTCACCCTTGAGATGAGGGCTACGTCCTGCAAAGAGGTTCCACTATATCGTTTAGGTTTACAGCCGCCATACGGATTACATCTGAAAATAAGCTATAAATAGCCTCTCCAAACGGGTTCAAAACCCGAATAAAACAGAGAAAAAACTTAATCCGAACCACACGGTCCGGCTAAACAAAAGCCCACAACCCGTCTACCCCGAACCCCCCTTTCGTTCGTACGCCAGCAATACTATTAATTGGGTAATACTCAGATTCCCCTAAGCTCACGTGGGCGAATCCGGTGTGAGAAACAAGGGGCCCTGAAGTATTCACCAACTCTAACACTTATAGAGATAGGGTGCTAGATTCATTACCATAAAGATACTCGATTGTTAGCCAACCCTCAGCTAATGTTGAACTATCCTTCAAACACATTTGTCTTCTTCTTGATATGCAAGAACATGACTGACAATTCAATCTATGATATATTATATTTCTCAATTCTTTTGTAGTAATTCCACCTTCATAACTAACAAAATGGCTTTTACTTTGAGATTCAAAACATTGCCCTATTACCTATCATAGGGAGTGTGGCCATGGATTGCAGTACTTTTTTATTTCAGCCTACAAATAAGAGGCTTTTAATTATGATGAATTAGAGTAGATTCACAAATGGACACTAAACTCTTTCAAGAATGAGATTATGATATCTTAAAGGATTCATCATCTTCTGAATGATGAGGGCACATATATATTTGTTATGAAATACGTGAATGTTGCTACTAATTGTTGGAGATGGTGAATACTTCAGGACCTCATGTTTCTCACGCCGGATTCGTCCATGTAAGCTTAGGGGAATCTGAGTATTACCCAATTGTCTGTGCTGCTGACGTACGAACAAAAGGGAGGGTTCGGGGGGCCTCACCCCCCGTCGGCGGTCCCGCTCGGGGACTTGGATGTGAAGACGACATATAATCTTGAGGTAGAGCAGATGAATGTGAAGACGACATTCCTTCATGAGGACTTGGAGAAAGAGATATATATGAGGCAATCAGAAGGCTTTGAAGTTCAAGATAGAGAGAAGCTGGTGTGCAAATTGAAGAAGTCTTTGTATGGATTAAAGCAGTCGTCAAGGATGTGGTACCAGAAGTTTGATACGTACATGCTAGAACTCAAGTTTGTACGTTCAGATTCAGATTATTGTGTTTATGTGAAGAGAGTTGGAGATCAGTTTGTCATTCTTACATTGTAGGTTGATGACATGTTGCTGATTGGAAATAGTATGAAAATGGTGAATTCAATGAAGAGTTTGTTGGCCAAGAAGTTTGAGATGAAAGACTTGAGGCCGACGAATTTTATTTTGGGTATGCAGATTAGAAGGGATCGTCAGAAGTGAAAGTTGTGGTTAGGACATGAGAAGTACATAAAAGATGTGTTGAATATATTTAACATGTCGGAATGCAAGCCAGTGGGTACTCCTATGTCTCTAGGAACCAAACTTTCTGCAGAGCAATGCCCGAAGATGGATGAAGAAGCTGAAGAGATGGATCGTGTGCCATATGCAAGTGCAGTGGGCAGCTTGATGTATGTCATGGTGTGCACGCGTCCAGACATAACCCAAGCAATGGGAGTTTTAAGTCGGTATATGTCTAACCCAGACAGAGAACAATGGAATGCTATCAAGAGAGTTTTCAGGTACCTTCGTGGAACTTCAGATTTTGCTTTGTGTTTTGAAGGTACAGGGAAAGGAAAGAGTCTTGATATTATAGGCCATGTAGATGCTAATTGGGGTGGAGACGTTGATAGTAGATGATCCGCTAGTGGATATATTTTAACATTATTTGGGGCTGCACTGAGTTGAATGAGCAAGAGATAGAGTGTGGTAGCACTTTCTTCTACAGAAGCTGAATATATGACTCTTACTCATGCTGCAAAAGAGGCCATATGGCTACGACGATTGTGCTTGGAGCTCGAATTTGAGCAAGGTGCCATGGAGGTGAGATGTGATAATCAAGGTGCTATTCAGTTAGCTAAAAATCCTGCATTTCACTCACACACAAAGCACATTGACATCCAATATTATTTCATCCGGGAAAATGTGGAAAAGAAAGAGATTCAACTTGAAAATGTTGATACAACAGAGAACAGTTTTGATTTTCTGACTAAAGCTGTTACAGGTGCAAAGTTTGAGTGGTGCTCTATTGCTATCGGATTGAAGAAGAATGTTGCTGGCAAGGCTCTTATTGGTGTGAAGTATCCACCAAGTGGGAGAATGTTGGAGTTGATGAATATTTCAGGGTCCCTTGTTTCTCACACCGGGTTCGTCCACGTGAACTTAGGGGAATCTGAGTATTACCCATTTTTCTGTGCTACTGACGTGCGAATAAAATGGGAAGTTCGGGGGGCCTCGCCTCCCGACGGCGGTCCCGCTCGCCGGTGAGCGAGCGGGGGTTCGGGGGCAGCGCTCCCGAAACCTAGACGGGTTTTGGACTTTTGTTTAGTCGGCCCATGTGGTTCGGATTAGATTTTTTCTCTGCTTTGTTCGGGTTTTGAACCCTTTTGGAAGAGACTATTTATACCTTATTTTCATATGTAATCTGTGCGGCGGCTGTAAATCTAAACGATATAGTGGAACCGTTTTGCATGACGTAGTCCTAGTTTCAAGGGTGAATCTGGATAAATTTGTGTGTCTCCTCTAATTTTCTTGCAATCTCTCTGTGATCTTCTCTTCCTGTTCTCGAATTTTCCCATCATTAAGCACTAGATATTCTTATATATTCTTAACGAGCCAAAGACTTAGTTCACCGTATAAATAAGTAATAGGAAATAGAATAATCACATAAGAGAGAATTTGGATAGAATAATCATGTTTTTCCCTTTTTTTGTATAATTTCCAAGTAAGGCTGGAGTCAGAAATCAAAGTTGGGAGGGGCGTAATTAATAGTTAATTAATCTCATATTTTAACAACAAGGTGTACTAAAACACATATTATTTTTTTTCTTTCGTATGTAATTGTTATTTAAATATTCAATTACAAATTAAAGTACAATGATCAAAATGTTCAATTTTTAATGGTTTTAGATTGACACCTTTAAAGCACATATGAGATAGTTGAACAAAAGAAAATTATAAATAAAACTAAAAGTATGATAATAAATATAAAAATGAAGTGCAACTATATTTGATTAAGAGAGTTGTGCCTTTAAACACATTTGTTATGAGGCCAACAATTAATACTTGTACAAAATGACTTATAGCAATCACGATTATTTGGAATAGAGGACACTCCCTCGTCCAACCCCATTGAACGGCCCTCGCCCCAATCCCCGCTCCAACCCCATTGACCAGCCCCTACCCTTGTCCCCACCTCGAATCCTCAGTGGGGGAATCTAATCCCCCGCTCCCAATCCCTATGGATCCTTGAACCCCCCTCAAAACATTTCTCCTTTTCCACGGCCAACGCTGGCTTAAATGTACAGACCACTACTCCTAGTGTCTGAGCATACGCTTGCTTTAGAATTTCGAACACCAGGTCCTCCCCAAGCTCTGCAACCTCTTCTGTCAGCTGCGCTACCTCCTCCTCCTCTAGCAAGCTGTGAGTTCTTATTCCTCCGTGCACTGTTGTTGTGGTCCGTCGGGAACTCTCGGCCATTGGATTCGTCGAGGTTAGAGAGGAGAGAGTTTGTGATGTTAGAGAGCAAGAAATAAAAAAAATATATATATTTTCATATATATATATATATATATATAGAGAGAGAGAGAGGAGGATTGAAATGTAGTATATGTGATTTGATGCTTTATAATTTTAATAAATTTTTAATACAAATTTAGGTACGAAAATTTGACGACCCAATGGGGCAAGGCAATCTACCTTGCCCGGAATCTGAAAGAGAATACAGGGTCGATTTGCCTCTCATCCTCGATCTCACGAGAGCAAAATTTTTCAAATTCAGAATCTCGTTGGAGATTTCCTATGAAGCGCGTAGGAACAAACAATATTGTCGTCCTGTACTAGTTCATCATCCTTTATGCACTTAGAAAAATTTTGCTAGCAATTTCACTCACCATTGTTAATCTTGCATGTTAGAATAGTCAAAACTAGATGATGAGTCAAAATTTCTAACTCGGGATTGATGCATATAACGATTATCACCGTAAGATTCAGATTATTAATATCATTTGTCAAATAGTTGAATGACAACCGAAAAAGAAAATTAACTCTCTTCCTCTCTCTCCTTCCCCCATCCTCGCTTATAAGTTGGCTCCATGTTTGAAATAATGATAAAAACGTCAATAGTAGATTTTCCTCTATTATATAACCTTCGTATATGTACACATTATTATTAAGTTAGTATTTATGATTAAGTAAGAGGTCGCACTCCACCCGATCCACCTTCCAAACTAAGTTAAAAAAAATAGGAAAAATGCACGAATAACCCCATAAAAATATGATGATACATTTTTATTTTAAAAATTAAAATAATTTTATATTAACTGATATCATGATGATATTATCTAATGATTTAAATGATCTTCTGGTCTTACATTTTGGTCCAATCATGAATCATGTAATTGTTCTAAAAGAAGTACAGTATAATTACTGTCATGTTTATAAATATCAGTAATTCTAAGGTTAAATAAAAGCTCGACCTTGACCTTCCTAGATTAAATTAACATTTTCTAAATTATATAATATTTTTAGTTGAATATTTATTGGATATTAATATACGTATATTCGCTTAAAAAACTGAAATACGGATATTGATTATCCATTTACAAAAACAATTAATCATTTCATGTGTATTATATTTATTTATTAGATATAATGAAAGGACTGTTGAGTAGTATTTCAAATCCATGATCTACTACTAAAATCATAAATGAAGATAGGAACAAATTATTTAATTACTAAATTCTTGAAAATAGAAAAGTTCGGAAAATTTTTATTTTAAATGTTTATTCATTTTATTAACCTAGTGCCTTAATGTGGAATTACGTATATAGTAAAGGAAAATATTATGCTAATATAATAGACAAAATATAAAGCCTAATTTTTAATATGATGCTAATTAAATGATACATGCATAATATTTTTTTAGGAACGATGATCAGAAGGAAATAATTATCATGCTAGAATATATAATGCGAGGATAAGATCTTTTTACTGTTTCTTGGCATAAATTAATTTCATAATATGTAAAGAAGTTGTAATTATATAAATTAGGGGATCATCGACTTTTTTATGTCTTAAAACATTTGACCCGTTATCAACTTCTGTCATCAAAGCATCTCTTGGACCACTCTTCAATATGTAACTCGTGCATATAATTATTAATAACTTATATCACACATATTGAACCGTCCACATTAAAAAAAATGACTTTAAATTATGGCTAACATAATATAATGAGGACGAAAGCAAATTCATGTAGAGTAGTTTCTCGCTTTTCATCTTGAAAAAAATACATTAAACATTTTTTCTGGATGTTGGTCCAGATCTACAAGAGGTCTTCGGTGTTCGAGACTATTGACACTCGACTAATTTAAAGTCGAAAAGATAGAACAGTAATAATTTATTTCTTAATCAAAATAATATTGATTCTAAGACTCGAACTTCCGACCACTAACACTCGACAAACACTTAAATTTTCAACTCAGCTGCCAACCATCATTCATTAAAATACGTTGAACATTAATTCCACAGAATTAGCCAAGGAATGGCCGACTTACATGACTATATCGTTTCCCCATTTTGTCAATACAGTGACTTTATTGTCGAAAGAGTCCTATCTCCGAAGACTCTGTTTTGATGCCATCGGTAGCTTCCTGATTTTGATGCAAGAATAAAGGGAGATGGATCTTATACTGTTGTTCACTAGATTTTTTTTTATTTATCAATCTCGATATTTGAAAAGTGACGATGACTATTTAACTAGTGCCACGATATTGAGTAAGCTACTTTTTTTCCGATGAAACTCGGGATACAAACTAGTTAACCATAAAGGACTATCTGATTGGAACTTGGAAGTTAAGTGGTACAATAGATGAATATTCATTCATCAGAATATAATCAAACACACCATTTATTTTTTAAAAAAAAAAGTATAAAGAGTAAATTTGTCATTTTTGAAAAAAGTTAAATTTGGAAACAGCGAAAATTTAAAAGATAATGTATTCTTTTGAAAAAGTGAAATATACGTATTATGAACAACGCAAGCTTAAAAAAAATGTATAATTCGATAAAATATCTCCATTCCATGCATTCCTAAACCCTAACTAAACGTCCCTAAAAAGATTAAAAAGAGGAGTGAGATATAGTTATCCGAATGACGTTGCCAAATATTACAAGCTCGGCAATACGGTGGTGCCGGGGTCATCGTGCCGGAGATTAGTGCCTCCGTGTGAGCTTATTGAGTACATCGTAATAGATAAGATAAGATAAGATAAGATAAGATAGGATTTCCGATAAAAGAAATTTATATTCATAAAGAATTCAAACTCGTTAAGTGAGAGGAGCCATTTATTTCGGCCCACTCGTAGTGGAAAATTTTATGGATAACAAAGGTGACAAAGTCGGATAGGAGCAGGACATTTATTGAAATTATTATTATTATTTTTGGCTCGGATAGGTTTTATTTTGATTTATCTTCTTGGAATTACGTTAAATACAAGGGTCAAGGTTGAATTTATAATACATGTGTAATCTTAGTAGAGTGCATGTATTCTGCATTAAAAGAATTCTGTGCATAACATTAATAATTTAATACAATATATGAACAGATGCGAAAAATTCTGTCTGCACATTTATTTTCACTTGAACTTTTATGTTTTTCAATTCAAAATTGTACGTGACGATTTTTTAAAATAATTGCTCTTTTCATGTAACTTAGATAAACCCGTGCATTAAAAAAGCAATGAGCTACATGATACAGATATGTTAAGATTATAAATATATTTAAGAATTTAAGTTTTTTTTAAAAAAATAGTAACACATTTAACTTTAAAAAAAAGGTATGAAAAACAAAGTCGAGAGTATTTGTTAAGTTTCTAGAAAGAGTGACATAAATTTAATTTAACACCATGATAACTCTACACTCACCATTTGTTTATTTATTTAACTTATATAGCCAAGTTAAAACACACTGTTTATTTTTGACTAATTTACAATTAATGAATTGTATTGTTAATTACTTGCACTCCTTTGATACGTTTTCTTTCGTAGCATTGGGAAGGATCGTTCACTACAATAATTGGATTCAAAAGGTATCAGAAAAAGGAGACTAAAAAGTAATACTTTTCATTTTGGTACTTTTTTTTTTTTTGAAAGGAATGATAGTTCATGTTGCTACTCAAGTTCGGCGTAATTTTGTATGGAATTCCTTCCAACAAACTTTTCAAGGTTTTACAACTCAAGAATTTTACTTTTTAAAGAGCTAATTAATTTAGCAGGACTATATTTTTCTTATGATCGATGGTAAATTATTAGTTTTGACTTCAATTTTTAGAGAAGCTAAATTAAAATTGAAAAAAACATAATTTTTTTATTCTAATTTACAGTGTCATGGTAATTAACACCGATTTTAAATGTTATAAAATTACGACGCTGATATTTATTTATCACCTTAATTGAATAGGTTAAATGTCCTTTTCTCTAGTACACCAATATCTTGTTACTTTGCTAGGGAGCTTGTGAACAAATTCTATACGAGAGCACTGCTCGGCACATTAAAAAACTACAATATTTAGTAACGGGTGGAGTTTTTATTCGAATTTTTTATAAACATTTTTTTAAAAAAAAATAAGGGGGGGGGGGGGGGGGGGGGGGGTATAAGGATTTCATAATTTATTACTATTATACCCTCATATTTTCCAATAAAAAACTTTATTTAATTTTCAATATTATATATATTATTTTAATGCATCACATCTCAAGTTTACTTACAATCTCAATAAGATTTTTTATTTTTTATTAAATATTTTTTAAAAAATATTTCTATTCAAAATAAAATATTATAAATTAATTATTATGAATACGATACTTATAAAAATAAATCTAAATTATATTATTATGTCTATTGTTATTATTATATAAGTATATAGTTCAATCGTTATATTTATAAAAAAAATTATCAATTTTATAAATAAATTGCTGAACCGATGTCTTTTAATTAAATAACTATTCTTTAATTAAATCGTTGTTCCATCCATGTATATTTTGGTACAACTTTTTTTTCGCTAACATATCTTCTGAATTTTTAGTCAATTTGTGAAATCAAATAAAATATTTCGAAGTTAAAAGTGTGGTTGATTTTCGTCCTAAAAATATAATGTAGAAAATTATATTAAACAATTTCCAAAATGGAAAACAACAGTGTTTCGTTTCAACGTGTTAATAGAAAATTTCAAGAAAATAATAAATAAAAAGGATAATAAAATATTAACAATAAGATGCAGCAATAAAACAGAAGAAAAGATAAAGTTGATAACGCAAATAATATAATATGTTTAAACTTCGTTGGATTTTGACCTCCGTACTGGCGAGGCGGAAGAACACACGCAACAAAACACAGCGACCAAAAAAAGTGACTTCTGCGATCGAACACGAAAAGGTACAAATTGACTGATGAGTTCAGAAAGAAAAGGACACAACTCGTCAATCTCCCTTTGTTCTGCGTACAAGATATCCCAGAGAGAGAGAGAGACAGAGAGAGAGGGGGAGAGAGAGAGAGGGAGAAGGAGATGAGATGAGAAGATTACCACGTTCCTAAGGCCGCGTGCCGTGCGCGCCTCTGTTGTGCCCCCGCAGTCCGATGCCTGCCAAATTTATCCTTTGCGCATTGAGTGCGTCCGTCTGGCATCTGCGCTTGCCTTCCATGCTGGCGCATTTATAAGAAGAGGCGCCAGTGCGCGCCGTGGCCGTGTGCCGCCACATGCGCGCTGGCGCCAGAAGAGTGTGGTTGATTAGTGTGAGACGACGTGAAAAGGATTCAAGGTGTTTGATCCCTTCTCCCCTTCCTTGTTTGTAGGAAGAAAGAGAGTACAAAGTCTGAGATAACCAACTCCCTAATTCGGGTCAGGTTCAGACTTGAGATAGAGAGAGAGAGGGAATCGATTTGCTTCCCTTGTGCGCATTTATTGACGATTTCGACTCGAATTTCGAACTATTAGATACACTTCAGGATCTGAAGGATCTGCCTGTGTTCAATCTGCCTTCTTCTTCCTATTCCTTTCACCTGGGTGACGGGGAGCCCGGTGATCCTTCTGCGGGCATCTGTTCGGCCATTGCTTCTGTTTGTTCTCTGAGACAAGGGAAAAATATAGAAGGTATGCCGCCGACTATTAAGATTCCTCTGTTCTTCCTCCTCATCTGCACTTCACGAGTTCTTTTTTCGTGTGTCCGGATTGCCCACCGCAGAGGTTTCTGGTCTCTCGTAATATTTGTATATATCATTGCTCCATCCGAAGGCACGATTCTGATCGTTTGGGGGTGAAATCCCATTGTACAGTTCACCGCAATACTCTTGCGGCTGCCCACGAGGTTGTGTGGATCTTTCGATCCATTTTTTTCATCGTTATCTTCTCAGAACCGAGGAAAACGAACCTCAATTTAGTCTTTCAGTGGGTTTCTGTACTCATCCTCATATTAATATCGACCAGTTTCATTATGACCTTCTTAACGAATCGAGTAGACAAAGTGATGCAAGTGACATTTGCACGTCTTTTCTTCATTCACTAATTGTATTTTCATTAGTTCCTGTGCGTGGTTTTCATGATGATTTCTTTCTTCGCCAACAGTGTTCTTGTAATCTCTGATTTCTTTTCCATACTTCATCTTCTGCTCAAAATCACAGGGGGGAACAATTTTGGGCTACAAATGGCGAGAACTGGTGACAATTACACCAAAGATGGGACGACGGACAGGCGTGGAAACCCGGCTGAGAAGAGGAGCACTGGAAACTGGAGGGCTTGTCCTTACATTCTTGGTATGGTGTGTCATATACATACATGATGTTTCACTGCCCTTGGTGCTCTCGTCCCCCAATGTCATCTAACAATCTGGAACTTGTGGCTGCTGTTCGTAGGCAACGAATGCTGTGAAAGGTTGGCGTACTACGGCATGAGCACGAACTTGGTGAACTACCTGAAGGACCGTCTCAACCAGGGGAACGCCCAAGCAGCAAACAATGTCACCAACTGGTCAGGCACATGCTACGCGATCACGCTGTTTGGGGCCTTCGTTGCCGATGCCTACCTGGGACGCTATTGGACCATCTCTTCCTTCATGATCATTTACATCATTGTAAGATCAACATGGTACTTGCTCTCTCGTTTTGTTTCTGTTCTAGTCCTGAATGTTCTATGTGGTTGCTTACAGGGATTGACACTTCTAACCATGACGGCATCCGTCAAGGGGTTGGCGCCTTTGTGCATTAATGGTTCGTGCAACCCGACTGCGGCGCAGACTGCAGCCGTCTTCGTGGCCCTTTATATGATCGCGCTGGGGACCGGAGGAATCAAGCCTTGCGTCTCATCTTTCGGCGCGGACCAGTTCGACGAGAACGACGAGGCGGAGAAGAAGAAGAAGAGCTCCTTCTTCAACTGGTTCTATTTCTCAATCAACATCGGAGCTCTGGTTGCGTCCTCTGTGCTGGTCTACATACAAATGCATGTGGGGTGGAGTTGGGGTTTCGGAATACCAGCAGTTGCGATGGCCATCGCTGTCGCTAGTTTCTTCCTGGGCACTCCCCTGTACCGACACCAGAAGCCCGGAGGAAGCCCTCTGGCGCGCGTTCTCCAAGTAATAGTGGCATGCCTAAGGAAATCGGGTGTCAAGGTTCCTGCTGACAAGTCTCAGTTGTACGAAGCCATGGAGAAGGAATCCGCGATAAAAGGCAGCAGAAAGCTCGAACACACAGATCAATTCAAGTAAGTTCTCATATTTGATAAGAATACAAGTAATTAGTTCTGAATTATGTGTCTGAATGTGATATCCAGGTTCCTCGACAAGGCTGCTGTGGAGACTCAAGATGACAAGCTTAAGGGTGGAGTGGATCCATGGAGACTCTGCACAGTCACGCAGGTCGAGGAGCTTAAGAGCATCGTGCGGCTTCTCCCGGTGTGGGCGAGCGGTATAATCTTCGCCGCGGTCTACAGCCAGATGAGCACCATGTTCGTCCTCCAAGGCAACACTCTTGACCCCCACATGGGTCCTAAGTTCACCATTCCATCAGCCTCGCTGTCCATCTTCGACACCCTCAGCGTCATCGCCTGGGTTCCAGTCTACGACCGCATCATCGTGCCGCTGGCACGCAGGATAACCGGCAACGAGCGTGGCTTCACCCAGTTGACCCGGATGGGCGTTGGCCTCGCCATCTCAATCTTCTCCATGCTCGCCGCAGGCCTTTTGGAAGTTATGAGGCTCCGAGTGGTGGCGAGGAACAACCTGTTTGACTCTGATGGCTTCGTGCCAATGTCTATATTCTGGCAGGTCCCTCAGTACTTCGTCATTGGAGCTGCAGAGGTATTCACATTTATTGGTCAGCTGGAGTTCTTCTATGACCAGGCGCCGGACGCCATGAGGAGCCTGTGCTCCGCACTCTCGCTCACCACCGTCGCGCTCGGGAATTACCTGAGCACCTTGCTCGTTACTGTAGTCACTGACATTACCACCAAGAATGGAAAGCCTGGATGGATTCCGGATAACCTCAATCGTGGCCACCTCGATTACTTCTTCTGGCTCTTGGCCATCCTGAGCTTTGTCAACTTCCTCATATACCTTCTGATAGCAAAATGGTACACATACAAGAAGCCAACGGGTTCCCACGATATCGAGCTGCAGTGACAGAGGAAACAGCAAATTCATCCGACTTTAGAGAGTACAACTTCATTCAGTTAATTTATGTTGCAAGCGTATGATAGTTGCAGCTGCAACTTATGCCATAATCTTTTCCTGTCCTTGGGGAACAATGAGCGTTCTTATTTAGCCTTTAATTTTCCTGAATTATGGATTTGAGTGATGTATAGTTTCTGAAAATACAATGTAAAAGAAGAAGATGCAACCTGTAGCAGACTGCTTGCTGAAGAAACAAGAACTTGATGATGAGTCATTTAAATTTTCAGATAGGGATTTCATCTAGTACGGTTGTGAGGCAGAACCAGACGAGCAAAATCTGTGTGGGAAGTTACCAGCTACAGGCAACAGAAGTTCCCTTGCATTTGTTTGCAGCACTTAATCTTTTGATGCGTGCACGCACTAATTGTGCTGCTATAAACAGCTACAACGCATGTCAAAACCGCGTCTAACTTTGCCCAACAAACTTTGCTCTTTAATTTCGTAACGGGTTTAGAGGAAAATAAAATCTGGCTTTTATGAACACGAACCAAATAGTACCAAAAATGTTTGGTGCAGATTGATAGGATCCAGCAAGGGATGATGATACCTGTCTCTAAAGAGGAGGTGCACGAAGTTCTCCGAAATTGAAGCTCAAAACTCTTCTCAAATCTGACTTATGATGTATTTTATCCATGTTAATAAAATTGGCTGATACTTTGAGTATAGATTTAATGCCCATCCTACCAAGTTATATGGAAGGATGGTCATCCCATATAACCTGCGTCGTGCGATTGGTGATTGACGTCAGGGGAGAAAAATTTGCTTTTGCGCATCGGTTCATCACGGTCTTGCGTGCTGGTTCGTCATGTTTGGCTGGTTCGGCCACGATAGGTCTCCTTAGATCTATGGCTCTAGGGCACGAGTTGCGATTGGTCTCCATACCAGACGACGGCAGCGGATCCGACGAACGGCGGTGGTTACATCATTGACCACAAAGGTTAGTTGCAAAAAATTCGACGACATCAGCGGCGGTGGTTATATTCAGAATTATTGATTGATACAAGCCCGACGAGCACATTCCCACACAAATGAATCTCCAATACAGTAGGGGATTCGATTCGACAACATCTAAGTTGCAATGAAAGATTATTGCGACAAGTTTCTATCTATGTATAATAAGTTTCATAGCTAACTTGATGCATATCAGAAATATCAGAAATGAGATTATCACATAATCTGTCACAAGAGTATGCATTTGGTTCAAATTTGATTGCAATGTGCAAATACATTAGATCATTGATCTCCATAACCGTCGCCGTTCAGAGAGCCGGATCGCCGTCATCAATGCCGTTCGAAGAGCCGGATCACCCGATCGCAGTCATCGCTGCCGTTCGAAGAGCCTAATCGGTCGATCACCGTCACTACTGTCGTTTGGAGAGCCGGATCGCCGATCTCCGTCACAACTGTCGTTCGAAGAGCTGGTTCACTGCTCGCCGTCATCGTTGCCATTCGAAGAGCTGAATCATCGTCGTTTGGTAGGGATGGTAAAAAATCTTATCACAGTCGTGCCCTAGAGCCTCATCTGCGCTGTCTGGTCGGATGGGTAAGATAATATTTCTTCCTTCGAACTGAAATGACCGTGATGAACCGGCGCACAAAAGCAAAATTTTCTCCCCTGACGTCGATCACCAATCACATGGTGCAGATTATATGGGATGTCCATCCTACCATATAACTTGGTAGGATGGGCATTAAATCCTTTGAATACAAATAGTTATGATCCAAGCATCTTATTGGCATCATGCTATCTCGGGAATTCGTGACTGTCTTGTAATAAAAATTTGGATAGGATTTTCTTATTCAAAAATTACAAATATTGATAGAAATCCCTAGAAGTCTAGGTTCCACAGAAATTGGTTTCAGATGATCTGGAGTTCTATACAAATAGTTATGATCCAAATATCGGACTTTTATCATGCTATCTTAGGTAACAGCGAGACCAAATTGTAAAACGTATAGTAAATTGAAAATACTGAATTAGTATTTAAAATTTATTCCCAAGTTAAAGGTTCATGTTATCGTGAAAATTGGAATCATTGAAAAGAACAAGTATAAGTTAAGTTATTAATATTTTAGTGACTGCTGTCAGAATACTGTGCAGAGAATGAATTTTGGTAGTTGTATGAATTTCTAAGAAAAGCCCCAACTCATGTTAATGAATGAAAATTGTATGTTGTAATGAGTTATATGATGCATAGATGCTAAGAGAACATACCTGAAATATGTATGATGTTTTAGATTATTTTTCTTGATGTTTCAATATCAAAAATTAAGAATTTCGAGTGAAAGATCGGACTTCTAGGACGCTGTACCGAAACGGCCGTGAGAGATGAGTGAAACCAGCACTCTGTCACGACCGTGACAACCTTGTCACGGCCCGTGATGGAGTGAGGCACGGACGTGACAAACCAGGTCACGACCGTGATGATGACTCGGCACGACCGTGACAAAAACATGTCTCGACCGTGACCGTATGCGGATGAATTATTGGCCATTGTCACGGGTGTGATGCAACTATCACGGCCATGATAGATCGGAAATGAAAAGTTATTTTATACCTATTTATTTATGTATATAGGTATGTATGGATGTGTATTGATTGTATATGACACATAGATACGCGTAACACATGTTCAGTCGTAATTAGGCTAAAAGATGAAGAATGATTGATATGAATGATTGTTCTATTGCAAAACATAATGCACCTAAAGTTGAAGAAGAATGTCTTCATCACCTATCGATGGTGAGAAGCAAAGTCCTGCACCTATGTATGTACTTCAAGGGGACCTAAGCCCGCGAAGTAAAGTCCTGCATTTGTGTATGTGCTTCTCAAGGAACAAAGTCCCTCATCAGAAAGTGTGCATATTTCCTGAAATAAAGTCCCTCACTATTATAATGTGCATATTCTTCTGAATAAAGTCCCTCACTATTATAGTGTGTGTATTCCTTGAAATAAAATCCCTCACTATTATGATGTGCATGTTCCAAGGATGTGGTCTATGATGATGTGGTATGGTTCTTTCAACTATGTTAAGCTCAAAGATGTTATAAGATAAAATAAGAATGAAAGAGAAGTTACAATATAAAGAATGTTAAGATGATGATGAAGTAAAGATACAAAGTAAAGTCCTACACTTATGTATGTACTTCAAGGGGACCTAAGCCTAAGAAGTAAAGTCCTACATCTGTGTATGTACTTTTCATGGAATAATGTCCTTCATCATAAAGTGTGTGTATTCCTAAAGATGACTAGGAATAAAGTCCCTCACTATTATGATGTGTGTGTTCTTAAGTATGACATGATATAGAATGAAAATAAAAGATATTATGTGATAAAGATGAAGGATGAAAATGGCACAGGAAGGATCACATAATAAAGAAAGAAAATAATGAAAGAAGATCCAAATGGGTTATAAAGCAACCTTGAGGAGATGTAAAGTATGAAGTCAAGAAGTAAGGATTAAGGAATTATGAATATACTCCTAGAATGTACATGACAATGAATGTGAAATGAAATGATATGTTATGTATGTGATGAATGATATGAATGTATGTTTTTATTATATGTTACTTGCAGATGATGGATTCAAATGTAAAGCAGGTATGGCATGATGTTATATTATATGAATGTTGTATGATGAATGAAAGTAAGCATGATATATTGTCATATAAGGTTTATGATATAGTTCATGGCATTCATGTTTATGTGTTATTGTTATTATGAAGATGATGCATTACATATAGTATCATTTGATAGGATAGCATTGCATGCACGACCTTTACATACTCTAACTGGAAAATCCTGCACTCTGGATCCGTGCATGTAACTAAGATTAAGTGATGGATGACAGCTCAAGCTCATGACGAAGTGTTGCACATGCTTAGAGTTAAATAAGTCCTAAGGTTCTAGATGAACAATGGGGCTAATGATGTAATAATGTAATGACCTTTACATACTCTTATGGAATATTAGTTTATTTGATTAATAGAAAGTTTTTTATTTATTATGATATTCTCTAAATTGTCAAGTCTTCTGCTGTTAAATGATGTATGGCGAACGGGCTAACGGCGTGAAATTGCCCTAAACGTCCAAATCTTTTAGAGTGGATTTTTGGGTCATTACAGTATTACTATTTAGGATAAAATGGTTGTCCGCCCAAGTCGTGCTGGGCGGACCATCCTCCCACTGGTTTGTGATCATTCGATGGAGAACGTGAAGCGATGGGAGGAATCGCAATGATTCACGGAGTTCTGCCCGATGGTTCGCCAAGTTTGTGCGGTTAATAGGATGAGTCACAGGAGAGCAGTTTGTGGAAATTGCACGCTCTGGGATCCCTCCATGGACACTATGTGCCCAACGCCAAATGGAAGCAACAACTTCAAGCAATTTAACTGCCCGAACAAAAACTACAATGGCCTCACCACACCAGCCTCCTCCATTCCATGAGCGACGATGTCGTCCACAACACCTTCTTCGCGTCCACCCCGATAGAGTTTCACGTCATCTCCTTATTCATCTTCTTCCTGTTCTATTGCGTCATGGCCTTGTTCACCTTCGATATCGTGGTGCCCTCCAATCTCTTCCTCTCGATCATCCTCATTGGCCTAGCGTTGGAGCGTGACACTACATCAACCAGGGGCTCTATGCATGCTCAGGGCTGTAGCGCTCATCTCTGACTCCATGAGTATGAGCGTCTCCATCTGCATCATCTTCCTCAAGCTTACCAACTCGTCCTACCCCAATCATGATGTTTGTGCTGCTCATCGGCAAGACACTTGGTGACTCTTTCAACCCGAGCATATACGAGATCATATTGGACTTGAAAGAGAATGAACCCGAAGTCATGGATGAGGAACTTGACGGTGTGGGAGCTCCGATGGCTCGAGGGCATCGAAAAGGTGTTGCAAGTCATGGAGGTGTCAAAGATAACCAGCCACAACGACTTCCCCATTGTGGGCATTGGCGTGTCATCGCTTGTAGGCATGCCTAGCACGGGTGCGATATGAAGCTGCACGGCCTGATACTGAGGGTGAACCTGGTGGCGCTGCTGAAGAAGAGGTGGTTCCTAAAGGAGAGGAGGAGGACGACAGAGTGGGAGATGAGAGAAAGGTTCACGTTGGTGGAGCTGGCGGAAAAAGTGGAGGTCGAGAAGTTGGCATTGACCAAGGAGGAGCTGGACACGAGGGAAATGAAATTTCACGAACCGCTCACCTATGACACATGCAAGCATCCTATGAACTACACAAACTCCACGAACTGCCCAACAGAACTCCGCCAACTACTGCAATTCCTCCCATCGTGTTGGAATGTACAGTCAGTCGTCGGCATGGATGTTTATCTCCATGTCCGACTGAGTTGCAGAGCGTTCGTATCATTAGCTGATGGAAGTAGCATATCGTGTTCATTTTTTGTTTTGTAGCAGCAAGCAGAGTGTAACACCTGTTAATCCGTTATAATCATTTCATATCGTTTCTAGTTTAGTATAAATAGGTGATTGTAAGGGTAGTTTGACATCTTGGTAATCCATTTGCTTGAATAGATTTTTTCTCTTCTACTGCAACTTTCCCTTTTTTATTTGGCTTGTCTTCTTCGTCTCCTTCCATTTTTTGGCGACTCACCGGTGAAATCTTTGGAACTCAGATTCTTGACATGGTATCAGAGCGAGGTTCTCGTCGATCCTCTTGAGCTCCTCCTTCGTTCGCCGCTGTCGGAAGCTCATCTTCAAGCTCGTCGTCATCGGGTGAAACACCACGGTCTATATGGCTCTAGAAAGTCTTGGCCAGCGACGATTTGGCCGTGGTAGATGCTGATCTGATCTTGGCCGACGAGATCTAGTCAAAGACTTTATTGCACACTAATGCAGATCTGCGGAGAGCAGCCAACAAATGTTCGATGGAATGCCTGGACGAGATCTTTGTTAGTTGTATTCATGTTCAGGCCATTTTGTGTTTCCTCACTAATTCTTGTCTTTCTCAGTTTCATCAATTCCTCTTCTTGATTCGTCCATTTAGTTCTTTTCTTTGTTTCTCTATTTTTTTGGAGATCGGGAGATTACATTCACTTCCGATCGTCTTCATTCTCATCTTTGTTCTTCTTCTTCGTTCCTCGTTTGAGTCCATCGTGCTTCTTCTCCATGTTTCTTCTTTTCGGACTGCTGCAATTGATGTTAGAACGGAGCTCACTTCGATGTTCTCCATGTGTTTCTTTGTTATATCTGTTTCTTTGATGAATCTCGATTGTGTTCTTATTTGCTTCTTCTACGTGTCTATTCTTATTTCTTCTCGGGTTGAGGATGGGAGAAGTGCTCCGATCATCCTCTGATGCCCTTCGATGCTCTTGTTCCTTCTTTGGGTTGAGGATGGGAGAAACATTGTCTCCGATCATCCTCCGATGTCCTTGAATTTCTTCTATGTTGAAGTCCGAGTGTATATGGCATTGTCGAATTCCTGTCTTTTGTGGCTCGTCGAAGATAAGCAAAGGTGGGAGGAAGGAGGAGATGGTGTCGAGAGAGTACACCATCATATGAGGTGGTGTTGAGTACACCATCAGAGGAACCTCCACAAATGCCTCCATGGATGCACCTTTAAGAATATATGGTGTTGAGCAAAGGTGGGAGGAAGGAGGAAGTGGTGTCGAGAGAGTACACCATCAGAGGAGGTGGTATCGAGTACACCATAAACAACCTCCAGAAATGCCTTCATTGGTGCACCTTCAATAAGAAGGCACCGAAGATTGCTTGCAAGAAAAATAACGAAGAAGATGCCAAAGAACGGAAGATGAAGAAGATGCCAGAAAAGTTTTATTCTTTGTCGAGGTCGTTTGTGCTGCGAACAGTGCAGTTGATGAGGTGATGCACATATTCAATGACTGGTGTCTTCTTGTGTTGGAATGTGTCAGAAGCTGATGTGTTTCCTTATAGATGTAAGTGTTCGATGAGTGGTACGGGTGTCTGCAATTGCTGCAAGTTGCCGTGAATTGTCAAATGTTGTGAAGCTGCCACGAGTAGTGTCCAAGTGTCCAACTATCTCAAGGCTGCGTTGATGTGTTTGAAGAAATGGTTCTTAAATTTGTTTCTCTGCCGAGCTGCCCGTGTCAACTTGAGGGGGCGCATCTTCCTTGGCAGATCCCACTAATGTTTGCATGTCGTCGAACTAGAAGTAGCGTCCTCTGATCTTCTACTATTGCAGCAAAGCCTCGCATGTTCTGTTTCTTAATGTCCAATTGCCATGAGAGCATATGTGTCATCCATCATAGTCTCTAGCCAGTTCTGTTTCTTAATGTCCAGCCGCCATGAGAGCATATATGTCATTCATCATAGTCTCCAGCCAGCAACACTAGCAACAGATCTGACCAGCTAAGTGTCGACGAGTTGTTGATCTGCACCTCTCATGAATATCAACTTACGCACCTGCTTGGACATTAGGGGCGTCCATCGTTTGTGCACTCCTTCAATGTTAGTGATTGTTCTGTTGTCATAGTAATAGTTCAGATTCTTCAGTTTGCTTACGAGGGACTCATGGAGGAGGCAATTACTATCTTTCATCTTTTGTTATGATGATGTATGTAACGCCCCCAAATCGCACCCCTTCACGTGATAGAATACGCTTCGAGAACGCTACAAGTCATCCTTACGTGTACATCATGTTGACCGAAAAGAAGACTTTGACTAGTCAACTCAGTAACGATAAATACGAAATAATTAAATCATCATTAAGAATAAAGATAGTAAAATCATGAAATGTGGAAGACTGATAACTGACTCTATAGGAGTCCAAAGGAAAGCTAATATATCAAGTAATAAAAAGAAAAGAAAAAGCTATCGATCATCTAAAGAACTCGATAACCATATGCAGCCACTTACGAGTTCGATCTGTCACCGTTGGCCACCATCATCATTCATACCTTAGCCTGCATTTAAGAACATACAGGGGAGAACCTCCCTATGAGTTTTACAACTCAGTATGGAAGTAAGATAAATATCGTCATAAGATCATGATACTCGGCATGAATCATAACGGTAACATCAACATATAAAAGGAGAATGAATCATGATCATAAATAGAATCATATGAGCATGTAAAAAAGACATATGAATAAAGATCATCAAGAATCATCATAATAAAGGCATCAGGCCGATCATCATAGGAAATGTTCTTTATTCATCATCTTCTTTATTTTAATTTCATCTTTGACTTATTTGAGGTATATTTCAACACACGGGGAGGCCTGCCTCAATCCGTCCATCACCATCATCATAACTGGCAGAGCCAGCCCATAACTGACCGTAGTCAACCCATAAGTGTCCGATGACAGCCCATAACCTGGTCGTCACCAGACCATCATAAAATAGCTCTCCATTAACGTTTTACGTATTTTATCTTGTATCTTTTAATTAACCAAAATATATTTTGATAAGCATTTTAAATCAGGATAAAAGACATGATCGTGGAGAGTAAATCAGGAGCATCATTAATATAATCATAGACATCATCAAGATCTGGAATAGGAATATAAATCAAGGATTTAAACATCATAAAATTGATCTAATCGATGTCGGAACCCGGGCCTAGTGGGGAAAACTCGGACCGAGTTCATGGTCATCATCTTCGAGAAAATCAGAGAAGAGCTCGGGCCGGGTTCGGGTTACACTCGGGCCGGGTCGGTTCATCGTCGAGTCGGGGCGGCTGTCGCGCCCGATAACTCTGGGTACACGAAACTCGGTCCGGGTCATCTTCAACCCGGGCCGGGTTCGTCCAATTGCAGAGCTCGGCGAGCGTCAGCAATGGCGGATCCGGGCCGAGTTCCTACGAACTCGGTCCGGCGAAGGACCTGCCCGGACCGGGTTCATCTTGCGCAAAAATTGCGTGTCACGCAGTTCGCGTTTCAGTCATCTTCTCTAATGATGGTCGGCACAAATCAATATTATAAAATATCATGCGATAACCAGGATCAACCTAGAACATGCTTCAAGTCTAAAATCAGGATTCTATCACGAATTTATCCTAATTTCATACCTCGAAGTTTTTGTCCGAGAAACTTTACTACTGTCCTCTCCTTCCTCTTCCTCTTCCTCTTTTTCCTCTTCCTCTGTCCGCTCCTCTCTGTCTAGTTGCACGCCCGACGTCGTCCGCATCCTCTGGTGTATTCCTTATATGGTGGCGGCCGTCGGGGACAAGGAAGAACGAAAAGGGCACACATAGAGAAGAATTTAGGGCCGGCTTTGTGAGAAAATGAAAAGGGGGTTTTGGTTTGTTTTGACCTCATATTTATAGGGAGAGGTCAGAGTTAAATCAGAATTCAACTCCTCCCTGATCAAATCAAATCTATCTCAAATTTTATCTCTTCTTTTATTCCCCTTTTTATCTTTTTCTTTTATTTTCTTTTCTTCTTTTCCTAGTAAGTCCCGGGCGTTACAATGTACTTGGTGTTTCATGCTTCTTCCTGAGAGTTGGCTTGCTTTGGTTACTTCTCCAGTCTACAACTTATGTGTTTGATGAAATGGTTCTTGATATTTTTCAAGCAGTTGTGCCCTCTCCTTCACAGTCCTGACCACGATGAGCTAAATGTTCAAGTTGCCGCTGTTCAAGCTCTTTCCCGACGTCAACTTGAGGGGGCGTGTTGGAATGTACAGTCAGTCATCAGCATCGACATTTATCTCCATGTTCGGCTGAGCTGCAGAGCGTCCGTATCATTAGCTGATGGAAGTAGCATATCGTGTTTATTTTTTGTTTTGTAGCAGCAAGCAGATTGTAACACCTGTTAATCCATTATAATCATTTCATATCATTTCCGGTTTAGTATACATAGGTGATTGTAATGGTAGTTTGACATCTTGGTAATCCATTTGCTCGAATAGATTTTTTTCTCTTCTACTGCAACTTTTCCTTTTTTATTTGGCTTGTCTTCTTCGTTTCCTTCCATTTTTCCGGCGATTCACCGGTGAAATCTTTGGAGCTCAGATTCTTGATGCGTTGTCGCACGTTGGATCATCCGCCCAGCACAACTTGGGTGAACGACCATTATATCCTACTATTTATGATCATGTATTACTATTTTAATTTTAATTGTATCAATATGAACTTATATGATGTACGTTGACTATTGACTAAGGTCCTTTGGCTAAACTTATATGTAATTTATAAGTTATTTTGAAAAAAAAATCTCAGCATTTGATTAGTTTATAATATAGCGATAAGGAGATATTAAATCTATTTACATTGTTTGACACGTAAGAAAGTAAAGTATTTGGTAGCAGATATCACTTTGTTAGAATCAAAATATTATTATTATATCCTACTATTTATGATCATGTATTACTATTTTAATTTTAATTGTATCAATATGAACTTATATGATGTACGTTGACTATTGACTAAGGTCCTTTGGCTAAACTTATATGTAATTTATAAGTTATTTTGAAAAAAAATCTCAGCATTTGATTAGTTTATAATATAGCGATAAGGAGATATTAAATCTATTTACATTGTTTGACACGTAAGAAAGTAAAGTATTTGGTAGCAGATATCACTTTGTTAGAATCAAAATATTATTATTAGTGTTTGATAAATATTTTTTTCAATATCATTTAGAGGTTTGAACACAAAATAATAATATTATTAAAATTGGACCGACCATCCGATCGGACGACCAACTGGGTCGTGGTTGAACCGGTTTGATTGGATTCAACCGAGTTCAACTGAATTTTATTAAATTAATATTATTTAAAATAATTATATATAAAAAATATTATGTAATGCTTATAATTCATAATAAAATACAATAAACAAATATTTAATTAAATATTAATATTCATAAAAAGAGTTTGAATTTTTATTAAATATAGTATATTAATTATTTTATTTTATTCGTCAATACTATTTTAGGGTGATAATATATTAATTTATTTTGACATATATCACTCTCACATTTTTTTTTACTTTCATTTTAATATTTTTATTTTTATATTTCCATTAATTCTTCTCTCCCCATTAATTCCCATATTTATTTGCTTTTTTATAATAAAAATATTTTAATATTTTTTAATATTCATAAAAAAACTTTAAGTTATTATTATTGATATACTATATTAATTCTTTTATACTAGTTTGTGATGATAATAAATTAATTTAATTTTCCATGCATCGCACTTACTTCCTTTTATTTTTTTCTTTATTTTCATTTTAATACTTTTCTTTTTTATTTCCATTAATTCCTCTCCCATATTGATTTCCCACATTTATTTTCTTTTTAATTTTTACCAATTATTAATTCAAATACTTTCTCATTTTTTTTACCTTCCTTTCTAATTTTTTTATTTCCTATTTTTGCTTTTATTTTCTAATTTTTCACTTTAAATGTTGAACCAGGTTTTTCGGTTTAGTGGCTGAACCGATTTTTACTGGTTGAACCGATTTTTGGCCGATTCAACTTTAATTCCATTTTTTAAATTAATTCGGATTGGACCAACAGCCGATTCGTAGTTAAATTTTTAATAACCATGCAGAAGAGTGTAAGCTACTTCTATTAGCTTATAGAATATAGAAGTATCGGTTTCATATTTTATTCATATTATATCTTCATCTCTTTAATAAAAATTTTTTATTTCATTATTAAACATCATATATTAGTTTTATTTTAGCATATCACATCTTTAATTTTACTTACAACCAAATAAGATTTTTATTTTGGAATAATCAATCTTTTTATATTATTTTTTAAAAAAAATATTACTATTCAAAATAAAATATTATAAATTAATTATTATGAACATTATGTGCATAAAGATGATCATAAATTATGTCTTATGTCTATTTTTTATCTTTTTATACAATACACTAATTTAACTACTATGTTCATCAATAATTTTTATTGAATTTATAAATAAATCTTTATCCACTATCCATTAATAGTTAACCGTTATACTCTAATTAAATCGCTATTCTTTAATCAAATTGTTATTCTCTAATCAAACTGTTATAAGCTGGGTAAATTACACTAAATGCCCTCCAACTTTAAGGTTTGCTCAACGATACCCTCCAACTTCACTTTGTAATACAAATGCCCTTCATCTTTTAACGTGTTTCACCCGATGCCCTCTTTACTTGGGATAGCCGGTTTTTCGGTTTTTCGTCGACGTGGCGTCCACATGGCCATTTCCTCTCTCCTCCATGCAAATAGTCGTCTGACGTGGCATGCTCTGACGTGGCACATAAAATTACACCAATGCCCTTCAATTTTAAAGTTTGCTCAGCGATGCCCTCCAACTTCACTTTGTAACACAAATGCCCTTCATCTTTTAATACATTTCACCCGATGCCCTCTTTACCTAGGACAGTCAATTTTCCGATTTTTTATCGATGTAGCGTCCACGTGGTCATCTCATCTCTCCTCCATGCAAATAGCTGTCTGACGTAGCATACTCCGACGTAGCACCACATATTAAACCATCCTACTTACCGTAAGTTGATCCACTCACTGTTAAATTATTTTCTTATTTCCCTTTTTTCTATCATTCGCATGAAACCTCCTTCGCCGTTCGCACTCCTTCGCCGTTCGCTCTCCTTCATCGTTCACCTCCTTCATCGTTCACCTCCTTCATCGTTCACTTTTCGCGTTCGTCGACACTATCTTTGCTCAAATTGGTGTAATTTTATGTGCATTTGATGAGCAAACTTTAAAGTTAGAGTACATTTCACTCGATGCCCTTTTTATCTAGGACAGTCAATTTTTTAATTTTTCATCGACGTGACGTCCACGTGGTCATCTCCTATCTCCTCCATACAAATAGTTAGACGTAACATGCTCCGACGTGACACATAAAATTATATCAAATGTCCTCCAACTTTAAAGTTTGCTTACCAAATGCACATAAAATTACATCAATTTGGGCAAAGACGATGCCGATGAACGCGAAAAGTGAACGATGAAGGAGGCGAATGACGAAGAAGAGCGAACGACGAAGGAAAATCGATAAAAAATCGGAAAATCGACTGTCCTATGTAAAGAGGGCATCGGGTGAAATGTATTAAAAGATGAAGGACATTTATGTTAAAAAGTGAAGTTGGAGGGTATCGCTGAGCAAACCTTAAAGTTGGAGAGCATTTGTGTAATTTTATGTGCCACGTCAAAGCATGCCACGTCGGACGACTATTTGCATGGAGGAGAGAGAAAATGGCCACGTTGATGCCACGTCGACGAAAAAACCGGAAAACTGGCTATCCCAAGTAAAGAGGGCATCAGATGAAACACGTTAAAAGACGAAGGGCATTTGTGTTACAAAGTGAAGTTGGAGGGTATCGCTGAGCAAATCTTAAAGTTGGAGAGCATTTGGTGTAATTTACCCTTAAAAAATAAGAGGGTTGTTTTTTTAAAAAAAATATATCAGTTAGTTGTATCATATAAAGTACATAGTTTTATTCAAATATGTAATTACTTAGTTTTTAAAATATATTTTAGTCAATAAAATATTTATCAATACTTTAATTTATCAATTATTTTATATTAACTAAGTCAAACGGCCCTTAATACAAAAGTAAGTGAAATGGAACTTATAAATATAAACCCTAGATCCATAATACTGAAGGATTGATTTAATGATTCAAAGTTCCCCGTGATGGCCAAGTTCATGGTGCGTCTAATTACATCTTTCTACTATATTTTTTTAGGACTAATGTGATAGTCTAATGTTATCATATTTGAGAAGACCAATGTATTATTAACTGAATAAAATATATCTGGATTTTTATAAAATCATTTAGGATATATAATGACATCAGGAAGAAAATTCTATGATCATATACCACATATAGCTTTACAGCAAAATTGAATAATATCATGGTAAGAGCGCAGGAGTTCTTTCCTTTAACACTCAAAAAAACTATAATTTTTTTCTAATATTAAACCATAAATTCATAAATTTTAGTATTGGACTTGTCCTTTTCATCAAATTTTATTAATTTGTTTCTTAATAATTTTAGAATATTATCTTTACTCATTCTTTCTTATTATAATAAAAACATTTTTTTAAAAAAAATTTGTTATAGGTAATTGTATGCAATATTATACTTATACTAATATATTTATTTATTTATTTATAATTTTTTATTAAAAAAGTAAGGGCAAAAATGACATAACAAATATTAAGAGTAAATTTCAATCATATTATCCAACTTAGAGGGTATTTTCGTCATCTAACTTTACTTCGTAATATTAGGGGCATCACGACCGATTATAACTAGTTAACAGGTAGGTCGTTAACATGGAGTTGACGTGGATGCTTAAGTGGCACCACATTAGTATTTTCTTTCTTCTTCACAACAAATAAAAAATAAAAAATGCCAAAAATTTGGGTGATCCCAATTCATGCTAAAAAATAAGTGTCTTATTTTTTTATTTATTATTTTAAGTTATTAATAATGATCGCGATTGAAAATTTAAAATGTTGAATTATTAGAAGTTTTGAAAAATTGGATGATTATGTAGATACAAAATTAAGTTTGGATAGAGAAAAAGAAAAATGCTAATGTGATATTTTTTTACTTTTTTCAAATATGACATGAAGGAGAGATAAAATACTTACATGATGCCACGTAAGCATTCACGTCAGCACCACACCAACGATTTATCGGTTAATTGACTATAATTAATTGTGATGATCGTGATTGAAATTTTTCTAAAATTTGATAATCGTGATGTTACAAAGTGAAGTTAGATAAGCATATTGAGAATACCCTGTAAGTTGGTTGACCATAAATGAAATTTACTTCAAATATTAATAAAAACTTAACGAAATTAAAACTAATGGAAAAAATTTAGTGGTCTTAAAGAAAATAATCCTAGAACAGGACATGAAATGAACAACCTCCTCCTAGAACGAAATCCGTGGTGCGAGACTGAGATGATACAATCCCTAGTCCCTACAACAACTTTGCAGTGCCAATATCTCCTTGGAATATTTACTGCACATCCCAAGTGAGTTTGTCCCCGCGGATGTTTGCTAGATCACAAAGTCAAGAACGCATCCCTTTTATTCTTCTTTGGATTCCCTTCAATTTGTGGTTTTTAATTAACTTATGTGCTATCAGAAGTTGCACTTGGTTAAATTAAGCTAAAACTGCTTGTGCTTGAACTTTGGAAATGGGGCCTTATGTGGAGCATCCCGGAGCTATTTTCTTTTTTTAAGAAAAAATTACTTTTTATTTAAAGAGGAGCTGGAAGGTTAAAATACAAAAAAGGGACAGGCTCGAGAGTAGGATGCCCTCTAAAAATAATTGTCATTTGAGCATCCAAAAATAACTAGATAGTCTGTGGGCTGATTGCTACGACGAGACACTAGTCTAAAGCATCGGACGAAATGAAAGATAGGAGGTTTTCATACGTGTAAAATATAACATATATTTATTCATGCACTTAATCTTATTTTGAATCATTTTTTAATAGTATGTATTATTTTATAAGCTTATTTATATTAATTTTTTAAAAAAATAAAAATCTACATAAATATTATATTTTATTATGTATGAAGCAAGAAAATTAAATTACGAAGTCACTAGAGAAAATTGTACTCAAAACGGAGTTCAAACAGAGCAACAAAATGAAAAATAGTGAAGCGGCCAAAGCTGAAATCACGTTGCCATGGGAGGGCCGTGAAACATGACTGTGAAACGCTATTAACGGGTCGTTAAAATGCAATTTCTTTTACTAAAAAGTTGTCCGAGACACAATTGTGAATAGTCTCTCGGGGGCCTAAAATTCACAAGTTTTATTTGAATCGAACACTATAAGGGTCGTGAAAAGTCCCTCACGGGCCATGAAAAGCCTCTCACGAGCCGTGAAAATCTATTTTCAATGTGATTCGAACACTGTTTATGCCATTATACCACCCGTGACAGACTGCAGATTCGAGTTTTGGACGAATTTTTAGAAGAATTTCAATTGCATAAGGACTCATACTTGTACCAGATAATTTAGTTTTATTTCTGTTTAAAACTTGTGTAATAGTTTTAAATAATAAGGCAAACGGTTAGACCTTCTTTCATTATCGATTAAAGTTTAGTTTTCTTTCGAATATGTATGCTATTATTAATATTTTTCAAATATTAATTGCCTTATATAGTTAGCTATTATCCTTGTAGAAGTAGTTACTTTTAATTGCATGATTTCTATGGAATTGATTCTTGACTTTTAAGTTCAAATATTACATGTCACAACTCGTATGATCCTTGACGGAATATTAGTTGTGCGGTCTATTAATCATTACCATGATATGGATGATAATAGTTTAGAAACTACATTTTAATGCATCTTAATCTCAGATTTGGTTAGATTATAATCATTGACGGAATAGCCTTAATCTAATTTAAATTAAGATAGGTTGATTGATCCTAGACGGAAATTAATAATTTGAATAGACTCTAATCCATCATTAGAAACTAACTTATAATATTTGATCAATTTAGTTTGTCTTCAATTTCTTTTATCATCGTAAGCCCTATGCATCAATAGATTAGATTAGATTAATATAGTTTTAGTCTTTACTTTTTTGTAATTTTATTTTTGACACATCTTTTATCCAAAATCTTGTTATCTCCTATTAGCCCATGAAATTAGTTTAGTTAAGCAAGTTAATTCCTCATGACTTCGACACTCTACTCATTACACTTTGTTACTTGAGTAACTAATGCGCTTACTAGCATATATTGTTATCGATTCTCGCATCAGCTATGGATATCAAGAATCAATCCCTTAAGTTTCCACGGGCAGGGTGTCTACTACTTAATGATGTTAACCAAAGTTTTTAAGTCTGAATAATTTCACACATGTAAAACCCCTCCATGAACATTCCTTGAGCTCAAGAAGGATGCTCCAAACATCTACTTCCATCACCGACGAAACCTATCTCCTAGCTGCCCCTTCAAAAATAAAAGTACCATCTCAAAATATAATTTTCCCCCTCACCCATGGGGGAGTCTCCCACTAGATCACGGGAGGTCATGGGGGCAATTTACCTTAGCGACGTGGGTCAAAGTGTACTCGTGAAAACTAGCCAATGCTCACTCTCATACAACATTAGCAGTTGCATGTATGGAATTGAAGTGAATATCATTGCACAGTTTTCAAATCCCACAAAGGTAGAAGAAAAAATAGAGAGGAAAATTTTTTTGACAGATTCGTACCTTCTCCCTCCTAGATCCAAGAGCTGATATTTTAGGATTGGATAAACTAAAAAGAGAGATGAAATTTGGATTGAAAATATCCCACAACTGGTGGGCTACAGAGCAATGGAAAAATATACGATGGTCAAGGGCATGATCACAAAGGGAGCAAGTAGAATCAATAGCATTATTAAATTGAAACACAAAATCAAGATGAGAGAAACAACTTCCAGAGGAAGTAATGGATTTTTTAGTGGGGGGGGGGGGGGGGGGGGGGGGTGGGGGGGGGGGGTGGAAATGCCCCATATCACATTCCAAGATGACCCTCCAATCGGATGAGTTGGCAAGGCGCGACGGCTCTTGATTTGGCATTTGGAAGCCCATGGGATCACCTGCACCCATGCATCATCGCAGGCATTAATGGAATATAAATTCGCAAAATAAGCTTGCAAAGAGAAGGGGTGAATAATGTACGAAGGCGGACAATGTCTCAAGAACCATTGCAGATAATGCTGGTGATCTAAAGGTTGCTAATATCAATGTCCATGTTTAGAAAAGTGAGAGTCCTGTACATAGGTGTAGGAGGAACCCATTGGGTCATACAAAATAGAGGTACTAGTTCCATTTTCGATTTGCTTTGAGAAACCAACGTCACTAGTAGTGTTAACGACTAACCTCCAGAATCAAGTCGTCCAATAAACAAACATGGGAGACCAAAGGGAGAGGCCACCATATTTGTTGGTAACTAAGTTAACCCCGGGTGAGTTACGGTTGTTGAGTAGGTCAAGGATTCTACGAGCCAATAAAGAACTATGAATGATTCTAAGGTTGCAAATACCAAAACCCTCACTGGATTTAGGTCGCTGAACCATTAACCAAATGCAAATCCCTCCAACGGTGGAGCCGAATCCCATAGGAAGAACTGGGACTTACGCTCAATGGACTCAATGATACCGCTTGAGAGACGCAAGGTGTCCAATGAGTAAACAAGATGGGAGGAGAGGACCGACTTAATAAGGGTGACTCGAACTGCTTGATTTAAGATCTTGTCTTCGAGCCCCAAGGCGGGAGGAAACTTTGTCAATGACAAACTGTTGGTCCTTAATGTGAATGTATTTAGGTGAGATACGTGTGCTTAAATAGTGGAATGGAAAGGACCCCATATCAAAATTGAGGCTGATTTTAAGAAGATTTTTTTGGCTAGCAATCATATTTAGGGATGACAATATCTTCTGCCCCTGCGGAGCTCCAGCTTCGGAGAATTTTGCCTCCGTGGGAGCGGGGATGGGGCATAATGCTCGTGGGCCTGCGAGGCCCCAAACCCCCACCTTAGAATTTTTTATAATGATCTATTAGAGATCAAAGCTACTAAATCTCAACATACAATCTTTTTTATATAAATATCACAATAAAAATGCTAAATTCATTTTTTTTCTTTTAACTCGTGTTTTTCCTTTTTCTTCTAACCCCCACCTCCCTTGAGATCCCTCCACAATCATCTCTTTTTTCTCTTAATCCCTTTCTTTTCAGTACCAACTGACCACATGCATTCGAGAGGACGACAAGACTCCCCATTGTGGCAATGGAGAGGGCCGTCGCAAGGGAGCCCTGCCTCCCTTCCTGCACAAGGGGGCAACCGTCCCCTCTTTAAAGATGAGAGAGGGAGGGGGCTCGCTTCCTCCGTGCTCTGTCCCCCTTGGTTAAGATGAGAGAGGTGAGGGCATCCACCCTCTGCGGTGGCTGGCCTCATCTTTTTTTGTCCTCACATTTTTTTATTTTTTTGTTGAATATTGAAATAACATTCATATGTTAATTATATATATATATATATGATGCATTGAATTTGTAACAATAAGATTTGTAGCAAGTGCACTAGTCGTATCAAGTAATAAAGTAGATAGTAGAGTGTTGAAACCATGAGAAACTAGTTAAATCTAATCCATATTAATAATCTACTTGGAGAAGAAAATGATTTTAGGATATGGAAATAGAAAATTAAAGATGCAAAAAATAAATGATAAGAAAAATAAAATAAAATGGAGTTGAGCCTTGAGAATTATGGATGATTAACGTAAAGATAAATGTGTATGATTCTTTGTAATAGTTGGGTTATAATAAAAAATAATAGTATATCAATTCCTATGATGGATTAGGAGTACCTAAGTATTGACCTCTCAAGATGAGTAAAACAAACTATTTTAACTTCTAATAAATCTAACAACCGTAAATTACGAGTCAATTATTAATTTTACAGAGAATTAAGATGTATGAATATGCATCTCCTACACTATTATTCACCCACAAATCTGATTAGAAAAATAGACCGCACAAAATTCGGCACAAACGACGAGTTTCCGAACACGCATTATGTATACTTCAACTTAAACTTATCACTCCTCTTACAGATTTGTAATCTAAACTCAAAAATCAAATCACTCATCAAAAGTCAATGAACTCAATATGCATAATTTAAAGATATCAAAAAAATTAACTAAACTAATAATAAGGTTCAAACAATTTTCCTTCATGAAAAGAATATAAAATCTCTATTACAGAAATAATAAACTATAATGATTAGGTAAAAGAGCATCCAAACATATGATAGAAGAATAATTTGCAGCCTTCATAACCTCTGGACGGTCGCGCAGCCCAATCAATGAGTTGCTAGACAATCTTTCTCCTTTGGGTGATATTCGGGCTTCAAAACTTCTTCCCTGCAATAAGGCATGAATTCTTAGTTCTCAAGTACTCAAGCACCACAAGCACACATTTTTTATGTCTCCTACATTCTCTATTTATAACCTCTAGGTATCCCAAGGGTTTTGGTAAAGTTTTGGTTCAATTGAGAGTCTTTTTATGTCAAAACAATATCGAAATATACATTGATCAGATTTTAAAACTATTCAAAACTTCTTTAAATCTGAGTAAATATATTTTCTAATGATTCCTGGAACTTGTGATATGATTTAGAATTGATTTGTAATTGAAATTCCTAAGAAAAGTCGAAAAAATATCGAAATCCAACTTCGTAACCGACATGAATATGGCTTCTCACGGCCTGTAACGATGATTTCGTAACTCGAGCAAGCTTTTTAAACGAAATTGGGGATTTAATGGGCCGTTACAGATATCTCACGGCCCGTTATATTCATTTCAGTCTTGACTGTCTCTACTAATTTTCAATTTCTTGCTCTGTTTTAACTCCGATTTGAATGACATTTTCTCGACTTCCTAACTCTTTTTACTTTCTTTTTCTGCAATAAAACAAAGAATTTGGATAGATTTCCATTTTTATAAAATTGGAGCAAATAAGGTCAGAAAATTATGCATGCTATATGAAAATGAAACAAAATGTGATTAAGTGCATGGCTAATTATATATTGTATTTTGCATACATCAATATATTATAGATATAGTATACATACTAAATATTTTATATTTTAATTTAAATTCGAGAAATCGGATCTTCGCGAGGGATTGAGGATCTGTGGGGATCAAGGCGGGGATTAAATTTTCCCTACACTAGATATTCGGGGCGGGGGTCGGGACGATGGGAGTGTCCCCCGAATAGGATCGAGTGTCATTCCTAATTATATTATGAGAAAAATAGAGAGACGATTTATGCTGGTTGACACGTTCGTTTGTAAGGCTAAAATATTTGTCAAAGACATTTCTAAGATTTAAGCAGTTACGTTTAGTGGCCCCTATACAAATCAAAATATCATCAACATAAAGAATGTGACTCATGGAGAAGTGAATTCTATATGAGGTCATATGCCCTAGAGTTACCCACCACTACATTAGAGCAGAAAAAATTAGAGGGAGTGCTAATGATAATGCATGAGAAGAAGGCGAGCTGATACATCCACTAATCCAATTTATCAAAATAGGGGAAATTCATTATGATCATAATCTAGGAGACTGAATGTCAAGAGATACAATCGAAGGTCTTCTCCATGTTGACCTTGATTACTATATCTTTCTTTTTCCAAGGCTAAGTGAATGAGCTAACTCCTCAACGATAAAGATATTATCCTCCAAAAACAAAGTCAATTGCTCTTCATAGATAATGACTTTGAGAGTAGGTCTAAGTCAATTAGAAAGGATTTTTCTAAGAGGCAATAAAGAACATTACATAGAAATATTAGTCGATAATCTTTCATTGACGTCAGGGAGCTGTTCTTGGGGATGAAAATAATGGACGTCAGTGTCCCATCATCGGGGATAATTGAGTAAGTAAAGAAGCCTTTAATTAGGCTTACAATCTTTGGCTCCAAATATTACAGTATGTGCGGTAAAACTCAATGATGAAATCGGTCGGAATTGCCATGGAGCATATTCCAAAGGGTGGAGCGGAACTCCTCAACACTAATCGGGGCAAATAGGGAGGTGTTGGGCGGTTACTATTTTGCTACAGCCTGACAAACAATAGAAGAGCCTACAACGATTTGGAGATGAAAAAAAGGAAAACCAAGCTCAGAGATGAAGTCTTGTCCGAGATGGAGGAGGAATTGTTTTGGAGACATACTTGACTCATCATGCTATAAAAGGACGTGCATAGCAAAGGAGTTACGGGCCGTAGAACAAAGTTATCAAAGCAATTTCAGTCATGCGTGAAGAGCCACCGAGAGAGAGAAAGAGAGAGGAGAGATAAACTTCAGGGTTCAATTAGAGAACGAGTACTTATCCGTTCTCGACGAAACTTCAGGCAATAGTTCTCAGCAACCTTTTCATCTATTTTTCATATTTTGGTGAGATCGTTAAGACTCATATCCTCAGTTCTGAGAGACATTTATTCTGTGGCATCTAAGATTGATTTTTTAGATTATTATTGTATTCCTCTGCGTAATTCAAAGGAAAGACTTTTTGTAACTTACTATTATTTCATAGCGAAAGATTTGTGGCTTGCTCCTATGGTTTTTCCTTTCACTTTGAAAGGTTTTCCATATAAATCCTTTGCATCTTTGGACTGATTTAATTCCTTTATTATTGTCATCATTCCATTATTATCATGCACATTAAAGGGAAAAAGAAGATAATTTCATAACTTTTAGTTTTGTCTTTTTCCAACAGTGGTATTAGTGCCTGATCAGGAAAGTACATTTTATAATGGAGGACAATAATGCTCATAGTTGGATGCATGTGCTCATAGGTACAAATTATTCTATTTGGAGGCATCAGATGGAAGACTATTTAAATTGCAAGGACCTTTATGAACCAATCATAGATGATGATGCAAAGCTCGAGAACATGGATGTTAGAAAGTGGGGGAGGATTAAGACCAAGACTGATGTATGTTATATGGAGGATAAAACTCTAGGTAGTCTCTTTATTTTGTTACATTTATTGATGACCATTTTAGAAAAGTATGAACTTTTCCTATAGCACACAAAAATCAAGTGTTGACAAAGTTCAAGAAGTTTCATGCCAAAGTCGAAAGAGAAACTAATAAGAAGCTCAAGCATATTCGGACAATTGTGACGAATACAGGGAACCTTTTGAATAATACTGCAACATTTATGGCATCAAGCTTGAGAAGACAGTTCTCAAGACTCCTTGGTAAAATGGTGTTGCTGAGGGAATGAACAGAACAATCGAAGAATGTATCAGATGCATGCTTCTACATGCCAAGCTATCAAAAAAATTTTGGGGTGAAGCAATGATGACTGCAGTTGAACTAATTAACCATTCACCATCAGTACCTTTGAATGGTGGCATACCTCTAAAAGTTTGATCAGGTAAGGATATTTCGTATAAGCATCTCAGAATGTTCGGTTGTAGAGTCTTTGTTCACATTCTCGGTGATGAGCGTTCAAAACTTGATAGTAAATCGAAAGAATGTATTTATCTCGGATATGTAGGTGAAAAATTTGGCTACATAAACTGGGATCTTATTAACAAGAAGGTTATTAGAAGTAGAGATGTTGTGTTCATGAAACTCCAAACAATTGAAGATCTGTCGAAAGACAAAGAGTCAACTATCTTCACTATTTATCTAGCTAAATCGAGTTCAGTTAACGCACCGATAGAAGATAACATAGCTCCAGAAGCTGATCAAGATGACAGTGATAGTAGCTTACATAATTCAAATATACCTTCGGATAGTCAAGACAATGATGATGAGCCACATGTCAAGCATGATGCACCAATGCAAGAATCTCAGTTGAGAAGATCAAACAGACAAAGACAAGAATCAAAGCGGTACTCCTCGATAGAGTACGTGTTATTAACTGAAGAGGGAGAACCAGTGTGTTATCAAGAAATCTTGTCACATGAGCAGAAGAATGAGTGGATGAAAGCCATGCAGGATGAGATGCAATTTTTGTATGAGAATAATACTTATAAACTGGTGAAGCTTTCTAAAGGGAAGATGACACTAAAAAACAAGTGGGTGTTTCGACTGGAAAGTGAAGAAAATAATCAACAATCGAGATACAAGACAAGGATAGTTTTAAAGGGGTTCAGTTAGAAGGAAGGAATTGATTTTGACGAGATATTCTTACCAGTGATCAAAATGTCATCAATTCGAATGGTTCTTGTATTAGCTACCACCAAGAACTTGGAAATTTGACATTTAGACATCAAGACAGCTTTTCTCCATTGTGATTTGAAAGAAAAATTTACATAGAACAACTAGAGGGTTTCGAGAGAAAGGAAAAGAAATTCTTGTGCATAAATTGCAGAAAATCTTATATGAACTCAAACAAACACCTCATCAGTTGTACAAGAAATTTGAATCGTTCATACACGGCAAGGATACAATAAGATCATATTAGATCATTGTGTCTTCGTGAAATATTTTTCACATGATGATTTTATTATTCTGTTATTGACATGTTTATTGTAGGTCACGATAAAAGCAAGGTTGATAGGTTAAAGCGGCAGCTGAGTCAATGCTTTTTCATGTAAAACCTAAGTGCAGCAAAAGAAATCCTTGACATGAGGATCACCTATGACTGAGAGCAACACAAACTATGGTTATCCCAAGAAATGTACATCGATAAAGTCTTTGAGAGGTTCAACATGAAGAACGCAAAGGTAGTTACATCGTCACTTGCAACTCATTTCAAGTTGAGTTTTAGAAGTGTTCGAGGAGCAAAACCGAGAAGCCAAAGATGAAGGATGTCCCATACGCATCGTAGTCGGCAGTCTGATCTATGCAATGGTGTGCACAAGGTCAGACATAGCATACGCAGTTGGTGTAGTGAGTTGATTCTTATCAAATCTTGGTAGAAAGCATTGTGATGCAATCAAGTGGATTCTAGGCACGTCTAAGATATGTTTATGTTTCGAAAACGCTGAGTCAGTGTAGGAAGGATTTACTGAAGCTGATATGACAAGAGACATCAATAGTCGAAAATTAACTTCTGATTATTTGATGACATTCGCAGGAGCAACAGTCTCATGGCAATCCAAGTTACAAAAATGTGTGGCAACTGAAGCAGGATATATTGCAGCTACTGAAGCAGGCAAGGCAATTCTATGGATGAGATAATTTTATAGGGACTTAGGTTTGATGCAAAAGAAGTATATTATGCACTCGATAATCAGAGTGCGATACATCTAAGTAAGCATTCTAGTTTCCATTTTAAGTTCAAGCACATTGATCGATGTGGTATCATTGGATTCGTGACGAAATCAAGAAAAAGAAATTTTTTCTTTAAAAGATTCATACTAACAAAAATACATCAAATATGATGACGAAGCCTTTACTAGCTACAGGGAGCATGCGGGCTTGGTAGATTTCTTCGCATAAATAATAAGGGAGAGTTTGTTGGGTGGTTATTATTTTTGTTGCAGCCTGAAAAAATAAAAGAAGAGCTTACAACGAATAGGAGACGGGAAAAAAGGAAAACCAAGCTCGGAGACGAAATCCTGTCTGAAATGAAGGAGGAATTGTTTTGGAGATATACTTGACTCATCACGTTATAAAAGGACGTGCATAGCACAGGAGTAAGGACCGCAGAACGAAGTCATCAAAGTAATTCCAGCCGTGCGTGAAGAGCCACCGAGAGAGAGAAAGAGAGATGATAAAGAAACTTCAAGATTCGATTCGGGAACAAGTATTCATTCGTTCTCGACGAAACTTCATGCAACAGTTCTTAATAACCTTCTCATACATTCATCATATTCCAGTGAGATCATTCTGTCTCCTATTATCAGTTCTGAGAGGCATTTATTTTGTGGCATCTAAAATTAATTTTTAAAATTATTATTGTATTCTTCTGCGTAATTCAGAGAAGAGTCTTTGTAATCTACTATTATTTTATAGTAAAAAAATTATTACTTGCTCCCGTAATTTTTTTCTCTGATATTGATAGATTTTCCACATAAATCTTTCACGATTTTGATCTAATTTAATTTCTTTATATTATTATCATCATTTCATTATTATAGTGTACATTAAAGAAAAAAAAGAAGATAATTCTATAATTATTAATTCAGTCTTTTTTTCTAACAGGAGGCGTGGAACTGTTTTCTACTGGAGAAAAGAAATGCCTTGTGAGTTGTGAAACATGAACATAGGTGCATGCATGCATCTACTCGTAGGATGATCCGAGAGAGAATGGCCACAACATGCTATGGCGATCATTAGACCGTGGCATCTTTTTCGCCCTACCATCAGGATTGCTTTATATTATCTCTCTTTCACCTTTGTCAGGAACGCAACATGGTAGCTCAACTTTTATATAACATCATATTTCAAGTTCCAGTTTGTAATCGCTATTTGGTGCCCCCAATTAGTGCTGTGACCTGCCAATATTCCCGTGGATCCGAGAAAGATTTGGTAGCCATGGATCCTGTCTCTGTGTATAGCTCTGTAGGTGATCTGTAGAGTGGACTCGTGGATGAATCTGTGCTCGATTGGACGCTTTGATATGAATCCCGCGGAAGGCGCGGCCGTCGTTGGCGGACTGTTGCGAGGGGGTTACTGTTACAAATCATGACTTCGACAAGATTCGAGCTCATGGCCACCAAACTAGCGAGATCCAGGCATGCACTCGTGCGCGTGTTGTGCAATCAAACATGGATCTGACACTGTTCCAGTCTTGCAGATTCATCAAGTGCAGGTCCCAGAGATGAATAGTGTATCATTTTTTTTCCTTTCGCCCTTCTACGTGATCATAAATGAATAGTTTACTGTGGATATAAATACTGAGTGGAGAATAGATAGAGCAGGGGAATGCCCGAGCTCTCACATTTGTTCTCTAGTCGCTGAACTAAAAAAATTGGCGCAAAATCAGACTTCTCAGCAACTAAATCATCGGAATGGTATGAAAGCATTAAAAAAGCACAGAGATGAAAAGGAAAAGTTAATTGAGGAGAGAGAGAAAGATTTAATTTTCTCTCTGCAGAAGCAGAAGGCTAATCGAATCTTATTTATCAAACAAAGTTGAATCGATGCCCGCTGTTATTAGCGAGTCCCCACATCGTTCTGCCTCTTATCATGCTATTTATTTTACTCACCAAGGCCTCCTCGGGCTTCGCCTAAAGTCCTCTCCTTTAGTCGCTGTCGCCTCCTTAAGAAAGCAAACGCTTGCGCAACCGTATCTCGCAGTGGACTAATGAAGAGGCCAATGGAAATGCGCTGTTCATCGTTTCTGAGACCAGTGTTCGACATGGAAACCCATCCAGCTAACAGGAACCCATAACCAAATGAATTAAGTAGCAACTCAAACCATGAGAATGTAAAAAATGTACTCTCTCTCTCTCTCTCTCTCTCTCTCTCTCTTTCTCTCTCTCTCTCTCTCTCTCTCTCTCCCCCCTTCAGGGAGTTATGATGCACGGTTACTCCAATTTTTTTTAACGTACTCGTACCAGAGTATCGATATTTCATGGATACTCATGAGTACTCATACTCATATGTATTCAATAAAAAAATAATTTTTAGAAAATGGATACTCGTACCTATGTTTTTGGGTACTCTATATCAAAATTTTGTCAGATAAAATTAAAAAAAAAATAAATGATTGATGATCATAGAAGTACTAATACTAGATAACATGATAAACATATATTTTGTTACATTTTTGTCAAATGCGATTAATAAAACTTATAGATATTAAAAATGAGAAGTTATAAGGAAAAAGAAAATTATTAATAGCTCATCATTTTGACATAATCTGTAAAGTGAATAACTAATTCCTTATTTTGAAAATTTAAAAATATGAAGATACTAGAAATCTTATAAAAAATTATTTAATGTATATATTATATATTTAATATATTACCGTATCCATATTCTAATTTTTTAGAATTTGACGTATTCCGTATCCGTATCCCGTATTTGATACTAATACCGTACCCGTACCCTTGCAACATAGCTCGGGAGCAATTAGTGTGGGCTGTGCCTTCTGTCGCAATCTATCCATCAATGGTTCTGGTACTTCAATTGCATATATACTATGAATAAGTCTTAAGGTGACAATTAAGATCATTACAGGAAGCGCCAATGAACTCATATGGACCATGGTTACAGATTTAGCATCTTAAAAAAGAAACACTTGAGCATGATTGATCATAACGGGCTTGTCTTTAGGCATATCTCAGAAATACTATGAATAATTTCTTTTTCCTTTTTTTCTTTTTTTTTTCGATAAAGAAACACTTTGAGCATGGGGTGTTGTCTTTGCACTTCTTTTATTTATGTGCGAGATGATTTGGGATGAGGTAACAAACTTGGTCCATGTCCGAGCAAGAATAAAGTTTTGGCCTTGCCTGCCAAGTTGGGCCCGCGCTTATTTGGCGTCCTTCTTGCTTCGAGGTTTTGTCCCAGTTCATCATAGTCGGCGTCATTCCGGGGCCAAAGCCAAAGGTGTCAAAAGGAGTGCTTCCCTGCTACGAACATTTGTTCTTTTCACCCCTCCTCTCTCCCATTTGCGATTACTATTAAAAAAACTTTGCACAAACATGTCAAAATTGCTTAGAAAAAAGGTCGCATATTCTATATTCAATAATTGAAATAGAAATTGTTGCTATTTTGTTGAAAAAAGGTCGCATATTTCACTCTTTTCCAGAATGCATTTGAGCTGGCCTCGTTCGTTCTGGGTATTTCCTTAATCAAGACATTGTATTTGTATCCACTTAAAAAATTATGCATATTCTTGTTTAAATTAATATTTTTTATAGTCGATCTCAAGTCTGAATAAAGAAGGAGGATTGTGTTAGGTCCCGACAGTCAACGTAAAACCCTGTCGAATTTCATAAACATGAATCAACGATGGCGTCGTATGATCCATGTAGCCAATCCCACTTAGTGAGATAAGACTTTATTGTTGTCGTCGTTATTGTCGTCATCGTAAACTAACAAAAGTATTGATTAAGTGCTAAAAATTGTAACTTAGAGAAAAAGATGAGATAACTAAACAGGAGAAAGGTCATGCTTACCCGGTAAAGTGGAGGTTGATGGGAGCATGATTTGCTTTTGCTTTTTTTCTCTTTTTTTTGCTTTTTTCTCTTTCTTCATTCCAATTTTTTTTCTCTCTCTCCTCCGTGTTTTTCTTTTTTATATTTTACTTCCCACGTCCCTGATATCTTCCTCTCCCCTGCCGTCCGTCGAATCCTTCATCTGCTGCCCCTCCCTCTCTCTCTCTCTAACTTACTCACTCTCCTCTTCCATTCCCCTCCTATTTGAACAACAGTTTATTAGATTCCTTCCGCAATTCCCATCTTATCTTGTTGCATGCTCCTCAAGAACAACAGTAACATCAATATCTAGTCACATTGACACATTTTAACATCTCAGAGGCAGGGAGGGAGAGGATTTTGGGTTTGCTTGAGCAGTGACAAGGCTGAAGGCTCCAACGCTCCAAGATCTGATGCTACTACTAGATCCTGCAAGGTTCCAAGATCTAGTGGAAAGATTTTGTGTTGGTAGTAAAATGGTAATTAGTCGACGCCTCTGCTGCTTCAGCAAACTATTTACACATTACTACTAACACCAGCAACAGCAGCACAGGACAAAGAGGAAGGGGAGAGAGAGAGGAGTGTGTGATTGGGTTCTTGGCCATTATTGTACGGAACACTCAGATGACCACTGCTCTTGAGGTGGAGCACCATTTCCCTCGTCGCCCTCCGCCCCCACACCGCCCCCCGCCTTCGACCTGCAACCTCCACCCGTACGAGGCCGTCACCGGCTTCTGCGCCTCCTGCCTCCGGGAGCGCCTCTCCGGCCTCGAAGCCTCCGCCAACTCCGCCACGGCCCCCGGCCGCAGGTCGACCTCCGCCCTTAGATCCATCTTCTCCAAGGCCTCCGGGGGCGGCGTACCTCTGCCTCCTTTTGGTCCGCCCTCTTCCTTTCTTCGCCCGGAGCTCCGTCGTTGCAAGTCCTTCTCCTACGCCCGGAGCGATGGCTTCTCCGTCCCCCGCGCGTCCACGTCCTCCTCTTCAGCGTTGGAGCCCCAGCGCAGGTCCTGCGACGTCCGCGGCCATAGCAATCTCTCGTCCCTCTTCCATCAGAACGACCGCAGCCGGCTGGGGGCCCCTTCCCGCGCCTGCTTTTTGTCGACGGCGACTGCAGAAAGACTGACTGAAGCCGAGCGCCGGAACGTAGGGTTTAAGGGTACTGCCTTCTTTGTGCCTCCGGTCATCGAGGCCTATGATGATGATGAAGATAACGGCCCCGTGGATCCCGTTCTTGTGGTCGGAACCTCGGGGGAACTCGACGTGGGAGGCCAACAGGTCGTGAATGCGGCGGCGGAACTGAAGCCGATGAAGGATCACATAGACGTCGACGCGCAGCGGCAGCAAAAGCCAAAGAAGCTACCGGCCAAAGACCTCAAGGAGATGGCGGGTAGCTTCCTGCTTGCTGCATCAGTGTTTGGCAAAAAGCTCCAGAGATGGGGGAAGAAACAGAAAAAGCCAAAGAAGCAAGTTAGCAAAGCCGCTGCAGCTGCAATGCCAATCCAGAATGTGCGGATATCGTCAAGGAGATTCCGGGATACACAGTCAGAAATTGCGGTTGACACCTTCGGCCGGAGATCCTGTGACACGGATCCTCGCTTCTCCTTGGACGCTGGTAGGATGTCCTTCGATGACCCAAGGTACTCAGTGGACGAACCTCGAGCATCTTGTGATGGGTATCTGATTGGAGGTCGCTCAACGTTCCCTAGGCACCTTCCCATGCTTTCTGTAGTTGAGGATGGTCCTCCGGTTGTCCCAAGATCGGACGGGTTGATTCCTGTAGAGGAGGATGCCGTAATTCCAGGAGGATCAGCACAGACACGCAATTACTACTTGGACTCATCAAGTCGTCGCAGGCGAAGCCTGGACAGGTCAAGCTCCATAAGGGAACAGTCTACTGAGATCACTGAGCCGAGGTCCCTCTTTAATGCCAAAGTAGCTCCTGCAGGTAGCACAGAGTTATTCCACTTTGACCATGGGAGCTCACTTGATCAGAGTTTGAAGAATTGGAGCTCAAACTCTCTAAGGGACTACTACTCTGGAAGTTTCAAGTCAGTTTTAGGGGATTCTCACAATGGAACTGATACAAAGAAGACGAGAAGGTGGACCAAGGCATGGAGCCTTTGGGATTTCATTCAGGGTAGACATGGCAGCAAGTCGAGACCAGATGTGATTGATGGGTCATTCTCAGAGTCATGGCCGGAGTTTCAGGTTGAGGCATACAATAGGAAGTTTCTGCGGAGCAACAGTACTGCAAGTTCAAAAGGTTATTCTAGTGTCAATTGTGCTTATGGGAGCATGAGAAAGGCACATGTTGAGATAAACGGGCATGGCAAGAAGACAGATCAGTTTGTGTTTGAGAGAAATCCAAGTGCTAGGCATTCTACAGGTCATAACGATAATGACACACTATGGTCATACTCAACGCCTATGCGGAATGGTAGAAGGATGGGAAATTCAATGAATGGAAGTCAAGTTAGCTCTCAGTACTTCACAAGGAGCTTGCTGGGATTGTACTGAATCATTTGCTGTCTCCTTTGAGGTTCCTTTTCGACCTTGTTTAAAGCACATATAGCTTCTGCCTTTTCTTGCATGCAGCAGAGAACATAGTAATAATATAAGAGACGCATAGTAATAATATAAGAGACCTCTTTTTCCAACTGTTATTAATTTCTATCACAAAAATGTATCTACGTCCTAAGAAAGTGAACAAATATATCGTACCAGAAAGTCTACACTCTACAGGCTACCCTCCATTTTCTTTTTTGAAGGGATGCAACCCACAATTTGCACCATACATTCTTACATATGTTAAGTTCCTCAGAACCTCAAAGGTTTAAAAGCAGAGGGAAATTCTTAGTTAAACCACTGCAACTTCCTCAAAGGCATACTTATGTGACTATTAGTGTGTTCTTTTTCTTTTTTGAGGGATATTAGTGTGTTCTTTAGACGAACTATTAGCACTAGTTTTACTGGAATGCAGATTAAAATTCATATGGGCTTTTTCTGAGTGATATTTCATCATCATGCTTCAATGCTAATTTAGCAACTACCTTCCCCTTTGTTTATATCCTTGATTGTCCTCCCGCATTTAGCTTCTTTTAATATAATTCAACTTTCTTTTATGATCAAGTTATATGATTTATTGTTAGCAAAAAATATCATGATGTAGTGCGCATAAAAGATGACAAACTTCATGTTTCAATCATTTTCTGACAGGTGCACGAGTGGCTGACGAATCCATCTCTCATTTTTTATTTTTGACGGACTTACCGATCTAGCAATTGTGATAAGTTAGCATGTTCAATGCATCCATTGTCACTGACGGTAAAGTTGACCCGCTGTTTCAAGTCAACCTGCTTACTTATAATCCAAGTCCTTTATTTCATTGTGGTGTTGATCTTCGGCAAGAGATCCTGAAGGAACATATTCTTGTGAACTGTAGAGTCTCCTGGAAGCTGATCATTTCTTTTTCAGATCCATGAGCAACTTGAGCTAGGCTGTTATTGGAAGATCAATGTTGTCAATCACAAACTGCTATCTGCTGCATCTGGAACTCCAAATCATTATAAAGCAGGAGGCAGTCATGAATCCAACATCTTTGTTTGAAGAACACGAACTGCAAAATTCTTGATGCATGTGTTTCAGCATATTGACTTGGCCTGTTCTTCCTATTGAAGCACGACCTGCAAAGTTATGCATAGAGTTTCAGCATAATGAAGTGGCTTACTCTCCCTCTCATCAGTAACAATTTCGTCTTCACTCTGCACATAACTGATTTCTGAAAGTATCATTCTTGAATGCAAAAGAGTCTTTTTGTGCGAGATGAGACTAAAAACAAATTTTTTGTCAGCATTCCTCTAATACAGACTCTAGATTCAAACCAATCCAGCCAAATCCAATTCCGGTTGGATCGGGTTGGGTACTCGGTTTACCTTTTTTTTTTTTGCCATTCATGCCACATACCAGCTATAAAAAAAAAGTGCCGAAGAGTCTTTCTACAAAATAAAAGGTAAAGAAGAACATTTGCATTGCAGGCAAAGTAGTTTTTAACATGACATTCTCTACTACTTAGGCTGGTGAAGGAAAGGGTTCTGAGTTCAGATTTTCCACTGAATACCTGCAAACAAAATGTAGATCATAATCATTTAAGTGCCAAGTTAACTTATAATTTATTTAGGATTATAACCATTCTAACTGATTAGTTAGGTGAGCAAATATAAAATAAACACCAGTACAATATGGATATCAACTACATGGAAAAAAAAGATACCACATCATAATCCAAAGTAGTTTTTAACGTGCCATTCTCTACTACTTAGGCTGGTGAAGGAAAGGGTTCTGAGTTCAGATTTTCCACTGAACACCTGGAAACAAAATGTAGATCATAATCATTTAAGTGCCAAGTTAACTTATAGTTTATTTAGGATTATAACTATTCTAACTGATTAGTTAGGTGAGCAAATATAAAATAAACACCAGTACAATATGGATATCAACTACATGGAAAAAAAAGATACCACATCATAATCCTGATTATAATAATCAGACTATTAAACACCCGCTACTAAAGCATGTATTGGAAGCTTTAGCAAATAAGAATTTGGAACCTGATACCTTTTGATGTGGAAATCTGAAAATGAGTCATATTATTCAATTTTATATCTTGATTTTTTTTCTTTTACATTGACCAATCAACATACAAGCGGAAGATTAATTTTACAATATTCTATAGATTAATTTTATAATATTCTATTATAATAACATAAGTATTCTATACAATAAAAGATTATATGTTCATACGTATGTCACCACGAATCGTCTCACCATCGTCATTGTATTTATCTTGCACGAACTCAAATACATAGGCAAATAAAAATACACTCAGCACGTAGGATCACTCATAATAATAACAATGTGAACCATGTATCAATATCCAAAATTACTATTCAATTCTACAAAGGATCAATAGTCTATAAACGATGTAGACAATTTATATTATAACAATTATTAATTAGCAATAAGCAATCGATCATTATAATAATTATTCATATAATCAAATTAATGATCATCAACCAATATCAATCACTTCTATTATCAATTATTCAATTGACCAAAGTCAATAGAGGCATTATTTAACCATTACCAATAATATATGTATCAAGCACAAAGTCTGTGATCTATTATCCTTCAATCATGAAATCGAAATTAATAGTTTATCAATCACTAGGAAAAATCAATTATCCATCGGTCACTAAGGAGCAATTCAATTATCAATCAGTCACGAAGGCGTAATTCAATTATCCATCAACCATATAAGTTGCAATACAATTATTAGTTCAATTATTCATCAACCATATAGGTTGCAATACAATCATCAATATTATAAAAACTGTCATACGATTGTTAATTAGTCAATTATCTTTTCTTCAGTCGTAAAAAATATAATACATTAATACCACAAAGTCACAATACGATTGCCAATTAATCAATAATCTATTTATTATTCTTTAACCATTGGGTTGCAATACAATTGTCAATACTATAAAGATCACAATATAATTGTTTAATTATCCATTTAATCATTGCAGTTACCACATGAATCATAAAGTCATGTCGAGAGCTCTCATTTATTAAGAAAACATTATGCCGTGTGTGGTCAATCAATCATAAAGGTCGCAATACGTAAAACATAATGAACCATGATTTTTCATTTTTTATCTTATTTACTTATTACGTCTATCTTTATCAATTATTCACTCAGGGTCCATTCAATTTTGGATACAATTATGGAATCATATCAATCATGCCATATCAATTAGATGTCAATCAATACGTCAATACACCTATTCTCAATAATCGATTTTTCCATTGATTCCAATTTTTTATTATCAATTATCAATAACCATATGTGATGGAGTGTCGGCATGCCTATAATTCAATATTATCGGTAAGTCAATTATCAATATCCAATTAACAATCATTCTATATGACAATTCATAATAAATTATTATCATATCACTAATTTAATCTGAACAATCAATTAATAATCAATAATCTACGATCAATTATAATACTATTATGTCCAAAAATCATCAATATAACAATTATCATGATTAAGTACAAGAAATAATATATCAATATCATTTTCTCTATCTTAACTCGGGCCGGGTGGGGTGAAACCCGTGGCGAGTTTCTCTATTTCGAATTCCATGAGTTTTGAACTTTGGAACCTTGGCCGGATTGGGTAGAATCCGTGCCATGTTCATCCATTAAGTTAGATCCATGTCGTGTCCAACAAAACTCGGACCATGCTATTTTAATTTGATTCTATAAATATGTTCTAGTCGAAACCCGGGCCATGCTGCTTATATACCCGGCTAGATCAACTCCAATTCCACCCTATCAATTCCTATCATCGGAACCCAGGCCGAGTAATTCGAAATTTGATTCTGATTCGATCGCCATCGATAAGTCACGCTCAAGTTGCTAGAACTCGGGCCGCGTCACTCAATAATTCGAACCGAGCTGGCCTAATGCCGTCGTCGAGAAATGGTGATTTTGACCATCCAATCAATGTTATAATCTATGCAATTCCATAACCAATCAATCCATATTATAGTTCAACTATAGGAAAAGGGTCCTGAGGGTCAATATAAGGATCTCTCTACGTACTTTAAGTTGACTAAAAAATCAATTGTGTCCACTGTTGTTTGCTGACTGTACAAATGTCAAGACTTTAACCGATGATTCCTCCTTGATACTGCCTCGAAATCCATGGCAATCACTTGGATGTTGTTCTCCTATGTCGGAGCTTTCAAGTGTTTCAGTTTGTGAGAAAAAGAAGGAAAAAAAAAGAGGACTCATGCAAAAATTCTATGAACACAAATAATGATTTATAGCCATCCTTTAAATCTTATTTATAGTTTTTAAGTAGAATTTTAACTTCTATTGTGCTTTGAGCTAATCCTCAATTAATCATGACCATCCATCATTAATCACCCTCTATCAAATATTCAGATTTAATTACATCCGAATTTCACTAATTATTCCATAACCATACTTATAAAAATTCATCTCTACTCAAGTTTCTTTTTTCTCTTCCACAACTTTTCTCACTCCAACTCTACTTTCACCTTCTCCTTTTATTTCTTCCTTTTCTCTAATTTTCAAAATTATTTAATTCTATAATATTTTACCACTTAATTATTTAATTAAATATTATTTTAATGGCTAAAATATTTTTAAACTATAAGACTCTCAATCCTATCCTATTCGGGAGTCATATATTCATTGGGTCTTTATTGAGATCTCAAATCAAATTGAAATATCTAATCACAATCTAATTATAATTTCTACTCCGATTAGGATTTAAATTTGTTTTCCTTTTTCCTTTTTAACTATACTTTTAATCCTACTCTAATTTTACTTCCTTCTCTAAAAATTACTCTTTCCTTTTATTCATATTCCTTCTTAAATTCTCCTTTAATCTTGTTGAACAATTAAACTTGAGGAGTGTAGCCGGAGGCTGAGGATATGCTAGGGCGGAGGATGGATCATCGTGTAGCCATTGGATTGGAGCTTGGTCCTAGGAAGAAGGGGAGAACGAGGGTGGATGAGACCTTCGCCTTGAAGATGAGATCAAATTGCGTTCGTCGAAGTTCGCCACTATCGAGTGCTCGAAGAGAAAGAGAACAAGGATGGATGAGGCCCTCTCCCTTTAGCCTTGCAGATGAGATTGAATTGTCCTTGTCACCACTTTGCCTTTCGATGCCTTAGGCCCCTAATGGAGTTGGATTGCCAAGCGCCTCACAGATTTCGTTAGTGAATGAAAGGCAGGTTCGAAACTTCAGATTATTGAGCAGGCCATGGTTGAAATTGGGTGAACATGCCGGGTCAAAGTTTTCTCAAATTGGAAAACATTGAATCCATACCCAATCTGTTTCTACTTAGATTTGCTTTAGTTCTTGACGAATTTGACCATTTCATCATTGGACCGATGAATAACCCTACTCCAATTTATCTCTGGGTGTACATATAGTTGTTGTATTTTACAACTCACGAACTTAGTTGGGGGTGGGGTGCGTGTGTGATGGGGTCATTTTTCTTTTGACCGACCCGCGCGGTGCCTAGACATGCCCAACATCTAGGCAAGCTCTTTTGAGCATTTTGCGAAAGCTTTCTAATGCCACTTTCTCAAAGCCACAATTTTTGGGATACTTGGTCTAGAGCGAATGCTTCAGTGGAAGCATTTGTGAACAAACGGGCACTTAGGTGGAAGCATTTGTGAACAAACGAGCACTTAGGTGGAACACTCAATCACTCATGACGCTTTGTGAGTCGCCACCCCACGCTTGAGGCACTGTGCTAGATAATGGAAAGTTTTGAATGAGTAAATAGAATGTTTACAAAGGCTTGGGAGGAGCTCTAGCAGTCTCCCCTTACTATATCTTAGGCTCGTGAGGTAGCTTTGTGATGTGTGATGTGAAAGACAAGCTAGGGGTGCACTTTTCTAGAGTGCATATTACAAAATTGTCACTGTCACACTTGAAAATAAAACTACATTACAAAAGTGGGATAAAGAAGGAACATGCAGGGAAATAAGATAACTCAGCAGTCATGGGAAAGCCCTCGAAACATTCTCCCCCACTCAAGACAACGACGTCCCTGGAGCTGCAACTTTAAAATTTTCAATCTTCTGCTTAAACTACCATAGGTCTTTGACTGTCTCCCAAGTTGTGTCGGCGTCCTGTCTTTCGCTCCATTAGACAATATATTCTTTCTTCTAATTCTTCACATGGATGATGAGTACTTCATCAATTTGATCAGTGAACTGCTAACGGATGATCGGTGGGGCACGATTTGAAACCCCACGTCCAAGATCTTCAGGATCTTTAATGTAAGGCTTGAGTAGGCTGAAATGGAAAATGAGGTATTGTTGCATCTGTGACAAAAGCTCCAACTTATAGGCTACCTTATCTACCTTCTTCAAAATCTTGAGCGGGTCCTCATAATGCCCAATGAGACCCTTATATATATTCTTCCCGCTTAGTCGAAGATGTTGGACCAGCTTCACAAGGATCAACTCTTCGACGTCAAAATTGACGTCCCGTTAGGCAGTGTCTGGCCACTTTTTCATGCGCTTCGATACCATGTGCAAACATGCCCGAGTCATATCATTTTGTTCATGCTATTCCTTGTCATGTGGTGAGCGGTGGGTACTTTGCCACCATAAGAAGTGGCGACGACATGTGGAGAAAGAGGTTATTGCCCCGTCACTATCTCGAAGGGATTGCAGGTTGTAGGAGAACTGTGCAATGCCGAGTAGCTTCGACCAGTTCTTCTGATTGACACTCACATAGCGCTGTAAGTAGATTTTTAGAATATAATTCACCCTCTCAGTTTGATCGTCGATTTGATGATGAAGTGATGTCGAGAAATACAAGTTAGAGCCCATCATTCTGAACAATCCTTCTAGAAGCTGTCAACGAATTGTCCGTCTCGATCGCTGACATACTTCATAAATAATTCCACATCTTTAGTGACAGCAGAGCTGAGGGCGAAGATGATATACTTGGAGAACCGATCGACGACCACCACGATGGTACCCGCCCCTTCAAACTTGGGCAGACTCGTGATGAAGTTCATGGAAACATCATTTTATGGTCGCTTTAGAATAGGAAGAGGTTCTAAAAGTCCATCGGTCGCTTGATTAAGATTTTTATCTTGTTGGCAAACAAGGCATGTCCTCACAAAAGCTTAAACATCGTCCTCCATCCTTGATCAGAAGTAGCTGTCTTCGATGAGTGCCAAAGTGTGGCGGATGCCCAAATGTCCCGTCCACTTGGAGTCATGGCACTCTTGTATGATGGAACGTCATATGTTGATGAACAATGGAACGTAGATGTCACGTTCCTTGGTGAAGATCAGCTCATCTTCCACCTAAAATCGGTGTGTATTTCCCTCCTTTGTTTGTCGTGGGATTTGATTTCAATCCCTTCTTGATCCTCTTGATCAGGTAAGCTTGAGAGGAGCTCATGGCTGTCAATTCCGCGCTTGGGCTGAGGGCGTCGGCAACGACATTTGTCTTGTCGGGCTTGTACTTTAGGACATAGTCGAACTCCGCCATAAAATCTTGCCACATTGCTTGCTTTGATGAGAGCTTCTTCTGCGTCTCGAAGTAGCTTGTCACGACATAGTCCATCTTGATGTGGAAGCACGATCCGAGTAGGTAGTGTCATCATGTCCTAAGGCAGTGAATTATCGCAGTCATCTCCTTCTCTTGAATGGCGTAGCACCACCCCGTATCGTTGAGTTTGTGACTCTTGAACGCTACGGGATGCCCTTCCTGCATAAGAACTCTGATAGCATAGTCAAAAGCATTTGTCTATATCTCGTAAAGCTTGGTGTGGTCTGACAGGATGAGCACCGATTCCTCCGTCATGGCCCTCTTGAGGGTGTCGAATACTTCCTGGCATGTAGGCATCCATTCTCACTTCACATTCTTTCGGAGGAGATTCGTCAAAGGGATCGTCACATGTGAATACCCCTTGATGAACCGCCTATAGTAGTTCGTCAGGCCAAGGGACGAACTCATGTCGAGAACTCACTTGAGCGGCTCCCACTCCATGATGACTTGAATCTTCGCGCCATCCATTTTCAGCTTGCGACTTCCGACGACATGTCCCAAGAAATGCACTTTCAGCTGACTTCAAAAGGTAGCTTACAAACTAATTCTACCCTGCCAAGTCGAGATTGGATGTCAAAATTGCGTTGTTCAACATTTGCCAGAAGGACACGTTGAAGGAGTACGTGAAAGAGTTCATCGAGCTCCGCCTGCAGAACTCCTAATGGACGAAGACACATTGCTGACGATCTTCGTCAAGGATTTGAAACCTTGGGTTAAGATGGAGTTGAAACGACGAGATTGCTCCAACCTCCGTTCGTTAGTCATCGCTGTCAAATCACTTGTGGAATATGCCAAAATGAGCAACCCACCATCAGAACCCTCGGACAAGGATAATGGTGGGGGAGAGAAGTCAAAGTCACAAGGAGGTAAGTCACACTATCAAGACAAGGAGAAGGGATATCAAGGTAGAAGGCCCAACAATGACAGATTCAAGAAGGATGAAAAATCACCAAAGTCGTGCTACATTTGCAAGGGTCCACATTGGACAAGTAATTGCCCATAGAATGCGACAATCAACGTCATGTATTGTCCCGACGAGAAGGAGGAGGAGGCGTCTCAGTTCGATACACGTTCTCAGCGCCATCAACTCCTCGAAGGATTCCTCATCGACTGCTCAACTTTATGTGAACATCGAGTTGAACGGACAAGTCTTCAACGACTTCATCGACATGGGAGCATCAAAGTTATTCGTGTCAGAAGTGACCGCTAAGAAGCTGAAGCTATCACTAAAGAAAACATTCGTCGTGTTCAAGACAATGTACGTGAAGTCTATCTCGACCACAGGAATTTTTACTACAGTGAATGTTCACATCGGTAAGTGGTCGAGAAGCTTCGACGTGACGATGGCACCAGTAGATGACTACGAAGTGGTGGGGGCATCTCTTTTCTGCGACACATTGTTACATGTGTCATCCCGCTTAAAAATTTGATGGTCATCTTCGACCCCAAGGGATCTTACAGCGTTCCTATCAGGTCAAGCAGAGATTTGAAGCAGAAGACCCTCTCTGCCGTGCAAGTGTCAAAGAGGTTGCACAAATAGGATCACACCTTCTCGACGATCGTCATCTTGGAAGATTTGGATCCTCCACTCAAACACCTCACAAAGTTCTTGAGACCTTTGATAACTTTACGGACGTCATGCTCCTAGAACTCCCAAAGCAGTTGCATTCGAAGCATGAAGTAGACCATGTCATCGACTTGGTCCTCGGATCAAAGTCCTCACATGGAGTCTCTTATCGGCTAATTCCTCTGGAACTCGCAGAATTCTATAAGCAACTCACCGAACTATTGGATGCAGGATATATTCGACCCTCGAAGTCTCCATATGACATCCCGGTTCTCTTTCAAAAGAAGTAGGATAGATCCTTCCGAATGTGCATCGACTGTCGGATGTTCAACAAGCTTACGGTGAAAAATAAGTACCTCATTCCCTTGGTGACAGACTTGTTCGATCAAATTGGTGGTGCAAGATGGTTTACCAAGTTGGATCTTCGTTCGGACTATTGGCAAGTCCGGATCATGAAAGAAGATGAGCAGAAAACGACATGCGTCACAAGATACGACTCCTACGAGTTTCTCGTGATGCCTTTTGGCCTTACTAACGCCCGACAACCTTCTGCACCCTCATGAACAAGATATTGCAATCATTCTTTGACAAGTTCGTAGTTGTCTACCTCGACGACATCATGATTTACAATCGAACTTTGGAGGAAAACATCGAACACATTCGAGGTGTTGTGGCAGAACCAACTCTACGTCAAACGGGAGAAATGTGCTTAATATTATGATAATTAATAATTTGACTCAACAATCCGTGAAATGTTGGATCGTGCCCAGCACTTTGCTAGAGGAGTCATTACGATTTGACTCGACCCCAATGAAATATCACATGAAAAAATATATTTATTTTCTATTATAATATCTTTTATTATTTTAAATTTTAGTGCAAAAAGATAAATGGTGTGTTATTTTTTAAAATTTTTTATTTCCTTAACTTAAAGTAATTAATTATCATAATATTATATATTTAATACACATAAAAAGTTTGGGCGGCTTAATATGAATGTGTCGTGCTAAAAAATATACTGAATCAGTATGTGTCTTTAATTTTTTATTTTTTATGTTTATTATTTATTATTTTAAGTTTTTAATGATAGCCGCGATTGAAATTTTGAAAAATTGAATGGCCTTATCTGAAAATTTAGAAAAGTTGAATGACCATGTAGATATAAAAGAAAAGTTTGGATGGAGCAAAGAGAAAAATATTGACGTGGCAATTTTTTTTAATCTAATATGAAGGAGAGAGAAAATGTGGTGCCACTTAAGCATTCATGTCAGCGCCACGTCAGCGATTTACTAGTTTATTGGTTATAACCGGTCGCGATGACCTTGGCTGAAATGATTATAAAGTTGAATGATCGTCATGTTATAAAATGAAGTTGGATGACTTTACTGAGAATGTTCGATAAATTGGATAATCATCACTGAAATTTACTGAGATAAAGAATGGAAAAAGGTCATCCTGAAAATTGATTGCTTGGAAGCCGTTCAATTTTTATAAGGCATCAAACAAGTTGAGTGTCATGTTTTGGCATTAGTTTCTGTCAGAATTGAATTCTTACATCGAGATTGGGAGATGGTACTCCAACACACGTCCAGGGAGGCCAACGAATGTGCTGATCTCCTTTCAAGGCAATCTTTCTCTGCTCAGTGGTTGTGTACCTGATATGCCACCTTCGACATTGAGTATGCAACTTTTTGCGAATTCTACAGGGGTTTCCTTTACCCATGTTACTTTTGTTGCGACTTCAGGCACTAGCCTGACTTATATGTAATATGAGCGTTTCAGCCCCTGTTAATTATGAAAAAAATACACACTTGTTACCACATCTCAAATATTAGTAGGTTGTGGAAAATCTTAATATGATATATATATATATATATATATATATATATATATATATATATCAAGTTAAGATTTTTAGTTTGCTCGAACCTCCGAGGATGATAAGATGGGGGCCGCTCAAGGAACCATGAGGCCTAAAGCCTAATCAAGATAAAATAAATGTGTTTTTGAAATAAATATTATTTTAAAATTTGAAAATATAAGCCTATTGATAAAACAATAACTAGTTTAGAATATTTTTTGTTAATTCTTAAAGAATTAAAATTAGTTGTTGATTGTTGAAAATAATATAAAAATATGGAAAGAATAGGAAAAAGTATAATTGTTATAAATTAGTTACAACTTAATTGCACAATTATTGTGAGATGATAATGAGATTAGTTTAAACTAAGCATCACATACATAATTATCACTAGTGGGTTATTCATAACTTAATATGAATATATTAGAGTTTAAGAGGCTTTAATTATGGAGAGGCCTAAAGCACTTGCTTTACTAGCTTTGCCAGCCGGTTTTGGGTGAGATCATGCAGGATCCTTGAGATTTTGTTTTTTTAGATCAGATTCTGCATAATCTTAAATACACATAAATGGAAAAATGATTATGCTAAAACACTCTTCTATCATTATCGATTTATGATGGATGATTAATAAAAATCTATTTATTTAATAGTCATCCAACATGAATCCAACGATGATGAATATATGACAATGCTATTTTTTAAAAGGGATAATACCATTATTAAATCCAAATATAATACTTTAGATGATTTTATGATAATTTTGTTTGCATACATTTTTTTGTCCTTGTCTTAGGTCACTTTGGCCTAAGCTCATAAATAATTTATAAATCACTTTGAAAAAATCTCAACGTTTGGTAATATAATAATATGATTGATAAGGAGATATTAAGTAGGGGGAAGGATGCTTATTTTTTCTAAGAAAATAAGTCAGTTCGTTATATCATAATAAATTAATTATTATCAATATAAGTAATTTTTATCCAAACGTATTTTTTTTAAAATAAATTTTAGTCAATAAAATACTTATCAACACTTTAACTTATGAGTTATTTTATATCATCTAAGTCAAACATATTGGGTCAAAGTTTTAATGACATATAAAATTATATTTTGATAAAACAAATCTCGAAAGATTAAAATTGAAATGCTAAAAAGTTTAAATAAAAATAGATAACTTTATGCACTACGCTTTGATTAAATAATTATCACTGATTTAATTAGTTTTGCATAAAAGTGGAACGTCAGAATTGTAGAGAATTCTATTAGCTTTCTAAGATAATTTAATTTGGATAATTGTGTAGAAAATTATGATCAAAATAGTGCAGACCGGTCAACCCGCCGGTCGAAGCAAAGAAGGTTAGTCGAGATGATACCGGTCGACCGAATAGAAGATGCCAGTCGATTGATAACTACTAAGCCTGCTCCGGACGACGTCGAGCTGATACCGATCGATGTATCAATCAACAGACTGGTCGACCGATCAAGCGCAGAAATTAAAAAAATGCGCAACGGTCACGTGGACCGGTCGATCGATCAAAAAATGCGGTCGATCGGCCTCCGAGTCAAATGAACAGTAATTGTCAAATTTAAAGGAGAAATTTATGGAATAATTTCTGGATGAATTTTTCACACATTAAAAGCTATAAAAGGAGTGCCAAACTAGAGGCAAAGGCACACATTCACTCATTGAAAAAAAACTTCAAGTTGTCAAAGAGAAATCATTTCTTGAAGTTTTTATTTTATAGCTTTCTCATCCTTTCTCTCTTCTTCTCTTGTGAGCTTAGCGTTGCAAAAGAGAAAAACATTTTTGTTAAAAAAACTGAGAGAGCTCCTGTGTAAAAGATGTTCAAAGTCTTACCTCTTGAGCGAGCGAAATAGACTAAGTTCCTAGGAGGAGAGGTTGTCTTGCCTTTCGAAGTGGAAAAAATGTGGTTGATGTAAAGGGCTTTCTTCCTTGTCCCATTTGGAACAAAGGAAGTGACTAGTGGAGTCTCCGACGATCTCGAGGTCGAAAAGTTAGAGCAGGGACGTATGTCAAATTGTGGCCGAACCTCGTCAACAACCACCATGTCTATTTGTGTTTGATTTTTTCTCTCTCTCTCCCCGTTCATATTGTGCTTATAATCTGAATTACAAAAGTTTCAAGAATCGGTTTTGTGCTTCCACTACAAATTTTGTGAAATCAATATTTTCGATTAAACATCAATTTACCCCCCTCTTCATGCCCTTTGGGATCTTACAAAATAGGCCCTTAGTTTAACTTCACAATCTTATGTGTGTGTATATATATAGTAATGATACTATTTCTTTTTTAAAGGAAGGACACAATGTCTCCTATCTCTTTATTCATTAGATATAAAAAAAATTGAATTGAGTTAAAAAATTATAAATAAAAATAAATCAAATATCATGACACCTTGAATAAAAAATATTTAACAATATTAAGATATTTTGCAAAGATCCAAAAGAAATTACTATATCTTCGATTCAAAAGGGAGAAATGCATATATTTCTAATACTGACTTGAAAAGATTAAGTTCTTATAAAATTCATAAAATATGAATTATTAATTATCGAACCCCTTGGACTAACAATTAAAAGAGATGGAAAATTGATTATGTATCATAGATATTTCATTAGTCGATAAGAAAAAGGCCCAACACCTAATAGAAAATGCATAAAAAAGAATATACTGGTAAGAAAATTTGAATATATCACTTGGATAAAATTACAACATTACATTTTTATTGTTCTAAAAAATATTCTATCTCCCAAAAGTCATCAGGAATTGAGAATTCTAATTTATTTTCATTCTCCCAATTGAATCCAATAATTAAAAGAATGAAGATAGGGTGTGCCTCCTTTAAAGACTTTCAAATCATTGTAAAGCTTTCATTCATATATCTTTTCTCTTAATTTTTTGCCATCCTTTTAGTTTTTAATCATCTACTAACAAATAAAGTTGTGATCCATTATTTAATATATCATAATCTCTTGATATTCTAATCCATTATTTAAATAATACTATATCTTATAAATAAAAAATAATGTTTTTGGGAGTATTTTATAATGGGGAAAAGGAGTATGTGGGCCTTAACTTTCCCCATATATATGGGATGCCCTTTGATCTACATCTAATGACCACAAAAGAGGCGCGGCTTGACCAAAAGAAAGGTTGGGTCCACGGGTGTGAACCGTTGATCGGAACATGTGAGCCGGCAAAAAAAAAGTTCGAAAAGTGTGACCTCATGATTTTTCGCCCGCCTGCCTTGCTCGAAGGAACCCTTGTGCCGGCGTTGTTCGAGTTCGCTGCCAGACCACCCTTCGCCGCCCTTTTCACTGTCGGTCCGCCCTTCTCGTTGTTGGACCAAAAAACATTCCACCCAATCGCCATGAAGAAGTCCTCGCACCGGACCACCCTTCTCATCGCCAGACTACCCTTCTCGCCCTTTTCACTATCAGATCACCCTTCTCGTTGTCGGACCAAAAAAAATCCCGCCCAATCGACTTGCGAGAAGAAGCCCTCGCAGTGGACCACCCTTCTCGCCGTGGACCACCCTTCTCGCCCTTTTCACTATCAGATCACCCTTCTCGTTGTCGGACCAAAAAAAATCCCGCCCAATCGACTTGCGAGAAGAAGCCCTCGCAGTGGACCACCCTTCTCGCCGTGGACCACCCTTCTCACCACCGGATGACTTCTGCACCCAAAGAAACTAGCGGCAAGGACAACGACGAGCAATAAGTGCTCCATCCTTCATTCTTTATTCCTTCCAACGACAAGCCGCCGGACAACTTTTGCACCCAAGGACCTACTCGGTTTATGCTAGCTTATCATCACCAGTTCTTCACACCTTTGTAATTGTTAGGAGCCTGGGCACAATGTTGAATTTGTAATTGATGGCATATATTTACTGGAGATTGTATTCCAATGAGTTTTTGAATGATGTTATTACTCTTATTTTATGCAATGCATAAATTTGTTGTGGTGCAGCTTCTTATGTGATTACTACTTCAATTATGTAGGTTATCAACACATCTTTTTGTATTATGGATGCAATCACTATCCAACCACAAGATGATTCTATTGGTTCGTGGATGACTAGAGGTATTTCATATGCATAATAGTTGTTATACATTTAACTTGTTGCTTTACTATCCTAACATACATATTTTTTTTTCAACCATGATAAGGATGGACACTTGAAAATGTAGAGAGGAAAGACATAGTTGAGAAACATGTTCATGACCATCTTATTGACAAATCAACTTTAGGTATGATTTTTTATTCAAAAAGTGAGGCGTATGATTCTTATAATTTATATGTGAGAGCTGTTGGATTTTCAGTAAGAAAGTCTTATACCACAAAGTGTAAAAAAATTGGCAAAATTATTAGTAGACTTCTCGTCTGTTCAAAGCAAGGGCATAATAGTATTGATGACATAAAAGTGGGGAAACAAATCAAAAGGAGAAAAAGAGAATTAAGAGTTGACTGTGATGCTCATTTATGAGTTGCAATGAGAGGAGATGAAAAATGGGAGGTCAAAATGTTTGAAGAAAAGCACACACATATCCTCTACTAAGGTTGCTATGCTACATTCACACAATAAGGCATGTAAAGGTTTTGAAAAGGCCATACTTGCATTCCATGATGCTGGCATGGGATCATCCTTGATTTCCAAAGTTTCTTACTTTTCGGGTGAGCTATTGATTACGTCTCAAATGTGTAGTGATCGTTTGAAGAAAATACGCCAAAATAATCTTGGTGAAGAATGTATGGGCGTAATTCCCTATTTTCAAAAAAAATGGCTGAATACAAAAATTTTATTTTCAGTTGGGAAGTTGGCAAAGATAAGGTTGAAAGGAGCGTCTTTTGGATAGATTCTAGGTCAAGAGACAATTATCTAATTTTCGACGATGTTGTCAGCTTTGATATAACATATAGGACAAACAAATTATGCATGCCATTTGCACCATTTACTGGTGTCAATCACCATAGATAGTCTATCTTGTTTGGTTGTGCTTGATTGGCAGATGAAACTGAAGCACATTTATTTGATTATTCGAAACATGGTTATTATTATCTATCAATGCATGCATGATAAGCATTCTAAATGTATTATTATCTATCAAGACATAGCTATGGATAATGCTATTTGAAAAGTATTTCCACATACACGCCACATGTATTACATTTGGCATATTCAAATAAATGCTATGAGTCACCTTCAAGATTTATATGCTCGAGGTAACTTTCAACAAGAATATGACAAATGGATTCATGCTTCAACAAGTATTGAGAAATTTGAAGCAACATGGTATATGTTAAAGAAAAAGTATGAAATTCCATATGAACATTGGCTTTCAGCAATGTATGAAAAGCGACAACATTGGGCCTCATATTTGAATGATATGTTTGCTGTCGGTATGTGGACAATTCAAATATCAGAAAGCATGAATTCTTTTTTCGATGGTTTTATAAATTCCAATACATCCTTAAGTGAGTTTGAAAGCTAGTACGACAAGGTCATTCTATCTCGCCTGATGCTGAGAAGCAAGAGGATTTAAAAAATATGCACTCGAAAACTAATTTACTTACAAAAATGCATTGGAGAGGCATGCACGAGGTGTTTACACTGACAAGAATTTTATGATATTTCAAAAAGAATTTCTACATATGTTTGACTTCAACTCAATCCAAATTGAGCAAGAATTGTCCAAAACTATGTTTCATGTATTCATGGACGGAGATGAATGTTCAAGAAGAAATTATATTGTGGAGTTCGATAATGCTCATTGTGTCTCCATCAAATGTTCGTGCAAAAGGTATGAGAGTGATAACATATTATGTGGTCATGCATTATATATTCTTAAGATATAAAATGTCATAAAATCGCTTGAAGAATATTCGTCGTTGGACAATGGATGCAAGGTATTCGACAAGACGTAAAGTTCATGATAGTGCATCAATTTCTGCTCATGAGCATCGCATTATAACTCCTATCTCGGATTGAAATTTTAGACATAATACGAGGATTGCCACCGAAATGGAATTGCAGTCGCCCTATCATTTAGATATTGCAATGTTACTAGCTAGTATGTAAATTGAAAAGTTATCTCTCATTCATCATCACAATCCAATAGCTAGTACATAAATTGTCCCAACTAGCAACTCTCAAGAATCGAATGATCTTATCATATGTGATCCACCATGTGTTAAATCGAAAGAGAAGTCAAAGAAACTTACTAGAATGAAATCTAGAATTGACATTTCAATGTCACAAAAGTAGAAGAAAAAAAGGACACGAAGTAAAATTGTAAAAAAAAAATGAATACTTGATCATCGATCCATCAAATTTGGTAACTTCTTTAATATACATGAACTCAATTTTTCTACAAAACTATTGTATATGTGATTTAATATACTTTTTTCCTTTATGCAGATACACAATCTAGCTAAGAACCTTTGGGGGATGTTACAACTGGGAGTCCGTTTTCGGTTGTTATAGGTACATTCATGCTTTCTCAATGTTTCTTTTATGCTTAATAGGATTTGGTATTTATCTTTTTTGTATTATCATTGCAGGAGGAACCGAAGGAGGAAAGTGATGATGACATGGGCTTCAATTTATTGGACTACGCACGAGAGAGTCCTGAATTATCCATTTTGTTTCTAGGGTTATTGTGGTTTTAGAGGTTGTTTATGTTAGTGTCTTTTATTTGGTGTGACACAACATTTGCTGTGAGACTCTTGGTATGACATTATTGCCTTGTGGAAGTACAGATTATCTATTGCCCTCCTCACATTGTTGACATGTTCTTGCTTCCAACATTTTCTATCTTCTAATAATGGTTATGTGAAGTTCGATGCTCATCCTGTCCCCATCAAATGTTATTAATGCAGTGTTTCTTCCAATATCTTTGAGCAGGTGAAAGGTGTTTGTCAAAAAGTCTTAAAGATGCAATTTTGATCCTCAATAGTTAAATGTGTCATTCCCCTTCCAAATAGGATGTCATTAATGTTCCATGGGTAGTTCTTGCAAGTTCACAACTGGGTCAATTCTTTAATTCATGTATAGAGTTCTTAATTTGCCTTCCGTAGTTGTTGTTTTGACACGTAATTTAGTTGGATACGTCCTCTCCCAAAAGAAAAAAATTAGTTGAGTACTTATGCCATTATTTCCACTGAAGAATAGCATCATCATCATCTTGCACAGGACTTATAATCCTTAGGTGGATTTGGTCATATGTTGCAGACTTATTAACATATTCTTGCTATTAATTTTCACATGAGCATAAATACTCTCAGGAATTGTACAGGTCCAGTCCTTCCATATCAGGATTAGAAGATTTTAGACTTTGTTTAATTTGATTATTTTTGCATCACAATTTGTGAATATTATGAGAGCTGGTTCATTTGAAAATTGCTTCCTGTCGCCAACTAGGGAAGTCATAAGACATGGTGCACGAAATCTAAGGAAACCAACATATGATTAGTCTTTAGCAATCACATATTTCTCTTTTGAAACAACATGTTCTTTTATGCTCCTCCTCTGCCACCCCAATTAGACAGTTTCATGTGACGACGAATTGGTAACCCTAGTGCTAGTTCTAGGTCACTTACATCACAACAAGACAAATACATCTTTGTATTTTATCAGCTCTAATTCATCCAAATATGCAAGAATGTTGCAATCACAAAAATCTTATCGCCCTCTAAGCACGTATTCAAGTTTATATATATATATATATAAATAATAAAAGTAATGTAAAAGAATATAGTAACTATAATATTCTTGAAAGATCAAACTTCTATTTGACCAAAGCATTCAAAATAAAGTGAACGCTTACAAATTAGTTTCATCAAACTACTACAAATTAGTTCTAAAGTTACAATCACATGAATATACCAAACATAAAACATATTATGGCTCCAACTATTCAACATAAGAACTTCTCTCGCATGGAATTTTCACATACCAAAACCTTATTAAGCAACCCTAACAAGATTATTCGATGCTTGTCCACATTGTCTCTTTGATTTTCATGCATTTCATTATTCATAAAGCAATTCTACTAAGATAATTTTGTGTCGATCTTCCACGACAAGATCCATCCACAGAAAGAAATCACAATCTCGATGTTGAATTTGCAACGTAGACATTGTATATAAATATGCTTAAGATGAATTAACATAATTTGAAAAGTTCTTTGCTTATGTACCCAAAAATGCGGACAATGCCAGAAATGTCGTACTAGATTATTGGTTGTCCATGCTGTGACTAACCTCGCCTTCTCTCCACATGCACAAAAGGGAGTATCCAAGCCATATGAAGGATATGGAAGACAAGTGGATGATGGCATCTACTAAAAAAGATCAATCTGAACATGGCATGAATGATTTTCCACATGTCGAATATAGCTTTAACACAATATATTACACAACTCGAACATGGAAGTCAATCTGAAATCAATTTCTAAGTTCATCATAAGACAATCAAAGAAAATTATGGGTAACATTAATCATCATAACAAAAATCTTTGCCACAATCGCCGGACCAGAGATACTATTTACAAAGAAAAATACATGTGTTATAATTAGTTGGCATAATTGTTTAATGTACAATGACCTACATCAATTTTCCTATACAAGCTGAAATAGCATCTCATAAATATAATCGAGCTGTGACATTATTTCAATATCGAGTGCGAAATGGATTAACTTTATGCAAGTTGAAGCAATAATTTTTTAAAATAACATTTGTTGCAAGCTGATCCAAAAGTTGTATGCCTACGTCCAAGTTTCAACGAAAAGGGCTTGGGTTGCCTTCAAAGAACTAGGGTGAGGAGGCGAGACGATGGTGAGAAAGGCAGTGCGAAGGAATTTGCTATGGGGATTTCAACGAGAACGGTGGTGCGGAGGAATATTATGTGATGGTTTCAGCGAAAAGGGTGGTGAAGGCAGCGACAGATGTTTTGGCGGCGAAGACGAGACACTGGTGCTAGGGTTTCTTCTTGCACGGTGGGTAGTATGTCTTTGGGTCTTGATCTCGGTGGGAAGGACCGCGAGAAGTGTGTTCCGGCAGTGAAGGCGGGGATTTGCGAAGGGTGCCGAAGGGTGGTCCAACGGCGAAGGAGGGGACACCGAGATCAAAGGACAGGCAGGGTGAAAAGGAGTATGTAGGGAAACAATGGAGCCAGCTTTTTTTTTGTTGGCTCTTGCGTTCTGATCGTCACACTTTTCGAACTCTTTTTTGCCGGCTCGCGTTTGGATCACCGGTTCACATCCCTCGACCCAGTCTTTCTTTTGGTCAAGCCGCGCCTCTTTTGTAACCGTTAGATGTAGATCAAAGGGCGGCCCATATATCGAAAGTTAAGACCCACTGACTCCTTTTCCCCTTTTATAATCCATACTTATACTCAAATTCAATTTTGAATTTCTATTTCAACTAGAACATATTTTTTCCTTATTTTTTTCATCTAATTCTACCTTTATTTTTTTCAAGCTTTAATTACCTTAATAAATAATTAGTTTTCAAATTTAGTTATGACTTTCTTTTTAATTTTCGAAAATTCGGGGCGTTACATCCGGCGCCACCTCCACGCTCGGCAAGCCGGCGACGAAAGAGCGGAAGTCGAAGAGGGCGACGTTGATGTAGCTCCATTGCGACACCATCTCCGCTGCCAAGGCGCTCAACCCCATCAAGGGCCTTCCCCCGCGTCAGAAGAAGGTTCTCTCACTTCGTCTCTCGATCAATTGCCCCTTTTCTCCTCGCTTTCTCCGTATATTTTTATTTGTTAATTCCTCTCTGCGCTTTGCGTCAATTGGTTTCGGATGTCCCAAGTAATCTTTAACTTGTAAAATCTTCAGAATCCAGTGTCATATGCTCAGCTGACGAGGAGCATTCACGAACTTGCCGCGATGTCAGATCAGGCACGAATGAAACCTACACTTTTGTGTGGATTGATTTAATCCTGCTAATTTTTGTGAAGTTACAACGAGTCTTCACTGATTGCTACCTTTTTGTTTTACTTAGTAAAGCGCTCAAAGGCAATTGGTGAATCATGTTTCCTCCAAACTTGCTGTATACAGCTCAGTGGATCCATCTGTTTACACCTTCACTTCTTCATGGTATGTCCATGCTCTCTGATCATTCTTCTCTGCTTTCGTTTGCGGGTGAATGTTTTAAAAAATGTTTATCGATCACAATATGTTAATAAACTTACAAAATGGTGAAGAGGAAGCTTCCTGTGATTTTGAGTTTGCTGGTTATATTCGTCCATATAAATTAGTAAAACTTTAGAAGTAATGAATAAATGTGAATGACAGTCCTATTCATTATACTGGGTATGACAATGACAGTCTGACACATATCTTCAAAGTACTGATTTATTCATTAAAAACATGCAATGAATTCTTTGATGTTTAAACATAGTTGAATTAACCGTTTTCGTTCACTTCACTTTTACAAAAGTGAAAGCAAAAAGATGCTTGAGACTGAGGTATAAAAATATATTTCACAAAGTAGCTTAATTGATATTAAATAGAAGGAATGAGTTCACCAAAGTTTATTTTGTGGTGAAAGAAACCAACAAAAAAGACCGGTGAACTCCCTGAAAAAACAATGAAAATATTCATTTTTGTGAAAGAAAAACCAAGAATATATTAGAAGAATTCATAAATAGTATCAGCCTTTTTTCTTCTCCACGATTATAAATTTTCATTGCCCTTTATGCATGGTGGATGACCCATGTTTCATGTTTCTGATTGTTACTTTTCTTCATTGTCATGCGTGATATTTAAAATCTGCTACAATTACTCGTCTTTTCTGTTTACAGCTACATCAGCAATGTGAAGATAGGAATGTTCCACGTTATGTTTGCTACTACTTAGCTAGGATGTAATGTGAAGATAGGAATGTTGTGCATTATGTTTACTACTACTTGGCTAGGATTTTGTCAGATACTAGTGCCCAAGTTTTAAGTGCAAGTGGTGGTATACCTACACCAAACTGGGATGCACTTGCTGACAGTGATGCCATTGGAGTCACTCAAGCAGATGTGATACCACGAGTTGTTGATAAACTTAGTTTAGAGTCCTTAAATGTGGACGTTGAATGTAATTTCTTTCATGCTTTTCTATGATCTGAATCGTTATTTTTTTTTTTGAAAAACTAATATTGCCCTGCAATTTTCTTGTCTTCTTGTGTGTTACATAATTATCTGAATGTTGCTAAAATATTATTTTGAGGGATGTTGCTAAAATAATGTGGCAGTTAATATTTGGATATTTTAACCTATGTACATATAGCCACCATATGGAGGAAATTACTACATCAAGAATATAGTATCTCCTGCTCTGACTTTGATTAAAGAATGGAGGATGCCGTGATAAAAATATATTCATAATATGTGCTGTGGGCATCCTTTTACCTCATTATAATTTATAATTAATGAAATAATCCTTTTTCCTTCCAGAAAAAAAACAAAAAATATAACCACCATATGTTGTATAAGTCCAGGAAGTTCCTATATTGTGTTTGGCTTAATGATTGCAAAATAGAAGCTAAAATTACCATAATCATCAAGACATCTTCCATCCAGACTTTAATAGACAAGAGTAGTGATTTATGAAAATATATATGCATTGCATGAAAGTAATTGTTGTTATGTACTTTATTTTAACATGATTTTGACTGTGAGCATAAAAAACTATGACTATCGTTCTTTGTGTTTCTTCAAATCACAAATTGCGAAAGTTACTAATGGTAAATCATTACAATGTGATATTGACAATTAGACCACTTTCTCTCCTTTCAACTCCTTTCTCTTCCTAATTTTATTCTAATTAACTTTATTTCTTGTTTCTTGAAGTTCATGCACGAAGGCTTGCTGCTCTGAAGGCCCTTACATCTGATTCAGCCACCAATTCTCAGATCTTGGGGAAGTTTGTTTGTGGTATTTTGGAAAAGGTTTTCTTAACACCATTATATTCCTCAAAGTAGTTTGTTGAATATCTTTCTTTAACTATGGATAAAAATATAGTGTGATTAGTATGCAGTTTTTTGTGAAAAAATGAAGTCCTTGTAGTAGCCTAAGAACTTGGAAAAGCATTATCTTGTTTCATGATCCTCAGGGACTGCATGTCTCCTTTCTGTCTTCCCTATTTTTCTGTTCCCCTGCTTTTAGTACTTGGATGTAAATCAAGCATTCTTTTTATTGCTTCTATGCAGTAGTACATTGCTCTTTGGCCACTCAAAATCATTTTTCTTTATTTTGGTCTTTACATTGTATTGAAATAATAGATTGCCCTGTTGTCCACCATCTTTCAGGTTGGAGATCCAAAACAAATGCGTCGCGAAGGCCTATTTGTCAAGCAAGGTGGAGACAAAGAGGTAGCAGAGCAACTACAAATATTATAGACACAAGTTAAAATGGAATTGTTGGAAAAATGATGTGCTGCAATTTCAAATTCATATGAATTTGGGACTTGTCACATGTGGTTCTGTAGATAAAAAGAATTCTGATAGTTTTTATGCTGTGTCTCATCGTATGCTAATCCTAGTACTAGGATTGAATTTCATTGAGACGCCATATCTACTTCAGGAAGTGACTAGGTTTTTGATAATGCATCTTAATTAGTTCAGACTTTCTGAAGCTCACACCTATATTACTCCAGAAAAGTCGCTGTTATGTCAAAGTTCAATTACAATTCAATTTGTTTACTTTATTGCTGTGTGATAAATCAGTGCTTATCTTCTTCCTTAATAAAATAGAATTCTTATTGGTTATGCTTAAATATTAAGGTGATTAAAACAGGATTGTTGAATTTGTAATGGGCATGGTTTGCGATATTTTCTAGTTAGTATAATATCATCAACACATATATATGACTATTACATGTAAATACTTTTAAATGTTAAATTATTTATTGGATACACTGGATAATTTTTTTTTTGAGAGGAAAAAGAATGACATACCAAGATGTTAACCATCCAAAAATGGAGAATCTATATTGTAGCACAATTTAACATAAAGGTTTTTTGCAAATCATATGTGGCTGCTATTTTTTTTTTGAAAGTAGGAGGGGATGAGAGCCATGTGCACTCATCCATATTTATTAATATGTGGCTGCTATTGATATATATTCTCTTATGCTCATAGTCTATATTCAGAGTAATTTATAGTATGTTTCTGTTAGTTCTCTAAAAAGACTTCCTTTAGATCCTGGAAATCCAGCATTGCTCACAAGTGTTTATATCCTGCTTGATCCGTCCATGCCTCATGTTGGTTGAACTGCCTGATATGAGACTAGCTCATTTTCCACCCATTTGTTCCGATGGAATCTGGTCGAAAGTGAGAGATCCTCTCGTGCAGAGCTAGCAATTCAGTCATAGGTCAATATGAGGGAGAAGATGTGAAAAGTGGGATCCAAAATCCCCCACTTGATCCACCAGACACTGTTCATGCCTCGCGTGAGTTGATACAAGCCTGACATGAGACTAGCTCATTTTGATACTTCATTTGTTTCACCAATAAATTATCATCCAATCAAAGAATTGGTTGTATGCCATTGTAATTGTACAAACCTATGCTTTTCCTTTTTTTCCCAGTCCATCTTGTCTCAAAGAACTTTAGCAGCTATTTTAGATAGTGTTTTTTTATTGAGTCCAGCTCATAACACAAGAATGACAGCTAATGTTTGACCAGAATTGCTATTAGAATTGTGTATCTTTTATATTTATAGTTTGATTTGTAATCTATTTGGTTAAGAATTTCGTTTTATAGCCTATTTGGATAGAACTCTAATTTCTTATTTGGTTAGTATTCTATTTCTCTTTTACTTAATATGGTATTTGCAGTTTCCAGTTATGTAGTAGTCTGATATTGAATAGGCCTAAATAAGGGATAGATGTAATCCCAATCCTCAACAAGTATTCTTATTTTTAATTCCCCATCTGTGCTTCATAGATGGTGGCTTTCAGGAGCGACGGTTGGGTATGGGTCTTTGAGACTTTTTCTGCTCGCAGCCTTTATCTCCGATTCCTTCCGACCTGTCTGTTCCCGGACAGCCTTCAGGCAGACTTCAGATGTTTTTGGCGACTTCGGGTGCCGCCTAAAGTCAAGGTCTTTGCTTGGCTTATGCGGCACGGTTGGATTCTCACTACGCGATATGGGGCGAGGTGGGCACCCCAGGCTGACACACATTGCATTTTATGTGGTGATGCGGAGGAGGACATTGCACATATATTCTTTGGTTGCATTGTAGTCCAAGAGGTTTGGATGCGGTTGAGCTTATTTCGGGGTCCTCCTACTTCTCTGGAGGACCTATGCCACTCTATTAGAGCCCTCAACGGACGACGTCAGGCGACTTTTTTGGCGACTTTTTTGGCCGGTGCATGGGCTATTTTGCTTCAGCGCGACCGGATTATCTTTTGTAGTGAGACTTGCCAACTCGGGGCGATTGTACACCACTGCTCATTCCTTCTTCAGGAGTGGGGATTTGGCTAGTGATTGTATTTTTTCTCCTTTTGCTGCTCTCATCTTGCGGGCTCACACTTGTACTTTTTTTCATAGTGATATATATATACGGATGACATCCTAACTTGGTGCTCATCCTTTTTCCCCTAAAAAGAAAGGGTGGCTTTCACCATCCATCTATCAACGAGCCGGAGGGGAGGGTATTGGGTGCTCATCGTGACCCTTCCTATGGGGATTGCTCAATGGTAATCTGTATGCAATTCTTTAAATCTGAATGAAATTGTCCTAGGATGTAGCCCTGTTACGAGTTAGCTTTGTAAATCTTGTCCTCTTTTATGTTAACGATTTTTTTCTCCCTAGATGCCTGTAACACATTATATGTAGGATAAATTTCATTAAATGCCCTCCAACTTTGCCTTCTTTCCCAACTTTATCCCCCAACTTTACTTTGTAATTAAACTTCCTTCCAACTATTAATTTGTTTCATCAAGTACCCTCTCGACCGGGTATAGCCTATTAGTCGGCCATTTGATTTACGTGGCAACCAATTAAACAGTAAACTAAATATAAAATATCAAAAATAATAATATAATAGTATAATCATTTATAAGAAAAATTAACAAAAGGGGTGCCTCCTCCGGCGGCCGGAGGAAGGGGGAGACATCCCCTGCTCGAGGTGAGGCGCAGCAGGGGGCGTGCGTGTAGCCGACAAGGCACATGCCCCTTTTTGCTTTGCCGGCAACAAGATGGGGGGCTGGGGGCGATGTCTCCTTGACGTTGCCGACGACGCGCAGAGGGGGCATCACCACCTTTTTGCCCCACCGACGTGATAGGTTCCTAGTCCAACTAGGATCCTAATTAGATCACTTTGAGAAGATCAAACTTCCAATAGACCACTTTGAGAGGGTCAAACTGAAAAGGGAGTGATGGCCCCTTGTTGCGCGTCGCCGACAACGACAGAGGACGGTGAACCACCATGGCGGCCACCTTGACGCTGCTAAGGACGGAGAGCTCATGGGCCATTTTGAAGATCCCTGCGCGACACTTGCTGAAGGTCGTGTACCAGGCTTCCACCTTCTGCATGCGGGGGCGCCATGCCCCCTATTCTTCGACGTCGGAGAGGAGAGGGGGAGGGGGCAGCCCTCTCCCTCCGGCTGCTTGAGCGCTGCTCTGCGGTGACTAGAGGGAGAGGGAGAGGGTGCACGCCCCCTTTTTTTCTTTTTTTTTTTAAATAGATATTATATTATTTTAATATTTTATATAATTTTTATTTGAAAATAAGATACCACGAAATGATCGGAAACTGGCTATTCCAGGTCGAAAGGGCATTCAGTGAAAATGAAGGGCATGTTACATAGTGAAGTTGGAAGGTAGCTATGAAAAGGCTTTAAAGTTGGAGGGTATTTAGTCAAATTTTACTATGTTATCCTTCGTATCTTTTCATCGTACTTGGTTCATGTATCATTGCATTGGTGACACAACGGGGGATCGTAAAGTGAAGGAGATTACAACTTTGGGCGAATCCCGAAAGAGGTTGATGGTTCAAAATACCATCAATAACTTAATAATCTCGGAATCCACCGAGGCTCGGAATCCACCGAGAAATAAAATCACACAAATTTATGAAATAATTGGATAATAATTGAACTACCAATAACAAAAGATTCATGCCTATTTATAGGCATTTTACAATCAAATCTAAACTAATTTAAAAGATAACAATACTAATTAACATAATCTAACTAATCCAAAAAGATAAATATAACAACAATAACTAATAGAAAATATCTTATCTCTCCTACATCAGTCTCCCTTTCTTCAAAAGAGTTCAACCTCGAAGTTTGAAAATTGAATCTGGAGGATCATGCTTCATGTCTTACTGTGGTCTTGTCTTCTTTCTCAACTTATCAAATGAATCATTTAAATCAATCACCGCCAAATAATAACTTATTGTCTTCAAATCTTGACTTGAAAATGCAATCCACAAAAAATTAAAATATTTGGTGTTGACGAAAACTTTCATGCATCTCATATCAACTTGAAACATTTGAAGTAGATCTCTTTTGTTAGTTGACGCATTTAATTCCAACTTTTCATCCACCTCCTGAATAAATTTATCTTCTTTTGCCTCAAAAAGAAAATCTAAAATAACCAACTCTTCAGTATTTAGATAGATTTTTATATCTTGAGTAGTTTCTTATAATTCTTCAATTGAATCAGACACAACTTCCAAGCATAATTGATTTTCACAAGATATCTTGATTAATTTCTTGTAATCCATCAATTGGAGCAGATATAACTTCCAAAGGCAATTGATATTCACGAGATTGCATAGATTTTGAAGGAGTCTCGAGCATTTTACTGATTAAAGCTATCCAACCGTTGTTGAACTTTGTCAATCGAATTCTTGATGTTCTTCAAATGAACTTGCACTTCTTGCAATAAATTTTGCGTCTCTTGTTGATATTTGCTTGATTGCCGAAAAATAAGATAATGTTACGACGAAGGCAAAAAAATATTCGACGAGTAATTTTTTCAACTTTTTCCATGTGCGAATAGATTGTTTCTGATAACAAACTTGTAATTGTTTGTTCTCCTTTCACTAAGAAAGTGCTCTACCTATAAATTTGTTGGCAACTAATTTGGCTTGTTGAGATTCTGGAACATCCCAATAATCAAAGGAATAATCGACCTTAGAAATCCAATACAAAAATTCATCAATATCGAAATGCCCATTAAATGAAGGTGGATATATCCTCATCTAATTAGTTAAATAAAATTAAAAGAAAGAAAGAAAAAGAAAACAAGATAAAAATAATGTAATTAACAAATGATGAGAAAGAAAAGAAAGAGAAAAAAAGGATAAATGATAAAGAGGTAGTCAAATAAGAAAATAAAGAAAACAAAAATAATGAAGACATTTCGGTTAGGAAGGAAAATAAAATAAAATAATAAATGGATAATGAAAAAGAAGATGAGCACTGGGACAAAGAGGTAAATCTCCTCGAAGGCTAGGATACCACTTGACACAACGGGGATCGTAAAGTGAAGGAGATTACAACTTTGGGATGAATCCTGAAAGAGGTTGATGGTTCAAAGCACCATCAATAGCTTAATATGCTCGGAATCCACCGAGACTCGAAATCCACCGAGACTCGATATCCATCGAGAAATAAAATCATACAGGTTTATGAAATAATTGGATTTAATTGAACTACCAATAACAAAAGAATTCATGCCTATTTATAGGCATTTTACAATCAAAACTAAAATAATTTAAAAGATAACAATACTAACTAACAGAATCTAACTAATATAAAAAGATAAATATAACAAAAATAATTAATAGAATATATCTTATCTCTCCTACATCAATTGGGTAGGAAAAATATACAAGGAAGTAGCAAATACAATAATGAAATGATGTAGTTGTACCATTAAAAAGAGGAAACTATGAGATTCCAAAAGAACCAACATTACTCGTGCTCAGTTATGTTGCACTAAGCATGTGGAAAATCTTATTTACAAATTGAAATTAGCATGTCAATCATAGATCTTTTTTTTTTATTCGCAAAGGAAAGTAAGAAGACCTTAACGTATACAATCTTATAGCCTGTTTTGGAGAGGGCTTAACCTATAAATATTTTATGAACTGTGCAAGTGTTGTGATCTTTTTCAGCATTATGGCATTTTCTTCTTTCTTCAAACTCAAAATGCTAGCAAAGAGTGATTTTTACATGTCCATTTTTCATCTTCCTTTCAATATGATATTATCAAATGATTTGCTTCATTTTTTTTATCCCCCAGGCAACCCCAGATGTGGCTGTGACCTGTACTTAAAATTGCAAGAATATTTGCCACTAAATTCCCAGTAAAGATTGATGAAGATGTGTTGCAACTGCTCTGAAAAGTGAGTTCTTATGGTGGCATTTTATTATGATTTTCGGTATGGCAAAATTTTGTTTCTTTCAACTGGAGAACATGGTAGAGTTTCATTTTTATTACCTAGACTGAACAGGTACTACCATATATGTATATATATATATGTATGTATATATTGCTTACATTTTATTTGTTGATGCAAATTTCAAATCCTAAATGTGGAGAAGCTTTTGTTGATCATCTGGGTCTCTATACATTCGCGTTTTACTTAATTCAAGTTTAGAATTTTTTTTGGTCACATGCAAGTTTGGATTTTCCTCATGGTTCTATAATGATGTTTTTTTATGTCATAAAACACACATGGATGTGATACAAATTGAAAATACAACTGTAAATATACAACAACAACAAAGCCTTATCCCACTAGGTAGGGTCGGCTACATGGATCATACGACTTCGTTGATCCATGTTCATGAGATTCAACAAGGTTTTACGCTGGCTGTCGGGGCCTAACACAACCCTTCTCCTTTATCCGGACTTGGGACCGGCTATAAAACATAGGCGGAGTTTAAAATACAACTGTAAATATGACTGAAAATAAAAATAGGATAATTATTATTAGTAGTAAAAATGCAAGAATCTTAAACACAATTACTACTAATAACTTGTCAATTTGAGATGACAAATCTCCATAAGTCTGTATGGAGTAGACCAAACTTCAATTACATAATTGGTAAACACATTTCAAAAGGCTCCCCAAATCTAAAACCTATACATGTATTTATAACATGCAAAGGTAGTTACTATAACTATAACAAAACTACTAATATAACTAACTATCCACTACTTTCTTAACCGGCCACTAACTAATACAAAGTTATAACTTGTAAGTACCCATTACTTTCAATGGAAAATAAAGATTCTATCTCTCTCATCAATGAAAGAAATCTTATGGACTCTTATATAGTGGAGACCAAAGGAGGAATTACATAAAAGGAAAGTACATATAAAGAAAGTAGGAAAAATCATATGCTGTAAATCAACTCTCAACACTCTCCCTCAAGCTGGAGCATAAATATCTATCATGCTCAGCTTGGAAACACATTTATCAAACTTTTCCTTAGGAAGTGGCTTAGTGAGGACATCGGTTGATTGATCACCCGAGGATACATATGATGTGACAATAATTTTTTTTATTAATCGTGTCTCTGGTGGAGTGGCAATCAACTTCAACATGTTTCGTACTTTCATGAAAAATAGGATTATTGGCTATGAACAAAGCTGCCTGATTATCACATTTTAATTACATTGGGAGAGGCACCTCCACTAGAACATCAATCATGACCAATTTCATCCACACTATTTTAGTAGTGGCTTGAGCCATGGCCCTGTACTCAGACTCTACCCTGGATCTAGCAATCACATCATGTTTCTTACTTCTCCAAGTAACCAGATTAGTTCCCATAAAGACACAAAAACTTGTGGTAGACTTTCTGTCATTTGGACATCCAGCATAATCAACATCAGCATAAACAATGATGTTTAGGCTCTTCCCACTAAGAAAAAAAGTCCCTTTCCAGGCGCTACTTTTAAATATTTAAGTATCATCATTGCTGCATCCCAATGTACCTTCTTAGGCTTGTCTATAAATTGACTAATCCTGCTTATAGCAAGAGAAATGTCTGGACGTGTAATAGTGGCATATAAGAGTTTTCTAACAACACTCCTATATTTCTTAACATCAACATCTTCTGTATTATCATCATAAAGCCGAATGTTAGGATCCATTGGCCCAGCGGCAAGGCGTGAACCTAACATTCCTGTCTCTTTCAGCAAGTCAGTGACATATTTCCGTTGGCACATAATCAGGCCTCTATGATTTTTAGCAAACTCTATTTCAAGGAAATAGCGAAGATCACCAAGATCCTTGGTAACAAAACGTGTTTTCCAAGCAATGCTTTGGTATAAGAGATGCCCTGCAAGTCATAACCCATGACGATAATATCATGAACATATACGAGAAGCACGACTCTACCACGGGAGGTTTTTTTTACATAAAGTGAATGATCAGCGGTGGAACGGATGAACCTTCCTTGTTCTACTTTCTCTAATAATTTTTGGAACCAAGCTCTCGAGCTTTGCTTCAGGCCATAAATGGCCTTATGTAGTTTGCAAACCTTGTAAAACTCCCCCTCAGCTATAAACCGGGAGGTTGTTTCATGTAAACCTCCTCCTGTAGATCAACATAAAGAAATGCATTCTTCACATCCAACTGAAAAAGTGGTCGGTCCTTGAGCCCACTAAACTAGCCTTTAGCGCTCAACGAATCCGTCGGAACGATGTTTGATTGTAAACACCCACCTGCAGTCCACCATTGCTGCACCACTAGGAGGTGTTACAAGAGTCCAAGTGCCTCTGGACTGAAGAGCTCACATCTTTTGCATAGCTACCTTCCACCTATCGTCATGAAGAGCTTCTGAGTAAGTTCGAGGTGTAGAGTCATCAATCTGACTATGTAAATTTGTCTCTTTGAGTTCATCACTTGTAGACACAATAACGACGTTGCATTCATGATTTACCTCAGGGGTGACTGAGTGATGGCATAGGTGCAGGAGCAGGGTTAGTACAAGAAATAATTTTAGGGCGAAGACTATAAGTATGCTGAAATTTATGGATAGGCACCTCCATGGTAGGAATATGAGGAGGTGCTTGAAGATGCACCTCAGTGTCTATTTCAAAAGATGTAAGACGAGATCCAGATGGAGTAAAATAACCTACTGACTTGAAGAAAGTGACATCAGCACTGACGTAATATCTCCTACCAGAGGGATCATAGCACCTATAGCCCTTTTGCGTGCGAGAATACCCCACAAAGACACACTTGACAGTCTTAAGAGACAAATCATCTCAACCAGGGGTTAGGATATGAACAAAGGCTGTGCATCCAAAAACTTTGGGAGAAATAGAAAAGAGGTCTTTAGTAGGAAATAGGATATAATAAGGGACCTACTCTCCAAGGATTGATGAAGGCATTCGGTTAATAAAGTAACGCGCAATAAGGACTGCGTCACCCCAATAGGCATGGGGAGCCTGGCTGTGAATAAGAAGAGTTCAGGTAACATCAAGAATATGACGGTGTTTTCTTTTTGCAACTCCATTTTGTTAGAGAGGTATATATGCATGATGTCTGGTGAATAATGCCAAGCTCAGTAAAGAAAGAAGACAAAAGATTAGTGCAATATTCCAATGCATTATCAAAATGCACAATTTTAACATTGCCGGAAAATTGAGTTTTTATTTCACGAATAAAAGATTTGATTACATTACCAACATTAGATTTATTTTTCAACAAAAATAATCAAGATAGACGACTAAAGTCATCGACAATAACAAGATAAATCGGTGTCCTTGTAGATCAAGAACACGACTCGGACCCCAAACATCTCAGCGAAGAATCTCAAAGGCTGCATTACTACTTCAACCTTGTCGACTTGGGAAGGAACTACGATGGTGTTTTCCAAGTGGACGAGCATCACACTGGAAAGAAGACTGCAAAGGGATATGTGGAATGACTCTACGAAGCTTTTGAAGTGGCAAGTGACCAAAACGGAGATGCCATAAGAAGGTAGAAGGAGTTCCAGAGGACACTGATGTACTACTACCAGCGTATGGATACTGCCCAAGTTTATAGAGGGCATCTTGCTTATGGCCACAACCAATCACTTTGCCCGTCAGTATATCCTAAAACACAAAAGAGATAGCATAAAAAATAACATGACAATTGAGTTGTTTGCATATTTGATTGATGGATAATAAACTAAGAGGAAAGGCAGGAGCATGTAGCACATCCTTCAACCACAGAAAAAGTGAGTTGAACCTCTCCAAGTCCATTAATTGGAGAGTGACCCCCAGAGTAGCAGATCTCCCTAATGCTACATTACTAATGGAAGCAAACTGATTTCTATCTTCACAAAGGTGCCTGAATCAACAATCCACCTTGTGGATGCATCAGATGATCTGATGGTACAAACAAATTGTGTACTTGCAGTTATAGGTCTATTTCAGCACTGGAGCTGAGGACGAAGAATTATTCGATACCGAATCCTTCAACTGTGAGAGAAGGTCCTCGCATTTGATGTCTTGGGATGATGAGGTTTCTTCAGACACATTGTTGGCAGAGGAAGGGCACCCATGCTTTTACCAACAAGTTTCTTCTGTGTCACAACCTATTGCAATAGTTGCATTGCGGTCGGCTTGCACATCCACCTCCACGACCTCTACCAATGCCATGAGCCTAGCAAGAGCTGAGGGAGTCTCAGAACTTTGAGTTGCAGGAACAACTATTTGGCTGAGATGATTGAAACACTCCTCAATAGGTGGGATTTTTACATCAGTCAACAATTGATTTCTCGCAGATTCGTAGTCTGGATCAAGTCCAGTGAGAAAGACCCCTTCCATTAGCATGTCCCTATATGTCTTTTGATCTTCACACTTACAAACTGGAAAATAACTATGAAGCTTCTCAAACATTTCATATAGAGATATGTAATAAATGTGGAGAGGATGCCCATTTTGTAATTGAATTATGGATATCATAATGCAATTGAAGAATTTTCGTCTCGTTCTTTGATTGAGAATATGTGGCAGCAAGAGAATCCCACATAGCCTTGGCTGTGGGTTTGTGTAGGACATCATTTGCTATCTCCAAAGATAATGTCCCTGTGAGTCCGACTTTGGCAAGGGCATTGTCCTTTTTCCAAGAAACATATTTCCCAGTTTTGACTATCGGCTCGGATTCCATCAGAATATGCTCCTTATCATGAGACTCCATGACACTCATGAATTGCATGACCACAACTCAAAATTGGATCCATTCATCTTGACAATCAGGCCCAGGTGTTTGACCTCCCCCTGAATAGTCATCCCATTGTCCTTGTTATCAATCTGAGCTGTCTATCTTAGATGGAGTAAGCGAGCCTTTGAGAGGATAGGAGGCAGCCAAGAGGTTCCTTCTGCAATAGTATCGTGCCCAAAAGAAGATGCAACAACCTCCTCTTCCGTGTTGGCAATAAGAAGGACAGCAATGAGGTAAAGAGAGTGGATCTGAAGCACCTGTTGAAGCGTGAAGGAAACGACGGCTAGGGTTTTTTGTTTGTGGAAGCGTTAGGGTTTCTCAATTTAGGCACAGAAATGGCTGCTCTGATACCATGTGGAAAATAAAGATTCTATCTCTCTCATCAATAAAAGAAACCTTATGGTCTTTTATATAGTGGAGACCAAAGGAGGAAATACATAAAAGGAAAGTACATATTAGGAAAATAGGAAAAATCATATGCTCAGCTCTCAACACTTTCTTAACCAACCACCAACTAATACAAAGTGGTATCTTATCAGATTGAGCTCATCCTTCCCATTCTGGAAGAAAAAATTGTGGACCACTGTTTAATACCAAAAATCATAATTTTGGTTTCTTGCTAGACATGCCTTGTCAGAGCTGGACCAAACTGGAAGCAGTTACCATTCTTGCTAGACCTCCTCCACAGCCTGGGAATATATATGGACTCGCATCTGTTGATGGTGTCTCAGCATCAGATCCAAGTCTGCTTTGGCATTGCAGAGACTAGTACAAGCTGCAGTAAGATACTGTTGCTTTTTTCTTTTTTAAGTTTTTTATGTCCAGTAGGACTAAAAGTTGATGAATCTTGTGTATCCAAAATGTATGTTTGGTTGGTAGACAACTACTGGTACAAGTATGGTTTCTTGGTGAAAATGCAAATTATGCTGCTTTAGAACATGCTTGGGAATATGCAACACCTCCCGGTACTGCATTATGTTACATGCTGACAAAATGGTGGCTGCTGCAAGTTCCCGCAATCCTACTCTTGCTGGCACTTTGACATGCCTTCAAAGATGCACCTTCAGCGGGAGCTGGGAGGTTTCTTCTAGGTCTTTATTTATTTTGAATGCCATGATAAAGAATTGCTGTTTTTGTAATAAATGTTTACTTTTTTGTCTGAGAATTCTTGCTGCTTAAGCCTTAATAACCATAGCCATTATGTCAGGTGAGCCTTACCATTTGCAAATATATGAATTCTTACATGCTTTAGCTCTAGGAGGGGTGCAATCTCATTTTTCAAAAATGCAACTCAATGCTGAAGATCAAGAAGCTAGTGGTACTGGCCTTGGATCATTAATAAGTCCTATGATTAAGGTTCTTGATGAAATATACAGAGCACAAGATGATCGAATTAGGTCAGTGAAACAAGTGGATATTCTTTTCTTCAATCCATCAACTTTGTCCTAATGTGTACTTCTTCACAATGTTTGTATGCAGAGAGATGCATAATCATGACAACGAGGAGCAATAATGGAGTGATGAGGAACTAAAGAAACTTTGAGAGACTACTTGATTTCGTATCATTGTTCTTCTCTGTTCCAAGAGCAAACTATCTACCTTTAGGTCTGACAAGGTATTTTTAAGATTGTTGATAGTTGAAGTTATTTCACAAGAGCTAATGAAATTATATCTTTAGTACCAATCCTATTTTCAGTTCCAAATGTATATGGGTTTGAGTCTGAGAGTCACATGCAAAGCTTGTAATTTAGACCTAGGGCCTTGTTTCAAAAGAAAGCAGCATTCTGGGAAATGTCACTTCAAATAGTTTTTGTCAAAATGCTAATTTGCCAAATAGCACCTTTTGCATTGCGAGGATTTGATTTTACAAGTAATTTGCTATTAGTTCATCAAAATTGATAGTTGTTACAATGTCATTGGTGATTCCTTTTTCATGTAACCGAGGTTCATGTTCATACTGTGGTACCCTCAATTTAGCTATGTATGGAATCACTATGAAGGAAACAGTGATAAACCTTTTATTTGACCTATGAGTTTCTATGTGCACACCTAAGTTTTGAATGACTTTTTATAATTCAAGATTGTTTATAGACCTAGAAACTTGAAAGTAAAGAAATTTTGTTGTATGCTTTTTTCAGTGACAAAAGGAGGTCCATGGATTTGGTATAAGTAAAGACTGAAAATAAAGGAGCACGTAAGTTTCACCGGTGGAATTCGAACTTGTGACCTCTAGGTGTCCGAGTGGAGGGGTGAGCTACTGCGTCACACCTTTGTTCTCGGTGGGTGTTGCATGCTGACAGATGTGATAGACATTTATAGGAGGATTCTATTAGATTATAACACTCTAATAGTTATGCAGTTTAGACTGCTTACTTGGTTACAGGAATTTATTATCTGTAATTTTAAGTTTTGATGTTAGCCAAGCAAGATAGCTGTCATTTTCAAATGTTGTCCAAATCTAAATACTGAAGAGGTTAATCTGGCAATAAGTTCATGTTTTTAATGTTGTTATGGTTTGCCTCATCTTATGATTTCTTGAATTTTTTTACCTTGCAAAACTCATTGATATCTACCGAACAGATATAACATCAGTGCATCTTCTGGGCTGAATGATCTAGTTGTTACAACTAGAATAGCTGATTTGGTATATGAATCCGAATAAACACATAAAGAGCCTGAAACAATTGATACTGATTTGGCTATGGCATGGGCAGCAGGTTTAGATGATGATCCATGGGGGTGGGAGCACAGAAAAAGTAGATACCTCTCTCATTTCAGAGAAGTTTGTTATCATTTTAGAATGATAACTACTTGAAGAAATATGGAAGAAAAGCTGCAGTGTCATATTTTTAGGCTGCAGTACCATTTGCAGAGGAAACAACAATAACAACAACAACAACAACAAAGCCTTATCCCACTAGGTGGGGTCGGCTACATGGATCATACGATGTCATTCCGCTTGTTGATCCATGTTCATACGATTCGACAGGGTTTTACACTAACTGTCGGGGTCTAACACAACCCTCCTCCTTTATCCGGGCTTGGGACCGGCTATAAAACATAGGCGGAGTTTAGAAATGTGGTAGAAAGCATACCAAAATTTGACATTTAAGATCAGCTTCTGAGTTCGAACCCACTTGTTTGGAAGCATCATGACATGAAGGATCTCTAAAGTTTTTACTGACAGAAACTGTGTTTTTTTCTCTAAAAAAGAAACCAGTGTTTCTTTTTCTTACCCTTGGCTCAAGTAACTTTTCAATTATATGTTATTAATTTTATGAATTATGCTCTGTTTTTCAGGTTAATGATTTTCTTGCTGGTGCTGGAATAGATATGGCCTGATGTCGATGAGGAGAACGTAACTTCTAGGCCATCAGTCACTTATGATGACCTGTGAGCAAAGTCAATGCAGGAAACATATGAAATTGAGGTATTTAAATTCATTCTTTTTGCTCTAAAGCAAATCATTCTCTTAATTGTTATGTAAGTATATACTTTGTGAACAGAAGTTAACTTCCCATTTCCACTTCCGACGAAGGATGCGAATTCTGGGACATTATTTCCATATTCAACTAGCTCTGTTGAGACATCCATATCATCTCACTTTGGTGGTATGAGCTATCCATCCTTGTTCAGTTCAAAACAATCAGGCTATGTGACAAATCTCCCGCAAGTATACGGAGTCAATGTCGTAGTATATAAAATATCGTCCCACGGGGAAGAGTTTAAGTATTAGAATTATATGGTTCTAAATTATATCTAAACGGTCAGAAAGAGGTGAAATAATAATAAAAACTAAATAAAAGTGAAGTGCCGAAATGAGTGCAAAAAACAACGAGAAAGAATGAGCATTGATTACGAGAAATAAATGAGAATAAAAGTTTTAGGGTTTTGAATCCACCTAGAGTATTGATCATAGGAAAGTTAGAAATAATAAAATCATTAATGTTCTACTCAATTTTCAAAAGTCATACATCTCCTTTTTAGACAAATACAATTCTAATTAAAATAATAAACGCCTACTTTCGTGGTCATTTAAATTATTTAATTGCATTATAAATCAAGATTCATAAGTAAAATGAGTATCCTTGTTTCTAAGAAACAATACATTTCATGTCATTCATTTGAACTAATCTTAATAAAATACTTTCGTAATCAAGAAGATCTTAGGTCGCTTAATTAGGTGGCCAATCTAATATAAGCATTTCGTCAAGCACATGAAAGATAAAGAACACATCAGATCAAATAAAAATATTCCCTAAAGATCAACCTTAGGTTTCATCAAATCCGAAAAAAAGAAGTTTAGCCAAGCATAGAAAAAGAAATCATCATCGAAACGTAAGAGTTCATGAAAAAAGAATGAGATTAAGCCTAAGAAAAGTACAGATATGCAGAGAAAAAATAAAAGTTCATCCCAGCCATCACGATCTCCTCAAAAAACAAGGTCTACCCTCCTTTTTTTCATCTCACAAAATCCTTTTTATAGTCTCCCCAAATTAGGGTTACAAAATGACCCAAAATACCTCCGAAATTGGCCTAATATGGTCGAACAGCATATGATACGGTCTAGTTAAAGGCGCTAAGGTCTGGTCGTATATTCCTCAAGAAGAAACGGTCTGGATGACGACAATACGGGCGCGACGTCTCCAATACGGGCAGGTCATATTTTCCAATGCGAGTGTAATACGACCGTCTTCTGCTTGATACGATCTGTTGTCCCTGCAAACGATGGTCAAATCGTATTTTCCAGTGCGAATGTGATACGGCCTGGCGACGTCCAATACGGTTGATGCTGATAACAATATGGGCTGGCCGTATTGTTTCCTTTTTCTGGTGATTTTACGCCTTCGTGTCGATATTCGGAAGTCCCTGAAACATGTAAAGAAATGGTGTAGACTCCGAAATTTTTAACATATGTAATCAATTAAGCAGAAGTATAACTTTAATAAGTTGATAATTATATCAATATTAATGCATAAATACTCAATTATCATTATGAAGTTTCACAAAATTCAGTATTCTCATGCTTCATTATTGAATGAAATTCTCCTATCATTTCACTCTTGAATTTTGGTTTATAAGTACAGTTATCTATTTTCAAGTTGTGTTGAATTAATTTAAAAGTAAATATCCGTCGTTAAAAATTTAAGTGTTTGATTTAATTAATAACGAATTTCCCTGCTGTATTTGTTGGTGTGGAAGCTCAGTAACTTTAATTGTAATTTTAAGGTTTGTGAGGAAAAAGGATTAGCAAAATCTTAATGGAATGTTGGTGGGTTGATCAGGGCAACAGGTCAGGAACAAACAGGAAAAAAGTGCGGGAGCAGTTCCATTGATGCCACATCATTGAATAATCAGACCGTCAGATCTCCGGTTAGCTTTACAGAAAGACAAACTTTGTTCACCACATATAGCACACACTCTAAGTTATAGTCTTGTGCATGTAGGTCAGGGAAGAACCACCATCATACTCATCTTTAGTCCATCAGAGATTTGAGTCCTGTGAAAACCCTTTAGTCGGAACAGAGTTTTGGCTCTCAGGAAGAAGATTCAAGTTCTCAGAACACACAGTTTGGGCAAGCATTGTATGACTTTACAGCAGGTGATGATGATGAGATAAGCCTGCAGGTTTTAGAGAAGGTTCCTTTCCATTACTGGCCCCGAAGCTTATTTTCCTCCTCTAATTATTAATTCTTTAGCTTAGGCATCAGCTTTCCTTCCGATTTGCTGATTCAAAAACGTTGATTATGTATTCATTGAGAAGAAAAGGGGTGCCTCTTTTGACCTGGGTATCATAATTTGCAGCTGTCTGACAGCAGGAGAAGAGATTGAGATTGATTATGAGGTCGACGGTTGGTACTATGTGAGTGCACAAGTCGCCCATAGAGTTTCAACTTTTTCTTTGAACTCTTTGATGGAATCCTGACATCTAAGATCCTTGTTCCCCGCCATTGGCTCAGGTTAAGAAGAAACGACCTGGAAGAGATGGAAGAATGGTTGGATTGGTGCCAGTTCTCCATGTCAGCTCATTTTGATGATCTTGTGGATTCCCAGAACTGCTCCGAGATACCATACAAGAAGCCTCATCTTACTGTGCTTGTTAAAGATTTGGGTGTTGATCCATCTAGTCAATGCTATTTCTATTCTTTTCTCTTTATGTATATTCCTGCGCGCATCAGGAGCTTTTCAGTTTTTGTATTCGCTTTGTAGCTTACTGCGTGTGAAATAGGTAACAGATTTTCTTTTTCTTTTTTTTTTCATGTGTAATTTGTTTACTTGTAGACAAGCATTAGCTAATGTAGTCATTGGATTTACTTGTAGAAGACAAGCATTAGCTAATGTAGCCATTGGTTTTCCTCGATCGGCATCAGGCTGCCATAAATATTTGTGTTCCATTCTTGAACCATTTGTAGCAATGTACTCAGGACAATGCTGTTCTGTACATAGTTTTCTCCGCCCTACTTTTCTCTTTCATTGCCATCCCAGATCTTATCAAGGAATTGCTTGCTATATTCTCATCATCAATAAATGGTTGATTTGAACTCATTCGACCATCATGTGCCCTTTTTATATAACTGGAAATCGTTGGCTTGCTAACTCTTTCTCTCTTTTTTTTTTTTGTATGGCCTCGAATGCATAATAGATTCCTATTCCTATTATAAAACTTCTAATCAAGTATTAAACAGTTCCAAAATTGCAGAAAAAAACTTAATTGTAATTACTGCAATACCATCGATCGAGTACAATTTGGCTATACTGGGGCTTTGCTTGTTACTAAATACGAATTCTCTTGATAAGTTCAAATGTTTATATGTAAATTATTAATTGAAATTTATTTAAAAAAAACAAAACGTTTGAATAAAACTACTAAAATGAATAATAATTAGTTAGTTAGAATCAATTTAAGTAATTCAGTTTTTAGAAAAAATAAGTGATCCTATTTTTTTAAAAAAATTGACTTATAAGTTATTTACTTATTTATAAGCTTAAGATTTTAATAATTTAGAATTGATTTGGTGGGGTATTAATATTTTTTTTAAAAGACTGAATCCCCCACCCTTCTTAACACTACCCTGATCCCCGATAGGTGATACGAATCTCTAACCAGCACAACGCCCCCATCGCACCCCACCCAATCAAACCCCCAAAAGCTTCCAATTCCTTGATTTGTCCCCAAAGTCCCACCCGTTTCCTCCTCTCTCACGCTATCGGCGGCCTCGACTAATTTGTGGCTGCCCTGCTCGAGAGAGAGAGAGAGAGAGAGAGAGAGAGAGATGAACTTTCGGAGCCTGGACGAGTTCTGGGGATTCTACGTGAGCCAGCACTCGAAGGCGTCGACCCGGCGGTGGCACTTCGCGGGGACGCTGTGGGGGCTGGCGTGCGTGGCCTGCTCGCTGGTGCTGGGGAGGTGGCTGCTGCTGCTGCTCGGCCCGCCCGTCGGCTACGGCCTGGCGTGGTACAGCCACTTCTTCGTGGAGGGCAACACCCCGGCCACCTTCGGCCACCCCTTCTGGTCCTTCCTCTGCGACCTCAAGATGTTCGCCCTCATGCTCACCGGCCGGATGGACCGCGAGATCAAGCGCCTCGGCAAGCGCCCCGTCATCCAGTCCTTCTGACTCACACACATATATATCAATCAATAGATCCGTTCATCTGTGTATTTGATCAGGACCAGGAAGAGGAAGAGGGTTTCTTTCTGTCTTCGTACATATAAATATATGTATATCTTTCCTCTCTCTTTGGACGATGTTGATGCTTTGTTGATAGTTTACTTGTAATTTTAATCTTCTGGTGTGTAAATGCTTTACTGTTTAGATGGATCTATTACATACATCTTGTCTTGTTTCCCTCTTCTTTTTTCTTTCTTTTGTTTTTGATATTGAGATATGTAATATTCTGATGTTGCTGCTGCGCGGCTGTGGTAAAAACCAAGCCTTTCCCACTACCACCGAACAATTGAAGAACAATATGCTAGGCTGTTGGCAAGGTCTTATCATATTATGGAGTAATGAGTGCTTTTAAAGTGTCGTTCTCCACCTTGTAACTGCGAAATCTTTAGATTTTTTTAATGCGCAACTTCTTCTGTTTTGGAATGCTCAAACCCAATTGATAACACATTTCTAGGTCAGATTGCTATCATCCTGACTCATCTCTACCGGCCCGGTTTCTTTAGCTTGGTCCCTTCGCAGTAGCATCATCACCAGGAACTGTGGTAGTCCCCAAGTGGGAATTGCTATTTTGATGTCCAAGGACTCCGGGTATAAGGAAACCCAACTCAGTGGAGGTACTAGAAAGTGTTCAAGCTATTGTTTTGGCATTGCACTTCTTCAGCTAAGTGTGATATACTGATATGTGATGTGTTTTAGTGCAAGGATTGATACATTTTATAAGTTTCTTTAGTCGGTTTTTTCTGTATGCTTGGAAGTTGTTTGAGTAATTTTCTTTCTCGTGAAATGTTTGAGTAATCACAACAATAGATTTTCTTTGATAATTCGGTATATTATAAGTTCTTGTAAGTCCTTCAATTTTCTGGGTCGATTTTTTTTGAGAGGTTATTGTCGATTTTATAGTGGGAATTAATGTACTTATTTGAACTCCAAGATGTGGCAGAACTGATGGAAGGATCTGATTATTCTGGTTCTGTAGCACGTATGCTTGGACTAGCAAAGGATTTTGTCTGGGGCAACATTATCGACTGACCATTTCGTCCGGGAAGCCTTGATGATTCTCAAGCACCATACATGAATCTTCCTGAGGGTGATGTTAATGGAGATTGGGCATGTGTTATATGGATGGTAGGTCTTCGCAGAGGTGACTATTGCTCCTTATTTTTTATTCTCCTTTAGGAAGAAACTTCGCCTATGTTTTATAGTCGGTTCCAAATTCAGATAAATGAGGAGGGTCATATTAAATCTCGACAGTCAACGTAAAATCTTGTCGAATCGTATGAACATGGATCAACGAAACATCGATCCATGTAACCGACAACTTTTGATGTAAAAGTAGTGTCCCTTCATGTTTTTTATAACTTGGCGATGCATCAGCACCCCAGCTGACATATATGGCTACCTGACATCAAAAGTGTCAGAACACCACACCCGGCCCAAAAAGACTTTGGAAAATTGAAGAATTGAAGTTTGCCCTAGTACCAGGAAAAAGAAAGGCAAGGAAGAAAATGTTCCATGTTATTAGTGTGTTAAAATGCAACATCTTGAATCAGTTGTGTTATGAATTCTACAATATGGATCAGTATTCATGCCAGGATGTCCTTTTATGCCAGAGAGCACAAACTTAAATTAAATTCCCTTTTGAAGACAATTTTGGTCATGCTTTTTGCAAAGGAACATAAAATTATGTTAGTGTCAGGAATATTTTTTTCTCAAAAATATATTGGGAATAGTTTTTTGTCCGATACATATCAAAACATTCTTTGGTCTGTTGCTTCATCTGGTTGGCATCCATATTTAATTGTTATAATAAGTGTATTTAATTCATAGTGCGCAACGGGGCTCAACCGAGGATGACTTGGAGGTAGAGATTGTAGCTATTAATCAGTTAGGGCTGACAAAGAACTGTTGTTGAAACACCTGTTTGAGGGGCTAGGAGCATGACAGTAGGTTTGGACTTTCATCAAGGAGACAGAAAACTGTGCCATTAGTCTCTTAGGTCATTCTGATGCAGAAAATAAGTTGGGTTTTGAGAGAGGGTGTTGCTACGCAGACAACATACATAACCATGATAAGATTCTTCTTCGGGACTGGAGTTCTATACTGTGAAACTAATCCTGAGATATTTTGTAACGTGTTTGTACTTCATACTTGTTTATATTAATAAATTTGGACTATACAAGATCTAGGTAATCATCCTGTATCCCTAAAAACAATTTAGTGATTCACAAATGTGAAGGATTGTTTTATCGACTCAAAAAATAAATATTGTTTTAGTTCATAAGCAATTGATATGGAGCTCGAGACATAGTGAGACATTCATGCTTACATGTTTGTGGTATATGCAGTATGGTTTAGTCCTTTTTGACCTGGAATCATCTTTTACTTAGTGAACTATTGCTTGAATGCAGTGTTCATTACCACACATGTACCTGGAGTATGGTGGTTATGGAATGCTGGGACAATTTGTCGTGTGCCAGTAACTTATCCAAAAGAGTTATCCACAAGTTGGTAAGGTTCATGGGCATCAAAATTTAGTCGATGTTTTTATGTATACGGTTAACAATATTCCTATATAAGCTCCAACAGTTTACTTCTCAAAAGAAGAATCACAACAATTTGATTTCCACATCACATTGAACATCTGTGAACATATCTCTTTTTGTTGAGATTAGTTGACCTTTTGATATCTTTGTAATTCAACTGCATCAATTAACAATATTTCGCTATACTTTTGTATACCATTAACAATATTTCGCTATACTGTTGTTCTCACATATTCTATAATATGATAATGTTTTATGTTTTATCACTCTTTTCTTGTGATGTTAGTCGAGTGACACAAATTATTTAACCAATCATGTACAAATAGGAACTGGATTTCTGAATATTGGTACTAGTCAGGATGCCATGATTAGATACTTCTAAATAGAGGGGAAATGAGTAACTGCTTGAAGTGTTCTTTGAAAAATTGAGCATATAAAACCTAAGCAAATGCAATGTATTTTCGATTATGATAGAAAATGGCATTCGTTTGCTGTTATTTTCCTATGCTTATGCTAGATAGGACTTGATACTCTTTGGCCTTTTTATGTCTATTCACATTTTTGTTAGTCACGAGCTCTCTTTCGTTGGAGATAGTGAACCGGTGTTAAGATCTTGTCCCTGACTTGGCCATTGAAATCCTTTTTTTTTTTTTGAGGAGATTGAAATCCCTTTTGAATTGGATTACTTCCAGAAAGAGGCACACATTGATTAGGTATAGAAATAATTCTAATTTGTGTTGGCACCTAGACCCCTTTTACCATATGTGAATTATTTGCTAGAATTTCCATCCTAGTTTTGCATTTCCATTTTCTGAGCAGCATCTATTTTGTTTGATGAGCATCAGAAACCTAGATTTTTTTCTAGCAATTTTAATGTTTGGATAGAAAATAGAATTTGTAAGTCTAATCACTCTTGTTATTTTCTTCGACGTCCTTATATTTGATTCCAAGAAACCCCTAAAAAAGGATTTGACTCCAAGAATGTTAAAATTTTGATGTTGCTTGGTGCAAATCACAACTATGGAAATGGAGAATGTGACCATAATCATGATATGTAATGAAAGAAAATGTTCACTTGGACATCATCATTGACCTCATTATTGATAGGATGCTGGCAAATCAACTAAATGAGGTTCTGGAACTGTTGGTGCATTTGATAAGGTCAGCCTTCATCATATGTGGTTCTCTTGGAGACCGCTACACCATTGCCTCGAAGATCAATGTTGTTTGACGGCGAACAGGCCGTATTGCCTTCCTGTGGAAGGTAGACCTCTCAAAAGCATACGACTCTATCTCATGACCCTTCCTTAGGCATCTGTTGTAGGTATGTGGTTGAATGAAGTGCCTCTTTCTTGGTCCTAATCAATGGGCACCCGACTAGTGGTTGGTTGCGAACACAGTGTGGCATTTCGGCTCAGCTGACCCCTCACCCCCCATGCTCTTTGTCCTAGCTGCAGATACTCTAGTAGGTGTACCTTCTAAGTCTGTCGAGCGGGCATCATCTGGGTATTCCTAGTTCCCTTATCGTAGTATGCTGATAACACACCATTCTTAATTGAGGGTTCAATTGCGGAGGCCTGCTGGGGTTGCCATCCTCGTGGACCTGTTTGAGAAGATTTCGAGCTTGCAGATAAACCATGCAAAATGTTTGTGCATCCCTTTTGGCATGGTGTACACATTGCCCTGAGGAGCTACACATCTTGATTGTACATACCTTTTGGCATGGTGGGGAGAGATGGCAGATTGATGATTTTGTACACCACACTTTTCTTCTTCGGGAGTGGCATTTCCATTAGTGATTGTACATCTCTTTTTGCCGCTCTCTTCTTGTTAGCTTATACTTGTACATGTTCCTATCTTAATGATATTTTTTTAGCGAAGCCCTTGCCACAAATCTGGTGGGTTCAGCCATAAAATGCTTTTATATATATATGTATGTATGTATATATAGGGATTAATGGGGGTGTAACACCCATTTTGTGCAACCTTGATCTGTGGTCGGCGACGCAAGCAGGAATAGTCGTGGGAAAGGGGCGAACTGTGGGGGCAGCCGCAAGTGGGAGACGACGCTCGCAGTTACGATCGTGGTGTAGTGTTGGTGCTCGCAATTACGGTCCGGGGTGCCGGCGCAAAGCAAGGGTGCTGGCACTCGCAGAGGGCAGCGTGGCGAGCGCAAGCAGGGATCGGGGGCTATCGGATTGCACTCGACGGGGTCGAGGACTATGGGGGCATGACGACAGGGGGTCAGGGTGCCAGTGCTCAATGGGGTCAGGGACGACTGGGGGATGCTGGTGTTCACGGGGGTGGGGATGATCGTGGGTTGACGGGGTTAAGGATGACAGGGGTGCCAACGCTTGCGGGGGGATCATGGTTTGTCGGCGCTCGACGAGGTCGGGGAAGACAAGCAGGTGTTGGCGCTCACGAGGGTGGGGATGACGCTCGACGTGGTCGGGGCCGATGTGGGGGTGCCGGCGCTTGCAGGATTCGATTGTCATCAGCGATCGTGGGATCGATTAGGGCGTCAGATCTGAAGACGAAGGGAGGATGAGGCTGCAATACCCCTAATTCCGCGATCCAATCTAGATCGTTTGTTTGATCCAATGGTCCATATTAGGGGTGTTGCACAAAATGGGTGTGACACCCCCATTAATCCAATATTGCAAATCTTGTCATCCTTTATCTCTTCAAAAAAAGTTGCATACCTTGGTCTACCCTTGTCGGGTCGCTATTTTGGCATGTGTGGATGGACCCAAGTCCTCGAGCGTCTAGAGCATAGACTTCATAGTTAGAGTTGGCAATTATTGTCCCTGGGAGCAACGCTTAGGGCTATAGCCCAAAGGGGAGTGGAGTACATTTAGTCGCCTGGAGCATTTGTGGCCTGGAGCTCATGGTATGAACATTGGAATGACGGCCCTTCGGGCAACGAACAATTCCCTCCTTGCCTGCTTGGTGGGTCAGATAATGGGCCAGTGGTAACCTTTGGTGCATAGTTTTCTTTGCATGGTATGGACAAGACCTCTTATGGGACTTGAGATCGGCTTTGGTGAGAGGGGCATCAGCCTTTTGATGGGGAGTGGCAAGGACCATTTCACCGGTACAACATATATACCATGTCTAACTTGACTCCGGGATGCATTCTCTCTTTGACAATATGAGTGGACCTAAGGTAGCAAACTTGCAAAGGCATTTCTCATGTTTGCAGCACTATCAGCACAACCATCAGTATCAATGTCAGGGGTTTGAAATCGAAGCGAGGGCTGTACTGTGGGCACCCGGGTATGATCTCTTGATACTACCCTGATGAGTCAGAGGACATGGTCGTGGTTGGCTAGCCACATCGCGGCATAGGAGGTCTATTTGCACTTGCTACTAGAGAGTTCCACAACGAGCATACAATCATCAATCAAATATTCAGTCACTTTCTGATGTAGGAGATGGAGTTGCATATTACAAGACATGAGATTATTTGTAGTCCAAGTTTGAGTTATTTTAGGAGTTTAGTCTAGGCTATTTTAGGTGTTTAATTGCTAGTAGTATTTAGTTTCTGATATTTAGTGGCTATTAGTATTTAATTTTTATTGAGTCAATATTTCCTTATCTACTCTATTGAGAGTCCTAATTAGGGACTAGGATAAAACTTGTATTGTTGAGTCCTATAAAATGGGACAACTGAGTTGTTTGGTGATTATTATTCAGACCTTTCAGAAATCAATTGTTTTTTCTCTTGGTGTTCTCCAAGTTGCAGTGCAGATTCGTCTCGTGCTATGTTTTCTTGACACCTTAGTGTCACGTTTGTTTTCTTTGCATGCCAGTTTTGATACACTAGTCGTATTAGGTTGCTACGGTGACCCACTGATACAAACTGAAAATACAACTAAAATAAAACTAGGATGACTACTATTAATAGTAAAAGTGCAAGAATCTTAAACACAATTACTACTAATAACTTGTCAAATCGTGATGACAAATCTTCATAGTCCGTATGGAGTGGACCAAACTCCAATTACATAATTGATCAACACATTTTCAAAGGCTCCCCTAAATCTAAACCCATGCATGTATTTATAACATGCAATACAAATATAACTAACTACCCACTACTTTGTTAACTAGCCACTAACTCATACGACTTCTAACTACTCACTACTTAATTAACTAGCCACTAACTAATACAAAGTGGTATCTTATCAGTACACCCCTCCTAAAATTTTGCCTTGTCCTCAAGGCGGAGAAATAATAATAATAATATTCTGCAGGTGTAATTGAAGCCTCTGAACTTTTTAACTCCATCTTTGGGTCAAGAGAGAAAATTTTGAACCAATATGAACTTTCAGCTTTTCTTCTTATGGAATGAGCTTTCACTTGTAATATGTAAAGCTGATTTCTCCTGAATGAATGTTGCTTCTTTGTGATCTGCTATTAGTGCTCTGATACCAATTCATAAAAACTGAAAAAATACAACTAAAATAAATTAGGATAACTATTATTAATAGTAAAAGTGCAAGAATCTTAAACATAATTACTACTAATAACTTATCAATTCAATATCACAAATCTCCATAAGTCCATATGGAGTGGACCAAACTCCAATTACATAAGTGATAAACACATTTTCCAAGGCTATCCTAAATCTAAAACCCATGCATGTATTTATAATATGCAATACAAATATAACTAACTACCCACTATTTTATTAATTAGCCACTAACTCATACAACTTCTTGTAAGATCGAAAGCACCAAGAGGGAGGAGTGAATTGGTGTATAAAAATTTAGAGTCGAAAATGATGTTGAAATAAATTCAAGGTGAATACGACCACAAGCAAGTAAAGGATAGGTAATAACAGCAAGATAAGTAAGAGAAGAGAAAGACGCGATATGTTGACGAGGTTCGGTCCAACTCCTTGGCCTACGTCCCCGCTCAAATTTTTCAACTTTGAGACCGTCGGAGATTCACTATCCTTCTCTTTTCTTATAGGGAGAGAATAAATCATTTCTACACCACAATGCCTTCTTCTTTGCTCAAGAGGTAAGGCACACCTCTTCTTACAAGGAGCTCTCAAAAATTATCTAAGCAAGAATTCCCTCCAAGATTCTTCTTCTTACAAATAGTATTCTCATTAAGAAACTAGAAGAGAGAAAGGATGATTTACAACTTTGGCACAAGAAAAATGCTTTGGATTTGAAGGGAGCTCAAGAGTGGTTTGTTTTGCTTGAATGATCTTCCTTCAATCTTTTGGATCCCTTTTATATGCTTCTCTTGAAAATTTGGCCGTTGTAAAGTAATTCAAAAAGATTGTGTTGTCAACTCTATAACGGTCGACCGTTTTGGTATCGGTCGTCCGTTTTGCACAGTAACTAGCCATTATTATTCTCTTCGTTGATTCTTCAGCGGTCGCCCATTACCAAATCGATCGTCCGTTTATTAAAAAATTATATCCGTTAATTTGTCTTTTTGTGTAGTTTATCGTTGATAGTAGGCCGTAGAAGAATTATAGCCGTTCATGCTTTCATAACGGTCGCCGATATTGAATAGGTCGCCCGATTCTGAAGTTCATTTCATTATGTGATTAGCGGATGATCTAGTCTTCTATTTCGATCGTCCATTTTCTTCATGACGGTCGACCGATTATAAATCGGTCGTCCATTTTTCCACGGCTGTTCCATTCTGTGATTAGCGGACGCTCCATCATTGATTTCGGTCGTCCATTATCTGTCATAATGGCCGACTGGATAAAAATCGGTCGTCCGTTTTTTGCGGCTATTCCATTCTGTGATTAGCAGACTCTCCATCATTGATTTCGGTCGTGCATTATCTGTCATAACGGTCGATCGGTTATAAATCGATCGTCCGTTTTTCCTGCAGATAAAAACTTCGGCTATTTTTCTTCGAAAAATGTTAACCCTGTTCACGCTATCACTATAAGCATAATTAGTACATCATCTTCCTTGTTTACTATCATCAAAATACATGATATATGATCTTGAGACCAATAATTTCCCCCTTTTTGATGATGGCAAATAAAGTGACGAGAAGGTAATCAAAATATTAAAATTATAAATTCCTCCCCCTAAATTCATGCTTGCATATATCATTACTCCCCCTTAATCAAAGCATAACTTCTTTTTGTAAATATCACAATTCTTAATACAATCCATATTATAAACACGAGCAGTGAACACATCTCATAAACATGACAATAATGTTATAAACATGAGCAGTGAACACACTCCATAAACATGACAATAATGTCATACATAATGATAAAGTCATACATCGTCACATACATTCCTTCTCCCCCTTTTGATAACATCAAAAAAGGAGGAAACAACAAAAAGTTAACATAAATATAAACTAGACATCCGTCACTAACATAATGAGAAACTAGACATCCGGAGCGTCATCGGACGGGGGCGCAACTTGCTCATAGGGAGAAGTGTCGAACCCCTGAGATCGAAGAAACGCAAACATACACTCCTGTTCGGCGCTGATCAAGCTCTATGCGGTCGATGCGCGCCACCATCTCATCTCACTCACTACGTGTCGATACTGAGTCCCAACCTCTCATTGGCGCACGTGAAGAAGGTCCGGGAGCTTGTGTGGGAGCCTCGGTGTCGGCCTCATTATCGGAATCCGAGTCCTGATCATCTTGGTCTTGAGTGGAAAAGACTCATTCTTCATTGACAAAGGCAAGACCCTTTCGTTTCAATGTACCCTTTCCAATGATATCGGTCAGTCTCTCAGAAAGAGACAACTCACCCTCAGGAATAGGAATGCGTTTATGACGAAAGATGCGAGTGAGAAAAGAGCCAAAGTGAAGGATCATATTATGGGATTTTCTGGAATCGATCCTTTCTTTAGTGAAGATGAAATGATAAATCATATACGCATCAAAGTTAACTAGAGGAAAATCATGTCGAAGAAGACAATAAAGAAGTCGTAGGTAATGGAAAGTCATATCAGTAAAATGGCCAGAGTGAGGGAAAATGATATGACTAATGATATGGTGGGCAACAAGAAGTAGAGGAGACAACTTCTTTAGAAGCCCTTTCATGGGAAAGCTACGCACTTCACCACGAAAGACAACTTCAAAAGCGTCGTCTATACAAATGTCCGTGGGCCACCTATGGGATACAATGTTTAAGAGTCATCGGTTTGGGACATTAAAAATCTCACAAATCAAGGAATCAATAAGTCTGATGGTATGACCTAGTACGTGAGATGTCACAGTAGGTTTGGACTCTGAGAAAGATAAGTTGGCGTAGAAAAGGCGGACCAACCTAGGATAGACTGGTTCCTTGACGTCAAGGAGGGGAATCCAACTGATCCCGTCAAAGAGATCGTGAGGCATGCGCATATTAAGGGACGACCAATCTACTCGCATGTTATGTGCTACCTCCCTAGTAGAATATAAGGTCTCAAAAGAAGATGCAACGGAAGCGTTAACAAAGAGAGAAGAGTTGAAATCGCAAAGAGGTGTTGGTGGAGAGTCCGATGATAAACGAGAAGATGATGCTAGTTCCTTCCTCTTGCGAGGACCAGCACATGTCTTCTTCCGTGGTGGCATTTGGACAAGATCAAATGTTTGGGAGTAAGGAATGATAAGAAATGACGCGGAAGGATAGAAACGGTCGACCTTTATGAGAAACAGTCGATCGGTTTTGTCCAGAACACGCGATATATTGTTCGTAGGTGGAGAAACGATCGTCCGATATGAGAAACGGTCGACTGTTTTTGTCCAGAATACAACAATATATCGTTTGTTTCTTACGATATTGAACACGACGACAACAAAGGTTTTAGACAACAGAATTGACAGACAATTGAAGATGTGAGATTGATCCCATATCAAATGGAACACCTATCAATTGATCAAGAAATTCGAGATCAGGGCATGAACATTTCGAATCAAATTCGATTCCTTGTTAATAGTTTCTAACTCACATTGAATGCAGAGGGATCTATGAATCATCCTTAATCAGGTTCGCCGGTGTTGAGCGGAAGCGGCGGCGATTGCGATCGGCTAAATTGGTGGTGGTTGCGATCGATGAAAACGGCGGCGGCGCGTGGCGGAAACAGTGTCCGCGGCGGCGACGGGGACGGTGACTGCACTGCGGCGAGAGAGATCGCCGACGGAATGCAGAGGATCTCTGGCGACGAATCGGGCGGCGAAGGATTCAAGGTCGACTGATTCGAGAATTTGGAGAAAAACTTTCCGATCTGGTTTTTATATCGCATTGAAAACGATCGACCGATTTTATATCGGACGACCATTATCTCGTAGATATTTATGCTTAATACATTTTATTTTTATCGGTCGACCGAAATAGTTTCGAGCGACCGTTCGGGAATTGAAACAGTATCAGTCATTTGCTGACTTATCGATCGTCCGACCAGCGCAGTAACGATCGACCGTTACTGAAAAACGGACGACCGATTTAGATATATGTGTTGTGCAACACAATTTTGATGTTCAATTCGATTCACAAATGATACTTGCATAACCAAGTCACTTATGAGTTGAACTGATAGACAATTAGGTTCCTAACATTCCAAGTTCACGTCTAAACATACAAAATCTCTCCTCACTTAAGGGTTTTGTGAATATATCCGCAAGTTGAATTTCGATAGACACATGTTCAATAGCAATGTCTTTGAGTGTCACATGTTCTCTAATGAAATGATAACACATATTAATATGTTTAGTTCTAGAGTGTTGGATTGAATTTTTAGTTATTTCTATTGCACTTGTGTTATCGCACTTCATGGGTACACTTGAACAACTTATACCATTATCAAGGAGTTGTTGTTTTACCCATAATATTTGTGCACAACAACTACCGGCTGCAAATACTCGGCTTCAGCGGTAGAGAGGGCGATGGAGTTTTGCTTTTTGCTGGCCCAAGAAATGAGAGAGCTAGTAAGAAAGTAACACATCCCACTAGTGCTTTTCCTATTAACTTTACATCCGGTAAAATCCGCATCAGTATATGCATGTAAATCAAAAGATGAGTTCCTATCATACCAAATGCCTAGATCATAAGTATGCTTCAAATAACGTAATATTCTTTTAACAGCAACTAAGTGTGATTCCTTAGGTGCGGATTAAAATCTTGCACACAAGCATACACTAAACATTATATCCGGCATCGATGTCGTCAAATAAAGTAAACTACCAATCATACCTCTATACTTCTTTTGATCAATAGATTTACCTTTCTCATCTTTATCTAACTTTGTTGTAGTGCTCATGGGAGTTGAACTTGGTTCGCATTCATCCATTCCAAATCTCTTTAACAACTCCCTTGTATATTTCTCTTGATTAAAAAATATTCCTTCTTTGTTTTGCTTGACTTGCAATCCTAAAAAGAACGTGAGCTCACCTACAAGTCTCATTTCAAATTCTTTTTGCATAAGAGATTCAAATCATTTGCACAAGCTTTCATTAGTAGCACCATAAATAATATCATCAACATAAATGTGAACTATTAAAATATCATCTTCTAAATATTTCAAAAATAATGTAGTATCAACTTTTCCTTTTTGAAAATCATTTTCAATCAAAAAAGTGCTCAATCTTTCATACCATGCTCTACGAGCTTGTTTTAATCCATAAAGAGCTTTAGAAAGTTTAAATACATAATTAGGAAAATCTGGATTCCCAAACCCTTGAGGTTGCTCAACATAGACTTCCTCATTTATAAATCTATTTAAAAATGTTGATTTTACATCCATTTGAAAAAGTTTAAATCCTTTAAAACAAGCGAAAGCTAAGAGCATTCTAATAGCCTCAAGTCTAGCAACGGGAGCAAAAGTTTCTTCAAAATCAATTCCTTCTACTTGTGAATAGTCTTTTGCCACAAGTCTTGCCTTATTTCTTATTATGATGCCATTTTCACCTAGCTTGTTTCTAAATATCCATTTTGTACCAATTATTGGATAGTCTTTTGGCCTTTCTACTAGCTTCCAAACTTGATTTCTTTCAAAATTATTTAATTCTTCATGCATAGCATTTATTCAATTTGAATCACTCAAAGCTTCATCAATATTGCTAGGTTCAAATTGAGCAAGAAAAGCTGAAAAGGCACATAAATTTTTCAAAGAGTTTCTAGTCCTTATACCTTCATTTATATTACTTATAATTCGATCCAGTGGATGTGATGATGCATGTTTCCAATTTCTTGAATGATTTGATTGTCCTCTACTTGTGGTTCTTCCATTTGTTCCGCATTTGAGTTATCCATTCTATTTTCTTCAAATTCTTCATTTTGGATTTGTATGTCTTCAAGATGTTGTTCCACTTCAACTATTTCTTCCTCATCATCATTCACTTGCTTGCTCATCAAAAAATCATTAGTTTCATTGAATTTAACATTGATAGATTCTTCAACAACTAATGTTCTTTTATTATATATTCTATATACTTTACTAGTGCTAGAGTATTCAAGAAATACACCATCATCACATTTTGCATCAAATTTTCCTAATTTGTCTTTAATATTCAAGATATAACATTTACAACTAAACACTTTGAAATATGAAATATTTGGCCTTTTTCCATATAAGATTTCAAAGCAAGTTTTCTTTTCAAGGGGTGTAAGTGTACTATATTTAAAACATAACATGATGTGTTTACGACTTCCGTCCAAAAATACTTAGGTAAATTACTTTCATTTAAAATTGTCTTAGCCATTTCTTAAATAGTTCTATTTTTCTTTCCAATACTCCATTTTTTTGATGTGTTCTAGGTGTGGAGAAATTATGTGTAATTCAATTTTCCTCACAAAACAATTTAAATTTGTAGTTTTCAAATTCACCTCCATGATCACTTCTAATTTTTGCAGTTCTCAACTCAAGTTCATTTTGCACTCTTTTTGTAAATTTAGAAAACATATTTATAGTTTCATCTTTACTTTTAAGAAAAATAGTCCAAGTAAAATGAGAGAAATCATCAACAATTACAAATACATATTTCTTTCCACCTAAACGTATAATATCAATAAGTCCAAATAAGTCAAGATGTAAAAGTTCTAAGTACCTGTATGTACTAATAACATTCTTTAATTTGAAAGAACTTTTGATTTGTTTACCTTTAAGACATGAATCGCAAACATTATTTTTCTCAAATTTAATTCTAGGTAAACCTCTAACTAACTCATGATATGAAAGTTTGTTCAACAACTTAAAGTTTACATATCCTAATTTTCTATGCCAAATATTTATATCATCATGCATAACACTAAGACATTTTTCACTTTTCTAATTTTCAAAATTAATTTTATATACATTATTATACCTAAAACCCACATGCAAAACATTTTTGCTTTCATCTAAAATCAAGCATTTTTCCTTTTCAAAATTTACTAAATAATTCTTATCATATAATTAACTTATACTAATTAAATTATGTTTTAAATTTTCAACTAACCACACATCTTCTAAATATATCTTGTCATTCTTACCAATGTTACCTATGCCAATTACTCTACCTTTGCTATTATCTTCAAAGGTGACTCTTCCTCAATTTTTCTTTTTCAATGTAACAAAGTTTGATGGATCACCCGTCATGTGTCTTGAGCATCCACTATCCAAATATCATTTGCTTTTAATTTCCTTTGGAGCACCCTACAAGGAAGACATTAAGATTCTCATCTTTTTGATACCCAAACTTGCTTGGTTCCAGTTTGGTTAGTGATGGTCCTTTTAGGGACCCAAATCTTCTTCATACCACTTTTTAATCATATTCTTACTTTGCATTCATAAGAGTAATGTCCTTGATAACCATAATGAAAGCAAGTAATATACGATTTCATATGAGGATTTTGTGATGCTCTAACAAATAGAATTCTTTTATCCTTCTTAGTATCAAATGAGCTAAAACTAAGTTCATTTTTGTTAAAAGGTTTTCTTTGTGTTGATAGCATTGCATCTAGCATTTTTTCACCATTTGTAAATTTTTCAAGCTGACATTTTTAACTTATATTCTCATTTCCCAAAGTTTCAACACTACATGTTTGTTTATCACAAGATAGTTTCAAGGTATTATTTTCCATTTTTAAAGCTTCAATCATAAATTCCAAACTAGAATTCTCATCACCTAATAAATCACAATTTTCACAAACTCTAGTATCATGTTTATTTTTTAGATTTTCAAATCATCATGATTTTTTTAAGAGATCTATATTTATCTATAAGAATTCTAAACTCATCATGCATATCGAAAGATTCACTATCACTAGATTCGGATGAGTTAGACAATACCTCATAGCTATTTGTCATTAGACAAATGTAAGCTTCTTCATCATCACTTGAGGAGATGTTTGAGTCATTTTCTTCATTTTCACTTTCATCCCACGTGACTTGAAGAGCTTTCTTTTTCTTCTTCAAATTTTCTCCTTCCTTTTCCTTTTTGACTAGATTTGAACACTCGTTCTTATAATGTCCAATCTTTTTGCATTCAAAACAAGTCACTTGACTTTTACTTGATGATCTTCTTTTTGAAAAGCCATCTTTCTTCTTGCTTGACAAATTTAAGATATTTGTTAAGCTTCTTAGCGTACAAAGCTAGCTTCTTCTCATCTTCATCTTCTTCACTTGTTTCACTTTCATCCATTTTTGCCTTCAACGCCAAGGTCTTCTTTTTGGAAATACTTGTTTCTCCATCTTCCTTGACTCCAATCTCATAAGTCAACAGTGATCCTATGAGATCATCAAAATCTAGCTTGTTTAAGTCCTTCTCTTCGATCACGATTCGTTTTGTATGCCACTTGAAGGAGAGGGACCTGAGAAATTTTTTCACTTTTTTAGAGTTAGTCCGTGGCTCGCCCAAAGAGGCTAAGTCATTCACAATATCATTGAAACGCACAATCATTTCATTTATAGACTCATTTTCATGCATCTTAAAAGAGTCATATTGATGATTCAAAATATTAAGTCTAGACTCCTTAACCTTATCGGTACCTTCATGCGTAATAATAAGATTTCTCCAAATTTTATAAGCACTTTGACAATTTGAAACGCAATTAAATTCCGTTGCATCTAAAGCACAAAAAAGATGATTTTTTGCTTTCTAATCTAATTTCATAAATAGTTTTTCACCTTCGGTGTATTTCAAAAGTGGTTTTCCATGCAAGTCAAAACCATTTTCAATTATATCCCAAGCATCAATATCAATAGAGCATACGTAAGCTTGCATTCTAATTTTTCAATAGGCAAAATTTGAAGCATTAAAGAGTGGAGGGCGATTTGTGGATTGACCTTCACCCAAGGTATAACAATTTGATGTCATAGCTCAAAAGATATTTAAATCTTTAAAACAAGAGCAACAATGCTCTGATACCAATTGTAGGATCGAAAGCACCAAGAGAGGGTGAATTAGTGTATAAAAATTTAGAGCCGAAAACGACGTTGAAATAAATTCAAGGTGAATACGATCACAAGCAAGTAAAGGATAGGGAATAACAACAAGATAAGTAAGAGAAGAGAAAGACGCAATATGTTGACGAGGTTCGGTCCAACTCCTTGGCCTACGTTCCCGCTCCGACTTCTCAACCTTGAGACTGTCGGAGATTCACTATCCTTCTCTTTTTTTATAGAGAGAGAACAAACTCTTTTTACACCACAATGTCTTCTTCTTTGCTCAAGAGGTAAGGCACACATCTTCTTACAAGGAGCTCTCAAAAACTATCTAAGCAAGAATTCCCTCCAAGACTCTTCTTCTTACAAATAGTATTCTCACTAAGAAACTAAAAGAGGAAAGGGATGATTTGTAACTTTGGCACAAGAAAATTACTTTGGATTTGAAGGGAGCTCAAGAGTGGTTTGCCTTGCTTGAATGATCTTCCTTCAATCTTTTGTATCCCTTTTATAGGCTTCTCTTGAAAATTTGGCCGTTGTAAAGTAATTCAAAAAGATTGTGCTGTCAGCTCTATAACGGTCGACCGTTTTGGTATCGGTCGTCCGTTTTGCACAGTAACTAGCCGTTATTCTCTCTGTTGATTCTCCAGCGGTCGCCCATTACCAAATTGGTCGTTCGTTTATTAAAAAATTATATCCGTTAATTTGTCTTTTCTGTAAAGTTTACCGTTGATAGTAGGTCGTAGAAGAATTATAGCCGTTCATGCTTTCATAACGATCGTCCGATATTGAATAGGTCGCCCGATTCTGAAGTCCATTTCATTCTGTGATTAGCGGATGATCCAGTCTTCTATTTCGGTCGTCCATTTTCTTCACGAAGGTCGACCGATTATAAATCGGTCGTCCGTTTTTCCACGATTGTTCCATTCTGTGATTAGCGGACGCTTCATCATTAATTTTGATCGTCCATTATCTGTCATAACAGTCGACCGATTAAAAATCGATCGTCTATTTTTCGCGGCTGTTCCATTATGTGATTAGCGGACGCTCCATCATTGATTTCGGTCGTCCATTATCTGTCATAACGGTCGACCGGTTGCAAATCGGTCGTTCATTTTTTCTGCAGATAAAAACTTCGGCTATTTTTCTTCGAAAAATATTAACCCTGTTCATGTTATCACTTTAAGCATAATTAATATATCATCTTCCTTGTTTGCTATCATCAAAATACATTACATATGGTCTTGAGACCAACACTTCTAACTACCCACTACTTAATTAATCAGCCACTAACTAATACAAAGTGGTATCTTATCACCCATCCCGCTGCTGCCCCCTCTTCACTTTCACTTTCATATCAAGATTGGCATCGGTTCTACCAACGAGATGAAAAACCTTTTAGTATTTACATTTAAAATCCTATTTGTAAGTATTAGTAAGTGAGTTCACACCTACTTCAATAGTGGGCTCAGCACTTCGTCATGAACATGAAAAATAATGTTCTCTGACAATGATGGATTTTCTAATTTCTATCAACCGTACGGAGGTTCTGGGTTCCTCTCAAGGTAAAGGTTTTCGCTTGGCCACTGTGGAGAGGGGATCCTCACCAGAACATACAATTGAGGTGGGTGCGAAGCTCGAAAACATCATGCGCACTCTGTGAGTCAGCAAATGGGGACATCATTCACCTCTTGTTTTAGTGTGCCATAACCGCCGAGATCTAGCATTGGATGAGACACACGGACATTGACACCTTGATTCCAGATAGCTTTTGGTCCTCATTGCTGTCCTTGGTAGTTATCCTGAAATTATTTGGTAATATATGTCCTTGCTTATATTTTTTACGCATACAGCCTTGCTTATTTTGTCTATTTGTTCTAGATTGTTTGATATAGCAAAGAGACTCTGGAACAGCATCAAGCACAGCGTAAGTTGCTTTGGATCTTGGGGAACATTCTTGTGAAAATCTCAAGTTTGGTCTCGCTGAAGTTGTCTATGAATGGGCAACGGTTTCTCCTCTTGCTTTCAAGTCAAATTTCATGTTGTATTTAAAAGGGCTTCGACTCTTTTTTGCCCTTGAATCTTGTAGAGGAACGCCCGTAGCAGATATATGTGAACTCACTGATGTTCCTGAGGGCCTAAATGTGAGAACCATTGTGCTGTTGGATGAAATTTTTTTCTCGAGTTTAAGAATGCAGCCACAATAATGGGCATCTCTGCACTCACAAGAAGATGGAAATTGCTTTTGAATCCTATCGAGCTTGGCATTGTTGTCTTGGCAGCCACCCTTTATGTTAAAGGAGTTTAATTACATTCTGCAACTAGAGCAGTACTCATCAGTTAAGGTTAATGCTGGAGCTCCAAGATTTCCTTTTTTTATATTCTCTTTCCAGTTGGCTAAACAGCTAGCGGATGTCTTTGTATGCCAGATAGGTGCAGTTGCTAAGCGTTATGTGACGTGACAAATCCTTGCTGCAGATCTTGGTACCAGAATATGTTGTGTGTAGTCAAGTCCTTTTTATTTGAAAGGTGGGAGCTGTGATAGCATTGTAGTTTTGACACCTCCCGGAATTGTAGTTCAGAGTTTAACAGTAATTTCCTTGAAAAAGTTACATCATGCACTCTAAGTGAAACTTCATATTTGTTGAAATGGGCAGAAAGGAACGGGGTATGTTACTTCAAGGTAACTCAAATATGACCTGAGGTGTGGAGCAAAGGGGATGATGCAATTGAGAAAAGTGTTTAAGATTATTATTTATGTTTTCCCCCAAGACAAATTATTCTTACAAAACAAAAAAATTGGAATTGTTTAAATATAACAATGCCATTACTATTTCTAGGGTGTCAGTCTTAAATGTAATCTTGACCATCGATATGGCAATTGTAACTTTCTGGTTTGTCATTGTACTATCTTTGGTGTTCCTTGGCCTGGAGTTTTGTTCGATCCTTTTTCTCGACTTCAAATTGATTCATCTTACAACTTGAGGCATATTTGCTCTTAACAGTATATCGTGTTGGTATTTTATGTTGCAATTTTGTAAATCCAAGCATCAAAATATATTGTTATCATTCATCATCTAAAATATCTGTGCAGAAGTAACTGGAAAAAATCACCATCCATCCAGAACTGGGAATCTGTTGAGTTAGAATCTGCTGTTCTCTTTTTCGTCATTGGAGCTTCTATCTGATTATTTGTTATTGATGATGTTTCTCTAACACGTAATAAATGTGTGGGCAAAAACAGGTTGAAGGCTTGAAAAAAGCTTGTAAGTACACAGCTCATGAAGTTACAATCTTGTAGGTGACCTCTTTTACTAAGGAAATCTTTGCAAGATCAATTTAAGCAGTTGGCAGGCAAGGTTGTCCCTTGATTGTGTGGTACTTTTTTTATCCTGGCCTAGACTTAGTTCTCTAGTGTTGGGTTATGGCATCTCAGCTTCAAATGCTGGCTTTCCTGGCAACCTTATCGTTGAGATCTCTGTTACTTTTTTCTATTTTCATTAATAAATCAGATCAGTATTAACATGCAGATTTAGAGCTGCATCAGTTATGTAAGATTTACAAAATGCTTCTGCTAAAACATTTCCATTACGAAACTAAATGATTATGTGTCAATAATATCATCAACTGCAGAATGGATGCTTTGCAAGGTATAGCCACCCATAAGAGTGCGTGATTTCAAACTTCTTTTTTCCAGTCATAATATTGTGGGTGAACATGTGCATCATTCAGGTGTATATTACTGATCTTTTGATGTCGGCTGGCACTGGACATTTCCTGAAGTAAAATTATTCGTAATTTTGATCAAAGAATGTCACTATATCTTGAACTAAAATGATGACACAGATGGTGTATATGCTATACCCTTTTTTGTTTATCTTATTATGACACGTATCTTCTTGATAGAGCACACAATTCTCAGTGGACAGATATAGTTGTATTGATCTCTTTCTGGTTTGAGAGTTTGATTAATGAAATAAGTGTTACAACATGGAGAGGTCATTTGTACAGAAGTGTTAATGAGTTAGAATCATCAGAGGGAAAACTGATTTTAATCACGCTGTAAACAGCGATCACCTTTTTTTCTCTACAGTTTTGTAAGCAGCCAAAGAGTGCGACGATTTGAGATCCATGCTGGAGAGCTGAAAATTGTCCTTTAAAGTGAATTGTGGACCTTGACGCAACGATATAGCTATTGTTCAAATAGAACTCGAGTCATGCAAAGAAATGTAATTTACTAAGGAATGCAGCATGTGTTTAGCGTGCAAGTACGGGACAAGAGGAAAAAGGCAATTCCTAAGCAGATTTTTTTTTTTTTAAATCAAACTCAGACATGTAAGCAGGTCCAATATACAATGGAGAAAGATCATCCTTATGATTGATTGATCGATTGATTGATGCAGGCCTCAAAATTATTGAAGCTGATTTGTCGTCTAGTCTCCATGTCCTACGTATGGATCCTTTATCAATTTGACTGCCCGAATGGAAGCTGCGGCTTGTCAGGTACCTGAGGACACTGTGCGATGTACCTTGTTCACATGCGAAAGTGATAAGTCGCAGAGGCTCCGTTAAATTAAATTCTCATATTTTTGCCGAGTTATCCGAATACAAGATTGACCGATGGAGATTGCATCATCATCATAAAATTATTATTATAGCTACTCAAAAGGTGATTTGTGCAGCCACAAAGTATGAGTGCCGACACACAACTGAAGCAGCGATCAACGATGCAGCCAGGTGGGGTACACATGTTTATCTGCTAAAGCACTCGATTTGATGCAGCCGTGAATCTTCTCCTGCAACAAACAGACGCATGGAACAAGAGAGAGAGGGTGGATCCGGGGTAGGGGACCGGACATGGGAGGCATGTTGCTAGTGAGGATCCTTCCTTCTTCGACACGTGGAATTGTCAGATCCAAATGTTCATTGCTTTTGTGCGTTGCATATTATAAAACGATCTGCAACTTCCTCATTATGGTGTGTGCTCCATCCAGCTGCATGATTAAAGCTGCTCTCTGATACGTCGTTCGCTGTGAACAAAAAAAAAAACATGATGCCTCACGTTTGCTTCAGCTTGGAGAAGCTTCTTCCGAGGTGAGCAGTCTTGTTGTCATTCATCCACCTCCATCTGCTAAAATGCCACTGCATGTCTCAGAACCTAATTCACACACACACAAACATAGCAGATTGCATATATACTTTGTGGACAGTCGAGTGCAAAAAGAATGCTGAATTAACTGTAAAGCTTCTGTGATACTGCTAAATATGATTGAACTCGCTGCCTTCAATTAAGCAAATTCGTTCCAGGAGGAAGAAGAAGGAGGAGGAGGCATCAGATGATCGCAGCAGTCGAGGAAGGAACAGTTTCGATCGACGACTCCCCGGGCACAACTCCTCCATCCACTGCAACAGCAAAAGAAGCCCGATGGTATTCCCTCTTCGATCAACGCCGACAAGAGACAGGTCTCACTCCATATGCCCTGCCCCCTAACTATCCATCAACAACGTCCCTCCTAACCATTTTTTTTTTTTTTTGTTTGCTTCTAATTAAATCCTCCTCCGATTCCAACTCACCCTTGATCCAAAATTGGTGATCCTAGTTTATATGTATATCGTAAAAGATAGATTAGTGTTCTCTTTGAAGGAAAGGGACAGGAATAACGATAAAATAAAAGTTAGAGATAGAAAATTTAACATAGAGAATGATATATCACAAGTCATTTCTCTTTAAGTAAGCTGAAATTGATTTCTCTTTTTTTTTAACTTAAATGAAGAGAAAGAGATTCTCCTGTTTATTTCCATACTCCTTTCATTTCTTTGTTCTGTAGAAGACTAGAAGATTGTCTAGGATTCGTCCTTAATGTTAAGATCTTTATTGCCAACATTTATGAGATTATATATGAGTTTAAAGAGTGTGTAAACTGTAAAGTACATACCGTGTTAATTGAGTTTTGAACTAAAATTATTAGTGACAATTTTAAATATAAAAATAAATAAGAAAATGGAAAATTTTATCTAACTATTTACTGTTATCGTGAATACAAAATAACTCGCCACCTCGTTGATAGCACGCTTGTGTAACGCTATGGGTGGTGCACATATCTTACGACTGAGAAATTATTTAGAGATTATGCATAACTGTCTTTTTATTTTGATACACATATTTATTTATGTTAATTATTTATTAGTTAATATTTTACTTAATCTTGTTTTAACTTTTTAAAATTTCATGTTTTTTTTTGTTTCACGTGATTCTTTTTTCAATATCTAATATTTTGCTTTCCTTTTCGGTAAAGATTAGCCATATTTTTATCATTTTCTCCATGTTTAGATAATATACATTACAAATACAATTAAGTATGTGCACTCACTATTATTCCTTTATTTATTTTAAAATACTAGAAATTCAAATATTATTTTGTTTCCTTTTATACCAAGAAGTTCAACATGAGATCTCTTTGTTATAAATGGAGCAAATATCAAAGTAGAGAAATATTAGAACGATCAGATTGACTGATGATAAAATATTTTACAATCGATGGAAATAATTAACTATATATATAATGTTGTTTAATGTTTTACTTTGAACTAGATCGCTTATTCGACATATAACACTCATTATTTTGAAGTAAATTTATGATTTTTCTAATGATATTAAAATTATTCAATTTCCGCAATTATAACTCTAATTCTTTGTTGTTTGAAATTTTTTACTTTCTTAGTTACTTTACATTTTTATTGCACTATTTTCTTCTTTTTTTTCCTTTTTCCCCTGTTATTGTTTTATAATTTCCTTTTCCATAGTTATGGTACTTAATATATTTTCATATCTCAATTCTACTAATTTTGTCCTTCTTCTAGTTATCTTTTTTTTTTCTTCTTTCTATTTTTTACTTTTTGAAGTGTTCCAATTGGATCTATCAATTTTCTCAAAATTGGTATATTCGAGGAAGTTCAACTGGTTTTGACGGCAAAGATTGCCAACCGTAGGCCATTAGATGGCCAAGTTCATGTCCTAACTCTATATTTTTCGAGTGATTTTTTATTTCAGAAAACCATAATAATTTCATTCGGGCCATATATCTTAATTAATTTCATATATCTTTCAATCACATGTTAGATTTTCTATATCGATATCTATTATTTATATAATTCTTTTTTAATAGTAAGAATAATGATGATAATAACAACTCAAGTCAGTCCCCAGTCTTCCAAAGATTAGGCCATGTGATTATTATCTGCGAGTGCGACTTGTATCGTGTCCCGTCTGTAGCGACGGAAGCCACTTTGTTCAATGAACTCAACACAGCACCGCCATGGTGGAGGTCCCCAGGAGGAGGAGGAGGAGGAGGTGATATTCCTGTGCACGGACTGACTCCTTTGTTTCTGGTTGCGGTTGCAGCAGTAGGATTAAGGAGGAGGAGCTCACGGGGTTCAGGACAGATATGGGGAACAAGGTGACCACCATCTCCGACATCATCAATCGGGTCGCCTCCTCTTGTCTCTCCTACCGCGTCCGAGGCCGAGCCCTCGAGGACCTTGACTACGACGTTGAGCTAGAACAAGACTTGGAGGAGTACCACAACCCGTTCGAGATCAAACTGGCACCAGGTGCCGAGGAAAAAGAGGAAGAGGAGGAGGAGGAAGGCCAACGCGGCCGCCTCGACACGGGGAGGGAGATGGATTGCTTCATGCAAGAGTTGTTCGACGCGGTCTTGGCCGCCAGGAGGGCTTACGTCGGCCTCCAGGCAGCGCATTCCCCCTGGGACCCGGACAAGACCAGGGTCGCCGACGCCAGGGTGGTGGCGGAGCTTAGAAACCTCGGGAGGCTGAGGGACCGGTTCCGGCGGAGCTTCTCCGCGACGACGACTTCGCCGTGCACGCCGCCGCTTAGGGAGGTGGTGGCGCCATACGAGGCGGCCATCGCAGACCTGAAACGGGAGCTGAAGGCCAAGGAGGCGGAGCTGGAGAGCCTCAAGGAGAAGCTCCGAAACGCCACCCCGTGTGGCCTCTCCAGGAGGAGAGGCCGAGCGCGTTATAGCAAGAGAGTCGGATGCATCAGCGCGCTCACCGCCGGTGAGTTCCCCTGAACGGACGTAATTAACTTACAAAGTCCCTTTTGTTTATTTACTGGTGAAACCATCAAAATTTGCAGAACCACCGGCGGGCTTCGCTACGCCAGAGATGTTCGTGACGTACATGGAGGAGGTGAAGACAGCCACCATGACCTTCACCGGTCACCTCCTCTCCCTCATGCGCTCCGCCCGTTGGGACATCGCCGCCGCCGTCCGGTCCATCATCAACGGCAGCATGGGCGGCGGCGTTGGAGACGGCGACGGCGGCTTCATCTCCGACGGCTTCGACCCGCAGCACGCCAAGTGCGCGCTCGAGTCCTACGTGAACCGCAAGATCTTTCAAGGCTTCGAGGACGAGACCTTCAACATGGATGGCTCGCTCGGGTCGCAGCAGCGGCCGGCGGAGTTCCGGCGGGATTGCTTCGCGCAGTTTCGTGACATGAAAGGGATGGACCCGGCGGAGCTCCTGGGCGTGCTGCCGACGTGCCAGTTCGGGCAGTTCGCGGCCAAGAAGTACGAGGCCGTCGTGCACGCGAGGATGGAGGAGTCGCTGTTCGGGAGCACGGAGCAGCGGCGGCTGGTGATGGCCGGGGCGCACCCGCGGACGGGGTTCTACGCGGAGTTCCTGCGGGTGGCGAAGGCGGTGTGGCTGCTCCACCTGCTGGCCTTCGCGCTGGACCCGCCGCCGTGCCACTTCGAGGCGAGCAAGGGGGCGGAGTTCCACCCGGAGTACATGGAAAGCGTCACCAAGTTCTCCTTCAGCGGCCGCATTCCCGCCGGCTCGGTAGTCGGCTTTCCGGTTGCGCCGGGGTTCAAGCTCGGCGACGGGTCTGTGATCCGCGCCAGAGTTTACCTCCTCCCCGGACCATGGCGGCTGTGATTTGGCTTGTCTTCCTATTTTACGTGCTTCCGGTTTGATTAAGGATAAGAGATCGTTTACTACTAATGTAAATACGTTTTGATAATTGCGATGCTTCAAGACATTATTATATTATAATTAAGTTTGTACTTATTTGTACGTTTGCCATTCTTTTTTTTTACTGGTTTATCAAAAAAAATTTTAGTTTCTTCTGCTTCCTTCTAAATTTGATCCATATATTTTAAATTCATAATTTCTGTTAAAATCATTTTATATTTTATTTCAGCACGAGTCACTCTAAATGAAAACAATATCCGAGTCAGATGGCCAATCAAATATTTAAATTTTATGTCGTGCCAATATTTTTATGAGGCCATAGTATTATCATTACCCGCGTTCAAGTGACTAATGACTATTTATTTTACCGTTAGGTCAGATTAAGATATTTAGGCATTTGATTATATGACATGTATATTTGATTATTTTAAATCCCTTTTCATTTAATCTATTTATGACCACGCGAATTAATAATGTTATCACTTTAATGCAACGAATTGTTTTGATAGCCGAGAAAGAGATTGCAAGGACTTTTTGACATTTGAACATGAATGAGTTGCATAATTTCCCTCCATCATAAGCTAAATATATATAAGTAGTGTGGTCAGAGTAACTGAATGGATAATTCTATTATACGCATGATAAAGTTAAATAAGCTCCTACAATCGACAATGACCTCTATGTAATCTTATAACAATTAAAACTATTGTTGTTCTCTGGAACCCAATCGATCTAATTTAATTGGAGCATATTTAGGATTTTCATGATTTAATTATGGATTTCATTCAATTAGATTCGGATTGGTTATTTTATGGACGAGCAATGACGAAGAAGAGGATTATGTTGATATATATATATATATATATATATATATATATATATATATATATATATATATACATATTTATATTTATAGAGAGAGAGAGAGGTGAATCTTCTCGTCTCATGCAAAGCTCTTCTACCACCAAATGAATGTTCCAAAAACAATAGAACAAAACTTACACGTAAACGTAAACTAATGGCCCAGCGTTTTAAAAAAAAATTATATACTGTAGTAATTAGGTCGTCCATATTGAAAAGGATCATGAACCTTTTACTAAGGAGAGAAATACACAAATAAAAATAGAGTACCATTTTAAAAAAGGTAAAAAAAACTTACCAAACCACAAACTTGTTACCATGGCCGAATCAGCTCGTAAACACTTGCCAAGAAAGGGAGTGTAGAATACAACTAGGGCCAGTCCCACTTCACTTATTCGATGGAGTGTACAAGTCCAGGAATACCGAGAAAAGGAAATGGTCCTGGTTGGGCAGAGTGAATAGCTACTTCAAATCTTTATGAACTTAAAAAAATTTCGCTAGAACTTCACTCGTCACAGTCCTACGTGTTATTCCGACACACCAAATTAATCGAATTCAATGGTAAGCTCATGAATCAAATCTTTGTCCAGCATGTCGTTATGTCATAATGTGACCGAGCAGAATCGATAATGGAAAAAAATAGTGATTTGTAGCGTGATACAAGTAGAAAAGCCATAAACGGTTCGAAGATTTGATGAAGTGGGAACCCGTGAGCGTACATGATTATGTAGGATTCCAAAAGGTACAAAGAGAGGGGATGAATTAGTGTTTAATCGAAAATATCGATTTCACAAAATTCATAGCGGAAGTACAAAATCGATTCTTGAAACTTTTGCAATTCAAATTATAAACACAATATGAACGGGGAGAGAGAGAAAATCAAACACAAATAAACACGATGATTATTGACGAGGTTCGGTCACACCTTGACCTACGTCTCCGCTTCGACTTCTTGACCTCGAGACCGCCGGAGATTCCACTAGTCACTTCTTTTGTTTCACATGAGGCAAGGAAGAAAGCCCTTTACATTAACCATCTTTTCTCCGCTTCGAGAGGCAAAACAACCTCTCCTCCTAGAAAGCTAGTCTATTTCTCTCGCTCAAGAGGTAAGACTTTGAACCTCTTTTACATATGATATCTCTCTGTTTTTTAACAAAAATGTTTCTCTCTTTTATAAAGCTAAGCTCACAAGAGAAGAATAGAGAAAGAATGAGAAAATTATAAAATAAAAACTTCAAGAAAAAAATCTCTCTTTGACAACTTGAAGTTTTTTTTCAATGAGTGAATGGGTGCATTTGCCTCTGGCTTTGGCACTCCTTTTATAGCCTTCAATGTGTGAAAAATTCGTTCAGAAATTGTTCCACAAATTTCTTCTTCAAATTTGACCGTTATTGTTCATTTGACTCGGAGGTCGGACGATCGCACTTCTGGACCGGTCGACCAGTCTATATGACCGTTGCCCATTTTTATAGTTTCTGCACTTGGTCGGTCGACCGGACTGTCGACCGGTATTGTCTCGACATCGTCCGGAGCAGGCTCAGTAGTTGTCGACCGACATCTTCTATTCGGTCGATCGGCCTTATTTGCTTTGACCGGTGGGTTGACCGACTTGCACTATTTTGATCATAACTTTCTGCATAATTATCCAAATTAAATGATCTTAGAGTCTATGGAAAGCTAACGGAATTCTCTACAATTTTGACTTACAGTGACAATTATTTGATCAAAACATAGTACATAAAGTTATCCATTTTTCTTTAAACTTTTTAGCATTTCAACTTTAATCTTTCGAGGTTTGTTTCATCAAAATATAATCTTACATGTCATTAAAACTTTGACCCAACAGGTTACTCCTATTCTTGAGTTGATGCCCTTCTCCTAACGATGAGAGGATCGTGAGGCTCGGTGAAGGGCGACACCTCGTTCATGTGCGATGACGAGGAAGCTAGGGCAGTAGTGCACAACGGCACAAGCATTAACACACGACGATAGGCAGCAAAGCACGATGATAGCAGGGATAAGTACCTGCCCAGCTACTTCCCCTCAAGATCAAGGTAGTCAAGATTGGGATCTTACATAGAATTGAAAGGGATCATAAGATCGAAGATCGTAAGCTTGAATAAAAAATCGTAAAATCCTACCTATTAATAAAAAGTATTTTAAAAATAATAAATGTGTTTTTTTATAAATTTGATGCATTTAAAATTAAATTACACCTCAGTATATTATTTTTTTTAACGATTCTTAAGAAAAATTATATCAAAACATATTAAAAATAAAGAAAATATATTAAACTTCATCTGAATTAATTTTCATTATCATAAGTATATTCTTAATTAATATTAAAATAATTATATTAATCATAGGAAATCGGATAGGATCGGATAAGATCATAGGATCTATAAGATAAGATCGAGATCGGTAAAGGATAGTAAGATCGTAAAATCGCAAAATCTTAATATTGAGATCTTGACAACCTTGCTCAAGATAGAGCTCACAAAGGATGAACTTGTATTCGCGACCCCTCCACCACCATCACTTCCTCCTATGGTTGGCTACTCGTTCAATAGCGAAAATGGTAGCAAATGAGTTTTCTTTGGAGCTAGTGTTAGAGTTGGCCTCATGGCCCTATCGAGACTTATTTTGATTTGTGGTACAAGCATCTCAAAAGGCCACAAATTGCATGCAAGGACATTGAGTCCCACATGTTCTTGGTGTTCCATGAGCCGGAGAGGGTCACTAGAGATTTCAGCAAAGACCTCAGCGCACAATAGTAGCAACGAATGACGGCAGGTGGCAAAGCACAACAGTAGCAGCGCTAGGCAACAAGCAACAAAAGAGGGTTCTCTAGGGCAGAAGAGATTCCTCTAGATCAAAAGTGGGTTTGCACAATTCACAATTTTCTCTTTGAACCTCTTCCACAACAAAACAGATTGTGTTTTTTTTCTAACACTCGATGTAGTTGATCAGCCGTCGATTCTACATTAGACGGTTGATAAATTAGGCAGGACGGTGCAACCTCCATAATTAGGGAGGACAAACATTAAATCATCATCGTCGATATCATTGCCACCACCACCAGAAAAATGATAAGTATTCTAAAATTAAACTTTGTCGAACCAATTATAAAACCGATCAATTTGACTAGATAGCATGATCCAACTAAAGTTGCTTATATGACTATAATTTAATCTCTTTTTATGTGTCATCCAACCAACTCAAGTTAATCAATTTTTCTTTATTCCTAAGCTCGAAGGAGCTTTGTCCTCGCATGACGGAGGCAAGTTCTATTGGATCCTAAAAGGCATCAAGAGGGAGGGTAAATTGGTGTTTAAAAATAAAATCTATCAATTTAACAAAACATGTCGTGGAAATTTAAAATTGATTCAACAATATTTAAATCACCACAAATCAAATCACATCACATGCATCAAAATATGAGAAGGAGATAGAGAGAGAAATCAAACACAAATAACATGGTGGTTGTTGACGAGAGAGAAACCAAATAACATCACACCTCGAGATCATCGGAGATTCCACTAGAACTCTTTCTTCATTCTAAATAGGACAAGGAAAAAAAGCCTTTTACACCACGACCTTTTCTCCACTTCAAGAGGTAAGGCACGTCTCTCCTCCAATGAAACTAATTTTTTTTCTCGCTCAATAGGTAAAATCTCGAACTTCTTTTACACAGGAGCTCTCTCAGTTTTTTCTGAATAAAATGTTTCACTCTTTTACAATGCTATGCTCACAAGAAGAGAAGAGAGAAAAAAGAGAAAACTTTAAAATGAAAACTTTAAGGAAAATGCCTTCTTTTGATAAGTTGAATTTTTTCTTCAATGAGTAGATGAATGTCTTTGCTTATGACTTTGGCACTCTTGTTATAGACTTCAACATGTGAAAAATTCGTCCAGAAATTTTTTTACAATTTTCTCCTTCAAAATTGATCGTTACTGTTATTTTGACTCGAAGGCCGGTCGACCGCATATCTGGATCGGTTGACTGGTCTTTGTGACCGTGCGTGATTTCTTTAGCTTTTACTCTTTTCGATCGGTACATCGATCAATATCATCTCGACATCAATCGAGGTAGGCTCAGTATTGATCGATCGACCGGTGTTTCCATTCTGTCGATCGGTATTGTCTCAATAGGCCTTCATTGCTTCGACCGATAGGTTGACCGACCTATACTATTTTAAGAATACATTTTTGCACAGTTATCCAAATTAGTTAATTTTGGATTCTATGAATAGCTAATAGAATTCTCGATAATTTTGATATTCATCATTCATCCATAATCTAATAAGATCATAGTCAATTATTTAATCAAAGTTTAGTGCATAAAGTTATCCCTTTTCCTTTAAACTTTTCAGCATTTAGCTATAATCTTTCGAGTTTTGTATCATCAAAATATAATTTTATATGTCATAAAAATTTTGCTCCAACAATCTACCCCTTTTTTTATGAAGACAAACCGATAAATATGAAAAATATACAAGTTGCAAAAAGATTGTAAAATCTTAAAAATCAATTTTACTCTTCTTAAAACTAGACTTTTCCTTACAATGATAGATATTTACATAAGTACTAATTGTAAGGCACTCTTCATATAGAGTTGTGTTCATATCATATTTCTCATATATTTCTCCCCCTTTTATTTCATCAAAAAGTGGTTTGCACATCAAGGACATAAGAAATTATATGTAGTTCCCACTTTGTCTTTTTAAAAAAAATTTGTTCTTCCCTTTTGTCATAAATATGTAAAGTGTTACATCATAAAGAATTATAAAATATGCAGAAAAAAATAGCTCCTCCTAAATTTATGACTATTTTAAAATTAAAATAAAATTGATCTATAAGTTATGAAAGTCACATGTTTCAAAAAAAATTTAATGATCAAAATATTGCATAAAACTTTGTTACAATGATTATGTCAAGATAAAGTTGGAAGGTTTTAACATGCTCCCCTATCACTATAACCATTTTTTTTCTGTTTTATATGTTCCTCTTTTCTCTCAATGATAGTAATTTTGAAATTTTGAGAAAAATAAAAAAAGTAAATGACATCTTTGGTACCTAAATTTCTTTGAGTTCTATTTTGTTAGATAATGTTCTTTTTTAAAACTCAAACCATGTCATGTTATGTTAATTTTCTTATTTTACATTAATATGAGTAATGACCATAAAAGTCACATATAAAACATTTGAAGTCAGAATTTCTATTAAAGGGATTATTAGATTTCCAATAAAAAATTTTATTTCTAAAATATTTCTTAAGATTATTTTTCGTTACATGAAAAATAGTCTTATTTTGTGAATTTTTTAAAAGAGTATTTTCTTTTTTACTTTTTTCTAAATTATATGTTAGTTTTATAATTTCACAAGCATGTATAATTTCTAAAATATCAATTTAACTTTTTAGTTTTTCATTTTCCATAAAACATGTATCTTTTTCTTCTTTTAAGTTCTCAATATGTAGTAATTTTTCATTTTTCTCTTTAATTGAAAAATATATTTTTATAAGAGAGGAAAGTTCCTTATTTACATCTAAAGAAATGTTCTCTTCGAAAAAACTCGATGAGTCATTATTTGAAATTAAAGAGTTAGAAGTTATCTTATTGTTGTGAACCATTAAGCATAGATATGTTTCATCACTAGAAGAGCTTAATAATTCACTTGTTTCACTTGACTCTTCATATTTTTTTTCTTTTTTTTCCTTTCTGAGCGTCTCTTGTTTGTATGATCTTTTGGTTGGCTTGTCATTTTTCTCTTTTTTTTACCAATTTGAAATACTTATCTAATTTTTTTGTATAGTTGCAAGTCTCTTTTCGTCAACTTTCTCTTCACTTGAGTCATCTTCTTTTCTATTTGCTTTTAATGACAATGTTTTCTTCTTGAGAACTCTTTCTTCTTGATCTTTTTGAATTGAGATCTCATAGGTTAAAAGCGAATGATCATCAAAATTTAATGTGTTCAAATCTTTTTCTTCAATATGTCATTTGGAGAAGAGAGACCTGAGAAACTTTTTCACCTTTTAGAGGTTAGTTCTTGGCTCGGCTAAGTAAGTTGAGCCATTTAAGATATTATTAAATCGTGCAACCATATCATTTATAAGTTCATTATCGTGCATTTTGAAAGAATCATATTGGTGATTTAAAATATTTAGTCTAGATTTATTAACTTTATCGGTTTCCTCATAAGTAACAATGATTTTCTCCCAAATCTCAGTTGTACTTTCACAATTTGAAATCCAATTAAACTCCGTTGAATTCAAAGCACAATAAAAAAATATTTTTGACTTTCCAATCAAGTTTTGAAGAAAAATTTTTTCTATAGTTAGAATCTGTAGGTAATTTTTCATGTAAGTAATATCCTTTTTCAACAATGTCCCTCATGTCAATGTCAATGGAACATATGTATGTTTGAATCTTAATTTTTTTAATATGCAAAATTTGATGCATTTAAAATGGAAGGATGACTAATTAATTGTCATTCGAAAAAAGTAAATCCACTTGATGACATAGCTCTAAAGATGATTAAATATTAAAATAAGACGATTAAATCTATCTTAAAATAAGAGCAACCCGCTCTATTACCCATTGTTGGATTCCAAGGGCACCAAGAGGGGGATGAATTGGTGTTTAAAAATGAAATCTATCGATTTAGCAAAACACGTCATGGAAACTTAAAATCGATTCAACAATCTTTAAATCACCACAAAACAAATCACATCAAATGCATCAAAATATGAGAAAAAGAGAGAGAGAAATCAAACACAAATAACACGGTGATTGTTGACGAGGTTCGACCACACCTTGGCGTACATCTCCGCTCCGACTTCTCGACCTCGAAATCGTTGGAGATTTCGCTAGAACTCTTTCTTTGTTCCAAATAGGGCAAGGAAGAAAAACTCTTTACACCATCGTATTTTCTCTACTTTTGAAGGCAAGGCACGCCTCTCCACCAATCAAGCTAATTTTTTTTCTTGCTCTTTCTCTTTTACAATGATATGCTCACAAGAAGAGAAGAGAGAAAGAAAAGAAAACTTTAAAATGAAAATTTTAAAGAAAATGCTTTCTTTTAATAATTTGAAGTTTTTCTTCAATGAGTAGATGGATGTCTTTGCTTATAACTTTGACACTCTTTTATAGGCTTCAGCATGTGAAAAATTCATCCAGAAAAATTTTCATAATTTTCTCCTTTAAAATTGACCGTTACTGTTCATTTGACTCGGAGGTTAATCGATCGCACATCTAGACCGGTTGACCGATCTTTATGACTGTTGCGTAATTTCTTCAATTTCTGCGCTAGATCGATCGATCGGTCTGTCGACTAGTACATTGACTGGTATCATCTCGAACGTCGACTAAGGCAAGCTCACTATTGATCGATCGATCTATATTGTCTCGATCGGCCTTCTTTACTTACACTGACAGGTTGACCGACCTGCACTATTTTGAGCATACATTTTTTCATAGTTATCAAAATTAATTAATCTTGATTCTATGGATAGCTAACAGGATTATCTACAATTATGATATTTAGCATTCACCAATAATCTAATAAGATCATAGTCAATTATTTAATTAAATTTTAGTGCATAATGTTGTCCTTTTTCTTTAAACTTTTTTAACATTTAACTCTAATCTTTCGAAGTTTGTATTATCAAAATATAATTTTATATGTTATAAAACTTTTGCTCCAACAAATTCAACGTCGATTGAGTACCCAACTTCTCCGACATCACCATTTCAAAAATAAGATAATTTTTATCTTATTATTTTAATTCAAGAAATAAGGGGTTCAAAGATATAATAAAAAAAGTTTGAGAGAAAATAAAAAAAATAGCTATAGATAAAGTAGAGAAAAGGAATTAAATGATGGTTACAAAAGGATTTGAATTAAATTCATATTAGGAATTTAAATTCAAATGAAAAAAGAAGATTATTATATAAAGCACTCTTGATAGAATAACATAAAAACTCCTATTTTATGATTAAATATGAATTAACTACCCGTATCTATAACTCCTCTCCGTTCCCACATAATTCTCCCTACAACAGTCCCCTCCTCCCTCTTTCGTCTACATGCATCCCAAGGTTGATGGCACACGTTTCTAAGTTAGAAAAGGTGTGGTAATACTCACTTGACTTCGAGACTGGCACATAGTTACCATAACATAACAAACACCATTTGATTGCAAGAAGAATAATAGAATTTGCATAGTTTATAGCAATTATCAATTTTTTTCAGTACTTATCGTTTGTTAGTAAATTTTCAAACATTGGTAGCATCTCTATGAAGTTGATAAAACCTAAACACAGTTGGATTTATTTATCTTTCTCCTTAGAAACATTAATGCTTACTATATTGATCACTTCAACATTCCTAACCATATCCATGTATCGTGTAACACACTACGATTTCATTAAGAGCAATATAGTAATTTATAATTTAACTAGAGTATTTGATGGATTGAACGTGATCAAAGGAAGAATTTGTGAAGAAATAGAATATAATTAGAAAAGGAATACGAAAAGAAAGAACGACTAATTCTACTTGGAAAAATGAAGTAGAATTATGGAATGATTAAAGATATAACTTGAAAGGATAAAGGAAAAGAAAGAAAGAAAGAAAGATAAAATCCTATTGAGAGTAGCAATTGTAATTAGATCGATATTTTAAAATTCAAAAGAATGCTTAATGGACATAGGACTCTCACATAAGATAGAAATCAGAGTTTTATGGCTTAAAAATATTTCAATCATTAAAATAATATTTATTATTAATTTATCCCAAACCTTAAGTGATAAATATTATTATATGAAATAATTCCAAAAGTTAGAGAAAAGAAGGAAATAAGATGATAAAGTAAAAATATAGTTTGAATGAAAAAGTTACTTATAAGAGAGAGAGTTTAATTAAGATGAGTTATGGAACAAATAAAAAGGAATTTGAATTGAATTGGATTTGAGATAAGTATGATTATGGAATAATTAGTTAAATTTGAATCTAATTAAATTTGAATATTTAATAGAGAATGATAATGATGGATGGTCATGATTAATTAAGAATTAGCTCAAGTTCAATAGGAGTTAAAAAATTCTAGTTAAAAACTATAAATATGACTAAAGGGTAGTTAAAAATTCTTATTAACCAAATTGAATTTTTGCACATCTTCCACTTCTCTCCTCATTTGCACATGAATTGAGATGTACTAGAGAGAAACCAGTGGGCCGTTTTGAAGCCTTCATGTAAAATATCATTGTCCAAGTATTAGCCAGGAATTTTTGGACGTCATCAGAGAGGAATCGTCGATCAAAGTTCATTTTTGTGCGACCAATGGGCAATGAAAACATAGTTGATTTTTCAGTCAATTTAAGGTACGTATGGGGATTCTTATATCAACAATTTTCGTTGGTATAGACACTCAGGATCCTTCTTCTAAGTATTGACTTTTTGCACAAATGAATTGTGAATAAAATTAAATTATTTATCGCATTAAAATAAGGCCGGAAAGTCACGTCGAAAGTGTGGCTCCGCGAAGGACTTTAGAATGCGACATGGGTTCTATGGTACCTGACCTAAATTCAATAGACTTCGGGCATGGCTTGAATAGCCCAGACCGAGTTCGTAAGAACCTAATCCAAATTTCAATGTGTGTGATCTGAGTTTTGTAACTTGAGCACGACACGATGGAATTGTTAAGAATCCAAACCAGGTTTTGATTGGGCTCGGCTTGAGTTTCGTCAGTGAAGAAGCATTGGAATTGGATTGAACTAGCTCGGACGGGGTTTCATTGGACTCAGCCCAAGTTTCAGCTGAAGATGGGAAATTGTACATTGAAATGAAGGAACCGATCCGAGTTTCATTCGACCCGACACAAGTTCTAAAGATAGAAAAAGTGTTCTAAATTTATTATGGTATAGTTGATTATGATGATTATGGCATTGATTATATGTGATCATAAAGACCTCATCGTGATGATAGTTGATCATATGACTATGGTATATTGAATGATGCTTTGTAGATTTAAGATTGGAAAGAAAGTTCAAATGAAAATAAAGATAGACATCATAAGTTAAACAAAATAAAAGATGTAAAGTACCTAAAATTAAGAGAGCTCTCAAGCAATCTACATGGGCAAAGCAATCATTGTAGTTGAAAGATAACTTCAAAAATAAGAATAAATAATAAACAACCCTTGTGGTTGAAGTAGTCTACATGATTGAAGTTAATTAAAGGGTAAAAGTTAAAGCAATGATTGAAGCAGTCCGTGTGATTGAAATATAGAGCAACCTTTATTATTGGAATATAGAACAGTCTTTATGGTTGAAGTGGCCCTTGCGATTGAAACGACCCTTGTGGTTGAAACAGCCCTAAGCAGACTCTATGATTGAAATATAAGAAAAAGTAATTGATTGATAGAATATTGAATTGCAGCATTTATGGTTGAACTATAAGAAAAGAGAATCGATTTAAAATAGTAATTGAATTGCATCTTTTATAGTTGATGTCAACATTAATTGAATTGAAATTGCATTTATGGTTGAAGTATAAAGATAGATAATTGATTGAAAAGAATGATTGATTTGCAATTTTGATGGTTGAAGTTAAAGTAAATTATTATTGATTGATAACATAATTAATTACAGACTATATGTTTGATATTAAAAGATGATTGAACCATTAATTCCAACCAGTTGATATTTATGGTTGATGGAGAATGCATATTCATAATTGAAATGTATTGATATGATGTTATAGATAATTATTGCACATTGGATATTATTATATGGTTCATATTAATATTGTTATGGGGGACCCTACGTATTAAGTGTATTCTCAATGAATTTTGCACCTGTATTTAGATCCATGCAGATGAGATAATGACGATGATGAGACGGTTAGTGACTCCTCTTATGGTTGATATGCATATTGGATATGGACATTAATAGTCCACAACTCACGTGTCACCAAATATTGTATAAATAGATTTTGCATATTGTAAAGATTATTGTATTTAAGTCTTCCGCTAATGTAAGTGAGTATGTTGAGTGATCAAAGTAAAGGAAAATTTTAAGTCATAGAATTGGATAATGTTGTTGAGTTAGCCTTCTGTGCAGGTGAAATCTCAAGACGTTATATATGGATTTTGTATTGTCAATTTAATGTGATAACGCATGTTGTATTATTGTCACACATTTTTCCTCATCGTGCAAAGTCAATTGTTTACTTATGATGTAAATCATTTGTACTTCATAATTGACTTTTAATTGGGAGTTTATTTATCTTTGACAAAGGCGTAAGATTGGATCACAAATAACAATCACATTTTCATATTCATAAACAAACTTTATGAATTCATCAACATCATCTTTGAAATCTTCTATTATAAATTTATGTTTATCTTTTTTTTATGTTGGATCTAACTTCCATCAGGTCGCATCTTGTTAAAATTTCAATTAACATTTTTTACAAAAAGGATTGAATACCTTTTTAGCTGCATATTTCAATAACTAGTAATATATGTATGAATAAAAGCAATCATGGTACTTCATCAAATTGAATAAATACAGTAAGTTCAATCATTACATCTAATTCAATATATATATATATATAGTTTTAAAATGTGATAAGTATTCATTAAAGAAACAAACAAAATGGTGCTCTTATTTTTGTGCTAATTACCTTATTGAGCAATTTTATTCTCTTATTATTGTACAATTGTTGCATTAAAAATGACACATTTTATTTCTATTGCTAGATCAACCACAAGTATTGTTGCCAAATTAGGTTTTTTTTATCATCGCCTTAAGATTAGCATTCTATGGAGCTAAGGGTTGGGTCGGTAGGTGGTGTTGTTAAAGTAGATATACTAGCATGTGTTTTTCTTGATATTGCCAACTTGGGTTCAAGATTAGCTTTTATTTTTACATTCTTACCTAATTAGGTTTTTTTATCATCGCCTTAAGATTAGTATTCTATGGAGCTAAGGGTTGGGTCGGTAGGTGGTGTTGTTAAAGTAGATATACTAGCATGTGTTTTTCTTGATATTGCCAAGTTGGATTCAAGATTAGCTTTTATTTTTAAATTCTTGACCACTTTGTTGTTAATTTTGTTCCTAAGGAACAGGTGAACTTTTTCGAGTGACTTTTTGAACATTGTAATTAATGGTCGGACAATTGACAATAATGTAATCAGGTGACCCACAATTTGTACACTAATCATAAGGACAACTTATGTAAAAATGCATTGAGTGTTGCAAGAGTATTTTGACTATTTTTCTTAGCTTTTAGAGAATCTCCTCCATGCATATTGTTGCTTCAAATTTTTAACACATGAAGTAATAGTCAATTCAAATCTTTTGCCAATTTGCTAATACATATTTCTTGGTTTCCTCATAGTAGAAAAAAAAGCTTTTACTTTATGAGGTCATATAGCTACAAAATATTTGCACAATCTTTCATTTCCTATGTTAATGAGAGATATATTACATTATAATAATTTTTACTCTTTTTTATACTTAGTAAATAGATTTGATATCCCATTAAAAAATGAGATTACTTGATTTCTCGTTGTAACATTTTTTATATAAGTTATATTTTTAAGAAGTCATTTGATGCATTATCGATTTAATTAATCGATAATTTAGATCATCACTTGAACAGATTATCACTACTTAAATTATCGGTAATATATATTATATTATATCATATTACATCTTTTGGTAAATATTGGTAATATAAAAAATTATCAAAACATATAAAGAACAAATTATCAAAATATCCCTAAAAATTATTTCAGATTTTAATCACATATTATTATAAATAAAGCAAGAAATAGAAAAATGAATATAGATAAAAAAAGATAAGGCAAAATTAAGAATTATTTGTAAAATATTTCAAATAATAAAAAGATGGAGTTGAATGATATTTAAAATATCTAAAATTGAAAATCTTATTGAATGAATATTTTTGTCAAAATATATTCTAATCAAGTATCAATATGAGAAATCATCTCTCTTGTTTGCTTATTTGGATTATTAAAAAGGTCGTAATCAAAATTATCATAACAATTAAAATTATCAACAACCATTCGCATAATAATAGTGAACTCTCAAAATTTCAAATAAAATAATGAGTAATTTATATGCATTACCTCGTACCAAACTATTCACAAGTGATTGATGTGGAATCCATGATTATATCCCTCCTCTTGCCTCACCTATTACATAAGTTTTTATTATTAATAAATAAATATTTTATAGATAGTTAATTATTAATTATGCTTAAATATTAAATAAATAAACAGGAGTATTAAAATAATTCATGATTGAAGACCAAAGAAACCATATTTTTAACAATTAAACGTTATTGTATAACTAGTTAAGAATCATTAATATTTTTTACATGTGAAACGCATGTCGAACGACTTTATGCATAGTATATTTTATTTTTTCGATATATTTCTTTATAAATAGTTTAGATGACCATGACAACAAAAAATAAATAGTTTTATAATGTAAAATATTATGAAAAATATGTATATCTATTATGAAGGACAATAGTATATATAAGTTCTTAAAATTTTAAAAATGATGAATTTAATCATTAATAATAATTTGAATCATATTTTTATTATCATAAACGATCATTTAAATTATTCCTAAAAAATATAAAAAAATAAAATAAATTATTCGTAAAACTGTTTGATACGCACTTAAAACGTTCAATACCTATGTTAAACCTGAGCATAGAACTAACCGGCCACCCTGTTTGCCAATATATGCCCCTCGAGTCATGTAAAATGAATTTCATCTCGACACCCGTGACCCTACTACTAAAAGTTCTAAACCCCACCCCTCACATATACAAAACCCTCTTCCTTCGACTGCTGCCGCTCGTCTCCGTCGCTGTTCCGCTGCAACGATTCCGACTTCCTCCGCCACATCAACTGTTAAGGTAAAGTATCACACTTCCCTCTCTCTCTCTCTCCCTCTCCCCCTCCCTCCCTCCTCCGCCGCCTTCCACTTTTCTACCCTTTTACCCGCAAGATTTACTCCATCCTGAACCACTTCCCGGCGGCCGCGATCCATCGTGATCGCTGTCAGCCGGCACCGCCGCTTCTCCGTCGAACACCTCGTGTGCTTGCACCATCGATTCATTCATCTCACCCTTGCTGTGAACGCCGCAGCAGACTCTACGATGGGCCTCTTGGACCGGATCTCCAGGACTGGACCGGCCCAGGCCTGGCCCAAGTGGGGATACTTGGCGGGAAGGAGGTCGGCTTCCCGCCAATGTCCGGCTACAGCTGCCATTTTTTAATGCCGATTTCCCCCTCCACTTTGGCAGGTAGCGAAGTGTTTTCTGATCGTCGAATCACCGTAGGAGAAGTTGCATACGGCGGAGGAGGGAAGATGTTGGAGCTGCGGTTGGTACAGGGTAGCCTTCTGAAGAAGGTGCTGGACGCCATCAAGGAGCTAGTGACGGATGCCAACTTCGATTGCTCTGTCACCGGCTTCTCCCTCCAGGCCATGGACTCCAGTCACGTCGCCCTGGTCGCCCTCCTCCTCAGGTCCGAAGGATTTGAGCACTACCGCTGCGACCGCAACCTCTCCATGGGCATGAACCTCAATAACGTGGCCAAGATGCTCAAGTGCGCCGGCAACGACGACATCATCACGCTCAAGGCCGACGATGGCAGCGACACCGTCACCTTCATGTTCGAGAGTCCAAGTATGTGTCTTTCTTCACACCCTACATCCCGCCCGCCCTCCTCTTTTTCTCCCGTATACTTGCATTTAGATGCCAATGTTTGTATTTTTTTTTAAGGCAAGTTAGACGTCTAATTATCTTCTGTATATAAAGGCTGGCCATCCGTGTAAAGATATGATTTTTATATGTAATTTTCAAGACCTACTATCATTATGAATAATACGACCTTCTACCATACTGGATTTTGAGGCTGTGGGGTTCAAACTTCAAACGATGCTAATTTTGATTCAAATTTTTAGTGGTGTTGCAGGGGATGTTAAATCTTTTTTTTTTACGTTTTCAGATGAAGTATCTGGCTATTTATCATTTTGCTTTGATGTTGGGAATCAGAGAAGAAGAAACAATATTAAATTTGTGTCTTTAGAGCCCTAATGCAATGAATTCATCATTCATGGTGTTGCTTTGTAATCTTTCTAATTTTTGCGGCGTGCTTATCCGTAATAACAATCCAATTCAAGATTTGCTATTAAGCAAATGCATTATTTTTTCTTTTGCCTATATCATGAGCAATAACTTCGAAAGTAAATATGTTTTTCTGTGCTCTGAGTCCATTAATTTGATTTCATGACTCGAGATTAATGTCCTCTCCACTCCATATTCGTCCTTTGATTGCTCAGACCAGGACAAAATATCGGACTTCGAGATGAAGCTTATGGACATTGATAGCGAGCATCTTGGAATCCCGGATGCTGAGTACCAAGCCATTGTGCGCATGCCTTCTTCTGAGTTTGCAAGAATATGCAAGGATCTCAGTAGTATTGGAGATACTGGTATGAAACTATCTGAAGCCATCAGAATATGTACATTTCTCTTGCTATTTGTCTGATCAATTTCTTGTGGCCTTTATGTCCAGTTGTTATATCAGTCACCAAGGAAGGTGTCAAGTTTTCAACTGCAGGAGACATCGGAAATGCGAATATTGTGTGCAGGCAGAATAAGACCGTGGATAAGGTGCTTTTAATCATCTGTCGACCTTTCTTTCTCTTTAGGTTGCTAAAGAGCAATCAATCTGGTCTTTCTCTGTCTTCTTTAATAGCAGTAAACTTCGGTTATTTTATATGACAATAGCAGCCTAATGTATCATATTTGCTGATGTTTGCTCATTTGTCCTCCTTTGTGCACAGCCAGAGCAAGCTACCATAATAGAGATGCAAGAACCAGTTTCCTTGACCTTTGCTCTAAGGTATATGAACTCCTTCACCAAGGCAACGCCACTGTCTGAAACAGTGACCATTAGCCTTTCTTCTGATCTTCCAGTGGTGGTTGAATACAAAATTGCAGACATGGGTTACATTAGGTTCTACTTGGCACCTAAGATAGAGGAGGACGAGGACATGAAGCCATGAAAATAGTGCATGTTACCTATTATTTTCGTAGTTAAAAAGAATGATTTCCAGATGTGATGTGTGAATCTTAGGAGAAACCAGGTCATGAAGTAAATGTATTATTTACTTTCTATAAGGAGATGGATATTCCTAGACCTTAGGATCTCTCTCTCCATCAATCTTTCTTTCTCTCTTTCTCCTCTCACGCTCAGTTGGTCATATTTTAGTGGCGTTTAGTTATAAAAACGACGGATAGATAAACAATTCTGGGTTAGTCAAGTTACTTTTGTTATTTTTTTCTTGTCACTTTCTAGCTGATTGAAGTGAATAATATAATTGTCACCATCATCATCATGATTAATTTCAACTATTACAACACTAAAGGCCTGAAACCTCGTGTCATTGTTTTACCAAAAAAAAAAAAACAATGCACCCATCAGCCAAAAAAATATAAAATTGAGACTACATTTGACACTAGTAATAGTTTTAAAAAGTATGTTGGTTTGATTAGTTTATAACAATTATTTAGCAATAGCGTGTAATGAATATTAATAAATATTAACAACAAATTTATCATATAACAAATTATTTAGCAGTAGTCATTACCATTACCAAATTTAACAACAAATTTAATAAATATTAATCAATTGATGTACTGATAAAACTAGTTGATAAATAAAATTTACTATAAACCAAGTTCGGTTGGATAATCTGTTGGCAAGAGATGGATGTTAATAGTCTAGGATGTGATATTCAGAGTCGCACATTTGATCAACATGATTAACACATTTTGATAATTCTGGACATGGATGGATTTAAATCGAAAAAGATACAACATGGTATAAATCGACATGATATCGCATTACTTAAACTGTCAAGCTAAGAAATGAATGGCATAAATGGGCATTGCATGTTTTAAGGGATAAAAGTTTCGAAGGTGAAATTTACTCAAAATCATTGTTATATATTTTTGTGAAATGTGAAAACGAATAAGAATAATAATAAGCATAAAATTAAATGACTAATACGCAGAGTAGTGTATTATTTATATTTTTGCCATCTTTTTTCCCTTTTCCTTGCGTAGATTACATCAAAATTATAAATAAAACTGAGTAAAAATGTCTGCACACTGGAAGGATATGATCTGATCTTATTACCACACTAACAACTAAGGCCCTCAGTCACTATATTAGGAATTAGAAATTTATTTATTTTTTCCCTTTTTGTAAACATAACTTAGGTAATAAAAACTGAACGTACTCCTTGTAAGAAAATAAATAACTCATCGTCCATAACATAAAAAAACCTTACCCTTGCAGTTGGCGCGCCGCATAAAAACTTCCTTGAGTCTGCACAGAAATAATATGGTGTGCCAGATAATTTTGTAACGGATGCATCCATCATAAGAAAATCAATGGCAAATCACAGCAATAAAAGGAAAATCAATTGCCATTAATGGATAGAATTCAAAATCGAATTCAAAATCGAATTCAAAATCAATTCGGATTCAAAAAAAAAAAGGAAACGACCAAAAAAGAAACGACGGACGGGGGAGGAATTTCCTCCCTTGATTCCGCCCGGAATCGGCCGGCCATCCTGGTCGACCGATTCTATAAAGGGTGGACGTGTCACGGGACGTTTCCCGTGACACGAAGCGTGAAGTCTCGCGGCACCAGTGCCGCTCAACTTATAGCCCTCGGCCGCTTAGCGTCGAAAACATGAAACACATGCAGTCGCCCCGCACTGCGTAATATTGCGGAGTACCAAATTATCCGCCCTTAGGGCATTTATCTTGTAAGGCCGTCCTTATGAATGGCCAAGTAGGTGACGTTCTCGTAGGGTACGTCTTTTGCATCTTCAATATGTAACAAGACTCCTATACCTACGGTACACTGGGAGGAGTTCACTAGTGTCTTCCGAGGCCCAATTGTATGTTATGTTTCATCATATTTAATACAAGTAAGCTTTCCTTTAATTCTAGTGCCATGGTCTTGAGCGTGGGGTGGCAACCCACATCGGTGTCTCTTCGTGGCGTCCCGTGGTCCCTTCGTCGCCCCTTCGGACTTTAAGCGCCCAAGCGCCTACATTAGTGCCGCAACGCACTAATGCCACGGTCTCGTGACGAGTAGTCCAACACTCTAGTCATGTCCGTGATTGAATGCCTATAAGAGCGACTCTCGGCATAGTCGTCTCGACCATAAAACTTCCGCTGCAAACTCAAAATAGGCTTGGCTAGGTGCCTATCTGCCTAGTCGCCGCACGTGGTCTAGTGTCCGAGAATGATCACGTGACAAGTGGTATCAGAGCAGTTCTTCCTGCTCGGATTACCTAGTGACAATGACTCGCTTGTGTTGTCGCAACGTGCCCTGGCGTAGGAAATGTGCTTCCGCTCAAATACTCCATCACGCCCAGGCGCACCGGTACCATGGTCTTTGATCGTGGACGCCAACGAGGAAGGCATGGCAAGCCTCCTCGCAGCACGCTCAGTCGTGCCCCGGAGCATGTTCCTCATACACCGTGTCGTGTCAAGGAACGTCCGTCATGGATCATGATGGCGGATTGATTGCCCCGCCTAACCGGGACGGTCATGCGTCGCTCACTCGAGCAGATCAACCACCCCAGGTATACAGTCGGGAATCCTGAAGTGTCGCGCTGCGTCAAAGAGTGGTCATATGCTCCGCATGATGGTCTTGCGATGCTCATACGATGAGATCGCTTACACGAGCGTCGTGTAACTCGGAGGACCCGTGTCACATTCAGGGACTGTCGGTCATGCACTACCATGGCGACCTGGCGCTGCTCGGTATTTCGTGACGTCGCATCGCATGCCCAGTCATGCAACGTGAAGTGCACAACCGCTTCACGGGAGAAGTTGGCTTAAAGACAAATATCAAGGTTCATGGTCCCTTTTCGGCCAAAGAATATCATCCCTTCGGCCAAGGGGCATCAATCACAAGCATCTTGTCGTGCCGCAGCATCGTCTGCCACGCCACGATGACTTTCGGGAATGGAGCAAAGCGTTGATTACTTGCAAACACTCGCGGACGAGCTGTCAGTCTTGCCTGCCTCGTCAAGTGTCGCCCCGCAAGCGGCACGATGTCATCCATCAAGGAGTGGGACGAACTTGATACATGCCAACGCAAATCGACGCTTCAACTCAGCGACCAATTTGGCAAATGGTTTGAGCGTCGAGCATCGGCGAACCTTGGCATGCTGCTGTCAAGCGTTCTACCGCCAACCGAAGGAAGGAGTGTCATTTCCTTTCGGACATCGCCTCGAGTAATCGAAGCGGCCTCCAAGGATCGCAATGCGAAGGTTTTGAAGGACACATTAGCGATGTCGTCCCTTCGAATGGAGATGGAGGTAATATTGGAAGCTCACGTCACGAGTTCACCAACCGCAGTCCGCTTATCTAAGCGGAGCGTCTTCACAAGCATCCGCACGGATCAGTGAAGGCCCGGAATGGCTACTCTTTCGTAAGGGTTAAGCCGCCCGGTGGATGAGTATGTCAAAGGTGTATGATCTAGGATGACAAGCACAGTGGCATTACTTTGTCCAAGGTGCGGACGGACGAGCATCTAAGGTGCATCCTCTTCGTGAACGAGCACAACGATCTCGCCCCGTCCATACCACAAAGGGATTGTCAAAGCTTCAAAGGAGGTCCCAGGATCGGAAGAAGGCATATCTCAGAAACCCTGCAAGATGTGGCAAACTCAGGATGGCGTTGCCATCGCGATAATGTAGAATGTGGCAAACATGCATCCCAGACATGGGACAGAAGAAGTGACAGTTCATCAATTATGCAAGCCCTGACAAGTTGGGACAGGAGGTCAAGATCACATTATTCAGCATCGGTCAGATGGACATTTTGAAGGAGGAAGTGAAAGGAATCATCGAGCTCCGCCTACAGTATTCCCAGGAGGATGAAGACCTAGTGTTGGTGCTCTTCAAGCAGAGGGGTTAGAAGCTTTGGACTAGGAAGGAGTTGGAACGACCGGATCGTCCAACCTCCGCTCACTAGTCGACGCTGCCAGGTCAATCGGGACAAGTGTCATACCACCAAAGCCCTTGGGCAAGGGCAATGGTGGGGGAGAGAAGTTCAAGTCGCAAGGAGGAAGCTACTTATGCCGAAGATAAAGATCGTCCATCGAAGCAGGAGAAGAGAGTCGAACCACAGGCACATGTGGGGAGACCCTCATCGTCGCTCACTATAGCGACTGGGAGTGGACAAGGTGTGGAATGTTATACCGAAGAACCTTGCTCCACCTCAAACCGTCGAGATATCTCTTGTCCACCAAGGGTAAGGTGGAGCTGTTCTCAACGCTCGACGGATGAAGGACTTAACGTTGCAGTCATCTGCAACTTGGAGATAGTGAGTTGAACCACAAGAGAACGTGGGGAGACTCTCGTCGCCCACTATGGCGACTGGGATGGACAAGGCATGGATTGTCATATCAAAGAACCTTGTCCCGCCTCAAGACTGCCGAAACATCAGGTGATCACCAAGGAGGAGGTGGTCCTGCGCTTTTCGTTCGGCAGAGGTATGGAAGACTCTATGTTGCAATCATTTGTAACATAGAGACGTTGAGTCAAGCCCACAAAGAGACTTGAAGCGTCCCAAAGTATCCATGGGAAGACTCTCGTCACTCATCATAGCGACCCCATGCACTCGAAGCAGACAAGCTACAAGCATCGACATCGGAGAGCTTGTGTTGTTTCAAGCCGTCGAAATTCAAGAATGATAATCGAGGATGAGATGGTCCCGTACTTTGCATTCGACGGAAGGGGGACCTTATGATGCGGCCATCCGCAACATGAAGGCATCGAGTCAAGTCATGCAGGTCGAATGGCAAGACTCTTCATCGTGTTCTACACGACCCTGAGACAACTCTTCTCCGTGCTATTCCTGAAGGCATACAAGAGTTGTTTCACCTCCAAAAGAAGCCAAACCACACAAGTTGACGCTACGCAAGTCGAAGAGAAGTGAAGCCAACAGAGACTTGATGGACGGATAGTTGCTTGATGAAGTCAGACCGCACATGGCGGACTCCACTGGCGCTGCACAAGTGATGACCCCGGATTGGACGAAGGATCAGCGAGCGAAGCAGGCCTGAGGGAGGAGTCCTCAGCGAGACCCCAAGGAGCGGGCATTCCTGGCGTTGCGTGATGCTGGTGAAGTCGAAGTCAAGGTAAAGAAGGCAGAATTGAACGAGACAAGCGAAGTCAAGACTCAAGACGAAGGCCTCGAGGAAGCCCGGACAACGGCGTCGAGGGCGTCGCCGACTTTGGTGGAGGAGAATGTCACGGGACGTTTCCCGTGACACGAAGCATGAAGCCTCGCGGCACCAGTGTCGCTCAACTTATAGCCCTCGGCCGCTTAGCGCTGAAAACATGGAACACATGCAGCCGCCCCGCACTGCGTAATATTACGGAGTACCAAGTTATCCGCCCTTAGGGCATTTATCTTGTAAGGTCGTCCTTATGAATGGCCAAGTAGGTGACGTTCCCGTATGGTACGTCTTTTGCATCTTCAATATGTAACAAGACTCCTATACCTACGGTACACTAGGAGGAGTTCACTAGTGTCTTCCGAGGCCTAATTGTATGTTATGTTTCATCATATTTAATACAAGTAAGTTTTCCTTTAATTCTAGTGTCATGGCCTTGAGCGTGGGGTGGCAACCCACATCGGTGTCCCTTCGTGGCGTCCCGTGGTCCCTTCGTCGCCCCTTCGGACTTTAAGCGCTCAAGTGCCTACATTAGTACCGCAACGCGCTAATGTCACGGTCTCGTGACGAGTAGTCCAACACTCTAGTCATGTCCGTGATTGAATGCCTATAAGAGCGACTCTCGGCATAGTCGTCTCGACCATAAAACTTCCGCTGCAAACTCAAAACAGGCTTAGCTAGGTGCCTATCCGCCTAGTCGCCGCACGTGGTTTAGTGTCCGAGAATAACCCCGTGACAGACGCAAGGGCGACCTCGCGCCCCCTTGGATTCCAGCCGACATCGCCTCTCTGTCTCCCTCTTCTCTGTTGCGCCGATGAACGACGATCGATGCACAAACCAGAGGCGGACATCGACAAGGAATAGCGGCTCGTCCGAGGATTCTTTGACACCAACGACATTCTCCTGACGTGTGTGAGGTCCGGGCGCATCTTCCTGCACCGACTAGGGACGATAGGCGATCATCGGAACGGAGAACAGCGATCGAAAAAACTCAAAACCCGACGAAAGAGGTACCTTAGCGTTCTAAATCCCTAGACGAAGAAATAATGATCGTTTGATATGCATGATTAGTCCATTATGATCCTGATATTGTTATCTACGTTTTTTCTATTCATGTCGTGGTGATTGGATGGTCGGAAGGCTGCCGGAATCACAGAAGAATCCTGGCGGCCCTGTTTATTGTCCAGACCGGTCGACCAATATCATCAACGGTCGACCGGTCCACGCGTAGAAATCTCATGAGTTCAGAATAATCGGTCGACCGACCTTACCCTAGACAGATCTATCTGTCCATGGACATATATGCCTATGAAATCGACCGACCAGACTTTCAATCGGTCGATCGATCTGACGCGCAGTGCGTGTCCGCACGATTTTGTAACCGATCGACCGGCCACCAGGAGGGTCGACCGGCCTTATGTGCACGATCGACTGATCCACAGACACCCGACCAAGAACACGGTCGATCGATCCCAGAGGACCAGTCGACCGATCCCATAGGAACGGTCGACCGATCTAAAAATGGTCGACCGATTCCGACAGTGAATCCAATTTTAATTTTAATTCAGAATATGAGACTCTAACCAATTCACCTATATTGGTTAAGCCCTATTGTACAGAGATTAACTTCCAGTTGAGTTCTGAATCATAGATGACATGATAACCCAAGATAAATAATGTAAAGATAAAGATATGGGATTGCTATGTGCCGCCCCTAAAGTTAAAGCAAAGATCAGTGTTAAAGCAGAGGAGGGATAGGTAGTTAGCTGAGGGGACAGCGAAGCTACTATCTTCAATGACCACTATTCCTGAGATTTTAGATTCTCTCCCACCTGTATCTCGAATGAAGGGTGATGCAATGGTCGCACACCTTCCCCCAAAGATTAATGTATTGTGCCAGAGGAATAGGTAACTAGTTGAGGAGATAATGAACTTACAGATTTCTTAATTGATCACTGTTCCTGGATTGTAGGAATTCTTCCACCTACCTTCTGAACTGGGAGGTCTTATCACCCACCCCTTTTCCCTTTATGGACTTACTGACTTCAGAGATTCAGAGAGGCACTCATGGCATCCCAACCTAATAAAGTCAAGTTCGCATAGGACAACTAACCTTAAGAATATTATAGTAATGTAAAAGACGTAGTGAAACTCACAGTTAAATAATGTAAAGGAAAGCAATGTAAAGTATAGTACTGTAAAATAAAGTAAAGAATTTTGTAAAGTAAAGCATGGTACAATAATAAATATAGTACAGTAAAGCATGGATTATTGTATGGTAAAGATAATGCAGAGCAAGGACAAAGCATAGCCTTTATAAAGAACAAAGTATAGATATTGATGTTGTCAAAGAGGTCAGAGTACATTATTGCTCATTATTGACATATTGATTTCATGATTTTTATTGATCCTTATTTCACCCTTTAATTTGCTAATGGACTGAGCTTTTTGCTCACGGGTATTCGATTCCTCTGTAATGGGATTTTGCAGGTGAGAATGCTAACTGATGAGGTGTTGGAGAGTCAGAGCTTGAAGAACATTGCACATGACTGAAATTCTGCTTCAAGCTTTTATTGCGATATCTAGTTCAAGTTATTATAATTGTTTAGAGACATTATGTTATTCCGCTCATCGAACTTCTCTTTCGCCTGTTGGACTTGATACATTTTCGTACTTCGTTATAAACTATGTTAACCACTTTCCGCATTAATATTTAACGTTGAAACTTTCGCATATTAAACTATATAAATTATTAGATATTTCTTGACATTCCACTGTTGAACTTTCGCATTAAAATTTTTAATTATATTTTCTTATTATATTAATATCACGTAAGTTATTTTATTAAATGGTCATGATTAATATTGTAGTAGATAGTGTAGTCTTTTCGGGATCAATCTAACTGCATAGTAAGAAAGACGATTTTGAGGTGTTACAAATTTAATTTTAAATTATCAATAATATAGAAAGATTACCGGTAAGGAATCGTTATTTTTTTTTTTCCACCGAATGTTGGATTAGATTTGGAGGATCTCGTTATACCGACACCGGTCCCTATATACGATCTCAATCTTTAATCTTTCAAAAGAATCCAGAGAGCGCGACGCGACGCCACACGCGACAACAACAACCAAGGAAAAGAAAAAGCTCCTCACTGCAGCACCACGACCCACTGAACCGCCACCATTTCCAAAAGGCAATCGCCCTCCGCCACCGGCAAAAAAGAAAAAAAACACAGGAACGAAATCGAGTACAGAAGAATCAAGAACAGGAAGATGACCCTTCCGTGACGTCAACTCAGTCGTACGGTGTGTCGCTGAATCCGCGTGCCTTTGACAAACGGCGGGCCCTTCCACGTCTTCCACTCAACATCAGCATTCTCGCTCCTTCTGGTCACGGCGGTCATGGCCGCAGCGGCAGCGACAACGACCACCAGCCCCATCCCTTCCTGGACCACGAGGCGGCGCTTGCCGGACTCCGGAGACCTCGAAAGGTCGTGGGGCTGGAGACGCGCGAGTTTCTTGAAGGGCTTGATGCTGATCGTCTTAACCACGGTGGCCGTCACTATGCTGCTGATCGCTCCCCGGATCGATAGCCTCGTGGAGAAGCGTCCTGCTCCTACACAAACCGTAGACAGTGACTTCGTCGTCGTCGTCCATGACGATGAAGAATCTGTGAATCTGACGAACGAGAACATCACCAGCCCAAAACGTCCGGCCGACTCCAAGGTACATATAGTATACGTGCATTTAAATTACTATCACATTCTCATAAAAACTTGTACAGGTTCAGCGTATACTATTCCTTTTTTTTTTCGTCACTAGTTATTGGTTTTGCATCATTCTTGATGGGAAAAAAAATAGTTTAATTTGGATGTGGAGTTCTTGATTGCAGCACAGAAATTTTGTTTTCTATACATTTGTTCTGCATTGATTGTTCCGTTCTTTGATTTCTGTATTATATGGAAACTCTGTTTACAGTCCCCTACATGATATTTTCTTTTCCTTTGTCGTATATATTCCGTTGTGTTATGATCAGAATTCAGAAAGCTAATGATATCGGTTATATATGGAGGATAAAGTATTTTGGCATAGAAATTAAGAACGTCGACTACATTTAAAGTTGGCACCCAAAAGAATCTAAAAGACTAAGTCTTCCAAGTTCCATATGCAAATGTCAGACTTGGAAGTTTGTTTGCTTATAAGGAAATCTAAATCTTACGACAATAAATGCAGATAAACTTTGTGAGCAATTTGCACATCACATGCATCTTCTTCCATCTGACTGACGATCCGCAAGATTGACGATTTCATGTTCCCACAGATTCCAGAGATTTGGATGACACCAGACAGCGATGGCTACAAACAATGCATTGAGCAATTCAAAACTTATTCTAGTAACGCTTTTACTCGATTATTATGTTATGATTTGTTAATTAAATTCATCAACGAAGTCTTGCTTACATTCTTGCTGCGCACAGGAGCAAAAAATGCAACGGCTGGTTATCTACTTGTCGATGCTAATGGTGGACTTAATCAGATGAGGATGGGGGTATATATATAGTTAATGCTCTAATATGTAACACTACACTTTTATCATTACATATGCACTTCCTATTAATTCTCATATATTAAAGTTTATTGATTCATGCAGATAAGCGATATGGTTGCCATTGCAAGGCTGATGAATGCATCGCTGGTGCTTCCTTCCCTTGACCATGATTCCTTCTGGACGGATTCAAGGTACGAAATGTCTTCTTTCATGGATGCATGCAATGCAACTGAGGATAGATGTATATATTCAGAAGAAGTAGTCAAGACACATTTTGATGCTGCACAGTGAGTTTAAAGACATATTTGATGTGAAGCACTTCATCAATGTTCTGAAGGACGACGTTGTGACCGTGGAATCCCTCCCTTCCAAATATAGAAATCTCCGACCCTACGTGAGAGCACCCATCTCCTGGTCCAAGGTACGTAATTTATACTTCTAATCAATCATTCACTATATAATTACTTAAATCTTGTGCATGTCAATTAATTTGCAGGTTCCATATTACAGAGAATTCACAAGCACACTGCACAAGAATAAGGTCATAAGGTTCACCAAAACGGACACACGGCTTTCCAACAATGGCCTCCCTCCTTCGTATCAAAGACTCCGCTGTCGAGCTAACTACAAGGCGCTCCGCTACACGAAAGACATCGAGGCATTGGCAAACATCATAGTCGACAGGCTGCGGAAAAACAGCCAACGCTTCATCGCACTCCATCTGAGGTGCGTACGTAAGAGAGAGAAAGAGAGAGTTCTCTACTGTTGTACTGCTCGAATGTATATGCCACATGCGTGCATGTTGCAGATATGAGAAGGACATGCTCGCGTTCACAGGCTGCAACCACAGCCTGACGGTCCAGGAGTCCAAGGAGCTGGAAGTGCTGAGATATAAGATGCCGAACTGGAAGGACAAAGTTATCGACGGCCAGGCGAAGCGGCTGCAAGGAGGCTGTCCGATGACGCCGCGAGAGGCCGCCTTGTTCTTGAAGGCCATGGGCTACCCTTCCACAACAAACATCTACATAGTGGCCGGAGAAATGTTCGGCGGCAACAGCACGGGCCCCCTCCGAGAGGAATACCCTAACATACACACCCACCACAGCCTGACGACGAGCGAGGAGATCAGGCCCTTCAGAATGCACCAGAACAGGCTCGCGGCCCTCGACTACCTCGTGGCCCTCAACAGCGACGTCTTCGTGTACACCTACGATGGCAACATGGCCAAAGCAGTTCGAGGACACAGAATATTTGAAGGATTCCTCAGGACCATCAGCCCCGACAGGTACGAGAGAGCTCAAAGTGCTACAAGATTGTTGCCTTTGAGCGCATAAAGGGGCTCAAAAGTTGGAACTCTTGACATGCATGTATTGCTCAGGGAAACAATTGTGAAGCTGGTGGATCAGTTGGATGCTGGTGCAATAACATGGGAGGATTTCGTGACCAAGATCAAGCAGTATCACGCCGACAGAGTCGGGGGTCCACACGAAAGAGTGGCCGGCAGCGACGCGAAGCTGGAAGAGTACTTCTACGCGAATCCTGTGCCTGGTTGTTTGTGCAGAAAGCAGCACAGGAGAGTGAAGAAGGCATGAGTGCTGAGAAAGATAAAAATGGTCGATAGCCTCAGTTTTTTCAGATATCAACAATTAAACGTGACAAAATCAGGTTGTAATTGGTAAAAGATCTGAGAAATTATTGAAAAAGGTACTTCGACAGAACGATGACTTCGAGGACGATGACAGCCCAATTGGTCGAGATATACAAAAGTTTGTTGATTCGTATTTTTTCTACAATTCAGAGTCTAGGCGGTCTCGGACACCTAAAAAAAAGTCTCGGCGGGTTGTGTGCTGCTGCATGGCGTGTTGTAAATATACCCTGCACGCGACATAAGAGATCCAAGCAGCATGCTGAAAAAAGTTGGAGACAAGATGATTTGTCTTTAGCTCATTCTTTACTCACACAGTTATTTTTATCCATGAGAGATCAACTTGCTCATTTTCTGATCAATTTGGGATGTTATTCTTTTGGTACAATCTAGAACACGGGGTCGTTTGGCAAGTTGTGGGATTAAATTGTTTTAACCCTCAGATAACCTTGCCGTGGGAATATTGAGTTCCAAGTGACCTCAGGAATTCAGAAAAAACTTTGTTCTTGCTATCATTGTAGTGGGACCCAGTGACTCAAAAAATAACTATTTGGCAAATAACCTAGAATTAACCTCTTGTTCAAGCTACTACTAGGAAAACGCTGATTACCGACGGTCAATCAGTCTGAAAACCATCGGTAACGCACGGTTTTTCAGTCGGAATCGATCCGTCGAAAAAACGCTCGTTGCAAACGGATTTACGACGATTGAAAAAAATTCGTCGAAAATATCGACGGTTCTAGCCTTCGGAACAGTCCCCGGCGGTTCGACCCGTCGAAATTTTCCGACGGTTGCAACCGTCGAAAAAGTCCCCGGCGGTTCGAACAGTCGATATTTCCAACAGTTGCAACCATCGGAAAAGGCCAACGGTCCGAACCGTCGAAATTTCCGACGGTTGGAACCGCCGAAAAAGGTCAGCGGTTCGAGCCGTCGCAACTTTTCGACGGGCACAACTGTCGAAACTTTGGATGGGCGTCGCGACCGTCGATCTTTTGACGGTCACAACCATCGTAAATAATTTTTTAAATATAAAAAAAATTAGCGGTCGGATCGGGCCGCGGCCAGTTCCGGCCGCGGCCGATTCGGCCGCAAGCTAGTCGATCCGGCCGCTGGGGCCGGATCCGCCGCCAGGTGGCCGGATCCGAACGCCCGGTGGCCGGATCCGGCCGCTGGAGGTCGGATCCACCGCCAGGTGGCCGATCCGGCCGCTGGAGGCCGGATCCGGCCGACAGCGGCCTTTGGCCGGAGAGAGAGAGAGACGCCGGCGCGGAGCGGGAGAGAGAGAGATACGCCAGCGCGGGAGAGAGTCGCCGGTGCGGGAGAGGGTCGCCGGCGTCCGGCGTGGGAGGGTCGCCGGCGTCCGGCGCGGGAGAGGGTGCTCGCGGCCGGGAGAGAGAGAGAGGAGAGGAGGGAGAGAGAGAGGAGTGGAGGGAGGAGGGAGAGAGAGAAGATGGAGGAGGAATATATATAAAGGGAAAAAGTGGAAAGAAAGCGGAAAAAGGAAAAAAAAAAGCGGGATAACAAAATTTTAATTACCGACGGTTTCGGACGTCGAAAATGTAAATATTAAATATTTTTATAATTATCGACAGTTGTGACCGTCGAAAATATATCTAGTTATATATAATGTTTATTTTTTATTTTACTGACGGTTTGAACCGTCGGTAATTGCGACGATTTAGACCGTCGCTAGTTATATTAATAAAATACTCTTTATATGATATTATTATACATTTACTGACGGTTACGACCTTCGGAAATTTCGACGGACGGATTCCTAATCGTCGAAAAATTAAATAATAATATAATTAATTATATAATTATTATTTTTATTTCCGACGGTCGTGGCCGTCGGAAAATCCGTCAAAAAAAATTTAATAATAATATAAAAAATACATAATTTAATTTTTTATTTTCGACGGTCGTAACCGTCGGAAAAATCATCAAAAATTACGACGGATGGATATCCGTCGGAAATATCGACGTTCCTAATCGTCGAAAAATTAAATAATAATATAAATTATTTCCGACGGTCATAACCGTCAAAAAATCCGTCGGAAACAGAACCGTCGAAAAATCCGTTGCAAATTACGATGGATTTAGAACCGTCGAAAATTATCCGTCGGAAAATCGCGATTTTCTTGTAGTGAGCCACAATTCTCAATCCACCTAGAATTAACCTCTTGTTCTAGCCACAATTCTCAATCCACCTAGAATTAACCTCTTGTTCTAGCCACAATTCTCAATCCAAACGAGACAGTAGTGCTCTCTTAATCGTGTTCAGATATAAGTTTGATCTGAGTAATGAAGTAACATTAAAAACCACTTGTTCATTAAGAAAAACCTATCTGCGAGAATGAAATGCCTGATAAAGTAATAGAAGTGACTGAATTAAAACAAAAGAAATCATTTGAACCAGATTAGAATTTTAAACCATAACACAATGGCTGTTGGCAAACAAGATGCACCTTCCATCCAAGTCCAGCTTATTATATTCCTTGATTAGAAGTTTGTAAAATTTTCAAAGTCCATCCAAGTGCTCATACTTCCCCATTGAAAGGAAAAAAGGAATCCAATAAGCTGATTGTCTTCTGAAAGCCTTGTTTTAGAAAATTTGTAAAGCTCCATAGATATGCGTTATATGATGTTATGCATGAGGTTCAACAGAAGCACATGGCCAGTTGTTAAGCAAATATTGTATTACATCCAGCCCATCATTATGTTGGGCAATAAAGTGGATAAGCCAAGAACAACACGAGTGAAAAATAAGATCTAACAAAATAAGATGCGCCACGGCCCACAGAAGGATACACGATCAAACCCCAGTGGATTCAAAAGGCTAAATCACTCAATAATATATATTCAGTTGTACATTCAGAGATTCCGGCCAAGCCAATTTCACTCAGTTTCTTCAATCAGAAAGCACTGTCTACATTGCACAGGCACGCTCAATATCTTCTGCTCCATTATGCCATACTAGCATTAATTTGACGTCAGTAAACAACTAGTAATTTGAATTCTCCATATAGGATCCCACTGCCCGTAGACCTACCAAATTTGAGATAGATCATTGACAAAAAGTTTATCCTTTCACGTCTAAATTTATCATTTGCTAGTAGATGCTATCTGTGCTTCCCATATTTCTACCACATTGATGGAACGTAGACCTGCTCTTTCAGATTTTGTGTTGCACTCTCGGTAGGAAAGCCTCTCACTGCGCCAATCGTCCATTGTGAAATTATCCCTGCAGCAATGGCAAACCGGAGCTGCCTTTCCAATATGTCCTGATCATTGCACATCTCTGGATGTATTGTCAATTTTCTCATAATTGCAGCTACTACAGCATCACCTGAACCAGTCCGGTCACATGTAAATGGCGTTATAAGCACGTCCTCAGTTCCGATAACCACTCCATCGAAATTGGGGGTGTAGTAATGGATCCGGAGAGTTCCGTCTGTGACAAACAATATTTTCAAACCATCGTGCCAAATGGGTGCTATCTCTTCTCGAGTGTAATGATAATAGTCCCGACGATTCTTGGTCTGTTCATACGATTCTGCATAGTACTGCGGCCTGTAATTACGCTTCATTTCGTAATACTCTTCATCCAAAAGGAATTCTAGCTCCTGCCTTGAAACCTCAATGAGGTCAGCCTTTTCCCATGCCTTCTTGATCACTTTGTGAGTCTCATCTCGAGACCGCCACAGCAGCAATGGCAGGTTTGGATCAAAGAATATCTTGCTATCAAACTTTTTCGACAACTCAATGGCCCTAAAGAGTGAAGGATGCATTGAAGGTGACAATAGGACTTCCGAACTGAAGTGAAAGATCCTAGCCTGGGAACACAGAATGAATTGGCACAAGTTAAGTCATCGAGATTTTTTATATATCAATAGTTTTTTCTACATGCGACAAAACTCAAAAACAAATTTCTATATGTGTCGTATACTCAAGCCCTGGAGATGACATCCACAGATATCTTATCAGTTATCAACTAAGAACAGCAAATTTTATGTAAATTTCTGTGGAGAATGATGAGGCAAAATGACAAGCATGTTGAATGCAAACCTCCTTCAGCACTGCAACATCCACCTCCGACTTCAAGAAGGAATCTTCAGCGCAATCTCTGACAGTCTCTGCTACCAATTTCTCCCCATTACCATCACCCCCACCCTCAAACTTGATCTTCATATAGGAAGCTGCAGTCTTCACCGCTGGATCAATCTTGACGGCCCGGGTCTGAACGTTTTCCAAGTTCATTCGGTACACCAAGTCATTTCCCAATTCATCGTCCCCGACCTTGCCCATGAACGCCGCACGCCCGCCAAGGCGGACGTGCGAGATGGCGACGTTGGACGGCGGCCCCCCAGGAGCCCTGGCGAACTCTGGCGGGCTCCACTGAAGCTGCTTCCATGTGGAGTACTGGTCCGGATGCATCTGGCGTTCGGAGACGCGAACCGAGGGGACGAACTCCCTCTGGGCCGCGCCGAAGCAGCAGACCAGTGGCGGGGACTCGTACGGAAAGTCCACCCCGTCTTCGAAATCCTCGAGCTCTTCTTCCACCTCTTCGTCTCCGTCGGCTTCCTCTGTCGTCGGCGTCTTCGTTTTCGCCTTCTTGGGCCCCTGTTCCTGCTCCACTTCTTCGGGTTTTTTCTTCGAAACCCTTGTTCTCTTAACGGGAGTCGAGGATGTGGAGCCCGTGGACTTCTTTCGACCTTTGCGAGCAGGTTTGGGAGCTCCGTTGCCGGCTTCAATGGAGGCCTTGGGGGCAATACGTCGAGCGGATGGCAGGTGGAGTAATGCGAGATTAGGTTTACCAGGGACACCGAGTCGGCTGCAAGCTCTAAGAGATTGAGATGGTGACGGAATTGTTGATGGATTGAGAAGGTGGAAGGTGGCCATGACGCCGGAGAAAGCCCAACTGCAGCTGCTGTCGCCGGAACGGCCGCAGCCGGATTTATTTGCACTTCTGCTGAGTAACCGAGTGAGCGAGTGATAACTTCGTGACCCAACATTGCTTTATCAGCTATTTCAAAAGAAACGAAGGATCTACCGTTCATTACTGCATGGATGGCTGAGATTTACTCTGGCTTAAGGACTCTTCTTAGTATACTACCACAGCAATATTTATTAAAAACATTTTTTAATAGGATCCGAACAAATAAATATATATGAGTGAAAACGATATATATAAGTTTTTTTGTTCATTTTATCAAGCTAATGATGGGATAATAGCTAAATCCAAAAAGTTTATTGAATGTCCAGGCCATTTCTCCCTTTTTCATGTTTTTGGGACTTCAAATGTAAAATAAAATGTTAATAAATATAAACAATGGAGTCTTATATACATTATTATTGTGTATTATATCATCTATTCTCCACTGCCCATAAAACATATTTTTTATTGCTTAATTTGCAATTCATGTTTTGTAGAGTTATTTCCTCTAAAGTATTTTTTTTACACCTAACCCTAACTTATAAAATTATAAAATTTAGTTCCTATCCTGATATGACATTTAGCTCCTTCCATTATCTTTCATCTAAACATTTAATAATTATGAAAAATATTTTAATAATAAATTGCAATATGGAAATATTGAGGCATACATTAGATTTTCTTAAAATGATACATTATTGCGTTAATATTAAATATCAGCCAATTTACAATTAACTTTGAGATAGTTCACACAGGCATTTTATTTTTGTTTTTCAGCCTCACGTGATTTCTTCATAAACATCAGGATAAAGAACAACTACGGTCTCAATACTGATGCAATGTGATTATGTGAAGCCTAACTATCTTGAAATTAAAAAGAAAAAACTAAGGTATTGTCATGGTAATGGCCATCTTATCTGCCTCTCGGGTCCAAATCATCTGCTTTCTGTTAAAGTGCTCAAGTGACTTGCTGAACTTGCAGACATGCCCCAATTGCATCCAATGTCTAGAGCAACAGTTCTCAGGCAAGGCCTCTGTATATTTACTATATGACATTGATATAGTAAGGGTCTGTCATAGGACAACCCCCTAAACCTTGTGTTCATCCTTTACCTAAACCTCAAGCCAAACTTTGATATCTGATGCTTCTTTCTTTTATGAACCTAGTTATAAAATGCAAATTGTAATACTTGTATGTGTTCTCAAAAAAGCATCAGAAATTATGTATGTTAGCTGGCCTTGGGGTACTTGTGATGATAAGGAAGGGATAGAGGGCAGCACAAGTTATGTGACACTTTGGCAAAAGAAGCTACTACCCCTTCTTTCTTTCTTTCTTTTTTAAAAAAGCAGCGCTTGCACGGAGTGACTGAATCGAGAGATGGCTATATATGAATCACATAGTGACATGTGTGTCACATATTCTCTGTTGGTCGATGTAGAGTGAATTCTCGTAGAGTCTCCGCTTGTTCAGGAACAAAGAGAAAGATGAAGGCTGTTGTGTTACATATGGTGATGTTTCTGGGATTGTTGATGAGTTGTGCAAATGGTAGTCTGAGATTGGATTTCTACGGCGAGAGCTGTCCAAATGCTGAGCAGATCATATCCAACTTCGTCAGAGCGCACATCACGAACGTACCATCTTTAGCAGCACCTCTTCTTCGGATGCAATTCCATGACTGCTTTGTCAGGGTATGTCCAAATAACATTGCACACATCTGATAACACTTACTCAGTGCTTCACTTAATTCATTAAATTTGCTTTTTTTTTCAGGGTTGTGATGCATCAGTGCTGATTGATTCCACCAGCACCAACCAAGCAGAGAAGTCGGCGATTCCCAACAGGACCCTCCGCGGATTCGACTTCATCGATCGCATCAAGGGCCTGGTAGAAGAAGAGTGCCCCGGTGTTGTTTCATGTGCTGATGTTCTTGCATTAGCTGCAAGAGATGCAGTTGGTGCAATTGTAAGTGTAAAACTCTTATCACATATAGTGACATGGAAACAACATTTGATGACACATTAGAGTAAATCACGCATGATCAATAATGGTTTTTGTTGTGTGTCTACCTGCGAACCAATAGGGAGGACCATATTGGAGAGTTCCTACCGGGCGGCGAGATGGTTTGATCTCTAATGCCTCTGAAGCATTAGTAGAAATTCCAGCTCCCAAATTTAACCTTAGCTCGCTGCACGCATCATTTGCTAGTAAAGGGTTAAGCCTTGCAGATCTAGTTGTGTTATCTGGTAATTGAATTTCTAAAATTGTCGAAACATATCTGATTACCGGAAGGTAATCAGTGTACGCCGGTACTAAACTTTCTGATGCTTGATCAGGAGCCCACACCATAGGAGTCGCTCATTGCAACTTCTTTAGTAGTCGACTGTACAATTTCACAGGGAAAGGAGACCAGGACCCTTCTATTGACACTCTGTATGCAGCAAACCTGAAGGAGAACAAGTGCAGGACTCCTGATGACAACTTCACCATTGTCGAGATGGATCCAGGAAGTTTCAGAACATTTGATCTCGGCTACTATCAGAATCTGCTCAAGAGAAGAGGCCTCTTCCACTCGGATGCGGCTCTCGTGACAGACCCCGTCACGCGATCTGCTGTTTGGAAGCTTGTCGATAGCCCTGTCGAGGTGTTTCTTGAAGAGTTCGCGTTGGCAATGGAGAAGATGGGCAGAATTGGGGTGAAGACCGGGGACGAAGGCGAGATCAGAAAGAAATGTTGTGTTGTAAACAGTAACTAGATTGCAGCTTAGAAGTCCAAGTCGAAACAACTATGAAGTATGAGGTAGCAAAACGGCAAATGAGATGACACAAGGATCAGACGAGTTGCATGATTACACTTCTGGCATTAGAACTATGTAAGTTGCTACAATAAAAATTCTGGCTCATTGGGACGAGTTTAGAAAACTTCTAAAAAAGCACGTCGTTAACGATGTGAGAATTTAGGCAAATTCGTTTTGTGCCACGATATTTTATAGATTAGTAGATTAAAAGATTTTGAATAGGAAACAAAATTTTCGTTAACTTAAGTTCATATCTTAAAACAAAACTAGACATGACTTCTTAATGGGATAATACCATGCAACATACCGATATAAAACAATTGAGCCACTGAATCATGTGGAACCTAAGTTTATGGTATTTAGCTAGGATTTGAAGGGCATTTTAAAGCAATAGAAAAAGGGGAAAGAGAAAAAAAATACCACGAATCGTGCTTGAGAAAACAAGTAGAAAACCCTATAGTAACAAAATTTAACTACCGAGATATATACACACGCTCTCTCTCTCTCTCTCTCTCTCTCTCTCTCTCTCTCTCTCTCTCTCTCTCTCTCTCTCTCTCTATCTCTCTCTCTCTATCTCTATCTCTCTCTCTCTCTCTCTCTCTCTCTCTCTCTCTCTCTCTCTCTCTCTCTCTCTCTCTCTCTCTCTCTCTCTCTATCTCTCTCTCTCTATCTCTATCTCTCTCTCTCTCTCTCTCTCTCTCTCTCTCTCTCTCTCTCTCTCTCTCTCTCTCTCTCTATATATATATATATATATATATATATATATATATAGTAACAATTAAACATTCGGCATATGCATGAGCTGCAAAAGAACCAAGCTGCCAACATGAACATTATGATTGTATTCTAATATTCAGACAATGAATCTGCAATACATGGAAATGCCTCAGTGACCAATTCATGACTTCTGCCAAGGGGTAATAGGAATATTTTTTTCATTCATTTCTCATGTTATTTATTATCCAATTGTTACAAGGCTGCAGCAGCAGGCAACATCTAACAACCCAAGAACCTAAGGACCTCTTCAAATCCGAAGCGAGCTGACGAAGCACATCTAATAAAAATACACAAAGAAACCTAGAATTTAAGGTAACAATCCCTTCGAACATTTTATAGGAGCTCTTTCAGAAGGTATACAGGTATAGTTTCATTGAAGTATAACAAAATTTACTGCGATGTGATTCTGGAAGGCCGAAGAAGTCATAACTCAAATAAGATAAAATTGAAATGGTGCATTTGTCAAAGACCATGCTGCTGCATATCCACTTACCAGTTTGCAGTAGATAGGAAGGACTTCATTGTTTCAAAGGTCATGAAAACTATACCAACGCCGGGGACAACTTTATAGTATTCGGGCAAGATACCTCTATACATGCCTCTAAATCCTTCAGTACGAATGATGTGCTTAAAAGTGCCAAACAAGCCTGAATTGTAAATACGAGCCCTCCCACCTGCCCCTTCCAACTGCATTCTTCGCCTGACTAGATCTAACGGAAATGTTACTGCAAAACATGGTAAAAATAATGGCATGTGAATGCTTTTTTGTCCAAGTGATATAAAAATAAGACTTGCAACAAAGGATCTGAAGTTGTTGAAAGATAATAGGCTGGAACCTAGGAAACATAGCATGTGCAATAAAATTCAAAATGAAATCTCAAAGAATTTGCAATAGCCATAATCAACAAAAGCTTCAAATAAAACCTTCTCAAAAAATTTGCAAGCACATAAAGAGAAAGCATGTAAGTAAACCCACAGATAATCAAATTGGAATACTCCATAAGTTGAACTTAATCTTTATTGACTTGTTGTCACGTGAAACTTTCCAGAAAAAGTCCAGTAACAGATCAACATAAATTGAACTCACTTGAATATTATCCAAATGCAGGGATGTGGTGCATAAAATATTTTGAGAGATCAAATACTGTGGAAAAGAGTCCTCTGAAAAAAAAATACTGTGGAAAAGAAGACATATCTACAAGAGATAAACTGACTTTGGAGACTGATTTTTGGGGGGATGAGAGCAAATTTACATTCAACCTCACTGGATAACATTTTAGGCAATACTTTAAAAGAGTCCTCTGAAAAAAAATACTGTGGAAAAGAAGGCATATCTACAAGAGATAAACTTACTTTGGAGACTGATTTTTTGGGGGATGAGAGCAAATTTACATTCAACCTCACTGGTTAAGATTTTCGGCAATACTTTAAAAGTGTTCTTATCCAATTGTGAATCCCCCCCCCCCCCCATTGATCATTTATATTTCAGTTCCATTTATGAAAGAAATCAGATATGTCCATTCCATTCCATTCTATGCTGGGTGATTTGAAAATTTACCTGTTGATGATGCAACACCAGAAAGACTTCCACAAGCCAAACTAACTACAACAGCAGAGTCAGATGGCCTAAAGAATGAAATCGGACAAAAGTTAACACAAATTTACACTTAAAAAAAGTTAGCACAAATTTTCAGAAACTTAAGCAAACAAAAAACTAAGATAATCACCTTTCCAATTGCCAATGAGATCTCAGGGTCTCATACACAGAAAAGCTGATTGCAATACTAGGCCCAACACCCTATAGTTTATAACAGCTTATCAACAAAATAAAAGAAAGGATATCCAACAAAATTAAAAATTATCATTAGGGGATATCTTACCAACAATGTTGCACCCAGACCTTTATATAAACCTCTAAAGCCCTCATCCCTACAGATGGCATAGAGGGCATGTGAAATACCTCTGTAATACATAGTGTTTGTCTGCAAATATTTACAAGAAATTGTCAATGTACTTGAAACCCTGCACTCACACATATTGATTGCTATCAAGTTCCATCTCCTCGGTGCATATGAAGGAAACACAGAATCATGTGGCGTATGAAAAAACCAAAAACCAAGAAAATATGTTTTAAGAAATATAATGGAGCTCATTAACCATTTAAATATATAACTCATCGGCGCTTAGTGCTTACCATGGAAAATCATAAAACAGTTTCTACTCTATTCCATAAATCAACCAGTAACTAAAATATCATGGGAGAAAAAAAAAGGTCAGAGTACTCTATCAACAAAACTTACTTGAGCTGCAAGACGAGTCCTCACGAGATCCAATGGGTATGTCATAGATGCGGCTGTCACTCCTGCTAGTCCACCACCAAACAATCTCACACCAACATCGGCACTCACACTATCTCTATGCCTCTCTAATCCAGGAACTAACTGCAGTAACTGCAAATAAGAAACAAACCAATTAGCATCTACATGATGCAGATAACAAAGTAAACTAAAAATGTAGTTAGACAGAGATCTAAAAACTTACATGTTTGTAGTGTTCATAAGCATAAAAGCTAATTGCTGAATAAGGTAGGCGATGAACAATAGTCACCAAATTTCCTTTCCAAAATGCCCTAAAACCTTCCTCATAAACAATACGAGAAGCCTCACGCCATATGCTGTTCTTGTTTAGAGTTGCAATATCAGAGCGCATGCCTTGCACCTTAAAAATGATTATTTGAGTGAATCATCTAAACAGAAGTGGATTAAATTTCTAAGGAAACAACTAATTCTCTCGGAGATATGAAACACATATGTTTCATGTCAAGAAAGCAACGCATTTACAGTAGATATTATAAATGAGAAGATGGAAAAATGGGGGGCAATGGTAACCAATTGTGACTGTTTCAGAAATGAGCACCTGGCACATATAGGCCCTCGCCTAGACAGCCATGGTGCTCTTGCCAACTATCTGGGTAGCCTGCAATAGACAGTGCCTACTCAGATTAGAAACACCCTTACTAGCATGACAAAAAGGCATTTGATGAATTCATCATTTAAAAAGTAGAACTGTGGAAGCATATTCTCAGGTATATGTAAAATCTACAGCTTTTTAATGATACATCTGTTGCAATGTGCACTATATTAGGACTTAATTAAAAAAAGCATTAAATTTTAAGGGACCAAACAAGAACATTGTCAGTACATAAGGATATCACAAGAATTCACAAACTGGCTACATTATACTTCAGGAATTAAAAATAAACAAACAACCCTTTACCATGTCACATATAGTTCATGAAGCTCAAAAAATACACGGCAAAAAAAAATCTAGGTGGTACACCATAATAAAATTAGCAAAAACTAAGGATAGTAACAAATTGGTTGTTTTTAAAGAACCAAATTCTATTTCTACATGCATGGATGTCCGCATAGATTACAAAAAATTGCTCAAAAGATTTATATTGCTATATAATTTATCGGATGCATGCTTAATCGAGAGTCAATCAAAATTTCCCATATATCCTCTTTTTAGAGTGAAGAGGGATGACAAAAGAAGTTGTCGTCGTCCAGCTATATTAAAGGAGACGTGTACAAGTGAACTGGAGCTGTACAGTATCCACTCATGCATATATCTAAATACATGTATTTTAGACAATTGAATTACACTCCTTTGTCAAGTGACTTGGCTAAAGGACCAGAATCACATAGGATTGCAAATTTGGCAAATCAGACAGTTTTTCTTTTCATTGTTGCAGTTTCGCTTGCAAGATAAGATTTTTTGTAGCCCTATATTTTTGTATAAAATTTGTGGTATACATTGGCACAAATCCAACAATACAGGGTCCTTTTGAACAATTCTTTAGTACCACCTTTGAAACTAATAAACTAACACCACCAACAAATTCCATGGGCTCAACCTACTTATGATGTCTTGAATTAACCATCACATGATGTTTATTTTTTTTTTTTTTGAAACGGACATAATGCTTAATTTTACCTGCTTAGATATTATATCATTGAAATTGTACGGCAACACAATGACTAAATGTATATAATATTTAAAGTGGTATTAAGCCAATATATCAACAGTTGATACTGTTCTTTTGGCATAAAAAAGAATTTCCTACTGAATAGATAGAACAATATTGGAGATGACACAAAAATTAATGCATCAGCCCAATTATTGCAATATTTCTTTTTTTCCAGAGGTATTATTGCAACATTTCTCCTAAGCTGATTCTGCAATGTCATGTTTGCAATAATTTGTCCTTGTATCCACTGTGGCACCAGTATATATGTTATTAGACTGATGGAATATGCAATCAAAGCATAGTTCTTCATGCACGGCACTTAGTTTGTGACTTTAAAAATTTTGCACCGAGATAGCTCCAAAAAAAACAAATGGCTTGTGCTCTTAGTACAAGGCCCGATAAGAGTTACAAGATGCTGCATCTTTACTCATAATAATGAATAACTTCGAGGTGCATAAAGACCCTAGAAAACTTTCACTACCGAGCAGATAGAGGAAGTCAGAACGAACCTGGAAGAGGATGGTGAGGCGAGCGAGAGGGGCCGTGCACGTCTTGCTGACGGCGCCGGCGACGCCGCCGGCGAGGAGGTGGGACAACGCTCCAACCTGCGGCTGATGCTGATGCTGCTGTTGTTGCTGCTGCTGATGGTGTTGCTGCGAGGAGTACCTCCTCACCCCCTCAACGGCACCAGCGCCAGCGCCACCGGCCACGTGTCCGGCAGTGAGAGCCCTCTGCCCTCCGCTTTCAACCGCGACTCCCACCGCCTTCGTTTGCATCTCGGACGGTCGCGCGAAAGGTGGGGGGAGAAAAGGGAGGTCGCCGGAACCCTAGAGAGAGGCCGTCGGAGGGGCGCCGGCGTCCATCCACGTCGGAGCTTGAAACCCTAAGGCGAGGTAGATGTAAACCGCGGGCCGTCGCCTGGAAACAAATCCACCGTTGAAAGCGTGGCGTTATTTTGATCGAGGGAGACAACGAAGAGAGCAATCGTTCCTTAAACGTTTCCCCAATATTTTTTTTGCCCCTCTGTTTTGATTAATACCTTGAGCAGTTATTGTAGATGAGACTTTGTGGGAAGAATATAAAAAGAAGAAGAAGAAGAAGAGCTGAAATAATACCAAACACCAAGAAACTCAATTTACAATTGAACAAAGATTGCATACAAACTTTAGCAATAATATTATCCACTCCTAGAAGAAAGACATTTCAAAGAAAAAATTAATAATTAAATAATTAAATATACATGGAAATTTGTACTATTGAAACGAACTTAAAATCGTTTTTATTTAATCTAATATTTCAACCAATTGATATTATTAAATAAACTATTCTATTAAGTATTAACCCCACACTCGTGAGATGTATGGCTATCATAAAAATAATAATTATATTAAAATGAAAATTGGCATAATTAAATGCATAATTTGTAATTCAAATTCATTTTTTTTATATAGTTTTACGGTGTTACAATCTCACCGAATAAAGAAAACATATAAATTTGAATTTAATTATAAATTGAAATATTTGCACTTATTTATCTTGAAGTTTAGAAAGCCCACACAAAAAAGTATATATATGAATTTAATCATAAACTTAATTATTTTCGTTGTTCTTAAAAATAACAGTTCAGTGTCATATAAAAGCATTCTTAAAATGAACAAATTTTCAAAATTGACGAATATGTTCACTACAAACTAGTTTTGTACAATCATGAATTTAATTAGCATATTAAATTAATTTAGATGTTCAAATGATCATATTTGCATTTAGTAATTATCATCTGATTAAATAAAAATGATTATTAAATTATCAGAGAGCATTATAAATAAATTCATAATGATTACTAAATTATCGATAAGCGTTATAGATAAATTATCTAAAGTTGTTAGGAATAAATCATAGAATTTATAAATATCATAATGTATATAATGATAATTAAGTAAAAATAATTAGAGGTTAAACACTAATTTTTAACAACAAGTTGTTTGAATACTCGTGTTACTTTAGAGGGTTCTAAGCGACTCACATACCACTTCCTTGGTCAATTTTCTAAACCGCTATATAATTATAGAATAGTTTATAAAAATTATATAAGCTATCTATATTTATTCTTTCACAGACAAAAAATTATCAAAAATAATAATCAGACCTGCTCGAAGAAATTCGAAAAGGTCGATTGTTTAAAGTTGATTCCCCTAATATGAAATTGATCTTCTCGTTGAGAATAATATTTTTATAGGGAAAAATATGAATATATTTTTCCATGACCACAAGAATCACGTAAAAAGAATTCTATAGAAAAAATTGTGAATCCATCTTCTTTGTCTACTTATTTTATTACATATTCATATTGTAAATTATGACGTACTGAATTAAGATTTGAAATTTAGATATGTTAAATTAAAACTTTATAAAGGTTCAATGAGAAATAAATCATTTAATTTGATTTTTATATTTGTTAGAAATGGTTTTTTTTACATCCAACCATCACCGCACCCAGCATCACCGCTCCTCCTCTCCTCTCATGTCTAAACCCTAGCTCCCAAACCGTCGGCCCCGGCGCCCTTGCCGGGGACACTCCAAAGCTTGCTAGCCTTCTCCACCCTTGGCGAACCTCCTCTCCATCTCCACCCCCTCCTCCACGCCCCCCTTGTCTCCCCCGAAATCCTTATCCTCCACACAACCGGGAGCTCCTCGCTGGTCGGATGTGGTAAAAAAATAGAGGACCTGCTGGTCCGAACATCACAAAGCTTTCCACTGCTCGTCTACATGCCATCCAAAAGGCTTCAAGGGATGAGATTTGCATCTCATCGGAGGAAGTTCAGACGCGATCGGCGCATCTCTGTCGCGGCCTCGTTGCTAGATTGGTGGGGGATAGCTTTTTGACGAAGAAGCTGCAAGAGGATCTCTCTGCTCTGTGGGGGCAAGCTTCTCCTATCAACGTAATAGATCTGGGTAATCTTTTTTTTTCTCTTCTTGCTTAGCACTGAGGAAGATTGCGTGAGGGTTCTCACCCAAAGCCCATGGAATTACGGAGGTATCATCCTTAACCTATCTAAGCCGAAGCCTTTCTTTCGCCCTTATGATGATCGTATCTCGTCATCTCCAGTTTGGATATTGCTCCCTGACTTAGCATATGAATTTTGTGATACTAACACTATCCTGCGCATTGCTTCCATATTTGGTACACCGCTTAAGATTGATGAACAGGTTGACCGGGGGGTCGCTCGTCTTGCCAGAGTCTGTGTAGATCTTGACCTCTCTGTGCCGGTGAAGATGGGAACATGGGTTCGTCTTCCTAACGACAATAGGTGTTTTCAACGATTTTCCTACAAAAATATTCCTCTATTTTATTTTGGCTATGGTCTCATAGGTCACCGACTGGAGCTTTGCCCGGATAAGCATTCCTCCAGTGCGGATCTTCTCTATGGAACCTGGATGAGGGCTTTTTCGACACGCCAACGGACTGTGCAACCTCAGCCTCCGGTCGAAAAACCTGTTGTACCAAATGCGTTGGACCGGGGCCGGTCCGCCACGCTACTGCCTGAATCGGGTTGTAGCGTCAGTGTGGATGCCCTAACCCTCAATGGCCCAGAACATCCGTGTGGCATACCCACACCATTGGATCCCACTTTGGCTATCCATGGTGGCACCTCCCACGTGATCGATGCGGTCGAGAAGGGGGAGATCATTCCACATGTCTGTGCTTCCCCGGATGATGGCCATGTTGCAACCCATCATGCCTCAGGTATAGTTGTAGCGCTGGGATATACGCCCAATGCTCCTGTATCCCCATCCATTTCTTTAAAGGGCACGGTTTTGAGTGTTTCAGTCGAAGCGTGTGGATTGTTGCCACGTGCTTCTAAAACCCCATCCAACCCCTCAAACCAACTCTCTGCTTCCCTCCTGTGGCGGCGGGCACTCTTTCTCTAGATCCTGCTGTTTTTCCTCCTCTTCCCTCTTCTACAAGTTCCTCTCCGCATATTCGGGGTGGACACGGCCTGAAGACTTCTCACGACGATATGATTGCGCATGTCAAGAGCGTCTTTTATCACCGGACCACCTCGGAGGGCCAGATCTCTTTTGACGAGGACGAGCTGGAGGAGGTCGACGCGGATCTCATCCCAAATATCATCCCGGAGCCTAAGAGAAATCGCAAGGCAATGAACCGCTTCCCCCCCCCCCCCCCCGCCACCTCAACTTAGAACGCTTTCGAAGTTTGGGAGGCGCAGATCGGGTAAGAAGAATAATTTAAGTTTATCAAATTCTAACTCTTTCCATGCATTACAGACCCGGGCAGACGATGGCTCGGGACCGCCACTCATCTAAATGGTAAAGATTCTCACTTGGAACTGTCGAGGCGTCGGCAAAGGTAAGATCCATGATTCTTTATATAATTTAAATCAAATTCATCATCCAAATTTTGTTGTACTCCTGGAAACACACACCTCTCAGTTTGATTCAGATAAAGTTATTAGAAAATTAGGTAGATCTTGGACAGGTATCACCCAACTGGGCACGGGTGCCTCAGGTGGCATCATCATTGCCTGGAAATTGGGCTCTGCTCAGGTAACTCTCATATCTCAACAGTTCCAATTTTTGCATGCAGTTGTTACGTTTAAGGATTTTTCTTTCTTGTTTACTGCTATCTACGCCAGTACCATTCCAAATCTTCATAATGATCTCTGGACTTCTTTTTCGAACACATCTCTAGATAACATACCCTGGCTGATCATAGAGGATATGAACTGTATCCTAAATCCTGGCCTTTTAGACTAACCAAAACAATCAGATCCTTCAGGCACTTTGTCGAATCAAATGGTCTTTTGGATCTACCTCCCGCAAATAAGCGCTTTACCTGGTGCAATAATTGGAAGAATCTTGCTAGGGTCCTGTGTAGATTAGATCGATGTTTTGTAAATAATCACTGGCTGCTAAAGTATCCAAATATTAATCTATCCACCCTGAGTAGGGGCCCCTCTGATCATGCTCCTATCTTAATCAACTCAAACTCTAAAAAGCACACCCCTAGATCGTTCAAATATGAACATTTCTGGTTTGAATATCAAGAACCTAAAGATATTGTCTCTAATGTGTGGGCCTCCCGTGACCCTCATTACTCCTTGCAGTAATCTCTTTTGGATGTTAAAAAGCAAACTGTAAACTGGAACAAGAAAAGTCTAGGCAAATTGAAAAATAAAGCAGATCAGATAAAGCAAGACATCCAATTTCTTGAATGGAAAGATGAATGCAGAGTCCTATCTGAAAATGAATGTACCAAACTCAAATGTCTATATAACCAGCATGCTGCTATCTTGAGATAGATTAGTGTTAAGTGGTGGAGTAAGTCTAGAATTAACTGGCTTAGAAATGGGGATAAGAACTCCAAATTTTTTCATCTATCCACAATCATGAGACTAAAACACAACATCTCCTCATTCCAAACTAGTGATGGTACCACTACTACTGATATTAATGGAATTAAGTCTGATTTTGTATCACATTTTAGAACCTTATGGGCACATGAACCTCTAACTTCTTCTGATTGGCCCCCTCTTCCTATTATTCAAGATCAGTGGAAAGCAAGCCTTATTGCCCTTGTCACTCATGAGGAGATAAAGATGTCTTTCTGATCTATGGCTACTGGCAAGGCTCCAGGGCCTGATGGTTTTACCTGTGAGTTCTTTAGATACTACTGGCCTACAGTTGGCCCTGTAGTGATCAAAGAAATACATCATTTCTTTCTTTACTGGAATCATTCCCTTTGGATCCTCTGATACAGCCTTGACCTTCATCCCTAAAAAATCTCATTCTGTGTTGGTAACTGATTATAGACCTATATCACTTTGTAATGTTGTTTATCGTGCCATTGCAAAAATTCTAGCTAATAGACTGAAACCGATATTTCCTGATGTAATCGATAAAACACAGTATGCTTTTGTGACTAATAGAAATATTCATGATAATATATTTTTAGCTCAAGAGATAGTTCACTCCATGACTAAATGCCGTAAAAAATATCTTATCCTCAAAGCAAATATGAAAAAAGCATTTGATAGGATATTTGGAGAAGCAGTTATCAATGTTCTTACCATTATGGATTTCCCAGACAATTTTATCAAGTGGATTAAATGTTGCATCCAATCCCCCTCATTCTCTTGCTATATGAATGGATCTATGTCTCAACCTTTCCTCAGCTCTAAGGGTCTTCGCCAGGGTGATCCCCTCTCTCCCTATCTCTTCATTTTAGTAACGTAAATCTTCACCTCTTTAATCAATAAGGAAGTGGAGGCTAATAGAATCAAGCCTTTCAAATTAAATAATTTCTCTATTAGTCATATTTTCTTTGTTGATGATCTCTTGGTATGTATGGAAGCTATGACCAGTAACTATAAAAGATTGCTAAATATTTTTGCCAAATACAAAACCTTGACTAACCAGCAAATCAATATTGAAAAATCTACATTTTACCTTCCTTCAAAATTTAATAGCAGAAGAAAGGCAATTCTCAAAGGAATCTTAAACATCAAATAGGGCTCTTATCCTTTCAACTATTTGAGTGTCCCTATATCTTATAGATCACTGAATTCTGCAAACTTGACTCACATCACTGATAAGCTATCCAGCAAATTGGCTGGATGAAAAATGAAATCTCTCACGCCTGCTTGTAAAACAACGCTCATCAATACTACTATGCATACCTCCCCTAATTACTCTTTAAGCTTTATCTACATCACTGCTAATTTCATTTATTCCATTGAAAAGATGTCAAGGGGTTTTCTCTGGGCCTCCTCCGAAGAAAAAAAGGGCCTTCATTTAATTAATTGGAATACTATCCAACTTCCAAAATCTGTGGGTAGCTTAGGAATTAAAAAACTTCACCATATCAAATCTGCTCTTTTGGCTCGTAGGATCTTAAACATATTAAATAAAAAATTTGACCCTATTGTCTCCCTAATACGAAATAAATATGATTTTCCCCATCCTTGGTCCATAACTCATTCTTCTTATTACAAAGTGGCTCCCTACTGGAAGTTAATTCTGAATTGCTTGGATGATATTAAGCTTGGCTTTCTTAAGCTCATTGGAAATGGTCGTATTATTAACATCTTTACTGAACCTTGGATTTTCAATACCCCTTATGCTTAATGCCTATTTTTATTAACATGGATTATCTAGATTTCTCCTCTAAGGTTCAAAATCTCATTTTAAAATTTGCATGGGATCTGTCTAAACTTGCTACTCATTTTGGCCCTGCTTTAATGGAAAAAATTTCAGAGATAAATTTGCCTGTTCTACCCTATGATGATATGTGGATCTGGTCGTCGGATCCATCCGGGATTCCGACGGCCAAATCAGTTTATAACTTTATTAGCATGCCTCCTCCCACCAATCAGTCTGCAGGATAGTCTGGATGGAAAGAGCTGTGGAAGATTCGGGCTCCTCCTAAGATTCTTCATTTCCTCTAAAAATTGGTTCATCATCGTCTGTCCACTGCTGCTATGCTGGCACAATTCAATAATGCCATAAACCCATGTTGTTCACTCTGTAATCATCCTTTAGAAAACGTCTATCACTTATTTTTTGAATGCTCTTTTGCGACCCAAATTTGAAACCTTTGCCAGCTTAGAACTCATTTCATTTTTAATCATTTCTCTTCCTGGCCGGAGGGGGACCGGATCAAGGAAGGCTCGGCCTTGGACACCCTTTTCCGTTCTAAAGTCTTAACACTTATTGCTCTTTGTTTTTGGAACATTTGGAAAGCCCGTAATGATTCTCACTTTCGCTCTATTCAGACAACCGCGACTCTTACTTGGGATAAGATTTTGGCGAGCTTATATGAGTTGCACCCGATCCACAATCCTGAGGGTACCTCCCCATCCATCCCTAGTCGGGTGCGATGGGAGCCTCCGACCAATCGGTGTTACAAGCTTAACACCGATGGCTCCTTTGTGAGCCAGGACTGTTTGGGGGGGGTGCAGGCTTTCTTCTGAGGTCTGCTAATGCTACTTTTGTTTTTTGCAGGTACCATTGCCAGGTGCTTCTCCTCTACTTTAGAAGCTGAAGCCAGAGGTTTTTTAGAAGGGCCACGCTACTGCGCTGAGAGAAATTTCATCAATATCCAAGCTGAGACTGATTCGGAGCTCTTGGCTGCCATGATAAACAAAATGAGGATGCCTCACTAGAAAATTTGTGTTATCGTTTCAGATATCTGGACTATCACCCAAACTTTTGCTTATTTTTCTTGTAAGCACCTTAGTTGCAATGCCAATGGTGCGGCTCATTTTTTTGCCGGCATTGCCCGGCGATCGCATGGCGATCTTTTTTGGGAAGCTATATTCGTTAGAAGGATATATAAGGAGTGATTTTACATTTTGAAATTTTTTAAATACATTACTCAAGCCTATATTTTATGAAAATTAGAATCTTGTCAAATAGATAGTATTGAAGTGAATATAAATTATTCTTTTACTACCACAAGAACATAAATTTATGTCAAATTGTCTAAGCTTTTACGACTAACTCATTGAAACATAATTGATAATATTTACATGTTGCAAACACTAATAAGTCTAATTTCTATGTGATCTAGAATTATAAGGCTTGACATATGGTGTACAAGTTATGAATTATTTGTAAGAGACACTTATTTTGGAAATACAAGACAATACCTAATCAAATTTTGAGAGATTTAATAATATTAATTAGTTTCAAATGTGGAATTGCATATGAACATAAATATCTGAAAGTAAAAAAAAAATTAGTATTTAGAAAAAAAATACATGCATTTTAAGGTACATAAGCATTCAAGCATTACATGTTGTTTTTTTATTAATAATTGAAAAGTAAAAATATATTATTATTTGTTGGAAACAATCATGCTACAATTGAAAAGGAGAAAATCTAGTAAACATTTTTTTAGAAGGCTAGTAAACATTCTTGAAAAGTTAATGTACAAAATGAGTGAATAATTTTACAGCATAACGAAAATGATGTATATTACTTCTTTTACTTATAATAGTACTTCAAGTAAATATAATTATGAGAAGATACACCCTTTTAAACATATCTTGAGTTATGAAAAATACTTATGTTATATCTCAAGAACTTCATATGAGATAAATTTATGCAAACATTTTATGTAAATATCTTTAGGGAACAATGCTTATGATGTTAAAATAAACTTTACTGATATTGATATATGATTATGTTGTGCATTTTAATGTATTGTGAAGATTTGTGTGTTTGTATTCCATGCTAGTTAAAAAATGTTATTGGGATTGTATTAGAAATATATTATGTTTATAGGGCGTATATCGGGTTTCTTTACTCTAGAGAGGTGCTCTCCATGTATGCATTATTCCATATTATTAGTCTACGATACATATTGATCAATGTTATGCTCTGCACAGTCATGTTGTCCCTTAATTATGAAGCTTTGTTTAATTGCATGTCACATGATTATAAAAGCTCATGACATGTATTGATTGCTTTGCATAATCATATTGACCCATTTAAGTATATGCAATAACACATTTCTAGAGCTTGATTGAGAATGTTATAATATCTCGCATTATTAATGTTTATATAAAAATTTGTATAACTTGATAATTTATGTTATATATGTTGTATTTTAAATGTTCAGCAAGATATGATTATATAAATATTATATGCACTCATATTAATTTTCTATGTTGTAATTTTATTTCACTTACTGAGCAATTGATTGTAGTTCACTTTATCATTTTTAGACTTTTTACTTTTTAGATATGCATAAGTTCTTGGGTTGAGTTTATTCAAATATTGCTTTGTTGCATATAATAGAGGTTGAGTCGCTAGAGTATTTTTATTTTTCCTTCATTTTTATTTTTTGAAAACATGTATTTAATAGATAAACATATGTGTTGAAAAATAGTGTAATAGATTTTTTTTGTAAAATTTTATGAAATATTTATCATATGAAGTGTTATATGTAAAATGACATGTGAAAAAATGACAATATGTGAATACCATATTTTATATCTTTTGATTAAATTTTGTCTATTTTTTTATTAGAATTGTTAACGAGATTAAGAATTATAATAATTAGTATTGAAATTTTATCACTTAGTTGAGTGTGATAAAAAAACTCATAATCTACTTAAATTAATATTTCTTGCTTAATTTTCTATCTGACTTAATCTTCAGCCATTTCTTTTTTTTATTTATTCCTAGAGAAACCCCTGATTCTACTCGAAATTATAGTTTTTCTATATTTAATCCCATTTAATTTTTTAGTTGTAAATATATATTATATTATATTATATTATATAAGAAGTTTTTATTTAGTCATTTTGATACTTAAAATGTATTAAAATTATTGTCATTATTATTGTTCCAAAATTAAAAAGTGAAAAAAGAGTTAAAACTCCTGTATCTACTCAAATTAAATTTAAACTAATCTAAAGATTGAATTGATAAGAATTTGTATAATTTCATTTTATTAATTTAAATAATAAATTTTCATTGGATGACATGTGTCCTCATGGAATGATGCCACCTATGGCAACCTAATCGAAGGCATGCCATTATTTCTATAAAAAAATACCCCACAATTATTTAATGAACTTTTTTCTCTAAATTATAAGAGAGACTTTATTAAATAATGAAATATGACACATAATTTTATAAACCAAAAGATGATAAAAAATCATAGTAGTTATTTTCTAAAAAATGAAAGAAAGATCATCCATTAATCTATAGAAATTAGAATTGTCTCGATACAAAAAATTTAGGAGGCCAAGAGGGGAGTGATCTTGCGATCGTCGTTTAGGATTGTAAGAAAGATCCGATCAACTCAAAAAACTTACCCGACCCGAAAAATCGAATGAAAAAATTGAAAATTAAGAGTTCAAATATAATTTAGCGTGATTTTTAAAAAAATAAAATCCACCAGCTATAATTAGGACCCCATCCTAAAAAACCATAGTCGCTTGCGGAGTCCGATTTTTATTTATGATTTTTTATTTATATAATTAATACATATGCTATTAATTATTTTATTATAGATATAATATTTTTTGTATAAAATTTCATACTTTTCTATCACAATATCAAATTATAATTTAATAATTTTAAAATTTTAGTAATATATTTTGTAATTAATATAAAATTAATTTTTTATATTAATTTTAATTTATTATATATATTTATAAAATATAATTATATAAAAGTATCTTTCGAAAAAATCACCCAAAAAAATTGACCCGCTAGATGATACTTTTTATTTTTTTCAAAATGATTTTTAATTTTTTTTTAAATTTTAAATCGATTCAAAAATTAACGATTGATTTTCTTATATTGAAAATCCACCCGAACCCCAACTATTTTCAACCGTGTCATTTATATAACTCAAATATCTTACGAGGCAAAATAATAACGTCCAATAAAGTTTCCAACAATGTATTATAAAACAAGATATCATATTTTCATATATAAAAAAGAATGTATATCTCGTCGTGTGTATTACTGCAATAATAATCTATAATGTTCTTTTTTCTAAGACGTACAAGGATACGACTAAAAATATGCAAACGGGTACACTGCATCAAAAATTAGTTACACTGTTGCAGTGTTTAGGCCTGCAAAAGCGATTTCTTGCGATGGGCCAAGAAGGCAACCCAAAGTGCACCCAACAACCCTGGCAGACCGCCCTTTTTCTGGGAGAAAACATCGGGACACAAATTATGAATGAGAAAATAAAATTCATCCTTTTTTATCCACAAAGGATGAAATGTACTGGGAATCATTGTATTTCAATTTGGAAAAAAAAACTGAAACAAGCATCTCAACGAAAAAAAATCCGTAGAATATAATTTATAAAAGACCTCCCGAGAAACATTACTTTTTGTCGGAAATTGCCTAAAATAAACTTTTACAATATTTCATAATAGAATAAAAACGTTGTACCAAGCGGTTAGATTTTGATATTCCCGTGGCAACGAAAGAATATGAAATAACACTTTTCTAAAGTTTCATAAAATTTAAATAATCATTAACTGTTACAAGCAAACGAGGAATGCTTTTCTGGAAAAGAAATAAGCATAGCAAAACTCAGAGAGGAGTCCTATTTTGTTGACCGGTGGATCTAGTGCATGAACTCTTATGGGCATACCTCCCCACCTCTAAAACTTATAATTTCATATGGGGCAGGGCTACTCCACAACTCCAGTCTGATGAGCAGTCTTGGACTACCATTTGGGGTCTCATCGTTCCGCAAAAAGTTAAGTTATTCCTCTGGAAATTTTTACATAAGCGTCATACTACTCTTGGCCTTCTTACTCGTTTCAATTCTTGCGATCAATCCGATTTGCGCCTTGTGCGGAGCATCCGCCGAGACCACGACCAATTTGTTTTTTGAATGCTCATTTGCAAAAAATATTTGGCGTTTATTTTCTCATGATATTCCATGCCAGTTCTCTAAACATGACTCCTGGCCAGCCGAGAGTTGGATCAAGGAGGGGAGCGACCTTGAGCCCCACTCAAGATTCTGCCTGAGATCACTTATGGCGTTCACTCTTTGGCACATTTGGATTTTCACGAAATTATGCACATTTTCAATTCAAGATTGTTACAGCTTGGATTGTGTGGGAGAGGGTCCTTGCAAGTCAAAATGAATATGCTAATATCAATTGGTCTGACATGCATGGCAAGCAACACCTCCCCTTATGACCCGTCCAGGGTCCTGTGGGAGCTCCCTGCACCGGGTTGAGTTAGTCTTAGTCCGGACGGATCCTACGCTGGATCTATGTGCTTCGAGAGTGTGAGATTCATCATCCACTCAACTCAATATTGTAAGATCCGACCCGGCTTGTCTAACGGGTCAGGTCGGATCGGTTGGATTGGATCGAACCAAATGGTCGGACCGAGTAATATAAATTAATAAAGAATAAAATAAGTTCAAGTGACTATTAGAATATTATTAATATGTAAGATATTATTTAGTAAAAATATAATGTAATATAATAAAATAATTCAGATCAATAGTATAATAAAGTAAGCATAAATTAAATCATCAATTGAATATTTTTTAAATAAAAAATCTTGTGAGTAATTATAAAAAAAAATAAAGATATTAATAAAATTTTATATATGTGATAAAGAAGAATATTGAAATATAAATTTCAAGTATATATATATGATATTCTAAAAATTTTAATATTTTTTTACACATTTTAATTTTTTATATTTTTTTAATTTAATCCGACCGGGTCGATCAAATCCACCGGATCGGCCGGTTGAATCCGAATTTTGACCGAGTTTGACCGGGCCAACTCCGCGGTCGAGTTTTGAACGACCCACGGATCGTTTTAATGTCCGGACACCGTCGGTCTTACCAGACTGACTCAACTAACGGCAAACTTCTTTTTACATGTGCGAAGAAACAGCAAGGTCACTCGATCCTAGAGCTAAAGGCTTGTGCGCTCTTGGATGGAGTCAAGCATTGCGTGTGGTTGGACTACCGGCTGGTAGACTACGGCATTGATTTTGAGCTCCTCGTGAAGATTATTAACAAAACCTCTCTGCGTTCATGGCATATACAAAACATTATACGATGCATATGACACCACGCGTCATCGCTAACTCGATTTAACTGCGAACACATATACCGCAATTATACTTAGGCTGCTAATTTTTTTACTCGCATGAGCAGAACTCTTGTCTCAAATCTTTTTTAAAAGACTAGGACCACTCTCCTAGACCTCTCAATATTTTGTACCAAGACTATCCCTTTAATCAATAGTTAAAGCTTTTCATTTAAACAAAATGGCTCCATTCACAGTGCAGGCAAACGCTTAGTTTGCATAGTCAAATACTGGGCAAGCATAGAACAGTAAGACTATCAAATCATTCAGATAGAGGAGATCTTGTCATTTCCAAGAAATGACAATTATCCAAAGGGTTAACAGTACATGTCATTTCCAAGAATAAAGACATCACTGTTGGCTACAGCAACATCCCAACTTACACGCAGATAAAAGACTGTAATGTACTGTTTAATCAACTTTCACAGGTTTACGAGGACAAAGGAACTCACAGTTCAATAATAAATTCAAGAGGTAAAAAAGGACGCAGAAGATATAAAAACCTCTACTCCAAGCAAACATTTTAGCTTCCCAACATATGAACAAATGATATGATTTGACCTGGGTTTTAGCGCAGAGCCCTCCCTCCCAAGCTGAGTCACCTCATGACTTATACTCAAACCTCTATTTTATAACCAACTAATATATTCAGAGGTTGTCAACACACTAACACAGGTTGTTGGGAAAATATTTATGTTTGAGCTCACACGTCTGACAGCACCAAAACAAAAGCTCAGAATTTACGTGCATATATGTCAGCAGATTCTAAAAAAAATGATTTGTTTTAAGCTTTCCTTGCATGATCCAATTCACGACTACTTTATGTATACTAATCACCAATACAAAACACATGCTTTCACGTTCTTTCAATCAAATCAGACATCTTCGTTCTTCACGCCAACTTCTGGAAATCACCAAAAGCCGAAAAGATCAGTTAGTAACAGTCCGGCACGAATTAATGATGTGGCGAAAGAGGCAAGCAAACCTTGTCCTGAGCTTATATAGAAGACCGAGAACACAACCGGTTACAGACCCTCCCATAACCGTGGGCAAGTTAACTAGCAGTTCAGGAGATGGATTTATCCAACAAAATCGTGAAGTAAATGGTTGCTAACATCTTTGCCAAATGGTCTCGGTTGCGGCGAGTAGGCGCTCAGAGCGTAGGCGTCGTTGCACTCATCGAGGCCGAAGCGACGGGCGACGTTGACAGGCAGACGCTCGCCGAGGCGGATACCGTCGTTCTGGTGCAGGCCGAGGGTGAGGGACACGCTGCTGTTGTTCATGTTGACGCCGGGGTGGTGGTGGTGGTGCTGGTTGTAGTGGTGATCGTTGGAAAGATCGCCGTAGACAAAATTCACAGGCGATGCGGAAGGATTGGACGTCTGCTTGACCTCCTGTCGGATGCTTTTCGCCAAAGGTGATGGTGGTGGTGGATTCATGGCGGTGCTGCAGACTTGGAGATGCTCAGGAATGAAATGGGATGGGTCGGAAGATGATGGCTGCCGGGCGTGTTTGCCGCCCGCAACTTTGGCAGGCTGCTGCCTTTGCTGCATATCCAAAGAGTGCACCTCTTCAACCATCGGCTTCCAAAGCCTAACTCTCGCGTTGATGAACCAGTTGGAGACCTACATCACACAGCAAGGCAAAGGTTAGGTGCATTGATATCATGTCTACGTATAAAAAATTAAGCAGTCAACTGTTTTGAGACTAGAAATATATTAGCATGCAATAATTCTGAGAATTGAATAATATCATGAGAACGACAGAAATAAGCAATCTCTTTACTGACACCATAGTAAGAACACGAACTTGGGTTCGGATATGATGAAACCTTACCTGATTCCTCGTGAGACCTGTCTGTTTGGCCAACATCTGCTTGTCAGTATCAGTTGGATACCTGAATGATCAAAGAAAATCTAAGCATATTACATTCTCATAATATATTCATCTAGGACGAGCAAAGAAAATGATAACGGCAGGCTTTTGGTGTGCAGGCGAACTCAAATTACAGACTGCAAACAACACAGTTGAAACTGCTAAAGTGACAGATTCAGGACGTTAGATTAAATATTCACTGCAAGCAACAGCTTAAAGTGCAACCACATCTGGAAGATAAAAACAAATACTGACAGCTATAACAAATAGAAGGTTTCTGAATATTCTACAATGACAGCTAGAAAGGCCTCATTTAGCCTCAAAATGTCAGGGATTACAATACTAAAAGTTCACACATTAAGATCTAGCATAAAAGTCCATTCCTGCCAAGCGGGAGACATCATTTATGTAAGAGTAAACTACAACATAACAAAGAAGAAAGGAGAACAAAGGGCACGCTTTCACAACTCTGTAGAACAGATATAATGATAACTTACGGATGCAAGAAATGCTCGAATAGCCATGCGCGGAGCACAGAAACAGCACGTTCAGGAAGACCCCTTTGAGGTCGCCAAACATGAGGCTGACCTATAGATGCTACTGCACTATTTGTCGACCTCAAAACACAGCCACCGGCATTCACAAGACCAAAGGCATTAACGTCCTCTGATCTGCTTCTGCCTTCTTTTCCAAGAACCTTGCTAAGGTGACACAATTGATCAGAGATCACATTCTTGAGGTACCTAAAGTTTTTGTACATGATCTTGAGAGCCATGGAAGCATATGGGGCAGCCGTACTCAGTCCAGCGACCGATTCGAATGATGTAATAATATCTTGCACCTGCTGATGATACTGTTTGTATCTTCTGTAAACCTGCAAAGGCATCATCACTAAAGCTCATAAAGAGGCTGAAACATTCATTTGGCAGAGGGGCATTTTGTTCTACAGACAACTTTTTGCGCCAACAGAAAAGATAAGAACAATTACAATCAGAGGAGAGGCAAAAATTACAGTGGAAATGAATAAATCAAAGACCAGATTCAATTAACCTAGCATTCAATAACATGAAATCGGATAACAATAATCTCCCATACACCTCGGTTACAAAAGAAAAAGGTTCTACATGAAATGTTGCTAATTAAATCATCTTCCGAGTTTTGTTGAAGTTTCAGGAATATAAAGTCATAGCAAAAGCACAACCTAAAAAACCTTTTAGTAAAATGCTTTTATTCCGAACAAAAATGAAAGAAATCAGTTCCACCATACATGATTTTAAAGCCAATATGAGCTAGCAAAAACATTTAGGAGCAAATGCATCAAGCAATCAATTGAACAAAAAAGAACATTAATAAAAACAATGACTTAAATATTTTCTGAACCCTGCAGCATATAGATTCACAAAAGGAAAGCAAATTAATAGAATCACAAATAGCACAACCTTGACCACAAATTGGACATATAACCAAAAACAAGTATAACAAAGTAGGAATCTCAAAGACACATTGCAAACTCACAACAAACAATGCATCACGGCTCTATACAAAAATTCTTCACAAGCTTATAAATGAAAAGAAGAAAAAAAGGATAAAAGTGTACAAAAAAATATATACTAACACAGTGCCAATAAACACTCGTCTAACCTGCAGTGTATTCCCTGGTATTATAAGTACAATCCTAATTAACTTACACTGCACAACTAATTCAACGTACAAATGCCATTAACCACATCAAATAGATCTTTCTGTCCATATAATAACCAAGATGCAAAGATAGTGAGAGAAGAGAGAAAAGAAAACCCTAATCAACCGCTATGGTGGCTATCGATGCATCTCATGTCATCAACAGTGTCAAAGATCCGCCAAGTGCATCCAAAGCAATTAAACTTTGACGTGATGGAACACTATAAAATTTCTAGTCACAACTTGCTTCCTCGTGAATCAATAAATCGCATCGTCCTCTTTGTCATAAAACTCCATTAAGTTACAGAAAGATAAGAGAACGGGAGTTCATTGGATCAATCGCAAATAGAATATATAAAAAGTATTGAATTTAAACCGGGTTTATATGTAATCGAATGAGTTTATCTTAAAGAGCCCAGTTATCACCTCGTCGAGCATGGCGATGAGCTTGGTCTTCTTCCAATATTGATGCGACTCGCTCGGAACCGAAGGCTCCGCCTGGTCACTGGAGAAGCCGTTCCGGCAATGATCCGCGAGGACTTCCTCCATCGGATCGGCGTCCAGCAGCATGTCACCATCGCCACAAAGAACACCACCTCCTCCTTCGGCTGCACCGCAGACCTCCTCCAGGAGCTTCCGCGCGGGCTCCAGGAACCTGGATCGGTTGAGTACGGCAGCGTAGCCCGTGAAGGGGCCGAGTGGAGCCGGTCGAACGCCGAATTGGTGCGGCTGCCTTGGCATCGAAGAGAGGGACAGAGAGAAGCCTCGCTGAGGAGAGATCTCCAGATGGCGCTCGTCCGGCCGCAAAGTTTGAGCGTTTGGATCCACAAGCGCCTGACCCACGGCAGGATCAGCCAGGCAGCAGTAGCTAGGGTTCTGGGAGTAGTAGCAGGACAACGACGACGAACGCGAAGACGAAGAGAACAAGGACGGCAGAGCGCTCGCATGGTAGAAGGTCGACGGCGCAGCAACGTCTGCGTCGTGGAACTGTAGAAGTGAAGTAGGGGGCGGCGAAGGAGGAGGGGAGCCGTCCGACGGGAATCTGAGCTTCTCCCTCCGGCTGTGCTGTGGTACGTGGTACATAATCTGCTGCTGATGATGGCTGGGTTGGCCGTGGTGATGGTGATGGTCAAGCAGCAGCTGGTCGTCTCCTCCTGTCCCATTTACTTCGCCGATGACGAGAAAGCGGTCGGAAGACGAAGGCATGGCTCGATGCGGATCTCCTTTTCCTGCACTGTTACTCATGTCCTGCTTTCTGCAGCTCCGAGTGCTTTGTGTGACGAGGTCGGATGGCTGCTGGAGAGAGAAAGAGGCGGAGTGGAAGAAGCTAAAAATGGCGCAAGTGTGGATTAACGCCTGCCAATTCCCAGCAACTTTTTGTTTGTTCTCTTTCTCCTCCTCCCTCCTCCTCCCCGTTTCTCCTTCTCTTCCTTTTGCTGTTCCTGTGCTTTTGAAGGAGGAGAGAGAAAGAGGTTGCAGGGGTGAGCAGTAAAAAAAGAGAAAGCAGAAGAAAAAGTGGAGATATGATTAGAAATTGAGGAGAGAGAGGAGATGAGAACTGTTACTTCTGCGTCCTACTTATAATTGCAAGAGTTCCAACTCCCAGCTACCTTTTTACGGGATAATGCTATTAATTAAAAAATATAAGATTATATATATATCTATATAACATTTAATATGTGTAAAAAAAATATTTGCGACAGCTCGTCCATCATCAACATTTATCAAATTTAATTTCATCTCGAAAATAGTTATTTTCGAGATGAAATCCTGTAAACAACTATTTTGAAGCCAAAATGGAAAATTATAATTTCGCGATTATGAAACAAATAAAAAGTTCATAGTGATGCGGCTTTTAGCTTCATATATTAAATAATATTTTTCTTTAAAAAAATGGTGGATAATTTCATAGAAAAATGTGAGACCTAGTGGAAAAAGAAATAGTTTTATATCTCATAGGTAAGAGTTGTCTTCTGGGATGCATAAAGACAAACTTTTTTTCCTAGAAAATAAGATAAATGAAAACTAGTTATTTTGGCTAAACCGGTAGAAAGCAAAAGATTAGGAGGTACATTTTCGTGTATGTTTACATATGATGTCAGAAAAAAAAAACATTCACTAATTCAGCTAAAAGTACATGGTGTAGCAGTTATGGCATGGTTTCATTTAAACTAAATAAATGTTGATATTTTAAAAAGGAAGTGTTGTTTACTATAGTACGAAGATGGTTCGGGTTGGATAATTTTCACATGAGAAAAATTAAATTTTAAATTTTTACTAATTTTTTAGAACATAAAAGATCATTTTAAAATTTTTTCGGAGAAAAAAATCGACTTAGACGATCTCAGTATTTTCGGTAAGGGACCTACTTAAAATAATATTTTTTAAAAATTTAGTAGACATTAAATACACCACAAACTATATTTTAAAAAATTAACATTTAACACTAAGTTTATAAAGAAACTAAGCTAACGTATTATCACGTTAAATTATAGTCAATTTTATAAAAAAAATTATTAAAATAGATTAATAATTTGATTATATTCAAGTTTAACTATAACATAATAAGTCAACAATAAACTTAATCTAATAAATATGGGTAAAAAAATGCAAAATTTTGATATATTATTTGAAAGTCAAAATAATATTTTAAATATATATTTTATAAAATATATATTTAGTCGGGTCGACTCTCCGATCTTTTTCGTTAGGAGCTCTAATTTAAACGGATGATTTTAGTTATTAAAAAAATTAGCCTAATTTTTAATCAGAGTTTGAGTTTGTGATTTTTTCGGATTGGTTAAAATTTTCGGATGAGTAGATTTGTTCTTACACCTCTACGCAGTATTGTGTCACTGAAGCTTTGTTTACCTTCATTGCATAAATGTATAAAAGATTAAGAGTTGTTATTGAAGCTATCAAACTTGACAAGATGCACATCTTACGTAAAATTAGAAGAATCTGGAAGATCCAATGGAGAATCATAATCTCCCATTAATTAATAAAAATATAAGATTTCAGACATAATAAATATCTTTATAAATTTGTCACACTCGATTTTCAAGTCAAATTATATCAAAATATAATAAAAATTAATAGTATATATTAAACATTATTTAAATTAATTATAATGATGATGACTAATTTTTTTGTTACTGTTCAAATGATTATAGTAAACATATGAAATCATATAGAATTGGATATGCCGTAAAATTATTGTGATAAAAATTAAAATTATACTCATAAAATTTTCAAGATAGGATCTTAGATCGATAGAGATAATAAAATCTTAAAATTTGGAGATGTAGATAGCTACTACCCTATTTTTTTCGATTGCCTCCGGTGTTCGGAAAGCATCGTTGATCTTTCAAATCAGTTGACGCTAAGAGTTATACATCCAAATCAATTGACGCTAAGAGTTATATGCACTAATCATGAATTAAAATTTTGGCATCGAGTCCGACTATTCTGGGATGTCGCCCCAAATAACATGTATGACTATAACAAGTGAGTCTCCCAATAAATTTTTTTTAAATTCACGAAGGTTCAAACTCGTGATGTATCCACTCCACCCGACTCTATTTGATCCAATTAGTTTTGTTGTAGGGATAATAACCATGAACTATGTGCTTTATTATTTATGTAATTATTTTTTTCTTTATCTTTGTTTGGTTAAAAAAAAAGTGTCAACGTTAGTAATTCGAACTGCCAAAAACAATAGTGAAATTGTGTTACACATATTTTTAAGCATTGACTGAATTTATTAGTTCAATTTATTTTTTTCCTGTGTTTGATTTTGTTTTTAAATGAATAAGACTTTTTATTCAGGTATTTGTTCGTGAAGCAAACTGCCGCGTAAGAGTGCTAATTATTCTAATAAACCATTTATATTATCCAACTCGGACATTATATTCATATATTATTTGATAGATATGCTTTGTTTGGAATGATAGAATTAAGTTGATGAGAATTTGATAAGCATAAGGTTATATTAATTAACAATTATAAAAAATATAAGTAGGCATCATTATACAAATTATATTCTTATATACAATATTTTCTTATTGCAACATAATATTAATGCTATTTATTATTTTTTTTAAAAAATATTTTTTATTTATCTAAAATATTATTGTACTATAAGAACAAATTTAATCAACTTAAAATACAAAATCTAAAAAAAAACAATTCAGTGTGACAAATAAAATAATATAGAATATAATATTTAAATATTAAGGAATTTATTTCTATATGCGTATAGATCACGATGGTAAGGGACATGATCACGATCTTGATGTCATTATCATGGTTGCCTAATCGCAACTTAGCAATGTACGATGTTGCACCGTGTCATAATATATGTCTAATTTGATGAATATATGTTGACTACATTTCAATTCTCCGGTTAATTAATGACACCAATCACAAAACAAGATATTGTAATATTGTAGTATCAAATTTAAAGTACGTTAATTTTTTTTCACAATTAAACTACTATGCATATGTGATTTGATTATATGTGATTGCACCATGGAAAATTAATTAATTGTACTACCATATATTTATGATTTCTATTACTAACCCTCATCATATTTGCAACTGAGTTTACTCCCTTTCTTGGATTATTTAAGGCCCTTTGGTTATTTGTGATCCTCCTTGTTAAGGATCCAAACATAGAGTTATATGTGAAATAAGATAAATGATAAAAAAAAAATCATTGAAGAATTCTTTTACTAAAGAGTTAGAAAGATATTCTATGGTTCATTTTAGTTAGGAAGTTAAAAAAATTTCCATCAACAACGTCAAAAAAGGAGTCTAAAAATAATCCACCAATTAAAATATTAGATGACATATTTTTCTGGTCTTCGAAAGATCAATTCTTCGTAAAGATCATGTTGTTTTAACGACTACACTAAGTACGTACAATTTATATTGCCATTTTATACAATATAAATGATGATGGTGATTAGTCTCTCATGGTTAAAGTAAAATTTCAAATTCGAACATGTGATGGTAAAGAATTTCTATTAAAAGTCTCGTTCGTCAATATTTAGATATGCTGAAACGACGTCGAATTCAATTACGAGTCAAGATTTCTAATTCTTAGTCTCATTTGAAATTGAGTAATAAAAAAAGATGATGGTTCCTTCAACAATTGGTACTAAGATAATAAAAACGATTCTTTCATGGTGCACTTGCACTTGCTCATGTATCTTGTAATCAATGGGGAGGGGAAGAGAAGACATGACATGAGGCCATTAGCTGTCGTGGGGCCCCGAGAGGCCTAAACAAAATCCAAAGCCACTCCCTCCCCTCCCCAAGTTCCAAACTCAAGGTCCCCGCAACTCTCAAAAGCTGGTGAATAAAAGAGAAAAAAAAAAGGAGAGAGAAAGAGAAAGAGACATTTACGTTTTGTAAATTGCAAGAGCCCGGGGGTGGGAGGTCGTCATTATTAGACATGTGGGTTTATTATTAAGACTGTTCGATCACATATTATTGCCCACATTTTTATCATATCCTTCTTTCATTTTAAGATCTCCATAGTCCATTCCATTGGCTTCTCCCTACTCTTCTTACTCTTATTTGTCAGAATTTTGAATATAATGATAATGTTCTTTCTAATGAATTCAGTTTTTTTAGTTATTAATAACTTGTTTAATTTAATAATATTCGAACGAATATAGTGAATTCACGTATTGCCGGTTCGCACAAGTAGGTTTATCATAAAACATAAGTAGATTTTTGTATCAAGAAATCATTCAACTTTGATGCTTTGATGAAGATACGTGAGTTCTCATACTTGTAAGTGCAAGCACTGAAATTTGATATTAGTATAAAGAGTGCTATAGTTGGTCACATATTCGTATCATCTTTGGGGTAGCGTTTGTGCGCTAACATGTTTATGGGTTCACACTGTTTTCTATTTTTACCCAATAAATTCATTATCTCTCTTATATACAATTATATTTTATATTTTCATCTTTTATTTATATAATGCCTTTGATCAATTTTTTTCTTATTTAAGTGGTCCAAGTCCATAATTTTTTACCACTTATTTTATTAGTTGGTCTTCCAAATTTTATAATATTTTTGTACTCCATTTTTATCAAATGAACTCATTCTTTCTCTTTATATATTTTGATTTACTATTTACTATTTTTAATTTTAATTATATTATTTATATATTAATTTTAATCAATGTATAATTAGGTGTTATGACATCATGTATGTTCATTTGATTCATAATTATTATATATAATTTATATGCATAAATAATAATGAAATATTGTTTTGTTTATATATTTTAAATATTTAGGTTTACTATCTTATATTACACAAATTATTTATTAAGTGTTAAATTTTTTAAATAAATAAATTAAAATGACCATACTTTTTAGCTAACTATAGTCCAAGAGAAATTATACACATTAACTCTTTCAAGCTCTAATATTATAAATAATCCATAAATTATTTATGTTTTAACATCATAATATAAAGGGTTCATTATTGGTGTTCTCTATCTCATTTTGTTCCTTATCTTTTACACCATCGGATCTCCATTCAATAGTTCATGATTGAATCTCTCATACAGTTTTATCACAGTTTGATGAAGATTTTATGATGAAAAAGATAAGGATCAAAATGAGATAGGGAACACCTATGTTTTTTTAATAATATAAAATTTTTAATTAATTTTGAATTCTAAAATTAATATCTTTATATATACATAAGTAAAAAAATTTAAAATTTACGGAAGGAAGGAGGCGACCTCTTTGACTAGATATATGAATGTTAACCCACTCAAAATATTTTTGACTCCGTCACTGCTTGATTCATTCTGATGAGAGGATTGAAATTTGAAAATATTAATTTTATTTATGATTTGTTTTGCATAAAAGATGAAACAATCCATATATTAAGTAAAATGTTAAGTCCTCTAAAACTTTGGCTTAAAAATCTTACTAATACTCATATTTTTAAATTACCCTAAAAAATTGAAAAATTGGCATGAAGTGCCATTATAAGTGGTTAGGAGGCTATTTAAGAGGATATATCATTTCCCATATATTAAATAGGTAAGAGCTATGTGACACTTTGAGAAGTTAATGGACCCGATGGGCCTTTCCGATTCAAACGTCACATTAGTAGCCCAAAAATATGTCCGATTCTTGAGCTATATATATATATATATATATATATATATATATATATATATATATATATATATATATATATATATATATATAGAACAGGTCCCAGATCGATTGCAAAAGCTCGGAGGCCTCGACATCATTTTTTTTATTCGTCTCCTTCTCTCTACTACCTTAAACATATTTTATTTTATAAATTATTTTATGTTTTAATTATGTATGAATTAAGGAAGTAATCAATTAATTCCTGTGGTTTTAAAATATATTGTGATTATTACAATTATCATTTCTCATTTATAATTATTATGATGTGCGATATGAAATGAATATTTACATAATTTTCTAGACAAAATTAATTATCTCGATGCTTTATTCAACTTAAAAGCATACTTTAAATTTAGGCTCTATATTATGGTTCACTTTATGAGTAATTTATAATTTAGTTTAGTTTAAGAAAATATTAAATCTATTTAAATCTATTTACCCATAAAAAAACAAACAGTGGTAGTATTGTATTTTTCTTAGAGAAATAAATTTCTTATTTTTTATTCTGGCCAACTACTTATTATTTATTTCTGTCATTTTATCAATCACATAATTGCTTATTTTTCAAAAATTATGTTTCGATCAATAAATTATTTATCAATATTTAAAAATTTTCGATACTTATTAAATATTTGAATAATTCGGAATGGAAAAAAAATGCATAAATTCCTCTAATCGAATTGATGGTCAAGAATTAAATTTTTACGACGAATACCAATGAATTACTGTACCAACTAATCTTCTTGGATAATTTCGGAGTTAAATACTTTGAACAGTAAAACGATATTTAAAAAACCTACGCAGGTGACACGCGGAAGGTGGCATGCATTGCCTGCTCTTGGAACGTGGCGGCCATTTGCAATCCCATTGCTCGTCCACTGACTCAACTCAAGTCACAGCCTCTCTCTCTCTCTCTCTCTCTCTCTCTCTCTCTCTCTCTCTCTCTCTCTCTCTCTCTCTCTCTCTCTCATTTATGCAATCCACTGACACGTTGCACTTATTTGTTTTCTGCGAAATTGCTAGAGCTCTATTTTGAACACCCATAGCTCTGAGTTGGTGACCCGTCCAATCCGACCTAATCCGATTCTTCATAATCAAAATTATGATATTAGAAAATTAACAATTTTAATGACGATGAGTTGATGATGCCGTCCACACAAAATTCCTGGAACTAATTTTTTTCTCTTTATCTCTGGTGTAGAATAGAACCTTAGTTGATGAAAGGGTCCACTCTACCTAATTCGATCGAATTACGATCAAATTAGACATTCGGAAAAAGATCAATCCATATTTAATCAGATTGAATTCAAATAGTCAAATTATTCGGGTAAATTTTTGGTCTTTCTGATATAATAAAAATATGGTAAAAAAATAGGATACTGAAAATACAGAGAATACTAATATAGAAAGTAATGAAAAGACAAAAACAGTAATTATTTGATCAAATAATAATAAAAAGAAAAAGAATGCATAATTTTTTATTGGATTTCCTTCTCAATCAAAATTAAGAATTATTATTATCATCTAATACGATACTGATGACATGACCAATGAATTAAATCTAAAAGTCCAACCAACCAGTCTATCCATTTTGACTTGGTTGTGAATATTTAATTATTTTCAACTCACGTATCTTCTTCTTTGTGTCGAGCAAAAGCATCACATCTTTAGCCGTAATATATTATTTTTAGAATTACTACTAATATTTGAACACCACTTTGATCGCTCAGGAAACAAAAGTTTTACATATCAAAATTAATACATTGAAGAATTTTAGGTGTGTGTGTGGGGGTGGGGTGGGTGGGGGGGGGGGGGGGGGGGGGGGGGGGACGTTGATTCGGGGCTGCATCGACTACGATGGCTTGGTGAGAATTGGGGAAAGAGAGAGATTGGCAAAATGGCAAGAGAAAGAAGAGGACACCGCAACTTCCATAGGTAAAGATGAATAGTCAAATTTTAGTGAATTTAGGACAACTGCATGAGCATAGTATTAACTTAACTTTGAATCAATTCACAATTCGTGTCAATATTATTACTTTAAAAAATACTATTATAAATCCATTTTATTATATAAGATAAAAATATTCAGCACTAATAAAAAAAAAGTGTCATTAATATCTTCGAAATGACAATAGAGTCACCCATTCAGAATTATTAGAATGAGTTCGATGTTTTGTGTACTTAGATCTACTCGAACGGGTTATATGAATAGTTCAATATTATCTTATAGACTTATACGCAGAATTTAAGATCGAAAAAAAAAATTGCCTTCAATTCATCTCGGAATCATTCTATTTCCCCCACTTATTACCACATACACCAATTAAATCTGTTTTATACTTTGTAACATAAAGATCGTCCAAATAATTCAATCATATTTTCTTCAAAGTGAGAGAGCATATAAACCAAATAATGTTGCAATTTGTCTTATTTAATTTTGTGGGTTTTAGGATGACAAAAATGAATTTTAAATATCTATTCATCGAAGAAGGAACTCGGAAAGAGATGCAAAGAATGAGGCCTCCACTTGTTTCATCATTAACTTGTTACTTATTGGCCTTATCCTTTCTTTTATGAATCGAACAAGGTAATGCGAATTAAATACTACTCAGTTACATGCATCGTTATTATCGTCTCTTTGTTACCATGGTCTATCTATTATATATGCTTAATCTTGCATGGCTGTTTTGAAACGTCTACTACTTCCATCATTCTCCTTCCATGCTGTCTCTTTGTGACAAGTACTCATCACAAGATTCCTTTCTCTTTAACAAGATATATCTTTCCATGCAGATTTCTCTCTCACTGCCTTTTTTTAGTGTCCCAAAATCAGAGAGAGAGAGAGAGATACGGAATCCAGTTCCAGGTCTCAGCAATGGCAGCAGTGGTCACTTGGTCGCAGTTATTGCGCCTATTCTTCCACTTCTTCTTTCTGGCATGGCCATGGCCATTCGCGTGCTCGCAGGAGCAGCTGCCCGGCACGTGGGAGGTCATCTACGAGGACGCCGGCATAGCGTCCATGCACACGGCGGTGACCCGCTTCGGCTCCGTCGTCCTCCTCGACCGCACTGGCTTTGGACCCTCCCGCCTCGCCCTCCCCCGCGGCCGCTGCCGCCGCGACGCCTCCGACCCTGCGCTGCCCGCCGGCGGTCGCGACTGCTCCGCTCACTCCGCCCTCTTCCATCCCGACACCAGGACCCTTCGTCCCCTCGAGGTCCTCACCGACACCTGGTGCTCCTCCGGACAGTTCCTGCCCAACGGTACCCTGCTGCAGACAGGCGGCGACCTCGACGGCCTCCGCAAGCTGCGCGCCTTCTCCCCGTGCGAGGATGGCACCTGCGACTGGTTTGAGCTCCCTTCCCCCCTCCTTTCCGCTGGCCGATGGTACGCTACCAATCAGATACTCCCCGATGGGTCCGTCGTAATTGTAGGCGGCCGCGCCGCTCCCTCCGTCGAGTTCTACCCGCCCTCTCGCCCCCTCCGCCCGTTCCCTTTCCAATCCGACGCAGGGGACGCCCAGATGGACAACCTCTACCCTTTCGTGCACCTCCTTCCCGACGGCCACCTGTTTGTCTTCGCCAACGCCAGGTCCATCCTTTACGACGCCGATACCGGCGATGTCGTCCGCGAGTATCCTGTCCTCGACGGAGGACCGCGCAACTACCCCTCCGCCGGTTCCTCCGCCATGCTACCACTCGACCCGGCCGACGGCTACAAGAAAGCCGAGATCGTCGTCTGTGGTGGGGCGCAGTACGGTGTCTTCCTCCACCAGGACGCCGACGCGTCCGCCACCACTACCTGCGGCCGGATCATGGCGACGGATGAGGACGCCGCATGGGCCATGGAGGAGATGCCGTTCCCACGGGTAATGGGGGACATGGTGATGCTTCCCACTGGTGAGATCCTCATCGTCAATGGAGCTCAGTCTGGTTCACAAGGTTTTGATATGGCCAAAGACCCGTGCTTGTACCCGCTCCTGTACCGGCCAAACGAGGACGCCGGCCTACGGTTCATGACCCTGACCCCCACGACTATACCGAGGATGTACCACTCCACAGCCAACCTCCTGCCGGACGGCCGCGTCCTGGTGGCCGGAAGCAATCCGCACTACTTCTACCGCTTCGACGGGGACTTTCCAACGGAGCTCCGGCTGGAAGCGTTCTCGCCGGGCTACCTGGCGGCGGACAAGGGGAACATCCGGCCGCGGATGGAGGCGGCGCCGGAGAAGGTGGGCTACGGGGAGGTCTTCGTGATCGAGGTGGCGGCAGCGTTGCCTGTAGTAGGGCTGGTCGAGGTGAACCTGCTGAGCGCACCCTTCGCGACGCACTCGTTCTCGCAGGGGCAGCGAATGGTTAGGCTGGCCGTTGAAACGCCAGCACCGGCGGCAGGCGTTGGAGGGGACGGGGTCGCCTACAGGTACAGGGTCGTGTGCAAGGCTCCGCCGAACGGGAGGGTGGCGCCGCCGGGTTACTACATGGCTTTCGCCGTGAACCAGGGCGTGCCCAGTGCGGCTCGCTGGGTCCAACTGGTGCTTTAGAAAGTATGCAGTGGGCCAAGAAAGAAAAGCTCATAAAAGTATGCTAATAGTAAAAAGGAGTCCGTCCTTATCGACAATAAAAGAAGGGGCCGTCGTATTATATTCGTCAATAAAAAGTAAATAGTTTCATAAAGTGATAAAAATAGGACCATGTTCTTAATTAGTTTCATTCTAGTGGCCAAGCCGCACCTTGTAAGCCCTTCAGTTTTCAAGAAGTAATAATTCTTTAAGCTTTTGTTCTCTCTCTGGAGGTTGTTTTGCTCATGGACATGGAGGGAAGAGAAAGGAATCAATTATTTAGAAGCATCTAAGGAATGAATTATTTAGAAGCATCTCATCAATGGCTGGAGAGGAGGTGAGATGAGGTGGAAGCACTAATATATTCCATGGAAGCTTTTATCTAATGTACTTTGGTATTTTGTATAGTTGGTTTCGTGGGCCAATGTGGAAGGATTCATGTTTCTAAATGTACAAAGAAAAGGTTCCTCTATCCAAAATGACTTGTGTTCAAAGCTTCAATGCCAGTAGCCTAGTGACAAAGTAAACAATTATTAGTATATGGTAAAGGGTGGATCAATGATGCATGGTTTGGAACAATTATAGATGATCCATGCTTAAATCGATAAAGGTGTAGACCAAGCTATAACTAGATGACTCAGTACAAGTTCATAAAGAAAGTAGTTGATTGAAACAATGAGTTGTGATGAATATGATTTAGTTTTAACTTCTAACAAGATTTAAAGAGAGAATGGAACGACTGGCCAGCCCATTTCAATCAAGTGAGATGATGCAATTAAAGCAGACGGAAAAGTGAACACCTAAATATAGAGAAGTACCTTAGATTACACTAATTAGAAAGAGAAAAAAGATACAGCAAAATGCTTTCCCCTATGTTCTATAATGTAGCACAAGAATGAAAAGTAATTAGAAACCAATATGCATTAGGGTTGAGCATTTACCTTTTCATGGAAGACCTTAACAAAAAATGGAATCTACAACACAGCTTGAGACATCAAGACTAAAAAAAGGACCTACAATAATTTTCTGTGATCTTTAACTCCAAGACCTAGAGATTTTTTCTGCGGTTTTGCAAAGTGACAGCACCTAAGTTGAACAGCAAGCTCTCTGGGAACCGGCAGGCTCTGATACATTAATTGTTGTACCGTGTAAGGCAGGTCCTGTGCTAGCTGCTTCTTGCGCTGCAAGTGCTTTCTTATTGATTATGTGGTAAATCTCTGTTAGAATGTAGTTGAAAGCTTTCTCAACATTTGATGCATCTAATGCTGATGTTTCCAAGAAGGAGAGCCCCTCCTTCTCAGCCAAAGCTTGAGCATCATCCTCTGTGACTGCTCTCAGATGCTTCAAGTCTGACTTGTTACCGGCCATCATAATCACAATATTAGAGTCCGCATGGTCTCTGAGTTCACGAAGCCACCTCTGAACGTTCTCAAATGTTTGCCTCTTTGTCAAGTCATACACCAACAGGGCTCCTACTGCACCCCTGTAATAAGCACTGGTGATCGCACGATATCTCTCTTGTCCAGCAGTGTCCCATATTTGTGCCTTGATTGTTTTCCCTTCTATCTGTTAAAATGAATATAAACTTCCAATATGTTAAACTCTTTTTTTTTTTTTTTGAGAAGGGAAAGGATGACCACCAATTTGGTTGTCATTCATGTATATATATCATCAAGAAGAAAACATCATGTACAAGAGAAAGCTCTCAAGCAGAGAGCATCAAAAGTAAGACCAAAGGGTGCTAGTCTAAGCCCCAATCCCTGAAGAAGAGAAAACATATGATGTGCAATGTTATCCACCTAACATCTCTTCCCGCAAGCATAATTTAATATCAATTTATGAATGCTATCAAGAACTATACAACATTTCTTCCGAAATAGAAAGTAGATCTTACACCACTAATTGAAGCAATGCCAAAAAATATATTGTAGTCAATGGATGTACATACTTGAATGTGTACTTAGGTTCAACATGTTGGTTTATGGTAATCACTACTTCAAACATATTCTTCCACCAAGAACAAATTTGTAACTAGAGACAAATCTCCAATAAAATAATAAAATAAGCTTATTCTTCCACCGAGAGAATATTTCGAATATCTCTACGCAGAGGTAAATTGCTAATAAAAAAATAAAATAAATATAAAACATAACATTCAGTAAGAGAATGCAATTGTTTTTGCACAGGTAAGAGAATGCAACTACAATGATTCTTTCTTGGAGAGACAATTAGAATGACTTTGAAGAACCATTATTTATCACAACATTCTCCATACCTGAAAAATCATAAGGAATTGAGTAGTCCTTAATGATTAAGCTGAAGAATTACATTTATATACATAATTAGAAGTACTGGGATAAAATTACATCTTTCAAATGAATATATAACGTCCAAACAAATAGCAGCAGTTTGATCTCCATTACAAATTAATGCATCAACAAGCTCCCAAGTAATAGTCGATTTTGACTCCAAACTTACAAGGCAAAAATTTTAATCTCCTTGGTGTATTGCTATTTGCTAACTATCCGAATGAAAGGTTAAACCGTTTTAAAGTAAGAACTCTTGATGAGCAATCTTCTGCTGTTAAACATTTTGATTTAGCCAGGAACCACAATGAAATAAATTCATCGTAATCTTTGGATGCTAGCACAGTACAGTCTCATGCTCTCAAGGCAACTTGATATTTTTCCCCCTTAGTTTAAACTTATGAAGGCGACTCAAGTCAAAATAGAACAGTTGACTTGTATATTCACATCTTTTACTGCGCCACAATACAAGTGATCTACAATAGTTCTGTATGAAACTTTTGGATTAATTTCTATGATCTGTAGTTAGCTGTTCTGGTTACTGTGGCATCTTATCCCAATATATGTCGTATGACCAAAAGTATTCTTCCAATCATCTTATAGCCACTTTTGAAAAAGAAAACATCTTATATCTTTCTGATTTGCTCCGAGTGTACTCTTCTGCCATTCTATACATATGAATTATCCCAATGGCAAGTTTTATCACTACTTTTCATTTGTTCAGTTAATAGAACTTATATCTCAAAACTAAAATATAAGTCTTGACATATAAAATGTTATATTCAAATAGATAAACGTTGCTAATAGAGTTACTTTAAACAAGCACTCACTTCTATTTTCCATTTCCCTACATCTTTATAAAAAGAAATGGTGTTCTTTAGTTTAGTGATATTATTAACCAGAAAAATAAGTAAAAGTATGTATAAAATAAATTCAACCAAATGCAACTTGATTAGATAATCCAATTTAGAACATTATTTTTTACTGTCGATGGAATACGCTTTAATTTTTACAGTCAATGGAATAGACCAATAATTTAATTAGTCATCCGACTAACTTGAATGTCCCTACTTCATAAATAGGTATAATGAGTTAAGCCATTCATATCATTTTACATTAACTACTTACATTGATAGCTAGTTTCACCAGGTATTTTTCATTCAACCATTCAACCAAACATTTAACATCTAGAACTTTAACGGCCTCTCACGATGATTAAATTAAAACGGAGGAGAAAAGAGTATCTCTCACATCTATGCACAAAACTATATTTTCACGCATCAAAAGGAAGTACCTTTTCTTTTTTTAAATAAGGTGTTTGATCGTGATTTCGGCGGACAGTTTGAAAAAAAAAATTTATATTAGAAAAATTCAAATCCGGAATATATGGACTGGTGAGTGCATAAAATTCATAGGAAATAACTTATCCGACCTCATATGTGACGACTCACGGATCGAAAGAACGAAGCGATTAATCCCAGAACACAGACGTGAATCGTGATAAAAGGAGAGGAGCGATTACTGGGCATCACCTGCAGTGTCCTGGTGGCGAACTCCACGCCGATGGTGGACTTGGACTCCAAGCAGAACTCGTTGCGGGTGAACCGAGAGAGGATGTTTGATTTTCCGACGCCGGAGTCGCCGATCAGCACGATCTTGAACAGGTAGTCGTACTCGTGATCGACCCTGTGCGCCATCCTTTAGCCGCCGCGCCTCCTCCTACTCCGCCCCCGGCCCTCTAAAATCTGCCCAAACCGATAAAAAAAATCACACAAAACAAAACCAACAACAACAACAAAGAAGAAGAAGAAGAATTGAGCACCAGAGAGAAATAAAAGGAAGAAAAATGCATCAAATTAATGGAGGGAGAGAGAGAGAAAGAGAAGCGGAAGAAGAAGAGAGAGGAGACGGATTGATTACATGATGTGAGATCCGAAACTTTTGCGCGTGCTCAAAGATCCCGAGAAATGGACGTCCACGAGGCAGCAGAGAGGGAGGGAGACACGAACGAATCGGCCCCTAGGAATCGGAGGAGAAGGTGGAGGTGGAGGTGGAGGTGGAGGTGGTGGGCATTTCAAAGCCTTTGAGAACGCTTGAAACGGCCCCTTTATTTCCCACTATTTATTTCATAATAATTCATACCCACTTCATTGACGCGTCAGGTAACGTCATCATTTCTATTTTACAAGATTATTCCTCTTATGAGTTATTTTTGTATGGAAATATTATTTATGAATTAAATAATTTCGTCAATTAATGGATCTCCTAAATTGTTTTCAGATTTAATTTCCAAACTACTACTTTTAAAAAATGAACTTATAAGATTTCTCTTATTATTTAAATAATAAATTCTATGACATATATATATATATATATATATTTGTTTGTATAACCAAATATGGACAAAATGACACTTGATAAACACACTATTTGGTAGTTGTCGTGTACTATTTCAGCAAACTAATACGTTATTTATTTATTTGTTTATTTAATAAATATAATTGATAGCACTTACCCCTTATTAGAGATTGATTGTTGTCATTTGAAAGTAAATTGTTTCCGAATATATTCGTCGTCTTTGATTGTGCAATTATTTTTTTATAAAATGTGGAAAACTATTTATTGTTATTTTATCATTTTACTTTTTTGGGTTTGAGAAAAAATATTTCCTCTAATGAAATTTTATTACGATTAATTACATGTATATGCCATTATTATATACATTAATCACATAATAATTAGAAATTTCATCAAAATGAATCACTTTAATTTATAATGTAGATAATGTAAAAACTAGATTCATTCGCCACTAATTAAAACATTACATTCGTTAAATATATTTAATGCAAAAACTAGAACTTAGAATGCAGAAATAACTTATAATCCTTACAAATAAGAGGAAAGAATCGTATTTTAAACTAATAACGACTCCTTTACTTTTGTCGTCACAAAAATAAAACATTAGTTAATTTCGACGTTTCCAAGTTGCTACAAGTTTGAATAAATAAATCAATAGTGTACAAGTTTAATTTCTCCTAGGCCACCTAACATGTTACTGTCAATGTGTTGTGTATTTGTAGTATAATTTTGAGTGAATAGATTCGAAAAGATAAGTTTACTGGCATAATACACAGGCTTATAAAAAGTGCATGCATGTAATGCATGCAATATATGAGAAATGATACGAATGGCATAAAAAATGATAAAACCCACGGAGAAGCTCCATAAATGATAAATATGAAAATAAAAAAAAATATGAGAAAGGCATTTCCATAATTTCATTGTATATATATATTATATGCTAAGAAAGAAAATAAAAAATAGTCCATATCATTGTGTGCCGCGGACCAAGTCAAGTCAGATTCCTCTGTCAAAGACCTTCGACCTTGTTCATCTCCACAATTGTTTTATCTTTTTTTTTTAAATAAAGTTGATAAACTAAATAGTACTTGATAATAACGAATATATAGAATAATATTATATTCGTAATTTTGCAATTCGGAATGTGAATCAATAATGAATTATGTTGCATGTAACAATTTAGATAAACAGCACATATGATACTAATTTACTTCATATGCATGATTATTATTATCATCATTATTACTATATTTTTGTACCTGAAAAAGACTTCTCAAATTAATTCGAGGAAATTGAATTTGTGGATCTGATTAATGATAATGTCATATCCACGAGTTGGACTATGCACAAATATCAGTCACACCACGCGCCTAAAAGTCTACCTAATCCTCTCTCATCTAATCCTAATCCAATCCAATATTGATTATGATTAAACAAGCCACCTCAGTAAGTGAATTAAAAAAAACGAAAGGAGAGGAAAATTATAGAAATCAAAATTTATTATTCTTTTTTTCTTTGGTTAAATAGTGATATTATTCTTTTGTCTAAGGGGAGTTGTTGAAACATTTTTCTCTCTACTCTACAAAGATTCAAAGCATGGAAGTGTTTCAGAATTAAATATTACTCTCCAAGAGATTTCAACATCTATATATTTTTTTTCCTTCCAAGTTTGAAGGTAAGTTCTTTTCTTATGGGAATACTATATAATCAATAGATTACAAGATTCAAATTAAGAAAGCTTCTGGAATGGAATTGAGAAATTTCATGTAAAAATTCGAAAATATATTGATAACCATTTAGAAGAAATCGAAACTCGGAACTGTGTGAATTAATTGAGTATACTTTAATTTGTTTGGATTGGTTCGTGGATGGTAGATATGAATCTGAATTGGTCAAGCTTTTGAGGCTTGACTGAAAGATCGGTAAATCAAAACTGACTTTGATACAGTCATTGTTCACGCTGTAGAAATAGTGACCAGCTGGAAAACGAAATGCGATTAGGTTGGTTTCTGATTGTTAGACCTCACTAAATATATGATTAACAAAACAAATCATTAGTTGGTACAACCGGCTAGTGAAGTTGTGAATCAACTCAATCAAGTAATTCGTTGAGTGCTAGTAGTCTCATATTCCATTTTTCAAATCATTACTTTCACTACAAGAAAAATTCACATTTTCAATGGACGAATCCGTAAAAAATACTTGAAAATTCGTCGGAAAAGAAAACTTTTCGACAGAAATCAATTTTTCGAAAATCATTCGCCACATAAATTTTCCTACGGGCAACACCAATCCGAAACTTCCGACGGATTGCCCATCGAAAGTTTTGACTCACAAGTGTCAGTCAAAACTTTCAACTAGTATGCCTGTCAGAATATTCATTAAAAAAATAAAAAATGGCTTGTGACCATGGCCGAATATGGCTTCAGGTGAATCTAGCTGCGGCCTACAATCAGATCTGGCCAGCGCGGCCAGATCTAGCGGCAATTGGATCTAACCACAGCCGGATTTAGTCATCGCGGTTAGATCCGATCGTAGTTGGATTTGGCCGACACAATCAGATCCAACCAGCACAAGCCGATGTTGTTGGCTGCGGCTCAATTCAGCCCCATCCAGCCGGTTTTGTCGAGAAAGTGAGAGAGGGAGATTGTGGTCGTCGAAATCGATGGTCGCCCATGCCCAGAGAGGAAGAGAGTGCGGAAGAGCCAGAGGAAGAAAGATGTGCAATAGGGATTGAGGGAGAAAGTAAGGGAGATATTGTGCAAAATATATTATCATGTCTCTCACGGATGAGTCATCTGTCGAACGAACTTTCGACGATTACGATCGTAGAAAAAAATAATAATAAATATTAGTATATGTGTTTTTTATTATAATAATTTTAAATTTTGACGGTCGTAGTCTCAAAAGTTATGACGAACCGTCGCTATTTGAGAAGGAAATTGAGTCGTCGCTAATGTTATGACGAATTTCATTTCCTTCGCTATTTGCAAAGGATTTATTGTTCCCTCGCAAAATTCTTATGAAATTATGAAGGATATCAATTCGTCAGAAATGATCTGTTGAAAAATCCTCATTTTCTTGTAGTGTTTGGTTAGGAGAATGAATATTTATCGGAGTAAATTACGTTAAATAACCTCAAATTTTGATCGTTTTCTCAGCGTTATCCTCCAACTTCATTTTGTAACAAGATTGTCATCCATTTTTTTTAACTTTCTTTACTAGTCGTTTGTTGATGTGGCATCCATGCGATAATTTTCTCTCTACTCCACACAAGCAAAAGTCAGATGTGACATCATTAAAAATTAAAAAAAAGGGTGTGTCGCTCCCTGCAAGCTTCAACAAACCCCCCTCTCCCCCCTGCCCCCACCCAGCGAGCCGGCGCACATAGGCAAAAGGAGGGGTGGCGTTAGAACTCGAGGGGGGGGACCTCACTTTTTGCCCGCATGCGTACACAGTTGGGGGGGGGGGGGGGTTGTCGTCGCCCTGCGAGGCTCATCATCTCATCAGAGCTCGTAGGACGGTGCCCCCCCCCCCCCCTTTGCCTACGATGCGCAGGAGGGGGCCTCGTACCCTCCGGCGACCTTCGGTGGTCGCACAGGGAGGGGCGACGCCCCCTCCTTCTCTACGTGGCATCTTTTATTTTTTAATTATCATTTTTATTTTTTTAATGTTGCCACATCAATAAATGTTTACATATAGAAGAGAGAAGATGAAGATGTCGTATTAGCGTCACGTTAGCTATGCGACTGAAAAATAGATGATCGATAGTGAAAAGGACATTCAGTGCAATGAGTTAAAAGATGTAGGTCACTCGTGTTACAAATTAAAGTTGGAAGACAACACTGAGCGGACATTAAAGTTGAAGAGCATTTGGTGCAATTTACTTATATTTACTGCTCTTTCACTTAGCTCCAAATTAGTCAAAAGGGCATAATTAGTTTAGGACACCGAAGACTCCCATAGACCTAAGACTCACAAAAATAAACTAATCAATGTGGCAAAGTAGAGTGTCACAAAATTCACAACCAAATGTTAGATGTCATTGTGAAATTTTAGGGCGGCACGTCCGAAGGTTTAGTATCAACATAAATATAGTAACGGAGGGACAAAAAGAGTTTGTAAATTTAAAAGGGTAAATTACATAAAAAAGCCTCAACTTTTGATTTATTTTCAAATCTAGCTCGAACTTTTATTTTTTGTGTAAAAAGTCATGAACTTTTATTTTGTTCTCAAATTTAGCCTAAACTTATATTTTTACATAAAAAGTCATGAACTTTAATTAAAGTCTCAAATCTAACCAAAAATTTTATTTTTAAATTTTTAAAAATAGTTGTAAATGTAGCCTATTATTGTGTTATTATTAAAAATAATAATTCAGTGATCGTTATATAGACAAGTCATAAAAAAATAAAATATTAAAAATTAATTTTTTTGACAACTTTGATAGTAAGTTAGTTTAATTTTTTAACCCATTTTATAATTAGACTATTTTTTAGTTTATTTAAAATATCTAATACAGTAGGCTAAAAAATTAAATTAACTTACTATTAAAGTTGTCAAAAAAATTTTAATTTTTAATCTTTTATTTCTTATGACTTGTCTATGTAATGATCAAATTATAATTTTTAATAATAACACAATAATAGGCTACATTTACAACTATTTTTAAAATTTAAAAATAATACTTTTGGTTAGATTTGAGACTTTAATTAAAGTTCATGACTTTTTACGAAAAAATATAAGTTTAGGCTAGATTTAAGATCAAAATCAAAGTTCGTGACTTTTTATGCAAAAATTAAAAGTTCGGGCTAGATTTGAAAATAAATCGAAAGTTGAGGCTTTTTTATGCAATTTACCTAATTTAAAATAATAATTCAATACGATATAAATTGTTGAACTAGTAACTATATAATTTTTTACTTATAAGAATTCATAATATTAGTAGATTTAATGACTTTGGATTTTTATTACATAATGACACTTCTAATTTCTAATAATGTGTGACCTCTACTTTATTAGTTGCGCTACTATCACACATTCTTGATTATCTGCACAATTTTCATAGTAGACTAGAGATTCTCATAATTAATTAGAATGTGTAGTAGCGTAGAAGGCAATGTATGTTATGACCCATCCCATAATGTTATATGAGATTCACTAGTCGTCATCATCATCATTAAACATAAAAACATACATGTTATATATCAAGTACTCCATGATCTTTACATGCCATGATAACATATGTAACATTCTTATCACAACAAGGAAAGAACATTCACAACATAAAATCAGTAACATCATAATTAATGTGAGCATTCATCTTAAGTTAGTATTCAACATAATTAGTATCATATTACATTTTGAAAGGTTGCTTCATGACTTCATAAACTTACTTTTATATGACATTCTTTCTTTCTGTATTTCATTATCATATTGCTCATTTGAAGTTTATTTTAGACTTCACATTCTTTTATCTTGTTGCATGATATTCTTTATCTTTTGCAAATGAATACTTAGGACATTAAATAGGTCATAGATTCTCTATACTCCTATCAATCATCGGCCAATTTTTTTTAACTGAATAGGTCATAGATTCGCTATACTCCTATCAATCAAATCAACGGCCATTTAAAAAAAAACAATAAACTTGTGGGCAGAAAATATAGAGATCATATAGGTGAAAAGTATTACTTCCCATATTTAACTTTAATGATGAGTCGATGCATTTTTAAATTTAATATTCAATGCATCAAACATTTCTAGCATACAATAACAAAAGAAGTTTAACATAGATATGTGAGAAACATATGGTCTTTTAACACTCAAATTTAACTACTATTCCATGGGATGTCATATAAAATATAGAACCATATTATGCAAAATTATTATACTAATAATAACAAACAAAAAGTAAGAGTTATCTTACAATCAAGAAAGTGAAAAATGATTTATTTTCGCAAGATGCATTATATCAATCTTAATCATACAATGAAATAGGTCTTAATTATATGAGATGAAAGAATGCTGTTTTAGATGAGCTTATATGTTCATGGTTGGACCAATAATGTGACTTTCTTTTTTCAATGATCATTTTGATATTTGGGACTGCACTTCGTATAATTTAAGTTTATTCTCGAGACAACGTTTGATTGTGATGTGACCGAATATAAAAAAACACTAATAAAAAAGGTTAAATTCCATATCTTATTTAAGCGGAAGTAACTATAATATTTGATCATGGCAGATTACATTCTTGGTTACGTATCAAAATTACTATATCCCACAACTAAAACATGAGTGACCCGGACCGGACCAGCGAACCAGGCTTCCTATTATCTTGCCGTCTTCTCCGGTCACAACATAAATGTCGTGTATTTGAAAAATGGTAATTAATCTAATTCAAAATTAATTTTTTTTTAAAAAAATACTATTCTCGGTTCCATCTTGAGATTTGTAGACGGAGAGAAGTAAATTCTTGGGCTGGGCTTAGTACGTGTCTGCTGCACTTATATAGGCCGTACAAGAAAAGGCCCACTCAACGTTTCCAATTCTTGTTCCTTGTTTCCCAAGCAGCTAAGTCATGCAAGAAGACTACTAGACGCACGTGCAGGCCGCGTGCCAAGCCTTCCCCTCCCCCCCTTTCCGATCGATCGATCGACCGATCTGGAATCCAGTTGAGGTGGTCGTGTTGACGGCGATTACGGGCGGCAGGGCCGGCGATCCAGCGAGGGAGGAAGAGATGAAGAAGGAGGAGACCGTGAAGCTCATCAGCGCGGAGGGCTTCGAGTTCGTGATCGACAAGAAGGCCGCCATGGTCTCCCAAACCATCCGCAACATGCTCACTTCTCCTGGTTGCTTCCCTTCTCCCATTTCTTCCAATTTCTTCCTTCTTCTCCCTTTCCCCTTTTCTTTGATCTAATGGTGATCTCCGGCGAGAACGGCGGCGGTAACGTGCATCATCGGCGTCGTGATCGCAGGTGGGTTCGCGGAGGCGCAGCTGGGAGAGGTGACTTTTCCGGAGATCAGCACTTCCGTCCTCGAGAAGGTCTGCCAGTACTTCTACTGGTCCCTTCAATATGCCAGGTACTCGCTGCTCGGTTCTTCTTTCTCCTCCTTATTGGTAGCAATTAGACTTCGGTTAGAGCACTTCAGTGATGAAACGTTGCATGCCAATTGTTCCACTTCCAACTGATTTGGGAATCCAACTGTGCATATTAGATTTCGATCAAATTTCTTCTGATATGTAATGTGTCGTTCAGGGGATCCCTTTGGCGAGATCTACTATTGTACATCTAAATTTTGAGAAAAAAAGGGATCCTTGTACTTTCGTATACTGGAGGACACCGAATAACTTGAAGTAAAGCAAATTGCTAAAGATTATAAGTTTCTGTGGGAATTGTTTCGAGCCTAATAAATTTTAACTTCCTTCTTTGATACTTCAAGCTGCATTCCTCAAAGTAAGTGTTCCATTATTAAGAAGAACGATTTCCTTGGGGTTTCCATCATTTGTGGCATTTTCCTTCACCTTTACCCTGGAACAATCATGAAATGCATCTATTTGTTGTTCATAATCCACTTCAAATAAGTGTAAAACTTCACCAATAAGAGTTGGTCGGTCCGGGGGATTGTTTCCTGGTACCTTCCTGCGTATTATTGGAATCATTTTGCAACATGCAAAAGTTTATGATGGATTACAACCATTTTGGAGCATGCAAAAATTTAGGATGAATTCATTGACATCAGTGAAAATACTGGCGAAGTGAGGAACGGGGCTTTAACCTCCAAAGTCAAGGTGTCTTGGTTTCGCTTGTTGAATAGAATTCCATGAAATCTCATTTCCTTTTTGTTCTTTCTTGCATACATGTGAATAATTTTAGTTCTTCCTTTTATTTCTTTTTGCTTACTATTGAAACTCATTTTAAACTGACAATTACATCCAAAGAAAAACCAAGGCCAGATCTTCGGTGATGTTAGCATTTATCAGCAAATTTACCTAGTTTATCTACTAGGTGAAAATACATCTTTGTTTTGTGGTTGCATGGAACAATGGAATGTTAGAGGTTATCTATAAATTCATTGTTACTGGTGTTTTATGAAATGAAATAAGGTTATCCTTGCGAAATTGATGCTACAATAATATTTATGGTTAAGATTGATGAATTCTATGTCATACTTTGGCATCATATATTTCAATAAAATGCGATGGCAGATTGTCCAAATGAGCTTCTTAAGCAAAGAATCATTTCAGCTGCACATTGTTGTTGTTAACCTCTCAAGATGAAGCAAGAATTAAACCCTTTAAAGTACCTCTACTTGATCAGGACCAGGTGTAGGCAGCCGTCCATAAATATCAAGATGCTGATGCAAATCACCCTCGAAAAAAGTAGTTGGAGATTTCTTCCTCTATCTATTAATAGGTTATTCACTTTTTTTTTTTTAAATTTCATTTTCACCGGGTTGCTTCTTGTGGATTCTATGCTTTTAGGATCTAGTATCTACCCAATGCCATGCTTTCCTATTACTCTATTTTTTGTTCCACGAGCAAGTACATGTGAGATTTATACTTGATGCATCTCAAGTTTGTCAGAATGGCGAATTGACACATAAAATAGGACGACTACAATCTTACCTAGACAAAATGGGTTGGAGTGCTTGTAGGATTGTTTCAAGCCAGCACAGGGAGGATCACAGATCACAGGCTGGCTCGTAAAATAGGTTAACAGTGTCCATCCATGTCCACCAGCAGTTTCTTTTTTTTACCTGGATGCCTCCATGCCATAAATTTCCCACAAGTTATATGCCGCCTCATCTTTCTCCAAGGGCTGGCATTGCATTTTGCCACTGCCTGCATTCGCAACTGCTGCGTCATCGTCAAGCTGTCGTATACTGCTGCTGTGTTTTGCTGCTTTTCTCTCATCTCTATATCTGTCCCTCTCTTTTCCTCTCCTGCTCAGAAGAAGAGTAAGCATATCTGCTTGCGAACAGAAGAGGAAGCCCCTCTTCTACTCACGTTCCTCTAAACAAAAATTTCTTTTACTCACGGAAATATGAGGATTCTGACAGAAGGGGACTTGGTGAGCGTCCTCTTCTGCTTGCCAGCGTGGCTACTTGTCGGCAGTTAGCATTTTGTTTTGTTATTCTATTTTTAAATATAGGTTTATTTTATCAGTTAAACTTAAAGATTATCAGATAGTATTTATGCCTTATAAATGGGGTGCAATTGTTGACATATTGCTTATTTAGTACTTTGGCATTTTAAATATATTTGTATTTTTAATGTTTTTCTTTTTGTTTAATTTATGTATGTCTATTGAAATTTTGTAGAAACAACAATTTTTTGTTATGATCTCATATTTTATGTGTTTACCCGGTCCTTTGGCGTCAAATTCGATTTATGGGCTTGACAACCTTGGTGCATATGGAAGCTTGAATCCAAAGATGTGAAGTCATTAATCCACCCTGAAACATTATCTATCTTTTTTCTTTTTCTTTTGATTTCTCTTCTTTATATTGTTCTTGGCAGTGGAAAAGAGACTGAGTTCCATATCGAACCTGAGTTGACTTTAGAGTTGATGATGGCTGCTAACTATCTGCACACCTGAGATGCCGATTTGCCCTATATTTTTGCTGGGTAACCTCTCACATACAGACAGATTGTTGAATCATATGTACTTTAAGTAGTTTGTGATCATTGATCAGGTTAATTACTGTTGAAGTAGTTCCTGATCAGGCTAGTTACTCTTGCGTCCTTACAAGATCAAGATAATGGTTTCCTGCAACTTGTTATGTAGGTTGTAAATGCTACCGTTGCTTTCTCCAATGTATGCTTTGAACCTTGGATTTAGCTTTTCTACTCTCATACAAGGACAGCATATATGTCAAATGTTTTCAGCCCCGGTTATTTATCATTTTCGTCTTTCTAGACCATATATTATTTTGATATGATCACCAGAAATTTCAGTTTTATTTCTCCTCTTTTTTTTTTGGAAAAGAAAACATATCATATATTATAAATTATTCCATCCTTGTCCTCGTACAAAAATTGGACCAATCTCGAAGGAGGGTTATGATCCCAATAGCTGTCAATGTCGTCTTGGCGACTGTAGTTGGCCAAAAAAATTGGCAGAATATTCTCTGAAGCAATGGGTAAATTTGGACTCGGTAAGTTGATTAAGCAAAAGAAATATGTTGGGAATCATCCCTGATATGCGTCAGGGGCATCTGAGTTGCTTATGAAGGATGAGTACAAGATTCTCTGAGTCAGATTCTGTCCATATTTTTGTGAAACATGCCGTGCAATTAGTAGCGCAAATGCTTCCAATTCCAGGATTGTTTCCGCGTCTCATCTGTGTGCCCAAGATGTAATAAAAGAAATCAGTAGAGTTAAGACCAATGTTATCCATACCGTATTGGTCGGTTCAATCGTGAATCGATTGATGATTTGATTCGGTTATATGTCAATTTTAACATTGAATTGAAAATTTTGATTGAACCGACCAATCGGTTCAATTCATATTTTGAAAAATAATTTTAAATGACAAAATGAGGAAGTTAAGAAAGGAAAAAAAAAGAATTGAAAAAAGTCAAGAAAGAAAGGAATATAAGGAAGATCAAGGAGGAGGGAATATGATATTTATAAAATTAATTATGATTTGAATAAAAATTGTAAGTATTTAAAATTGAATAATATTAAGATGGAAAATGATCAAAGGGCATAAATAAAAGAAATAAAAAGAAAAATGTTAAAGAAAAAAGAATAATTTAAAATAAAAATTTATTAATATAGCATCTATCATCATTAAATAATAGATATTAAATTAATAATAATCTATTTATCCCTAAAAAAATAATCTATTTATATTTATATGTTAACCATTATTATTTATCATTATAAAAACTTTTAATAAATACAAATTATGTTATATTAATTTTCAATATTATTAATAAATTATTAGTACAATATTCATATACTATATCAGATAACTTATATTATATCTTTTACAATTATTATAAATAATATTATTTTAATAAAATTCGATTTAATTTAGTCGAATTCGATCGGATCGATGCAACCACGACCTAATAATGAGTCAGTCTAATCGTCTGTCCATTTATGAAAATATTAATTAATACTACAGTCATTTTCTTCTCCATCATCTCGAGATTAGTTTGAGTTAATTTTAATCCAGTGAGAGGGGAAAAGTCATTTTCTTCTCCATCATCTCGAGATTAGTTTGAGTTAATTTTAATCCAGTGAGAGGGGAAAACTCCAATTTGGAGACCTGCAAACTTCCACTAGGTCACAGAAACCCCTCAGTGAGGATAAAGGAGATGTTCAATTTTGTTTTATTTAATACACGTATGCATATTTTGCCTTGATTTTATATGTAGTGATTTGCACTGCGACAATAAGAATGGAGTAGGTAATAAGTGTTTAATTTTCTTTTCAAAGGTTTAGAATTAATTTTGAAGTTAAAGACAGATTTCATTTGTCGGGAAAAAAATATTCCACATATTTTTCATCTCTTCTTCCATGATTTTAAACTTTGAAAATGATTGTGTGAAACGTTTGCCTATGTTTAGTAGACGTCATATGTAATCACCAGTTAGTGGTGGATTAACAGAAAGACACAGCAATACATTTTTTTTCTTACATCACCATTCACGGTTTCTCATAGACATCACACCACTCACGGGTGCTTTTTTTTTTTTTTTACTTCTTCGGTGCCAAAATTTTTCCAGGAAATTAAAAGGGGCACACGTGCAACTCTCTCACCCACCCGTGGGTTGGTCATCTTCTGATGGCCGCATGCCTCTCAAAAGACGCCACTGCGATCAAAAGTTGACAGCCTTTTCTGGTTTCTTCCGCCCATCAACTCGGACTAACAATTTCTTTTCACTAATTTCCTCTGAATTTTCAAATTCATATATCATTTAATAAGAAAAACTTTGAACGACTAATTATACTTTACATTTTCGATCTTACTTGAGCACTTGAAAATTTTAAATCCCGGTCAACTTCTCTTTAGTTTCATTACGAGATTGGAATTCCAGTTGTATTTAGTTCTTAAAAAATATTGAATGATACGTGATTAGTTGGATAAAGTTGAAGATTGTAAATCGTTTTATAAATAGTTGGATAAACTTGATTTATTAATAGGTAATATATAGAAGTAGATTGAGAATGGAGATATGGGTGACTTTACTTCTTGGTTGATATTTTTTATATCATTACAGAAGAAATTCACTAATATAAACAAATAAAAATTATATGTATTGTAGTATAAATGAAAAAAAAAATGGCTGAGAGAAGGCGAAAGGCAAAAAAGAAAAATAACAATGGCTCAATATTAGAATATTTGAATTGTTATCGTCATCGTCATCATCATATATATATTATTGTCGTTACTCAATATTATATATATTCTATTTATGAAAAGATTAAACAGATCTTTCACCATCTACCTTCTTTTTTATATTTTAAAAATAATTAAATAAGAAAAAAACTAAATGCTCCCATCTTTTTTTGAAATATGTTTAGTTTTATATTATTTATATTATATATTGTTTAATTTTTTATATATTTTTAAAAGAAGACAGTTCGTGCAAGGATAATTTAGTCTTTTCATAAATATGAAAAATTGAGAAAAATAAAAAAAAGTTACTGATGGAGTGAAGTAAAAATCATAATATAATTTAGAGACATCCTACGCTAAGTTCATATATTATGATTAGACGTAAAAAAATATTATAGTTCAGATTACGGAATTAAATCTAAATTTTATCTTTATTGATTCCATTTAGGCGTGTAATAAGAGAAAAAAGATTAATTTGTATTCTAATGGTGCTCTAATTTTTACAATAGAAAATACATGAATAGTAAATAAAAAATAAAGAGATTTTTAAAACCAGATAACAAAAAAATTACTTTACATACCACACAATTTCACAATACTAAAAAATGAGCTAATTAATCTCCTTTTTCACAATACTGCCCAAGACATGTTTAATGGCGAACCTTTTGTTGGGGTTCACCATCGAGGGATTCTTTGTCGGCATGGCTAGGGGTTGCGGGAGTCATCGAAGCTTCTAGAAGTCCACCCAACGATGATGAACATGGAGAAATGAAGGCGACAACAATGTCAATCCTTCCTTGGCTCGCTTCATTAACCGGTGGCCGATGCGGTAGATGGAGAAGTACAACACAACGATGGGCTCGTCTAAAAATGCAGAGAAGCCGATCGCAACTCAAAGAACTGAATCTTCAATTAGGTTTTAATACCATGTCAAAATTTGAGCACAAAAAAGATAGAGATTCTTGTCAATACGAGAAAACTTCAATTAGCAAAACTCAAACAAGGAGTTGCATAGTATGCCTCTTATAAACACTACATATTGACACTTTTTTTAATATCGGTCCAGATTTACGGAATGTCTTCGGTGTCCAAGACTACTATGATGGGAAAATTCAAGAAGAAGATCGCAGAGAGATTACAGAAAAATAGAGGAGACACACAAATTTACCCAGGTTCACCCTTGAGATGAGGGCTACGTCCTGCAAAGAGGTTCTACTATATCGTTTAGGTTTGCAGCCGCCACACAGATTACACCAGAAAATTAGGCTATTAATAGTCTCTCCAAATCGGATTTAAAACCCAAACAAACAAAGAAAAAACCTAATCCGAACCACACGGGCTGGCCAAACAAAAGTCCAAAATCCGTCTAAATTTCGGGGGCGCTGCCCCCGAACCCCCGCCCGCCGTCGTCGGGGGGCGGGGCCCTCCGAACCTCCTCTTTCGTTTGTACGTCAGCAATATTGTTAATTGGGTAATACTCAGATTTTCCTAAACTCACGTGGGTGAACCCGGTGTGAGAAATAAGAGGTCCTGAAGTATTCACCAACTCCAACATACTAACGTCTTAATTCAGAGTTCTAAAAGATTTAGAACTCAACACTTCTATCAAGTTGAGCCAACCAATATCCAACATAAAAGTGGTACAAAGGTATGACAGTTAAAATTTGTAATGAAACGGAGACCGGATTGACTCCGCTGTGTTCTGCGATTGTGATTACAACAACCATAATAGATGCTAACAGAACAACAATTCGTTCACTAGCATCAGTTTTTAAAAGTGCTCATTCAAAAATGACTCGAACAATTACGCAACATAAAATGAGAATTTGTTTTCCTTCCAAGAGATATGTTAACCATATCTTTGGGAGTTATCTTGTTTTTTTTATCCTCCTTTGAAAAATGAACTTTGTGAATTTGGAAAAAACTTAGCTATCATATTCATACTCTTGCTCCAGGGAATTGGAAGAGTCGTGGATTGTCAGCAATATCAGAACATCTATCCCGAAAACCCCTCAGCTCCACATAATTTCGTCCCTAACCTTAATTTTCGTTTTCTTTTTCTCACGATTCAGAGACAACGACGAACCTTTCGTTGAACTTCATGTAAATGGGAAATATATCTCCAAATTAAGCAAGCAAAAAATATTTACATGCCGCAGTTCCTCCATATATGTACATGATCCCAGCTCCAAACTGTTCATCCGAAAAGTAAAGAACAGGGGGGGAGAGAGAGAGAGAGAGAGAGAATAAACAGCCCCTGAGAAGCGAATCACAAGAACTTCCAGGGGCGGCAGTCGAGCTTGGCACAGTTAGAATCCCAAGTGCTCCTGCATTCACCTCCGTCCCCATCGCAACACTGGCACATGAGCCCCAGTGACTCCAGCACTTTTACGTACCCTGCTGAGATAACCATGTTCACAAAAATGATCAGGAACAAGAACTCGTCTTCAACAACACATAACTAACCAACATCAAAACAGACAACCTTGCATGCTTCATCTTATCTCAGAGAGAGAGAGAGAGAGATGTTTGCTCTTACTTTCTTGTTTCGTTATGGTTAGTGGCCTGGCTTCTGCGCCCCTAGAGACGTAGGTGATCGTGAGGAGGAGAAGAACAAGGAAGAAGATGGGGGTGTTCCGTAAGGAGGTAGTCATGGATTCTCTTCTTCTCAAGAGAAAGAGGGAGGGAGGGAGGGGGAGAGAGAGAGAGAGAATTTGGTAAAGAGTTCTCTGATTCCTGAAGCAATTAATTAAAGTTTCAGGTCTCGGCCCGCAGAATTTTGAAGCAATCTCGTTACAGTGGGCGATCTTTATATATATGCAGATCTAATCGAGGTTGATAGCGAGGGCTGAGACTTAGTTAATTAATTGAATTGATCTCTACATTTCTAGAACACGACGAGGACATGGAACCAAAGAACCCAATTGGCACGCATCTTCCTCGACGTCCCTCTCATTCCGTTTCTTTAATCGTCGCGTCCACTTCTCCATCGCTAGTTGCTTCATGTGATACCTGAACCATTATTTCTTTTCTAGAAGTTCTCTTTTTTAAAAAAAGAAAATTAAAGGAAAACAAATCAAGTCACGCAAAGAGTTGAATCAAATACCATTTGATTCACAAGTGAACTATTTAATTATTTATTGTCACTTCATCTAGAAGTTCATCAATTATTCTGACCCCCGCTTAATTCAAATTAATTAGGAGATTTTTTTGTCGTAGTTTTTCTTTTTCTTTTTTTTAAAAGCTTATAAAATATAAAACTTTTAAGTAAATTCAGAGATCAAAATAATTGGGACCAAAAGTGTAACACAACAAAACATATCATCATTTGAGAATTTGAATTTCACCGATAAAAATATATGTGCTCTTTTAATTCATTGGGTTCATGAATCTCTCTTTATATATAATTGAAAAAGATAATATATAATTGTAGGAATTAACTCTTTGATTCTTATCAAATAGTAAGTTTTATATATTCCTGAAATAGTAAGTTTTGCTCTAATTAAGAGAGTATTAAATATTCTTTTGTAATAGCAACATTTCTTGTGTGTGAATTCAAGTCAACTATATCATAGTTTTTATAAAAAAAAGATTGGACATATATTAATTAAAAAAGCTACAATATATAATTATTATATGTACAAAGTTATTAACACCTAACTAATTCAATATTCAAACAAAATCGAAATAATAAATCTTGATTAAATTAATAACTATATACTACTAGCTTCCATTATTTTTTGAAACACACTACAAGAAAATCGCGATTTTCCGACGGATAATTTCCGACGGTTCTAAATCCGTCGCAATTTGCGACGGATTTTTCGACGGTTCCGTTTCCGACGGATTTTTCGATAGTTATGACCGTCGGAAATAATTTATATTATTATTTAATTTTTCGACGATTAGGAACGTCGATATTTTCGACGGATATCCATCCGTCGCAATTTCCGACGACTTTTCCGACGGTTACGACCGTCAGAAATAAAAAAATTAAATTATATATTTTTAATATTATTATTAAATTTTTTCGACGGATTTTCCGACGGTCACGACCGTCGGAAATAAAAAAAATAATTATATAATTTATTATATTATTATTTAATTTTTCGACGATTAGGAACGTCGATATTTTCGACGGATATCCATCCGTCGCAATTTCCGACGACTTTTCCGACGGTTACGACCGTCGGAAATAAAAAAATTAAATTATATATTTTAATATTATTATTAAAATTTTTCGACGGATTTTCCGACGGTCACGACCGTCGGAAATAAAAAAATTAATTATATAATTTATTATATTATTATTTAATTTTTCGACGATTAGGAACGTCGATATTTTCGACGGATATCCATCCGTCGCAATTTCCGACGACTTTTCCGACGGTTACGACCGTCGGAAATAAAAAAATTAAATTATATATTTTAATATTATTATTAAATTTTTTCGACGGATTTTCTGACGGTCACGACCGTCGGAAATAAAAAAATTAATTATATAATTTATTATATTATTATTTAATTTTTCGACGATTAGGAACGTCGATATTTTAGACGGATATCCATCCGTCACAAAATCCGCCGCAATTTTCGAAGGTCGTAACCGTCGGTAAATGTATAATAATATCATATATAAGAGTATTTTATTAATATAACTAGCGACGGTCCAAACCGTCGCAATTATCGACGGTTCAAACCGTCGGTAAAATAAAAATAAATATTATATATAGCTAAATAAAATAAAAATATTTAATATTTACGTTTTTGACGGCCGAAACCGTCGGTAATTAAAATTTCGTTATCCCGCTTTTTTTCCCTTTTTCCGCTTTCTTTCCACTTTTTTCCTTTATATATTTTCCCTCCTCCCTCTTCTCTCTCCCTCCTCCCTCCAATCCTCTCTCTCTCCCTCCTCTCCTCTCTCTCTCTCCCGGCCGCGAGCACCGGATCGGCCTCTCCCGCGCGCCGGACACCGGCGACCCTCCCACGTCGGACGCCGGCGACCCTCTCCCGCGCCGGCGTATCTCTCTCTCTCCCGCTCCGCGCCGGCATCTCTCTCTGTTGTCGGCCGGATCCGGCCGTGGCCGTTCGGATCCGACCCCCAGCGGCCGATCGGCTGCCAGGCTGCCGGATCCGACCTCCAGCGGCCGCCAGGCGGCCGGTTCCGGCCTCCAGCGGTCGGATCGGCCGCCAAGCTGCCGGATCGGCCACAAGGCGGGCCGGTTCCGGCCTCCAGCGCTCGGATTCGGCCGCCTGGCGGCCGGATCCGAACGCCAGGCGGTCGGATCCGACCGCTAATTTTTTTTATATTTAAAAAATTATTTGTGACGGTTGCGACCGTCAAAAGATCGACGGTTGCGACGTCCGTCCAAAGTTTCGACAGTTGCGACCGTCGAAAAGTTGCGACGGTTCGAACCGCCGGAAAAGTTCGGACCGCCGGCCTTTTCCGGCGGTTGCAACCGTCGGAAATTTCGACGGCTCGGACCGTCGGCCTTTTCCGGCGGTTGCAACCGTCGGAAATATCGATGGTTCGAACCGCCGGGGACTTTTTCGGCGATTGCAACCGTCGAAAAATTTCGACGGGTCGAACCGCCGGGGACTGTTCCGACGGCCAGAACCGTCGATATTTTCGACGAATTTTTTCAACTGTCGCAAATCCGTTTGCGACGAGCATTTTTTCGACGGATCGATTCCGACGGAAAAATCGTCGATAATTGTGTTACCGACGGTTTTCGGACTGATTACCGACGGTTCGGACCGTCGGTAATCCGCGTTTTTTCTAGTAGTGACAAAAGTTTACTATGAACTTTTAAAATTTACGATAACGAAAAACAAATCCTAATTGCTTTGTAATTACTTTTGAATGTACATCAGGTTGAAAATTATTTGGTGATATGCAAGTGAGTATAAAAAAATAAATCATAACAAAATAAAATCTGAGATTATTACTTCTGATTGATCAGATAGTCATGTTAATTCTATATCTCCGAGCTAACCAATTTGATTCAAGTATTAAGTATTTTATTAATAGCAAAATTGCACGTGATTAACTTTTTAATATGAAGTCAGATTACTATTTAAACTCAAATCAATAGTAGGGGGGAAACAAACAAGTCACAAGTTGATGCGTCTTCATGGGGTTCGTTTTCCACACGTATGACGTGCGCAGACACGCTCATAACGCAGCACGTAAAATGCTCTCTCTCTCTCTCCCTCCCTCCTCTCTTTCTCTATCTCTCTCCTGTGACATTTCAGTGACTACCATTAAATTTTAAAAGCTAGAAATAGTGAATCATAATATTGTTTTACTAAATTAATTTTATAATCAAACAATTACACATAACACATTCGATATATTTGTCCTCTTTTTAGGGTTTGTGATGAGACCTCACCTTGCTTTTTTTTAAACCTGTGAAAAATGGATTGTTCGAAACTATCGGATACTTACAGAATCAGCTGACTCGGAGTCGGCAATCTTTAGATATGTTCACATAACTTCACACTTAGCCGTCAATTTGTTTCATATTTCTTTCGGTGGGCATCTTTTTTACTTCTCTCACGCACACACGGCATCTTGTTTACTTCTCTCTCACACACGCATGCACGCATTATAAGGAAATTTTCTTTTTTTTTAATTTAATTTACTTAATAGGTTAATTTACCTGGCCCTATTCGAAAATAAATTACACCAAATGCCATCCAACTTTAAGGTTTGCTCAGCAATACCCTCCAACTTCACTTTGTAACATAAATGTCCTTCATCTTTTAACGCGTTTCATCCGATGCCCTCTTTACCTGGGATAGTCGGTTTTCCGATTTTTCATCGACGTGGTGTCCACGTGGCCATCTCATCTCTCCTCCACGCAAATAGTCGTCCGACGTAGCACATAAAATTACACCAATGCCCTCCAACTTTAAGATTTGCTCAGCGATACCCTTCAACTTCACTTTGTAACACAAATGCCCTCTATCTTTTAATGCATTTCACCCGATGCTCTCTTTACCTAGGACAGTCGATTTTTTAATTTTTTATCGACGTAGCGTCCACGTGATCATCTCATCTTTCCTCCGTGCAAATAGTCGTCCGACGTAACATGCTTCGACGTGGTACCACATATTAAACCATCTTACTTACCGTAAGTTGATTCACTCACTGTTAAATTATTTTCTTATTTTCTTCTTTTTCGTCGTTCGCATGAAACCTCATTCGTCGTTCACTCTTCTTCGTCGTTCGCTTTTCTTCGTCATTCGCCTCCTTTATCGTTCACTTTTCGCATTCGTCGGCATTGTCTTTGTCCAAATTGGTGTAATTTTATGTGTATTTGGTGAGCAAACTTTAAAGATGAAGGACATTTGATATAATTTTATGTGTCACATCGGAACATGACACGTTAGACGACTATTTGTGTGTAGGAGAGAGAAGATGATCACGTGAACGTCACGTCGACGAAAAATAAAAAAATCGACTATCCTTGGTAAAGAGGGCGTATGGTGAAATGTACTCTAACTTTAAAGTTTGCTCACCAAATGCACGTAAAATTAATCAATTTGAGCAAAGATAGCGCCGACGAACGCGAAAAGCGAACGACGAAGAAGAGCGAACGACGAAGGAGTGCGAACGGCGAAGGAGGTTTCATGCGAACGACAGCAAAAAGGGAAATAAAAAAATAATTTAATAGTGAGTGAGTCAACTTACGGTAAGTAGCATGGTTTAATATGTGGTGCCACGTCGGAGCATGCTACGTCAGACGACTATTTGCATGGAGGAGATAGGAGATGGCCACGTGGACGCCACGTCGATGAAAAAATAGGAAATCGGCTATCCCAGGTAAAGAGGGCATCGGGTGAAATACGTTAAAAGATGAAAGGCATTTGTGTTACAAAGTGAAGTTGGAGGGTATCGTTGAGCAAATCTTAAAGTTGGAGGGCATTGGTGTAATTTTATGTGCCACGTCGGAACATGCCACGTTGGACGACTATTTGCGTGGAGGAGAGAGGAGATGGCCACGTGGATGCCACATCGACGAAAAATCGGTTATCCCAGATAAAGAGGGCATCGTGTGAAACGCATTAAAAGATGAAGGGCATTTGTGTTACAAGGTGAAGTTGGAGGATATCGCTGAGCAAACCTTAAAGTTGGAGAGCATTTGGTGTAATTTACCCCCCTATTTGGATGCTTCAACTTTGTTCTAAAAATAGAGTTTCCAAAATTTATATGTTATTAATATTTATATTTATTTACACGCTTTTTCTGTGTTGGATGGCATGATAATATTTATGTATTTTTTTTTGTAGAATGTTTGGATGAGAAAAAAATTGTTAATTTTATTTTAGTGTTCACTTTTACCGGAAGAACAAAACCAAAAATAATATGAAAAAAAAAGAAATACGTGGACCTATAGGGACTCATCCTTGATTGATAAATCAATAATGATCCGTGATAAAAGTAAATTTAAAATAAATTTAAAATCACCATTAATTTATAAACTAATGTAGTCCATATTAGTTGGAACTACACAATTCTCAATCCCAAAAGTATATAAAATATGAGGTCCACGTAATTAAATTTATGATTAAATTTATGATTATTTGGTTGTTACCGTGAGTTTATGCACTCTATTTTCGTGAATGTTCTAATATAATAATACCAAAGGCCTCCCTTAATATGCACGAAATACGAAAAGGAAAGAAAAAAACCTCCAACGAGTTGAATTATTTTTTTCCCCTAAAACAAGACAACGCGTTGACGTAGAATTGGACTCATTTGGGCTCTGGAATCCGCGTCTACTAAAAGACCACGAATCGTGGCCCATATATTATTCATAACAATTTAATTAGTCCCAGCTTTTTGGTTTTGTTTTTATTTCTTTATGTGTAGACGCATTGTATTTAGAGACCTTCTAATCAATCTTTGAAACATCATAAAAAAGTAATCATTTAGAATGACTGATATAATTTTGACCGATCAAAATTTTAATTATGTTTTTTTTCTATATATTACTGAAGAAAGCATTAACCGTTAAGTATTTAACTGTTAACATATCTATTTTCGGTCTCACACCAGACATTCTTTGTTTGATTTTATTGTCAAAATAAGACTTCTACTTTGTTGTTCTACTTCGATGAAGATTACTACATTTTAAATTACTGTAATTGTAAATTAGAAATAACAAATAAATTAGTTATATGTTATAGCAAAAAAAACATCTCTGATGAAAATGGTAAATTAAATATGTCATTTTCCATTATCAGCCAATGCACCATTTATATTTATAATTTATTATTGTATTTATTCATGAAGCTTTACCATCCGTTAGTTTAGTTAGTATTTATTAACTAACTTATCAAAAATTGGGGGAAAATAAAATATATATAACATATTATATACATGGCCCCTCTAAATTTTGGGCTGGGTTTGTTCCTGGGTCTTCTTAAATGTGTCTGCATGGTGCGGATAAAAAAAAGTATAACATTACTTCTTTACCCTTGTTCCTTTCTAACATTATCCCCATTTTTTATTCATTTCTCGTTTTTTTATTTTATTTACTCCCGCCGTCTTCTAATTTTTATTAAAAGACAAAACTGAAACATTTTATTCATAAACACTGAAGAATTATTCATTTAAATTTTATAATTAAGATATTTGAAATTGAATTTAACTTCAAAAGTATCACGGGATAAAACTAGTTTATCCTATTTTGAATCCCTCTCTCGAAGCATCTTAAGACCTTTGGCATTTTTCAAAAAATGAATATGTTTACACACCATATTTCATCGTTGTTTTGCCCAATGTTATAATACCCAACCTGTCCTATCCGAATTGATCAACAAGTCAACATGAACAGATTAGACTGGATAATATAAATTAATAAATAAATTAAATAAATTATTATAATATTATTAATATATGATATTTTATTTAAGAAAGATATAAAATATAATATAAATATCTAAAAAAATAATGCAGATAAATGATATAATAAAGTAACAAAAATTAAGTCATCAGTAAAATATTTGCTAAATAAAAAAATATTATGATGTAGTTATAAATAAAAAAAATATCAAAATTTTTTTATATATGTGAGGACATTAAAGAATAAAATTCAAACATATATATATATATATATATAATGTCTAAATGTTTTAATAATCTTTTTATGTCTTGATTTTTTTTCATTTTAAAATTTGGCCCGGTCAATTCTAAATGTGGTTCTGTTCTATTGGGAGTGTGCTATGAATCATGATGCTATCATAAACGACAAATAAAAGAAAAAGAGAATTTGCCCAATGATACAACAACATGAATTGGGAACTCTATGGGTAATAAATAAATGTGTCAGCTAAGCAATAGGATATATCCTCTTGCAACCCCAAAGCATCTTGATAGGGGCCTATCAAGTTTGAAGTTTTTACCAAAGCAATGAATAACTTGCTAGTATTTACTACTACCTATAATATGATATATAAGAATAATAAGACGTACGTGCATGGCAATTGTTGTTGATTAGATATTGACAACAAATTTTGTACTTGTTCGGAAAAGTCCTTACAATTCTAAGTTAGAATTTATGACATGAATGTGCTGATATACTTGATAGAGTTGGGTCAACATCGACTACCACACCACCAATAATTATTACGCATGCTCTTGGTAATTAACCTTTTGTTCTGGCCGATGCATCTTGGTGTCTTAATGCCACTCCCCACTCCCTTTACATTGTACTTTAGACTATTACGAGAATAAGGATTAATTAGAAAAATATAATAATTTATATTTTGCTCGAAGGTTTGGAAATAGAAAAAAATAAGATTTAGGTGCTGTTGATATAAGGAACAATTGAGAATATCTTTTTCCTATTTTTAAAAATAGTATCCTTATACTGCCATGTTTTTTTTCTTCTCATCAGGTGAATTTTGCACTCATTTTCTCTTCTTCAAAGATGGAGGAGATGGAGATAGCTGAGATATCCCCCCCACTTATTGGCTCTTAGATTCTTTGACTTGAACAACCATGTGCGCATGCATAGGAAGATTGTCACGAGACTGACGCGGTGGAACACGAAGAAATGAGATTAGATAAATTATATTGGATTTTTTTAGTTAATAGGATTGAGTGGAATGACTAAACTCTTAGATTATCATATTCTTTATTTAAAAAGAATAAATTTTTAATCAAATCAGCCACTCTATTATGGCACTGTTTGACACGTAAAAAAGTAGAGTATTTAGTAGCGGATAACATTTTGTTAAAGTAAAAACGCTACTACAAGCGTTTGGTAAAAAATTTTTTTAGTAGCGTTTAGAGGTTTGAACACAAAACGCTATAAGCTACTCCTACTAACTTATAGAGTATAGATGTAGAGTTTTCATATTTTCTTTCTATTATACCCTCATTTTTAAAGTAAAAAATTATTTACTTATTAAACATCATATATTATTTTTATTTTATATATCACATCTTTAATTTTACTTACAACCCAAATAAGTTTTTTTTATTTTGAATTAATCAATATTTTATATTAAATAAGATTTTTAAAAGTATTAATATTCAAAATAATTATTTAAAATTAAATTATATGAATATGATGATCACAAGTTATATGTTATGTCTATTTTCGTCATTTTATACTATACACTAATTTAACCGCTATGTTTATCAAACATATTTTATTGGATTTATAAATAAATCGCTATCCGCTATCATCTAATAGCTAATCGCTATACTCTAGTTAAATTGCTATCCTCTAGTCGAACCGCTATTATCTAATTAAACCGCTAGCTTTGCCAAACAGAGCCATATCAAATTAAATAATCTCTCTTGTTATCAAATTAAACAAATTATTTATTCTCTATCTTATCTTGATAAATTATCTTTTTATCTAGAATATTACATTGATAAAATATTTTTTATTTATAATCATATTTTTTATAAATATTTATCTCTCATTCTTTAATTTTTAAGATAGATGAATAAAACAATTCAAAAACAATAAAGAATATAACGAAAAAAAGAAAAAAATAGACTGAGCAAAAATAAAAATAAAAATAAATTAAGTGGTAAAAAATAAATATTTATTATTCATTAGATATTATAATATTTCATATACAATTAATAGAGGATAAACATGATTTTTTAGTAAATAAAATTTTCATTACCTAACTCATTATTTTTTTATAATTTACTATTCAAATATGAATTTTCTAACTATACATGATATAGTTCACCACTTCATCTTTTACCATACATCACTCCATTAGTTAATTGTCAAACAGGCCCTTAGAGAGTTGGTGGAGAGCATCATAACCTATCAACAATGTTAGTTGAACCGGATCGATTCAATGGACGTCTAATCGATTGAATTTAATGACAAAATAAAAATGCATATTGACAAAGATAAAGAAAATCGGTGAGGAAACCCGATTCAAGTTAGAAAAAAAACCAACAAATAGTAAAAATAAAGAAAAAATGGAAGTAAAAATAAAAGTAAAGTAAAATGAAGTTTGAACGTATAAGGGGATAATAATAATAATAATACTAAAGAAGAAATTAACATAGAGAGAGCATTAATGCATAGAGAGAAAGAAATAGAAAAAAAAAGTAAAAAATGTAAACAAATAAGAGCAATTTATGATAAAAATAAATTAACATATTATTAATAAAATTAATTTATAAATAAAAAGTTAATAATAAACAATTAATATTAACAATTTGAGAGTTATTTTCTTATAAATAATAACATTTTAAAATTGACTATATAATATCTATATTAATTTTTCAATATTAGTAGGTTACTAATTTTTTAGATAATATATAATAATTTTTTATATATTTAAATTATTATATGATTTGATTGAAATTGATCCAATCAGTTCAATCAGGACTCAAATGTTCGGCCAATTCAGTCTATAAAATATTGCTTATGATTGTGAGTGAAAGAGGGCACAGGGTGCAGATGAAATTGTGAGTGCGAAGAGAAGGCAAGATAGGGGATCATGTTAATATATATATATATATATATATATATATATATATATATATATATGCATAAAGTTCTCTCATATTTTACTAAACGATATATATATATATATATTAAGGTTATATTTGACGATGCCAAAAGGAGAGTTTAGTGCTCAAACATTATTTCTTGTATTTATTAAAATAATAAAAAGTTACTTTTATAGTGTTTAGGTGTTTATATTTTTTTCGATTTTATCCTTATTCAAATGTATTATTTTTTCCCAATTTATCTTATTATTTTATCACCATCCACTATATTTCTTTTATATTCATATTTAACTAATTACAATGTATTTATTTATTAGAAATTAATTTAATAATTAATATTTTCATATCATGCATGAACTACATATTGTAAATATAATTATATATATATTAATAAAAGATTTACTTGTGAAATTTTATTTTATTTCGTTGAGATATTAATAATGTATTTATTAAGTTGTAATAAAATGTACATAACGATTGAAAGAAATAATTTATTGTATGTCCAATTATGTCGTTTTATATATATCCGCTAATTCTACCTCAAAGTTTATTAAAAGCTTATTTATTAATATTATAAATAAATCGCTCACAGCTAATTCTACCTCAAAATTTATCAAACACTTATTTATTAATATTCTAAATGAATCACTCACTACTAATTCTACCTCAAAATTTATCAAATACTTATTTATTAATATTTTAAATGTATCATTCACTGCTAATCATCATATGTTATTCGCTATTTCAATCGATATCCACTATCAAACCTGATTCACTTATTAAATCTCTAATAATGATAAACATAGCCTAAGTATTAATGTAAAGTTCAACATAATATTTTTGGTTAAAAGATTTTTACTCTTTATATTAGGAAATAATAAGATCCAATCCAAATTGAGACAATATTATCATCCAAATTTAATAAGGTAGAAATAATATTTAACAAATGCATGGGAAAACATTTTAAAGTTAAAGTTCTAATATATATACATATGTTCGAAATAAAATCGAGGATTAATGAACAATGAAAATAATGAAAGAAAAAGAAGATGAACATAGAGATTTAACGTAGTAAAATTCTCTTGATCAATGTGAACAAGAGAGAAACATCCACGGACAAAGGATGTCGCCGCCAGAAGAATTTCACTATGAACCAAAAGAGAGTACATCATATAAAATCCTAACTCTCATATATAAAGGTCCATATCGCAGGGGGTTTCGCCCCCCGCACCCCCCACGAAAATCAGTGGCGGACTATGGACTTGGATCTAACGGCCCAAGTCCACCGCTCCCACCACACATCCTCATTTTTTCTTTTTTTTCTTTTTTTTTCTTTCAAAAAATTGGATACAGGGTACATAATGCAACCCACGTCAAACGACACACGTAAATAAAAGAAAAAGAAAAAGTGGAGATTCAGTCCAAAATAATGGACAGATGACAAGTCCAAAATCATAATTGTTCAGGAAAAATAAAAAGAAACGGCAGCAATACTCATTAGAGTGACAAAAAGAGAATCTTCATAAAATTATTATGCCTGTCAAAACCTTTTCTTCGGTACCTTGACATCATGTATAATAAAAGTTTACTTCTTCCTGATTAAAGTTACAAGACCTACGTAATTAATATTTTAGTTTAAACCATTTAATTAGACCATTATGCATGGTGGAACGACTGAGAGGACGTCCATTTCATCAATCTTCAGAAGAAGAAAAAAATAGCAATTCAAAGTAACATCTTTGTAGAGATCCTTCAGCCTCAGGCGTAGAAGCATATCGTGATCTTTATCTTTCTTTTCGATCTCGGTGGATAAACTCGATGCTGATGGCGATGACGACAACTCGTCATTACTCAAACTTTAATTTACCACTTCGCCATGCGCCAATGGCGCCGTTCCCCCCTGCAAGTGGACGAGTCTACTATTCTTGCTTCATGTTCCATCACTCGTTCAGGCATCTCCTTCCTCCCCACCATCGTGGAATCCAATCTCGATCCCTCCTCCCCAAAAAAGGTAAAGCTAATTTAACCTGCAACTGATACGATATGCCCCCATGCAATTTGGCACGTACGCCAACCAAAGAAGCAAACATGGAGGAGGTAAGAGGAGGGACACGTGAAGATTTGTCCTCTCCCAGATATGTACTCATCCATATATTCCAAGTGCCGGTTCATAACTTGGGTTCTGGAACATGCATGCACGAAGCCGCGACACCCACTTCACAAAGTGGTGGATCGCCTTGTTGGATTGATACAATTAATAAATCTGCAGCTTTGTTCATCTTGATCTCTGAAGTATCGCTTTATTATGTGTTGGGGAGTCAAAACATGAAGCCGCCATGGAAATCGTGGTGCAAGTATGCCTCGGACCTACGCAGGCACATGAACTGCTTGCTGGCCCATTCACGTTGATATGCGAACAGGATCCAGCTGCTGACCATTTTATTGGAGCGTTGCGGATCGAGCTATATGTAATCAGATCTTTCCAGGACATGCATGGGAATCATATCTCTCTCGCTCCCCATGCTCTGCAAACACTACATGCATTGCACACGAAATGGAAGAGCCGATGCACTGACGCAAATGGGTATCTTTGGGTGGCCCGGCCGACGTGGATGATACCCCTTTGTGCATGGAAAGTTGGAGATAAGGATGACTATAGAATCATTCTTCCAAACCCCTTGCATGCCACTTTTGGCAGAAGTCGCCACAGTTGCTCGACCGGTCGATCGGGATCGACGTGTGATGAGTGTAGGGCCTCATTTTGCATCTAGCTTTAACCAGTCTGATCAGAGAACAAACAGACGTGCTTCTTTATGTTATGCGACGCGAGGGCATCATGACATCCGGCCGGTTGACTAAGATATTTGCAACTTTGAAACGCCATTGGGGACGTCATATGGACCACTTAATGGTTATCCGGTAATCCTCATGATTTTAACATATCGAGAGAGAGAGAGAGAGAGAGAGAGAGAGAGATGCTTCGAAGACTTCAAGGAACGATTAGCATTGACAAGTACACCATTGGATGATATTTCTTGACTCGTGCTGTAGAGGGGAATCCGTGGGAGTCGGCTTCCTCATGTTCCCCAGCTTATTTCTGCATCCATGACATGGACTCCTCAACGACTGTGCAGAAATCGAATTATTCAAGAAGTGAATCATCGCTTAAAAGCATACGACGTCGGCCCCATAGCTGCACCCACCTGAGTCAAAATCACAAACAACTTCATCCCAATTTGCCACCCTGAATAACTTTTACAGCACTGGCCAACTTGTTACAATGTGACCCATGGGGGAATCTTAATTAATTAATCAGTGGCGTACCTATCATGAATCTAGATAATTAGTTGAGATGTCCACATGCACTATAGACTTTGGAGGATACGTTTCTCTATCTTGTTTTGGAGACTGCCTTTGTGCATGTGGTATGTCTAAGAACTGCAATGTTTGCCATGCTTCTTTGAACCCAAATAAGTGCAAGTCGATCGAATAGATTACACGCCCTTTGGACAAGATCAATTCAGAAGAATATGTTCGATCGTGTATGTTTAATATTTCTTCCTATATGCTTCAAGAAATAATCGGCGGTAAACAGTGCTATCAGTGATGATCATGTTTGTGGTACGTGACATGAAACTACGGGACCGTTCCTTCGATGAGGCTTTTCTCTGGCTAAATGTTTGTCTGAACCTGCAGCATCCGAAGCTTTTGGCATCCAGGAATTAATGGCTGACAAGTAATACGACAATGTTCCTGTTCCGTCATTCCATGTATGTCCTGAGGGGTTCGATGAACCAGGGAAGGAAGGCACTGACGAGAGCTCTCCTTCCTCTTCGAAAGGACGAGCGAGCGCCAACTGCGCGCTGGCATCACGGGGGGACGGGGGGGGGGGGGGGGGGGGGGACTCGTCGACGTCTCACTTGCATGTGCCAGGTGTTGCGCCGCGCCGCGAGCAGTGGGCGGCACGCGGCGATGGCGTAGCAGTTGGTCGGCAATTGCGGCTCGTGGACCGGGCGTCGTGTCGTTATCACAAATCTCTCTCTCTCTCTCTCTCTTCCTTGTTTTCATCTCCATGTTCCGTGAATTTGTTGTCATTCGGATATATAAATGCCACCGATCGTTAGCTCCGTTTGTACCGTTTTCCTTTCTCTCTCTTCGGAATCTACTAATTATCTTCTTAAATTTTTAGTTATCTCAAATATGTATCACGTCAATAAATACTAGGAATCAAACTTGTCAATATGAAATCCAATAATGGATTTGGCGCAACTAGTACGTCCTAGGATCACTTGATGCTAGTAATTTTAAGTTAGCTTTTTTTTAAAAATCATTATCATATATAAGAGAATAAATAATTTCTGTCAAATTAATCTATGTGCTAATAGTTTCCAAGGATCGTTTGGTTGAATAAATCAAACCGGAAACAAAAATTTGTCTAGATGAAATGAAATGTTAATCCTTTAAACATGTTGCTCGGTAATTCACACTAACAATGTTGAATTACAAATATAAAATCTTGCGGGAACATTTAACACAATTGACAGTATATCTAACGATTAATTGACTTTTGAATATTAAGTTTATCATTTTTCTAAGTTTAATAAGCATCTTTGTATTTCACGTTCCATTTCTGGGGTTTACCTTCAAATTGAGAAAAATAATTTGAGAAAAATAATGTGCTACTACTACTAGAGTAATTGTATTCTAAGATAACGCAAATTTTTTTTAGCGTTCGCTATTAATTTAATAATATTATGTTCATTTTTGCTTATCAATCAGATACATTTTTATAATTAAAAATCATTTATCAACTTTTCTTGTATGACATATAATATAGTTAACTTCAAAACATAAAAATTAAATGAATCTGATTAAGAATTAAAGATTAATGTATTACGTGAAGTGCAATTAATGTTGATCGGTGCATCTTTGTCGATTTATAACACCCGTTAAATCGTTAATCAACAAAAAAAGCTTTTCAAGATATGTTTTGATGCTAATGAAGAGGACGTGTCGGCTGTTTGCTAGCTGCGAGATCGGCTTGTAATTTAGCCTTGTGCTCGAGACGATCTCGATGATCACAAATCAAAATTCCATTTTTATTTCTACCATAACCCCAAAAAAAATATTCATAATTGCCTATTATCAAGCGTTTGAAAAGAATAAGCATAAATTATTTTTAAATAATCCAACAGCGGAGAGAAGAGAGATATTTAATAATAATAAAGTATCAGACAAATAGAGGGGTATGATTTTAAAGAAATCGCTTGAAATATATATATATATAAAATAAAATCAAGAAATAAAACAGAAACACAAAAAATAGGAAAAAAAAGCCATTGATATATGTCATGACATGGGAGGAGGAGTTGGGTGGTGTGGCGGTAGTTGTGGCCGTTTTATTATCCACTTCCACGTGGCATCAGCAGAAATGGATGCATCTCCTCTCACTCTATTAGTCCCCTCTTTGACGAGTCCACCGGGCCCCCACATGGCCCACCACATTGTCCCTCGACTTGCCCTACTTATCCCGAACTAATCAATCAAATAATTAATTAGATTTCCTTCGGCGAAGAAAATAGATCTCAAACTTAATTGTACAAAACATATGTAGTTATAGATCCCCCCCCCAAAAAAAAAAAAATCGATAAACAAGTACTATATTTTGTAGATAGAGGTTTCTCGGATCGATATATAGTTATAGATTTTGCTGTTGTTGGATAAAAAGAGAGTTTTTTCTTCTCAGATTTCTTTTCTTCTTTGCAAAGATCTCCAAATCTAAGATTTGGATTATGTTAGACGGCGGCACAATTGTGAGGAGTGTTGGAGTCGAGGAGTTCGACGATAGTCCGCAAAAGTATTGTGCGAGCAGAACTGCCGCCTGTCTTCTTGCGCCACTCTCCCTCTCTCTCTCTCATCTCTCCCTCCTCCTTTTTCCCCTCTTTGTTTCTTCCTCTCTCCTTCTTGTACTTCGTCTCTGTAGGCCCTCATCTTTCTCGCTCCTAATCTGCCTTCACGTGTTCTCCTTCTTCTTCTCACCACCCTCTTGCTTGCCTCCCTATTTATACCCAACCTCTTCGCCCCTTCCGGACAAGTAAGAGCAGCCATAGTACTGAAACAGTCAGAGAGAGAGAGAGAGAGAGAGAGAGAGAGAGAGAGAGAGAGAGATCCATTCCTGTGACGTTGTTTGCTAGGAGCTTCATGGCGGACGGCAAGAACAAGAGCAAAAACTCCTCATCCTCTTTCGATGAGATGTTTGGCCGCAAGGACGCCGGCAGGTCGTCGGGCTCCTCCTCCGGCTACTTCGGCAACGTCTTCCCTCCTGCCTCCTCCGTACGCTCATCTTCCCTCCCTGTTAATTATTATTGCTTTTCAATGAAATCGACCCATTTCTGAAATCCCTGAGGGGCGCAAATAACCAGAACGAGTAGAATGCAATTATACCCCTTCTTACGTTATCTCTCTCTTTGGATGGCTCCGTTGGATGAGTTCTCGTTGCCATGTTTGTTTCGCTGATTCCTTGTGTTGTTTTACTATTGGATGTTTTTTATTCGACTGCCTTAAAGCTCCTGGATGCGTTGCTCGATGTCCGTTCAATGACGGCCCTATGTTTTCCTGATGGCAGGGAATGACCAACGATTCGCCGGATTTGTACCGGAATCTGAACAAGCACAAAGCCGACGGCCAGGGTATAGTTTAATATAAAAGCTTCATAGAGTGCAACTAAATTTGTTTCTTTTCCCTGGATTAATGTGTTAATTCTGTGGAATCAGAAGTCTTAAGTAGAATACAAATGCAAACTTCCAGGTACCAAATCACAGGGCAGCCCAACAAAGAAGAACACAGCACATAACAAGGACGGGAAACCGTACAACGAATCTATGGAATCCGCCTATTTCGGTTCGTCTGTGCATTATGGTGGCCGTGACTTCTACACCAGTTCCTCTGGCGCTCAAGCTTCAGAGAACCCCAAAAAGGCATGAAAATTTTCCCAAACTTTAAGCCTTTTTTTTATGTGCTCTGCAACGTGAATCCTGGTCTCAGTCTTATTTGCCATGTTGCAGTACAAAGGCGAAGAGGCTGATGACTTTGGCAATTCGAATGCTGCTACCAGAGGCGAATGGTGGCAAGGTACTGGATGCACCCTTGAATTGTAAAATGAAGTCTACAAAGAATAAGATTATATAAATCTCATATGATTGTGGCGCCTTCTTTTCTGTGTTAGGTTCACTTTACTATTGAGGATGCTGACAAGATCGCTATGCTCTCCCTTTTAGGTAGTAAGGTATTGCTCTGCTATTACTTGCATTTGAGTTTTATGATGTGTTTGATGTATGGATGTCTGAACAATGGCTGTGAAACTTTCTTCTGTTAGCAATACACGAAGGATAGTCTCAAATGAAATCGCTTTCCATCAACCATATCTCAGACATGAAATTTTGCTTCTCAGTATAATCTAATAGATAGCATAGCAGATACTAAAAGCATTTTGGTCAGGTTATAATCTTATCTAGACTTTGTGATCCAAATATTCAAAACTCCCTATCACATTGTAGATATATTTTTTTCGTTCTCTGTACATTTCAAATTTACTGGATACAGAACTAAGTAAAGCCTTCTCTTTCTTCAGAAAACAAAGTCAGTTTTCCTTGTGTACAAGGCACATCTTAGTTTTTCTACGGAACAAATTGAACCAGTCAGATGATTCTTTTGTTTCTTTCACTAGATTCCTTCTGTCCCTTTGTTGCCTTTTGATATCTTAATGGATCTTTTCTTTTCAATGATGTGCAATTCTCATTATGCTCTCTTTTGACATTGTTTTGTGCTTGATTCTGTTAGTTGGAAACCAACTTTAGTTTGCCAAATCACATATTTGGCATGCTTTAGAAAAATAAAAAGAACTAGCAGCTTATATGGTTATCGACCAAATACATTGGCTTTGTTGCCAATTAATTCTTCAAAGTGCAGAAGCCATGCAACTGGCTTCAACTCCTGGTCAAAAGAACAATCCACAGTGCGTTAATATAATGCCCCAGTATCAGGGAACATAAAACTTTTGAGTACACGGAAGGACAAGAATTCTACTAATGTCCAGATGGAACCAAGCTCTCTTTTTCTTTTGTATCAGAAGTGTTAGTGTTAAATCACATTTCCTAGTGGTAGATATTTCCATTTCATACAATATTTCTGCTGTAGTACTCCCTCCCCTCCTCCCTTCCATCCTTCTTAACCACCACCACCCCGGTATTTATGATTAAACACTTAGCTTCTTTATAGGTTTGTTCGTGATATTTCTAGATTATTAAACCAGTTGATTAACTTCTATAAATTTAATTTGCAAGTAGAACTCATAATATTAGTAATCAGATCGAAATTCAATGCTGTGTCCGTATACGAACTACTACTATTTGGTACTGAAAATGATATGAACCAATACGAGAACAAGATAGCTACCAATCTCGAATTATCTTCTGTGGACCTTCGCCTTCTGGCTCACTTTAACTTCAAGACTTGACACTTGTTCGTTTCCAGAATGGAGTCATAATCATTGTCGGACATCCTCTATAAAGGCATTCCTTCATTGTCTCCTTGACTGTTGTAGCCTTATCCCATTTGTATAGAATAATCAGCTCGCCCACGCCTCGCCATTATTGGAGATCATGAGTTGGAAGCTTTTAAACGTATGATCTTATAGTTTGTACTTTTAGAAAAGCACAGGAAGTGCTAATCCCTTTATTCATCATATCTTGGGAGAAAGAGCAGAAAAAAAAGGTTGATGTTTGGGTGCGTGTGTTTGTTGATCCATTATGTACTGCTAAACTAACTGCGTACCCATTTTGGCAGATGCTTTTGGAGGGCAAAAGGAATATTTACTGCTATTCCAGTAATGGAGTTTGTGAGCAGCTTATTTGTACAGGCATCAGCTGAAGCTATCCATGCTAGGATCTGGTTTTTCTGTATCCTGATGTAGACATAGAACTGTTAGGATTATGTTATGGGACTCCTTGTGTTAATAGTGAAGGTGGTTACCCAATTAACAACTTTCAGTGTGTTTTGGCCACCTTGAAACTTGGGTGGGGGTTGTTGTTTTTGGGCTTAACAGGTCCCTAAGTGGACTAAGGCAGGCCTTCACCTTCTGCTTTATTTAATTGCTGTGAGGTTGCAAGGTTGCGGAGTAATGTATCCTCCTTTTTTCTTGTGGTGTAATAGTAAGCACATTAATCAACTGTGTTGGGTCTTCTAGTTATAGGAATAAATGATCAAAACATGTGACTTCTCTATTATGTGTGCGCTTCTCTCTCACTGTTAAAGTAGCAAGACCTTGCCAATTTATACGTGGTGCTGTAACTTTAAGTATACGAGAGCCATCATGCTTTCCAACACTGCAAGGTTAACATGTTTACGATAATTTTTGCTCTAAATTGTTGAAAAAGGACCCAATGGATCAAGAGTTAGGAGACAAGTCGGTGTTTATTGCAATTTGCCGAATCGTTTATTTATTTAGCCAAGAACATGCCATGGCACATCATGGTAAGCACAGAAGCAATCCAGGGATGAGTAACTACAGGAGCAGAGGACAGAGATAACAGCAGTCCCATTTGCTTGCGTTGGAGCAACATATCATATCGTCGTCAAGGCAGCGTGTAGTCTGCATGCAAAATAACAATGCAAATTTATGCAAGGGGAGGATATGTAAAAGGATACTGTAGTTTGGAATTCCTAAGGAGTGCAATTAACCTCCACACTTGTAGCCCACAGGTCGGTCTGCGAGGTTGCAGCGTTTGGGAATCGACATAGCGGCTTGGGGCTTGATTCCGGCCATCTTCGCGGTGTTGGAAAGCATGACGGCGCACAGGCAACGGGGATTCTGGCCGAGCCTATGGACAGCAGCGCAGCACCGTTCGGAAACAGCGGCATTTTCATCCTGCGCGGCCGATGCGCAGGGAGTCATCTGAAAGGCCACCTGGTCCGGGGGCGATCGCCCGCACTCTCCTGCTCCGTCGACCACGATGGGGCCTGCAACGCCTGCAATCACGAGCAACGCAGAGAGGAAAACGAACTTCGCTGTAACGGCCATCTCGCTCGCTGTGTTCTCGGTGCAGGGACGACGGCCATCTGCTGGGTCATATATAGCCGGAGAAGCTGCCAGAGGTCATAATTTCGCATGAAGGGATCGCCGACACCTGGAAATCAACAAAGTTCTTAATGGAGAGAGCACTTGGAACAGGTACATTTTGTTATGCATGTGCGAGCTACATCTTTTTTACATGCCATGAAGGTGGGCGTCCTGAACAATCATTGCTCTGCACTCACGAGGAGGATAAATAGTCTGCAGCAAGGAGGAATCTGATAGCTGCTGTTCCACCAAGTTTGATTTTTCTTAACGTGACTGGCTGACTGCAACCACACCAGAATTTAAACATGTATGTTGTCATTTGTTCTTGCAAGCAGTAATTTGCAGAAGTTCCGGAAAATGCTCTGCTCGAAAATTACAGTGTCCCAAGTATTACTGTTCTGATCAGTGCAAGTAAAGAAGCAAAAGAAATAGTTTTTTTTATTAAAATTAAATTTGGTTGGCATAATTAATTATTAAAGTTGTTTCAAAATAAACTAAAATTGGTAGTTTTGATTTGTTAATCAACATTTGAATTAGAATATTGTTCTATATTGTACCAATTTCGCTGATCAAGTTTGATCGGATGTCCGTTGAAGATAAAAATGGCATAATGATCGCTAATGCCCGAGAGCTTGAACCTTTTAATAAGGGATGAACATTCAATTTTCGAACGACCGTTCGAGATAAAATAAATTGTCAAAATAATTGGCGCAACGACAACTAATATTTAAGAGTTTGACACTATTGAACGATCGATTCACTTATGACCGTTGGATATAGAATGGACTACCACAATGGTCGCTAATATTCGAAATTTCAGAATTTTGAGAACGGATGGAAGGCACGACCGAAATAGTAAAGATGGCAAGACACGTCTATTAAAAAAATGATTCAATTTTGATGTTCTCTACCTCTTTCTCATCTTTTACACCAATCAGATTTTTATTCAACGATTCATAATTGAATCTTTTAAATAATTTATCACCGTTGGATAAAAATATGATGAGAAAGAAAATAAAGAATAGGTAGGAAGCACCTTCATTTTTATCCTTAAAAATACATTGCATTAGCAAAGTAGAAAGACATATATTGAGAAATTTAAACTATAGTCTATTCAACGAAGTCACATTTTTTTTCCTATGAGATATTTATCAAGTTATCTGTTTTCCTTTCTAGATTTTCTTGGTACAAATCATCATTCTTTTAATCTGTATTGATGATGTCATAAATAAATTTTATCTTGGGTGAATTGATAGGTCTATGGCCTCCACTTTCTTAGGTCTTGATTTGGGCTACGCTTCATTGAATCAACAATGGCCTACTCAATAGTACAAACATCGACTATTGGGCCCTTATTTCTGCGGTCAAAATTTTCGTAGTGTTTCTTTTCTCTGTCAAGTTGCACCTTTTTCCATCTTTAAATCAAGTTGTGTTAAGAATATTATACATTATTCATATAATTTTATAAATATTTGTCTTAGGGTGCAGTATCAATGATTCATCGGTAAAAAATAAAGTGTGATAAAGCGCATAAAGCACATATGTCAAGCATTGAAATCAAAATAATTAGCAGCACAGGAAGAAATCGCACATTATGCAGACAAAATGCGTCTTCTTAACTTTTGTATATAGAGATAGATTTCTTGTTATATCTCGATCCGTACGCATTCAAAATTTGGATACAGAGATATGACTACTGTTGAGCTGGATGCTGTCGGTATCCTTCCGTCGCTCGAACAAGCCACTACCGGAAAGCAGGAAACCGACGGCGTGGCCGGCGACGGCAGCGACGAAGACGCCGACGTTAAACGACATGACGGCGAGCATCACCACGTACGCCAACGCCAGGCGCAAGGTGTGGACGGCGGTGAGGAGGAGCGCGAGCGAGGCGCGGCACCGTTGCCCGTGGCCGTGGCGATCCTCCGCGAGGCGCTTGGAGAGGGAGGAGAGGCCGTCCACGGCGGCGGAAGCGAGGAAGACGGAGAGGAGGGCGAGCAGGTACATCCCGACGCCGGGGCGGTCACCGGGCCAGCCGGGGAAGAGGACCTGGACGTCCTTGCCCCAGAAGAAGGCGTGAGCCGACGTCGCCATGCCGCCGCCCGCGTGGTGATGGTCGTGGGCGGCCATGGCGTCGACGGCCGACTGGGAGGACGGAGACATCATGACTCCTCCCATCGAGTCTCCAGCCATGCCGGCGCCACCACCACCGTCACCATCACCACCGGCTGCTGCTCCCACGGCCATATATAAATATGTATATGACCTTTGCCTTCCTGGTCGTCCTTATATAACGGAGTGAGAGGGGTCAACTTAATTAAGCTGGTGGTTTAGGGATAATGTCATAATTAAGTTGCTACCCGTGCCAAACCATGTGAGAACATAATGCGTTTGCCACGCACTCGTCTTCTGATGGGGCCTCGGTGCGATAAATATGAAGATTTCTCTTACACGCCGCCCCATGGTCAGGAAAACGGAGCTTTTGTTACCTTTCATCAAATGAACTAAGGGCCGTTTGGTCATTTGGTGCATTACCTAAGTTAAAAAAATTATTGATAATATCATATTATAAAGTTTGGCCAGTATTAATAATATTTTAAATAGATATAGAGTAAATTATCAAAATACTTCTAAAAAATATTGTAAATGTTCATCACATAATAGTATAAGGACGTGTTTGACATTGGGAATTAAGGTCAAAACATGTCTTAGTTTTAGATTGTTCCGCCCGACACCAGAACTGACGCGAAGTTGGAAAGTTTTCGTCAGTTTTGATCACATCACAACGAGGTAGCACTTTCATTTTTTTACTTTTTTTTCTTTGTTTTTTATTGTTTGTTTCATTTTTTATCATATTTTAATTAGTAATACTATTTAATGTTAATATTATTCATTAAAATATTTTTATATTATCTTAAATAATAATCAATTATAATATTTTATTTATTAATATATTATCATTCACCTTTTAAAAATAAATTCATTAACTTAATATAAATATTTTTTGCAAATTATAATGCTAATAACATATGAAAAAATAAATTATAATATCATTATTTTCATAAATTATAAAGTATAATATAAATATAAATATTTTTCATAAATTATGATATAAATATAAATATTTTTCATAAATAATAATATTAATAAAAAATATATTCACAAATTATTTTAACTAAATAAATACATAATATTTTAATTTACTATAATTTCACATATCATAAAATAATAAATTATATCCTTAGTTCTTACTTTTTATCCAAACAAATACTAAAAGTTATCTATCAAATTAAAATTTCAAATTTTCATTATTACAATTTTCATACAAACACCAAATTTAAACTTTTCTATCAAATCAATTAGTTCTAAAAAATTAACAAAAACTAAAAGTTCACATGCCAAACATCACCTAAATAAACAATATATATATATATATATATAACATAATATAGATAAAAGAACATGAGACAGTTAAAAGTTAACTGTCAAAAATTCAAATAATAAAAAATGAAGTTGAATAATATTTTTATTAAAATATTTAAAATTTAAAAATAAATTGAATGAATATTTTTATTCAAATGCATGCCAAGCAACTAATAATTTAAAAAATCACATCCTCTATCTACATCTAGATTATCATTGAGGTGGAAATTAAATTATAAAAAAATAAAATTACTGATAATTAATTATAGTCAAATGAGATAATGTAGTTGATTTTAAAATTTTTAAATAAAATAACCAAAAATCTATTTAAATTATCTCGTACGAAAGGTCCGTAATAAAATTAGTTTAACCAAAGTACAATGTCTAGTGTGAGCAAATCCGAACGGTTCCAGTCTTCCAATCCCGACTCGGTTTACTCCGGATTTCCAAAAAAGAAACCCACTTCCATCTCGGTCCCGACCGGGACTGGGATTATTACGTCCCAATTAAATCTCGACCAAAAAAAATCATAGTTGTCTAAATTTAACCATAAAAAAATTAAAAATAAAATTATTTAATTTTATAATATATATGATAAGTATTAATTAAATTACATATATAATATATATTTAAGATATACATATAATAAAATATATATTTTTTATGAATATATATAATATCCTAAAATAATTTAATATGTATTACTGAGTCAGGATGCGGTCCGGACTCGATCTCGGACGAGTCTCAAAGAATGAGTTTCGATCTCAACCCGATTACCTACTGGGTAAAAAAACAAATTTTTCAGGTCAACGTAGGCAGGGGCGACTATGCTCACCCCTATTTGCATGTCATCGTAAAGAGGAGTAATCTTTTTTATGGTGGCAAGGGAAGTTTTACAGTAAAAATTTAAATTTCTCATAATTTGCATAATGACCAGATGAAATTATCAAGGTCCAATCGAACGGTTGTGATCTCTCCTTCTCATCACCTGCGCAGATGGTGCAAATCTACTGCGATCTATCGTTGCATTGCCCGTCGTGGCCTCCGGTGACCAACGACGATGATGGGAACAACACGTCGAGGCCATCATTGGCACCGCCAACTGCTCCGAAGATGGGGACGATGCAATTCGCAGACGGCGACACAATGGGCGACGGATCGAGGAAGCCGTAGGGGTGTTCACCGGATCAGGTCGACCCGGTGAACCCAACAACCTGACCTGACCTGGCCCAACCTAGTTTGGGTCGGGTCCGGTAGTGGTAGGGTCGGACCCGACCTGAACCCAACCCGATGGGAGTTCGGGTGGGGAACGAGTTGGGAAATCCCAACCCGAGTTGACTCGACCCAACATGATGACTCGATTTTTATTTTTTTACTTAATTTTAGTTTTATAGTCGATTTAAAATGGAAAAAATATTAAAATAAAACATTTTAATTATTAAAACAATGCTCAAATATTAAAAACATATTTTATATTTTATAATAGTTATTAACTAATTTCTATATTAAAATAAATATAAAAAGTAAGACAAAAATTTTCAAAAAAAGGGTGGTCGGATGACCCGACCACCCGACCCGAGGGTCGGGTCGGATTTGTTCAGGGTGGGGTCCAACCCGACCTATAAACACCTTTAGAGGAAGGGGGAGAAAGAGGGAGAGAGAGGACCCAAAGGTTGCAGAGCGGTGCGTCTGCGGCGCTCGAAGAGGAGGACGAGGCGATCGATGACAGATCGGAGACGTAGAGGACGGGGGACAGCAACGCAGAGGATCGGTGGATCGGGGACGTAGCACGGAGGAAGGTAGAGAAAGAGGAGGAGAGAGAGGACACAGGGGGTCGCAAATCAGACGCATCGACGCCGCACGGAGAAGAGAATGAGGGGATCAGTGATGGCAACATGTGATGGAAATAGGGACGACATCGACGACGTTCGCAAATATGTGGCGACGGTGATGAGAGGAATCAAGAACGGCGGTGACATAGACCGGGGACAATGATGGTCAGAGGAGAGAAGAGAGAGAGAGAGAGCAGAGGGGAGGCGGTGGTGCAGATCAGAAGGAAGAGAGAGCAGAGAGAGAAAGCGTCAAATGGGGCAGAGAAGAGAGACTGCGCGAGTAGATCTAAGCCGTTGATGCGAAATGAACACTCAAGATTGATGCGCTACACCAAGTTTCACCTAACCAATTTTTGTACAACCAACAAATCAGGATCATTAAATCATGATTATATGGCTGAGATTCAATCTCTATTGAATTTAATATTAATTTGTTAAATTTAATCTCAACCATATAATGATCATGCAATGGTCCATATTCATTAGTTGCATGTACAATTTTTGGTTGGATATTACTTAAACTTATATATATATATATATAAGCCTCACGATTTCACATTGTAACGAGGCTTTTGCATTTCTTTCTTTTTCTTTTATGATCTACCAATTTTTTCCCCCTAATTAAAGGATATAATGGGTGTCCGCCCAACTGAAATGGGGGACACTCCACCCACTAAACGCCGCTTGTCCGATGCACATCGGACGGGCGCAAATCTAAGCCGGGTTAAATTAGCAGATGCAATGGTTGGAAGCGGCTCGTGGAGAATGGAAAAAAATCGATCGCACTCCGGTCCCGACCGAGATATAAAAGCGCGGCGGTTAAAATTTTTCATCTCTTTTACTCTCTCTCTCTCGCGCGCAGCGACTCTACGACGAAGCGTCTCTCATTTCCTCCTCTCCGTGCGGCGACTCAGCGACGGCGCGTCCAGATCTGCTCGCCGCCAACCTCATCCATCCAGATCTGCCCGCCACCGACCTTTTCCGATCAGATCCGCTCACCGGTGACCAGATCCGCTCTCGCCGACTAGATCCGCTCACCACTGTCCATATCTGCTCTTGCTGACCAGATCCGCTCCTGCGCATTGCCGTCGAGCACCGCCGCTGATTAGATCCATTCTATCGCACCACCGCTGACCAGATTCTTTCTCTCGCACCACAGCCGACCAGGTCCGCCGACTCCTTGCCAGCAGCGGCGACTCCCGGTCAAATCTGCACGCAATGGCGACTCCTCGGCCAGATCTACGCGTAGCGACTCTGCGGTCAGATCTATGCACAGCAACCTCGAGCACGCCTCTGAGCTCCACCGCCGACCCTCCTCACGCCGCGACCCCCGCCATGCTTTGCGTGTCACAGCGCCCACCTCTGATCTACACCATCGAGCGCAGCCTTCGAGGTCTGCCGCCGACCCCCTCATGCCGATGTCCCTAGACTAGATCTGTGCGTGAGGGGGCCAAATACGAGCAGATCCGCACAGTTCCAAACATATCCCGAACCTGGCGACCACTGCTGACTCCGCACCACCGTTGCTCGTCGACCCCTGCCGCGAGCCCGCACCACCGCTCGCCAACCCACGCCGCAACCCCCCGCCATGACCCTGCACCATCGCCGACCCCCGCCGTGACGCCACACACTCGCATCCGCATCCCGCTGCATGCCGCCGCGATGCTGCCGACCCTGACGCTGTAATTAGTTGTTAATCGACATTGTAATTAGGTGTCATCATTGTGTAATTAGTTGTAATTTGTCCTATTGGTTAGGATTAAGCATGTAAACCTACTAGTTCCATTTTAGCAGTTTGAACGTTCTATTCCTTGATGTGTTAACATTGTGTAATTAGTGGTAATTTGTTGTATTGGTTAGGATTAAGCATGTAAACCTACTAGTTCCGTTTTAGCAGTTTGTACGTTCTATTCCTTCATAGATGTAAAATTGTGAGGAAGTTGTGATAATGTAAAATTGTGATGAAGTTGTGATAGCTCATGCGATGAACATTGGTGTCGGCAATTGAAAATAGTATACTATAGTTGTTGTTGCTGATTTTGCTTGTTGAATTCTCGTTAACTTTTAATCATTTATTTGGTTAATTCGGCATGTAAAATACTTGTCGTGTCCTCTTAAGAAGCATTATGAATCGTATCCTGGGACATAAATCGATTGAATACGAATAGAAAGATGAATAACTTCATAACATATATTTAAATGTTAATTAAACCCTCAAACTTATGCATCTGAAAGATAAGAACTTAATAAAAATAATTGGTTTCCCCACTATCAGAGCAGATCGAACAGATTCAAGATACCAATTACTTTTCTACAATTAGCAAGGACATTTACAACTAATTTATACATAATTATTAACTACATAAATTACAACATGATTAACAACTAACTAAATAATTACAACTAATCTTGTGCATAGAATTAATAATTGAGTTTGGCGTTTGAGTGCGGGGTCTTCGGCGAGAGTGCGTTTAGCGGGGTCGGTGGGGTCGCGAATGTGCGAGGTCAGCAGCCTGAGGGGGTCGGCGGGGCTGGCGGGCGAACTTGGCAGCGGCGGGGCTAGCAGGCGAACTCGACGGTGATGGGGCTGGTGGGTGAACTTGGCGACGGCAGGGGCGGGGCGCGGAGACACACGATGCTCAAGGTCGGAGGGGACGACGACGAGGGTCGTGGGTGCTCGAGGTCGTCGGGGGGTCGCCGCTGTGCGTAGATCTGGCCGGGGGTTGCCAGATCTGGCCCGTCATCCGTCATCAGCGAGGCTTGACAGATGTGGCCAGCTAGGAGCGGAGAGATTGACATGTTCGATGTCTGTGCCCAGATCTGGCAGGGGTGTTGCTTGTATGTGCGCAGATCTGGCCGGCGGGTCATCGTTTTGCCCAGATTTGGCCCGTCATCCGTCATCGATGAGGCTTAACAGATTTGGCCGGCTAGGAGAGGAGAGATCGATATGCTCGAGGTCTGCGCCTAGATCTAGCTGGTGGGTTGCCTGTATGCGCGCAGATCTAGCCGATGGGTCATCGTTCCGCCCATATCTAGCCCGTTGTTCGTCGTCGGCGAGGCTTGGCAGATCTAGCCAGCTAGGAGAGGAGAGAACGACGTGCGCGCAGATCTGGCCAAGCGTCAGCGTTGATAGGAGAGGAGATAGAGAAAGAACGGAGGCAGGCGAAAGAGAGGGCGAGAGCGCACGACGGAAGAGAGAAATTTTTAGGGTGAAAGATGTGAAATTTGGGAGGGGGGGCTTGTTTTGTACACGAACCGAACCGGTCTTATTCGTGAATCGAATTTGGACCGGCGCGATTTAACATCCGGTCTTGTTCTTGAACCGTTCCTAACCACCTCAGCCGTCAGTTGAAGTATCGTGGGGGGACAGTCCCCCACATAAGTTGGGAGACACCCATATTACCCATAGAACAAATCCAAGGGAAGAAAATTGTCCTCACGCGTCGATCGTAGTTCAATCTGCCAAAAATATTATGCTAAATTAAATATCTACCAATTTTTTCAAAAAATAAAACGATTAAAGAAAGATGATCACCTTTATATTAAGAATATATTTTATAAATAAAGTATGTTTACTTGTTTATGTTTTAATTGCGTAGCTGTATACCGGATTCGTAAACCTCAATTTTATCCAATTGGGCTATAAAGGTCATCGGCGTTAGGGGGGAATTGTTTTTGAGTGGATCTTTAATATTTTTTTCATTAGTGTAATAGCTCCACTAGCCATAGAACTTAATCACAAATTTATGAAATCAAATTTGATTTTAATCACTTACCGTAATAACTCGAGTTTTAGGTGATCAGCATGATTGGTCGTCGGAATTTGAAATTAGTAAAAATAGTTTATAACAAACGAATTCATATAAAAGAATAATATTTTATTTTATTTCTTACATTAGCTATAATAGTTATAATTAATTAATTATATGTCTCAAGTTTGAACACTTTTGACTCAAATGGAATATCTCATCTCACTTTTTGAAATTTTCAAATGCACTTATTGTTATAGACAATGCAATTCAGCTGTCAACTTCCTAGTTAATTTAAGAAGAAAGGCTCTTTTAGACAAATTTTGGATGGATCCCCTCTTCGAGAAGTCAACATTATGTACTCGGACATTACAGAATATTATAATAGATAATTCTTTCTTTTTTTAAAAAATAAAAAAAACTTCACCCATAAAACTTGATAAAAAATAATAGAACGTGCTCCAACGTGCTTCTGGACTGATTAAACAAAGCAGCATCGTGTTCCATGCTAGCAAATTGACAAATGATCAGGAGTTTGAATCTGGTTTTTGCTCAATTAACAAATGAAACCTTAAAAAAAACATTTGTTTTTTCCCTAGAAGAATTGAAATTTAAAAGGCATCGTTGATTGATCAAATTAAGCAGAGAAGATGCAAAGAAATTTGCATTAAAATTAAGCTTCAACCTTCAGCGGATGCACCATGCACACCAACAACGGAAACTATTAGAACATGATCCCGCCCATGAATTAGAGAACAAAATATGGATGTGCATGCCAAACACATCTCATGCTAAGCTTGCAACATTATTTAACGATATACGCACGGACTTAATATGTTGGATCAACTTCTGAAGCTGAGAGAAGGAAGTCCCTCCTTTGGTCACTGAACTCCTTGCCTTCTCGGCCATGTCGGCCACGGAGCTCCGCAGTTGCTCAGCTCTCTTCCCTTCCATCAGCTCCCGCACCAACCTCTCCATCACTTCCCTGCCGCGCAGGTCCTTCATGTCCAACCCCACCTTCCACGCCTCGCTCACGAACCTGCTGTTGACCTGCTGGTCCGCGAAGTATGGCCAGCACAGCATCGGCACGCCGGCCACGATGCTCTCCAGCGTCGAGTTCCAGCCGCTGTGTGTCAGAAAACCCCCCACGGCGGGATGTGCTAACACTTCATCCTGCGGCGCCCACCCCACGAGGCACCCCCTCAGCTTCACCGCCTGCTCGAGCTCCTCCGACACCAGCAGGTCGCCACCATTCTTGGAAACCCTCTCATGCTCAACGATAAGATCCGGCCGCACGACCATCAGGAAGCGGTGGCCGCTGTTGACGATCCCGACCAGGAATTCGGCCAAGTCCTCCTTGGAGACGACCGTGAGACTTCCGAAGCTGACGTAGAGGACGGACTTGCGCGGCTGTTCGTCGAGCCACGCCAGGCACGCTCGATCTTCCTGCCACAGGCCGGAGTAAACTTTGCTGTCGTTACGTGTTCCCCGTTCATCATCGTTGTCACCCTCGTCCGAATTGTTAGTAAAGGTCCTGAGCAGAGCGTGCAGGGGTCCAATGGCGTACGTATTGGGGCAATGCGCGCGGATGTGGGACAGCGCGGAGGATTTTAGATCCTCGCAGGTGTTCAGTATGAGCGCTCTGACGCTTGCAGCGCGGGAAGTGACATAATGTAACCTTAGGAGATCTCGATCCCTTGCATCCTTGACGTTTCGGAACATGCTCGACAAGTCCCTCCGACGAAGAAGGCTCTCCATACCTGCAACTCCACGTATCGGCTCATCGAGATCGGGCTCCCCTGACAATTCCATGCACACGCTTTTATACGTTATTTATGTTTTAGCTGTCTATAGATTCAATACATATATATATATATATATATATATATATATATATATATATATATATATTCAATACATATGTATATGTCTACCAGAGAACGGGAGCTCTCCGCTCCGTATCAGATCTGGGATGCAAAAGTACGTCCAAAAGCTGCATGCGCTCAACGTGCGGAAGGACGCCGGGAACTCCCATCTCTTCCGCGACATCTGCGGCGAACGGCAAGAGCCCGTCGGCTATCACGAACGTCAGAGGCGGCCACCCGTCGGAGTCCCTGACGGAAAGGTCGGCCAGGAGCTCCCTGTAGGAACTGACGGCCGTCGTGCTCAGAGACGCCTCCAGATCCCAAAACAGCGTGACGGGTCGCGGCTGGTCCTCGGGGAGCCCGTCGGGGATCGAGCGGAATCGCAGTCTGGGGTTCCGGCGAGCAGCAGCTCGCGCACCCGCGTGGCGCGAGAGCCGGCGATGGTTGTGCTCGGTGTTGAGGAAAGTGACGCGAAGGCCGGCCGAAGTGAGGAGCTCCGCCAGCGTCAGGGCAGGGTTCAAGCAACCCTGAATAGGGAAAGGATACATCAGGACGTGCCCCAACTCCGTCTCTCCTTCCATTGCTGCCGTGCTCGCCGCTGTGGAACAAGACTACAAGCCTTATTGGCTAGCTGTATGTAAGCAATGGGTAGACTTAATTAATTTTGCCAATACATCACGACTGATATTTGATAAATTAAAACTAATAAAAGTAGCGCCATCAAAATCAGCCCTCCTGTCACGTTGACAGTCAGATTGATCAAGGGAGCGCTTGACTTTGACCAATCAAGGTGCTTTCTATGCATCTGTATAGTCAGGATGCTCATAAAAGATAAGGCATATGCTAAGGCATACCCTTTTCGAAATATAGGTGGGAGATGACCTGCACCTCAGGAGCAGTGGTCACTAAAGACTCGTAGATTCGCTGTCTTCTTAGCTGAGCTACACGTCCCTCTGGAATTATACGTTGTAATCCATATATAGTCATCGTGGGGGAAGAGTGTGTCAATACATCATCTTTATTCGAAACACAAGTGGAAGAGGACCTGTATTCCAAAAGCAGTGATCGTTAAGACCAGTGGATGCACTGTCTCTTCAGTTCAGCTACATGCCTCTTCGCTGTCTGTGTAATACCGTCACAGTTTAATACCCACATGTTGGTCTTTGTACTCTGTACTTTAGACGACACATAGCTATTCCGTTATTTTATCTTTATTTCACTTATCTTCTTTATCACATGTGGGACTTGAAATCATGGATCAAAAAAAGGTAGAGTCAGCCCCTTTTTCCTGAGGACGAAAGGCCCAATACGTTCTCTACTATATTGGACATGACCTCAAGTGAGCCTGTCGAAAGTGGGGCTAGTTAGGAAAGATCAGGGCCCAGAACGATAAAGGTGTGCCCTCCTGCCTGACAGGACCCGGGCCGAGTTGGGGATGACCCGAGCCGGATCGTGCCGAGGGGACTGAGGTGTCTGGCCCGATCCGAGATGGGATTCGACTCAAGCCAGATTACGACTGTCCCTCTGTACGTCGTCCTAGCCGAGCTGGTGCTCAGTCCGATCGATCGGTTGCTGCAATCCCGACCGAGTCGGGGTTCGACTCGATCAGGTCGTTGAATGGCACGCTCGCGACATCGTTGGCGAGACGACTCGGGCCAGATATAATGACACCCAGGCCATGCTCTGTAATGACCCGAGTCGGGTCGTTGGTGACTCGGGCCGAGTCGTTGGTGCGCGGGATCGCGCCCACTTTCTTCCTCCTCTCCGGCCGCCCATTCACAATAGTCATAATATGAAAAACTACACTAGTATGTTCTAGATCAATATGGAGTCCTAATCCGCATTCTATGATTAACAAAACATCGTCTAAGGGAATTTTACGTCTAAGGTATCTTTCTCGATCGTTTTCCATTCGCCGGACGTACTGTCGTCGATCTGTTGGGTCGCCGATCGTTCCTAGTCGACGGGAACGTGCGCCCGACCTTCACGAACACGTTGCGTCAGATCGTCCGCCAATCGTTCCTTGCTCTGTGCAGTATTTTTTTTATTTTGGTCAAGATCAGTCCGTTACATTTGAATTCTTGATCAAAGATGCAGTACGTAAATTAATTGTGATATGCAGCAACAGCTTGCTAGCCGTCGGTCGATAGTGATGGAATGCGAAGCAGGCGGGGAGCTTACTATTGCCGCGTGTGTGGCGGGCCTCCACGCTCGTCGGAAGGGGCGGGTAGTTATATATCTTAGCATTTGATTTGTCATATCAAATCTCCAGTCGATCTCTCATGAATATTACATGAAATCTTGCATCGATGTCCCACTGTTTGGATGAGCAAGAAGCTGTTCCCGCAACAAACAAAAGCTTACAATAAAAAAACATCAAACTTTATTTTGTTATTTTTTGTGCGACAACGATGTTCCAACATGGAACTTTCCAGTTGTCGACAGCAGTGATTTTTTTAAGCATACCTAATTAATAGTAATTGGAGGGAGCACCATGTATCTGTCATTAGATTAGAAACTCACGATGGATGGATGAACTCATAACTTATTAGAACTTATCTCATGTAATTGATTTAACAAGAAAAAAAACAAGGAAAAAAGTTGCTCTCTTTGGTTCGAATTTTTTTCTGCATTGCACTGTTGCTGCTTAGGAAGTTTCCGCCTTCTTTCTGTGCATGACAATGTCTTGGAATGAAGAATTATTTGGGCGATGTTATTCCAAAATCATAATGACCTGCTGGCCAAGGCTTGATGCTACAAATTCAGTGAGATCTTCTTCCTCTGGCACAATTCATTTTTTAAATTTACAATTTAGAATCACAAGGCACTAAGAGAGAAATGAATTAGTGTTAAATCGAAATTATTAATTTTATAAAAATTATCGTGGTAGTTTAAAATTAATTTGTTAAACTTTAAATTAATATAATAATAATCAAATCATATGCATAATAAAGTAAGAAAGAGAGAGAATGACAAATACAAGATGTATGATGATTTGTTATCAAGATTTGGTCCGCTTCGACTTTTCGACCTTGAGATCGTTGGAGATTTACTAACATCTTTCTGTCATCCCAAATGGGGAGGACAACATTTACAATTCTTACATTTTCTCCGCTTCAAAAGGTAAGACACACATCTCTCACTCGTAGAATTTCTGACATGGAGAATTAAGGTATATAATTATAACACTATTTTGCATGTATTCAACACTTATGACAAGATTATTTCCTTTTGCAAATGCATGCATAGCTCCAATTTAACATGTTTAAAACTTTCTCCACATCAAACGTATTCATGCATCATTCTTATTCATCTACTGCCAAGAATGCCCACTAAGATAAGTGCCCATGCAGGAAGCCGACAAGCGCAGCTTGATGAGATAGGGTCGACCAGACACCACACACCGACGGAAAGGAGGTGATTTGCTTCACAACTGTAACAAAGGCCATCAGACGAACAACAGACACCGTCCGACATATGAGGATCAGCCAACTTTCCTATCCACTGAAGCAAGGAAGCTATCTAAGACCGGGGACCACAATGACAGGCAGGTGACAATGTCACAGTAAAAGAGGAGAGAACTGAACAAGACAAAAAGGAGGGGACATATAAAGAAGGAGGACTCGCGGATTCTGAGGGGATTTCCACCATTAGAGGAGAGAACTGAGAGTTAGGAAAAATTTGAAGAAATAATGTCTGATTTGATTATGATTTTGTGAGATGTTTGTTCATCTCTAATGAACTATAATTAACCGGGTCTGTTTCTGGACTGATGTTTCTTTTGTTGGCATTTTATCTTATTGTTTTCATTGTCTAAATTGAATGTTGAGCTTCGCCTAGATAACATTTGTTTTTTTATCCTAGCTTCATCGTATATCTTTTGACTTCTTGGATTTATGTATGGATTGAGCTCTTGAATCGTTTTCATCTTGAACCCCTGATCGTAGGGATATGTCACTACTAGAAAATTGTCATTTTTCGACGGAGAATTTCCGACGGATAGAAATCCGTCGCAATTTGCGTTGATTTTGTTTGCGACGGATTTTTCGAAAATTACAATCGTCAGAAATGAAAATAATAAATTATATATTATTTTATATTATTATTTTATTTTTTGATGATTAGGAATGTCGATATTTGCGACGGATATCCATCCGTCGTAATTTTCGACGGTTACGACCGTCAGAAATGAAAAAAAAATAAATTATGTAATTTATTATATTATTATTTTATTTTTCGATGATTAGGCACGTCGATATTTCTGACGGATATTCATCCATCGCAATTTCCAACGGATTTTGCGACGATCACGACCTTCGGAAATAAAAAAATAAATTATGCAATTTTTTATATTATTATTTAATTTTTCGATGATTAAGAACGTCGATATTTCCGACGGATATCCATCCATTACAAATTCGTCGCAATTTTCGACGGTCGTAACCATCGATAAATATATAATAATATAATATAAGAAGTATTTTATTAATATAATTTACGACAGTTCAAACCGTCACAATTTTCGACGGTTCTAACCGTCGGTAATAATTAGTGACTGTTTAAACCGTCGATAAAATAAAAAATAAATATTATATATAACTAAATATAGTATTTTATTTTTACAATTAAATAATTTTCGACGGTCATAACCGTCGGTAACTTTAAAAATAATTAATATTTGCTTTTCGGACGACCAGAGCCGTCGGTAATTAAAATTTTGTTATCTCGCTTTTTTTTTTCCATTTTCCCGCTTTTCCATCTTTCCACTTATATTATAATATATATATATATATATATATATATATATCCCCCTCTCCTCTCTCTCTCCCTCTATTTCTTTATTTCCCCCTCTCCTCTCTCTCCCCCTCTCTCGCTCTCCCTTTCCCTGTCGGCGAGCCTCCTGACCGCACGTCGATCGTCGGCGACCCATCCTGCTGGTGTCCATCTCCCCCCTCTCTCTCTCTCCTTGGCCCGGACTGCCAGGCGACCGATCCGGACGCTAGCGGTGAGATCCGGTCGCGATCGGCCACCTGGCGGCCAGATCCAGCCGTTGGCGGACGGATCGCTCGATCCGGCAGTCACCTGGCGGCCGGATCCAGCCGCGGGCGACGGGAGCTGGCGGCCGGATCTCGGCCGTTGGCCTTCGGATTGCTCGCTGGCCGTCGAATCTGGCCGTTGGCCGGTTATTTTTTTATATTATAAAAATTCATTGCAACGGTTTCGACCGCAGAAACTTCGGCAGTCGCCCAAGGATCGCCGAAATTTTTGGCGATAGCAACCGTCGATATTTGCGGCGGTCGACGAAACCGTCGAAAACTTCGACGGTCACGACCGCCGATTTTTCAACGGTTTCATCGACCGCCGCAAATATTGACTGTCGTGACCATCGAAAATCCGTTGAAATTTTCAGCGATTCTTTCCCAACAGTCGCAAATCAATTTACGACGATCCTTTTTCGGACGAATGGACTCCGTGGGACTATCTGTAATTTCCCTTTTTCTTGTAATGTGTTAGGCTCTACGCGATCATATGTAGAGAAATCGAGCTTTGATGAGATGATTCCCTGCTTGGTTTCTTCATTTTCCTTACAGCTAAAAGTTTGGAGGAGTTCCTGAATCACTATCGCCTTGCACTCCTGATCGTAGGGATATGTTAGGTTCTACGTGATTGTATGTAGAGAAATCGAGCACCGGCGGTAGTGATTCGTATTTCGGATTTATGACACGTAAGCAATATTTCTGTTATCTAGTTTAGATGTTGTACACCTTCGAACCCGAAATCCGAGGAGTTATGCGCATTTTGAGGCTCCTACAATAATGATCGTATTGAATCGAGGACTCAGATTTTTCCGGACGTGTTTGAAGCGTGTGCATGTGATTTTCCTTAACATTGCTACTTCTGATTCTTCTCTGATTCCGATAATCTTTGCTCGAAGGAGAAAGTCTTAACACTCCTTTGTCAAAGGTGACCCAAGATGGCATATGGTGAAGGAGTTATTTATGAAGAGTTCTCGATAATTTCAAGTTGTACTTCTGGATCGGTTTCTCTCCCCTCTTAAATTTCCTAAACAGTTTCATTTGCATCTTGATTCCTTGCATTCTACCCAGAAGGGTTGTTCTTATTCCACCAAGGTGAGTGCAATTCGATCGTAGTTGTCTTGCCCTTAGTGTATTTCTCTTGAATGCTCGAATATTTAGTTGTCATGAGACCTTAGCTCAAATTTAGGTAAGGAAAGATCGATTTATAAACAAGAGTATTATACACGAGAGTGATGATTACACCAGTTCTATAAACTCCACGTGTGCAACATAGGCATTCCACAAACACGAGGGTGTTGTGGGTGAGCCGAGTGTCTTCCTCTTCAGATTATTCATATACACACATGAAGGAGCATTCAGTCATCTTTTACTCGAACTGAACCTAAGAACCTAAGTCCTATAACAGAAGCACCTCCCATAAGTTCCCAGCACGTGTTTCTAATCAATTGCCTTTTCAGATTTAACCTTCATCTCCATGTTATTTTCATATTTCGAAAACAACAAAAACATTTAGTTTCCTTTACTTTATAGTGTAATCTTTTTTACTCCCATTTTCAGCATTTCCTTTTGTCACCGAGTCAGTTCCGAAGAACCTTTTGAAGATTTGATAGACATTGTTCCTTTGTGGATCGAATCTCAAGCACTACAATAATGCACTGTGCGCTTGTGAATCACATGTCGATAGTGTAGAGAGATTATAAATTTTAAAACATCATTCGACATTTCTTTTTGTGTTCAAGAGCAACACACTAGTGTAAAGGGCATATATATATCTCAAAGGCTTATGCCCCCTTTCACATGGCACTCTTGATATACACATTATGCGAGTCACTTTCACTCGTCTTTTCTTTACTCAAGAGGTAAGACACAACATCTATTCACTCAAAAGCTAAACAATTATTGTAATATCACAAAAAACACTCTACAATCTCTCTTTTACAATTTGAAACCTCATACAAGAGTAAGAGAAAAAGAAATAAAAGATTTACAACTTAGAATTCAAATGGACTTCACAAATGTTCTTTCCACTTTTTCTTTGAAGTCTTGATCATTCCTACACCTTTATATCTTCTTTTATAACATTGTTAACTTCATTTAGTCGTTGGGGTCTCATGCGTGCATTTTACAACATATAATTAGGCTTGCATTTAGGATTATTTTGTATAATTTGCTCATAGCATACAGCTATTTTTATGTTTATTTTTTTAAAAAAAATTAAGTAGCCATCTACCTCTAGTTGGTGTATTTTGCAGGAATTATTGATGAAAAATAACGAAAAATGAAATAAAAGAAAAAGCACACAAAATGGAGACAATTCAATTTTTGAAAAATCAATTCTTGAATCTCACGGGGAATTACTATTTCTTCACGAGCCGTGAAAGGTGGTTTAACTCTCCACTATTCGCTTTCATGGCTCTAACAGAACCATTCCAGGAAGAAAAGATTTTCACGGGCCGTTAGATATTTCTCATGGCCGTGAAGATTTTCACACACTAGCTCTCTCATTTCACGAACCACACGAACCTTACTTCACGACTCAAAAACTTACGGGCTGTAACAAACTTCTCACGGCCTTTAAATCAAAAGTTCACGGATACGCAAGTTTCATAGCCCGAAAAAGGAAATGTCATCACGAGCCGTGAAACGATATTAACAGATCTCACATAAAGGCTACATATGTTCAAGTAGAGTTTCATGGGACGTTAATAGTGTACTACGGGCCACGAATTTAATAGTAATCGCATGTTGCAATTAGAAAAGTTTGATTCACGACCGTGAGATAGGTCTCATGCCCCATGTCAACTGTAGACAAACTTCGGTTCTGACTCTGATTGAACCGTTAAATCATATTTAGGGAGCATGACAGACATGTTTTTGACATGGAAACTTATTTTAAACTAATTCTCAATGCACAAGGACTCCAATTCTTTCCATATATCCCAGGGATCAATTGAAAATAAATTAAACCAGAAATTTAGGAGTTTTACAAGGAAAAACTTTCAGAATCAATAGGAATCCGAGTTTACCTTATTTCACAAAGAAAATATTTTCATTTATTCTCAAACTTCATGGAAACTTGAGCCTTTATAAAAAGGAAGTTTGGCAGTCAGAAACAATCATGCTAGGGCCTGCAACCTATTCTTTGAAGCCAAGAACGTGAGAAGACGCAGAAGGATTGTTGAGAAGATTTCTGCTGGATTGACTCTAGATGAGAATCAAGCGGCAGTTCATCGGTGATTCCCAAAGAGTACTATCTATTATATCTAATGTAGGGATGATGTTAGGTGTTTATTTTCCTGCCTTCAGCTTTTTTGTAGTTTAGATTTCTTAGTTATCTTTCTGGTTATACAATTTGTAAAAGTTTTATTGTTAAAGGCAAACTATTAGACCTTCACTTTTTAATTATTGAAGTTCGGTTTCTTTTGATTATACATGCTGGTTTTAATGCTTTCTAGAGATTAATTGTATTCATCAATTGGCTATTATCCTTGTGGGAATAGTTGATTATGTTTGCATAACACAATTTGTAGGATCCTAGATGGAAAGTGTGTTGTGCGGTCTATTAAACATGACCATTGCTTGGATGTTAATAGTTTAGATACTGCATTTTAATGCATCTTAACCTCAAGTTTGATTAGATCATGATTCTTGACGGAGTAGTTTTAATCTAATTTGAATTAAGATGGTTGATTGATCCTAGACGGAAACCAGTAATTTGAGTAGACTATAATCAGCCGTTACAAACTAAACTTATAATATTTGGTCAATTCAATTTGTCTACAATTTCTTTTATCGTCCTAAGACATATGCACCAATAGATTAGATTAGATTAATTTAGTTTTATATTTTTACTTTTCTGTAATTTTATTTTTTACAACTCCTTTTTTACCCAAATCTATGTTGTCTCCTATTAACCTCTTAAATTAGTTAGCTAAGTAAGTTAATTCCTCATGCATTCGACACTTTACTCATTACATTTTATTACTTGAGCAACTAGTATATTTATTAGCATTCAATTATTACCAATTCTCCCATCAGACTCGTTTTCCACTTTTTGAGTCGAACTATTATCGTTATAGTACATTTTGCACACTGACCAATTGAACTTTTTTGTTGGCCGATCGGCCGGTTGTTCGACCAGCAAGGCTACTGAAGTCACCCGGTCGACCACTGAATTTAACCAATCGATCGGTCTTCAAATTTGATCGATTTTCACATTTTTTCATACTGACTGGACGATCGGTTCACCAACGATTGATCGATCATTTTGCACTACTTTGAACATATCTTTTTGCACACAAAATAATCTACAACTTTGATATTCATCATTCATCCATAGTCTAATGAGATCATAGTCAAATATTAAATCAAAGATCGGTGCATAAAGTTGGCCATTTGAAATTAAACTTTTTTTTTACATTTACTCTTTTATACATTATTTTTTCATACGAGTAATTAATAACATCATCTAAAACTTTCATTTACCTCTTATCTCAAATCTATTTATGGGGTAATCAAATATTAAATACAAGTTCAACACATAGAAATATCAACTTCAAATATAACTTGTCGATCTTCACCTTTTTTTCATAATATTTTATGTAGTTGTCCAAATAAGGTGATTTTTTATGATATGAAAATATAAGATAATTATCTATAAATATTGTAGGAACATAGACAAATATTAATAGCAACTCATTCTTATTTAGACTTTTTCAATATTTTAAATAGAACTCTAAATTTTTCGAGATTTATATTATTAAAATATAATTACATAAGGTATAAAAACTTTTTTTGAACAATGTCGATTGTCAACCAACATTCATTGACTCAATTGGTAAAAGATAAGCATTCCTACCTTATACTCTCAAAATTATCATATTGGCCATGAAATAAATTGTATCTATTTCATCTTCTCGACTCGAGATTAGTAAAATACTAATAGTCTTGAACTTCAGAGGCATTCTTCTAAGAGGCACAAAAAATGTCATAGTGACTTTCTATTCAGAAAGCGAAGAAGCCTTTGTTGTATTTTTATTTGAATGAATAACTATGGAATAAGTTACTAAAAAAAAGAGTGAGAGTTCGTGACCCCACAGGTTGAACTTCTTTTAAGAGGCAAACCCAACCTGACCCGAGTTCGGGTCAGGTTGGGTCGGGTGGTCGAATTATTCAATTACCATTTATTCTTACTATTTTATATTATTTATTATTTATTTTAAAGTATAAAATAGGATTTTCAAATATTTAAATATTATTTTCATACTTAAAATATTTTATTTTAATATTTTTACAATAACAACAACAACAAAGTCTTATCCCACTAGGTGGGGTCGGCTACATGGATCATACGACGCCATTCCGCTCTACTAGTAACCAAACCTTTCGGTATATTATTCACCAATAGATCTTGTTCTATTAGTTCGCCAAGTGTCCGTCTTGGCCTACCTCTCCCTCTTTTAATCGGACTCCAGATTATTTGATCTACTCTTCTTACTGGTGCATCTAATGGTCTTCTCTGAACATGACCAAACCATCTCAAACGATTATCTACCATTTTCTCACTAATAGGAGCCACTCCGACTCGTTCACGTATATGGTCATTCCTAATCTTATCTAATCTTGTATGACCACACATCCATCTCAACATCCTCATTTCGGCTATCTCCACTTTACGATCATGTTGTCCCTTCATAGCCCAATATTCACTACCATATAACACTGCTGGCCTTATAGCAGTACGATAGAATTTTCCTTTAACTTTATTGGGTACTTTTCTATCATAAAGAACTCCAGTGGCTTTCCTCCACTTACACCAACCAGCTTGAATTCTATGATTAACATCGTCATCAATCTCACCATCTTGTTTTACAATTGATCTTAAATATTTAAACTTTGTCACTTGAGGAATTATATCCTCCCCTAACCTAACTTTCAAATCGTCTCTAAGTTATTTATTTGTGAAATTGCTATGCATATATTCTGTTTTATTCCTACTTAAACGAAAACCCTTTGACTCCAACGTATTTCTCCATATTTCCAATTTTGTATTAATCTCTTCTCTTGAATCCGCTAAAAATACTATATCATCCGCAAATAGCATGCACTTAGGTACCTCCTCTGTGATACTCTCGGTTATAGCATCGATAACTAAGTTAAATAGATACTGGCTTAAAGCTGATCCTTAATGTAGGCTAATTCCTATAGGAAATTCATTTGTCTCACCTCCGGGTGTCCTAACCCTAGTCAATGCCCCATCATACATATCTTGTATTACCTTAATGTAGGCAACACTCATCCTCTTCTTTTGCAAAGCTTTCCAAAGTACATCCCTTGGTACCCGATCATACGCCTTCTCTAAGTCAATGAAAGCCATATGTAAGTCTCTTTTCCTACTTCGATACTTCTCCATCATTTTTCTTAGTAAATAAATCGCCTCTGTAGTGGATCTTCCTGGTATGAACCCAAATTATCTATCAGAAATACTAGTCTCCATTCTCAATCTATGCTCAATCACTTTTTTTCATAATTTCATTGTGTGACTCATAAGTTTAATCCCTCTATAATTTGCACAATTCTGAATATCCCCTTTATTTTTGTAAATAGGAATTAATGTACTTAATCTCCAATCATCAGGCATCTTTTACGACCGTAAAATCTCATTAAATAGTTTACATAACCACAACACACATTTTTCTCCTAAACATTTCCAAACTTTAATCGGTATACCATCCGGTCCAACGGCTTTACCATTCTTCATTTTCTTAAGAGCTTCGCTAACCTCCGAGACTCTAATTCTACGATAAAATGACCTATTAAGCTCACATTCGCTAACTGTCAAGTCCTCCAAATCACAACGGAAACATTCACATCCATCATTAAATAGCTTATAGAAATACTCTTCCCATCTGTTCTTAATATCTCCTTCAGTAATTAAAACATTGCCAACTTTATTTTTTATGCATCTTACTTGATCCAAATCTCTCGACTCCTTCTCTTTATTCCTTGTAATCTTGTAAATCCTTTGTTCACCAGTATTTGTCCCTAACTCCTTATAAAACCCCTCATATGCTTTAGCACGAGCATCACTAACTGCCTTCTTAGCCTCCTTTTTCGTCAAACGATACTTTTCCCAATTGTCAGAACTATTGTCCAAGTGTATCGCCTTGAAATAATTCTTCTTATTACGCACCTTTTCTTGGACCTCCTCATTCCATCACCAAGTCTTCTTATCTCGTGGTCCAAAACCTTTTGATTCTTCTAAAATGGCTTTAGCAATCATTTCAACCTTTTTTGCCACATTCTCCCACATGATACTACCATTTCCTTCTAACTCCCACACACTTTCCTCTAATAACTTACTTCTAAAAGTCTCTCACTTCTCCCCTTTTAACTGCCACCACTTGATCTTTCGATAAAAAATTGTTCGAGATTTTGGTTTTATACATTTCATTTGCATATCAAGAACTAACAATCTATGTTGTGTAGTCACCCCATGTCCAGGAATTACTTTGCAATTAGTACAACGTCTTTTATCAGTATTTCTTGTCAAAAAAAAATCGATTTGAGACCTATGAGTTTCACTTTTGTATGTGATTAAATGTTCATCTCTCTTCCTAAAACAAGTGTTGACAATCTTAAAGTCGTATGCTAAAGAAAAATCAATAATAGTTTGTCCTTCCTCATTCAACTCTCCAAAACCAAAACCACCATGAACCCTTGCATGTGGTCCTGCCTCTTTACCAATATGTCCATTAAGGTCTCCCCCAATATAAACTTTCTCGGTTGTTGGTATACTTTCAATCAAACCCTCCATATCTGCTCAAAACTTCTCCTTGAGATGTGATTCTGCTCTTACTTAGGGTGCATATGCACTAATAATGTTCATAGTCTCCTTTCCAACACAATATATTCGTTGATCCATGTTCATAAGATTCGACAGTATTTTATGTTGGCTGTCGGGGCCTAACACAACCCTCCTCCTTTATCCGGACTTGTGACCGGCTATAAAATATAGACGGAGTTAAATATAGGCTTAAAATTAACTAAAAATGTAAAACAAATAAAATAAATAAATAAATAAATAGGTCTTCGCGATTGTTAATAAAATAAATAATTAAGTAAAAACTAAAAAAATTTCAACTCGTATCCGACCCGACCACCCTTCGAATCGTGGTCGGTCGGGTTCGACCCGACTAATGAAACTCGTCCTAACCTAAATCGAGTCGGATCATCGAGTTCATTGGATGAATCTGATCCGGTGAACACCCCGCAGTAAGGTGGGTGCATGCAATCACCTAACGTCCGGCGTAGGAGACCAAGGTCATTTGAGTAGCTGGGGCGGCGTAGAGCTGGAATGGAGAGGGAGAAAAAAATGCGACCAAAATGGAAGGAGATTTTTTTTACCTTAATTTTTTTATTCTATTAAACCCGAACAAGAGGTAAAATTTAATAAGTTGTTGGTTCGATCCATGTTAGATTTTTAATTTAATGGTGGATAAATTAGGAGACATGATTTCTAAGTAAGTATGACACGCTTCTTCAAATTTAAATCTCAATTCTCAACTATACGGCATGCATGATTCTCCAATTCAACCCTTGGGAGTAGATTATGGAAGGTACAAAATTTAACATGCCCTTTAAACATCAAGTCTTGTCACTTTTACGATTTATATTTTAATTCCAAAGAAGCAATCATTGACGTGGTCTCGATATTGAATATAATTAGACCCACATGCCTGATAGGCACATCCCCAATAGCTTTTGGGTCCAATAGGAAACTCCTTTTTAACTAATACATTATCAAATCTTAAAATAAATTTTAAGAGTATTTTGATAATTTATTCAGTAACTATTTTAATTATTATTTATATTATTAATGCTTATCAAATATTATAATGTGATATTATTCATAATTTAAATAGTGATAATTTATTAAATTAGTAATACACCAAATGCAAACCATCTCTAAATATATTATATAATGAAAAAATTATTTGTCCGTAGCGCATCATTACAATTATTCGCGATAGCTCTTATCCTCCTTTGAGATGCATGAAATTATAAAGTATGGTTACTGTGAAGTTTATAGGACAAACTTTTTCTTTTTTTTTTTTTTGACAATTTCGGTAAGAATGCTAGCAATAAATTTTTTTCTGGAAGGAATAAATAGTCTCCTTCCGGCCTTTTTGTAATTATGGTTCCTATGTTAATAAATAATGCATCTTTCTTTGGAAAAATAAAAAGAGGTCCTTGAGCATCTAAGTCACTTGGATAAAAGGGACTAGTAAGATCAATCGTAATTGAACTATATCGATTTTGATTTGGGAGGAAGCAATCTGGCATATCTTAGAGAAAACAATGCGCACAAGTCCCGGATACGATACAAGGATGAACCTTCTAATTTTTATACAGATCTAAAGATCAACGTCTCTAAGGAAGAATACAGAAATTGGAACACTCCAAGATCGAGAGGTTCCAATTCCACTAATAAGATGTACTATTTGAAGTCTTTACTTTTTCTACGTGAACTTTTCTTCCAATCGAAAAAAAGTAAGAATATAAACATTGAGGAAAGAAAAACCTAAAATTATCTATTTTAGTTTTTTTTTGTTATACGTTCCTACAAATTATCTTTCGCCCTCATTTATAGCATCTCTCCTATCATTAGAGCTATATACATGTCTTAACTAGCAAAGGAAACATTTAGAAGCTCCGGTGGATCAATTACGCTATCTATTAACCAATGCAACCGTACACACTATTCCAGTGCGTGTCTGGACAAGTTTGAGAGGAATCACTTTCTAATTAGTTGGATGTTAATAGTTTTGAACATTGATAAACCTCGATCGAAAAAAATAATACACATGAACACTCAGTTTCAATAAATTGTTGCATGAATATTTTCAAAAATAAAAATTCTAAAGGTGTGTTTGAATGCCGAACTTGAGCAAATTCCGTCAAACGGTAAAAAAATTTGAATTAGAACAAAAGTTCTAGTTAATGAGTCATATGACTTAAAATTCATGGAAAAAAATTCTTGCCCTTGGCAAGAACTAATTTTTTTTTTGTCATGTAGGTTTAAAAGTAGGTGGCCCTACTTTTAGTCATACTAATCTTATTTAATAATATATTATATGTTATATATAATTATTTATTTATTAATATATTATCATAAAATTATTAGAAATAAATTTATTTATATCTAATAAGAAATAAAAATTTTATTGATTATAATAGTTTATTTAGTATTATAGTATAATAATTTCATATAATTATTTATTTATCAATGCATAATCATTCGGCTCATAAAATAAATATTTTAATCCAATATTAAATTTATTAATTACTTATTATAATTTAATTAGTATTATAGTATAGTATTTACTGTTAATATTAGGCCCAGATATCTATTAATGTAAATATAGTATATATATACATATATAGTTATTTATTTATCAATATATTATTATAAAACTTATAAAATAAATTTATTAGATCTAATTAATAATTATTTTATTATTTTACATATATATAATTTACTTAGTATTATAGCACAATAAAGTTAAAGAAATTTCATGATAAATTAACTTAAATATTATTGTATTCAAATAAATTTTACTAATTAAATTTTTTATTTTTTTAGAAAAAATATACATGATATAATTTATATTATATTATAATCTTATTAATATATTGCTTACGTTATATTTTTATTTTCATATTATATAAATCTTTTAATCAAAATTAATATTACTATATTGTGCCATAACTTAAATTTTTAATAGAAGCCAAGATTTCCAAATAAATTATAAATATATAATACAATTTTAATATAATATAAATTTTATGTCTTATAAAATAGTAAAATATTTATTTAATTTTTATTTTTTATTCAAATACTTACTAAAATTTATTTATTAAATAAACTTTTTAAATTTTCATCATTATATTTTTTATCCAGTAAACACAGCCTTAGCCTAGATGTTCAAAGTTTGGGAAATCATTTGACCATCCATGGATTTAATATGTTGTATCAGTGTCTGAAACTGCGTGTAGGAATCGCCTCCTTCGGCCACAGATCTCCTCGCCTTCTCGGACATGTCGGCAGCGGAGGTCCGCAGTTGCTCGGCTCTGCCCCCTTCCATCAGCTCCCGCACCATCCTCTCCACCACTTCCCTGCCGCGCAGGTCCTTCATGTCCAGCCCCACCTTCCACGCCTCGCTCACGAACCTGCTGTTGATCTGCTGGTCCGCGAAGTACGGCCAGCACAGCATCGGCACGCCGGCCACGATGCTCTCCAGCGTCGAGTTCCACCCGCTGTGGGTCAGAAAGCCCCCCACGGCGGGGTGCGCCAACACTTCATCCTGCGGCGCCCACTCCACGAGGCGCCCCCTCTGCTTCACCGCCTGTTCGAGCTCCTCCGGCACCAGAGGGCCGCCGCCATCCGTAGAATTAGAAATCCTCTCATGCCCGTCGATCAGATCCGATCGCACAACCATCAGGAAGCGATGGCCGCTGTTGACTAGCCCGAGCAGGAACTCGACGAAATCTGACTCGGAGACGACCGCAAGGCTTCCGAAGCTGATGTAGACGACGGACTTGCGCGGCTGCGCGTCGAGCCACGCGAGGCACGCCCAGTCTTCGTGCCACAGGCTATAGCTAATGGATCTGCCGCCATCACTCACCCTTCGTTCGTCATTGGCGCGCTCGTCGCCGTCGTTGCCGTTTGAATCATCAAGAATGGTCTTGAGCAGAGCGTGCACAGGTCCGACGGCGTAGGTGTTTGGGCACTGCTCGCGGATGTGGGATAGCGCAGATGATTCCAAAGCGTCGAATGTGTTTAGTATGAGCGCCCTGACGCGTGCTGAATGGGCGGTGACGCTGTGTATTGTTTGCAGAGCTTGATCGTTAGCATCCTTTGCGTTCCGGCATATGATCGACAAGTCCCTCCGGCGAAGAAGGTTCTCCATGCTTGCAACGCCGCGTATCGGGACATCAAGATCGGGTTCAGCTGCCACTTGCGCCCAGAACTATGTCATACAAAGATGTATACGTGTACCTCATCTACAGTAGTCGATTAGAGGCTGCGTGTACGTGTCTTACCAGGGAAAGGGAGCTCTCCGCTCTGAAACAGATCTGGAATGCACAAGTAAGTCCACATGCTACAGGCGCTCACTGTTCGGAAGAAGACGCCTGGGACACCAACTTCTTCTGCCACATCAACCGCGAACGGCAAGAGCCCGTCGGCTATCACGCACGTCATAGCCGGCCATCCGTCCGAATCCGGGAGGGAAAGGTCTGCCAGGAGCTTCCGGTAGGAGCTCACTGCCTTCGTTCTCAGGGACGCCATCAGATCCCACACCACCGAGGCGCATCGCGGTTGGTCGTCCGGGAGGCCGTCGTGGACCCAACGAAAGCGCAGCCTTGGGTTTCGGCGTGCTCGCTCGCCGGCAGCGTAGTGCATGAGCCTGAGGTGGTTGTTCTGGGTGTTGAGGAAGGTAACGCAAAAGTCGGCCGACGCGAGGAGCTCAGCCAGCGCCAGGAAGGAGTTCAGGTGGCCCTGCACCGGGTAAGGAAACAACAGGACGTGCCCCGCCGCCGTCGACCCTCTCATTGCCGCGTCAGTTGAGTTCTTTTCCATTTTCTTGTGACAGCCAAGCGACCAACAACAAGCGCGCCTATGCCTAGTATATATATACAGACGTACTTGTCCTTGTGATCTACGTAGATGCTATTTAGATATCTGCAAGTACAATATTTTGTCCGTTTCTTTGTTATTGGACATGACATATATGTTTGCAAATTGCTTTTATTTTTCATGTTTTCGTCATTTTTACTGTTTTAGTCTGAATAAATATAAAAAGTCAACCTTTATCTAATTACGCTATTTAATTAAAAAGTTAGAATATTAACACAATTTTTTTTGACAAATTATCCTCTTTTTATTTATCATGGTTCGAGCCCTTCTCATTTCAATATTTGAATCAATCCTTTTGTTTTCTTTATTTTTTCTTTTTATTTATGAAATATTTTTTCTCTACCATAGTAGAAATATTCAACTCAAACTCAAATTTTTCGTATTCAAAATACATATCTTGCGTTACTTCAACATCCATATGTCTCCAAAGAAATGTTGAATATAATAATAATAATAATAATAATAATAATAATAATAATAATAATAATAATAATAATTTTGATTTGGTATGACACATTTTAATAAAATTGTACGAACCATTAATACAAATAATATTTTACACAAGCGCAGGATTATTATACATGATATATCTGATTTGGTATATATGGCGTGTTTTGATATAATTGTACGGGTCCAAATTTAAAATAGATAATATCAGGTATTTGATAATCAAATGTGCCACCAACGATTTGTTATCGCGATTAGTTTATTAATCCGATTAATTAATGGATAGTTCACTAGAACTATAAGGTTTTAAAATTAAGTTCAAAATAATGTAATTGATCAAAGAGTAAAACTTTGAATTGAATTAGTGAACAAGTAAAGTAGAATTATTGATATAAATATTTATAGAGTAAAAAAAAAACAAATAGCCCCACTAGATTGTGAATAAAGGGCAGGACATTCGTAAAACTTTATCAATCGTTGCTATCTATCTTATTATTTCTCTTTTTTCTCTTAAAAAATGCAACTGTGGGATTGATCGTCTCAAATACGACATTCTATGCAGCACAAAGAAGACTTTAACTAATGAAAGTTGAAATGGAGTATATCGCAGTTCCTCATCATTTAAGCAAAATTTTGAATACGAACTTTTGTGAACGTAAAAATTTTTGCTAGCGGTCTCAGCAGACGGAACTATGTATTATTGAGGGGCTTTGACCCCCTCCCCCATCATTTTAAGATTATACCATTGTATGTATATTTTAATTGAAGAATTATTGATCACTAATAATGAATTAAAAAAATAAATTCATAAATTGAATATAAAAGATAAAAAATATTTATTATTAAAAGTTAATTATGATTTAGGTGCATGAAAGATAATATACATATTTATTCGTGATTAAAATTAATAAAGATATTAAATTATTAATATTAATTTAATATTATTAATATTAATAATGCATGATTAAGGCCTTTGATTAGGAATTCGGCCTCATGCAATTGCTTGGTGGTCTCCCCTGACCATGTGAATGATCTCGCCGTTTTTCGAATAACTAGATGGCAACCGAAAAAAAAAGCTCTAAATGTTGTAATCTTGATTCTTTGAGAAAAAAAATATAGTTCGAGTCTTGAGTAACGTGAAGTTGTTCTATTTTTATATTAGGCCAATAGCCTAATATAAAAATTGAGGCTCAAATAAATTTGACTTGTTTTAAAGAATAAAAAATTGCAGAACTTCGCAATAACAAATACATTTTAAGAATGAGAGTTGAGATAGAATGATAAACATCTCTCTAGTTGAAGCAGCCATCAAGTTCAAGTACCTGCTAAAAAAATTAAATTCATTGAACAAAGTTAGCCACATGATCCAAAATACCACTAAATTAGTCAGGATGATAGAAATTCAATTACTCTAAAATATATAAGATGACAATCGAAAGAAATACATGAACATAGTTTTACAAAGAAAACTATATAATAATATAATAGAATAACCAAGTGTTGTTTATCGTGAATCAACAGAATTTAAAACTTGTACCTGGAATAAAAATATTCAACGATGAGATATAATTTTATGATGAAGATTAATCATATTTCTTTATTGAATACTCCTTTAACATAATTTTTTACCACAAAAAAAATATATGTTGAAAGAGGGAAATAATTTTCATGAATAGAATAATAGGAATAAATGAATAATATGATATGGATTAATATCAGTTTATTAATAGAATTAACAATATATCCCGAGTAAGAAGTCAAGAAAAGAAAAAGCTGGAAAGATTATAAACATGAAAAAATTACTCTAAGTTGTAAAACATAATAATAAGTATAATTATTATAACATATACATAGATTATTAAGTATAAATGAATAATTGTCGGAGATAAATATTATCTATTATCGAATTCTCAATTCTCATAGATACATAGTAGAAATATATACGTATTAATATATATTAATCAAATGTGAAATATAATAAATTCAAAAGATAATTTTTTATTAAAAATATTGATAAATAAAAAATGAACTTCCAAAATGGGTCAACATGTGGAATATGCTTTCTAACGGGTGTTCCCTCTAAACATCTGATTTCATGTTAATGGTTTTCCAAAAAAAAAAAATGTTAATGGTTTTAAGAATTTTCGGTGGGTGCTTGAGCACCCACTGAGCTAAGCTTGGTTCCCTTACAAAAAAAAAAAAACTTATTACGCGCTCGATGATTATTATTAATTATTGCAAATTTGCTGTAATAAATTGCAACATGTGGCTCAGTAGTTTAACATCCCAAGTAGTCAACAATGCGGTGCATTATCTGTTACTTTCGTGTTGTGAGGTTTCATATGTTTTGATTCCTTTTTTCATATTACACTTTTTATTACTAGAAATTTTTTTTATTTACGTTTCTTCTTTATTAGAGGTCAACATTTCCTCTAACATGATCGTACTTGAGATTGACTTGATAGGGTGCAATAATTATATCCGGACAAATTGGGTTTAGTTAGGGAAAAAAATTTGTAACCCTGCCGATATTTTTTAAGTTCAAAGATCCTTCTGCTGGAATCTATAACTATTTTTACCCTATTCGGTATGGAAATAATACATAAGAATAAACATTGTTCTCATTTTTATTGTCAAACACCAATTTATAAATATGTTGATCTCACATTAATCATTGCTCATGCTCAGATAGTTGCATCGTAAATAAATGAACCCGATCCAGTCCAGTATGTACACATCAGCCCGTATGCTTCCCAAATTGAATCCAGTTTATTGGGCCGAACTAAATGGATCTAAAGCACACACGGCCCTTTCCAACTCACTCTCGACCCGGTCCAATTTCTTTCTTCCTTTTAAGTCATTAATAATTAATTGAAACTTCCCTTTCCGTGGGTCACATCCCACAAGTTGGATCCCGTGAACATGCAAATATTATAAATGCAACATATGACTGTTCTCCTTTTCTTAAAACTTTTACTTGTTCTTTTTTTTTTATAGGACAAGAATTGGTCTGAGATATCAGATGAACGTGATTGCCCTGCCTGTCCCACTGTCATCTCAATCATCGCTACAATTTCCAAATAATAATAATAATAATGATGATGGCACCTAATGCAACAGGGACATTTAATTTGACCGGTAATAAAATTGTCATTTTATTTCTACGGAGTAATTTCATGCGGCGGCCGGTGGCCCACAGGACACGACGTGTATCGGATCCACGAGGGCGACCAGGAAACCCGTGGCTGGATTCGAGATCCAACTCCGCCCGTGGGCCCCGCCTGTCTGTCTCCCGCGGAAAGCGACCCGCCCTCTTCTTCTTTCTCCTCCTCTCTCTTCTTTTGCACCGCCTGCCACCACCGTCCGATTAAATTATGTCGCCCTCGTGATCCAAATTTCCCAGCAAAAATTTAATGCATCACTCGCTCCTCCTCCTGCTCCTGATCCGGTTCCCAAATCCGTTCGATCTTGCCGTCGATCTCTTGCTTCCCTTTGCTCCCAAGGTTACTTTGTTTGGCGCGCACTCCTCCTTCCCCAGTAGCCCCCAAATGCCGAAAGCGTAAGCAAATGCAGCGACAGATCTCGCCTTTTTTTTTTCTTTCGCATCCGAGCTTTTTTTTTTATATTCAAATTGAAGTAAGAGAAAGCACGATCTCTTCTCTTCTTTTTTTTTTCCTCTTTACTTTTGCTCTTTGTTCCTTTGTTCTTTTTTTCCCTTCTCCTGTGCTTAGAACAGATAATTTGTTCGTTCGTTTCCTGATTGTTTGATTAGAAGTTGTTTTCGTTAGAGAGGACCCTGAATTTTACTTTTCGGTTCAACTTACGGAGTAGGAAAGGAGAATAAGAGAATTGCTTAAATTGCAATGTGCATTGCAGGAACAGAATGGTACATGAGCTGATTTTTTGAATTTGTTAGCTTCTTTTGCTGTTGTATACCTTGCAGACTTGGGGTTTTATAATGAACAGTCAACACGAGTGATGGGTAGAACATTCTAAGTACCCATGCATATTTTTATATAAGATAAAATCATAGGAAGGAAAATGCAACACATTGACCATTTATTGGTTTAACTTTTTTCCCTTCTTCTCACTTTGGTAATGTGAATTTCTCAAGATAGAATATAAGAACGCATTCATCAGACATTGAGTAGTTTCGCAAGAATTTTGCTGATATGAATGACCAACTGAAACCTAGGAGCAGAATTATGGAGCATTTCTGTGTTACTAAGGAACAAATGCATGATTTTACATACAAAGTTCTCGCTTTACTTGTCATCAAGAATTCTGAACAACTGATGACATTGTACACTTGTACCAGCATTTCATGAATGTTGGCTAGGTTTTGGTTGTTCAACATGAAACTGTCAGTATTTGTAATTTTGTTTGAAGTTGTGAAAAATACATTATGCAATGAAGTTTTGATTATATGCTAGTTACTCATCCTGCATTACATTTCTTTTCGGGGAACGCCTATGTAATTTTTATTTTATGTTGACCGATATCAAGTTCTATCACAAGCATGATTTTGAACTGGTGTGTTGAAATGGTTCAGATATGACATGTTCATCTATCTTATCATATGAGAATGAATGCTGAAGCAGACGGTTTTCTTTTCTCGGTAGTCAGAGGCCAATAAAATGTTGTGAGGACGTCTACTATGATGGCTTCTGAAGTAGAAGTAGCAAATAAGGTAAAGAGCAAATTAATTATGGAAGATGGATTTGATCTCAGAGTAGAGCGAAGTTCACTTCAACAACAGCATTCCATATCATTGAAGGAAGACCCGTTCCCTAGAGGAAGGACATACACAAATCTACAAGACAAGGTCCCTAGACAACCACATGGAATAGTGGGTTCTCGTAAGTGTGCTTCTGCTAAACAAGTTGATCTGGCTAGTTCTGTTGTTAAGGGAAGAAACTCAGTCAAAACGTCTTCGAGCATTCACAATAAGCCTAGGCCAAGTAGAAAAGACACTGGGGATGATGAGCTGGTGAAGCATATGTCCCATGTTCCTCATTATCTTCAGCGTCGAGAGAGAGGAGAAAACGTTCAGGAAAAGGCCCTTAATGTCGGAGTTCTTGATTGGGGACTTCTTGAGAGATGGGTATACCATCAGAAATGTGTCAACAGAAAGGATGATGATTCCTGTAGTAATTCTGGATCTTCATTATTCAGTACACATGAATTTTCTAGTGGATCTTCCGGGAGCATAACTAGTGAAAGAAAGCAGGCTTCTTTCCGGAACCTTCACATGGGACCACGTGATACTAACAACCAACCTCAGTCAAGCTGGACAGAAAATTCTGGGCATGTTTCCAGTCATGGCTTTAAGACTTCATCTACCATCTTGGATGGAAATAAACATCAAAGAGTGCATGAAGTTCATATTGTTCCCATAAGGAATAAGCCTTATGATCATGAAAGAGAAAATTCATATTTGAAGTCTACCGCTGATGTAAGGTCTGTATCTCCATCTTACGGGAATTCTAATATGATGCTTGGAAAAGATGACACCACCCTGCGAAGTTTGGAAGGTCCACAGAATGATAAGATAGAACTACCAGTACACGACCATGATAACCATAAATCACTTCATGTCACTGGTGACACACCACAGTTTACTGAGAAGAAGAAAGAGATGCACGATCATATTCAAGAGAGTCAAGTGCCCAGGCACACTTTTGGATCCTTGTTGTTAGAAGATAACTTGTTAATTGAAAAAGACATAAACAACTTTTCAGTTAATCTTCCTGAAGATGTTATGTTCAATCAACAACCTCCTGATGTTCCCTACTCATGTCCACTTCCTCGTACTATTCCAGGTGAACCTCATAGTACTAAGATTCCATCTGATACTTTACTACAACCTAAAAACTCTGGTAGCAGAAAGTGTGTCGAAAAACAATTTACTGGAAGTTCTCCACACCAAGATATGCTAAATGGAGCTGATAATCCAGGTCAGGGTAACTCAGAAGGAATTAAGTCATCCGTCCATCTAGTGACCCCTGGTCCCAAACGGACATGTAGGAGTTCAAGTTTAAAGGAGTGCCTATCTGAAGAGAGACGCTGGTCATTTGCTTGTTCCGATGAACCTAATGGATGCAAAGGAAAGAGAAGTGGTAAAGATAGGCAAAGTCCATTAAAAAGAATGATGGAACCATTATTGAATCCAACAAGCAGTCTTCATTTGTCTTCAAGAACATCAAGCACACTCAATCGTCATTCTCATGAATCAACTAGAATTCAGAAATCTCCATTATGCAAGGACTTGGAATCAGCATACGGGCTATGCAAGTCATCAAATGCAGCCATTGATCTCATATTTCAGGTGAAAGGAAGCTTGAGTTTGCCAGTTCAGGGGCTCAATTATTGCAGAAGTTCACATCATAATGATAAGAGTGCAACATCTTCACGACAAGCTATTCTGCAGCTTGTCTTTAGAGATGGATTCCCATTGTATGTGCTGTCATCTTGTGACAGCAATATACTTGCAGCGACATTATCATCAAAAAGTGCTTCTGTTAGAAATGATCTAGAATGCATTTATACTATCCTTACTGTTGATGAATCTAATAAGAAAAGCATGATGGGGGCTAACCTTCGAAATAAGGGCAAGAAACAGCAGTTGGTGTCAAACATTGTTGGACAGATGAAGGTTTCAACACCAAAGATGAGTGAAGATGAAGCCCACAGTAAACATTTTATTAAAGAATTTGTTCTTCTTGGTACCGAACTGGAAGCAAAGAACCAGGAATCTGTTGGTTACACATCTAGGGGTGAACTTGCTGCTGCAATTGTCAAGGCTTCACATGTATTCCAACAAAGTTCAATTGTTGGAATGTCATCCAGTGGTAGTTGTGGGGCGCCATTAGTAACCAACTCAGTAGAAAATACAATTTTTTGTTCCAAAGGTAAACAGATACAGAGTGATACGGAAAATAACAGCATTACTGTGATACTTCCAAGTGCAGTTCATGGCTCATCTACTGATGGAGAGCCTTCTCCTTTGATTCAAAGATGGAGATCAGGCGGAGCATGTGATTGTGGTGGTTGGGATGAAGGATGCATGCTAACCACACTTACTAATGAGTCTCAAGAATGCACTAGTCTTCATTTGGACCAGGATCATAGAATTGAATTATGCATTCAGGTAAGCAAGTAAATATTGTGCCTTCGGTGTTCTCTCTTTTAGGGAGGATCTTTATCATAATGTTGACTGTTCTTTAAAGTGGTTTACTTCAATAAGTCAACTATCTGCAGGGTGGATCTCAAAGAAAAGATTGCGCCTTCAGTATGCTTTCTTTCAAGGAGGGTCTGTACACAATTGAATTCCAATCATCGATGTCGCTGCTTCAGGCTTTTGCAATTTGCATAGCCATCCTTCATAGCAAGAACCCTGGTAATCATTCAACAGAAATAAAAAGTTTGCGGAACCAGACGATCATCGATAATGTAATTAGACCTTCAGTCGGAAGAACCCGAAGAGATCATACAAGCTATGTGCCACACCGTCCACCTCTTTCGCCTGTTGGAAGAGCTTAACGCTTAATAGGATCTCTCTCATTTGACTTGTGCTATCTTCCATTAGCAAATTTGAAGAGATGGCCAACATCCATTGATAGCAGCCTTCAATTTGTTCATATATAGTTTTGATAAGAACTGGAGAAGCGTTACTAGTGACTAATTTGTTCAACTCCCTACCCCATGTATATTACGTGAGGAGTTCATGAGTCTGTATATCCTCTTCCCCTTGTCAAATAAGGAATTCACCCACATTATATGTTACATATATTAGTCACATAGTAAGAGTAATTAGAACATAGTTTCGTATAGAAGAGGCAGACTAAATAATTTGTTATTAAGTATATGAAAATTATTGTGAGGTTTACAAATACTCTTTTAAAATTTTATCATACCATAATACTAATTAATCTGTGATAAATAATTGTTTATTATTACGTTTAGATAAATTTTATTTTATAAGTCTTATGATAATGTATTAATAAACAAATAATTATATGTTTTTTAATAAACTAATTGATACATATGTCTAAAAGTATGAGGCTTCATTTTGACACATATATATGTGGTAAAAAGATATTCTTGCTTCTAATTAGTGAGAATCAACAGAAGCGAGAACTAAGGCTCGTTTGGATCTTGGATTGGGAGCGGTTGATCCTGGGAACAATTAATCTCATGGGAATAGACATTCGTGGGAGAAGCTTTTTACGTTTTTTGTGATTTTGCATTAATTAGTGTGAGATCCACCATCTTAAAAAATTGATTTTTTGACAAAAGTGATGAGAATAGATGTTTACTCCCATAGTTAACCTTAAGCCAAACGGGTTGCCCTAATATCTATGTCTGGCAAGTGGAATTAGTTGAAATTAACTTTTTAGTTTCATCTGATTTTGCTAAATAATGAGACTCATTATAAAAGTTAAAAAAATAAAGATTATTTTCATAAATTTCTTCTAAATTATCGTAATTTTTTACATTTAACCTCAAACTATTAACTTATTTTTTTATCATTAAACTATTATTATTTTTCACTTTAATCCTTCTCTCTACTTTCGTTACATTTTTTGTTACTTTTTTTCATTTATAAAAAGACTAAATTATTTTTCCTTCCATAACACATCAATTAATAATAAATATAAAAAGAAAAAAATGGGGGAGAGTAATTTAATATTTTCATAAATGATAAATTTTTTTGTTTACCACTAATTCTTTCTAACGAATTTTTTTATTTCTTATATTTATTATTCATGTTTTTTTGGAAGGAGTGTTAATTTAGTTTTTTTCATAAATGAAAAAATAATGAAAACTATAATAGAACTGGATGAAATGATTAAAGTAAAAAAATCATGATAATTTAGAAATAAAAAAATGAGTCTATAATTTGAAGTTAAATACAAAAAATTGTAATAGTCTAAAAGAAATTTATGAAAATAATTCTAAAAATAATCTGAGTGAATGAAAACAGTCATCATGTGATATAGTTCCACCAGTCAAGTGGTTGTTGGCTTTTTCCCTCTCATACTCTCTCCTCATTAGTTTTCTCCCTCCTCTCTCTCGTACAACTTATTTTTATTATCTTTATGTTTCTCTCAACTCTATCACACGAATTATTTCTTTATGTTTCATTGGTTTACTTTTCAATTTTTTTATTATTTAACTCAAAAAGTAATTATAAAAGATAAATCAACACTTTGTTTATTAATTAAAATAATAATATATTTGGATGGATTAATTAAGAAAATTAAATATTGGTTAAATAAGGTTTCCTATATTTATAATATTATTATTTTAAAGTATATTTTAAAAAAGATTAATTATCATAATTTTTTATTGCTAATTGTGAATATTTTTTGTTGAATGAATATTTTATAATACTTTAAAATAAAAAAGTTAGTTGAATGAATATTTTTGTCAAAATATATTTTCATCAATTGACAATATGAAAAAAAGACTTATCTTTGTGCCGGTTGTTACATTATCAGTAAAGTGATAATTAGGATTACCAAAGTACTCAAAATTGATCATCATTAATTTATCTTACTCGTACTAAACGTTCCCTTATGGTTGTGGCGATTTAACATTTTCATCCCACGTGATATTTAAATTAGTTTCTGTGCTGAGTTATCGTATACATGTATATGGCTCTCGAAGGCAAAGTTTCAAATGTAATCATGAATCTTATCTTTTTCGAGCAACAAGAGTTTGTATTTGTCAAATGCCGTTTTTTTAAAAATAAAAAAAATAGCATGCAGGTGCTTGTGGTATAGTTGAACTTATGCATGATATTGTTGCAAAAGTGTAGGCTCGTGGCTGTAGTTCAAAGTCCAATTGAACTTGTACGAAAGTCGGTCTTGTTGAATTGAAATTGAGATCGGATGTGATTCAACTCAACACTCTTTTAACTTTAATGTATGTTCAAGGATCTCATCTTTGACACTTTTCCTCGGTACGGGAAAGGAAAAGGAGGCGACCCAGACTGCAAATGCAGTTATTTTTCATTTGTTCTAAGTGTAAATGCAGGAGCCCAACTTCTAACTAGAGAAGGAAAAATGGATCGTGTCTTATCGTAACCATGCCGATCACTACTAAACAAACGTTGATTACCGATGGTCGGGACCGTCGATAATCAGTCCGAAAACCATCGGTAAGGCAATTACCGACGGTTTTTCAGTCGGAATCGATCCGTCGCAAAAATGGTCGTCGCTAATCGATTTGCGACGGTCGAAAAAAATTCGTCAGAAATATCGACGGTTGAAACCGTCGGAAAAAGTACCGGCGGTTGAAACCGTCGAAAGTTTTCGACGGTTGCAATCGTCGGAAAATTCCGGCGGTTCGAACCGTCGAAGTTTCCGACGGTCGCAACCGTCGGAAAAGGTCGGCGGTTCGAACCGTCGAAAATTTTCGACGGTGGCAACTGTCGAAACTTTCGACGGTCGATGCAACCGTCGATCTTTCGGCGGTCGCAGGGCCGGATCCGGCGCCAAGGGCCGGATCCCCCGCCTGAGGGCCGGATCCGGCGCCAAGGGCCGGATCTGTCGCCAAGGGCCGGATCTGTCGCCAAGGGCCGGATCCGCCGCCGGGCCCGATCCGGGCTGCTGGAGCCGGATCCAGCCGCCTGGCGGCCGATCCTGTCGCGAGAGGCCGGATCCGCCGCTAGGCGGCCGGATCCGAATGCCCGACGGCCGGATCCGGTTGCAAGGCGGTCGATCCGGCCGCTGGGGGTCGGATCCGGCCGGAGAGAGAGACGCCGGCGCGGGAGGGTCGCCGATGCGGGAGAGGGTCGACGGTGCGGGAGGATCGCCGGCGTCCGGCACGGGTCGGGAGAGGGAGAGGGGGAGAGAGAGAGGAGAGGGAGAGGGAGAGAGAGAGGAGGGAGAGAGAAAGGTGAAGAGGAATGATATATATATAAGGGTAAAAAAAAAGAGAAAGCAGGAAAAAGGAAAAAAAAGCGGGATAATGAAATTTTAATTACCGACCGCTCCGACCGTCGAAAAAGTAAATATTAACTATTTTAAAATTACCGACGATTGTGACCGTCGAAAATATATTTAGTTATATGTAATATTTATTTTTTATTTTACCGACGGTTAACGTTACCGATGGTCAAAACCGTCGGTAATTGCGACGGTTTAGGCCGTCGCTAGTTATATTAATAAAATACTTCTCATACGATATTATTATACATTTACCGACAGTTACGACCGTCTGAAATTGCGGCGGATTTTGCGACGAATAATATATGTAGGAAATATCGACGTTCCTAATCGTCGAAAATTTAAATAATAATATAAAAAAATACATAATTTAATTTTTTATTTCCGACGGTCGTAATTGTCAAAAAATCCATCGGAAAAATTAAATAATAATATAATAAATTACAAAATTTATTTTTTCATTTCCGACGGTCGTGACCGTCGAAAAATCCGTCGGAAATTGCGACGGATGGATATCCGTCGGAAATATCGACGTTCCTAATCGTCAAAAATTTAAATAATAATATAAAAAATACATAATTTATTTTTTTATTTTCGACGGTCGTAACCGTCAGAAAATCCGTCGGAAAAATTAAATAATAATATAACAAATTACATAATTTATTTTTTCATTTCCGACGGTCGTGACCGTCGGAAAATCCGTCAAAAATTACGACGGATGGATATCCGTCGGAAATATCGACGTTCCTAATCGTCGAAAAATTAAATAATAATATAAATCACTTCCGACGGTCATAACCATCGGAAATTGTCAGTCGAAAAATCGCGATTTTCTTGTAATGGATCAATCCGTGCACTATAATAATTTTACGAATTTTTGACGGATATATCCATTGGAAATGTGATAAAATCTGTCGAAAAATTTAGTTTTTGACAGATTTTTTGGCAGAAACTAGGTAACCGAAAAATCTTTCGTCGGTAGTAATTTTTTCGATGAGAGTAGCCATCCTTCATAAATTTTGACGGAATCCAACGAATATTTCGTCGAAAGTTCCGAAGGCGCATTCCCATCGAAAGTTCCGAAGGAGATGGTTCGTCGAACTTACCAACGGTGGAGCGCCCGCCGAAAGTTTCGACGGTGGCTTCCCGTCGTAAGTTTCGACGGAGAGCCGTCAAAACTTTCGACGCATGCCATTAGTTAAAATTTCAAATACATTAAGTCATTAATGCATAATTATTAAGTAAATAAATTTGTAAAATAGATAATTGAGTAATAATTAATAACTAATAAGTCATAAGTTATAACCTTATACATAAAATTAATTGGTAACTATTTAATAAATATATTAGTAGTATACTAATATAGATAATTAAGTACTAATTTACTATATACCAAGTTATAACTAAGTTATACTAAGTAAATTAGTATTATTCTATAATAATATATAATATATGACTTTATTGACTACTTTAATTATTATTATATAATAATTATATAGTTAAAATTTCAAATACATTAGCCATTAGGTCATTAATTCATAATTATTAAATAAATTTATAAAATGAATAATTGAGTTATAACTAATAACTAATAAGTTATAGAAATATAAGTTATAACTTTATACATAAAATTGGTAAGTATTTAATAAATATATATTATATATAATTTATTGTATAATTCATAATAGTAGAATATAATATTAATAATATACTAGTATGGATAGTTAAGTATTAATTTACTATATACTGATAGTTAAGTATTAATTTATTATATACTAAGTTATAAGATGGATAATCCATCTTGTGTTCAAGTATCTGCATCAAAAAAAGTTATAAGATTTTTATAATGAATTATGAATGCAGGAATTAGGATTTTCATATTCTCATTAAGCAACTGAGAATCGTTGTTTAGATCCATTTTGAGTGAATTTTTCACTCGAAATGAGAGATCAAAAAAGGGGGTTCGATAAGTTTTTATAGGCGGAGTGAAATAAAAATATTTTAACACGGCACATGTTTTTTTAACATGAACTGTGTTGTCCTCCTTCACCGTGTCTGTGAACCCGCACTCATGTTTGTGTTGTCAGATTGAAGTAACGTGAGCCATGTTGGTGTGCGAAAAAGAAAACTCTTGTCAAAATGGATCATATTATGTTTGATCCGTATTCATCATGCTCGAATCATATCGTGTCCACAATGAAAATAAACAATCCAACACGGAATGACACGGACACAATTCATTTTTCGTGCATGGACGGTGTTCGTGAGCCGAGCCGATACTACTTTTGGCCGTGTGGCCGCCCGTTTTTCCATCTCTACTTCTAACCAATTTGGACGATGCGGCTGCTTTGCCCATATTTTTGGGTTTGCAATTCGCTACTTGCTGTGCTGGAACACACTATTCATCGATCCCTCTGAGTCAAATGGCATAGTTTTCTGTTCTTGTGAAAGCAGATCACTTTGCATTGCATTGTTTGTGACTGTATGGAATGACAGCAGCTGCTGCTATGGAGGGTTGTTCTTGAATGGCGCATCCATGAATACTATCCGTGCGACCAACCAAAAGGCTAACAAAAACATGTGGGCGGAAGGATGGACTCGTGCCAGCTTTTTTATGTGCCCTTTTGCATTGGTGCGATATACTTGACACTTCACCATCGTTTGATTAAATGATGGCCTCTATGAGCACCTAATAGATCTAGCTGATTATTGCTGTAATTTACAAATGTAAGAATCAACTTTTTCTTTCTTCTTTTTGCCATTCGAGGTGGACACTTCAGTCATCTTTCTCTCTCTCCCTGTTTTTCACGACATTGTGTTGGTTCATGCAGGTGCAGGGCGCCAAAAGAGGGTCCCTGCCTTTTTCAATCTATTCTAGAATTGCCTTTCCTGCAGCAAACTACAGGGGGGAAAAAAGGGTGAGAATGGGGCAGTTCATGTCTGCAATCATGTCCATGCAGTTCCAAGTGTGGTCCGTCCCTGTCTCCGCCTTTTATACAGAACGTGTAGACCATGATGATTCATCAGCCGTGTTTTATTACATTATCGAAGTGCCTGCTGCTGATGCCGTGTTGTTTTATTACAATATACTTCGAATGGATCAATCAAACACGCGGGAACTCATGTGATAAACTGCAGCAGGCATGCAGATGAATCCATTTCGATGTTCATGTTTGCCGGGCGAATTTACAAGGCAAATCAGGATATCACGAGGGGATGCCCTGTAGCTGCACGCCATTAGAGGTTCTCGCGAAACTACGTAACCTTCTTCGATCGAAGCAATTACCCGCGAAACGACGAAAGACCCCAAGTTCTTTCCTAGGACCAGTCTATGATGCACGGGTACGCCGATAAGGTTGGAGTACCCGTACCGGGTACGTACCCGGTACGGGTACGCTTGGGGTACGCATGGTACGCGTATCCCTGCGTATCCATATTAATAAATATTTTTCTAATAAATGGATACGTGCGGATACGGAATGGGTACGTCTAAAAGCTGGGTAAGTCTAGATACAGTCCATAGAAGAGGGAGAAGGAAACTGAAAAAGCCGTCCACAAAGGAGGAAGAAAATAGCTGGCAACCAAACCTCGTGTTGTCAAGTGTTTTTTATGGCTTCTTGACGTCATCGAGTGTGTTCTATCGTTGAAATGAGGACAGCCTTCTCGCCGGTGAATGGTGATGGTCTTCGTCTTTATCATTCCAAGGCCAAACACGCTGGTGGCTTTGTTCTCTTTCTCCAACCTTCCAGTCAGCCGCCAATTCTGCCGTTTGCCGTCTGCCGCCTTGCTTTTTAGGTTCACAGCCCTAAGCCATTTAATATGAGAACGTCTTTGGCAAAGTTTCACAGTTGGGCTTTGCTGGGCCCATCTAACACTATCATTAAACTTTTTCTTTAATTATTCATTTATTCTTAATCTTTTGTTGATTAATATTTAAAATTTTTACATTAGCAAATTATAAGTTATCATATGTATATATAACTAAATATCTACATATATAATAATTAATACATAATATTTATACACGTATCCGTACCTTATTTATTTTAAAAATGACAAACTCCGTACCCGTATCCGAATCCCGGTACCGTACCCGTAGAGCAGTGATCATGTACATTTCATATGCTGCTTCCAAGGATTCATGCACCAGAGAGAGAGAAAGAGACTCTGTCATCAGAACTCGTCCGGTAGGCCTCGTGTCCCCCGTGTACGAGCACAGTAATTAATCTGCTGCGGTCCGCTAGTGCACACGGTTGAACAGTAGGCGTCGTATCGATCGAGAAAAAAAAAAGGAATGAAACTGCTACGGAGAATATCTAGGCAAGATTTGTAAGCAAAACATAAGAAAGAACAGTACGCCAAGTTGTCAGAAGAACCCAGATAACATGCAAAGTTCGGAGATATCTATCTTGCAGTAGTTCATGAGAGAGAGTGAGAGAGATGGAAGAGAGAGAGAGAGGAAAAGTTTTTAGGCCCCAGACAAATATGAGCCCCCTCGATTCACCCTTTCCAGCCTGCAAACTATAAAGAAAATTGGCATCCCTGTCACCACTTTCGTAGCTCGTTCTCGCGCCGTATGAATCACTGGACAACGGGTCGAAGCGTATTGCATACACTCTCGCAGCTGGAAGTACGCAACAATGGGAGCTCGGTGCTCCAGACTGCCCCTGTGTTGGTGGCCGACCCACTCCACCACGTCCTGCGACCTCCACGACCTGCAAGGTACTGAACTGAAACTGGCATGCACGGCTTCGGCTTCTGTCCCATCCGTTTCTGCTGCGTGGTTAAGTGGTTTGAACGATGTGGCAGCAGAGAATGACGGCGGAGAAGGAGCGATGCGCATGGGGTTCAGGGAGTACAGCTATGAGGAGCTCAGCGCCGCTACCTGCGGCTTCTCCCCCGACAATGTGGTCTCCGAGCACGGCGAGAAGGCGCCCAACGTCGTCTACCGCGGCTCCCTGCTCCAATGCGACAGCGGCGGCGGATACGTCATCGTCGCCGTCAAGCGCTTCAATCGGTTCGCGTGGCCCGATCCTCGCCAGTTCCTCGTCCGCCTCTAGCTCTTACCTCACCCTTTCTTCTTCTCTGCTGCTGCTCGTGCTATTGCTTGACATTGTATTTATACTGTATATATATGTGATTGGGTCCTCGGTTGCAGGAGGAAGCGAGATCGGTCGGTCAGCTGAGGAGCCAGCGGCTGGCCAACCTCGTTGGCTACTGCTGCGAAGGCAACGAGAGGCTCCTGGTCGCGGAGTTCATGTCGCATGACACCCTGGCCAAGCATCTCTTCCACTGTGAGACCGCTCAATCCCTCTTCCATTCTTCTAATTCTTTAAATGAGCATCGATTAGATAGTGCAGTCCCCATAGTTTGACCATTTTCCTAGAGGTCTCTATAATTGATACGGAATGCGGCAGGGGAGACGCAACCTTTGAGTTGGCCTATGAGGATCAGGGTTGCCTTCTACCTTGCTCAGGCGCTTGACTACTGCATCAGCAGAGGGCGCTCTCTATATCATGACCTCAATGCTTACAGAGTTTTATTTGATCAGGTATTCTATAATTGATATGCAATCATGTTCTTTCGCCCAGATTTTTGTACTGCGTTCTTATCAAGATTTTTGTATTCTGATCAATTGGAGTTTGACAGGGTGGTAACCCCAGGCTGTCCTGCTTTGGACTCATGAAGAACAGCAGAGATGGCAAGAGCTACAGCACGAACTTGGCCTTCACGCCTCCAGAGTACATGAGGACTGGTATCAAGTTAACATATTAATAGCGTGCTTAGTCTCCAGGCTTAGTGCATATAAATTTTCCCTACTTCCTAGTTAACTTGATTGAATTGAGTTTGTGAACAATCTTGCTTCATCTTGATGATGAACTCTTCTGCAATCAATATGCTTTCTAGATTGATTCTTAATATATAGAAAATACGAAATCATGTGTACGCGCATGTATAACACATTGGTAGTCTGCAATCTCAGAAAAAATTGCTTGATTCATTCTTGTATTGAATATGTTTCATTCTTAATTCATTACTTGCCTATAACTGACTTTCTGCTGATGAAAACATCAGTATGTTCTGTTGATTAACAGAATTTAGCACGCATTCAATCTTGCAGGACGAATATCAGCAGAAAGTGTAATATACAGCTTTGGAACGGTCCTGCTTGACCTTCTTAGTGGAAAGCACATTCCCCCAAGCCATGTAAAGTTCACTTCACAAAAATGTCAACAAAATATGCACTTATATTTTGGTCTTCTAACGTAATGTCGTTTCTCTTGCGTATCTACTGGAACACTCTGAAAGATATTGCTCTTGCTAACTTCAAGCCTTGGATGTTTACATACTCGTTGATTCAGGCACTTGACCTCATTCGTGGAAAGAACTTCAGGACATTGATGGACTCTTGTTTAGAAGGGCATGTCTCCAATAGCGAGGGAACCGAGTTGGTACGACTAGCTTCTCGTTGCCTGCAATATGAACTTCGGGAGAGGCCAAATGTGAAATTGTTGGTGACAGCTCTGGATTCTCTTCAAAAGGATGCAGAGGTGCAGTTCTCTTCAAATGGCTATGAATTTCATATGTGATATGTAACATATGAGTTTCAACATCTTTCAATCTTGTGCTTGTAAAATTTGCATAGAGTTAATTGCCTCATGATGGGATGTGCAACTCATGTTTCATCAGTTTTTATATATCCATGTAGCTTAAACTAGTGTCAGTGTCACACACGACATTCCCATGTTGTATTGCTATTTAAAAATATATGACGGGAAACTCTATAGCAAATATTTCTGGCCTCTCAACAGGTACCGTCATATGCACTAATGGGCACACCAAGCAGTGCTGAAGATTCTATGCAGATAATAGAACTATCGCCGCTGGCTGAAGCTTGCGCTAGGATGAACCTGGTAGCAATACACGAAATACTGGATAAAGTTGGGTATAAGGATGATGACGGAGTAGCTAATGATGTAAGGCATTATGCACACTAAGCATGTACCACCAACTTATTTTGCAACGACACAACAACAACAACAAAGTCTTATCCCACTAGGTGGGATCGACTACATGGATCATACGACGTCAATTCGTTGATTTATATTTATGAGATTCGACAAAATTTTACGTTGACTATCGGGACTTAACACAACCCTCTCCTTTTATTCGGACTTGGGACCGGCTATAAAACGACCCTCTCCTTTTACGTTGACTGATCACTGCCTGTTTCTGCAGCTTTCCTTTCAAATGTGGACAAGGCAAATACAGGTGTCATTGAACTGTAGAAGGCATGGATATGCTGCTTTTCATGCTAAAGACTTTGAAACTGCGATTGCCTACTATACCAAGGTCTTAATTAATCTGAAATCTTGATCCTTAATGTCTACCTCTAGCTTGATCAGAACAAAATACCTCATTGATTATTCCAACTGCAACCATGGCTAGTACTTCTGGACTATGTAGTGTAACACGACAAAAAAATTCTGAACCATGCAGCACATTGTTCAAGTAGTGTGAAGCTAGAGAACTGCGTTGTTGAAATTTTGATAGGTCACTTCACTGCTAAGATAGAGCAGGGTCAATGAAGTAAGGAAATGTTCATCTATTTGCCTTTCTGCATAACTTGTTTAGGAGGAAAACATATGATACTGGTTATTTATGCAATTCACTTGTTTATTTGGTTCTCTATGTTATGTCAATTGATGCCTTCCTTTTCACAGTTCATTGATGGCGGACTGATGATCTCTCCGACTGTGTTGGCCCGACGCTGCCTGTCATACCTCATGAATGACATGCCACAAGAAGCTCTAGGAGATGCCATGCAAGCACAGGTTGTGTCCCCTGAATGGCCTACTGCCTATTACCTACAAGCAGCTGCACTCTTTACTCTTGGAATGGACAACGATGCACAAGAATCTGTTAACGACGGCGCCATGTTGGAATCGAAATGGGCACAACACAAAGTAATTGTATAGAAGTGATCCAGTTTTCCTGGTCATGTCATATATACCCCAAATGCTACTAGCAGAGCACCAATTTGTTTTCTTCTGTCTTTGCATTCCTCAACTGTGTTCGTCTCCATTTAATCAATGGCGAATTGCTTTATGCGGCTAAGTTGTAGATGCTGTTGCTTATGGAGTTGAACACTTTTCTATTCTTCTTCTTTTGAGAGGAAAAGGATGAGCAAAAGGTTCTCCAGCATTGAATTATCCTACTTTCTGCCAATGAATAAACGTTGATTTGAAGATTACCTGCGTTGGTCATAACTTGTATAACGAGCATTAATTGAAATGGAAATTAGATGGATCCATCGGCCCCGGCTAAATTTAAACCAGGTATTAAGAGCTAATGATCACATTCGTATGATAATTGCCACGTTGACTGGCAGTTTGAATAATTGATATTATTAATCACCTAAATTTGTCCAATTGAGAGAGAGAGAGAGGGGGGGGGGGGGGGGGGGGGGGGGGGGGGGGGGGGTAAATCTGTGGCTCAAGGAAGCATCCAAAGGCATCGCATTGCTCTCCTTTGTGGAAAGCACAATCGAGAACTGGAACATATTCTCTCCATGCAATCTTTGACAAATCATGTTTACTTATGTCCTTGATGCACGGGTACGCCGGATACGGATGGATACGTATTTATATAAACCGAAGCCACCTCCAGTGCTGATCCCAGCTGAAAGCCAACACATCAGATTAACAACTGGGCGTGTTTATATAAATGAGTTTTGCTGGCTCATCTAACATATAATAATAGGATTTAACGGAGCTCCTACCTATTCATTTAGGTAGGAGTATCGAAATCTCATCAGACGGTTGGCATACTGACCACGGTTCAATGGGTAAAAAAAAATCGGCCAACTAAAAGACTATTGACCTATTTGGTTCACACGGGCGCCGACCTTGGGCGAGTGCCGACCTGGCGATCGACGACGACGACGAAGTCCTCCTGCTCATCAGCGTTCAAGCGGTGCGGCGACCTGCTGGCTGACCTCGCGATCGGCGATCCCTGCTCCTCTACGTTTGTCATCTTCTTCTTCCTCGTTGACGGTGACCGTGAGGCTGGCAAACGCGAAGTGAGCCTCCAGTTAGAGATTGGCGGCGAAGTCGTCGTCTTATTCTTCCTCGTCCTGCGGCGAATGCTCCTGGTTGTCATCCAAGGAAGAAGAAGACGAGTAGTGATGAGGAAGAAGTCGGTGAAGACAGGTGAACGTTGCCGGAGGATGAGCGAAGTTGACGAGTCACTGAGTGACGAGGTAGAAGAAGAGGTTGAGCATATTGTAGAGCTCGGGGATCTCGTCATAGTTCAAGCCAATTCGTTATTCGTTCGTCCGCTTCTAGGTCACGACCACCTTCGATCTCGGTCGTCGCTGCCCTGATCTCGATCGGCATCGGACATCCAATGGTCCTTCGATCTTAGTCGCTGCCGCCCCTAATCTCGAACGACATCGCAGCAGTTGCAGTGGCCCTCGATCGGCATCGGACATCGCAGCAGCATTGCAGTCCTCGATCGACATTGCAGCATTCTTCGCTGCCGGAAGGAGGGACAAAGCGGCAGGCCCAAGTTTGAACCAGCGATCATTGCGCTTGAACCAACGGTTTTTTTTCTTTTATTCTATTTGAACCACACACAAAAATAATAACGGTCCGATGAAATTTGACGATCAAGAAGTTAGGTAGGACACTCCTACTTAGTCAGATAGGTAGGATTTTCATTAAATCCATAATAATAAGCTTAATTTTCAAATTACTAGTGATTAATATTTTATTAGATGGACTGAGAGATTAGTAGTTATGGTTATTTTTCTCGAAAATTTTAATTTCTAATCTATATATACTACATATTCTTTTCTTAGACATATATTATTTTTATTTAATATTATTATATATATATGTGTACTCGCACTCTGATTTTTTAAAAAATGATGTATCCCGTACCCATACCGGTATCATACCCCTATCCGTGCAACATAGCTTATGTCCTACTGCTCCACTGCACTCGATCACTGTATTTTCTTTTAGTATCGAAACGTAAATTTATTTGAATTGCAATATTTTTTTTCGTAAATTTAGCGTTGTCATTATTGTTTTTTTATTATATTTGTGTAAAGGATGAGTTCTTGCTGTAACAATAAGCCCCTAATTCTGGCATATATACTTCATGCAGCAAGACAGTTCAAAGTAGATTAATTTATTTCTTTTCTTTTTCTCCTTTTTGTTAATTCATTTTGAAAAATGGCAATGGAGTATGAATAGAATTGAATCTTACATAATTTTTTTTTCATAATTCGATATTCACATCTCGTCATGTATTGTTCTCATTATACTTCTAATTAGTTATATCTTTGTAATCTTGGCTAGATTTTATATAGCGATATCGTATTAATACTTTCATTTGATACGTTTATTAATCATCATTTTTGTAATGATAAATGTTACTTGTTATGAGATCTCAGAGTGTATTTTTTTTATTTTTGAAAGACCAATTTCACATCTATCTATCTCTTTTTTTGTTATCTCTACTGGTCAACATCCTGAATATTTCGTTAACTTTCTAGATTAGAAACTATTTCAAGCGAAATAAAAAGTAAAAGTAAAATAGCCCATGAAAACTTAGCTTCTAACTTTTCATAATAAAAACCACAATGTCTCCATTTTTTAGGTGGCCAACCTCCGGTACTTGAAAAGTAGACCGACGATCCAATCAACGTGACACTAAAAAACATATTGTCCATAGATTAGAGGTCGGTCCACCATGGGAGAAGTCACTTATCATTATACTTCAACCCTTGCCGGTTCAATGTCTCTATTAAAAAGGATGATTGATAATTACAAAATCACAAGGCTGTCAAGGGACGTAGTGATCATTGATAAAGAGAAAGGGAGTGCGTAGGGGTGTTCATCAGGTTGGATCGACCCGATGATCCAACCCGACCCGACATAGTTTGAGTTGGATCGGGTCGGTGGTTGGGTTAGACCCGACTCGACCTGAACTCGATCCGACCTTGGGTCGGGTTGGGTACGAGTTAGAATTTTTCAACCCGAGTTATTCGATGATCCGATTTTTTATTTTTGATTTTTTTATTTAAACATAAACCTATATTTATTTTAATTTTTTTAAAAATTGAAATAAAATATTTTAAATACATAAATAATATTTAAATTATTAGAAAACTTATTTTATGTCTTAAAATAAATATTAAATAATATTTTTATATTAAATTAAATATAAAACAACAAGAAAAAAATTGAAAAAAAAATTATGTGGTCGAATAACCCGACGACCAGATCCGACTCGACTTGATCAGATTTGATCGAATCAGATCGGACCCGTGAACAACCCTAGCAAAAAATAACACATAGGAACCAAGAAAAATGTCAACTCAGAAATTGAATACCACTCATTCTCCTGCATCACTCAATTTGTGAAGAATAAACATTTGAATCAGTGGCCTCGTTTGGAGATTAGCTATTCCCATAATTTCATATTTTAATTCATCTCCTAATCTCATTTCTTTAATTCCATCGGATGATCAAATTCTTAGTCCAACATTTTTAATTATTTCTTCATTTAATGCTACGGGTCCAGCGGCAAAAAAAAAACCTTTCGGTAAAAAAGTTTAGATTAAGAGCTTAATCGAACTCCTATTTCCAGATTTGGATGCTAAATTAATCAATATTCGAATTCCACCAATGACCAAAGTTTGGTTAAATGATTTAATGGTTGTTCGAGTATTCCCTTATCATCCTCCACCACGGAATCCGCTGTCAAAGGAGTACTACGGCTCAACTCACACGATGTTATTAGACGGATTATTTACAAGTTACAGACCGATTCTCAACTAATCAAATTAAATCATATCAAATTGCGTACCTAATAATAACATGTTAATAATAACATGTGAGATTCTATATTCACAAAAAATCAAATTCAAAATTTTACTTAAACGAAAAAAGAACCGCTTATCACTTCACCCACCTAACTTATTTGTTAAACTAATTTGGGAGCTTGGTTGAACATAAATCCAATATGCCTGCCTCACTTCTAAGTTCGAAGAATCGAAGAGTAGGTTGATTACTCGACTCTTCTCGAGTAAACTCTTTGAACTATTTTCTCTCTTTCCCATAGAAGCATTTGCAACTTATTAATGCTAGTGGAACGAAAACTGAGTGTGAAAACCATGAAGCTACAACCACCTCAAGGCCTCTACTTAATTAGATTCCCTTTCATTCCTGAATGTGTACTTGTCGGACTTGAAAGGGCAGAGTTAGTACCATGGTGACCTGATAGATAATGAAGGGGCTTTGGAAGTGCACATAGGTTGGAGAGGGATGTTGAACGGCATATGTCTACTAAGAAAATAGAGCATTACAAAAGAGATCCTCCTAATGATCAGTTTAAAAATCAACTTAAGTGGCATGCATCATAAAATAGTCAGTTTTCTCATTGCTGAGTTTCTCTTTTGCTTTTGCTATGCATCTCCTGCCTCTTTTATTCACACCACTTAGCTTTATGGTAAGATTATTAAGATCAAGATTTTACATAAAAACGGAGAAGGGTTATAAGATTAAAAATCATATGATCGAATAAAAAATTATAAGATCGTACGAATTAACAAAATAATATATTTTTCAAATATAATTAATATTTTTTACAGGTTTGTCCCCACTCAAACATTAAATTACACTCTTGTAAGTCATAATTTTTTTATTCTAAAGTTAAATTATATTAAAACATACTATAAATAAATAAAATATATTAAACTTCATCTAAATTAATTATTATGATAATAAATATATTTTTAATTAGTATTTAAATGAATATATTAATATATGTGATCATATAAGATTATGGGAATAAAATTAATATCTTACACATAAAATCTTAAAAATAAGATCAATGAGGAATAATATAATTATAAAATCGTAATATTTTAAAATTTAAATCAAGATTTTAGCAACGTTTTTCCTAAAGGACAATATCCAGTTAACGGAATAGAAAAACTCCCGCATGAACTTATAAAAAATAACACAAGAATATCTCAACCACAAAGCATAAGAAACAATTAGGTCAAGCCATCGCCATGGATTCAGTTTATCTATCCCTTTTACAAGTTTTAAAATGTGGGCGTAAAGACAAAAACTGACCTACGCCATCTTGGTGTTCATTAAGGATGGAGTGTTAAGCAGTTTCTCCTCGTTTAAATAAGATTTTGAGTATGAGTTCTCGTGAATATAGAATATTTTTTATATCATCTATCACTATCTGACACGCGACGCGAGACGATCTTACCAAATTAATTAAATCCGATAATGAATCGATCTTCAACTTGTGATTATACATAAGGATGAAAAAAGTTTAGGTCGGGTTGGATCGAATTTTTTATTAAAAAATCAACCGCTACTTTTCGGATTAATTTTTAGAATTAAAAAAAAACCGCCCTAAAATCATTAATTAAATATTTTACTAATATGAAATTAAAAAAAATATTTAAACAATTGTTATGAACTTCCAAACACATATCTATGATCCTTGAATTAAAAAAACTAATATATTTTACTAATATGAAATTAAATTGCAAGTAATCAAAATAACATTATAAATTACAACTAAGAAATGTTAACTATTTATCAACTATGCTTACTAATATGAAATTATCAAGATAGAAACTTTTAATAAATTAAAAACAAGTAAATGGTTGCACTAAAATTTGTAACCATGATACTAATTTCATTTTCAATCACAAATACATTAATTAAATAAAATATTTTAGATTTTACAAACTTTTTATTGTACAAAATAAATAATTATGTATAATCGTATAGAATGTAAAGACTCTAAGAATTTATAAGATTCTATGCAATTTTTTAAATCAATATTTATGTAAAATCTAAGACTCTAAGTTATTTAAAAGTTTAAGTTGATTTAATTCATTTTATTTACCAAAACTCTTAAACTCATAAGTTTGACTAGAGAATTTAACTTTGGTCCCACATACTTTAAAACATATGTGAATATATATATGACTTTAAGTAATATGCAACAAAAAGTTGTACAATCAATATGAATTCAATGAATCTAAACCGTTGGATGATGATTAGATGATTGAGATTAAATTTAATAACTTAACATTAGATCCAATAGAGGATGAATCTCAACTATTTAATCATGATCTAACGGTCATGATTCGTTGGTTGCATATTGGTTGTACAAAAATTGGTTATATATATATATATTATATATATATATATATATATATATATATATATATATATATATACTCGACAAAAAAAAGCTCAAACCGATTTAACGCGTTTTCATCTCAACTGTTCGTCTGTTTAGAGCGCGATCCAAAGGCTGCGATGGTTCGGTTGTAAGTTGCAACCAATTTTTTTGGTTGCATCCAACTTAATATATATATATATATATATATATATATATATATATATATATGAAGAATCGAATCCTTGCTTCTCAACAAGAACAAATTAGTTCTTGCTATAACTAAAATATGGTAACTTGAGTCACGTGAGCACTTTGACCAAAATTTTAATTCTTATCATAATTATGTTTTTGTACCAACTATTGTTGTTATTTATTTCTTCTCGTTGTCGGCTTCCTCTTACCCATTTGCATGCTTAGGTGGACATCGGACGTCGCGCAAACTTCACATCCTCCTTGAATGATGGGTCAAAATACAATGGGACCTTCGCAATGATGGAGCCACATAAGTTCTTGTGGTTGTATGGAAAGTTATCAAGATCGGGGTCACAGGATCGAAGATCGTAAAGGTCACAGGATCGAAGATCGTAAAATCGGATCGAGGATCATAAAATTTTATATTTTTAATTAAAATAATATATTTTATTAAATTTATATGATTTTATTTTCTTAAATATGTTATCATCTCTTTATTTTTCAAGAGACATTACTGAAAGAATCCAATCCATAACCAAAATTCTATAATTCAATGAATTTTACAATTGGCTATAAAAGAAAATAAGATGTCATCAAAGAAGTTTGTGTTTTCTTCATCTCCATCACGGATAGTCACTTCAGCCTCATCGTAATGTTCGTCCCTACCATGAAGAAATTTTAAATGCATGCCAACTCTACAAGTTAAAGAATTATCATTTTCTTCTTCTGCAATCCATTCGTCATCAGAAGAAATATCATCAACTTGAAGATCAACTTGCTTCCTCTTAATGTTTCTATCCTTCAACTTCATATTATACATCACAAAAACTAAATCATTCATTTTCTATTCCTCCTCTTTGTGTGAACCTAATAAAAAAGATTCATCAATATATAAATAGCATTTGCATATAAAAAGAAATTTGACAAAATTAAAAGCTTACCATCTCAAAAGCACTCCAATTGCGTTCACAGCATGAGGAACTACATGTCAAGCTCAATATTCTCACAGCAAATATTTACAATTCTGGAGTGTCGACACCTTAAGATTGCCACCAATTTGATGGTGACTTCTTAAACCTCATAGATTTAGCGGCTGAAAATCCAAACAATCCATTTTCATGCTTGAATTCCTCAAGTTGCATGTCTACCTTATCTCGCTCGTCCTCATCTAACATTCTATCCATAACTTTGTATAATCCACGAGTGACTTCCCGATCAGCTTTGAAGTCAGAAGAATAATGAAATTGAGGATTTAGGTAGTATGTTGTAGCATGCAATGGCAATGGCCTATGTAGTTGCACCTTCCATCTTTCATCAATGACCCTCCAAATAGGCTCATAGTTGAAATTTCAAAGTAACTAACAAGCAAACACTATAATTTAGTAAAGTTCATTAAGCAATAATAATTATAAGTTTAGAAATGAACAATGCAAAACCTTTTCTTATCATGCCTGAAGTTAACTTTAATTTTTTTCCTTAGCTCGATCCATCTCATCAAAGATAAATCTCATTGCAGGTTTCTCATCTGAATCTACCATGCGAAGTACTTTAATAAGAGGATATGCAGCCTTCAAACAACTATTAACATCAATCCAAAACATACTATCCATAACAGTAAGTTCCACAAGTTTTTCTTCTTTTAACTTTGCATATCGACTTCCTTTCCATTGGTGGGATGTAAATTCTTAATGCATTTTGATCGCCGAATAGGCACCCTAAGGTCAAGTAAGAAGTGGCAAAATGAGTCACAGCTGGCCTAATCAAGTCTTTGCCCTTAGTGAAATGCTTCAAGATACTAATTAGAAGTGTCCTAGTGTAAATGAAAGTTGTTATCTTTTTACCCTTCTTTATCGTCACTTCGTGGAGCTTAATTTTCTTCTCAAAATCCTCAAGCATTAAATCGATACAGTGAGCTGCACATGGAGTCCAGAATAATTTTTTTTCTTTTCTGCATTAGCATCTCACTAGCTGACTTATCAGCAGATGCATTATCCGTGATAACTTGAATGACATTCTCTTCCGCAACTTGCTCCACTATATCATCCTACATATCAAACACTTTATCGGCAGTTTTAGAAATGTTAGAAGTATCAAGTGAAGTAAAAAAGATTGTACCCTTAATGCTATTCACAAGAAAATTGCATATGCTTCTTCTCTTATTATCTGTCCAACCATGTGACATAATTGAACAACCTGATTTTTTTCCATTCAGTTTTATGCTCCTCAAGCAATGCCATAGTATTGTCAACTTCTTTTTTCAAGTACTTTTCTCTTATCTCATAATAAGATGGTGGTTTCAATCCAGCACCATACTTGCCAATTAATAGACACATTTTTTTGAACTCAGGATTCTTTACACAATTAAATGAAATTGCACTTGTATAGAAGAATCGAGCTATTTGCATGCACACTTCCTCCCTCATTTCTTTCCTTGGAACATTATTTACTGTTGTTTGCTTAGTTGTTAGAATTCCATATTTTTTTCTTAAACAAGTTAGATATCTCTCCTGCCACTTCCTTACCTTTTCTTTTACCGGATATTGTTGTCCTTGCATCTTCGACATCACATTCAGTATCAACACGTTCAGCTCCAGAGCCAGCATAATTTTCCAAACCATTAGAAATGCTTTGACTTTTTTTGCTTGCGACTTATTTTAAACTCGATAAAATTATGCGCATTTGTTGCTTCACATCTTCAAGAACAACAAAACATGAAACATTAATCTTTGTACAAGTCAAGTGATGCTTGAATCTATAAGCTCCACCGGTAAATATCTTGTCACAGTATTTACGTTTGATTTTTCTTCCATCTCCTAGAACTTGATAACCATGAGACCAATCAATATCACACTGTTGCTACTAGAGACACTTCCACTACCACTACCACCGGTGCATCATTGCTACTAGGTCCACCACAATTTTCAGAAGCCATGCTAATCAAACTAATCTTGAGACTTTGTAACTGAGATAATGTAAATAGCAATAAAATATAATAGTCAATTTAGAATGTGAAAAGCAAGCATCATAATACTAGTAGACAATTATCTATGATACGAACACCCAAATAGATAGCAGAAGTTCCATATTCCACCAACAACACGTGTACAAATAAAGAGGAAAGGGAAATCTAACAGCATGTGAACAAATTGATTCGAATAAAAAAAGGATCAACAAATGAATAGATTGCAGTGATTTTAAATAAAAAAATGGGAAAGGGATTGGATAAAATACGCCCAAACCAGTAAAGGGGCGCATTCTTGTTAGCTTCCATCTAATTTGACGAGATGGCCTCCTCACTAAAGCAATCAAGCTTTGATGCGATGAGAGGGTGTGGATCTATCAGACACTTGAAGTTCTTCAACTCAGATTAAAAAAAAACGTTGCTAAAAATGATATATCGATACCAGTGTACCCATCGACGGCGAGGTAGTCAGTGGATGGCCAGGCCTATCGCGAAGAAGCGCTACAGCAAGATAGAGAGAAGAATCCTCGGTGAAGTCATCACTAGGCAAGATCTTGTGAGTGAGCAGCAAAGGATTGTGAGGAAAGAGGGTAGGGTTAGAAAATTCTTTTCTGCAATTTTTCTTTTATTTTTTTAAAGTGGTCGTGGGATCACTAGGATCGGATGATCCCAATGATCTCATGATCAATATCGTGATCCAACTGTGATCCCACATTTTCAATCCATCAAATGAGATCGGGATCAAAGACCTTGTGTAAGATCGTACGATCAAAATTACGATCTTGACAACCTTGATTGTATGTGCATCCACTGAATAAGTAACGTCTAGTTATTAGAATTTTTTTTCATTTCTTGCTCAATTAGTTAGAAGTGTAGGCTTCGTTTGGGGTGGCTTGGCCATGCAACATCTTTGGTAAAAAGATTAGTTGCTTTTGCTTTTTTGGCAAGACCTCTTACCAGCTATCCCACAAAGCAAAAAAAATTTATGTGTTAAATAGAATATGCAAAAAAAGAAAAGCAAGTAAAAAAACTTCACCAAAGGCACTTGTAGTCATACTTGTTTGAGGTTCCCGGATGATGGCTTGAATGTAGTGCCCAACTTTTTTTTTCTCTTTGCATTTACTTTCACATTAATTGTATGGCTACATTACAATTACCATTAGTTATGTTATCATAGTACCATTTAACTTGTGAATACTTTTAATTATATATATACATACATGTGAACTCACTCAATAAGTGGTATGGTTCCGCCAATAAGTGGTATGGTTTCGCTACTAGACCTTCGGGTGGGGTGTGACAATAAGGCTTATCAGACCAAACTTCTCTCCTATACTCCTCAGTCATGGCTCCTAATGGCATCATTCAAACTCACCCATAACCGTCGCCACTATCCATGCAGGCAGGGATGTTCACAAGTCGGGTTTGATCCGACCCGTGAACTTGATCCGACCAAGTTCGGATCCTCTTTTTTTTTTGCTGTGACCAACCCGGGTCGGGTCAAGTCGGATGGTCAAGTTACCTTACCACCGTTTTTCTTTTTTAAAAAATTGTTTATTTCTTTTTATATAAAAGAGTATTTATTATTTTATTTTTAATATAAAATAAAGTATTTTTAAATATAAAAAATATTGTTGTAAATATCTATATACTTTTCTACATTTAAAATTGTTTATTTAATATTTTTAAATTTTTAAATGATATAAAACTATTCAATTAACTAAAAAAATATTTAATTTTTTAAGAAAAAAATTGGATCATTGGGTCGGATTGGGTCAACTCGGGTTGGATCGAATTTCTGGGTTCACACACTACATGCTGGGTTCACACAAGAATAGATCAAAGAAGTTGTCTCTGAGGATAATATTGATTGAGATTCACATCAGTATCCAAGATTGGATTAGGAGCAAAGATATCTTAACAATCTAGATTGTATAGATAAGAAACAACATGCTTAGAAGGACTATGCTGATTTCCTTCAGCATCTTGTTATCGAGTTATTGATCTTGGTATTTCCATCTATACTTGTTTGGGTAGCATCAATATAGGATTCCTAAACATATCAATAATACTTAACTCTCCCAACTGTTAATCCAATTTTAGATCCACTTTATTTATTGACCATGAAACAACATTTTTATCCCTCTTAACTACGCATATTATAAGATAATGAAAACAAAATATGAAGTGTTCCTTGCAACATCGACTACGATAATTGAACTTCATATATTCTCATATTTTCTCCCTTCAAAATTTTCAGTTCGTTGTGTTTGGATACTATCTTTTTTCGCTTCTAATTAGTTTAGTAATATATACACACTTATTTATTTATTAATTATTTAGATCTAATAATAAATATTTTTTTCTGAATTATTTATTATGGTTTAATTAGTACAAATAGTATGCTAAAATTTAAATAATATTTGTTATTTAATACTAATATAATAGAATTCTACTAATTATTATTTATGTAATTTTATGAAAAATACATAATATAATTTGGATTATATTTGAATCTTATAAAATGTTATTTAACGTAGACTTGTAATGTTATATGAAAGGAAGTCTCGTTCTTACCAATATAAAGTTCACTAAATTGTCCTAATAAATTTGACATGTATATTAATATAATAGCATAGTCGAGCATTCCATTTTTATGAACTTGTTATAGTACTAAAGAGAAGCATTACCCTAGAACTACTGAATTGCGGCAACGCAAAGGCGATTTATCCAAACAAATTTTCATACATCAATTCATGTATTGAATAACCCTGAATAATACAGCATACCACAAATTACAGGCGAACGAAAATGACGCGCAAAAGAAAAAAAAAATTGAAGTTTCCATCAGGGTTGAGTCCGTCTCCAGATACACCTCACCCGCCAGAACATTTATATTGCCCCTTCAGCCTCCAGATACACCTCATCCCCGAATTAAAACCGAGTTGCCTATGCCAATACAAATGGTTCCAGACTATATAACTGAGAAGTTAGAATTGACGACATTTTTGTATATATAATATGGTAATAAGAATTTTGTCGAATTTCATTATGAAAGTATCACAGTATAAATCACAGTTGGGCACTCCTAAACTACAAAAAAAAAAAAAAAAAAAATTAAGCATGTTAAAGTTTCTGCCCAGAAAAAGGTAACATCCGCTTAATGTTAAAATCCATTTATATACATATCCTACATATCCCAATATATCCATGACAGTTTCCTCAGTGCTCAAGTAACTCGAGTTGGATAGCAGAATTAGTTGGTCCCTTTATTTTGTATGCCACAGGATTGACTGACCTTGGATTTTAGAAAGAAAAAAAAAACTTGACAATTGTTGCAAGGACTTTTACACCCTCCAAAAAAACTAATATTTCTACATAAGCTAAAAAGGAAAAAGAATAATAGATAAGGATATCACATAAATGGTACCGGATCTAAACATGTGGAAAAAGTATAGGTAGTAAGGATAAGCACGGATTTAGGAAGCAACATCTCGCTGAAGTTGCAATAGAAGTCTCACTCTGGATTAAGGAAACATATAGGGGCAAATAACTGGCACTCCATAATTTGAACAAGTAAATCACAGCTACCAACCATTCTTAGAATAATTTGGCGCCTTGATTACTGTATTGATGACGCTCTGGGGGTCTATTTTAAGAAAGTACCATATAAACTTAGCTAAAACGCCCAGAAGACATCAGTCATACGTCTCTACAATAGCAAATTATCTACAGATTTTTTCATAAAAGAAGACATTCTTCTTTGTTCGTCACTCAAATTGTTGTAGAAATCAGTATGCCACGTGGAACATTAATATGTATTTAGTCAACTTTGTGTAATGTGGCCAATTCTATAGGTACATGCCCTCTACAAATTTTTGAGGGGCAAAGAGGTGGTGACAACACGGAACAGGCCAGCGAGGGCATAGACTGGACAGGTCTAACAAACCAATAATAGAAAGAACCTTAAATCTGCCTCAGACACCACGACCATCATGTCAAGACAAAAAAAACATATCATACCAGATAAATTTAAAACAGAAAACATTAAGAAATAGGAAGCCAACAACCTACCACCGAAAGAAAAACCTGGAGAGAGCCCCTGTCCGCAAGGGAAACTCCCCTGGGTGAACAAGAAGAGCATATGAGACTGAAACTGAGTGTACCAGATACCAGCAACTTCAGCAGCAGTTTTGTGAAGGAAATTGCTCACGCAGAAAAAAAATTGAGACAAGTGGACATTATGTTCGTGCCACTTATCTCATGGACTCGCTCGACCGCGTGCTGGCAAAAATTGATCAAAAGTAGAATCAAGCAAAACGTTCCAGAATGAGCGCATAAAATAAGCCGATTCTATGCCATCACACGTGGACGCACATGTAGTGGTTATAGTATATGCTAAGCATGGTTTACGTTAAAGATGGCTGCACAGTGACTGTAATGCTTCATTCGGACGTTTAACAACCACAGCACAGAAAATACATGAGGGGAAAAACATAAGCCTAGACATTCAATTAGAAGCCATTTGGTCATTAGAGTAGATCAATGCAGATATCACGAAACATGCATCGTCCTTAAAGTGAGGAAAATCCAGTCACAACTGATGACAGGTTTATGACAATGTATTAAAGTGGTAACACAAGAACGCATTGGGCAAAAAATATATACAAATAGTTAGCATGCCATGAGATTGCATAAGCAAAGAGAATTTTAAAAGACAGGCTAAGAAGCATTCCACAATGTAGCTCATGCGCTAATGACAAAAAAAACTAAAAAACAAGAAAAGAGGTGCCTCGTTATAGCCCATGCATTAATGACAAAAAAACAAAACAAGATAAAAAAAACCATGTTTTATTGTGACATAGTTTCATGAATTCTCATAATCACAAATATATGGAGCATGGAAGGGGGAAGAAATCAAACTTGCACATTGAAGAAAGTAACTAATTCAGAAGTTATAATAAACGTATCAATGCTAGAATTGCCAAAAATGCTTACAGCCACAGAAAGAATAATCTAGAAGCAACAGATAATCAATTCCCTTTAAAAAACAGATTCTAATTGGAGACATGAACTAACAAAATAAGTGCAAGAAAAGATATACACCATGTATATTGATGAATAAGTTATTGGGAAATCTCAAAATCACCACATAGATAAAAAAATCAACAAAAAATTGAAGTAAAAGTTCAACAAAACCTAAATGAAAACTTTTTTAAGAATGAACATACTTTCTCTTCTCAAGAAAAAATGCGAGCATACTTTCAGAAATAAAGCAAGAACATTCCAAGAATAGCACATAAGAGATGAAATAGTGAATTGATGTAGGACTAGTCCTATTAAATTAGGAGTGAAGAATTTCAGTCTGTTTTTATTTTCTCTTTTATTTCAATTTCTAGTGATAATAGGGGTCCTAGTTATAGTTAAAATCGAATTTTATTTTCTTTCTGTTTTTTTTTTGTCTATTTTACTTTCCAAGCCCTAGTTTACTTGATCTTTGCATAATGTAATTCAATTAAAAAATTCTTCTTTTGGGGTTGAAGACTGCAAATGTCTCAGTGTAACACAGTTTTATCTTCATAATCAGTTTCAGTTATTAAAAACATCCTTCTTGAGATCTTCTCAAATATACTTGATAACTTGGTCTTTGTTAATTGCTTGGTGGATTCCAGGACCAGTAACATACATTCCAATTGTGTTATGTTTTCTCCTCAAAAAAAAAAATGATTTATGTTTTCTACTATTGTTTCTCAGTTCGACGATCCAAGCCTCTTAAGATAGGGGTGTATCTTTTCCTTTGGCAATAGAGCCTTGTTATGATATGAGTAACGGATGTTGTGACTTGGGTCAACCAGAGGGAATTATATCCAGATTCATCAACTTAACAAGTAGTTTGACTATTTGGAATTTGAAAAATGCCTCCTTGCCCAGAAAATCTCTCCAGCAATTGTCCAGCATCAAGAAAACTCATCCTCCCCATCCCCACCACACGCACACCACATCATTATGTTATTGAAGAACAACTAGACAAAGCATTTGTTGAAGAAATCACTATGTATTCACTCTGAAGGAGGATATTTATTTTTTATGATGATGCTGAGACGAAATTGGTGATGTCAACTGCAATTGAACAAGATGGAGAGGTAATAAAGTCAACAAAGATGACTTTGCGGGCGTGACTTCTTGAGCAAAAAGTGCACAAATCATCGAAGAAATTGATGAGAAATTTAAATAAACTTCTCTGCAAAGAAAGTGTTCGATTGAGAATATTAAAGTTATATTTGTGTGGATGAAAGTTTCGAGCCAACAACACAAACAAAATATGCTGTAATGCAATATGCTATAACTTATGTGAAAGATAAGACCCGCATGTGCTGTCAAGTGTTACTCTTCATATGCTTCCTTTTTCTGGGAGTTCATATGCTTCCTTTATTCAAGTTCAGAAATGAACTTTTCTAAAGGGCCTAATTCAGGAAGAGTCCCATTAAATGTGAATATTTTCATTTTTTTTTTGTTCCTTTTATTTTAGTTCATAGTCACAATAAGAGCCCTAGATCCGGTGGGAGTCTTTTTTTTTTTTTGAGAAGGCAAAGGATGAGAACCAAAGTTACTGTTGTCATCCAGTATATATATATATATATATATATATCCTTCTCAAAAGAGTATATATACACACACACACACACATGTATATATTTATATAAAGCAAGGCACTCTCTGGAGGAGAGCAGCAAAAATAGAGAAAATGTTATTCCAAACCCCACTCTGGAAGAAGAAATGATGTGTGGTGTAAAATGCTATCCACCGCACGTCCCCTCCCCCCACCCCCCAAAAATGATCTGGTTGCGTTGGAGCAAAATGGCCCATGCATCGACCAAAAACGCCGCCAAAGAGTCTCCAACGCTGCCTCTGTCTCCCAGGAGTCTGCAAGGGCTGCCAAAATGCCTCCGATGATGACGGGAAGCTGCCCACGAAGCTCATCCGTGACCAGACCTGACGAGACACACGGCATCGAAAAAATAGATGAGCAACATCCTCCTCCCTCTCCGCAGAGAACACAAGATGTGTCAGAAAGGGGCAGCGCCCATCTTGCCCTGTAGACCCTCGTGAGGATTCACCCTCACCCTCGCCACATGAAAATTCTTGTCCTTCAGCGCAGATGAGTCTGCAATCAACTCTGAGGTCATCCATGACTGCTCTTTGCAAAATTCTTCTTTTGCAATTGTATGAAGACAGATTAATCTTCATAATCAATTTTAGTTTATATTCTTCTTGTGGATTCCTGTTCTCTATTAATTATTTGGTGGATGCCAGAACCAATATTTACTCGTGTTCGTTTTCTATGAGTGACTACATGTTTTAACTTGTTGGAAAAAAAACTAAATGCATCCTATCGTATATTTTCCTTTCAACCTGTTTTCTTTTCTTTTGAGTTTTGAGAAATAGTTCTGTTTACTTGTTTCATGCCCTGCATCATGAATTGCCGGCATCAACAAAAATATTGAATCCTTCAAGTATTGACAATCACATTTCTTTTTTCTTTTTCTTTTTTTTGAGGACAATCACATTTCTTTGATGGCAAATATGTTTAACACATGAGTCTAGTGAAGAATAAGCAACCCAAAGCAAAATAAAAATATGATAAGTTAGAATAGAGGAAGAAAGTATTATAATAAACAAAGAAGTAATAAGAAGGGTTTTTTTCGACATTGAATCTACCACATGGGATGCCCAATGTAGAAGCAAAACAGTTGATGATGAACGCTCCAGAGCACTTAGTCCAGTCCGTGATATTTAGGACCTTGATAGAAGCAACATTGACTATACAAAAACATAAAACAATCAACAGATCAGGACAATTTATGCTGAACATGCAGTGTGTGGAACACTGAATAAAATGTATCAAAGTAGCGCCTTTAAAGTCCAAGATAAGGCCTAGTTTTTTTTTATGGCACCAGGGGAAAATGGCTTAATAATCACTCAGTCAAAATATTGTTCAGATACTCACACAAAAATCCATAATCTAGGTAAAGTGACGATTTCTCCACATCACCTCCAAAATGCAGAATACTAGATTCTATCTAGTTGCGGAGGAAAAAAAAATGAGTGATTTTTTTCCTGAGAAAGCAGCATAGTCTCAAGTAACAATACAGATTAGTCTGATAACAATTTCTCATACCAAGTAGCTAAAACAAGGTTAGGTACCATTTTCATATTTATATTGTGTCACTACAACTCACATTTAGACCTACATCTTTCGGTACTCGTCTGCCGCACAAAGTCATAAACCATTCCAGGAGGGAACTAATTCTTAGTTCATGAACAGATTATCCTTTCTACCTACATCAGTACAACGTCAAGAATTAAATTTGATTAGATAACCAGCTCTATAAAATCATAAGATTGTAAAGATAAGTTCATCTTTGGTATTTGTGTTTTAAGATTCCACTTCACATATGGGCACTTTTTGATCTAGCCCATTATGTGAAATATTTATTGAGAGCAAAATGATTCTTTTTCACATTTTCTAGGAGCATATTATCTAAAGAGATTTATCTTTTACAGTTGAAATATTAAAAATGCCGAATATTATGGAAGCAACATGTCTACTAGTGCATTGTAATGTCCAATAAAACTGAACTATACAATGTCATGGACCCTTGGGACACGTGCACATCCTAAGTTATAAAATCCAAAAAAAAAAAGCACCAACATCTATTCTCAGTGTTTTTTTTTTAATTTTTGAATATTTATTTCTTTAAATACCAAATCACACTAAAGCACCACAGATTTAATCTGCAACTTTCGTGCAAAAACATGCAACTTTGGAAAAGAATAACTAACTATAGCAAATAGATAAAATACCAGAAGCAAAAACATTGGAAAAGAATATCTATGGAGATAAAAGAAGAGTGCCCATCTCAAGTCAATATTAAGTAAGCAGGATAATATCACTACTAAATGAAAACAACTTCAAGTCATACCATAATTCCAAGAAGTCAGGAAAACCTTGCAGTAGAGCTACAACAGTCAATGAATAAAGTAAATGATCCACGACCACAAAAACTAAACTGTCCACATTTGAAGTGGAAAAGTCTTGATTGTTAAACTCATACCAAAACTCAATTCACTAGCCTTGGCCTTCAGGAGATCATATAAGAATCATATGCCATCCTTGAACCACATGTACAGAGATATGCCTTCAGAAAATCATAAACGCTGATATGCCACCTTTGCACTACGTGTACGGAGCTTGAATGCACACTCCCAAAATAATGTTTCTACAAATGCAACAAGGTCTATCGATCTGTATTAGATTACATCTGTAGTTTTTGCTCAATACACATAAATATAATGAAAGTAATGTGACTTGATATCATTACTAAATTTAAGACATTGTTCTCAAGAAAGTGACATATCCCCATGTTTTTTAGAGAAGAGATGACCACTAAACCAAGAACAAAGTGGCACTTCTTTTGGGAAGAACAAAGATACTATTTTGCAGGAGAAGTGATGTTTTTTCGAACAAAAAAAGGTGATAATTTAGTTTCATTTTCATGTAAATCAATGCATATGGGTGACTACTATAATTGCATGAAAATTTGTAATCCAAATTATTTCCTTTCAACTTTCATATTACTTTATTTATGGAAACACTTGCATATAATCTCCAAGCAGGCTTTGCAATGAACTTGCAAATCGGACATCTACAAGGCTAGAGTTTTGTACAGGACATGAGTACAATCTACGAAACAAACTTGAACTTATACAGGAACGAGAAATGGTGCACTGGCACACCTCTTGACTCAGATCAAGAGGTCATGAGTTCAAATTTCACGGGTGAAAGCTTTTTTATTCATTACAAATTAAAGAGGTAAATAAATCCCACTAATGGAATTTGAACTTGTGACTTCTAGGTCCCCAAGTATGTGAACTTGTGACTTCTAAGTCCCCAAGTATGTGCTACGCACTTATTGCCTACGCCAGTGAAAATTTTGTGCCCTTCTATTTTTCATGTTTATCTTTCCTTGTATTAAACCCTTGGGATTTCCTTTGTAACCAAAAAGATAACCTAAAATTTAGTCGCAGTTAATTGAAAATGAACTTTGAAAGTTTGCAAGGCAAGGTGGTGAGGAGTTTGTCTATCACACGAATGAAGTCAAAGAACTTGTTGTCTTTATTTCTCAAAGCCAGAAAATAGTCTAATATATTTCATGCACTCAAACTGAAAATAAATGACAATGTGATACCAACATTGGATAACCATAAAGGCATACTTGTACAGTTTTATAACTTTTATAGTAATGAACACATGGATGGCTGCCACGATTTGGTAGTTATCCTTTCTTGCGTCAAATAAATACATAAATAAAGGTTAATACTGAAGAAGCTATCATGTCAGTCATAGTCCACAAGCAGAAATGTAACGAGTCGATAAACACAATTTATAAAAGTGTTACACTGTGAAATTATGCCAACACATCTACATTACATAAATCATATTAATAACTATATCTTTTTTAAACCGAATTAATACCTAAATCTTACTCTAACAAGCACAACATTTTCAACAAATACATCACAGCTGCTGAATGGACCTTTCCTCCCTGGGTATAAATCAAAATTATATAAGATCAGGTTCAATTCGTAGTTAACTTTGAATTTACACCTGTAGTTCAAAAGGACGTTACTGCATGAAACACGGTGGCAATGGGTTCAATGAGAACCAGTTGAAACTTTAGGTTGGTGGGGGAACAGGAGATTGAAGTTCTGATATTTGACTAATACAGTCAAACTACATTCCCTCAAAAAAGATAATAACGTCAAACTATGACCGAAATCTATGCAACACTTGAAATCAATGCTATAAGTCAGCATCAGTTTTTGATAGATACCTCATGGTTATATAACATTTCTTGGGTGCAACTAAGAGCACATATAAAGATCAAGAATGAATTACCAACTATTAGTTCATCCAGAAAAAGTGACCTACGATCAAAATGCACAGGAGACAACTAAATATTTAGTTCATCAACAATAAGTGACCAAGGATCAAAATGCACAGGAGACATCCTGGGTACTTCCAAGAACTACTTGTCTACGATCTCCATAGTTATTATACGACTTTCCTTTAGAAAAGTCTAATACAACTGGATAACTAGTTGATTTCCTAGTATTTCATTCTTCTCTTGAAGGAAAACTCCCAGAGTTGAATTAAGAAGAGTGTTTTAGCTTCTCAATTGTACTAGGTCTTGACCTCCTAGATGCATCAAAGAAATAAAGAAATAAAACAGACAAGAAATATCATCACAAATGCAACATTCAGAAAACAAAAACAGTTCAGTAAAATAACAATCAAGTAACCCCTCAAAAATATATAATAGCCAATTAGGTTACTAAAACACCTGGAGATAATAGGAGGGAGAGGACCCTTTCAGGATTTGAAACCATGAAAAAAGTAGAACATTACTTTGTTAGATGAAGATTCAATCAAGAATTTCAATCCTGACTTTAAAAGCATCCTGTTAACTGCAATTACCAACAAAAAAAAAGAAGTGAAAGGTTACTATCAAAACAACTCAGTTGGGAAAGAAAATCCTAGATAATAGCTGAGAGTATACATACAAACAAAAATTAATATGCCAGCATCACAGGGGAATGATAACTAAGAAAACTTCCGTTGACAGATTTGGGACCTGATTGGCATAGCTTATTTGAACCATATCAGCTTATTTGAGCAACTGATAAGAAAATAACAAAAAAATACCATTTTAATTTTCATGCTTTGAACAAATTTCACATTATAGCCGACCCCACCTAGTGGGATAAGGCTTTGTTGTTGTTGTTGAACAAATTTCACATTAGATTTTTTAAACCCATCTATTTTTCATCTTCCTAATCATCCAAATAATTATTTATTAAAGTGATACAAATTATAAAATATATCTATAAAGTTTATTAGAAATTTACCGTCGTTTACTATGAGAAATACTAAAAAACATTGATCAAATATAATATATACTATGGTATAATATACTATATGAACTAACTATAAATGAAAGATAACAAAATCTAGGCCCATTTGTGGCTTAGGATCCTTTATCTTGTATGTGTTCCTGAGAAGGGGAATTTGTCCATTTTCTTTTTCGAGGTCTAAAAATGGGTGTGAAAACAGAACTCTTGAGTGTAAATTGAAAAGAAATGACGCTCCGGTTCCTTCGGGTAATTGTGAATCTCTTATGATAATCATCCTCGTCTTATACGTCTCTTGATGCCTGGAAGTTGGATAGGTTGGCCACTACGTAAGGACTATATTACCCCCAATTTCTATGAATCACTATGTTTCATGCTCTTTTCAGTCTAACCAAACAAATTATCTTCACCATATTGACACCAAGCACATTCTTTTATTTTTAGAATCAGTACTTTTATTCAAAATCATGCCTGCCTAATTTAGAATCAGTTTTAAGATTACTGTTCGTCAGCATTTGGTGTTTTTCTTGTTTTATTCAATTAAACAACAGGAACTATGATCAACATCATCTGCTCTTCATGCCACCATAAAAGAGCTTCCTCTAGTTTTTTTCCTAGGGTGAAAAGGATGACTAACCAAGATGTCCATTTAATTCACTTAGAGGGCATACTTGCATAGCTAAAGGAGAAACATAGATGAAGAGTCCTATCAATTATCATAGAATTCAGAGAGCATGTTTTCTATGTTTACTTTCCTCTATTTATTTTTTGGAAGTAATTCCTCTATTTGTTTTTTGAAAAGGAACATCTATCTGAGTAGTACTATCAATTATCATACACTCAAAAACGTTTATCCTAATGACCCAAGATCATGTTTCCTCTCACTTCTCAAACCAAGAAAAGCTTCAAAAAGAAACTAATCCACGTTATATATCATTGTATCATAAGCCGATGATCCTAAGTCTCAAGTACAAGTTCAAGCATGAACAAAATCTAGATGCTAAAGATAGTCATTCTTTATCCCATTGTATATCTGTGGAAGGGCATGACACTCTACCAGGTATTAAAGCCAAATAATAACATGGCAATCTCCTTTCTGTCAATCTGCTCTTGATTAAGCTAAAATAGTTTCAATTTTTATGCAGTAAAGAAGGATGGGCCATAGTGGTAGTCATCCATCTATATGACAAATGTGGAAATTTACAGGTGCAATGTGAGGAAATAAAATAGAGGTCAAAAACTCTCTCCTCAAATCGAAAACAAAGAAAAAACATGGTCCAAAATAGAGGATAGAATCTTTTTGTACAGGTTAGATCAAGAGAAAAGCTGTCAATTATAGGTAGTGTTTAAAATGAGTGCCAGCCATTCCCAAAATGACAAGCTATCATTGTTCCCCTTAGCTCCTATTTATTCAAGCACACAGCCTAAGCTTGAGGAAAAAATAATTGCCAGCAAACTATATGACCAAGATATCTCATTTCGAACATCAGATATTTTTTAGACAAAGCAGAAGACAACAGTCCTTTATTCATTCTGCACTATAGAAACCAAAAGCACAAAAGTTACTCATGTGAATCAAACCACTGGATAACAGCAAATCACAACAAGAACTTCCTAGAGTAGTCTCCAGAAATGGATATCATCATCATTAAAGGTTCCAGAGAGTCAACAAAAATAGTTGATTGCATCTATTTTTTTAGAGGGATAGTTGATTGCATCTGAAAACAACTCAAATCCTAGATCCCCTTCAAATCAATACAAGACGACATAAATAATACTGCGGCACACAGATAAATATGAAAATATGAAAGTAATCTTGGAAAAGGAATTAAATAATATTCTTCTGCAATTTGAGGCTGTCATCCCAGGATGATATGAAGTAAAAGGTAACACAGCATATATATCAAAAGTCCGACTCTCAATATGGCAATATAAAAGATGAAGTACAACCTGCAAAGCGAAACAAGGATAGTCATGAATCTAGATGTGTTGCATTGCAACCCTACCAAAAGCTAAGAAAGTCTCTTGAAGGACATAAAACGAACAGCAGCACATATTAGCCTTTCATGGCTAAATGTCATGAAACCATGATCCTTGAAACCAATCCTAACTTGTAAATAAACTTCTGCTTTTTAGAAGATCCGAAGCTTCAAACGACCTGTAAACAAGTCAAAGACCAACCTAAATGTCAACCTTAGAGTAGGAGCAAACTATGAAGCATGAAAAGAGATCTTTTTTTGTTCTACACACCAAAAAGCTAACAGTGCCTCTTACTTCCTCACGCCCTGGTTTCCAAAAGTTGGTTTCCTAGATTTACTACCTTCTTCTCTAACTGTAGCTAGAGCAGACATCCTGCATAAAAAGTATTGAGCCCAGAGCATAAGAGAAACTATATTTTGTAGACCACAATTGCAGCTTAAAAGTATTCAAGAACCAAACACAACCTTGGCTTCTTGGCATTCTCTTTCTTAATGCTCAAAACTACATCCATAGTCATATTTTGATGCTCCCTGGTTTGTGAATGCAGATCCAAACCTTCTATTGTTTCACAGTCAACCTTGCATATGAGGCACCAACAACTGTTACCTGGCTTTCTCTTCTTCAGATTTCATAAGCAGCATACATTGCAGGCCAAGGTCGAAGTGGTGGATATGACCAATACAAGAAAAATATAACAGTGTCAAAGTGTGGTTCATTCAGTACGCAAACACAGGCGAGAACAAAAATGTTTGAAAGTAACTTAGTAATGAACTGTAATCACTCCACATACAAGTTAGAGAGAACCTCCCGAAAAACTTACCAAACCAAATTGTCCAGGTTCCTGTGAATAATCAGGAAAAGGATAGCTACTACCAAAACCATGTCGACTCTGCCCAAAGGGTTCTTCCAGAAAGCCTCTAGGAGCGTTTTGAGAAACAAATGCATTTCGATCATGCACGTTACCTGAAAAATCATAAGCAAATGATTATGTCATAAGGGATACAGAAATCACAACCATCAAACTATCTATCAAAAGATAACTGACACAGATTCCTTAATCAATTGCAATCTCCACTAACTCTAACAAAAGGCTCTTTAAAATAAAATAAAAAAACTCTAACAGAAGGCTATAGTAAAGCATGGAGAAAAATTATTCTGCTGATCATGATAAGCAGCAAGAATTGAATCAGGAGGTGCACAACAAACAACAACAACAAAGCCTTATCCCACTGTGGGGTCGGCTACATGAATCAGGAGGTGCATCTAATTTTAATCATTCAATACATCCATGTGGCTCTCTAACATCAAAATCTCTAAAAGACCTTGCTACCAGAACCAAACCTATTTGGAGTGGTTTTTTAGTGAGGAAGAAAATTGTAATTTCTACCTGGGTTTCTTAGATGTGGCAACACATCCATAAAATGATGACCATCTTCCAATAGTGGCCCAGGCCTGTGACTTTTCATGGAATCCATCACGTGATACTCTGAAGTACTACTAGGATCAAAAGGGTCGCCTGGCCTTGGAAAGTTCGAGAACCTATCAGATCCAGGAAGAGGTCTGACCACACCTTCAGGGCCAAGTTGTTCAGGCATTGTACCAAACCTTGCGATGCTTCCACCATCCATTATGGCTGGCCTTTGAAATTGTTTCATGTCTTCTACAAAATCTCTCTGACCTGAAGCATGTCTGCCAAGATTCTGTGGAAAAGGCATCATATTTCCATCTTGTGGAGCCTTGAGCCCATCATCAGATAAATGCCCGAATCTTTCTTCTGGGAAAGCTTTAAATTTACCATCAGCTATACCATGAGCAGATGCTGGATCACGGAAACCACCACTCAGTCCTTTACTCGTTCCATTAACTTTTGATTCAGCAACAAGACGGTCATCCAACTTTCCATCAAATAAGAAAGGTCTTCTGATGTCACTGGCACGAGCTGCACCTATCTGACCATCAGTACCAAATGGAGGGCCCCTTGGTTTCAGATTTGGTATATCTAATGGTCCAGGTGGACCATCTAGTGGTCTTGTCGGATGATGCATGGCCATATGACTTTGAGCATGAACCTGAGAAGCCCCATACTCGGACAAATGCTTAGGTGGAAGTCCAAGATGTCCTGGAGGCCCAGATGAGATGGGTGGGGCTACACCAGAAATGCCACCATGTGGTGCATCAAAGGGACGCAAACTGTGGGAATGCTGGCCCCTTATTGATCTGAATGGCTCAGATATGATTGTTGGCTGACCCTGAAGAGGAAATTGTTCACTTAAGTTTGGGCCTGAAGCCTGCATTTGTGCAGGCACCATCGTATGAACATGACTTTGCATTTGATATGGAGGCAGCTCCTGGAGCCTTCTCTCTTGAGCCATGCCAGTCTGTTGTGCAGGAAACCTTTGGGTTGTATGGAAATTTGAAGGGTGACCATAATTTATTTGCTGTGGATACCTCTCCTGGCCGAGTAGCGACCCTGCTGGAGGCACATTTTGTGGAACTTCTGAATTAGGATCATGTTGATTAACCTGGGACCCATCTTTACCATACCCTGGCTGTGAAAGAACTTTTTCCTTGGATGGATTATCTTGGTGCACATACTGGGGAGTGGCCAAGTTCGTGGCTTTGCTAGATTCTTCTTCAGTACTCTTGCCAGCCTCACCTTGAATGCCACGAATTTCTTCATGTCCTGATCCTTCTTTAACAGCAGTCAAAGGTGCAGTTCTATCATCTGATAATCCAGGATCCTTCTGCTTATTTGCTGTTTCTACTGTTCCAGATGGATCCTCGTTTTCATACTTCAGCTTATTAATCTTCAAATCATCTGGTGCAGAACCTTCAATTCGTAACTGATCTGAACTATTTGTTTCTCTCCGTTCAGATTCCTTTGAAATTACATCAGTTTCTGATTTAGGGATAAGGCTGGCTTTATCTATTACTCCAGGTTGTGCAGCAGCAGACAAAGAAGTCGAACTTCCATGGCCCCCAGATTCTGGAAAATGTGATGCCTGCTGTGATGTTGCATGATTCAACATTGGAGGCCTGCCGCCAGCCATATGGGCTTGATTGTTTGGAAAACCATGAACTTGTGGTGCACTTTGTTGAAGTTGGGGTTGCATAGGAACATGCTGCATGTTTGTCATACCTTGAGGAGGCAAAGCTTGAGAATGTGCCTGACCAGTTTTAGGTTGAGTATGCACTTGTGAGGGAAGACTCTGTTGTGGTGCATGAGAGTGCATTCCAGGATGCTGATGCAGTTGCTGAACAAGATGTGGGGGACGCTGTTGATGAGGATATCCTGCAAGAGATGCTTGTGCCGGATTAATGGATTGATGTGGCCCTTGAGTTGCCATGTGCCCATGAGGAGGGCGCTGTTGAGGTGGAAACTGGTTCTGCATCTGAGAAGGTTGTTGAGGATGTTGGAACGGTGTACCCTGTGGCTGAGAATGCACAAACATGGGCTGTTGTGGTGGAGCCCCAGGTGGGATTTGCTGAATTGGTGGAGGTTGTGGATATGACTGATGCCCTGTTACAGAAGTAGATGGATGTTGAACTTGTCCTTGAAGAACACCCTGGGAATTGGGATGCGGATGTGATTGTTGAATTTGATGTTGTGGAAGGACAGATGGATAGGCATGTGGTTGAGGTAGTAAATGGGGTTGCTGATGTTGTGGATGTACTTGTGCATTTGGTTGGGATTGGATTGGCACTTGATTAGTAGTCATCACCTGGGCTTGTTGATGTCCCTGAGCATGATACAGCTGAGGTTGCGGGTACTGTGCCTGGTTAAGTGACTGCACAGACTGCTGTCCTGGAGCAAAAGGTGCTAGATGAGCTTGGGGGGGTGCCTGTGGGTGACCCTGCTGAGCCGGCACCTGAGGTCTTTGTATTTGAATGCCTTGAGCAATTGGATGTGGCTGAAGTGAAGCTTGAGGCAGTGGTTGTTGTGATGGCCGCACCTGTGCAATTTGAGTTTGTGGTTGTGGTTGTGGTTGCGGTTGCGGTTGCAGTTGCAAATGCAATTGGTTCTGGCTCTGTGATTGTAGTTGAGGTTGTGATTGTAGTTGAGGTTGAATTTGCGGCTGAGGCTGAGGTTGAGCCTGAGCCTGGGTTTGAGGCTGCAGCAGTGGTTGGGGCTGGAATTGAATTGAGGGTTGGGATTGAACATGGAGATGGGGTTGTACATATTGTGAAGCCTGCAGTTGTGGTTGTAGCATAGGCTGCCCTTGAACTGCATTTTGGGGCATAACCTGCATTTGAGACTGAGCATATTGTGGGTAGGCTTGCTGTTGAGCATACTGTTGATACTGTTGATAAGGGTTATATCCAGGATACTGCTGATAGTATTGCTGGTATTGAAGTTGCTGTTGCTGGTACCACTGTTCAGGTGTTGGAACATTCCCAGGTTGGGTGTACGCAGTAGCGTTGATTTGGCTTTGTCCTTGGGAAGCTACAGCAGTTATAGTTGAAGTTGCTGAAGAAGCTGGTGTAGCTGCAGGAGTAGTAGATGTAACTACAGGAACTGCCACAGTTGCTGCTCCGGGCATTGAAGTGGGCATTGAAGCAGGTGGAGCTGCAGCAGCAACAGAAGCTGCCAAAGCAGTTGAAGCATGCATCGATGAAGTAGCAACAGATTGACCCTGAGCAACACTTTGAGCTGCTGATGTACCAGTTTGAGTCTGACCAGGATCTAACTGTTGTGCTTGTGGCTGCACACCCTGCAGGGATCCAAAAGACAGTCACAACAACATAAAGGGATGTTTCATTTCTAACATAGACAAACAATATTCAGTCACGCTTACAGGACAAACTTGTGCGTGCTCTTGTACATGCCGATGTAAAATTTGAGTTCCACATCTGTTGCAAACAACAGGAGAATCACCAGAAGCACATCCAATAGAATGTGTAATACATTCAGAGAAGGTTCCCTGCCATTGGCAGCCACTTCTGTGAAACAGACAGTAAACTGGAATCTTTCCAATGGCCTCAGCAAGTGCTTTATTTGAGTCCCCCAATGGCTGCCGCCCATGAACATGTGAGAATATTAGTTGGCATGAATGAACAAAAGAAAAACATAAAATCTTAATAAATTGGACATGTCAAATAAACCAAGAATAGAAGAAAGCACACAACCTTAGAATCTGCTTCAGTCACCAGATAACCATCATAAGGACATGCATGTGTAGTAGCCACAATATAAGCTAAGCATGGTTTACAGTATAGATGGGTACATTGGGCTTGTAATGCTTCATTCGGATAGACGAGCGTACGGCAAACTGGACAGAAGTATTCGCCAGGAAGAGACTGCATATTTAGAATGCACTCATTGTCGAAACCCATTGCGCCACAATTTCGTACGTATCTTTGAGCAAACAAATCTGAACTTTCCTGCAAACCCCACATGACCGATTAAACCTCCTCACTCAACAAGAAAACAGACATCTATGTACAAGCGAGAGCCCGAGAGAGAGACTGATATGACATCCAGTAGCTCAGGCAATTTTGAGATACTATGAATCAAAATGATTCAATTTGTAGGGAGATAAACAGAATGGAAAGAACACAAAAGTAAAAGAAAGTAAACAAGACATGTATATTCGCAGCTCTAATAAATCTAGCAATCCCAACAACCATCAACATGTCTTCAAATCTATAATAAGAATGACTCTCACAACTGGCGAAGTGTCCATACAAAGAGAAAAAAAAATGCAAAATAAAAAACACTACTCAGGATTAATAGCATATCATGAAATCAGACCAAAACAGTACAGATACAAAACCTAAATTGAAATAACATGCAGGATTTCGAAGATAACATAGGAGGGTTTGCATTAGCATGTATACTTTCCACCATGGAGCAAGAGAAATTCTGTAACATCAAATAATACGCAAGCAATGATTGTTTTGCAAGCATAAACAAGGAAAAGCGAGCAAAAGATAAAAAAAACACTCAGTAGCCAGCATTCTTCAAATATGCTTTAGTAATGAATTATAGCTTAGAACTCCGCCTATGTTTTATAGCCGATCCCAAGCCCGGATAAAGGAGGAGGGTTGTGTTAGGCCCCGACAGCCAGCGTAAAACCCTGTCGAATCTTATGAACATGGATCAACGAATATATGGCGTCGTATGATCCATGTAGCCGACCCCACCTAGTGGGATAAGGCTTTGTTGTTGTTGTAATGAATTATAGCTTAGCATCAACATAGTGTAAGCATGCAAAATCAAAATTAAACATGAATCTTGAAAGTCTAATATCATGAAGTAAAAATAATAAAGTGGATATCATGAATTGAATATCATGAAATTTAATACCTGCAGCATGGGAATAGCACTAAAGAGGAAACAGATAAGCCTACCCCACCCCCCACCCCAAAAAAAAAAATTGAAATAAAAAAGCACAGGCATTCATGCAAATGCCATAATTAGCAACAAAAGAATTACTAAACAGGCATTAACCTAAGGCATGGCCAACTGGACGTAACATGGGGCATGACATTCTGAGTCCAGCCAAGTACAGCTCGAAACAAACAACACGTGACATGAGTTGACATGGGCACAACCTATATTTTTGGAAATGTAAGTCATAACACATTACAGAAATTTTGGATATAAATTCAACCACCCATGTCAAAATTCTATGTCCATCCTTTTTGTAATGCCCCTATTCTATAAGTTTTGTGGCCACCGGTTATATTTCAGGGAAAAAGAAAAGCTACACAAAACGGAACAGCCTGGCCAATGCATAACCACATTATCATGCCATGCCCACCTGTTGAAGTTCTACCACAGGATGATAAGTTATTGTCTATTGGGTCATGCCAGCACAAACACAACCACAGTCAAACATGGTTAGATGCCCTGGCTCAACATAACTTTCCACTGATAATTCAACCTTACACAAAAGATAAATACAAATACCTCGTAGGAACATGATTACATAGAAAATGCATCAACAGTAAAAGTGGAAGACAGATTAAACCAAGAGTGGTGATTAATAGCATATGATGAAATCTTCACGTAGTAAAAAAAGCATGCTGAAAAGAAAAAAATAGTAGTTTCATGGCACAGCTATAATTATAACAATCGCCAATGAAAGCTTTTTATCGAACTACTTCAACTTATCAGCAAGAGTAAATATAACAGTTTTGTGCCACTGTAGTACAGATACTAACAGCAAAAACCAGGATGAAAAACAAAGATTGGACTGTGATGACAATTTCATGTAATATAATAATCACATAACATGGAGAACGCATAAATAGAAATAAAACAACCACCACATTCAAATGAAAAAAATGCCCAATTCGGTAGCTACAGTAAATACAGCAATGCGGATATCAGAGAACTCATATGCGACCTTTTAGAAAAAAAATGATTCAAAAACAAAAACTACCAACTTTAACAAAATACATCCATAGGAAAAAAATGAGAAGTGAAAAAAGTGGTCAGGAAATCTCATAACCACAAAATTAACAAATTACGTACAAACAAATAAATTTCCATTCATGAGAGGATATTGTGATGCGGGAATCGCCAAACTTATAAAAATTAAACAATAATGTTGCATAATAACAAATAAGAATTTTTTTTTCGCATTGTAACATATGCATTGACAAAAAAGGGAAAGAGCAAGGCAAAATAATACGGATAATAGCCACATAATTACAGACCATGTAAAAAGAGGAAAATGCTAAATCCCACGGCTATACCTAAATAATAGCAATATCAAAAAAAAATACCAGGATAACTTCCAACCCTGGCAACAATTGTTGAACAGTAACAGAAATTACTAGATTTTGTGACAACGTGGTGCACACATTGTCCAGAAACAATTCCAAGTGAAGAAGACAAAAATAATCATGATGACGGAAAATCATGAACTATACAACCACAGAATAGAAACATGAGCGGAAATACACACGTCTAGACATTCAAATAGATTGCAAATTGGTAGCTAGAGCAAATCAATGCTGGTATCACCAAAGAAGCATTTAACCTAAAAGATATAATATACAGTAATAACAGATAATAGGTTTTGACAAAATATACAGTAATAACAGATAATAGGTTTCAACAATGTAATAATGTATTGTCAATAGACGCATGCATTGAGCAAAAATAGGCGTCACTAGTTACATGGCATGAAATTGCAAAACCTCAGTAGAGAGGAGCATTTAAAAAGAAAGAAATGTTACAAATTCAAGCAAAATGTCCGATTATACACCTATAATACCCAAAACTCAAAGCACATGCATTGACAACGGTAACGACAAGGAGGCGCCACAAAGATGTAGCTCATGCATTAACGACAAAGACAAAAAAAAAAGAGATAAGAGGTTTTGCTTCTACGTAGACGATGCACTACCGACAAAATTAAGAAAGAGAGACAAAAGTCAGGCGTGTTTCATTGTGACAGAATGCCATGAAATCTCATAATCACATCATTATTGGAGCATGTAAGGAAAAAGAAATCAGGGCTTCAAATTTAAGAAAGTAACTAATTAGGAAGCTATAATAAATATGTCAATGCTAGTATTATAAAAAATGCTTTCAACTACAACGAAATAATAATTCATAAGCAACAGAAAACTAATTTGTGGCGTGCATTGAGAACAAATACAAGTATAAAAAAATAAACAAAATATGAATTTTGATGAACTAAATATGAAAGGAGAACTGAGCATTCAAGCAAATGTTTCTTGTTAGTGGCATCAACAAAATATAGCACAGCAAGCTTTATTTTTAGAAAGAGCAATCACAGCATTTACTCAACAAACTTGTAATTACAAATAAAGAGTGATTTGATAGCAACAGATAATACATTTGTAACACCAAAGTGTTTGCAACAGCAAAGAAAATGGCAAATGCATATGCATCATGATATACTTGCATTATGAAGGACCTCTCGCAATGATATCTAAGACCTCTACTTTCAATCTCAAAAAAGAGAGAGAGAGAGAAAATAAAATACGTCTGTATAAATGCCGATTTTGCCAATACCAAGTACACTTGCATCACTAAAGCAATAATATTTCAACAGTAGCAGATAAAAGATTTATGGTAACAAATTGCATGCGTCGACAGAAATTAAAACGCTGGTCATAATAAGAAGCTCCATGAAAAATGGTTTCACGATGCAATTTCATGAGAAGATCACGACAAAAAACCCCTAAACAAGATAAATCCGTAAGGGTGATTAGACCCGGAGTTATATATTCATAGTACAGAACCAAAGCTGTCAACAAACTTAGCAAAAAGTAAAGGCGCAGATGATTTCCATCAGGCATTTTCGAATCACGATCCTTACAGAATCCACAAGAATAAACAATTGCAAAAAACGAGTGCAACATTACCATGCTGATATGTAACAAAACCCTAGCCTCAAATCGAGACCACCTAATCAACCACAACTCTATGACTACATAGTCTAACCCTCGAAGAAGACACAACAAGGACCACCACGGGCCGCAATAAAAAGCATCGAAAGGAAGAGAACCCAAAGCAAGGGAAGGCCGATGACCGATACCTCAAATTATAGGGTTTAGGGTTGCAGAGAGGACCTCGATCGCCGGCGGTTCGCGGACGGATGAGATGCTGGACAGGAAACAGGCACGGAGACAGCCAAGAGCTCGGCGATCCCCCCGCGGGGGCGACCAAGAGGGGAGGAGGAGCGGGGGAGAGGCGTAAGAGAGACGACTAGGAGCGAAGAGAGAGACGAAACGGAAGAGCAGCGGCAGGGAAGAAGCGGCTGGGTATCCGCCTGCCGTGCATATATAGAAAGAGTGGCTTCTAGTGACACCCGTCGTCAGAACCCTCTACTTTTCCGCTCACGCCGTCCACGCGTGAGACGAGCGAGGTTGCATCATAGCCGTTCATCTAGGTTTAGGGCCACAATTGCCATATTAAAAATTGTTAACAGAGATTACAGGGTAGTTGAGCTTTTAACTTAATAATAATTATTAGTACTATTCCAGTGCCATGTATAAAAAATAAAATAAAGGAAAATTATTAAAACATAAATAACTAATTATGTTTTCTATTGAAAAGTTACATAGCATATCTTATATTTCTTAAAACGATAAAGTATCTAAGTAAAATATCATTTTTTAATATAGAATTAAATAATATTAGAACCTGCCACCTCTCCCAATACATACATGCATAGATATATACATCTTTTAATAAATTTATTAATTATAAGTTGATGGGGCGATCTAGTTAAAAGTGCACTATAGAAGTACTTTACATAGTTTTAATCATTATGGTTTATATTATCGTAGTATAGTGAAAAATATAATGATGAGACTTCTATTAATAATCCATACAAATAATACAACAAAATGTATTTGAATATTGAACTAGTAACCACATTCCTGATGAGTTAAGTTTATACGAATTATAAACAGTGAATCATATTAAATAATGAGTCGATTCATCCGGACAAGTGTAACCATATAAGGATATCTCAAATGTCGTTGCTCTCTCCTCTTCATTTATCTCACAATTTTTTTTAAAAAAAAATATTATTTTAAATCAGTACCTAAATTATCATTTTCTTTTAATGGTATATCTAAAATAACAATATAATATTATAAAAAATTAAACATTGTGAGTACAACATGTGGCATTTTCTATGCTTCATTTGAACAATAGATAGATAGATTGATTATTATTTATATTACTTTTTATTTGAGTATTTTATTACTTTATATTACTTTGTATGTTGTTTCGGTTCACCAATATATAAATAATCTAAAGTATAATGTTTTATATTAGGATTTAATGCATATCCGCTCAAGTTGCTTTGGTCGGATTGTAACGCCTCCAAATCGACCCCCGTCACATGGCGAAGACTAATCTGGAGACGCTACGGCATGCTATAACTTGATCATAATATTGACCATATCTCAGTCAAAAACTGAGACACGTCAGCGAAAATATAATAAAATAAAAGAATATAACATAATTATGCGGAAGTCTAAAAGTAGTTATATCATTGCTAAGAAAATAAAATAGGTTTTACATCATGAATCTAGAATGCGGAAGGTAAATGAAAACTAAATAACACTCTAAAATCCCTATGGTTCATGTGTTATCCTATCGCCAGAACTTCATCATCACACGCCTACTCCACCATATTACTGACCTGGTCCTGTGAAAATCAGACACATGGGAGGAGATCCTCCCGTAAGCTTTACAATGTAGTGGGGAACCACGTGATATACAATGCATGACATGAATATAATAATCAGTGAAAAATAATCATGCTTAACTTGAACGTGGAAGATAACATATCAGTATCATTTATCATAATAAGAATAAGATCAGCGATATCATGAATCATGAGGATCAATAATATATAGTAAACTTGGAATCATGGCATACTTGACTTGACTTGAACTTGCTTCTTGATCTTGATTATTAATTAGCAATCATGGTGACTTTAGGTGCCTTTAATTATTGGGGTATGCCCAGCAAACGATACGACCTTGTGCGGGTCAATGGATGATCAAACCATGACCAAGGGAGCGACACTTATCTTGATGCACTTGGCTTCGACTGACAACTCATCATTAATCTTTCATCTGAACTTATTAATCGCTTTTAATAACTTGTAGCTCTTTGTTCTTGATTCAACCGATACGATAGGATCAATGTGAAATAAATCAATAACAGAGTAAATTATGTAAATCAGTGAGGGATCTCTGTAGGGTCAGACAATAGGCTCAATCGTATATATATAATATCTGGATAAAAGAAAAATAATTAATAAAATCGATCGATCAATTGTCTGCGGGTCGATTGATCCGTTCAGTTGAAAGGTCGACCTAATGGGAAAGGATCGGTCGACCGGTGACAGGAATCTATCGACCGGTCGATATGTGCAGAAAGAGGCTACATGCAAGTTATCGGTCGACCGATTGCCGCGATGTATACGGACCGGTCGACCGGTCGGTGTCCAAAAAACTTGTAGAACTCTCAAATTTCATAAATTCTTCGGTGCAATCTCAATCTAACCTAATTACTATCCCTAGCAAATCAATCACACAACCCCAGATCAACAAACAATGAATTATGCATGCAAATAATCAATCAATCGATGAATTCAAGAAAATCAAGCAAGGCAAAACAAGGAACTTGAACCATCTTTTCCTCTTCTTCTTTACTTGTACGATTATGGCATGATTTAACGTTATTCAGGGTCATGCAAGGTGATTTCGATTCACCCACCTATTCGCAATTTCTTCTTGCCTTGATTCGCTAAAATCCTATTGAACGCGCCCCTATTTTCACCCTTGTACTCTCTCGGTTCTCTCTCTGAATTGTTGTTCGCCTGCACAACCCGACGAAGATGGTGTGAGGAGAGGCAATAATAATTCAGATAGGCAGCAAGGAGGGCACCACTCGGCTGCCTTCGTACCTGAAAACTGTGGCCGAAACTTTTGCCTTTGCTCACGTACGAGGGAGGACGAAGGTGGACGAACAGGGGAGCTTCGTGAGATTTTTTTGGGGGAGAGAGGGTTACAAATTCGGTTTTGATCTATTTAAGTCACCTCTCCTTTCAAATCTGATTGGATCATATATTATTTTCCTTTCCTTTCAAACTCCGAGTGGTATTTTTTTTCTTTTTATCACTTTGTGCTTTGCTCGATCGCCCATCACGATTTGTTTTCCTTTTTTTTTTAATCTTTTCCTTCGTTGTTACATTCTTACCATGTTAAAAGAAAATTCGTCCTCGAATTTTGCACTGAGTAGAGGACTTACCGAAAAGATGAGAGAATTCTTGGCGCATTTCCGACTCGAACTCCCATGTTGCATCGTCTCCACTATGGTGACGCCAATCTACTATGATCATGGGGACATCTTTGTGCTTCTGACGTTGCACTTTGTGATCCACTATATGCGTTGGATACTCAGCGAAGGTCAAATCTGCAGCTATATCTGACTCCTCTATCATCAGAACCTTTGCAGCATCGTGCTTGTACTTCTTGAGCATGGATACATGAAATACGTTGTGCACTCTCCCATAAGATGGGGGTAGAGCCAGTCTGCATGCTGCCTCGCCTATCAGCTCGAGTATCTCAAATGGGCCTATATAGCGAGGACTGAGCTTTCCTCGCTTGCTGAATCTCATGACTCCTTTCATAGGAGATACCTTCAGAAGAACTTGGTCCCCCGCTTGGAAGATCTGCTCTCGTCTACCTTTGTCAGCATAACTCTTTTGTTTCCTTGAGCAGTCTTCATCCTTTGCTTAATCAATTCTATCTTTTCAGCATATTCCACTCTTCTTTCACTTCTTCCTTACTCATGATCTTTTCCTCGCCTACGTCACTCCAGTGGGTAGGTGAACGACAAGGTCGTCCATACATGGCCTCAAAGGGTGCCATACCAATATTAGAATGGTAACTGTTGTTATAAGCAAACTCAATCAAATGAATGTGTTCATCCCAGCTACCTTGCCAATCTAGTGCACAGGCCCTTAACATGTCCTCTAGTGTCTGGATGGTCCTCTCAGACTGTCCATCCGTCTGAGGGTGAAATGCGGTACTAAAATTAAGCCTTGTACCAAAGGCTTCCTGCATGCTCCTCCAGAATCTGACAGTGAATCTGGGATTTCGATCAGACACTATGAACTCTGAAATCCCATGGAGTCTGACTACTTCTCTCACATATAAGTCTAGCAAACTCTCCACTAATTGCTTCCATCGGATTGGAATAAAGTGTGCCGTCTTTGTAAAATGATCCACAACTACCCATATGGCATCATGACTTTTCTTCGTCCTAGACAAGTTGAACACGAAATCCATTGTGATCTTATCCCATTTCCATTGTGGGATTTTCAAAGGCTTCATCTTGTCATATGGTCGTTGATGCTTAATTTTGACTTGTTGACACACTAGGCATCGAGATACATATTCCGCTATCTCTCTTTTCATGTCCGATCACCAGTAGCTACGTTGGACATCCTTATACATCTTGGTACTATCGGGGTGGATAGCGAACTCCGACTTATGGCACTCATCTAGTAACTCTCGTTGGACATCAACGTCAGTGGAAATCCATAACATGTCCCGATATTTAACCCCTCCATCTGTAGAGATCTGAAAATCCGCTGGTTCATTTTGGCACCTCCTCAGAACTTTCTGATATTCAGGATCTACCTTTTGAGCTGCTATGATCCTGCCAATTAAGCTGAGCTTCATTTGATGCATCATCCATAAAGCTCCATTTGTTCCCAGCTTGGGGCACCATTGCTCAATTTCTTCTAGCATCTCGTACTCGCGTAGTCTCATATATGCTAGCGAGTCTTTCCACTTCCTGCTTAATGCATCGGTAACTGAATTTGCTTTACCCGAATGGTAATTGATAGCAAATTCATAATCTTTGAGGAGCTCAAGCCATCGTCGTTGTCTCATGTTAAGATTCCTCTGATCGAAGATGTACTTGAGACTCTTGTGGTCAGTGAAGATCTCGAACGTCTCTCCATACAAGTAGTGCCTCCAGATCTTCAGAGCAAAGACCATAGCCGCCAATTATAGATCATGTGTCCGTAATTCACCTCATGCTTCTTAAGCTGCCGAGAAGCATAGGCTACCACTTTGTCGTGTTGCTTCAGCACACAGCCCAATCCTATCTCACATGCATCACTGTAGACCATGAAGCCTCCACTGCTTGTCGGTATGGTGAGAAATTGGTGCCGAAGTCAGACGGTCCTTCAGAGTCTGAAAACTCTGCTCACACTTGTATGTCCATATAAAATTTTCTGCCTTCTTTGTGAGATTTGTGAGGGGTGCAACAATATTGGAAAAGTCCCTGATAAACCTTCTGTAATACCCCGCTAAATCAAGGAAGCTGCGAATCTCAGAAGCATTCTTCGGTCTTGTCCAATTCGTCACCGCCTCTACTTTCGCTGGGTCTACTGTAATGCCCTTTTTGGAGACGATGTGTCCCAAGAATATGATCCCTTTCAGCCAGAATTCACATTTTGAAAACTTTTCATAAAGCTTATGCTGTCTCAAGGTCTCCAATACTATCCTGAGATTCTCTCGGTGTTGCTCTGGACTGGAAGAATAGATCAGAATATCATCCACGAATACGATGACAAACTGGTCTAAATATGGTCTGAAGATCTTGTTCATTAAGTCCATGAATGCGGCAGGAGCGTTCGTCAGTCTAAATGGCATGACCAAGAACTTGTAGTGGCCATATCTTGACCGAAAAACAATTTTCGATATGTCCTCTTCGGTCATTCTCAGCTGGTGGTAGTCACTACGCATGTATATCTTAGAGAACACCGATGCTTTTGACAGCTGATAAAAAATGTCATCTATCCGAGGTAGGGGGTACTTATTCTTCACTGTCACTTTATTCAGCATCCTACAGTCGATGCAGAGCTGCATGGAGCCATCCTTTTTTTTTACAAGTGCGCCCAAGGTGAGATGCTCGATCTGATAAATCCCTTGTCCAGTAGCTCATGTATCTGCTTCTTCAGTTCCTGCATTTCAGCAGGTGCCATGCGGTAGGGTGCTTTAGAGATGGGCGCAGTCCCAGGGAGGAGTTCTATTTTAAAGTCATTTTTCCGTTTCGGTGGTAATCCGGATGTGTCATTAGGAAACACATCTGGGAACTCCTGCACCACATTTATCTGTTGGAGCTCAGTGACAGGTGCATCCGTCTTGATCACACTATCCAAGTACCCACAGCATCCTTTCTGCAATAATTTCTGTGCCTTGATCGTTGAGACAATGACCTTGTTCTTTGTTGATGGAGTGTCTCTGATCACTGCCTTAGACTTGCCTTGCGTTCCTATAATGATCTTCTTCTGTTTGCATTGCAAGGCTGCATCATGATACGAAAGTCAGTCCATCCTGAAAATGTCGTCGTAATCCACCATGGGGATGACTATGAGGTCTGCAGAAAAATTTTTCTTGTCTACATTGACAGGTACATTCGGGATGTACCTGGCAGCATGGAGAGTATCCATAGGTGTACTCACACGCATAGCATAGGGCATTTGTTTCTGAGGTAGACTAAGAGTTTGGGCACATGACTCCGAAATAAACGAGTATGAAGCCCCAGAATCAAATAAAATAGTAGCAGACAAGTTGGCGATCGGGAGGGTACCTCTAATGACATCATTGTCAGTTTGGGCTGCATCAGCTTCTAGGTTGTGCACACGACCTTGCCCAACGAGATTTGCACCTCCTGCTGCCCGATTGTCTCGGCCTCCTCTGGCAGTTTGTGGGCAATTTCGGATGAAATGTCCGAACTGTCCACACTGAATGCATGCGCCGCTCAGTCTACGACACTCTCCATCATGGTGACGGCTACAGTGAGGACATAAAGACTTCTGTGGCACTTGTGGCTGGCGCGGTGGTGGTGACAGTTGTCTCAGTGGTTGTGCTTGCGTTGACGCATGGCGTGGCTAAGCTTGAGCCTGTCTTGAAGCTTCTCTCTGTTGATATGGCCTGAAACGACGATCACAGCGGTCGTTCCTCTTAAGTGATCGCTGATAATTCGTTCGAGGCTTGGACTGCTCTATTGCTTTGGCTGGAGCTTTGGTCTTGCGTTCAGCTTGATCCTTTTCTATACGTGTGGCCAACCTCACAGTCTTCTCTAGATCTTCACAATCCCATACAAGACTTCAGTCTTCAGTGCCTGCTGCAGTCCATTAATAAACTTGTTAGCCCGAATGCGCCCCTCAAATGGCATTGGGCAATACTGCTCTAGTTGGATGAGCTGAGTGTGGTAATCTGCTACAGACATAGTCCCCTGCTGCAGTTGCAGAAATTCCTCTTGCTTGTTGATACGATCATGCTCGGGAGTGTAGCGAGTTATAAATGCATTCTTGAATTCATTCCAAGCTATATCCTCTTCCTCCAATCCTCTGAACCTTGTGTCTCTTGTAGTTTTCCACCAGCCCATAGCAGTACCAGTCAGCATATAAGTGGCATACAAGACCTTGCATTCATCAGCTCACCTCATCAGTTTGAAGATGCGGTCTATGATCTCTATCCACTCTTCGACCTTGAAAAAGTCCGCCTTCCCATCATATTGAGGCGGATGAAGTTTCAGAAAAACTTGAATGGTGTCCTCAGATGCCTCATGGTGTGCTCCCTGATTGCGACGTCTAGACGTCGGCGGAGCAAACTCATCAACGTGCTCCTCTAATGCTGCTCTGACTGCGCGGCCTCTATCTCGTCTGCGGCCTGGCGCACGGCTTCGGCCACGGCCACGTCCGCGACCCGGCTGGGCCTCCATCTTAGGGAGTGAGCCTTCCGATGCATCATAAACATTTCGGTCCGCCCTAGCCATCTGATCTTGAATCCGCTCTGATCGTCGTGACATGCTTATCCTCTAATCATGAAATAAAGTCATGCACAAATAAACAGTAACTTAACATAAACATTAACTTGACTTACAATGCTTTATGGTGGAGGGTGTGGCGACTGCTCGGCGATAGCACAAGAGAGTCCTGACTTTAGGCTCTGATACCATAAATATAACGCCCCCAAATCGACTCCCGTCATGTGGCGAAGACCAATCTGGAGACGCTATGACATGCTATAACTTGACCATAATATTGACCATATCACAATAAAAATTGAGACACATCAGCAGAAAGATAATAAAATAAAAGAAGATAACATAATTATGCGGAAGTCTAAAAGTGACTATATCATTGCTAAGAAAATAAAATAGGTTTTACATCATGAATCTAGAATGCGGAAGGTAAATGAAAACTAAATAACACTCTAAAATTCTTATGGTTCATGTGTTGTCCTATCGCCAGAGCTTCATCACCACACGCCTACTCCACCACGTTACTGACCTGATTCTGTGAAAATCAGACACAGGGGAGGAGGTCCTCCCGTAAGCTTTACAGCTTAGTGGGGGAACCACATGATATAAAATGTATGACATGAATATAATAATCAACGGTAAATAATCATGCTTAACTTGAATGTGAAAGATAACATATCAGTATCATGGATCATAATAAGAATAAGATCAGCGATATCATGAATCATGAGGATCAATAATATATAGTAATCTTGAAATCATGGCATACTTGACTTGACTTGAACTTGCTTTTTGATCTTGGTTATTAATTAGCAACCAGGGTGACTTTAGGTGCCTTTAATTATTGGGGTATGTCCAACAAACGATACGGCCTTGTGCGGGTCAATGGGTGATCAAACCATGACCAAAGGAGCGACCCTTATCTTGATGCACTTGGCTTGGACTGGCAACCCATCATTAATCTTTCATCTGAACTTATTAATCACTTTTAATAACTTGTAGCTCTTTATTCTTGATTCAACCGATACGATAGGATCAATGTGAAATAAATCAATAACAGAGTAAATCATGTAAATCAGTGAGGGATCTCTGTGGATCAGACAATATGATCAATCATATATATATAATATCTGGATAAAAGGAAAATAATTAATAAATATAATAAAATATTTTCTGGGGAATCGGTCAATCGATTTAGGAAATGATCGATCGACTATCTGCGGGTCGGTTGATCCGTTCAGTTGAACGGTCGACCTGATGGGGAAGGATCGGTCGACCGGTGACAGGAATCGATCGACCGGTCGACATGTGCAAAAAGCGGCTGCATGCAAGTTATCGGTCGACCGGTTGCCGCGATGCATATGGACCGGTCGACCGGTCGGTGTCCAAAAAACTTGCAGAACCCTCAAATTTCATAAATGCTTCGGTGCAATCTCAATCTAATCTAATTACTATCCCTAGAAAATCAATCACACAACCCCAGATCAACAAACAATGAATTATGCATGCAAATAATCAATCAATCGATGAATTCAAGAAAATCAAGCAAGGCAAAATAAGGAACTTGAACCATCTTTTCCTCTTCTTCTTTACTTGTACGATTAGGGCATGATTTAACGTTATTCAGGGGTCATGCAAGGTGATTTGGATTCACCCACCTATTCGCAATTTCTTCTTGCCTTGATTCGCTAAAATCCTATTGAACACGCCCCTATTTTCACCCTTGTACTCTCTCGGTTCTCTCTCTAGATTGCTGTTCGCCTGCACAACCCGATGAAGATGGTGTGAGGAGAGGCGATAAGAATTCAGATAGGCAACAAGGAGGGCACCACTCGGCTGCCTTCGTACCTGAAAACTATGGCCGAAACTTTTGCCTTTGCTCACGTACGAGGGAGGACGAAGGTGGACGAACAGGGGAGCTTCGTGAGATTTTTTTGGGGGAGAGAGGGTTACAAATTCGGTTTTGATCTATTTAAGTCACCTCTCCTTTCAAATCTGATTGGATCATATATTATTTTCCTTTCCTTTCAAACTCCGAGTGGAATTTTTGTTTCTTTTTATCTCTTTGTGCTTTGCTCGGCCGCCCATCACGGGTTGTTTTCCTTTTTTTTTTATCTTTTCCTTGGTTGTTAAACGGATAGTCCCCCCATCTATTTGGATTTACTTCGACAGATGATGAGCAACTTGAAGCAATTCAAGCACTTCAGCAATATGGTTCGCGTGTTGGGGCAGCGGTTCGCGCTTGAGCCATTTACAAACGACACAGACGAGGCCGATTTATGCATTCTGCCCTAGGACAAGGTCGAGGCAGACAAAGGTTTTTTCTGTCCTAGCTCAAAGATTTTTGCATTCTGCGGAGGCCTCGCGCTTGATCTGCCCTAGCGTGCTGAAGGTTGAGGCCCCTTCTGCCCTGGTTCGTTGCGAGAGAGCGGCGCTCTCCGCCTCTGACATTTGTTGCTTGTGTCCACATCGCAGATTCTCACGATCGTTGCTCGTCTTCTCCAACGTTCACTACTCGAGTCCACACTATAGAGCTCGTCTTATCACGGTCGTGGTATGATGTATTCGCCTCATTTCCCTATGATTATTTTTCTTGATGTTGTTGAATGATGCTGCAAACTTTCTAAGGCAAAATGCGAATGGTGTTTAGTTGCTACCGGAAACCCCCCTCTCATCTTCTCACGGCCGCACTGAACTTAAAATTTGCATTAAAACTTTTCTTGATTTAGAACTTTGACATCTAATTTCATGCCAATAGAGTGTGATCTTATGCAGTCCATTTTGTGTTATAGAGAAGCCCTGGCAATGAATGGATCTTTTGTAATAATCTTGATGCTCTCATTTTAGGCTTTTGGAACCATGACCAATTATGTATGAATGTAAATTTTTAAATAAATTTGTTTTGAGTTTGAGAATGCCTATTATGTGAAATGGTCTACGATGTCACTTTAAATAATTTCGTTACTTTGTTGTTAGATGTAATTGCTTGTTACCATGTGCACTGTACATAGCCTTTTGCGAAGGTTAATAATTAGTCCATGTTGTGATTTTATGATCATTAACTTAAAAAAAATTTAAGGTTAACAATTTGTGGATATACAAGATGACAACACCCAAATGTCATTGCCAACAAGAAGTACGGACATCTTGGACTCAAAGTAATCCTGGTCGTAGATTTTATAGATGCCCATTTTTTGGAGTGAGTCTAAAATAAAATGATACTTTTTAGCACATTAGAAGTAATATGTGTGTATCTAATTGTTATTTAATTTTGCAGTAAGAATCAACATGCAACTATTTTAGATAGATGAATCCATGTTTTCAACCACAACCTACTCAAGTGATTAATAGTTTATTACACAAGATTGATAGGTTGGAAGTTGTGAATCAAGTTGAAGATGAAATTATGATTAATAGGAGATGAATTGAATATGAAGTTAGGATTAATAGGAATGGTTTCAATTTGTTTTGTAATATTCTTGTTGTAATTCTTGGTGTTATAGCCATGTTAATTATGTTCATGTGACGAGCATGATGTAAAATATACTTCAATATTGTTGTCTACAATTTCTTCATGTTTTATCGTAGCAAGATACTTTACTATTGTTGATTGTCCTTTTCCATCTCTTTGTTTCACTGGGAAAAATTATCTTGCATCTTGGCAGCATTTTGTACTGGACAAAGAAAATTCATACTTGTTTCTTCCAAGTAAGGTTGATGACAACGTATATGTAAGCTTCTATATATGGAAAATCTAAATGAAGAAACAATTTAGCAATGAAAATGTGTCACATCCTCATGTTGTAAACTTGTCAGTATGTATGCCGTAACTTTGCCAAGAAGCTCATTGAGATGGCTTGGGCTTTTTGCTCGCCTGAAAATCAACTTTAACAAGATCACTTTAATATCAGAAATCTTTATTCCGATGGCTTGCTGGAATATATCAAAAATCAAATTGCTACCGACAGCCTCCTTCTCATCTTCGCTAGGTGATCAATTTTGAGAAATGACACATTAAGCACAGTTGAATCAAAACATGGATATGTGTTGCTAAATATTTATATCCAGGTTTTAAGCCACAGAGAACATATTTGCAACCTCTTTAAGCTCTAAGAAGACAAATGACACAAAATGGTGCATCTAATTAGCGTCATAAACTTTTCTAAATAAATTACATCCAATATAAATGAAACAGATCAATTCCATTTAACACGCAAAGCAGATCAATTCCATTTAGCTACCAATGGAGGGCAGCACATAGGTAAAGAAAGTACACATACAAGAACACATCAGTACTTTCATATCTTCAATACATCTTCTGACGACACACAAGTAGAGAATTTTATATTCATTATGATACATATAATAACACAAAATTTCTTAGAACAACAACTGCAATACAAGATTGCTTTCATATCTTCATGTAACAGAAGTTGCTCAAGAGAATTGTGCAGCAAAAATGTCCAAGATGCCCAATAGAATTTTGTAGAAAAAATTACCAGAAGTGATGTCTTAATGGCAACCCATACCAGAAGTTTTATCGAAAATTGCAGAATATTATAATGAATCAATAAGAATAGTTTAAATCATGGACATGAGAAAGCCAATGAATGAATAACATAAAAAAATGAAAACAATGACATTAAAATACATTGCAAACTATCATGTCATGTTGTCCCCCCACCTGATTTTGAGCATCCTACATATAATATGAAACACCAATGTTAAAATTAGTCAACATTGACATAAAGAAATTGCTGGGTATATTACTTTAAATGATGGACATATTCTTTTGTCGTGCCCGTTTTTCCCGCATTTCCAACAAATTCTTTTTTACTTTTGTTTTTGGGACATAGAAATTTCAACGCGAGATTTAATCCGACTCACATTTTTTTGTCTACCTTTAGACTTCACACGAAATTAATATAGCTTGATTGACTCGCAACAAACTCACTTGTGACATGTTGACTTCCATGAATATCACTTGAGTTTGCTTCATTTGCATCCATAACTATGTTTGCAATATGGAATGCACTCATTTTTTTATCACATCGTCGATCATTGGAGTACCGAAGTGCAAATGTTTTGAAGAAATCAAACCAATATCTTCTGTCTTCTATAAGTTATTTTGCCAACTCAAGTTTTGAATGGGACTTATGAAATCATTACAAGATGATGACTTGTCATAAATTGCATTTGCATACCTCGCATTTATAGTCCAATGACGAAATATGTATACCTCAAGTATAACTCTCACTCATTTCTTGTGAAGAACACATAAAATACGACAACATAACAATCTCTCTTGTTCAAATTATATATAAGAGCATTGTATACAAATTTGTTCAAAGTTTCAAAATTTCACAATGTTCTTGCCTTCATCAAAACTTTCCACAGGGTAAATTGAGTAAATAGATTTTTCAGCATCTTTATACATCTTGCGAGCATGCGAAGTCATACATTTTGCATATTCTTTATGGAACTTACAGAATATGGCATATGTATAATATTACCAGCATGTACCTCTAATAGGTATTTTAGAATGTATGTAGGAGTGGATTTCATGATTTTAAAGTCTTCTTTCTCCTTACATCCAAGATGAGTCAAAACAACCCTATCATATTGTTGTACGAAATCTGATAGTGACGTATTCGCATTGACAAATCCATAAAAAAATGTGTTAATACTTTCCGCCCTTTGAGTATGCATATCTGCAGTAAAAATATATTTAAAATACAATGAAATTCATTGTTCGCGCTTGTTGTACATCTCCTATAACCAATGACCATCGAGAATATCAAACTTCTCTTTTAATAAAATCCAATCATCTTCAAATTCATCTATATTGGATGAACCATACAACTACTTATTATCTTCTTCTCTAAATGTTCTTGTGCGTATAAATCCTGTAGACGAGACATTGTATTCCTAGTAATATGCCATGTGCAAAAAATATGCTTAGTGTTAGGAAAAATTCTGCGTATAGCATTACTCATCGCAATATCTTAATCCGTAATAATACATATCAAATGCTTTCCATACATGCACTCTAATATTTTTCAAATAGCCATACACTATTTTGTCTCATCTGCAAGTAAGGCACAACCAAATAAGCATAATATTCTGTGGTCCATATGGCATTCTTAAATTATTTGTCCGATGTGTTCTATCAAATACAACGACATCATCAAATGTTAAATAACTGCCTTAGATCTTCCATCAGTCAAAAAAAAATTCAAAACAGTACCATCTGCATCCAATTTCTATCGAGAAAAGAAGCATGGGTGCTTATTTTACTTTGAAAAGTAGAGAAGATACTCAAGCGTTCGTGATTAAAATTGCCTTTTATTCTTCTCAAATGATCAATACAGTCTTGTTCTGTGATGAGAAGCTCCCGGGACATATTAAGTGTCATACATATTCTCGATGGACCCATACCGAATTCATGTAGGTTAGCATTAGCTTCTTTTGAAGTAGCATTGAATTCTTTTTGTGAGTGTAAAAACTTCACATTCGACGAAGTTGTTAAAGGATGACTATATTCTTCCACAAATTTTCTAATCTCTCACTTTTCATCCTTCCCTAGAGTAACATATAGATAGGCAAGACAATCATCCCTAACTTATCTTTTTGTTTAAATTCTTTTTCAGTACCATGTCTCACTCTTTTATGTCATTCTCTAGAACATACAAAAGTTCTATTGATTACATTTCCCGTAGCTTTCGACTTGTGCGAAGTTTGCTTCCTAACAAAGAAACCAACTAATTTGGCATACATATTATAATACGTATATGCTTCCTCATCATTATCAAATATCATCCCCACATAATGCTTTCGTACTTCGTAGGATTTGACATAATCAACATGCATGACATTGTTTTCTTCTTTTGTGACATAGTCAACATTGAAGCCCTCACTAATCACTTCCCCCACATATTCATTTTCAAAGATAATTTCTGGGTCCATCTCCATATAATAACCTAGTAGCTAAGATGAACTAGAATATGAGGAAAATATAACTAAAACTCATTTGATGGTTCATGAATTCAGCTATGTAGGAGAAACAAAAATTTGGTCAAAATGCTATAATTCAGAAAAGCAAGAACTCATTTGAGAAAGAGCTCAGAAATCAGATTGCGGAGACAGCTAGCAAGCAGAAATTAAAGAACATAAAACATAAAAAAGATTGCCGGGCTAGAAGTTGAATGCTATAGATTACATAGTCTTGTTCATAAAGACTCGTTAGGTAGAGAGCTCAAGGATACATAAGCCAACAACGGTGAATTTCTACTACAAGTTAGGATTGCATAAGCCGAAGCATGAAACCCAAACCAGGGCAGAACAGGGTAGATCAAGCACGAGCAGCGAACGCCGGAGGTAGAGAGCGCCGCTCATTCGTAGCGAACCAGAGCAGAACAAGGCAGATCAAACAGCTGTAGGGTAGAAAGAAAAAATCCTTTAGTTAGGGTAGAAAAAACATTCATATGCGTCTCCAAGGCTAGGACGGAAAAAACCTTGTTTGCCTCGCATTGGCCTCATCCTAAGGCAGAAAAAACCTTCGTCTATCTCAGCCTCGTCCTAGGCACAATGCGAAAATCCTTCATATAGTTGAGGGGCCTCATCTCGATGCTTGCAAATGGCTCAAGCGCGAACTGCTGCCCCAACACACAAACTGATACCACAACACGCGAACCGCTACCCCCCCACACACACACACACAACCACCGTGCTGAAGTGCTTGAACCGCTCCAAGTTGCTCATCGCCCGTCGAAGTAAATCCAACGGCTGCAAATAGTTGAGGGGACCGTCCGACCAAAGCAACTTGGGTGGACATGCATTAAATCCTTTATATTAATACTCATTATCAACAAATAAGTATAGCTTTTACATTTATTTTTATGTAAACATTTTTACTTCTACCTCAAGGTCCTCAACCTTCTTTTTCTTCATGGGGTGTTTGGCAAAACATCCATGTTCAAGTTCCCATCATGTTGTGAGAAGGAGAAGTTCTTGGTAAGTTCTTCTTGAAAGTAAGAATTTTATCATTTTTTATATTTTAATTATTTTTAAATATATACTAATTTATTTATTATTCAGTTTATAACTTAAATTATAAATATTTTATTAATTAGTTAAAATATTTTGCTTAGTATTATAGTATAGTATAATTATAAAAAAATCATATTAATTAATTGAATCAGTGCAAACATTATATTGATTATATATTTTTTTCATTGTAGTATTAATTAAATAGAATTAATGTAAAATATTATGTATAATATTATATTTATTATAATGTAATTTATTAATTAATTGTTGTTAGGAAAAAATATAAAATTTAGTAAATTTTAAATAAATAAAAACATATAATATTTTTATTTACTATAATTTTATACAAAGTAAAATAATAAATTATATTCTTGGTTCTTAACTTTTATCCAAGCACCCACTAAAATTTATCTATTAAATTAACTTTTAAAATTCTCATCATCACATTTTTCGTCCAAACATCCTCTAAAACTTTTTCATCTAATCGATTAGTTCTCGAGAACTCAATGAGTACTTAAAGTTTCCATCCAAACACGACCCATGTGTACTATAAGGATTGTAAGTTTTCAAATCTCAAGCTAACACCTAGAGCTTATACTCCCACTCACTTGTCCTTGGATTTGGTTATCATCTTTACTAGTTTTTTGGACTTCAGAAACATTTATTATAGAGAAGCTCTAGTTGCTTAAGTCATCTACATTAGTTAAAAGTCTCCTACACTTGGATCTTATAAAAACAAAGTCAAGAGGGGTTAAAAGTCTCCTACACTTGGATCTTATATTGATATCCTTTTGATATCTGAAAAAAACATTTTCACCAGTGGAGGGTAATACTATGGTGCGTTGAATTGTAATAAAATACATCTTTTAGTTGAGCAAATATTTAATGAAGAAATATAATTTTACAAGTAATAAAGTATTATATTCAAAACAAAATAATTTATAATAAATCATGATATACAAAATAAAACTTTGCAATTTGCACATATTATAATATGGATCAATATGTTTAGGAATAATAATATTGTGGGTCAGTATATGTTATGGAGCTCATGACAACATTTAATGTGAGCTCCATAACATTGCGTGGGCATCATCACATAAATCAAATTAATTGATAAACATGACATAAAATTTTAAAGTTATAAATTGACACCAAAAGTATCTTAACTATATGACTCTAGGACCATGAATATAAATCATTCATATGTTCATGATGAAATTCCAAAGAGCAATAAAGTAATGTGTGGTTGAACAAAATGCCATAAAAACAATGTGTTGAGAACCATAATTCAATCGTTAATCCCTCGCCAATATAATCCAAGTTCATATGTATAATAAATTTTGACAAAGAATTGGTATAAACTGGAAAAAATAAAAAATATTGAGTTGAATAAAAAAAATGGGTTCGACCTAGTTTCTTCTCTAAAATAAAAATGAAAAAATGAGATAAAAATAAATCATTAATTATGATAACTCGTGGTAGAAAAAGAAAACAACGAATTTGATGGAAGGAAGAAATCAAAAGCATAAGATAATTCATTGACAAAGGAAGATAAGAAATAAGGAAAATAAACAAATATAAAGAATAACAATGAAAGGTATGTTATGTAACAGAGAATTTATAATCTCTTAATATGACATTGTAGTTGCTTCAAAAAGCATACGTATAATTATTTTATGTCCTTTCAATAATAATGTAGAACTTTAAGTAGTCAAATTATAATTAGATAGTACTTCAACGTAGCTACAACATAGAATAGTTTGAGTGATTCATAAAGTTAGACACGTTGGAGTTCCTTCGGAGCAATAGCAGAGCAACAACAATCATCAATCGTGTTCGACGCATCTTTAGTGTTCATTGTGTGTAGTTCTTACTTCATAAGTTTGTAACGCTAATAATTAATCAGGTGTAATACTTTGTCACTTTGTTTTTTTAGCATAAATAGGTAATTAATGTGGATGTTAGAGCCCGAGCGGTTGTAATCATTTTGCTCTTTGAATAGAAAATTAGTTTCATTTGTCTTCTTCTACTTTTTGCTCCCACAAGCTTCCTTCTTCTGCATATGCAATCGCTTCGCTCGTCCTCTTTCAAACTGGTGACTAGAATTTCAACATGATATCAAAACACCGTTATACACAATCCAGCTGAGCTCCTTTCTGGTCATCCGTTGTTGTTGCTCAATGATTGGCGTTGCCTTCATCGCCTCCCAGTGAACTACAATCAATGTGAATGACACCCGAGAACCCATGCGACATCAATGGCCAGTGATGCAGATCGCAACTCGTTGGCTTCTAGATTGGCAATCAAAGAGCTTCTCCACTTAAAATTACTTCCTTGATGATCGACCCATTCTTTGATTTTCACCTCTGCAGTTTCCTTTATTTTTCTTCTTCATCGTTTGGTTTTACCTCCTTCTTCATTGCGGCAATTCTTGTTAATTCTTGTCATTCTTCATTCACGACGGTGAGGGCCCCCTCTTCGGATTGTCATTCTTCTTCGACATTTGTCGTTTGTTATCAGCGTCTTGCAGTAACTTTGTTTTCTGGTTACCATGGCGATCACCATGTTACGAATGTGTGTCGGAGACTTAAGAGTTTTATCTCCATTTGCTGGTGTCAATCACCATTTCTCATCGCATTTATTATCATCGGATATTACGTTTCGGAGTGTCATTTTCCGATTCCATGATAGGCATTGGGCTGTCTTTGACGATGGATCGTGTCACCCGTTCTCGGGTCATTGGGTTTCATCCCTTATTGGGAGTTGATCGAATCTTCATCTCCTTGTTGTTGTCATGGATGTTTTACCGATGCCATTGTCAGAGTTGATCAGAGCCTCATCTCCATTACCACCGACACCGCTCTTGCATTCGTTGAAATTGCCTTTGAATCACACTACAAGAAAATTAAAAATTTTCGACGGGTAATTTTCGACGGATAGAAATTCATCGCAATTTGTGACTGATAGGTATCCGTCGGTATTTTTGACAGTCACAATCGTCGAAAATAAGAATAATAAATTATGCAATATATTATATTATTATTTTATTTTTCGACGATTAGGAACATCGAAAATTTCAACGGATATCTATCTGTAAAAAATTTCGACGATCCTAGTCGATAAATGGAAAATAATATAATATAAGAAGTATTTTATTAATATAATTAGCAACAGTTCAGACCGTCGATATTTCTGACGGTCAAAATTGTCGGTAAGTGAAAATTATAATATTATAACGATCAGACCGTCGATATTTTCAACGGTCCGAACTATCGGTAATGGAAAAAGTAATTAAATATTGTAATCGTATATATCATAATATGTGATATAATTAGTATTTTATTATTATAAGTACCGATGGCTCAAACCGTCGGAAGTTCAGACGGTCCGCACTGTCGGTAATGGAAAAAGTAATTGAATATTGTAATCATATATATCATAATATATAACATTATTACTATTTTACTATTATAATTACCGACGGTCCAGATCGTCGGAAGATCAGACGGTTAGGACCAAGGTTTTACGTCTAATAAACTCGAGAGTCCACGTAGACTCGTTTTACGTCTAGTAAACTCGAGTCGTAAACTCGAAATGTAAACTCGTAGAGTTTACGTCAAAGTTTTAAACAATCATCAATCGTGTTTGAGGCAACTTTAGTGTTCGTCATATGTAGTTGTTACTTCATTAGTTTGTAACACAGGTAATTACTTCAGTTTAAACACTTGTGTCACTTTGTTTTTAATATAAATAGTTAGTATCGTGGATGTTAGAGTATTGTAATAATTTTACTCTTTGAATAAAAATTAGTTTCATTTGTCTTCTACTTTTTGCTCCTGCAACCTTCCTTCTTTTTGTATCTACAGCCGCTTTCGCTTCTTCTCTTTTGACTATCTCCAATCGGCGACTATCATGAGAGCTCAGATTTCAACATGACACATAACTTTTCACATAGATATTGAATAACAAGAATTCAATAACGAAACATAGACTTTGAAAAGAAAGATTTAATTTCATAATTTTTGAATATTAAGAAGATACGAAAACATGAGTTTGAGTTCATAAAGTGTCACTCCTACATATTATGATGTCAATGACAAAAGAAATATGTGTAAATTAGCTATCTATGGACATCATGTGAAAATAAACTCAATTGTCAAATTTTAAATATGCAAATTTTTTTTTCACGATCAAGTTTGTGCCGATCGATGGAGATTGAGATGAAGTAGTAATCACTCGTTTAAGGAGGTCTCAAGTTTAAAATTTGACGTATGCAAAATGTTGCCACTACGAGCCTAATCTACTATAGTGAGATATGCAACTTAGAGCAATACATATTAGTCAGGTGATGATAAATTTGAATTTTTATTCGACCACTTCAGATATTGTGCTGTCAACCGAAAAATGATTGTTTATGAATGATTTTGATAATGAGTTATAATATCAAATTCAAGATTTGAAGTAGAATTAATTTTCACATTATAGTAATAAATAGACAATTTACACAATCATTAAACTCAAAATAAATCATTGACATTATTGTTCTACTCACAAGTAAAATCAAATATGTTCTGCTTTGTAATAGTGTTTTAAAATGATGTAAAGTGGAGTATTTATTGTCCCCCTACATATCACATGCCTTTGCCCTTGACATTAAGGATTTGTTTGGATATATCTTCAATAAAGGAAAAAAGAGGAGAACATGAGGGACCGAAAAAAGGGGAAGAGAAATAAAGATAATGGATGGAAAGATGCTTATCTTGTTTGGATAGAAGAAAACGGAGAGAAAAAGTTTTAAGTATTAATTTTGTAAGATACTTATATCAAAAACATTAATAATGATAAAATATATGTACGAGGATAATTGTGTAATTTCAATTATTAAAATAATAAATATTTGTTTACGTTAAAAAAATCATGAGAGGAGAGAGGAAATTTATCACCATTTCCTTTCATAAAAAAATCATTCAAACTAAGCAAACAAGTTTTTTTACCTATCCTTTTACTTGAAACCAAACAAGGGTAAGGATTGAGATGTTATAATTTTTAAGTTACGATGTGTTTCATTTATTTATAACATCTCAATTATTGATCTACTAATCATGATGTTCCATACATGTGAAAGAATATTATACATATTTTTTTATTTATTGGTATAAGGATGGAAACTACATGGCAAGGGCTCATCTAGGTGCGGAGAGGACGGGAGAATTAACAACAATAGAATAAATATTTTAGCACCATTTTAAAAAGAAATAATAAAAAATACTGTGAGATGAATCGTCGACTATCATTTTTGAAATTAGTATTCCAAAAGGAAAAAAAAAAGAAATAAAAAATGATTTTATGATTTCTGCAAATTATAGTTTCCTATTAGATTTATTAATTAATTGGTGAGATATTGGAACGGACAGCTTTTTTTGTTGGTGATGAGCTGATATCTTGAATCCTGGTGGAACGGGTTAAGCCGATTCAATTCAGCCCAATAGCCATTTGAATTGCTAATTAATTCAAATCGGTAACTTCAACTTCACTTGCTTGTCTCGTGGGGGCATTTTGGATGCGCTAATGAAAAATATTGAAGGAGCATAAAATATCATTTCTGAATACAATTATTTTTAAAATTGTTTAATTCTTCCATCTTATGTAAATTATCATTTTTATGAAAATTATAATTAGGAGGCCCTCATGCAGGAAGGAGGAACAATTCAGCTGTCCGTTTAAAATTTCGGACCTTCTAACAGTAAAAAGCTCGAAAAATAGATAGTTTAATCACGGAATATTCTATATTTAAAATAAATTGTTCTAAACAAGACTTAATACACATCTACTACACTCATTTTTTAATAAAATAAATGTATCTTTAGTGTTGAATTTAGGATGAGTTGTTTTCGGTGGCAGAGTCGGTCAACTTATTGAGGCCGTTTGGTTATAGAATAAAACTGAATGGAATAAAGTGATGTAATATATTATTCTTCAAAAAGTAAATATAATCCTATTCTACTTAATGTTTGGTTGAAGAAGAATAAAGTATAAAAATATAATATTTTATGACTAAAATATTTTATTATAACTAATTGATGATTATTATTATAATAGCAATAAAAATATTAATATAAAAATATATGGGTGAAATTAAAAAATTAAAGTACGATTAAAAAGTTGGAGAATATGAAATTCTATTATTTTTATAGAATAGAGATATTATGTTTTAAAGAATAAACTAAGTGGTTTTACAATTTTCGAGGTGGTTTCCCATTTTTTGATGTTTGACCAAATTTTTTCAATTCCAACTCGTGTTTGACTATATTTCAAAAATATAACGATATTATTCTATTTATTCTATAACCAAACGACCCTCTTGAGTGTGTTCATTATCAGAACAAAAAATTAGTGTTCAAAAGATAAAATTTTTAAAATTTCTCTTTTTACTCATTGCATCATTTTCAGAGGTATGATGCATTTTTTTGAAATATTTTTCCAATGACATGATTAACTTCAAAATATTTACATTAAATTAAAATTAGTCTAATAAATTAAATAATTAAACATAATATAAACGTAAATATGTTAGAATTCTTTAATTAATATTTTTGTGTCCTCAAATAAATAATGCATAATAAGCTAATAACATAAAAAATTAATTATTAAAAAATAAATAAAATAATTGCATAAGTACTAATATTTACTATACATGGCACAATCACATGAAAAAAATAAAAAATAAATATCTTGCAGGTAGAAATGAATTAGGATATTAAAAGATAAAATAATGAATTGCAATTATTATTTGAGTCTCATGAAAATAAAATATAATTAAGAATAATAAAATAATACAAAAATATTAATATAAAAAGTATTTTGTACGTGGATAATTGAAAGAGCCAAGAAGTAATAATTTTTAAATGAGAAGGTAAGATATATTTTTTTTTGTGTTGACAGAAGATTATATATGAAGAGTGTAGTGCAAACTACAATTGAAAAAAGTTTTTGATAAAAATCAGCTACTACATGAATTTTATTTTTTCAATGCCTGCACGTGCAGACACCTACCTCCACACTTGATTGTTTCAACACTCGTAAATAGTAGAAATTCTCCGTACCTGAGTGAATTATAATCTTTAAGCGATTTACACTCAAATTTTGCTACCAAATTTCATCAAGATAGTTATTAACTTAGTTTTTTCATGATTACAGAATAACATTTTCATATTTTTATGTTAACACAAAAAAAATATAAAAAAACAACAAATAATGGTAAAATGATATTTAGTATTTTTGGTTAACAATGAAAGGATGTCCTCGTGCTATCATTTGCGTTTCTTATATTATTTAAAGAAAAAAATAGTTTTTAGAATTATTTTAAAAAAAGATAATATGGGATGAAAAACTCAAATGTGTCAATTAAAGGGGTCTTTGAAATTAATTTTAGGACCCAAGTGGGAGCAAGTCGTGGCAAAGTCCAAACTGTGGATTGTGGAGCGGCTATGATCCACGCCTCCTTCGCGCGTGGCTGCAACACTTGCCACACGTTTCTTTATGAGATCAAGAGTTTGTTTCTTTAAATTAATTTGCTTGAACCGTATCGCACGGAAAGCGGCGGCGGCCACACGATCTCGAGCATAAGATTTCTCAAAATCTTTCTTCCTGAGTTCATCCTCTGTGATAGATTTCTCGGATCTTTCTTTCGGCCTGTTTACGTAGAATGGGCTTGCTGCTGGGAAAGATCACAGTGGAGACGCCGAAGTACGAGGTCGTCCTCCTCAGGTACTCCCCGTCGGTGATCGCCGAGGTCACCTACGACCCGTCGCGCGGCGACCGGGAAGGATTCATGATCCTCGCCGGCTACATCGGCGCCGTCGGCCAGCCCCAGAACGCGAAGCCCGAGAAGATCGCCATGACGGCCCCCGTCATCACCATGTCCGCTCCCGCCGAGCGCATCTCCATGACCGCGCCGGTCATCACCAGCACCGCCGGCGGGGATGGCGTGAAGACGGCCGTCACGATGCAGTTCGTGCTGCCGTCCATGTACGGCAGCGCGGTGGAGGCACCGAGGCCGGTGGACGATAGGGTGGCGATAAGGGAGGAGGGGGAGAGGAAGTATGGTGTGGTCCGGTTCAGCGGGGTGGCCACCGACGGAGCGGTGGCGGAGAAGGTGGAGAAGCTGCGGCAGTGCCTGGAGAGGGACGGGCACAAGGTGGCCGGAGATCACATCCTCGCCAGGTACAACCCGCCCTGGACGCTGCCTCCTCTCCGGACCAACGAAGTCATGATCCCGGTGGAATAGTACCCCCCTTGCTTTCTTCCTTTGACTGGATTGTATTGCCAAATCCTTGTTCACTTTAGTGTACCGTGCATCAAATCTTACAAGTTACAACATTATACTTTCATACTTCAGCTGTGTGGTTGTTGTGAGATTTTATATAAAGAAAGCATGTTTCTATTATGGACCGAATGTACAGGATGTTTGCACTCCATTGCCAATGCCCTATATTTGTGATCTATAATTCCTATATATTAATGACATGCATGTGCCATGGGTAACTAATTTTTATCTGCATTTAATTAAGAAACTCACATTTATGAATACATTTTAAAAATCAATTCAGTTGTAATATTGTATGTAGACACCTGTAAATACATGTAAAGATTATAAATTTCTAGCAACTTGTATTATTCGATCAACAAATATCATGGCATTCTATAAATACATTAATAATGTCTTGAATCTTATTCCAAATATAAACCTTTCTGGATCCAAAATTATATGGGATATTATGTATGAGATTAAGAATTAATTTATTTTCTCATTATAAGATAGGTGTCCTTATTTTGAGAAATTAATTTAGAATTTCAATCGATACGAAATTCTTATCATTTGTAAAGAGAATTTATATAAACTTCATAGGGTCCCAACAAAACATAATTTGAATTATAATATTCTTATATTTTCATTTAATAAAACTCTACGTCATCTTAAATGAGTGCGTAAAATGTCTGGTACATAAATTCTAACAAAAGAGAATGAAGAAAAAACATCGTATAAGAAAGTTGGAGGACATATGTTTTGTAAGTTACTCATCATAATATTGAAGGTGGCTGGTCTTCTATTAGTTGGAGCAAAATAAAAGGTTTAACTCATTACCCCATATTTTTTTTCTTATTTTGTAGGCATCAAAATGGCATGAAAAAAAAGGTAGTTTGGTTAAGTTTATTTAAATGTTCTTCAATCTAAATCCATTCCACTAGTCTTGAATGGAGGAATCCAAGTAAATGCTCAGTGTGATGATTGAGACTAATTAATTAAGGCATCATCTGATACATGTCTGTGATCTTAGGCCGAATACTACTCACAAGTGGAGGTCCTTGAGCAGCAATGAAGACTCATAAGTCTTTTACACACACCAGGAGCACTATGCATCAACATCAAATTCATTCATAAACATCAGTTACTAGAACTAACAAAACTAGCTTTAATCTAGAGCTTTATAGTAACTTAATACATGAAAATTAGAAATTCTAAAAGCTAACCCTCACTAAAAATCAAGCATGCATACTAGTATGTATGTACATATTTGTATCATGAAAGGAGCATCTGCACCACTGACTCCATGGTTGGCCTCTTGTTCCTTTCTTCCTCCAAGCAAACGACTGCAATCTTCACCATGGCCACCGCTTCTCTCTGATCGAACTGCCCATCCAACCTCCAGTCGACGACATCGCCGATCCACCCGTATTCTCCTCCTGACCCACTGCTTTCCCGCAGCTTCTCCCTGAGCACAGCCACTGACCTCCTCAGCACCATATCCAGCTTCTCTTCCCCTTCTATCACCCAGTGGTACACTCTTCGTCCCTTGACCAGCTCCAGAAGGACGACGCCGTAGCTGTACACGTCCACCTTCTCGCTGATCGGAAGATTTGAGGCCCATTCCGGCGCGATGTACCCCCTTGTGCCGCGAATCCTCGACAAGATGGAATCACGCCCATCGCCCCGCTTCAGCAGCTTCGCCAGCCCGAAGTCGGCGATCTTGGGCGAGAAATCTTCGTCCAGAAGTATGTTTTCCGGTTTCACGTCGCAGTGGACGACCCACTCGAAGCACTTATGGTGGAGGTATGCCAAACCCTCCCCCACTCCCGTGGCAATTTTAAACCTCGCGCTCCATGGAAGCAGCCTGTCGCCAACTGCGGCGGCCTCCTGCTTTCCATCTAACGCCAGGTATTTGTCCAGGGATCCTTTCTGAACATACTCAGTGACCAGAAGCCTGTGCCAGCGCTCGGCGCAGAAACCGAAGATTCTGACGAGATTCTTGTGGTAGATCATGTCGATGACGTTGAGTTCAGCCTGGAAGTCCTCTTCGCCTTGGCCCACGTCGTCCAGTTTCTTGACGGCCACCACCCTGCCGTCGTCCAGCTTTCCCTTGTAAACAGCTCCTGACCCTCCCATGCCGACGACGTCCTTGAAGTTTTTGGTGGCCCTTTTCAGCTCCCGGTAGCTGAATCTTTTGAAGTGACTGGACAACACTTCTTCGTAACTGTTTTCGGCTGGCGATGGTGCAATGAACCACCAACCCATTGCAGTAAAAACAGCTTCTATCACGAAGAATGCTGCAATGAACCAGTAGAAGTACTCCCATTTCATTTTTCCCCCATTTATTGCGTAGGAACGTCGTCCTGACACCGCAACGCCAGAGCAATTGACAGATCCTTGGGGAGAAGAGGCAGAGAGCCCGGAAAAGTTCACACTTATTGGGAACTTCATGTACATGTCATTCTTGGCGCTCTGGTATGTCTTGCCATTTAACAAGAGGACCTTCGGATAGCACTCTCCCGTTCCCTGCCTGTACCCGAAAAGTTCACATGTACAGTCCTCTACGCATATTTTCTTGCAAGTTTCATAGGAAAGCCCCCGGGTGTAGTTGCGATCGAAGCCATAGAAATCTGCGCGCAGGAGCGGCATGAAATGAACATCTTCAGGATCGCCACAGGTGAGATTGACCAGACGCCTGCAGCCTTTGCTCCAGTCGCTCGGGTCGTTCACCACGAATCCAGGAGGGCACGAACACTTCACTGTCGGCGTGTAGGCACAGAGCCCGTTCCTGCCACACGTCCCGTGGATGTCGCATGGTTGCGAGATCGCCTGCCAGGAGACGGACCAAGTGCCTTTGGCCGCGTCCAGGCTGTAGAGCCGAAGGTTGCCGTCGTAGTCCAGCGTGAGCCTCCTTCTGATTCCAGGACCCAAGTCAGAAGCTTTGAATGTAAGGTAATCAGATGATGTGAACTGCCCCATTTCATTCAGGACGGCCAGCCTGCTGCTGTTGAAACTCGTCCGGTTGTTGTCCCAAACTTTGTTGAAAGGATTCGGCCAAAATATGCTCGAAACCTCAGGGTTCTCGTAGATAAGACGCAGCACGTTGTCGGTGTCGAAGAAGAACTTGTAGTTGCCGGAGGAGAGCAAACCCCTGGCCTTCGAGGACACGAGCGGTGTGTCCTTGGTCATGGGCTGAGCGGGGAGCAGCGTGTCAGTAGGCAAGTCGAAGCTCTGCCACAGGATGCTGCCATTGTCGGTGTCCTTCAAGATGAGATTTCCGGTGCTCAGAAGCTCCGCTCGAACGTCCCCGTCTGCTCTGGTTTTCGTCTCCCACACCTCGGCGCCGTCGGCGTCCGTGAGGACCAAGTTGCCATCCCTCCGGAGGGTGACCCTCGACCGGCGGCCGTTCACCTCGCGGTCGCGGTTGGCGGCCCAGACGACCGTCTTACCGGCAGCACCGGAGAACCAGATGGAGAACGCGAAGGCATTTTCTCCCACCCCATAAAAGCCGCAGGCGAAGGACTCGTCCGAAGAAACCAGGACGTCGGACTCGTCCTCCACGGAGAGATGAGAACCCTTGGAGAGGGATGCACGTTGAGCTCGACAAGCCGAGGGAGTAAGCATCAACAACATGGACACGAAGCAAGGGAAGAGGAAGCTAAGATGAACGGAGGGACTTGTAGTGGCCGTCATGTTAATTATAACTCGTATCACAGAACACCTGGTACTTACATGGTGCTAATTAATATATTAACGTCAGGGTAACTTTTGAATTTACTATTTGAGCAGTGGTTCACTATTCACTCCACCACTAGATTTTAGTAGTGAAACCTATGCATTTCCTTATTTTTAAATAGTGCTTCTTGTAGGGGTATTCACGGACCCGACCCGTGAACGGATCCGACTCGACCCGACGGGTCAGGTCGAATTTTTCTTTTTTGGGGTCATGACCCAACCCGGGTTGGCCGGGTCGGATGATCGGGTTACCTGACCACCATTTTCTTTTTTTAAATATAATAAGTATTTATTATTATATTTTTAATACAAAATAAAATATTTTTAAATACCAAAAATATTATTTTAAATTTGTATATACTTTTTTGCATTTAAAATAATTTATTTTATATTTATTTAATAATTTTAAATGATATAAAACTGTTAAATCAACTTAAAATCATTTAAATTTTTTAAAAAAAGAAAAAAATTGGATCTATCGAATTGGGTCGGATCAACTCGGGTTGGAATCTTCCAACCCGAACCTGACCCAGACCCTTAGTCGGGTCATGGTCGGGTCGACCCGACGGGGTCGGATTGCCGGATTACCCGGTGAACACCCCTAGCTTTTTGTAACAAAGAAAAAATTGAAGTAAAAGAGCAAAATTACACGAATGGTCCCCCAACTTTGAGTCGATTTTTAATTGATCTTCCAACTTCAATTTATAATCAGAATGTCCCTAATCTTTTATTTTCTTGCACGATTAGTCCTCTTGATCGGTGATAGTGGGTTTCTCGGTTGCCTTGCATACACGTCAGTTGTTTCTCTCTCATCCACGTCATTTAAGTTATCCACGTCATTTAACACTTCAAACCAGGTAAATTACACGAATCGTCCCTAAACTTTGAATCGATTTCTAAATAGTCCCCCAACTTTGATATTATTGTACGATTCATCCACTTGACTCATAAGAAATAGTCTCTCGATTATCTTGCGACGTGGCATAATAAAATATAATAATTTTTTTTAACTAACTGACATTATATAATAAAAAATATTATAAAAATTTTAGGACGCAGACGAGCTAACAGAGGAGGGTGTCGCCCCCTTCCAAGCTCGCCCTTTAGCGAGCTGGCATAGGGAGCGCCAGCCCCCCCTCTCCAAGCTCGCCCACTAACGAGCTTCGTACAAGGGGCGCTAACGCCCCCTCTTGAGCTCATCGATGTCCCTAAAAGATTCAAAGTTGAGAGACTATAAAAAATAAAAATGATAAAAGCACCGACCAATTCACGAGGGGGCGTTAGCACCCCTTGTGCGAAGCTCGCTAGTGAACGAGTTTGGAGAGGGGGGCCAACGCCCCTATGCCAAGCTTGGAGAGGGGGCCAACACCCCTCCTCTGTCAGCTCGTCCGCGTCCTGAAATTTTTATAATATTTTTTATTATGTGATGTCAGTTAGTTAAATGTTTTTATTATATTTTATTATGTCACATCACAAGATAATCGGGAGACTATTTCTTACCGATCAAGTGGATGAATCGTGCAATAATATCAAAGTTGAAGGACTATTTAGAAATCGATTCAAAATTGATGGATGATTCGTGTAATTTACCTGGTTTGGAGCGTTAAATGACGTGGATGACTTAAATGACGTGGATGAGAGAAAAACGACCGACGTGTCGGCCACGTATGCAAGGCAACCGGAAAACCCACTATAACCGGTCAAGAGGATTAATCGTGCAAGAAAATAAAAGATGATGGACGTTCTGATTATAAATTGGAGTTGGGAGACCAATTAAAAATCGATTTAAAATTGAAGAACCATTCGTGTAATTTACCCAAGAAGAAGATAGATTACTAGTCCGTCCTTATTATCTTTTCTGAAGATATTAATTTTCTGAATCCATCATGTTAACTAGTTGATTCATTTGATATTTAAATAAATGATAAATTTTGATTAAATTAGTGATTTCAGAGATGAAGTCCGAGAATACAATCCAGACAACCAACTGTAGCAATAATTTAACATGGTCATCTGATCATGATCGTTCAGAAAGAAGAATCAAATTTACGGTCAGGGAAAAAAAATAAAAAAAAAGAAACAAATAAGTAACTGTAAAACTACCAAACAAGTAGCAGGATATTTTTTTCTCACTAAAAACAAATAAGTGATAAATGGATTGTTCGTCTTAAACTCAAAATTAATATTTTCATTTGGAAGAATACGAATTAGATTTCTATTCCACACTCCACTATAAATGTGTAAATAGCCGCCACTATTGATGATTCAACCTTGGTGTGCCAATTTTTGTTTTTTTGGGAGTATTAATAATGCTTTTTTCTGGTAGACAAGTAAGTACTGGCCAATTTAATTCATATTCAGGTTACAGTAAATAGCGACATGCGGTGAATTAAGATAATGATGGTCTAAGAATGTAACGGAAAAAATAAAACTGATGACTTGTCACCCGCCGGCGTTATATGTACCGTCTTCCTCATTCCAACTGTTGCTGCTAATTTTAATTTAACATATGTGATTTTGTTTAATCATATCCAAACATTCCGTCCATTTCTATATATTCTTTCTACTACAACACATGTCACATGACATGGAGGTTATGGAAAATGAACCAAACTCGAGCACAATTTGAGTACAAAGATTTCTTTTATGTCAGTGCTTAAGTCTCCAATTAAATTGTTAAAAGAAATAATGAGTTTCGTAGTATTTATAACAAATAATTAATATAAGAAATTAAATGATGAATTCACTAAATATCTCCCATTTAATCACCTTCTCAATTATATACTCCAATTTTATTTTCGAGACTATCCTCCAACTATTAATGTATTCTAGCAATCACTCTTTTGATCGAGAATATCAATTTTATGTTCATTTTATTTAAATATAAAATAAATATAAAATCTTAAAATAATAATATATGTTTTTTTAAAAAAAAAAGAGAGAGGGGACGTCCTCCTTTTCTCGGCCATAAGAAAAAGAAGTGACGTTCTCCTTCTCTACACTTAGAAGAAGATAGAGAAAAAGAGACGACACACTTCCTTCGTCGACACGCAAAAAAGATCACCTCCTTATCAAATCAATAAATAATTGATCTTTCAAAAAAAAATTTGTTTCAATTATGTTTTCAAAATTGGTGTGGACATTTTGATTCAAGGTTGAATCTGATGTTGGTCTAATCTGCTTCGTCTTGAGAATTACAAAGAGAAAAAAAACGGATAGGACGGAAAAAAAATCCGGATAAAACCGGAAAACAGTTGGGGGTTAAACCATTAAACTGGGTTTAACATGCTTATTTTATTTCTGAAAAAATGGAGAACATAAAAAGACAACTTACTACAACACTCAGAAAAATTCGGAAATTTAGAAGGAAACAGAAAGGTGAAAACAAATGGAAAGGAGAGAAGAGTGAGGAAATGACAATCACGTAAAGATGTTAGCTAGGAGGTATAAATGGAAACATATAAAAAAATAGATAAAGGCGATGATTAATAAAGCGAAAATTACAAAGAGGAAGTAGAATTCACAAGATAATCATATTTTTTTACAATTATTATTTTATTAGTAGAATTGACAAGATAATCATAAAAGACATTTACTATTTAATATTTAGTTGTAAAATAGAATTTATTGAAACGCTTTCATTATTTTATTGTGTTAATTTTATGCATAATTTATATCCTGAATTATTATAAATTGATTGGACGCGTAAGAAATTGGCCGAATCGTGAGCCAAGCAAGACGATCTAACTTTCCCTCGAAATTATAGAATCCTGTGTTTCATGTTATATATGAAAGAAAATATGAAGATGTTATTACGCATATACCCTAAATTTTAGATATACGACTATAATAGTATATTAATTATTAATACATTAACATTTGTAAATAATACTAAATATGGATACATCCGTAGGTTGACATTGCTGAGTTGATAGCTCACTTCATGTTCGAATTCTCATTTTTAGTTTTTAACTGGGGTAACTAATAGGAAAAAAAGCCTTCTCTCTGAATTCTCATTGCTATATTGCTCTTTCCTGCTTGAAGCTACTTGTCATTTATACAAGTTCAATTTTCTGAAAAATAAAAAGGTTCCAGGACGTTTCGTGCACCGAAAAAAAATGTTGCAACTATAATGGATTTTATCAGTTCTTATTAAGCACTGATATAAGTTAATAATCATCCTTAAAAATATTAAATAAATTTGTTTTCTATTTATTATTTTCATTTAATTTGATCACTGCTACCTAATTATTAGTTTATTTTATTGTTATCAGTAATGCAATCAAATATATAAAATTTACTGCCGAACCAAAACAGAACTTATAGAAATAAAACTCGAAACTGAATTTGGATACCGCTAATTGCAACAATCTATTCATTTGTGATGTTGTCAGTCTCCTATTTTCGTTCAATTCGCGCGGCGGTTCACATGCTAGACGAGTAAAATTAATTCGATAAAGTTGTCTCACGTTGCATATTTAAACGAGTGAGACTAGCAATAAAAGTTTTTACATCCCCAGAAACTACGATGCCGAGACCACAACACATAGATTAACGTGCATTATTCACATATTGAAAATCGATCTACTATCACGTCCAACTAATCTCATAATCTACTAATCTCGTAAGATTATTCCACATTACGTACCTAACAGGACATGTGAGACTCTTAACTAAAAATGCTCTTTACATTAACTTGAACTCGCGGTATTGATCTGCGACTTCTTCGCACCTAAATAACTTTGTCCAAAAATAATGTTAGGGTTGTTGCCTTTCGTTAGAGCGAAGTAATTGCATGATGGGAACAATCGATGCAAATTTTGGCAAAGTTAAGGGTGTATACTTTCAATATTGGTCAGCTTCAATCCTCTCTTCGAAAACCAAACCTCTCTTGTAATGCCCGGCCATTTCTCCTTATATTTAAAATTCAAAATGCAAAATCCGCTCGAATGGAATTCAAAATTCAACTATAATGGATCTCCCTATATTTAAAAAAATGGAACGAAAGAATCGGTCCGCCCTTCCGCCCGATTCTTTCGCCTGCACCCTCCTCAACCCCCACTCACCCCCCCACGACCGGCCTCCCTCTCCACGTCACCCTGCAGAAGAGAAGCGGCCGCCCATGTATAAGAGACACCAAAGGGGGTGGTCGAGACCTCTTTTGGACTCCTTGCTCTGCCGCCGCATCATCATCATCATCTTCTTCTTCTTTGTCTGCTGTCGCTCCGGCAAACCACCCACGACGAACGGCGAGAACAGGATGACTGACGAGCCATCCGACACGCGACGACGATCTCGACGCCTTCGCAAAGACCAGGCGCACAATTCCCACAGGTTAGGAACGACCGGCGATCGGAACCACGACCGTAATTTCGTCGTCGAACTTTCGACGAATCAAAAGAAAAGGTACCGTAGACATAAAATCCCCTAGACGAAGAAATGTAGATCACATGTCGCGAATTTCAATTCCATTATGATCTAGAGATATGTAGGAATGTCTTTCGTATTCAGTGTATTGTGATCGGACGGTCGGAGGCCGGCCGAAAATGAAAAATCGGACCGGCGACTCTGTTTGTGCAGAGAATCAGTCGACCGATTTCCCATATCGATCGACCGATCTTCGATGTCCGAAGTCACAACTCAGGGCCGGTCGACCGATCCAAAGTGTCGGTCGACCGATCCGGAGGAAGCCGCCGAGCCCGATCACATGAGATCGATCGACCGATTCCAAAAGGGCTGACCGATCCTGCGACAACAATCGGCCGACCGATCCGTATCGAACGGTCGACCGATCCTTCCAGAGGAATCATTCGGCCGAGAGCATAATCGGTCGACCAGGCCCCTTGGGCGGTCGACCGACTTGGAGATATTGGTCCATTAGGACGGTCGACCGGTCCCGAGAGAGAAAAATCATGAACTTCAAAGTGAAATGACCAAAATGCAGTTGAGGGACTGGAGTACTTGTGAAGTGACTAAAATGCCCTTGAGAGGCCAGAGCACTTGTGAAATGACCAAAATTCCCTTGAGAGGTCAGAGCAACTGTAATGAATCCTAAACCTTCGACTGACCACTGTAGGCTAGGTCCGATCCAGTGAAATAAGTAATGGACCATTCGTCCGCAGAAAGGGGATCAGACCTTACCCCTTCTCTGAATCATGATTGTGAACTCCACATTTGTAAAGAAGATAAGTAATGTAAAGAGATATCTATGTGTTATTCATGGTAAAGGTCAGTGTATTGTACAGTGGAAGGGCAGGTAGCTGCACTGAAGAGATAGTGTATCTACTGGTTTAACTGCCACTGTTCCTGAACCACAGGCCCTCTCTCACATGTGCTCCGAATAAGAGTGACGCAGTGAACACACTCTTCCCCCATGGGGGCATATATGAATTATATTGTTATGCCAGAGGGACATGTAGCTTAGCTGAGGAGACAACGAACCTACAGGTCCATAACGACCACTGTTCCTGAGATACAGGTCCTCTCCCACCTGTATTCCGAAAAGGTTGTGCCTGAGTGTACACCTTCCCTTTCATGGGCACCCTGACAACATTCAGTGCAGAGACACATTTAGCTTCCCAACTAATTAAAGTTGAGCTCATATAGGATAACGAACATCAATGATCTTATAGTAATGTAAAAGACATTCCACATAGAGCATAACATAATATGGTAATGGATAACTGAACATGGCAATGGACAATAGAATATGGTAATGGATATCAGAGCATGGTAATGGATCACAGAGTATAGTAATGGACCACAGAGCATAGTATTGTATAAAATATTATTAAAGTAATAAATAAAGTAATTAATCATTGATTATCATTTCATCGTCTATGACTCTATGCGTACTGGGCGTTAGTTTACGGGCATTCCATGCCCCTGCTTTGGAATTTTGCAGATGAGAACCCTGCTTAGGGAGAAAGTGAAAAAATGCAAAGCTTCGGAATGACGGCACATGACTTGTTATAGGACCACAACTTTCCGCCTTTTAATGCTGCATTTGAATTATTCAACTTTGTAAATATATGAGATATTTGAATTTCTATTTTTAGCCTTGCTTATGTTGATGTTCCCAGAACTACTCGAACCATCGTTGTTTCCTTATTTTCTTGAATTATCACATGTCATGTGGCACTCTTTGATTTCCAATTATATTCTTTCGCATTCCAATGTTAATTATTATTTCTCTATCATTCCTATTGTCACGTGGGTCATTTGTTGACCAATCAAAGTCAAAGTAGTCATAGACAATGGTAGCGCTCCCTTGATCAGTCTGATCGTCAGCGTGGCAGGAGGGCGGATTTTGGGAGCGTTACATCTCTTCCTATATAATTCTCAAATATCACCTTCACTTGATGTGAATGTGTGAAAGCTATATATATGTATATGATCTTGTGCTTTCATATAGGATCATAAGATCGTGGCACATATATACAAAATAATTAATTAATCGGCGTGTTGATAGATCAGAATGGTTTCTTCAAGCATGGCAGGCTTCCTAATCAATTTTGGCTAATTTTGAATACATTATTATATAACGCACACAACGAGTCTTTTTCATACACTAACGAGTTGTCATTTGTTTGAGGCTTCATTCTTTGCCCACGAAAATAGTCCTTAGCTTTTGTCGACATGATTATCTAATAAATAAAGTACTTTATAATTATCGATCTAGGGAGTCAAGATTAAAAGTTTGCTTTAATTAAGTTATAAAAATGTCTGACAAATATAATGAGTGGAATATTAATTCGATTAATACTAAATAACATACAGGTACCTAATATAATGTAATTTATATGTTCCTTTCATCTTTTTCGACGATGATCGGCACAAATTAATATCATAAAATATTATATAATAGTCAGGAACTACCTAGAACATACTTCAAATCTAAAATCAAGATTCTATTACGAATCTATCATAATTTCATACCTCAAAATTTTTGTCAAAGAAACTGATTACTGTTGTCTTCTTCCTCCTCTTCCTCTGCCTCTTCCTCTTCCTCATCAAAGGTGACCTTTGCTTGAACTCAAATAATCAACTTAAAAGTATCTAAAATTCTTAAAGATGATGAGTAAATCAAAAGCTCAAAATAAAAAAAAATCACATAGGGAGACCATACAAGTGTGATTTGATTTAATATTCCATTTGAGTAAGCATTTCAAATCACAATCAACATAGAAGTTTTCTTAGCATATGAATTTATTGGTAAAGTATAGCTAATTCATGAAATGTATGTGTATACCAATGACACTTTGCACACATGCTATTGCATATAATTCAACATGAGTCAATATATGTCATGCCCCAAATTTTTAAAAATTAAATAATTATCTATTATTTTTCTGGAAAATAAGGGTTGATAATAATATTTTAATTTTGAAAATAAAGGATAATTGGTGAGGAGTTGGAAGGGATAAGGACGACTTTAAGTAGGGTTTGAGTTTGATACAAGGACAAACAATTAAATTCAAAATTAATTAATTATTAACTCATATTAATGATTGTATTAACTACAAAATAGAGGTTAGATTAGAATTGATTGGGGGACCAATCATACTCAAACTCTATCTTAAAAAAATGTAAATATGTTTCAAAAGATGTGGACTTTTATGCACATTTTAAAATTAATTTCTACATGAGAACCACCACTTTGTCTATAATTGTCATGCAAATCAAGGCTCCTTAGTGGATGATTCACAATTGATTTGAAGTCCGACATCAGAGCTCATCCTGAGGTGCTTCACATGCATTTCAAGATGACGTCATGGAGCAATTTTATTTTATTTAGTTATATATAATATTTATTTTTTATTTTATCGACGGTTTGAACGGACGGTAATATTTACCGACGGTCAAAACCGTCGGTAATTGCGACAGTTTGGATATCCGTCGGAAATTGCGGCAGATATACCGACGGTTATGACCTTCAGAAATTACGGCGGATTTTGCGACGGATGGATATCCGTCGAAAATATCGACGTTCTAACCGTCGAAAAATTAAATAATAATATAACCAATTATATAATTAATTTTTTTTATTTTCGACGGTCAAAACGTCGGTAATTGCGACGGTTTGGATATCCGTCGGAAATTGTGGCGGATTTACCGACGGTTATGACCTTCGGAAATTGCGACGGATTTTGCGATGGATGGTTATCCGTCGAAAATATCGACGTTCCTAATCGTCGAAAAATTAAATAATAATATAATAAATTATATAATTAATTTTTTTTATTTCCGACGGTAAAAACCGTCGGTAATTGCGATGGTTTGGATATCCGTCGGAAATTGCGACGAATTTACCGACGGTTATGACCTTCGGAAATTGCGGCGGATTTTACGACGGATGGTTATCCGTCGAAAATATCGATGTTCCTAATCGTCAAAAAATTAAATAATAATATAATTAATTTTTTATTTCCGACGGTCGTGACCGTCGGAAAATTCGTCGAAAAAAATTTAATAATAATATAAAAAATACATAATTTAATTTTTTCTATTTCCGACGATCATAACCGTCGGAAAAGTCGTCGAAAATTACGGATGGATATCCGTCGAAAATATCGACGTTCCTAATCATCGAAAAATTAAATAATAATATAAATTATTTTCGACGGTCATAACCGTCGAAAAATCCGTCGGAAATGGAACCGTCAAAAAATCCGTCGCAAATAGCGACGGATTTAGAACCGCTGAAAATTATCCGTCGAAAAATCTCGATTTTCTTGTAGTGATCGTCAAAGCAATTTTGTCATTTGCATAGAAATCAAACACAAAGTTCGTAGCTAATTAGTTTTTCAGTTAAGTTAATATATATAGGAGATTCTTATATCGATGATTTTTGTTGATATAGAACTATGGACTTATATCCTAAATATGTAGAAGTTTGCTAAATTGTCATATAGAATTGCATTTAATAGGGCATTGGAACAAGGTAAAAAAAATCACATAGAAAACACGATTCTAAGGGGAATTCTATAGAATTTGATTTAGATTCTATAGTGTGTGGCCTAAATTTCATTGAAACCAGACGAGATGCGAAATAGTACAGACCGAGTTTGGTGAACTCAGTCTGAGTTCTTAAATATAGTGGCCCGAGTTTCGACAACTCAAGTGTAGAACTAGTTTATAACATAAATCCAAATCGGTTTCAGACAAATCCAGACTGAATTTCATTGGCTGAATATTGTAAGAGGAAAATTGAGCCGACATGTCCCAGGTTTCCTTCATATCCATGATCCGACCTGCGTTATGTGGGTCTAGGGCTAAAATTGAAATTATGAAACATAACCTAGGTCGTCCAGGACGTGGACTAGGTTTTAAGAATAAAAAGTGTATTTATATATATTTACTTGCAGTTAACTATACTATTTATTGTTTCTAATCATAATATTAATTATATTGATCATATTATTGATTGAATTGGTGATCTACTATACTTTTAGACTGGGTCTTGTCACACAATTGAAAAAAGCAAAAAAAAATATACATCATAGGTAAATAAGATAAAAGTCAAAAGTTGTTGATCATCATGTTTACTGCTAGCCCCTTATATTGATTGTTAACTTAATTAAAATGGATGTAACAAATAGAGTAATTGGAGAATTGGTACGTCAACTTCTAATGAAAAATATAACTATCGTGTATAATCTCTCGTCCCCTACCGTACAATGAATTTATTGAATCAATTTATTCATTCAACTAAAAAAAACCATGCCATCATATTGTCCCAAGAGGAAACGAGCTGTTGTGCTCCTCTAAAATATCGAGTGACGTATTAAAAAAAATGATCTCAAGGGCAAAGCAAACAATATCATGTCTAGTAAAGAGGCATCATGGGACAATGAGCCATTGTGCTACCTCAATATCGGGTGATACATTTTTGACAAAATCTTACGGGTATATTATATAATGTTCAGAATATATCAAAGTCACCTGGTATGGACTTGTGTGCATGGTGGGTACGGCTCAATTAGTTTAAACAAAAATTTGACAATATTTTATCAATAATATTTTCCTCCTTAACTAGGATACTCATGCCAATTAACAAAAAATAATGTAGAGAACAAGACTACGCTAAGGACATTAAGATCAATCATTGCATGTTCACTAAATTCTAAAATTATTAGAATATTAGGGAATAATGATATTCAATTTAGTATTTTCTTACTGAATAAACTACTATATAATCGAGCATTTTGGCATAAAAATCTAGGAAAATATAATAAAAAAATATGACGATAGCACACATTCATAAGTCATAAACAAAGCTTTTGCATTGATGCTAAGCTAAGAAGACATTGCAAGCGATCATCGAAAATCTTGGGTACTTCAATTGATTTAGAGTGGTACGAACTTTTCTCTTCTTACAAGAATGGTTAAGTCTTGAAACTTTGATATTGCATGCCCCTTGGGTCATGGTACATTATACAGGGATGCCAATCCTTTAATATTTTGAACCAATTTTAGTATTTAATTTTGATTCAAATATGATAAGGAATCAATAGTCGTTGAATGTACATATCATGTAACAATTAAGCAGACCAAGGTTTTGAAAAAAGAAATTAGATGAAATTAAGTTGGATCGATGGGGTCGGTAACAAAATTTACCATTTAAATTTAACAAAGAAACAGGATCTGATTTGGATGAACACGGTCCATTATGTAAAGTTGCATATGTGGTTTTGGGGTTTTTTTTTTGCGATTTTTCATATCCAACTGCTCCACGCATCAAATAAATGATCATGAGGTAAATACATAAAAAATGTTGGTAGTTTTTGCGTCAAAAGAATTTAGGAGAATAAACAAGATAGCAATAATGAAGCCAGAAATTTAATCTAGCGAGCGCAAAATATACTATAAGTCAATAAATACATAAAACTTATTTTTTTCCCTAGCTAGGAGATCCTTGTGATGTTCTATAATCAGTATCAAAACATATAACATTGATGATTATAGTGGATGTTTTGTGATGCTGCAATGCTATTTCTCATATATCAGCTGGAAGAAAATAAAAAAAAAACATATAAATTTTGCTTTACATGACTTTTGTTATATTTTATTATAGTGCTAACATGATTAAATAAAAGCTATGTTATCAATAATTATTTTATAGTTACCCTGATTAAAATTAATAATAGATCATTCCAAATCAATTTTATTTCTACTTATAATTTAAAAATGTAATCGAGGAAATTATAATGAAACTAAAATATACAATAAAACTTAATAGGAGCCAAAGAATTGGGATGAATAATTAATACTTATAATTTAATTCTAATGTTTTTCTATATATACGTCTACTAGTAAATGAAATATATAAATACATTTTATGATGAAGTTAAAAAGAATAATAAAATTAGAAACTTTGATGCCTTATATATGCTTCCCAAGGGGTTGTACACTTGTAACCAATATAATCATATTTATACTATAATAAATTACAATAATGCTAAATTTGAAAAAAAAATATGTTGAAGAGGAGAATCAATCGCTATCCATTCTAAGCATTGAATGCGCAAAATCTATACACCTAACCAAACCATATTGACGTTAAACATGCAGCACTATTTTTTAATAATTAAGTTTAGTGGGTAGCTATTTTTTAATAATTAAGTTTATTGGATAGCAAATGCACGTAATGATCAAAATGATGAAAAATAATTTAAACGATATACATGGAACATACATATAATATATATATAGGATTTAAGCAATCAAAAGTTATATAACTAATATGTATTTAATGAATATATGAATCGTTGAATGATGATTACAACGCTTCCAAGCTTGTATTCTTCTTGTCCTCGAGCAAGCTCCAATGCCAGGTTCAAGAATCCTAAATGGGCATCATTATTCAAGAATTACAAAGCCCATAGCCTAAGTACCTTTTCGTCAAAATTCAATAATCCAGACTCATAAAATTGCATCTTCAATAACTTTAAATTTATTAAAAAAAATTACATCCTGTCCAACAATCGCATTAATTTTAAAAATAAAAATATAAAATGAGTTTATATTTTATTATGCAATAGAAAAGTAAATACTTAGTTAATTATGATAAAGTCTTCAAGCAAGATTGCACCCCAAAAAATTGTATAGCGGAATTTGACTAATTACTCTCATTTCATACTATCTTAGGACAATAAGCGTTAAAGCACCCCTTGGACTTATTTGTCCGATTTGTTTTACTAATTTTTAGACACATTTTTTTTTCAACTAACTAAGATAAAAGCATTAAGCATCAACCGTTACACGTTCATAGAATTATGAATTATTAAAATATCAAGGAGTAAACGAGATTCAAACTATTCTTCCCCTAACGATTAAACTATATCATAATTGAATGATTTACTGTTAAAATAAAATAGAAAATATAAAAATAAGATTAGAAATTATAAATCAAACTTTTTAGAACTAGACTTAGGCAGTGTTTGACACGTAAAAAAATAGAGTATTTAATAACAGATAATATTTTGTTAGTGTCAAAACGCTACTATAAGCGTTTGATATTTTTTCTAAATAGCGTTTAGAGATTTGAACACAAAACGTTATAAGCTATTCCTACTAGCTTATAGAGTATAGAGATAGTACTTTTATATTTTCTTCTTATTATACCCTCATTTTTAAAATAAAAAATAATTTAATTATTAAATATCAGATATCTTTTTATTTTATATATCACATCTTGAATTTTACTTACAACCCAAATAAGATTTTTATTTTGAAGTAATTAATATTTTTATATTAAATAATATTCTAAAAAATATCAAATATTTAGAATAAAATATTTTAAATTAAATTTTATAAATATGATGCATATAAAAATGATCATAAATTATACATTATTTCTATTTTTGTCATTTTATACATTACGCTAATTTATAAATAAATCGCTATTCGCTATCTGCTAATAATTAACCGTTATACTCTAGTCAAATCGTTATCCTCTAGTAAAATCACTAACTTTGCCAAATAGAGCCTCTATTTTTTTTTACAATTGAGAGTTTGCAAGAACAAGTGGTACCAAAATTCAATCTAAAAAATAGAACCATGACATTTACATAATGATATTTCTTGATTATTAATTTTTTATGATATAATTATATGTCAATGATTAATTATATAATGCAGTTATCAGAGTCATCTCATTAATAAATGGTGTATGATGTGTTTATAAAGGATTTAATGGGGGGCGCGTGATTCCAGCCCTTGGATGTAGATCCGATGATGCAGATATATTTTTCTCTCTAGCATGAATTGTCTTCAACCTCTCGCGCGACGACTAACTTCAACGCTTGACGAACGAGGTGGCCGAAGAATGGAGGCGGCGAGAGCCGACAAATGGGGTGGTGGCGGTTCTCGAGCGAGGTCGAAGCGAAGAATGGGGCCGTGACGGTTGAGGAACGGGGCGGCGGCGGTTCTCGGGCGGCGATAGCTCATTAACGGGACGGCGAGGGCTTCATGAACTAGGCGACGGTGAGGTCAAAGCGAAGGAGGCGATAGCGAGGTCGCTCACGGAGCATGAGGCGGCAGCGAGGTCGCTCACGGAGCACGCAGCAGCGAATCTCCCACCAACCTGCAGCAGACGGCAAAGAACGCTGCGTCATATGGCGAGGAGCACAGTCGGCGGTCGTGAGAAGTCGACTGGGTCACGAGAGTGAAATAAAAAAAAGGATATGCATCGTCATGTGAAGATTCAACGACTGGAATTACGTATAATTTTTTAGTCGTTGGATTTAGATCCCATGGCTGTTGGGACCACACCCCATTAAATCATAATTTTATTCCTCATAAAGTGATTGCAAGATATATTGGAGAAACCTAATTTTAAAAAAAATAGAGTTACACTAAATTAAATATAGTAGATCATCACTTGATCAAATCAACCAAGCTATTCACAATTCAATAAAATGGATTTTGAAGAGAATTTGATTCGGTCTGATCCAATTTAATAACATGGATTCCAAAGAAAGATTTGTTTTGGGTCCAAGACTCACAAAGAATATATTTGGGTCAATATTCATATTGGGATTTAATTAGTAGGAAGCAAATTTAATTAGTCCCTATTTTTTTTGGTACGGAAATATAAGTGATATCACCAGTTATGTTGCCATGTTTTCATCCAAATATTATTTGCATCAATATGCGGAACTCATAAGCATTTATTTATTTGCATCAATATGCGGGACTCAAGCATTTATTACGTAGACACTAATCTTGTTTGATAAAAGATTAGCAAGTTCTAGAATATAATGGATTTATTCTCATTTTGTTCAGAATAATGATATTCTAGAGTGAGGTAAGAATAAATTTGTCTTTATTTTTTCTTTCGTTATGCAATCATTAATGTTGATCCACGTGTATGTAAAATTAATATTTGACAACAAAAATAAGAACAATATTTTATTCTTACGTGTTATTCTCATACTAAAAATGCTCTAAAAAAATTAAATTTTATGTGTTCTTATTTTACCAAGAATATTTTTTTCCCCTGTAGGGCTCCAGCTCCACATGTTTTTTCAAACAAACAATCATGGCTTGATTTTCGAAACGAAACTAAGCCGCATTAAATAAGGCAGAATCATAATCACGTGACTCTGGTTCCGGCCAGTTGGTTCCTTCATTTTGGTGGAATCAGCTATTGATTCCTATTTTTTATTTTGACCTTTTTTTTTGGATTTTGAAAACTTTTTTCTTTTATTTTTTCTTCTTTTTACCTATTTTATATATAATAATTTATTTATTACATATAAAATATTAATAATAAAGGTTTAATATAATATTATTTATTATATATTATTTCATTATAAAATTTTAATATTTTGTTAGTATAAATTATTAAAAATTGATTTTTTATAGTTAGATAATATATTTTTTAACAAAAGTTTTGACATAATTTTTTAATATATATTATATATTTTATTTCTTTAACAATTTTATAATTTATACTTATAATAAATATTTTTAATTCAATCACCCACTAAAATTAAGTCATCATATTTACTTTTTCCTATCACATCAACTGTCTTATTCCTTAACGTTAAATTATATTGTATCTAAATACATCCGAACTAATCTATCAAACTTAAACTAGTGAAATTCTCGTTCCCGTAGCCAAATGATCGTAGAGTTATTTAATCGAACTGTCTGTCCCGTCTAACTGCCCGTTGTTAGACGAAACCTGTGTGTCGTCCCCTAAAGTTGTTATCAATCTCTGTCATTTTGTCATCTTTCAAATGGTTCAAATCATAAAAAAAAAACCTGGCGAAGAAGAATATGGATCCACAGAAAAAAAACTTGAATTTTAAGTTAAAATTTAATTATCAATAACAATATTTTAGACATATTTACTGTCAATTTTCATAAAACCTGCGGGATAAAATGGAATATTTAGTTAAGAGTTTCATTGTCAAATTACCAAGTAAACCTCAAATCTTCTATGGATCCTAGATTACCAAGGACACCACGCTTGTGTCTTCGAGGGCGAGAGGAATTGTTTCATCGGGCTACTACAAGCTCTTCTTCGACAACGATAATGTGCTGAAGCTCATCTACGAAACCCCTGAGATTTCAAGCATCTATTGGCCTAATCCTTTTAACAAAGTGTGGCAGAATGGACGAATGAACTACAACAACACCAGATACGGCGTCCTGGACGGGATGGGGCAGTTCACAGCGTCTGATCAGCTGGAAGTCAAAGCTTCGGACTTGGGTCCAGGCGTCAGGAGGAGGCTCACTCTGGACTACGATGGCAATCTTCGGCTCCACAGCCTGGACGCGTCGAGCCGGACATGATCGGTCTCCTGGCAGGCGTTCCAGCAGCCTTGTGAAATCCATGGGATCTGCGGTATGAACGGAATCTGTGTCTACACGCCGACGGTGAAGTGCTCGTGCCCTCCTGGATTCGTGGCGAAGGATCCGAGTGACTGGAGCAAAGGCTGCAGGCGCATGGTCAATATCAGCTGCACCAATCCTCATCGGGTGCACTTCAAGCGGCTTCCACCAACAGAATTCTGGGGCTTCGTTTACAATTACAGTCAAGGCATTTCGTATACCGTCTGTAAGAGGATGTGCAAACAGGACTGCTCCTGTCAAGTCTTTGGGTACAAGAAGGAGATCGGAAACTGTTACCTGATGGTTGTCCTGCTGAATGGGAAGGCTTCCCCCAACACCGATAATGACATGTACCTGAAGCTCCCAAGAAGTGTAAACTTCTCCGTGCTCTCTCCTCCTCCGGCGCGAGGACCTGCTAATTGCTTTGGCACAAACGTACTCGTGCAAGATTACTTCGTTAAATCTGGAGGAGGGATGAAGTGGGAGCACTTCTATTGGTTCCTTGCAGCATTCTTCGCGATAGAAGCTGCTTTTATCATCATTGGTTGGTGGTGCATTGGGCCGTGGAGAACCGAAAGCAGCTATGAACAAGTGTTGTCCAGTCATTTCAAAAGGTTCAGCTACCGGGAGCTGAAAAGGGCCACCAAAAACTTCAAAGACGTCCTCGGAAGGGGAGGGTCGGGAGTTGTTTACAAGGGAAAGCTGGACGACGATAGGGTGGTGGCCATCAAGAAACTGGAAGACGTTGTCCAGGGTGAAGCGGACTTCCAAGCTGAGCTCAGCGTCATCGATATGATCTATCACAAGAATCTGGTCAGGATGTTGGGCTTCTGCGCCGAGCGCTCGCATAGGCACCTCATCTCTGAATTCGTTCAGAACGGCTCGCTGGACACGTATCTGATGGATGAGGAGCAGGAAGCCATTTCTGTCCTCCCTTGGAGCACGAGGCTCAAAATTGCGACAGGAGTGGCGGAAGGTTTAGCCTACCTCCACCACGAGTGCTTCGAGTCGATCGTCCACTGCGACGTGAAGCCCGAAAACATACTTCTGGACGAAGACTTCGAACCTAAGATCGCAGACTTCGGACTGGCGAAGCTGCTGAGCAGAAGAAGTGGCGGGCGCGGTTCCAACCTGTCGAGGATCCGCGGCACGAGGGGCTACATCGCGCCGGAATGGACTTCCAGCCTTCCGATAAGCGAGAAGGTGGACGTGTACAGCTACGGCGTCGTCCTTTTGGAGCTGGTCAAGGGGCGCAGAGTGTCCAGCTGGGTGATAGAAGGGGAAGAGGAGCTGGAGATGGTGCTGCGGCGGTCAGTAGCTGTGCTCAGGGAGAAACTGCAGGAGAGCAGCGGACGAGGAGGAGAAACGTCGTGGATCAATGATTTTGGTGGACGGCAGGTTGGAGGGTCAGTTCAACCATAGGGAAGCTGCGACGTTGGTGGAGATCGCAGTTTCTTGCTTGGAGGAAGAAAGGAACAAAAGGCCAACCATGGAGTCAGTGGTGAAGATGCTCCTGTCGTCTGCTGATGAAGATGAACTCAATTCAGACGACCCAAACCTGTTTGAGCAATGAAGTTGCATGGATGAGTCCTTATATAATTAGCAGTTAAATAAAGTTGTTCGTTTGTCCTAGCAAGAGAGCAAAGTAATCTAATCTATCTCGTAATCGTGTACCTGAATGCTTTATGTGGTTTTAAGGTAATGAATGTGTGCGTGCGCAATCATTAATGTGTGTGTGGTTTTATTCTTTGCAATTTTGACGTTCCTCTAGAGGTAATGAACTAATGATCTGGTGGTATGAGCACCAACCCTTGTATCTTGCTTTTTAAAATTTCAAAGCTGCTACAGTGAACAAAGTGCAATTCATGACGTTTGACCGATCAATCCCTATTTTCATTCTGTTCTGGTCGCTGTAAATATCATCAGCCTCTTTGCTGCCAATTTGAGACAAACCACGTAATTTGCAATATTATAAGACGAGTCCGACGATCATGGGTCAGGTCTAGGGTTGAGCACGGCTGGCACAATCGCCTCGGCCCGGTCCGAACCGAATTTTTCAAATTTTTTTTCAACCTAATTATCAACTAGGTCGGAACGGGATCTCATTTCCTTTAGTCTCGGTCGGGACTAGGTAACTCGAAGTCGATTCCGACCCAATTAAATATATTATATTAATATTAATTTATTTTTAAATAGTATATTTATGCTTATTTTAAATAAAAAAATATATTTTATTTGATATGTTTTAAATATACAATATATTATATCATTATATATATAATTTAATTAATAGTTATCATATTTATATAATAACATTAATTTATTAATTTATTATTTTACCTTTTTTAATGGCAAACCAAGACAATAGAAAATTTCTGATTTTTGTCTCGATTTGACTGGGACGAGCAAACCGGATTGGGACCGGATCAGCTGAGACCCCGTCCCCGACCCGAGTTTGCTCACCCCTAGTCAGGTTAGACCTAGTCGAACCGATCAGATTGGATAATATAAATTAATAAAAAATAAATTAAATTTAAAAGATTATTATGATATTATTAATATATATAATATTTTATTTAACAAAAATATAAAATAAAATATAATAATGTCAAATAAAATAATTCAGATTAAATGATAATAAAGTAACATAAATTAAATCATGAGTCAGATATTTGTTAAATAAAAAATTGTGAGGTAATTATAAATAAAAAGAATATCGAAAAAATTAATATGTGACAAAGGACGTTGAAGTATAAATTCTAATCATATATATAATGTCTAAATATTTTAATATTTTTTATATTTTAATTTTTTATTTTAGAATTTGTCCCTGTCGGATCGATCAAATTCGTAGGGTTGGCCGATTGGACCCGAGTTTGACCGAACCAACGTGGGTTAAACCCTTGTCCATATTTCAACTGACCCACGAGTTGTTTTAAGCCTCGAACATCGGTCGGACCGGGCGAGTTTGACAAGATTATTTGTGGCGCTCAAAATTTTTGTCCCTAATTTAAAACTTAATTATATATTTATACTTGCTTCAAATACTAATCTCTCTCTATTTTGTAGTAACTCTAAATGGTTATTCAAAATCTATAATTAATTTCCACTGATTCGTATCTATAATATTTTGATAATAAAACATTAATTTTTTGGTTAATTTTTGTCCTTATTATGTAGCCAAATTTTATAATAACTTCTACATTCTATCACAAGACTGTCACAAATCAATTAAAAAACTAATAATTGCCACAAGTCAGTCACAAACTAACTACAATTTTAATAAAAAATATTTATCATTCGTATAGTAATATAAACGCAAGATATATAATAATGTACATAACAAGTATTTAAATATCATAATTAGCATAGTCACATACTACTTGTTATATAAGTCCAACTTAATAAAATAAAAGCCAACATAATTAAGAAGTCTCTAATATAAAATGCAAATAGTCCTACACAACTCAAAACACATGTGAGAATAGTGATAGCAAGACCAACAACAACTAAATCTCATCATCAATTATTTATTATATTGGATGATGGGGTACTTGGTCGAGCATCATGTATGAAATTGATCAAAAGTTGTTTAATTATTTATTCAAATGTTCCTCCTGGCTCACAAAAGCTATCCATCACTGATTCAAATGTGCTCTTCATACGATCATTCATAACATCACTGACAACATATTTAAAATGATCTATGGTACCATACTGAACAAATGCTGAAAATGACGAAGTATTGTCCAACAAATGTAGCAGATGAGAGCGACGTACCAAATCCATGAAGATACTCTTCCTTTATTGTTCCACCTATATGTTTGGTTTTCATCATATTTTTCAAGCACTTTAAAATTATAATCCTTCCGAAATAAGATAAAAGTGACTAGTAGACAAATCATTTTTTAAAATAAAATTAAATTTTATTGCTAACATACATACATAGCTTTTGTGAGAGTAATCAACGACAATCATTTTTTTTACTCTTATGTGTCGTCAACTCATAAACCTTTTTATAATCAATTCAACCTTTTGTTTTTGTCCTCTACTAAGTGATTAAATAAAGTTAGCAAATACCTACTTTAATGTGTATGATTATAAAAAGATTAGTTACCAAATGATTCTTGTGACTCAAAAAAGGAATTGACACCCCTCTCCTTCTAAAAGAACTTCATAAGTATGATTGTTTTTTTTACCTCATTTTCAATAAAAAAGATATTATTACCAAGTAGATGATTTTTTTTTGCAGCATATATAAATTTTTTTTTGTCATGACCTCGATTTAAATCACAATTTAAAGCGGAGTTCGCGACTCATTATGGATGATCAAATGACATCGAGAAAGAATTACGAAAACGTGATGTAATTTTTTTAATAATGTAAGAATATAAGTATTCATTAAACAAATTACACAATAAGTGATGATCCTTCAGAGAAATCAATAATCCTTAAATTTTGTATTTCATAAAATATTTTTTCCTTCTTATAGCATATAAAATATTACATATGCATTACGCATAACCAAACCTCTCGACATCCTAATAAAAGGATACGAGGGATTCAAATCTTCTCATCTTACCACGAATCTTTCAAATACTATCATCTCATATGATTCTCAAGAATTATTTGAAAAAAAATGTTGGAAATAACAAAATGAGCTAAAATAGCCCAATCAGTTGATAACTCATAAGCTATGTGTTACCATTTAATTAATTCGAAGGGATGCAGAGATATGAAATAATTATAATAACACAATAAGTGATTTCATATAGTTGAAAATAATATATACAATTTTCTAATCAAAATTGTCACACTCCAATTGCATCAATATCCATCAAATCATATCAAACAGATGTATGCAAATGCAACATTCTCATATGAATGCACGAATTATCAACTGGCCAATAGTCGATAGGTGGATTCTAAAGATGACTCCCATCGTGATCGGAGATGTAGCACTTAGTTCCATTCTACCTCATCCTTTTCGGAGAATAATCATATATCGATATGTGGATTCTAGAGGTGGCTCCCATCGTGATCAGCGATGTAGCATTTGGCTCCATTCTATCTCATCCCTTTCGAGGAACATATAGTGATAGATGGATTCTAAAGGTGACCCCTACGAATTCTAGAGGTGGTTCCCATCACAATTCCTCACGACGTAGCACTTAGCTCCGTATGACACTTAACTCTAGTCTATCTTATTCCATTTTTGAGAAATAAAATGATACATTGGATTCTAGATGTGGCTCCTATCGTGATTAGCGATATAACACTTAGCTCCAACCATCATACATGCAATGTAGATAGATGTAGATGCATGATTCATCATATAACAATTGTATCTTAATATCAAAAGATGAATAATGTCAGATACAATTTCAAATGAAATAAGATTGCACTTTTCATAATCCATTCATATCATATCACATATGCTTTTCAAATGTGTAATTATACAATCATTCATATATACTTTTCAAAATTGCTTTTCTAGAAGTCAATTCTATCCAAAACATATTCAATGTATATAACAGTCAATGTCATGCTGAATTTAAAAGAGGTAAATACATAGAGTAGGAGAAATCAATTTATCTATAAGAGCTAACAAAATATTTTTTTTCATTTTTTACTACTTTACTCTTCTACTCTTATACAATAATAATAAGAAACACACAACTTCTATGATATGAACACAAGCCTATCACACATGAAATATAATTAATTGAAGAGGTACATGACCCATTTAGTATTTACTCTTATAACTTAAGTAACTATTTATCATAAGAGTTGACCTACTATTATGACATGTTGCATACATAATAAAAGAAAACTCATTTTTTCTTGCATCGATAACCGAATATGTTTATTACAATTTTTATTACTTCTAAATTATTAAGATCTTAATATGTAAAAGATTAAGGTCTTATTTCATTGTGATTTGTTCTAAAAAAAATCCAAATTCAACCTAACTTCCATGATTTTCACTGTGTTCTCACAGATTGAGTGACCTTAATTGCACTATTTATATAAAATAAGAAAGAGATCATATTTTGACAGCTTATTTTTTTTATAAATATATACTTCATAGGATGCAACTCATAAAATTTCTTAAATTTATGTCTTCTGTACTGAGTACAATAAATTTAACAAATACTAAAATAATTTGCCCTATATTTCATCATGACAAACTAAGTGAGGCTCGGTAAAATATTTATAACTTTTCTTACAGATATCATTTTTGAGTTATTTCAATTTTCAGTGAAACTCTATAACACACTAAATTATCAAATAATTCTATGACAGATTGAATTTAATACATAATTTAAAAAATCGGATAATAATTTTGATGGACAGAGTGATAGTACCTTAATATAAGAATATAACTTTCTCTACAGACATCGTACTAACTTGATTCAAAGGTGATAAGTCATAGAATTTCATAATTTATACTATCTGAAATTGTCTTAGAAAATCTGGTGGTGGCACCTATTTAGATTGTGCTTTGAAATTTATGAGACAAATATGTAACCAATGTAAATTTAATAACTTATTTTATATAATTTATTTTTGAGTAATTCCAATTGAATTAGGCATCTTATGGAAGCAACAAATCCACACAAAAGTTCCAGACTTTTATATGATTGGTATGAATAAGAGCATAATTTACAAGCTAACTGTATCATTTTGGAAAACAGCACGACAGTTACTCACTCTTTTGCAGGCAAGATACTATATGCATATGATTTTGAGATCATTCCAAGTCCCATGAAAACTGTATTGCCACAATATCAGGTCATATAAGTTTTATGATTTTTTGATCAATTTTTATATTTAATTACTGGTAGCAATGTTTTGTCCATATAGCAAACAAAAACTTAAGTTCTATGACCAATTTGATTCCATTTGATACTTTTAAGTCAACTTGAACTATTTCATAATTTGAAACCTTATGAATAAGCAAATGAATAACGTATTTCAGTTTATTAATTTAACAAAAATTAAAAGAAATAATCCTCTTACCTTATTGACTTTCCTTTTCTTTTCCATACTCCCGCGCCCATGTTCTTCTTCTTCTTCTTTTTTTTTTTTTTTCATTTTCCTTGGTTCTGCCAGCAACTAATCTAGCCGTCCCCTTTTATAACACACACACAATGTATTGATATGATCAAAGTAGCTTGAGGCGGTGCAGTATTATATAATAATATACAAATACATGTATATATAATATTAGTGGATATGGACATATATCTTGAGTCAGTTAATGGTGTGATACCTATCCAACGATGTGGGAAGTGGGACAAAACAAATCAGGTTGATAAGTGTTTGGGTGGTCAACAATTTGACTTGTACATCCATGTTACGAGAGTTTTTAAAAAAATAGTGGAATATGATTAGTAATCTAGCAAGAATCCATTTATGTGCTAAATGGATGAAATAACTAATAAGAAACTAGATTATAGTTAATTAAATTAAAACTTGTAATCATAGATTAACTGAGGATTACTTAAGCTAATTTCTTCTATCTTAATTAATATTAAATCCATCCAATAATTCAAAAATTGATATAATATCATAATTAATTTCAAATTTTTCTCAAAATATAATTTTAACTCTCGATTAAGTTAATTACATAATAGAGATTATAATATTACAATTGGATTAAATATATGTTAATAGAATAATTAACTTAATTAATTTATAATTAAGTTAATTAACTCATTTGTGATTTCGGATATTATACTTTTCATATGATTTCTTTGGTTAGCTGGGGCACAAACTTATGGTTGTCCTAAAATAAGAGAAAAAAATTATTAGTTTAGAAATTAATTAAAATTAAATAAGTTTGAAATCTATATTCGCTCTTTAATGTCTCTCGAAATCTTGTGCCATCATGGTGCATTAGACGACAGACGACAATCACATGTATAATAGTAATACTATTAGATATAAGAGTTATATATATATATATATATATATATATATATAAAAGAATAAAATAGAGGTCGGGACTATGCCATTCGTCCTGACCGTCTTGCCTCCATCGCCATCCGTCGGATGAGTGCGCGATGGTGGATCCATTTTTACCAAAAACAAATTCATCGCTGATCCATTTCTACCAAAAAAAAAATCGGCCGGTTTTTCCCCTTGTTTTCTTTTTTTTCCAAATCCTTGCCCTAGCGCAATGCCTCCATTGTTCATACGACTTGCTGCCATCATCCTGCGCGACGGCGCCTTGATCCCGATCAACAATGACGATCGATGACGGCCGACGACGCTCCCGCTGGAGATGTCGTGCAAGGCCCGATACCCCTTGACGACGACACTGGAGACGTCGTCCCAACGCCGCTGGAGACGTTCTCGTCTGCCCCGATGCTCGCCCCTCCAATCTACCCTCTGACGCCTGACTGCCGCCCACTCGCCCTCCGAAAGTGCTCGCCTGACCGCCGACGCCCGCTCACCCTGCCACACTCTCACCCTCCGCTAGTGCTCGCCTGACCGCCGATGCCTGATAGTCACAGACCGCCGCCCTCTGCCTCTGTTTGCCTGACCGAGCCCCGATCCTGCTCGTCAAGGCCCGATGACACCTAAATGCTGCCCTCTCGCCCTCCACCTCGCCTGACATTGTTAATTAGTTGTAATCGTTGGAACATAGAAAAAGCTTGTAATTAGTTGTATTCATGTAGATTTTCTTCTATTTCACTCATTGTTAATTAGTTGTAATCTTTGGAACATTACGCTTGTAATTAGTTGTATTTCTGTAGATGAAGCTCATGAAACACTTATTAAGAAGCTTGAGCGTAGCACATTTCATGTGAAGAAAATTTCCTGTTGGAATTAAATGTCCCTGATGTAACTTTCTTTTCTCCATATGCTGTTCGGAAGGGTGGTAATTTCATCATCTGATGTTTTAAAGATGGCAAACATAATTCACAAGACTGAGAAAGATGTGATATCCTGACATTTTTGTCATCCCAAATGGAGGTGGAATGAATACCGCAGAAACATCACTGTCCATCAAAACCATCAAAGGTGTTAAATTCCAGCAGCATTTTTTGTATCAAGCTGAATACATAATTTAGACAACTGAATAGTTTAGGCAACTCAGCATATCGAAGATTTTCTTAAAGCTTATAAAAATATTTCAATTGCTTATGACTTATTGCAAGTGTTCATATTTACATTCTCTATATTGGCACGTAGGCTCGTTCAACTTAATACTGCAAACTTAATCAACTTAATCAGCGGGCGGCAGTGGGCGGAGGGCGGCGGTCAGGCGAACAGAGGCGGAGGGTGAGAGGGCTGCGATGCTCAGTCAGGCGAATAGAGGCGGAGGGCGAGAGGGCGACGGTCCGGCGAGCAGCGGTAGGGAGAGTAGGCATCGGCGGTCAGGCGAGCACCAATGTCGGTGGTCAGGTGAGCACCAGCGGAGGGCGGGCGAGTGGGATTGGGTGACATCTCTAGCAGCCTCTCGAGCGGGAGCGTCGGGTCGCCGAGCGTCGTCGGGCGGGTGGGTGGCAGTCAGGCGTCGAAGGGGCAAGCGTCGGGGCAGACAGCGATGTCAGCGTCGGCGTTGGAGCGAGCGAGATCGGGTCTCGCGCGACGTCTCGGCCGTTGAGCGGGATCGGGGCGGGTCGCCGGGCGTCGTCGGGCATCGCCGATCATCAACGTCACGCGGGATGGCTGCAGCGAGTCGGGAAGAATAAAGGAGGCATCGAGCGGCTAGGGCATGGATATGGAAAAAAAAGAGAAAAAGGGGAAAACCGTCCATTTCTTTTTGTAGAAAGGGATCAGTGGTGGATTTTTTTGGTATAGATGGATCCGCCGTCGATATATATATATATATATATATATATATATATATGACAATGTATAATAATAGTTAGTATAAATTTTTATTGAAAATTATAATTGTTATTACAGGTCATGAAATGTTACGGAATGCGATGTTGGCATATGGCCAACATGACACGACGATGGACGTTATGGAAGTAACTCGAAATGTCAGCGGACGTAACAAGTGGAATAAACGAGGACGAATGATGGTGCAGCCATCGCGCTATAAAAGACTCATAGGAGTGGAAAGAACAATTTGTCGGAAGTCCCCAAATCATTCTCATTATTTTTCTTTGTTATAACAATAATTGTGATTTAGTTGTAATCTCTTAAAATAATTGATCCCAACAAATCTAGCGTATATTGGTCTTGAGGATCTCTTGCCCAACTATCTTTCTAAGCCAAGAAAATTTGGATTCTCCTATGTTGCTTTAGATATTAGAATTTAAAAAAAATAAAGTTAAGAGTTAATTAGGCAGTAAAGCATAAAAAAATAAGCCAAAGTTTTTAACTTTACCTTCAGTTGGTCGTGCCAGAATACATACCATTGCGTCCAGAAGGAGCCTTTATATGTGCAATGGATGAAGTAAGAACATCAGCTAATGATGAAGCAAGGTAAGAACATCTAATGACGAAGCAAAAACAAAAGTTCTCAATCGTGACCTGACGAGTACAATGTTGTAACTAAAATAAATTTGTTAGAAGGTGAACTAATTAATTAAGTAATATAAAAAACAAGAGTAAAAATATCGAACTCAAAAATAATAATTAGCTAATTACCTAAGTAATATACATAGTTAGCTTTTGTGAGAGTAATCAACGACAATCCTTTTTATTTTTTTACTCTTGTGTGTTGTCAACTCATAAACCTTTCTATAATCAATTCAACATTTTGTTTTTGTCCTCTACTAAGTGATTAACTAAAGTTAGCAAATACCTACTTTAATGTGAATGCTTATAAAAAAATTAGTTACCAAATGATTCTTGTGATTCAAAAAAGGAATTGACACCCCTGTCCCCTAAAAGAACTTCAGAAGCATGATTGTTTTTTTTACCTCATTTTCAATTAAAAAATATTTTATTACCAAATAGATGATTTTTTTGCAACGTACATAAAAAACTTTTCATATGATTTCTTTGGTTAGCTGGGGCACAAACTTATGGTTGTCCTAAAATAAGACAAACCATTATTAGTTTAGAAATTAGTTAAAAATATATAAGTTTGAAATCTTACATAACGTGATGAAATATTCGCTTTTTAATGTCCCTCGAAACCGTGTGTCACGATGGTAATACTATCGTGATATAAGAGTTATATATATGACAATGTATAATAATAGTCAGTACAAATTTTTTATTGAAAATTATAATTGCAATTTAGTTGTAATCTTTTAAATCATTGATCCCAACAAATCTAGAGTATAATGGTCTCGAGAATCTCTTGCCCAACCATCCTTCTTGGCCAAGAAAATTTGGATTCTGCTATGGTGCTTTAGATGTTAGAATTTTTTTTAAAAAATAAAGTTAATAGTTAAATAGGCAGTAAAGCATAAAAAAATATAGCCAAACTTTTTTACTTTACCTTCAGTTGGTCGTGGCAGAATAGATACCATTGCGTCTCGAAGGAGTCATTATATGTGCAATGGATGAGGTAAGAACATCAGCTAATGATGAAGCAAGGTAAGAACATCATCTAATGACGAAGCAAAAATAAAAGTTCTCAATCGTGACCTGACGAGTACGGTGTTGTAACTAAAATAAATTTGTTAGTAGGTGAACTAATTACCTAAATAATATAGAAAAGAATTATTTTCATAAACTTCATCTAAACTATTACGATTTTGTATATGTAATTTCAAATTTCAAATTTATTTTTTTATTCTTAAACTATCACGATTTTTCTTCTTTAGTTCTCCTATTACTTCTGTTACGTCTTCCATTAGTTTTAATTTTTTTTCTATTTATGAAAAGACTAAATTATCCCTCCCTTTAGGAAAACATGAAATAACAAATATAAAAAAATAAAAAAAATTATTGGAAGGATTAAAATGGTAAAAAAATGGTCATTTATGAAAAAGACTAAATTACCTTCCTCCTAGTTTTTTTTTCTTTTTATATTTATTATTTGATATGTTACGAAAGGAGGGGTAATTTAGTCTTTTCATAAATGGAAAAAATAAAAATTAATGAAAAATATAATGGAAGTAGACGGAAGGACTAAAGTGGAAAAATCGTGATAGTTTAGGGATACAAATAAATAAGTTCGTAGATTAGGGTTAGATGCGAAAAATCGTGATATTTTAGGAGAGGTTTATGAAAATAATCCTGTAGAAAATAAGGATAAAGAATGTCGAACTCACAAAAATATTAATAATTAATTATATAATTTTATAAATTAATAAAAGAGAAAATAGAGTTTTGAAAATAGATTTTATAATTATAAAATAAAGAATTATTTCTTTAAATCTCTCATGAACTATAACGATTTTCGTCTAACTTTGAAGACGTTTCTAAACTTTATTGTGATTTTCATTTCAGTCCTTCCGTCTAATTCTATTAACTTTTTTAGTTTTTATTATTTTTATTTATGATTATCTTCTTAAACCTCCTCTAAATCATTATAATTTAATTCTAAAGTATGAACTTAGCTTACGATATACTTAAATTTTATCACATTTTCTACTTTAGTCCTTTTGTCAGGTTCTATTAATTTTTCTATTTTTTTTCTTTTTTCTCATTTATGAAAAGACTAAAATGACCTTCTACAAACTCTTCTCTCTTTTAATGTTAATAAATAATATAAAAACTAGAAATATAAAACTTTTTTCACTTTAATATTATATATTGATACCCTCCCTCCGGAGGAAGTTTTATATTTTTAAAATCTTCTATATTATTTTTTAATATTAAAAAGCGAGAATAGTTTGTGAACCTTTTCAAAAATGGAAAAAAATAAAATTAAAAAAAAAGTTAATAGAATTAGATGAAAGAATTAAAGTGAAAAATGTGATAACGTTTAGGAATATCATAAGGGAACTTCATATTTTGCGATCAAATTCGAAAAATTATGATAGTTTAAAAGAGATTTAAGAAAATAATCCTTTTATTTATGAAAAGATTAAAATGCCTTTTCACGAACTGCCTTCTATTTTAATATTTTAAAAATGAAATAACAGTATTTTAAATAATATAAAAACTAATTTTTAAAAAAAATGATGATATTTGACATTGTTGACGTATCAAAATATTTTATTTTAAACATTAAAAAAGGAAATAGTTCGTGGAATGATATTTTAGTATTTTAACAAATAAAAAATAGAAAAGTTAACAAAATTATATGAGAGGACTCAAGTAGAAATCACGATAAAATTTAGAGATGTTCATAACCTAGGATTAGATGTAAAAGAGGCTTAAGAAAATAATCCTAAAATAAAATGTTATAACAAATAAATAATAACATGGTGATGAAATTAGGCCAATAAAGATAAATACATGAACAAAAAATGATAATTTAGATTCTCAAAATGATTAGAATTTTCCTATATTATTAATTTGACAAGATTAAAATTATAGTATCCTCAAATTGGCATACTTATAAATTAATCAAGCAAATTAAACTACGTTAAAATTATTAAAAGAATTACACCAAAAGAATAATTGAAGGCCCTTGGATGCACATAGTTGTCAGCCTGTTGGACTTGATCAACTATCGTCCTTCTCAGTCGCGGCCTGTAGACTCACAACTCTCAATAGAAAAACACCTAAACTTCAAGGCACAAATTGCTTGGGCTAGCTTCCAGAGATATTTATAGGTGCGAAGGCTGCTTGTGTTGATAAAATCAAACAACTGAGATGAGTTTAAAAGTTCTGATAAAATATCTTTTGGACTTTGATAAAGTTTTCATCTGCGTCGCGACTTTTCTCTTAGCAAATCAAGTAATGACATGTTAGGAGGTTTTCGTCATGCGCACATTCAACATCAATTAACTTGTGGACGATAAGCTTTCAAGTTTCAATACATCATAGTGAACTTATTGGCCAATGAGAATGTACCACGTTAGGAGATTTTAAATATCATGGACGGACATAAGACCCTATAACTCATGGGTGAAATTATAATTTTATATTTATAATAACAACAATAACAACAACAACAACAACAAAGTCTTATCCCACTAGGTGGGGTCGGCTACATGGATCATACGACGCCATTCCGCTCTATTAGTAACCAAACCTTTCGGTATATTATTGATCTTACTCTATTAGTTCGTCAAGTGTCCGCCTTGGTCTCCCTCTCCCTCTTTTAATCGGACTCCAGATTATTTGATCTACTCTTCTTACTGACGCATCTAATGGTCTTCTCTGAACATGACCAAACCATCTCAAACGATTCTCTACCATTTTCTCACTGATAGGAGCCACTCCGACTCGTTCACGTATATGGTCATTCCTAATCTTATCTTATCTAATAATAAATAAAATCAAAATTAGATAAAGTAATAATACAATGTATACTACGTATATATGTTATTTTTTTAACGTATATATGTTGTTATTGTCATATTTTATATCACAGATTCTATGTGCATTATATTAGTTAGTTAACTAATGAGTGCGACTAAAAACACTAATAAAAGTATATATACAGTTAGAAAAATATGTTGATAAATAAATAAAATTAGGATAATGTGAATGTTATATATAGCTTTAAATTTTTTTTTCCTTTTTTTCAATAATGCTTTTTCTTCTTGTAGTAATGAAGAATTTGAATGCTGTAAAAGATTAACAAAGAAGAATTGTGCAATATCATTTAGAATAGATTGCAAACAAAATAAGAAAAAAATATAAATAATAGAAAATAATAGGAATATAAAGGAAGGGAGAGAAGACCCAAAAATTAGTAAAAAACAATGTTTAACATATGAAAGTAGAGAAATTTTAATGGGTTTCATTGCAAAATGTTTAAGATATATTACGAAATACGAATGCTAAAACCTAATAAAAGTAACTCCAAGAAATTAATGGGTCAATTGACCCGTTAAGTCCTATGTAGGTCCGTCCATGATGCCAGAAATTTCAGCAAATGTCCGCACGTTTCATCATTTGGAAATAACGATCGTGTCCTAAATATTAATGTCCTGCTTGATTTCACACTTTGTCTGCCTTTGAATTGCAATTTATCTTGTCGGGATTTGATTTGATCAAGAATTGGCACCTTGTTTTCAAGGAAAAACCACGCCTTGTCGTAAAACTTGCTCGCTAATTTTTCCAAAATTTATTTCTTTATACAAAAGTATTTAAAAGAATTAAATTAATATGCCTAGAATTATAATATTCGAAGGATAGTAAAAAATTAATAAATATGGAATTATGATTAAAATTGACCTAAAATAGTTCCTGCCATGATCAAAATAAGAAAAAAATAATTAAAATAATAAATTAAAATATATTAAAAAAATTACACTAAATGTTCTTCAACTTTAAGGTTTGCTCAGCGATATCCTCCAACTTCATTTTCTAACACAAATGCCCTTCATCTTTTAACGCGTTTACCCGATGCCCTCTTTACTTGGAATAGCCGATTTTTCAATTTTTTTATCGACATGGCGTCCACGTGGCCATCTCCTCTCTCCTACACGCAAATAGTCGTCCAACGTGGCATATAAAATTATACCAAATGTCCTCCAACTTTAATGTTTGCACAACGATACCCTCCAATTTTATTTTGTAACACAAATGCCCTTCATCTTTTAATACATTTTTGCCGGAGCATATCACGTCGGACGACTATTTGTGTGGAGGAAAGAGAAGATGGTCACGTGAACGTTACGTCGATGAAAAACCAGAAAATCAACTACCACAGGTAAAGATGCATCATGTGAAATACGTTAAAAGATGAAGGGCATTTGTGTTATAAAATAAAATTAGAGGGTATCACTGAGGAAACCTTAAAGTTGAGGGCATTTGATGAATTTTTCCATTTTTTTTGCATGCATCTTAACTTAGCTGAAATAAACATGACCACTAATGCATGCAAAATACAAATAATTTAGTCTATTAATTGAATTATTTTTTTTATAATTTGGTAATGGCATGCATAATCTTAAACACTTTTAGTTGTAGTTCTATATTTATTCGATTGTAATTAATAATTTTGCTGATATTATAATAATTGGGCACATTAACTTAAATTTGTGATTATTATGCAGGAAAATTGAAATTTCTGATTGGTTGAAGTCAAGTCGATTAATCAATGTGCGATTTGAATCAAGCTAAGGCGTGATGTTCTTAATCACATGCAATTTTCAGCAAGATGATCAAATGACTTCTTGATTAAAGTGCGAGGCACGGGCTACAACGAGGCAAGGGCGACGGCGAGACGCGATCTCTCCCTCTTTCTCCCCGATCCGGTGATGGCGATGGTGACGAGGCGAGGGCGGGCGATTGCAGGGATTAGCAGCGAAGAGGCACGGGCGGCGAGGCGACGAAGATGGACGGGTGGAGAGGCGGCGAAGAGGCGCGTGCGGCGGCGAGGTGTGAGACGATCCGATCTCTCCCTCTTTCTCCCGATCTGACGATGGCGACGTCAATGACGACGAGACGAGGGCGGCTGCCACTCGATCGCGCACAAGAGAGAGAGAGAACAGCGACGACGACCGCTGTTCCTGGCGGTCGTCTCCCTCGCGGCTAGTGTCCCGCCGTCCTCCTCCCTCGCGGCGAGCGTCCCCGTCGTCAGCCTGCTCTTCCTCCTCCTCCTATTCCTCTCCCTGTCCGTCTCCCTCGCAGCCTGCATCTCCACCGGCGAGGACTCCTCCAGCTTCCTCTTCTGCCCCTTCCTCCGGCTGCCGCCGCTCTGCCTCCAGCTGCCGCCACTCCCGCGGATGTCATGAAAGCTCCCACCGTCAGATCTGACGGTGGGGCTGAGGCGTATGATGGCCATTAAATCCTAATAGAAAATAATAGTAATATAAAGTACCGGAGAGAAGACCCAAAAATTAGTAAAAAACAATGTTTAACATATGAAAGTAGAGAAATTTTTATGGGTTTACTTGCAAAATGTTTAAGATATATTACAAAAAATACGAATGTTAAAACCTAATAAAAGTAACCCCAAGAAATTAATGGGGTCAATTGACCCCGTTATGACCTATGTCCGTCCACGATGCCAGAAATTTCAGCAAATGTCCGCATGTTTCATCATTTGGAAATAACAATCGTGTCCTAAATATTGATTTCACACTTTGTCTGCCTTTGAATTGCAATTCATCTTGTCGGGATTTGATTTGATCAAGAATTCGCACCTTGTTTTCAAGGAAAAACCACGCCTTGTCGTAAAACTTACTCGCTAACTTTTCCAAAATTTATTTATTTATACAAAAGTATTTAAAATAAGTAAATTAATATGTCTAGAATTATCGTATTCGATGGATAGTAAACAAAATCAATAAATATGGAATTATGATTAAAATTGACCTAAAATAGTTCATGCCATGATCAAAATAAGGAAAAATTAATTAAAATAATAAATTAAAATATGTTATTTTTTACGTGCATCATCACCTAGCAAATATACCGTTAATGCATGCTAAATACAAATATTTTAGTCTATTAATTGAATTATTTTTTATAATTTGGTCATGACACGCATAATTTTAAACACTTTTAGTCATAGTTCCATATTTATTCGATTGTAATTAATAATTCTGCTGATATTATAATAATTGGGCACATTAACTTAAATTTGTGATTATTATGCAGGAAAATTGAAATATCTGATTAGTTGAAGTCAAGTCGATTAATCAATGTGCGATTCAAATCAAGCTAAGGCGTGATGTTCTTAATCACATGCAATTTTCAGCAAGATGATCAAATGACTTCTTGATTAAAGTGCAAGGCACGATTTTTAGCTCAAAGATAATCACAGGCGATTTTGGATCAAAGGCATGAATTAAATTGACCGTAAGGGGTAGTTTCTACATATCAACCGAAGGCACGAATTTTCTATTGATTAAGGGACGATTTTTATCCTTCAAAGATAAGCATGAGAATTATTTTGAATCACGGGCGTGCATGAAACCACCTAATTGGATTAAAAGAAAAGTTTATTAAATCAGAATAAGTTCTATCACAGGCATTATAAACTCAAGCATATGATCTATTGATGACAATCAAATTCAACTATTTGTCGCACCTATAAATATATGATAAAGCTGACTATTGCAAAATCTGTAAGATCGAAACCACGAAGAGTTTTCTAAAATCACTTTCGGAAAATTACTAAAAACGACCACAAGAAAATGATAATAAAAGATGATTAAGAGAGCAAACACCGCGAGATATAATATGTTGAAGAGGTTCGGCCTTAACTCATTGGCCTACGTCCCTACTCTGACTTTTCGACTGCGAGACCGTCTGAGATCCATTATCTTTCTCTTTTCTTGTATGGAGAGAACAACCCTCTTTACACCACATGCCTTCTTCTCCGCCTAAGAGGTAAGACACTCCTCTTTTACAACGAGCTCTCAATCTCATTAGATCAGAGAATAAATTTTTTTTTAACTCTCTTCTTTTACAAAATTTTCTCACACTCAAAGTTTAGAAAAGAAAATAAAAGAATTTACAAATTTGGGCTCAAGAACTTGAAAGACGATTTTGAATGATCTTACTTGCTTGGATGATTTTTCTTCAAACTTTGACACTCCTTTTATAGGCTTCTACAAGTGAGAATCTCGTCCAAAAATTTTTTCATAATTTTATCCTTAAAAAATAGTCGTTATTGTTCATCTGGCACTATGACTGGTCGACCGCATTAATGGGCCGATCGACCGGTCAATATGACTGTTGCGGCATATTTGTTACTTTTTCGTTTGACCGGTCCTTCGACCGAAACATTGACTGGTATAGTCTCGACATTTCCTAGAATTCGTCCGTTGCTGTTCGGTCGACCAGTGCAGTGACTGGATCATCGACTGGTACAGTCTCGACATTTCTTGAATTCGTCCCTACGTTGTTCGATCGACCGGTGTAGCGACCAGATTATCGACCGTCACAGTCTTGACATTTCTTCCATTTGATATTAATCGACCGGTCTTCATAGTTGGTCAATCGGTCGTATGATAAATTTTTATTTTTATCATTTTAATTGACGATTTCTTCTGCAAATGAGAACATATCAATTCTACACCTGCATATCATCACTTCAGCATAGATTAGTACCTTTTATATCCAATTTGATTTGTTATCATCAAAATATGGGATTAAACAAAATCGTGCCCTGAAGTACAAATTTCTTCCACCCTCGAGTCATGAGCTATGTAGGCGATGACTTGAAAGGAGAGAAAAGGTGTGACGGCTGAGCTTCGCCCATGCACCAAATTTGAGATCTCTACTTTTATCTGGATATAATTCTCGCAATTTTTTATTATTTTTATGATATCTCCAAAAGTTCTAGGATGAACTCCATATTTTTAGGATATTTATTTTTAAGAGATTATTAATTGAAGAGAAATTGTTTGAATCCTATTTTAATTATTTTAATCTTTTGTGATCAATTATTTAATGGTGCTTAATGACTTTAATTCGGTTAATTGGATTTTTTAGTTAAATAATTACTAGTTTGTAGGATATTTTATTTCAGGATTCTTTAATTAATTAAATTATTTGATTTATTGTGAAATTTAATAATTGACATAAATTTGATAGATAGTGTGTGAAGAATTAAGTTTGTGTGGCTTGTTAATGTATTCAAGTTTGTTAGTGATTGATAATTTAATGCATCTTAATTTTAATTTGATGAAATACCATTTTGTGGATACTTAAAAATTAATATAACTTAATTTCCTTGATTAGGTTGAGAGATGCGAGTTTGTAGAGATTACGATTTATCATGTTAGATTAATATTATAATCCATATTAAAAAAATAATTTATTTTTACTGGTTCATATATTTTTTTCTATTTATTTTCATCCTAAGACCTAATTTCAGCATCATTATAACACTATATTATTATTTTCATTATTTTATTTTATAATTATAAAACTTATTTTTCTCTCTTATTAATTTGTAACATTAGATAATTAATCAATAACATTTCTTGTGGGTCCTTTATTTTTATTTTTATATTACTTGTGTGATTAGTGCACTTATTAATAAATTTAATGTTAATGGCAATATTATATGCTGATGCTTATACATGCAAGTAGCAATCTAGTTTGTTAGGAAAAAAATATACAATGAAATATAACTATATCATAAATTCACATATTTACGTAATTATAAAATGTGACATTATAAAAAAAGAGAAAAGGGGCGCTGCTTACACTAAGCAGGCTGCTTACCTTTATCGTGCACCGTCGGATGAGATCCGACGGTGCACATTTTTTTAACGCTTTAATCTCCATCGTCCATGCTGTCTTGATGATCGAGATCGCATGAGGCCACTCTCTCTCTCTGCCTTATTTCCCTCTCGCTCTCTCGACCCAGGCGGCTGACGATCCGGGTGGTCGGCGCTCTGGTGGCTGGCAGTTCAGGCGAGGGCTTTGACGACGATCCAGGCGTCCCTAGCTTCCGACCATCTCAAAACACGAGAGAGAAAGAGAGAGAGAGAGAGGGAGAGAGGAGCGGCGGGCGATCCAGGGCGAGGGCGTTTGTCGATGATCGATCGGGGGCAGCCGACGTCGAGGGCGAGGGCGCTCGTCGGTGATTGATCGGGGGCACATTCGGCTATCAAGGAGAGGGCGCTCATTGGCAAGAGAGAGAGATAGAGGAGGTAGGCACGGCTACATAGAGAGAGAGAGAGAGAGAGAGGGGAAGGCATGACTGAGAGAGAGAGGAGAGGAAGGGAAGCTGCATCACACGAGAGAGAAAAAAGAGAGCCGTCGGATGCCATCCAACCGCCAAAATATGCTCCGCGGGCTGAGCAACGCCCCTTTTCTTTATAAAAAAGTACTCACTTGAAAGGGATTCATAGACTTCATCATTATTAGTATTATTATCACAACTATGGATGATATCTTCATCATTACTGAATCAATCGTCATCAGCTTCTAATATACAAGGCACACTAGTGGCTTGTAGGGCAAGGTGAGTGAACCTGGCAACTATTCCCTAACGACCTTTATTTTTATTTGATTTCTGAAATTAAATAATTATTAACTAATTGAATTTCTTATAAGATCATGGTAATGTGTAATGTCGATTTTACGATATTTATTATCTTGTCATGCTTATTATTAATTGTGGAATTTATCTATTGATTGATGAACAATTAGTCCTCATTTATCTATGCTAAGTTATAATTAAATAACCATCAAGTATGCAACTCTGTTGCAAGCATTGGGACGTCACTGGATCTCTCCACTTGTTTCCGTTGCTTAATCTTCCTGCAACACCGTCCGATCTCCTTTGATCTCTCCACTCGTCTCAATCACGGAATCTTCCTGCACTGCAGCACTGCCCGATCTCCCTGCAACACCACTGAATTCTCCCTGCAACAAGATGCACTCCTCTCTCCACCTGATCGTGCTCCTCTCTTGCCTACAGCTGCATCACCTCGTATTGTCTTCTATCCGCAGCGGGGTCATCAAGCCGTGCTCCAACCTCCGCACCTCATCGGATCCTGATCTCCTTGCTTTCCGGTCTTAGATACTCTCGCTCGTATCCCTTTTTTTCTCATACAATATCCTTCTCCCGATTGTGTTCCTTTTCCTCTTTTTTTTTTCTGTTGTCAACAAGAAAAACCTTCTCTAGATCTATTTCTTCTTGTTTGATTATATCATCTGCTCATTATGTTCCCCTTTTTTGCATACTTTTTTTTTTAAAAAAATATTTATGTGATTGTGTTGAGCGCAAAAGAGCTATGATCATAATGAATTCCTTTTTTCTTTTGGTTGCGCCCTAAGAAAAAATAGCTTCTTTTGACTTATTACACCGAAAAGCTTCAACATTATAAGTCACGGCCATATCACCTCCCATAACACCCGTGATAAAAAAAATTATTATATTATTATTATATTTTTTGATGATTAGGAACGTTAAAAGTTTTGACAGATATCCAACCATTATAATTTTTGAGGGTCCTAACCGTCGGTAAATGAAAAATAATAAATTATATAATTTTTGATATTATTATTTTATTTTTTGACGATTAGAAACGTCGAAAGTTTTGACGGATATCCAACCGTCATAATCTTCGACAGTCCGGACCGTCGATAAATAAAAATAATATAATATAAAGAAGTATTTTATTAATATAATTAGCAATAGTTCAAACCGTCGTAAATTTCAACGGTTCCGACGGGTCTAACCGTTGGTAAGTAAAAAATAATATAATATAAAAGTTTTTTTATTATATATATGAACGTAGTATTTTATTATTATAATTAAATAATTTTCGACGGTCTCGACCGTCGGTAACTTTAAAAATAATTAAATATCATATTCATATATATATATCATAATAATATATATTATTAATATTTGCTTAGTTTCCGATGATCATAGCTGTCGATAATTAAAAAATCACTCTCCCACCATTTTTTTTTCATTTTTCTGCTTTCCTACTGCTTTTATTATATATATATATATGCATCTCCATTTTCTATTTCACTTTCTATTTCTTTATCTCTTCCTCTCTCTCCCTCTCCTATTTTGCCGGTGACCATCTCCCTCCCGGACGACGACGCTCTCCCGTCGGTGATCTTCTCCCTCCCGGATGACCCTCTCCCGCCGGAGATCCACTCCCTCTCCCTCTCTCCCCCTCCCTCTCCTGTGGTCAGATCCGGCCGATCTGGCCCTCGCGGCCGGATCCAGCCATTGTCGGCCGGATCGATCGCCTGGTGGCCGCAAAATTTCGACGGTTGGAATGACTATCGAAACTTTCGGCGGTTGCGATCGTCGAAAGTATCGACGGCTTCGACGACAGTCGAAAGTAGCGACGGTCGCGACCGCCGAAAGTTTCGACGGTCGCTAGACTTCCGTCGAAACTTCTGACGATTTTTTTCCAACCGTCGAAAATTGATTTGCGACGATCATTTTTTCGACGTACGGGTTCCGTCAAAAAATCCATCAAAAATCATCATTTTCGACAATTTTCGAGAAATTACAGACGGTTTGAACCGTCTGTAATTCCCCTTTTTCTTGTAGTGGACTATGCCAACCCCATTAAGGATCGTGTTGGAAAGGTTATCCGAGTGCAAAAAATTATGTTCTTTCATGGCCATGATAGTATTATTTATGACTGGTGATGACGAATTATTTTTTTATTGGAGATTAGGCTTCTTCCTGGGATACACGAAAAATATATAAAAAGAGGAAGAAGATGACTTTGAAAGGCATCTATGGGCTGCACAAGAAAGAGTTGAAGGTTTGGCAAAGAAGCTTTGAAGGCGCTACAATGAAAGTATGTTAGAAACTCATGAAAGGACGGTAAAATTTGAGAGTAGATGTCCTTCTTGTTCTTTTTCTTTCCTTGAAACAATAATTAGATTTGATGTTGTATTTTAGTGTTGAGTAATTTTATTTTAGGGTTATCTTGGTTGAACCCTATTTATTAATAAGAATTTTTATTTATTTCTTAATTTTATTAACCAATAGAATGTTTAAATATTTTTAGATTTAATTCTATGTTTCAACTATCATGAGTTTATTTATTATCTGAAATGTAATTCTTAGATTCATTTGAGTCACTTGGAATTACTGAATGTCATGCATGTCATAATTGAAGAAATGGTAAGAGATATAATTTTGTGATCATTAAGGTGACTTTCAAAGGCTCTTAAATATTGATAATTTCAATATAATGCATCTTAAGAAGAAATAATTTGGATTAAAAGCCAAAATGATTGATTTACTTCTATTATGATTAAGATAAGAATCAAAGCCTAATATTGGTTAATTTAATTTGGAAATTAAGTTTTATTGATGAATCACATGAATTTCATGCATAAGGATTCATACATAATAGTGGTGTAGATCACGAGAAAACCTAGTAATCAAACATATAATTGTATATTTAGTGATGATCAGTTTAGTTATTATTTCCTTCTTTTAATTATTTTATTAATTATTCCAAAAGTTTTTTTCTCACATAAAGTAAAGTAAGTTGATAATTGTTACTAATCCTCATGGGAACTAACTTTATTCACCACTTTATTACTTCAATCATTATTCCATTTGCTAGTGTAACTGAATCCACATTATAATTGTGTTCTTCCAACCTTCGAAGGAGTGATTAATAAATGATTATGTTCTTTGCGAAAACTTCTAACAATCCTCTTTTTACCTATAAGTAAATGTGATTTGCATCCAATCCTTACTTCCCTCCTCCTTTGACATCATTTCGACTAATATCCTAATGACATGGAGCAAATAATCATTCCATTGGAAAATTTCCTTCTTGCATTTGTTGCATTTTTGTTTAGAAAAACAGATTTTCCTATGAAAGATCTAATGGTTCTATCATATAAATTATAAAATTTGTATGTGTCTTCGTATGACTAAAATGTCATTCCATTTGCGGTCAACAATATGTAATTGTTCTTCATAGAAACTATTCTTCGTATCTTGTATTGTATTATTAATGGCATTTTAATAGCATGCACACAAATTGACAAAATACAGATGACATGTGTGAAATGTGATGTTAGCTTGTTTGGATTACCTCTCTTGAAATTCGTGATTCTGGTCTAACGATGTGAAGGAATCGGCCTCCACATGAAAAAAATAGTTGTGGCTACAATATTAAACAAACATGTTTATCAAAATAACAATGGCAACATATCATTAATGTATTGAATTAAATAAGAAAAAAATTGTTTCCGATTGGGTCCGTCCAGGTGAAGGGATGTGTTAGTACAAACATTAAACAAAATCAAAGTTTCAACGATAGAAAACAACCTAAAAGGGACTGGTACACTCACATTGTTAGACTAATTGATAAGTCAGCAGAGGGAAAACAATTCCATATAATGACAGCTCGCTTCAAGCATTGCTAAGGTTTTTTATTCAAGTGATAGTGGCATAAACACATAAGACATAAGGAGAGGACAAGAATTTGATGCTGCAGGCAATGAAAAAGGAAGACCTTACCTCACAAGAGAGGATCACAATTAGGTGGAGAGAGGAACGCGTCTTGCTGCAAGGAGATTCGACAGTGTTGTGAGAGATCTTCATCATGCTCCCAGAGGTTGTTGCAGGAAGGTGAGAGGAGCACACGAATGAGAAAGCAATGAAAGAAAGAGTAATTGTGAATTTTCTTCCCTAGAATAAGTTGAAGTATGGATGGCCAAACCACAATCATAAACCAGAGCTCACAGATGAGAGAGCAACAAAAGAAAGAGGATCGTGAATATTTTGCCCTAGAATGAGTTGAAGTATGAATGGACAAACCACAGTCATAAACCAGAGCATTAAACTGTCCAATCACTTCGCACATACTAAGTTAGGGTGTGCACTATAGCTCTCGTCATCTCTGTAACAATCACAATTTTTGTAAAAATTTAAAATTGTCTCTTGTTGAAATCAGCCCGGACGATCGTTCTACAGAACGTGCGCCCGAAATCACAACCATGCATAAATGGTCGATTGTTCCATCGGTCGATCGAGATCGGATGCTTGGTGACGAAAAATAGGATCGCTTATGATTTTTATGGCCATAATGGTCCGAACTTGGGGTGAGATTTTGTGTAGCCTCCTCGAATCTTGGGGTTTACGACATGAAACTCCATATCTTACCTATAAAGACCCCATTTTGAATTCCTCCTACCTCAATTTCTCTTTTCTCTTTAACATTATTTTTCCACCCTTTAACTTCGATCATAGGGATCAATTTCTAATCGCGTTGCTTCATAATAATTCTGTAAAGCTTCCGCATAATTTCCTTCGGGTGGTTGAGAGCCCTCACAGCCCAAGCACAATGACGCAATTATCAGGGGCGCGCTCCACCAGAAGCAGAACCCCGTATTTCTTCCAAAAAATCTTGCACCCCTCTCTTTCAAGGGTATTCACGGCATGTCAAGCCCACCATGCCAAATGTGCCCGAAAAAGAAGAGGGCCCCCTCTGGACCGTCCGGATCCCACGAGTGAATAAAAAGTTAGATCTACATTGGATCTCACCCGAATTGCCCCATCTATCCTCTCCATTGATGAAAAGGGGCTGGGGAAAGCTTATGAGAGGGGATAGGACTACTCTGTAAAGAGTAGGATTTTTCTACCTCCAACGCTCAATCCCAAAGTTAGTTCTATACATATGACCAAATGGAATCCGGGAAATCTTTTCTTACAAAAACTATGACTTCCACCACATCAAGGTGACACTCTACCGCTGAGTTATATCAATTCCCGGCCCTGTTGAGCAATCCAAGGTTAAGTTCCCATTTTCATTTCATCTAGAACTTCTTCGGTAAGACTTGCTTAGTATTGAATTGGAACCAATAACAAAATGGTTCTAAAGAAGAGATTCTCCTAGAGCTAACATAATATAACCCAATTGAGACATAATATAAAAGATCTCCCTCCAAGCCGCTATAGGATTTCTTATAATTTGGATATGTTATTTTGGAATCAATCTATTTTCATTTGGTGTCTTCCCTTCCTTTTGGGCTCAGCCAGAGAGATTTGGAGGAGCTTCTTCAGGTGCAACTCGTGAAGAGGACCAAGGAGGGAGAAGGGGACGCAGCTAGGGCTTGAACCATCAAAGAATCCACTAAAAAATTGTTCAACAAGGTGTGTTTTTAGGATTTAGATCATGGGTAGTTTTGCTGAAGTATTTGCATGATTTAAGGATATGATAAGGTTAAGATTCATGCTAAATTGGGTAGAAATTATGCCTTAGTTTTGTGCTAGATTATCTTATCTTATTTGAATGCAAAATGATTTATTTAGGAGATCTTTCTAAGTGATTTGTATGTTATAATGTTGTGATGAAATAGATCCATGATTTTCTTGCTTTTAGATGAGTTTTTAGGTACTTTTGGCCCTTGAAATGATTATGAAAAATTAAAATGATTAGAAGGATTTCCTTGAGTTTTTATTATAGTTAAATTTGAATGAGATAATCTTCTAAAAATGCATATGAATAAATTGAACATGTTAAAATTTACCTGCTGAATCATGCTAGTTGTTAGGAATAAGTTTTCATGTGCTTATATTTATGTTTTCGGTGAAAACTGATTGAAAATATAAGGATCCTACAATGATCTACGATTTTATTGATTGAAATGGATGATCAGTCTCCGATCGGGCATCTAATTCTTCTCAATTGGAGATAAAGACATTCAATTTGAACGATAGATTGAGGGATTGGGCACCTGATATGAAATGTTGAGACTTGAACAAACGATCAATCAAAAATCCATTTCGATCAACCAGGATCATGAACGAGATAAGGGTTTCATGCCTTAAATGGACCGAATGATCAGTCGAGATTTTAGACATTCGAAACTCTCAGTTAAAAGTTCATAGTTATGCTCGAGGGAGGACAAATGACCGCCCAACCTTGAATGATGAAAATATGAATCCAAAATAGGTGTCCGCCCCACTTAATGGACCGATTGATTTTGATGAAATGGGCATCCTCTCTACTTAAGGGACGATCGATGAATCATGACAGATCAGGAGTACTTAGCAGATGACAAAAAAGAATGCTTGACTACGGGCGTCCAATAGATGGACTATTATAATCCATATGATTGGCCCATGTCCATATGATTGGCTTTACTATTATAATCCCACATGAACTAAAGTCACCATTTCTCCCTAAAACTTTGATTGATTCATATGATCAAAAGATATGTTGATAGTTAAATAAGATAAAAGATGAAAACTTAGAGTTATAATTGCATACCTAGATAAGAGGTTATAAGTCTTTGTGAGGCCTGGAGTTATCAATCTCGTATGAGGCACTCCATCTTCTTTGAGGATGTTATCAGACTTGTGTAAGGTCATCCTTATGGCTCGCTTGTCGTGCCACTGGTTCTCCACTAGCGCGCCCACTATGGTCTAGGTAACTAGTGTGTTTGCAATGATACTCCATTAAAGTTGAGAGATCTTCCAAGTAAAGGAAAAAAATGTAAAGAATGGATAAAAATAAATCAAAGGACTATGGAATGAAATGGAACAATGATGGCTTCCCAAATGGAAGATTTAAATATTACTGATGAACATGAACTGACTCCTATATATTTCAAATGAATTCTTTATACTATTGTTTTCTTATGATGATTCTCATGATTATATATGATATTGTGTTATGCTTTCATGCTTATTCTTATGGATCATTCATATGAACTATATTGAATTCACACTTTGTTTTATGCTAATGGGTTTTCTGTTAATCCCTACAAGTACACGAGTTACCTATGCGTCCGATTGATGTGTGTGTGATGGCTTCAGCTCGAGTGGCATTTGTAGATAGTTATCCTAGAGTCATGTTTAGTGTTTCTTTATTATTAGAGTTTATGTAAGAGACCTATTGAGTTGTATGATGGCATGATCCTATCATGCCCAAACATGTTATTGATGTACCTTTATCCTTAATTTTTATTCTAGTTTTCAAATTTTATATTAATTATTATAATATTTTATTTTAAAGTCTTCCGCTTATTTGTCATTCTTATTGACCAATCGGGACAACGTAAGGGTCGGGATGTACCGAAGAACCGTAACGCCCTAAGAGAAGATTCCGTCACATGGCTGAATCGAACTTTGGCTGATCGGAAGCATGAAATTGTAAGATGCATACTCATATCCTTTTACAACTTTCTACATTGTATGTTCCCTAATATTGAACATATGTGCATGGTTCATCCTAATATTGTTCTAAAACACAATTAGAGTGGATGAAGCGGATAATAGTTCTCTTTTTGTTGAAAGTCTCATCCGTCATGGTCAGACACGAGACGACATTAGATTAGTGGAACTTGATAATGGATCAAGACTTTAGTGACCAGTGCGCATAACTCGACGCATGAGTTGAACGATGGGCATCACGTCTCGAATACTAGGGTGACAATTGAATAAAATTCTTCTAAAAAAATATGACTCTTATTAATTTATTATTTTAGAACTTTGGTCATGTCCATATTTTAATATTATTATCTTATGAATTTCTTTTATATATTGTATTTTTTATAATTTATCTGTTCAAGATTATTAGAAAAGTTTTTTTATTGCCAGCCCTGGGATTATTAGAAAGTAATTCATATATGTAACGTCCTAAAAGATGCATGTATTCAGAAATGTTACAGAGCAATTTTTAAGGGGCATAGTCTTTATTTCTTATGAAAAATATAAAGAAAAACATTATAGGAAGGAAAATAGAAATCTTATTGGATGTAATTTGTTTAACTAATTTGTTGTTACAATCATGATTGCGCCGAGCCCAAATCGTTGCCATGGAAGCAACCCTCATGTAACCCCAATCCCTTATCATCGCCCCGACCTGCGTGCCATATCATCGCCCTGACCTGCGTACCAACAACCAAATGCATCAGGGCCCAAATCATTCAGACTCCACGTCCGGTCTTTTCTACATCTCCTCACCCGCCTTTCCTTCCATTCTATACAATGTTTTTAGGTAAGCTTCCTATTGGGAATTGGGTGCTCCGGTCCCTAGAGATCTTTTTATATTCTTGTTGGGAAATGCCCACATTGGGCATTGGTGGGCCATGTGCGTGGCCCACCTGGGGTAGTAGGTGGTTGCCCCTCTCACAAGATGCGCGATTGTACGTGTGTGATATGCGCAATCTGCATATCGCGTGATGCGCAATTAGCATTAATGGCATGTGATATGTGCAATTACACAAATCGCGCAATCAACATTAATGACATGTGATATACACAATCAGCAATAATGAGGCGAGTGATATGCCTCCTCGCTCAAGTCTCCCTCACCTATAAAAGGGGATCATATCAATGGTTCAAAGCATGCTTTTGATGTTTTTGTATAGGTTCATCCAGAGGTATTGTGTTGTGGCAAGGTATTCCGTTTCCCCGACGTACGATCCTTGATCTCGAGGTACAATGATGTACGTCAAGTGTTCATGGAAAAGCCCTAATGATTCGCTTCTGTTGCAAGAGATATTTCACAACTTCCATGATTTGTATATGTTATAAATCTAACATTGGTATTAGAGTTTTTTGGTTTTTCTCGAACTCGTGATTGCGTCGAAAAAATAATATTTATTATTATTTTTGGGGTCTGCGCATCTCAGTTGTATGACCACACCTAGGGAACAAAATGGTCTTTGTCATCACAAATATATTATGGATGAACCTAGACCATAATATAATTTTTTTGATTTATTTTAATATTTTTGGTAAATTTTTTGAATTTTTTGCATGTGTTGCAGAAAAAAAGAATAAAGAAAATTATTTCAACAAGCACAAGGTCCGTTGGAAGGGCTCAATATGAGTGCAAAAGTGTTGCACCCATATAAATTTGAAGCTGGACTACCTGAGAGGCTTAATAAATAAATTTTCTTTTTTTTTTTCTAATTTTCCCCTAAATAATAAAATAATTAGAAAATATAAAATATCTATTTTAAAATTTCATAAAATTAGGAAAAATATGTATTTCCCTTAGAGATTTTTTTCTAAAATATTGCATTCAATTTAATGCTAAGAAAAGAAAATCATTTGTTGATTTAGTGCAGTAAATGATTACATTTGCATGTCAATCACAAATATTGCCTAATAAATGTGTTATCATGCATGAAATAAATATTTTCATTTATGTATGTCATAATAATTTTTATTTTTGTGATCTAAATTCAATTATGAAAGGCATTTTGAATAATTTGAAATTGAATTCAAAATTGGTATGTTTAAAATTTATTGCAAATAAGGCACCTTCCTAAATTATGAATTTGAATTTATTGCAAATAAGGCACCTTCCTAAAATTGGTATGTATTACAATTATGAATTTGAATTTTAAATTGGTATGTCCAATTTTGTTGAGCATGATAACTTGCCTATTGCTTTGAAATTAAATAAATTAAATTGATTCCTTTGTGAGAATTAATTAACATGTAAGACAATATTATTTTTTGGCTATGTGCTAAAATTAATGTTTCATGCAAGCCTATAGTAAAAAGTAATTAGTTGGTCTAATTATACAATCATAGGTAACTAAAGAATACATGAAACAGAGGTAGTTCTTTTGTAGGATTAAGGCACTTGAGATTTAAATATTGTTACAATAAGCAATGTCTTTCTGTTGAATGGTGTGTAACTCGAAATGCATGTTTAGAAAGGTTCTGAGGAACTAGCCTGGTGCATGGTTGATGCAGTCTCCAGAAATAGAACTAAAGTGTGCCAGTGGTGACACAATTTTTTCTATTATGATATCGAGACGAAGGATAGTGCACAATTATTTATTTGGCACCCCTTAAGGAAGGTCCCCGTTGCACTAGTTCTGATTACCTTGTCATATTAGAAATAATTTGGTGCACCACACAAAATGAATTTTGGAGATTTTGAATTATAAGTTGATTCAAATGTATAGAGTAAAAAATTTTGAAATATGTGTTAATTTAAAATTTAAGTATTTAGATTAATTTTGTCTCATTGTTAAAATACAAATGATAATATTTCTTGGAGATAGTGAAAGATGAGTGGGAGTACAACAACCTTTCGATGTCACTACTTCATAAGTATTGTTATTTCATTATTTATGTTTTTTTGGACAAATTATAACATACATAACACTAATTTCTTCTATTTTTTGTGACCAAAATAAAAGGAGCGGAGATGTTGGACAAAAAAAGTCCAAGGCCATCAGCGCAAACGTGGAAAATGTGATGACAAAGTAGACATAAATAAAGTGAAATGCTACAATTGTAGCAAACATAGTAACTTCGCTCGTGATTGCATTGAGCCTAAGAAGATTTGTCCTAATCACGATTCATTTTTTTATGTCTCTAGTTGTGTCTTAATTATTGAAATTCATCCTTCATGGATTACAGATTCGAGAACCACCGACCATGTAGCAGGGGATCGCGGGGTCTTCATGGAATCTCATCGAATAAGTGTGAGAAGCAAATGGATTTACGTTGACAACAACGAAAGGGTTAAAGTTAAAAGCATTGGAACGTGCAAGTTAGAACTTCACAACGACAAAATTATTTATCTTCATGACGTTTTATATGCTTCAGCTTTTAGACGAAATTTACTTTTTGTGTCAGCATTAGATGAGCTTGGTTACGTAATAATTTTCCAATAAAAACAAATGACAATATGTCTTGACAATCTTCTTCTATGCAATGGTTTCCTCAATACTGATTTCTACGGCTGTTGTTGATAGTCATTTTTTTATGTTTGATGTGAATGAAAGTGCCAACATTTGGCATGCCAAACTTGAACACATTGGTCAACATCGAATGAATAGACTTGCTAAAAAAAGATCTTTTGGGGTGTCTCGCAAAAGTTGATCTTCCAACTTGTGAGGAATGTCTAGTTGACAAGAAAATAAGAATACTATTTGGAAAGGAAAAGTACGCCGAGTACCCATTACAATTAATGCATTCAGACACATGTGGTCCGATGAATATTCACGCATGACACGATTTTTCTTCCTTCACACTTATAGATAATTATTCACGTTACGGTGTTGTATACTTGATTTCACATAAGTCCGAAGGTTTGGATTATTTTGTACGATTTATGAACATGATAGAAAATTAAGTGGATCGCAAGATTAAAGTCTTGCGAACCGACAGTTGACATGTATATCTCTCTAACTTATTCAAAAAGTTATCTGATAAAAAGTTATCTCTCTAACTAACAGTACCAAGAACTCCGCAACAAAATGGTATTGCAACAAGATGAAATTGTACCTTATTTGATATGATTCAATTCATGATGGCGCAAGCTAATTTTTCGATTTCATATTGGAGAGATTTATTATTGACTACTATCTATATTTTAAATAGTGTATCATCGAAATCCATTCCTAACACTCCTTATAAACTCTGGACAGGTCAAAAATTTAACCTTAGTTATTTGCGCCCTTGGGGTTGCACAGCCTATGTTCTAAACAACTCTCATAAGTATGAAAAATTGGGTTTAAAAAGGCAAAAATTATCTTTATAAGATGTTGTGACACCTTTAAGGACTATGTATTCATCCATGAAAGGAAAGATGATACCATAATGAAAATCAAAAGTACAGATATGACATTCATAGAGAATAAATTTCCTAAGCAAGGCGGGATAGATAATAGACTTCTTGTAAATGAAGAAGAAGATCCCAAGTTGGCTGCATAGGAGGATCAACCTATTGAAGAGTTTGTCTTCTCCGTCCCACAACTTGATCCGAGTGGAAAAGATTCACAATCACCAACTGACGAATAAAAAATTCCCTTCGACATATTACTAGAAAACATGTTCCTTGTGGACAATTTGAAATCGAATGGTTGCATAAACATGGGCCAATGAAGCCTACACAGTAAGTTTGAAAGATGAACTAGAGCCCAAATTTGTTAAAGATGCTTTCTTGTCCCCTACTAAGGAAGAATTGATTAAGGCAATGGAGGAAGAGTTAGGGTCCATGCAAAAAAATCTTGATCTCATGTCAGGCTATAAGAGAATTGAGAACAAATGTGTTCTTAAAATTAAACGTAACATGGATGGATCAATTGAAAGATATAAAGCTCGCTTAATGATGGAAGGTTTCACCCAAACAACGGGTGTTGACTATAATGAAACCTAATGTTTGCTTGAATTCATCGAATATTAGTTATAGTCGCACATATAACCTTAGAATTACATCAAATGGATGTAAAAATCGTATTTCTCAATGGAGAACTAGATGAGAAAATTTACATGATCAACCTAAGGTTTCATTGTAAAAGAAGAAGAGCGCAAAATTTGCATGGTGCGCCGGTCCATTTATGGTCTCAAATAATCATTTAGACAATAATATCTTAGTTTCCATCAATCAATCATTTTATTTGATTTTAACATAATTGATGAAAATCACTATGTGTATGTTCATAAGTCCGAGGATAATTTTGCTATCATCACGTTATATGTGGACATTATTCTAGTAACTGAAAATAATATGAATTTCATCATTGCCATTAAGCAACGGTTGTCCTCCATATTTGAGATGAAGAACATGGATAAAGTAGCCTACATATGGGTGTGAATATTCAATGTGATTGTTCTAAACGACTCATTGCTTTGTCGCAGAAATCATACATAAATAAAGTTTTGAAACGATTTCGTATGGATGGATACAGACCCATTGACACTCCTATCATGAAAAGTGAGGTTTTAAGTATGGACATGTGCCCTAAAACTCAAAAGAAAATGTCTAATGTTCCCTATGCAAGTGTGATCAGATGCTATGATGTGTACTCGACCAGATATATATTTTGCCGTGAGTTTGGTTAGTCGATATTAGGCTATTCAGGATGTCAATACCGGAAGGCGGTGAAGAGAATCATGATATACTTCAAGAGTATTGCAGATCTTACATTATACTATCATGGAGGGAGTTTACGACTCGGATTCACCGATGTCGATTGAGCTGGTGATGTTGATCCAACTCCAAATATTAGTTTTTTGTTCAGCAATAGTACTATTACTTGAAGTAGTAAGAAACAAGATCATATGACACTATCAACTATGGAGGAAGAATTCATAACTTGTTCAATGGCAATTTAAGAGGCTTTGTGACTTAATAGATTCCTTTAAGATTTTTGATAATGCAATGAAGAAGACGAACTTTCACTATGATAATCAAGAAGTAATATTGCTTACGTGAAGGACAATAAACATCATTGCAAAGGAAATCATATCGACATGAAGTACAAATTTGTACGAGATCAAGAAGTTAAAGAGATCTTAATTGAGTACATATCAACGCACAAAATGATTGTTGATCTATTCATCAAATCATTGTCGAGAGAGGCATTCTTGAGACATGCAAATGCCTCAGGGTTTCATAGATTATAAATGTAATAATGTAGTCAAATTTTTAAAGACTAAAAGATTATCTTTTCTTTGATAAATTCATTGTTATAAAGTCTTGCTATGCATGTGACAAGTATGTCGATTAGGGTTGAGTTTGTTCTCTCACACGAACAAATGCTTCTTGCGCTTATGAAGATAACGAACGGAAATGAAATATGTGAATCATAATATGATTCTTAAAATATGTTAAAATATGAGTTTTAGTAACTCAACGTTGCATAATTAAAAGAGAGAGGCCAGATATGAAATTTAAACTTGGTGCTATATGATAGCAAGCAATTTGAAAACTCGGATCAGACGCTAAAAGGTAGCGATTGGACTTAAATATGTGCGGTGCATAATTTAAACAGAGCTAGGCATACACTCTTTCAGTGGGAGTTTCCACCTTAGCACTTGTGTTTAGTACCAAATATGCAAAGTCGACTTAGAGACATGATGAATTGGTTAGTTCAATGGTTCTCAATTTGTGAGTCTATGACAGATGATTCATCTTCACGTGCCCTTAGACTTTTGACTATATATTAAGGAAAGAAATTAATGCTTGCTACGTTAGCGGGATATTCAAAGGTGAAAAGTAAAGTAATATGTCGAGCCACGATTAGAAAATAGCTAGTTTACTACTAAAAGACATGAGGATGAGAGAAAGAACTATTATGAGCTGCATTAAACTTTCACGTAAATTAGGTAACTATTTTTCTTATGTTGAAAAATATAGTGTATGTGAAAGATAGTTATAACAGAGCAAGACACATGTCTTGGCTATGCTACAAAACAGATTTAGAGTATAACGAGTTACATAATTTGATTATTTGTTAGCTCATATATGAGTTGTCATGAATCTTTAACGAGCATGACATATGCTCTAAGGATAGTTGAGTGATTGTGAATCTTAATGAAAATCTTTTTAGCTCTTATAAAGAAACGTGCTTGTATTCGTGGGTCGCACGACACATTTATTAATTCTGGACGAATAAAAGTACAATGTTCAATACGGACAAATGAGAGATTATTGAAAAATACCCCTACGTTGGGCATTGGCAGTAGGTAGTGGGCTGCCCCTCCTGCAAGACTCCCAATTATGTGTGTGTAAAAATTAGCATTAATGACGTATGCTATATGCAATCACGCAAATCGCTCGCCTCGTTGCTCAAGTCTCCCTCGCCTATAAAAGGGACTGATACCAATGGTCTAAGACATGCTCTTGATCTGTAAGTTTATACGGAAGTACTTGTGCTGTGGCAAAGTGTTCTATTCGTCAGGTTCGATCATCGATTTTGAAGTACAAGTATTTTCGTCAAGTATTCGTAAAAAAGTCGCAAGTGATACACTTCCACTGCGAGAGATATATTTCACAAACTCAATGATTTATATCTTATAAATTCAACATTCTTGTATGGCTAGCAAATCATATTCAAAAGTTAGATACGCACTCCAATAGATAACACAAAAAAGGACCTCTAGCTTTTTGTCCCAAAATCTAAAGTTTAATTAATTAGCTTCAAATTAGCATTATAGTCTTCGCTCGTGGTCCATTATGTTTGTTTTGTGATGGAGAGACTCCAGGAAAAATGTACCAAGCTCTTGCCGTGCTTGAAATCTCAACCGTACTTTGTTCCTGACGATTAAATATTATTTGTATTGTATGTTGATTAATATATATGTGCGTGTGCATAATATGTATAGTTGCATGCATGCTTTGAACGACCTGGAAGTCGCCAAGTCGCCGGAAGGAGTTGTATAAGTATAAATGCAAACTTTGAAATATTGGAAAGATGCAAAGCACTCAGAGTTTGTTTACGATGATGACTACTACTACTAAAAATACTCCTCTCGTTCTTAGCTTCCTCTTCCCTTGTTGCTTGTCCATGTTCTTGCTGTTGTTTACTCCCTCGGCTTGTCGAGCCAATCGAGCATTCCTTCCCAAGGGTTCGTATCTCTCGGTGGAGGACGACTCCGACGTCCTCGTTTCGCCAGACGGCTCCTTCGTCTGCGGCTTCCACTGGATGGGCACAAACGCCGTCGTCTTCTCTGTCTGGTTCTCCAATCCCGGCGACAAGACCGTGGCATGGACGGCCAACCGCGACCGCGAAGTGAACGGCCATCAGTCGAGGGTCACCCTGCGCAGGGACGGCAACTTGGTGCTCACGGACGCCGATGGCACCCAGGTGTGGGAGGCCAAAACCCGTGCGGCTGGGGTCGATAGGTTGGAGCTTCTCAACTCCGGAAACCTCGTCCTTAAGGGCGTCAACGGCAGCATCTTGTGGGAGAGCTTCGACTGGCCTACTGACACTCTCCTTCCTACTCAACCCATGACCAAGGACACGACGCTCGTATCTTCGAGGGCCAAAGGAATGGTCTCCATGGGTTACTACAAGTTCTACTTCGACAGCGATAACGTGCTGAGGCTCATCTATGTCGGCCCTAATATTACTAGCATCTTTTGGCCTAATCCTTTCAACAAAGTGTGGGAGAATAGGCGGACCAGCTTCAATAGCAGCAGATACGGCATCCTGGACGAGTTGGGGCAGTTCACGGCATCTGATCAATTGTCGTTCAATGCATCTGACCTTGGCCCTGGCGTTAGAAGGAGGCTCACTCTGGACTACGATGGCAATCTTCGACTCTACAGCCTGGACGCGTCGACAGGGACATGGTCGGTCTCCTGGCAGGCGGTCCCGGAGCCGTGTGACATCCACGGGACGTGCGGCATGAACGGGATATGCACCTACACGCCGAGGGTGACGTGTTCGTGCCCTCACGGATTCGTGATGAACGACCCCAGTGACTGGAGCAAAGGCTGCATGCGCGTGACCGAGTTGAAGTGCACTGAATCTCATCTGGTTCACTTCATGCCGGTCTCGCAATCAGATTTCTATGGCTTCGATCTCAATTACACTGGAGGCATTTCCTTCGACGATTGCAGGAAGATTTGCGCAGAGGAGTGCTCCTGCCTAGTCTTTGGGTACAGGATGGGATGGGGACAGTGCTATATAAAGACCATCTTGTTCAACGGCAAGCAGAGTTCTCCTCAGATTTCTGACATGTACGTGAAGCTCCCCAAAAGCGTCGACTTTTCTGCGCCCTCAACTTCGTCACCTCAAGGACATGCTAATTGCTCTGGCAAAGACGTAATCGTGCAAGGGTACTACACCAAATCCGGAGGCCGGAGGAAGTGGGAGAACATTTATTGGTTCCTTACAGCATTCTTCGTGATAGAAGCTGCTTTCATTATGATTGGTTGGTGTTTCATTGCGCCATGGAGAACCGAAAGCAGCTACGAACAAGTGCTGTCCAGTCACTTCAAAAGATTCAGCTACCGGGAGCTGAAAAAGGCCACCAAAAACTTCAAGGATGTTCTTGGCATAGGGGGATCAGGATCTGTTTACAAGGGAAAGCTGGAAGACGACAGGGTGGTGGCCATTAAGAAACTGGAAGACGTCGTCCAGGGTGAAGCGGATTTCCAAGCTGAGCTCAGCGTCATCGATATGATCTACCACAAGAATCTGGTCAGGATGTTCGGCTTCTGCGCTGAGGGCTCGCACAGGCTCCTGGTCTCAGAATTCGTTCAGAACGGTTCGCTGGACAAGTATCTGATGGATGGGGAGCAGGGCGCCATTTCCGTCCTCCAATGGTGCACGAGGTTCAAAATTGCGACTGGGGTGGCGGAAGGTTTGGCCTACCTCCACCACGAATGCTTCGAGTGGATCGTCCACTGCGACGTGAAGCCCGAAAACATACTTCTCGACGAAGACTTCGAGCCTAAGATCGCAGACTTCGGGCTGGCTAAGCTGCTGAACAGAAGAAGTGGCGGGCGCGGTTCCAACCTGTCGAGGATCCGCGGCACGAGGGGCTACATCGCGCCGGAATGGGCTTCCAGCCTTCCGATAAGCGAGAAGGTGGACGTGTACAGCTACGGCGTCGTTCTTTTGGAGCTGGTCAAGGGGCGCAGAGTATCCAGCTGGGTGATAGAAGGGGAACAGGAGCTGGAGATGGTGCTGCGGCGGTCAGTGGCTGTACTCAGGGAGAAGCTGCGGGATGGAAGCGGATCAGGAGCAGAAGCATCGTGGACTAGTGACGTCGTGGACGGTCGGTTGGAGGGTCAGTTCGACCAGAGGGAAGCTGCAACGTTGGTGGAGGTTGCAGTCGCTTGCTTGAGGAAGAAAGGAACAAGAGGCCGACCATGGAGTCAGTGATGAAGATGCTCCTGTCGTCGGCTGATGAACTCAATTCTGACGACCCGAACCAGTTTGAGGAATAAAGGTGCATGGATAACATGAGTCCATATATAATTAATAGTTAAATAAAGTTGTGCCTTTTGTCCTAGATATATAATTTGCGAGCAATATAATCTGAGTTTTCTGGTGTTCATGTACTTCTTGAATAATGCATTGTGTCGTTTTAAGGATATTGTAACGAATGTGTTTGGAACAATTAATGTCATTTTTTCTTCACCTTGACAATCATTATCTTTATCCACATGATCCAATTTTTCGAAAATACAGTGCGGGATTTCATTACCTTGCAAAAATATAACCTACCTTAGAATAAATATTTACTTTACGATATCATCAATTGTCTTATGCTATATATTATATTTGAATAAATATAACGTGCATTACATGACATATATTTATATATATAATGTAAATTGATCATATATATATTTTTTATTATTTTGAGTTTGAGGAAATTGGTTTGTAAAAATATAGTACAGATGGCTGCATGATTCTTGATTCAACCTATGACGTCTACGTCCCAATTACAGTCATGGCAGTGGCTGGGATAAGATCTAATTTCCCAATCTCATAAGAGACGCTCGCCTATAATTGGGAGTACTTGACAAAGACATTTGTACTTGCCACTGGTAATTGATTTAGTTGACCAAATTATTACTACAAATACTAAACTGAGAAGAGATATTTGTTGGTGGTGCCATGCAAAAGATTTTTATTGCCCACGCAGTAAGAGGATAAAAAGATTGCAATAAAAATCTTATGCCACATTACATGCAATGATATTATGAATATTAAATATATTTATACAATTTATCAAATGATATTATTATAATTAGGTATTAATTAAAATAATAATTTAGGGCTCAATTCCAGGAGGAACGATTTGGGATTTCTTTTTTTTTTTTAGCAAAAGAGATGTGTCATTTCTTTCGTGATTTTTCCCAAACTCTAAAATTATTTGAAGAATCAAAACTCATTCTAAACATATTAATATTTCTTAGAAAAATCTTTGGAGAACTATTTTCTTTAAGATTCAATATTAAAAATAATATCTTTAATAGAAAAGTAACCTTGATAACTTTGTATAAAAATTATGTTTGACGTTGAACACAGGTCATCTTGACCCGCATCGATTTAGAAAATCATTTCTTTGTGCGACGTTTAGTATTAAAATGCATTTTTTGAAAATCTAATAGCAATCAAATTGAGACCAAGTATTAGAGACGATAATATTTCCTGACTCATGGATCCCTGCAGGGTTCGGAGCATTCCGTCCAAAGAAGGTCGGGTGCCATACTTACAAAGTACAAACTCTCCTTTCCATTCCAACATAGTAATATATATATATATATTGTATTCTTATATAAAAAAATTTGTTATATGAAAGTTTATCATATATTATTATAATTATTATATATAATAAATTTTGTTTATATAATGTTATAATAATAAATTTAGTGTATTTGGACGTCATGTTTGTACCAACCCTAACCGAATTCACATAGGGTCACATTTTATGAAAATTATGGCCCACCATGATACTATTGAGGTAGTCAAACTGATTTTGCTCACCACTAGTTTCACATAGAAATTAAATATTTATTTAATCCATAATATATGTGACAATATTTGCAGCAATTGTATTAAAAATCTAAATTTATAGATAATTTGATTTCTTGATAGCATTATGTATTAATGACAAAAGTATGCACAGAAGTGTGGTGTATAAGAAAAGAAATATGGAGATTAAGTGTGAGATAGAAGACAAAATATAGAAGACTCTTGACCTAGTCTAGGTTTATTTGCTCGGGTGCAAATATTGGTCAATGATTTGTAAACATTTGTTGATTCGCATTTGTTTTCAATCATCAATCATTAGCAATGGCATCAAATCGATTTGCATTTACACTTAATTAGAAGATTCGTTTCTTTGTTTTCGATTTCTAAGTTCGACGTACAAAGGATGATAGTAGATTTAATCTCCGTGACAAAATTGAAAAGCTTATTGCATATCTAATCTAGAGACTTCTTCTGTTCTAAAAGTTGCCAGCTTTTAAATTCATAGTAGATTTAGTCTCCGTGATAATTTTATTAAAAGGACCACTAAATATTGTCTCAACAATTGTCACAAATGAGTGAATGCCATTGCTGCCAAAGTTTTTACCAGAAAAGTTTAAACGCTAATATTTGTATATCATTTCTGTGTTGTTAAAATCAACCGAAGTTTGAGTTATTTTTTAAATTATTCATTTTTCTATTTATTATATATATATATATATATATATATATATATATACATGAACGTACACACTTCAACTTATTCTATAACAAAATTTCAGAACCACTTTTGGATTCTAATATAAATTATTTAAATAATAATTTGTTTTCCAAGGATAGGTGTGTGTCACCGTCCACCCTGCCGCCCTTGATACTTGATGGGTAAAGGAATGAAAAGAAAGAAGTTGAAGACAAAATGATAATTATATGTAATTCAAACTTCTAACTACAAGGAGAAACAATAATTCAAGGAAATTGAAGGAGAGCAGATGATTTGATTTGGATTTTGGACTATCTCACGATGTTACATCATCCCTCCTGTTTCCGTTTTTCACTATACAGTTAATCCATCCCGTCAAATTACTTAATCCTTTTAACTTCTCACGTCTCATGATGGGGACTTGGATGGTAGTGCCATCTGAATTCCAAATGGAATTGGAAGACCAACAGCTCAGAGTGACATGCAAATATGCAATTACATTTTTTAATGAGACATTCTACTTTTTTTTTCTTTCTTTCATATTGGATTATATATGATAGTAATACCTTTCAACGTCAACCTCTCCTTTATATGTTGGGTCACGTAAGAAAGAAAAAATTACACTAAACGCTTTCTAACTTTAAAGTTTGCTCAACGATGTTTTTCAACTTCACTTTATAACTGCGATATCCTTCATTTTTTAACTCATTTCATCTTATGCCTTTTTACATAAGATAGACGATCTCCCGGTTTTCGATCTACATGACGTTCATATGGTCATCACCTCTCCCCTCTACGTAACTAATCATTCGACGTGACAATATTAAAAAAATAATTCTCCTCCCCCTTGCAGCGATCGTAGAGGGTGGGCACGAGGCCCCCTCCCACATAGTATTTTTTATTTTTTTAATTTTTAAATATTGCCACGTCGAACGATTAGTTACGTGGAGGAGAGAGGAGATGGTCAAGTGGACGTTACGTAGACCAAAAATTGGGAGATCGTTTACTCCAAATAAAAAAGACATAGGATGAAATGAGTTAAAAAAATGTCATTGAATAAAACTTAAAGTTGAAAGGTTTTTCCCCTAAGAAAACTTCACACAATTTGTAGATGGTCCAAGTGATTCGAAAAGTCTATCGCAATTCAGAAAGTGGGTCAATGTAATAGACCATACGTCTTCTCCACGCCTTTGTTAAAGATAAATAGTCACAAGATAACATCCCTCTGGACTTTGACAAAGAAAAGAAAAAGGAAATGCTGTAATGTTTGAAAATAAGCGTTCCAGCAGAATGCTATCAAAGCAACTGTTAATTGGTCCGACCACAGATTCTAATTAAGACAATACAAGCATCAAACAAGATGTTCTGAACAAAGATCATGTCTCTATCCCAATACAGCTGCGGCTTCATATATAACTGTAAATGAGCAACATTGAAGGTTCTGCACAAGAATATAAATCTACGCGAGCAAACGATCACTTCTAGACATATGGGAAGGAAGATAGAACAATTTCTCCTATCAGTAAAATGTGACAGAATCCTAAGGGTGATTCTAGCTATCACTGCGTTAGTTTGCCGTTCAAACTCGTATTTTCCTGCCGAGCACCTACCTAAAAAGAAGCACAGTGGGTACGCAGAAAGTGAAAAACAGGTCGTGAGAAAACCATAGGAACCTTTGAGCTCGGATACAAGACTGAAAGTTTTTAGTCCTTTCTGCCCCCCTTCATATGCTGGGTGCATTTTCCACTTCACAAACGTAGGTCACAGTTTTTTCTCGGTTGAGCATGGTAAGTTTATGTGCTGACTGGAGATTTCATTTTTTAACAAAATGCATCTACTATAGATGATGAACGCCACCTGACTTCCATTAGGAGAACGCCAACGTTACGTTTACCACCGACCCTGATAATATGTTGGGCAAAGTAAACACAGTTTTCCCATAACAAATAAAAGGTACGTAAGACAGAAGGCGCAACGTTATAACCCTAATCACACACTTCCATAAAATTGTATAAGACAATGGGCTACTAACTGCTCTGCAATCAAACAGAAAAACAAGTTGCAATTCAACCCAGCAAAAACTCGTGCCTTCAAGTATTATACAAAGAAACTTGAACACAGCGTCAACATATCAGAAATCACCCGCTTGTTCGGCAAATAAGTAATGGAGGAGTGCTTTGGGGTGATGAGTGATGAGGTGGTGTCATTAAAAAGTTCATATTTGAATAATAAATTATATAAGATGCGGAGTGGAGTAACAATAATTTTATTTATATAAAAATTATTTTTATCCTTTCTTATATATTTAAATTATTTATAATGGTTAACGATTAATAAATATTTATCATATAGTTCTTTATTACTTAATTTATTTTTTCTTTTATTTTTTGTTTGACATATATTTTATTATATTATTTATTTTTATAAATTTTCATTCATGCATCTATTTTAAAAAGTTAAAATTAAAAGATAAATATAGATAAAAATTATTTCATTATGATATTTGTTTATTAGTATGAGAGAGAAAGGAGAAATTGATGAGAGAGAAGAGAAGAGAGAGATGGAGAGAGAAGAAAAAAGAAGGGTTAATCTAGTTTAAAATTATTAATTTTTCTTATTTAATTAATTTGGTGAAATAAAAAATATTATATTAGGAGGACTTAAGTACTCCACCACACTCTTGTTAACTACTAGAATTATTATTAGCGAAAGGATGCACATTGTAGGGTAAATTACACAGATCATCTCCCAACTTTGAATCAATATCTCAACGGTCCTCTAATTTTAGTTTGTAATTAGAATGTCCCCCTACTTTGATTTTCTTGCACACTTCGTTCACTCGACCGCTAATAGTGAGTTTCCCGATTTTTTCATTTACGTGACCATCACATACACTATTTCTTTTTCATCCACGTCATTTAATAAAATAATATAAATATAAGATAAAATATTGCCCCCTCTATCCGGAGTGCACCCACCGGCGCCAGCACACGCGAGAGAGCCGACAGTTAAGGGGGGCGACACCCCCTCTCTCTCCCGCACACACTTGTCGGCGCCCACGAGGGGGGGGGGGATGCCCCCCTTTCCACTCTCGCGTGTTGACGAGCGCACGAGAGAGGAATAGGGGCATCGGCCCCTCCTCTGTACGAATGGGGTCCCGTGCCCCCCTTTCCCCATTCGCTAATCGTGAGAGAGAAATGGGGGCACCAACCCCCTTTTTCTGTTTCGTCGGATTTTGCGACGGATTTTACGACGGTTACGATCGTCGAAAATGAAAAAAATAAATTATGTAATTTTTTATATTATCATTTAATTTTTTGACGATTAGGAACGTCGATATTTCCGACGGATATACATCCGTCGCAATTTCTGATGGATTTTCCGATGGTCGCGACCGTCGAAAATGAAAAAATAAATTATGTAATTTGTTATATTATTATTTAATTTTTTCGACAAATTTTTTGACGGTTACGACTGTCAAAAATGAAAAAAAATTAAATTATGTAATTTTTTATATTATTATTTAATTTTTCGACGATTAGAAACGTCGATATTTCCAACGGATATCCATCCGTCGCAAAAGCCGCCGCAATTTCCGACGGTTCGTAACCGTCGGTAAATATATAATAATAACATATATTTAATATTTTTATAATTAAATATTTGCGACGGTCACTAACTTTAAAAATAATTAATATATGAATTTTCGACGGTTAGAACCGTCGGTAATTAAAATTTCGTTATCCCGCTTTTCTTTTCATTTTCTCGCTTTCTCGTCGTTCGAAATCCAATATATATATTCTCTCCTCTCACCCTCCTCTCCTCTCTCTCTCCCTCCTCTTCTCTCTCCCTCTGCCGGCCACTCTCCCTCATCTCCTCTCTCTCTCCCCCTCTCCCTCTCCCGGCCGGTGAGCCTCTACCGGACGTCATCGACCACCGGCGACTGTCTCCCGCCGCTCTCTCTCCGGCCCGGACCGACAGGCGGCCGCTTCGGGCCGGATCCGGCCGGCGGCGGCTGGATCCAGCCCCAACGACCGGATCGACCGTCGACGACTGGGGCTATCCGGCCCCCAGCGGCCTGGATCTGATGCCGACGGCCGAATCGACCACCTGGAGGCCAGATCTGGCCCCCAGCGGCCGGATCGACCGCCTGGCGGCCCGATCGGCCACCAGCCGGCATATCCGATCGCCCGTCGGTCGGATCAGCCGATCGGTCGGCTGGCGGCCGGATCCGGCCCCCAGCGGCCGGATCGACTGGCTTGCAGTCGGATCCGGCCCCTAGTGGCCGGATTGACCGGCTTGCGGCCGGATCGGCCGCGAGTGGCCGGATTTGACCGTGCGGCCCGATCCGGCCGCTAATTTTTTTTATATTTAAAAAATTATTTGCGACGATTATGACGACCGTCGAAAGATCGACGGTTGCGACGACCGTCGAAAGATCGACGGTTGCGACGACCGTCGAAAGTTTTGACAGTTGCGACCGTCAAAAAGTTGCGACGGTTCGAACCGCCGGTTGCAACCGTCGGAAATTTTGACAGTTCGAACCGCCAGCCTTTTCTGGCGGTTGCAACCGTTGCAAATTTCGACGGTTCTAATCGTCGATATTTTCGACGAATTTTTTTAACCGTCGCAAATCGATTTGCGACGAGCGTTTTTCCGACGGATCGATTCCGACTAAAAAACTGTCGGTAATTGCGTTACCGACGATTTTCGGACTGATTACCGACGATCCGGACCGTCGGTAATCAGCGTTTTTCTAGTAGTGAATGGGGTGCGGTAAAGCAGTGTGGCATGCAATTATAGGGCGGAGGCAGTCCAACCCAACTCGGCTCATCCTAGACGCCAGCATAGATGGCAAGCTTCGAGAAGGAAGTCTAGCCATGAGGAGCGACCAGTAGAAGAGGCAAGCTTCGAAAAGCAAGGCTAGCCCTTGGAAGGAGCCATGTGGCTGTTCCAAAGATGGAAGACTGGCGGATGGAAAGTAAGGTGCAGTTGACACTTACTTTCCATTGCAACAAGAGAGCAATCAAGACTGATTGTCATGGATGTTCAACTTGGCAACAAGGTATTATGGCATGAATCAAGATGTCCAAAGGGGGTTTTGTTGATTAGGGTGATCGTGTCGGATCCCCTAATATAAGGAGAGTTAAAATAGGAAGGCTAATAGTGGTCGGCCCTAAAACTAGTATAAATAGACACGTATAGGTGCCTTGTAAATTCATCGAGAGATGGAATAGATTATATCTTTCCCCCTTTTATCTTTGTGCATGTTCTTCTTATGCATTGTGGTATGACTTGCTGAGAGATATTTCATAAAGGGTCTCTTCGGTGGAGTTCTTGAAAGCTGAGTGTACGTCTCTGAGAGGGGAGGTGTTGTGCCGCATGAAGTTTTCGAAGGAGTGAAATAGCAACCTATGACACTGGCCCCCCTTTTCTGCTTTGCCATGCAACCGTCCCCCTAAGAGCACCAACGAGAGCTCGCAGACATCCCCCTCCGCCTCCGTCGCCTTTGCCTGTGTGCATTGCCGATGAGGTGAGGGGAGGAGGGGGAAGGTCTGAAGCTCGAGGGGGGGGGGGGGGGGGGCTACATGCACCAACGACACACACAGGCAAAGGGGGTGGGTCGACCCCTGCGAGGTCCGGCGCCGGAGCTTGCAGGGGGGCGATCCCCCTCGCCTGTGTGTTCCGCCCCCGCACCCCCACCCACCCCACCCACCCCATCACCCCCTCCCACGGGAGCTCCGACGGGATGCAGAGCTTGCAGGCCCCTAGCTCCAACGTCCCGGCGAGCTCGCACCATGACACAGCCAACGCCGGAGGTCGAGGGGAGGGAAAGAGATGAAATCACGTGGAGGAGAGAGAAGGGTAAGTTGCCACGCTGGATGGCTACCTACGTGGAGGAGAGAGAAAATGACCGCGTGGATGCCAATCTACGGGGCAACCGAGAGATGGCCAATTGAAGGTATGGAGGACACTGAATGAAACGAGTTAAAAGATTAAAGGCATTTCTATTATAAAGTGAAGTTGGATGATATCGCTGAGTAAACTTCAAAGTTGGAGAATTTGGCGTAATTTTCCCATGGATCGGGTTCTAAAAAAGTCAAAATAGTAGAAGGTCGAATCTTGTAGTGGGATTCCATCTTGACAACTAGACTTAATTTCAAAAATGAACTTGGGGCGAGTTTTGGACAACTTAGACCAGGTTCCACATCATCCGCTATTTTTTTATTAACTTTTAAATTTAAAATCATCGTACAATCATTTAGAAAAAAAAAGAAAAATCATCCCCAGGTGGGTAGAATATTTGAATGGCTTTTTGGGAATCCTATTTTAGTATAATAATTGTTGGGAATAAAACACCGATGATCGATGAACAATCAAAATAACGAAAGAAAGAGAAGATAAATATAGAGATTTAACGTAGTAAAACCCTCTTGATCAATGTGAACAAGAGAAACATCCACGGACAAAGGAGTCCGCCGCTAGAGAAAAATTCACTATGAGCAAAAAAGAGTACATCATATAAAATCCTAAGTCTCATATATAAAAGTCCATAACAGCCCAAGCCCTCCGCTTCCGCCACAGATCCTCTTTTTTTTTCTCATTTTTTTCACAATTTTAATAATACTTTTAAAATATATAATAAATTAGATTAACATAAGTGTATTTAATTTTTTAATTAAATATAGGACATAGTACTAGAACTATCAAATTATAGTTTCTTAATGTGATAAAAAAATTTCACTAATAATTGGAAATTTGATGGCTTATGAATTAGTTATATATATATAAACACTGCAACAAACTTGATTTGTAGTTACAAATTATTTCGTAAATATAAACTCAAATATCATAATTATAAGTTATTAGTCACGAATAAAATTGTGGCATCAACTCGTGGATATTGATGGCATTGCAACTAATCAATAGTCACAAATGCTATTTTTATGACTATAAATATCATAGTAACCATAAATATTTATGTAAGTATTAAATATTAACAAATGTGGATAATGATATTATTTGTGGAAAATACCTCGATATTGACAACGAAAGTTTCATGGACATTATTGATTGACTTTTATGAGTAGTTATATTTGTGGTAGCAAATTTTGTTTAAAAAAAATATGTAAAAATTATGAGTAAAATTTTCATGATATGTGGACAAAAAGTTTTTTAATACGAAATTAAAAATGATTGATCATTTTTAATTATTAGTTACAAATTATTTTATAGATAAAATCTATAAATATTTTCATGAAAAATACATAAAATAATTGACTAGACACATTCCATAAAATAAAAAAATGATAAGTTCAAATTATATTCTTTTGTAAATTGTCATGCTCATTAATCATAGAATTTAGTAATAATAATTCATGTAAAATAAAAATAATAAGAAATGTCAACTACATTATCAAAGGTTTCTATGACATAACAATAGAAAGATATCAATCCTACAGAAGTTAACATAATCTAACTTTTATAATTGAAACAAAACTTCAAACTTCTCTTCCATCTTTTATGATCCTCCATCGCAATCATCTTTTGTTGTCAATCTTGAATTTTTTCTTTTTGAGATTCAACAAGTGCCCGTTGAGATTTTATAAGTTGCAAATGTTCTTCAAAACATTTTCAGCTTCATCAATCATCTCCTATCTTCTTCCAATTGTTCTTGTGTGGCATTATTAACCCTTGAAGGAGAAGGACACATACCGTAACCTAAACCTCGAGAATGTCCTAGTTTTGTACTCATTACTAATTGAAAATTTTATTCATCTATCAATATTCTACTCACGACAACTTTCATGACCTCAACTTGTGTCGCAACCATGACATCCTATAAAATAAATCAACAAAAAATAGTTTAAAATGAAATAGAATAACAATAAGTATGCTTAGAAAATCACAATTGATATAAACAATAGTAAGTCACACCTAAAACTTTTCTTCTAAAAATTATTGTATATTAGTCCCAATTACTTTGTCACCAACATATGGATTTCTTAGCGCTAATGCATTTCTGCCTTTCTTTCCAAAGTGCTTATGCACTTTGCTCTATACTCTCTAAACTTTTGTTGGATCATTTGGTTCATTGCAATTTTCACACGAGAATTTGCAATATCAATATCAAATTTATTGTAACGCCGGAGACATAATAGAAAAAAAAAGAGAAAAGAAAGATAAAAATCGAATAGAAGAAAAGATAAGATGTCCTCCTCCCCTGCGATCAAGGTGGGCTCGCTATTCATAGCTATCATCTTATCCATTGCTCTCTCCTGGCCCATAGGATCCTCAGTCTTCGTAACTCTGCTAACTCCCCTTAGAATCACCTCATAGCTTCAAAGTATTATTCGCTTCATTTGTGGGAGCCCTATTCACCTCCTAGCTCCGCCTGATCCTGGCGCCTTATATTAGATGTTATCCCTCACCTTCGTACAAGCTTCATGAATCTATTCGCTCTTGTACTACCGCATTTGTGTTGTGCTCTTTGACCCTTGGATATCTCCTATTACTCTTCATGAAATCTATCAGCTCTTTTATTACTAACAATTAGTGGGATACCCCCCTTCTCTCCTCCATTTTTTATCATATGCTTTGTGATATAATTTGTGGTATTTATATTCCGGTTGACGTCTGTGATGATGATGTTTGGGTGTGAGTGACTGACGAGCATTGACTCCCTACTACTACTGTCTATAAATTCATTACCAACCGGGCTTTGCTGATGCGTCCTACTAAGGGACCGCTCTGGACCAAGATTTGGCGCATTATGTTCTCCTCAAAATACATTTTTTTCTTGTGAAAACTTTTTCCATGACCGCTTGCCTCCTCTAGATCTTATAGAACATTTTGACTCATCGATTGATCATATTTGCTCCCTTTTGTGGCCATGCCCCAAAAACAAATATACATCTATTTTTTTCTTGTCCCACTTCTCAGGAGATTTGGAACCTCTTTTAGCTACTATTGCATTATGCTTTTTAATTTTTTTGTCTCTTGGCCCTCTAGTACCTAGCTCGAGGGAGCAAATTTGAATCAGCAATCTTGTAAACACCTTTTGTATCTTTGCTTTCTATCTTCGGGGCATCTGTAACATGCGGAATGATATTCATTTTCAATCCAAGCGTGTAACCGTAGACGTGCTCTGGGAAAGAGCCCTGACTGATTCCACGAATTTACTAATTTGGCAACCCACGCCCCGAAGGCACCACGCCCCCAAGATCCACTTCGAATCCAGTGGGATCCCCTCCCCAGCATTGGGCTTTTCTCAATATTCATGGCTCACATGTTGGAGCCATCGGGTCTGGAGGATACGATTTCATCTTGCGTTCTCATTCTAGCACTTTTCTTTTTGCAGCGGTTGGGCGTGGTAATTTTCATTCGGCTTTGTAGCCCGAGGCTTGAGCTTTGCTCATGGTTTGTATTATCTCCCTCGCGTTCCCCTGTCCGTGGTGGCTTAGGACACTCATTACTGATATCAAGAACATCTTATGTAATCTTATGCCTACTAATATTTTTTTACATTCTTGTGCTTTCATGTAGGACTAACATATTGTCGCATATACAAAATAATTAATTAATTATTGATAGATCGATCGGAATGATTTCTTCAATCACGGCAGGCTTCAATCACGGCAGGCTTCTAATCAACGTAGGCTTCTAATCAACAGGCATATTGAGTGACGTATTAAAAAATTTTTGATCCCGAGGACAAAGCAAATAATATTATGTCGAGTAAAGAGACTTCATGGGACAATGAGCCGTTGCCCTACTTTACTATTGGCTCATACATTTTGATAAAATATTCAGAGCAGATAATATTATATAATACTCAGAATGTTATATGTGGTATTAAAGTAAGTCGATGTGAACTTATGTGCATGGTGGAAGGACTCATTTAGTTCAAACAAAATTTTGACAATATTTTATCAACAATATTTTCCCACTTAACTAGGATACACATGCCAATCGACAAAAAACAACGTAGAAAACAAGACTACGCTAAGGACATTAAAGCATCAATCGTTGCATGTTACATTAAATTCTAAAATTTTTAAAATACTAGGGAATAATGATATTCAATTTAGTTTTTTCTTGATGAATAAACTACTATATAATCGAGTATTTTGACATCAAAATATACGAAAAGTATAATAAAAAATGTGGCGATAGCACAAACTCATAAGTCATTAACCAAGCTATGTTATCATATATTATTTTATAGCTATCTAGATTAAAATTAATAATATATTATTTCAAATCAATTTTATGTCTACTTATAATGTAAAACTGTAATCAAGGAAATTATAATAAAACTAAAATGTATAATAAAATGTAATAAGAGCCAAAGAATTAGGATGGATAAGTAATACTTATAATTTAATTCTAATATTTTTCTATCTATACTTCCACTAGTAAATGAAATATATAAATACATTTTATGATGAAGTTAAAAAGAATATTAAAATTAGAAACTTTCATGCATTATATTTGCTTACCAAAAGAATATTAAAAATTGTATAGCGGAATTTGATTAATTACTCTCATTTCATACTATCTTAGGACAACAAGCGTTAAAGCACCCCTTGCACAAATATATTTGTCCGAACGTTCCCAAATTTTAAACGAAAATGATTCGACTAGGATTGTGGAAGGTGGGATCTATGTCAATGGATCCTATAAACTATTTGACCATATTTCGACGAGCAAAATTTTCTCATGGATCTACTTACCTGAATACACTAATTAAGATTATAGATAGAATAAATTTAATTACTCGACTACCTTGTTCAGTTTATTTCGCTTTTGTTTTTCTAAATTTCACGCACATTTTTTTCAACAAATTAACATTAAGCATCAACCGTTGCATGTTCATAGAATTATAAATTACTAAAATATCAAGGAGTAAACGAGATTTAAATTATTCTTGCCCTAACGATTAAACTATTACGTAATTGAATGATTTAATGTTAAAATAAAAAAAAGAAAATATAAAAATAAGACTAGAAATTAAAATAAATCAAACTTTATCTTAGTATACCACAAATAATGGCAATCATTTGAAACTTAGTATCTTCGATTGATCTTCGATGCTTGCTTTCTTGTTTCTCATGTTGATGGGGCTTAAAACTACAAAATTGCATGACATCAGAGTTGTGGTACATTAGTAATTATCAGAACGACAACCTCTTCAGTTTTCAAATCAATTTCAATGTTAAGATCCGCATGAAACTCCTTGAAAATTCATAGTTATGTGGAACCCTGACATGGTTTGTTCCACTTCATCATGGGTTTCTGCTCAAAATCTTTTTTATGCATTGGCACCTTGAAAGTAGCATCCATCGTTCAACCTTCGCAGTGCTAAAAGTTATTTTGACTTATTATCAAATTCGACTAATTTGATTTCATCTCGAATAATCTCATTATGACAAGTGAAGCTTTTGTCGAATTTTTTTTTACATTCATAAACTTTCAAATTTGATAACTTTGCTTGCTGCTACTACAATTCAAAAGACATCCCACCTCGGGTATAGAGGCAATCCTTGCAATATGCCTTTACAGATTTTTCTAGTTTCTTATTTCGTACTGTTCAGATCCAATCAGACAGGACATCCGAAAATAATTATTCATAGAACAAAATGGAGTACCGTCTGACTCAAATAATTTTAAAATATAAATATTGATGCATGCATGGTGAAAATTACAAAAAGAAACTAAATAACATATGGAAATATGTATAAATATACATGTGTCATACATATCCTAAATGGAACATGGATGTCGAATGCAGTGTCTAAGACCTATCTCAATCACATATTGTCTCACAATATACAAAAAATACATATAAGACATGTAAGTTCACATGGTTTGTCATAAGTCTTATAAATTTTAGTTGACGTTTTGTTTTTTTTGCAATTGAGAGTTTGTAAGATCAAGTGGTACCTAAATTTAATCTTAATAAACAGAACCATGACATTTACACAATGATATTTCTTGATTATTAATTTGTTATGATATAATCAAGCATTAATAATTAATTATATAACGTAGTTCTTAGAGTCATCTCATTAATAAATGGTGTATGATGTGTTTATACTTTAAGCACAGATAGGATTAAAAGATCGTATAATTTTAATCCTCATAAAATGATTGCAATATATATTTGAGAAATTAATTTTTAAAAAAATAGAGTTACACTAAATTAAATATTGTAGAACATCACTTGATTCAATCCGTCAAGCGATTCACAGTTCAATAAAATGGAGAAGACAAATTGATTATCCAATTTAATAATATGGATTCCAAAGAAAGATTTCTTTTGAGTCCAAGAGTCCACAAAGAATATATTTGGGTCAATATTCATATTTGTTTGTCTTGAATGAAGTATCATGTACACAAAATTATGAAAGAAAAAAATGAGAAAAAGGAAAAATAAGGATATGTGACGGAAGCGGAGGGCTTGGAATCAGGTTCAAGCCCGTGGCCCACCACTGATTACCGTCATGGTATGGACCTTTATATATAAGGGTTAGAGCTTTATCATGATGCACTTTCTTTTGCTCATAGTGAATTTGCTCTGGAGGCGATATCCTTTGCCTGTGGATGTTTCTTTCTTGTTCACATTGATTAAGAGTGTTTTACCATGTTAAATTTACGTGTTCATCTTCTCTTTCTTTCGTTATTTTGATTATTCATCGATTCTCAGTGTTTTACCCCTAACAAATTAGTATTAGAGTCGAGTTTTTTTCTACGAAGATGACTACAATGAAGTTCGACGAAAATACAAATTTCATTCTATGACAAGTTCAGATGCTTGCCATCCTGATTTGAAACGAGTTGAAGAAGGCTGTATCAGATCAAAAGCTTGACGCTATGGAGACGTCCGCCTGGGAGGAACTCGACGAGAAGGTTATGCCTATGATTTAGTTGTGCCTGACGAACGATGTTCTTCAGGAAGTTCTCGTAAAAAAGATGATGGCTGATCTCTGGGTGACGTTGGCCAATCTGTATCTGATGAGAACCCTAGCGAATCGACTTGTGTTGAAGCAGCGGTTGTACACCTTTCATATGACTGAAGGTACGTCGATCAAATCGCACAATAGTGAGTTCATCGCCCTAATCAATAATTTGAAGAACGTAGATACGAAGGTTGATGATGAAGATATATGCGCTATTACTTCTTTGTTTTATGCCATCTTCATATAAAACATTTAAAGAGATGATGATCTACAGTAGGATCAAACTCACATTTGAAGATGTTAATGACAGACTGTTGAGCAAATAAAAGTTGAATAACGAATTAGGATCAAGCAACAAATTTGATGATCAAGCCTTAGGTCTGATCGAAAGAGGCAGACATCAGACGAGAAATCAAAATCAAGATAGATCCAGATCTAAGTTGAAGAATAGAGATAAATTATGCAATTATTGCAAGAAGATGGTCATATCAAAGTAAAGTGTTATAAATTACAGAATAAGAATAAAAAGATTAATGAGAGCAATGAGAAGGAAAATGAGAAGGCTAATGTTGCAGATGTCAGTGTAGCAGAAAGTGATAATGAAGATGTTCTATTGGTAATGACATTAAATAAATGCAGATAATCAAGTGAATGGATTCTCGATTCTGGATGTTCATACCATTTGTATCACAATCGAGATTGGTTCTCCACGTACAAATATGTTGAAAGTGGAGTTGTTCTTATGGACAACAATGCTGCCCGTAAGACTATTGCTATTGAGTCCATCCAGATTAAGATGCATGATGGAATTGTTAGAATATTATCTAAAGTCAAATATGTTCCTGATATGAAGAAGAATCTCATTTCGCCCGCTGTCTTAGACTCAAATGATTGCAAAGTTGTTATTGAGTCTAATGAAATAAAAATTTCTCATGATGCTCTTGTGTTGAGGAAATGCCTCAAAATATGTAGCTTGTATGTTCCCCAAGGTTCGATGGTGATAGGTAGCAGTCTCATCTACCTCAGAGGAAGACTACACAAAGTTATGACATATGCGTTTGGACTATATGAGTGAGAAGGGCATGCAAGTTCTCAGCAACAGAGGTCTTCTTCCTGGTGTAAAAGTTGGAAAATTAGAACTGTGTGAGCATTGCATTTTCGGAAAGCAGAAAAGAGTTAGCTTTGACTCAGTCACTCCTAAGACGAAGGGAAGTCCTTCTCAGGTTCCTTCGAAAGGAGAAAATATGTATTTTGGGTCTATTTTCTGAAGCATAAAAATGATGTATTTGAAATAATCAAGTCATGGACCGCTAGAGAAGCAATCTTGAAAAATTGTGAAGAGACTGAGGACTGATAATGGACTAGAATTTTGCAAATCTAAGTTCAATGAATGGAGTTGTGAGGACTCCACAGCAGAATGGAATCGCTGAAAGAATGAATAGAACTCTAATAGAGGGAGCTCGATGTATGCTATCAAATGCATAACTTGGTAAAAAGTTTTGGGCAGAGGCTGTTAACCTAGCATGTCACTTAGTGAATCGGTCTCCTCACTGATCCTTAGACTTAAAAATTCCGGAAGAAGTGTGGTTAGGTAATCCTCCTAATTACTCACATTTAAGAGTTTTCAGTTGTCCTGCATATGTACATGTTAATGATGAAAAGCTTGAATGTAGAGTTAGAAAGTGCATATTTCTTGATTATAAATCTGGTGTTAAAGATTATAGATTATTTGTCCTGAAATCAAGAAATTTATTACCAGAAGAGATGTTACTTTTAATGAATTTTTGTGATGCTTCACTCAAAAAAAGATTTGTCTATTACTGATGATGCAAAAAAAAAAAAAAAAATAGAAGACATTGGAGAATGTGGAGTTAGAACTTTCAAGTTCTTCTGATGAAAAGAATGATGCTCCTGATACTCCTGAAGTTCATACATCATCTCAAGCTCAACAGCAATACATGCTAGCTTGAGGAGAGAAATAAAAGTACCTCAAAGGCTCGGATTTGAAAAACTGATGGCTTATGCATTAAGTGTTGCTGAAGATATTGATTTACCTGACCCTTCCTCCTACTTTGAAGCTATTCGAAGTTCTTATTGCAATAAGTGGTTAATAGTAATGCAAGAGGAGAGGTAATGTCTACAGAAGAATGACACTTGGAAACTTGTAAAACTATCAGTGAATAAGAAGATTGTTGGTTGCAAATGGGTGTTCAAGAAGAAAGAAGAAATCAATAATGAAGATACAAATTACAAAGTAAGATTGATGGCAAAATGCTACAGTCAAGTGGAGAGCATGTTCTCTTTTGTTGTAAAACATACTTCTATTCGTACTTTACTTGCTATTGTTATTTTGCATAATTTTAAACTTTAACAACTAGATGTCAAGACCACATTCTTATATGACGATCTTGAAGAAGATATATATATATATATATATATATATATATATATATATATGGAGCAAACAAAGGATTTTCATGTTGAAGGTAGAGAAGATCAAGTTTGCCATATGAAGAAGTCATTGTATGAACTTAAAAAATCCTCTCGGCAGTGGTATAAAATGTTTGATTCATTCATGTTGAGTATTGGTTTTGCAAGGAACAAGAATGATAGTTGTGTTTACTTGAATCAACTTGCTGATGGTTCATTCATTTAATTGTTGCTCTATATTGATGATATGTTAATTACAGCAAAAAATATATCTCAAATTAATATTTTGAAAAATAAGTTAAATTTTGATTTTGAGATGAAGGATCTTAGATTAGCCAAGAAGATTTTGTTTTAGAGATAGAAGCGCAAGAAGACTATTTTTGTCTTAACAAGAGTATATTGAAAAAGTCTTGGAGCATTTCGAAATGTAGAATGTTAAGGCGGTTAGTACACTAATTATTGCACATTTTAAACTCTGAGCTTCATGTTCAACACAATCTGATGAAGACAAAAAGTATATGTCAAAGGTTTCTTGCTGTAGTGCAGTTGGTAACATTATGTATGCAATGGTTTGAACTCGTCTAGATATATCTCATGTTGTCAGTGTTATTTGTAGATATATGTCTAATTCAGGAAAGAAGCACTGATAAGCTATTAAGTGGATACTGAGATATTCAAGAGATACTTCTGATGTATGCTTGAAATTTGATAGAAATTCAGCTAGAGTGGTGATGCATGCAAAATACAACATATTTTAGATTATTATTTTAGTGAATTTTTCTGTAATTTGATCATGGCATGCATCATTTTAGACCATTTTTAATCTTAATTCCAAATTTATCGATTTTAATTATTAATTCTCTGAATATTTTAATTATGGATGGATTTACTTAATTTTTATAATTATTTTGCAGGCAAGCCGAATTAACGGATGGATCGGCCGTAAACCACATTATTTGGCCGAGATGATCACAGCCAGCCAGGGCGTAAAAGTAATATGTCTGACTTCTTTTGGGGGTAAAAGAAATGACGTAAAGATAAAATGATTTATCATTTTGGCCAAGATTCCAAGAAGGGCGCAAAACATCGTAGAGATGGAGATATCGACCGATAAATCACCAAAGATCTATCCTTAACTTAAGTTTTATCCATTATCAGTCGAGAACTCCATTATCAGCCGCCAAATCCACAGTTTTATCTCTATCGATCGAGAAATCTAACTAATCTTGGGGCAAAATACCATATCACTCAAGTTTAACGGCCGAGAATCCTATCATTAACCAAGACCATCAAGTTTATCGGCTGCAAAAGAGTCCAAGTTTTATCTTAACCAATTTATCAAGCGGCCATTACGCAATCCTTGGGCGAAAATTAGAATTTGTGGCCGAGATCGATATCATCAGGTGCAAAATAAAGTGGATAGAGTCTATCGGCCGTGGAACTTTTATCATTAACTAAGTTTTATCTCTGGCCAAATTTAAAGTTGACTGTACGATGTTACGGGCGGAAGTTTGTCCGCACCTATAAATACGTGAAGAAGCCGTCGTCCCAATTCGTGCTCTGAAGTTCAAGTTTTTTTTCACACTTGAGTCGAAAGCTCTACAGGCTTCGACCAAGAGGAGAGAGGAATGACGACTGAAAGTCGATCGCGACTCTGATCAAGTCCGAGAGGCTGCCCAACTGTCTGTCCAAATTCGAGATCTCTACTTTTGCTTTGGGTGTAATTCTTCCAATTTTTATAATTTGTATTTTATTATCTCTCCAGAATTTCTAGGATAAACTCCATGTTTTTTAGATTTTATATTTTAGGAGATTATTAATTGAAGGGAAATGTTTAGACCCTATTTTATTTGTTTTAATCTTTTTTGATCAATTATTAATTGTGCTTAATGCTTTTATGTTAGTTAATTGAATTTTTGAATTAGGCTATACCAGTTTTTGGAGTGTTTAATTTCAGAATTCATGATACTAATTTTAATTGATTTTATTTGAAATTAATAATTAACATAAATTTGATAACTAGTGTGTGGAGAATCAAATTTGTGTGGTCTATCAATCTACACCAGTTTGTAGAGTGATTAATAGTCGAGAGAACCCAAATTAATGCATCTTAATATTAATATGTTTTGAGGGTACCAGTCGTGGAGACCTCAAGTCTTATTAAATTAAGATAGTTCTGCATACTTAGGTTGATGGATGCCAGCCATGGAGACCACAAGTTAATCATGTTAGATTATTTTAGGGAGACTCTAATCCATCTTGAAAGATTAAATTTATCTTTTATAGTTCAAATATTTATCCTGATATATTTTCATCCTAAGGCCTAACTTCAACATCATTATTTTATCTTATTTTCTTTATTTTATTTTATTTTTACGAAACCTATTTCCAAAAATTCATATTTTTTCGCTCTTATTAATTTATAAATTTAGATATTTAATTAATAATATTTCTCGTGGGTTCGACACTCTTACTCCTATTTTCTATATTACTTGAGTCACTAGTACATCTAGCAATTTTATTTTGTTACATCATTTTACGCATCAAGTTTTTTGCACCGTTGCCGGAGAATATTTTATTAATTAATTTCTGATCTTTATGAATTATTAGGAGATGTAAATAATTTTTTGTAATTTCTTTTCTATAGATACGCACTATCGTACTCTTTATTTTTATTATTTGTGTAAATAATTTAATATTTTTCGTTTTGCAGATAAAGAGGTCATGATATTTTTTTTAAATTTGTTGACTTTTGGCATAAATTTTGACGCCGATTGAATTTTTCGGATTACTATCGACTTATGTTTTTGCGATCGTTATTTATTTTGTCAGCTTTTTATGATTTTACGACCTCGCAATGTATCGATTCTGACTTCTAAACTTTCAGTTTTGCGGCCGCAACATTGATTTCAAATCTATTTGATTTAGTTATCGACCGTGAAGTGCATTTTATTTGGTTTTGCGGCCATAGAATTTCAACCTCATTTCGTCTTTTATGAATTCAAAAAAAGTTTGCGGCCGACAATAATCTTCTTAATCTTGTTTTGCGGTCGACATGTTTTTATTTTCTGAACATTTGTTTTTACGCCATCTTACGACTTTGTTTCGGTCAGTTTATTTGTGATTTTTTCTTTCTCAGACGTAATGGATCACGTTCGACTTAATTCACTTTGTCGGTTTACGCCTGATATGAATTTTACTCTTTCTCGGCCATAATGATTCATCTGTCGATGTAAGAATTGGTGTAATACATGATTCTCAAGTTTCATTTGATTTTTGTTTTGGCCGAAACCCTGATAGTTTTCTGTTTTATGTCCAATTGAATCAAGTTGTCGACTTCGGTTCTTTACGCCTAGAGTTTTATATGGGAGGAGTTGATTAATTCTTTACGCCCAATTGTCAATTTAATTCTCTTTCGGCCGAGATGATTCATCCCCGTGTTAATTTTTACGCGTCTCGAATTTTGTAGAGTTTGGCTCCAATCGTTCTATAGAGTTTTATTACGCCTGATCAAATTACTAAGATACCATCGTATGATTTGCGCTTCGTTTCGGCTTTAATGACTTAGAAAAAAAGTTTACGCCCGCAAAAATTTCATCCTTATATTTGCGACCGGCAATTTCTATCTGAGTTTACGGTCGAAATTCCACGAATTGAAGTCTTTCTTTGTCTTGGATTTTCATCTCTGTTAATCCATTAGTTCATGACTTTTGCGGCCGACAATTATTTTTTTATTTTTTTATTTTTTTCTATTATTTTGCGGCCGACTTTGATGACTTTGTTTCGGCCATAATCCAACAAGTTTTACGCCTGCATATCTATTCACGTTGTTAATCCCTTTCGACATTGTTTCATGATTTTTACGGCCGAACGAGCCTCGGATTACTCATCTAATTTTGACCGAAATCTCGTGTTTGGCGGCCGATCAAATCTTAATATCCTCTCTGAAAACATTTTTTGCTAATGTCTGATTATTGACTTTGCGGCCGTAAATTAGGTTATTGATTTTGTGCTGCAAGCTTTACGGCTGAACGAGTGCTTGATTTTTACGACCATCTAATTGATTTACTTTCTGTCGAGATATTAATATTTGACATTTGAATTGGTTTCTTTTGAACCTTTCGAGTGTTTGAGTTTTATTTTTTGCCATATTCGATAATCTTCTGTGAATTTTGGTGGTCGTAATTAGGTATAATTAGGTTAATTCCTCTCGGACATTAATTTTAACGACCTAATGAATTTTGTATAATGGCCGAAAGACTTCTATTTTTATTTTTATCGATTTAAATCTTATTTCTTCGTGGCCTATAATTTGTATTTCTTTTATTTCTTCTTGTATATTTTTTATTTTATTTTATTCTTTTATCTTACTGAAAATTGGTTGTTGCAGGTACTATTGAATATTTAATCACAACCAATCGTGGAATCTTCTAATAAGCGCACTAGGAGTTCAAATCCAATTTCAGAATTTGATTTTGAAATTGAAAGAACTACTCGCCGATTAAGAAGAGATATAAGAAGAATGGCTGAACAAGCACGCAACAATGAGCAACAAAATGAACTAGTTCCACCACAAAATAATCGGCAAGAAGATGAAATAGAGCTTTCTATGAGAGAGTATGTCTCGGCCAGATACAGTGACCCAGAATCATGCATAGTGCTGTCAGATATTAATGCTAATAATTTTGAAATCAATCCGACAATCATGAGGATGATGCAAGCATCTCAATTTGGAGGAGGATTTCATGAAAATCCTCACGATCACCTTGACAAATTTTTTGCCACTCTTAGCACCTTTAGAAATAATAATGTTTCTACTGAAATTATTCGTCTATTATTATTTCCATAATCTTTACGTGACAAAGCTTCCACATGGTTTAAAACTTTGCCTGCAGGATCGATTCATTCATGGTTGGAGCTGGTAGAAAAATTTGTTGGAAAAGATTGCCCACACAAAAAGTAGGCAAATATAGAAGAGAGCTAAGGGCATTTGTTCAAGACGATGATGAGATATTCTATGAGGCCTGGGAACGATATAAGGAACTGTTAGCCAGAGTTTCTGATAATAGGATTCCAAAGTGGCAAGTGATGGAAGATTTCTATCATGGATTGCGAGCTGCGGATCAAGATAAGTTCGACCAATCAGCAAGAGAGATAGTGCTGGGATCTAAACGCCCTAGTGAGTTACATGATATTATTGAAGCTGTAGTCCTTAAGTCAAGCAAGAAAGGAGACCACCTCGTCGAACTCATGATGTGCATGCTACAGAAAATAGAAATTCTTCTGAAGTAGTGACTCAGCTGGAGTCACTTAATAAAAAATTTGAGCAGATGATGTCATTAATGGTGTGCAACAACTGTGGAGGAGGACATGCGAGCAATTATTGTCCTCAAGGTAACATTTCTAATCCTGATCAAATTAAAAATGTTAACTTTGTCTCCAATCCATTTTTCAAGAACAATGACTATGGTTGGAGGAATAATCAGAAGTTTTCTTATAGGTCAAATCAAGGGCAAGTTTTTGAGAAATTTCAAAATCAAGGACAAGCTCATCCACAAAACTATACACTTTTGAGAAAGTAACATGAAGCTCCTACTCAACAATCGACTAATCACATGGAAGAGATGATGGCAAGAGTTATTGACACTATGCAAACCATTTAGAAGACAATGGAAATAAGGGCAAACAATCAAGATGCTACAATTAGAAATTTAGAAATGCGAACAGGGCATATGGCCAATATGATGGAAGATCGTGCACCATGGGCTCTTCCAAGCAATACAGAGAAAAAATCTAAAGAAGAGATCAAAGCTGTGACTCTTAGAAGTGGGAAACAATTGAGAAGTTTGGTATCAGATCCCCCACCAAGAGTAATTGATCATAATGAAGAAGCTGAAGCATCAAAGACACAAGATCAGGCCACTAAAAATATCAATCTGAAGAAAAAAAACTGACAATTCAAGAAATACTAGCAACATAGAGGATCTGCCCTATCCATAGAAATTTCGCAAAGAACAAATAGATAAGCAATTTTCTCATTTTCTTGATATTCTGAAGCAATTATCTATTAACATTCCTTTTCATGAAGCTTTACAGATGATGCCGAGCTATGCTAAATTCATGAAGGATATATTATTTTCAAGAAAAAAGTTTGATAAGACTGGGAGAGTAATGTTGACATCGGAGTATAGTGCCATTTATGATCGAGATATGCCTAGAAAAATGAAAGATCCTGAAACCTTCATCATACCTTGCACTATAGGAAAATTCTTTTGTGCACAAGCTTTATGTGATCTTGGTGCTAGTATTAGTTTAATGTCATACTCTATATTTGTGCAGCTAGGTTATGGCGAACTTGAAGAAACAAGCATGACTCTTCAATTTGCAGATTCCTCATGCAAGAGACCCCGTGGAATATTAAGAGATGTTTTGGTAAAAGTTGATAAATTTGTTTTTCCTGCATATTTTATTGTTCTGGATATGAAGATAGATGAAAAAACCCCACCATCCTCGGGAGACCATTTCTAGCCACAGGAAATACACTTATAGATGTTCAACAAGGGATGCTCACACTTCGCGTCAACAATGAAGACATTACTTTTAATATAAAATTTTGTTTCAGGTCCATATGCTAAGGAAGATTTGGAAATGATGGATGATTCCAGAGAAATTGTGGAAGAGGATAATGCGCCAATAACAACAAAGACACTCGAGGAGGAAATCGAAAAATTGGATTGTCCTCCAAAATTTGAACTTAAAGAACTTCCATCACATTTGAGATATGCCTTTCTTGAAAATGACACTTACCCAGTTATCATATCTGCTGATTTAACAGGTGACATGGAAAACAAACTTTTAGAAGTGTTGAGGCAACACAAAAGAGCAACTGCCTGGTCGATCTCAGACATCAAGGGAATATCGCCTACTATTTGCATGCATAAAATTTTGGAGGAAAATGTCAAACCAGTTGCTCAATATCAAAGAAGGCTCAACCCAACTTTAAGGAAAGTTATGAAAAAGGAGGTTATCAAACTCCTTGATGCAGGTATTATATATGTCATTTCTGATAGTTCATGGATAAATCCTGTGCAGGTAGTCCCTAAGAAAGGAGGAATCACTATGATAAGTAACAAAAATAATGAATTGGTGCCTCAAAGAACAGTTACAGATTGGAGAGTCTGTATAGACTATAGGTAACTTAATGATGCTACCCGCAAAGATCATTTTCCGTTACCTTTTATTGACCAAATGTTGGAGCGTATTGCAGGTCATAGTTATTATTATTTTCTAGATGGCTATTCTGGATACAATCAAATAGCAATAGCACCTGAGGATCAAGAAAAGATAATGTTCACATGTCCATATGGAACATTTGCCTATAGAAGGATGCCATTTGGTCTATGCAACGCTCCAGCAGCATTCCAAAGATGCATGATGTCCATCTTTGTAGATATGAATGAGAAGATACTCGAAATTTTCATGCATGATTTTACACTTTTTGATTGCTCTTTTAATAACTATTTGGATAACTTATCTATAGTTTTGCAACGATGTCAAGAAATGAATTTGATCCTTAACTGGGAGAAATGTCACTTCATGGTTAAAGAGGGTATAGTGCTTGACCACAAAATCTTAGCAAAAGGAATTGAAGTAGATAAGACCAAGATAGATGTTATTGTAAATCTGCCTCCTTCAACCAATGTAAAGGGCATTCGAAGCTTCCTTGGGCATGCAGTATTTTATCGCCGTTTTATCAAAGATTTTTAAAAAATGGCTAAACCCTTAACTAATCTTCTTGCTAAGGACACAAAATTTGATTTTAATTCAGATTGCCTTGCTGCCTTTAATCTATTAAAAGAAATGCTAATTTTTGCCCCTGTTGTTGTAGCACCAAATTGGTCTCTATCATTCGAGCTGATGTGTGATGCGAGTGATGGTGCCGTAAGAGCTGTTATGGGGCAAAGAAAAGATAAAATATTTAATGTCATATATTATGCAAGCCGAACATTGAATGCTGCTCAACTAAATTATGCAACAACAGAGAAGGAGTTTCTTGCTGTTATTTTTGCTTTTGATAAGTTTAGATCATATCTAATTTGTTCAAAAATTATTGTCTACACAGATCATGCAGCCATCAAGCACTTGATGAGCAAACAAGATGCCAAACCTAGACTAATCCGATGGATACTACTTTTGCAAGAATTCGATGTGGAAGTAAAAGACAAAAAAGGGACTGAGAAAGCTGACCACCTATCCCGTTTGGAGCCATCTCCAAGAGAAGTCACAGACATACTTGAAGAATTCCCAAATGACAACTTTTTTCTATCTCTACAATTTTTCAAATTTCTGACACTGCACCATGGTTCGTTGATTTTTCTAATTACCTTGCAAGACATTACATTCCAAAGGGCATGACACTCATCAAAAAAGGAAATTCTTATCTGATGTCAATAATTATCACTGGGAAGATCCTTATCTTTTCCGATTATGTCCAGATCAAGTAATTTGAAGATGTGTTCACGAAGATGAGATTGAGAATATCCTAAATCATTGCCATGATGGACAAGCTGGAGGTCACTTTGGACCCAATCGAACGGCGGATAAGGTACTTGAATGTGAACTATATTGGCCAACCATTTACAGAGATGCAAGAAACTATTGTAAGTATTGTGACAAATGCCAAAGGACAGGTAATATTTCTCGTCGAGATGAAATGCCTCTCACAAATATTTTACAGTGTGATATTTTTTATGTTTGGGGCATTGACTTTATGGGACCATTTCCTAAATCATTTAACAATCAATACACCTTAGTGGCGGCTGATTATGTTTCCAAATGGGTGGAAGCTGTAGCCACACCAACAAATGAGGCCAAGGTAGTTGTCAACTTTCTAAGAAAAAATATTTTTACTCGATTTGGAACACCTAGGACTATCATAAGTGACAATGGAACATATTTCTGTAACAAAATAATGTCAACTCTTCTTAACAGATTTGGAGTCAAACATTTTTTTAGTACACCATATCATGCCCAATCTTGTGGACAAGTGGAAATTTCAAATAGAGAGATAAAAAGGATTCTAGAGAAAACTGTAAATTCATCTAGAAAGGATTGATCCTTGAAATTAAATTATGCACTCTGGGCATATAGACAGCTTTTAAAACACCCATAGATACTTCTCCTTATAGATTAGTTTTTGAAAAAGTATGTCACCTTCCAGTGGAACTAGAATACAAGACTTATTGGGCAATGAAATTTTTAAATATGGATTTAAAATCATCACAATAAAAAATGTTATTACAATTAAATGAGCTTGATGAATTTAGACACTATGCATACAAAAATAGCAAGCTATATAAAGAACGCACAAAAAATTTACATGACATGCATATTAAACATAAAGAATTTTTACCTGGTCGACAAGTGCTTCTTTATAATAGCAAACTCAAATTATTTTCTGGAAAACTTAAATCAAGATGGACCGGACCTTATGTTATAATTAATTGTTCACCTTATGAACTTTTGAGATTGAATCATTAGATAAAAAACAAAGACTCAAAGTGAATGGACATAGATTGAAACTTTATCATGGTGGCACTTATTATCATAATCTTTCTATGACCACTCTCTATGATGTGTGAAATTTGATTTGACTAAGTCAAGCTGAAGGCTATAAATCGGAACTATTTCTACCCTTTTTATTTTTATTTCCATTTTTTCTCTTTAGACTAGTCTTTAATTAGTTGCTGATTAGTATCTTAGTTATGTAGAATCAGTTTTGGTAATAGTTTTATTTTTAAGCATTTTATTTTATTTTATTTTTTTATATGGAGTCATCTAATTAATTTATGTGTGAAGGGAGAACTTCGGACACGTCGACGATCATAGGACGACCACATCATCACCGGACAACTAAAAATTTGAACAAAGACATTTCCCGAGCACTAAATTTCAAATCCCAGACAATATCGGTCGCAGATCCTGACATCTGACACAGACACGTCAAAGGACAATCGCTGACAAGATGAGACACATCACGGGTGCAAAAAGAAAAAAAAAGAAAAATTTCGGAGCCTGACATCCGACACTGAAATGACATATTGGCCGCAAAAGCTCCCAACTCGACATGCATGCATCTTATCGAACATGTGCATACATTGCGCCCGTACACCAATGGATTTGACCGGTCATCACACGTGTACAGGTAAGTTTACGGCCGTGTTCATCTATAAATAGTAGTACTCTTTCATTTCATTTGCAGGTCACCCACTTTGCGCCCTCTCTTTCTTCCTTTGCACCGGATGTCTCCATATCGGCCGCCATCTTTTCATTTCTATCTATTGTGGCCGAGATCAGTTGTCTGAGATCTTCACCGACGTGTACGTATTACGGCCGAAGCTTTCACCGACAACATTGCGGCCAAGCTTCTCTTGATTATCGGCCGAGACCCTATTGTGGCCGAGAGCCGCCAACCTGTCCTCTGTCATTTGCGGTCGAGAACATTCATCGACTGCTAGTTGTCACCAACATCTATTGCGGCCGGGAAGCCACCGAACCTCGGCCGAAGTATTCATTAGTCAATTCTTCGTACCGGCCGCAAACTCATCACCGAGGTTCAACATCTTCATATCGACCGAGCCTCTTCACGGACGTGTACGCATTACAGCCAAAGCTTTCACCGACAACTGTTGCGGCCGTAACATCCAAGATTATCACCAAGATTCATCAATGTCCACCGACTTACAGTCAGAGTCCTTCATCGACATCACTTACTTCGGGCCAGATCTCTCTCCACCGACATATTATGGCCGAGACCTCACTTCCTTCGGGCCATTGCTCCGTGCCGCCACCTTTCTTCCTATTTTTACACTGATGGTTTTATTTATAGATGAGGCAATTTGCTAATATTTGGAGGGGGGTGTCACGATCGTCGACATCCGGACGCCCAGCCCGCGCCGCAGTCTTCGCAGTTAATTTCATATCCGGGAGATTATTATTGGACCAAGCCTGCTTACCAAGATCGTTTTGAAAGAATGACCACTGTACGAGTCAATGCCACCAGATATCCGGACACTGAGATATAGAGGGAGTACAATTTATTTGCAGATATTCATTTATTATTTTCTCAGATTGGAATTTCATATTTTGTTCAACAGTGGTGGCCGACTTATGAAGTCCTTACTAAGGAATTCTTATTATTTCTAGAGGTCTTCAATCTAGATGGCAGATAATATGATCAACCTCGCATTTCTTTTCAGCTAAACGGACGACCCTTCACATTGACCTTAGAAGATTTTAATAATATTTATGGTTTTCCCAACTATGAGGCTCGTTCTATTCCTACTGACTTTCACGCTGAAAATTTTTGGAAATAGATAACTGAAGAAGATCGATTGGTCTGCAGCTAAGGAAAGCACAATCCAAAATCCAGTCCTATGCTTTGTCCATCGCATGCTCAACAACACCCTTAGTGGATGAAATGATAGTGACGGAGCCGTCTCGGAGGGAGAATTATTCTTGATCCACAGCATGCTTCACAGGACACAAGTCAATGTTGGCGCCTTCCTCATTCGTCGTCTTTAACACTGTACTACTCTTTGAAGCGGTAGTATCAGTATGGGCGCCCTTATCATGCCAATAGCTCAACATTTCAGACTGGACCTAGATGATCTTGAAGCTGTTCCAGAAATCGCTTACCTCAACCGACAAACCATTCTAGCCATGGGCCTCGCCAAGACTAACAATGTAGGGGTTAAAGTTTTTATTTTTAAAGAGAGTGATTTGGAGGTGCCTTGCAGTGACCGAAATGCGTTTACACCAATTAATCCTGATAATTGGTTACTTTTTAGACAGGTCATAGCTCTAGTAATCCCACCTACAGAACCATCTATCTCTATCGGACAACCACACAGGATCAAACCTTCTCCTGATTTGATTCTACTGATTATGCGGCAGCTCAAAACTACTTTCAGCAGCCACAGGTATTCCAGGCTGCATCACCGACAGCTTCCTAATATACCACATCAGCTCATTCACCTTTTATGCCGGTGCCTTCGTCCATCTCCTGCACATGAGAGCTCTTCTGATTCTTCATTTATACCGGCCACTCCTTATGAGGAACGCGAGCCGATGGAATATTTGCCCCTTTATATGAACCTGTGCGGAATCACTATATAGCACCGGAGCCCACTTTTACTTCAGCCCCAGAGCAGACTTACTATCCACCTCCGCCACCTCATCCTGATTATGTTTCCATGCAAAACTTATATGAATCAATGTATGATGAGCAACTTCATCAGGCAGGGAAGTTCCATGCTTTTCAGGAAGAGTAATTTTGTCAAGCAGGAGAGCTGCACGCTATTCAAGAAGAGCAACTTCGACAGGCCCAAGAGTTGACTAACATTCGATCTGATTTTAGAAATATGGATGATCGTCAGGACCATTTCGAATCCCTCCAGAATCAGCATATTCGCATGACGAGGCGCATCCATGAGTATCATATGCGCCAAGGACATCTCGGCTACCACTCACCATCACCACCCCCAAAGACAGTAAATCCGGTTGTGCTTTTCCCTTTTCTTTATTTTTCATTTTTATTAAGTATGTATCACTTTTCCTTGCTGGCTTAACACTGAGGACAGTGTCTGGTTCAAGCTTGGGGGAGTTTGCATTTCATGCATTGCATTTTCCCTTATTTTTCTTTTTATTTGCTTATGTTTGCATGTATTTCTAAAAAATCCAAAAAAGGTGAAAATTTGAAAATTTTCTCAAAAATATCATTGCATGCATTTATTTTTACTACAATCTTACAAACTCTTGTCTTACTGTTTTAATTATCTTTAAGTAAAAGTTCAAAGACGTGTCGTTAATTGATGAAATTTGAATGCTTTTCTTTCTTATCACTTGCTATTTTAGTATCAAACTTATGGACTATGTGCCTATGCTAAGTAGAATTATGAATGACTAGACGACAAAATCATGTACATGCCTTTTTATTTATTTATGTTTAAGTCTTGATAGTAGTAACCTTCTTATTGACCATATTAAGTACTTTTTGAGCTTATAAAAAAAAGAAGGGTTAGTTGAACCCCAACAAAAAAAATGTGTTTGAATAAAGTTATGTGTAGTACAAAATTATTATCTAGAACCAAGGTGTGTTTGGATAATTAGATCCGTAGGGGTTCATGCCTGAGAAAGAAGCACTGTAATTTGTCAGTGTTGTTAGTAGATATATGTCTAATCCAGGAAAGAAGCACTGAGAAGCTGTTAAGCGGATACTGAGATATTCAAGAGATAATTCTGATGTATGCTTGAAATTTGATAGAAATTCAGCTGGAGTGGTGATGCATGCAACATACAATATATTTTAGATTATTATTTTAGTGAATTTTTCTATAATTTGATCATGACATGCATCATTTTAGACCATTTTTAGTCTTAATTCTAGATTTATTGATTTTAATTATTAATTCTCTGAATATTTTAATTGTGGATGGATTTACTTAATATTTATAATTATTTTGCAGCCAAATCGAATTAACGGATGGATCGGCCGTAAACCACATTATTTGGCCGAGATGATCACAGCCAGCCAGGGCGTAAATTTGGGGTAAAAGAAATGACGTAAAGATAAAATGATTTATCATTTTGGCCGAGATTCCAAGAAGGGTGCAAAACATCATAGAGATAGAGATATCGATCGATAAATCACCAAAGATCTATCCTTAACTTAAGTTTTATCCATTATCAGCCAAGAACTCCATTATCAGCCGCCAAATCCACAGTTTTATCCATATCGGTCGAGAAATCTAACTAATCTTGGGGAAAAATACCATATCACTCAAATTTATCGGTCGAGAATCCTATCATTAACCAAGACCATCAAGTTTATCGGCCGCAAAAGAGTCCAAATTTTATCTTTACTAATTTATCAAGCGGCCATTATGCAATCCTTGGGCGAAAATTGGAATTTGTGGCCGAGATCGATATCATCAGGTGCAAAACAAAGTGGATAGAGTCTATCGGCCGTGGAACTTTTATCATTAACTAAGTTTTATCTCTGGCCAAATTTAAAGTTGACCGTACGATGTTACGACCGAAAGTTTGTCCGCACATATAAATACGTGAAGAAGCCGACGTCCCAATTCGTGCTCTGAAGTTCAGATTTTTTTCATAGTTGAGTCGAAAGCTCTGCAGGTTTCGACCAAGAAGAGAGAGGTATGATGACTGGAAGTTGATCGGGACTCTGCTCAAGTCCGAGAGACTGCCCAATTATCTGCCCAGATTTGAGATCTCTACTTTTGCTTTGGGTGTAATTCTTTCAATTTTTATAATTTGTATTTTATTATCTCTCCAAAATTTCTAGGATGAACTCCATGTTTTTTAGATTTTATATTTTAGAAGATTATTAATTGAAGGGAAATGTTTGGACCCTATTTTATTTGTTTTAATATTTTCTAATCAATTATTAATTGTACTTAATACTTTTATGTTAGTTAATTGAATTTTTGAATTAGGCTATACCAGTTTTTGGAGTGTTTAATTTCAGAATTCATGATACTAATTTTAATTGATTTTATTTGAAATTAATAATTAATATAAATTTGATAACTAGTGTGTGAAGAATCAAATTTGTGTGGTCTATCAATCTATACCAGTTTGTGGAGTGATTAATAGTCGAGAGAACCAAAATTAATGCATCTTAATATTAATATGTTTTGAGGGTACCAGTCGTGGAGACCTCAAGTCTTATTAAATTAAAATAGTTCTGCATGCTTAAGTTGAGGGATGCTAGCCGTGGAGACCACAAGTTAATCATGTTAAATTACTTTAAGAAGACTCTAATCCGTCTTTAAAGATTAAATTTATTTTTTATGGTTCAAATATTTATCTTGATCTATTTTCATCCTAAGGCCTAAGTTCAACACCATTATCTTATCTTATCTTATTTTTTTTATTTTATTTTTACAAAATCTATTTTCAAAAATCCATATTTTTCCACTCTTATTAATTTATAAATTCAGATATTGAATTAATAATATTCTTCATAGGTTCGACACTCTTAGTCCTATTTTCTATATTACTTGAGCGATTAGTGCACTTGCTACCGATTTTATTTCGCTACATCATTTTACGCATCAAGTGATTGACTATGTTGATTCAAATTTTACAGGAGATCTTGATAGAAGAAGGTCTCTAACTGATTATATCTTTACTATTATTGATTGTGTTGTAAGTTAGAAAACTATTTTGCAGGATACAATATCATTATCCACCACTGAAGCTAAATACATGATCATCAATGAAGCTCTAAAAGAAACTTTCTGATTGAGAAGATTAGTTGGGGGGCTCACTATGAAAGAGAAAACTACTGTTATATTTTGTGATAGTCAGAATGTAATACATCTTATAAAAGATCAAATGCATCATGATAGGACAAAGTATATTAATGTGAGATATCATTTTTTTGTGATATTGTTGAAAAGTAAGATGTTCAAGTTTAGAAGATTAACACCCATGACAATCCAGCAGATATGATGACAAAGAGTTTACCTATTGCCAAATTTGACTACTATTCCGACTTGGCGGGCATTCTACAAATATCAAGCTAGGCCCACGTGGGTCATAAGGCAAAGGAGAGCATGTTGAGCATTTATCAAGGTGGAGATTTGTTAATATGCATTGAATTATGTACCATGTACCCAAAATTATGAAAGAAAAAAATGAGAAAAAAGAAAAATGTGGATATGTGACGGAAGCGGAGGGCTTGGACCGTTAGGGTTTTATCATGATATATTTTCTTTTGCTCATAGTGAAGTTTTTTTTACAGCAATCTCCTTTGCGCGTGAATGTTCCTCTCTAGTTCACATTGATTAAGAGAGTTTTACCATGTTAAATCTATATGTACATTTTCTCTTTCTTTCGTTGTTTTGATCGTTCATCAATCCTCGATGTTTTACCCCAACAATATTGGAATGTGATTAGTAGGAAGCAAATTCAATTTGGCCCTATTTGATACCAGAATATAAGTGAGGTTATCACTATATTCCTATTTTCATCCAAACTTTATTTGTATTAATACGTGGAACTCATCAACATTTATTACGTAGATATTAATCATGTTGGGTAAAAGATTAGTAAATTCTAGAACATGATGTATTCATTCTTATTCTATTTTTTTTATGAAAACAATGATATTTTAAGGTGGGGTAAGAAAAACATTGTTTCTATTTTTTTAGTTCACGTGTCTATAAAATTAGTGTTCGACAATAAAATGATAATAGTGTCTTATTCTTATGTATTCTTCTCATACCAAACATGTTTAACAAAATTAAGTTTTATGTGTTCTTATTCTAGCAAGAATATCTTGCTCCACTGAGATTAAGCAACAAGAACAAGTAAGGAACAAGAAAAAAATTGTTCTAAAATAAATTAATTTGTACCAAATTGAGCCATAGAGTTTGTTTGGCAAATAATTAATGCAGGGATGGAATGAGGTGGTGTGGTAAGTGATGGGGTGGGGTGGCGTGGTGTGTCATTAGAAAGTCCATGTTTGGATAATAAATTATATAAAATATGGGGTGAGGTAATGAATGTTTTATTTGTATAAAAGTCATTTTTATTCTTCATTATATATTTAAAGTATTTATAATCATTAACTAGGGGTGAGCATGAACCGGAACGACCTGATCACCCTCTTCCGCATTGGCTCGTATTTTTCAAATTTTTTTTCGTCCAGATGGATAATTGGGTCAGGACCGAGCCTCATTTCTTTGACACCTAGCTGGGTCGCGTCGGGACTGAATCCAAATTTTACATTCCGATCCAGTTAAATATATTATATTGATATTAAATTATTTTTAAAAAGTATATTTATGTTTATTTTGAATAAAATTTTATATTTACTAAAAATTATAGATAAATATGTATTCAAATTAGAAAAAAGATATTATATCAATGAGAGAGAGAAAGAGAGAGAGAGGTGGTTTAATTTGGTAAGAAGAGAATTATTTAATTTGGTAATAAAAAAGAGAAAGAGGTTAATTTGGTCTAAAATAATTTATCCCTCCTCATTTTATTAATTTAGTGGAATGAAAAATGAGGTGTTTAAAGGGCTTAGCTATTTCCAGTGATTTGAAATTCGACCCGGCCCGACCGGTCGGACCGATCGGATCGGTGTTCGGCTACCCAAAAGGGTCTCGAGTCGGTCTGGACCCGGATTACCCTTTGGCCCGTGTTGAACCGGTCAAACCCGATCAAAACCCGAGTTTGATTGGTAGACCCGCTGATTTTTCATGACATGATCAGTTCACACTTAAAAAAATTTTGAATTGATAATTAGGGCCGGCTCAATCCATGGTGTCGTTTTGTTTGGTCATTCGCGAATCACAACCCGCACCGCCGCACCGTTCCAGAGACGCCTTCGATCCACTAGTAGTACAATCCGGCGACTGGCATTTTGGCTTCGGTGTTCGACTTCGGCGTTCGGAATTTTGGCCGTTCGACGTTTGGCTTGGCGACGGCTACCTTCGAAGGTCAGTCAATTTTGTCTCTTCCCTTGTCGATCTTGTCCCTTCCCTTGGCCGGCCAGGACAAGCTTCGTTTCGGCCGTGCTTGCCCTGACCGGCCAAGACGTTCAGGGCATGCCCTGATAGTCGACGGTGCCTTGGCCGGCCAAGGAATGCCTTGGCAACGCCTTGACCGGCCAAGGCGTTGCCAAGGCATGCCCTGATTGGCCCAGGTGCCACGAGGGCATGCTCTGGCCAGCCAAGGCGCCGCCAGGGCATGCCTTGTCCAACCAAGGCGTCCAGAGCATGTCATGGCTTGGCAGTGCCTTGACCGGCCAGGGCGTCCAGTGCCTAGTGGCACCTTGGCCGGCCAAGGCACGCCCTGACGACAACTTGGCTGGCCAGGGCACGGGCAAGGAGCGCCATGGCCGGTCAAGGCACGATCAAGGCGTGCTTTTGTCGAATCCGATCATTCTGATGATTTAGGGTGTTTAAAAGTTTAATTTTTGATCAATTAATGTTATATATATAATTATATTTATTTGTTATTTTTCAGAAAATGACATCAGGAGAGAGTAGCTATGGTGAAACTCAAACACCTATTGGACAATCTGAAACACAATCTACAAACGATAGTACTGCATTAACTCCGCTAAGTTCTCAAGCAGTAAGATTAAATATGGATCATGCATGGGAGCATTGTCAGATTTGTTTTGATGCACAGGGAAAAAGATCATTGAAATGCTTGTATTGTGAAAAAAATTTTAAAAGTGGAGGAATGTATGGAATGAAATTACATCTTGCTAGGAAAGAAAGGAGAGGCACTGTCTTGTCCTAAAGTTAGTTATGAAGTCAAGTATCAACTTGGAGAACATTTGAAATATGTAGTTATATTAAAAAAACGAGCACACGAGGAAAATGAAGAAACAAATATTAGTGAGCAAATTGAGATAGGTGTACAAGAACAAGTTGCACTTGCCACGAGGAATCCAAGTGAAGTCAAGGGAAATGAAAAGAAATAAGTGCAAATAGTTTTTTTGCTCCAAGAACTGCTCCTGGTGAACAAGCTTCAATTAGAAATGTCTTGGCAGGTAAAGAAGTTGTTCGTCGAGCTGATTTAGCTGTTGCTAGGTTCTTCTATGATTGTTGCATTTCATTTAATTGTGCAAATTCAGTTTGTTATTAGCCTATGATAGATGTCATTGCAGCTATTGGTCTAGGATAAAGGTCCTAAGTATCATGCAATTAGAACTAAGCTACTATATGATATTGAAAAGGAAGTGGGCTTGTTGGTTGATACATTTAGAAATGTTTGATCAGAAATTAGATGTACTATAATGGGAGATGGTTGGCAGGATCAAAAGAATAGACAACTCATCAATTTTCTTGTTTATTCTTCTAAAGGAATTTGTTTTGTTAAATCAGTTGATACTTTTGACATTGTGAAGGATGCTACAACACTTTGTAACTTATTTGCTGATTTGGTTGAATTTGTTGGACAAAGTAATGTGGTGCATTCAGTTACAGATAATGCTTCAAATTATAGAGCTACTGGCAGGGTGTTGAATGAGAAGCATCCATCCATTTATTGGTCTCTTTGTGCTGCACATTACTTGAATTTAATCTTAGGAGATATTGAAAAAATGACTCTTGTGAACAACTTAACTGAAATGACATCAAAGGTAACGAAGTTTTTTTATAATCATGTTTTTTTTTTGCTTGCTTGGTTAAGGAAAAGACCACAGTGGACTGAAATCTTACGTCCTGGTCCAACTCGATTTGCGACAACCTTCATTGCATTGAAAAGCATCCATAATCATAAGATTGATTTACAAGTTTTGGTGACAAGTTTGGATTTTACAAATTCAAGATATTACAAAGATAAGAAAGCTAAAGTTGTCATTGATATTGTGTTAGATAGTAAATTGTGGCTCTTTGGTATGCTTATTAAGAATTATTGATGGAGATGATAGTCCTTCCCTTGGTTATGTGTATGATGGTATATATAGAGCGAAGAGGCAATCAAGAGTACTTTCATGCACAAGAAAATTTTGTACAAACCTTATACGAAAATAATCAAGCAATGATGGGATAACCAACCTCGAAAACATATTCATTGTGCTGCATATTTTTTTAATACGGATTTCTATTATGAAAAAGATAACCTTTGCATCAAGTCAGAAGTTCAACAAGGATGGCTTGATGTATTGGATACAATTGTTACAAGTCGAAAAACTGAAGTGTTAAAATAAAATTGGTTGTATCAAAATAGATCGCATAGTTTTGGTAAGCAACTTGCTATTGCAACTGCTAAAGAGTTGAGACCCGATGAGATTAATTTATATTTTATATTATGTTCTTACATTTAATTTTTTGTATTTAAGAATTACTTAACATTTTTTTTTAATTTTGTGATAGATCAATGGTGGCATAGCTTTGGATTTAGTACTCCATTAGTGTCACAATTGATCATTCGTCTTTTAAGATAAATTGCATCATCTTCTGGTTGTGAAAAAAATTAGAGTGTACTTGAAAGAATTCAATCAAAGAAAAGAAACAAGTTAGAACATAAAAAATTAAATGATCTTGTCTGTATACATTATAATTTGGGCTTGAAAAATAGGTTTGTAAAATAAAAATGTTATATGTTCATTTTTTCCTTTATAACTTTCTAATTTAGATTTGATAACTCTTGTATGTTCATCATTATTTCATTATTTTGTAGATCCCTTATTAAACAAGAAGCACTTCTTGATCCTATTGATTATGAAAGTATGGACAAGATTAAATATTAGATTTTGGAGGAGGAAGAGAGTCCAATTCTTGATTATGATGAGTTGGAGAAGATGCTTTATAATGATTTGGAAGGATCAAAACTTCATATGCAAGAAGGTAAACGTAATTTTCTTTTTGTTATCAAAATTCAAAATATTGATTTGTAAGATGTTTATAATTGTCAAGTATGATTTTTAATTCATTTTGTTTATATTTTTTTGAAGACGTCGCAAAAGAAAATAATGTTGAGAATTTGAAAGTCAATTTGGATTCTTTTCCTCAAGATGAAGAGTGTCGAAGAAAAGTGTTATTTTAATTTTGTTGCTTTGTGGAAGAATTATGAACTTCACCATTATTATTAAATGTTTTTTTATGTTTACAAGAAGTTGTTAACATTTAAAATTTATGCTTGATTGTGAAATGTTATGCTATCTTATGAAATGAAGTTGTGTTTGTAAATATTTATATGTTATTATGGTACTTTATGAACTTTGTAAATTATAAGTTTGTATTCAATTATGTTAAATTTAAATTATTGATTGTGTTGAGTTATGATTAAAAATTTGGTTGCCTTTATTATTAGTGATACAATATATGTTGAATTTATACATATTTTTATTAATTGTTAGTTTATTATAATCTGGTCCGATCATTCGGTCTGACCCGGTACAATCTGACCCGTTGAACAATCCGAGTCGAAGGCCAGATCGGGTCTTACAACATTGACTATTTCACCCTATCCCTCATAGCTTAAATAAAATATATAATAAAATATTGATTAACTAATTTCATTTCCTCATATTTCACCTAATCCCAACATATATCTCAATCCAAACATACCTTGGTTCTTAAAAATCACCTATAAAATTATTTAATGGAACTGCCCGTTGTTAGACGGAACCCTGTGCGTGTCGTCCCCTAAAGTTGTTATCAATCTCGGTCATGCTGTCATCTTGATTCAGCGGGATGAGTCTAAAAAAAAAACTTGAATTTTAAGTTAAAATTGAGTGATCAATAACAATATTTTATACATATTTACAGTCAAATTTCATAAAACCTGCGGGATAAAATGGAATATTTAGTTGAGAGTTTCATTGTCAAATTATTCAACATAGATAACAAATTATTGAAAAAAAATAAACAAACAAAATTAGCACGTGCAAAACCAAAAGATTACACGCGTATATATAAATATAAAAAGAAAAAAATACGGTGAATAGCAACATACGAGAATATTCATATTTAATTAGTTTTTAAAAATCATAGAAATGTATATTAAACATAGATAATAAATGTTTAAATAAATAATATATTATAAAAATATTATTTTTAACTAATAATTTACATCATCTTATCTCATAAAATTTTAATCAGACAATATAATTCTTAGAATGTCTTACATCCTCAATCAAACTACATAAAACTAATTAATTATCAGAAATTAACACCTTAATAATTTCGCTTACACTGATTTTATATTCTAATTTTATTTTACATCTAATCAAGCTCACAGGAATCATGGTTGAAGTGGAACATAAAAACAAAGTTTATAGCCCGACGTTGAGAATATCGTTATGCACTTTTATTTTGACTCTGAATAGATAGATACTAATAGTCAGACTCCCCCGTGGGGTATAAAAAAAAAATTATACTTATTTGTAATCAAGTATAAAATGCAGTCTTCAAATGAATTGGTGCAAAACATCACAAAAATCTTGATAAACTAAGAAAAGAGGTTGTGAAATATTACAAAAAAAGTATATACTTTTGTAATCAAGTATAAGTTGCAGTCTTCAAATGAATTGGTGCAAAACACCACCAAAACATTGATAAACTAAGAAAATACCCACAAACAAAGAATCTTGCAAATGAAAGTACTGCTTTCATATGTATGATAAAGTGAAATTGAATAATCCATTAGGCCCATTTATAAGGCTTCAAGATCAAATCCTAAAGAAAGAAAAGGTCAAGCTAACTATAAGTGTGACGTCCTTTTACTGGTTTTGGCATTATAAGGGGTGAAATCGGAAATTCAACCGTTTAAATTCAAATTCAAATTTTTAACGAAAATCAACATTCCAAAAATCAACTAACACTGAAAATTTTCAAAAATTTTGGCATAACATATGTGTAAATTCGTTCATGCGTCAAATACAATATTTATCCATAATTATTCACATCACAGGTAATTTATAGAATTTAATATGTACATCGCTATCAGTTTATAATTACCAAATAATATGAGACTCAAGCCCAAAATTTTCGAACTATAACAACATACGAGTTTAGTCATAAAACTATTATACAAACAAAACATATCTGTCAAAATCCATTAAGAGACTCATGCCCTTATCCAATTTCATGATATGGACTCGCTCATATTCAGTTTTACGATAGGAACTCGCCCATATCATCTCATGTATAAACCATGGAGCCTTCGCTCCTATCGACCAATTTAAATCCACAAGAAATCATGGGTCACAACCCAAAATTAGACGGCATCAAGATAAATAAAATCATAATAGTTAATTTAAAAGAATGATAAGAATCAAAAGAACAACATTGCCATATACGCTCTTCGCGGAATCTCACACACTATCTCTTTTGAATCAATATCCATTTCTAAACAACCATGCAGTATATGTATTTCTTTCCTATAAATATTAAAAGAGAAAGGGGCAAGCATGGATTAATCTCAGTGAGTTAAAACGACTATCTCAAGTATGAAAACCATTGCGAAAATCAACATCTTATTTTTAGAAAATATTTAAAATCCACTCTTCTTCAAAAGGAACGCATTCACATAATGATCATGCAAAATGAATGTCATGTATGCACATGCATGGTGAAATCATACATATATAATATATAAGTTGGGGAATCGTCATCAAATATGGATATCCGATCTCCTCAATGGAGTACTCAATCACACCCCTCGTATCCCATTGACACAAGGTGGTTGTTCTAATTCTGTCCCTCGTATCCCATTGATACAGGACGTTGAACCGCTCCTCGTATCCCATTGACACAGAGTTTGTCACTATATTGTCACAGGATGTTGAACCTCCTCCTCGTGTCACTATATCGACACAGAGAAAATTGAACTCCAATTAGTCTATCTGGGATTGACCAATCCTCCGAAATGAAAATAATCTACCTTATGCGGATTTTTACATGAAGTGCATATGATGCATGAATGCATATTCGAAGTGAAGATTTGGAGCTTGAAGTTATCACGTCAAAACATTTCATTTCAAAATTGAATATTTTATTCAGGAAAATAATAGAAACTTTTATCAAAATCGATAGGCTTCCAAAATTCATAATTAAACATCGCAATTCATATGATGACACACATATGAAGCACACAAATAAGTATGATTATACATGAAGAAAAAGATCTCGAAAATCTGCCCCACATCGGATGGGACAATGTTACCACTCCGAAGAGTTAAGTAATTTCATTTGAGGTAAGTTCCCTCACCTTGAATTCCTCAAGTTTCAACTACCTTCCGTCCGAATCCGCTCAAAGAAGTGAAATGCTTATTACATTCATTTAAACCTTATTTAGAAATATAAACTTATCATTTAAGACATTTATCACCTCTAGGTATCATTTGTCTTTTAGTTCATTAATCACTTCATAATAATCCTTTCTACGACACCTTGGTACCTATAGTTATAATTTATAATTTTTTTACCTAAGTTCATAATTAATGAACTACAACTATCATATAAATTAATTTTCATAAATTAATCATCACTATATAGATTTTTAGCATGCTTACCGATAGGGGAAAAGAAATCGCCAACTAATAGCGACCCTACTTAAAGCTCGTCGGATAGCCACCTATCATGTCCAATTAAACATATAATAATTCGAATTAGACCCTATAAAATTTTTTTATCAATTATAAAATTAAATCTTATAAATGATTTCGGCCACCAATCATATCCTTAACATAATAAACGAGGCCCTCCCGCTTTTTAAATCGAAATCACACCCGTCGAATGCCGAACGTCACCTTCTTCATTAGTAGCATAATAAAATTAATTAAAAATAAGTTTTATATCTGAAATCAAATTTATTGTGCATTTTCATTCGCTTACCAATACACATTGAGGATGAGTCGTCGGAAATATCGTTCGACGATCGGAACATGAAATCAATGAACATACAAGTAATTTGTGATTAAATTTTTTTTTACGGATAGCAATCCAATACGTCTCTCCCTCGTGTATACACCTACCAAAACGTCATGGTGAACTCGGCCAAAACCCCTCATCAAACTTGCCGAAAAAGTCGTCGGAAAGGTTATTGAAAAACTCCAATCTCGATCATCTACAAGATTGGGAGCACAAACACATTTACAACCCCTTAAAATAGACCTAATCGGCATGAGAATGATGCACCACTCACCGGAAGAAAGATCAGCGCGAATCGGAGCCGAAATCGGTCACCGGAGAAGTTTCTCCCTTTCTCGCATTCGGCCCTCACGGCGTCGCCTACGGTGGACCGATCATCTCCTACGATATGTCAAAATGTTTGTCTCATCGCGCTCTTTCCAAAGGTACCTCACGTCCGAAAAACGGAGGTCGGATGGCAGAGATTCGGGAGCCGGAAGTGGGCGGCCGCTGCTGGTTTTTTTCCCTCCATCGTGCACTGTAGCAGCTCGTCGTGTGAATAGTGGAGGTGGGGAGAGAAGATGTTGTCTTCTCTCTCCACCTTTCTACGTATATACTTTTTTTTAAAAAAATTTCCCTTGCCAAAAGACCAAATTGCTCTTTCCTTTTAAAAGTTTTTACACCTTTTTTTTAAAAGTGATGGGACGTTACAATTACAACATCCATGAAAATAGTTTCGTCCTCGAAATTACTAAGGGTTAATTAGATGAGAATTTATTATTATATATATATATTCATCCTTGCTCTCCTAATCATCATTCAAAGAATCAATATTTTTTATTTTTGTTACTAATTATTGTTATTATGCATGCATTTAAATTTCAAAATAACCCTTTCCTTAAAAAATAGAATCTAATTCAAATTCAGGTTAAAATTTTATCCCGTCGAATTTTGATCAAACCTTCATAAATTCGGGATCAAATTTATTTTCATTAGTTTTTTTCAAATTTTATCTACCACAATTGGTCAAAATTTTTAAGAAAGATTGGTTGCAATTACAAATTTAGCCATATTGAATTTGACCTCCACAAATTTTAACATCCTTGGAACTCAGGTGGCTACCATCTATTGCACTGACATCCTTAGATTTATAACGATAACACAAAAACTCCAATATGAGGTCTATCTTTCATTTCCATTGAAATTCATTTTAGAGAGTCATTCTAACACAAAATCAAAGTTTCCTTTGTTTTTTTTTATGATTTTGTTGGCAAAAATTTGGACTTATCAAAATTCTACTTTACTCTAAATTGAAAATATACTCTACCCACCAACAAAACAATCTTTTCGCTGGTCAAATCCCACAAACTTTAATATAAGAATCTAACTAATTTGATCTTGTTAATCATCAATCTTAAAAGTATTTAAAATTCTCTTTCATTTAAAATTTCTTCCACCAACCTTCTTTAGAGACTAACAAAGAAAATTCACAATCTTGTATTCTCCAATCTTAAGTCATAAATTGTCTCCACTCAAAAGTTCTACTGAAACAACTCCTCATCTACCAACTATGACACATGATGTGTTGACTCAAACTTACGATCGAGGATCGAAGGGCGCCCCACTCCAATTGCTCTCCCGATAAGTTTTTAATCAACATATCGTATATGACATAATCTACGGTTAAGTTCGAGTTTTCGATCGATGACTAGAGGGCGTCCCACCCTAATCAATCTTTCGAAAAACTCCAAGACAACATACTCTAGGTGATAATCAAAGACATAGATATGATCCATCAATTAACTTAACATAGATTGAATAGATTGCACAATTAAAAAACTTATATCGTTCTCCATTTGTTCTCAATTTAGGCTGAACCGTTACCATCCATCCTCAATGTAATCATATAAATTTAATTCAACAAATCCTTTCCACATCACTTCTTGTATCTTTTTTTTTTCTCAAAGCCCCAAATACAACATCCATAGAAACATACTTATTTAAAAAATTGGATAACTTCACTTTATTAAAGACCTCTATCCATTTAACTTTTCAAAGGTTTTGTACACAGTCTTAAATTATATTTTCCATAATTAGTCTTATCAACTTCTCCCTTATCAATATATAATTTCCTTCCCTTTTTTTCCTTCTCAAAATTCACAAATTCCGAGATGCTTCTTCTATCGTTCTAAATTATTTCCCACTGTAAACCATTTGAAATATTTTACTATCACCTCTTAAGTCGATTTGTTCCCAAAGATTCTCAATTGGATGGTCACTACACATCCACATACATTATACCAACTTTGATATAATTCATTCATATTGAGTACGAATTATCTTATTATTATCTTGACTGTCTCCAAAATTTTCGAAAGTCACTCAAGTCATACTTATTAACATAGAATTTATTCTCTTAGCTTAATTATTTCTTTATGGAAAAAAATAATTTATCTCGAGTTTACATTTGTCTCCATAAATTCTTCCAACTTTTCTCTTAACTTATGAAAATCCTAACATTTGCATGCTTATCGATCTGAATACAAATGAGAGGTTATTATTCTTATGTTTTGATTCCTATATTGAGATGATCAAGGGCCAATAAGGTTTTCAAAGATTCCTTTGTTAAACAACCAAGTTCCACAATTTTTATTTCTACACTTGATTATTTTCATGTGTCAATATGCCGGCATATAAATTTTTTTATTACTTTATCCTTAGTAGTTACCAATATTTACCAAAACCATCACTATTAATCCATCCATATATTTCTTTTTATATAAGTTTAAATCACAAAGTATTTTGTTGAGAGTATCCTTGAATTGTACTACAGGTTATATGAGATACAACTTGTATTAAAGATTTTATTCTTCATACGTTTGACCTAGTAAGACAATTTTTAATATAAACTTATATACAAAAAGATCTACGCCAAGACTTTGGATCCAACAAGTCAATTAATCCTCGACCTCATCAAGATTAGTGCATATGGATTTTAAGTTCCTGCTTTCTTAATAATAAGACAAATCTTAACAAAGCAATCACTACAGATCCAACTTTTAATCCTTCTTTTTTTTTCTTTTTTTTTTGTTACCTATTTGCCATATGTCTTACTTGAATTTGTTTTCCTCGTCTATACATCTCATATTTTTTTTACTCCCCTAAATCCAAAATAATGTCATCTGATGGCTTCTCTTCCTTTTTTTTTTTTTTTGCCCAATTGCCTCATTTTGAATGCCCACTTGGACATTCCCGATCGTAATCTTAACCTTTTTTATTTTATTTACACTTATATTTGTTCCACTAGACCCACTTTGCTAGCAAAGCAAGACAACAACCCTATGAGAAACAATATTATGTTAACTACACTTGGCTCATTAATACCATTCAATATGAAGGTAATGTGCAATTGTACCAAATAACGAACCAATCAACCTCATTGTGACTTTGCTATATGACATAGCCAATATTATTTGATTGTGATTTTTTCTTTTTTTACAATAACCATGCATATTATTTAACATGCATATTTATGCACAACTATGTACCATGTGTACTACGGGCATATACCAACATAAATAACCATGTTGTCACTGTTTTAAAATGTCCATCAACATCTTCTACACGACATACGTCCTAGATTAAATGTTCTCCAAATTTGCAACATTAGCAATTAATAAATTGTACTCTACCATATATCATGGCACTATCACGTGATAAGGATAATAACAATAGATGTGCATTTAAGCACCTCATTGTTTATTTTAATTATAAAGACAAAAATGATTTTTTTTTCAATTCACTCCATAGTATATCATAGGGCATCCAATTAATAACATGACCAATCAGAAGTATTTAAATATCAAGTAAGTTTTGCAATCATTCTATGATGCCTATCAAAATATCATATGAGACTTTCAATTGTTCAGTAACATACTTCCACCCAATTATGCATTTAGCATACCATCCTGTATGGATCTAAATACCATTTTTTATGCCAAATCGACATAACATAAAACCATTTAGTATAACTATAATTTGGCTCTTAGGTACTAATTAATGTATATGCACATAGCACTAATTTCAAATTAATCATAGCAACAATTTCACATGCAAAGGAACATGCACAAACATAACATATAATTATCCATTCCTACCCACACTTCGTGATTTGGATCTAATCCCTAAGCTCTGAAACCATAACTTGTGACGTCCTTTCACTAGTTTTGGCGCCACAAGGGGTGAAATAAAAAATTCAATCATTTAAATTCTAATTCAAATCTTCAACGAAAATCAACGTTTCAAAAATCAACTAACACTGGAAATTTCCAAAAATTTCGGCATGACGTATGCGTAAATTCACTCATGCGTCAAATACTACATTTATCCATAACTATTCACATCACAGACAATTTATAAAATTTAATATGTACATCACTGGCAGTTTATAATTATCAAATAAAATAGAACTCAAGCCCAAAATTTCTGAACTATAACAACATACGAGTTTCATCATAAAACTATTACACAAACAAAACATATCGAATGTGAGTCAAAATCTATTAAGAGACTCGAGCCCTTATCCAATTTCATGATAGAGACTCGCCCATTTCTAGTTCCATGATAGGAACTCGTCCATATCGTCTCATCTATAAATCATGGAGCCTCCACTCCTATCGACCAATTTAAATCCACAAGAAATTATAGGTCACAACCCAAAATCAAACAGTGTCAAGATAAATAAAATTATAATAGTCAATAAGTATCAAAAGAACAACATTGCCAGATATGTTCTTCGTGGAATCTCACACACTATCCCTTTTGAATCAATACCCATTTCCAAACAACCATGCAATATATGTATTTCTTTCTTGTAAATATTAAAGGAGAAAGGGTTGAGCATGGATTAACCTCAATGAGTTAAAACGACTATCTCAAGTATGAAAACCATTGCGAAAATCAACATCTTATTTTCAGAAAATATTTAAAATTCACTTTTCTTCAAAAGGAACTCATTCACATAATGATCATGCAAAATGAATGTCATGTATGCACATGCATGGTGAAATCGTACATATATAAAATATAAGTTGGAGAATCATCATCAAATATGGATATCCGATCTCCTCAATGGAGTACTCAATCACACCCCTCGTATCCCATTGACACAGGATGGTTGTTATAATTTTGTCTCTCGTATTCCATTGATACAGGACGTTGAACCGCTCCTCGTATCCCATTGACACAGAGCTTGTTATCTTTTCTTTTTCATTCCATCCCTCATGTCATTATATTGCCACGTTGTTCTAATTCTACCCTTTGTGTCACTGTATTGTCACAGAGCAAACTGAACCTCAATCGATCTATCCGGAGCTGGCCAATCCTCCGAGGTAAAAATATTCTGCCTTATGCGAGTTTTACATGAAGTGCATATGATGCATGAATGCATATTCAAGATGAAGATTTGGAGCTTGAAGTTATCGCGTCAAAACATATCATTTCAAAACCGAATATTTTATTCAGGAAAATAATAGAAACTTTTATCAAAATTAATGGGCTTTCAAAATTCATAATTAAACATCGCAATTCATATGATGACACACATATGAAGCACACAAATAAGTATGATTATGCATGAAGAAAATGATCTCAAAAATCTACCCCACATCGGATGGGACAATGTTATCACTCCGAAGAGTTAAGTAATTTATATCATTTGAGGTAAGTTCCATCACCTTGGATTTCTCAAGTTTCAACTACCTTCCGCCCGAATCCGCTCAAAGAAGAGAAATGCCTATTACATTCATTTAAACCTTATTTAGAAATATAAACTTAGCATTTAAGACATTTATCACTTCTAAGTATCATTTATCTTTTAGTTCATTAATCACTTCATAATAATCATTTCTAACGATATTTAGTTCCTAGAGGTATAATTTATAATTTTTTTACCTAAGTTCATAATTAATGAACTATAACTATCATATATAATTTTCATAAATTGATCATCACTATAGATTTTTAGCATGCTTATCGATAGGGGAAAAGAAATTGTCAATTAATAGCACCCTACTCAAAGCTCATCGGATAGCCACCTATCATGTCCAATTAAGCATTTAATAATTCAAATTAGATCCTATAACCAATTCTTATCAATTATAAAATTGAATCTTATAAATAGTTTCGGCCACCAATCATATCCTTACCATAATAAGCGAGGTCCTCCTGCTCTCTAAATCGAAATCACACTCGTCGAATGCTGAATGTCACCTTCTTCATTAGTAGCATAATAAAATTAATTAAAAATCAGTTTCATATCTGAAATCAAATTTATTGTGTATTTTCATTCGCTTACCAATATACATTGAGGACGAGTCGTCGAAAATCACTCGACGATTAGAACCCGAAATCAATGAACTTACAAGTAATTTGTGATTAAATTTTTTTACGGAAAGCAACCCAATACATCTTTCCCTCGTGTGTACACCTACCAAAACGTCATGGTGAACTTGGCTAAAATTCCTCGTCGAACTCGCCGGAAAAGTCGTCGAAAAGGTTGCCAAAAAATCCCAATCTCGGTTATCTACAAAATTGGGAGCACAAATACATTTACAACCCTTTAAAATAAACCTAATTGATCTGAGAATGATGCACCACTCACCGGAAGAAAAATCGGTACGAATCGGAGCCAGAATCGGTCGTCGGATAAGTTTCTTCCTTTCTCACGTTCGGCCCTCACTGCATCTCTTATGGTGAATCAATCATCTCCTATCATATGTTAAAATGTTCATCTCGTCGTGCTCTTTCCAACGGTATCTCACACGTGAAAAACAGAGGTCGAATGGCGGAAATCCGAGAGCCGGAAGTGGGTGGCCGTTCTTGGTTTTTTTTCTCTCCATCGTGCACTGTAGCAGCTCGTCGTGTGAATAGTGGAGGTGGGGAGCTATCTTCTCTCTCCACCTTTCCACGTATATACTTTTTTTTTAAAAAAAAATTTCCTTGCCAAGAGACCAAATTGCCGTCTCCTTTTAAAAATTTTTACACCTTTTTTTTAAAATTGACGGGACGTTATGCATATATATTATGTCAGTTAATGAGACAGACAGAGAACATCTCCATGAGGTTCTGAGCTTCCAGGAAGAAGTAAAGGAGCGGCACTTCACTACCAAACAATAGCAACCAGCAAGGATTGATCAAGATTGAAGTATGTACAGATCGGAGATCATCCTCAACTTTCTTCTAGTTCATGATATTTGTGTACAATATTTTCTTAACCACAGAATTATACGGATATTAAAATATCTTCTAGCATTAAGGTATCATTGAGCTACTTGGGTTTTCTGCATCAAGTCAATAATAGACTACAGTTTAACCTCCAACATAACCTTTTCCTCTGGTTAATGACTTTTGTGTTTGTTAGCGACATCGAAAGGGATATGACATAAAATGAATGGTGACACACTCTCGGCGCGTGCGCACACATATATATATATGAGAAATATTAATGTGAATATCACAAGAACCGGGCATTATCCTCGGTCATCGCCTCCTTGCCCATCTTCACCTACCGAAAACCTCGCCGTCCAACTTAGAGCTCGTAGCACCGAGGTTTCTCTGAGACTTCCAATGTTGTCGAGGTGAGCGATATCCTTGGCGCCGACGTCCTCTAGCCCAAGAACCATGCATACACCTCAACCTCGACCACGCCCACAAGAAGGTCAACTCCCTGCCACAGGCTTCTGACGGTGTTGGCCGCGACATCGCCAGCAAAGGTCGTCGTTCTACCCCCCGATGCCAAGTTGTACAAGGAGAAGATTAACTTCCTTGTCCAATTGTCGGAGAAACCGCATGAGGCAGGCACCAAGACAACGAAGTAGAGAAGGAATAAGAAGGAATTCACTAGAAAAGAGAATGAAGAAGGAATTCATCGGAGGAAGAAGGAAATCACACAGCAGGAGGCAACTCCCGTTGATGATCGAGAAAGGTACTTCATCAGGTTGGTGTCAGGGCGATGAGTCAGAGGAGGAAGATGCGGTGAAGTGGACGAGGTGGCAAAGGAGGCGGATGCCGGGGTGATGAGGCAGAGGAGGATGAAGACGCATTCACGATCATGGGCTCCCTCCTTTGATGTGCGATCTGATGACTCATACGGTGTGGTCGCATAGTGCACCATTTTTTTGTGGTGTCGCGTTAATATTCCTCTCTTTGTAGACATATCACCATTCATCTTATTATATATATATATCATTAATAATTAGTATAATATTAAATGTTCAGCTAACAAAATTAATACTCGGAGTCACATAAAGTGTAAAACTATAATAATGTAAAAGAAGATATATGAATGTGCAGATGCCCTAGTCAGTAGGATGCATGCATTCACAGTCACTTTTCTGTTTGTTAGCGGCATCAAAAGGGATGTGATGGTGAGATATGATGTTAGGGAAAGACTCAGGTCATCCTTGCCTGTGAAAACAAAATAAGTTGAATTACGACATATATAAACATACAAAAGTAGAAGCGTAGATGCCCTAGTCATCACTTTTCTGATCAGCAGGATACATGCATGCATGGTCACCTCATGATGACCTAATTGTTTTCCCTATATATCTTAGATCCAGAACAATCATATTCAAATTTAATGAGAGTGATATGGTGGCCACATTTTCTTTGAAGAATAAGGCTCCATTATTCTAATGTTGTCTAGTTCGCAAGATTTCGAATGAAAATTTATTCCATACCCATGGTTCGGGGCGAGGGATACTCCCCCGCCTCGATCCTGTTGATCGGCGCTCGCCTCCGTCCCCGCCCCAAATTTACGGTGCAAGGAGAATTTATTCTCTGCCCCAATCCTCACGGATCCTCGAATTTTAAATTAAAATATAAAATATTTAATACTTATAATATACATAATTAATATAAAAATATTTCAACAATAAAAATGTGAGAAAAAAATAACAAAAGGAGAGGGACAGCTATTGGTGAGGGCGGCTGCACTCACCTCTGTCACCTTACTTCTTGCCCCCTCTCTACATGAAGAGAGGGAGGGAGATCGTGCTGCCATGCACGGAGGGGGCAATGTTTTGGAAAGATTTTGGAGAGAGAGTGAGAGATTATTAGGAAAGGGATCCAAGGGAGTGAGGGAGGGGATTAGAAGGAAAAGAAGAAAGAGGGGTTAGAAGAAAAAAATGAATTTAGAGTTTGTTATAATATTTATATAAAAGAATGATTAGTTGAGATATAGGATTTATGATCTTTAATAGATCATGTATAAAAAAAATCTGGGGCCGAGGTTTGGTGCCCCGCGGGGCGGGGGAAACAACTCCCGCCTCGAGAGAAGGCTCGGGGGCATTATGCCCTCCATCTCCGCCCCTGGGGGGAGGGTAAAATTCTCCGAAGTTGGGGCTCCTTCGAAAACTAGGCCCCACAGGGGCAGGAGATATTGCCATCCGTACTCATGGTACAATGACAATTGATGAAGACCAATATTATTAAAATCAAACTAGATCGAACATGTTCAATCGTGAACCGATAGTTGATTCGGTCCGATTTGACATCAAAATCATTTTTAGATTTGAACCAACCAAAAACTGATTGAAGTGGGAAAATTAGTGAACTAGTTCAACCTGATTTGAGTTAAGCTTGGGGTATTAGGAACCCCATCCTCACACTCGTGGGACAAAATTCCCCGAAGTTGGGGCTCTGTTCGAGAATTTCTATGGGGCATCGCAGGGGTGGGAGATATTGTCATCCATTTCTATGGTGCAATGTCAATTGGTGAAAACCAATATTATTAAAATCAAATTAGAACGGACCGGTTCAATTGTGAACCCTTAGTTGATTTGGTCAAGTTTGACATCAAAATTGTTTTTAGCTTTGAAGAGACAAAAAACTGATTGAATTAAGGAAATCAACCAACCTCTTCAAACCGATTTAGTTAAAGTTAAAAAAACTCATAAAAAAGAAATATAAAGAAGGAAAAAATAGTGTTAAAATGAAGGTTCAATGCGATTTGTGTTATACTTAAAAGACTCATAAAAAAGAAAAAAATAGTGTTAAAAGGAAAGTTAAAAGGAGGAAAAGAATGAGACATAAAAAATTAAATAAAAATATAAACAAAAAGGTAAGTAGTAAATTTGGAATCATATTGAAAACTAAACTATCAAATGGCACAAAAATTGATATAAAAAATAAAATTGTTAAAGTAAAAATAAAAATAAAGAATTTACGATAAAATATATTAATGCAATATCTATCATCATTTTGTAATAAATTAAAATGATTTAATAATAACCTATTAGTTGACCATTTGTATTTTTCATTATTAAAATTTTAAATAATTAATCTAAATTATATTAATATTTATTATTATTATTAGATTATTATAACAGCATTCATATATTACATTATATAAATTATACAATATCTTTAAAATTATTATAAATAATATTATTTTTTAAAAAAATTCGCTCTAATCCAGTCTATTCAACTGTAATAAATCTGGTCGCTTTCTGAAAACATTCGTGAAGACCTAATTTCTTAATCTTACCTAGAAGTCTTCGTCCAAGTAGCCGGAAAGGGTTCTATATCTTTGAAGTGTTTCAAACAAAGCAGCATGCATGCATGCATCGTTAAAAATCATGACCACTACTAGAAATCCTCCTATTCTAATCAGCTTCCTCTTGGCAGCCACGTTGTTGCTGCTCCTGCCCTTTGCATGTCGAGCTCAACGCGCATTCCTCTCCAAGCATTCGCATCTCTCTGTGGAGGACCACTCCGACGTACTTGTTTCGCCGGATGGGTCCTTTGCGTGCGGCTTCTACCAAGTCGGCGACAATGCCTTTGCGTTCTCTGTTTGGTTCTCCGACTCTACCGACAAGACGGTGGCCTGGACCACTAATCGGGACCGCGCAGTCAATGGGCGCTGCTCGAGGATCACCTTACGCAAGGACGGCAACATGGTGCTCACAGACGCTGATGGCAGCGAGGCGTGGGAGACCAAAAGCAGAGCGGATGGAGTCGATAGAGTGGAGTTACAGGACTCCGGGAACCTGGTGCTGAAGGACGTCATGGCAGCGTCCTGTGGCAGAGCTTCAACTGGCCTACTGATACCCTTCTCCCTACGCAACCCATAACCAAGGACACCACGCTCGTGTCTTCGAGGGCGAGAGAAATGGTTTCACCGGGCTACTACAAGCTCTACTTCGACAACGATAATGTGCTGAAGCTCATCTATGAAACCCCTGAGATTTCAAGCATCTATTGGCCTAATCCTTTAACAAAGTGTGGACGAATGGACGAACGAACTACAACAACACCAGATACGGCGTCCTGGACGAGATGGGGCAGTTCACAGCATCTGATCAGTTGGAATTCAAAGCTTCTGACTTGGGTCCAGGCGTCAGAAGGAGGCTCACACTGGACCACGATGGCAATCTTCGGCTCCACAGCCTGGACGCGTCGAGCCGGACATGGTCGGTCTCCTGGCAGGCGTTCCCGCAGCCTTGTGAAATCCATGGGATCTGCGGTATGAACGGGATCTGTGCCTACACGCCGACGGTGAAGTGCTCGTGCCCTCCTGGATTCGTGGCGAACGATCCGAGTGACTGGAGCAAAGGCTGCAGGCGCATGGTCGATATCAGCTGCACCAATCCTCATCCGGTGCACTTCAAGCGGCTCCAACTAACAGACTTCTGGGGCTTTGATTCCAATTACACTGAAGGCATTTCGTATACCGTCTGTAAGATGAGGTGCAAACAGGACTGCTCCTGTCAAGTCTTTGGGTGTACAAGAAGGGGATCGGAAAATGTTACCTGAAGGTCGTCCTGCTGAATGGGAAGGCTTCCCCCTGTTGGAAATTAAACTTATTAGTCTATTATGAAGTATATCCAATAAGGCCCGTCAAGAAGAAGATCCAATGAGGTTCACAAGAATTATCATTGAAAATATCTAAAAAGTTACTAGAGTATTCTACATAAATATCTTGTATTTAGAAGTGTGTCATGTATTAAAATAAAGAGTGTGTAGAAGAATGTAAATGTGTAGTGTGTGGAAGGGTGTAAAGTAAAAGTGTGTACAAGTGTGTAAATGTAAAAAAAAATATATGTAGAAAGATTCATGGAGGGCTATAAATAGAGGGGTGCTCCTTTCATTTGGATCATCAAGTTTGGAAGCAAAGTTCTAGCCACCTTGTAAGAGTGTTTTCAAATTAGTGTCTCATTTCTCCTCTTCCTAATCATTAGTGCTCACCATTCTCTTCCTCTTCAAGTTTCTCTTTAAGTTATCTTCTAATTGTGTTTTCTCCAAATTCTTATAGTCCACCACATCCACCACACTTCTCATTTTCAACATAGTGGTATCAGAGCTAGATATAAGTCTTTCTTGAGTACGAAATGGCTCAAGATATACTTCCATTTCTAGTGTCACAACTCACCAAAGATAACTTTGATCATTGGTGTATCAAGATAAAGGTCTTGCTAGGCTCTTATGATTTATGGGAGATTGTTGAGAAGGGCTACACCGAGGTGGAGGATGAGGCGACCCTATCCCAAGCTCAAAGGGAAAAATTGAAGGAGTCGAGGAAGAAAGACAAGAAGGCTCTCTCCCTCATTTACAAAGGTATGGATGATATTACATTCGAGAAAATTTCATGTGCTACTTTTTCTAAAGAAGCTTGGAAGATTCTTATCAATCTAAACAAAGGAGGAGACAAGGTGAAAAAGGTACGCCTTCAAACACTTCGTGGTGAATTTGAGGCTTTGCATATGAAAGATTCAGAAACAATCTCCGATTATTTTTCAAGAGTCCTAGCAATTACTAATCAACTTAAAAGAAATGGTGAAAAGATAGATGATGCTAGAATTGTTGAGAAAATTCTTTGTTCTTTGGTGTCTAAATTTGATTATATTATTGTGGCCATTGAAGAATCAAAAGATATTGATACTATGACTGTAGAACAACTAATGGGATCTTTGCTAGCACATGAAGAAAGGTTAAATAAGAAGAAAGAAAAATCCATGGAGCAACTACTTCAAGCAAAGTTCACTTTAAAAGAAGACAATCAAAGGAGCCAACGTGGTCGTGGTGGTATTTATGGAAGAGGGAGAGGAAGATATGAACAAGGAAGACAAGAGAAAAATGACCAATCTACACATAATGCAAGAGGTCGTGGAAGAGGAGATTACACAAGATCAGGTGGAAGAGGAAGGTATGATAAATCTCAAGTAAAATGTTATAATTGCAATAGATATGGCCACTATGCTTCCAATTGTAGAAATAATTCTCGGCAAGTCGAGGAGAAAGCTAACTATGCAGAAGAAACCAAAGACGAGGAGAATCCCACCTTATTGCTAGCTTACAAAGATGCACAAAAGGAAGGGAAGTACACATGGTATCTTGACACCGGTGCAAACAATCATATGACCGGAGACGAGTATATTCGTGGAACTCGATGAGTCGGTAAGTGGAAATATCACATTTGGAGACTCCTCAAAAGTACCGGTAAAAGGCAAAGGTAAAATCCTTATCCGACTCAAGAATGGAAGGCATGAATTTATTTCTAATGTTTATTACGTGCCAAATATGAAAAGTAACATCTTAAGTTTAGGCCAACTATTAGAAAAGGGTTATGAAATTCATATAAAAGATTATGATCTTTCAATAAGAGATCATAGAAATAATTTAATTGCAAAAGTGCCAATGACTAAAAATAGGATGTTTCTTTTAAACATTCAAAATGATGTTGTCAAATGTCTAAAAGCATGTTTGAAGGATACATCTTGGCTTTGGCACTTAAGATATGGACATCTAAATTTTGGTGGCCTAAGCTTATTATCTAAAAAGAACATGGTAAGAGGATTGCCTTCCATTGATCTTCCAAATCAATTATGTGAAGGATGTCTATTTGGAAAGCAACATAGAAAGAGCTTTCCTAAGGAATCTTCTACAAGGGCTAAGAAGTCGTTAGAGTTAATACACACCGATATATGCGGGCCTATCAAGCCATCATCTCTTGGAGGAAGTAAGTATTTTCTTCTCTTTATCGATGATTTCAGTAGAAAAATATGGGTCTATTTCTTAAAAGAAAAATCAGAAGCATTTGATGTTTTTAAGAAATTCAAAGCATGTGTTGAAAAAGAAAGTGGCTTGTATATAAAGGCCTTGAGATCAGATTGAGGCGGAGAGTTCACTTCATATAAATTTAATCAATATTGTGAAGATCATGGTATTCGCCGCCCACCAACTGTGCCATATTCTCCCCAACAAAATGACGTTGTGGAACGTAAGAATTGACACATACTCAATATGACGAGGAGCATGCTGAAGAGCAAGAATATGCCGAAGGAGTTCTAGGCTGAAGCTGTGGCTTGTGCAGTCTACATCTCTAAAAGGAGTCCATCTATAAGTGTATGGAACAAGACTCCTCATGAGGCATGGAGCGGAAGAAAGCTAGGAGTTGGCCATCTTCGAGTATTTGGAAGCATCGCATACACACATGTTCCAGATCAACACTGAGCCAAATTAGATGACAAGACCGAGAAGCTAATATTTATTGGTTATGATTCCTTTCTCAAAAGGCTACAAGTTACACAATCCCGACACTAAGAAGATCACAATAAGTCGAGATGTGGACTTCGAGAAGAAGACGAATGGAATTGGGAAGCCTCTCAAAAGGAAGATTATGAGCTCACACAGTTCGAAGATCAAGATGAAGTATGCCAAAAATTGAATGAGCCTGATGCTACACCTACATCATCGCCATCTTCGATATCTCAACCAGGAACAAGTTCTCGAGTGAGAAGTCTTGAAGAGCTTTATGAGATAACTCAACCAATTGAATATCTTACTCTTTTTTGTCTTTTTGCTGATTGTGAGCCACTAGGATATGAAGAAGCAACTCAAAGTGAGAAATGGAGACAAGCTATGGATGAAGAAATAAGAGCAATTGAGAAGAATCATATATGGGAACCCACAACACTACCAGAAGGCAATAAGGCGATAGGAGTCAAATGGGTCTACAAGGCGAAAAAGAATGCAATGGGACAAATAGAGAAGTTCAAAGCACGTCTAGTTGCAAAGGGCTACAAACAAAAGGTTGACATCGACTATGATGAGGTATTTGTTCCTGTTGCTCGACTTGAAACTATAAGATTACTCATTTCTCTTGCTGCTCAATTTAAATGGAAAATATATCAAATGGATGTTAAGTCTGCCTTCTTGAATGGTCATCTTAAAGAAGAAGTATATATTGAACAACCACCAGGTTATTCTATTAAGGGGCATGAAGATAAAGTCTTAAAGCTAAAAAGAGCATTATATGGTCTAAAGCAAGCTCCAAGAGCATGGAATAGTAGAATCGATAAATATTTTCAAGATAAAGGCTTCAATAAATGCCCCCATGAATATGATCTATATACTAAAGTAAATAAAAATAAAGATATTCTACTTCTTTGCTTGTATGTGGATGATTTGATTCTCACAGGGAATAATCCAAGTATGATTGAAGATTTTAAGAAAATCATGACACAAGAGTTTGAGATGACAGACATTGGCTTAATGTCTTATTATCTTGGTATTGAGGTACGTCAAACCGAAGAAGGCATATTTATCTCTCAAGAAAGTTATGCAAAAGATATTCTTCGAAAATACAAGATGTTAGATTGCAAGCCAGTTAATACACCCGTGGAGTGTGGAATCAAGTTATCCAAAAAGAGTTTTGGAGAAAATTTGATCCCACACTATATAAGAGTTTAGTTGGAAGTCTACGTTATTTAACTTGCACAAGACCAGATATTCTATTTGGAGCTAGTCTCATTAGTCGCTATATGGAAGCACCCACAAGTGCACATATGAAAGCAGCCAAGAGAATTCTTCGTTACTTAAAAGGTACGTTGAATTTTGGTCTACTCTACTCTACATCCAAAGACTTTAAGCTTGCTGGCTATAGTGATAGTGATTGGGCCGGAGATGTAGATGATCGTAAGAGTACTACTGGTTTTGTCTTCTACATGGGAGATACTGCATTTACTTGGTCATCAAAAAAGCAATCTAGTGTGGCTCTCTCCACTTGTGAAGCAGAATACATAGCTGCTACGTCATGCATATGTCACGTTATTTGGTTACGAAATCTGTTAACTATTATGAATGTGTCACAAGAGGATCCTATAAAGATTCATATGGATAATAAGTCGGCTATTGCATTGGCAAAGAAACCAGTTTTTCATGAGAGAAGTAAACACATCGACAAAAGATTTCATTTTATAAGAGGGCATGTGACTAACAACGAAGTGCTACTTGAATTCACAAGATCCAATGATCAAGTAGCTGATATATTCACCAAACCATTGAAGTATGAAACTTTCTACAAATTAAGAGGTCTACTTGGTATGGCCAAATCAAGTTTAAGGGGGGCTGTTGGAAATTAAACTTGATTAGCCCATTATGAAGTATATCTAATAAGGCCCACCAAGAAGAAGATCCAATGAGGCCCACAAGAATTATCATTGAAAATATCTAGAAAGTTACTAGAGTGTTCCACATAAATATCTTGTATCTAGAAGTGTGTCATGTATTAAAATAAAGAATGTGTAGAAGAATGTAAATGTGTAGTGTATAGAAGGGTGTAAAGTAAAAGTGTGTAGAAGTGTGTAAATGTAAAAAAAAATTATATGTAGAAAGATCCATAGAGGGCTATAAATAGAGGGGTGCTCCTTCCATTTGGATCATCAAGTTTGGAAGAAAAGTTCTAGCCACCTTGTAAAAGTGTTTCCAAATTAGTGTCTCATTTCTCCTCTTCCTAATCCTTAGTGTTCACCATTCTCTTCCTCTTCAAGTTTCTCTTCTAAGTTATCTTCTAATTGTGTTTTCTCCAAATTCTTATAGTCCACCACATCCACCACACTTCCCATTTCCAACACCCCCAACACCGATAATGTCATGTACCTGAAGCTCCCAAGAAGTGTAAACTTCTCCGCTCTCTCCTCCTTCGGCGCGAGGACCTGCTAATTGCTCTGGTACAAACGTACTCGTGCAAGGAGGGTTGAAGTGGGAGTACTTCTATTGGTTCCTTGCAGCATTCTTTGTGATAGAAGCTACTTTTATCATCATTGGTTGGTGGTTCATTGGGCCGTGGAGAACCAAAACAGCTATGAACAAGTGCTGTCCAGTCATTTCAAAAGGTTCAACTACCGGGAGCTGAAAAGGGCCACCAAAAACTTCAAATGTCACTTAATCATGATGTACATGCTGCACAAGGAGTACAATCTTCAGAAATAGTGGCTCAGCTGGAGTCACTTAATCAAAAATTCAAGCAGATGATGTCACTGATGGGAAATTCAAGCAATTATAGCCCTACATGTAACATTCAGATTCAAATCAAATTGAAAATGCTAACTTTATTTCCAACCCATTTTTCAGGAGCAACGATTATGGTTGGAGACACAATCCGAAGTTTGCCTATAATCAAAATCAAGGCCAACCATCTGGTCCATCAAAAGATTATATACTGAGAAGACAACTTGATGCTCCACAATATCAATCATCAAATCATATGCAGGAGATGATGGCACAGATAATAGATACTATGCAATCATTGCAAAAGAATATGGAGTCTAGAGCCACGAGTCAGGATGCATCAATTCGAATTTTGAAAAGACAACTAGGCCAGATGGCGGCACAATTGACTGGACGTACACCGGGTTCTCTCCCAAGCAACACAGAGAAAAATCCAAGAGGAGAAGAGCAAAATAGGCCTTGATCTTCATCGAGACTAAGTCAAGCTGTGACTATAAATTAGAACTATATTTTCTCTCTTTATATTAGTTTTTAATTGGTTGCTGATTAATATCTTAGTTATCTTAAATTAGTTTGGGTGATTTTATTTATTTAGTTTTTTTTGGCATTTTATTCTTTTTATCTTTATTTATTTATTTATTTATTTTTATGTTTGGAGTCATCTAACTAAAATTTCATTTTTGCGCTAGGGAGAAATTCAGACATGCCAACGAGACACATGCATGCATCGAAATTCTGGAATACTGTTCTTTTTTACGCCCTGCAAAACACCAAATGTTCTTTTTACAGCCGAGCTCGGAAATGCTTCATGCTCGGACATGACAAGGCGAAACAAAAGACTCACCTCGAAAATCGGCCGATCGCATGAATACTGTTCCCGACATGACTCGTCACTCACTGCATGCCATCATGTTGGAACAGATATTACCCCGTAATTTCATCTATAAAATCTTACCCCCTTCTTGTTTTGCAGATCAATCAGCGCCGTCTCGCCCTTTCTTCCTATCGGCCGAAGTTCCAAAGCTCCCCTGTTCCTTACGGCCGAGCTTCCACACCGCGGACCGAAAACGACCCCTTACGCCCGGACGAGTAAGCGGTCCCTTACGCCCTCTTCTTCGTTATGGCCAAAGTGTCTGCGCCGTTTCTCATTACGGCCAAAGTGTCTGCGCTGTTTCTCGATACGGCCGAGCCTCAACACCGGACCGCCGCTCCCTTATGCCCTCTGACAACAGCAGCACTCTCTGCTTACGGCCGAACCATCACACCGAGATACCATCTTCCTTACGGCCGAAATCTCACCGTCGCTCTCCAGTTGTTCTTTACGATCGAGCTTTCTCCTTACGGCCGAGACCTCAGCCGCCATCACCATGGTCGTCTCCTAAGGGCAATATTCCACCACGTCGAGGTTACTCATCGACTTACCTCGTTACAGCCGACACTCTAGCATCTATTCTTTACGCCCGAGCTTCATCAACTACAGCCGAAGTTCTTCATCGAATACTACGGCCGAAACCTCAGCCGCCAAGCCACTCAGCCAGCACTTTCCTTTGTTGAGTTCTATCTGGATTTAAAATGAGGTGATTTGCTAATATTTGAAGTGGACGTCGTGAACAACATCCAAATGCTCAGTCGACACCACAGCAATCACAACTAATCTCCTACCCCAGAGATTATTATTGGACTAAGCCAGAGTATCAAGCTCGATATGAACGGATGTTTGAGATCCGAATTCATGCCACCAAATTTTCGAATACCGAATTGCTCAAGGAGTATACTTTACTTGCAGATATTCATCTATTATTTTCTCAAATTGGACTCTCTGATTTTGTGCATTCCTGGTGGCCAACTTATGAAGCACTAATTATGGAATTTCTCTCATCCTTGGAGGTCTTTAATTTAGATGGCAGGAATTATGATCAGCCCTGCATTTCATTCCAACTTTATGGACGGTCATTTACTCTCACTCTAGGAGAGATTAATGATATCTATGGATTCCCCAACCATGAATCTCCTTCTGTACCTGCTGACTTTGATGTTGAAACATTTTGGAAACAGATAACAGAAGAAGACCGATTAGTTTGGAACACAGCTAAAGATAGCTCAATTAAGAATCTTGTTCTGCGTTACGTCCATCGCATGCTAAGCAACACCTTAAGTAGGCGCAGTGATAATGATGGTGCCGTCTCAGGGGGAGAGTTATATCTCATCCACAGCATGCTTCACAGAACTCCTGTTAATGTGGGTGTCTTCATCATTCGTCGATTCCAGTGCTGCATTACTCATCGTGGTGGTAGCATTAATATGGGTGCCCTTCTCACACCTATTGCTCAGCATTTACAACTTGACTTGGATGATCTCGAAGTTGTGCCAGGAAACACCCACCTCACTCGTAGGACCATTCAGGCTATGGGTCTCGTGAAGACCAAAAACTTAGGGATCAAAGTTTTTATTTTTAAAGGTCACAATCAGGAGGTGCCTTGCTCAGATCGAGATGCTTTTACGTCAATTAATCCAAATAATTGACTCCTTTTTAGGCAGGTCGCGGCTCCATTAATCTCACATGCAGGATCATTTGTCCCAGTTGATCAGCCACACCAGGATGAAGCATTCTCCTGGTTTGATTCTACTGATTATGCGGCAGCTCAACAGTACTTTCAGCAGCCACAAGTCTTTCAGGCTGTATCACCGACAACTTCCCGACATGAGGCATCTGCTCTTTCACCCTATATGCCGGTGTCTTCTCCGATTCCATCTTCATCACAAGAAAGCTCTTCAGATTCCTCGTTCATACCAACTACTCCTTATGAGGAACGCGAGCCAATCTGCCTCTTTCCAGGAACCGGTGCGGAATCACTATATAGCACCAGAGCCTACTTTCACTTCAGCTCCAGAGCAGACTTATCATCCACCGCTGTCACCTCAGCCTGACTATGCTTTCATGTAAAACTTATGGGAATCAATGTACAATGAGCAACTTCGTCAGGCAGGGGAGTTTCACATTTTTCAAGAAGAGCAACTTCGTCAAGCAGGAGAGCTGCACGCTATTCAAGAAGAGCAACATCGACAGGCTCAGGAGTTGACCAACATTCGAGCTGACTTTAGCAATATGGATGATCGTCAGGGTCGCTTCGAATCCCTTCAAAATCAACATGTTCACATGACGAGGCGCATCCATGAGTATCATATGTGCCAAGGACATCTCAGCTACCATCCACCATCGCCACCCCACAGATGGTAAATCCGATTGTTGTCTTTTCCCTTTTCTTTATTTTTCCTTTCTTTATTTTTCCTTTTTATCGAGTATGTATCACTTTCCCTTGCTGACTTAACATTGAGGACAGTGTCTGGTTCAAGCTTGGGGGAGTTTGTATTTCATGCATTGCATGTTTTCTTTCTTTTTATTTGCCTATGTATGCATGTATTTCTAAAAATAAAAAAAAAATTGAAAAATTAAAAATTTTATCAAAAATATCATTGCATGCATTTATTTTTGTTACAATCTTACAAACTCTTGTCTTACTGTTTTAATTTTCTTTTAGTAAAAATTCAAAGACTTGTCGTTAACTGATGAAATTTGAATGCTTTTCTTTCTTATCACTTACTATTTTAGTATCAAACTTATGGACTGTGTGCCTATGTTAAATAGAATTATGAATGACTAGACGATAAAATCATATTCATGCCTTTTTATTTATTTCTTTTAAGTCTTGATAGTAGTAGCCTTCTTATTGACCATATCAAGTACTTGTTGAGCTTAAAAAAAAAGAGGATAAAAAGAAGGGTTAGTTAAACCCCAACAAATGAAAAAAAAAATAAAGTTATGTGTAGGTGTGTTCGGGTAATTAGATCCGTAGGGGTTCATGCCTGGCGACCTAAGGGCAACTGCTATGGGATCCGTCGATCGAAAACCTGTTACATGGATCATCTTGTGGAATATGAAGAAGCACAAGAATACTGAATCATGGCTAAGTTCGAACTCTTCATTCAGAACCTGGGTTGTTCGGACAAGTAAACTCGAGAGGTGCCTTATCACCTATTGCACTAAGTCCATCTGGTCTGAGAGTCATCAGTCCAAAGCCCTGGCAATGACGCCAAAAACTTGATGTGTGGAATGATGTAACAAAATAAAATCGCTAGCAAGTGCACTAGTCGCTCAAGTAATATAATAAAAAGGAGTAAAGAGTGTCGAACCCACGAGGAATATTATTAATTCAATATCCGAATTTATAAATTAATAAGAGAGGAAAAGCATGGAATTTTGGAAAGGAATTTTATGAAATAAAATAAAGGCAATAAGATAAAGATAAGATAATGGTATTGAAGTTAGGCCTTAGGATGAAAATAGATCAGGATAAATATTTGAACCATAAAAGATAAATTTAATCTTTAAAGATGGATTAGGAATTTTTCTAAATTATTAATTTACAAGATTAACATCACAGAGTCCACAAACTGATAATTTTGCTATTTAATCCGACAAATCAAACTATCTTAAATTTAATCAAACCTAAAGTCTCACAAACTAGTATTCGTCAAATAAAATTAAAATTAAGATGCATTAATATGAAAATCTTAGACTGTTAATCACTCCACAAACTGGTACAGATTAACAGTCCACATAAACTTGATTCTCCACACACTAGTTATCAAATTTATGTCAATTATTAATTTAAGATAAAATCAATTAATTTAATTAATGAATTCTGAAATCAAATAGTCCACAAAATGGTAATTACTCAACTCATAAATCTAAATAATTAAATCAAAAGCACTAAGCACAATTAACTAATTAATTAGAAAAGATTTAAAGAAATGATATAGGGTCCAAATAGTTTTCCTTCAATAATAATCTCCTAAAATAATAATCCTAAATAAATTGGAGTTCATCCTAGAAATTTTGGAGAGATAATAAAATAATAATAAAAATTGGAAGAATTACACCCAAAATAAAAGTAGAGATCTCGAATTGGGCAGACAGTCGGGCAGCCTCTCGGACTTGATCAGGGTCGCGATCAACCTCCAGCCATCACACCTCTTTCCTCTTGGTCGAAGCCTGCAGACTCACGACTCGCTGTGGAAGAAAACTTGAACTTCAGAGCACCAGTTGGGATGATGGCTTCCTCCTCTATTTATAGGATGCGGACCGATTTCTTTTTTATCACGGCTGTAACATCGTACGGTTGACTTTAAATTTAGTGGATAAAACTTGATACGTTCTCGGCCAAAATGATTCAAATCATACTATATGTGGACCTTCAATCATAGCCAATTAGCTTCCAAAATGGACGACCGTTTTGGGTAACGGTCGACCATTGGGAGAGTATCGGTCGACCGGTCCTGTTATCGGTCGACCGTTATGGTCCTTTCGGACGATCGAAATTAGATTTCGGTTCGTCCACATAATGTGACACTCTTCTAAATCGGACGACCATTGGAATAACGGTCGACCGCTACTGGTCCTTTTGGACGTCTAAAATGACCTTCGGTTTGTCCGCTAATCACAGTATGTGACTGCCACTCAAATCGGTCGACTTCTGGGATATCGGTCGACCGTTACATGACTTTCGGACGACCGAAACAAGGTGCTCAAACGTTCGCTAATCACAAAATGTGTCAAATGTTTCGTCAACACATATCGGACGACCGTTAGTATATCGGTCGACCATTACATTGCTATCGGACGACCGAAACAGGGTGTTTGGTCATCCGCTAATCACAGAATGTTCAACTCTTTTCAAAACGGACGATCATTATAAAATCGGTCGACCGCTAGACAGAGTGTGACACTACAAGTGCCTTCAAAATGGTCGATCGATACCTTATTGGTCGCCCGTTCTAGGCTGACAGATACACGATTTCTACATCATTTCTTTTCAAATCTTACATACATTTACATATTGAACACATACTTGATATCAAACATCATATAAGACATTTCTTAACATTCTTAGCATTTTAATCATGAACCATACAGAGGTTTTCACATAAGACATACCCTTGTAATGTACATAAGCTTTACCTAACTTCATAATAAATCAACATACGAGCAATAAACATTCTAATAGTAAGCATAATGAGCACAAGAGCATTAAACTCTTATTCACATGGCATTCAAAGCATGATTAGTAAAAGCATAGTGAGCATGATAACATGAAGCATATTACATTCTACTCAAGATTAACAATGAACATAAATCACTAATGCGCATTTCCTAATCCTTAATCTTAAGAACAAAGAGTTTGTTCTTTATGCTCTAATCCATACATACACACATCATTAGGGGAGGGTTTAGGGAGGTTTGAATCCCTTCAAACATGCCTTTAGGATTTAGAATTAAAATTTTATTAGTCCTAATCTTAATCATTTTTCTTCTTTCTTTCTCTTTCCAGCTACAATAATGCCTTCTCCATTCTTTCCTTTCTCTTTCTTCTTCTCTTGCTGCTGTGTCCGAGATGTGAGAGTGATAGGTGGGAGTGAGCTCCCTTTTTGCTTGGGGCCTTCTTCTTTCTTGCTGTGTGCTGACGTGAGGGAGTAGTTGAGTGAAGAAGGGATTTCTATAGCTATGGTGAGGTGGTCTTCTTGCCCCCTTCACGCTGCTGCCGAGAGATAGATGGAGAGAGGAAGTGAGTTGATGGAGAGAGATGTTGAGGGAGCTTGGGGTAGGTGAGGGGGCTGCCTTGTTGCTTCCTGCCGGCTGAGAGTTTGAGGGAGGAGAGAGAGGAGGGTGCGAGGAAGTGAGATGTTAGGTGGGATTTAGGGTATTAAAGATATCTATAGTTTGGGTTTTGGGCTTCTTAGGTTAATGGACTTTATTATGAACCTTTAAGCATCTTCATAATTCTTTTTACCTATTTTCTTTTTCTTTTTCTTTTATTTACTTTTTGAGAATATTACAATATACCCTTCTTAAAATAAAATTCGTCTTCGAATTTTGTAGAATCTTATACAATAGATCTTCTCATCCACGTTGTTTCATTTATCTTTTGCTCCTCGTATTCATCGACATGATTTCTCCCTTTTGCGACCATCCAATATGCATTCCTCGGTGGTCTCACTTTAACAGTCCTTGTATTTCCTCTTCACTAGGTGATCACCAACTCTTTCCATTCCAAAATTTCCATGGGAATCTCATATCTCTAATCAATCTCAAGAAGTTGATATCGTTCTTGAGTCACATTTTCGCTGCGCCACTCTGAATTTTACCTTCATCTAAGTGTCGAATTTTCTGACTCAACACGACCATTTCATGTCATCTTTTAGGTCATGTAGGTCTACGTAAAACAATCCCAATTTTCTTCACATTTTAGCCACCCTTCTTGTGACCTTGGTAGTCTCCATTAACTTTCTTTATTTTAAGAACCATGATTGGTTTCTTATCCTTAGAGTATTCCCTTAACAATAAATTTCTTTTTTTTCAAGTGATTTATATGTCTATCATGCATACACATTATGGTTGGTATGATTGCTAAAACGTTAAGCGTCATTTACCTTGAATCGTATCCGAAACTTGGTGAGCTTCTTCGACTTGCATGGCGTGAACTTGTCCCAACACTTTTGGAGAGTTGACATCTAGCTTCTCTAGGCAATTCTTCACTTAATGGCCCACCTTGCCACACTTCAAGCAAGTTTCGATCTTGAAACGACATTCATCGAAGTGACATCATCCACAATGATGACACGTGTAATATGCTCGTTTCATCTTCTTCGGAGAATGGTAAGGTGATTTCCTTGCATCCTTCCCTTTTCCTCGCTTGGTGATCTTTGTTGATGTGTTACCTTTAGGAATCACCACTCCATCTTTAAGCTTCTTTTCTAATTCAACTACTAACTCCATTGCTTCTTCCATTGTCTTAGGAGCTTCACACAACATCTTAGCCTTTAGTTCGGACTTGAGTCCCTTTATAAAGCGATTTACTCGCATCTTTTCCATCTTGACCAAGGTACAATACTTTTCGATATTGACCGCATAGTCGTCCACCGGCATATCATCTTGTTGGAGTTTAAGAGACTCCTCTTGTCTTTGCTCACTCATACTTTGTGGAAAGTATTGATCCTTGAAGTCCATCACGAACTTCCACCATGTCGGATTTTCTTCGCTGGCGTACTTAGACCTAAGGATAAAATCTCACCATTGCTTTGCTTTTCCCGTCAAGCTATGAGTGGCACAAGCCAGTTTACTTTCCCTTTGGACATTTCATCACCCTGAAGATATTCATGATGGCATCTAACCATGCCTTGGCTTCCTCCGGATCGTCAATACCGTTGAACATAGGAGGATTGAGGCTTAAAAATCTCATCAAAGAATCTTGACGTGAACCTTCATCACATTCCATAACTTGAGTCGTGCCTTCGTTCGTTGAATAATTCACATCCATCTATCATCATACAATAACCATGCATCAATGTCTAACTTTACACAATTAAAGTTAAACACATACCTTTAGGTTCGGTGGCACCTCATGATGATTGCACATGGACTTCATACTTAGACATTACACTTAGATATTTTAGCCAACCTGTGACTTGTACATCTTAAGACTTGAAACATGGATCAAGTCTATAACTTACATCTACTATAGTATAACATATAACATATAAGAGCTCAACCATGGCTCTTAACTTTTAGAACTTACAACACTCGAGCCAAACTATGGCTTACATATGCTAAAACCTATACATACGAGCCAAAACTATGGCTCTGATACAACTTGTAACGCCCCCAAAATCCGGCCCCAATTTAGTTGTCGAACCCTGGATGGCGTCACTTTGAACTTGACCTAATTTCATAAAACTTTGCAGCGAAAACATAATATAATAAACTTAAAACAATAACATCATAAACAGCGGAAGACTTCAACATAATCAAATAAAATCCCAAGATACATAATCTGGCCCATGGGCCTAATAGGCTCTGACGTATATCCAATAGAGGGTTCATCATATATAAATGAGTTCAAGTGGAGTACATGACTCAATAAGAGGCCCATAAGCCGTACATACTTCACCCTTATAAGGGTTCATCATCATGACATAAAAAGTAAACAACTTGGGCCGTGGCCCGACTCGCCCATGTGCAATGTCTTCGTCAAGAGGTTCTCACTGCCGAACATAAGCCTCATCCATACATGCACGGATCCATGGGGTGAAGGGAATTTCTCTCGTTAGAGTATATTGAGGCACATGCATGCTATGACCTTATAACATAATCTCTACATGTCAAGGCATATGCATATCATCATCATGGAACATAAATCATATGCATGCTACGAGTTACTTATGCATACTACATGGCTGGGAGCTTATCATCATAACAATATAAGATAACATATAACATCATAATCTTTAAGTCAAGCATATCATAACTTATCATTATGCTAATGCATATCATGATCTTATCTTACTTTAATTTATCACATGATATAATGTGACAAGTGGACATTCATATTACATCCTCATAGGGGCATACTTCTTCATGCTTCTTTAACATCTTTACTTTATGTCCCAAGTCATTCATCATTCATCTTTTCATTTTTCATTTTATTTAGATATTTTCTTATCTTGTTGATTGGGGAGACCATGTTGAGTTCATGAGAAAAATGGCTAAGTATGCCATAATTGGGTTCGTGGGAGGCCAATAGGGACGCCACACTCAAGGGTGGAACTCACCCCCTGATTCCACGTAGGCCCAACAGAGACGCCACGCTTAAGAGTGGAACTTGCATCAATTTATGGAAACGCCACACTCAAGGGTGGAACTCGTTTCCCCGAGAAATGCCACACTCAAATGTGAAACTCATTTCTCCTCCTCGATTACAACAAGTCACCTTCACGCCAATCTGTCTTTTAATTACGTTCATCAATGCATACAATTATTCATACATGTTGCATGTTTTAATCCTATTTAAGGTCATACATACCTCAAATCATACTATATATGGACCTTTAATCATAGCCAATCAGCTTCCAAAATGGACGATCATTTTGAATAACGGAAGACCATTGGGAGAATATCGGTCGACCGGTTCGGTTATCGATCGACCGTTATGGTCCTTTCGGACGACCGAAATTAGATTTTGATTCGTCCGCTAATCACAGAATGTGACACTCATTTCGGACGTCATTATAAACGGACGATCATTATAAAATCGGTCGACCGCTAGACAGAGTGTGACACTACAAGTGCCTTCAAAACGATCGATCGATACCTTATTGGTCGCCCGTTCTAGGCTGGCAGATACACGATTTCTACATCATTTCTTTTCAAATCTTACGTACATTTACATATTGAACACATACTTGATACCAAACATCATATAAGACATTTTTTAACATTCTTAGCATTTTAATCATGAACCATACAGAGGTTTTCACATAAGACATACCCTTATAATGTACATAAGCTTTACCTAACTTCATAATAAATCAACATACGAGCAATAAATATTCTAATAGTAAGCATAATGAGCACAAGAGCATTAAACTCTTATTCACATGACATTCTAAGCATGATTAGCAAAAGCATAGTGAGCATGATAACATGAAGCATATTGCATTCTACTCAAGATTAACAATGAACATAAATCACTAATGCGCATTTCCTAACCCTTAATATTAAGAACAAAGAGTTTGTTCTTTATGCTCTAATCCATACATACACACATCATTAGGGGAGGGTTTAGGGAGGTTTGGATTCCCTCAAACATAGTTTTAAAGTTTAGATTAAAACCCTATTAGTCCTAATCTTAATCCTTTTTCTAATTCTTTCTTTTTCTTTCCAGCTACAATAATGCTTTCTCCCTTCTTTCCTTCATCTTTCTTCTTCTCTTGCTGCTGTGTCCGAGATGTGAGAGTGGTAGGTGGGAGTGAGCTCCCTTTTTGCTTGGGGCCTGCTTCTTTCTTGCTGTGTGTTTACGTCTATAGCTATGGTGAGGTGGTCTTCTTGCCCCCTTGGTGCTGCTGGAGAGAGGAAGTGAGTTGATGGAGAGAGATGTTGAGGGAGCTTGGGGTAGGTGAGGGGGCTGCCTTGTTACTTCCTGCCGGCTGAGAGTTTGAGGGAGGAGAGAGAAGAGGGTGTGAGGAAGTGAGATGTTAGGTGGGATTTAGGACATAAAAGATATTTATAGTTTGGATTTTAGGCTTCTTAGATTAATGGGCTTCATTTTGAACCTTTAAGCATCTTCATAATCCTTTTTACCTATTTTGTTCTTTTTCTCTTATTTACTTCTTGAGAATATTACAAAAAGCTAGACGACGACAGGGTGGTGCCATCAAGAAACTGGAAGACGTCGTCCAGGGTGAAGCGGACTTCCAAGTTGAGCTCAGCGTCATCGATATGAATATATGATCTACCACAAAAATCTGGTCAGGATGTTCGGCTTCTGCGCCGAGCGCTCGCACAGACTCCTGGTCTCAGAGTTCGTTCAGAACGGTTCGCTGGACAAGTATCTGATGGATGGGGAGCAGGGCGCCATCTCCGTCCTCCCATGGAGCACGAGGTTCAAAATTGTGGCGGGGGTGGCGGAAGGTTTGGCCTACCTCCACCACGAGTGCTTCGAGTGGATCGTCCAGTGCGACGTGAAGCCCGAAAACATACTTCTCGACGAAGACTTCGAGCCTAAGATTGCAATTAGATTGCACCGGTACAGGTACGGTATCGGTACCCGGTACGAGTACGGGATATGTCAATTTTTAAAACCTAGTTATGTTTTAAATATATTTATATAATAATTATATTTTAATAATGAAAATATAAAATTTACAATTAGTTAAGTAATTCATAAACAATATATCATTTTAATTTCTCTGATTTTTTCCTAAACCGATTCCTGGTTGGCTCCCCTGATTACTCACGAGAAGAAAATAATAAATGTTTGTCTTTTTTCCTACTCATTTTCCTTATTTTTTCCCTAACGTCGTCTAGTTTTCGTTGGATAATAAACTTTTTTGCCGCTGATCAATATCTTGTTTCGTCAGGATAATTTTTCGTGTTTATTTTTTTTGTTGTTGTTCTTTTTTCCGATGTGCAAAGGCTCACAATCATTTTTTTTTTCTCTCCATGACTTGCCTCTCGTGCCCACATCCTATCAAAACGTACTGTTTTTCGTACCCATTTCTTTTAAATAATACTTTTATATTGGGTACGCACTAGATACGTGTAAGGATGTACCCAATGCGTACCGTATGCATACCTGTACTCGGTACGTACCGGGTAGCGAATACTCCAGGCAATCTGGCGTACCCATGCTTGATCGCAGACTTCGGACTGGCGAAGCTGCTGAACAGAAGAAGTGGCGGGCGGGGTTCCAACCTGTCGAGGATCCGCGGCACGAGGGGCTACATCGCGCCGGAATGGACTTCCAGCCTTCCGATATGCGAGAAGGTGGACGTGTACAGCTACGGCGTCGTCCTTTTGGAGCTGGTCAAGGGGCGCAGAGTGTCCAGTTGGGTGATAGAAGAGGAAGAGGAGCTGGAGATGGTACTGCGGCGGTCAGTAGCTCTGCTCAGGGAGAAGCTGCAGGAGAGCAGCGGACCAGGAGGAGAAAGTCGTGGATCAATGATGTAGTGGACGGCAGCTTGGAGGGCCAGTTCAACCATAGGGAAGCTGCGACGTTGGTGGAGATCGTAGTTTCTTGCTTGGAGGAAGAAAGGAACAAAAGGCCAACCATGGAGTCAGTGGTGAAGATGCTCCTGTCATCTGCTGATGAAGATGAACTCAATTCTGACGACCCAAACCTGTTTGAGCAATGAAGTTGCATGGACGACAAATGAACGCTGAGTCCATATATAATTAGCAGTTAAATAAAGTTGTTCCATTTGTCCTAGCAATAGAGCAAAGTAATCTGATCTATCTCGTGATCATGTACCTGAATGCTTTATGTGGTTTTAAGGTAATGAATGTGTGTGTGTGCAACCATTAATGAAATTTTATTCTTTGCAATTTTGACGCTCATCTGCTGGTATGAGCACCAACCCCCAAATCTTGCTTTTTAAAATTTAAAAAATGCTATAGTGAACAAAGTGCAATTCATTACGTTTTGACCGATTATTCCCTATTTTCATCCTGTTCTGGTCGTTGTAAATATCATCAGGCTCAAATTTGCTGCGAATTTGAGGCAAACCAGGTTATTTGCAATGTTATAAGATTTGCCTGCTCCTCCACTTGGATTGATTAATGGGTAAGATGGAATTGGGTGGAACCAATTATATCGGATAATATAAATTAATAAAAAATAAAATAAATTAAAGATATTATTATGATATTATTAATATATAATATCTTATTTAACAATAAATATAAAATACAATATAATAAAGTAAAATAAAATAATTCAGATTAATTAAATGATAATAAAGTAACATAAATTAAGTTATCAATCAAATATTTGCTAAATAAAAAAATCTTGTGAGATAATTATAAATAAAATATTGAAAAAATATAATACGCGACAAAGGACATTGAAGTATAAATGTTAAGCATATATATAATGTCTAAATATTTTAATATTTTTTTATGTTTTAATTTTTTATTTTAGAACTTGACCTATCAGGTCGGTCAAATCTATAGAATCGACCGATTGAACTCGGATTTGATCAAGTCAAAGTGGATGGAATCCTTTGCCCAGATTTCAATCGACTCGTGAGTCGTTTTAAGCCAGACATCGGTCCGATATTTTGGGCTCAAATTTTTTGTCCATAATTTGAAAGTTGATTATATATTTGTACGTGCTTCAATTGCTAATCTCTCTCGATTTTGTAGTAACTCTAAATGGTTAGAATTCAAAATCTATAATTATTTGTTTGCTAATTCATAACTATAATATTATGATAATAAAATGTTAATTTTTTGGTTAATTTTTGTCCTTATTATGTAGCCAAATTTTATCATAACTTCTACATTCCATCAGAAAGACTGTCACAAACATTACAAGAAAATCACCTATTTGCGATAGACCATTTTCGACAGATAAAAATCCTTTGTATTTTTTGACGATATTTATGATGGATTGTAAAAATCTTCTGAAATACCGAAGGCAAAAACGTCTTTCGCTACTACGAATGACAAATTTTCAATGGTACATTATCGACGAGTAAAACTTTAGAAATTACTAGCTGCTCGGTAATTCTGAATGCTAGCCCCATCAGTAATTTATTTTATAATAACATATATGCAATATAATATTAATATGTGCTTACTATTTTATTATTTTAATTACCGACGGTCTTAACCTTCGCAATTATCGACGGATCCAAATACGTTAGTAATTTCGAAGGCTAAGCCTACCAGTAAATAATTTTATAATAAAATATATGTAATATAATATAAATATATGTTTAATATTTTATTATTAAAATTACTGAGAGGTCTAGCCTTCTCAATACAGACGAATTTTCGTCAGTAATTCCAAAGGCTAGGATCGTTGATAATTAAAATAATAATTTATTATTAACCTTTATAATATAATATAATGCATATTTATCTTTTCACATTTACTTTTATTCCTTTCTTGATGCATTAATAAAATAATATATTAAATAATTATCATTATTTCATTTTCTCATAATTGTCTTTAATATTTTATCTTTTTACTCATTTCCTTTAATATATTTACATATAGATTATATATAAATTTAGAATATAAAATAAATAAATTTTAATAAAGTTAAATTAGGTTAACTTACTATCCAAGATATAAGTAATTTTAATCATAATATAAATTATTTTTAATCATTGCCACAGGTCAGTCACAAACTAACTACAAATTTAATAAAAATTGTTTATCATTCATATAGTAATATAAATGCATGATATATAATAATGTACATAAAAAAATATTTATATATCATAGTTAGCATAATCACATAATCCTACATCCAAAGTAGTGAAAGGATAACATACTACATGTCATATAAGTCCAACTTAATAAAATAAAAGCCAACATAAGAAGTCTCTAATATAAATGCAAATAGTCCAACAGGACTCAAATCACATGTGAGAATAGTGATAGCAAGACTAACAACAACTGAATCTCATCATCAATTATTTATTATATTGGATGATGGAGTACTTGGTCGAGCATCATGTATGGAATTGATCAAAAGTCATTTAATTATTCAATTGTTCCTCGTGTCTGATAAAAACTATCAATTATTGATTCGAACATGCTTTTCATATGATCATTCAGAACGTCACTCATAACATCTTTAAAATGATCTATGGTACCATCCTAAACAAACGTTGAAAATGATGAAGAATTGTCCAACAAACATAGTAGATGAGACCGACATACCAAATCTATAAAGAGATTCTTCCCTTATCCTAATTTTCATCATATTTCTTAGTAACTTTAAAATTATAATCCTTCCAAAATAACATAAAAGTGACTAGTAGACCAATCATTTTTTAAAATAAAACTAAATTTTATTGCTAACATACATAGCTAACTTTTGTCAGAGTAATCAACGACAATCATTTTGTTTACTCTTATGTGTCATCAACTCATAAACCTTTCTATAATCAATTCAACCTTTGTTTTGTCCTCTATTAAGTGATTAACTAAAGTTAGCAAATGCCTACTTTAACGTGTTCGATTATAAAAAGATTGTACGATGCATGCAACTCAAAAGAGGAAGTGACACCCCTCTCCAGCACGATTGTTTTGCTGCCACTGACCTTGTTTTCAATAAAAAAAGATTTGATTACAAAATAAATGATTTGTTTGCAACATACATAAAAACTTTTCATATAATTTCTTAAAATCATTAATCCCAACAAATCTAATGTATATTGGTCCAACTTTCCTTCCTAGCTAAGAAGAATTTGGATTCTTTTAAAATATCTAATACAGTAGGCTAAAAATTTAAACTAATTTACTATTAAAGTTGTAAAAAATAATTTAATTTTTAATCTTTTATTTTTTATGACTTATTTATGTAATGATCATTGAATTATTATTTTTAATAACAATACAACAATAAAAATAAAAATTTAAGTTAGATTTGAGACTTAAATTAAAGTTCATGACTTTTTATGCAAAAGTATAAGTTTAGACTAAATTTGAGAACAAAATTAAAGTTTGTGACTTTTTATGTAAAAAATAAAAGTTCGGACTAAATTTGAAAATAAATTGAAAGTTGAGACTTTTTTATGCAATTTATCGTAAAGTTAAGAGTTAAATAGGCACTGAGCATAAAAAAATATAACCAAGTTAAGAGTTGGTCATGTCAGAATAGATCTATGTGCAATGGATGACGTAAGAGCATAAGCTAATGATGAAGAAAAACAAAAGGTCTCAATCACGACCTGAGGAGTACAATGTTGTAACTAAAATAGATTAGTTAGTAAGTGCACTAATTATCAAAGTGATATAGCAAATAAAAATAAAGAGTGTCAAACTTACAAAAAATATTATTAATTAATCAAATATATATATATGTATGTGTGTATATATACATACATATATATATATATATATATATATATAAAAGCAGAAGTCGAAAGTGTCACATGTGAGGGTGACGGAGGACCTGCGAGGGCGGGAAATCGGAGATCGCCTCCCCTCTCGTGTGTCTCTTTCCCCCTTTCCCCTCTCACGCATCTCCTCCACCCTCCTCTCTGTGCGAAATCCATCTCTGTGCGCTTGTCGATGCCGGCGACTATGAAAAAGAAGGGTGTCGAACCCCTCCGCGAGCTTGCGGAGGGGGTGGGTGATGGTCGACGCCCCTTTTTCGTCACTGCATTCGATCGGTGAGGGAGGAGGAAAGGCCGACGTCGGAAGCCACTCAAGAGCAAGCCGCCACGAACCGCTCCCCTCCAGCCCCTCCGCACTAAACCGCTCCCCTTGGGCTGAACCGCTTCAACCTCTCCTTCGAACCGGCGCCCACACATCAAGACCGTCCATTTTAGATCGGACGATTCTCAAAGCATGGGCGCATGGTGCTACCACACCTAATATTCCTCATATATATATATATATATATATATATATATATATATATATATATATATATATGTTAAATAAATTATTCAATTGCTAGGATTCCTTATAAACTAATATAGGGTGTGTAATCAACTAATAACAAAGTAATCTTATTTATTGTTATATATTTATCTATATGTCATTATTTGTTATGATCGATATAGATATGCAATGAGCTAATAACATAGTAATCAACCAAATTTAATCATTTCATTGTTATTATTGATAGTTTGTTAAATAATAATAATAATATAAATTATGCAACTACTATAAATTATAGTTTTTATGTAACCAATAACATATGATTGATATAATTTTGTGCTAATAATATTTATTATAATATAATATTTATTATAACATTTATTAGCTGTATACAATTATTTCATTGCTACAAAAGACCTAAGTATATCAATAATTTTATAATAAGAGACGACTAGGATTCATAAGTAAGTTATTATTATTGGATAGCTTATTACAAACCAATATAAGATACAAAATTAGTTAATTTATAAGTTTTGCCACATACAACATGTTTTAAAATTATTTAGATATTTTTAAAAAGTATCACAAATGAGAATTAATTTATAATACCACAAAAAAATGTACAATAAAATAAATATTTTTTTCTCTATTTATCTACTATATATGTTTTTGGTCCCAAAGTAAAATCTTTCTAAATATAAAAAATGACATGATATAGAAAAGAATGTATATGCAACTATTTATTTAGTCCCACATTTAAAGTCTATAATATAAAATAAATAGTATGGACTATAAAAGAAGAAGGATTCACAAACTTTGTTACTATCTATCTGATTAAATCAATCAATATCAATAAGTTTTTGAAATAGGTGCATGTGATTCATGTTCAAATAAAATTTTTAAATAATTTCTAACACTGAATTATATAAAAGCTAAATATCATATTCATATTCATAATTATATTGTATTAAAAGGAATAAAAGATATTCCCATTGTCCCATTGAGAGTGAACCAAATGATGAATAAAAAAAGATAAATTTAGATAAAATAATAATTTATATAATATATAAGGAGGTATAGTCTATATATATATATATATATATATATAAAAGCAGAGGTAGAAAGTGCCACGTGTCAAACTCTCATAAATTGAATACATAAAATGATAATATTAATTATATAATCATAGATACTCAAAAGTTAATTATTAAAATTATATAATTATATTTATTTATGTTTTTAAATTCTAAATTTGTAACTATAAATAAAGAGATTTTTAATTTTTATTTTCATATTTTAAGTTAGTTGTTAAGTATATAAAATTTTATTTATTCATGTTTTAAAATTCTATAGAGACTTTCAATTTCTCAAAGTTAGTTATTAAATATATATATAATTTTTTTATTTATGCTTTTAAATTCCATATTTATAACTATAAATAGAGGGGACTTTCAGTTTTTATTTGCATACTCCACGCCCTCTTTGAAGACGAACAGTATGTGCGAACCTACAAATATAGGTTTGTGCATGATAAAAAAATATTTTTATATATTTTTTATCCAATAAAAATATTAAATTTTATAAGAAAAAGTACTTATCTTTATTTAATAAAAGATATTAAATATTATAAAATACTTTTATTTTTTATTTGCATACTCGGCACCTTCTTTGAAGATAATAAGTGCATGCATACCTACAAATATTGGTTTGCATATGATAAAACACTACTTATATATATTTTCTCTTTGTATAAAAAATATCAAATATTATAATTTATATATATAAGGAAAGACTAAATATATTAGGTTATTATCTATACCTCGAGTTAAAAATATACATTTCATATTCCAATGATAATATATAATGATGATTAATATAAGTATCATAAAATTTTTAAATATAATATTTATGATAACATGTATCTATTTACAACTTATTTATCTATGTATGCATATCTATATATAAGTAAGAGGTTAAATAAATTATTCAACTAATATTAATGAAATATTTTTTCTATAACAAATAATATATGAAATAAATTATATACATTTCGTGCTAATATTTATACTTATATGTTATGTATACTAATAAATTTTAGTTATATATAGTTATTTTTTTGTTGCTACCATGTTGTTATTCTATCAAGAAGATAGAAAACTTACATATATCAATCATTTTACAATATCAAAACAACTATAATTCATAATTATTTTCTTATTATTGAATAGTTCGTTATAATCAATACCAAATACCTAATCAACTGATAACAAAATTTAATTATTTTATTATTACTAGCATTTTATTAATTTATTATATATATATGTCATAATTCATTATAAATCAATATAGGATTAATCAGTTAACAATAAAATAATAAACCAAATTTAATTATTTTGTTTTATTATTGTTAGCATTTTTATTAATTTATTATTATATATCTCTCTATGTTTATATATATATATATATAAGTTAAACAAATTATTCAAATACTATAAATATTTTTTTATGTAAACAATAATATATGAAGTAAATGACATAATTTTGTGTTTATGATATTTATAATCATATATTATTTATGCTAATAATTTTTAATTATATACAATTATATTTTATTGTTGTCAAGTTGTCATTTTATTACGGTGATAAAAGACTTAAGTACATGAATCATTTTAAATTATTAAACAACTTATATTCGTAATCGGATATGTTGTTATAAACTAATATAAGATATGTAATCAACTAATAACAAAATATTCAATTAAACTCACTCATTATGTTATTATTATTAATAGTTTGTTAATTAATTAAGATATTCTAATGAATTAATAACAAAATTTTCGACTGTTATAAATGAAAGATTTTTTCTATAAGCAATAATATGAAACTCAATAATATATGAAATAAATGATATATTTTATGCTAATATTATTTATAATGATATATTATTTATGGTAAGAATTTTTTGTTGTGTATAGTTATTTTTATGCTATCAAGTTGTTAATCTATAAAAATTAACAAGATAGAAGATTCGTGTATATCAACAATTTTATAATATCAAACAATTAGGATTCACAATCTTTTATTATATAATAAGCTAATAACAAAACTTTTAACTATTATAAACGAAAGATTTTTAAATAACAATATGATAATCAATAATATATGAAATCAATGATATATTTTAATTGTAATAATATTTATAAATCATATATTTTTTATGATAATAATTTTTAGTTGTATATAGTTATTGTTTTGTTATTCTATCAAGGAAATAGAAGACTTAATATATCAATCATTTCAAAATATCAAATTACTATGTTTCATAATAGTAATAATATTATTATATAGTTCGTTATAAATTGATATGTCATCAATTAATAACAAAGTATTCAACTAAACTTAAACATTTTGTTGTTTTTACTAACAATTTGTTAATTAATTAAGATATTCTATTGAATTAAGTTTTTTTTAAAAATTATTCAACTACTATAAATGGAAAAAAAATCTATTATTATCTCCTTGATATATAAAATACTTAACAATTGTTATTAATTCTAACAAAGAAAAGACATGGCCAAAAGGAGAATAGAAATAAACATTATCATATATGTTAGTTTTTTTATTTAATTTATAAATCTTTATCCTTACAATAATTATCGATAATTTTTCTACATCATCTTTGTAATCATATTTTTGACATTCTCTCACAAGTAACTACTATTTTCACTTATATTTTTACAAATTTAATCATAATTTTCTATATTTGAATCTCAAGCGAATATTTTCTAATGAGTTATCTATGAATTTTTTAGTGGACACTATTTCATTTTTATTTTTTTTCATTGATAACAATTGACAATAAATAAAAATAGGATATAAATAATTTGTATTTCATTAAATAAGGTGTCTTATATTCAATTTTTTTATAAAATATTTTTTTGTGTCAAAATATTAAATGTGTATAATGTTAATAAACTAATAGAGCATTTTTTATATAAGTATACATTCAAATTTTTTAATGTTAAATTGAGAAAAGAAATGACGAGTTGACTTATTGATTTTATTATGTGATATGATATTTTTTATTGACAATACATCAGTTGTAGAGTTTAAAATTATTTGTTAAATTAAATACTTTTTTCAATATTTTTTAATGTAGCATGACTGAAAATATTAACTTTTCTCTTATGTAAATCTAACTAAGATGCAATGAAATTCAAAATTTATGTGATTAGATTGTATGATGTTCTGATTATCATAATCTGAATAATATGCACTCCAATGAAATAATATTAGAAAATAAAAAATGTATCAATAGAAGTATATTGTTATATTAAACATATAAAAGTACATTTTAAAATCTATAGATTTTGGACTACTTTTTTTCGTTTTGCAAGGAGGCCGCCTTCATTATCTCATATGAGATTATTTCTAAAAAAATAAGTGTTTATACATGGACACTAAGTTATTTCACATGTGACAAATAAAAAATGTCTTAAAATTTTGTATGATAATAGACAAACAATAAATGAGGTCACAACTATATTATATTTTTTTTATAATTACATGAATTTGTCATACCATTAATATCAGTTTTAAACTTTTTATATAATCAATTTGTCATGCTCCCGTGCATCGCACAGGACCTCACACTAGTATATATATAAAAGCAGAGGTAAAAAGTGCCACGTGTCGAGCTCTCATAAAATGAATGTATAAAATGATAATCTTAATTATATAATCATAAATACTCAAATATTAGTTATTAAATTATATAATTCTATTTATTTATGTTTTTAAATTATACATTTGTAACTATAAATAAAGATATTTTTAATTTCTATTTTCATTTTAAGTTAGTTGTTAAGTATATAAAATTTTATTTATTCATGTTTTAAAATTCCATAGGGCCTTTCACCTTTAGTTATTAAGTATATATAATTTTATTTATTCATGCGTTTAAATTCCATATTTATACCTATAAATAGAGGGATTTTTTATTTTCATTTGCATACTCCACGCCCTCTTTGAAAACCAAGAGTATGTGTGAACATACAAATATAGGTTTGTGCGTAATAAAAAATATTTATATATAATTTTTGTCTAATAAAAATATTAAATGTGGTAAAGAAAAATATTATCTTTATCTAATAAAATATATTAAATGTTATAAGAGGGCTTTATTTTTTATTTGCATACTCGGCGCCTCTTTGAAGAAAATGAATGCATGCAAACCTAAAATATTGATTTGTATATGATAAAAAAATACTTATATATAATTTCTCTTTGTATAAAAAATATCAAATATTATAATTTCTATATATAAAGAAGGACTAAAAATACTATGTTATATCTGTACGTCGAGTTAAAGACATGTATTTCATACTCTAATAGAAATATCTATTGATGATTAATATAAGCATAATAAAAATTTTTAATATAATATTTATGATAACATGTATCTATTTACAACTTATTTATCTATGTATGCATATTTATATATAAGTAAGAGGTTAAACAAACTATTCAACTAATATAAATGAAATATTTTTTCTATAACAAACAATATATGAAATAAATTATATAACTTTTGTGCTAATATTTATACTTATATATTATGTATATTAATAAATTTTAGTTGTATATAGTTATTTTATGTTGCTATTATTCTATGGTAGAAGACTTACATATATATCAATCATTTTACAATATCAAAACAACTATAATTCGTAATTATTTTATTATCGTTGAATGGTTCGTTATAATCAATACATGATGCCTAATCAACTAATAATAAAATGATCAACCAAATTTAATCATTTTATTATTACTAGTAGTTTATTAATTTATTATTATATTTATATCTATATGTCATAATTCATTATAAATAAATATAGGATTAATCGGTTAACAATAAAATAATCAACCAAATTTAATCATTTTGTTTTATTATTATATATCTCTTTATGTTTATATATATATATATATATATATATATATATATATATATATATATAAGTATAAGTTAAACAAATTATTCAATTGCTATAAATATTTTTTTATGTAACCAATAATATATGAAGTAGATGATATAATTTTGTGCTAATAATATTTATAATCATATATTATTTATGCTAATAATTTTTAATTGTATACAATTATATTTTATTGTTGTCAAGTTGTGGTGATAAGAGACATAACTATATGTATCATTTTAAAATAAACAACAAATTAGATTCGTAATCACTTTGTCATTGGATATGTCGTTATAAACCAATATAAGATATGTAATCAACTAATAAAAAAAATTCAACCAAACCTAGCCATTATTTTATAATTAATAATAGTTTGTTAATTGATTAACATATTCTAATGAACTAATAACAAAATTTTTAACTACTACATATGAAAGATTTTTTTCTAGAAACAGTAATATGATACTTCATAATATATAAAATAAATGATATATTTTGTGCTAATATTATTTATAATCATATATTATTTATGGTAAGAATTTTTAGTTATCTATAGTTATTTTTTTGTTGTTATTCTATTCAGAAGATAGAAGACTCATGTATATCAATAATTATATAATATCAAACAATTAAGATTCGTAATCTTTTATTATATAATAAGCTAATGACAAGCTTTTTAACTACTATAAATGAATTATTTTTCAGTAACTAGCAATATGATAATCAATAATATATGAAATAAATTATATATTTAAATTCTAATAATATTTATAATCATATATATTATTTATGATAACAATTTTTACTTGTATATAGTTATTTTTTTTGTTATTCTATCAAGGAAATAAAAGACTTAATATATCAATCATTTTAGAATATAAAATAATTAGGTTTCATGATAATTTTTTATTATTAGATAGTTCATTATAAATTAATATGTAATCAGTTAATAATCAAGTATTCAAATAAACTTAAACATTTTGTTATTTATTAATTAATTAAGATATTCTAATGAACTAATAATAAATTATACAACTACTATAAATGAAAAAAAAATCTATCATTATCTACCTGATATATAAAAGTCTTAATAATTGTTATTAGCTCTAACAAAAAGACATGGCCAAAAGGATAATAAAAAGAAACATTGTAATACATGTTAGTATTTTTTTTCTTAATTTATACATATTTATTTATTTTTCTATGAAACAATAGTTATCGATAATTTTTCTACATCATCTTTCAAATCATATTTTTGACATTGATCTAATAAGTAATTATTATTTTCACTTGCATTTTTACAACTCTAGTCACAATTTTTTTTATATTTGAATCTCAAACAAGTATTTCCTAACGAGTTATCTATAATTTTTTTTAGTAGAGAGTTTTTCATTTTTATTTTCTTTCGTTGATAGCAATTGTCAATAAATAAAACTAGGATATAAACAATTTCTATCCCATTAAATAAGGTATCTTATATTCAAATTTTTCGTAAATTTTTTTGTGGCATAATATTAAATGCATACAATGCTTATAAACTGAAAGAGCAGTTTTTATATAAGTATACATGCAAATGTTTTAATGTTAAATTAAGAAAAGAAATAACAAGTTGCCACATTGAATTTACTATGTGATATGATGTTTAAGTTGTATATGATTTAAAATTATTTGATAAATTAAATATCTTTTTCAAATATTTTTTGTTGTAGCATGACCGAAAATATTGACTTCATCTCTTAAATCTAATTAAGATGTAATGAAATCTCAAAGATTGTGTGATTAGATTGTACAATGTTCTCGATTATCATAATTCGAATAATACACACTCCAACGAAATGATATTAGAAAATGAAAAGGTATCAATAGAAATATATTATTATATTACAAATATAAAATTAAAATTTAAAATCTATAGATTTTGGACTATTTTTTTTTTACTTTGCAAGGAGGTCGTATTCACTATCTCATATGAGATTATTTTTTAAAAAATAAATATTTATATATGGACAATAAGTTATTTTACGGTAACAAATAAAAAAAGTCTTAAAATTTTGTCTTATGATGATGATAGACAAATAACAAATAAGGTCACAAGTATATTATACAAAAAAAAAATTTGAATTTATCTTGAGACATTATAATATTGGTTTATCATTTATTATGTTTTTTTATTTATAGTTGCATGATTTCTTTGTATCATTAATATGAGTTTTAAACGTTTCATATGAACAATTTATTATGCTCTCGTGCATTGCACGGGGCCTTATACTAGTATCTATACATAAAAGCAAAGGTAAAAACATGAAGTACTAGAGCATTACAAGTGACATCATATATTAATGACACGTGTCTTCTGTTAAAAATTCAATTAATAAAATTTAACTAATTTAAGAAATTTTAAATCTAAAAGGTAAAACTAATTTAACAAGGATTGTTGAATAAGGTAATAAAACTAATCTTACTATATAATTTGTGTAATATTCGTCGTCCGTGCATTGCACGAGATTTAGGACTAGCTATATATAATAAGAGAGGAAATAGAGTTTTGAAAATAGGTTTTATAATTATAACATAAAGAGTTATTTCCTTAAATCTCTCATGAACTATAATGATTTTTCACGTTAACCCTGAAGTATGAACTTACAAATGATGTTTCTAAACTTTACCGCGATTTTCATTTTAATTCTTTCTATCTCATTCTGTTAACTTTTTTATTTTTTATTTAGAATTATTTTTTAAACCTTCCCTAAATTATCATGATTTTTTGCATCTAACCCCAAAGTATGAGCTTAGGTTACGATATCATTAAACTTATCACATTTTCTACTTTAGTCCTTCCGTTTGATTTTGATGTTTTTTCTATTATTTTTGCTTTTTCTTATTCATTAAAAAACTAAAATTTCCTTCCACAAACTCTTCTATCTTTTAATGTTAAAAAATAATATAAAAACTAAAAATATAAAGCTTTTTTCAATTTATTATATATTAATACCCTCCTTCTGACGAAAGTTTTATATTTTTAAGTCTTTTATATTATTTTTAACATTAAAAAGCAAGAAGAGTTCTTGAAAGGGCATTTTAGACTTTTCACAAATGAAGAAAACAAAAAGAAAAGAAAAGTTAACAGAATCATACGAAAGGAGTAAAATGAAAAGTATGGTAAAGTTTAGGGATATCTCAAGACAAGTTCATACTTTGGAGTTAGATACGAAAAATCGAAATAGTTTAAAAGAGATTTAAAGAAATAACTCTTTTATTTATGGAAAGATGCGAAAATCGTGATAGTTTAATAAAAATTTAATGAATTAAACTTTTTATTATAAAAAGACGAAAATACCTTTTCATGAACTGCCTTTTATTTTAATATTTTAAAAAAATAATCATATAATTAATAATACAAAAATAAAAATATTAGAAAAGGAGGATATTTGACATTTCCGATGTGCCAAAGTATTTTATTTTATTTTAAACATCAAAAGAGAGGACAGTTCATGAAATGACATTTTAGTATTTTCATAAATAGAAAAATAAAAATAACAAAAAAGTTAACAAAATCATATGAAAAGACTAAAGTAGAAATCACGATAAATTTTAGGACATCATAAGGTAAGTTCATAATTTTGGATTAGACACGAAAGAGGTTTAAGAAAATAACCTTAAATTAAAATACTATAAAAAATAAATAATAACATGGTAATGAAATTAGGCCTAGGGATGATAATACAATAAAGATAACTATATGAACAGAAAAGATCATTTAGTTTCTCAAAATGGATTAGAAGTTTTCTATATTATTAATTTGATAAGATTAAAACTATACTATCCACAAATTGGAATACTTATAAATTAATCAAGCAAATTAAACTATCTTAATCCAATGAGGTCAGATCAAAATTAAGATGTAATAAATTAGAATTCTAAATTATTAATCATTCCACAAACTTTTATAAAATAATAGACCACACATATCTAATTTGTCACACACTGGTTATTAATAAAATACTTTAAAAAATGGGTATCACTTAATCCATAAATTTAATTAATTAAATCAAAAGTATTAAACATAATTAAAAATTGATAATAATAAATTAAATAATAAAATAAGGATTCATAGTAATTTTCTTTCAACTAATAATCTTCTAAAATAAAAATCTTAAAAATATGAACTTGATATAAAAATAACTGAAAAAAAGGGTGAAAAGAAAAAAAAAGAAATAAAAATGAATGATGATGAAAAAGTTTCGAAGTGATAGTAATAAATGAATAAATCTCATGTTACACTTGTGTATTCAACATTGATATTTTTATTTTCAAGAATTATTTTCTTATTATTCAAAGCTCAATGTGGAGGAGTTTAAATATGTCTTTCATTCAAAAATTTTACAAAGCTAAGTTACTATGGAAAGTGGTGAGACACAGGCGATAAATGTATAAAATCTAGTGCTAACAAGAGTAATTAGGTGATAGTGTGGAAGCGTGATGATTAACCATTTGGTTGGAGCTTTGTTTTGAATATTGTTTGATGACAAGCAAGTATTTAAGAATGAGACAGTTTGATGCATGTAAAATATAACATATAATTAGCTATATTTTTAACCACATTTTGATACATTTTCATATAGCATGCATCATTATCTGACCTTATTTTCTTTAATTTATAAAAATGGAAATCTATCCAAATTCTTTATTTCATTGAAGAAAAAGCAAGAGAAAAGAGTTAGGAAGTCGCCGGAGAAAATGACACTCAAATCGGAGTTAGAATGGAGTCAAAAATTAAAAATTAGTAGATACCACCAAGACTAAAATGAATATAACGGACGGCGATAGGACTGTAACGACCGTGAATGTAACGGGTTGTGATAGGACCGTAATGGCTTGTTAATCTCCAGTTTCGTGCAGAGAGCTTGTCCGAGTTATGGGCCGTGGACACTGTGAGGACTGTGACGTTATGAGCCGTGAGAAGTCATATTCATACCGTTACAGAGCTGTTATGGGCCGTTACAAAGGTGGATTTTGATATTTTTTTCAACTTTTCTTGTGGATTTCAATTGCAGATCAACTCCAAACTTTATTCTAAGTCCCAGATATCACTAGAAAACATATTTACTCATATTTGAAGAAGTTTTGGATGATTTTAAATTCCAATAAAAGTTTATTCTGAATTTTTCTTATTTTGACATAAGAAGACTCCCAAGCAAATCAAACTTTACCAAAATCCTTGGGACAAAAAATGTGTGCTTTAGACCTGGGAGCTGTGCGTTACTACTAAAGGCGAATTTCAAGCCTGAAGAGGATTTTTTTGAAGAAAACTAAGGAGAAACTTAGCATGTGTACTCTACAACGATCCAGAGATCATTGAAGGCGAAGAACGCACCATAGTTCAAAAGAAAAAATAAATGGAAACCGAAGAGCAATAGCCGGACTCCCCCTTCCTCTCCCCTCTTCATTGCTCTGACAGTTCACGGAATGGGAGCGCAGGGGACGGGAACATCACTTTAAAACCCTCTTCTTCTTCCTCTCTCCCGATTTTCCTCTCCACTCTCTCATCCTCTATTCTCTACATCGTTGTGTGTGGCCAGAAGACAGAGGAAAGACGCCGGTGATGCCCACATACGTAGAAGGTGACGGAAGACATGAATGGAGGAACTGAGGATGAACTCCTGCGTGACGAACCGAAAAACGTAGGCTTAAAGGTGTGTGCATCAAGATCTTTTTCATAGACTAGTTGCTGGATGAAGTATGCATGCCTTTAGATATAGAATAACATAGAATCTATGTTGAAAGAACATGATTCGTATGATATGATCTTGTGAAGTTCTAGAACCTATTCGCAATCAATTTCATGATTATTCACACATGTCATGTCTGATGAACTGTATCCATGTATAGGAATGTATGATTTCATGATATAAATGATTCCTTTATGTGATCGATGATTAGCTCTAATTACTTATAATTTGTATGTCTATGAGACACAATAATTCATGTCTTTAGATTATAAATTTCTCTTGTATGATACCGGCAATTGTCAGAACGACAAACTAATAATTGTTTCGGCATGACAGAACTCGGCCCGAATTCACTAAAACCTAGTTCGGGTTATGACCAAATCCGTATTCAGTTCTGTCAAACTCGGCCCGGATCTGCCATTGTCGCGGGCTCAGAAGCACTACGGTAGAAATGACCCAACCCGGGTTCTATGTGACTTGGCCCGGGTTTGTCCCAAGGAAGACGATTAGGCGAGATGACTATCTCGACCCGATCATGCCTCACCTCAGCCCGAGTATAAACCACACCCGGCCCAAGTTTTGCGGATTCTTCCGAGGTGATTCTCGTCGGAACTTGGCCCAGGTTCTACATATATTCGGCCCGAGTTCTGACTAACAAAATGGGATTTTCATGCTTTAGACCCATGATTTAAATACTTGATATCTAATCTGTTTGTAATCTTCACTATGCTCATTAGATCTATATTTACACTTCATGACTGTATCAAACCAATGGATTGTTATATTAATATGATTATGTCCCTTCATCGAAACATGAATAAAGAATGATCATGATCCTTATAAACTACATGAAGAATGATTATGACCCATTATGAATCTCCATGAAACGAATAAAGAATGAATACAGAACGGTTGACTGCTTCCCTTTCAGTCGATCGAAGAACACTGATAATATAATGAGCATAATGAATACGAACGTTCGCTCCTTTTTGGACCATCGTTGAATGGACTTAAAGCGGATTACCGCTCGAATTTTGGGCATACGATACGTGGAAGAAAGAATACAACTTTAATCAAACCCCTATGTTTTGTTAAGCTTCTATCCACCTGATTGATACCGAATGAAATGAACTTAAAGATGATTCGTAGCTGCCTGCTCCTTACGGTCTTGATTGATCCGAGTGATTAAAAGATAGGTCCATAGCTTATAAAACATGATGGAGGGTTACCATTTGTCCTATCTAAGCCCTACAGATGTTTTCATGTTATGCGAGGTCATCTTGCCCGACGGGGCACTCACCATGGCATTGATCGTCCATCGGCCCACTATAATTTAAATAGATGCACACTTGTGTGTTTACAATGATATTTTCTAAAAGTGAAGAGCTCTTTAAAATTATGAATATGTAGAAAGAATATGAATGGCTTAAAGATGAATGGAAGGATTTTGTTCTTATGATCATGAATAATGAATACGAACATGAATATAAGAAATAAAGGAAATTAAAAAAAGTCATGAACTACGAATTTTTTTTATCGACACTTCTATTATGATTAATTATACTTGATTACATGTTACTTAATGCTTATTCTGATGGAACTAATCTATGATTTATACGAACTGAAGATTATAAGGATCATGGTCCGATTGATGTGTGTGTGATTTCAGCTTGAGTGACCTATGTAGATGATTACCCTAGATTCATGCTTAGTCTTTCTTTATTATTGGTGTTTATGCATGAAACCTATTGAGTTGTAGACATACATGTTATTGATGTACTCATTCTGCATTGATGTACCTTTATCCTTAAATTTTATTTTACTTTTCTCATTTTTTATATTTAATTATTATAATATTTTATTTTAAAGTCGCGCTTACGTGTCCTTATTGACAGGTCGAGTCAACAAAAGGATCCCTAAAAATTGTACCGCTCTAAGAAAGGATTTCATCACATGGCGAGATAGAACTTTGGGGTGTTACAATATCTGTTTATCTTGATTGGACGATTCCTAGCACGGGATTGCAAGATGGATACTCATATCCTTTTTAGAACTTTGTGCGTTGTATGTTCCCTAATATTGGTCACATGTGCATGGTGCATCCTAATTGTAACGCCCCGATACCCACATGACTTTTACGTGCTCAAGGTCGTCCTAGAGGCGCTACATAACATTTTATACAATATTTTTGCAGAATAAAATATATAAATGTAGAAGACTTTTCAAAAATAATAACTAATAATCCATAATAATAAAAATACTAAAACATCCATAAGTTCATAGTTCTGATAAATGCGGAAATAATAAAACTAAATAACTCGATCTGATGTCATGTGCAACATCTGTCTGTCAATGAGCATAGCCACATGTAGGACCATCTTCTATAGCTCTCACCTGCACAGATCCAGCTACAGAAAAATATCCATGAGTATAAAAATACTCAGTACAATCTAAAAGATAATCAATATGCTCAATCGAAAATAAGGTATTCAATTGAGCAGTCAATACAATAATCAGTTAACAATTTATCAATATGAACAATATATCTGGCTATGGTCAAAAGACCTATATAAAACAATAATAATTTTTTAATTAACAATTATCAATTGGCTGATCAATAAATTAATATTCAACTAACAATTTTTAATTCAGTAATCAATGATTATTTACCAATAATAATTCGATTCAATAGAGCAATAATAATTGCCAACTCAATGCCAATATATTCAAATGAATTCAATTCGATTTCAACTTTAATTAGATTTCATTAAATTTACAATGTTCGGAGTTATCAAATTCAATGAGGAGCGCTCAGTCAATTAAGGTATATCATACCACTTTCATGCATGCTGGTAGGGGATCAATGCCACGGCAAATCCAATTCGATTCAATGAATTCGTATATAGTGGGGGAAAAATGACCATACGGGACAACCATAGCTTTTACACTATCTATCACATTCAATTTATTTGGTCTTGGCTTAGTGGCAATCAGTAAATATTGACCAAATAGCTTTCGACTTTTATTTTATTTACTTAAAATATCTATTTTTAATAAATTATCAATTAGGTTATACAAGACCTGGATCAAAAGCTAAATAGGCCAACCATACAATCATCAATAAGATCAATGATTATAATAATATAATCAGAACAATAAATAATAAATACAATCAATACTCTAACATTAAAACAATACATGTAAATAATTAAATAACTCTCGGTCCTTTCTCTCGATGTTTTATTTTATTCCTTTTTCTTGGCTGAGAGATCTAAAAAAATCTAATTGTTGAGACAATTCCAAATGACAGAGAAATATTTGTAAGTGGAAAGAAAATGTTAGCGAGCCTTGTTTGGAAGACGTCCCTTGCTTTCAATATCTATTCTCTCTCCGTATTCTATCTCCGTATCGTTGGAAAACAAGATTTTGTTTGGCGAGAAAATCAGATTTTCTGTGGCGAGAAAATCAATATTTTCTCTGTGCAAAAATTCCTTTCTTTTCTACGTTTTCTGACCGAGATAAAATGGGGTTCTCGCATGATGACTTGCCGAACATATTCTAACTCATTAATTTCAAAATTAACTCATTTCACGATGACAAACAAATCCCGCCTACGTGCCTCTCGTCCTGCGCCAAAGTCGATCTCTTGTCTGCCCCTCGATTGACGTCACCGGAAGAGAAGCACAAGCACATCATCGTAGTAAGGTGCCGAACAATTTTTGCTCCACGCGGAACACACAGGAGAGAATCAACTTTGTTGCATCTAGGGATGGCTGGCTCCAATTCTTTATTTATAGAGTCTATCGATTCTTAATCATCCTCTAACTATAATATTCAATTCCTTCAAATTTAATTTACTAATTCATATTTTATTCTAATAATTAAATAGATAAAATTTGAAATTAATTAAATAATCCCATCACTACTCATATTCCTCTCGAATTTTTGTTTTATTTTTCGAGATTATTAAATATAATAATATTAATAACAATATTTTCTCAAAATAAAATAGTAAAATAGTTATTTTTTAAATCTTGAAAAATTATGGTCATTACACTAATATTCTTCCAAAATCCAATTAGAGTGGATGAAGTGAATAATAGTTCGCTTATTAACGTACAAAATTTTCTTGAGAGTATTATTCGTTGTAATTAGACATATTATATCCGAAACAATACTAGACTAGTCGAATCGATAGTGGACAATTCGTCGCATGAGTTGAATGATTGGCATTAGATACTGGGTGACAACTAAAAAAAATTCTTCTAAAAAGGAATATGACTATCTTATTTGTTATTTTAGAACTTTGGGCATGTCCATATTATAATATTATTATCTTATAAATTTCTTTTATATATTGTATTTTTTAATAATTTGACTGATCAAAATTATTAGAAAGTTTTTTTATTGCCAGCCCGGCACCTAAGATTATTAGAAAGTAATTCACATATGTCACTTCCTAAAAGATGCATGTATTCAGCAATGATACAAAGGAAACCTTAAGGGACATAGTCACATAGTCTTGATTTCTTATGAAAACATTATAAGAATGAAAATAGAAATCTTATTAATGGAGCTGATGGTAGAGGAACGAAATAAGAATTAGCTCATTGTTCTTATTTTTTCATCTAAATATTATTTTGAATATTGCATGAAACTCATTTTCAATGATTGCAAACAATAAAAAGTAAAGATAGAAATATTTTTGTCTATCCCTAAAATTTTTTTACTCTCATTTTGTTCTTATCATGAGAACATTTTGAAATTAAATTCTTTTTTCCACCATTGTTGTGTCACAACCAAACAGTCCCATTGAATGCAACTTGTTTAATTTGTCGTTAGAATCATGGTCGCGCTAAACCCCAAATCGTTGCCTTGGACGCAACCTTGCCGACGTTCCCTCATGTAACCCCAATCCCTTATCGTCGCCCGCCCCGACCTGCGTGGCAACAACCAGACGCATCAAGGTCCAAATCATTCAGACTCCACGCCCGGTCTTTTCTACGTCTCCTCGCCTGCCTTTCCTTCCATTCTATACAATGTTTTTACGTTAGCTTCCTGTTGGGACTATAGAGATCTTTTTATATTCTTGTATGGCTAGGAAAAAGTTAGATAATAATAGCTTAACGCACTCCAATAGATAAAACAAAAAAGGACTTCTAGATGCAATATATTTTTTGCCCCAAAATCTAAAGTTTAATTAATTAGCTTCAAATTAGCATAATAGTCTTCGAGCGTGGTCCATTATGTTTGTTTTGTGATGTAGAGACTCGAGGAAAAATATACCAAGGTCCTGCCGTGCTTGAAATCTCAACCATACTTTGTTCTTTGTGATTAAATATTGTTTGTATTGTATGTTAATTAATATATATGTGCGTGTGTATAATATGTATAGTTGCATGGATGCTTTGAACGACCTGGAAGTCGCCAAGTCGCCGGAAGGAGTTGTATAAGTACAAATGCAAACTTTGAAGTAATGGAAAGATGCAAAGCACTCAGAGTTTGTTTATGATGATGACTACTACTAAAAATACTCCTCTCCTTCTTAGCTTCCTCTTCCCTTGTTGCTTGTCCGTGTTCTTGCTGTTGTTTCCTCCCTCGGCTTGTCGAGCCGAGTGAGCATTCCTTCCAAAGGGTTCGTATCTCTCGGTGGAGGACGACTCCGACGTCCCCGTTTCGCCAGACGGCTCCTTCGCCTGCGGCTTCCACTGGGTGGGGACAAACGCTTTCGTATTCTCTGTCTGGTTCTCCAGTCCCGGCGACAAGACCGTGGCATGGACGGCCAACCGTGACCGCGAAGTGAATGGCCATCAGTCGAGGGTCACCCTGCGCAGGGACGGCAACTTGGTGCTCACGGACGCCGATGGCACCCAGGTGTGGGAGACCAAAACCCGTGCGGCGGGGGTCGATAGGTTGGAGCTTCTCAACTCCGGAAACCTCGTCCTTAAGGGCGTCAATGGCAGCACCTTGTGGGAGAGCTTCGACTGGCCTACTGACACGCTCCTGCCTACTCAACCCATGACCAAGGACACGACGCTCGTGTCTTCGAGGGCCAAAGGAATGGGCTCCACGGGCTACTACAAGTTCTACTTCGACAGCGATAACGTGCTGAAGCTCATCTATGGCGGCCCTGATATTTCTAGCATCTTTTGGCCTAATCCTTTCAACAAAGTGTGGGAGAATGGGCGGACCAACTTCAACAGCAGCAGATACGGCATCCTGGACGAGTTGGGGCAGTTCACGTCATCTGATTATTTGTCGTTCAATGCATCTGACTTTGGCCCTGGCGTTAGAAGGAGGCTCACTCTGGACTACGATGGCAATCTTCGACTCTACAGCCTGGACGCGTCGACAGGGACGTGGTCAGTCTCCTGGCAGGCGGTCCCGGAGCCGTGTGACATCCACGGGACGTGCGGCATGAATGGGATATGCACCTACACGCCGAGGGTGACGTGCTCGTGCCCTCACGGATTCGTGATGAATGACCCCAGTGACTGGAGCAAAGGCTGCATGCGCGTGACCGAGTTGAAGTGCACTGAATCTCATCTGGTTCACTTCATGCCGCTCCCGCAAACAGATTTCTGGGGATTCGATCTCAATTACACTCGAGGCATTTCCTTCGACGATTGCAGGAAGATCTGCGCAGAGGAGTGCTCCTGCCTAGTCTTTGGGTACAGGATGGGATCGGGAGAGTGCTATCCAAAGACCATCTTGTTCAACGGCAAGCAGAGTTCTCCTCAGAACGTAGAGAATGACATGTACCTGAAGTTCCCCAAAAGCGTCAACTTTTCTGCGCCCTCAACTTCGTCGCCTCAAGGACATGTTAATTGCTCTGGCAAAGACGTAACCGTGCAAGGTTACTACACCACATCCGGAGGCGGGATGAAGTGGGAGTACTTTTATTGGTTCCTTACAGCATTCTTCGTGATAGAAGCTGCTTTCATTATCCTTGGTTGGTGTTTCATTACGCCATGGAGAACCGAAAGCAGGTACGAACAAGTTCTGTCCAGTCACTTCAAAAGATTCAGCTACCGGGAGCTGAAAAAGGCCACCAGAAACTTCAAGGATGTTCTTGGCATGGGGGGATCAGGATCTGTTTACAAGGGAAGGCTGGACGACGACAGGGTGGTGGCCATTAAGAAACTGGAAGACGTCGTCCAGGGTGAAGCGGACTTCCAAGCTGAGCTCAGCGTCATCGATATGATCTACCACAAGAATCTGGTCAGGATGTTCGGCTTCTGCGCTGAGCGCTCGCACAGGCTCCTGGTCTCGGAGTTCGTTCAGAACGGTTCGCTGGACAAGTATCTGATGGATGGGGAGCAGGGCGCCATTTCCGTCCTCCCATGGAGCACGAGGTTCAAAATTGCGACTGGGGTGGCGGAAGGTTTGGCCTACCTCCACCACGAATGCTTCGAGTGGATCGTCCACTGCGACGTGAAGCCCGAAAACATACTTCTGGACGAAGACTTCGAGCCTAAGATCGCAGACTTCGGGCTGGCTAAGCTGCTGAACAGAAGAAGTGGCGGGCGCGGTTCCAACCTGTCGAGGATCCGCGGCACGAGGGGCTACATCGCGCCGGAATGGGCTTCCAGCCTTCCGATAAGCGAGAAGGTGGACGTGTACAGCTACGGCGTCGTTCTTTTGGAGCTGGTCAAGGGGTGCAGAGTATCCAGCTGGGTGATAGAAGGGGAAGAGGAGCTGGAGATGGTGCTGCGACGGTCAGTGGCTGTACTCAGGGAGAAGCTGCAGGATGACAGCGGTTCAGGAGCAGAGGCATCGTGGATTAGTGACGTTGTGGACGGTAGGTTGGAGGGTCAGTTCGACCAGAGGGAAGCTGCAACGTTGGTGGAGGTTGCAGTCGCTTGCTTGGAGGAAGAAAGGAACAAGAGGCCGACCATGGAGTCAGTGATGAAGATGCTCCTGTCGTCGGCTGATGAACTCAATTCTGACGACCCCAACCAGTTTGAGGAATAAAGGTGCATGGATTACATGAGTCCATATATAATTAACAGTTAAATAAAGTTGTGCCTTTTGTCCTAGATATATAATTCGTGAGCAATGTAATCTGAGTTTTCTGGTGTTCATGTACTTCTTGAATAATGCATTGTGTCGTTTTAAGGATATTGTAACGAATGTGTTTGGAACAATTAATGTCATTTTTTCTTCACTTGGCAATCATTATCTTTATCCACATGATCCAATTTTTCGAAAATACAGTGCAGGATTTCATTACCTTACAAAAATATAACCTACCTTAGAATAAATATTTATTTTATGATATCATCAATTGTCTTATGCTATATATTATATTTGAATAAATATAACGTGTATTACAACATATATATATAATGTAAATTAATCATATATATTCTTTATTTTTTTTTTATTTTGAGTTTGAGGAAATTGGGTTGTAAAAATATAATACAGATAGCTGCATGATTCTCGATTCAACCTATGATGTACGTCTACGTCCCAATTCCAGTCACGGCAGTGGCTGGGGTCGGGGTCGGGGTCGGGTGGCTTTCGTTAGAAATCTAATTTCCAAATCTCATAAGAGACGCTCACCTCTAATTGAGATATTATATATATATATATATATACATTAAAATTAAAATATTGACAATAAAGAATAAAAACACAAATAAAATAATTGATCATTTAGAATTTAACTAAACTTTTCATGTTTAATATAGTAGTTTTCTTTTGCTGTAGCACTATTTTAGTATTTTGTCTCTAAAGTTAGAAGTAAAGGAAAATGTAGAGGAATATGAAGAAAATCCAGGACGTTGCAATAATAACTGTCACATATTTTCTGTGTTGCGTGGACCGAAGCCATCTCCGTCATCCTCTTCAGCATTTTTTCGTCTGATTCAGAAGCACAGCTTCGCTAGTCAAATCAGACTGGAAGTAATCAAATTGATGGTTTTGAACCATTGTGGGTACGAGACACGACCAAGAGAGAGAGAAAGAAACTAGAGATGCTACAGTGTAACGATCAAGGTTGTTAAAATATTTATTTTATTGAATATATTTTAAAACTGAATAATTTAAAAATAAAAAATTAAATTTATATTTAAACTAAAAATTCTAGATTGATTAAAGTCTTAATAAGAGTACGACTTTAAGCTTGTTTTCTTATAAATAAAAAGCCAACTCCATTTAGTTTTTTTTGTTTATCCCTAGTCTCATACGGATGAGGGTGACCTCCGCAATAGGCCAGAAATAGTAAGGAGGATAATGCGAAGCATGTGAACATATAAAAGGATGAAAGATCAAAAGTAGAAATATTAGATGAACGAACGCAATGGTGTTTAAGATTTTAAATTCACTTTTTAATATGATTTTTTTAATAGCAATCGCAGTCCTAATTATGTCCTATGATTTTTTACGGATTTATCGGTCTAGAATTATGTGAAATCCATCAGAAAGTGAACTTTCTGTCAGATTTTTTTTTGACGGAAAGTGAGCGGTCAAAAAAATCCTCATCGCTGAAAATTTTCGACGGAAGGATGAAAACCTCGATAATTCTAAAGGTTCAACCATCGAAAATTTTGAATGCGAAAATCCTTCGAAAGCTGTCACGGATGTCTCCCATTGAAGATTCCGATGAGATCAACTGTGGAAAATTCTAACGGATGAGTTGGATAAATTCTCTAAGGGTACGTTTGGCAACCCAGAACAATCGGAACATTCCGATTCTTCTGCCAAACACGATGCGTGATGGGAACAAAATGCGTGACGTTGGATGAGAACATTTCGGGTCCAATGTTCTCGCCGAATTGTCTTTTTTTTCTTTTGTCGAGCCGCAATCTTTTTTTTTTAAATTTCATCTATTTTTTTAATTATTTTGGTTTATATGTATATATAATTTATAATATATTAATACATTATTAAGGATATTATAAAATAATTTATTAAATATTATTAATTAAAAACTATAAAATAATTAGTTCTAATAATTAATAAATATTTTATTAATTAAACTATTCAATTAATTTTTAAAAAAATAAATTATATCTGGATTTTAAAATGTACGTAAATTATAATATTAATAATATTTAAAATGTTTAATCAAAATAAATAAAAATAATATTAATAATATAATAATTTATGTAAATTATAATATTAATAATATATTCTTAATTACTATAATTTTATACCTCATAAAATAATAAATTATATTCTTAATTATTACTTTTTATCCAAACATCCATTAAAACTTATCCATCACATCAACTTTTTAAATTTCATCATTACGCTTTTTCATTCAAATACTAATCCAAACTTTTCTATCACACTAATTAATTTTTAAGAATAAATGTTCTAAAATGTTCCGTGCCAAACAGCTTTCATTGGGAACTCATGCTGCTTTAAACATTTAAGCCGCAGTCAAAATTTGATGAATCGGCATCAAATTTTTGCATGAGCAAAATGGGGCTGAACTGCAGGAAACTGTCGAGTTCTGTGGGATTTTTCTTTGCCCGCCTCTAACTGCAGGACGTCTGGTTCAAGTGTTTCTTTTAGAAAATTGCAGCGAGTCTACTTCATACTTGATTCTGTGTTTCCATCCATAAAAATATTCCTCCTAAGTAGCTGTTAATAACCTGGACCAAGTACTTCTACTTCTTCAGAGGATTTTGACCTTACTATTAGATCATTATTTAATTGATATTTTGGTCTCTATACTTAATTATGTAATGATTGTCACTTGTTATTTGTTACTTATTTCTTGTTACGATTAAAAGAACTCTTAGGGTCAAAGGTAACACCCCTTTTGGAGTCAAAGAACATTTCCTTATTTGGTAGTGCCATTATCCACCATTGTACATGAAAGTATTATGGCAATACATAATGAAAATTGAAGAGCTGGTTTAGGATAGTACACATAGTAGTTGCATTTGTAATGGTTCTTGAAGTAAAATATGTAAAGCTAACATATTGGGAGTACTTGACAAAGACATTTGTACTTGCCATGGTCATTGATTTACTTGACCAAATTATTACTACAAATACTAAACTGAGAAGAAATATTTGTTGGTGGTGCCATGCAAAAGATTATGAGACATTACATACAATGATATTATGAATATTAAAGATATTTATACAATTTATCAAATGATATTATTAAAATTAGGTATTAATTAAAATAATAATTTAGGGCTCAATTCCAGGAGGAACGATTTGGGATTTTTTTTAGCAAAAAAGATGTGTCATTTCTTTTGTGATTTTTCCCAAACTCTAAAATTATTTGAAGAATCAAAACTCATTCTATAACATATTAATATTTCTTAGAAAATATTTGGAGAACTATTTTCCTTAAGATTCAATATTAAAAATAATATCTTTAATAGAAAAGTAACCTTGATAACTTTGTATAAAAATTATGTTTGACGTTGAACACAGGTCATCTTGGCCCGCATCGATTTAGAAAATCAATTTTTTGCGCGACGTGTAGTATTAAATTGCATTTTTTGAAAATCTAATAATAATCAAATCGAGACCAATATTAGGATTGATAATATTCTCTGACTCTTACTTATGGAGCATTCCGTTCCAAATAAGGTCGGGTGCATCGTTACAAAGTACAAATTCTCCTTTCCATTCCAACATATAGTAATATATATATATATATATATAATATGAATAATATTGTATTCTTATATAAAAGAAATTGGTTATATGAAAGTTTATCATATATTATTATAATTACTATATATAATAAATTTTGTTTATATAATGTTATAATAATAAATTTAGGTGTATTTGAGATAACTACGACGTCATGTTTGTGTTCTGTGCCTCTACCCATCCTACCCTAACCGAATTGATATAGGGACACATTTTATGAAAATTATGGCCCACAATGATGCTATTGAGGTACTCAAACTGATTTTGCTCACCACTAGTTTCACATAGAAATTAACATTTAATCCATAATATATGTGACAATATTTGCAGCAATTGAATTAAAAATCTAAATTTATAGATAATTTGATTTCTTGATAGCATTATGTATTAATGACAAAAGTATGCACAGAAGTGTGGTATATAAGAAAAGAAATATGGAGATTAAGTGTGAGATAGAAGACAAAATATAGAGGACTCTTGACCTAGTCTAGGTTCATTCGATCGGGTGCAAAATGCAAATAGTGGTCAATGATTTGTAAACATTTGTTGACTCGCATTTGTTTTCAATCATCAACCGCTAGCAATGGCATCAAATCGATTTGCATTTACACTTAATTAGAAGATTCTTTTTTTTTCGATTTCTAAGTTCGACGTACAAAGGATGATAGTAGATTTAATCTCTGTGACAATTTTATTGAAAAGCTTATTGCATATTTAATCTGGAGACTTCTTCTGATCTAAAAGTTGCCTGCTTTTCTTTTTGCTCATTGAGTTATTTTTTTAATTGCTCATTTTTCTATTTCTTTTTTCACACTATTTAATTATCCAAATACAATTGTTGAATCAATTGTTTTGTAGCTGATAATTGTTTAAACAAAAATAAAAAATTTGTGTTCAATTTCATAGTAGATTTAGTCTCCGTGATAATTTTATTAAAAGGACTACTAGATACTGTCTCAAGAATTGTCACAAATGAGTGAATGCCATTGCCGCCAACGTTTTTACCAGAAAAGTTTAAACACTAATATTTGTATATCATTTATGTGTTGTTACAATCAACCCAAGTTTGAGTTATTTTTTTAATTGCTCATTTTTCTATTTCTTTTTTCACACTATTTAATTATCCAAATACAATTGTTGAATCAATTGTTTTGTAACTGATAATTGTTTAAACAAAAATAAAAAATTTGTGTTCAATTTTGGACTAAAGATTGATTCTTTTATACAATTTTCTACATATATATATATATATATATATATATATAAGGGACTATGAACGTTCGCACTTCTATTATTGTATAACAAAATTTTATCTAGGTCAATGAACCTACTTCCGATTCTAATATAAATTATTTAAATAATAATTTGTTTCCCAAGGATAGGTGTGTGTGACAGTCCACCCTGCCGCCCTTGATAGGTAAAGGAATGGAAAGAAAGAAGTTGGAGACAAAATGATAATTATATATATTTCAAAATTATAACTACAAGGAGAAGCAATAATTGAAGGAAATTGAAGAAGAGCACATGATTTGATTTGGATTTTGGACTATCTCACGATGTTACATCATCCCTCCTGTTTCCATTTTTCACTATACAGTTAATCCATATCCTGTCAAATAAAGAATTCTTTTAACTTCTCGCGTCTCATGATGGGAAATGTAACGCCCCCAAATCAACCAATGTCACGTGACGAGGATCTATTCGAAGGCGTTATGAAAACACTATAACATTGATCAAAATTTGATCAAATCTTAATTAAAAATAATGGCATGCCAATAATAAGAGCAAAAAAAGAAAAATAGAAATATCATAAAAGTGAAAGTCTCCAAATATTACAAAGTTCATGATAGTCATAATATCTGAATTACTTCAAGCTCAAAATGCAAAAATAAAGATAAAAATAACTAGCCTTCTCTTGATTCATGTGCTTTAGCATCTGTCGCGGCACACGATCTCGACACCTTCACTGACCTGACCTTATGGAAATCAACACAGGGGAGAAGGTCCTCCCGTAAGCTATACAGCCTAGTGGGGATCCATAAGTGCACAATGCATAACAATGAATAGCAATTAACAGAATTAGTAATCACTTGCAATAAGATCAGATTTGAAAGCATAAGATCATTCGATTGAGATATCGATAGATAAAAGAGATAGAGATCATGAGTCAATCATATAATCATAAAAAATTTCAAAAATCATGCTGGATCAATAATCATGCTTTGTTCATCATGTTCATGATACTTGTCAATGCTCTTTGTGCTCTTATTTTTACTTAACATTAGGTGTCTTTGGGTGCTTTTAACCTGAAAGATTTACGCCAGAGCGATCAATACAGTTTTATGCAACCAATCGGGGATCAAGCCATGACTAAGGGAGCGATCCAAATATGAAGCACTCAGTTTAAGCTCTGACCACCACTCCCATAAATATGTTCATGTCTTTCTTACTTAATCACTTTATCATTTTGTCATACTTGCATATCATGATATGATTGGATCATAGGACAGATCAAAATAAGATCAAGGATTCAATCACGTAACATTTTAGTCAGTAAGGAGTAACTCAACACAAGCATAGAAAGAATATAGATCAAATCAACAATCAATCAGTAATCAATATGCAATCTGGATAGATATCGATCGACCGGTCCTCACTGGTCGGTCGACCATTTTTCGGACACCGGTCGACCGATATCTCTGGATCGATCGACCGGTTGGTCTGAATGTAATACAGTAATCCTGCTACACCGGTCGACTGATATCTCTGGATCGATGGTCGATCGATAATTCTTAATCAGGAAGAGCTTCGATCGGCCGATCGGCCAATTGATACAAGACTCGAAAGGAATGATCGGTCGATCGGTCTTCAAGGATCGGTTGACCGATAACCTTATCACCGGTCGACCGATATATAGGATCGATCGACCGGTCTGCATGGAAAACAAAATCGAACAGACTTGCAACACTAGCGATTTTCAACTCAAAAATGCAATCAAGACATACAATCAAACATCTAAGCATGGAGGGCTAATACAAATCATATCTACAGTCATAGGAATCACAAAACATACATCAAACACAAGAAGTGCAATCAATCATCCCATTTTCATTTCTTCTCATCATTCAATAACACAATCCATAAGAACCCTAATTCCATGCAATTACTAATCATGTTATACAGGAGGATTTCGGTATCACTCACCTTATTTCGTGATTGATCCTAGCTTGACCCCTTTCGAACACCGATAATCACTTCTCCTTATTGTTCTTCACCTAGGAAGCATGCCAAATGAAGAAAAGGAAGTGAGTAATGGATCTAGAGGTTAAAGAATGCAGAAATGTAGATAGCCCTTGATGTCAAACCTTACTGGAGTGCCCCCTTCTTGCTAGATGAAATGCCTTAGGGAGGAAGAGAGATGAGTGAAGGGAAGAAATGAATGGATAAGGGAGAGCTAAGGCTTTTATAGTCTTGATTATGGGCTAAGCATGGTAATGAGCTCCTTATTTGGGCTAAGCTAATTTGGTCTTTTACAACTTAATTCCATTTTCTATTTCTTTTATTTTATATATATATATATATATATATATATATATATATATATATATTAATGAGCCGGATATTACATTTGGATGATAGTACCATCTGAATTCCAGATGGAACTGGAAGACCAACAGCTCAGAGTGACATGCAAATATGCAATTACATTTTTGAATGAGGCATTCTATTTTTTTTCTTTCTTTCAGATTGGATTATATATGATAGTAATACCTTTCAACACCAACCTCCCCCTTGGTATGATGGGTCACCCTAAGAAAACTTCAAGCAATTTGTAGATGGTCCAAGTGATTCGAAAAGTCTATCGCAATTCAGAAAGTGGGTCAATGGAATAGACCATGTCTTCTCCATGCCATTGATAAAGATAAATAGTCAACAATATAACATCCCTCTGGACTTTGACAAAGAAAAGAAAAAAGAAAACGATGTAATGTTTGAAAATAAGGGTTCCAGCAGAATGCTATCAAAGCAACTGTTAATTGGTCCAACCACAGTTTCTAATTAAGATAATACAAGCACCAAACAAGATGTTCTGAACAAAGATCATGTCTCTATCCCAATACAGCTGCGGCTTCATAACTGTAAATGATAACTGATAAGATGTCATAGATCAACATTGAAGGTTCTGCACAAGAATATAAATCTACATGAGCAAACGATCACTTCTAGACATGTACTATAGACGATGAATGCCACATGACGTCCATTAGGAGAACAGTAATATTGCATTTACCACCGACCCTGATAATAAGTTGGGCAAAGTAAACACAGTTTTCCCATAAAAAATAAAAGGTACGTAAGACAGATGGCGCAATGTTATAACCCAAACCACTCACTTCCATAAAATTGTATAATTAAGACAATGGGCTACTAACTGCTCTGCAATCAAACAGAAAAAAAAGTTGCACTTTAACACAGCAAAAACTTGTGCCTTCAAGTATTATACAAAGAAAATTGAACACATCGTCAACCTATCAGAAATCACTGGCTTGTTCGACAAATAAGTAAGGGAGGACTCACACTACATGATGAGCGATGGGGTGGTGTCTTTAAAAAGTTCATATTTGAATAATAAATTATATAAAATGTGAAGTGGAGTTATAATAATTTTATTTATATAAAAATATTTTTTATCCTTTCTTATACATTTAAATTATTTATAATGGTTAACGATTAACAAATATTTATCATATAGTTTTTTATTACTTAATTTATTTTTTTGTTTGACATATTTTTATTATATTATATATTTTTATATAAATTTTCATTCATGCATCTCTTTTAAGAAGTTAAATTTGAGAGATAAATATTATTTGATTATAATATTTGTTTATTAGTATGAGAGAGAAAGGAGAAATTGATGAGGGAGAAGAGAGAGATGGAGAGAGAAGAAAGTAGAAGGGTTAATTTAGTTTAAATTTATTGATTTTTTCTTATTTTATTAATTTGGTTAAATGAAAAATATTACATTAGGAGGACTTAAGTACTCCTTCACACTCCTCTTAACTACTAAAATTATTATTAGAGAAAGGCTGCACATTGCGGTCTCCAATTTTGAGTTAATGTCTCAATGGTCCTTCAATTTCAAATTATAATTAGAATGTCCTCCTACTTTGATTTTCTTGCACATTCCAACAATTTGATCACTGATAGTGAGTTTCTCGATTTTTTCCTCACTTATGTGACCGCCGCATGCACTATTTCTCTTTCATGCATCCATGTCATTTAACAAAATAATAAAATAATATAAATATTTAATAAAATAATATTAAAAATGAAAAAGCTGCGGTTGCTTGCCGTCGTGGAAGCCAACAAGCTCGTAAAGGGGGGTGGGCATCGTCCCCCTCTCTTTGGCGTGCACTTGTCGATGCCGGCACACGCGAGAGAGACGACCGGTAAGGGAGGCGACCCCCGTCTCTCTCCCGCACACGCTCGCGCGCGAGAGAGAAGAAGGGGGGAGGGGGTGACGCCCCCCTTTTCACTCTCGCGCCGACGAGTGCGAGAGAGGAACATGGGGGCATTTTAATTTCATTTACTTTAGTTTGGACATAAATTATTTATTTAATTTAATTTTAAATTATTTAGTCAAATGATTTATTAAATGTTTTTAATAAATGCTTATGAAATTTACGTTTGAACCAAATTTTTTAAAATTTTTTTTGTTCCGACGGCTCGGACCCTCGATAGTATCATAATTGATGGTTTTAACCGTCGATAACCATCGACGATTTCAACCATCAAAACCTATCGACGATTTGAGCTGTCGATACTATCGACGGTTATAACAGTCGATAGTGCGTCGACGGTTTGAGCTGTCGATAGGTTTTTGATGGCTCAAACCATCGACGCGCTATCGACGACAACTACCGATAGCTCAAACCGTCGATATATATCGACGGCTGAAACCGCCTTAACTCTCCATTGTTCGACGGCTCAACTCGCTACCGTAACCGTCGAAGATTTTGACGGTTGTGAGGTAACCGTCGAAAATAATTTGCAACGCATAGTTTTCGCGCGGATGCTATTCGTCAAAAAATCCATCGAAAACGGCCATTTTCGATGATTTTACACTAAATACAGACAGTCGTAACCGTCGGTAAATGAGCATTTTCTTCTAGTGATAGCTTTTGAGATTTAATGGGATCTGATTATTCAATGCCAATGATAAATAACTCAATTATTTTTTTTAAAATTTAATGCTTATAAACTGTGCAATTCTACATTTCTTTATCATTGAATTGGTTCTTTATTTAGTTATGGAGTACACCGACTGAACACTACAACCTTATTTAGTGGTTGATCATACACGAAAAATGTCCTCTTCTTAAGGAAAGGATGCAACACATTCCTTTAGTGGGTCCATTATCAATGAACAATAATAATTATGAACTTGGTTTAACATGACAACCCATGTTGTCTTTCGTCTTATGAATTGTTCATAATCTTCACATTGGTTATAATATATGTCTAATTGATGTTCAATGTTCATTGCAATAGAGGTAATATACATAATTTCATTTTGATGTCTTTACGGTAAATCATAAATTAAACCAATAATCAAGTCTAAGTATGAGTAGATTCAAAATCAAACATATGATGGTTAGTATTGGAATTCGGGTCGAGTTTTGATTTTTGAAATCAGATGAAAAATTATCTAAACAAAATTTGGGGTAAGTTGAAGTGGGCTCGAGCCGAGTTTTGTGCTTTATAGATTATGCATAAGATGTAGGATCCCAAAGGGCACCAAGAAGAGGGTGAATTGGTATTCAATCGAAAATACTGATTTCACAAAAATCGTCACGAAAGCTTAAAATTAATTTTTAAAATATTTGTAATTCAGACCATAGACATAATATGAACATGGGAGAGAGAGAAAATCAAACACAAAAATGCAGGGGTGATTGTTGACGAGGTTCGGCCACACCTTGTCCTATGTCCCCGCTCCGACTTCTCGACCACAAGACTGTCGGAGATTCCACTAAAACCCTTCCTTAATTCTAAATGGGGCAAGGAAGAACGCCCTTTACATCAACCACATTTTCTCCGCTTCGAGAGACAAGGCAATCTCTCCTCCTATGAAGCTAATATTTTCTTTCGTTCAAGAGATAAGATTTTGAACATCTTTTATATAGGAGTTCTCTCAGTTTTTTGCTGAACAAAAGTATTTCTCTCTTTTACAATTCTATGCTCACTAGAGGACAAGAGAGAAAGAAGGAACGCTCTAAATGATAATTTCAAGAGAAATGATATTCTTTTAATTTCTTGAAGTTTTGCTTCAATGCTTGGATGGGTACTTTTGTTTCTGGCTTTGACACTCCTTTTATATGCTCTGACATGTGAAAAATTCGTCCATAATTAATTCCACATTTTTCTCTTTCAAATATAGCCATTACTGTTCATTACAGTAATTGACCGGTCGACTATATTTATGGATCGGTCGATCGGTCTATATGATCGTTGCGCTCATTTCTTTAGCTTCTGCCCATGGTCGGTCGATCAGACTATCGACCGGTATTATCTCAACATCGACCGAGAAAATCCATATATTTGTCGATTGATCGACATCTTCAAAAGGTCGACCAGTATATCTTCGATCGGTCTTCTTTGCATCAATCGGTAGGTTGACAGACCTACACTATTTTGAGTATAACTTTGCACAGTTATCCAAATTAGATAATCTTGGATTCTACAGATAGATAACAAGATTCTCTACAACTTGATATTCATGATTCATCCAGAATCTAATAAGACCAGTGTCTATTGTTTAATCAAAGTGTAGTGCATAAAGTTATCCATTTTATGTAAACTTTTTCAGCATTTAACTTTAATCTTTCGAGGTTTGTATCATCAAAATATAATTTTATACGATATTAAAATTTTGACCTAACAATCTCCCCCTTTTTTATGAAGACAAATCGATAAATATAAAAATATATATGTTACGAAAAAGTTGTAAAATTCTTGCAAAATCAATTTTACTCCCTCTAACACATAGCTTTACATACAATGGTAGATATTCACATAAATATTAATTATAAAGTACTCTTCATATAAAGTGATATTCAAATCATATTTCTCCTATATTTCTTTCCCTTTGTTTCATAAAAAATAATAATTTGTATATGAAACATATAAGAAATCATATGCAACTCCCCCTTAATCATATTTCAAAATTTTATTCTTCCCCTTTTGTCATATATAATAGATGTGTAGAGTATTTCATCATAAAGATTTTAAATATAACTCCCCCTAAATTTATGAGTATATTATAATGGTAAATGGAAACAATTTGATGAAATCCAAAAATATATTTATGAATCAAAATGTGGCAAAAAACTTTGATACAATAATGATGTTCATGATATGTCAAAAAAAAAAAAGGTGATAAGTTTTAACAATTGTGCTCCTCCTATCACTATGATCAATTTTCTTTTGTTTCTTTCTTTTCTTTCAAGAAATAGTCATTTTGAAATTTTTTGAGTGAAATCAATAGAATAAGCATAACACTCAAGAAAGAAAAAATTGCAAAAGTATACCCAATGATACTTTTACCATAACCTTTGTGCATTTACATTTCCATTCGTCCTTTGCTTTACATGAGGCACACCTGAAAAACAATTAAGTGACTTTTGGTACCCAAAGTTATTTGGGTTATATTTTGTTATGCATTGTTCTTTTCGAAACTCAAATCATGCCATGTTGTGATGATTTTCTCATTTTACATTGATATGCATAGTGACCATAAAATCTACATGTAAAACATTTGAGATGTGATTTTCTACCATATGAAAGATTTGATTTTTAATAAGAATTTTCATGTACAAAATGATTCCTAAGATTATTTTTTGTTATATGTGAAATAGTCTTATCACTATTTTGTGTATTTTTCAAAGAGGCATTTTCTTGTTTTTCTAATGAATATGTTAGTTTGATAATTTCACATGTATGTGTAATTTCTAAAGTTTCAATTTCATTTTTGAGATTTTCATTTTCCATAAAATATGTATCCTTTTCTTCTTTTAATTTTTCAATCTTATGTAGCAATTTCTCATTTTCCTCTTTAAGTTTAAAATACCTTTTTATAAGAGAAGAAAGTTCTTTGTGCACATCAAAGGAAATATCTTCTTCATCATTATCTGAATTAGAAGAGTTAGAAGTCACCTCATCGTTATGTACCATTAGGCATAAGTATGCATCCTCGCTAAAAGAACTTGATGAGTCATTTGCTTCACTTGACTCTTCATACTTTTTCTTCTTCTCTTTCTGAGATATCTTATTTTTGTCTTTCTTCACGAGAGTTGAGTGATGTTTACATAATCATATTTTCGGCTTCTCACTCTTTTCTTTAGATTTCACCAAATTGAGATATTTGTCAAGCTTTCTTTTATAGCGGACAAGTCTTTTTTCGTCCACTTCTTCTTCACTTGAGTCATCTTCATTTTGACTTGATTTCAAAGCCAATGTCATCTTTTTGAGAGCATTAGATTCTTCTTCTTCTTGGATTCTCGATAGAACTAATAAGATCATCAAAATCTAATTTGTTGATATCTTTTTCTTCGATCACCATCCTTTTTTAATATCATTGGAAGAAGAGAGACTTGAGAATCTTTTTTACTTTTTGTGGGTTAGTTATCGGATCGACGAAAGAGACTAACTCATTCACAATATTATTAAATCAAGCAGCCATATCATTTAGGATTCATTATCATACATTTTGAAAGAATCGTATTGATAATTTAGAATATTCAATCTAGATTCTTTAACTTTATTAGTTCATTCATAAGTAGTAATGAGTTTATTCTAAATATCAGTTGCACATTCACAATTTAAAATCCGATTAAAATTTCATTGAATCCAAAAAACAATAAAATATATTATTTGCTTTTCAATCCAATTTTGAAAAAAAAAATATCTTTCGTCATGTTCGGGAGGTAATTTTTCATATAAATAATAATATTTTTCAATAATATCCCACGTGTTTATATCAATAGAACATATGTAGGCTTGAATCATAATTTTCCAATATCCAAAATTTGATGCATCTAAAAGGGGAGGATGACAAATTGATCGTCCCTTGGAAAAAATAAATTCACTTGATGTCATAGCTTTTAAGATGGTTAAATTTTAAAACAAGACGATTGAATTTTCAAACAATTAAATCTTCAAACAAGATGATTCCAAAAGTCAAAACAAGAGCAACCTGCTCTGATACCAATTGTAGGATCCCAAAGGGCGCCAAGAGAGGGGGTGAATTGGTGTTCAATCGAAAATATCGATTTCACAAAAATTATCGCGGAAGCTTAAAATCGATTCTTAAAATCTTTGCAATTCATACCATAAACATAATATGAACGGGGGGAGAGAGAGAAAATCAAAGACAAAGATGCACATGTGATTGTTAACGAGGTTCGGCCACACCATGGCCTACGTCCCCGCTCTGACTTCTCGACTTCGAGATCGTCGGAAATTCCACAAGAATCTTTCCTTAATTACAAATGGTGCAAGGAAGAATTCCCTTTACATAACCAGCTTTTCTTCGTTTCGAGTGGCAAGGCAACCGCTTCTCCTAGGAAGTTAATCTTTTCTCTCGCTCAAGAGGTAAAATTTTGAACCTCTTTTATACATGAGCCCTCTCAGTTTTTTTCTGAACAAAAGTGTTTCTCTCTTTTACAATTTTATGCTCACAAGAGGAGAAGAGATAAAGAAGGAAAGCTCTAAATGATAATTTTAAGAGAAATTATCTTCTTTTGATTTCTTGAAATTTTACTTCAATGCTTGAATGGGTACCTTTGCTTCTTGCTTTGACACTTCTTTTATAGGCTCTAACATGTGATAAATTCGTCCAGAATTAATTCCATAGTTTTCTCCTTATAATATAGTCATTACTGTTCATTACAGTAATGGACCGATCGACCACGTTTATGGATCGGTCGACCGGTCTATATGACCGTTGCACTCATTTCTTCAGCTTTTGTCCGTGGTCGGTCGACCAGACTGTCGACCGTAAGTCAATCGGCATTGTCCCGACGTCAATCAGGAAAACTCATATATTTGTCGATCGACTGGCATTTTCAAAAGGTCGACCGATATATTTTCGACTGGCCTTCTTTGCGTCGACCGGTAGGTTGATCGACCTGCACCATTTTGAGTATAACTTTTTTCACAGTTATCCAAATTAGATAATCTTGGATTTTATGGATAGATAATAGGATTCTCTATAATTTTGATATTCATGATTCATTCAAAATCTAATAACACCAGTGTTAATTATTTAGTCAAAGTGTAGTGCATAAAGTTATCCATTTTATTTAAACTTTTTCAGCATTTAACTTTAATCTTTCGAAGTTTATATCATCAAAATGTAATTTTATATGACATTAAAATTTTGACATAACATAAGAAAAATCAATCAGAACTCGGGTTGAGTGTGCAAGTCACTCGGACCAAATTAAAAAATTTCAGGAGGTTATAGTCATACCTAACATAGGCCAAGTTCGGGCAGATCGGGAAAAATTACATCAAATTCTTTTCAACATTGATGTTTGCTCAGTGACATCTTCCAACTTTAATTTATAACACGAATGCCCACAATCTTTTAGCTCATTTCATCTGTTACTCTCCTTACCTACGATCGGATTTCTCCTGATTGCCCCATGGACGTGGCATCCACATGGTCATTTTCTCTCCCCTCCACGCTGGTAGCCATCCGACATGGCAACTTAGATTTCTCTCTGCTAACCATCTCTCTCATCCACGTGATTTCCTCTCTCCCTCCCTCGACCTTCGACATCAGCTGTCACTGGTTCGAGCTCATCCGGATGTTGAAGCTTGTGGGGGGACCCCTTGTGAGCTTCGATGAGAGCAGAGCTCGTAGAGGGGCAACACACCCCTCACCCCCCACCTTTGCTTGCGTACATCGTTGACATATGCAGGCGAGGTGGGGGGGGAGGAGAGGGTCACCCCCAATGAGAGGGAGGGCGGGAGGGAGGGAGGATGGGGTGAGGGGGAATAGATGAGAAGACTGCTGAAAAGTAATGCTTGAAGTTTCATTGAGAACGGATAAGAACTCGTTCCCGAATCGAATTTCGAAGTTTTCTCCTCTCTTCTTTTTTTCTCTCTCTTGGTGGCTGTTCATTCTATTCTCGTGCACAATGAACGTCTACATCTTCATCCTTTTATAAATGCATGATAACCAACTCCCTGTATGATTGTTTAGACATTTTCAACTCGGATTCATTTTTTTTCTTTTGCTGGGTGACACACCCCTCACCCCCCCCCCCCCCACCTTTGCTTGCGTACGTCGTTGACATATGCAAGTGAGGTTGGGGAGGAGGAGAGGAACACCCCCAATGAGAGGGAGGGAGGGTGGGGTGGAGGGGGAATAGATGAGAAGATTGCTGAGAAGTAATGCCTGAAGTTTCGTTGAGAACGGATAAGAACTCGTTCCCGAATCAAATTCGAAATTTCTCTCCTCTCTCTTCTCTTTTTCTCTCTCTCGATGGTTGTTCGTTCTATTCTCGTGCACAATAAATGTCTGCATCTTCATCCTTTTATAAATGCATGATAACCAACTCCTTGTATGATTGTTTAGATGTTTTCAACTCGGATTCATTTTTTTTCTTTTGCTACTCGAAATCGGATGCGCATAACAATAACCGCCCAACAAACTCCCCCTTCTTATTTATGCGAAGGAATTCACCAAGCATGCATGCTCCTTGCAGAATTCGATCTTCTCTTTCGATAGAGGCTTCGTCATCATATCTGACGTATTCTTATCAGTATGGATCTTTCGAAGAACAAATTTTTTCTTCTTCGTTTCATCACGAATCCAATGATAACGAACATCAATGTGCTTGGACTTAGAGTGGAAACTAGAATGCTTACTCAAATGTATTGCACTTTGATTATCATAATGGATAATATGTTTCTCCTGCATCAGACCTAAGTCTTTCGAAAACTGTCTCATCCATAGAATTTTTTTGCCTGCTTCAGTAGCTGCGATATATTCTGCTTTAGTCATTGATAGTGCAACACACTTCTGCAACTTGGATTGCCATGAGATTGTTGCTCCTACGAATGTCATCAAGTAACCATAAATTGACTTTCGACTATCAATGTCGCCTGCTATGTCAGCGTCAGTAAATCCATCTAACACTGGCTCAATGTTTCTGAAACATAAGCATATCTTAGTCGTGCCTCGAAAATATATGAGAATCCACTTGATTGCATCCCAATGCTATCTACCAGAATTTGATAAGAATCGGCTCATCACACCAACTGCATATGCTATGTCTGGCTTTGTGCAAACCATTGAATACATCAAACTGCCAACCACGGATGTGTATGGGACATTCTTCATCTTTTGCTTCTCGGTTTTGCTCCTCGGACACTGTCTAGAACTCAACTTGAAGTGACCTGCAAGTGGCGATGTAATTGCCCTTGCATTCTTCATGTCGAACCTCTCCAAGACTTTATCGATGTACGTTTCCTAGGAAAATCATAGCTTGTGCTGCTCTCAATCATGGGTGATTCTCATGCCAAGGATATTCTTTGTTGCGCTTACTTCTTTCATGTAAAATCATTAACTCAGCTCCTACTTTAACCTAACAATCTTGCTTTTATCCTGACCTACAATAAGCATGCCATCAACATATAATAATAGGATAATAAAATTATCATGTGAAAAATATTTTACGAAGACACAATGATCTGATATGGTTTTATTTTATCCTTGTTGTGTCGTGAATGACTCAAACTTCTTGTATCACTGATGAGGTGCCTGTTTGAGTCCATATAAGCTTTTCTTCTAAGTCACCATGGAGAAAAATTGTCTTGACGTCTAACTATTGAATTTTCAAGTCCTTGGCAGCAGTTAATCCAAGAACCACTCAAATTAATCACATTTTGACCACTGGTAAGAATATCTCATCAAAGTCAATTACTTTCTACTGACTGAACACTTGACAACTAACATTACCTTGTATCTAGAGTGTGGATTAATTTCTTCACTTGTCAGTCGAAACACCCACTTGTTCTCGATGCCCTCTTTCCTTTAGGAAGCTTCACTAGTTTATAAGTGTTGTTCTCAAGTAGAGATTGCATTTCATTCTGTATGGCTTTCGTCCACTAATCCTTATGCTCATGTGACAAGACTTCTTGATAACACACTGGTTCTCCCCTTTCAGTTCATAACACGTACTCTGTCATAGAGTACCATTTTGACTCTTGTCATTGTGTGGTTGATCTTCTCAACTGAGGCTCTTGCACTAGTGCATCATGCTCGACATTTGGCTCATCATCACTATCTTAACTATCCGAAGGTATATCTGAATTATATGAGCTACTATAACTATTACTGTGATGACCTTCGACTTCTTTTGGCGCCACAAGGGGTGAAACCGGAAACTAATCATTTAAATTCAAATTCAAACTTTCAACGGAAAACCAACATTTCGAAAAATAAACTAACTTTGAAAATTTCCAAAAATTTTGGCATGACGTATGCGTAAATTCGTCTATACGTCATGTACAACAATACATATATATCTCTTTACAGACATTTAACTTCAATACTTAAACATCACAGACAATTATAGGGTCATTACTGACAATTCATTATATTGCAAAAATCATGGGACGCATGCCCAAAATAGTGAGTCTCAAGCTCACTCTCAAATCAAACTCACGAGCTAGATGCTCGTAAATCATATAACATGCACATCATAAATCTAACATCTCACAAAATCTTGCAAGCATTCTTCAATCTAGCAATTCATATAAGAAAGCAAATGAAATTCAAGGTAACTAAAGTATCGACCACGCCTCTCACACATGACCAATCTCTGCCCTTTTATATTTCTTATTTTATGCCAAGCAAGCAAGCATGTAGGACTTTCATTCAGTACATGAAAAAAAAATTAAACAAGAGGAGTGAGCATAAATAGGCTCAGTGAGTAAAACGACTATCTCAAATATTAAAACACCGAAGGAAAAACCAACCTTTTCATTTCAAAAATTATTTCAAACCCTTTTTTCATTCCAACAAGTAAATTCATTTAAATAATGCTCATACCGAAATGAATGCCATGGATGCACATGCATGATAGTAAAATAACATCATAAGATTTGGGGAACATCATCAAACACGGATATCCATACCACTCGTCAATCGAGTGCTTCTTCACACACACCTCGTGTCACTATATCGTCATAGGGTGGTTGTTCGCATTCCGTCCCTCGTGTCACTATATTGCCACAGGATGTTGAACCGCTCCTCGTGTCACTATATCGACATAGAGCTTGTTTTTTTTTCTTTTTCCATTCCATCCGTCGTGTCACTATATCGCCACAGGATGATTGTTCTAACTCTACCCTACGTGTCACTATATCGACATAGGATGTTGAACCTGCTCCTCGTGTCACTATATCAACACAGAGCAAATCGGACCACAACCGGTCTACTCAGAGTTGGCCAATCCTCTGAGGTGAAAACACTCCGCCTTATGCGAGTTTTTACATGTAATGCACATGATGCATGTATGCAGTTTTCAAATAGAAGTTTAGAATTAGAACCCATCATATAAACTTTCCTTTTCAAAAATCAAGTATTCACCTAAATTTCACAAGCATAAACTTCAACGGATTTGCCGAATGTGTGTACCTACTAAAACGTCGAGATGAGCTCGACCGAAGTTCACCTTTTGTTCGTCGGAAAAGTTCGTCGGAAAACTCCAATCTCGGCCCCCTATATGATTTGAACAAAAACAAGATCAATACCCAACCAAATAATCCTAATCGACCTAAGAATGATGTACAACTCACCAGGAAAAGGATCGGTGCGAGTAGGATCCAGAATCGTTGCCGGAATTGTCACCGACGGATTTTTCGGCCTCCTTGCATTTTTCTCTCACTGTGTCGCGCACGTTGGACCAATCATCCCATACTATAGGTCAAAATGTTCATCTAGTCGTCCTCTTTCCATCGATACCTCTCGCGTGAAAAACGGTGGCCGGACGGGAGAGAAATCACGGTCGAAAGTGGCGGCGGCGGCTGGACATGCGCGGGCACTGTAGCTGCGGGGTTTGGGGAAGACGAGCGCCACCTTATTTTTTATTACGTAGCTTTATTTTTTTTTCTGATGTCCTATTCCTGCGAATGTCCAAAATGCCCTTAGGTTTAAACATTATTACACCTTTTTTTTAAACGTTACAACTACAATACCCATAACAAAAATTTCATCCTCGAAATTCAAACTAACCTGAAGATCAGAAAAGATGAGGATAGCTTTTCAGCATATCCTCCTCCAACTCCCATGTAGCCTCTCTCTCCGTATGATTCTTCTATTGCACTCTAACCATAGGTATCTCACGTCTGCGTAACTGTCGCACCTCACGTGCTAATATATGAGCGGGCTCCTCTCGATATGTCATATTCTCATTTATCTCCACTGGTTGTGCCTCAATCTGCTGATCTTCAATATTATGAATCTTCGCTAATGGTGGTGGCAAAGCAATGCGATAAGCCACGGGTCCTACTCTCTCAAGCACCTCGTAGGGTTCGATAAATTTAGGGCTCAACTTTCCTTTCTTTCCAAATCGAAGAACACCTTTTCAAGGAGAAATCTTCAAGAAAACTTTATCTCCGACTGCATATTATCTCTCATTTCGTGACTTGTCCGCTAGTGCTTTCTGACGATCTTGATATTCCTTTATTCTTTTTCGTATAATGCCAATATTGTCCACTGTCTCCTGAACTAAGTCCACATCGGTCAATTATCTTTCACCCTCTTCATCCCAACAAATGGGGGTACGACATCTCCGACCATACAAGACATCAAATGGTGCCATGTGAATGGTGGATTGATAACCATTATTATATGCAAACTTAGCCAGCGCTAGATGATCATCCCAACATCCCCCATGATCCATCGCACTAGCTCTCAACATATCCTCTAATGTCTGTATCGTCCGCTCAGCTTGTCCATCAGTCTGTGGGTGAAAAGATGTACTAAAATGCAACTTCGTCCCTAAGGACTCCTTGTATACTTCCAAAATCTGGACATGAATCTAGAATCTCTATCAGAAACAATGACTTTTGGTATGCTATGTAACCGAACAATCTCATCTATAAATAATCGTGTCAACTGCTCCAACGAGTAAGTAATCTTGATGGGTAACAAGTGTGCTGATTTTATCAATCTATCCACTATCACCCACACAGCATTATGACCCTTCTTAGTGACCGGCAATCCTGTCACAAAATTCATATTAATCTTTTCTCACTTCCACTCAGGTATAGGTATGGATTCAACTTACCACAAGGAGCTTGATGTTCAGCATTAACTTGCTGACATACTAAACAGTGAGATACAAACTCAGCCGCATTCTCCTTCATTCCCGGCCAAAAGTAATTTTGCCGTAAATTTCTATACATCTTGGTGCAACCTGGATGTAATGAATATGCTGCATTATGACTTTCCTGCATCACTTCATCTCTCAAGTCATATGCTCTAGGTACAAATAGTCTATCTTGATACATGAGAGTCCCGTCCTTACTTACATGATAATGCTTTTCACCACGATCAGCCTTTAGTTGATCCATAAGCATAAAAGTGCCTATGTCAACCTTTTGTACCTATCGAATACTATCCAATAACACTGGCCTCACACGGAGGTTGCACAACAAACCTCCATAGCCATCCACTCTCAAGTGGCAAATCACCCTCGTAAGCTCCTCAACAGGAGAGACCACGCCTAACTCCTCTAGTGTCCCACCATCCCTGAACTTTCGGCTCAGCGCATCAGCAACTACATTTGCTTTTCCTAAATGATACTCCATTGTTAGGTCATAATCTTTAATGAACTCCATCCATCTTCTTTGTCTCTGATTAAGTTCTTTTTGTGTCTTCAGCTCCTTCAAACTTTTATTGTCAGTGAAAATCTGGACATGCTCGTCATATAAGTAATGTCTTCATATCTTCAACGCAAATACTATAGCCGCCAACTCTAAATCATGAGTAGGATAATTGACTTCATGAGGTTTCAACTTCCTCGATGCATAAGCAATTACCTTCCCATGTTGCATCAAGACACATCCAAGTCCTTGACGTGAAGCATCACTATAAACCACAAAATGTTCTCTACCTTCTGGTAAGGTCAAAATTGGTGCTGACACCAATCTATTCTTCAATTCTTGAAAGCTGCTCTCACACTTCTCTGTCCAAATAAATTTGGCATTCTTCCTTAGCAACTGAGTAAGTGGTCCAGCAATGGTAGAGAAACCCTGCACAAATCTCCTATAGTAACCTGCTAATCCAAGAAAACTACGAACCTCTCTTGCATTTCTTGGTGCTTCCCACTTCACAACAACTTTTATTTTGGAAGTATCAACTAGTACTCCTTCAGCTGATATGACATGCCCCAAAAACACCACTCTATCTATTCAGAAATCACATTTGGAAAACTTAGCAAACAACTTGTTCTGCCTCAAGGTCTCCAACACTGCTCTCAAGTGTTGTTCATGTTCACTTTTGCAAGATGAATAGATTAGAATGTCATTAATAAATACAATGACAAACACATCAAGAAATTCTCGAAGTACCATATTCATCAACCCCATGAATGCTGAAGGAGCATTCGTCAATCCAAATGGCATCACCAGAAACTCATAATGCCCATATCTAGTGTGAAATGCGATCTTCTTCACATCTTCATCTCTGATCCGCAACTAATGATATCTAGACATCAAGTCTATCTTGAAGAAAACCTTTGAACCACGCAATTGATCAAACAAATCATCTATCCTCGATAAGGGATATCGATTCTTTATGGTCACCTTATTTAGCTGCCTATAATCAATGCACATCCTCATTGAGCCATCTTTCTTCTTCACAAATAGTACAAGAGCTCTCCAATGTGACACACTGGGTCGGATAAAGCTCAAATCAAGCAACTCTTGTAATTGCTTCTTCAACTCCTCAAGCTTAACAGGTGCCATTCTATATGGAGGAATGGAGATCGGTGCTGTACTTGGAATCAATTCTATTTCAAAATTCATCTCTCTTTGTGGCGGTAGACCAGGCAATGCCTCGGGAAAAATATCAGGAAACTCTTGCATAATATGCAACTCTTCAAGCTTAGGTGGTTCACGATTTAAATCATGAATATGAGCTAAGTAAGCATCACACCCTTCAAGTAGCATTTTTCTTACTACCATAGTAGATATCACATAAGTGGGTAACATTCTCCTATCACCCCTGAAAATTACCTCATCACTACAAGGCAATGTCAATTTCACTTCTTTAGCAAAACAATCCACCACCGCTCGGTAAGTTGAAAGCCAATTCATGCCTAAATGACATCAAATCCATGTATGTCTATAGCAATAAGATTAGCCAGAAATTCCTTATCACATATCACAAGTACACATTCCTTGTATACTTGTCTAGCAATCAAAGCATCGCCTGAAGGTAGGACAACAGACATGTCAATGGATAAGGAAGAAGGCTCTAAATCCAACAATGATCCACATGCATATGAAACAAATGAATATGATGCACCAGGGTCAAACAACGTAGTCATATACTTCTTATTGATGAGAATCGAACCTGTAACCACCTCAGGACTGGCGGCTGCCTCCTCACGAGTCATGGCATAAACACTATGCTATCCTCCTGTACCAACTCTATGTCCACTGACTGCACTGGCAATAGATTTTCCCTTATTAAGGGAACTAGTAGATGGAGTCCTCCCTGTTGTATCAGCCTGTCGTGGAGCAATGCGTGGCCCACCACGAGCATCAGAAAATTGAGTACTAGCTGCTGGCCTATTACATTCATATTTCTTATGTCCTTTCTCACCACAATTATAGCAAGTAACTACCTTGTTCCCACTTGACCAACATCCACCTACATGAATGCCAACAAGTACATGAAAAAAAATTAAACAAAAGGAGTGAGCATAAATAGGCTCAGTGAGTAAAACGACTATCCCAAATATTAAAACATCGAACGAAAAACCAACATTTTCATTTCAAAAATTATTTCAAACCCTTTTTTCATTCAACAAGTAAATTCATTTAAATAATGCTCATACCGAAATGAATGTCATGGATGCACATGCATGATAGTAAAATAACATCATAAGATTTGGGGAACATCATCAAACACGGATATCCATACCACTCATCAATCGAGTGCTTCTTCACACACCCCTCGTGTCACTATATCACCACAGGGTGGTTGTTCTCATTCCGTCCCTCGTGTCACTATATTGCCACAGGATGTTGAACCGCTCCTCGTGTCACTATATCGACACATAGCTTGTTTCTTTTCTTTTTCCATTCCATCCCTCGTGTCACTATATCGCCACAAGATGGTTGTTCTAATTCCACCCTTCGTGTCACTATATCAACACAGGGTGTTGAACCTGCTTCTCGTGTCACTATATCGACACAGAGCAAACCGGACCCCAACCAGTCTACTCAGGGTTGGCCAATCCTCTGAGGTGAAAACACTTCGCCTTATGCGGGTTTTTGCATGTAATGCACATGATGCATGTATGCAGTTTTCAAATAGAAGTTTAGAATTAGAACCCATCATATAAACTTTCCTTTTCAAAAATCAAGTATTCACCTAAATTTCACAAGCATAAACTTCAACGGATTTTCAAAATTCATAATAAAATATCACAAGTCATATGATGACATACATAGGAAGCACACAAATATATGAATATGCATGAGGGAAACTATCACAAAAGAAATCCATTTCCACATCGGGTGGAACAATGCTTTCACCCCGAAGAGTTTAGTAATTCATATCAATTGAGATAAGTTCCATCACCTTGGATTCGTCGAGTCCCCAAATTATCCCCTCGTCCGAATCCAAATCAGAACACTTGACAACTAACATTACCTTGTATCTAGAGTGTGGATTAATTTCTTCACTTGTCAGTCGAAACACCCACTTGTTCTCGATGCCCTCTTTCCTTTAGGAAGCTTCACTAGTTTATAAGTGTTGTTCTCAAGTAGAGATTGCATTTCATTCTGTATGGCTTTCGTCCACTAATCCTTATGCTCATGTGACAAGACTTCTTGATAACACACTGGTTCTCCCCTTTCAGTTCATAACACGTACTCTGTCATAGAGTACCATTTTGACTCTTGTCATTGTGTGGTTGATCTTCTCAACTGAGGCTCTTGCACTAGTGCATCATGCTCGACATTTGGCTCATCATCACTATCTTAACTATCCGAAGGTATATCTGAATTATATGAGCTACTATAACTATTACTGTGATGACCTTCGACTTCTTTTGGCGCCACAAGGGGTGAAACCGGAAACTAATCATTTAAATTCAAATTCAAACTTTCAACGGAAAACCAACATTTCGAAAAATAAACTAACTTTGAAAATTTCCAAAAATTTTGGCATGACGTATGCGTAAATTCGTCTATACGTCATGTACAACAATACATATATATCTCTTTACAGACATTTAACTTCAATACTTAAACATCACAGACAATTATAGGGTCATTACTGACAATTCATTATATTGCAAAAATCATGGGACGCATGCCCAAAATAGTGAGTCTCAAGCTCACTCTCAAATCAAACTCACGAGCTAGATGCTCGTAAATCATATAACATGCACATCATAAATCTAACATCTCACAAAATCTTGCAAGCATTCTTCAATCTAGCAATTCATATAAGAAAGCAAATGAAATTCAAGGTAACTAAAGTATCGACCACGCCTCTCACACATGACCAATCTCTGCCCTTTTATATTTCTTATTTTATGCCAAGCAAGCAAGCATGTAGGACTTTCATTCAGTACATGAAAAAAAAATTAAACAAGAGGAGTGAGCATAAATAGGCTCAGTGAGTAAAACGACTATCTCAAATATTAAAACACCGAAGGAAAAACCAACCTTTTCATTTCAAAAATTATTTCAAACCCTTTTTTCATTCCAACAAGTAAATTCATTTAAATAATGCTCATACCGAAATGAATGCCATGGATGCACATGCATGATAGTAAAATAACATCATAAGATTTGGGGAACATCATCAAACACGGATATCCATACCACTCGTCAATCGAGTGCTTCTTCACACACACCTCGTGTCACTATATCGTCATAGGGTGGTTGTTCGCATTCCGTCCCTCGTGTCACTATATTGCCACAGGATGTTGAACCGCTCCTCGTGTCACTATATCGACATAGAGCTTGTTTTTTTTTCTTTTTCCATTCCATCCGTCGTGTCACTATATCGCCACAGGATGATTGTTCTAACTCTACCCTACGTGTCACTATATCGACATAGGATGTTGAACCTGCTCCTCGTGTCACTATATCAACACAGAGCAAATCGGACCACAACCGGTCTACTCAGAGTTGGCCAATCCTCTGAGGTGAAAACACTCCGCCTTATGCGAGTTTTTACATGTAATGCACATGATGCATGTATGCAGTTTTCAAATAGAAGTTTAGAATTAGAACCCATCATATAAACTTTCCTTTTCAAAAATCAAGTATTCACCTAAATTTCACAAGCATAAACTTCAACGGATTTGCCGAATGTGTGTACCTACTAAAACGTCGAGATGAGCTCGACCGAAGTTCACCTTTTGTTCGTCGGAAAAGTTCGTCGGAAAACTCCAATCTCGGCCCCCTATATGATTTGAACAAAAACAAGATCAATACCCAACCAAATAATCCTAATCGACCTAAGAATGATGTACAACTCACCAGGAAAAGGATCGGTGCGAGTAGGATCCAGAATCGTTGCCGGAATTGTCACCGACGGATTTTTCGGCCTCCTTGCATTTTTCTCTCACTGTGTCGCGCACGTTGGACCAATCATCCCATACTATAGGTCAAAATGTTCATCTAGTCGTCCTCTTTCCATCGATACCTCTCGCGTGAAAAACGGTGGCCGGACGGGAGAGAAATCACGGTCGAAAGTGGCGGCGGCGGCTGGACATGCGCGGGCACTGTAGCTGCGGGGTTTGGGGAAGACGAGCGCCACCTTATTTTTTATTACGTAGCTTTATTTTTTTTTCTGATGTCCTATTCCTGCGAATGTCCAAAATGCCCTTAGGTTTAAACATTATTACACCTTTTTTTTAAACGTTACAACTACAATACCCATAACAAAAATTTCATCCTCGAAATTCAAACTAACCTGAAGATCAGAAAAGATGAGGATAGCTTTTCAGCATATCCTCCTCCAACTCCCATGTAGCCTCTCTCTCCGTATGATTCTTCTATTGCACTCTAACCATAGGTATCTCACGTCTGCGTAACTGTCGCACCTCACGTGCTAATATATGAGCGGGCTCCTCTCGATATGTCATATTCTCATTTATCTCCACTGGTTGTGCCTCAATCTGCTGATCTTCAATATTATGAATCTTCGCTAATGGTGGTGGCAAAGCAATGCGATAAGCCACGGGTCCTACTCTCTCAAGCACCTCGTAGGGTTCGATAAATTTAGGGCTCAACTTTCCTTTCTTTCCAAATCGAAGAACACCTTTTCAAGGAGAAATCTTCAAGAAAACTTTATCTCCGACTGCATATTATCTCTCATTTCGTGACTTGTCCGCTAGTGCTTTCTGACGATCTTGATATTCCTTTATTCTTTTTCGTATAATGCCAATATTGTCCACTGTCTCCTGAACTAAGTCCACATCGGTCAATTATCTTTCACCCTCTTCATCCCAACAAATGGGGGTACGACATCTCCGACCATACAAGACATCAAATGGTGCCATGTGAATGGTGGATTGATAACCATTATTATATGCAAACTTAGCCAGCGCTAGATGATCATCCCAACATCCCCCATGATCCATCGCACTAGCTCTCAACATATCCTCTAATGTCTGTATCGTCCGCTCAGCTTGTCCATCAGTCTGTGGGTGAAAAGATGTACTAAAATGCAACTTCGTCCCTAAGGACTCCTTGTATACTTCCAAAATCTGGACATGAATCTAGAATCTCTATCAGAAACAATGACTTTTGGTATGCTATGTAACCGAACAATCTCATCTATAAATAATCGTGTCAACTGCTCCAACGAGTAAGTAATCTTGATGGGTAACAAGTGTGCTGATTTTATCAATCTATCCACTATCACCCACACAGCATTATGACCCTTCTTAGTGACCGGCAATCCTGTCACAAAATTCATATTAATCTTTTCTCACTTCCACTCAGGTATAGGTATGGATTCAACTTACCACAAGGAGCTTGATGTTCAGCATTAACTTGCTGACATACTAAACAGTGAGATACAAACTCAGCCGCATTCTCCTTCATTCCCGGCCAAAAGTAATTTTGCCGTAAATTTCTATACATCTTGGTGCAACCTGGATGTAATGAATATGCTGCATTATGACTTTCCTGCATCACTTCATCTCTCAAGTCATATGCTCTAGGTACAAATAGTCTATCTTGATACATGAGAGTCCCGTCCTTACTTACATGATAATGCTTTTCACCACGATCAGCCTTTAGTTGATCCATAAGCATAAAAGTGCCTATGTCAACCTTTTGTACCTATCGAATACTATCCAATAACACTGGCCTCACACGGAGGTTGCACAACAAACCTCCATAGCCATCCACTCTCAAGTGGCAAATCACCCTCGTAAGCTCCTCAACAGGAGAGACCACGCCTAACTCCTCTAGTGTCCCACCATCCCTGAACTTTCGGCTCAGCGCATCAGCAACTACATTTGCTTTTCCTAAATGATACTCCATTGTTAGGTCATAATCTTTAATGAACTCCATCCATCTTCTTTGTCTCTGATTAAGTTCTTTTTGTGTCTTCAGCTCCTTCAAACTTTTATTGTCAGTGAAAATCTGGACATGCTCGTCATATAAGTAATGTCTTCATATCTTCAACGCAAATACTATAGCCGCCAACTCTAAATCATGAGTAGGATAATTGACTTCATGAGGTTTCAACTTCCTCGATGCATAAGCAATTACCTTCCCATGTTGCATCAAGACACATCCAAGTCCTTGACGTGAAGCATCACTATAAACCACAAAATGTTCTCTACCTTCTGGTAAGGTCAAAATTGGTGCTGACACCAATCTATTCTTCAATTCTTGAAAGCTGCTCTCACACTTCTCTGTCCAAATAAATTTGGCATTCTTCCTTAGCAACTGAGTAAGTGGTCCAGCAATGGTAGAGAAACCCTGCACAAATCTCCTATAGTAACCTGCTAATCCAAGAAAACTACGAACCTCTCTTGCATTTCTTGGTGCTTCCCACTTCACAACAACTTTTATTTTGGAAGTATCAACTAGTACTCCTTCAGCTGATATGACATGCCCCAAAAACACCACTCTATCTATTCAGAAATCACATTTGGAAAACTTAGCAAACAACTTGTTCTGCCTCAAGGTCTCCAACACTGCTCTCAAGTGTTGTTCATGTTCACTTTTGCAAGATGAATAGATTAGAATGTCATTAATAAATACAATGACAAACACATCAAGAAATTCTCGAAGTACCATATTCATCAACCCCATGAATGCTGAAGGAGCATTCGTCAATCCAAATGGCATCACCAGAAACTCATAATGCCCATATCTAGTGTGAAATGCGATCTTCTTCACATCTTCATCTCTGATCCGCAACTAATGATATCTAGACATCAAGTCTATCTTGAAGAAAACCTTTGAACCACGCAATTGATCAAACAAATCATCTATCCTCGATAAGGGATATCGATTCTTTATGGTCACCTTATTTAGCTGCCTATAATCAATGCACATCCTCATTGAGCCATCTTTCTTCTTCACAAATAGTACAAGAGCTCTCCAATGTGACACACTGGGTCGGATAAAGCTCAAATCAAGCAACTCTTGTAATTGCTTCTTCAACTCCTCAAGCTTAACAGGTGCCATTCTATATGGAGGAATGGAGATCGGTGCTGTACTTGGAATCAATTCTATTTCAAAATTCATCTCTCTTTGTGGCGGTAGACCAGGCAATGCCTCGGGAAAAATATCAGGAAACTCTTGCATAATATGCAACTCTTCAAGCTTAGGTGGTTCACGATTTAAATCATGAATATGAGCTAAGTAAGCATCACACCCTTCAAGTAGCATTTTTCTTACTACCATAGTAGATATCACATAAGTGGGTAACATTCTCCTATCACCCCTGAAAATTACCTCATCACTACAAGGCAATGTCAATTTCACTTCTTTAGCAAAACAATCCACCACCGCTCGGTAAGTTGAAAGCCAATTCATGCCTAAATGACATCAAATCCATGTATGTCTATAGCAATAAGATTAGCCAGAAATTCCTTATCACATATCACAAGTACACATTCCTTGTATACTTGTCTAGCAATCAAAGCATCGCCTGAAGGTAGGACAACAGACATGTCAATGGATAAGGAAGAAGGCTCTAAATCCAACAATGATCCACATGCATATGAAACAAATGAATATGATGCACCAGGGTCAAACAACGTAGTCATATACTTCTTATTGATGAGAATCGAACCTGTAACCACCTCAGGACTGGCGGCTGCCTCCTCACGAGTCATGGCATAAACACTATGCTATCCTCCTGTACCAACTCTATGTCCACTGACTGCACTGGCAATAGATTTTCCCTTATTAAGGGAACTAGTAGATGGAGTCCTCCCTGTTGTATCAGCCTGTCGTGGAGCAATGCGTGGCCCACCACGAGCATCAGAAAATTGAGTACTAGCTGCTGGCCTATTACATTCATATTTCTTATGTCCTTTCTCACCACAATTATAGCAAGTAACTACCTTGTTCCCACTTGACCAACATCCACCTACATGAATGCCAACAAGTACATGAAAAAAAATTAAACAAAAGGAGTGAGCATAAATAGGCTCAGTGAGTAAAACGACTATCCCAAATATTAAAACATCGAACGAAAAACCAACATTTTCATTTCAAAAATTATTTCAAACCCTTTTTTCATTCAACAAGTAAATTCATTTAAATAATGCTCATACCGAAATGAATGTCATGGATGCACATGCATGATAGTAAAATAACATCATAAGATTTGGGGAACATCATCAAACACGGATATCCATACCACTCATCAATCGAGTGCTTCTTCACACACCCCTCGTGTCACTATATCACCACAGGGTGGTTGTTCTCATTCCGTCCCTCGTGTCACTATATTGCCACAGGATGTTGAACCGCTCCTCGTGTCACTATATCGACACATAGCTTGTTTCTTTTCTTTTTCCATTCCATCCCTCGTGTCACTATATCGCCACAAGATGGTTGTTCTAATTCCACCCTTCGTGTCACTATATCAACACAGGGTGTTGAACCTGCTTCTCGTGTCACTATATCGACACAGAGCAAACCGGACCCCAACCAGTCTACTCAGGGTTGGCCAATCCTCTGAGGTGAAAACACTTCGCCTTATGCGGGTTTTTGCATGTAATGCACATGATGCATGTATGCAGTTTTCAAATAGAAGTTTAGAATTAGAACCCATCATATAAACTTTCCTTTTCAAAAATCAAGTATTCACCTAAATTTCACAAGCATAAACTTCAACGGATTTTCAAAATTCATAATAAAATATCACAAGTCATATGATGACATACATAGGAAGCACACAAATATATGAATATGCATGAGGGAAACTATCACAAAAGAAATCCATTTCCACATCGGGTGGAACAATGCTTTCACCCCGAAGAGTTTAGTAATTCATATCAATTGAGATAAGTTCCATCACCTTGGATTCGTCGAGTCCCCAAATTATCCCCTCGTCCGAATCCAAATCAGAAGTAAACACAACCTATCATATCTGTTACTTGATTAATTAATATTATAAAATAAACTTGGTAATTCACTATTCACAACTGCTCGGCGTGCTTATCATAAATCAAGTCCTATTATTAATTTGCTATAATACATACCAAAAATGAAAAGTATGCCTCGTCTTCTAGTAATAGCCTAAACAAACCACAACGACCCATGAACTATCGCTTTCCGATTAGCAACCTCCTATAAGCGAAATTAAATCAAACTTTAAATAAAACATACTTAGAACCTTAATTACATTATAATAACTATTTTTAGTTGTACGATGTTCATACTACGACCACTGTAGTCACCGCTCTCCAAAATAATCGCCGCACCCGTCAAAATGTCGAAAGGCCGCCGAACGCCTTTTTCGTCAAAAATAAAATAAGTTACTTTAAATTTATTCACATCACAGAAATCTAATCAAATGCACATTCTTATTCACTTACCAACCACGATATAATAATGAGTCGTCGAAAGGGTCGTCGGAGAACGATCGGAATCGAAAACCTACGAACCTAAAAATAAAAGATTAGCGACTAATTTTATACGGACAGCAACCTAATTCCTTTTTGCCGAATGTGTGTACCTACTAAAACGTCGAGATGAGCTCGACCGAAGTTCACCTTATGTTCGCCGGAAAGTTCGTCAGAAAAGTTCGTCGAAAAATCTCAATCTCGGCCCCCTATATGATTTAAACAAAAACAAGATCAAAACCCCTCCAAATGATCCTAATCGACCTAAGAATGATGTACAACTCACCAGGAAAAGGATCGGTGCGAGTCGAAATCGGAATCAACGTCGGAATCGTCGCCGACAAATTTTTCGACCTCCTCACATTTTTCTCTCACTGCGTCGTGCACGGTGGACCAATCATCGCATACTATATGTCAAAACGTTCATCTCGTCGTCCACTTTCCATCAATACCTCTTGCGCAAAAAATGATGGCCGGACGGGGGAGAAATCGTGGCCGAAAATGGCGGCGGCGGTTGGACTTGCGCGGGCACTGTAGCTGCGGGGTTTGGGGAAGACGAGCGCCATTTTTTTTATTACGTGGCTTTATTTTTTTCTGATGTCCTTTTTATGCAAATGTCCAAAATGCCCTTAGGTTTAAACGTTATTACACCTTTTTTTTTAAATGTTACAATTACTATCATCTTGATCTGGAACAATGTCATCTTCTATTGGTGCATCAAGTGAACTCAGTTCAACAAGATGTTCCATGAACACAACATCTCTACTTATGATAACCTTCCTGTTAACAAGATCCTAAAGTCTATAGCCAATTTCATCACCATCATATTCGAGGAAGATACATTCTTTCGATTTGCTGTCAAGTTCTGAACGCTCATAATTGGGAATGTGAACAAAGGCTCTGCAGCCGAACACTCTGAGATGCTTGTACAAAACATTCTTCCCTGACCAGACTTTCAGGGTATGTCACCATACAAAGGTACTGATGGTGAGTGATTGATCAGTTCAATTCCGATCATCTTTGCTTCACCCCAAAATTCTTTCGATTGCTTGGTATGTAAAAGCATACATCTGACATGTTCCTCAATTGTTCTGTTCATTCTCTCAGCAACACCATTTTGCCGAGGAATCTTGGAACTGTCTTTTCAAGCTTGATGTCATAGGTGTTACAGTATTCTTTAAATGGTCATTTGTATTCGCCGCCATTGTCTGCCCAAATGCACTTGAGTTTCTTGCCAGTTTCTCTTTCGACTTTAGCATGAAACTTCTTGAACTTTGCTAACACCTGATTTTTGTGTGCTATAGGAAAAGCTCACACTTTTTTTAAAATGGTCATCAATAAATATAACAAAATAAAGAGCACCACCTAAAGTTTTATCCTTCATATAGCAGACATTAGTATGCACCAAATCAAGTGTGTGTGAATTTGTAAATGAAGAAGTTCTATTAAATGTAACTCTAGTCTGCTTACCAGACAAACAATGAATACATACGTCAAGTGAAGTGTCTTGCATACCTAGTAGCAGATTTCGTTGAGTTAATATCTGAAGCCTTTTCTCACATGTGACCAAGTCGCTTGTGCCATAACTCAGAGGATGACATTTCTTGAGTCACGTTTATCTCCTCGGTGCAATGTTGTGCTTCAGTCTTGTAGAGAGTACCATATTTGTGTCCTTTCACTAGTAGGAGTGAACATCTCGAGTTTTCACACTCCCCCTTTGAAGTTGCTCTCATAATCATTGTCGTCTAATTTTCCAACTGAAATTAGGTTGAGACGGATCTCTGGTACACGTCTCACATCTTTGAGCACAATCTTACATCATGTATTGGTCTTCAACTAAATATCTCCAACGCTAGCAATTTGGGACTCCGACTTGTTCCCCTCCCCATCTTTACTGATTCGAATGCTCCCTCTCTATATGTTGAAAATACATCTCTACGAGGGGTGACATCAAATGAAGCTGCAGTGTCTAAGATTCAAACTGAATCTTAACTCACAATATTGACATCATCTTCTTCCTCTTCTTGAGTAAAAAAGTATACATCATCTGATGTAGCCACCACAACGTTATTTCCACCACTACTCATCTTCTCCTTTTCAGTATCTTCAGACCCTTCATGCGATTGATCACGTTTTAATTTTCTGCACTCCTTCTTGAAATGTTCTGACTTGTCACAATGATAATAGGTGACATCTTTTTTGGACTTCGACTTGTCTCTTGACCTTGATCTATCGTGGCGGTGAGAGTTTCTCTATTTGTTTCTTCCACGATGAATGCCTCTGATTTATTGTTGAGATTCTACTCTTGCCTTCTCATTTTTTCATTGAATAAACTAACCTTGATAGTTTATAAAGATAGTTGTCCACCTGGAGCAGAGTTGTTCAGAGAAATAACGAGTGTTTCCCAACTATCATGTAATGAACTCCGCAGTAATAGTGCTTGGATCTCATCTTCAAACACGATCTTTACTGAGGATAATTTGTTAATTAATTCATGAAAGCTGCCAAGATATTCTGCAACAGAATGACCATCCTTGTACTTCAGGTTAACAAGTTTCTTCATCAATAGCAGCTTATTCTGTGGCGATTTGTGCTCATACATTTCTTCCATTTTTCCACACTTCATCGGGTTCATCAATATTTCCGATATGATGAAACACTTTGTCATCGACCTATTGTCAGATTTGTGCAACTGTCTTGATCTTAATCCTCCCCACTTCTATCATCCATGTCCTCAAGCTTTGCAACATCACCTTCGATTAGATCATAAAGGTCCATGCAATTTAAGTAGTCCTTCATCCGAGGCTTCTAGATAAAATAATTTGTTCCTGTGAGCACAGGCATCTGACTGGGGCATTATTATCCTCCATTATAATGTGCACTTTTTTGACCAGACTCTGATACTATTGTTAGAAAAAAAGAATGAACTGATAGTTGCAGAATTATCTTCTTTTTCCATTTTAATGCGCATAATAATAATGGGATGATGAGAATAATATAAAAAAATTAAATCAGATCAAAGATGTAAATAATTAACATGGAAAACCTCTCAACACGAGAGAAAAAAACTACGGGAGCAAGCAGCAAATCTTCCACTATAAAATAATAGTAGGACAAAATCTCTTCTCTCAACTACGCAAAGGAATATAATAATAATCTTAAGAATTAATCTTGAATGCTACAGAATAAATGTCTCTCAGAACTGAGGATAGTAATCAGAACGATCTCACTGGAATATGAAGAATAGATGAGAAGGCTACTGAAAAGTAATGCATGAAATTTCGTTGAGAATGGATAAGAACTCGTTCCCGAATCGAATCCGAAGTTTCTCTCCTCTCTCTTCTCTTTTCTTCTCTCTCGATGGTTGTTCGTTCTATTCTCGTGCACAATAAATGTTTGCATCTTCATCCTTTTATAAATGCATGATAACCAACTCCCTGTATGATTGTTTAGACGTCTTCAATTCGGTTTCATTTTTCTTTTGCTACTCAAAATCGGACGCACATAACAATAACAGCCCAACAGAAAATGACTGTGTGGATGCCACGTTGATCGAAAGATGATCGATTAGAGGTAAAGAGTACACCTAATGAAATGAGTTAAAAAATGGAAGGCATTCGTGTTACAAAATGAAGTTTGAGGGTATCGTTGAGCAAACATCAAAGTTGGAGAACATTTGATGTAATTTTTCTCATGGATCAAGTTCTAAAAAAGTCAAAATACTAAATGGTCGATTCTTGCAGTGGGGTCCAATCTTGACAACTAGACTTAATTTCAAAAATGAACTCGGGGCAAGTTTTGGACAACTTTAGGCTAGGTTCCACATCATCGGCTATTTTTTTATTAAATTTAAAATTTAAAATCATTCAACAATCATTTAGAAAAAAAAAGAAAAATCATTCCCAGGTGGGTAGAATATTTGAATGGTTTTTTGGGGATCCTATTTTAGTATAATAATACTTTTAAAATATATAATATATTAAAATTAACATAAGTCTATTTAATTTTATAACTAAATAGGATATCGTACTAGAACTATCGAATTATAGTTTCTTAATGTGATAGAAATTTTTTTATTAATAATAAAAAGATTGATGGCTTATGAATTAATTGTGTATATATAAATACTACAAAAAACTTGATTTGTAGTCACAAATTATTTCGTAAATATATGCTCAAATATCATGATTATAAGTTATTAGTCACGAGTAAAATTGTAACACCAACTCATGAATATTGATGGTGTTGCAACTGATCAGTAGTCACAAAGGCTATTTTATAGCTATAAATATTAAGTATTAAATATTAACAAATGTGGTGATATCATTCGCAAATACCTCGAAATTGACAACGAAAGTTTCGTGGACATTATTGATTGACTTTTATGAGTAGTTATATTTGTGGTTATTAGCAAAATTTGTTTCAAAAATTAATATGTAAAAATTATTAGTAACATTTTCATGATACATGGCAAAAAAGTTTTGTAATACGAAATTAAAAATGATTGATTATTTTTAATTATTAGTTACAAATTATTTTATAGGTAAAATCTATAAATATTTTCATGAAAAATATGTAAAATAATTGACTAGACACATTCCATAAAATAAAAAATGATAAGTTCAAATGATATTCTTTTGTAAATTGCCATGCTCATTAATCATAGAATTCAAAAATAATAATTCATGTAAAATAAAAATATTAAGAAATATCAACTACATTATCAAAGGTTTCTATGACATAACAATAGAAAGAAATCAATTCTACAAAAGTTAACATAATCTAACTTTTATAATTGAAAGAAAACTTTCATCTTCTCTTCCATCTTTCTTTGATGATCCTCTATCACAACCATCTTTTGTTGTCGATTTTAAATTTGTTCTTTTTGAGATTCAATAAGTGCACGATGACATTTTATAAGTTGCAAATGTTCTTCAAAATATTTTTCAGCTTCATCAATCATCTCCTATCTTCTTCCAATTGTTCTTGTGTGGCATTATTAACCCTTGAAGGAGGAGGACACGCACACCATAACCTAAACCTCGAGAATGTCCTGATTTTGTACTCATTACTAATTGAAAAGTTTATTCATCTATCAATATTCTACTCACAACAACTTCCATGACCTCATCTTGTGTCGCAACCATGACATCCTATAAAATAAATAAAAAAATAGTTTAAAATGAAATATAATAACAAAAAGTATACTTAAAAAACTCATAATTAATATAACAATAGTAAGTCATGCCTAAAACTTATCTTCTAAAAATGATTGCATATTAGTCCCAATTACTTTGTCACCAACTTATGGATTTCTTAGCGCTAATGCATTTCCGCCTTTCTTTTCAAAGTGCTTATGCATTTTGCTCTATAACCTCTAAACTTTTGTTGGATCATTTGATTCATTGCAATTTTCACACTAGAATTTTCAATATCAATATCAAATTTATTGTAACGCCCAAGACATAACAAAAAAGGAGAAAAGGAAAATAAAAATCGAATAGAAGAAAAGATAAGATGAGATCAAGGTGGGCTCGCTATTCGAAAAGTAGCTATCATCTTATCCTATGCTCTCTCTTGGCCCGTAGGATCCTTAGTCTTCGTAACTCTGCTAACTACCCTTGGAATCACCTCATAGCTTCAAAGTATTCTTCGCTTCGTCTGTGGGAGCCCTATTCACTTCCCGGCTCCACTTGGTCTTGGTGCCTTATATTAGATGTTATCCCCGACCTTCAGACAAGCTTCATGAAATCTATTGGCTCTTGTACTACCACATCTGTGGACACTGATATCAACTCTTTTATTACTAACAATTAGTGGCATACCCCTCTCTCTCCTCCATTTTTATCAGACACTTATTATTTGTGGTATTTATATTCCGGTTGATGTCTGTGATGATGCATATGGGTTTGGGTGACCAACGAACATGGACTCCCTATTGCTATTGTCTTGTATAAATTCATTAGCAACCGGGCTTTGCTGACACGTCCTACTAAGGGACCGCTCTGGACCAAGATTTGGCGCATTCATGTTCCCCCTAAAATACATTTTTTTTTTGTGGAAACTTTTCCATGGCCGCTTACTTGCTCTAGATCTTATACATGACTCATCGATTGATCATGTTTGCTCCTTTTGTGGCCATGCCCTGGAAACAAATACACATCTATTTTTTCTTGTTCCACTTCTCACCAGATTTGAAACCTCTTTCAGCAACATATGTATTATACTTTTCAGTTTTTTTGTCTCTTGGCCCTATGGTACCTAGATTCAGAAGGGAGCAAATTTGGATCAGCAATTTTGTAAACACCTTTTGTATCTTTGCTTTCTGTCTTTCGGGCATTTGAAACATGCAGAATATCTATTTTTGGTCCAAGCGTGTAGCCATAGACGAGCTCTGTGAAAGAGTCCTGACCGGTTCCATGAACTTACTACTTTGACGACCCACGCCCCTGAGGCACCACACCCTCAAGATCCACTTCGAATTCAGTGGGAGCCCCCTCCCCAGCATTGGACTTTGCTCAATACTCATGGCTCACATATTAGAGCCGTCGGGTGGGGGGATACGGTTTCATCTTGCATTCTCATTCTAACACTTTTCTTTTTGCAGGGGCTGGGCGTGGTAATTTTCATTTTGCTTTGAAGTCCGAAGCTTGGGCTTTGCTCATGGTCTACATTATCTCCCTCGTGTTCTCTGTCCATGACGGCTTTGGACACTCATTGTTGATATCAAGAACATCTTATGTAATCTTACGCCTACTAATATTGTATTTTGCCCCCGTAGTGAGAATGCCGCTATGGACTTTCTTGCGTCTATTGGCCTGCCAGCATTACGAATATTTTTGGGGCGATAGTGCTCCTCCGGGCATCGTCCAATTTTTGTACAATAACTCTACTCTTTTAACATAATTAATCGCTTTTAAAAAAAAGAAAAGAAAACTAATAGCCTCAACTCGCAACTCTTTAAGCACCTTCATTTGGTATTTTGAGACATTTGACTGTATGAGTTTCCTTTTTAGTTTAAAATGTTGCAACTATAATGGACTCTATCGGTTCTTATTAAGCACTGATATAAGTTAATCATCCATAAAAAAATTAAATAATTTTGCTTTCTATTTATTATTTTCATTTAATTTGATCAATGTTACCTAATTATTAGTTTATTTTATCATTATCAGTAATGCAATCAAATACATAACATTTTACTGCCGAACCGAAACAGAACTTATAGAAATAAAAATCGAAACTGAATTTGAATACCGCTAACTGCAATAATATATTCATTTGCGATATTGTCAATCTCCGATTTTTAAAAACGATTCGCGCGAACGATTACATGCATTGTTCATCGTCGAGCCTAATAAATTTGATAAAATCATCCCACATCGCGTATACAGATGAGACTATCAATATAATTTTTTTTACATTCTTAGGAACTACGATGTCGATGGCTCAAAACGCATGATGTTAATAGTTATGTGCACTATTTACATCCTGAAGACCGATCCATCATCGAGTCCAACTAATTTCGTAAGGTTATCTCACATCACGTACCTGATATGTGAGACTCAATAATTTTCTTTTACATTCACATAAATTCAAACTTGAAACCTTAAATTAGAAGAAACCGTTTATCACTCCACCTTAACTCTTATCGCATATACCTAAATAACTCGGTCCAAAAATAATGTTAGCATTGTTGCCTTTCGTTGTAGCTAAGAAATTGCATGATGGGAACAAATCAATGCAAATTATGGCAAAGTTAAACCAGTATGGCAGTATATATACTTTCAATATTGGTCAGCTTCATTTGAGGCTTCAACCATGTATATAAATAATCATGCATCAGTTCTTATCTGAGGACGAATCATTCTGGTGATTCGTCTCTCTCAAACCTCTCTTCCTAATTCTCAAATATCACCTTCACTTGATGTCGAGGTGAAAGCTATATGTATATGATCTTGTGGTTTCATGTAGGAGAATAAGATATCGTGGCATATGCAAAATAATTAATTAATTGGCGTATTGATATATTATCGGAATGGTTTCTTCAATCACCGCAGGCTTCTAATCAACGTTGGCAAACGTATTGTCCCAAGAGGCGATGAACTGCTGTGCTAATACTCTAATATCGAGTGACGTATTAAAAAATTTTGATCCCAAGGGGAAAGCAAATAATATTACGTCGAGTAAAGAGGTGCGAGCCAAGCAGATTATATTATATAATACTCAGAATGTTACATGTGATATTAAAGCTACTCGGTGTGAATATGTGTGCATGACGGAGTACTACTCAATTAGTTCAAACAAAATTTTCACGATATTTTATCAACAATATTTTCCTACTTAACTAGGATATATACTCATGCCAATCGACAAAAAAACAATGTAGAAAACAAGACTACGCTAAGGACATTAAGCATCAATCATTGCATGTTACACTAAAATTATTAAAATACCAGGGAGTAATGATATTCAATTTAGTTTTTTCTTGATGAATAAACTACTATATAATCGAGTATGTTGACATCAAAATATAGGAAAAGTATAATAAAAAATGTGGCGATAGCACAAATTCATAAGTCATTAACAAAGCTTTTGCATTGATGCTAAGCTAAGAAGACGTTGCGAGCCATCATCTAAAACCTTGGGCACTTCAATTCTCTTCTTACAAGAATTGTTAAGTCTTGAAACTTTGATATTGCGTTATACAGGGATGTCAATCCTTTAGTATTTTGAGCCAGTTTTAGTATTTAATTTTGATTAAAATATGATAAGGAATCATGGTCGACGAATGTACTATCCAACTACTCCACGCCATCAAATAAATGATCCTGAGGTAAATACATAAAAAATGTTGATAGTTTTTTAGTCAAAAGAATTTAGGAGAATAAACAAGATAGCAATAATGAAGCCAGAAATTTAATCTAGCGAGTGCAAAATATACTATAGATCAATAAGTACACAAAACTTATTTTCTTCCCTAACTAGGAGATCCTTGTAATATTTTATAATTAATCAGTATCAAAACATATAACATTGAGGATTATATGTAGTGGATGCTTTGTGATGCTGCAATACTATTTCTCATATATCAGTTGGAAGAAAATAGAAAAAAATAACATATAAAATTTGCTTCACATGACTTTTGTTATATTTCAAATATTTTCTTATGGTGCAAACATGATTAAATAAAAGCTATGTTATCATATATTATTTTATAGTTATTTAGATTAAAATGAATAATATATTATTTCAAATCAATTTTATGTCTGCTTATAATGCAAAACTGTAATCAAGGAAATTATAATAAAACTAAAATGTACAATAAAATTTAATAAGAGCCAAAGAATTAGGATGAATAAGTAATACTTATAATTTAATTCTAATATTTTTCTATCTATACTTCCACTAGTAAATGAAATATATAAATACATTTTATGACGAAGTTAAAAAGAATATTAAAATTAGAAACTTTCACGCGTTATATTTGCTTACCAAAGGAATATTAAAAATTGTAAAGCGGAATTTGACTAATTACTCTCATTTCATACTATCTTAGGACAATAAGCGTTAAAGCGCCCCTTGCACAAATATATTCGTCCGAACGTTCCCAAATTTTAAACGAAAATGATTTGACTAGGATTGTGGAAGGTGGGATCTATGTCAATGGATCCTATAAATTATTTGACCTTATTCCGACGAGCAAAATTTTCTCATGGATCTACTTACCTGAATACACTAATTAAGATTATAGATAAAATAATTTTAATTACTCGACTACCTTGTTCAGGTTATTTAACTTTTGTTTTCCATTTTTTACGCACATTTTTTTCAACAAACATTAAGCATCAACCGTTGCATGTTCATAGAATTATAAATTATTAAAATATCAAGGAGTAAACGAGATCCAAATTATTCTTCCCCTAACGATTAAACTATTTCATAATTGAATGATTTAATGTTAAAATAATAATAAGAAGAAAATATAAAAATAAGACTAGAAATTAAAATAAATCAAACTCTCTGGAACTTAGTATCTTAGTATACCACAAATAATGACAATCATTTGAAACTTAGTATCTTCGATTGACCTTGGTTATGGTTATGGTTCAAAGCATAAGTCTGAAAATAAGGTTATGGTTCAAATGGTTCAAAGCATCAAAAAACGAAAACAAAAAAAAACTTGGCGAAGAAGAATATGGATCCACAGAAAAAAAAACTTGAATTTTAAGTTAAAATTGAATGATCAATAACAATATTTTATACATATTTACTGTCAAATTTCATAAAACCTGCGGGATAAAATGGAATATTTAGTTGAGAGTTTCATTGTCAAATTATTCAACATAGATAACAAATTATTCAAAAAAAAATTAAACGAGTAAAATAAACACATGCAAAACCAAAAGATTACACGCGTATATGTAAATATAAAAATAAAAAATACAGTGAATAACAACATACGTGAATATTCATATAATTAGTTTTTAAAAATCATAGAAATGTATATTCAACATAGATAATAAATGTTTAATATAAATAATATATCATAAAAATATTATTTTTAACTAATAATTTACATCATCTTATCTCATAGAATTTTAATCAGACAATATAATTCAATTTTAGAATTTCTTACATCCTCAATCAAACTACAAAAAACTAGTTAATTACTGGAAATTTACACCTTAATAATTTCTCTTACAGTGATTTATATTTTAATTTTATTTTACATCTAACCAAGCTCACCGGAATCATGGTTGGAGTGGCACATAAAAACAAAGTTTATAGCCGGATGTTCGGAGAATATCATTATGTTCTTTCATTTCGATTTTGAATTAGTCAGCTACTAATAACCTTAGACTCCAAACATCTCGTGCGGGTATAAAAAAAAGTTTATACTTATTTGTAATCAAGTGTAAAATGCAGTCTTCAAATGCATTGGTGCAAAACACCACAAAAAATCTTGGTAAACTAAGAGAAGAGGTTGTGCAATATTACAAAAAAAAGTATATACTTTTGTAATCAAGTATAAGTTGCAGTCTTCAAATGAATTGGTGCAAAACACCACAAAAACCTTGATAAACTAAGAAAATACCCACAGTCACAGACAAAGAATCTTGCAAATGGAAGTACTGTTTTCATATGTATGATAAAGTGAAATTGAATGATCCATTAGGCCCATTTATAAGGCTTTAAAATCAAATCCTAAAGAAACAAGAAAAGTTCAAGCTAACTATAACTTAATCACTTTCATATGTTATGTCAGTTAATGAGACAGACATAGAACATCCCCATGAGGTTCTGAGCTTCCAGGAAGAAGTAAAGGAGCGGCACTTCACTACCAAACAATAGCAACCAGCAAGGATGCACAATTCGATCAACCAATCAATCGATTGGTCAAGATTGAAGTATGTACAGATCGGAGATCATCCTCAACTTTCTTCTAGTTCATGATATTTGTGTACAATATTTTCTTAACCACAGAATTATATGGGTACTAAAATATCTTCTAGCATTAAGGTAGCATTGAGCTATTTGGGTTTTCTGCTTCAAGTCAATAATAGGCTAGAGTTTAACCTTCAACACAAACTTTTCCTGTGGTACTTCTGTTTGTTAGCAACAACGAAAGGGATGTGACCATGAGACCTGATGTTAGGGAAAGGCGTTGGTCATCCTTGCTTGTGAAAACAACATAAAATGAATGGTGACACACTCGCGCGCATAAACACACACACACACACTATATTTATATATATATATATATATATATATATATATATATATATATATATATATATATATATATATAAGAAATATTAATGTGAATATCACAAAAAGTGAGTGCACTGTGAGCCGTCTAATTATTAGTGAATCAAAACCAGGTGTTGTCCTCGGTCATCGCCTCCTTGCCCACCTTCACATACCGGAAATCTCGCCGTCCAACTTAGAGCTCATCGCACCGAGGTTCCTCTGGGGCTTCAATGTTTTTGAGGTGAGCGATATCCTTGGCGCCGACGTCCTCTAGCCCGAGAACCATGCGTACACCTCAACCTCAACCATACCCACAAGAAGGTCACCTCCCTGCCACAGGCTTCCGACGGTGTTGGCCAAGACGTCGCCAGCAAAGGTCCTCGTACTAACCCCCGATGCCAAGTTGTACAGGGAGAAGATTAACTTCCTTGTTCGGCTATCGGAGAAACCGCACAAGACGGACACCAAGACAATGAGGTAGAGGAGGAGGAAGAGGAAGAAGAAGGAATTCACTGGAAAAGAGAATGAAGAAGGAATTCATCGGAGGAAGAAGGAAATCACGCAGCAGGAGGCAACTCCCGTTGACGATAGCGAAGGGTACTTCGTCGGGCTGGTGTCAGGGTGACGGGGCGATGAGTCAAAGGAGGAAGACGCGGTGAAGTGGACGAGGTGGTAAAGGAGGTCGACGCTGGGGCGATGAGGCAGAGGAGGAAGACGCGTTCAGTGGACTCCCTCCGTTGATGCGCGATCTAACGGCTCATATGATGTGGTCGCATAGTGCACCATTTTTTGTGGTGTCACGTTAATATTTCTCTCTTTGTATATATATCACCATTATTATTATTATTATTATTATTATTATTATTATTATTATTATTATTATTATTATTATTATTATTATTATTATTATTATTATTATTATTATTATTATTATTATTATTATTATTATTAACACACATATATATAAATATATATATTATATCATTGATATTTAATATAATATCATTAAAGGTTCAGCTAAAAAATTAATACTCGGAGTCACATAAATGTAAAACTATAATAATGTAAAAGAAGATATATGTATGTGCAGATGCCCTAGTCAGTAGGATGCATGCATGCTCAGTCACTTTTCCTCTGGTTAATGACTTTTCTGTTTGTTAGCAGCATCAAAACGGATGTGATGGTGAGATATGATGTTAGGGAAAGACTCAGGTCACCCTTGCTTGTGAAAACAAAATAAGATGAATTATGACATATATAAACACACAAAAGTAGAAGTGTAGATGCCCTAGTCAGCACGATACGTGCATACATGGTCACCTCATGAGAACAATCAGAATATTCAAATCTCATGAGAGTGGTGGCCACAATTTCTTTGAAGAATAAGGCTCCATTAATCTAATGTTGTCTAATTGGCGAGATTTCGAATGAAACTTTATTCCATGCCCATGGTTCGGGGCGAGGGACACTCCCCACCTCGATCCTGTTGACCGGCGCTCGCCTCCGCCCCCACTCCAAACTTCCGTTGCAGGAAGAATTTGTTCTCCTGCCCAATCCCCACGGATCCTTTTGGTGATTCGATTTTTCAAATTTTAAATTTAAAACATAAAATATTCAATACTTATAATATATATAATTAATATAAAAATATTTCAACAATAAAAAATACAATGTGAGAAAAAATAAACAAAAGGTGAGGGACAGTTGCTGGTGAGGGCAGCTGCACTCACCTCTGTCACCTTCACAGAAGGGGCAAGATGCCCCCTCTCTATATGAAGAGAGGGATGGAGATCGTGCTGCCGTGCACGGAGGGGGCAATTTTTTGGAGAGAGAGGGAGAGATTATGAGGAAAGGGTTCAAAGGGAGAGAGGGAGGGATTAGAAGGAAAAGAAGAAAGAGGAGATAGAAGAAAAAATTTAATTTAGAGTTTGTTATAATATTTATATAAAATATTGGATTGTTGGGATTTAGGATCTTTGATTTTTAATAGATAAAAAAATATTTGGGATGGAGGTTTGGTACCCCGCAGGGCGGGGGCAATAACTCCCGCACCGATTTTTGAGAGAAGGCTCAGGGGCATTGTGCCCTCCATCCCCGCCCTTGGGGGAGGGTAAAATTCCTCGAAATTGGGGCCCGTTTGAAAACTAGGCCCTGCACGGGGCAAAGGATATTATAATCCGTACCCATGGTGCAATGCCTGTTGGTGAAGACCAATATTATTAAAATCAAACTAGATTGAACATGTTCAATCATGAACTGATAGTTGATTCGGTCGGTTTTGACATCAAAATCATTTTTAAATTTTAATCGACCAAAAATTGATTGAAGTAGGAAAATTAGCGAACCAGTTCAACCCGATATGAGTTACGCTTGGGGGTATTAGGAATCCCATCCCACCGTCGTGGGGCAAAATTTTTCGAAGTCGGGGCTTCATTCAAGAATCTATGGTGCAATGCCAATTGGTGAAGACTAATATTATTAAAATCAAATTAGATGAGATCGGTTCAATCATGAACCCTTAGTTGATTCAGTCAGGTTTGACATCAAAATTGTTTTTACTTTGAACAGACAAAAAATTGATTGAATTAAGGAAATCAACCAACCTGTTCAATTCGATTTGAATTAAACTTAAAAAAACTCATAAAAAAGAAATATAAAGAAGGAAAAAATAGTGTTAAAAGAAAGGTTCAACCCGATTTGTGTTATACTTAAAAGACTCATAAAAAAGGAAGAAAATAGTGTTAAAGGGAAATTTAAAAGGAGGAAAAGAATGAGACTTAAAAATAAATAAATAAAAATATAGACAAAAAAGGTAAGTATTAAATTTTGAATCATATTGAAAACTAAACTATCAAATGGCATAAAAATTGATATAAAGAATAAAAATGTTAAAGAAAAAATAAACAATTTATGATAAAAACATATTAATGAAATATCTATCATCATTTTATAATAAATTAAAATGATTTAATAATAACCTATTAGTTGATCATTTGTATTTTTCTTTATTAAAATTTAAAATAATTAATCTAAATTATATTAATAATATATTATTATAGAAATATTCATATATTACATTATATAAATTATACAATATGTTTAAAATTATTATAAACAATATTATTTTAAAAAATCGCTCTAATCCAGTCTATTCAACCGTTTTCAGAAAACATTCGTGATGACCTAATTTGTTTATCTTACCTAAAAGTCGTCGTCCAAGTCGCCGGGAAGGGTTCTATATCTTTGAAGTGTTCGAAACAAAGCAGCACGCATGCATGCATGGTTAAGTTAATCATGACCTCTACTAGAAATCCTCCTATTCTAATCAGCTTCCTCTTGGCAGCCACGTTGTTGCTGCTCCTGCCCTTTGCATGTCGAGCTCAACGCGCATTCCTCTCCAAGCATTCGCATCTCTCTGTGGAGGACCACTCCGACGTACTCGTTTCGCCGGACGGGTCCTTTGCGTGCGGCTTCTACCAAGTCGGCGATAATGCCTTTGCGTTCTCTGTTTGGTTCTCCAACTCTGCCGACAAGACGGTGGCCTGGACCGCTAATCGCGATCTTGCAGTCAATGGGCGCCGGTCGAGGATCACCTTACGCAAGGACGGCAACATGGTGCTCACAGACGCTGATGGCACCGAGGTATGGGAGACCAAAAGCAGAGCGGATGGAGTCGATAGAGTGGAGTTACAGGACTCCGGGAACCTGGTCCTGAAGGACGTCAATGGCAGTGTCCTGTGGCAGAGCTTCGACTGGCCTACTGATACCCTTCTCCCTACGCAACCCATGACCAAGGACACTACGCTCGTGTCTTCGAGGGCGAGAGAAATGGTTTTATCGGGCTACTACAAGCTCTACTTCGACAACGATAATGTGCTGAAGCTCATCTACGAAACCCCTGAGATTTCAAGCATCTATTGGCCTAATCCTTTTAACAAAGTGTGGACGAATGGACGAACGAACTACAACAACACCAGATACGGCGTCCTTGACGAGATGGGGCAGTTCACAGCATCTGATCAGCTGGAATTCAAAGCTTCAGACTTGGGTCCAGGCGTCAGGAGGAGGCTCACTCTGGACTATGATGGCAATCTTCGGCTCCACAGCCTGGACGCGTCGAGCCGGAGATGGTCGGTCTCCGGGCAGGCGTTCCCGCAGCCTTGTGAAATCCACGGGATCTGCGGTATGAACGGGATCTGTGCCTACACGCCGACGGTGAAGTGCTCGTGCCCTCCGGGATTCGTGGCGAACGATCCGAGTGACTGGAGCAAATGCTGCAGGCGCATGGTCAATATCAGATGCACCAATCCTCATCCGGTGCACTTCAAGCAGCTCGCACAAACAGACTTCTGGGGCTTCGATCACAATTACACTCCAGGCATTTCGTATACCGTTTGTAAGAGGATGTGCAAACAGGACTGTTCCTGTCAAGTCTTTGGGTACAAGAAGGGGGTCGGAAACTGTTACCTGAAGGTTATCCTGCTGAATGGGAAGGCTTCCCCCAACACCGATAATGACATGTACCTGAAGCTCCCAAGAAGTGTAAACTTCTCCGCGCGCTCTCCTCCTCCGGCGCGAGGACCTGCTAATTGCTCTGGCACAAACGTACTCGTGCAAGGTTACTTCGTTAAATCTGGAGGAGGGATGAAGTGGGAGTACTTCTATTGGTTCCTTGCAGCATTCTTCGTGATAGAAGCTGCTTTTATCATCATTGGTTGGTGGTTCATTGGGCCGTGGAGAACCGAAAGCAGCTATGAACAAGTGCTGTCCAGTCATTTCAAAAGGTTCAGCTACCGGGAGCTGAAAAGGGCCACCAAAAACTTCAAAGACGTCCTCGGAAGGGGAGGGTCGGGAGTTGTTTACAAAGGAAAGCTAGACGACGACAGGGTGGTGGCCATCAAGAAACTGGAAGACGTTGTCCAGGGTGAAGCGGACTTCCAAGCTGAGCTCAGTGTCATCGATATGATCTACCACAAGAATCTGGTCAGGATGTTCGGCTTCTGCGCCGAGCGCTCGCACAGGCTCCTGGTCTCGGAGTTCGTTCAGAACGGTTCGCTGGACAAGTATCTGATGGATGGGGAGCAGGGCGCCATCTCCGTCCTCCCATGGAGCACGAGGTTCAAAATTGCGACTGGGGTGGCGGAAGGTTTGGCCTACCTCCACCACGAATGCTTCGAGTGGATCGTCCACTGCGACGTGAAGCCCGAAAACATACTTCTGGACGAAGACTTCGAGCCTAAGATCGCAGACTTCGGGCTGGCGAAGCTGCTGAACAGAAGAAGTGGCGGGCGCGGTTCCAACCTGTCGAGGATCCGCGGCACGAGGGGCTACATCGCGCCGGAATGGGCTTCCAACCTTCCGATAAGCGAGAAGGTGGACGTGTACAGCTACGGCGTCGTTCTTTTGGAGCTGGTCAAGGGGCGCAGAGTTTCCAGCTGGGTGATAGAAGGGGAAGAGGAGCTGGAGATGGTGCTGCGGCGGTCAGTGGCTGTACTCAGGGAGAAGCTGCAGGATGGCAGCGGATCAGGAGCAGAAGCATCGTGGATTAGTGACGTCGTGGACGGTCGGTTGGAGGGTCAGTTCGACCAGAGGGAAGCTGCAACGTTGGTGGAGGTTGCAGTCGCTTGCTTGGAGGAAGAAAGGAACAAGAGGCTGACCATGGAGTCAGTGATGAAGATGCTCCTGTCGTCGGCTGATGAAGATGAACTCAATTCTGACGACAAATGAAGTTGTTTGAGCAATGAAGTTGCATGGACGACAAATGAACGCTGAGTCCTTATATAATTAGCAGTTAAATAAAGTTGTTCCATTTGTCCTATCAAGAGAGTAAAGTAATCTCGTGATCATGTACCTGAACGCTTTATGTGGTTTTAAGGTAATGAATGTGTGTGTGTGCAACCATTAATGCCATGTTATTCTTTGCAATTTTGACGCTCCTCTGATGGTATGAGCACCAACCCTCAAATGTTGCTTTTTAAAATTTTAAAGCTGCTATAGTGAACAAACTGCAATTCATGACGTTTGACCGATTAATCCCTATCATGGATCGGTCGGACCTAATCCAATTGATCGGATAGAATAATATAAATTAATAAAAATTAAATTAAATTAAAGAGATTATTATGATATTATTAATATATAATATTTTATTTAACAAAAATAAAAAATATAATATAATAATGTAAAATAAAATAATTCAAATTAAATGATAATAAAGCAACATAAATTAAATCATCAGTCAAATATTCCTTAAATAAAAAAATTGTGAGGTAATTATAAATAAAAAGAATATCAAAAAAATTAATATGCTTTGAAGTATAAATTTTACGCATATATATAATGTCTAAATGTTTTAATATTTTTTTATGTTTTAATTTTTTTTATTTTAGAATTTGATTGAGTTAGATTGTCAAATTCGTAGCGTCAATCAATTGAACCCGAATTTGACTGAACCAAAGCGAATCAAACCTATGCCCATATTTTAACCGACCACTCGTTTTAAGCCTTGGACATCGGTCGGACCAGGTCAAGTTTGACAAGATTGATTATTTATTGCGCTCAAAATTTTGGTCCCTAATTTGAAACTTAATTATATATTTGTACGTGCTTCTCTATTTTGTAGTAACTCTAAATGATTATTCAAAATCTATAATTAATTTCCCCTGATTCATAACTATAATGTTATGATAATAAAACATTAATTTTTTGGTTAATTTTTGTCCTTATTATGTAGCCAAATTTTATCGTAACTTCTACATTCTATCACAAGACTGTCACAAATCAATAAAAAAACTAATCATTGCCACAAGTCAGTCACAAACTAACTACAATTTTAATAAAATTTATTTATCATTCGTATAGTAATATAAACGCAAGATACATTATAATGTACATAACAAAGTATTTAAATATCATAATTAGCATAATCACATAATCCTACATCCAACGAAACAAAAGGATCGATAACATACTACATGTTATATAAGTCCAGCTTAATAAAATAAAAGCCAACATAAGAAGTCTCTAATATAAATGCAAATAGTCCTACACAACTCAAAACACATGTGGGAATAGTGATAGCAAGATCAACAGCAACTAAATCTCATCGTCAATTATTTATTATATTGGATGATGGGGTACTTTGTCAAGCATCATGTATGAAATTGATCAAAAGTCGTTTAATTATTTATTCAAATGTTCCTCCCGGCTGACAAAAACTATACATCACTGATTCGAATGTGCTCTTCATACGATCATTCATAACATCATTGATAACATCTTTAAAATGATCTTGGTACCATCCTAAACGAATGTTGAAAATGATGAAGTATTGTCCAACAAATAGCACATGAGACCGACGTACCAAATCCACAAAGAGAATCTTCCCTTATTGTTCCACCTATATTTCTAAGTTTCATCATATTTCTCAAGCACTTTAAAATTATAATCCTTCCGAAATAAGATAAAGTTGACTAGTAGACAAATCATTTTTTAAAATAAAACTAAATTTTATTGCTAACATACATAGTTAGCTTTTGTGAGAATAATCAATGACAATCGTTTTTATTTTTTTACTCTCATGTGTCCTCAACTCATAAACCTTTCTATAATCAATTCAACCTTTTGGCTTTGTCCTCTACTAAGTGATTAACTAAAGTTAGCAAATACCTACTTTAATGTGTATGATTATAAAAAGATTACCAAATGATTCTTGTGACTCAAAATAGGAATTGACACCCCTCTCCTTCTAAAAGAACTTCATAAGCACGATTGTTTTTTACCTCATTTTCAATACAAAAAGATTTTATTACCAAATAGATGCTTTTTTTGCAACATACATAAAAACTTTTCATATGATTTCTTTGGTTAGCTTGGGCACAAACTTATGGTTGTCCTAAAACAAGACAAAAAAAATTATTACTTTAGAAATTAATTAAAATTAAATAAGTTTGGAATCTTACATAAAGTGATGAAATATTCGCTCTTTAATGTCCCTCGAAACCTTGTGCCATGATGGTGCATTAGACGGCAATCACACGTATAATAGTAATACTATCAAATACAAAATTACATCAAACATAATATCATTTAAAACAACCATCAATTAAAATTATCTTGATCTTAAGCAAAAGTTAATTTGTTTAAGTTTCAAAACAAAGAGAATATAGGTGATAATGAAAAATGCTTCTGTCGACATTCTTATTAAATTCAGGTGATGGTGTGAGATACCAAATCTACAAATAATTAAGATATTAAATTTATGATTAATTAAATACCATTAATTTGTTCTAGTCTAATAAGTTTGGTTAATCATATAGTTAACAAATGGGCTACCAACATTTAAATATGAATTATATTATTTCCTAATTTATAGTTGCCAATTGGCATCCTTACCTTTGCATTTCTTTTTTGGTTATTTAATATCAGTTCCTTTAGCACATTTGAATTTGATTTCTTGATGGAAAATTAAAATCCAAGTAGCACATTTAAAGGGCATATGAAAATGTAGCATTATATCTCATATGACAAATTGATTAGCACTTTTGAATTCAAATATTTACAACCGTTTCACAAATTATATTAGGTAGTTCCTAATTTATAATGACCAACACTTGATATGCATTATATTTTCTTATGGTTTGCAACCTTAGCAATTAAAAATCATTTGCTCTTCTTCCAACTAAGGGCATGTTTGACTTCTCTCATACAGAATAACTGATAAGTCGAAATGCTGATAAGTATTTTATGGACTGAAATTTATTTTTAAAAATAAGCAGTTACATGTTTGGATAAAATTATTTATATTAATAATAACTAGTTAGTTATGACATAATAAAATGACTTATTTTTTATAAGCACTCATCCTCCTGTTTATTTTTTTGACTTATAAGTAGATTTAATATCTCCTTATCGACCATATTTTTAAGTTACTAAATGCTAAGATATTTTTAGACTAACTTAATAATGACTTATAAGCTTATCCAAGCAATCCCTAAGAGATGACCATCCAAATTCCTCCATTTCAATCATAAGTTAGTGATAATTTAATCACAAGGATTGAGGAAGGTAATTAATAATGATGAGAACAGACACAAATAGATATGATTAGAGAAAAAATGAATGATGAGCTTATGGAGTCATGCTAGGCTCCCTAAAAGACAACAGAGTAAAAGATCATGGACATGGAAGATTTTGCGGATGTTGGTAAGCATCTCCCACTAGAAAATATGGATCATTTCTAACTTCAATCTGAATTGCTAATTTTGAATTTTCTTCATATTTAAGCACAATGTTAGATAGTTTCATAATGCAAAAGGTGGTCTTTTCATTGATTGTGGAGTTACTTTAGGGTTCAATAAATTAGAAGGATATGTAACTCATCTCAAATTGGCTAATGATCATAAAGAAATAATCATAGTAATAGAAATTTAATAGGTTAACTTCTAAGAGATGAAGTTTAAAATGAATAAAAATTCAAAAACTGGAAGAGAAATATAAATGATAGTAGAGGCTTGAGGATGATTCTGATGCATCAACTTTATATATATATTAGTGAACATTCTTGTGCTTTGCATGATTAAAAATAATATTAATTTTTATATAATCAAATATCATTAAAATTTAATTATTCTGAATATACATTATTAAAAAGTATATTGATAACGTAAATTTGAAATTATGCTCATCAGTCACTTTGAAAAATAAGAACCTTTTTAAAAATTTAGAATTTAGTTATAAATAAAATTATTACGAAATTATGTATTTTTACATAATTATATGCATATGCATCTAATATTTTTTTCATCACTAAAAGTAATATTAATATTTTTAGATAATCAAATCTCATCCAAATTTAATTATACTGAATATACACTATTAAAAAGAGTATTGATTTGAAATTATTCTCATAGGTCACTTTAAAAAATAAGAACCTTTTCTAAATTATATAATTTATTTTTAATAAAATTATTACAAAATTATGACTTTTATATAATTATATGCATATGCATATGTATCTAATATCTTTTTCGTCATTAAATTTTCCAAAGCCTCTTTTTTTTAGCATTAAGAAAAAACATCTATCAGTGATTGAATAGAAACATTGAGTTGATTTCTTATTTATTCGTATAAGGTAAGTCATATATAAAATTATAAAGCAAAAGAAAGAAAAGAAATTAAAATTGAAAATTGTGCTTTAAATTAATAAAAATTAATATAAGCATAAAAAATTACAATGTGTCAATCCTCTCTTCCGCAAATTAGAAATTGCATGGTCAGCTAAAAAGAGTCACTACAAGAAAATCGCGATTTTCCGACGGATAATTTTCGACGGTTCTAAATCCGTCGCTATTTGCGACGGATTTTTCGACGGTTCCGTTTCCGACGGATTTTTTGACGGTTATGACCGTCGGAAATAATTTATATTATTATTTAATTTTTCGACGATTAGGAACGTCGATATTTTCGACGGATAACCATCCGTCGTAATTTCCGACGACTTTTCCGACGGTTATGACCGTCGGAAATAAAAAAATTAAATTATGTATTTTTAATATTATTATTAAATTTTTTCGACGGATTTTCCGACGGTTTTGACCGTCGGAAATAAAAAAATTAATTATATAATTGGTTATATTATTATTTAATTTTTCGACGGTTAGGAACGTCGATATTTTCGACGGATATCCATCCGTCGCAATTTCCGAAGGTCAGGACCGTCGGTAAATCCGCCGCAATTTCCGACGGATACCCAAACCGTCGCAATTACCGACGGTTTTGACCGTCGGTAAATATTACCGTCGGTTAAAACCGTCGATAAAATAAAAAATTAATATTATATATAACTAAATAAAATAAATTTTTTTATTATTTATATTTTCGACGGCCGAAACCGTCGGTAATTAAAATTTCGTTATCCCGCGCTTTTTTTTCCCTTTTTCCCGCTTTCTTTCCAATTTTTTTTCTTCATATATTTTCCCTCCTCCCTCTTCCTCCTCCCTCCACTCCTCACTCTCTCCCTCCTCTCCTCTCTCCCTCTCCCGGCCGCGAGCACGGACGCCGGACGCTGGTTACGCCGCGAGATCGGCCTCCCCCGCGCGCCGGACGCCGGCGACCCTCTCTCTCTCCCGCACGACGCCGGCATCTCTCTCTCTGCTCTCTCTCTCTCCAGCGGCCGGATCGGCCGCCAGGCGGGCCGGATCCGGCCTCCCGGCGCCGGATCGGCCGCCAGGCGGGCCGGATCCGGCCTCCCGGCGCCGGATCCGGCCTCCTGGCGCCGGATCGGCCGCCAGGCGCGCCGGATCCGACCTCCCGGCGCCGGATCCGGCCTCCTGGCACCGGATCGGCCGCCAGGCGGGCCGGATCCGGCCTCCCGGTGGCGGATCCGGCCTCTAATTTTTTTATATTTAAAAAATTATTTGCGACGGTTGCGACCGTCAAAAGATCGACGATTGCAACAGCTGTCTAAAGGGAGTTGCGACGGCTCGGACCGCCGCTTTTCCGACGGTTGCAACCGTCGAAAATATCGACGGCTCGGACCGCCGGACTTTTCCGGCGGTTGCAACCGTCGGAAATATCGACGACTCGGACCGCCGGCCTTTTCCGGCGATTGCAACCGTCGGAAATATCGACGGCTCGGACTGCCGAAAAAGACTGTTCCGACGGCCAGAACCGTCGATATTTTCGACGAATTTTTTTTAACCGTCGCAAACCGTTTGCGACGAGCGTTTTTCGGACGAATCGATTCCGACTGAAAAACCGTCGGTAATTGCGTTACCGACGGTTTTCGGGCTGATTACCGACGATTTTCGGGCTGATTACCGACGGTTCGGACCGTCGGTAATCCGCGTTTTTCTTGTAGTGAGTATCTTAGTGGGGTATATGAGTTAATATGTAACAATAACATGCAAGTAAGATCAATTATATGAGAATACTATTTTCAAAAATTACAATAAAGATACAAAAGAATCAGTAGTAATGAAGACAAAAGTAATATAGTTAGGATTAAAACATCATCCTCTCCACACTATTTTTAACATTTGACACGATTATTTCTTTATAATAACAAATTGATAATAATAATATGAAAAAATTAAAACTACATGAAAAAAAATTTAATGTTTAACAATAAATCGAGGACATAATACAACTCTCAACTCAGACTCCACGTAGGCCAAATTCCTATCATCACTCAATCGCCCTAAGTCTAAAACATTGAGCATGGAAGGAGGCCTCCGTGCTTCACTTCTCCAAATCAGGTGGTAGGCCACTTGCCCATTATTGGCAAGTTAACCATATGCTATGAGCTTATGAAGGGGCTGTTCGGCCATCTCTTTTGGCTCCTTCCCACCACAAACTGCAACATCGATTGTGCAAACACATACCTGTAAGTTTTTTTTTGTTTTAATAAAGAAAGATTATGATATTACACGGATGCAATCAGGTCATGAGTATTCAGAACTAAGATGAAAAAAAGTGTCACATAATTTTTTTAGAACTACTTAAAAGATGTTGGTGTCTATCTTGTTCCATGAACCATATATGCGTATATTTTGGAGGTCCTCGTAACTATAATTAGACATTAATTGGCCAATTTCATATACTACATGTCTTCTAGGAAAATTGCAAGTCGATTGAACAGATTCGCTAGTTTGCAATTTTTTTCTCTTTTTGTAGCTGATCTTATTAGGTTTCCAAAGTGTTTTGGCATTAACATATCTAGTAAGCTCCGAACAGGTCGACCGTGATGATGATATTGCTGACATCTAAATTCTGTGAAAAAGTTGTCAGATGTTAAGAGTTCCCGAATGCAGCTTAGCCTAAAACTCAACATTCATATCTCATTTGCATAATTATATAAAAGCTTGTAGGAAAAAAACGTGTGTTTCAACGGGAGGAAATATGAAAGAATTAACTACTTAAGTTTTATACTTTGTATGAATTTTCTTATAAATCCATTCAGATATTTCTTCCTTAATGAATAAAAAAAAAGCAAAACAAAAAGTATCTTCTAAACTCAAAAGGACATCTAGAAATAAACTGAATTGGCATTGCTTCTTTTTTGATAGTCTCACTTAACATTCACTTTTATGCTCTCTTATGGTGCAACATAAAGCATCAGTGACATCAAAATTTCAAATGAAAGAGAAATACAAAGTTGAAAGATCTATAAAAAAAGGATTGGTAATGATAAAATTGGAAAACAGGTGTCATTCGAACCAATAAATGTGACAAAGATAAAAAAAAATAGAATAGAAAGAAGTGAAAAAGTCCAGGCTCCAATAACTGAACTCAGGCATCTAGGTTTAATTGAGATAATAATAAATCAACGTATAATATTGTTATTAACTAATATTATAATAATAAATCTAGGTTTAATTGAGATAACTAGGACGTCATATTTTGTGTTATGTGCATAGTTGTTAAACCTGGATCAAATCATGACCCAACCCAGGCATCAACCGATTCATGGGTCATACCAAACCTGACCACCGGTTTGTCCAAGTCAAACTCGGTTAAGAATCGAATTGGACCAGCCAACCTCGACGGGTTGAATGAATCAACGGGTGATTCATCTTTAACTAAAAAAGAATGAAGAGATTGTGTGGACACCAAGATTTGAATCCATAGTTTGTGTTATGTGCATAGTTGTTAAACCCAGATCGGACCAACCGGTCAGACCAATCTGACCATGACCTAGGCATCTAATAAATTGACCATCCAACTAGACCAGTTTGACTCGATCAAATTCGATCAAGAATCGGGTTAGATCGGCTAACCCGGGCGGATTGACTGAACCCATGGCATCTTTAATTAAAAAAGAAAAAAATTTTGTGTGGACACCAAGATTTGAATCCTTCACCATTGAATAAATATGTGTAGAGACCACCATGATACACAATCATTTTGAATAAATTAGTTATTTTATATATACAATTATCATCACTCATGTATCAATTTCTTTGATAATTTTTTTAAAAAAAATTATTTTATATTTTAAAATTTCAAAACTTAAATATGAAAATTTAATTACCTAATTAAATTTAAAAATAGATAATATAATGATATTTCTAGTTTAATTTAATATTAGGATTATTTCCTTATGTCTTTTTTAAACTATCGTAATTTTTTGCATCTAACTCTAATATATGAACTCACCGCCTCCCCAAATTATTTTATGATTTTCACTTTAGTCCATTCGTCTCTTCTATTGATTTTCCCATTATTTTTTATTTTTATTTATTAAATGACTAAACTACTCTTCTCTCATCTTTTTTAATATTTAAATATTAAAAATAATACATAATAATAAATATTAAAAAAAGAGAAAATGGGGGAGGGGCATCGTCGGCATGCATGAGGGAGCCAACCCCGCCATCGACGAGCACGAAAAGGGGAGTATTGCCCCCTCTACACGTCAGAAGGGGAGCACTACCCTCCCCCCCCCCCCCCCCCCAATGCCCCGTCAGTGCCTGCCGCGAAAAAGGGGGGCTTCATCGGTGAAGCGTAGCAGGGGGCATCACCCCCCCCCCCCCTTTTCATGCCCTTTGTGCCGATCGCCGAGGGGGCGATGCCTCCCTCCCTCTCTCTCTGCATCGCTGATGACGGGCACAAAAGCAATGCACAGAGGGGGGCATCACTCCACCCGCCCTTTTCGTGCCTATCATTGGCGACATCGCCCCCCTTCGCGCCCGCCAACAATGGGCATGAAAAGGGGGTGATGCCCCCTCTAGGGGTGCGCACCGGTGATATCCCCCCCCCTCCCATTTTTTTTGTTTTTCCTTTTTATATTGCTTATATATATTATTTTAAATATCAAATATTATAATAGATGAGAGAAAGGTAGTTTAGTCATTTAATAAAATAAATAAATTTGACGTGAAAGTTAACAGAACTAGACACATGGACTTAAGTAAAAATCACAAAAAAATTTAGGGGCACTACGGTGAGTTCATATATTAAGATTAGATACGAAAAATCATGATAGTTTATGGGATGTTTAAGAAAATAATCCTTAATATTAATAGTTCAATTTGAGAAATATGAATTTATAAATTATAGCTGAATTTATTAAAATTATATAAACTCGTTCACATTTTATTTTTAAATTTTAATTAAAATTTATTGATCGTAATATTTTACTTTGATATAGAAATATATTAATTATTTATAAACATATATTAATAAGTATGATTGTTTATATTTTTATATTATTTTATTATCAATCATTTTGACTATCCTGGTTCATCGGTTTGATCGGTCCAACTTGACTCAGAGACTTATCTAAGTTGACATTCGTTCGAGTTATGTGATAACTTGCAATGTCCTTAGACCTAACCAACCTCGACTAAGGTTGGGAGACAAATTTTATCGGAACAGCGGACCAAGATGAGGCTATTCAAGTCCTCAATCCAATTTTGCTCATCGCTAGTTTGACGTATAAATTAAATAACCTATCATATATGCGATAATATTTTAGACAATATAACAATTTAACAAAAAAATCAAATCTATAGACATATTTTATATCAACTTGATTTTATTACAGCATTATGTATTGATGACAAAAATATGCACAGAAGTGTGAAAATAGGAGTACGATTCGACCAAATTTGATCGGATGCTCTTTTAGTAGTGGCAAATAAAGTCTTGTTGAACCGAGTCCACTGGTGGGTAACGTCATCATCATTTTTTTATTCATTTTTGTATTTTTATATTATTTGATATAAAATTATTATTTAATATTTATTTAAAATAATAAAATAAGTTTGATAAATATTTGATATTATTTTTTCACACTTAAAAAATTTAAATCAAATATATACTTAAATTATAAAATAAGTAAAATATTAACAAAATAAAAGCATCAGGACGAAGTTGTAATTGGATTAGGTTGGATCATCGGTTGACTCGGACCCATCATCACGTCAACGAGGACTCTTGATCTAGTCTACGTTTATCTTATTTGTAAACACTTTGTGATTCTCGTTTGTTGTCGATCATCAACAGCTAGCGATGGCATGAAATCGATTTGCATTTACATTTAGAATATTATTTTTTCCACTTATAAGCTCAATACAAAGGATGATAAATAAAATATATATAGAGTTAACCTTACACTTGTTGCATATATAATCTAAAAACTTATTGTGATCTAAAACTTAACAAGTTTTAAATTAATAGTAGATTTCATCTCTGTGATAATTTCATTAAAAAATTATTAAATATTGACTCAACAATTGTGACAAATAAGTGTTCGCCAACGTCAGAAAAAGTTTAAACACTAATATTTGAATTTCATTTGTGTTGTTAAAATGAACGAAGTTTAAGTTATTATTTAAAATACTCGTTTTTTTATCTTTCACCGTCTAATTATCCAAATGCAGTTCTAGAATCAATTGGTTTGAATTTGATAACTGTTTAAATAAAACTAAAGGTATGTTAAATCTAGATTAAAGATTGTTTTTTATACATTTTTTTACATATATTATATAATAGCAAGCATACTCGCTTTCCCTGTTACTTTTAAAAATCAAAATACATTATAATAGAAATTGTTTCTGAAAACATAATTAAAAAGTAACTTGCTTTTCAATATTTTATTGCGTCCAGGACAGACCAACCGCAAGAGGAAGGTGTGCGACAGTCCACCACCCTGCCGTCCCTTGATTGGTAAAAGAATAAAAAAGAAAAGTTGCAGACCAAATGATGAAACAATAATTTAAGATAATTTTGAAGAAAACACAACAAAGATTTGATTTGGATTATCTTAGGATGTTGCATCATCCATCCTCATTCCATTTTTTTTTTTTTTTTGTGCTCAGGACTTTCGATGTCCGAAACCACTAACATTCGACTAGATCAAAATCGAAAAGATAAAACAGTAAACCAACATAATAATTACAAGACTCAAATTAGAAATTACTAACACCCCTGCAATGCTTGAAACTACTGTCGTTCCATTTTCACTACACAGTTAAACCCTCATCTGTGTCGAAATAAGTAACCTTTAACTTCTCACATCTCATCAAGGCCAACAGCCCCGAGATACATGCAAATACATTTATGAACGACACATTTTATCTTTTTACTCAAATTGGATTTGATATGATTGTTATAGCTTTGAACACCATCCTCCCCACTAGGTAGGGCGGGTCACACCAAGAAAACTTCACACAATTTGTAGATGACCCCAGTGATTTTTTTAGTCTCACAATTCAGACGGCGGGTCAATGGTCTATGCGATTGTTGCGATTTTTTTCCTTTTTCTTTTATATAGGTTCTCTATATAAGTAAAATGTGACAGAATCCTAAGCTTGTCATTCTAGCTATCACTGTATTCTGTAGTTAACGTTCAAACTCGCATTTGCCTGCCAAGCACCTCCCCTTCATATGCCGGGTGCATTTTCCATTTCACAAACATAGGTCACAACTTTTTTCGGTTGAGCATGGTAAGTTCATGTGCTGACTTGAATTTTCATTTTTTAACAAAATACATCTACTATAGATGAATACCACATGACTTCCATTAGGAGAATGCCAACATTGCATTTCCAACAGACCCAGATGATACGTTGGACAAAGCAAACACAATTTTTCCATAATAAATAGAAGGTACCTAAAACAGAAGGCGCAATGATCTTGGTTATAACCCAAATCACACACTTTCATACAATTGTATAAGACAATAGGCTCCTAACAGCTCTGCAATCAAACAGAAAATTAAGTTGCACTTCAATACAGCAAAAACTTGTGCCTTAAAGTATTTACAAAGAAAATTGAACATATCAGAAATCACAATACATAAAGAAATGGTTTAGTGGATAATCTCATGCATCATATCATGGCAAGAAAGGATGCACATTACAGAAAGTTGTTTCCAAGATAAAATCAGGAAGCAGAAAACTTGACTCCAGTTTCAAAATATGTAAAGATTAAGTGGAAATTTCTAAGGAACTTACGTTTAAGAGCCACTAATATGCATTTACAGCTCACTATAATTCCGCCATACTGCTCTGAACTCCTCTCTGAATGTGTTAAGACGTGCTTTCAGATTTGGGGTTCTAAAGCTCGCATGCAGTAGTGTTGCTGCAGAAAGTACTTGGTTAAACATTTTGAAGGGACCATTCAACATTAAGGAACATAACGCCCCTGTTTAGAAGGGCAAAAACATTTGTTTCGCAAACAATGCCAATATTAAACAGCAAAATACGGAGATTACCAAGCAGTCCAATTACAAACGCCCAAAGAACTGTTAGAATGTTGCAGGAGGTCAACCACAGGATGCAACTAGCTACAATAAAAATAGACCTCTGTAAATATAATGCCTGCATGTATATGACTGAAGTAGAAAGGCAAATTCATTAATATTCCGATTTTACCTGTTGAGAATATCAGGACAAACACCCAGCGAGGTCGTCCACATATATGAATTGCTCTTCTTGATGATGGCCGACCACGAATAACAGGGCTATATAGACACCTTGGTGTGCTTAGGTTATGTATAAAAAAGTGTTTAATTATTTATAACCTAAAAATGGAGATGCTTACGCTATTGGTGGTCTCAATTTTGCAGCTAAATGTGGTGAAAATTGTCTGACAGTCCTTGTCACTTTCTCATTAAAAGTTACTGCAAAACTGCAAAATTGTATACATTAGCGTACACACATTGTTGCAACGTTGTAAACATTAGGAACAAAAGTTGTCCTTCAAATGAAACACCATGATGTCATGATAAGTTCTCGACCTGAGCACACTAACAAAAATCAGACCTGAAATATCAAGTGAAAGCTTTTTTTTAAAGGGACTATCAAGTGAAAGCTTATTTCATTTGTGAAGGTGATTAGATGGTTTAATATGTACTATGTAGTACCACACAGAAGTCATAATGTGCATTCAGTTATCTCCTATAATAGCAGCAGCTTGTTCAAACTAGCATACCACTAGTTCATTGAATATCTCAAACATGTAATCGGTGCCAAACTAAAAACATGATGACCATGTAAATTGGCCTGTGGATTGCACGTAAGGTCTCATGACTTTTGTTCCAATAACAAACATGCCAATGATGCAACATTTAGCATTAAATAGGTCTTCATAATTCCTAATTCAACCGGCAGATAAGTTGAAGCCTGTAATTTCAACACAATGAGAGACTGCCATTGGGAGACCTCCCGGTGGCACCACCAGAGATCGTCGGCAGGAGATTCCCTCCTCTCGGCGCCACACACTGTGAGAGATGATGGTGCTGAAGAGTGGCAGATGGTGCAGAGGCGAGGAAAGAAAAAACAGACAACAGACAAAGGCGTCATCGACAAGAAGGGTATCCAATGTTATCGATGCAGGAAATGGGGCCATATCCAGCGTGTATGCAGGGATCTAATAACTTGTTTGGAGTGCAAGGGGGTGGGACACATCCGGGCTCGATGTCCCACAGCTCGCCGGAGAGCTGCCTTGGAGAGGTCAGGGCCAACTGGAAGAGGAAAGATCCCAAATAACCCTTCCATGCGGAATGAGTCTGGTTCTGATCAGACCTTGGTGATCTCAGCTCCATGGTCCATGGCCATGAATATGAACTTGGAACATTTGCAGAGCTGCGCGGTGGGCGTCCTCTCTGGTCCAGCATCTGACACAGTCATGGTGCACTCAGCGGTGATGCAACAAGTGGGGGCAAACAGGCATGTACAGGTAGCTAAACTATCAGATTCAAAATTCTTGCTGGTCAGCCATCATATGGTCCCGCAAGAACCCTTAGTGCTAAGGAATGGGGCTACAGTACATTGGAGAAGGTGGTCGCCGGCGGAACAAGGGAGAAGGATTGATCAAGGGAGATCAGATGATTAATCTGCAAGGAGTACCTCTCCACCTATGGTACTGGGAGTCTATTGCTGCACTGGTTTCTCCTTTTGCAACATTATCAGAGCTGTCATTTCCCTCGTATGAGTCTGGCTGACATATCTATAATTCGTGCAACAGTGATCATTAAATTAAATATGGAAGTTCCTAGGATGATGAATCTTGTCTCAGGAGGTTTCAAATTTCCAGTTACAATTTTGACTAGTCCTCGAACTTGGTCGGAGATTGTTTCTCAGACTTCTCCGGCGCCGTCGAACTCCCAGCGAATCTGGCATGCGAAGATCTTGGAGCAGCGTAATGGTCGAGGAGGAGATGCGATTACGATTCCTACAATCACGGAATTGGATCCCAAATCTGTGGAAAATATTGAAAGGAGAATCAAATCGCTGATTATACAACAACCTGTCCCAACAATTGATGGAGAGGAGATTTTAGAAAAAGGAATAAATGGAAAGGAATCCACAGATATTGTCAGATCGTGAACTCAAACACAAGGAGGCCTTGAATGCAATCTCTATGCTTGATCGATTAGAGGATGATCGCGAATTATCCTCTATAGAGCTGCTGAAACGAAAGTCCCATCAAGAGGTGGTGGCAAAGGAAGACCATAAAAGGGAGATAGAGTGGAGGCAAAGGTCGAGGCAACTTTGGCTTAAAGAAGGGGACTCAAACACAAGATACTTTCACCTATATGCGAGTGGACGATGCCGTAAAAATACTATTGACAGACTTGTCATTGATGACAGAGAGGTGACTGGGAGGGAGAACATAGGAGAGAAAGTGGCTGAATATTTTCGGAACTTCACTCATCGACGCCCCTCTGGTGAGTGGCAGTGGACAGGTACCTCAGCCCCTAGATTAACTCAAACATAAGTTGAGATGCTGACATGTAGCTTTTCTAAGGAGGAGGTTCTTATTGCACTTAAGGGCATGAAAAGTGAAGGAGCCTCGGGTCCCAATGGCTTCCCTGTTTTATTTTTCAAGGAATTCTGGACATTGCTTGGGCCAGATGTCATGGCAACTATTCAGGAATTTACAGTGGGCAACAGGGGTTTTGACCGCATTAACAGATTTTTCTTATTCCTCATACCAAAGAAGCCTGGAGCAGATAGAGTTGAAAACTTTAGACCTATTGCCTTATCTAATGCAATTTATCTTATTGTGGCTCGTGTCTTGGCTAACAGGTTGCCACTAGTCCTGGACACTTTGGTGCATACTCAATTACTGACAGTTTTACCATGGCTTTAGAAATAATTTCTACATGGCGTCACACCCAGAAAAAGGGGTTTCTTTGGAAAGTGGACTTCTCTAAGGCATATGACGCCTGGACCTTCTTGTGGAACTCCTTATATAAGAGAGGCTTTTCTATGAAGTGGGTATCATGGATGAAACCGTGTGTGTGCACGGTTTCTTTCTCAACCCTCATAAATGGTTCCCCAGCCGGTGGTTGGATTCAACCTCAACGTGGAGTCCGCCAAGGCTGCCCACTTGCCCCAATGTTATTCGTACTTGCAGTTGATGCGCTGGCCCATTGCACATTTTCCTTGTGTAATGCTAGTCTCATATCCGGGTTCACATGCAATATAAGTCTCATTCAACTTCTGCAATAAGCAGACGATACTACATTCTTCATCGAAGGCTCTAGCATAGCAGCAAGGATGACTTCTATCCTAGTGAAGATCTTTGGAGATTTTTCTGGTTTAAACATTAGCCATTTAAAATCTTCATTTATACCTTTTGGGATGGATGATCAAGAGGCAGCTAGTTGCTCTATGATACTAGAAACAGCTATAGGCAGCCTCCCATTAACATATTTGGGCCTGCCTCTAACGAATAAGAGGACCCGAGTCAAAGAGTGGACACCGGTCATTGAGAGGGAGGAGCAGCGACTTGAGGGCTAGAGTGCAAAGTTACTATCCAAAGGAGGGCGACTTACTCTTGTGCAGACAGTTCTATCAGCAATACCAGTGTATTTCTTATCTATATCACCTCTACAAAAATCAGTCGAAGTTCGCCTTGACTCGATCAGGAGCAATTTTTTTTGGACACATTCTAGAAGGAATAATCAAGGTGTTCATCTGGTGGCATGGAAGGATATCTGCAGGCCTCATTCTGAAAGAGATTTGGATGTACGGCTACTTCGAAGAGAAAATGAAGCATTGTTATCAAAATGAGCATACAAAATCTTGAGCAGCACAAATGACATATGGTCATCCATTATCTTCGCATGTCATGGGAGAGTTCTATCTTGGGAACAACAAATGGTGACGCGAAGTGGATGCTCATCTTTTTGGAAGGGGGTGATGGCTACATTACCGAAGATCAGATCATGTATCTCGCTGAGGCTAGGTAATGGAATAGAGCTTCGCTTTTGAAAAGATCCCTGGGCTGGACCTGATTCACTAGTACAACTATTCCCTAGGCTATATGCCATTGCAGCGGACAAAGACATCAAGGTGGCAGAATGTTGGTCCACATCGGGAGGTCACAATGGGGCCTGGCTGCCATCTTTCACAAGTAATTTGTCGGACCAACGAATTGTTGATTTTGTTGACTTACTTGATAAATTGGATGGATATGCTCCTGAAGATAATACAAGGGACAGCTGAGTATGGTCGGTTGGTGTTTTTTCAGCACGTAAAGTATATGAGACGTTAAGTGCAATTGATATAATTGATGATGGTGACTTGAAGTCGGACTGCACCATTATATGGAGGAGCTCAATACCGCTAAGAATCAAAATTTTGCTTGGCTTCTTCGACGTGGGCGACTCCTCACCAAATCTTATAGATCCCGATGGCAGCCTGAGGCTGATATCACCTGTGTTTTGTGCAATAATGCTGTCGAGGATATTAAACACTTGTTTTTTGAATGTGAGGTGGCAAGAGAAGTATGGACAATCACCAGAAGTCAATGGCTTAATGTATCATCGGTAGAAGCATTTTGGAGCTCCTTTCGGAGTGGTAATGTGATGGGGAACCAGCGAAGATACGTCTCGAGGCGGAGCAGAGTACTAACCTTATCAACTCTATGGGCACTCTGGTCACAAAGGAATGCAGTCATCTTCAGAAACGGGCGATGCTACACGGATAATATTGCTACGCAGGCTCTAGAGTTATGTAAGGTATGGTTGTGCGAGTAGTGGTGGAGGGAGAATTCAGCATTCAATTACTTTTGTTATAATTATGATGTAACCTCTTTTTATTATTAATAAATTTGGATGTCTACCAAAATGGTAGTCATCCTTTTTGTTCTCAAAAAAAAAATTTCACTGGTATTAAGATGTGCACGTGCATACAAATGCACATGCCACTCAGGCACGCACATGTCATGGGCATGCCACACGTGTCTAGTTTTAATGTGCATTGCCATTCAAGCCACGGGTCATCTCATGATGTGCCCAGATTATCCAATTGCAATGTATTTTTCAATTTAAATACTTTTGTACTTGATTTTTGTAGTTAGCTTGCCAATGAAAATTATGTAATTCTTGTACTTATGGAAGTGCATCCGGGGGGCTGGGCTGCTCCCCCACACTTTATGGAATATTAGAGGGAAGCATGTTTATCCTCTACTAGCATGTTCACAGAACCATGTTTGCTCATTTGCTTTGCAAAACTATCAGTCCCACATTAGTTATTGACTTCTACATGCCTTCAGCATGGGATCAATGTTTTCAAAACCATGAGAAAATTTGAGTTCGGGAAGGGGTCCTGGCCGTCCCAGTAACGACCCAGTTTTGCCCGGGTTTTAAAAAAGTGTCCTGAGGTCGAATCAGGACAAAAACCGGGAAATTCCAAATTGTCCCAGTTATAAGAAAATTTTAAATATAATAGTAAAGAAATATTTAATTCTATTATATAAATATAATAATTATCAATTAAATTACATATATAACAATATAATAAAATATATCCCTAATATATATAATAAAATATTTTTTAATTAAAATAAATATAAATATAATATTTTAAAATAAATTAATATATTAATATCAAACATGGCAATCATCCTTTTCACTTTCAAAAAAACATCATATATAATACTGGGTCGAGACACGGTCCGAATTTTTATAACCCGGATCCAGTCCCGAACCAATACCTGCCGGTTCCCAAAGAATATTTCAAAAAAAATAAAAAAGAATGAGACCCAATCCTGGCCAGGTTACCTACTGGGCCGGGAAAATTTCAGGGAATTCCAGGCCGGAGCGGGCCAGGACAACTGGGCCATCCTTGAAAATGATGAATAAAAAGATTTATAAATATTAGTCCTTGGACTACAATATATTCGTTCTTATACACTTGTACATAGAGTGTACAAATTTACATCTCAAATATAATAAACGTAAAATAAGTCTACATAGAGGAATGCCTTTTGAGAGTTGATTTGCTCAGATCTGTCTCCGGCAACTCCTGCCAGTGGTGCCACCTTTCCGCCTCCGGTAGCCCCTGCCGGCGGCGCCACAAAAAACATCTCCCTCGGTGCCTATAGTCTCTTTCTTCCCTTTTTCCACTCCCACCTCTGGGTCGCTGCTCCATTCCATCCGGTTGCAGCGTGGCATGCCTCGCGTTCGTACCATGGTTGACCGCGATGGGTGGTCCACGCGTTCTGCAGGGATTGCTGATCCTGGCCTGCAGGATGCGGTCTGCTTTCGCTGTCGTGCGCGCAGGCACCTTCAGCGCAGCTGTCGTGAGCCACTGCGATGCCTCCGCTATCACGGTTTGCGCCACTGACGCGTCGTCTGCTCTTCCCGCCCTCTTCAGCAACTGGGACGGGTCCGCCCTGGGTCGGGAGCCCTCAAATTTGGGCAGCAGTGAAATCGCTCCTATGCTGGCCACCGTCGCTGCACCTTGGGGCCCAGCTGCATCTGCAACACGAGAATTTCTGTCTCATTGTCTCGTCGGGAGTCTTTCCTCCCCAGGGGCGCCTCTGGAGAGGATCAAGGAGGTGATTGAGCAGCTTCTTCAAGCCCCCCTTTGTCTCTCCCCATCTCTGCTTTCTGAGCAGAGCATCCTCCTCTGGCTGGATGTGCTGGAACTGCGTGCTCGACTGCTTGCTGAACCGACAATGGTTGGCGAAGCACGCGTCTGTTGGTCAGCGTGGTCGCCGGCAGTTGGGGGGTCGAAAACTGGCGATGCTAATGGGGTACCCATCATCCTTACCGGGTTTCCCCTGCACTTGCGTTACCCTGAGGTGTTGTCGGCCATCATCCAACCTTTTGCAGCCATCTGTGGTGTTTCAGTGCCAGCGATTGGATCTCCTGGCATCGCATCCATCCGTGCTCGGGTTGCTGTTCTGCCTCATCACAGAATCCCTTCGGCAGTGCTCCTGTGCGCGGACGATTTCACATATCGAATATCTATTTCTTCCGCGGAGGACCTGCATCGCCGTGAATCTTGGTCGGAGATAGTTGCCGGCGGTGGCCCGCGACCACCTGTGCTCTCTCCTTGGGAGCGGCGCCTGAGACCACTGGCTGACCACACTTTTGCTGGAACCAACGAGTCGCTCTACCCACCTGACGCCACGCGGCAGGCGTCTTGCAGAGCTGTTGAGGTGGCAAGCAATGTCCAGTGTCCACCACTGTCTAATGGAAAAGTTGCTGCGGGAGTCGAAGAGTCTGCGGAAGATAAGTGCGCCTCTGCCAGCCTGTGTCATCTTCATTCCCCTAACACATGTCAAGCTGGAGATGAAGCGGCTGCATTGGCAACTAGCAACGTGCTTCTCTCTCAGTCTCCCAGAGGGATATGCAGCCATGCGAAATGTAACGGCGACAGGGCACTGGTGCAGCAGCAGCACAATCTCGGCGGGGATTCTGCACCACTCCCCATAACCAGCGGTGTGGGAGATGTGGTCGCACAGCTGTCTACTGCTGATTCCCGTGCGTGTGCGATTGTGCTTCTTGGGTCACGTGACACGTTTTCTGGCCTTGATGACACGCCTACTTCCCTTATCTGCCAGGGGAATGTTACTTCTGTGACCCAACTCTCAAATGCTGGAGAGGCTAAATCTGCAGCGCCTCTGGTCCTTCCGTGCAATGAAGAACATGATCAGGAATCACGTGATATGGTTGCATCGGTCAGTCCCTGTGTGCATGATGCGGGTGGAGGTGTGATGCCACGAAAGGGGGATGCTGTGGCACAGACGTGTGGGGTCAGAAGGGAACCAAGCAGGAGGTCCAGTGAGCTGGAGTCTCGGGCATCCAGCATGGCCCGGTCTCTCTCTGCGGCGGCGTCAAGCGTGGTGGATCGGGAGGTGGCAGATCCTGCGGGCTTCAGGCAAGTCTGTCGGCATTCTGGTGCCGGACCCAGTGCGCCTCGACGACGGCTGGTGTTTGGCCGGCCAGTTCAGCGCTTTCTGGTGCACTCTCGGGGCAGTATGGGTCGGAGGACGGCAGTGGGCAGAGGCCCGATCACCCGTGGGGCGGCTACGGCGTCACTGCGCAGACCCTGCAAGAAGAACAACTCTGACTCTGTGGCATATGGGGTGGATCAACGCTCCAATGTTGGGGTAGATCTGTCTGCAGATCTTGCTCCTAGCCTCACGGATGTCTTGGCAGCATCTGGGACGGGCGTGATAGGACATGTGGCATCGACTGAGAATCTTTGTGCCACAAATGGGGTTGGTGACTCTGTGTTGGTCACTGAATCTGTTTCGGTGCACGACCTCGACGTCGCTGCCTTGGTGGCTCAGGCCTGTGGTGTCAGGCGAAAGCGTGTCCGCAATCCAACCACTGTGCGGCCCCCAGTAGTCGGGGGCAAATCTGGTTCTGAGCTCGTTGCTGGTTGCGCCCTGTCCCCTCTTGTGTGAATAGCCTTGGATGGCGGTTGCTGATGAGTGGAGTTGTGAAGTCATTTTCTGGTTTGGTGTTGTGAGATGTTGTCATTTGGGATGGCAGTTGCTGGTACATGTAGTTGTGATGTCATTTCTAGGTTCGGGGTGGCGTGACGTTGTCGTTTTGATTTCTTGTCCATCTGCTACCGTGGTTTTCTGGTGTCTCTATCGAACTTATTATAATCTCTACTATGTAATCCCTACTATTATTAATGGAACCTTTGGATGACTACCTTCTTGCTAGTCGTCCTTTCTCATTTCAAAAAAAAATAAGTCTACATAAATTCTCAAGTTGAAAAGCATTACATGGGGTGGCAACCCAGACCAAAGCATCCATCCGATGTCAATGACCCTTCCAATGACAATGCCAGCACAGAGTTAGGGAATACTAGTGCCATGAACGCACAGCCCCGCATCATGGCCCCTTGTGTCTGAGATCCACAAGCCTTCAAGAAGTGGCTTTTGACAAGCCGCACAACAAAACTCCCATTGCCTAGACAAATTAGGTTTTTCTAGGTGCCCTAGACACCACAAGTGGTTACACACTCTAAACAGTGGCCCGTGACACATACACGCCTATGTATATGTGTGTGACTCTGCAATTTCACGTTGCTTATGTTCTTTGTGCTTTATATAGGTAGATATATATCCAAATTCATCATCCCTAACTGGCAATGTTAAAACAATGATGTATTACCAACACAATTCATACCTGTCGTTCAGGAAAGATATACTGAGTGCCGTCAGCATTGCAGCTACTATGGCCAGAGGCTTTCGAAGAAATCCCAACCCTAGGCAAAAAAACGTATGAAATGTTGATAATGGAGAAACGTGGGTCGGAAATTTGATAAATGATTTTTTTTCCCAACGACATGCCAAAGCCCTCTCTTACCAAGGATGAATGTGACCAAAATGAAGTAATTCGTCCGATAACTGAGAAACACGCGAATCAAAATGAATTCGAATTAGCAACTTAAATATCATTTTAATGCTTCTAAACAACAAGAAGTTCAATGAGAAGACGAAAAAAGTGTCTATTAGAATCACTGACAAACACAAAATAATATTTTGATTTTCTAGGGGACGATCGACAAGGATGCAACAAAATAGACCATCCAACATTGCGAAGAAAGCAGGAAAACAAAAACACAACGAACATTGGAAGCTTCCGGTTCATTAAATAGTTCTACTGGAAAATAGAGAAAAACTATGCAATATGAGATGAACACGAATCGAGGAGCAGATAAGAATTTACTAATAGAGATTGCATTTGAGGCGGCTGTTCCATTTGGAGTATGATTTGGGGAGGGTGAAGCGGGAGAAGAACTCGGAGACGGGGCGGGGCGGCGACGACCAGTCCACCTCCCGCAGCGCATCGATTAGATCCTCCGTCGTCACGTTACCCCAATCCATTTCCGATCGCCCGAATTGAATCGATCGAAGAATCCGCGACGAAGCAGAAGAATCGTAATCGAGGTAGAAGTAGAGGTGGCGGTGGAGGTGGAGGAGGCGTTCTCTTCGATTGGGGTTTCGAGGGGAGAATTGAAACTTGTCCGACGACAAGATTCAGTTCGAGGACGACACCAAAAAGAGGGAGAGGTTCCCTCTTCTCTTTCTTCTTTGCCCTTTTTTTTATTTTTCCTTCGTGGAGGTAGCGCAATTTACGAACATAGCCCTCGATTTCAAGGAAAGTATCAAAATGCCTTTCTCGATAATTTATTATAATAACATTTTAAATTATCAATGTTGAAAATAATTAGAGTAGAAAACATTTAACATAAAAAAACTATCTCCATAAACATTTTAAGGTAATAATTTAATTGTTAATCGAAAAACTGGATACCTGTGCTTAACACTATAACTTAAAAAAGGAAAACATGTTGTTGTTCTAATAATAATATATAAGAAAATACGGCGTACGGACAATATTTCTTCTGAGAGTATTAATCCGATGATAATGAATTAATCGAAAAATAATAATATATATATGAAAACACTGAAATGTCAGTATACAAATCCGCAATGATTGGGATAAAGGTGCCGCTAAACTCATAAAAGTATGATTTTGATTATATTATTTTAATCTTATTTTGACACATTGAGATAGACCAATATTCTTAATATGTGTTCTTATTTTTCGTCTTGTAAATTTATTATTTCAAAATAGTCATAACTCTAATAAACCAAATAAAAATTTAAGATAATGGTGAAAGTAAAAGTTTGTAATCAAATAAGTACTAGTTTTCTGATTTTTGTGAGGACTCTTGTTGGACAATGAACAATTGACATCACATATAATAATAATAATAATAATAATAATAATAATAATAATAATAATAATAATAATAATAATAATAATAATAATAATAATAATAATAATAATAATAATAATAATAATAATAATAATAATAATAATAATAATAATAATAGAAACAAGTCAAAAAGAGAATGGAAGAATTGGGAATGATCGTCTGTGACAACCCAACTAAAGAAGAATATAGTAAAAAACTTAAAATAAAAAAAAAAGAAGGAATTAAAGAATTTTCGCTTGACGATTTCTTGTTCTAAATTTATATTCACCAGAGTTACCCTTTTTATTTTAGAATGAGGACGGTGGTTACATTAACGAAGTTGCATTTTACACTGATGTCCAAGCATATCTTTGTCTGAAGATGCATGAACAAGTTAAGACAAATTCTTATGGATAATCTACATTAATGATTTGTATAAATATTTAAAAATGTTGACATGAATTGTTTTTCGGTTGAATAATTAATATGGAAGTGATAGTAAAAAAAACTATATATATATATATATGATGAAATTTTAGTGTGTCTTATTATAATAAAGTTGGATCCTACTAAAATAATTGGAGCCCACTAAAATAAATACAAAAAGCTTATTATATCTTATTATAATAACGTTTAAAGGTATAATCTATATGAATAACGGAGTATCTTTTTATGCATGAAATAAACCACATAACTCATATAGGCAGTATTTGAAAAGTAGAACAATAGTTATTTCGAGTTATATGTAAATAATTGAATTGACATATTAATTCGGAATATACGTGAATGGAGTGAAATGTAACGAGTTAAAAAAATTGACATGATATAAAAATTTTGATATGATAAATTAATTTAATAAATATTTGGATGAAATATAAGTATTATAAATATAAAATATATTTTTAAATTAATAAAAATAATAGTATAAATTTAAATTTTATTACACCTTTTGTTAAAAATATAATATTAAAATTTATATTTTTTTAATTATATTTAATTTAATATTAATTTTTTTAATGATATAATAAGTAATAAATAAAATTAAACTAATTATTTTATAATAAATATATTATATGTGATAATGTAAGAGAGAGAAAATTCTAAAAGAAAAAAATAGTTTTGAAAAAAAAGAAACATCGCACAAAAAAAAGTTGAAGACAAAAAGAAAAATGGAAGGACCATGAAACCAGCAACACCATGTAAGATTGTTGTCATACATCATATTGTTTAGTGGAACTAGAAGCAAGATGGATTCTATTAACTTCTTCCGACCAAACATTAAAAGTAAATTTATTATTTCAAAAGAGTCATAACTCCAATATTAGAATGAAAAGTAAAGTAAAATTTTAATCATGTTAAATAAACAAAATAAGAGCTCTTTATACACGAGTATATTGCTTAAGTAGAATATTAACGTATGGCCATCGTAAAGTACTTATATTAAGATAGATAAAATAAAAAAATATATTAAATGTGGTTTTAAATATGTTATTATTTAAATTAATTGTAATCAGTAAACAAAGTAATGGATATTGGAGTATTGGCCATTTTAACCTTAACATAGTCCACAATAATATGATGCCATTTGAGAACAAACTTAAGTTGGTAGATTTTAAAATTATCTATACTAGTGTGATGGTCCCGCACGATGCGCGAATTATGTGAAATTAAATAATCATATATTTATAAATAAGTAAATATTAGTTTAATATATTTGAATATTACATAAAAATATGATAATTATAACTTAGATAAATAATTTATTAATTCATCTAATTTGCTTTGTGCCCCATTTATTTTTCTCTTATTATGAAATAATATTTTCATTTATGTTTGAGGTATTAATTTATTGGTCTAATTCATATCTATATGAATTTCACGATACATATAATTATATATTATATTTGTTTCGATCACTATTCTAATTATTCAAAAATATATTAAAATTTATATTTTATTTAAATAAATAGTAATATTGACAAGTTTAGAAAATAGTTAAATGTCTCTCCAAAGTATATAATTCTTAATTTTGACTTCATTTATGGCTATTTTGTTCAATGTCCAATAAATAACCAAGTATAAAATGTGAAGAAGTCACTTTGTATCTGAAAAATAATAAATATATATATTCTAAAATGATAATCTTTATCCCTAAATATTATTTTTCCATCAAATGTCCTTTTAAAATATTTATGTTTAAGGGTCCTTTATTATTATCAATATTATTATGAAGACAATTGAGATAGGTGATGTAAACAAAAAGAGAGAGAGTTTATATAAACATGGTTAATAAGATATCAAATCTTTGTATATCTTTATATTACTATTCATTGTGTCTATATAAACATGGTTAAATTGAAAATCATATTTGAACTGTTAAGAATAGTAGAATATATATATATATATATATATATATATATATATATATAGAGAGAGAGAGAGAGAGAGAGAGAGAGAGAGAGTCATATGTTCACGCTATCAATTTTAAAGGATACCACCACCATCATTATTAGATTTATGATGAATAGTAAATTTATTAATTGTAAATATTTTCGATCAACCGTCTATTATGAATTGAACAATAATTAATGGACTTCATAATAAGCTCTATATGATAGCATGCTCTTAAATTTTTTTTTGAAAAGAGTGTTAAATGTTGACAATAATTACGCTCAATAAAAATATGTTGAATTATTCTCAATAAAATTTAAATAATGATAATACTTTTGTGCCAAGTGAAACTATTTTAACAAGTCTTTTGACATCTTAGTTTCAATAATAATAATAATGTGTACTTAAACCTAAATGTCATATGCAAATAATGAAAAGATAATTGAAAGCTAAAAAAATATTGCATTTATTTAGAATTTATTTAATTATTTAAAATTTTCCATATTATTTACTAAATTAAAATTTTGAAATACACAATATAATAAAATATGTTGTTTACAACATCCACATATCATAACATATTAATTATTATTATAATACTATGCAAATAAAGAGTGATAATTTCATAGTAATTGTTTAATTTGGATGGTAATTGTCTAATGTTTTGATAATTATTCAACTAACAAATAAATGAAAGTTCAATCATTTTGGAAAAAAAATAATTGCTATAACTATTATATGTTTATTCATTATGACTATCAAGCACAAGATTACTCACTCACATGATAGATCACATCTATCCTTTTGTATGTAGGAAAAATGGTTTGATTTGAAACTCTTTTCTGTAAGAAATGGCCTAAATTGTTTTGACATGTTCAAGATGATGTTAGCACGAGTTTTAATAACTCTGATAGTCATAAATTTAACTTTATCTTTGACGCCAAGTGATGTGTGCAACTAGGAGCCTCAAGTTTGACATTAGAGACAAATGATTGGACTTAATTGTGTGCGATGTTTGAGTTAAGTATATGATCCTTTAGCAAGAGTCTTTATCCCAATACTTGTGTTTCATACTAAATATGTTAGACTGTTCCTGAAAGACTGACGGTGAATCGACACTGGTCTTCATTATTATCTGAATCTTTAAAGACCTAGAAATCTATATGTTGCACTTAGAACTTTGACTATATTTTGAATTAATAATTAATACTGCTACTTTAGCATAATACTATGATACCCAAAGTGAGAGGTTGATTGGGACATCTTTATGAAATCAACCAATCTAAACTTAAAAATATATGGGCAAAGAAAATATTTATTAAGAGTTTCATGTGAGTATCTACATGCAATCCATGATTAGCTATTTTTCTTATATAAAATAAATAGTTTTACGTGCAAAATTAATTATTGTGGAGTCCCTTGATGTATTTAGATGGTGCAAGAAGATAAACTTGGGACATAATGAGTACACAATGCTTAAGTAATAGTATAAATCACAATTCGACTCATGTGGCCATGTAGTTATGCAAGGTATGGCCTCACAGGCCATGATGAGCATGATCTAAGGCTTGGCATGAATTTGGAGTCATGACTCATGCCAAGGGCTCCTAAGTATGGACATCACCCGATCAAGTCGACCTGGTGAATTTGGTCACTCAAACTTGACTCTCTATCGAGTCGAGTTCAGGTTCAAGATTTTTAACCCTGAGCGAAAATTGTTGAACCATGAAGTCGCAAACCAAAGTCGAGCAATTGAACCATGGTCCGCACCATAGAATTGAGAACCCTATTTCGAAATTCGACATTTTCCAAATTCCCCCATTTCTCAGTGCCCTAAGTCCTTCATGAATCTCCATTCATTATCATGACATCGTCGACTTTCCTGTCATCGCCTCTTTGTAGATGTGAGCTCTCACTACAATTTGACCATCATCATCAACTCTACTTGCCACAATGTGGAACACGTTGACGCCACTACGCCATCGTCAAACTGCCCTAACTTCTAAAATCTGAGCAGCAGCCAACAACAACACCTTGTCGTCGTTCTTCAATCACCTCCTCCTCTATGAAAGACTCACAGTAAGGTTGATCGATTTCTCAACTCCCCCCTATGACGATGCTTCCTCAAGGACCTCACCTCCTCAGGATGATATGATCACAACTCCTCACTAGGCTCGGCCTCACCTTGACCACTCGAACTCCTCCTCAACCTTAAAACCTCAACACGTTGGCTCGCCCCCTCAACTTAGGGAAGCAAGCAATAGCAGACTAGCGCATGCACAAACAACACTACCTAACTTTTACAAAAGTCGTAATGAAAAAAAAATGGGCAGGTCAAAGTTGACCCGTCCCATCGGAGGCCATTGCATGTTTTAAGGAGTGTGTGTAAGAGTGTTTGAGAGAGATATTAACGAATATTTTTTGTTGACATTTGTTATACATCTTGTGCAGCCATTATTTTCACTCAGCATATCATCCTCTTGTATTTTCACCCTACCATTTGAGTTGTGATTAAATATTTATTTTCACTTGATTTAATTATCAACCACATATACTAGTGTACTCGACAAGGGCTTGTAGAAAAATCATGTGGAAGATCTGCTTCCACATTCGAAATACTCAGTCTTCTTACATCATTACATTTTTTTACATCAAACAAAGGAGATGTAAAAAAAGGGAAAGAAAGAATATGATGATTATAAGTTTTAAAAAGGAAAATAATTTCAAAATAGTGTAAAAAGTTAATTAGGAACTAATGGAACACTACACTACAATATTTTTACACGACGAAAATAAATTTGGTCAGAAACTAAGTTTTCGACGAGGCAATGGTTGTTGAAAAATCATTCGTCGGTAAAACTTTTTTATTTTTTACGGTAGACCTTCAAAAATTCCGATGGGTATCTCTAGTCGGAAGTTCCGGAGGAATACAACCTTCAAAACTACCGATGGCACTAGCCATCAGACTTTTCCATAGGAGAGCGCATGTCGGTATGTCTGACGGATAGTCTCGTCAGTAAGTCCGACGGATAGCGCCCGACGAAGGTTCCTACAGAGACACCTCGTCAAAGTTTTCGATAGTTCAACCCGTTGAAAACCATTTTTAAAATATAGAAAAATCGACTGCCAACGACCGAATCCGATAGCTTGATGATCTCATCTGGTAGTTGGTAGTCGATCTTGCAAGGGAGGTTGGAGCTGGCTGTAGTCGAGAGAGGGAGGATGCATGAAAGAGAGGGGGCGGCCCAGATCCGAGCCTACTGCCAGATCGGGCCACTTGTGGAGGGTGGACAATCAAGCCGAGGGTTGTCGATCCAATCGCAAGGTTGCCATGTGGTGGATGTGGCTGTCAGATCCGGCCGCCTCAAAGCCAATCGGGTGGCAGTCGGTCGGATCAGGCCATATGAAGTCAAATCAACTGCCATGGGGCCGACTAGCGGCCAATCGGACAAGAGACGCCATCAGGGTCGATGGCAGGGCAGCCGATCTATTCGCTCGCCGCTAGATCAGGTTGCCAAATTCACCTGCCAGTGACCAGAGCCAATCGATCAGGAGGTTGTCGTTGGAGTCGCAAACTTGTCGATTATCATTTGAGCCGAGAGACAGAGGGGGAAAGGGAGAGAGGGAAAGAGAGAGAGGAGAGAGCGAGAGGGGAGATGGGAGTGGGAGAGGAGAGAGCGACATGTGAGGGAGAGAGAAAGGTGAGCCTTCTTAATAAATTTAGTTATCCAGGGGTGAACCTTTCGATATTACCGATGGATTTATACTCGTCGATAATACCAAAGGACTCGTCCATCAGAAACAATAAAATTAAAAATTTTACTGCCTATTTTTTTCTCATTCTCTCTTTCTTTATCCTGCCTCCCACTCTCTTACTAAAGGATTTAGCCTTCAAAATTATCGACGTATGAAAATTCATCGGTAATTTAAAGGCTAAATCCATTAATAATTATATTTATAATAATATAAATAATTTAATATGATTATATGATTAATATTTTAATATTAATATTTCTAATGGATTTTTTAAGGCTAGATTCGTCGATAATTTGTAGATTTCGAATGGTCAAATCCTTCTTCCAAAATACTGACTAAAATATTTGTTGCTAGTACCAACGATAAAATCTATCAATAATTTACCGATGGTCATCGCTTTCGAAATTACCGATGGATAGAATATTCGTAAAAAAAATTGGCAGCTAGATTCGTCGATAATTATATTTTTAGTAAAATATATAATATAATATGAGTATATGAATAATATTATTCCCAAGACTAGATGTGATGAAAATATTAATCATATACTCATATTATATAATATATTTTCTTATTATAAATATAATTATCAATGGATATTTTATATGTCTATAATTTTGAATGCATCGACCGTTGGTAAATTACCGATGGATTTTGACAAAGGTATTATGTCCACCAGTATGTCGAAAGGATTTTTTTTTCATCACAAATGCCGACGAAAATTGCAAAAAAAAAATTATCCGTCGAAAAATGTCCATCATAAGTTCATAATGTTCTTTTAGTGCTGATTTTGAAACATTCTAGACTTATAAAAAAAGACTTGTATAAAAAAGATTTAACCAATCAAAATAAATAATAGAAAAAGACAATTAATCCAAATATATATACATTAATAAGAAGAAAAAGACTTGTATAAAAAAAGAGAAAAAACGAGTATAGGGCCATCTAGTTACTATAATTGTAGATTGAGTGCCTCCATAAAGAAAAGTTTATCATCCTCGCGGTGACTTTGGAAATGGAGGTGTGGACCTAGCAAATTAGGGGTGAGCACGAGCTGGTTAGTCGTCCCGGCCCAGCTCGATTCAAAATTTTCGAGTTTTTTCCTGACCCGATTACCAATTGGGTCGGGATTGGGTCTCATTTTCTTGAGACTCCGTCAGGACCGGATCCGGATTATTAAAATTCGAACCCGGTCCCGACCCGATTAAATATATAATATTAATATTAAATTATTTTTAAATAGTATATTTATGCTTATTTTAAATAAAAATTAATATTTTATTTGGTATATATCTTAAATATATATTATTTTATATTATCATATATATAATTTAATTAATAGTTATCGTATCTATATAATAATATTAATTTTTTACTATTCTATTTATTATTTTATATTTTTTATGGTCAAATCGGAATAATCGAAAATTTTCGATTTTTGTCCCAGTTTGACCGGGACAATCCGATCCCGGACCGGATCCAAGACCGGGTCTATATTTTTAAAAACTCGGAGCAAACTGAGTCGAAAGCGGGTGAGCCGAAACCCGGTCCCGGTCCTTGCTCACCCCTATAGCAAATGATGAAGACTACGACCACCGCGACGACTTGCGCGCATATTATTAATGTTTACGTCATTATCACTGCCTATGCTGCCACCTCTCCAAAGACTCCTAAAGCCCGAGTCATCGAGGCAAGCAGATAAAAAGATCAAGTCATACGCTGCTTGAGAACCACTAATTAAAATTCTCTCAAGCGTGTCAGGACTCAGGATCATGAGCGAAGACTTCCGACGAGGCAAAAAAAAAAAACTAAGCCACTTCGTCGTTGCCTTTATGCTTTATATACACGATCGGTCGATAGAACAGAACCATTATATGTAGTCAGGCGGATCACGAAGGGCTCGAGTTAATTAATTTAGTAATGTCGAACACGCCGGAGATGCCGAGAGAGCTGCACTTCAAGCACAACGACATGGACTTCGTGGCCTACCTGGTCGTCGACACCCCGCTGTCCACCTCACCGTGCTTGCTCTGCCGCCACTCCCTGGAGGGCCGCCCGTTCTACACCACCAGCCCTCCCTTGTTCGACTTGCATGCCGATTGCGTGCGCTCTGCGCCCAGTCTCCTCCCCGGCGCCTGGCCGGCGCCTTACAACGTAAGCGGTGGAGAACAGTAGAGGTCTTTGTTGTCCTCGATGTTCACTAGGTTCCTCATCCCGGCGGCTCTTCAAGGTTTCCTGCAATCCTTCTTCCAAGAAGTGTTCAACGCCGTGTTGCAGTCCGGTTGTTGATATATACGTCCAATGTTATATGATATGCGCACGACGACATGCAGGCTGCTCTTAGTTATATGTATGCTTTCTTTGATATCAACGTTGTTTGTCATTAATTATCACAAGTACTTAGATGTGGTAATGATGTGATGGCTCGACCTAGCTAGTTTTATCCTTGAAGTTAAGGTATTTAAGTCGGATTCGTGCACAATGTATTTAATTACATATTATAATTTTATGTTTAAACACAGTGAGCTCTCTCTCTCCCTCTCTGAGAAAGCTAAAAAATTCAGTATATAACACACACATATATATATATCAGAATAGTACACTATTTGATTTCTTGTGAATAAAAAATAGATACGAACAAGATCTAGCTATCTCTACTGCATTGTCGGGCATCATCTAATAATGTAAGTCATATGATATACTGGTTTTTTTTCTAATTACTCGGGGGCAGTGGAAAACACGTATGCTTTCTTTTCTTTTCTTTTTTAAGAAAAACGGCCACATATACATTTAAACAATTGATGTAGATTAACTATAGTATAGAGCAGTTAAACAACAATTACATGGTTTCATTTAATCAAAGTATTGAGAAATTATATATATACAATTTGTATGTCTGATCATGCTTCTAAAAATTTGGATCATGTATACACACCACAATTTTTAAATAGTATTAAATACTCTAGAATTTCTTATCACTCAATCACTTTGAAAGTTGGTGTACGTGTAATGTTGATGAGAAATATAGATCAATCATCTAGACTATGCAATGTCACAAGATTGATCATTACAAAATTTGAAAATATGGTTATTGAAGTCAAGATTTTATCAGGAAACAAAGTTGGCAAAAAGGTATTCATCCCGAGAATAACATTGTCTTCGTCTGATATGAGGATACCTTTTAAATTTCAGCGTAGATAATTTCCAATATCAGTGTCCTTTGCAATGACCATTAATAAAAGTCAAGGTCAATCATTATCTCATGTAGGATTATTTTTAAAAAAATAGGTGTTTACACATGGACAATTTTATGTAGTTATTTCACGGGTGACAAATAGAAAAGGCCTTAAGATTTTGTCCTATTATGACGATGGACAAATAACAAATGAGGTCACAAATGTGGTATACAAAGAAGTTTTTCGAAATTTATCTTAAGACATTGTAATAATTTATTCCACATTTATTGTGCTTTATTTTTTATAGTTGCATGATTCTTTATATAATTAATATAAGTTTTAAATCTATTATATGTTCAATTTTATATGCCTTAGTGCATCGCACGGGTTAGTTCTTACACCAGTACATTTACACAACCAAAAGTACTTGGATTTGCATGTTCAAATAGCCCTATTGTTAATATATAGATGTATGGAGTTGTAATATTAAACAAATTTATACAATTCTTTATTATTTTAATTTTAAAATTACTATTACTCTTAGGGTCTATTTGGCAATTAGCTAATGAATGAGTGAGAAGGGGTGATGTAAGGAGAGACGGAATGCTGTGTCATTAAAAAGTTCATATTTGAATAGTAAATTGTAAAAAAAGATGGTAGAAAAATGAGTTTTATTTACTAAATTTTTTTACCCTTTATTAATATATATAAATTATTTATACTATATAATGATTAATAAATATTTATTAATTTACCATTTAATTTATTTTTATCTTTTACTTTTTGTTTTGCCTATTTTATTTTTATTATATTCTTTATTTTAAATATATTTTTAAAAGAAAAAATGATAATAAATATATATTATAAAAGATTATTTACTAATGAGTGAGTGAGAGTGTGTTTAATTTAGTAACAAGAGAAATGCTTTCAATTAATAATAAAAGGAGGTGTTATTTTGATATAAAATTATTTATTTCTTCTCATTTGGTGGAATGAAAAATATGAAATTTGGAGGATTTAACTCTTTCACTCCATCTCTCCAAATATAATCAAATAAGGTGTATCTAATCTCATTCCTCCATATTTCATTATGGGCCATTCGGCAATGAGAACAGGAGTTTTACTAAGTTCCGTGAATAATTGAGTTGACAAATTAGTTCATGTCGTGTTTGGATAAAGTGAAATTTGATGATGAGGAATAATGTAGTTGATGTGATAGAAAAAAGTAGATGTGATGGATTAATTTTAGTGAGTGATTGAGTAAAAAATATGCATTATAAATATAAAAAGTTTAAAAAATAAAATACATAATATATATTAAAAAAATTATGTCAACAAATTTGTTAAAAAATATAGTATTCAAATATAAAAAAATCATTTTTTTAAAAAAATTATTTAATGAAATATTAAAATTTTATAATGAAAGAATAAATAATAAATAATATTATATTACTCATTTATTAATTATATTTTATAGATAATAAATAAATTAACTTATATAAAAAATATTATAAAAGAAAATGATAAAAAAAAGTGAGAAAAAAATCAAAACGTCATGTAAAAAAAAGTTAGAAAAAAAGAGACGCCACACGTGGTTTCACTATTTCGGTGGAACCACGATTGCTGGAACTAGATGACATGCGGATCTGATTTTAATGTCTGATTCGAAATTGGGTGAAACCGGTGGACTAGTTCCATCCGATTTTACTTTTCAAACAGGTTCTATATCCTTTCGGAGCCAAATATACCCTAAAATAGGAATGCCGATTTCTTTCCCTTTTTATGATTGGAATTCAACCATAAAATAACTATAAAATCTTTTTATTGAAAACTTGATCTGACCGAGCTATTTTCACCTTTATTTTTAAAATCTATAAATCTCCAATCATATAGCACATGGAGGGGGACGACTCACCTCATCGATATTTCCAAACCAGTTTTGAACTCGTCAAAATAGTAGTGCGCAATAACTTGTACATGGATTTTTCTTTTTTTTAAAAAAGCCTGTTATAACTGATTGCTTAATTATCATATGAATTGTAAGTACATTGTCGACAGAAAAAAAAACACTTGTAATTTCATCTTCCATCGTGATTATTTTGTTATGGGATTTTTTTTTTGGTCGAGCAGCCACTTAAAAAGAATTTGACTTTTGGCTTCATCCAACAAGTCGCTGTTTCACGAATACAGTTTTTTTTTGCCAAAATTCAACTCTCAAATATTTCATGCATTAAAAATTCGGTCGGATTCAATTCACCTTTGACTGGATCAACAAGGAGCAAGCAACATTGACATGCTCATGCTCACTCCAGCCTGTCAGAGTCATTAAAAATTATAAATGTAATTAGTCAATGTATTTTTTTAAAAGAGTATGCCGATTAGAATATTTAGATTACCATAGATCGAATAAGCTGTCTTTTGCTAGTAAAGAAATAAAATGATAAAAAAAATTAACCGGCTGATATTTGTGATTAAACAGCTTATTTTTGCTCTCGTCCTTCATAATTGGCTCAGGGACAATATCAAATTAATCTTAATTTTTACTGGCCGAAAAATATGGTAATGTTTTTTTTTCTTATATAAATCAGTAGATGGAAGAGTCAAAATCACAAGCTTGGCTGGTCACAGTTACAGGCGGCACACCATCTTCTACCTCCTCTTCCTCCTACTCCTCCTCCTCAAGCTCCAAGATCAAGTTTGGCTACAATGGCGATGGCGGCGGCGATGCCGAGGGAGCTGCGCTTCGTGCACAACGACGCGCCCTGCGTGGCCATCCTCGTCGACGAGGTCCCGCTGTCCACGGCGCCGTGCTGCCTGTGCGGCCTTTCCCTGCAGGGCCACGCGTTCTACACCACCAGCCCTCCCTTGTTCGACGTGCACGCCGAATGCGCGCGCGCGAGCAGTTTCCTCCACCGCCTCTCAGGCGGCGCCGGCGACGGTCGCACCGCTGCCCATGACGCCGACCGTTCCTTAGGTGGCCACCGCGGCGGCCACCACTATTACTACTACCAACCCGGAGCCGCAGCATACGGCCAGCAGAATTACTATAACCAGTGGCACTGGCAACAACAAGCTCAGAGCAGCTACGGCGACCATCAGTCGACCGCCGGGAGCTCGTCCTCGTCGTTCGCTCAGCGACTTGGCTTTACTGCCATTGGAGCCTTTCTGCAAGTGCTCTTCTCAACAATGGCGGGGGCAGTTTTTTCGTAATTAATATGATATGCTTTCTCTCATGGTATTTCAACTGCGGTGTTCAAAAATCAGTCCATCTTGCGACCAATTTGCCGGAGGAAATCTCTGCAAAGTTGAGAATAAATGAATGATCGCTGAGAGAAACCTCTTCTGTAATTTGGCAATTTTCAAGTTTTATTGCATACAAATTAGTGATGTTTGTTTTGGCACTGGAATTAATTCACCCTTTTAACTCCAGTAGGAATTATTATTATTATTATTATTAGTTGTTTTTTGTTCAGTACTTTGTATAGATATGTAGACTTCTGAATAAGGAAAACAATGAGTTGTACTGAAAGCAGATTGATTATAGAACAAACAGTTTTCTTGCTATTTTGTTCTTGTAGAACAGGAGATGTTCTTTTTGTTCGATCGGACAAAAAGAAATATTGGAATGCACAAATAGAACTTTCCCATCATCTGTGAACAAGAGAAAAATATATGTAAGCTACAAAAAATAACTACCATCAAAAGAACAAAAAAAATGGCGATTGCATGATGAATCATTTACTTTTTTTGTTTTCTTGGTAGGGAATACGTGCGATTTAACAGAAAGATGACTCCTTATTCCCATTATTTCCTTTTGAGTTTTAAATGAACACGTAATCACAAGCTAGTGATATCCTTAAGTTCTGTTTAACTCATTCAATCCTTTTTTTTTTATAGTCGTGTTGACATGCCTCTTCTCCTTTTAAATGTTCTCTTTATATATTTTAATAATTTTTGGAGTTTTTTCTTCTCATGATTTAATTCCCTCCTTCCTACCTTCTATCCAACACCTGCCATTTGCATTATTTTCCCTTTTTCTATTCCAATTGCAACATTTTTCCATAGTTAAACTGACTTTTTAATAATTACATGATGCTACCATGCATAGGATTCCTTTATATATTAAAAAAATGGATGTCATATTGGACCGGCAAGAAAATCAGAACCCACGATCCGGCAATAACCCGGTTCGCTGTCAAATTGAAAAAAAAAACATATAAAAGCCCACCCCAACGGTGGTCACATGCCGTGGGAGAAGAAAATTAAAACGAAAATGAAAAAAAAAATGCATGCAATTAGGAAAGGAGAAGTTAGTGCAAGTGATTATGAAGAAAAATCGTAATGCATGAAATTATTAAATGAAAAATTGGTGCATGTAATATGTAACGCCTAGAGATTTTAAAAGAAAAAAAATAAAAGAGGAAAAGATAAAATTTGAATAAGAGGATATGATGAAGAAAACGATTTAAAACTAATTAGAAAAAGATAAAGATGAAAATAAAGATTTAAAATCACCTATAGAGAAACAAAACAGATCTTTTAAAGTCCCAATTGGTTTCAGTCTCCTCCTCCTATAAATATGTGATTAAAACAAATTAAATCATTTTCTCCCTGCAAGCCGGCCCTAGCATTGCCCCTCAGTTTCATACGCCTTTCGTTGCCCTCTCACATCAAGTTATTGTCGGACGACAGGAGAGGAAACAGAGGACGTGGATGACGAGCCTGGACAGAGGAAAACAATAGTAATAAAGAAGAAGAGAAAGAGGAAGAGGAAGAATACAAAAAAGAAGAGAAATGATGTGAAGTTTACGAGGTATGGAACTATGGTAGATTCTTCTTAGAATCATGATTTTAGACTTGAAGCATGTCCTAATTTATGCCTAGTATTAGTTCCTTGATTTATGATGATTTTGGATGCCGACCGTCGCCGAAAAAGATGAGCAGAACGCGCAACGCGCGCTTGCGCCGTTTTGCATAAGAAGAAACCGGTTCGAATTTTTCAGAACCCGGCCCGAGCAGGTTCATTCTCAGACCGAGTTAGATAGAACTCGGCCGAGTCCACCATTGTCACGAGTGGCAAGCTCTGCAATGAAGAAGAACCCGACCCTGGTTCACTGCAAGAAAACATACTTTCTATGACGAATTTTTTGTGACGAAATAATTCTGTCACAATATTTAATAGATTTGTGAGAAATTTGTGACCGATATAAATTTGATGATGACCCGGCCCAGGCAGTTCCACTACGAAGTCGCGCTCGGCTGTGACTTCTGCTGAGCGGTCGATTGATTTGTCGAATCGGCCAATCGACCTGCTAAGTACGAACCTGAACTGGGCATGACCTACACCCGGCCCGGGTCATGTCTTGATTTTCCTCCGGATGATGCCCTTACGAACACCGTTCGAGTTTCACTTACTCAGCCCGGGTTTCGAAGCAATTAAGTTAATTTTTTATAATCTTTTGATCCCTGATTACGTACTTAATTCAGATCTTGATAATGATGATGATTATGCTATTAATGCTCCTGATTCATGTGCTTAATCATAATATATGTCATGATGATGGTTATGTCTATTATGACCTTATGATGATCTAATGTTGATCCAATCATATCTATAACAACACTGATCCATATCCATCGATCTTAATTTATCTTATAACGATGATGATGATTATGATGTTCATATATTTCTGATTTCTCTCAATGATCCTATCTTGTAGTTCCGATTAAGTCTTATATAATGACGATGATTAGGACATTTGATCAGTACGATTCATTGATCCTTTCTTATGATGACCAAATCTTAATCATTATCCTTATGTCCTAATGAAAGATAAATTAAAAGCTGCAAGATAAAAAATAAAAAATGTTAAATGGAGAGCTCTTTTTATGATGGATTAGTGACGACCAGGTATGGGCTGACTCCGATCAGTTATGGGCTGACTTCGGTCAGTTATGGGCTGATTACAGTCAGTTATGGGTTGACTCTGTCAATTATGATGATAATGACGGACGGGTTGAGACACGCCTCCTCGTGAGTTGAAATATATCCCACTATAAGTCAAAAATGAATAAAAAGATGATGAAGAAGATGAAGCATATTAAAATCTCTTCATGATGATTAATGACTTTTTGTCACACTTATGGTGATCTTTCCATGATCTTTTGATCTATTATTAATATGACCTAAAGAAGATGATACAATTCATAATTTTCTATCTTCTTACAATTATCTCTCACGAATCTTTATACGATGACGACTTCATAATCACAATGAACGACTTTTTTCATTCTATGATTTATTATGATTTATCTTGATCTTTTTGATCTTATGATCTCAAGAAAATGACATATTGATTTATGAATTTTTTATGATCTTAGTGATCTTCTATCCTTATGACACGTTACATGAATATTTTTATTTATATCATGATTATGACTATTTTCTTTCTATATGATGATGATGTCCTTATGATTCTTGTCTAGTATCATGATCTTATGATTATTTTTATCTTACTTCCATATTGAGTTGCAAAACTCATTGGGAGGTTTCTCCCTTAGATGTTCTTAAATGCAAGACCAGATTTTGATGATGAAAGTGACTAACAGTGATATATCGAGCTCGTAGGTGGCTGCATATGAAGATCTTGAATCTTTTAGTTTGATGTACTAGTTTTCTTTTGAATTCATATGAAGTTTTTTATCAATCTTCCGCATACTAAGATGTCACACTCTTTTATTATTTAATGATAATTAAGTCTTCCGCTTTTATTGATATTGAGTTGACTAATCAAAGTCTTCTTTTTGATCAATATGATCCGTAGCATATTCGAAGCGTATTCTACCACGTGACGGGATGCTATTTGAGGGTGTTACATACTAAGCGAAAGAAAAAAAGGAAAAGGGAAAAGCTAGTACAGTTGCATGCAAATAAATGCAAGTAATGAATGCACGAGAGAAAAATAATATAAGTAAAAAAAGAAAATGGAGAAGTAAATGAATTAATGTCAGAGGAGAGAGCTGAAAAAAGGAAAAAACGAAAATAGCAATTATGAAGAAAATAAGAAGAGAGAACAAAATGAGAATGAAAATTAGCAGAAATAAAAAATGGATTTTAGAAAATGACTAGGCAATAAAAATATAATATTGTAAAGGGAAAGAAAAAGAAAACATAAAAATATAATTACTCTATCTCCCTTAATATTTGATGAAATAAAGTAATATTTGATTTTAGATACATAGTAAATTAACATTTTTTATTGTTGATTCAAGATTAATGGGTTAATACTTTTTTTTCTGATAACATTATGCGCAGTGTGTTTTAGAAATTAATATAAATAATATTATTTTAAAAAATCAGTGAACTCCCAACCAATGTTTTTAGAATCGAACCGGCGACCGGACCGGACTCCTTATTGGGTCGCGGTTGGACCGGTCCAATCAAGTTCAACCGGATTGAACCTAATTTTATTAAAATAATATTATTTATATTAATTATAAATATATAATATAAATTATATGATATTATATATGAATATTGTACTAATAAAATATTAAAAATTAATATAATATATTTATTATTTATTAAATTTTTTTATAATGATTAACATATAAATATAAATAGATTATTATTAATTTAATATCTATTATTTATTGATGATAGATACTATATTAATAAATTTTATCTTAAATTATTATTATTTCTCTTTTTCTTTAACACTTTCCTTTTTGTTTCATTTATTTATGTCCTTTGATAAATTTTCATTTTAATGTTATTCAATTTTAAATACCTACCTTTTTTATTTCAATTCATATGTAATTTTAGACATGTCATATTTCCTCTTTTTTTTACCTTTGTTATATTTCTTTCCTTCTTCCTTTTTTAACTTTCCTATTTTTATCATTTTTTTAATTTTATTCTTCAAAATTTGCATTGAACCGGATTGAACCGGTTCAACTAATTTTTTGGTTCAATGCTAAAATCGATTTTAACATTAAATCGAACCGAATTTTTGACTGATTCGCGATTGAACCGATTGAACCGGCTGATCGGGTCTAATTTTGTTAACATTGCTCCCAACCAAGACGGTCATCGGACGTCCGTTTGGATCAGTATATTAAAACAATATTGGAAATGAAGTAAAAAGAGGACCGGCGTGCATGGCATTAATTGTCCGCATGCGAATTTATGAGTTTTTAATTCCTTTCGACAGTGTTTGGATCGGAGAACTAAAGTTCGACACGACACGTACGTTCGGCCGATATGTTGGAACTTTACAACATGATGCGTAAATTCAGCCGATATGTTTGGAACTTATGGCCAATTTGATGGAGAGAGAAAAGGGGGAGAGAGATGAGAGAAAAAGAAAAGTTCCAACGCTTTGCAAAGTTCTCACTTTTTGTGAGAAGTTTTTTTCAAGAACTTTGATAAAAAAAAGTTTGGCGAGACATCATGTGATGAAAATTTTCCAAATTCTCGTCATACATGGTGTTTGGCAGAACTTTGTCTAGTTCTGGGCAAAAGTTCTTTGCCAAACATAGCCTTCATGTATATAACTTTATTTCAGCAATATTTGAAATAGAACTTGTATAAAAGGAAATTAGATAAGCTATTTACATGAAAAGTTATACAAAACACTGAACACAACTGTATGAAGTATTTTTCAATGGCGTCGTGTATTCTCGTGTTCTTATTGTCTGTTATGATGTCTACTAATATGGAGCATTTGCTGCATTTGCATGCATGTGTTTATATGAGATTTTAAGCATATATACGTATATATTAGCATGTATATAATATTTCATTGACAACACATATAAATAGTAATGACTTCAAATAAATAACTTACGTCGTTTGGAGTGACAGAGACAATAAAGTAATTCCAAAACCTGCATTTAAATCAAACATAAGATAACAAAACATATGAAGACCAAATTTATGATACACTCAAATTTTACATTCTTACACTTTCAAGGTTGTCGAAAGGAGAAACCTCACAAAGCTCCTCAAGCAAGAAATCAAAGTGCTATACGAAAAATTAAAATGTATTAACATATAAGAAGCTTGTGGTTACCGATCGATAGTAATGCTATTGTGAAATGGATTCCCAAACTTCTATGCTTGTACAACTTGGTTCAATACATAATTTCTCTCACACTAAAATATTGTCCGAAAGCATGTACGCATTATCCAAATTCGACTCGATCTATATGTTCTTTTGCACTTATAAGATCCCACTAAAATATCACTTCTCATTCATGCTAATAATAAAATTATTATGTACTAAGAAGACAAAGAATCGCCGGCTAAATGCTTTGTTGCTTATGATCTCTAACAATCAAGATGAACATAATGAGTTGCTCATAGACTTCAAAAATTTTTAAAAAAAGAAAAGAAAATATGTAATGACCCCAATTTTTGAGAGTTAGAAAAATAATATTTTATTATTTATTTTGAGAAAAATGACCATTAATATTATTATAATAAATAATTTCGAAAATAAAGGAAAATAGGGGAGGAGTTTAATTAAGGATAAAAATGTATTATGGGATATTTATTTAAATTCGGAATTATTTAATTATTAAAACAAATCAAAATTGTTAAAAGAGATTAATTAAAAGATTAAATTTGATTAGGATTGTAAGTTATAGATGAATTGGAGATAAAGATTTAAGAGCCTTATAAATAAACCTTGAAGGTTAGCCGTCAAAGGAATTTCATTTTCTTTGGTTCTTGGTGTCCGACGGCAGAGGCATGTTAAGGCATGATTCAACGTCGAACGGCTACGAGGTATGTAGGGGGATTCTGCTTGATTGTTATTGTGTCATGATATTTTATGACGCAATTTAGTTTTAAATTGGATTTGTTACGGCCGTAATTTTTTTGTCGTAATTATTTGTCGACACGTGATGTTCTCGGCCGAAATGAGGGAAGAGTTTTACGGGTAAATAGAGAAAGAGCGTTTACGCCCGTAAAAGAAAAAAATGTTACGACCGAAGAGTTATGTTTTCGGCCGTAATGAAATAGAAAAGGTAGAGAGAAAAGGGAGATGGATTGGCCGTAAATGAATTAAAAAAAATGGAGACGAGGTTTTTACGGCCGAGAAGTTGGGAGAGAGAGAAAGATAGAGAGAGAGGGAAGATATCGACCGTAATAGATGTCGGTCGTAATTAGATGTCGGCCGTAATAGAGGTCGGCCGTAATAGAATAGGGTGTAAAATTTGATGGCCATAACGGAAAGGGGGTAAAAGTTGATGGCCGTAACAGAAAGGGGGTAAAAGTTGATGGCCGTAACAGAAAGGGGGTAAAAGTTGATGGCTGTAATAGAATAGGGTGTAAAATTTGATGGCCGTAACGGAAAGGAGGTAAAAGTTGATGGCCGTAACAGAAAGGGGGTAAAAGTTGATGGCCGTAACGGAAAGGGGGTAAAAGTTTATGGCAGTAATGAAATAGGGGGTAAAAATTTGGAGAGAGAATTTACGGCCGTAAAAATCAGAGAAGATGGAGAGAGAAAAAAATGATGTTACGGCCGTAATGAACAGAGAGTACCACCGAGAGTTATTATTTATTTTTGAGTAAATTTTAATTACTGATTATTATTGTTGTTATTAATTAATTTGATGTATTAATGATATTGTTGGTGATTGATTTGTTTATACTATGATGAACTTTGATTTTGATTGTATTATTGACCTACTTAGTTTTGAGTTCAGAATTTATCTAATCAAATTGATAATTTATTTAAAGATAGACATTTTAGATAAACAAGATAAAAGCCGAAAGCTGCTGGGCCCATGTTCACTGATTGCTACTAAGCCGGGACCAATTGAATTGAATTGAATTGAATGGGACAGATAGTGTAAAAACTATGGCTGTCCTGTGTATGGCCACTCGTCCCCCACCATACACGAACCCATTGAATCGTATCGGGCTTGCCGTGGCATTGATCCCCCACTGGCCTGCATGAAAGTAGCATGGTGTCCCTTAATTGACTGAGCGCTCCTCATTGAATTGGATAACTCCGAACATTGAAAATCGAATCGAATTGAATTGAATTGAAATTGGAATTTAAGTGAATAGAATTAAATCATGGTCATTTGGATATATTGGCATGGAGTTGGCAATTATTATTGCTCTATTGAATTGAATTGTTATTGACCAATGACCATTGATTATTGAATTGAAAATTGTTAATTGAATATTGATCTATTAATCAAACAATTGATAAGTATTAATTGGAACAATTGTTATTGATTTACATTGGTCTGTTGACCATAGCCTGATATATTGTTCATATTGATAAATTGTTAATTGATTATTGTATTGACTGCTCAATCGACTCATTATTGATTTTATCTTATTTTTTATTGAGCATATTGATTGTCTTTTAGACCCTACGTACTGAGTATTTTTATACTCATGGATATTTCCCTGTACCTGGATCCGTGCAGGTGAGAGTACTTCGATAGAGGATGATCATGCAGGTGGCTATGCTCAGTGATAGACAGATGTTGCACATGTTCTAGATTGAGTTGTCTAGTTTTTATTATTTCCGCATTTATTAGAATTGTGAACTTATTAATATTTTAATTATTTTGAATATAATGGATTATTAGTTGTTATTATTGAAAAAGTCTTCCGCATTTATTGTTTATATTCCGCAAAAAAAATGTTTTATAGAAAATTGAGTAGCGCCTCTGGGACGACTCTGAGCACGTGAAAGTCACGTGGGTCTCGGGGCGTTACAGAAGGTATCAGAGCCTAAGGAGAGACACTTCTTAGCTGTCTCTAATAGATAGAATTGAGTCCATGTGCAACTGTCACGAGCAACCACTGCAGCCATCCAGTAGGGTCAAGTAAGTTTTTCATTGCGATATCGATATTGAATTCTTACTTATTGAATTATATCGTATTGTTTATTGTTGGATGAGCACAGATGCCTTTCAAGTTGATGACCTCTCATCAACTTTATCGTGGACCGGGAAATAGATATCGACGAACCAATTCCCAAAATGCATAGGATGATGGTCAAGCGATCCAAGGCCCACGAGTAAATAATGAATGGGCCGATACACATCAGGAGGAACATATGAATCTCGTTCAACATATAGAGAATATAGTAATACCTATGGTGATGACGTTTCTCCTCACGATGATTGAAAAGAGATGGTTAAAAGTTTTCTCAGATTACAGCCTCCCCAATTTGACGGGAAGGGCGACTTCGAGAAAGCCTATAGGTGGCTGGAAGAAATTGATCAGACTTTGATGAAAATAGACTACAAGACTATATGTGCTACGAGGCGTTTGATATGTGACGCTAGGCATTGGTGGAAAGCAACAAAGGCTAGCACATTCTCCGGAAAGGACCTGATTCCTTGGAGAAAGTTTAAAAAGATATTCAAGGATCGCTATTTACCTGTTTCCGAAGAGCGAGAAAATGGAAGGAATATCGAGATCTACAATATGATACCATGACAGTCGAGGACTACACGATCGAATTCTTAAAGTTGGAGAAGTATGGTACTCGACGTCAATCATAGAGAAATCGCGTTAAGCAATGGGTGGAAGGTCTCAAGCCAAACCTCCGAGGACGGGTAAAATGATGTAACTATCAGACCCTTCAAGTTGCGAAAGAGTTTGCTACCATGCTTGAAAATGACGACATAACAAACACAACTCAACCGAATCAAGATGATATAGATAATGATTAGAATCATATTTGGAGTAAGGATAGAAGACATCAAAGAAGAGAGAAGCGACATCAAGAAAACTACAACCGAGGAAGGCCATATCCAACACGGAATGATCCTCCACCATATAGAGAATCATGTAACTACTGCCACAAAATGCATCTCGGTGAATGTTATTGGGCAACGGGAGCATGCCTAAATTGTGGCAATATGGGTCTCACTTCGCAAGAAATTATGATGAACCAAGGCAGGTCGAACCTTTGCAATAATAGAATAATAGATCTTCGAGAATGGTGCAGAAATCACCCAAATAGATTGATATGTTAAGACATGACTTGAAGCTTAATCAAGTCTAAATTATAATATTCACTTCAATTAGACTTTAGATATGTTATAGTATCCAAATAGCATCTGTTATGAAATAGATATAGTTCATGGTTTCCTTTTCTCAAAAAAAAAATGAAAGATCGACCATTGAAAATTAGAGTGTTTAATGGAAGCACTCATATGACAATATTTCTAAGGAGGTTATCGATTGGGTAGTGCTCATAATTTGCGCAAAAGTGAGGATGCACACACATAATGATATGGAGGAAGAACAACATCCAAATATGTTGAATAATTATATTATAGTTGTTACTACATTGGTTAACCCAAGATCGATGACATTCTAATATATTTGTCGAGCCTAGAGGAACATGCGAAACATATTGCAAATTGCACTCCAACATTAAGAGAAATAAGTATGTGTCAAAGTCTCGAAATACAAATTTTGGCAGAATGAGATAATGTTCCTAAAAAATATCGCATAGATGGAATATCAAAAGATGGATGTTATAATCAAATGGATTCAACCAAAGGACGTGTTAAAGAGGAAAAAAAACTTCCTTAGACTTGCAAGATATTTTTGAGCAATCGCATTAAACTTGTAGAATATTAGCGGAGAGTCGCACCAGATTACTACACGATAGTATTGCCATGGACGAACCCCTCCAAGAAGGACAAAAAGATATAAAAAAATTTGAATGGCTTAGGAAAGGCTAAAAATATGTTTTAAGAATTGGAGAAGAAATCGACAACGATGTCCTTTTGAAAAGACCTTCAGGCCGAGGTTATGTCGCCCACAACGATGCATACAACTCCCACATGGCATGCGTCTTGATACTACATAGGAAGAAGATAGTTGCCAACACATCAAGACAATTAGATATCGAATTAGCAATTGCGGTCTTCACCCCAAGAGTCGGTGACACAACGTGTAGGGTGAAGAGATTGAATTCTCCACGGACCACCAAGGTTGAGGTACACTTTCGAACATGTGTCGAAAAGAAAGAGATGGATCAAATTGCTCAAAGGTTACGAGTTTGCCATCAACTACAAAGCAAACTCAGTTGAGAATGTCTTAAGAAGAAATGTCACTTGCTCATTGGGGGGTGAGCCGATAGAATATGAACAATGAGCAATTGTATCATTCAAGTCAGTCTAGTAACCAGTAATGATGGTGCAGGGATAGCAACACATCTTACATGCAGTCGAAATTACTATGAAATGTCGAAAAATGAAAGTGGAGCATCAGAGGTCACATGGTGTACTACAAGAGCTTGAAAATCCTCAATAGCATTAAAAAAAAGATAACGATGGATGTTATTAGAGGTCTTGACATGGACACAATGTGATATGAGTAATAGATGATCGATATATTAAAATAGCCAATGTCATACCCAGTAGAGAAATGTTAGTCCATCGAAAGCCTCATGGTCATTCTTTTTTTTAAGGAGGTTATCCGACTACATGGAGTGTTGATATCCATCGCGTCGGATAAGAATCTACAATGCATAGACCAACTCTGATGGAGCATCTATAGAGCAATTGGGATGTGGTTGAACTTCTAGATCACCTTCCATTCACAGATGAACGAGTAGTCTGAATGGACAATTCAGACCTTAAAAAAAATGTTCTGAACTTGCATTAGACCGGAGTGATAGTTGAAACTCCCACTAGCGAAGTTAGTATGTGGCAACAGTCGCCACTCTGACATAGGCATGCCACTTCATAGTTATGTATGGAAGGCATTATTGCTCACCTATCAACTGGAGCGAGGTTAATGGACAGTTCGTTGATGACAATTCTCGTCATGAGAATAACTGACGCACATTCAAAAGGATGTTGACAAAATTTGCTTCATCAAGAAATGTTGAAGGTAGTCCACATGAGACAAAAATAGTAGGCTGACATAGTGAGATTACAAGAATTGAATCAAAATGGAGATCTAACATACATAGGACACATCATGAAGATGAAGATGACATTTTAAAACGAAAAGTTGAAGTCAGAAAATAATTTTTTTTCAAATTTGTTAGGTAGATGATGTAGTTTCGTTTACGCAAATTCGAGGACGAATTTATTTTTAAGGAGGTTATGATATAACGACCCCAATTTTTGAGAGTTAGAAAAATAATATTTTATTATTTATTTTGAGAAAAATGACCATTAATATTATTATAATAAATAATTTCGAAAATAAAGGAAAATAGGGGAGGAGTTTAATTAAGGATAAAAATGTATTATGGGATATTTATTTAAATTCGGAATTATTTAATTATTAAAACATTAAAAGAGATTAATTAAAAGATTAAATTTGATTAGGATTGTAAGTTATAGATGAATTGGAGATAAAGATTTAAGAGCCCTATAAATAAACTTTGAAGGTTAGCCGTCAAAGGAATTTCATTTTCTTTGGTTCTTGGTGTCCGACGACAGAGGCATGTCAAGGCATGATTCAACGTCGAACGGTTACGAGGTATGTAGGGGGGATTCTGCTTGATTGTTATTGTGTCGTGATGTTTTATGACGCAATTTAGTTTTAAATTGGATTTGTTACGGCCGTAATTTTCTGGTCGTAATTATTTGTCGACACGTGATGTTCTCGGCCGAAACGAGGGAAGAGTTTTACGGGTAAATAGAGAAAGAGCGTTTACGCCCGTAAAAGAAAAAAATATTACGACCGAAGAGTTAGGTTTTCGGCCGTAATGAAATAGAAAAGGTAGAGAGAAAGGGGAGATGGATTGGCCGTAAAGGAATTAAAAAAAATGGAGATGAGGTTTTTACGGCCGAGAAGTTGGGAGAGAGAGAAAGATAGAGAGAGAGGGAAGATATCGACCGTAATAGATGTCGGTCGTAATTAGATGTCGGCCGTAATAGAGGTCGGCCGTAATAGAATAGGGTGTAAAATTTGATGGCCATAACGGAAAGGGGGTAAAAGTTGATGGCCGTAACAGAAAGGGGGTAAAAGTTGATGGCCGTAACAGAAAGGGGGTAAAAGTTGATGGCTGTAATAGAATAGGGTGTAAAATTTGATGGCCGTAACGGAAAGGGGGTAAAAGTTGATGGCCGTAACAGAAAGGGGGTAAAAGTTGATGGCCGTAACGGAAAGGGGGTAAAAGTTTATGGCAGTAATGAAATAGGGGGTAAAAATTTGGAGAGAGAATTTACGGCCGTAAAAATCAGAGAAGATGGAGAGAGAAAAAAATGATGTTACGGCCGTAATGAACAGAGAGTACCACCGAGAGTTATTATTTATTTTTGAGTAAATTTTAATTACTGATTATTATTGTTGTTATTAATTAATTTGATGTATTAATGATATTGTTGGTGATTGATTTGTTTATACTATGATGAACTTTGATTTTGATTGTATTGTTGACCTACTTAGTTTTGAGTTCAGAATTTATCTAATCAAATTGATAATTTATTTAAAGATAGACATTTTAGGTAAACAAGATAAAAGCCGAAAGCTGCTGGGCCCATGTTCACTGATTGCCACTAAGCCGGGACCAATTGAATTGAATTGAATTGAATGGGACAGATAGTGTAAAAACTATGGCTGTCCTGTGTATGGCCACTCGTCCCCCACCATACACGAACCCATTGAATCGTATCGGGCTTTCCGTGGCATTGATCCCCCACTGGCCTGCATGAAAGTAGCATGGTGTCCCTTAATTGACTGAGCGCTCCTCATTGAATTGGATAACTCCGAACATTGAAAATCGAATCGAATTGAATTGAATTGAAATTGGAATTTAAGTGAATAGAATTAAATCATGGTCATTTGGATATATTGGCATGGAGTTGGCAATTATTATTGCTCTATTGAATTGAATTGTTATTGACCAATGACCATTGATTATTGAATCGAAAATTGTTAATTGAATATTGATCTATTAATCAAACAATTGATAAGTATTAATTGGAACAATTGTTATTGATTTACATTGGTCTGTTGACCATAGCCTGATATATTGTTCATATTGATAAATTGTTAATTGATTATTGTATTGACTGCTCAATCGACTCATTATTGATTTTATCTTATTTTCGATTGAGCATATTGATTGTCTTTTAGACCCTACGTACTGAGTATTTTTATACTCATGGATATTTCCCTGTACCTGGATCCGTGCAGGTGAGAGTACTTCGATAGAGGATGATCCTGCAGGTGGCTATGCTCAGTGATAAACAGATGTTGCACATGTTCTAGATTGAGTTGTCTAGTTTTTATTATTTCCGCATTTATTAGAATTGTGAACTTATTAATATTTTAATTATTTTGAATATAATGGATTATTAGTTGTTATTATTAAAAAAGTCTTCCGCATTTATTGTTTATATTCCGCAAAAAATGTTTTATAGAAAATTGAGTAGCGCCTCTGGGACGACTCTGAGCACGTGAAAGTCACGTGGGTCTCGGGGCGTTACAAAATATCTAGCCGTCGCGCCGGTTTTGGCCAGGTCAGTCCGGAGGCCTCCGCGGCCGATTCTAGCCGTCACCGTGGACAGATCAGGCCGCAGCGTGTCCCGGGGGCTTTTCCCGCGCGGAGGGCGGATCTTGCCGTCGCGGCGGCCGGATCTGGCCCTGTCGTGGCCGAATCAAACCGCCATGGCCGGATCTACCCGGCCGCCACGAGCGCATTGCAGATCGAGATGGAGGGCGGAGGCTAGGAGAGAGGCCGAGGATGGGGCCGGGTTGCGTACCTACGCCGGAGACGGAGGTTGCAGAGGTGGCGGCGGGTCGTGTCGAGCTGCTAGTGGCACACGGCGACTTCACTTGTTCAGGCAGCGACGGGATGCGCGCGAGCGCAATGTAGGCGGTGGCGGGTCTAGATCACAGGCGCCGGCGGCCGACGGCGCAGCTGGCAGGTGGCAGCGGAGCGTGGATGTCGGGATGTGGAATGGAGGTCGCCGTCGGATCGGAGATCGCTCGCGATCGAGTAGAAGAGAGGGAAATCGAAATAATGATACTGGAGTCAGATATTTATATAGTCCATTTCCGACGGTCAGAACCGTCAAAAAGTAGGTAAAGATAATAAAATATTAATTCAAATTTAGACGGTCAAACCCGCTGGATGAACCGTTGAAACATTCGACGGTTCTGCAAACTATCAAAACTTTCGACGATTTTAACTGTCGAAATATATAATATTATATATCAAGTGAAAGAGAATTATATAAATTATAAATCTTCCCTTTCGACGGTCAAAACCATCGAAAACATTTAAAATAGAATTAAAATGAGTTAACATTCCGATGGGTCCGACCGCCGAGTATCGACGGTTCCGTGAAACATCGCATCTTTCGACGGTCGAAACCGTTGAAATAAAAATATAGATAATTAACAACATGAAGATATTTCCACGGCTAAGACCGCTGAAAGTTTTGATGGATAGGTGAACCATCAAAATTTTCGACGGTCTGAACCGTCAAAAAACCACCATGGAAACTGGTCACTCAATTTTAATATCTTCGACGGTTACGATCATCGAAATTTTTTATTGGAAAGTTTCGAGGAATTTTCAATCGTCGTAAGATCAGACGGCTAAAATCATCAAAAACTTATCCGATGATAATTTCAACGGATAATTTGATCCGCCGAAAAATCCGTCGGTATTTCATACGAATTTACGATCGTCGAAAATGAATCGTCGAAAATCGAGATTTTTCTTGTAGTGTATATTAGTTTTTACATCCGATTGTTCATCCTTCTCGTTGATTGTGTCGTATGACCATAATGATAAAAGTTGGCAACAAAAGTTTTTTTAATTGAATGTTAACAGCTCAAATATTCACAAAGCTTAAGTTTCTCCTACATTCATGCACCATACATGCTCATAGATAAAATGTGCACGACAACATGCAATGTTCCATGTCCGAAGGCCTTTCATAATTCTTTAAACATACTTTTTAATTATAACGATTTTCACGTCTAACCTTAGCATAAGAACTTATTCTAAGACATTTTTAAATTATATCATGATTTTCACTTTACCCCGTTAGCTTAATTTTAATAATTTTTTAATTTATTTTTTATTTATAAAAAGAATAAATAGTCATTCTCCTCTTTTTTTAATGTTTAAAAAGAATATAATAATGAATAATATAAAATTTAATTTTTTTAAAAAAGAGGAGAAGCGCTACCCCTCCTCTCCCTTCGGCGGTCTCGCTAGATGCGACGAAAGAGGAGGGGAGTGGTGCCCCTCTCCTTCACCATCGCCGCATCAACCACCACAATCGTTTGCGATCCTCATCCAAGCCATCCTGCCCGATGCAGATAGTCCTCAAGGAAAAGATCGACGCCTTGAATGTAGGTAGTTGGCCGATGTCGCCAACTGCACTCTCAATGAAGGAGAGCTGCTACAACACCGGCCACTCTCGAACAAAGAGAACTGCTGCAACATTGACATCTGCTCGACCAGCCCTGGGGAATGACGAGAACGAAGGTAAAGGGAAAGAGGACAAAAGCTTGGACAGGCTGACGAAATCTTTGCCATCGCCGGTGTAGATCGCGATGCCCTCATATTGCGACAAGCCCATGAATTCAATCGGAGGAATGGAAGCGACACCTTGATCTACTTGTGATGTCATGACTCTTGACATCGCCTAATCTCATCTTTCTTGGTCGCGACGTGTTTAAATAGTTTTAAAATTTTATATTAATTATTATATTAGTTCTATAACATTAAAAGAGAGGAAGAGATTTAGTTATTTCATAAATAGGAAAATGATTGTGTCACACCCAATTGGTGAAGCATTGTGTAACGTCTAAATCTGAACCATTCGATCTAACGAATGGTTCAGATCTACCCCCTTCTCTCTCGTCGTTGTCTCTCTACTCTCTTTGGACGACCGGAGGCGGCGACGGGGTACGGTGACACGGTGGCTACGGCGAATGATCGGGACGGGCGTGGGCGTGGATCGATGGCGAGTCGGCATGGATCGATGATGGGGCGGTGCGGATTGGTGTGATGCAGATCGGGATCGACGTCAACACAAATCGGGGTCGACATCGACGACAATTAACCGGGGGCGAGAGAGGGGATCGACGGCGAAGGGGCGAGAGAGGGGATCAACAGTAGCTGTCTGGGGCGGCACTGATTGGGGCGACGACGAGAGAGAGGAGGATGGCGCAGAGAGGGAACACAATGAAGCTAAGCAGCGGCGGCGGCGACGGCGACATCGAAACTCGGGGCGGCGAAGCTGGGCGGTGGCGACAACGACGATGATGACATCGAAACTCGAGGCGGCAATGAACGACGATGACAACGAAACTCAAGGCGGCGAAACTCGTCGGATCGAGGTCCCATAAGGGGAAGAGAGATAAAGCACGAGAGAGACGAATGGCGAGCACTCATAGCCATTCAATCATACTCATGCGATTTCATCTCGGTCATTGGATTAGGTGTTATACGATGCTTCACCAAATGGGTGTTACACAATCATTAAATCCATTAATTATTATATTAGTTTTATAACATTAAAGGAGAGGAAGAGATTTAGTTATTTCATAAATAGGAAAAAAATTAGAAAAATAATGAAAAATAATAAAATTAGATGAATGAATTAAATTAAAAATTGTGATATAATTTAGGGGTGTACTATGATAAGTTCGTATATTAAGATTAGATGCAAAAAATTATTATAATTCAAGAAAGATTTAAAAAATTAACCCTTTTTAATAAAAACTAAAAAAATAGAAAACTATTTTCATTCGATATTATGCCACAAATATTTAATAAGAAAACACGTTTAAACTTGTTTTCATACCTATTGGATTCTTCAATTGGCTAGTTAGTTTAATCAACGATTATTCACTTTGGAAAATGGCAATTGTTTGCAATTTTCATTATCAAAATATGAGGTATATATAAAGACCGAGATTAAGTAAGACGAGTTTTAGACTCTGTGTATGTTTTGATATAATATTCTGCTGCATTTGGAAATAGAATCATCGTTTTTTTTAATTTCTTGGTGAATAGTTGAATTGACATATTAGTTCAATGTGTATTTTAATGGAGTGAAACGTAATGATGAAGAACTATAAAGTTTAGAAAAAAAAGTTGATGTAATGAATGATTTTTTTTAGTTTTGAATTAAAAATATTTTTTTATAATTATAAAGTATAATTTTTTATTTATTAAAATAAAATTATAAAATAAAAAATTTTATGGAAATTTTTGTGTAAAAAAATATTACTTAAATATAAAATCATTTTTAAATTATTTATATTTAATAAAATCAATAAAATAATAAATAATATTATATTAATATGTAGTTAAAATTATTTTATATTTATTAAAGTAATTTTTTATAGGAGAAATGTGTGAGAGAAAAGAAAAATAACAAAAAAAATGTCGCATCTCGAAAAAAAGAGGCACCAATTATAGTACTCCGGTTCCACCAAAAAAGGTAAAATCGAGGCTCGCAGAACCAAGTCATATGAGACCTGGTTCCAATTTTTTATTCCGCTGGAACCACGATTTCAATGGATGATGTTTGGAAAATCAAACCAGAAGTAGGTCGCGGTTCTAGTTTGATTCCAAACATGTGTGTATGCTCCCACACACATGTTAGTAGTGATCGTTACTCACAGAATGTCGCGAGATGCGACGTTGGCAGATGACCAATACGACACGACGTTGAACATTACGGAAGTAACCTGATATATCAGCGGACGTAATGTGCGGAATAAACGAGGATGAACGATGGTGCAGTCATCGCGCTATAAAAGGCTCACATGAGTGGAAATGACAACTTGTCGGAAGTCCCCAAATTATTCTCGTTATTTTTTTTTGTTACTTCATTGTTATCAGAGCCTACGGACAAACTCCTAGTGACCTCCGTTCATTGCTCTTCTCCACTACTCCGTTGATCACTGTTGAGGCCCGACGACAACCTCCTCACCGGCATCCAGCATCTGCGTCGGCTAACTCGCAATCCACCGGCGAACTCGATTGAGGTCCACAAGCAATCAGACGCAGCGACCTGCGGATCAAACTGGTCCTGTGGCCGTGGCCGGAAAGCGTCGTATTCCTCTGCATCTGTTGCATGTCGTCGTCACCAGCGGCAGGCGAGGCGACGATGATGAAGGAGAGGATGATCCATCCACGTTGCACAGAACGCCTTTTTTTCTGCTGCTGCCGTCGCGCCGCTTTCGTCCGCCACGAAGATGGTGGCGCAGTTCGCCACGCGCCACGGGTTCTCCGCCCCTCACGGCAATGCTCTCCGTCCTCCTGCGTTCCGGCGGCAGGTTGCGGCTTCAAGAGGACAAGCAGTGTCTGCGGCGGCTCGCAGCGGTGGTCTTCCTGTCCCCGGCAGTGAAGGTGGAGGAGTCTCTGCGTCCCGCTGCTCCTCGACTTGCAGGCGGCATCGACGGATCCGACGAAGGCGGCCGGGAACACAAAGCCGCCGGACGTTGACTGGAATTCGAAGCATTGGCAACAGGAACCAGCGTCTCACCGTCTTCCATTCCATAACGCCCGGCAAAAAGGTCAGACGTTTCGTCTTTGATCATTTTTCAGGTACGTTGTAATGGAGAAGATGAACAGTGAGAAAGGTATGCGTCTTCCATTATTGGCCATTTAAAACGTTATAGTATAATTATTAGGATTAATCAAGAATATAATATTAAAAAGGATACAGATTCTTTAATTCTGTTTGGAGACATTGTAAACCGTAATAGCAGAGTTGTTAATATATTAATTATTGGATTAAGGAGATGTTACAGATTTATTATCTAAATAACAAATATGATTTAGATTACTGATATCGATCAATTTTTTTAATCGTCCCTGCACGATTATAATAGAATTAATTCATAATGTTATGTAGCTACTTCATCTCATGAGAAATTTTTTTTAAAATTATTTTGAAAACTTATTCTGGAAATTATTTTGAATCCTTGTTCCTAAAATAATCTGACACCCATTTGATTAGAAATTAAATATTTGGGGTAATTGACTATTTCTTTAAAAAGATGTTAGTAATAATACGTTGATTTCTTTTTTACCATCTAATTAGAAAGAATAAAATATATCTACTTAAGTGAAATTTAAATTTAATGTTTAGTCGGCTACTAATAAAAAAAATATTTCCTTGTTTCATTTGAATTTTTTGTGCCCTAAATAGTATAGAAATATTCTGCATATCATTAGGAGCGTCCAGTAGTTTAGAACTATTAATATTTTACCTTAAAAATATTTTTGGATATTTTGGATCATTTTTTTTTTCTGAATATTAACGTAGCCAAGATTATGCTAGGTTAACATTTTCATTTGCTAAACTGAAGTTGTTTAGGATATATATATATATATATATATATATATATATATATATATATATATATTTGCACGGGCCAATTAATTATTTTTATTTATACTTTGCTTCATTGAGGATAAGTTCATCGTTTACATTTTAAACTTTAACTTGTCTATTATTCTGGGAAGCATTACAATTATACTTTTGAGATTAGTTATTTGCATGGTAGTTAAAAAAAACAATTATATCCTGAACTTATGCTAATCAATTTTTTATTAGCTTTGTTTTAAAACAGTGAAGTTTTGCTACTCGAATGTTATATGCATTTATTTTTTATTGCTTATGTTTTCTATTTGCGACATATTATTAATAAGTTAAATTAGAGTTTAAGTCTACACAATATTTTAAGTAGGTATTACTTAGAATACTATGCAATTTACACAACTCATTTAATCTTAATTTTTTGGAGCTAGGCATATAAGAGTGTGTGTGACACTAAAAATAATGTGGAGCCAAAAAAATTAAGTATGAACTATTAAAAGACAATTAAGATGATGTCAATGATTCCCTCAAGTCCGAACTTTTGGAAGGTGCCACCGAGTAGTAGGCCATTGAAAGTAAAAGAAAAGTGGGACTGGAATGACAAAATAATCTTATTAGGATAAAGAAACCTATAAGATAATGTATGATCTATTAGAATTATCAAAGAATGTACAATTTGAAACAAGAATGTACAACTTCTTCTCAACAATATGATATTTGTAAGATGAAGGAATTTGATAATATAGATATATATGGGATTGTCAACAATGGTTAAGTACTTAACCATATAAGTATAGTCATACTAGAAATATTTCAGAAGATAATTCTGAATAATTTATTTTGATCACTATTATGTGATAAGGCTGCCACAACTTGATGACTTAATGAAATTGTTAAGTCGGTCATAGAAATGCCAGCTCATTAGCCATGGAATTTGATTTGGCTAAAATTAAATGGACGTCTTCAAAGCTGAAAAAGTTAAAGAAGCGGAATAAGTCCATTGCGATACACATTAGAAACATATTGACCTTATTGAAAAGTAATTAACAATAGGCAATAGGGAGCATGCCATTCTTGTGAAATATTTGGCTATATAAAGGCAAATTATCACGAGGTGAAAGGTTTGATTCGGTATATGATACCGGAATAAATGGAGCTCCAAAAAGTCTAATTAAGTTTGCTATAGTCGTTAAAAATATTGTGACGACGGAAATTATAAATGTCAAAGAATAATATGTCGACTTTAATGAAATGAAAAAATAAGACGGAGGATATATGGGGAATAACACTTATCTGAGCATTGATAGTGTTAAAATTCATAGGCGGAATGTGAGTGACAACTGGTAAGCTGTACACTCTGTGATAAGCCGAATCCTATCTCTAAACTTATTTTTTCGGAGGAAAATTATTTGAAGTCGATTTCTATTTTAAATGTGTATCTATCGGAAAGAACAAAAAGATTGGTTATGAAAAAGTTTGTTTCAAATTATGATCTATTTTGTCTTTCCGTGATATGAATAATTAATGAATGTGTCGTCTAAATATTATGTGCATTATTGTTATCTTTGTTAAGAGACCACACACTCAAAAAAGTAGAATTTGACAAATTATGAGAATGAAGCTGACGCTTAACATATTGGGTGCAAGAATATTGCACTAGAATGTTATTTGACCTATGCAACATACAGGTGCAAAAGCATTGCATTGGAATATTGTTTGATTGTCAAAATAATTGTTAAGTGATTCATTCAGACATTTATAGTTCAGTGAGTGTGGTTACACGTAAGAAGACGGAATAGTTCATAACATTAATTAATGAATTCTCCTTTTGTCAAATTTAAGATCTCTTGGAAAGAAAAGTCAAATTTTTTTTTGTGTGTGGACAAGAAATATAAGATGGAATAGGAGAACGAATTGAAAAAACCAATTCGAAAAGTACGGACATATAGAGAAGAAAATATCTCTAGGGAATGAGTGATTATTGCATTTAATATGTAGGAATACTACTGTTATTTTCTATGTACCACAGCAAAATAACGTGGCGGAAAGAAATTTTTATGAATGTAATAATGTGTATGTTATCCCACTCGTGGCTCTCAAAAGGAATTTAATTTTTTAGAGAGAGTTACATACAAAGAATTCCCACAAAGTCCACAAAATCAATGCCATACAAACTGGTATGGCAGGAAGCTCGAGACGAGCCATCTTCGAAGAGGAGATGTAAAATTGCATGTGTTGTTCTAAGTCAGATTTGGGATAAGCTGTGCTTTAGGATGGTGACATGCAAGTTATTGTATGTGTCCAAAAGGTATTAATTCTTTCACAAATAGATATGTCTAAGCAAGAGTCGTAATGCAACCTTTTAGAAAAAGTGCAAAAATAATAATAAAAGGGTGATAATCCTTTGTGATATTAAAGTTGACTCTCGAAGAGACATATGAACAAAGGTACAATAGCGAAAGAGAAGTTAAAAAAAATCTTTGGAGGAAGTGGAGGAACTCATATACTCTCCACAAGTATAATCGACAATAAGAGGGCATCCCGAACGAAACTCGCACATATGAAATCTGTAGGGTGCGAGATGTTCGTATTACACCGTGATGTTTATAAGAGGATTATACAGATCCTATCACAAAAGTGATGGCTTCTGGGAGTTTGGAATCATGACTGGCCAGCATAAAAAGAAGGGACTCGATTTTTTTGACGGTGAACAGACGCTATGTGACTTGCCGGAAGTGGGCAAAGTACATAGGGTGCAAATGGGCATTCGGAAAATATACCTAATTGTTGGTACTATTGAATCGCACAAAATAATTATTGTCGAGGATTAGCGATGATGGTAAGTATGTGATTAAATTGGGATGATTCTTGGTACTATTGAATCGCACAAAATACTATTCTCTAGAAGCTAAGTATGTATCGAGAATGATGGTCTTAGCGATGATTCACATGTATGAATTTGAAGTTTTTCCAATGGGATTAACTCACTCAATGAAGAATTGAGGAAATAAAGATGTGATTGCTTGATTATTTCATACGAAAGAATCTTTTGAAGAATAAGGTATAAAAAAAATCATAATATTGCTCAAGAAATTATAACGTCATTAAAATGCTAACGACGGACATCCAATTTTAACTTTGTTGTGAGTAAATTGGATTGTTATATGTGCATCAGAATAGTGAGAGCAAATTTGTGATAATATTAGTTCATGAACATGCCATTTTGCTCACTAGAAAATGATGTCATGGCTCAACAAGATAAATGAAATGTTGAGTAAAGAATTTAGAAAAATGGACATATGAGAAATAAATTATGTTTTTGAAATTCAAATGACTCGGAATAAGAACTCAAGAACATTGAGTTGGAGTCACTAACAATATTTAAAGAAGATATTGTTGAGATTTGAAATATAGAATAGTATTTCAATACATACATCACTTGTGTTTGAAAAAGACTTAATGAAAAGTCAGTGTCCTCAGAAAGGATGAAAAAGTATAAAATAAAATCAAATGCACAAGAGATGGAAGTTTGATGTATGCAATATTATGTACAAAGTCTTCTTTGACTTATTTAGTAAGTTTGATCGATAAATTTTTAAGATATTCTTGAAAAGGTAAAATTAAGAAGTCCTATGAGAATTATGAAAAATTTAAAGACAAAAGTACAATTGAAATTGACATACACAAGCTAATACACTTGAGGCTGTAAACTTTTTGAATGTGAATTATGATAAGAAAATTATCATCTGAAAATTCACATCAAAGTCACCTATTAATGTTGGGTGGTGCACTTGTTTTTTAGGATTGCAAGAAACATGAATGTGCAGTTGAACACACACAAGAAGTGGAATATGTGGAATATATAAAAACAATCATCCAATCAATGTTGATCTAACATGTTTTGTTATGTAACTGATGTTAACATGATCAATGGACTAAATACATTGTGATGATCAAGAAGTTATAAACTTGATGCGCAGTGGGACAAACAGTTACAAAGAAAAGCATATTGAGATCGAGGAACACTATATTTTGATATAGTGGAAAGAAAAGATGTGATATTGATCTATTTGTCTACAAGTGATTTGTTTATTGATTCTCTTGCATAGAGAGTTTAATTGAAATATTCATTAAATATTTTGGGTTAATGAGATTAAAAAATACTTGAATCGAAAGAAAGTTTCATGAATAATGAACTTCATAGTTGATATTAAACATTTGTTTAATTAGACTCGAAGATTGTTGAGTCAAGTTAAAGTCTCACGAATAGTGAATTTTGAAATAACATCTCTGATAAACACTACACGAAGAGTGGGAGTGTTCGATATTGTAACGCTACACGAATAGTGGGAGTGTTGGATACCGTGATCGCAATGGTCAAGTGGGAGATGTTAGTAGTAATCGTTACAGGTCACAGAATGTCGCGAGATGCGACGTTGGCAGATGACCAATATAACAAGACGTTGAACGTTACAGAAGTAACCCGATATGTCAGTGAGCGTAATGCGCGAAATAAATGGGGACGAACGATGGTGCAACCATCGCGTTATAAAAGGCTCACACGAGTGGAAATGACAACTTGTCAGAAGTCCCCAAATTATTCTAGTTATTTTTCTTTGTTACTGCAACACACAACATATAAATTAACTTATGCTTACAAATAGTATTTTATTTTAATTAAAGATACATCTTTTTGTTATCCACAATGGATAATATTTTTTTTCTTCTTTTTCATATTTACTATGTTCCTCTTGCATATATAATTCTATGATAAAATAGCATAATTGTAACTATTAATTTAATAACACCCCTCCCCGCAGGGCCCACTCCTCTTGATGCTCACATTAAGCAATATGTTTTGTTTATTGAAGATTAGTAAAGGTACTCATTGGTCAGATTAAACATAGTCCGATCATTTTTCGAGACCAAATTTGATTTTGATCAGCCCTAAATGATCAAATGTTGGGTTGAGCTTCTTTTCTTCAATATTTGATTTGTTTTATTTTAAATAATAGATTCTTGTTCCAAATATTTAACCCATATCAAAATACAGATTTATGTAGATTTGTATGACTCTTTTTCATTGTACAGTTTGGAAACGGAATCATCGTTCTTCTCAAATTCTTCGTAAATAGTTGAAATGACAATTTAAGGTGTGTTTGAATGAAGTGAAACATAATATGAAGAATCAAAGAGTTGATGTGATATGATAAAATAGATGTGATAAATTAAATTTAGTGAGTGTTTGAATAAAAATAAGTATTATAAATATAAAATATAATTTTATTAATTAATAAAAATAAAAGTATATATTAAATTTGTATAGAAAATTTTCGTTAAAAATACATTATTTAAATATAAAAATCACTTTTAACAAATTATATTTAATAAAATAAATTTTTATAAATAATATTATATTAATTATTATTTATAAATATTTTATATTTAATAAATAAATTATTTTATGAGAGAAATGTGTGTGAGAGAAAAAATAATAAAAGAAAAAAAATGAAAAATGAAATTGGAAAAAGTAGCTATCAGAAAAAAAAGAACTGGCTCATGGCCTAGGTTTGGTGGACCATTGCCGAACAGGCTCGAGTCCAAAATCATTTCCTTTTTTATTTTTAAATTTGGGCAGTTTATCTTAAATAGATTTAAGTTATAAGTATAAGGTTTAACTAGATCAAATCAACTTATTTACTTATAAATAAACCATCAGGTTGGGTTAAAGTCCACTCATGTTGGGGGAAATCCCAATCAGTGGTTGGCCTGGCAAGAGACCCAAATCGACCCACTATACATCCGATTGATTCGAGTGGTCGAGTTCACCAACGCAGGGAATGCCGCTAGAACTTAGTAAGTAGCCTTTTCTTTTCATCCATATAGTTTTTCTACGTTCATTATAACTGTTTGGATATGCACGTATGTGTCAAACTTTTTTTTTTTGGCTCAATTTCTGTTTGACATTAGTCAAATTGTTCAATTCCGAATATAGATTAAAAAAATAAAACTTGAGTAATAATTAACGAAATCATTCATACCTCACGACATAAGACATAGGTCACATCCCTAACGGCATAAAAAAAAAGAAAGATCCAAACCTTCCTCACCATTCATGTGCACGTTTGGATCATTTGCGAAAGGAAAATATTGATAATGATATAAGGATGCGGAGACGATTTATTATTTTATTTTTTCAGCAGTGATTGATCGTCCAACTTATGCAATGTTAAAAATTATGTACAATTGAACACTGACGGTAGATTGAAATTTTGATAAAATTATGTACAATTAAATATTGATCGCAGGTTGAAATATCGATTTATCATAAGTGACATCAAACACGTGACTATAATGAATGAGATTTCAATCGAAAAATCTTTACTTAAATGATGAAATTTTATTATTCACTCCACTCGACTTCGTGAAATTAGTTGGTCTTATTACACTATGTACAATGGTTATAGTTTCAGACCGATATGATTATTTGATAATAAACGAAAAGTAATCGAAATAAAAATTTAAGTTGTAGAGTGAATTTCGTGGCAGCTGAATTGGGATCCCCAACATCTTGTCAATTACATGTGGGTCCAATTTCTGCAAGAGTCATGCAACTAATCTATTTTATATCAATTTGATCATCTTGTCGTCAAACTTTTAAGGTTTGCACGTACGCTCCTCTTGCTGCTACTATTATTGTTTTGATTCCCCAATTTAATGTTAATGTGACAGAGGGCCTCATTTCACTAGTGCGCTTTTGTTTTTCTCTTCTTTACAATAATATCCAATCAACAGAGCCGTCCTTGAATAAGTAAAGTGAAAGGTCACAACGTTATAAAATGGTCCAGTTGGGGTAAGTGGTATTACTAAGTCTATAGAAATGGTTTTATCTTTGTTAGTAACCAGTGATTTAATATAAGAAAATTAAAGACTAAAAAAAGAGACACTTACATTCAACTAATGAAATTTGAACTCTGAGATGCACCGTGCTACAAATTTGAACTCTGAAATTTCATTAACTTCCGCGTGAATAATTGAATTACTAGAATAATTCGGAGTATGTTTGAATGGAGTGGAATATAATGACGAGAATTAAAGAATTTATCTGATAGAAAAAAGTAAATGAATTAATGTTTAGTGGATTTTGAATTACAAATATATTTTATACATATGAAAGATAAATTTGTTAATTAATATAAATAAAAGTATAAATTTAAAATTTTGTTTAAAAACTTTGTTAAAAATATATTGTTTAAATATAAAAATCAGTTTTTAATAAATTATATGTAATAAAATATTAATTTTTTAATGAAATAACAAGTAAGAAATAATATTATATTAATCTGCTATAATAAATAAATAAATAATTTTATAAAATACATGTGAAAGAGATAAACAAATAAAAAATTGAAAAAAATGTCAAAACGTCGACTTAAAAAAAATTGGTTCACGCTACGGTGCCCGCCAGATGAAGAGAATTAGGGGTCAGGTGACCCTATTTTTGAAATTAAGTTCCACATCTAATTTCATCAAACATCGATTAGAAGATAGTTCATTTTGGCAACCTAGTATTAAGTGGGGGTTGCGTTCATATGAATCCGAACGGTCGAGAGAAAGCAGAAGAGCAAAGATGGAGTGCTTCAAATTCAATCCGACAACTATAATGATGGCTGGGCAAGGCAAAAGAGACTACTGTAGGATCCCAAAGGGCATGAAGAGAGGCAGAGATGAATTAATGTTCAATTAAAAATATCGATTTCACAAAATTCATAGCGGAAGCATAAAATCGATTCTTAAAACATTTGTAATTCAGATTATAAACACAATATGAACGAAAGAGAGAGAGAAAATCAAACACAAAGATACGGTGGTTGTTGACGAGGTTTGGCCACACCTTGGTCTACGTTCCCACTCCGACTTTTTGATCTCGAGACCGACGGAGATTCACTAGCACTTCCTTTATTCCAAATGGGACAAGGAAGAAAGTCATTTACACCACCGTCTTTTTCTTCGCTTCGAGAGGCAAGGCAACCTCTCCTCTAGGAAACTAATATATTTCTCTCGCTCAAGAGATAAAATTTAGAACCTCTTTTACACAGGAGCTCTCTCTAATTTTTCTGAACAAAAGTGTTTCTCTCTTTTACAAAACTAAGCTCACAAGAGAACAAGAGAGAAAGAAGGAGAAAGCTATAAAATGAAAACTTCAAGAAATAGTTTTTCTTTGACAACTTGAAGCTTTTCTTCAACGAGTGAATGAGTGCTTTTGCTTTTGGCCTTGTCACTCCTTTTATAGCTTTCAATGTGTGAAAAATTCGTCCAAAAATTGTTCCACAAATTTCTCCTTCAAATTTGACCGTTACTGTTCATTTGACTCGGAGGCCGGTCGACCGCACTTCTGGATCGATCGACCGGTCTATATGACAGTTGCGCCATTTTACAATTTCTGCACTTGGTCGGTCGACCGGACTATCGACTGATATATCGATCGGTATTGTCTCGACGTCATCCAGAGTAGGCTCAGTAGTTATCGGTCGACCGGTACGTCTCGATCGGCCTTCTTTGTGTCGATCGGCAAGTTGACCGACCTGCACTATTTTGATCATAACTTTCTGCATGATTATCCAGATGATCTTGAAGTCTATGGAAAGCTATGAGAATTCTCTACAACTCTGGTGTTCCACGTTCTTCTAAAACTAATGAGATAAGTGACAATTATTTAATCAAAGTGTAGTGTGCATAAAGTTATCCATTTTTCTTTAAACTTTTTTTAGCATTTCAACTTTAATCTTTCGATGTTTATTTCATCAAAATATAATTTTATATGTTATTAAAACTTTGACCCAACAATCTCCCCATTTTTTATGAAGGCAAATCGAGAAATATGAAAAAAGATATAAGTTGACGAAAAAATTATAAAATCTTGTTAAAACAATTTTACTCTCCCTAACACTTAACTTTTCTTATAAAATATATTCATGTCATATTTTTTCTATACGTCTCCCCTTTTTGTTTCATCAAAAAGTCGTTTGCAAATGAAATATATAAGAAACCATATGTAACTCACCCTTAATCAATTTATCAAAAAATCTATTCTTCCCCCTTTTGTCATATAATAGATATGTAGAGTTTGCAACATAAGATTTTGAAAGATAACTCCTCCTAAGTTTATGACTATTTTATAATGAAAATCGATTTATGAAAGTCAAAACAAAAATATATTAAGAATCAAAATATGACATAAAACTTTGATTCAATAATTTTGATATCCATGATAAAGTTTAATCATGCTCCCCTATCACTATTATCAATTTTCATTTATATGTTCATCTTTTATACCAATTGTAGGATTAAATTTTTTAGTGATATAGAAAATAGATGATACTTTTACCATAACCTTTGTGCCTTCACATTTTCAATTCCATATGTCATTTGCATGTGAGGCACACCTGAAAAAATAATCAAGTAACTTTTGGTACACAAACTTCTTTGGGTTCGATTTTGTTAGATAATGTTCCTTTCAAAATCCAAATCATGCCATGTACATGTGGTGATAATTTTCTTATTTTATATTGATAAGAATAATGGCCATGAAATCCGCATATAAAATATGTAATATGTGATTTTCTATCATAGGAATGATTGAATTTCTAATAAGAGTTTTTATGTCCAAAATGACTCATAAGATTATTTTTTGTTAGTTGAAAAATAGTCTTATTTCGTGTATTTTTCAAAAGGACATTTTCTTGTTTTATTTTTTCTAATGAACATGCTAGTTTGACAATTTCACATGCATGAGTAATTTTCAAAGTTTCAATTTCATTTTTAAGATTTTTATTTTCCATAAAACATATATCCTTTTCTTCTTTTAATTTTTCAATTTCACATATTAATTTTTCATTTTCCTCTTTAATTGAAAAATATCATTTTATAAGAGAGGAGAGTTCTTTATTTACATCTAAGGAAAGATTTTCTTCGGAAGAGTTCGATGAGTAATTATTTGAAGGATTAGAGGTTACCTCATCGTCGTGTGCCATTAAGCATAAATATACTTCATCACTGGAAGAGCTTGATGAATCACTTGTTTCACTTGACTCTTCATACTTTTTCTTCTTATCTTTTCGAGATGTCTTTTTTTTTTGTGATTTTTGTTTGATCTTCAGATAGGCTTCTCATTTTTTTCTTTCTTCTTCACCAACTTGAGATACTTATCTAGTTTTCTTGTGTAGCGGACGAGTATCTTTTCGTCCACTTCTTCTTTACTTGAGTTTTCTTCATTTGCATTTGCCTTTAATGCCAATGTTTTCTTCTTGAGATTTTTTTCTTCTTGATCTTCTTGGGTTAAGATCTCGTAGGTTAGAAGTGAATCAATTAGAGCATCGAAATCCAATTTGTTCAAATCTTTTTTTTCGATCACAGTCTTCTTTGTATGCTATCTTGAGGAAAGAGACCTGAGAATCTTTTTCACTTTTTGGAGGTTAGATCTTAGCTCGCCTAAGGAGACTAAGCCATTCAAAATATCATTAAATCGAGCAACCATATCATTTATATATTCATTTTTATGCATCTTGAAAGAATCATATTAATGATTTAAAATATTCAATCTAGATTCTTTAACTTTATTGGTTCCTTCATAAGTGGTGATGAGTTTTTTCCAAATCTTGGTTGTGATTTCACAACTTGAAATCAGATTAAACTCCGTTAAATCCAAAGCACAATAAATTTTTTTTTTGCTTTCCAATCCAATTTCAAAATTTTTTTTCTTTCGTCATGTTCGGAAGATAATTTTTCATGTAAATAATGGCATTTCTCAACAATATCCCACATGTTTAAATCGATAGAACATATGTATGCTTGAATCCGAATTTTTTAAGATTGAAAATTTGATGCATTTAAAAGGGGACGACGACTAATTGATTATCCTTCAACAAAAATAAATGCACTTGATGCCATAGCTGTCAATATTGTTAAATCTTAACACAAACGATTGAATCTTAAAAATAATTAGATCTAAAAACCAATATGATTCTAAAGATCAAAACAAGAGCAACCCGTTCTGATATCAATTGTAGGATCCCAAAAGGCACCAATAGAGGAGGGGGTTGAATTAGTGTTCAATCGAAAATATCAATTTCACAAAATTTGTAGCGGAAGCACAAAATCGATTCTTAAAACCTTTGCAATTCAGATTATAAACACAATATGAACGGGGGAGAGAGAAAATCAAACACAAAGACACGGTGATTGTTGACGAGGTTCGGCCACACCTTGGCCTACGTTCCCGCTCCGACTTCTCGACTTCTCGAGATCGCTGGAGATTTCACTAGCACTTTCTTTGTTCCAAATGGGGTAATGAAGAAAGCCCTTTACACCACCACATTTTTCTCCGCTTCGAGAGGCAATGCAACCTCTTCTCTAGGAAGCTAATATATTTCTCTCGCTCAAGAGGTAAGATTTAGAATCTTTTTTACATAGGAGTTCTCTCTAATTTTTCTGAACAAAAGTGTTTCTCTCTTTTACAAAACGAAGCTCATAAGAGAAGAAGAGAGAAAGATCGAGAAAATTATAAAATGAAAACTTCAAGAAATGATCTCTCTTTGACAACTTAAAACTTTTCTTCAATGGGTGAATGAGTGCTTTTGTTTCTGGCCTTGTCACCCCTTTTATAACTTTCGGTGAAAAATTCGTCCAGAGATTGTTCCACAAATTCCTCTTTCAAATTTGATTATTACTGTTCATTTGACTCGGAAGCTGATCGACCGCACTTTTGGACCGGTCGACCGATGTATGTGACCGTTGCGCCATTTTCACAGTTTTTGCACTTGATCGGTCGACCAGACTGTCGATCAGTATGTCGATCGATATTATCTCGACGTCGTTCGGAATAGGCTCAGTAGTTATCGGTCGACCGACATCTTCTATTCGATCGACCAACCTTCTTTGCGTCGACCGACAGGTTGACCGACCTGCACTGTTTTGATCATAATTTTCTGCTCGGTTATCCAGATGATTTTGGAGTCTATGAAAAGCTAAGAGAATTTTCTATAACTCTGTCGTTTCACATTCTTCCAAAATTAATGAGATACAATTATTTAATCAAAGTGTAGTGTGCATAAAATTATTAATTTTTCTTTAAACTTTTTTTAGCATTTTATTTTTAATCTTTCAAAATTTATTTTATCAAAATATAATTTTATATGTTATTAAAACTTTGACAACTACCCACCCAATGTTCTTGTAGCATTTAACGACATCTTACAATATATAAAGAGAAGGTTGAAAACGAGATGTAACATAACGACACATTTCCTAACTCGGTGGATTAAAAAAGACCTCAAATTTAAATTTGAAAAAAAACTTATGTATCACTTTATTTTAACTTTATCAAGAAAAGAATGTGCATACATATATATATGCTCAGAATTAATGCCAATTTACAGGAGAATATTGGAATAAGGTAACTCGACTTGAATTCCACGCACAGTATCAATATCAGCGCTAATATTCCAGATCACCTTCGAATAACAAAAAAATAATTACTTAACTATGAGAGAATGATATCAAAATCACAAACAAGATTAAATAAAAAGACAGATGAATTTTCTAGTATCATTATGCAACATCATTAAATTTTTTTTGTCATCACAATATTGGAGAACTATCAATGAATTTGTATCGTAGAGTCCATTTAATGAATTAATATTTTATATCCGTTTCTTCTTCCCCCACGCAAAAGTCTGTTGTGCTTATTACACAAAAATGGGGAAAAAAGGTTTTCCCAGAGGAAAAAAAGGCCAAAAAGGGGCAGAATAGTTGAACAAAATTGAGAGAGATAAAAAAAGTGACATGTGATGAAAAATACAAGCTAAGTTGATAATGATGGCTGCGCAAATGCAATAATAATAAAGAGAAAAAAAAAGTGAAAGCCAAAAGGCGTATTTTTATGAATAAACAAAGAAAGAGACGGACGAAGTATAAAAAATGGTTCTGTTCTCCTGTTAATTGCTGTTGTTTAGTACACCAAGCAAAGGCCTTTGAGAGATGGCCTTCCACTCCTTTTTGTTCAACTCCCTCGCCTTCTCCTTCTCCTCTCCCCTCTCCTGATTTCTCCGCCGTCCCTGCCGTCTTTCCTCAATCCGGTGGCCGATCGACCTCCAGTTCCTCTTGGAACGGGGAGATTGCTGCTAAATCCTCGATTCAGACACTGGAATTTGGGGAAAGGTGGGATTTTTATTGGTAGATCCATTGTTTCGGAGGGGTTTCCAAGGGAAATCAGGGTTTTTTTTTGTTTTTACTTCGATTTTTGGGCATTGGAAGGGCCGCCGGAGGTCGAGGGACAGGTCCGAGAGGAGATGAAGGTGGTGGTTGGGAGCCCAGGGACATGGAGTGGGCTGGCGCTGAGGATTGGACAGTGCTTGTTTGCAGGGGCTTCAATCGGCGTCATGCTCTCCGCTTTGGGATTCTCCAATTACACCGCCTTCTGGTATGATCTTGAGCTTATAGTGGCCATGTGATTGCTATAGGGTTTGTTAAAAAAGATTAGTTCTTTTCATTTTTATTTGCGCAATCCTATGGTTTGTACAGTTCCAGATGGATGCGTATGGTGTCTTAATTTGTTCATTATGACTTGATTTTGAGGCTATTGATGCGTGTTCTTGTGATCTTATTTGTGGTCCTATCGTTGATTATTTGCAACTGGATGCGTAGTTCTTTGTCTTCTTGTCCTCTTTTGTTTTTCATTATCTCTCAATTTTCTGTATGCATTGATGACTTAATCTTCCAACTACGATTTAATGAGAAAAAAAATGATGTTTCTGGGGACATAGATGATTGTTCTAGTTCCAATTGCTTACGACCTTCTTGTTGGATTTATTTAGTGTTTGCTCGCATTACTGTTTCTATTCATTTTCTACTTTTCATTAGTTCCAGAGACCAATAAAAAGTTTGAATCTTTGTACTGGTGATGCTGGTTGAATCTTTGCTCTCTATGTCTAATAAAAAGTTTTTAGAGCGAGGTTCATGTACTTTGCCAGACTAGAATTGCAATTATATGCATGGCGCTATCAATGGGCAAACTGTAAAATATATTTTTCGTGCAATTTTTGTTATATCTGTGAAATTTCCCCATATCGTTCTGTTATTAACTAGAGCTTGCAGAGGGCATTCATTATGTGAGAAATGAAATGGAATATTGGAAGTTCATGTGGTTGAAGCAAGGCAACTACTGTCAAACAGAAAGATACTTCCATGAAGAGTCAAAGAGGCAAAGTCAAAAAGAGGATCTTGTTTTTTCTTTTATTCAAGACCATGCATGAGTAGGTGAAGGAATAGGAGGAAGATGAGTGCTTTCCATTTTTGTATTCTGTTATTAGGCTAGATAGGTAAAAGGAAAACATTTTGCGTCATGTCATGAGTATTAATTCGATTTGTTGACAATTTCAGTTGCAATCTAAGTCATCGTACAGAAGAAACTAGTGATAGGCTGAACAATGCCATATGCCACTATCAGTGTGTATGCTGTTTGTGTTTTATAAATTCTTAAAATAGAACTTAATATGACATTGCTTGTAGTGAGTGCATATATGGGTATGTTGAATTGTATATTTTTGGTGAAAACAATTATCAAAGTGATGGAGACTTGAATCCACTTAGGATAAATATGCTATTAGTAAACAACTATTAATCAAGTATGTCTGCTAATATAACCAATAGAGGATGTTTATAGGGTTTGAAACACCCTTATACCAAATAATAAGGAAACTTGAATAAAAAGTAAAATAATTAAAAGAAATTTTAATAAAAGGAAGATCTCTAATAGGCTCCTAATTAAGCTATATGCAGAAGGTCCATAACTAAAAGACCAACTGTTAGGGTAAAGACTCATAGTTCTATTCCTGCCCTATATGGTGCTGGAATGTCATGTAAAACTCCATTCAAATGGTATGATCCCGTACTACACATCACTATTTGGGTTCCACCTTTTAGCTCGTTCATGCTTACCTTAAATAAACAACTTTTAGATCATGCTTAGCTCAAGTTGCTATTGGCTTTATGATATTTTACTACAAGAAAAGCTATCACATTTGACCCAATACTTTTTTGCATATAATCAGATGTCGAAGATACTCCATTTGCAGGGAGAGACATGAAATGATTGACAATTACACTTACAAGTGGCCAAGCATCTTTTTATTTCCTTTGTGAGTGGGTATACATAGAAAAGAACCTCCTAATCACAAAGCATAAAAATACATTGATAAACAACTGCCAGAATTTAAGTGACATTGGAGTAAGTACTAGATTGCTAGTTGTGGATTTGAGAAGTTCCTTCTATATGTATTCTATGAAAATCAAAATACAGTTTGGTGGAAAATGCCTTTGCAGGTTTTTTGTTTCTTGAATAAGTGGTTGTGCGTCCCTGATATGTTGAATTCTTTATAGGTTATAGTTACTGTTTAGTAGAATATTCATGAATTCTATACTTTTCATGCGTTCAATCCACATGATTTGTATTTCAGTCAAGCTATTTAATATTCCCATAGATATGTTTAGAAGGGTAGAATGAGATGCATACTTAATGGAATTCCTTAATCTGATTGCACAAAAGTCTTGTATCTTTTCTTAGGATCATTATCAGTGTGATCGAGTGAGACTCCACCTGGACTCGATTTCTTGAACGAAAGACCCTATCTTAGGAAGATTTGAATATGCCCAGGTTGCTTTTCATCACTTCCATCAATCCCTGTGGAAGAATCTCAGACCTTTTAAGTAACAACAAATACCTTTGTGGCCCATGCTTTAATTGATGCCATTCAATGCCATCGTGGGACTTCTGTATATATGAAAAAATATGATAGTCTAAACGAACTTTACAACACAAATTCCGTATATTCTCCGCACACAATATGATATATCTTTATCTAATTACTAATTTCAAAAAAGTTCATGCAGAGGATCAAGCAGTTTCTTATAAATTCATACATGCAATTCAATCAAATGAAAATTCTTGATTGACTTGCTTTAAACGTGCTCTAGCTCTTGAATTTTGGAACCAGTACTCTTGGGTACAAATAGCAAGAGAAGAAAATGGTGTTTACCTTGAACTTTAATAAATTTTGATTATGCTTAATTTATTTTATTGTTTCCATGTTTTTATACCAATCAAAAGATTTGAAATAAGAAATATCCATTTTGTGGAAGATGTCATATCTCGCTCCAAAATGAATTCTTATAATGAATATTATATGATACTTAAGATTGAAGGAAGACATCTTGTTTTTATTCAACTTAGTCCATAGTTTATTAGTCAGTAATTTGTCATTATTTAGGATATTTTTGAACATTCTCTGACTTAGTCCATAGTATATTAGTCAGTAGTTTGTCATTATTTAGGATATTGAACATTTTATTTGAATGTATTTTTATAAAACTTTTTGTGCATTCAGCTACTTGGTTGCTTCTATGGGATTGCAAGCACTATGGAGTTTGGGACTTGCATGTCTTGATATGTACGCCCTAAAAGTGAAAAGAGATTTGCATAACCCTTTGCTCGTAAGCTTGTTTGTGGTGGGCGACTGGGTAAGTATCTACTTTCTATTTTGAAACTTTTCCAATTTTAGCTTAAAATTATTTCGTGTGTGTGCTTGAGGGTTATGCAGCTTACTGTACTTCTGCCGTTAGTCAAAAGAGGAACAATACAATTTTTTTGAGGAAAGAAGAAGAGCATTATATACACACTTCTTTAATCAAGGGTCACAATGATCACACACTCATTATACTTCTTTTTGTTCACCAGTACAAAGATTTTTTATGCACAAGTGCATTTTTTTTCTTGAGAGGTGCACACTCGTGACTAACAAGTCAAGTCAGATATCCTTTCCAATTCCCCTCCGAAATTCCATGCTAGGGGTTATGATATTGTTTCCTTTTTATACCGAAGTAGTGATATCATATTATGCAACTTTGATTATATATAACTGTTGTAGAAATTTGAACCACTACATCAATTTCATCTAGGAAATGCATTCACGTCAAAACTTTATTGGTAAAGTACTAAGGATGCCTTGAGTGTGAAGGCTCTTCTCAGCAAGTAAACATGATCGAATGATAGCTGTTGCATTGTCATGTAGATGTGGTTGGGAATTTGTTTATGATATGCCAGTCTGGCATCTGATTTATTTATAGTATATGCAATAGAGAACTGGGCACATCAATATGTATCATTCTGTCAAAGCAAAGTGATGGCTAATTGTTCTGTAGTAAAATTTAAACCTAAAGCCTTCCGTCCTCTGGAATCTGCCAGTTTTATCGGATGCCTCCAAGCAATGTATCTTGAGGCCAACAAAAATGAGAAAGCCATTACATCTACCTTTGAAAATCCAAATGCTCTTCAACTCTTGTTTAATAGCCGAGGTCAAGAAATAACATGACAATTTCTTATACAGGTAACGGCTACACTTTCACTTGCAGCAGCATGCTCTTCAGCAGGTGTGACAGTGTTATTTATCCGGGATGTGGGTTTCTGTAAAATGTACCCGCAGTTCTCATGTGATAGATATCAAATATCCATCGCTATGGCTTTTATCACGTGGCTGTTAGTTGCCACATCTTCTCTAGTGATGTTTTGGATCTTGGCGTCCGTTTGACAACATATGTACATGCTTTCATTGATTCATTGTCCTCTGTAAAGTTGGAAAGACGCTCAGTATAACTGAAATGACCGTCTTTGTCTTCGTTTTTGCAAGTGGTATTGCAATTGTTCAAATGTTCAAAAAATTGCTACTATTCAGTATTAGGATGTATTCAACTGATGCAAATGAGGAAGCTTGTACTGACGAGATTTGTTTTTCCTTGTATATGTTTGTACAGGCTTGTTCAAATTAAACAGCCGGAAAAACTACACTTGGCATATGCCTCTTATAATGTAATTCTGATGTCAGCGAAGCTGGGTTATGGTTTTTTCCCCTTTAGTCCCATTGTATAAAGAGTTTATTAAAGTTGGCTTCGGTGAAGTAATATATGGCTTCGGAGTTTGCTCTTCGGACTCTTTACGCCATTTTGTCCCTTTTGTGTGTACTTGTGTTATGTATGCATAGAAAGTTTTCGGCCTGATTATTTGTATGTTCTCTATGACAGCCTTTCCAGTAAACCCAGGAAAGATGAGAACTATTTCTGATTTGTAGGGGCTGAACTCTTGATACGAGTGTTGAAAGCTCATCGATGCATGGTTTACTCAGTCCACCAGGATAATTTCATTGTGCGCAATACTTTTGATCAAGTGTATAATTGCAGTGAAGTAGTGGCCATTATTCTGTTTCTGGTGTAATTGCGAAGTCTGACAATCAACAGTGTTTCTGTTTCTGGTGTATAGCTCATTATGTATAGCTTTTGTTTGTTCTAGCTTCATATGATCCACTACTTGGTGCATGAAAGTGGTCACTAAACATCAACAGCAGGAATGAGGATGCAAGAATGCCTCAGGCTAAACTTTTTTTTTTCAGGCCGAAATTATGATGCTCGACATGTTTCTTTTAGATTCAGGGTCCTTTTTTAACCCTCGGAATGGTTCTCTTCTTTTTTTCGGAATCAAGAATTTCCTGAGAAGGAAACGACTCCTCGGCATTTATTCCTCTCTATGAGATGAACAAAAAAAAGCCAAATCAAACAATATCAGCACATGGATAAATTCTTAGTTGAGTGGCTGGGAATTATTTTCATTTTGATCATTATGAACCAAAATCTCTCTTTTTTTTTCGATTATGTGCATGTACATACATTTCACTGTGATCTTCACTACAATTTCTTTCCAATTCAAAAATCTCTCAAGTGTTATGGGTGTTCCATGTTTTTTTTATTTTTCCTTTTGTAATAATATCTGTCAAAAGATCGTAGCCCATTCAAGCATTTGTCTGCTTACTTAAGAGCACGACTCGTTTTTACTCCACAGTTTGGTGAAAAGATGAAACTGTCTTTTTTTTTCTCCTTTTTTTGGTGAAAATGACTGCCATCAAAGAGTTTTTGATGTTGTGCTAAAAACATATTCAGCTCTCAGCTTCTTTTGCATCCGAACCAGGATTATTAATAATTCTAACACATACATCAAAAGGAAGTTGATATTGATTTATAGATTAAAAGATATCAAGTCCAATTTTTATTGAAAAATAAAACATGTTGCAATTTCCCTACTTTTTTTAAAATTGCCAACACAGCCCTCCTCTTTAGGTAGAATGAAGCCATATTTTTTGAACAGTTTTCGAATAGAAAGCACGTCAACGGATTGAGAAATCCAACTCCAAATATTTTTTAAATGTAACAACGAATATACTTGGAATGTCAAAGAATCCAAGATAGGAATCCAGCTACTCAAGCAGCAACCACCAACCAAATGCAACACTGCAACATGAGGTTCTGACTTAAGTCTCCATTGTTGTCCTGGTCAAAAGTTTTCAGCACCACAAGTTTCCTGGGGACTTCTCGTGGTTGATCGAACTCCACATTTCTTCTTTCTTAATTCTTATTTCTTTTTTGTCGAATGGTACATTGAAGGAGAACAAAGAAGTCAGCGAGATGAAGAGACTCTAAATTCTCCCATTTCTTTGTCGGACAATTAATAATTTGTTTGTACCTTGCAAAGACAACTCACAAGAATCGAGCGGCCTGCATTGTTCTCCATGTTTGCTTTCATGCATCTTGTCCCGGGCTTTCTCTTTATTGCTGAAGAGTCTCAACAGCAACAGCCAAACAGTTGGGCGCCGCATTTGCAATATTGCATAGGCAGCTATGATTCATGGCTACTCGTATTCATATATCTCATAAAAAAATATTTTTTAGAAAATGGATATTCTAATAGGTATTCTTATCTATTATTTGGGGTATACTATATAAAAAATTTGCTGGATAAAATTATAAAAAAACAATAAATGATCGATGATGATAAATGTATTGACATTAGGGAACATTATGAATATATAAAAAAACTGAAAATGAATATCATAATCTTACAAATAAATGATAGAGATGAGAAGTCTCCTTCAATTCTGAGAAAATGGAAAACTATTAACATATGATCATTTATACACAGTCGAAATTTTTTGCAAGGTACAAGTAGACAACTAGTTACTTTGTGAAAATCTAAACATTAGGTAGATATTAAAAAAATAATGCATTTAAAGAAAGTTCACAATTATGTCAAACTTCAAATATTTTATTAAGGTAAAATATTATTTCTTGACTTATTTTTTTAAAAAATTCTTTTCTCGTAAAAAGATTATTTTTTAATGCTCTTAATATTTATTATCTTATTGTAAATTTTGTAATGTTTTTCATAAGCTAAAAAATTCATATCTAACTAATTTGATATCTTTATCTTATGAAATTTTATTTTATGTATATATTATATAAAATTGAATACATTGTCGTATACTAGTTTTTTAAAAATTGAATCTCGCACATGTACCCATATCCCATACCGTATCCGTACCCATGTCAGAGCTAACAATTTGACTTGGTGAGGAAAATAAATTGGCAAACTGGATGGAGTGTGGACAGTTTGTTGCCTGGCTTTAAATCATTCATCTATTGCTGTCAGCATCTTTCACTTGTGAGGAAAATAACTTGGTGAACAGATCAACAATTTTACTTGGTGAGGAAAAGAACTTGGCAAATTGGATAAAGCGTGCAGTTTGTTGCCTGGCTTTCCATCATGCCACCGTCGCTGCCAGTGCCTTTCAGTCTAAAACTAAGTTAAAGCTACACTTCCATGGTGGATTCACTTTTTAATCTGAAATTGTAGTAATCTGTGCTTTTGTATAACCTGTCAGTATCAAATACATATATGCAGATGAACATTTCTTTCGCAACATGTAATCAGCACACGTGGTCTCATCATATATGCGGATGATACTTAAGAATGATCAAAAGCTCTTTTCAAAGTGAATCTTTTGCTACTTGCCAAACGAGAAAAATGCATTATTGTATTTTTTTTTTCATGTCATTACACTTTGAGGACAACCAAGATTACAGTAAAATCAAAATTACAAGCCGAACAAGCTGATCGCAGAATGATAAACACTATCCCTTTGCAGCACTCCCGAGAAACTGATATCTACAGATTTTGAAATTACATTTATATAAATTAAAATTTAATTACTAAGATGTCTTGTAAATATAAGCCTAACAGACTGCTTGATATCATACATGTAACACTGATAAGAGAGATGGAAAACATTCTCAGTCTCCATTTTCACATGACAATCTCAGGTTTCAGAATGCTGGACTTGATCTCTTTGTGAGGGAGGACAACACCTCCATTGCTGTACACCTCGTCGCCGACGTGCACATCCTCCCCAAGGATAGTCATATTCTCGACCCTGGCCCACTGTCCAACTGTGGAGTGCCACCCGATAATGCTGCTGGAGATGCAAGAATGCTTCTTGATGCGGACACCTCGCATGATAGTGCATCTTGATAGCCTAACTCCAGACTCGATCACACACCCTGGGCCTATGGAAACATCAGGTCCTATCAGGCATCCTTCACCAATTACAGCAGTCTCATGAACCAAAACATTTCCAACAATGTGCGGACCAGCAGCTAATTTAAATGGTGCTTTCTTCCGCAGAGAATCCAAATAGAGTCGCAATCCTGTAATGTAGTCCCGTGGTTGTCCGACATCCATCCAGAAACCAGGTAGGACCATTGCATAGAGCTTTTTATCTGCTGCAATTTTCGGGAAAATCTCCTTCTCGATTGAGGTTGGCTTTAGTTGAATGCGGTCTAGGACAGATGGGTTCAAAAGGTAAATCCCAGCATTGATTTTGTTGCCAACAAATTTTTTTGGCTTTTCCACAAATCTCTCAACCTTTCCAGTTTGCTCCTCCATGACAACAACGCCATACTTGGATGGCTCGTCAACCTATCAAATGAAAAAGTCAGGCTTCTGGAAATGCGAAGATAAAATGAGAAGAGTAATACAACACAGTTGTACCTTGGTAACCATAATTGTTGCCTCGCCACCATGGGATTTATGGAACTGGATAAGTTCAGCAAATGGATATTCACTGATAACATCACTATTCAGGACAAAGAAAGGCTCGCCAGAACCATCCACTAGCTTGTCTCTGGCCAAAGCCAGCGGACCTGCTGTTCCGAGTGGTTCAGTTTCTTGGGAGCAGATGATTTTGATACCAAGCTTACTTTCAAAATCCTTCAAGAAACTAAGCATCACCTACAAGAATTTTGCAATATAACAACAGGGTCATATAAACAAAAAATTCAGATGCTGTCCATTGCAACATAATATTAGTGGTAGTTTAAGAAAGATGGGCAATTTTCCTGGTACCTCCGGTCGATAGTTAATCGCAAGAACAACTTCTGTGACTCCTACTTCTTTCAGGGCTTCAATCTGATCATAGGTTTGAGAAATAATGATGAGTAGATGGGATGAAAGATAGAACTACAAAAATGACATAACTAGATTTTGAATAAACACAACTTTACCAAATATGCACATTTCAAAATAAAATAAGAAGACAGTAATGATATAACCTAAAGCACAAAAGATTGAAAGAAGAAAAAAACATCAAATAGCTTATGAATGAAAGTCCCATAACATACATATTTATTTCACAGAAGCTGAAGTAGGCTAAAGAAAGATGACGGCATTAAAAAAACTTTACTGCATTGCTTGAAATTGTATGCTAACATATACTCTTGGTAAATATATCAAAACCCGTAATTAAAGATTTTGGTTGTGACAACCATATCTTCTTCATGATATTCAGTTTACTTACAAGTTAGGTGAAATAATAGAATAATATAACAAAAAAAAAGAGGAATACAGACAACAAGTACCTGATGGAGGATCATTGGTTTATTTGCAAAATCAACAAGGGGCTTTGGCACACTGAGTGTCAAAGGACGAAGACGAGTCCCAAAACCTCCAACAAGAATTAGTGCCTTCATGGTTGATTGTTTAGTTCTCCTGTCAATCAAACGATGGAATTTATAGCAGATACCAAGGCACAAAAACAAAGGAGACCACAATGTCCATGCTTACAAGACTAGCACTGGTAAAGGAAATAAACTCCTTTACGCAATGATGACATCTGTAAAAGGAAAGTGGCAGACAACTTTTCATAGAGAACATAGAAACTATACTAAAAAGTTACAGAAGAAGACCGCTAAAGCTTAGAATGTTTTAACTAAAGTGATGAACTTGGAGATAGAATTGCAGATGCTTACAAGTAATTAAGGAATCAGTAACCGAAAGTTGTTGACTAACTGTGGAAGCAACATTAAAGTGAATGCAGGTGTCTTTTGGAATATATACAGCGTTATGGTTAAAAGTATTTCTTGCCATGTTCAACCTAGGATGAGGACGTAAATCCCAACAAAACACATACTAGTTTCAATTATCTCTTCATAACATTACAGCAAATACATGAAGGCAATGTTAAGATGTCCCGCATATTTTACCCTTAGTGGTATAGGAGGTCAACTAAATTCCCGTACATTGTTTCCAGAAATTTTATACCAAGTACCTTCAAATGTTACTCCATGTAGAAACTTCTTTCACAAAATATCCAGCCGTGCCAACTGGCAGTGGCACAAATCAACTTTCAATATGCAGCAGGTGGCATGAACCAAGCTAGAAGATGTCATATATTTGGCAACCCTTATTAGGAAGTATTAAATAAAACCTCATGCATACGAAAGGTATAAATGCTACTAGTGAATCATTTTAAGTATTTGCCTCATTATTAACACAATAATTTCCCTCTTTGGTTGTTCAAGAAGATAAAGTCTAAACTACGTTAGAGTGAAACAATGACTTTGTTACTTCTGATTATGATGAAAAAGGCAAACTAAATGAACAAGAGAAAAGTTACCACAAGCGCAGGAAAAAATAAAGTGAGCACATATAAATGTTACTATGTTAGACAATTCTGATTCACAACACAGGTCAATAAAAGATTTAGATAACCAAATCAGGATAGTAAACAACTTTTAAGATACTCTTTGTATGAATAATTTTTAAAAACTAAATCCAAGCATCTGGAGAAACCAAACAAGAAAGAAAACAAAAGATCGGAAAGCAAATATCTCAGGATCGTCCAACTGCAGGTACATCCAACAGGCATCAAAACACTAGAAAAACGATAGGGAAACGAGGATTAATCCATAATAATAGAAAACCAACACCATCAAATGACTGGAAACTGCTGATAAATGAAACTGGATTATAGCTACTAAAATTACCCAAAAAAACTTAATTGGTAATACCAGAAGTAAATGAAAAAAGTAAACAATCTTCTCAAGAAGTCAATAAAACTGAACAGTAAACCAAAAAAAAAATCATAAAGATCAGATGATCCCCGGAGATCGAATAACACGTAAAGATACTATCTTTATGCTCAGAAAAGGAAATTCATTGTATTATACCTAGAACCAGATGCGTATAACAAGAACAACACTGAAGATTGCATAAAAAAAGCATATCTAATGCGAAATCAATGCAAAAGACTCGGGAAAACCCTAGGCGAACACGACCACGAATGTTTTCCGATCGACAAAAGAAAAGCAAATTCCTAAAATGACAACCCCGCATACACGGACAGCACGCAGATGTTGCTGATCTGAGACAAGGGCGGTATTTGAAGCAAAATCCGGCGGGAAACCAGGGAAAGTAACAATCTTCGAAGATTTAATCAAGAAGAAGGCGATGGAATCCTCACCCAATTCTGCTACCCTTTGGAAGGATGAATCCGCGCGCAATGTCAACGTTCTCTTCTTTCGTCCACCGCCTCCTTTTCTTGGCGAGAGAAGAAGAAAAATGGGAAAGAAGGAAAGAAAAAGGAGAGAGTTTTGATAAGAAGAGGAGAAGAGAAGAGAAGAGCTGCTGCTTGGTCTGTCTTCTCGTTTCCTCAACGGCAGCTTGAGATCTAACTTCCTTTTATAGGACCCGCCATAGTTTGACTCCAGTAAATTTTAAACAAAAAAATATTAATCCTTAGTTAGAAAAGGAAAAGAAAATGAAAAAAATTAAATCCTAGTAGAATAAAGAATTATAATTAATTAATATTAGAAATTTCAATTTATTAAAATTTAAAAATATGTTTAATGAACATAAGACTCTCACGTAAGATATGATTGAGTTTTGTAATTTAGAAATATTTTAACCATTAAAATAATATTTTATTATTATTTTAATTCGAAAAATAAATGATAAAATATTATGATATTAAATAATTTCAAAAATAAGAGAAAATATGGAAATAAAAAATAAAATAAAAGTATATTTTCATTGAAAGAAGTTATATATTTAAAATAAGAGATAAAGAGAGAATTTGATTGAAATTAAAATTAAGAGGAGAATTAAATATTAAAGTCAAAAATCAAGCAGTGAGGGATTATTATGAGAGACTAATTAAGTTAAAAAGATAAAAATTAATTTAGAATTAGCTTGGAAATTTAATTAGAATCAAACTCACTTAAAAAGTTATAAATAGAATTCAAAGAGTGTTGAGTCGTCACACACCGGAAGTTTTTACACAAAGTCATCTCCTCTCTCCTACTTTGTACATGAATCTACGCATTCCAGAGTGCAAGAAGAGGGGCGTTTCGAAGCCCTCACATGGGAGATCATCATTCAAGTGTTGGCCGAAAGTTTCTGGACGTCATCTGAAAGTAGTCACCGGTCAAAGTTTGACATTCATACAACTAGCAAACAATAGAGGACTTAGCTAATTTTTTAACCAAATTTAAGTACGTAGGGGACTCTATATTGACGATTTTCGTCGGTATAAATTTTCAGAACCTTTGTTCTAAGTATTGACTATTGTATGAATGAATTGTAAATTAAATTGCATCGAAACGAATTAAAAAATTTGCATTAGAAACGCGACTTCACAAGGAAGTACAAAACTCGACCTGAGTTCTATGGTACCTGACCTGATTCTATGGAATTCAGATAGGGCTTGGATAGTCCGAACCAAGTTCGTGAGAATCCGACTAGGGTTTAAAGGTGTGCGGTTCGGGTTGTGTAGTTCGAGCATGACATGATAGGATTGCAGAGAATTCGAATCGGGTTCTGACTAGATCGGCCCGGATTCCAATGACACAAATTGAATAGAGGAAATAAAGTTAAATCTGGACCGAGTTTCGACTTGGCTCGGCTTGGGTTTCGCTGATGAAATCGAAAATAGAATTTAGATTGGCAGGTTCAGCCCGGGTTCGTTGGACCTAGCCCAGGTTTCGACCAAGGTGAAAATTGGATATCAAAAAGGATGAATCGGTCTGAATTTCATCCCACCCGACCTAGTTTACGAAGATAAAAAAGTATATTTTAAGTTATTGATTATGTTTAATTATGATGTTTATGCTATTAATTGTGCATCTAAGATTAGAAAGAAAGTGTAAATGAAAATAAAAATAGACATTATAAGTTAATCCAGATAAAAGATGTAAGATACGTAAAATTGAGAGAACTCTCAAGCATCTTATATGATTAAAACATTTCTTGTGGTTGAATGATAACTACAAAGATAAAAATTAGTAATAATCAACCCTTGTAGTTGAAACAATCGTTATGGTTGAAGAATAATTGTTAAAAGTTAAAGAATACATAAAAGGAATCCTCGTGATTGAAGTACCCTTTTTAGTTGGAGTTAAAGATAAAAAGCTAATTATAGCTTTTATAATTGAAGTTAAAGATAAAAAATAATTGTAGCTTTTATAGTTGAAGAATAAGAACAAATAATTGATCGAAAAAAAATAATTGAATTGCAACATTTGTTATTGAAATATAATAAAAGATCATTAAATTGCAGTCTATATGATTGAAGTTAAAGTAAGAAATGATTGAAGTTAACATAAATAATCATTAATTGATAAGGTATTTGATTATAGCTTATGTGGTTGATGTTAGAAGTCTATTGAATTAATTGATTCTAACCAATTGATCATGTTATTGATATGTTTCATAGTGATGATTGATACTACGTACTGAGTTATTTTAATGAGCGTTATTTTTATACTTAGATTTGTGTAGAATGAGACGATGATGATGATGAGTTGATGGCTCCTCTAACAGATGATATACACATGAATATGTGATCCATTATTGTAAAGATGTAAGTTACGAATCCACAAATTATTTAATATTGTATATGATGCTTCTGCTATTATAAAAGAGTATTATAAATTAGTCTTCCGTTAAAAAAATAATTAAATCAGAATGCTGCTGAGATAGTCTTTTGGTAGGTAAGGAGACAAAAAATTAAAGGGGTTACATAAATTTTATAGAGTAATTAATATTTTGAACTAATATATTCGATCATAACTTTGTTTACTCACAATTTACCTTTTCCGGCATTAAACATTTGACATTAAACGGAAAAATCTCTCGTTTTTCTTCTGCAGAGATTTTAATACGAACGATCGAATGGAACCAATTTATTGTAAAATATTCATTTTTTTTATCTTAGTATTGTTATTCGTTTACAACCCAAATTTAGTTATGTATACTACTAGCACTACCTCTAAAAACACATAATTATACTTAATAAATAATTAATGACAAAAACTTTATTAATCAATAAAAAAGCGTACCGAAACTTCCATGACTCCAGATATTAATTAAAACATTATTGAAGATAAATATTAAATTGTGAACGTGTCATTATAGTTCTGTAGGAAAGGAATTTGGGTCTTGAAATTACCATATATAAAAGTCTTTGATCAAGCTGAATAACTTAATTGACAATGAAATTGATAACAATCGCTTTAAAGGTATATATTACATTCGTCATATATTTTAATATTATTTTAAAAAAATATACAATATATATGAATTTAATGAGGTCATATGCCACCCGACAATTGAGTCGAGGCGACGGCCGAGGAGGATGGCGTTTGCAAAGGCGACGAACCAAAATGCACGTCTTTCTCTCTCTGCGATTTCTTTTCAGGCGTCTGGATATCCCAATAGAAGAAGGTCGGCTGATCCCAATCTCCTTTCGCGAGGCAAAGAAGGCAACATTCCAGTGATATTTTTTCCTCGATCCGGTGATGTGACGACGTGTAGGCTGGTGGCGCCGAAGAAGGTGCGGATGGAGGAGTACATCGGCATTAGTGGAGGAGGACATGAGGACAGAGTGTGGTTCATGGCGCGGGAGATCGCGCTTCTCCGGCTACTCGACCACCCGAATGTTGTACGACTGGACGGGGTCGCGACGTCGTCGTGGGTGCCATGGTCAACCTCCGTCTATCTCGTCTTCGAATACATGGGGACCACGACCTCGCCGGACTCCTCGCCGCCAACCATCACCACCCCCTGTCGTCTGCACAGGGCCCCAAGTCGGTCAGCCATGTCGCAATATAAAAAAAAAACACGTGAATCTGCCTCTCTCACAATGTGCGACCAGTTCGCACAGAAATGACATCCATTCGATTAGATCGGATGACTCAAATGTACGAGTGTGATGGTTATACACATTCCATGCGAATGTTAACCATTAAATCTAATATATATATATATATATATATATATATATATATTAAAACAAAGAATTTAATATTTTCAATAAAATTTTAATATTTGTCTATCGATTTTTCGTTCGCTATAAATGTGGATAATTCTCCTCCAACGTGGTTTCCTCTCTGTTCTCAAGTTCGAGCACCACATAGTGACATGTATCAACTGTTTTTTTTTCACAATTATTGGTGGGGCTCCCAAAATATTTTAATATTACTCAGCATTTTTTTCGTTTCCTCGATATTATTCCTTTCCCATTTTATCTTTCATAAATTTGCAATTCATGCACGTAAACACTCGACTATTTTTATCCGTCACATATTTTTTATACCATCATTAATAATAAAAAAAAAAGAAAACTCTGCTCGATGAGGTTGTTTTTGTTATATTTTTTTCATGCATATCCCAAACTTTAATTATTTCTCATTTAACTCATTTTAGAACTGTGAAAGCAATTTGTTCTTGTATTCTTAATTTAAACGTTGAAAAGTACCAAAATTGCATCCAAAGTTGCAAGGCCACTGTGTTCATACTTTCATATTCCTTCTTTTATTTATTTATTTTTCATCAAGTTTCTGCACAAAATATTTGGCCTACCAACACAATCCAAAGTCTGCCAATCATCATGTAACAAATTAGGTCAGAATTTTGATTTAGGACAAAAAAAATCTTGAAGCCACAAAGTGCAGTTCCACCAATTCATCTTTCGGAACACGGTTAGGCCCTTTTGCATGATTGCTTAATTTTGAGGCAAATTATCTTCGATTTTTTTAGAATCATTTTCCAAGGTTTCTAACACGTGATAAATTTATTGTTGGGACGAATAAATACTAATAGGCTATTAGCGCTTAATATTTTCGTAACATAATTTCGTTATCCGATTGTGTAAACGAAGATTGGTTCCTCGAATTATTGTCTACATGTAAATTTTAGAATCATTTCAAAAAGAGTTTAATGTTTGTACTACTTTTTTTAAGAGATAGCACATCGTACTTTTATTAATCATCGTTTGATTTATGATGAACGATGACTTAATTAATTAAATAATTTTTTTATCCACCATTCATTATGAAATGAATGACGATTAATAAAAATATGAAGGTGCTATTTCTTAAAAAGAGTAGCACAATCATTTTTTTCTTTTTATTAAATCTAATTATTCATGTGTCTTGTTATTTGGCTTCCTACCTCGTGACTCCTTATGCTTTCATTTCTGAAAAGAAAAAAATAGGTCATAATTTAAGAGAATAATATAACTACATCATGTCAAAATATAATTATATCATATTTCATTAATTTATTCTTGGAGAATTGAACGATTTAAAATATTAATTAGTTTTGCTACTCCTTGCGGAAAGGCTTTTTTTTAGGATGCTTGCTCAATTTAACGGATACTAATTAATTGAGAAGAAAGCGACTTAAGCTTTATATTTTGAGATGGATTTTTTTTTTTGTTTCACTTGCAGTCGGATCTTAGGCACCTTTTGTAGATATATTATTATTTATTTAAAAAAGAGAACACAAAGTTAAAGTAGAATTACTGGAAATTAGACTAAAATACTTTGTGCTATGTAACAAATCATGATTGAATTTGGTCATATATTGTAGGTTTGATGGAGCTTCGGAGGGGAGCATTTTTTTCCCATCTGCGCCAAGTAGATGCACATTGTTAAGAATATAAATATAATGATAATTCTCATCTAATTTTACATTCATAATATTTACTCTCTCAAGGTTACAATTAGCTTTGGTTTTATCATGGTGCTCTGTGTCCCCGTTAATTTGTTCCCCTACTTTAATATGGTTATTCTTCCATCTCAAGTTTTTTTTATGGAAAAGAAATATTTATCACGTTTTTGGTCAATTATGGTACCATCAAATTCATTAAATCCGGACAGGAGGCAATCCACCAACCTGATGATACATGTGCAAAGTTCCATCTTTGAAGGATCTGGTTGATTAAAATACATATGGTGATTATGATTTAGTTCCACAACTTGTGCTTGGATCTTAAGAAGCTATGTGATGGTAGGCAGCTAAACTTTTGGCCTAATTTTTTGTCATTCCACAGGATATCATTCTTTGATGACAACTTGGAGCTCAAACATTGACCTTGAACATGAACAAGAAAAGGTAGACAAAGCATCTGACTCTTACAATGCCAAACACATCATTATGTTTATCTTCATTGAAAGCATCTATTTGCCATTTGTATTCAGCAACATTTCCTTCCATGTGAAAGGATGTACATTTTCACCGTGCGGCATGCCGATATTCATGGAAGCTTCAGTGCAACAAAACGAAATAAAATGTGCACATCAAGACATAGTGATGGAGAATGCCAAATATTTTACTCATGTATGAAACATCGGATGCTAATAATTTTGGACATTAATAAATCACCGATTATGATGGTGAAAAATGATCCATAGCATCACCTCTGGCTTTGAAGAGAAGGTGTGGTGGCCTCTATTCATTTTCTTGTTTAAAAACAATGGGATACAATATTTTTTTTCTTATAAAATCCTTGTAGATAACTTCACTATTATAAACAGAAAAAATATCCATATAAAGTAACAGAAGAGGTATCCTCCCAAAAATTCAATCACAATTAGTTAAAAGTGCTAAGCTCTATTATATAACCATAATTAGCTGAAATGTAATACAAATGCTTCATCCAATCAATCATCAATGATATTCTTCACTATCCGTGAACATTTAGTAAGACTCTTTAAGATGAACCACCAATCTTTTGACCTACTCAGGATAAGTTACAGTAAGGCATTGAAAAGTTAAGAACATATAGTCTATAGACAAGCCTCACAGACATCTTAAAATATATGTATATACCTAAATCATCAACTCTGTAGTTGGCTTGGTAACATGGACGTAATATTAACAACATACGTTGCAGTCATCCTTGTCCCTCAAGAAAAAGATATATATAGCAAAGTAATGCAATGAACAAAAAGGGCAAGAAGATGTAATATGATTTAGCTAAAGCTACTGAATTCTTGGAATCTTTAGGCCATTTGGGGAGAAGATACAACTTTACAAGAATGTAATGGAAGAAACACAAAAGGAGCACAACTGGCAATGAAAAAAGAAAACGCAGCTCTGTAAGTATACTTAGTCGACGTCGTTCAAAGTTAATAATCTGATTACAATTTATTTACAGTATTGATATTGATCCTGCCATCCAAATTGAAGCTTTTCAGAAGAATGAAGCCACCATATTTGAACTTGACAGTGCAGATATTACAAGTTTATAACATCCATCAACAATTTAATGTAGAGCGTGTGGTCGGTCAGTATTATCTTCATGAGCATTACAATATAATGCAATAGACAAATTGCATAAATTTACAATGCTTCAAATATACATAATTTATATGTAAAGAAAATAAAAAAAAAATGGAATTATTCAATTTATTTGGAGATTACAAAAAACGACGCCCTCGAGATTTTTGTTTAAATATTGTTTGTATTAGTTTTGGAGTAAAAGAAATATGCAGCTCAATTTTGCACTATAATTTATATTGATTTTTTTATTATTTTATAATAGGTGTACGTTGTGCGTTGTACATAATTGTCCTTGACGTCCTGGACACTAACGTAAGGCCTTCCCTAGGAGGCCCAATTTTGAGCCCATATAAACAATGGGCTTTAGTCATAGTCTAGAATTAGCCACGGGCCGGCCTAAAAAATTGTTTCATATTTTTTCATAAAATTTAACGAGAAATTTAGTTTCGTATATAATTCAGGACGCCAAAAGTTTCGTGTAAATGACGTGAATATCTCGATAATTTTTTTACTACTTTTATGAGCTATTTTTTTATCTTTCTAATAGAACAAGAAATCATTCTTCCAGTAAACTTGTCTAGTCCTTGGATTATAAAATACATCTCGCAAGTTTCCACCCGAGACAAAAATAAATATAAAAAATATTTTTTTCGTCGTATTAAAGTTTTATTATAAATTGGACATGCTACTACCACTGCTACGTTGATAAAAGCCTAACTGATCATCACTTCGTTTGACAACTTAAAATAGGTGGAACTAAAGTTTTTTTCTTTTTTTAACTATCTTATATATAATAATTTATTTATTATATATATAATAATATTATTAAAGAATTAATATAATATTATTCATTGCTTATTATTTCATTAAAAAATTTCAGTATTTTATTAATATAAATTATTTTAAAATTGATTTTTTATATTTAAATAATATTTTATAATAAGATTGTTGACATAAAATTTTTAATATATATTATGTATTTAAATTTTTAACTATTTTATAATATATATTTATAATACATATTTTTAATCCAATCACCTATTAAAATTAAGTTTATCACATTTATTTTTTTCTATCACGCCAACTATTTTATTTTTCATCATCAAATTTCACTCCATCCAAACATACCACTAACTAATATCTCAATTCACCTATTTACCAGAAATTTATTGAAATGCCAAACAGCCCACAAAGTTTTTTAATTTGTTTGAGGTTGCAGTTCTAGAAGATAATTGTATTATTTCTTCAAAGAGGAAGAGAAGTTGGTAGAGTAGGCGAACGTATTCACGAAAAACATGATCTTTACATGGAAATGAAAGAATAAGTAAGGTCAATATAGATTTTTTTCTAGTTATTAAAGGAAATCATACGCTCGACCCAAGAAAAGATGCATAAAAAATAAAGATGTAGATGCAATTCCACTAATAGGGAGAAGGGCCAAAATTGTACTATAAGAAAAGATAAAATTGAAACACCTAACAGAAATCAATTAACTTCACCATTTATGAGTCAATTTAGGTCATATGTCATTATGATGAACAAAGTGCAAATTGACAACATATTAAATTTTAACTCAACTTAGGAGTCTCAAAGTCCTGAGTGATATTTTAGTTGGATATTTCAACAAATGATGAAGACCGACAAGAAAATGGATATTTCAACACTGCAATATTTGTATGCAAATATCTCACACGCATCACGATTGTATAGTTTTTCTATAAGAAAAGCCGTAATATTTTTTCGCATGAAAGAAGAAAAGTACTTCTCAGACAGAAAATATATACTTGAACAGAGTAACTTCTGGCTCTCTTGAATTCATATATTATTTACAAGCTCCCATCCTTCCCGTTTGGAAGGCATCAAGGCAGGATAACATATATACACTTGTTTATGCTCCTAGTCTCCTAGCATGTTTATACCTCACTAATGGCGGACAGTCTTTTCTAACATACAGAAATCGCCCTTTCTTGCATTGCTTTTTTTCATGCTTTATTGGTTCAATATAAAGCGGACACACTCGTGGACAAGTTGTCAACATTTGCATATACACATGGTATAACAAGCTTATGATAATACCCTTACCTTAGCCCAGGCTGTCCCTCGGATGATCACCTTTGTGATCGTCTTCGGGAGTATCAGCGTGAGGCGACTCGCCGGACAGGAGACTGTACTGTGGTTGATGCAGCAGCAGAAGGGGTTGGCATGTGAAAAAGCTGCATCTCAGGCTTCTGAAACCTGCCTGAGTCTCCAAGCAACCGCATGTAATGAGTTGACTCGTCGAACCATGAACCTTGCATATGCGTACCATTCCCTCCATTGGCATACTGCACTATGGCCCTGTAGACAAATGGAATGAGGCCTTCCATTTTGATGAGAGATGTTGAAGACTTAGAGAGAGGGAGCAACGGAGACGGTGGAGGCCGGTGCCAATGGGCAAAGTGGAGGGAGAGAGCAAAGAGGGATCTTATAAAGATGGGATTGAAAGCTTTGGATTCCTTCTAAAGCAACTAATCGAATGGTCATGCAAGAAAAAGTACCTGTCAAGGAGATATAATTTATTGGTGTTAAGATTCAGGAGAGAAGTACAGAGTAGTCCAACTTTATTATACTAATGAGTTGGGGCATTGATATCTTTGTTGTTAGCTTGGCTGGTTGGGTTACTCATCCAAGTTTTGATTCTCCATTAACTCACCAACTCTTATCACTAGAAAGGTGTCACTTTCAAAATTTAGAGAAACGTTCCTTTCTATGTCATAAGTTTAATGTTGTTCGGCTGTTGATCCATTAATTTGTTAAACACTTGTCTGCGAAAAAAATGAGCTTTCCTGTCAGAATGTAATTAAGATGTTGAGGGTCATGTTTTGATGACATATGCAGCTGCAGGTAAATTTCAGGAAGATTACACCTATGGATTTTAATTCTGCAGAACACATTTTTTTTCTCTACACTGCTATAGAGCTGGGATATAAATCGAGTTGGAATGACTCTAGATGAAAGATGCAAGTTGTCTTCTGCAGAATACAAATTTTTTGTCTACACTGCTATAGAACTCAGACAGAGATATGTAGCTTCAATAGTAGATTTCTCGACCTTGTCAAAATCTTAAGGCTCCTGAAGATGCATTTTGTTTCCATTTGTCTTCAAAGAAAAAGAAATGATCGAATAAGAAAGTTGGAAGTCAAGAAAAGGTATAATTTTGCCTCAGAATTCCACCAAAGAAATTAGCTTTGACCAGGAATCCTAAATTTTGCACCTGAATTTGCAGTTTGAAGGAAGACAAACTCTTGTAGCTCTGAAATTAAACAGGAACTAGCCATGTTGTGCAAACAAAAGAATCATCACAGTAATTACAGAGTACGGAATATTAGGTAGCAAATTTTTTTTTTATACTTGAGCAATAAGATCATATTTTTTTCTCTTGTGGAGGATTAAGTTATGATCCTATCCACTGATTGCTACACCTGACAAGTGATAACGCCAGTGGTTCTTAATTCTTGGGCAGGCTCATTATTATATTTCAACAAAGTATCAGTCATCAAATAAAGAAACGTATTTGCTTCTTCTGTTCAATTGCTGATGTTATCAAGATAGCGGATAACCACCAAACTCAATTCTAGAGCACTTCCGGTCCAAGAAACAGCAGGTTAACTAGAAATTAACATTCACACGCTACTTGTTAGCAAATTAGAAGAAGTCAGAATACAAATTAATTAGTATCGTCACTTAATTTATGAATAGCCCTGCTTCACATTGGTCTGGAAATTGGAAACAATAGTTGTAATTAATGCAGGCTTGAGATGGAGAGAAAGAAGAGGAAACAACAGAAAAACAAAGATGCAGTAGTCACATAATGATAAAAAGAACAAAACAATATCTATCATGTTGGGTAGGTGGTGAGATCAGAGTTGGTAGTCATGAATCAAGTTACATGGAATCCGAAACAGGGACCAATATTGATTTGATGGCCTCCTCACATTTCTAACAACCACACACACACTTAATCAGAAAACAATAAAGTATAGATGAGAGGACTCAGCAGTTCAACATTTAACCAAAAAATCTACGTTTTCCTCATTGTGTCTTTGCAGTATCTCCTAATGACACGATCACCACAAAAGATTAAAACATGTGCATAGAAACGGAGAAAAAGGCAGGAAGCAGATAACCTTCGTGACGCTGCCCCGGCATGGCCTAGTGAACGTTTGACGAACCCTAACATGCACAGGCCGCACCAAAGCACGCCTATTCCGCCGGAACTCCATGGCCATCAGCAGCACATTCACCACATCGCCCATCCGCGGGACATAATCAACGCGCTGTCCCCGATCACAGGTAGAGAACAGTGACGAGGAGGGCACAGTAACCCCCTCAAATCGTCCTTCGTGGCAATCCAACCCGAAAGTTGTCGCTGCTATTGATCAACATATAATAAAAACGACGATTAAAAGGATTACTATTAACTACATCAATAAATGCGAAATATTAAATATACCAATATAATCACTAATGTAAATCACCGCGAAAGTCCAAAGTAAAAGAATGTTTATGACATAATAACTAAATTGGGACAAGGATAATATCTTACGACAATTTAACGTGCACATCATCATCATGAACAAAACTAATCGCTTGAGTTCTTCCTTTGTTACCTTCATTATCGACGGAACTAATGCAAGAGAAACAATAACTGTAACGCCTTCAAAATTTGGCTTCAATATAGTTGTTGAACTTTGAACGGCGTCACTTTAATTTGATTTAATTTTATAAAACTTTACAGTGAAAATATAATAACAGCGCAAGACTTCAACATAATTAAATATAATAAACTTAAGACATCAATATCATAACAGCGCAAGACTTCAACATAATTAAATATAAATTTCAGGATACATAAACTGACCCATGGGCCTAATAGGCTCTAACGTATACCCAATAGAGGATTCATCATACATCAATGAATTCAAGTGACGTACATGACTCGATAAGAGGCCTATAAGTCATACATATTTTACCCTTATAAGGGTTCATCATCTGACACAAAAGAAGTAAACGACTTGGGCCTTAACCCAACTCGTCCATGTGCAATGTCTTCGTCAAGAGATCCTCACCGCCGAATTACCCTTATAAGGGTTTATCATCTGACACAAAAGAAGTAAACGACTTGGGTCGTAACCCAACTCGTCCATGTGCAATGTCTTCGTCAAGAGATCCTCACCGTCGAATTTAAGCCTCATCCATACCTGCACGGATTCATGGAGTGCAAGGAATTTCTCTCGTTAGAGTATGTTGAGGTTCATGCATACTATGACCTTATAACATAATCTTTACATGTCATGACATATGCATATCATCATAATGGAACATAAATCATATGTATGAGCTACTTATACATACTACATGGTATGTGAGCATATCATCATGGCAATATAAGATAACATATAACATCATAATCTTTAAGTCAGGCATATCATAACTTATCATTATACTGATGCATATCATGATCTTATCTTACTTTACATTATCATCTTTCATCATGCCATGATATGATGTGACAAGTAGACATTTACATTGCATCCTCATAGGTGCATACTTCATCGTACTTCTTTAACATCTTTACTTTATGCCCCAAGTCATTCATCGTTCATCTTTTCATCTTTCATCTTTACTTAAATACTTTCTTATCTTCTTGATTGTGAAGACCAAGTTGAGTTCGTGGAAAAATGGTTAGCTAGGCCATAATTGGGTTCGTGGGAGGCCAATGGAGACGTCACACTCAAGGGTGGAACTCGTCTCCTGATTCCACGTAGGCCCAATAGAGATTCCACACTCAAGGATGGAAATCATCTCAACTTATGAAAACGCTACACTCAAGGGTGAAACTCGTTTTCCTGAGAAATGTCACACTCAAGGGTGGAACTCATTTCCCCTCCTCGATTACAATAAGTCACATTCACGTCAATCCGTCTTTTACTTGCTTGCATCAATACATATAATCATTCAATAAATGTTGCATGTTTTAACCATATTTAAGGTCATACATATTTCAAATCATGCTATGCGTAGACATTCAATCATAGCCAATCAGTTTTCAGAACGGATGACCATTTTGGATAACGGTCGACCATTGGAAGAGTATTGGACGACCGATCGGGTTATCGATCGACCGTTATGATCCTTTTGGATGATTGAAATCAGACTTCGATTCGTCCACTAATCACAGAATTTAACATTCTTCTAAATCAGACGATCACTGGAATATCGATCGACCGCTATAGGTCTTTTGGACGTTTGAAATGAGCTTCGGATCATTCGCTAATCACAGAATGTAACTACTACTTAAATCAGACGATCGCTGAGATATCGATCGACCAATACTTGGCTTTCAGACGATCGAAATAAGGTGCTCGGACGTCCGCTAATCACAGAATGTGTCGAATATTTTGACTACACTATCGGACGACCGTAGGTATATCGGTCGACCTTTACATTGCTATCGGACGACCGAAACAGGGTGTTTGATCGTCCGCTAATCACAGAATGTTCGATTCTTTATAAAAACGGATGACCATTATAGAATCGATCGACCATTGGACTGATTCGAGACTACAAATGCCTCCAGAACTGTCGACCGATACATTATCGGTTGCCCGTTCTAGACCGATAGAAATACTATTTTTATAAGATTTCTTTTTAAATCTTACATACATTAATATTTTGAACACATATTGATCCCCAAACATCATATGAGGCATTTCGTATCATTCTTAACACTCTAATCATGAATCACATGAGATTTTCACATGAAGACATTTAATGTGCTAATCAAGATTATAAATGTACGTGAGCTTTAAACATTTTCATAATAAAATCACATAACAACAATGAATATTCTAATACTAAGCATAATGAATAATTAGAGCATGAAGCTATGAAACACATGGCATTCTAATAATGGATAGTAATAGAATAGTAATCTAGAGAAGCATGAAGCATTATATGCACATTTCTCAAATCTTCATCTAAGAACAAAGGGTTTGTTCTTTATGCTCTAATCCATACATGCAAACATCATTAGGAAGAAGATTAAGAAGGTTTGGATCCCCTCAACATACCTTAAGGGTTTACGTTAAAACCCTATTAGTCCTAATCTTAATCTTTCTTCTTTTTTCTTCTTCCTTGAAAGATGTGATAGCTCCTCTTTCTTCTTTCTCTTCTTTTCCTCATCTTCTTCTCTCTATTTTCTTCTTTCTGTGGCCGAATGAGTGCAAGAGGAGTGAATGAGCTAAGGTGCTTGATGCTTCCATATGATGTGAGTGGAGAGAGGAGAGAAGGAATGAGTGAGTGGCTCTTCCCTGGTTGTTGGCCGTGAGTGGAGGTGAGGAAAAGAAAGTGAGAGAGGATCTTCGTGCTTGCTGAGGAAGGAAATGAGTAGGAGAGAGAGCTACTGTACGTGAGTGAACGAGGGAGAGAGGTTAGTGGGAGGTGTGCGGAGGGTTGGTGCTTCTTCTTGGCCGTGAGATGATAGGGAGGAGGGGAGAGAATGAGTGAGAAGATGAGAGGAAGGGGAGGGAGATTCCTTCCCTGCCGGCTAGAGAGTTTTGGGGGAAAGAAAGAGAAGTGAGAGAGAGGAAATGAGAGGGTTAAGTGGGATTTAGGACATAAAAGATATTTATAGTTTGGATTTTGAACTTCTTAGGTTAATGAGCTTTATTATGGACCTTTAAACATCTTTATATTTCTTTTTACCTATTTTCTTTTTCTTTTATTTTATTTTTAAAAATATTACAATATACCCCCACTAAAATAAAATTTGTATTTGAATTTTGTAGAATCTCATACAATAGATCGTCTCATCCATGATGCTCTATTTATCTTTCGTTCCTCGTATATACCGACGTGATCCACATCCAACGCGTATTCCTCGGTGGTCTCACTTTATCGGCCTTTGCATTTCGTCTCCACAAATCGATCGTCATCATTTGCTATTCCAAGATTTGCGTGGGAATCTCATACCTCTAGGCAATCTCAAGAAATTGATATCGTTCTTCAGCCACGTTTTCGCTATGCAACACTAATTATTAACTTAATCTTAAATAAAATTCCTCTTGTCCTTGTTACTTTATTCATCTTCAGTTCTTCATGCGTAATAATGTAGCCTTACTCGTGCGTCTTCAATAGCATCACTCAATAGTCTCTTGCTAACGGTTCTTGGTCATGGTCCCAACTATGCCATCACGTTGTCTCGTATCTTAAAGATTCTAGTAGAATCTTGGATCCTTGCTCCACTTCATGAAATGAAAATTGTTTGTGCGTCACGCTTCCGTTGCGCTACTATGAACTTTAGCTTCATCTAAGTGTCGATTTTTTTGACTCAACACTTGACCATTTCATGTCATCTTTTAGGTCATGTGGGCCTAAGTAAAGCAAATCTCAATTTTCTTCACATTTTAGTCACCCTTCATGTGATCTTGGTAGTCTTCCTTAACTTTATTTATTTTAAGAACCATGATTGGTTTCTTTTCCTTAGAATATTCCTTTAACAATAAATTTTTTTTCAAGTGGTTTCTATGTCTATCATGCATACACATTATGGTTGGTATGATCACTAAAATGTTAAGCGACGATTACCTTGAAAGTTGGTGAGCTTCTTCGACTTGCATGGCGTGAACTTGTCCCAACACTTTTGGAGAGTTGACATCTAGCTTCTCAGGGCAATTCTTCACATAATGGCCCGCCTTGCCACACTTCAAGCAAGTTTCGGTCTTAAAACGACATTCATCGAGATGACGTCTTCCACAATGATGACACGTGTAATATGCTCGTTCCATTTTCTTCGGAGAATGGTAAGGTGATTTCCTTGGACCCTTCCATTTTTCTTATTTGATCATCTTCTTTATGTGTTTCCATTAGAGCTCACAACTCCATCTTTGAGCTTCCGTTCTAGTTCAATAATTTCAATAGTTTCACTCATTGTCGAAGGAGCTTCACACATCATCCTAGCCTTCAATTCGGACTTAAGTCCCTTCACAAAGCGATTCACTCTCATCCTTTCTGTCTTGACCAAGGTGCAATACTTTTCTAATTGAAAGTACTTGACCGCGTAGTCGTCCACCGACATATCACCTTGTTGGAGTTTAAGAAACTACTCTTGTCTTTGCTCACTCATATTTTGTGGAAAGTATTGATCCTTGAAATCCATCACGAACTTCCACCATGTCGGATTTTCTTCATTGGCATACTTAGACCTAAGGATAACATCCCACCATTGCTTTGCTTTTCCTGTCAAGCTATGAGTGGCACAAGTCACTTTACTTTCTTTCGAACATTTCATCACTCTGAAGATGTCCATAATGGCATCCAACCATGCATCGGCTTCCTCCGGATCGTCAATGCCGTTGAACATAGGAGGATTGAGGCTTAAAAACCTCATCAAAGAATATTGGCACGAGCCTTCATCACATTCCATAACTTGAGTCGTGCCTTCGTTCGTTGGATAATTTACATCCATCTATCATCATACAATAATCATGGATCAATGTCTATCATTACACAATTAAAGTTAAACGCATACCTTTAGATTTGGTGGCACCTCATGACGATTGCACATGGACTTCATACTTAGACATTTTAGTCAACCTATGGCTTGTACATCCTAAGACTTAAAATATGGATCAAATCTATAACTTACATCTGCTATAGTATAAGATATTGCATATAAGAGCTCAACCATGACTCTTGACTTCTAGAACTTACAACACTCGAGCCAAATATGACTTACATATTCTAAAACATATACATACGAGCCAAAACCTAGGCTTGCACATACTAAAATTCAATACATACGAGTCAAACTACAGCTCTGATACCATTTGTAACGCCCTCCAAAATCCGGTCCCAATATAGTTGCCGAACCGTAGGCGGCGTCACTTTAACTTAACCTAATTTCATAAAACTTTACAGCGGAAACATAATATAATAAACTTAAGACATCAATATCATAACAGCGGAAGACTTCGACAAAATTAAATATAAATCCCAAGATACATAAACTGGCCCATGGGCCTAATAGGCTCTAACGTATATCCAATAGATGGTTCATCATACATCAATGAGTTCAAGTGGTGTACATAACTCGATAAGAGGCCCATAAGCCATACATACTTTACCCTTATAAGGGTTCATCATCATGACATAAAAAGAAGTAAATGACTTGGGCTGTAGCCCGACTTGCCTATGTGCAATGTCTTCGTCAAGAGACCCTCACCGTCGAACCTAAGCCTCATCCATACCTGCACGGATCCATGTGGTGCAGAAGATTTCGCTCGTTAGAGTATGTTGAGGCTCATGCATGCTATGACCTTATAACATAATCTCTACATGTCATGACATATGCATATCATCATCATGGAACATAAATCATATGCATGCTATGAATTACTTATGCATACTACATGGCATGTAAGCATATCATCATGGCAATATAAGATAACATGTAACATCATAATCTTTAAGTCAGACATATCATAACTTATCATTATGCTAATGCATATCATAATCTTTTCTTACTTTACTTTATCATCTTTCATCATGTCATGATATGATGTGACAAGTGGACATTTACATTGCATCCTCATAAGTGCATACTTCATCGTACTTTTTTAACATTTTTACTTTATGTCCCAAGTCATTCATCATTCATCTTTATTTAGATACTTTCTTATCTTCTTAATTGTGAAGACCATGTTGAATTCGTGAGAAAATGGCTAGCTATGCCATAATTGGATTCGTGGGAGGCCAATGGAAACGTCACACTCAAGGGTGAAACTCGCCTCCTGGTTCCACGTAGACCCAATAAAGATGCCACACTCAAGGGTGGAACTCATCTCAACTTATGGAAACGTCACACTCAAGGGTGGAACTCGTTTCCCTGAAAAATGCCACACTCAAGGATGGAACTCATTTTCCCTCCTCGATTACAACAACTCACCTTCACGCTAATCCGTCTTTTACTTACTTTCATTAATACATAATAATCATTCAATACATGTTGCACGTTTTAACCCTATTTAAGATCATACATACTTCAAATCATACTATGTGTGGACATTCAATCATAGCCAATCAGCTTCCAGAACGGACGACCGTTTTGGATAACAGTCGACCATTAGAAGGGTATCGGACGATCGGTCGGGTTATCGATCGGGTTATCGGTCGACCGTTATGATCTTTTCGGACGATCGAAATCAGACTTCGATTCGTCCGCTAATCACAGAATGTGACACTCTTTTAAATCGGACAACCGCTGGAATATCAGTCGATCGCTATAGGTCTTTCGGACGTTCGAAATGAGCTTCGGATCATCCGCTAATCACAGAATGTAACTACTACTCAAATCGGACGATCGGTGAGATATCGGTTGACCGATACTTGACTTTTGGACGATCGAAATAAGGTGTTCGGACGTCCACTAATCATAGAATGTGTCGAATATTTCGACTACACATATCGAATGACTGTTGGTATATCAGTCGACCTTTACATTGCTATCGGATGACCAAAACAGGGTGTTTGGTCGTTCGCTAATCACAGAATGTTCGATCCTTCAAAAAAATGGATGACCATTATAGAATCGGTCGACCATTGGACTGATTCGAGACTACAAATGTCTCCAGAACTGTCGACCGATACATTATCGATCGCCCGTTCTGAATCGATAGAAATACTATTTTTACAATATTTCTTTTCAAATCTTACATACATTAATATTTTGAACACATATTGATCCACAAACATCATATGAGGCATTCCATATCATTCTTAACACTCTAATCATGAATCACATGGAATTTTCACATGAAGATATTTAACATGCTAATCAAGATCATAAATGTACGTGAGCTTTAAATATTTTCATAATAAAATCACATAAAAATAATGAACATTCTAATACTAAGCATAGTGAAGAGCATGAAGTTATGAAACACATGACATTTTAATCATAGATAGCAATAGAATAATAATCTAGAGAAGCATGAAGCATTATATGCACATTTCTTAAATCTTCATCTAAGAATAAAGGGTTTGTTCTTTATGTCCTAATCCATTCATGCAAATATCATTAAGGAAAAGATTAAGGAGGTTTGGATCACCTCAACATATCTTAAGAATTTACGTTAAAACCTTATTAGTCCTAATCTTAATTCTTCTTCTTTTCTCTTCTTTCTTGAAAGATGTGATAGCTCATCTTTCTTCTTCCTCTTGTTTTTCTTATCTTCTTCTCTCTATTTCCTTTTTGCCGTGGCCGAATGAGTGCAAGAGGAGTGAGTGAGCTGAGGTGCTTGATGCTTCCATGTGATGTGAGTGGAGAGAGAAGAGAAGGAATGAGTGAGTGGCTCTTCCCTGGTTGTTGGCCGTGAGTGGAGGTGAGGAAAAGAGAGTGAGAGAGGATCTTCTTGCTTGCTGAGGAAGGAAATGAGTAGGAGAGAGGGCTGTTGTACGTGAGAGAACAAGGGAGAGAGAGACTTAGGGAGAGAGGTTAGTGGGAGGTTTGCGAGGTGTTGGTGCTTCTTCTTGGCCGTGAGATGATAGGGAGGAGGGGAGAGAATGAGTGAGAAGATGAGAGGAAGGGGAGGGAGATTCCCTGGAGAGTTTTGGGGGAAAAGAGAGAAGTGAGGGAGAGAAAATGAGAGGGTTAGGTGTGATTTAGGGCATAAAAGATATTTATAATTTGGATTTTGAACTTCTTACGTTAATGGGCTTCGTTATAGACCTTTAAATATTTTTATATTTCTTTTTATCTATTTTCTTTTCCTTTTCCTTTTATTTTATTTTTGAGAATATTACAATAACCTATGAGTACGTGGATAATAAATCAATGGATAAATAATAACAATAAAGTATTATAGAGTTAGTGTAAATAATCAATGAACATGAATCAATGTCAAATTTTAATAAGAATCAATAAAAGAGAATATTCTGAATAAAATCAATAGAGTAAATAAAATATTATACCTCAGATAAAGTTAATATAAGAATCAACGTTAAGATCTTGGTGAATCAATGTAACATCTAATATGATATCTCTAGATAGTTCATTAATACCGTGTCTATGAGTAAATTTAGAATCCAAGATAAACACTATTTTGGATCCAATAGAAGAAATCAATACTTAGATTATCAATGGATAGAAATCACTGTGATGTCTATAAGTAGAATCAAGTTGAGTCGGAATAATGTAATAAAACTCTGTGTAAGAATAATAACAATCCAATATGATGATCAAGGCCAATGAGATAAATCAGTTCAATGCTCTGAATTATTTTATTATGTATTTCGATGTCATGAATCAATGCGCATATTTCTATGATTTAACTATGCTTTGAGTTATTATTCAATGCTCTGACTGGAAGTTATAATTTATCTCTGATATATTTATGCGATGTCATTAGTGCAATAAGCATGGTTGTCAGACCCAGTCCGGCCGATCGGACCGGTGTCCAGGGCCTAAAATGGTCCGCTGGTCGGTTGAAACCCAGGGAAGGGTTTGACCTTCTTTGACCCGGTCAAAATCCAAGTTCAACCGGCCGACCCGACCATGTCAATTATTAAAATGAAAAAAATGAAACATAAACAAAATTATTAAAATATTTAGACATATTATATATATATATATTTCTTGAAATTTATATTTTAATGTCCTCTTGTCACATATATAATTTTTCACTATTTTAAATTTATAATTACCTCATAAGAATTTTTTATTTATGTTGTTGACTTAATTTATATTACTTTATTGTATTATTTAATATGAATTATTTTATTTTACTTTATTATACTATATTTTATATTTTTTGTTAAATAAGATATTATATATTAATAAGATTATAACAATCTCTTTAACTTATTTTATTCTTTTATTAATTTATATTATCTGATCCGACCATCCGGTTCGACCCGGTCCAATCGGTCCGACTTGACCCGTTGATCAATCCGGATCGACGACCGAGTCGGGTCTTATAAGCAATAAGATGTCATGGCCAATAATTGTGCATGCATCATGTGTCAAAGCTGTGTTTTTAGCACGGGTGTTAAATAAAACTCAACCAACTCAATAAATCTATTTCACCCAAAAGGATCAAATAAAAAATTAATAATTAAATATCCATAAATAATTTAGGATGATTTTTTTAGTAGTGTAAAACACCCGCTCAAATTATCATCCGCCTGAAAAAATCGTAAGGACCCACTAGGTCATTTTTTATTTATATAATTAGTGCATAAGTCATCATCTTTTTATTATTTTATAATATTTTTTATATAATTTAATATTTTATATCACATTATGGAATTCTAATTCCATAATTTTAAAATTTTAGTACTGGATTTTATGTTTAGTTGTAAATTAAATATGTTTATATTAATTTTAATTTGTTATATATATTTGAAATATTATTATATTAAAATAGGAGTCCAAAAAAATCACTTGAAAAAACTAAATCATTAGAGGATGGTTTGTATTTTTTTCTTAATGGTTTTAGGATATTTTTTAATTTTCAAAACTAATCTAAAAAATAGCAAATGATTTCTTGAAACTAAAAACTTACACCATCTTTGCCACTTTTACCCCTAGTTTTTAGGCCCATAAGTCACATATAATCTAGTGAATATTAGATGATCTCTTGATTATTAAATGACACAAATATATATATATATATATATATATATATATATATATATATATATATTATTTATCTTGTGCTTATCATGGTAAAATATTTATGCAACTCTATTTGATTATTGATAAACACTTATATGACATTATGCATAATCGTAAATAGGCTAAAATTTAAATTATTTTTGTATTATAAATACATAGTGTGCCAAATTTAAAAATATATTTCGATCATCCATCTAAATTAAGTTAAATAATATTTTTTTACAGGTTGTGTATGTATTTCCCCAAAACAAAATTCTTACATTAGCAACAACAATGACGAATATAAAGGTGTTTGTGAGGGACCTTGGCTCCTATCATTTTTTTCATCATTAAATTATTTATGTACAAGCAAATGGAAAAAAATTTCATCTGGCTCCATCCGTGAGTGTTCTTAAGATGTCTATTGGTGAGGTATGTAATATAGCATCTCTCATGCATAGATAACCTATATGATAATAGTAAGTTGATTATTCAACTAAGCTAATATTAAAGTCATCATAACATCAAGATGATTTAATGCGAAGTAAAATATTTCAATGTGTATTATGGTGGGGGAAAAGATAAAGAAGATATATGAGAAGTTATATCCAATCTTGATAAGGACGATATACGAAATACCGTGATGAAAATAAAATGTAAAAAAAAAAGAATAATATAAATATGAAAATATGTCGTGATGTTTCATGATATTTTGTATGAATTTATGATGTTCTTTAATATGCTATATAGACGATGATGTTATAGATTATGTCATTCATGCATCAAATTGTATTTATGTGACCTCAAATTGTATTTGTATGAATTCAAGTAATACAAGTTATTACATGCATAGTTCTTTATATATTTTACTTGAAAGATTTCCCATTGTGTCCTATATCCCTATAGATAATCGTTTTTAAGTAATACCCTCGTGAAGTTGAATGAGTGATATATTGAGTCTTATTATGGAATGGAATTTTATGAATTAAAAATATGTTACTTGTTACTTAAAGATATATATATATATATATATTGATATGTTTGGTTTTCAGATTTTAATTAACTTTTTTAAGTTACTAAAATTTCCTTGTTTATTATTATTATTATTATTATTATTATTATTATTATTATAATTATAATTATAATTATAATTATAATTATACGTAAATATGAATGGGCTTGACAAACCAAAATTCGCCCATTGGCATTTAACTTTGAAGTTAATTTTTGAGGTGCTATAAGATCGAACCGGTCAACGAATCAAAAAAGTCTCTATTGTAAGTCGAACGGGTCGGTCGGATCAATTAATAATGAAATACTATAATTTAGTATAATACATTAAATTATTTATGTAATAGATATGTACCAAAACATTTAGACATAATAGAGTAAAATATTATAATAAAATTAAATCATAATATTTTAAAATATAAAAAGTTTAAATTATAAAATAAAATATTATAATCAAAATGATTTTCTATAAAATATTCTCTGATACCTTCATAATCTCATTATTAAAAAATTCTCTCTCTTCCATTTTCAACATGATCTCTCTCACCCTTGTCTTTCTCTCCTCCCAAAAACTCTCTCATTCCTCCAATTTCTCTCTCACACACACACATCTTTCTCTTTTCCCAACTCTCTCTCTCATTCCTCCAATTTCTCTCTCACACACACCTCTTTCTCTCTTACCAACTCTCTCTCTCATTCCCAACATCTTTCTCTCTTCCTGAATCTTTCTCTCTCATTCCTAACATGTCACCCTTCTCTCTCTCACATCTCCAACACTCTCATTTATTTCTCTCTCATGCTGAATTCGGTTCAGTCAATTTAGCTCACGGTTTTATCCGGTTTTTTATCGGGTTTAACCGATTTAAATTAGTTCAAAGAATAGTCCAGTTTTAATCTTCAAAATGACTCGTGTTAATAGCCGATTGACGGTCGGACCGACTGGTCCGGTTCAGTCCTCAAAACACTAGATGAAACACACACTATAATGTCCAATTGGCAAGTGAAAGGTCGTCCGCGCAGTTGGTCAACTTTCTAGAAGAATCCAAAAGAAATCCCATAAAAAATTTAGTGATGATAAGAGGATTCATTAAGTTATGGATATAATGTTTGTCCACCCAAGTGGTGCTAGTATGACAGTCTTCCCAATCATTTTGTCTGTCCAATGCAGAACAGACGTCGATTGAAAAAATTGTGGTTCATGTGTAGTGTTACCAGCGATCTGAGAGTGATCCGGCTCTCTCCGCACCCCCATGGAGTTCTCTGACAGTTCGCAGTCCTCATGGCCAGCCGCTGTCATCTTTGTCACCCCAAGCCTTCTCCCCAATGGTTCATCGACTCTCTCCTTTTCTTCCGTTGCTCTCCTCCTTTTGACCTATTCTCCTCTGCTTCTCTCTCCCTCCGTGTCCCTCTCCTCATCCCGAAAGTCACCGTCTCCAATGGCTTCCATTCTTTTTTATGCACTAAGAAGAATGACGACCTCCTCTAGACACAATAGACACCATAGCCGTTGAAATTGCCTCTCCCTTACTCCTCTATCGATTCCTTTCCCTCCAACAATCTTGTCACCCTCCGTTGTCGCAATCCATCATCCTCTTCTTCCCCACCAGACCTAATGCAAACTGGGTGGTCTACATCGGCCTCTCGTTCCCGACATAGCGACGCCTCCTAAGGTAATCCTCAACAATGATGGAAACATGTTCAAGCAAAGGGAAGGGTTGAAACATCGAGGATACTAAAGATGTCAGCTCCGTACGCCGCATCGGCGTCGACGTTCTCGTGGCCACTGCCAGAATCGCTCATGGGTGAACTAGCACCGTGAACCGAACATCAAGGACATTGTTCACGACGAACCTCTCCCTACTCATTTGAACTCCACGAACTAACTCTACTCTACGTCATTTTTTTCCATGGACACAGATTCTGCGTCGGACGATTCACAAGCGTCGGAGGACCGTCCGCCCAACACAATTTGGGCCAATGGACTAAATCATTAAGTTATTGTTTGAAATAAATTTAGGTAGGTGATTCTAAACTTATGGTGAACTCTATCATGTGCAACCCAATTGTGATGAGTTATTACACTAATTGAGCATTCATAGGTAACAAAAAATGCCAGTAATAACATAAAAATGTCATAATTATTTGAAATGAATTGAGTTTAATACAAACCAATGTTGGAAAACACGACCCAATCACGACCCACGATTGTCCATAGAATCAGGTCAAACCGAGGTGAACCAAATGGTTGGACCATATAATATAAATTAATAGAAAAAATAAGTTAAAGAGATTAATGTAATATTGTCAATGTGTAATATTTTATTTAGCAAAAATATAATATAATAAAGTAAAATAAAACAATTCATATAAGTTAATATAATAAATTAAATCATTAATAAATATTTTCTAAATAAGAATTTGTTGTGAGGTAATTATAAATAAATAAAAATATTGACAAAATTTTATATATATGATCGAGCAAGACATTGAAACATAAATTTCAAGAAAAAATATAAATAATATGTCTAAAAAGTTTAAATTTTTTTATGTTCAATCTTTTGATATTGAGTTATTTTTCTAAACTATCACGATTTTTCGCATATAATCTCAAATTATAAACTTACTTTACGATATCACTAAACTTTACCACATTTTTTATTTTAATCCTTTCGCCTCATTTTGTTAACTTTTCTGTTATTTTTTATTTTTTTCATTTGTGAAAGTATTACAATGTTATTCCACAAACTCTTATCTATTTTAATGTTAAAAATATATTTTTTTCTAATTTATTATTATATATTAATGCCCTCTCTCGCACAAAAGTTTCTATATGTTTTAGTTTTTATATTATTTTTTAACATTAGAACATAGAAGAGTTCGTGAAAAGACATTTTAATCTTTTCATAAATGGGGAAAGCAAAAGTAATAGAAAAGTTAATAGAATCAAACAAAAGGATTAAAGTGAAAAATATAATAAAATTTAGAGATATCATAAAGTAAGTTCATACTTTGGATTAGACACAAAAAATCATCATAGTTTAGATGAGACTTAAGGAAATAATCTTTTTATATTTTACAAAATTTGTATTTTGACCAAATTCGACCATATCAATGTAGATCAACCCATGGTTAAATTTGGACGATCCATAAGTCGTTTTAATGACCGAACACTCATTTTGTTCAACTTGCCGACCGGAGTTTTACAATAGTGATACAAACTTTATTGGAATTTGAAGAACCTCCAATCCTACTCTAATATTATGTTATTAAATGTGCTAGTAACTATTCTAAAACTCAAGTAGCAATATTTTTAATTTTATAATCTTAATAATAATTATTGATATTCAAGTTGGCCAGACATGGTATTCAAAACTCGGTTAAATAGAAGTTGTAAATCTGTTTTTTATTCTGAGGAAAAAATATATCTGTCATTTCTTTCAATTGTTTAGTTCGATGGAATGAAAATTCAATTTTTTTGTATCATTTTATCTATTTATTTTAAATATTAATTATTAAAAAATAAGTGATTACTTTTCGTTGAATACAAAAATAAAATCAATACAGATTGTTTCAACAACGAATTCTTAATATTACATATATATGCGTGTTTGTGCATATTTTGCGAGGAAAAAAACAAGAAAAAAATAAATAAAAAGAAGATAAATCGGAGAAGCCCGCGATAAGCCCATGAGGGAGTTTTGTTCAGTTAATTGGGCCCATATGCAGCGGGCCAATGAGACCCTCTCCGTTGCGATTATTTCCCCCCTTTTCTTCCTGTTTTCTCATTTATTTTCTTCTGCCTCGTCTTCCCTCCCTCTCCTCTCTTCTCTTCTCTTCTCCCTCTTCGTCTCCTCCTTCGCCACCTCCTCCGCCGCCAATCAGCTTCCGCAATTCTCCCGTTCATTATCAATTCTACCAAGTATCCGACGCCCGCAGCTTCTGCCGCAGCAGGAGCAAGAGACTTTGGCAACAATGGCGGAGAACCCTCCCACAATTTCCGCCCCCACCGGCAGCAATAAACCCCTCCAGCAGCAGCAGCAGCAGCAACAACACCCTAGCGCCTCCGCCGATTCCTCAATCGCTCCTCCGAACGCCCACACAAGCGCCTCCGCCCTCTCTTCCCCACAAATTCCTCCGTCCCCTTCCATCACCACCGGCGACTTATCCAACCACATCTCCTCCCCACAGTTGCAGCAACAACCGCAGCAACAGCAGCAGCAACAACAACAAACATCCCAATCCATCCAATTACAGCATCAGCTCCAGTTGCAGCGACAGCATCAGTTGATGGGGTCGGGATCGACGGGGTTCCAGATCCAGCAGAACCTTCAGAGGACGGGGTCTGTGCCGCGTCTAAGCCAGATACAGCAGCAGTTTGGCACCGCCACCGCCGCTAACGCAATGCGCCAGCAGATGTACGCTGGCCAGATGAACTTCGGGGGCGCTGGCAGCCAAATCCAACCGCAGCAACAACAGCAACAGCAGCAGCTGGCGGCAGCGGCTGTTGCTACGGGTGGGATGTCGCGGGCTGGGATGATGGCCCAGGCTGGGCAGCTTCCCATGCTTCCCGGACAGACAGCGCAGCATTTCAATCTCCCATCTCAGATGCTTTCCCAGGTGATTCATCACTTGCAATTTCTTTTTGGTTCTTTGCCGCCTGGATTTTTGTACTTGACGTCACATGTAGATTAATTTGACAAAACTTTAATGGTTCTTGAGAGCAAATTCGCGTTCTTATAAGTTTTTTTTGGTCAAGAGATGCACATTGTCTGCCTTTCTAAACAATGTAGATAACTTTACGGGTCTGACAATAATAGCGATAAATCTTAGATATTGGCCTAGAAATACTAAAGAGATTATTAGGCCTACTACAGGGTTTCGTTTCACAAAAAAGAAAATCGTGCAATGTAAATCTAAGGTGTAACCCTCACAGTGATAACTATTTTAGTACTGGGATTGATATGTCAGAATATTTGGCTCTTGGTGCCCATGCGATCATATTCCTTATCCATATTGTAATTCCTCTTTACTTTACAGCCTAGACAGAAGGGATTAGTGCAAGGCACTCAGTTTCAACCAGGAAATTCATCCGGTCAAGCTTTGCAAGGAATCCAATCAATAGGAATGATGAATGCACTTGGCTTGAGCGCTCAAATGAGAGCAAATGGGCCTCTATCATATGCCCAGCAGCGTTTTGCTCAAGGACAAACAAGACAACAGCAGCTCTCACAGCAAGCAGCTCTTGCATCAACTCAGGTATGCATCCGAGTGGACCATTCACTTTTACCTTTCATTTTATTGTGTTCACCTTTCATCTTACTGTGTTGCTGAACACAATCTGGATGGAAGAATTGTTCCTTTTTGAGGAAAAGGATCTAACGACGTTCCCCCTCTATGGCACACGTTCAAACTTCAGAAGTTAACAGAATCCTTCTAGAATGGGTCTTGGAGGTTTAGGGGCTACGGGAAAATGTCAAATACTTTATCTACACTCTTATGCATGGAACTGAAATATGGAATTTCAGCATCTAAGGCTTTTTTTAAATCTAATACTTTGCTTTTGTTTTAAGGGCTCTAGTCTGATTAGAACTTTTGTCTTTCTGATAACGACATATACGTGATGAAATCAATGTTGTCAAAATCGCGATTTGACTCGTGGACTCGGACGATTTTACGATCTCACCGAAGAAAAACGAGTTGACTCGGAAGAAAAATCGTTTTAATCCAGCATGCGAGATCGTAAAATCAGTAGAAACGGCGTTCTGCCGAGTCACTCGAAACTGTTTTCTTCTGTTACATGAGTTTGTGACTCACCCGATGCCCTAATCAGTTAAGTCCCAAAACCAAGCTGCTGTTCGCCGCCACTGTTTGCTGCCTGCTGTTCGGTGCTGCTGCTGTGCGCTGCCGGTGCTGTTTGCCGCCATTGCTGCTGCTCGCCGCCGCTGCTGGTCGCTGCCGGTGCTGTTCGACACTGCTGCTCACCGTCGCTGTTCGGCACATGCCGCAGCTCGCCAGCGCCAACTTTTGTTCGCCACTCTCTCGCTCCTTCTCCCTCCTCTCTCCATCTCCCCTCTCTCTCCTCTGTCGCTCCTTCTCCCTCCTCTCTCATCTTCCCTCTCCTCTTCTGCTCACAAGGAGGGAGAACCACTGCTCGAGCAGGGAGGAGGACGAGACAGAAAAATGACTCGTCATCTCTTCTCCTGCAGTCCTTTTTTCTTGTCCAGTTTTTTTTGGGTTTGTGACCAGAAATGCAGTCTCTCTCTTCTCCTGCAGTCCTTTTTTTATTTGTCCAGTTTTTTTGGGTTTGTGACCAGAAATGCAGTCTTTTTCCTTTTTTTCTGTCTACTCTGCTCGGTAGTCTTTTAATTTTTGGGTTTCCAGAGGACTCTCTGTGGGAATATAGAGGATACAGTCTGCTTTTTTTTCTGATTTGACAGCAAGAAAAGACTCGTGTAATCTCATGGAGGAGAGAGAATGCAGTCTCTTTATTTTATTTTTGGTTCATATTTTTCCATGCTTTTTTTTCTGCTCTTTCAATTAATGTATTGCTAATTTATTAATTATTATAAAATTTTAAATTAATTATTATAACTTATTAAATCATAGATGCTTAATCATTAATTATTATTAGATTTTCTAAATCATATTGAATAATTAATTTATAGGTAAATTAGATTCTAAGCAGAATCAATATTAATTTAATTGAAAATATGTAATTTAATTGAAAATATGATTTCGGTAGAATCGGACGAGTCGTGCTACGATCTCACATTTTACGTGTCTACCCAGACTTTCCGTATTGACTCCGATTTACAAGTTTGACAACATTGGATGAAATAGCTCTTCAGATCCATTAAATTCAATCATGAAATGCTGTTTGTTCTAGTCCATATTTATCGGGTAACTTTTGACAGCACTGTAATTTAACCTTGGAGTTTGCTCTCGACATCTTGTTACAGCTGAAAAAACGAAAGACACCAAGGAATTGGAATGTTTATGTTTCAGTTGATCAATGAGTTGATTATCCATTTCCATTTGTCAAAATAACTAAAAGTTAATCTAAATGTTACTGGATATTCCTTCCTGTTGTGTTAAGCTTGTTTAGTTGTCAATTCTTGACATTTTAGATTCAAACTTTTTGTAGTGTAAGAACTGATTTTTTTTTTAAAACTTCACATACATGATTTTTCCAAACTCCGCCTATATTTTATAGCCGGTCCCAAGCCCGGATAAAGGAGGAGGGTTGTGTTAGGCCCCGACAGCCAGCATAAAATCATGTCGAATCTTATGAACATGGATCAACGAATATATTGTGTTAATGCTAGGTCGTTACCCGTAAGTAACACGCTGTACAGCTCGGGTACAGTGATAAGAGAGCAAGAGCCGCTGCATCCTCGCCTGAATGCAGTGTTAAATGAGCAAGGGCTACCGCACTCTAATGGACGGAGGCGGTTAAAGAAGCTAGTTCATGAGACTAAGGTCAGATTAGGTTCTTGGAACATTGGGACGTTGAATGGGAAGCGCCTCGAGGTGGCACAAGTAATGGACCAGCGTAAGATTAGTATCTTATGCTTGCAAGAAACTAGATGGGTAGGAGAGGGAAGTAAAGAGATTAGGTTAAATGGTTCCAAACTTTGGTACACGGGTAAGGTAAATGGAAGGAATGGTGTTGGTATTATCGCGGATGCAGAATGGAGGAAGAATGTTGTGGAAGTTAAAAGGATTGAGGATCGAATCATATCCGTAAAAGTAATTGTTGGAAAGGAGGCTATGAACATTATTAGTGCATATGCACCCCAAGTAGGAGCAGAATCACATCTCAAGGAGAAGTTTTGGGCAGATATGGAGGGTTTGATTGAAAGTATATCAACAACCGAGAAAGTTTATATTGGGGGAGACCTTAATGGACATGTTGGTAAAGAGGCAGGACCACATGCAAAGGTTCATGGTGGTTTTGGTTTTGGGGAGTTGAATGAGGAAGGACAAACTATTATTGATTTTTCTTTAGCATACGACCTTAAGATTATCAACACTTGTTTTAGGAAGAGAGAGGAACATTTAATCACATACAAAAGTGGAACTCATAGGTCTCAAATCGATTTTTTCTTGACAAGAAATACTGATAAAAGACGCTGTACTAATTGCAAAGTAATTCCTGGGCATGTGGTGACTACACAACATAGATTGTTAGTTCTTGATATGCAAATGAAATGTATAAAACCAAAATCCCGAACAGTTTTTGATCGAAAGATCAAGTGGTGGCAGTTAAAGGGGGAGAAGCGAGAGACTTTTAGAAGTAAGTTATTAGAGGAAAGTGTGTGGGAGTTAGAAGGAGATGCTAGTATCATGTGGAAGAATGTGGCAAAAAAGGTTGAAATGGTTGCTAAAGTCATTTTAGGAGAATCAAAAGGCTTTGGACCACGAGATAAAGAGACTTGGTGGTGGAATGAGGAGGTCCAAGAAAAGGTGCGTAATAAGAAGAATTGTTTCAAGGCGATACACTTGGACAATAGTTCTGACAATTGGGAAAAGATCGTTTGGCGAAAAGGGAGGTTAAGAAGGCAGTTAGTGATGCTCGTGCTAAAGCATACGAGGGGTTTTATAAGGAGTTAGGGACAAAGGCTGGTGAACAAAGGATTTACAAGATTGCAAGGAATAAAGAGAAGGAGTCGAGAGATTTGGATCAAGTAAGATGCATAAAAAATGAAGTTGGCAAGGTTTTAGTTACTGAAGGAGATATTAAGAACAGATGGGAAGAGTATTTCTATAAGCTATTTAATGATGGATGTGAAGGTTCCCGTTGTGATTTGGAGGACTTGACAGTTAGCGAATGTGAGCTTAATAGGTCATTTTATCGTAGAATTAGAGTCTCGGAGGTTAGCGAAGCTTTTAAGAAAATGGAGAATGGTAAAGCCGTTGGACCGGATGGTATACCGATTGAAGTTTGGAAATGTTTAGGAGAAAAAGGTGTGTTGTGGTTATGTAAACTATTTAATGAGATTTTACGGTCGAAAAAGATGTCTGATGATTGGAGATTAAGTATATTAGTTCCTATTTACAAAAATAAAAGGGATATTCAGAATTGTGCAAATTATAGAGGGATTAAACTTATGAGTCACACTATGAAATTATGGGAAAAAGTGATTGAGCATAGATTGAGAATGGAGACTAGTATTTCTGAGAGACAATTTGGGTTCATGCCAGGAAGATCCACTACAGAGGCGATTTATTTATTAAGGGGGATGATGAAGAAGTATCGAAGTAGGAAAAGAGACTTACATATGGCTTTCATTGACTTAGAGAAGGTGTATGATCGGGTACCAAGGGATGTACTTTGGAAAGCCTTGCAAAAGAAGAGGGTGAATGTTGCCTACATTAAGGTAATACAAGATATGTACGATGGGGCATTGTCTAGGGTTAGGACACCCGGAGGTGAGACAAATGAATTTTCTATAGGAATTGGCCTACATCAAGGATCAACTTTAAGCTCGTATCTATTTAACTTAGTTATCGATGCTATAACCGAGAGTATCACAGAGGAGGTACCTAAGTGCATGCTATTTGCGGATGATATAGTACTTTTAGCGGATTCAAGAGAAGAGATTAATACAAAATTGGAAATATGGAGAAATACGTTGGAGTCAAAGGGTTTTCGTTTAAGTAGGAATAAAACAGAATATATGCATAGCAATTTCACAAATAAACAACTTAGAGACGATTTGAAAGTTAGGCTAGGGGAGGATATAATTCCTCAAGTGGCAAAGTTTAAATATTTAGGATCAATTGTAAGACAAGATGGTGAGATTGATGACGATGTTAATCATAGAATTCAAGCTGGTTGGTGTAAGTGGAGGAAAGTCACTGGAGTTCTTTGTGATAGAAAAGTACCCAATAAAGTTAAAGGAAAATTCTATCGTACTGCTATAAGGCCAGCAGTGTTATATGGTAGTGAATGTTGGGCTATGAAGGGACAACATGAACGTAAAGTGGGGGTAGCCGAAATGAGAATGTTGAGATGGATGTGTGGTCATACAAGATTAGATAAGATTAGGAATGACCATATACGTGAACGAGTCGGAGTGGCTCCTATTAGTGAGAAAATGGTAGAGAATCGTTTGAGATGGTTTGGTCATGTTCAGAGAAGACCATTAGATGCGCCAGTAAGAAAAGTAGATCAAATAATCTGGAGTCCGATTAAAAGAGGGAGAGGGAGGTCAAGGCGGACACTTGGCGAACTAATAGAGCAAGATCTATTGGTGAATAATATACCGAAAGGTTTGGTTACTAATAGAGCGGAATGGCGTCGTATGATCCATGTAGCCGACCCCACCTAGTGGGATAAGGCTTTGTTGTTGTTGTATACATGATTTTTCCAGCATCTATATTGTCCAACCTGTGATCTGTCGCAGTTGGTAAGTGGACTGAATTAAAAGTTGGGATGAGGAAAGCTATTAGCCCCAAGTTTAAACCCCAAAAACAACATCGAGAAAGAGGTTAACTTTTAACATTTGAATTATTTAGGTACTAGTAAGCTAGTAGCCATGAACACCAGTTGCCTACTGCACTTTCCCTAAGAGCTTACACTTGTACATGCCTTCACTGTTAATTAATGCATATATGAGAACTACACATCTTGGTCATCATCCTTTTTCTCCTCAAAAAAAAAAAAAACACTGGTTGCCTATGGGTAATCTAGAAAACAAATCTTATATTGTCCTGAATTAGCGATTTTATCACTGGTTGCTCAATACTTTCTTAAATGATACATGCAAAAGCTTAGAAATTTCAAGAAGTTCTTAGTTTGTGTCGGTGTCCGGTAAAGCTGCATTCAACGAAAACATTTTTTTCATATCCTTTTAAAAGGATGAATAGAAATATGACTGTTCTTGTATTCATTCTGGTATCAAACACTTACTTTCATCTCCCTTCTTGAAAACATGAACCATCACATTGTGTTGGTTTCCAAAATCTCTCTTTTTTTTTTCTTCTTAGAGTTTCCAGTCAACTAAATTTCTCACTGCACATGAAGTTGTCACTATTGAGTTTGAGCCTTATGCCCCTCCTTCTTAGGTACTATTTGGCATGTAAAAAGTAGAGTATTAAGTAGCGAATAGTGTTTTGACCGAGTCGAAACACTAGAACGAGTGTTTGTAAATATTTTTTTTAAAGTAGCATTTAGAGGTTTTAGTACAAAATGCTATAAGCTACTCCCACTAGCTTATAGTCATGGCGGTCATCCAGGAGTTCATGAGTGGGAATTGGGGTTTCGAGCGCCTCAACCGGTTCCTTCTCTTCATGTTGCCGAAGCGCAGCCCGACGGAGCACGTGGATGATTACAGGCCGATCGTCATATCCAATGCCATCTACCTCCTGGTGGCTCGGATACTGGCAAATCGACTTCGTGAGGTGCTTCCTCAGCTCATCCATCCGGCACAGTCAGCTTTCATTCAGGATCGAGCCATCACCGACAGGTACACTATCGCCTTTGAGATCATTGCGCAGTGGAGGAGAACTAGCAGTCGGGCTTTCCTTTGGAAGGTAGACTTCTCCAAGGCCTATGATTCCGTCTCATGGTCCTTTCTTTGGCACTCATTACAGGTTAGAGGGTTCCCACCGATTTGGATTGCCTGGATGAAGCGATGCATCACCACCGCCTCTTTCTCGGTCCTCGTCAACGGGGAGAGGGCGGGTGGTTGGATCCAGCCTCAGAGGGGAGTTCGACAGGGCTGCCCGTTTGCCCCCATGCTATTTGTGCTTGCTGCTGACGCACTTGCCAGATGCACTCAGCTTGCTTGTGAGATTGGCCTATTCAGGGGGTTTGCCGGGGACTTGGTCCCTCTGCTGCAGTATGCGGATGACACCATTTTCTTCATTGAGGGCTCGCACCAACAGGCTAGATGGGTGGCCGTCCTGGTAGAGCTTTTTGGAGCGACGATGGGGCTCCAGATCAACCATGCTAAATCATCTTTCATTCCTTTCGGCATGGTCTCTGAGGAGGCTGACCAGTGTGCGACCGAGCTGCGTACCCCGATTGGTTCCCTGCCGATCACTTATCTTGGTCTACCACTTTCGGATCGCCACATTGGCTCTCGTGGGTGGACTCCAGTCATCGAGAGGATGGAGCACAGGTTACAGGGTTGGAGTTCGCGATTGTTATCACGGGGTGGTCGCCTTATTCTTCTCAGATCTGTTTTATCGGTGCTCCCGACATACTACTTATCTGTTCTTCGGATGCCTGCGGTTGTTTTGAGGTGGTTGGACTCCCTGAGGAGCAGATTCTTTTGGCAGGGGTGCGACTCGGACAGACGTGGTATACATTTGGTTGCATGGCACAGTGTTTGTCGTCCCACTTCCCAGGGGGGCCTGGGCGTCCGTGACCTTCGCTACACTAATTGGGCCCTCTTGGCTCGGTGGGTGGGGCGAATCATGGGGCCGGAGGTCAGCTTATGGCAGTCAGTTTTTTCCACATGCTACGGATGCGACTTATCTTGGGACTCCAGGCCTATTCTTCCACGCGGAGCTTCTTCTTTCTGGAGGGTGTCTCGTCATTATTTCTGCTGGTGCGCTCTCTCATGACCCCCTCGCTTGGCTCTGGGGTGGATTTCTCATTTTGGCAGCAGGAGTGGCTGCCCGGGGGCACACTTTCAACATCCTTCCCCCATCTTTGGGCGCTGGCGGCACAGCCTGGGGCGTCGGTGGCGGACACCTGGTCGGACCCTGGTACCGCTGGTACCGGTGCTTGGACCCCTCTTTTCAGATCTCCACTTTCGGACCAGCGCCTCTCAGAGTTCCTGGCATTACTTCAGCGAGTGGCCCCTTTTCGGCCGGACCCGTCTCGGGCAGACGGGTGGGTCTGGATTTCATCGACTTTCTCAGCTCGTAGTCTTTATCTTAGATTCCTTCCTCCTACATCCTTCTCATCTACTTTTATGGGTGATTGCCGACTCATTTGGCGGACTCGGGCACCGCTGAAAGTCAAGATTTTTGCTTGGCTGATGCGGCATCATAAGATTCTCACCAGAGTCTACAGGGCGAGATGGGCCCCTCATGATGTTTCTTCTTGCCCCTTGTGTGAGGAAGCGGAGGAACACATTGATCATCTATTTTTTTAGTGTATGGTGGCTCGCGAGTTTTGGACGCGGATGGCCACCCTGGATCCTTTCCCAGCATCAGCGGAGGCTTTCTGGCTGCTGCTTGGGGACCGGGTCAGGCAGCGACAGAGCTGGCGCATTTTGCTTGCATCCTTCTTGGCCGGTACCTGAGCCGTTTGGCTCCAACGCAACCGGACTATTTTTTGTGGAGAGCGATGTCAGGTGGAGAGTATTGTTCATCATGCTGTTTTCCTCCTTCGGGAGTGGGGTTTTGGGTAGCTGATGTACACCTCTTTCTTTTTTTGCCGCTCTCGTCTTGAGGGCTCACACTTGTACATTTCGATCTTTTCATAGTTATAGATATATATATGGATGGCAACCTCAAAACTTGGTGGCCATCCTTTTTCTCCTCAAAAAAGAGTATAGCAGTTTTATATTTTATTCCTATTATACCCTCTTTCTTTTTAATATAAAACTTTGTTTCATTTTTTAAACATCATATTTTTTATTTTTATATATAAAAAAACTCGAACAAAATTTTATTTTAAAATAATCAATCTTCTTATATTAAAATAATATTTTTAACAATATTGCTATTCAAAATAAAATATTTTAAATTAATTATTATGGATATGAGGTTTTCAAGAATAAATCTAAATGATATTCTTATGTCTATGTTTGTCATTGTATAAGTATACACTAGTTTAACTGCTATATTTATCAAACAGTTTTTATCAAATTTATAAACAAAATCGCTATTATCTAACCACTATCCTTTAATCGCTATCTTCTAGTCGAACCACTATCTGTTAATCGAACCGCTAACTTTGCCAAACAGAGCCTACCTAAAAGTCTTTTAATGTCGTGTTAACACTGAAACCATTCCCCCTCACCAAGTGGTTTTATACTGAAAGAATATCTCTCAGTAGATTATATTTACCATAAATGTGATTTGTTATTTTTGGTATAAGAAATCAATTTGGAGCATTAACAAAGAGAGCTCTTCTTTTATGTTATGTTGGGCCTCATGTCATTGCATGGTTGTATTTTAGTGCTTACAAGATGCCAAAATAATTTGGATGTTGTAGAGAATGATAGCATCTGGTGCATTGATGATTAACTGCTAACATTTAGCAGAAGCTACCTGATCAAAGCCTACAAAGGACATCATCTGTTGCATCACTGAACCCACAAATGACTGGTTTGACACCAAATGGGCAATCACCATTGATGCAAGCTACACTAACCCAGCAGCAGCAGTGGCTAAAAAATATTCAGACATCAATGGGTATGCCAGGTTCTCCTTCATACCTTCTCCAACAGCAAAGACAACAACAAACCTTTTTGCCGCAACAAGTGCCTTCATCACAGTTGCATCAGAAAACCATGGCCCTGACCCAGCAGCAAATATCTCAACTGGTTCAACAACCCCAGCTTGCCGCTCAGCAGCAGCAAAATTTGATTCAACAACAACAGATTCAACAATTGCAGCAGCTGCAACAGCAGCAACAACTACAGTCCCCTAGGATGCATGGACCTTCCGTCCAAAAGTCCATAAGCTTGACAGGTTCACAGCCAGAAACACCTGCATCTGGCACTACCATGACTGGTGGAAGTTCAAGTCAAGGAACAGAGGCAACTAATCAACTTCTTGGAAAGAGAAAGATACGTGATCTGGTTGCACAGGTATACAATTTACAATTTTGTTGGCGTTACCTTTCATTTGCATGACATGTTTATGCACTATTAATTTTCATGCGAATTGTTTGATCATTACATTTTGATGCAGGATTGTGGTTTTCATTTGCTAGTTAGTAGATTCTTCATAGTGGTAAATAAAAACATATGTGAGTTGGAATGTGCTATATAAGAGTCAAACATATTAGTTACCTACAACATGAAAAAGGATGTTCTCAACTTCCTAATCTAAAATGTAACCTCTTTGTGCACTTAGTTATCATATTTGTATATACTGTGTAGATGTGCTGGATTGAGTTAAGTAATGCTTTGTACATGTTGTTAAATAAGTTGTGAAGGCAACAAATTCCATCTATGTTTAGGGCTTGATCAGTTTTGGTTTTTGCACAGTTTTGTATTATGAATAAAAATACTTATCGGTTGGTGTCCTACCAATGTTGCGATGATGGGAGCCTTGTGGTCTTGTGGTTAGATTTTGATGAGCTCAATAATGTAATTTAATTTTAGGTGGTTGCAATGTAGGTTTCCTAAAGTTTTTTCTATTGGAGCCGTTGGATTTTGTGAAGTAATCCGATATTTGTAATTACAACAGGCTTAATATCTCCAAAGAGAACTGTATTGATTGGGAGGTAATGAAAGTGGCCTTGTAAACCCACCTTATTCCCTTTTGCCTTATGATTACAAGTGTGCATTTTCCACATCTTTGTTGTACATGGATGATTTTCTCGAGAGATATGTACATGAATGATAGCCTCTTTCTGGCCATCCTTTCACCCTTACGATTTCCAAAAGCAGTACCATTTTGTTCGTCTGTTGTCAGATTTGTGAGGTGCTTATTCATTTTTCCTTTCATGCAATAAGCTTTTACTAGTTATCTGATTGCATTTTCATTGTTACTTGCAAAAAAGGTAGAACCATAGAACGCAATATTTTCTTTTGATCCTCAAACAAAACAAATTGACCACTTTTTATTGTGTTTGTTGAATGGCAGGTGGATCCACTCGGTAAGTTAGATCCTGAAGTTGAAGACCTCCTGTTAGAGATGGCTGATGGCTTTATTGATTCGGTGATGCACATAGCTCTGTCTTTAGCTCTTTAAGGCAAATTATATGCATTGTGCTTTTTGGTTTGTGGACATTAATTTGTAGTTACCTAGTTCAATGTTTGTGCACCAAGAATCGCTTTGCTCTGAGTTATTAGTATTTTACTAATTCCTCAAATTGCTGTTAATTTCAATTATTGGTCTAGAATTTGATGAAATTCCAACAAAGTCCAAATTACCATATTTTTGTGTGACATCCAAGGATAGGACTTTTTTTCTGTAGTTTTATAATCTTGACCTATATGAGTAGTTTGTACAAGTTGAGTTTGAGTCATAGTAGAAGTTTGATGGAACTAGTATTTTCTCAAAAGAATTATATGTAGGAGAGAATATCTCAAGGGCTTTATGTGCTATAAAGTGTGAACGACACAGCCATTTTCTTTGCCCTACAGTTCCTGTTTTCATGTGCATTAGCACCATGGTTTTTTAGTCTTTCAATACAAGGCTATGACTTTCTTTCTGATACCTCCTGACATTTCTGTGATGAATTTCAAATGCAGGTAACAACATTTGCTTCTGATCTTGCCAAACACCGAAAGTCAACGACACTGGAAGCTAAGGATGTATTGTTGCACCTAGGTTTACCATTTACTGTGGACCCCTCCAATTGGTTTCTTATCTTGGCAGATTTTTCTTCAACTTGCAACACTCATTTGAATTGTGCCCATCTTTTTGTCTTTGGCTCTTTGCCTATCCTTCTATTTGCATGAAGGGATGGACAAGTGAGCCAGCTGAAAGGATTTGCAGTGTTGCTTGATGTAGGATTGAAATCTTTTCCTTACTTTTGCAGAGAAAAACTGGCAGTTAAGTATTCCAGGTTTCACAAAGGAGGAACAAAATAATCAAAGGAAGTTGGTGAGTGTCCCTCAATTTTTTCCATTTACAGTCATTTATCAAAAAAGAAGCATGTTTTTTCTTATGATTGCCTTAATCTAATTATAATCTGTTTTGTGTTGCAGTCAGCTATAGATGCCCACAAGAGACGCTTGGAAATAGTAATGAGAATCTCATGACTCAAAGTTTTAGTATGCAGAAATTGACCATTGCAAGATACAATTGAGGACTAAATATCTTGTGTGCATGTCAGGTAAGAGAGTTGGTGGAATCTCAACAACCAGAAAAAGATGCAAGTGGTTCTAAAGGGATAAATAAGCTAGTTGCTGGTGATCTGTGCAGTGATCGTCCACTAAAACCTTCACCGAGTTCAGAGCAGTTATGCCTTCCAGTAGTTAATTCTCAAATGGTGAATAAATTCCACCGCTTTTAGTTATTCAGGTACATACATTCGACTAATAACCATCTGAAAGTAGTCGTCTTGGAATTCTTGCATCATATTTTAGCTAATCTATTTTCTTGACTTAGTACCTGAGTTTGCCTGACTTAACTTCTTTATGAGAACATAATTTTAATATGAATTACTGAAAACAAAGAAATCCTACTATGTAAACTTCACTTAGTTATGTCACCTAGACCATTGTGCTTCCATGACATGATAAAAAAAGTACATGATGCAATACTTTGATGTCTTTGATAGTTTGATGCTTAATGTAGATCCTGTATGCGCTACAAATGGTTGCTCTGGCATTATCTTTGGCTATCATGAATTCATTAGATTTCAAGGAATGAAGAACTCTTTTGACTATTATAACATTTTATCTGTGATAAGTTCCACATAATCTCTATCTCTTTTGGAATTTGTGGTTCTCTCAGTAAATATATCCACCTGCGTGTGATAGCTTGATCTATCTGAAGTCACATAACTGTTACTTTTATCTCTTTCACAGAAACAGTTGCTTCTTGTGATTAGATCAGACCTATGTGGCATAGGTACGGGTATGGTATAGGAACCCGGTACGGGTATAGGATATGTTATTTTTTTAAAAAAACTAGGGTGCTGCAACTCTAACTATATAATTTTTTTTGAAATGAGATAATTATGGTAAGAACAATAAAGAAAATGAGCAATTATTTTAAAATTCTAGATCCTTAATATTTTGAAAAATAATAAATTACAAATAATACATCTCCCTATTAAAAGATAAATGTGGCAAACAACTGTCAAATTTCAAATCTTTTTTTAACTTTGGATTAGTTATGTCACGTCATGTTCCCCATTGTTTTTTTTTGCAAAAGCAGAAACATCCATTACTCCTCCATCTTGTCTCCCTTCCCCTAGGTCGAAGTAAAGGATTTTATCCTTTCTCCGACAGAAGTAGAGATCTTGTGGCAAAGATAATGATGTTTTTTGCTCTAAAAAATGAGATAATGATGTTTTTGTTCTTTATTTTTTCCCTCAGTCTACCATCATCTTCTACGTCGGTGCTTACCTCGAAATCTTTGGTGTCCACTTACTTCTCTCGCCATTGTCTGTAGCCCCACCAGCTTCTCGCATCGTTGATGCTTCTTTCAGTCATCAGTCATTCGCCTAAGTTTTGCTTGAGGTAAATTTTTATGCTGCATACCCAAGATTGTACCCTGATGTATCCGAAGCATACCCAGTTTCAAAAAAACTTTTTTAATATAGGGTATGTATTTGGACGTACCCCACCTAGTGGGATAAGGCTTTGTTGTTGTTGTTGTTGTATGTATTTGGACGTACCCAATGCATACCCCAACATATCCGCCACGTATCTGTATCCAGATATGTACCAGGTACGGGTAATTGCTGCAAATGGGTGTACCCATGGAAGATAGGATCAGACGGGTTGCTTATGGATTCATGTCCACCTCAGCAGTATAGAAATTGGAAGTCAGCTTATTTTAACAAGAAGAAGATTAGTGTTCTAAGTCTTCTTTTATCTGCATTTCTTTGACTCCCAGGTTATACAGTAGTTCGTTCCATACAGAATATGATTCAGCTTTTGTATGGAGTGAAGCACATATGTCAGGGTAAGCACCAGCATCCTGTACTGAGTAGGGAGATGAGAAGCTACTAGAAGACGTTTAGATTAGTATGTGCCATTGTTCTTCAATCTTGTGTAATCGAAAATAAAGTTCTTCAATTTTGGTGTTAGTCTTTCCAGTTATCACCTTAGATTATGATCTGAAAGTTGTACAGTGAAAATTGTTTAATTTAGGGATGTTGAGGATAAACTTAGAAGAAGCGGACACAAAATTCTTTGATTGCTGTAACTCATCATGCTTATAACCATTCTTATATGTACATAAATTCAGAGATTAAATAAGAATCAATGAGCAAGTGAGACACTGGTTTTCATGATGTTTCATTCCTGGCATGCTATGCCTTGGAGTGGCTGTAGATTCTGCAATTTGTGAGGTAAGCACATGGTTGTAGGCAATTTCTGCCAAGTAGCAGAAAGATGAATCTGCTTGATATGGAGTTCTTTGTTTGTGTGTGCGCTTTCTTATTAAAAGTATTTTCCTTTGCGTCTGTCATCCCTGTTGCAATCCATTCATCTGTTTCTCAGTAGGCATTGTTCATGCACCCTGATGCGGTTGAGTCTTCGTATCATCCTTTTTTTTTAATAATGATTCATTAGAATATCTGCCCTCTTTTTCTAAGGTTGGTGGAAGGATTGGTGCATGACCTTATTTCTTGTATTTGTTATGAGTTAGAGAAAAAAAAAAAAGGTGAAAGAGACCTTTGCAATATTCGACTGGGATGTCTCTTGCAGTCTTCTTTTTCCTTTTGGTAGTGGAATCACATGGAGATGCACAAGGTGGAGCATCAAGAGGCTGTCGCCTTCCCATAATCGTCCTTCTCACTAATAGGAAAAAAACTAATTATGGTCCATCGACCAAATCATGGTAATTGAGTATTATTTCATTGGATGGTGCCTACTGTGTGTGTGTGTGTGTGAGAGAGAGAGAGAGAGATTTCAGGCCTTGTAAGAGAATCTACTTATGTATGATTTACTACATTTAAAAGAATCCATTTTTTCATGCTACAATTATAAAATTCGAACTTGTAGATAAGTACACAGTGCTGTCTGATACTGGACCACATGTAGCTTCTTGCAAATGATAGTTAATTAAACAACTTAACATTTCGGGAATTGATTGATTGAGGAGTGAGAGACGCATTGTTCTTGAGGACATTAGTTGAAAACGATCCATCCATATGAATAATTGGGGGCTTCGTCAAACTATGTATTATTTCCCACATGTATACGCCAACTCAAGAAAATGACATCAAATTGATAGCATTTTGCCACCTTTTTTTATGATGTTAGGGGTTGACCGCTGCATCAATTTATTATGTTATCTCGTGCACAAGGCAAAAACAAAATTCTCTCTCTCTCTCTCTCTCTCTCTCTCTCTCTCTCTCTCTCTCTCTCTCTCTCTCTCTCTCTCCTCACTAAATTGCACCAATCAATTCCATTAAAGTAACCCGGATACGTTTCATTAACATGCATCGATATCCACAGGTACATGATCAAAAGCAAGACATCTAATCCTCTTGTACAGATCAAGATTTGACATTTCTAATTTCTTGTTCCAGGCCCATGACATCTTGATTTTAATTAAATTCCAAAGTATTGGACAACTATACTAGTAAATTGGATATTTTTTTATTTTTTCCTTATAATAAAATAACCAAAATAGAATGAAAACTTGAGCTACTATCGGTTCTTTTAATATAAAATTTTTATTAACTACTTGAGACAAAGGTTGAGAAAAATAATATCTCATATTACTTTGGATCATTTATTTTTGTGTATTAAAAATTATGATAAATATAATCAAGGATGATTAACATAATTGAATAATGAGATTGTGTCTTAGGATAAGTATTAGTAGCTCCATGTTCGTATTCTAGAATCATCATTTTGATCAAAGTTTATTCATAATTGAACACCAAATTAGTCAGATATTAGTAATCTTGTACACCTCGCCCAAATAAAATTATGATAAATATAATATTTTCTATAAGTTGATAAGAATCACGTATTACATATTTCAATACCAGTCATATGTATCTTGTATACTGTTTACTCATATACATTCAAATAATTGATATGCTCAATTGCTGTAAAAGACATTAATAATATATATAATTTTAAAATCCCCTGGGTTTGTGATCTCCATAAAGAGTATTTGGTATGAGATGAAGAGCTAGAATAAATGAGTTATTTCTATTTTTGCATTTAAACACTTCAAGAACAAATTTCTAATCAACGTTCATTTTGAAACAACCTTGAAAAAAAATACAAAAATCATGATATTTTGTTCTTAAAATAAGAACACGATGTTCTAACAACAAATATTATTTTTTTGTTCTTGGTGTAACAAATACTATTTGTCTTTTGGTATAAGAACATTTTCACTTTTGTTCTTCTCACAAGAAAAAAAAAGAGTATTCCTTTCTAATTCTTATGAATCTTATTCTCATACCACCCCAATAGAAAATTCCTGGATCAGGATTCATTCGAGAAAATGACGGCGAAAATAACCCAGAGGACACTTTGAAGATCGGAATGGGGATGTCCCCATCCCGCGGGCCTCAATCTTCGATATTATTATTAACTTTTAAATATTTTTTATTTTTATTTTTTAAAAAATATTATTATTGTTATTTTTAATATTTTATAATAAAATATTATGTTGTATTATTTCTATTAATTATGTTTGAATGATTTAAGATGTATATTTATTATTTTATTATTTTAAAGTTATTTTTTTTTTGTTTTTTTAATTATTAGTTATTTTATAAATAAACAATGAAATTTCAGGATCCTCCTAAAAAATCGCAAAATTGTGGAGATTCGAATCGAGATGGAACTGGCCCATCAAAAAATCGAAGTCGAGGTCCGAGGGGCAGGGCGGGGGCGGGGCCGCGGGGGGGTCACCTGCCCGGAAGGGGGGCGGGGGGTGCCGCCCCTAGTATTTTTATAGGAAAATAATTGACGAGTTGCACTTGTCAGGCTTACGACATCCGACCTTATTTTTTTTCAAATAAATATCACAACGAAAAAAAAAAAGATGCACTCAGCGAAAGAGCGAGCTCGTCCTCCTCCTCGTCCGCCTCTGCTCCGCTCTGCTCCGTAGCAGTCATCATTTGAGGCACGTATCGAGGTACGAATCCCATCTCCATCATTTGAGGCACGTCGTCATTTCTTCAGATTGAACGACGATCGCCGAGCTCTCGCAAAAGTTTGGTGATTTATGGTTCTTTCTCTCTGTTTTCTCTTGGAAACTTTGTATCTTTTGCGCGATTTGTGGACGCGCTCGATCCCGTGATCTTTCAGTGTTCTTCTGAAACCGGAGCGTTCTAGGAAGCAGCAGCAGGCTCAAAGATCGATTTATAGTTTCAACTCCGTCGAGAATCGACAGTTGGTCGTGAAATTTTTCTCGTGTTACGATTCGGTCAAGAACTTTTCCTTCGCATGGAAGTCGTGTACAAGAAGGCTGATTGGATCGAGCAATTCTTCGAAAACGTCGCAGTCGTGCTTTGATACCGTTTCTTTGTGGTGCGAGGCGATCGAGAGCTCTGGGGAGGTTCTTGAAACAAAGGGGGTAGGGAAGGAAGATGCGTTTATTGTTGCTCAGTTCAGCCGAGCCTCCGATCAAACGACGAGCTGGTTTGCGACGGAAGCAGGCGGGACGAGGGTCGTACCGAGGTAGCTAGATGAGGCTGCTGCGAGGAGTGGTTAAGATTTTTTCCATCTTTCGAGTTCGAAGTTTGATTTAGGTCAATGAGTGATATCACTGTGCTCCAGCGGTTGCTGAGGAGCCTGTGCCACAACACTAAGTGGAACTATGCGGTGTTTTGGAGGCTCAAACAGCAGGACCATGTGTAAGTTTTTTTCCTGATGAATCAAAAGTGTCTCTATTGAATTACAAACTTTTTGCCTCTCTTAACCATGAAAATTTTCATGACTCGTGACATGATTAAAACAATTGGGACCTCTTCAAAAGTGCAAACGTGCTTCTGGTTCCCATTATTTATGGATGTTAGTTTTTGTTATCATGCATATAACAGTAGCAACAAGGACATCTGTATTGAGATAAGTAAAGAGACAAAAGCTATGTATTGCCTTTCTGCACTTCCTTCATGTGTGCTGAAGTTTTTATAACGTCACCAGTAACCCACAGCTTTGGCATGCATATCATCCAACTATATGCAGTCATTATATATGTAAACTCACTCAGGTACTTAGGCATTTTTCCACTGGCTTGCAAATATCTGGTTCTCGTTCTTTTTTGTAAAATCATACTGTTATTTTTTTAGTCAAGGATCCAACATAATGCTTTGCTTTTTTGACTAATTTTAAATAGTTTGTAGTTGCTAGGCATGGCTATTAGAATGTTCTAATTTACTGTTTTATCCTATCAGGGTATTGACATGGGAGGAGAGCTATATTGATAGTACAATAGCAAGTAATAAAGTAGAAGGTCCTCGGCATGATGAATCCATCCCAGTCCATAGACCCAGGGTTATTTATCCTTCATTTGCTAAGGAAGCTCAATATGGCACAACTTGTTCAGTAAAAACGGCAGTGTTAAATTTGCAGTGCCATCAGTATCCACTTGGAGAAGGGTATGCAGAATCAGCCATCGGATATAACTAATCTCCTTGTCATAACTAGTAGCATGTTTCACCAGTGATGTGGTCAAGACTATATTTACAACAGATAGAGTGCCTAACGAACTCTCTTCTATGCTTATTACGCATCAATATCTATTGATTCTATTCTAAAGGGCAATCTAGTTTATCAATTGGGTGTCTTTTGGCCAAGTTCAACAACAACAATAACAACAAAGTCTTATCCCACTAGGTGGGGTCGGCTACATGGGTCATACGACGCCATTCCGCTATTCGTTGATCTATGTTCATAAGATTCGACAGGATTTTATGCTGGCTGTCGGGGCCTAATACAACCCTCCTCCTTTATCCGAGCTTGGGACCGGCTATAAAATATAGGCGGAGTTTCTTTTGGCCAAGTTCATATAATTTATTTTTATCTTGCATCGCCGGTGCAACTTTATAAGTACATGATTTGATGGTTTCCAGAGAATGGTTTGGAAAATGCCTTTTTGGTTGATTGCAGAGCAAGTAAATCGCCAAATGGCTTTTCCTGAAGCGATCAAGAGTAGCCTCTGTCTTATGCTTAAGCTTTCATCAAAGTCATCAAATCTGTAACTACATTATGCTTAAGCATTCTTCAGAATCACCAAATCTTTAACCACCCTTAAGAAATACAGTGAAAAAGAATTCGTAGTTAACTGAACTTCAACTATGACTTGTTAGTTGGATACAGGCTAAAAGTAGTTACAAAATGTAAAAGAGAGCATGTGTGTCCTTTCATAAGAATATTTATAAGAAATATAATAGAATTGACTTAAATGAGACTGACCTAGAAATCCATTCTTCTTACAAGAAAAGTTGCATTCTGATTCCTTTTACTTTGACGATCAATCTCTTTGTTTTTTAATGTTGATCTCTCCTATGAAAAGTTTAGCACTATGCTTTACCGACTATTGTATGAAGTGAATAATACTATTGTATTTATTTTTCCTAAATGGATCTTGCATTAACTCTAATTATTTGCATCTAGGAATTTCCAAAGTGAGAAGTCTTTACACTAGTATTATGTACATGAAGCTCACTCTTATTTTTGTGTTAGTTCCCACCTGTAAATTCATGAAATGACATTTATACAATCATATGAAACATATATATATGTATAATTTTTTTGAGAGAGAGACATATATGTATAAGATATGTATATATTTTCTTAAGTTTCCCACTTTGCTAACACTCATTGCCATTCTTTTCAATTCCCAAATTCTAGCTAAGGAATCACAGAGACTAAAGCAAATTTAAGTCATGAAAGAAGTACTAACAATAAATAATTTGAGTTCCAAAGATTTTCAACTCTACTAAAAAAGTTGAACTGCCAATCTCTTGATGATGTAAATAAACAGGTTTAAACCTGATTTTTATTCATGCTGATCAACAAGATAAAAATCTTGTTTTTATTCAGGAGAGCTTCTTTTTTGGATTTGACTCTCTTTATTCATGCATGCAATGCAAAATGCAACTTTTCATTTTCTTTTTTTCTTCATTTTTTTCTTTTCTGTTCATGAAGTGAGCAGCAATTCAAAATCAAATAAAGTTTAGATTCTTTAATCCAAATAGACAAGTTTTTTTATTTAACATAGTCGCAAAAGCCTTATTTCCATTCTAGACATTTTCTAATTTCTGACCAACCCATGAATGTTAGCTAGTGTTACCCACAAGAAAAAGATTTCAACTGAATTGAAATCAAATGCATCTGAATACGAGCTGATTGAAGCAAAAGGATTAATAGTCAAATTGACTACTTGGTGTTAGAGTGTACTAGCTGTTTTACTAAAGAATTCTGCTTAACCATGTTGAGCACAAATGATAACATGACTTGAGTTGAACTATAATGATAACGGTGATAACATGACTATAGACATGATATTAATTTTAAAATGAAATTAAAACATGCTAATAGAGTTCAGAAATGTACTAGGTACCTCTCCCAAACTTATCGTCAGCATTGTCCTCGGTGATGAATCATTCAAGCAATGGAGAGGATTGGGTGGGTGTTCAACTTTTAAAATGAGAGGCGGACATGTTTTGCTCCACTTCTTCTTTTGAGTTCATCATTTCAACATTTGATATCAGCAATGGTAGTCTTGATAAATTCTTCTTAGTATTGAATCAAATCTGTAATCAATTAGAGAATGATCAATTTAGCAATCAATAAAATTCATTAAGGATTAAGAAATTCACTGAAATTTGGCAAAATCACATACATATACACAAATATTCCAAATAAAGTTATCAAAATCTACTTGTTAATCTTTGAACATCGATGATTATAGATTTTTCTTACTTTTGTTCAAGATTTCTAACTGAATTACCAGTTTTTCTCATTATTTTTTCATCGTAAAACCTTGTATTACTACGAGCTTTTGACTAATTCAATTCGAGAATGGGAGCATAAAGGTTAAAACTTTTCCAACTCTGGCATCTTTGGGATTTGATCCTGAGACCTTGTTCCAGGGTCCAACCCTCTAGCTAGTTCGACCAACCAATTATGACCAAATTTTTCATTTCATTGATTTGGAAATTCACTATGATAGTTCCCTTCTAGTGATGTCTTGAGGTTTTTTAAGAATGTGCCAGCTTCTGATCTTTAAGAATTTAGGAGAACAGGAAACAAATGTCATTTTTCAGACCATGGTTGTTGTTAACAAACCTATTTATAAAGTGGTTATACTGTAACTGGGAGGAGCAAAAGTGTATTCATGTTCCCAGACATTTTAAGTCGGGTCAACATACAGGAATCTTGAATCGGGGACATAATAATGCTATTTTTACAAGTCAAATTAGAGTACTATTTGATCTGAGGCAACAATAACAGAAGCTGTAGCAGAATCCCATTCTCATGTTTATTGATATGCTACCCTTTTAACTTTAATCATCATTACCTGGCATGATCTTAACAGGATTATTGGCAAAGTCGCACTAACACAGAGACATCATTGGATTTTTGCTGGAGAATTAGATTCTGACCTGCTGTCAGAGGTGACTTGTCAATATCTTTTTTCAGGAGTAATTGGCTAATTTTTCCTTCATCCTAATACATAGATTGATATACTAACACACTAACATTTTGCAGCACCATGAGGATTGGCAACTTCAGTTTGCAGCAGGAATCAAGGTAACTGTTGACCTTTTCTAATACAAATGTCATTTTTTCTTCAGATATATTTTATCACTAACATATGCAACCACAATGTATATGATGGTGCTGCAGACGATTTTGCTTGTACCTACCAGGCACTTAGGAGTACTACAACTTGGCTCTTTGGATATGGTGTGTTCACTTTCCTAGTATTGTTTGACATTTAAGTGATTGTACCCTGCATCAAGTATCGTTTCCAGTATTAATATCAATTGGGAATATGAATGGACCTTTATCCTGTGATGATAATGTTTGATAAGAAACTCTTCTTCAACTCACACCTCTTTCCCAATTCCTGAAGATGAAGCATTAAATTAAATGTTAATATGCCCCTGACTGCAAGATGTTGGGGTATTTCTTGTTTCAGAGATAAAGTGAGCTTTTTTTTGGCATATTTGAAGGGAATGGCCTTATTGTTAAAGAACTTCAAAGATTGTTTCTATCATCATTCTTGTGTTCTTAGGAATTGCAGAAATCACCAATAATGATAGTTGTCAATATAATATGAATTTAGCATTCACAATATAAGTAACGGAACCACCTCAATCATACTTTCGTGAAGGCTGTGTTGTTGTTTCACTCAATTCTGACACTCTCACTCACGATACTGCAATGATTTTGCAGAATTCTCACACTCAAACTGTTTGTGTTTGAATAAACGAGAGAGTAGAACACGGGAGAAAAGAATGGGGCAACACAACTTTCTGACATCTCATTAAACATTAAATACAATGGTTAAAATAATTGACCACTAACTCTAACTGACCACTAATAAAAAGATAGTAACTGCTGCTTCTGAGACAAAGCTTTAACAAATAACAAAATAACACTGAACACACGTAAACATATAACAACAGGTTCTAATACATCATCTAACAGGTTGTTTTGTGTCATAAACTCAGTTTTATGTCCCATGTGTTTACTTTCCTTATTCTACTTTTGTTCCCTCGAATCTAGTGACGAAGAATTAAATGCATCCAGTTATATCTGCATAGAAAGCTATACTATTTTCTTGCACCAGTTCATTAGCTGAAATCTTCCCTACCTTCACTGTTCTTAATACTGCAGACGTGTTAAAGTAAATGAATCATTTTAATGATTTTAAAATATTTTCCTTTAATGAATAATTAGCTAAGAAGTATTACCTCTTAACTGTAGGTTATGGAAGATCCCATGTTAGTGATTCAAATTGAAGAATTATTTGGTGAACCTCTCCATTATTCAGGGATAACTGATGTTTCAGGGACATCATTTGATTGTCTAGATGTCTTATCACTCGATGAACATCTCTCTGGAAACAATTCAGCATCGATCATTGACTTATTAAATCCAACACAGTCACAGCAACCTTTTGATATGGATCCTGACATATTATTTGCATCACTAGATGATAATATCTCTCATATGCTCGACTCAGATGAAATGTGCAATGACTCATTGTTGGACCCTGCTGCAACATCATGTCTACTTGACTCCTCAAACAACATGCTCCAGGATGTTATTTCAGTCACTGATAATGAGACAAAAGTATGTTTTCAACCAAATGTGGCATATTGTGGATCAAATCTGAAGCAATTTAGTTGTCATTCAGCGCATGAAGTGCATGCTGTCAATGGTGTTTTAGATAGAAATGAAATGACATTACAGGAAGCAAAAGAGGAGCACAACTTCGTGGCGCAGTCATTAACAAATTGTAGGCTCCGAGGACATGCTAATTCAAGTACGCATAAAGTGCTAGGTTATGCAACCATAGAAGAAAATGGCAGCTCTTTTTCAAATACAACTGTACTCAAAGCTGAAGAATCAGTATTGTCAACTACTATCTTTCAGAGAGAATCTTGTGAACAATCATTTGATCAAGCTAATGCACACTTAACTGAGGAGAGTGATGCAGGTTATCTGTTAGATGCTTTGTTAAGCTCTTTACAAGGCACACCAACTGATGATGAAATTGAAGAATTAATCTTGCAATCATGTAAGACCTCATCGGATAAATTCATGGAACCTTCAACATTTGGCAAAAGGGATTTCAGCATTTTGGGATTGACAGATTCAATGTTATCTCGACAATCAAAAGCTGAAGAAACTACTACAAACAGTGGATCCAAGAGGAATTGTAGATCAAAACGTGAATACACCGATCCCGCAGCCAATGTATACACTGGTAGGAAGTTATCCGAAAGTACAAAAAGAAAAAACACCGGCACTGCACAGAAACCAAGACCAAGGGACAGGCAATTAATTCAGGACCGAATTAAGGAGCTGCGAGAACTTATCCCACACGGAGGAAAGGTGAGTGATTAAGAACTATCTTATTGGGCATCAGTTGTAACATATTCTAGCATGGAAGTCACTTTGTTCGTATTTGATAATACAGTGCAGTATTGATGAGCTTTTATACAAAACTGTTCGGCACATGCTGTTCCTACAAAGTGTTTCTGTGCAAGCCAAGAAACTGAGAGAATCAGCAAACTCAGAGGTATGTGATCAACGAGATCAATGACTGTAGCAATTAGCTTGTCTGGTAGGATCATATTTGATAAACTAAGGTATATTTAGTGTACAATAAATATGTGGTCTTTGGTTGTGTCACAAGTTTAGGTATCTCCCGGCACGAAGTCTTTGGCTATATCAGATCTCAAATATAAATAGTCCCAGCGTCCACAATTTTCTTCTTTTGGGTACAGATAGGCTCCATAATTTTTATTTCTTTCATTGGAGATCCTAAACCCTACAAGGCCCTTCGGATTCTAAATACGAAGCCAAAGTACCTGTTCCTACAAGATTTACATATGATATTTCATGAGTTAAGGCATTCGGAGAGAGGAACAATATTCATGGGCAGGGCTGGACTATTGCAAAGCGATTGCTGAAAGAGAAGTTGGCCACGGCATTTTAAACGTCCAATTGGCCCATACGCATATTAATTATAGTGTTCCTATCATAGATCATCATACTCGTTATTCTACAGCATGCTAATAGGATTAGGGGGGCATTAATCATGTAGCAAGGGTCGATAGCTTGCGATTCAATTATCCTCCGATGCTAAATCCTTCTTTCGTCACAGGAGGCTCCAAAAAAACACAAGCGGTTGATAAAGATGCCTAATTACCCTTGCATAATTACCATTTTATCATGTTTTCTGCCGATTCCAATTTCATAATTTTGGTATCCCCGTGTTAGCACAAATGGAAATTAATGTCAGTACTTGATTTACCATTTTGGTGGTTACGCATGAGCACCAAATGCTAAACTTACACATTGCAAGCTCTGTATTTCAGGACATAGCCGATTGGAACTCCATGAACTCTCAAAGTTGCCCTCCTCAGAACCAACCACAAGACTGCCCACTGATATTTAAGAACTTGCATCAGCCGGGGCAGATCCTTGTGGAGGTAAACTTAGTCTGTTCAAATCTTTTTACTTAACAATTAGCTTCTAAGCACGATGGTCCCTAGCTGATGACTAGTACATCCCTCTGTTACCAGATGTTGTGCAAGGACTATGCACTCTTTTCAGAAATTGTCCATACCATAAGGCGTTTGGAGCTGGCTATCCTCACAGGAGCACTACAAAGTCGACGGTACCAAGGTGAAGACGTGCTGTGGGCTCATTTCATTATAGAGGTGAGCACAACTTGGAATACTGATAATTTTGCAGCTAAGTTCATTTTGAAAATGACCTCTATAAACTCTGGGTGGCATTACATTCGACCAGGTTCCTAGTGGCTTCAACCGAGTGAACATCCTCTGGCCTCTGATGCAGTTATTGCAGCAGAACTACGCAAGATTGTGTCCCAGTGTTACTGATGCCTGAGAACTATGGCGTCACTGTTCAAACATATTCGGAATGTTAGAACTGCCATGCTGGGATAACAAGAATAATTGTACAAGGGGGTGACCAGCCACTTGGTCACTACAAATGCAATCGATATTGCTCGTCAGGACCACTTGGAAAAAGGATATATGCTAAGACCATGCCTGAAATGGGGCGTATGTATCAATTAATATGTACATAACATTTGTTCACACAGCTCCCAGAAGCCCTCCTAATACTTGCCTAACAAAATTTGTGAAGCAACAACTTTTGTGTTTTTGAATGTTTTTTTTATCTCAAGTTGGAGAGTCTGCAATAGCCAAGGTATGCCACCAGCCGCACGACACATTCCTTAAGCGATAGTTTTCCGTAGGAACCAATGCTGGTGCATTTCTATCCACGACATCCCCTAATCCAAGCTGTAACACCAAAAAAGAAAAGGAAAAAAAAGAAAATTCCTTCACCTTCACGAACATGAAAGAAATAAAGAACCCTCATAATGCTCTGTCAAAATGAATGGTAGTACCTGGCCGTATTTGTTCCATCCCCAGCTGAATACCTCTCCACCCTCTGCTACATAGAGGAAAAAAAACGTATTATCATATATCCATGTCGGACTTATAAGGCCATATTATCAATCACACTCATGACAGTGTGCTTTTAATCTTCTAAAGAAATATTATTGTATCATTTTACTCTCCTCCACAAAATATTAGTGCGCCCATGACATAGTTTATGACATTAGTCTTATAGCAAAACAATTGTCTTCATAGTAAAAGTGCAACAAAAATTAAGCATCAAAAGTCTGATAGTATTACCTGTCAAAATTGCACTATGGCGGGCACCACAAGAAACCGTTTTGGCACTTTTGTTTTCCAAACATGAAGCTTCCAACAGCCTAGGAAGAGTCTGCAACTAGACAGTATAATTGTGATGCATTAGTAGCCCCTCTGACAAGTTTTTTTTTAATGATGACAAATGTTGAAAGCTTCCAATCTTTAAACGATTTGTCCGAGAATTAGACAAAGAAAAATCATGTCAAATGGAGCCATCAAAATGGTGAGCTAATCAGAAAAATGTCGAAAGAAGACAAAATCTTTGCATATAAGTCATGATCTATCGAATCTTATGAACATGGATCAACGATTACTAATAGAGCGGAATGGCGTCATATGATTCATGTAGCCGACCCCATCTAGTGGGATAAAGCTTTGTTGTTGTTGTTGTATAAGTCATGATCTGTACCTCAGATTGATCAGAACCTGTACCCAGCTGTCCAAATTGATTCCCTCCGAAAGAGTAGACATCGCCATTGATAGATATGCAAACAGTGTGCCACAAACCAGCAGCTATTCCCTGTATCTTGACGCCCAAAAGAGATGATACACATATAGGACTCAGTTCATCATCTGTGCAACCTTGCCCACACTGAGCCAATCAAGATAACATGAGGATATCAGTAGATTAGCAAAGTTTAATAGCTCCAAAAAATTGTAGGACAGATTACCAGAAGAGACAGAAATGCAGCAGTTAGCTTTTATTTTTCTTGGAAAGACAGCTGTCAGTATATGTGGATTTCATTTCTCAGTTTATTATGTTATCTGTAATTTACAATGTCTCCAGGCTATGCTGAGCTCAGTTTAACGTTAGGGACCTCTAAAAGAAATTGCTATCAGATGGGATGAAGTTAAGGATAAAGAATTTCCTCCCTTAATCATTGTTTGTCATCTTCAGATTATCTGTTCAAGACATTAACAATTTTGGCATCAGTTGATCGAATGTATGAGCTAAAGAAAATAGCAGCTAATGGAGTTCATAGTTCTTTTTTTCAGAGAGATAACAAGATGCTTGCAAGGTGGTAGACTGGTAGTCATCTAGGAGTACATGGTTCTATACTTACTGAACAACCACAAGTAATGGTGTGAAAGCTTACTCACCAAAAAAAAAAATCACTAACAAAATTATGTCAAAACCACCATTCCTTAAGAAGATTTCCTAAAACGCATGTAGCTGTGGAAGTTTTCCTGTCTGACATTTACCTTCTGAAATAAATCTATTCATTCAATGAGAGAATATTTTTAGAATCACAATTCAACAAGATAATAACAGGGTTGTCGCCTCCCTCCTGTATTTAAATCTTCTTGTTACGCACAAGAGAGAAGAAATATCTAGCATACTGCGATAGTAACCTCATATGAAAATTTCTTGTAAAGTTCATAGCATAGAAAGTTACTAGCGTGACAAAAGCTGCCTCTATCTTAAATAAAATGTGATGGGGAAATGAGCATATTTCACAAGTCACACCAACTGAGTGACATTATAAAACATTTGAAGCTAATTGGTTCTCTATAGCATGTTCTTCAGAAACTTAGGGGTTAAGATCATGCTATGTCATCGTCCGAACTTAGTTTCTTTTTTCTGTATAGAATTGACACTAACCTGGCCATAGAGACCCCAACCAAAAGTGAGTACTGCTCCAGCATCTGCAAAATGCATGACCAGACAATGTCATCGGATAATATAGAGAAGATAACTAATAGTAAGTGGTTCATAATTTCCATGACACAACTTATCAAGGACCAATAAATACCATGCATAAAAACCAGGTCCAACACATCGCTATGGACAACTAACTTGTCAAAGATGAATAAAAACAGTGAGATTGCATTTTGTACCAGAAACTACCAATGTTGACTTGTCAACAACCAACAAATGATTTCTTTTTGGACAAATGATTAATGGATTTTATCAACATTAAATGGATTTTATCAACATTAATGAACAATGGCTCAAATTACTTTTTAACTTGTTCATGGTGCATCTTTTCAGAAAATAAAATTATTATTTATGGTGCATGTTTAGGTCCAAAGAAGCTGTCTAGTGTGATGGATTAATGAATGTATGCAAAAAACATAGGTTATAGTTTTTTTTTTTTTTGACACGGAAATACTGACCTGTAACTACAGCACTATGACGACCCCCACAGGCAATGGCCTTGATACAGCTTCCTGCGACTTTGTAGAGTTGTCCACTTGAATTTGGTTTTCCTTTCATAGTTGTTGGTGCACGGTCTTTACCATAAACGACAGATTCAATACAAGGTACAGGATGCGGAGAAGACAAATTCCGAATGCGAGAACCCAAACCAAGTTGGCCTTCGCCTCCATACCCCCAACCCCACACTTGACCGACATCTGAAAATTTGTCAAGATTTGTATACTTGTGAGAATTATTTAAAAAGAAATGTAAAAATTAATAAGAGGTCGTGCATGGCCCTATATCCAATAAAAATATACAGACTTACCAGACAACACTAATGTATGGCGTCCACCTGCAGCCACAGAAGAAATGCGTACACCAGCATTAAGTGACACAAGGCAAGGATGCGCTGACAGAGATTCTTCTGCAGAGGATGATGTTTCAAGTCCAATTTTAGCAGAAGACAACCTTCTGCGCTTTGTGGTCTCTTCACCACTTTTAGTTTCAAAACCTGATATCGTTCCACTACTAGTTCTGGAGAGATGAGACTTGGGGCTCACTGACATGAGAAATTCATTACAAGAACAAGTCAGTTTTTGCATTAGGAATATGAAATAATAACAGGACAGAAATGACTTAAATACCCTGATCACTTGGCAACCCACTAAGCTTTTCCTCTTTTTCAGAAGTCCCTCTGGTAGAGTGGTCTCTTCCAATGACCCTACCAGTTGGTACACACTCTTTCCATCCCCATGTATACACCTCTCCATAAGCTGGCCTAAGAAAACGCAATATAAGATTCCAAATAACTAGAGGAAAACAAATCCATGTTTAAGGAGATACATGCATCAAGTTCAACCCGAAAAATGGGTGACCTGAATGGCTTTACTCAGCACAGTGAGCAAAGTTAAAAGGAGGAAAGCAAAAACTCATTGATGAACTATACGAATTGGCATAGAACCTGTAACTGCAACACAATGAGCCCACCCTGCAGCTGCTTTTGTTAAGGCCACCTCAGCTGGAAGAGGAAATGCCTCAGGAGTTTCCTTGGAGAGGCATAAGAAGAAGATCGATTAATTTGAAAGATAAGAATTCAAAATATCTGTGAATAGAAAATAATCTGACAAAACAAGCACCTCATGCTTTCCTGAGGTCAAATAACTTTGACCCATATCATCTGTTGAACCCCAGGTGAAGAGCTTGCCAGACTCTAACATAATAAGTCAACAAGATTGATTAGTTAATATAAGCTGTTATAAGAATTCCTATGACATATGAAAGATTATAATGACTAGGAGCAGGAACTTAAGAAGAAAAATTCAGAGGACCATCTATGATAATTAAGACAGTCTTTTCAGTTACCAAATTATATTAGTCCTGCAAGATAAATTACACACTGAAAATTTCTTTCTGGATGTGATTACAAGAATCGAGAAGAAAGGTATTGATGTATGCAATCCTAAGACACAAAAAGCGAACCACAGATATAATTTGCTGCCGAGGACTACCACTCTCACTGAAGCCAAAGAGAACATTGTCAACATCAAAACTACTTTTTTTTCTTCTCCCAAGACAGGATAAAATTGAATAAAGGAAACCAATTCATTCAGTTCTAACATCATCAGGAACGAGAATTTCCCCATGTTAAACTCGTAACCAGGCAAAACAAATGAAGTATTAAAAAAATGAACTTTTAACACGGTTTCCATCTCGTACGTCAATATCAAATCAATGAGGGGTTCTCAAGATTCAAACTTAAAACGTAAACTTTATAATCCATGGTTTTGTAATCGTAAACGAAAGACAACAACAACAACAACAAAGCCTTATCCCACTAGGTGGGGTCGGCTACATGGATCATACGACGTCATTCCGCTCTATTAGTAACTTGATCCATGTTCATAAGATTCGACAGGATTTTACGCTGGCTGTCGGGGCCTAACACAACCCTCCTCCTTTATCCGGGCTTGGGACCGGCTATAAAATATAGGCGAAAGACAAAACTTAGAAAAAGAGAAAGCAGATAAAAGGGAAATAGGAAACCCACCGGAGATGGCCATGGCGAAGCCGCAGCCCCCGCCGCTGACGTCCATCCACCGTTCTCCAGAGACGGAATCCGGCATCTGCACGGGCACGGGATGGAGAATAGGCGCCCTTTGCGGCGATACCCCCGGAAGGTAACCCCACATCAGAACCGTCTTCTCCTTCATCTCCTCGTCTTTCTTCTTCTTGTCCTCCTCCTCTTCCTTCCCGCCTTCCTCCATCTCCTCTCCTCCGTCGCCGGCAACACCATTCATCTCTTTCTTTGTAGGATGTAACCCTCCACGCGTTTAGCTTCCAACTGATTCTTCCAATGGTGGCGCGTCTCTCCGTCGACTTCGTTCGAGCAAGCGCGCTCCTCGCTTTGTTCTCCGCCGGGTGTCCGAACGGAGACGACGACTTAGCAGCAGCAGAGCCCTAATTCGCAAACTCCTCTCAGCACCCAACAATCGCCGTATCAATTGCTCGACAGCCATGCCATCCACGTAGGATTCCACGAGCAAACGTGGCGGCACCTTCGCCGCTGGATTCGTTCGGGAGCTCCTGACCACGAGTTCGCCCTGGGCCCACGCGAAGACGGGGATGACGTGGTGACGTAAACATGCGCCACGTCACCGGAGATGAGACGCCTCAGAGACACGTGGGCGATTGGCTGTTTCTCCTTTTTTTTAATTAATTAATTATTTTTTTTACTGGCCACTCGCGTCACGCGTGGTTGGGTTCAGAAGATTCCAGAAAGAAAAAGGGACATGAGAGACTTTGAAAAATGTCACTTGGGATGGCGTTGGAAAAAAATGGCACATCACAATAAAAAATTAAAACTGTAATCATAATCATATTTTTCAAACTAAAATTATATCCAACATATTATAATCTTACTATCAACTATAAAAAACAGCAAAGTTAATATCTGGCACACTTGTTGCATCATCGTATGAACAGCAGTTGTCCTCTACATTCTACAAGGCGATACCTTGTTCCAATTAATAAAAGAAATTCCAATTACTATACACATCAAAATGTAAGCAACATTAAGCAGACAGCTGCGGCGTCGTCGTAAAAAATCTTACATATTTTTTGGTCGTCACACGAATGGTTGAATCATTATTGGTGTACGGTACTACAGTTTTAGTTCGAAGCTAAAGATCAGTCGCTCTAAGTCCGGCCATTAGGGATGTCAGACAACAACAGCACCACTAGTTCCCTTTGGCAAGAGGCCGTGAAGATGCTTGCTAATAAAATTATGCACAATTGGGATGTTGTTAATATAAAGATCTACAGCCGTCTGCGCAATCGTCTTCCAATCAAATCCAAATCCGACAGCCTGTCGGTCGAGTTGATCGCCAGGTTACTGCTGCCGCTCCGTTTCCGGGAGAATGGACCGGAGTCATCATCCACGACTGCAACTGTTGCCAAGAGCTCTGCTAGTAATGATGGCCAATTGGCCTCCAAGTAAGAGAATCCTTCAGTCTGCATAACAGCTGCAAGTAGATGATACAAAAATGTGGAAAATTAAGAAAATGAAAAGACAAATCAAATTCTACAAAAAAAATTGTGAAAGAAGGATTACTACCAGTCATATAGTTTTCAAAATTAATAACATATTTAATTACAAAAAAGAGGCTAAATATAGAATCAACAATGAACCTGAAAATCCTAGAAAATGGAATCATGTTTCTTCGTTTAAAAGAATTAAATTACCATTAAAAAAATCAAACAGATGGATTTCCTTCTAGATGTTTATACATAAAAAGATGATGGGCAAACGTTTAAATCTGGAAACAAATGGTACAAGAAATCCTACCTCCCAAGTTTTCTCGCTCAGCTGTAAATTTCAGGCATATGGCCTTCAATTGAGCACACTGATGTTGTTCAGCCAATGCTAAGGTCGTTGCCACTGTATCTGCAGTGATGCCTTCACATAGTTTTGCTTCACATAACAGACTTAATCTTTCCAGTCCATATCTGTCTGCTGCAGCTAACAGATGTTGTATCATTATGGTGGATGTGCACAGGGAATCACATCCAGTCAATTCATGAATGTTTGGGAGTTCATCAGAGTATATAAACAAAAGCATTGCCTGTAGAAATAAAAAAGAACTAGTTAGAGGTTAAGACTAGAAAAGATAAAGAGCTAGAAAGAAAAATATTGAAGGGCTTTGTATGATACATGTATGTATAAAATAAAATGAGGAATACATACCTTGAAAACAGAAGGTTCCATATCTTCTATAATAACTCTTTCCACATTTGGATTTCCAATAAGGCCAAAGAATTGAGCATTAAATACTGGAGATCTAGCAGCAAGAATCTGCTTATGAGCTTGGAATGTCTCATCACCAACCTGTAAAAGTACATCAGAACCAATGCCAGATTTCAAGAGCTCATTGAGACAATGGCCCAAGTCTGGCTGTGGTACTAAAATTGATAATTGCATAGGTGTCTCAATGCGGTTTCTAACAACACCTACAGTGCAATGCATAACAAGGCAATTATCTTTGAGATAGTCTGAGGTTTCCAGGGCATTCCTTCTGTAAAATCGCTTATAACCCCTGACAAAGGAAAGTAACCAACAATAAACAACTATTGAATTTTTTTTTAGAAGAGATAAAAACATTGAAATTCAAGAGAAAGAAAAAATATAAAAGAATATCAGGAAAGATCAGAGTTTTCTTTTCTTTTCTTTTTTTTGTAGACAGGATATGCCAAAGGATCAAATTACATGAACTACGCTTCCCCCCACGTACCATGTACTAACTCCGATGAATAATTGTGCTGAAACATCAATTTTTCATATGCAATGCACGAGCTACAACTGGTACTTGAGACAAACGAATGCTTGTGTCACGTAAACGACAATTTAGTTGAAAAAAAAAAAAAGAGTCGGCCTTTAGTTTCATAATAGCATATATATATAAGAATGACTGCAACTTAGTCGCTACAGCTAGCTTTCTTCGAGACTGGAATTACAAAATACAACTGAACTGAAGAGACATTATGTACTTAACATACGATACATGAGATGAAGCACGGCACGCGCGTTTTCACAAGACAGCTGAGCCGAGTAAGGCACTCACCACATGCTCCCCCGATACTTGAGCGTGTACGGCCCGCCGTCAAGCGCGCGCTCGAAGTGGCTGTGCACCTTGTGCCGGCCCTTGCCGCTCTGGTCGACCATCGTGAGCTCGAACAGCGCCCTGACGTCCGTTCCCTCGCTGGCGAGGGCGATGAACACCGACACGTACATCGAGTTGTCCTCGGGGTTCTTCCCGTCTGGGTAGAAGTAGATCGCCCACTGGTACCCGCCGACCGTGAACGTGTCGCTGGATATGTATTTCCCGGGCCCCATCCCCTTGGCTAGCGAGAATCCCTTGATGGTGTACTCGTGCGAGCCGTTCACCGTCTCACACACAGACCTCGAGCTCGTCTCGTTCTTCCCTCCTCCTCCGCAGCCGCCGCCTCCGCAATCCCACTTCGGCTTCGTCATCTCATCACAAAAGCCCGGAAAGGAAAGTCTAGGAATCTCCCTTCTCCCCAAAGAACCTCAGCTGTACCTCGCAACGAAGGGATCTTTCCCCCCGGACCCGGTCCCAAATTGGCAGACGAGGAACCCTAACCCTAATTATTGGGCAGCTACTTCCTGGAAAAGGGGAATTGGAGATGGAGGAAGGAGGAGGGTAGGAGAGAATGAACCAGAGCGGATTTGGAGTGGTTTTGGGGAATTTGGGAAGGATGGAATCGGAATGGACAGAGCGGGGCCGCAGGAAAGTGGAGAGCGTGTGAAACTGGAAAGGGAATTATATAGAAAAAGGAGAGAGAAAGGAGCTGGTCTGGAAGGTGGTGCCGTGGTGGGGCGGGGGGGGAGGAGAGAGAAAGAGGAGATGCGTCGTATCTCGTATGTTGTGTGACAGCAGGTTCACAGCCAATCAGAGAGTGACTTGGTTTGACACTGATTTACGGTGTGACCAGTTGTTGCGGCTCTTGCTAACTTGTTTCCTTGAAGACGAGTTCAATTCATATTCAAATTACACTCATCAACTTTGACGTTTGACGTTTGCTTAGTAATGTTCTCTGATTTCACTTTATAACACAAATGTCTTTTATCTTTTAACTTATTTTACTTTTTACCTATAATCGACGGTTTTTCGATCACAGCGCTGATGAAGCGTTGACGTCGTGTCTATGCCTCTCCACGTTCACGCTATTAAAAAATAAAAAATGTCACGTGAAATAAACGAGGAGAAGTCGCCTGACCTTAGATGAGGCCTCAGTCTGCGCTCACCGATGCGCGCAGATGAGGGGTCGACCCTCACCACCTCCCCGACGAGCGCGCAGGGGAGGTGGTGGGGTCGCCCCCTTGCCTGCGACGAGGTCGCGGAGAAGGGGGCGACCCCCCCCACCACCTCCCTTGCGTGGGGGGGTTGTCCCCTTCTTTGCGGCACTGCGCTCGTCGTCACGTGCAGGGAAGGTGGGGGGTCGTCCCCTTGCATGCGACCGTCGGTGAGGTCACAGGGAGAGGGGGGACTCCCCACCTGCGCGCGTCAGCGAGCGCAGGGGCTGCGCTCACCGGCTGAGGCTTCGTCGAAGGTCGAGCGACTCCCCCTCGTTTATTCAATGTGGCATTATTTATTTATTTTTTAATAGCGCGAACGTGGAGCAACAGAGATGCGACATCAGCGCTGTGACTGAGAAACCGTCGATTATAGGTAAGGAGGACATCGGATGAAAAAGTTAAAAGATGGAGGACATTCGTGTTACAAAGTGAAGTTGGAGGGCATCGCTGAGCAAACGTCAAAGTTGGAAGGCATTGGGTGTAATTTACCCTACTCTTGTTAATGATACTTTTTTCTAGGATATAATGGTCATCCCTGTTGCTGCAGCCGTCAGATCTGCGATCCACGGCCGAGGAAAAAAGGTGTGGTTCAGATGTATGTAGCAAAAAGAAAATAATGGTTCAGGGAAAATGGCATTCGTCGGCCAATTCAATGTTCGCAATTCCATTTCTTCCACCTGGAAACTATGTAGGAGAGAGTGTGAACTCTTTCACGTACTCCATCAACATGTCCTTCTGGCTAATGTTGAATAACGCAACCTTGACATCAAGTCCATACTTGGCAAAGCAAAAATAGTTGATGAGCTATCGTATAAATTCATCTCATGTCTCGATGGGATCAACGTTGTTATATTTCACATTGTCACAATGGCATTGCTACCATAAGTTCGCCACATCTCGCAGGATTTCTTGAGATTTGCTTTGTTTCGATCCTGGGACCTCTCTTTAAAGCTTCCAAAACATCTTTGAGCATGGACGAGTATGCTCATCGATAAAGATGATGCACCTTTAATACGCATCCATCCGTAATTTGGACAAAGTGATGTCATTGTGCTTGTTGACAAAGATTGTACACTTTTAACATGCTTGTTCACCGGACGAGCGACTCTTGTGAGAGAGTAGACATTCTGGATTTTCACTTACTCGCGGGGATGCTCCGAAGATGTTATGCTTAAAGGCAAGCGGAATAATGTTAAAGAGATTAGGCAAGAGCTCACAACTTCACCTCTATTTCCATTCAAAATGATGACATTAACAATGTGTATTTCAAATTTTAGACATCGATCTTGGAGACCGCTTTGATTACTCGAGGTATTGATCGAGAGGAAAGGTAGGTCTTCCTTCGGTTGGTGACGGAATACTTGACCGCAACATGTCAATGTTCACCAAATACTCAACGCTCATGTGATATGACAAATTGGTCATTAGGGTTGAGGCGTTAATTTATGTTGGCATGCAACAAACTCATCTCAACTCTTGATGGATGACATTATGTCGCTTGCGAGAGGACACTTGATGAGGTAGACTAAGCTGACATCTCATCCAAAGTGTTTACAAGATATTGACGTTTTGCCTTATTTTGTAGAAGTTATCTTGATGGGGCAGGTTGGGTTGGCGAAACGATAAAATACTTGTGAATGATGTTCCGTAGCCAAAAGAGACATTGAACTTTGATGCTTGCCATTGGCCAACTTTTGTCGTGGAGCGTTTGAACGCTCCACGTTGCATGATTGACTACGCAATGTGACGTCATATAATATAATGCTGAGTAGCACTAAATTGTCGTGGTTGTGAATGATGACGATCCTCAAATAGTTAAATGTAACATAGATACTTCGAGTTACAAGACTGGAAATGTAATGCGACCTCATGGTACGAGTGACACAAGACCTTCATAGCTGGCCATGAAGACATTCTTCTTGATGCAGTGCACACTTCAAGATTTTCGATTGTCCATATGAAGTGGTGATTTGCTCGAGTGAACGACGCTTGACCATCCCGATTAGCCTGGGTGATCATATTGCATGACAAATGTTCACACGACAAGAAGGGGTCCCTGTGACCATTCCACCCACCGAGACTAACTTTTCTGCCTTGCTCTATAAACATACACATATATAATGAATGAAGGAATGCCTGCACACCAAAGTCGTGTGCTTCTTTAACACTAATATATGTGTTCCAAATGCTATCATAGTTTAGGGTTCTCTCTTGAGGTCTCTCTCTCTCTCTCTCTCTCTCTCTCTCTCTCTCTCTCTCTCTCTATCTCTCTCTCTCTCTCAATCTTTTTATAGGAGCCACTTAGCATGCATTGCTAGCTAATCAAACATTCTGAGAGACTTCTACGAAACTCTCTCTCCTCCATCCCCATCTCCACAGCCAACACATGAGGAACTTGTTGCGGGAGACTGGGTGTGTTGCGACAAAGTTTGCCAAGCATTCATCATCGGTGTTCATTATCGAGAACCATGGTATCAGTGCACCCGAGCATAGTGGGAGTTTTTTAACAGAAGCACTTTTTTCATGCTAGGGCACGTTGCGACGACACGAGCGGGTCATCGTCGCATGGTTCCGAGCAGAATGAACTGCTTTATACCATTTGTCACAGGATCATCCTCGGACACAAGATCACGTGCGGTAACTAGGCGTAGGGACATTGAACCAAGCCTATTTAGAGTAACTAGAGAAGTTTTATTATTGACACAACTATGCCGAAAGTCACTCTTATGGGCATTCAAATACAAACATGATGAAAGTACTCAATGAGTCATCGTGGAATCATGGCATTAGTGTGTATAGATACTAATGCAGGCGTCTGAGCGCTTAGAACATCCGAGGAAATAGAAAATCGAGAAGGGTCAATGATGTGGATGATCACCCTACGCTCAATACCAGACATGATAATTAGGAAAAGAGCTTGCTTATATTATATAAAGACATAAAATACATGCGGACGGCACTAGCGGACTCCTCCCTATCATACCAGTAGGTATGAGAGTTTCATTATAAAAGTGGAAATGTAAAAGATTAATGCTCTACGAATAATTTGACCATTCCTAATGATAGCTTTATAAGATTATGTCACAAGAACAGATAACTTGGTACTCTGCAATATTATGCAGTGCGGGACAATTATATGTGTTCTTTGGTACAACACTGAGAGACTGGAAGCATAAGTTGAGCGACATTAGCATGGCGTGTCTTTGCATGCCGTGTCACAGGAAAATGCCTCCATACACACATGCTGCCATTGTCGGCAACTCCGTGCGCCACCCATGATTTTCTCATCTTTTGCTTTTCCTTTCTTTGGTCTACCTAAACGACATTTTTTTTATTTTCTGCCTAAATCCTTTTTTTGCTACATACGCCTAAAACATGTCTTTTTCCCTCGACTGTTGAATGCATATGACGGTCGTGAGAATTAGGGACGACAATCCTCCCTTGTTGGTATAGGGAGGACAATAATTATATCCCTTTTTTCTATGACAATTAGTTAATTCATTTTAGAATATTTATAATTATAATAATTTTACTTATAGCAATTTCGAGATAAGAATTTTTATCACAAAAAATATTTGTAATTTTGATTCTAGTGATGAACTTGTGGATTGTGATTGTGATAAGAAAATTAGTGTGTGGACTTCAGAGGCTCGTTACACCTTGTAGTTATAATTAAATTATTTTGTTTGTATTTGGTTGAGAAGTAATATTTTTTGTCACTTAACATGCGTTTGATTAAAAACGGAGAATGGAATGATATGAAATCGACATGTATTATTTATAAAATATGTAATGTGTATATCTTTAATTTTGAATATTCCTTTCATCATGACAGTTATTTCATCAATTAAACATCAAATTTAATATTATTTTATTTTTGTATTTTCGCACTAATGTAAAAGTGTAAATATTTTTTTATTGAGTGATTGTTAAATATTTGAATTGTTAAATGTCTTTATCACAATTAAATTATAAAGCATGAGAAATCAACAAATGCTATTACATAATGTTAATATATTTATCAATTTCATCGGAATAATAATTCGTTGGAACATATTAAAAATGCCAACATCAATTTAAATGAAATCACAAAAGTCGTTATATCTCATAATCAAGTTCTTTTTTGGTATCATATTGGAATCACACTAGTGTAGGACTAAGATATATTCCTGTTAGGTGAATATCATGGGAAAACTAGAAGGAAGAACCATTTTCATCCATTACGTACTATTTGTTTCATGAATAAATGATATCTCGATATTTCGATAATACAGTCAAACATCAATTATAATTGAATTATTTTGGTCAACCATCAAAGAAGGTGGAACAACCTTAAAACTAATATGTTATTTTTATGTTACTAATGAGACCATATGTATTCTTCTAAAGAGCAAGAATATTTGTATTCCAACTTTTTCTTTTTTATGGTATTTTTCATTTTTAATATATTATATTGTTATGTTTATATTTTATATGTTAAAAATATTGACTATTTGTAATAATTTTTTTAATCATAAAATGTTATAATTATATTCACTTTTTCATTAATATGATTCTATCATTTTATTTCAATCAAAATTATCCACAAAACAAATGGCCCCTAAGTAATAAAAAATTCATCTTATTTCCCCAATCCACATGTGTTTCAATCTCTTCTCACCACATTTTAACTCAATCGCATGATTGTCATAATTGCCTAACACAAAAAGGCTCATGTAGTAGTGCATCGAATAAATATTTCTTATGATTTATTACCCCACTTATACTTTTTAATATATTTTTTTGCATAAATTAATTACATCTCAGTGTATGATTATATTGCTATTTTTTTTAAAAAAAATTAAAGCAAAGTCACTTAGATATGAAGGAGGGGCACTTGACTTCAAGTGGAGGCATATGATATATGAATCCCAAAACAAGAAAAGTACAAAAAAAATGTTAGGTTAAACTGTGAATATTTTTTCACATTGTTCATAAGAAAACTTTTTCAGCATTTTTTCAATGTTTTCTCATATTAGATTCTTTGCATTTTATTAAGTCTACGATGGAGATGATAAATTTAAATTTGTTGATATTTTATTATGTAACTAAATCAGCTAGCTAATATTGAGAATGCTTGAGGGTTAGATTGATATCATATCATCTCTATTGTAAACTTTTTATCTCTTGATGATTAAATAATTTTGCTCTAGTTTCTTATGTTATCATTGATTAAAATGCATTGTTGAGTTGGTTAGGGATAGTAATCCCTTCTCTCATAGTCTTGCATTTTTACTTTGAACATTCATTATTCATCATAACAGTTTCTCAATATGATATTAGTGTTGCATACATTCACTTTATGAGTGAAAGTCTAGCAGTGCGTTGAAGAACGATTTATTTGTGATTTTCAAATCAGATTTATAGTATAGTGATTGTTGTTCTTATTGTGTCATTAAGCGGCAAACGATTTGTTATTAGTTGATTATGATGGAAAACAAACTTAGAGAAGTTTTTCAATACTTTAATAGAAAATAGGAGTTCTTATTTGAATCTCAAGTCTTGATCTACAAGATTAGAAATGATTTAAATGGATAAGGACTACGAGAGTCATATTATTTACATTTGAATTCTTTCCCATTAGAATCTCAGGTCTCCAAAAACTAAAACAAAAAATAATGAAATTGTCCAATAGGAGACAAATACTAGAGCATGATAAATGTTTTCGAGAAGAATCCCTATCAATCATCATTAACAAAATTTGATCAGAAATAATCAAAATGTGGATAAACCTGTTCTCATAAGTGAACTTCAAATAATCAAAGTCAACATTACTTTTAAATTTAAAGAAAAAAACTAAAAATATGTTTACTTTTATTTATGTTATTTGACTTTTTCTTGTTATAGTGTTAGTAACTTAAAATTATAAATTGATTTACTATAGCAAAAATAGCCATAGTCTATTTTTGCAAATTATTCTACTTGTGGATTGAACTCTAAAGTCTAAAGTACTATGAAGGTTGCATACTTTTAATTAGTTGTAGAAATTCTTAAAACTTTATCTGGAAAAAAATGTGGAAATGTGGGTACTTCATCTATTGATTTTTTTGCTCTTTGATCCAAGTGATTCATTTCTATTTTGCAGCTAATTTTTGAGCTTTTAATTCTTATTTGAGAACTTTTATAAGAATTTTACATTTAATTGCATATAGTTTGCATAATTCACACATAATTCATAACTACATTACACACCATAACTAATCTTCATAAATATTGAATTTCAATTTGAGCTAATTGTTATTGTAGGAAAATAAGCAACATAATATTTTTGTCATTTTCTTTCCCTATTGGATTGGCTCGTTCACGAAGAAGAAAAATGAAAAAAAATTGTTGAAATGTGGGTACCTCCACCTATTGATTTTTGCTCTGTTATCCAAGTGATTCATTTTTATTTTGCACTTATATATTTGGTCGGATTGGGTCGGGTCTAACCCAACCAATGAACACCCTAGGCCCTAGATCATGGTAGGATTAATATTCATGCTATAATGGAGAGAATCATACTCTAATATTCTTTTGTTGATGATCATGATCTTAATAACTTAAATATAATATTTTGGACGAACTAGTATGCCATGATTTTACTAGATATATGGATCTCTGTTTTTCACGATAAGTAGATAGGTTTTTGTACGTTCCTTAAACAATATAATTCTATACTTATATACATATTTATATGTATATATTTTTATATATAAGATGATGTTTATATAAATGTCATTACAATTATGATGATGCATTGTTTAGGCAAGATTTTGATACTTTATTTGAATCAGGAATCATTGTGCTTAAAATTGACCTCTGAACCACGTCATATGTAAGGAATAAATTTACTTGTGTTTATAATTGGTTGTTGTGTAGTTAAGTACACCACAATGGCTTGCGACTCACTATCAGTCTTTCGATCGGGCGCCTAATTTCTTCTTGATAGCATTTAGCAACTTTCGGACTGTTCGTATATCAGGCATTCGATCTAAAACGTTGACATCGAAATATGATTGAAAGGTCGATCATGAATTTTCACTAGTCAGAGAACATGAACCGAACCTTGGATTTTGCGACCTAGATAGACCGAACGATTGGTCAAAGATTTGGGCTTTCAAAACTTTTGACCGAGAGTTCGTAGTATTTCTCTAGGAAGTATTGGACTTTTTCCCAACCTATCGGGCATTCAAATACTAATGATCCTTATCAAACGCGCCACATGACCCAGCGGACGACATATGAACCATTGTAGAACGGGCGATCTCTCGACCCAGCAGGCGTCGGATAATCGGACAGAGAATTAATATGGCTTTATTTAATGATTGTGTCACACATTATTTCCCTACACCAATATGATTCTTTATAATAATTTGGAGGCAACTTTTCCTCGCTAAGGTCTTGATTAATCCTAGTGACCAAAATATATGTTAGTAGATTGATGAAAAAAAATGAAAGGGAAGGTTATTATTGCCTACCTAGATCGGATCTTATGTGAGACACTTCCTCTTGTAGAGATTATCTGTGAGGTACATCACCTTATTAAAGATTATTATCATTCTTGTGTGAGACCATCCTATTCTTTTTATCGAGCACTGATCCCCACTTATCAACTTAAAGAATGGTTAAGGATAATGGAAGGACTCTGTCTTCATAAAAATTGAAATAAAATATTGATGTCTTCATAAATGAAATATGACAAATATTAAAGATGAATATAAAATGAAGTCTACATGTCACTATTCTTCATTATGTCATCATAAATCATATGACATATGTTGTTATTTTGGGTTAATTTCTTCAACCTCCCCTTAACTATAGCATTTTTTTCATCTAATTATAATATATGAATTCATCGTAAGATATCCTTAAATTATATCGAGATTTTTACTTTACTTCATCCGCCTAATCACGTTAACTCTTCCATTTAAAAAAAAATTTTCTTATTTATTAAAAGACTAAACTACCCTCCTTTTTTTAATGTTTAAAAGTTTAAAATAATATAAAAACAAATAAAAATGGGGCGTTGCCCACTCTCCCTCACCGGATGGAGGGGGCGGTGCCTCAATGGGTGGATGAGGTGGAGGCAGGGGCAGGATGGGGCGCCATTGCCAATGCGGGTGAGGCATCATGGACACATGCGGGGAGAGGGGGGTCCAATGTCGAGGGATGCCATCATCAGCCCAGGAGGGGTGGGGAAAGGGGGATGGAGATCCGACGTCAGGGTGGGATGAAGGGGACACCATTGTTGTAGGCACGGATGGGGGGAGGGGGGAGGAGGGGACACCATCGCGGATGCAGATGCTTGGGGGTTAGAGATACAATGTCGTAGGGACACTATTGCCGATGCTGGTGCGGGGGGGGGATAGAGATCTCATGCTGGAGGGCAGGGTCACCATCGTCGACGCTGGCAAGGGTGGGAGAGAGGAGAAGGGAGGAGAATGGTCATTGTGGGAGAAGGGTGGGAACTATGAATTCGTCGGCGGGCAAGGGAAGAGAGAAATTATGGTAGGCTGGGGCTGACGCACCCCCTCGAGCTCCTCACTCGTTGGCAGGGGGGTCATCGGTCCCGCGATGGGAAAATGTCCCATGACACGAGCTCGTCGAGGATGAGGACAGCTGAAAGGAGAGGGGGGGGGGGGGGGGTCTTTCGCTGACGGTCGACGAGGCTTCAAGAAGGAGAGAAGGAGGGGGCATCACCCCCTCTTTTTAATATTTTTTATTTTATATTATATTATATTCTTTTTAAGCATTAAAAGAGAGGAGGAGGGCAATTTATTTATTTAATAAATAAAATAAATTTAACAAAATTTGTGAGATATATTAACTCGTTATAGTTATGACACAATACGTAAGTTCTATATTAGGATTAGACGTAAAAAATTATTATAGTTTAGAAAAAGTTTAATGAATTAACCCTATATTTTTCCTTTGTACCTATGCTTATGAGATCATCTTCATGATTTTTTTTTAAAATTCTCTCTTATTTTAACGGGAGAGTTTACTCCCTTGTGTTGATTCTTACAAATATTTGATTACCATGTGTGGCTTGGTAGCACATGGTTATAATAGGGTCATGATTGCCCTTATGCTGTAAAATTGTATATGGGACCTAGATTATGACGTCAACTTTTATATGCCTAAATGTTATTTAATTTGTCTTTATTTTATTTATCATTTTAGGTTCCACATATGTTTCCAAAATATTATAATATTTATTATGTTATGAGTCTTTTTTTTTATATGTCACTCTTAATTGGGTTAACAAGAGGGTCAAAATGTATCGAAACACTGTATCGCATGGAAACAAGATTTTGTCACCTGACTTGATCGAGTTAGGCATTACATTATCTAGATGTAGTTTGTGCTATTCGATATTTACTTAAAATGATATTTTTTATTATTCTAATATAACATATTTTAGACAGTAACTAGAATTGAGGAATAATTATCACTGAAACGTATAGATCCAAGAAGCCAATTCACCTGTTTTTTTTATCGGCCTCGCTCTTAAAATTTAGTTTTATCCTCCTAATAAAGAAAAACATTAACACCACAGATCAAGCAACAAATATCAGCTCCGCACGATGCAAACATATAAATTAAAAATAATAAATCACAGCCGTCTGATCCATCACATAAATAGCATCGAGGATTTTTCCGAGGGCATTTTTCTATGAGTATTCTTTCTAGATTATTGATAATTTAAAGTTAAATTACGTCGTTCATATTATTTTATTTATTTTATTTTAATTTATAAATAATTTGAATTGCATATCAATACATATCGCTCATGAAATGATAATTCATATTATTTAATAGGGGATGTTGATCCAGATTGTCACTCAAATAATAATTTATTTTTATTTTCTTTTTCATTCCGTCATTTTTAATTTTAGACAAATAAACATAAAAATATTATAAAAATTCATATAACAACAACAAATAATATTATTACCATCATAATTTATAATATTAATTTATTTTAAAATTATTTTATTATTGTTATTCACATGAATTGTATATTATTATTTAGTTATTATTTTAAATATTATATACATTACTATTGTTTTCATTTCAAAAATATATGAAATATTTGTAATTATATTTATTAATTTTATTTTAGTTTTTAGTTGGATTATATTATATTTAACTTAATATTAGTGATAAATTGTATTTTAATAAAAGTTGCATATTGTCATTTAAATTGCTCGAACTGGTAATGTGAAAAAGGTAATGCCCGTTTTTTTTTCCTTTTTTCCTGCAAGTCACGATCTCCTTCCTACAAGACCCCTGCCGGATTGCCGACGTCGACCTCTGCCAGTGTCATGAGAGCCATCTTCCATCGAGTACTTCCAGAATATAGAAGGTTTTTTTTTACTTTTTTATTTATCATCGTTCTATTATTTTTTTTAAAAATCTTTTTGCTGGCAGCTGACCGAATGCAAATTGTCAACCGGCGGCCTGCACCCCTTTGAACAGTGTATCCCTCCATTGTACATCAGATGGGGGGAGGATCACCACCTCCATGTAGGCCAAAGAGAGGCGGCCACTGCCCTCCCCCTTGTTGTACAGGGGAGGACGACAAAAATTTTTTTCCATAAAATATTGAAACGTTTCATAATAATTTTTTTAAAGACTCATTTTTTAACTTAAACCTGGATCCCCATGGAGCATCAGGAATTCCTAGTGACCGGGGTGGGGCATCGGGTTTTTTTTTGAGGGGGGGGGAGATATCCCCCACCCGAAGAGCAACAAGTTGGGTGCCAGCCGCCAGCTAACAACGGCTCTTTGATCTCTCCTTGCATAGGTTTATCACAACTCAATTTTTGTTTCTTAGACTATGTTTTGCTACTTGATTTTTGATGTCGTGACCTAACACGTTTTGACTGCCTGCTCTTTAACACTTGCCTTCCTGCTTGGAACTAGACCACCATCCTTTTTAAGCAAAATGCATAAAATATTTAAATGCTTTATGTTCCATTCGTAATATCTCTTGATATTCTGAACCTCTTACAATGTTACGCATCAATTCATTCTGTATTTTTCTTTTTGAAGTCGTAAGTGCTTGGGGATACTCTTTTTTTGTGCCTCAATACATAGTACCAACAAACGAAAAATCAAACGCATAAGTTGAGTAATTAATTTTATATGAGTTTCCATCCATTGAAGTTGTCTTTATCTAAATATGATAACTAGTAATCGATGATTCATCTATCACAATAAGCAATCAATTTTCTGTACAAAAATAGAAAAGAACAAAAAAAGTATAACACAAAGAAAGAGACAAATAATGGTAGAAAAATTTTCATAAAAATAAAAAATTAATAGAATGATTTTGCATAAAATACAATTTACATCCATACAAAGTGCATGTGTCATCCATAACAGAATTTGTAACTACAAGCATAACAATATAAAAAAAGAATAAGTGCATTGGGACATAAAAAAACTCACTACTGAATGCTAAACTTAAGAAGCACTAATTAATATTGGTTTAAAAATATTCTTAACTCAATATATTTAAATCCAATTTTTTTAGGTGAGAACTAGAATGCTTTCCACTATGAAAATGCCATTCTTTTATTTCTTTCCAAAAGAGACTTTTCATACCCTGTGCAAAATCTCACGTTTCTTATTACAATAGCATTATAAATATTTTAAGGCTATACAGCCATTACGAATAAGAAATTAAAGTAAATGGAGTCATTACATATCAACATTTATGATAATAAATCGTACTAAATGGAGCCAAGAACACATATTTATTGTTACAAAACAAAAACATCTTTCTCTAATAACACTGCCATGCAATAAAAACATAAAAGAAAGAAGGGACCACATGCAATAAACAAATGAAAATAGAAATAATCGAAAGGCTTTTGATCAACCAGCAAAAAGGAAATTTTTACCTAACACCAGAAGATCAAATCCCTAATTTTGTGGTGGTCCTGCTGGCGGTGCAAAAATCATTCCAAATGACTATGAGAACTTTTCCTTTAATAGGTAGTTATAGACTTATAGTGTGTAAAAGTTAATAAAGATAAGAGCAAATATATAATAATAAAAAGAATTATTTTGACATTTTTCTTTTCCTCCATTACATCTTATTTTAGAGTTGAAAGAAGTCTTACGAAATGGAGGGAAAAGAAGATAAATTTTCCCCTTATTCTCCTTTTCTCTTCCAAGGAAATTTTTTTCCCTTCCCTTTAAATCTCTCATGATGAAGCCGACCCCACTTAGTGGGATAAGGCTTTGTTGTTGTTTGTTGTTGTTGTTTAAATCTCTCATGATGAACTCTTTTTTTTTGCATTCTTAACAGCGTCACCTTAATTTCTTCCCAGCCCTAGTTCGTTACTTCCTCCCTTGCTGCACTTCTCGCAGGTTGCCGCTACGCCTCTGTTTTCTCTCTCTTATGTTCTAAAATACCTTCCACCTAGTAGGCAGAGCAGAGAAGGAAGGAGAGACATTGGTCATGAGTTCTTTATTTTTTAATCAATTAGATAGTTTAAATTTATCCGGCCTTTTTAGTTTAAATTTGTACAACTTACTTTACAATTCTAAATATAATATGTAATTCTATTTTTTTCCAGTAAGATAATATGTAATTCTATGCTCATCGATTTATTTTTTTTGTTTTTGCATAAATATAATATATATATATATATATAAAGTTGATGCATTAAAATTTGTCTTGCATTCTCATTTTTCTATTTTATGAAATTTTCCACTTATTTTAGTTTTCTTTCCATTCAAATCCCTATGTATCATTACAGTACCTTTAACTAGAGTGCTTTAATGATTCATTAAGACTTCTCACCACTGATCTCATATTCCAAACTCTTATTTCATTGCATATACTCACCACTAATCTCATATTCCAAACCTTTTTATTTCATTGCATTTAATGTCATAAATGAAAACAGTCAGGTCCCTTCTATTTATGTTATGCTTGATTTTTTATTTTATTATGTCTATGTCTATTAAAATTTATTATTTTTATGCTTCATGATCTCCATTACGATTGCCAAATTTATTAATTTGAAGTGCCACCAAGCATGGACGTCCTAGAGGAACTTGGACGATGTCCAACACTCCATCCTAGCTCCTCTGCATGAGTTAGATGGCCACCACCACCGCTGTCCTCTCTAAGCTCTGGGGCGACGTTTCTCGTCCCTCTCGGACCTCCTTCATGCTCATCTCCCGCAATGTTTTCTAGGCAGCTTCTTAGGATCAACCATCAAGAAGAGTTGCACCCTCTCTGTTGGAAAATGCCTTTATTGGGCATTGGGCCATGCGTGCGCGCGGACCACACACGCAACCGCGCGCGGCCCACTCGAGCAACCGTGCGCGAACCACATGCAAAGTGGGCGTGGCACGCGGACCGCGCGCAGGGCGCACAAACCACGCGTCCTCATGCAGATCGTGCAGATCACGCGATCTGGTTGCATGATTTGCGCGTCCCGAGTTCTGCGCGAACACGTCATTACACGCGATGGACGTGCGTGATACGTTCTATCTAACTTCTCGCTCAAGTCTTCCTCCCCTATAAAAGGGGACCCATAGCAGAGGTTCCAAACACGCTTTCGAAGAGGTTCGTTCGGAGATACTTGTGCTACGGCAACAAGTTTCCCATCTCAAGTACAAGTGCGTTCGTCGATAGTTCATGAAAAATCTTCGATGATCCGCTTTCATTACAAGAGGTATTTTGCAACCTCTAGAATTTATATCTGTTGTAAATTCCAACATTAGTATCAAAGCTTTTTTGGGTTTTTTTCGAACTCATGATTGCATCGAAAAATAATATTTGTTATTATTTTTGTGATCTACGCACCTCGATTGTATGACCACAATCGAGGGATAAAGTAGACATTGTCATCACAAATATATTATGGATGTACCTAGACTATAATATATTTTTCAGATTTATTTTAATATTTTTGACAAATTTTTTTCTGCATGTGTTACGATAAAAAAAAGAAAAATCATTCCAGCAAGCACACGGCCCAGCCTGCAAAGGTGTTGCACATATGATGATTGTCAATTGGGCTGACTGAGAGGTCCAATAAATTTTTTTCTTTTTATTTTTTTATTTTTGTCAGAATTTTAAAATAGTCTGAGAATAGAAAATGACAGTTATAAAAGATAAAAAAAAATTAGAATTTTTTTGTTTTTTTTTCCTTAGAAATTTTTTTTGCAATATTTCATGCAATTTAATTTTATTAAAAGGAAATCATTTGTTGATTTGGTGCATTAAATTAAATGATTAGATTTGCATGTCAATAACAAATATTGCCTAATAAATGTGTTTGTCATGCAAGAAATAAATATTTTCATTTATGTATGTCATAATGATATTTATTATTGTGATTTTGACTATGTGTTAAAATTATGAATTTGAATTAAAAATTTGTATGTCCAATTTTGTTGAGCATGATAACTTGCTTAGAATTTCAAATTGATCTGAAATTAAATAAGTTAAAATTAATTCCTTTTGTGAGAATTAATTCACATGGCAATATTATTTTGGGCAATGTGCTGAAATTCATGATTCATGCAAGTCTATAATAAAAAATAATTAGTTGGTCTAATTATACAAACTATTAGGTAATTAAAAAATACATTAAATATAGGTAGGTTTTTTTAGGACTAAGACATATTGAGATTCAAATATTGTGGCAATAACCAATATTTTCTATTGAGCGGTGCGTGATCCGAAATGCATGTCTAGAAAAGTTCTAAGGAATTGGCCTGGTGTAGGTCGACGCAGTATCCAGTAATAAAATTGATGTGTGATAGTGGTAGCACAATTTTTTTTAATGTGATGTCGAGAGAAAAGATAGTGCACGGTTATTTAATTGACACCCCTCGGAGAAGCGCTTCCGTTGCACTAGTCCTGATTATCCTGGTCATATTAGAAATAATTTGATGCACCACATGAAATGAATTTAGATGATTTTGAATTATAAGTTGATTCAAAATGTATAGAGTACAAAATTTTGAATTATGTATTAATTCAAAATTCAAATATTTAGATTAATTTTGTCGCATTATTAAAATAATGAATCATAATATTTCTTAGAGATAGTTGGAGATGGGTGAGAGTTTAACAATCTCTCGATGTCACTACTTCATGAATATTTTATTTTATTTTTTATATTATTTGCAGACAAAATTACAACATGCATAACACTTATTTCTCCTATTTTTTGACCAAACTAGACCCTGTGTTCCAAAATAATAATTGCTGACCTGAATAAGAATGAAAAGCTTAAAGACGATAATTATGATATTTAACACTCAAGGTCCAATATCTTATAAAAGAATAATAGGTCTGAAGACCATAAGTATGTTGTCAATGATGTCTATATAGTAAGTTAGAAAAATGAACTTGAGGGCGAGAGAAAGAACTGTTATGAAATGCATAAAACTTTCACATATAATTGACCAACTATTTTTTCTTATGTAGTATATGTGAAATATAGTTACCGTGGAGTAAGGCATGCGTCGTCTTGCTATGTTGCAAGACAGATCTAGGGCATAACGAGTTTTATTATTTGAGCATTTGTTGGTTCATATGTGAGCTGTCATGAATTTCTAACGGGCATGACATACGCTATAGAGAAAGTTGAGCAATTGAACCTTAATATATATTATCTTTCTAGCTCTTATAAAGAAGCGTGCTTGTATTCGTGGGTTGTACAACACATTTACTAATTTTGGATAAACGAAAGAACAATGTCCAATTCAAACAAATGGGAGATTGTTGGAAAATGGCCTTTATTGGGCATTGGGTCGTGCGTGTGCGTGGCCCACTTGTGCAACCACGCGCAAGGCGTGTGGACTGCTCGCAGGGATCGTGGAGTGCTTGCAAGGTGAGCATGGCGCGCGCAGGGCGAGCGTGACGCGGGCCATTCACGCGCGGACCGTGCACATGACGGACGGACCGCAACAAGGCGCACGGACCGCGTGTCCTCACACAGATCGCGTGATATGGTTGCATGATTTGCGTGCTATGAGTTATGCGCGAACACATCATCACGCGCGATGGACGCACGTGGTACATTCTGCCTAACTTCTTACCCAAGTTTTCCTCCCCTATAAAAGAAAATCCATAGCAGAGGTTCCAAATACGCTTTCGAAGATATTCGTTCAGAGATACTTATGCTGTGGCAAAGAGTTCCATTTTCCTGTGGTTCGATTTCTGATTCTGAGGTACAAGTTCATTCGTTGAGAGTTCATGAAAATTGATGGGAAAATTCAAGAACAGGGAGAGAAGATCGCAGATATATTGCAAGAAAATTAGAGGAGACACACGAATTATCCAGGTTCACCCTTGATATTAGAGCTACGTCATGCAAAGAAGTTTCACTATATCGTTTAGGTTTACAGCCGCCACATCGATTACATATGAGAATAAGCTATAAATAGCCTCTCCCAAACGGGTTCAAAATCCGAATAAAATAGAGAAAAAACCTAATTCGAACCACACGAGCCGGCTAAACAAAAGCCCAAAACTCGTCTAGGTTTCGGGGGCGCTGCCCCCGAACCTCCGCTCGCCGTCGGGGGGCGGGGACCCCCGAACCCCCCATTTGTTCATACACTAGCAGCACAGACAATTGGATAATACTCAGATTCTCCTAAGCTCACGTGGGCGGACCTGGTGTGAGAAACAAGGCCCTGAAGTATTCACTAACTTCAACAAAAAATGTCTCGACAATCTGCTTCAGCTGCAAAAAATATTTCGCAACCTCTAAAATTTATATATATTATAAAATTCCAATACTCTCCGTCAATCTCCTCAAGAGGGACTACTAATGTGAGACCCAGATCCCGTGCGATGGCGACATCGTGGAGCTCGTCATCTGCGTGCTCAAGCTACTCATGTGCATGCTGACAATCCCCGCCCAAGTTTTCTAGCTTCCTGGACCTCAAACTCGAGACCGTGATCATGACGGACAATCAGTTCAGTAGGATGATGTCTTGCTGTCGGGCCCTCTCAGAGGTTGAGGGTGAGCAACTACCACATGGCTAGGAGCTTGGTGGTATGATTTGCATGTTCCGTCTTTTTTTTAAGCTGATGGTTGTTCATCAACATGGTTCTCATTTGGTGCAATATTCCCATGGTACCTGCAGCGAAATGCGCCATCATGTTTTGTTGTGCACAGTCACAAGTTCTGCTTCTTGAGAAGCTTGAAGGAGAATCATTAGACCATAATTTCTTCATGGAACTAGCGTCTTTCTTGGTCTTCGCTTGCTGGTAGGTAATGGGTGCTCATAAGGTTTCTTTCATATTTCAAGTTGATTTCTTAGCATTACCATTTGTTGGAAATTTGATTTTTATGTAAGGTTGTTTAGGTATAACTTCTTAAGATAGAGATCTTTCTAGCTGCAAGCACTAATTTATGTAGGTGTAATAATATAGATGGCAAAGAGGTAGCAACTCAAAATTTTCCGACTTTGATAAGTAATTTTGTTTCCCACTATGTTACTGTCAGACACATGCTAATAAAGTACTATTTAACCGCCATGTGGGAATAGATTGATGTAATAGCGATCATTAGGACAACCATGCACTATGTTGTTCATTCTCGGACTCATTCTTCTATCATTTTGTTAATTGTTACATTGAAATTTGAAAAAAAAAGTACTAAGTATCACAATTAGAAAAAATGGACTTATATTTCCTCTTATTAATGAGTGTGTGAACTGTAAAATATTTTTATCATTTGTTATTTTCATCATTTTAACACAATTTTTTCATTCTTTGGTATTACAGTAGAAGTCATTGAGTATTGTTATGTATGTTATTTTGAGTTTTTGACAATTTATTAACATAAAAAATACTTGTATGTACATTATTGTTATGCAGTTTCTTAATTATGCTGTTGTATTATTTTTGGATCAAGGAATTCATGCATGAAAGATGGCGTAACAAAGAGGGGAAAATTTTAACATGACACCCGTTATTACCTCACCTAAGGCTGAAAAATGCGCTTAACACATCCCGGTTTCTCCTCCACTGCTTGTAGAAAATTGTTCTTTTCTAATTAAGGCATTAATCATTAATGTTCATGCTATTCAGAGTGTTGTGATTTTGATGTTGTTTCTTGGAGAATAACAAAGTTTTGCACATTAGTTTGGATATGGAACTTATATATGAATAAAAAACATATATGTGCGCAAAAATATACTTACGAATAAAAGCATATATATGCACAAAAATATATCCTACCTCCATACTGACGGAGTGACGTGACCCATAATCGAGAGATTTACAATTTAAACTTCGTTCATGAAAGTTATTTATTTGTTTATTTATTAAAAGTCATTTTTTCTCATGTCAAATCTTTGAGAAAAAGAGTGAAGACTACTACCAATGCAATTAAAATATGAAATAAGGATGGAACGCACCATGATAAGAACAAAGTTGACAATAAAAATCAAGTGCCTCAGCCTCATCGAGTAGCATCATTCGAAGGCATCTGTGCCAAGTGCCAGATGCCCAATCGCACCATTGTATATAAATAAAGCCAGGGTATCACTTTAATGCTTCCATCTTCATTGATCTTTTTTCTTGTTTTATTTTTTTTCACTCTAATGTATTAATAGTACATTTCTAATTTCATAACTTAGAGGTTACTATTTGCAATATCATTAGAAAACATATGAATAATTAAGACCATTAACTAATTACAAAATCTCAGTGAATAGATAATTTTATTTTTATTTTACCGAAGTCATGATTTCCATGTAAGGCCTCGTTTGACTAAACTTATAAATGACTTATAAGTTACTTTGAAAAATCTCAATGTTTGATATCATTATAATATGATTGATAATAATATATTAAAATTATTTATAAGTAAAAAAGAATAAATAAGGAAGGGGTGCTTATTTTTCCTAATAAAATAAGTCAGATAGTTTATTAATATAAGTAATTTTATCTAAATTTGTAATTGCTTATTTTTAAAATTAAATTTTAATCAATAAAATACTTTATCAGTATTTCAACTTATCAATTAGTTTGTATTAGATATGTCAAACGGATCCTAAATATTTTTTATATTTTCATCAATTATCTTTATTTGCTAGACGTTGTATATACTATGCTATTAAACTACTATCATCAACGATCGATATTACTATTTACTTCGTACTCACATAATATAAACTATTACTTAATTTGAAAACTTACTTATTACTTAAATGCATGCCACACACCTTAGATACGGGTAAAAGATTAATTCATTCTATTGATTTAAATTTATAATATTTTTAAAATTTGTCTTGCCTGATTGAAATGTTTAAATTCCATAAGGTTAATATATAACTGACGTGTCAATTTAACTATCATTGACATTTTTATAATGCTAACAAAAGGAGAAGAACAAGAAATAAGTCAAATATAAAACCCAATTCCGTTTGCTTTTGTTGTCTAAGCATTTTGATGTGGCAAATAAAATTAGACTCGTAACAAACACAAAATGCAAATGACCTTCTGGTGCCACTATAAGTCTTTAATTCCAAATTGGAGGGCAGAATGGATGATGCATGTTAGTTGAATGTTGAAGAAACAGTAAAGCCAAAAAGGAATACATAAAAGTTTTTGTAAATAATTTATAAGTTGTTTGGTGATTATTTTTAAGTAATAAGTATTTTTTATCACTACGATATAAAATGATAGAAATAAGTCATGATTGACATGTTATCCAAAACATGATAATTATGGGTCCATTCATTTCTCTTCTTCACTTTATAATTTATATATAATAAAAAATAGCAAAAAAGTTAATAATCAATACGAAGTGTATGGAAACATCTACTTTATTAATATAAAAGTAAACATTATGGAAACCCCGACCCCCCCTCCCCCTAAAAAAAAACTGTACTTTTAAAACATATTCTTCTATTCTTTATAACTTACATGCATTATCTTGGTAGTTGGAGTGAATTTTAAATATTTTTTCATATATAACATTCCTTAATAATAACATGTTTTTTCTCAACATAAAATATAGTTATAAAAAAATGATTCCACTTAAAGAGAATTATTTATAATCTTAGATGACATCTTCTATTTTGTATATATTTTCTTACAAAATTATTTTTAATTGTGGTTTGTGCAAGAAAGTTCCCAAGATTTTTTTTTGCAACATATTTGAAATTTTAAATTTGTCCCATTGAAATTTTATATTAGAAAAATAATTTTTATGAGGTGAGAAAAATTTTTCTTTCGAAAATCATAATTATTCCATAAACTTTTTCCATCGTTTGATTACTTATATAATTTTGAGTCAATTACAATTGTTTGATGGATTTAAAACTTATATGTATATAATTTGATTACACTTTTTATTTATCTTTTGTGTATCAATCATTCAATCTTGATAATAAAATTGTTCAAGTAATAATTAAGTGCCACTTATTATTATATCAATTATAATATTAATTGAACAATAATTACATTTTAATTTCCAAACAAATTAAGAATAATATTAATTTAAGCAATATTACGATTTATTTTGTCTTTTGTACACATTATTTAAAAAAAATTAAAAGAAAAATTAAGATTCATTATATATATATATAGGTCGCGTAAGGCGCGAAGGTGTCACCCAATGTCCCAACACGTAAAAACGTACGATTTAGAAAAACGTACTCGATCCTATTCTGAATCGTTTCCAGACCTGTTGAGCCCAAAGCCAATAAGGAAGAAAAAAAAGACGATGCCCTAGTTACCTCCGCTGCCGCCGCTTGTTGTCGCCTGCCGCCGTGTGTTGACGCCTGCCGCCGTGTTTTCCAGCCGTCTACCGCCTGCCGCCTGGCATTGCTGCCCCGGTACTCCCTTTCTCCTCCCTCCCTCTCTCTCTCGCTGTTGCCGTTCTTTCTCTGTCGTACCCATTCTTTTCTGGCGCCGTTCTGTTCTGTCGCCGGTCTGCTCCTGCTCATCTGCGCGCTGAGGTCGCGCTGTTGTCTCCCTCCCTCCTCGCGCGAGCAATGGAGACCTCGGCGCTTCCCTGCTCGCGAGTAGGGAGCCCTCGGCGCCTCTCGAGGTCTCCCTGCTCTCACGGGCAGGGAGCGCCGAGGTCTCCCTGCGCTCGCGAGCAAGGAGCTGCTGGCCCAATGCAGCAGGGAGGCCGGTCGAGTTTTTTCATGTTTAAAACTTAAGTTAGAAATTAGGATCACATAAGTGCATGTGTAGTTAATTTTGAATTAGGTTTTAATTACTGTATGCTTGTATTGCATGTATAGACTATAGATAATAGAAGGTTACAAATGTGTTAGTGTTACAGTCACAGATTTTGGTAAACAAAGATGGCATCTGGTTTGGGTTCAGGAGTTGGAAACACAAGTGCTGCCCCTGAAGGTGGCAGTGCAGGAACATCTACAACTACAAGAGTACTTAGGAAAAATGCCCCAGAGAATAAGAGTGATCCAGGATGATGAATATTAAAAAAATAATTAATATATTAACGTATTAAAAAAATAATGTATTAATATATTAAGAAAATAATCTGGTAGAGTCGGCCATGTTGTGTTATGTGTTCACGATTTGCATTTTTTCTCGGCCCGGTGTCGTGTCCGCTTTACGTGTTTGACAACATTGATCCTACCATTATATTTTTGTTTTTTCAGCTCTCCTATTTCATGTCCGATTTACTAGTTTGACATTATGTTAGAACATCAAGAATGCCATCAAGCAAGGTCAAGAACAATCATGCAGATGGCAATAACAGCGACGATGACATTCTGCAGAATCATGGCCTCGGCCGCCTTCACCGTTTGCAGCCTTCGAGATCCAAGCGCATCCGTGATGAGAACCGCTTTAGGTTGCGCAACCTCCTATACGACTTCACTGGCATGCACAATTGGAAGGCTGCAAGTGGCGTACTTGCCCCTCTCTTCAAAGGGAGCTCACGAGGATTCTCTGTGCTTTTGGACCGCAAACACCTCTTCGTGAGTCCACACTTCCATGTTGCCTTAGTCGTTTGCCTTTCTGGAGGTGGGAGAATGATGATGCAGATGAGATGCTTATTTGCAGATTGCAATGGAGATCCAGAAGTGCTTAGGGGACCGGAGAAACTCTCATTTCAGGATCAAAAAGTTGTTTGATCTTTGGACGAGCAAAAAAGCTTGGTTGAATGAGGAAAAAGTAAGTTATACATTCTAATATAATGAACTCTGAACTAGACAACAGTTGTAGAGCTTTTAGATGTATCGGCATGCTAAAACACGTCTTGTAATTATGTATTCGTCTACAGGTTGATGGTCTTGAAAGTATGCTTCCTTTATTATGATTCTTTCAAAATGGTATAATGCTTTGTTTGTGGTTGATCTTTTTTGGTCTTTCTTGTACAGAGGCGCTTTATTCATTTGGAGTTAGCTCTCTTTTATATTTCTCAAGGAAACATTGGTCAGGCTCACGATATCACAAAATTGTATGTTTTAGATGTCTCTTTTTTGTTCTTTTCTTGTTACTGACTACTGAATTACAAAGGTTTTGTTGTTGTTGTTGTTGTTGTTGGATACATAAATATTGTCAAGATCAGGATCTTACTTGGGATTATCACAAGGGTTTAAGGATTGGCAATCGGGAAATTTTATTGAAGATCTTAAACGGATTTTAGATTCTTGAACTAAATTGTTGGATTGTAAATGGGTTTATTTTGATATAAATTGTGAAAAAGTTCGAGATCTTGATATCTTTGGATATTATCATGATTTAAATTGCAAGTAGTGCTTGGTGCTGTTTCCTCTTAGATACATTTCACGACTATTCTTACTTTTCTAAACAGAAATCACTACTATTTTTCTCTTGCACATGCAATTTGGTAATCTTCTAATAGTAAATGAATACTACTGGAAATTGTCTCAGCGGTCTGATATATTGTACTTTTTTTTATTTATTTATATAGTAAACTCCGCCTATGTTTTATAGCCGGTCCCAAGCCCGGATAAAGGAGGAGGGTTGTGTTAGGCCCCGACAGCCAGCGTAAAACCTGTCGAATCTCATGAACATGGATCAGGCATCGTATGATCCATGTAGCCGACCCCACCTAGTGGGATAAGGCTTTGTTGTTGTTGTTGTTGTGATCTGTGCATCACTTGGTGTAACATGAAGATATAAACTTGCCCTACTTGCCCTGATCTTTAAAATGTCTGTTAAAGAAGCTTTTGGATACGCGTCTTAGGAGGAGGCTAAATTTCTTGGTTGTTTTTATTGTTAACTTTTGGCCTTAATAGTAATAGGTATTTGCTCATTCTTGTAATTGCTTTCCAATTGTGATACTGCTACTGCACTAACTTAGGCCATTTCTCTTGATAGTCTTGTTGAAGGTAATGATTCTTCAGTTGAGCCAATGATAAACCTGATCCATGGCATGGTACTGTATCAGCTGTGGTACTCTAGTCTTCCTGCTGAGATGCAAGTAAAGGCTTGTGATATCAACATATCATCAGACGTGCATTATGCTACATACAATGATGGTCACCTTGGTCCTGACTCATTTGATAACTCAGATGAACACAATTCCATAAATGTTGGAGACGTGAAATTTAGTTGTATGCTGGCTTCAGAAACCTCTGTTGGCAATGAGAAAAGCATGCCACAAATATCCAGAAGTGATTTCAAGAAACCAAAAACTTCTGTTAATCACGCCCAAGAGGTTCACCCTAGCGAATCTGAAAATGACCGAATGAATGTTTCAGATTTTCATCACCAATCTTCAGAATTCTCTATCTTTTTCGCTCAAGGTTTATTCGCCCTCTCCATCAGTTTCTTCTTACCTTTTCTTAGAGCAATTTCTTTCTTGTTTCAAAACAACTCAAAGATAAATTCCTTTGCTTGTATGTGTCTTATTTTCTGTTGTCGAGGGGGATGCCTTTGTGACACCAAGAATTATCTTTCTATTCCATTGAAAAAGTAGAGTAAATCGTGCTGGATATATGTAATCTTTGGTAAAGGCAAAGCCATTCTTAGGAAAATTGTCTAATTAATTGAGTTGTTTTGTTGATTGAGATGTGGATTTAATAGTGATGACTATATGCTGCAAAGAAGATAGGCTTCCAAAATTTTGTTCATCAACAATCATTTTAGAATATGAAAAAATCACTAAAAGTTTGAACCTTCTTTTTGCAAAGGACAAGCGTGATGCTGTACATGCATAATGTTAATACTTAGTAGATGTAAGAAGTTCAAACTTTTGTGACGATATGCATATTAAGATAAGCATTGCTTTCTAATAGATATGATGATATCTAGACATGGATCTTATATAAATTGTGATAAGATAATCTGTTACATAGATATTTGAACTTTTATTGTCTAATAGTTTGATCTTAACCATGATTTCCGTCTTGTCTTCTAGTTTTCAATGTATCCTAAACCTATAGAGAAATCATATTTTTTGCTTCAAATAATGGAATAGTTGATTTCTGTTGCTGGGAACTGGTTTCTGGTTATATTTGTACATGTAGGGCACCATTCGTCACCAATGATGTTGCTCATACTATAACCATGCATCATTATCTTTCTCAAAAGAGAAAAGAATGCATTATTCTTTCTCATGGACGTTATACCACCTATTCTGTGATGATGAAACCATAATAATTTGTGATGTGCTATCTTCTTTAAGTGTGAATACAGTGTTTTATTCTTGGTATCCCTGTGAAACTTCTCCTTAACCTAATACCTCTTAACCATTGAAGGGATAGAAAAGAGTGCGCTGCTGCCTTTAAAACTGAATCAGTTGACCGGCGACCTGGAGCATACAATAATGTCGTACAGAAGGTTGGTCAATGAACAGCACAGTGACGCTGTGAAACATTTGAGACTTGCTCTTAACTCAAAACCACCGTTGTTGGCAGCCTTGCTGCCTTTGGTTCAGGTATATTAATTCACACTGTCTGCAAAGGAACCAAAGTGTTTTTTGAGCGGGAGAAAAAAACTTTCCTTTTCAGAAATATAATTCATTCCTATTTTTTTCATTCGAGGATTTGGCTTTTAAGTTGCAGTAGTTTTTGAAAAAAAATATTCTACAATGAAAAATGCCACTTTATCCCAATGCTTGTTGAGGCATTCCAATGGCTGATGGTGCATATTGACATTTTTTTTTAACTTAAAAGGATGACTAGTCATCCAAACATATTAAGTATGTGAAAATTTGAATGTAATTATTGATACATAAAAACATAGAAGTTGGGTTAAAGAAAACTACAAACACTACCCTGTCTGGTAACAGATGTGATGTACTATTTTAAATGTAACATCTCTCTCATAAATTACATGAATTCTGTAGCCTAGTAGATTGTCATGGGCAACCTAGAGGGGGCTCTGGCATTTTTTTTGAGGGCGGAAAAGATGCAGTGTCACCATGTACTCATAACTCATCCTTATAGTTATTTGTGTTAATTACAATTGAACAGCAGCATTTGATGCAATCACACCCTGTCTCACAGATTTCCACTCATGCTGAAGGTGTACACCTAGTCCTTCTAGAAATATATCTTAGCATTATTACAGTAACTTTCAGCAAATTGCCTGATATTATAGGTGTTCATCTAACTTGCCAAAGGCACTTCAACACCTTCTTAAGGCCACAAAAAGTGATAAAAAAGATATAATAAAGCACAAAAGAATCCTTTAACAGGCAATCACAAGGACCTTCATGGAAAATCTTGAAAATAAAAGGTAATAATGATTTGAAAACACTATTATAAAACTCCGCCTATGTTTTATAGCCGGTCCCAAGCCCGGATAAAGGAGGAGGGTTGTGTTACAGCCAGCGTAAAATCTTGTCGAATCGCATGAACATGGATCAACGAATGGCGTCGTATGATCCATGTAGCCGACCCCATCTAGTGGGACGAGGCTTTGATGTTGTTGTATTTGCTGGTTGAACCTTCGATGGGCATTGTGTCAAGCCAACTGCACCCCACCGCCAACCAACCTTCCTTTCCAATGGGATAGCTGAAGAAGAGACGAGCAAATCTTTGTTCTCCAACCCACAGTCCACACATCACATCTGTTTCCGGGACCCATGTTATCCTGAACTTCTTAGGGGTTGATTTCCTTGATGCTCATTTGTTGCCATTGGAGCGTATCTCCAACGTAATACCACATCTAAAAATGGATGGGTGGTGTTGCTATCACCCCCACCAAGATAGCATGTATGTTGGAGTTGTATTTCACTTGATATTTTCTAATGAGGTCTCAGGTCAGAGGCATTCAGGTTTTCGAATCAGTTTGCAGTTTTCAAGAAAGAATAATAATCCATAGCAATGATGTCAAAATTGTGATTTGAATTGTGGAATCGTTTGACTTTACGAACCCAACGAAGGATTCATGCCGGATCGCATACAATGCCAGCATGCGATAGATCTTGACTTTCGGCGGCATCCGAGATCGTCAAATACACTTGTAGTCTGTGATGAACTCCTCTGACACAATGATGGCCGGGAGAAAACAGATGTAGAGGCTACGTGCTGCAAATGACTCTGATAGCCATACCCACCCATCTGACTTGGAGCGATTTGGTTGGGGGCTATCCTCTGATCGAATGCCATGAGCTCTGTGATGTGTTGATTTGAGAGAGGTGAGTCGAAGAGGGGTGTCCATGAGCCAGAGCCTAGCTCGCCAACCTTAGACCATGTCTTCGCCACTGTCACTCTCGTGTGGGCCGCCGTTATCGAGCCCCAGGAGCCCAGTCATGTCAATCAGAATGAAAATTCCTCGAAGCTGAATGATGTAATCATGAGATGGCGAACCTAGGGGACCAGTGCCGCCACTCCCTGCCAAAAGGATGAAGCTCCACTGTGTAGGACAGTCCTGGCCTCCCAGGAGAGCTTGTGCCCGTAACAGGTGAAGAAGACCGTTTCCCATAAGCTGCCCCCAGGCCCCATGATCCGTCCTACCCACTAGGCTAGGAGAGTCTAATTGATATAGCAGAGGTCTCGAACTCCGGAAGTGGGCTGACACTCACTATGCCAAGCAACAAGATGAATACTGTTATGGTCTCTATGCTGGAAAAACCTGCTTCTCAGGGAGTGTCTGAGCCAAAAGCGGAAGAACCGTCATATAGTACGTTGGAGCGGCGAGAGGATAGAGCAAAGTAGAATAAGTCGGCCTCCATGGAATAACAGTTGCGAACTCTAGCCTCAAGCTGGTATGGCGATCGGAAAGGGGGAGGCCGAGGTAAGTGATCGCCGAGTGAGGTGTGGAGCTCAGCCGCACGTCGAGCTGCCTCCTCAGGAACCATGCCGAAGGGTATAAAGGCCGACTTGGCATAGTTAATCTGGAGTCCCTTGGTCGCGCGAACAACTCAACGAGGATGGTTGTCTGCTTAGCCTCCTGCTCATAGTCCTCTACAAAGAAAATTGTGTTGTCTGCATACTGTATGAGGGGAACAAGGGTCCCGGCAAAGCCCCTAAAAGGGCCAGCCTCGCAGGACGCCTGGGTGCATTTAACAAGACTATCCGCAGCCAGAACAAACAACATGGGGGCTAAGCGGCAGCCCTGGCGGGCCCCCTTTGCTGCTGCACCCAATCTCCTGATCTCGCTTCATTGACCAAAACTGAGAACGAAGCGGTAGTGATGCAATGCCTCATCCTTGTGATCCAGGTATCTGGGAAGCTTCTAACCTGCAATGAATGCCAAAGAAAGGATTAGTGTCATAAGCTCTAGAAAAATCGACCTTCCGTAGGAAGGCCCGACGGCTAGTCCTCCTCAACTATGCTATGATCTCTGAGGTGATGGCTTTGCCTTGAATTAAAGTTGACAGTGCTGAATGGATAAGCTCTTGAAGCACCTCCTGAAGCTGATTTGCCAGTACCAATAGGCCTCCAACCTAGTGGATTTTGCATTTGCCTCTTTTCTTTCCCTAGCGGATTACTGTCTAAGCTTTGAAGTCATCTTTTCTTCCTTCAAAAAAGGAAAAAGTATATCCGCTAGGGTATTTGAAAGAGCTTGTCTAAAGAGCTGCGATTAATGCTGTCGCTTAACTTGTGTGTCAATGTGTCATGTCATCCATCGATGTTAAGTGTGAATGTCGATTTTGGTATGGGTGAACGAAGTGGTGACCTCAACAACCTGCCCAAATTCGTTGATTCAAATGATCGAGACACCAATTGGAGTCTGCGCGGTGGACATTGGGTGACATCCTGAATTAAATTCAAAATAGTTTTTTAGAAGGAAAAGGATGGCCGCCCATCCTTGTGGAAGCCATCCAGGTATATATATCACTATGAAAAGGATAACATGTACAAGTGTAAGCTCTAAGAACGTGTGTAAAAAATGGGGATGTACACAACTACCCAAAATCCCACTCCTGATGAAGAAAAGAAACATGATGCAATATTCTCAACATACCTCGCTCCCCTCAGTAGATGATTCGGTTGTGTTGGAGCCAAATGGTCCAAGTACCGGCCAAAAAGGTCGTCAACAATGCTCTCCACCTCTGTCTTTGCTTGACAAGGGCATGGAGTGGCTGCAAGAATGTCTCACCTG